>CM077663.1:154841709-157389209 GCA_039707655.1 Elymus sibiricus
CATGTGCAATATCTTCTCTTTCCGCTGCCATATTTGTTGACATGCATGTGTAGGGCTGTTAGACTTGCTAGTCTTGCTAAAACTGTTAAAATCTGCCAACCAATTAACTTGGGAAAAGGTTAGGTTTTAAATTCCTGCTAGTCGTCTATTCACCCCCCCCTCTAGACACTCTTCTAGTGATCCCTCAGATTCACCTTCTGTTATGAGTAAATTTGCGACACCACCACCTGCTATTGATTCTGATATGTCGCAAGTAATTGATGATGCCACTTTTGCTATGCATGATGCTTATGACGATACTTTGCTTGATAATACTGTGCCACTGGGTGAATTTCTTGATGAACAAATTGCTAGAGTCAATGCTGAAACAGATGATATTTCTGAAACTGATGAAATTATTGAAACTGAACACTATGAGACACCTGTTAGACCTAACTCTCCTAGATATGAATTTCCTAATATACCTAAGGGTTATGTTATGGAGGGAGAGGTAGCTAGGGACTTTCTTGCTTGTTAGGATAGAGATGATCTTAAGAAATTACTATGCAAATGGAAGGAAAAATCTTTGAATGCTAGAATGCAATATGATCCTAAGTTTGCTACTTCACCTATATTTGTTACTGATAAGGATTATGAATTCTCTGTCGATCCTGAGTTAATTACTTTGGTTGAATCTGATCCTTTCCATGGTTATGAATCTGAAACTGTTGTGGCACATCTTACTAAATTGAATGATATAGCCATCCTATTTACTCATGAGGAAAAAATTCGTTATTACTATATTCTTAAGTTGTTTCCTTTCTCATTAAAGGGTGATGCTAAGATATGGTTTAATTCTCTTGCTCCTGGTTGTGTGCGTAGTCCCCAGGACATGATATATTACTTCTCTGAAAAATATTTTCCTGCTCATAAGAAACAAGCTGCCTTACAGGAAATATTTAACTTTGTGCAAATTGAAGAAGAGAGTCTCCCACAAGCTTGGGGGAGGCTTATCCAATTACTTAATGCTTTGCCTGATCATCCTCTCAAGAAAAACGAAATACGTGATATCTTTTATAATGGACTAACTGATGCTTCTAGGGACCATCTAGATAGTTGTGCTGGTTGTGTTTTCAGGGAACGAACTGTTGAACAAGCTGAACTACTATTGAATAATATGTTGAGCAATGATAATGATTGGACTATTCCCGAACCACCTCCAAAGCCAACTCTGAAGAAAAGAGGTATTCTATTTCTCAGTCCTGAAGATATGCAAGAGGCAAAGAAATCTATGAAAGAAAAAGGTATTAAAGCTGAAGATGTTAAGAATTTACCACCTATTGAAGAAATACAAGGTCTTGATACCCCGACACAGGTAGTAGAGGTAAATTCTCTCTGTAGATTTGATGAAGGTGATATTCCTTATAATAAGTTTGCTAGCCAATGCTTGGATGAGTTTGATAACTTTATTGTTAAGCAAGAAAATTTCAATGCTTATGTTAGTAGACAATTGAAACATAATGCTTACATGCTTGATCGCTTAGGTGATTATATGAGTAGAACTATCAATGATCTTAAGCTTATTAGTAAACATGCTTCCATGGTAACTACTCAAGTAGAACAAGTACTTAAGGCACAAAATGATTTGCTTAATGAGATGAATGGTAAGAACAATGATCATTCTGTTAGAGTTGTGACTAGAGGTGGTAAAATGACTCAGGAACCTTTGTATCCTGAGGGCATCCTAAGAGAATTGAGCAAGATTCTCAGAGAATTAATACCGATGCACCTAGTCGTCCCAGTAATAAAAGGGAAAAGAATGATGATAGGACTTTGCATGCTGCTGGTGAACCTGTTATGGATACACATGAAAACCCAAATGATATTTCTATTTCTGATGCTGAGACACAATCTGGTGATGAACATGAGCCTAGTGATAATATTAATGATGATGTTCATGTTGATGCTCAACCTAGTAATGATAATGATGTGGAGATTGAACCTGCTGTTGATCTTGATAACCCACAACCTAGGAATAAAAGATATGATAAAAGAGACTTCGTTGCTAGGAAGCATGGTAAAGAGAACCTTGGGTTCAGAAACCCATGCCCTTTCCTCCTAAGCCATCCAAGAAAAAGGATGAAGAGTATTTTGAGCGCTTTGTTGAAATGCTTAGACCTGTCTTTTTGCGTATGCGTTTGACTGATATTCTGAAAATGTCTCCTTATGCTAAGTATATGAAAGATATTGTGACAAATAAAAGAAAGATACCGGAAGCTGAAATTTCCACCATGCTTGCTAATTATACTTTTAAGGGTGGAGTACCAAAGAAATTAGGAGATCCCGGAGTACCTACTATACCATGCTCCATTAAAAGAAACTATGTTAAAACTGCTTTATGTGACCTTGGAGCTGGTGTTAGTGTTATGCCTTTCTCTTTGTATCGTAGACTTGATTTGAATAAGTTGACACCTACTGAAATCTCTTTGCAAATGGCTGATAAATCAACTGCTTTACCCATCGGTATTTGTGAGGATGTGCCTGTCGTAGTTGCAAATGTTACTATCCTAACGGACTTTGTTATTCTTGATATTCCCGAGGACGATAGTATGTCGATCATCCTTGGTAGACCTTTTTTGAATACTGCAGGGGCTGTTATTGATTGCAACAAGGGCAATGTCACTTTTCATGTTAATGGTAATGAGCATACGGTACACTTTCCGAAGAAACAACCTCAAGTTCATAGTATCAACTCCATTGAAAAAATTTCAACGATTATTATTGGAGATTTTGAATTCCCTCTCCCTACTGCCAAAAAGAAATATGATATACTTATTGTTGGGGACATGCATATCCCCATTGAGGTAACCTAGTGTTATTCGAAAATTCTCCGGCTCCCTGTCATTCGAAAAAAAGTTTTTCAATAAGACTTGATCAACCTTATTGATGGATTCTTTTTGACGGGCATGAGATGGATGAATTTAGAAAGCACAACCTTCTGTACCCAACTTTTACTTTCTGTTAATTAGATTAAATAAAGCAAAAATACTATTATATTTCTGTTTTCTGAATTATCCGTGCAATAAAAATGACCTGAAAATAAAAGTTCTCCAAATGCCCTGAAATGTAGTATGATTTTTTCTGGAATATTTAAGAATTTCTAGCACCGAGAACACATCAGGGGGCTGCACCAGTGGGCCACAAGCCTACAGGGCGTGCCCACCCCCACCTGGGCGCGCCCCCCTGGCTTGTGGGTCCCACGTAGGCCCCCCTCACTTATTCCAGCACCCATCCACTTCGTCTTCCTCCATAAAAAATCCCACCATTGCTCAAGCCCGTGTTCTAGCTCATTTTGCTTCCATTTTCGATCTCCTTGTGCAAAGCTCCATTTGCAAAACTGTTTTGGGGGATTGTTCTTTGGTATGTGACTCCTCCAATGGTCCAATTAGTTTTTGTTCTAGTGCTTTATATATTGCATTTTTTTTGCTGCTATGGTGACCTTGTTCTTGAGCTTTCGTGTCAAATTTGTATGGTCCCAAGTAGTGTTGATGCATGATATAGCCTCTAGGCACTTGTGGGAGTAGTTGCTATAAGTTTTGTTGAGTTTTGTTCACCTTTATTGTGAGTCACTAAAAATTTCAGAATTTTTTCAGAGAAAGAATGATGTTGAGGATAATATACCAAGGTGGTTCCTCGAGCAAGAAGGCCCCGAGACTCGCGATACGTGAGCCTGACTTTGAACCACCGAGGGAAGCTCAAGTGCGGCCTTGTGAATGGCCATCGGATCAATTCATGGTTCATGCCGGTTTCAAAGAAGAATTTTACGCGTACATATGAAATGCTGGCCTTGAAGATTTCGTTTTAGACCGATGCAAGCAATATTTTCAACTCACTGATTCCTTCGTGCGGAGGTTTGAATTTTCATCCAGGCGTAAGACGCATTCTGTTCTATTTAATCTTTATGATGAATCTTATACTATGGACCTAGAAGATTTTAACCGTGCATGCAAAATTCCACAATGGGGCAGCTATAGTGATCCTCACAAAACTGAATATAATGATTTTCTAGCTATCATCACTGTGGGAGAAACTAGAAACATTACACAGGCTACCTTGGGGAGCATTCACTTTCCTGCTTTACATTATTTTGCTCTCTTCATAGGTAGATGTATTAACGGTAAACATGATCATAGCCACCTTTGCGTACCTGATCATAGTATTCTTAAGAGTGCGGTAATGGGTGATAGACGATATAACTTGGGGGCTATTATTGCTAGGAGACTACATAAAAATGCTAAGGATGGAGATTTCTTTGGCGGGATTTATGCCACCCGTGTAGCTAATTATCTTGGGGTACCCATAAGGGGGAATGATATTGAGTTACCACCTGCTTTTCTTGATTATGAGGCTATGGTGCGCTACCAGTTTCTTGAGAGGAACGAACAATCCTTCCTGTACCGACTAATTTTTGATAGACAGCGTGCTGTCCATATTTCCCTTCCTGCTCCTGCCTTCTTTAACTTTCAGGAAAACCGGAGACACTTTATAACTAGAGAGGAGGCAAACGGGTACGAGAGAGAGGCGGAAGCCGCTCGCCTCCGCGCTGCAGCCATTCAGGCGGTAGCCGCCGCAGCCCAGTACAACCGCAACTATGACTTTGGATATTATCCGGGCCAGCCATGGCCCTAGACCTACTTAGGCCAAAAGCCTAAGCTTGGGGGAGTACGTATTTCTCACCGACATTACATTCATGTTCACACACTCATCTTCGGAGTCGGTGCTTATACTTTTTCATTGAATCTTCCATGGTATTTTATTTTCTTCTTTCCGCTTTCTTCTTGTGTGCTTAATTAACCTTGAGAAAAATCCAAAAAAAATTAGTTCTAGCTTTACCTCCTAGTTTGTTTAGTTGTAGCATTAAAAGAAAACCCATAAATATTTCTCGTTCTTCTTTTGCTTGTTGGGAGCTTTCCCGTGTAAATAGTTTTTCTCGTTCTTGTTTTGAAATTTCTTTTCTTTGGGTCGTAAGGAGAAGACCACAATGAAAATGTTGAGTGGCTCTCATATGCATTATTGTTTATCTTACAGAGAGCCCATATTACCTTGCCTTCTCCTTTGAGTTATCTTTTGCAGATTCCAGCTTAGTCCTATGCATGTGCACTCTTATTATTATTTACACCGTTCGGTCATGCAGGTGAAAGGCAATAATGACGATATATGATGAAGTGATTGAGATGGAGAAAAGCTGGTACGAACTCGACCTATTTTGTTTTTGTAAATATGATTAGCTCATCGTTCTGAATTCAGCTCATTATGGATGAAACGTGTTTGCAATGACAATTAGAGATTATAGTTACTCATGCCATGCTTAATTAGCTAAGAGTGTATAATGGTTTGTCTTGAGTGCCAACATGCATTTTAAAATGGTTGTGATGTAGTATGATAGAATGGTATCCTCCTCTGAATGATTCAAGTAGCTTGACTTGGCACATGTTCACACATGTAGTTGAAACAGAATCAACATAGCCTCCACAATATTTATGTTCATGGTGATTTATATCATACTCATGCTTGCATTCAATGTTGGTTAATCTCAATGCATGTTTATGACTGTTGTCGCTCTCTAGTTGGTCGCTTCCCAGTCTCTTGCTAGCCTTCACCTGTACTAAGCGGGAACACTGCTTGTGCATCCATTTCCATAAACCCAAAGTTGTTCCATATGAGTCCACCATACCTACCTATATGCGGTATTTACCTGCCGTTCCAAGTAAATTTGCATGTGCCAAACTCTAAACCTTCAAATAATATTCTGTTTTGTATGCCCAAATCGCTCATATAGTGACTAGGGGCTGTCAATATCTTCCATGCTAGGTGGGTTATTCTCACGATATGTGTTGATTCACTATCATTCACTAGAAAAGGGCTGGTATTCGGGATGACCAGTTCCATGCTCAAAAATCAAATCAAAATATAATGAAACAAAACTCCCCCAGGATTGTTGTTTGTATGGACGGTACCCGTGGATTCGGCTCGCCGTGGAGTGTGATTGATTGGTGGTGGGGGAGTAAAAACTTTACCATTCTGTTTGGGAACCGCCTATAATGTATCTAACATGGAAGATACCGAGATCTCTCGATTGTTATGTTGACAATGAAAGCATACCGCTCAAAATTATTATTCATCCCTATTTTAAAAGCCCGAGCTCTGGCACCTCTGCAAATCAATGCTTCCCTCTGCGAAGGGCATATCTATTTTACTTTACTGTTGAGTCATCCTCCTCTTATAAAAAGCACCAGTTAGAGAGCACCACCATCATTTATATGCTTTGTTATTAATTGATATTGAGTATGACTGTGACTGGATCTCTTTTACCATGAATTACAATGTCTAGTCAGTCCTTGTTCTTCAGAGGTGCTCTGCATTTATGTTTTGCTGTCTCAGAAAGGGCTAGCGAGATACCATTATATCATATTGTATCATGATTGTTTTGATAAAATTGTTGTCATCCGAGATTTATTATTATTGCTCGCTAGTTGATTATGCCATTGATATGAGTAAATGTGAGACCTAAATGTTATTATGAATGTTGTTAGTCTATAATCTTTGCTGAAAATCTGAACATCAGTTATACATATTTACAACAACAAGATCAAACAGAGTTTGTAAAAGTTTTTCTGTATCACTTTTAGTTTGTCAATTGAATTGCTTGAGGACAAGCAATGGGTTAAGCTTGGGGGAGTTGATACGTCTCCATCGTATCTACTTTTCCAAACTCTTTTGCCCTTGTTTTGGACTCTAATTTGCATGATTTGAATGGAACTAACCCGGACTGACGCTGTTTTCAGCAGAATTGCCTTGGTGTTATTTTTGTGCAGAAATAAAAGTTCTCGGATTGACCTGAAAATTTACAGAGAATATTTTTGGAATTAATAAAAAATACTGGCGAAAGAATCAACCAGAGGGGGTCCACCCATTGGCCACAAGCCAGGGGGCGCCCCCCCCTAGGGCGCGCCCAGGTGGCTTGTGGGCCCCCTGCAGCTCCTCCGACCTCAACTCCGACTCCATATAAACCTATTCGGGGAGAAAAAAATCAGAGAGAAGAGTTCATCGCGTTTCACGATACGGAGCCGCCGCCACCTCCTGTTCTTCCTCGGGAGGGCAGATCTGGGGTCCGTTTTGGGCTCCGAAGAGGGGAAATCGACGCCGTCGTCATCACCAACCATCCTTGATCACCAATTTCATGATGCTCTCCGCCGTTCGTGAGTAATTCCATCGTAGGCTTGCTGGACGGTGATGGGTTGGATGAGATTTACCATGTAATCGAGTTAGTTTTGTTAGGGTTTGATCCCTAGTATCCACTATGTTCTAAGATTGATGTTGTTATGACTTTGCTATGCTTAATGCTTGTCACTAGGGCCCGAGTGCCATCATTTCAGATCTGAACCTATTATGTTTTCATGAATATATATGTGTTCTTGATCCTATCTTGCAAGTTGTAGACACCTATTACGAGTTATGATCCGCATCCCCCAGGGTGACAATAACTGGGATTCTTTCCGGTGATTACCGTAGTTTGAGGAGTTCATGTATTCACTAAGTGCTAATGTTTTGGTCCGGTTCTCTATTAAAAGGAGGCCTTAATATCCCTTAGTTTCCAGTAGGACCCCGCTACGATGGGAGGGTAGGACAAAAGATGTCATGCAAGTTCTTTTCCGTAAGCACGTATGACTATATATGGAATACATGCCTACATTATATTGATGAATTGGAGCTAGTTCTGTGTCACCCTATGTTATAACCGTTGCATGATGAATGCCATCCGACATAATTATCCATCACTGATCCATTGCCTATGAGCTTTTCACATATTGATCTTTGCTCAGTTACTTTTCCGTTGCCGCTATTACGATTGCTACAAAACCGCTACAGTTACTTTTACCACCGTTACCGTTACTTCCATACTACTTTGCTACTAAATACTTTGCTGCAGATATTAAGTCTTTCAAGTGTGGTTGAATTGACAACTCAGCTGTTAATACTTGAGAATATTCTTTGGCTCCCCTTGTGTCGAATCAATAAATTTGGGTTGAATACTATACCCTCGAAAACTGTTGCGATCCCCTATACTTGTGGGTTATCAATGCGCTTCTTGATCTCACGTAGAGTGGCTTCTTTAGCTTGGGGTGGTGTTGGCGGGGTCGTGCTACTAGTGCCTGTGCATAAGTCAGGGGCACTGGGTACCCCATTCCTAGTGCACCGACAGGAGCCCCGAGGTCTGGGGAAAACGCGCTCGCACAGCGCCGTTGAGTCAGGCCCAAAATTTATGCACAGGCACGCAATGTGAGGGAGTAACTGTCGACCTTTAAGTCAGCACTTACTTGCTACCTCAGGCCGTTTCCGCCATGCGTGCCGCATGCATTGCGGGGAATTTGCAGTGGATGCGCATGGCCCACAGGCGTGGGAGTGGCAGAAACCGCAGCACTAAGGATTGGAGCATCGAGGCGGTTACCTGTTCGCCCGTGATCGTGGGTAGTGGGATTGGTGGAGATGGGCGGCCGCTCTGGAGCGGAGGAGAGTCAGCCCTCGTGCCCTCCCTTATAAATTAGGGGGTCACGGTGGCGATGCTCATCCATCTCCTTCTCCTCCTTAATCCCAAGTCCATATTGTTGTCCTTCTCTTCTGGTTCGTCTGAACGTCCCTTCCCTCTCGATGGCCAGGGGGAAGGGTCGGGTGGACGCCCTTGCCACAGGGTGTTCTTCTTGTATCCGAGCTCAGCCCCCGGCCTTAGTTGATGGTTCCGTATTGGGAGCTGGTGGGAGGAGCCTTGGATGGGAGAGCGGGTGGCGTGGCGGCCGTACTAGGGGCAACCGCGGTGGTGCACTCGCCGCTGCGTTGCCCGCTGCTTCAGCCTTGGCAGAACCCCGCGCGGTCAGTACTGCATTATATTCTATGGCGAAAGCACAGCACTGTGGTCGACTACGGGTTCTGTGCTTCTTCTTCAAGGCGACGGCGAAAGATCGTCGGTATGGCCATTGGCTGCGCGTAAGTGATCGCGACAGCGGTTCATCATGGGTCGCGGCAGGATTCTCCACCCGTGGTGTCATGTATCCTGCACATGGGTGGGAGCCTTTCGCCTGCGTGCACACCTTAAGGGCAGGGAGACTTCTCAGCACTCGGCCGTTGGGGACGACCATGCTCTCTGTGGGGTTCCTCGGCTGCCGCATCGGGAGTTTGGACGACGGCGGAGGCATTCCCTTGAGCAGTGGCGATGAGGAAGACGATCGCGGTTTGCGATCCATGACGCTTCTGAAGTGTGGAAAACGGCTCCGACGCGTCGTGCTCGCCGGCACCACCATCATCACCAGCTGGTCTCTGGTAGCGCCACCATCTTCACCTGCCCTCCGCCTTCTTCACCCTTGTCGGCTTTGTCCGCTCCGTCGGCTTCTTCCGGCCTGCCTGGGGACAGGGGCCTTCCGCTCTTCGGACGCGTCCCTCTGGTCCTGGTGGGGAAGCACCGAATCCTAGCCAGACGCTCCTTTCACCCTCTATTTCTTCTCCACCTAATTCCTAGGAGGAGAGGGACAAGAAAGGAATGTAGGTGCTTGCCAAGTTTTAGCTAATCATAATGTAATTCTTATCCAATTTGTATCAAAAAGTGAATGAATGAATGCTATTTTTCTTCCTCAAGTACTATACTTTTCTTCCTTCTTGTTTGTACTTCGCCATTATGTTTGTTCTTGCCGCGTGGAACTACTTGTCGGGTCCGTACCAACCGCGAGCGCCAAAGGGGTAGCGAGACGCCAGCGGCAGGCTGGTATCTTTCCCCGGCAAGGCTCCTTGTCTGTATCGTCGTGGCCCCCCAGAGCTGGTGATCAACAGGAGCTGAGAGGTGGCTCGTCCCGACAAGGGTTTCCATTACGGGATGAACTTTGTGGCATGCAGTCAAAAAGGAATAAGGATGTGTTTCCTTAAAGGAAGTAAAATAGCATCGGGCTTGGGATACGCGATTAGTCTTATCTTTTTAGGCAGTATCCCTCTCTGGAGTACGTCGAGCCATTGTCCTTGTTCCCTTGCCCTTCTTCTTTGTTTTCCTGGCGGTAAAACATGTAAGGCCATAGGTCTCTGTCCTTTGGGGAGAGAACATGGTGACAAGGATTACAGGATCATTAAGTACTCTAGCAGATCTTTAAAAACTCGAAAGCGATAACATTGCAACAGAAGAAAAATGCATAGTAAGCATGCAATTTGTTGATATGATGCAATGCCTAGCTTTATTTTCTGTGTGCACAGGGTCTGCGCCAGGCTTTGTACAAAGGGTTACATGCAACTTCGGCAATGCTTGTACAAAAGGTGGTTGCCGGGGACTGAGCCCGGCAACCGCGCCTTACGGGTAGAACTTACGAAGATGCTCAATGTTCCATGAGTTAAGCACTTTGATGCCATCTTCGGTCTCCAGACGGACTGCGCCAGGTCTGGTGACTCGTGCTACCCGGTAAGGGCCTTCCCACTTCAGCGTCAACTTGTTGGTACCCTTGGCAGACTGAACGCGCCTGAGGACAAGGTCGCCTTCCTTAAAGCTCCGGGCGTGGACCCTACGGCTATGGTAGCGGCGCAGGGCTTGCTGGTAGCGTGCAGCACGCACAGCAGCTCGGAGACGATCTTCCTCGAGGAGCAAGGCATCGTCTTGCCGTAGCTGCTTTTGCTCTACTTCACCGTAGGCAAGTACTCGAGGTGACCCGTATATGAGTTCTGTGGGGAGAACTACTTCTGCCCCGTATACCAGGGAGAAGGGTGTCTGGCCGGTAGCTCGATTTGGTGTCGTTCTGAGGTACCAAAGAACCACCGACAGCTCATCTATCCAACGCTTGCCACATCTTCGCAGTGTATCAAAATTTCTTGTCTTGAATCCACGCAACACTTCAGCGTTCATCCTCTCTACTTGCCTGTTGCTTCTTGGGTGGGCAACAGAGGCGAAGGAGACCTTGCTTCCAAGGCTTTGGATGTACTGCATAAAGGTGCGGCTCGTGAACTGGGTGCCATTGTCGGTGATCACCCTGTTGGGCACTCCAAAACGGCACACCAGTCCTTTCATGAACTTGACAGCTGACTGCGCGGTCACCTTCCTCACTGGTTCCACCTCAGGACACTTGTCGATTGCTACGAACAAGAATTCAAAGCCCCCGACAGCGCGGGGAAAGGGGCCCAAATATCTAGCCCCCAGACCGAGAATGGCCAGGATAAAGGGATCGTCCAGAGAGCTTGCGCTGGTTGATGGATGTTTTTGGAATGGAACTGTCAGGCTTCACATTTGGTGACTAGCTCAGTTGCATCTTGGAGGGCAGTGGGCCAATAGAAACCCTGCCGGAAGGCTTTCCCAGCAAGGGCTCTTGATCCAATGTGAGACCCACACACACCTCCGTGAATCTCTGCCAACAGCTTCAGTCCATCTTCCCGGCAAATGCACTTCAATTTCACACCGTTGGGTCTTTTTCTATACAGAGTGTCATCGACAAACTCGTACATACTTGACTGACAGGCTACTTTTTCGGCCTCTTCTTGCTCTTCGGGAAGTTCCCCTGTTTGAAGGAAATGGATTATGTGTTGTGCCCAAGCTGGAGCCTGGGGCTCGACAGCTAGGACTAAAGGCATCTCCTCATCCGTGGGAGCGCTTGTCTCGACTGCAAGAACCTGGGGTCCCGCAGGAGGGAGCTGCTCACCAGGCGAAACGAGACTGTCTCCGGCAGCTTCTCTACCAGCGGCTTTGGGAGGCTCTGCCGGGAAGTGCTTGCCGGAGTTCAACTTTCTTCTTTTCCTGGTCATCGCTGACAGGGATACTGATGTCTGAGTGAGGTGGAGGATAAAGGTTCCTGGTTCCACAGGGAGCTTTTGCGCAGCGCACTTTGACAGATGATCAGCGATGTTGTTTTCCGCATGCGGTATGTGCTCTATTTGTAATCCGTCAAAGTGCTCCTCCAGTTTCCTCACTTCCTCCGCGTATGCATCCATCAACGGACTCTGATAGTCTTTATTTACTTGTCTCACTATGAGTTGAGAATCCCCTCGGATGATCAGTTTTTTAATTCCCAACTCCACCGCGATCCTGAGCTCGACAAGAAGCCCCTCATATTCAGTAGTGTTGTTGGTGGCCTCCTCCCGGGGAAAGTGCATTTGAACTACATACTTGAGGTGCTCTCCGGTGATGGCGATGAGGAGCACGCCTGCACCGGTGCCCTGGAGTGAGAAAGCACCCTCAAAGTACATGATCCATTCTTTAGGTGCTTCCTTGCCGGGGAAGATTGTCTCCGAAACCTCTTCATCTAGCATGGGCGTCCATTCTGCAATGAATTCCGCCAGCGCCCTGCTCTGGATTGTGGAAGTGCTTTCATACTTCAAACCGAAACTTGACAGCTCTAGCACACATTCAACGATCCTGCCAGTGGCTTCGGGGTTCCTTAATATGCGCTGCAATGGGAAGCGAGTGACAACGGTGATCTCGTGGGTTTGGAAGTAGTGACGCAGCTTCCTCGAGGCCATGAGATGGCCGAAGATTAGCTTTTGTACTCCAGAGTACCTTGACCTAGCCCCTTGTAACAAGGAGCTGACAAAGTACACTGGCCGCTGCACCACCTTCTTCTTCGCCACTTCCTTGGAACTGCCTTCGCCTGCCGGCTCAAGTTCCTCTTGGCTCGTATCTGGCCCTACCGCGGATGTTTCGGTTCCGCCTTCAGTGACATCAGTCGCAACAGCTGCTCCATCATCCACTTCTCGCTGCGCCACCAGTGCTGCACTAACCACTTGATTCGTTGCCGCCAAGTATAGCAGCAACGGTTCTTGCGGTTTAGGCGCGACCAAGGTGGGAGCGGAGGAAAGGTAAGCGTTTAGGTCCTCAAGCGCTGCTTCTACTTACGGGGTCCACTTCATCGGTCCGGTCTTTTTCAGAACCTTGAAAAATGGCGGGGCACGCTCAGCGGATTTGGAGATGAACCTACTCAATGCGGCAATGCATCCGGCCAGGCGCCTTACATCTTTGACAGACTTAGGTGCCTGTATCTACTCGATTGCTTTGATATTGTTGGGATTGGCTTCTATTCTTTGCTGAGACACAAAGAACCCAAGCAGCTTGCCGGATGGGACACAAAACACACACTTCTTAGGGTTGAGCTTCAAGTTGATCTAGCGCAAGTTGACAAAGGTTTCTTCCAAGTCTTGTATGAGAGTTGCTTCATCCTTGGTCTTGACTACTATGTCGTTCATGTAAGCTTCCACATTCCTGTGCAACTGAGGTTCAAATCCAATCTGCACAGCCCTTGCAAAGGTAGAACCAGCGCTCTTTAACCCGAAAGGCATACGTACAAAGCAGTACGTGCCACATGGAGTTATGAACGCAGTCTTTTCCTCATCTTCCTTGGCCATGAATATCTGGTGGTACCCGGAGTATGCGTCCAAGAAGGAAAGCAAGTCACACCCGGAAGTGGAATCAACAATCTGGTCGATGCGCGGCAAGGGAAGAGGGTCCTTCGGGCATGCTTTGTTTAAGTCAGTGAAATCAATGCAAAGCCTCCATTTCTCATTTGCCTTGCACACCACTACCGGGTTGGCTAACCATGTCAGATGCAAGACTCCTCTGACCAAACCAGTTGCTTCAAGTTTCTTGATCTCCTCGGCAATGAACTGCTGCTGCTCCAAGGCTTGCTTCCTAACTTTCTGCTTGACGGGCCTGGCATGGGGGCAGACAGCAAGGTGGGGCTCAATTACCTCCCTGGGAACACCGGGGATGTCAGATGGTTGCCAGGGAAACACATCGACATTCGCCCGCAGGAAGGCAATGAGCGTGCTTTCCTATTTGTTAGTAAGGGTGGATGGTAAATGTACCGTCAGCGCCATCCTTCCCTGCCGGGATCTTCTTTGTCGCAGGAAAGGTGACCTTGGATCTCTTGCTAGTGGAACTCTCCGGCGGGTCGTCGCCGGGGGCGGCGCACTCCGGAGAGGCGCTCTTCCCGGAGTCCTTGCCAGCGTCTCTACTAGGCTTCTTCTCTTTCTTTGATTCTTTGGCGGGAGCTGGTGCTCCTGCAACTTCAGTTGCTACCGCATCTTGATACATCTTGTCCACACATATGACTGCATCCTTTTTATCAGATGGGATGGAAATGATTCCTATGGGCCCTGGCATCTTCAAAGTGTTGTAAGCATAGTGGGATGCTGCCATGAACTTAGCCAAAGCTGGGCGACCAAGAATTCCGCTGTAAGGCAGGGGGAGCCCAACCACATCAAACACCACCTTCTCAGTCCGGTAGTTCAACTCCCCGCCAAACGTCACAGGCAAAGTGATCTTTCCCTTGGGTCGGCTCCTGCCGGGGTTGACTCCTTGGAACGTACCCGTGGCCTTGAGTTCTCCGTCAGGGATCTGCAGTCTTTCAACCACCTTAGGCGAAATCAAGTACAACCCTGCCTCGCCATCAACTAACATCTTGGTTACTTTGAGGTTGCGGATTGTTGGGGAGACCAACAACGGCAAACATCTGACCGCAGTGGTGCGATCAGGATGATCCTCTTCATCAAAGATGATAGGCGTGCAGGACCATTTGAGTGGCCTCCTGGAATTTGCGGCTGGCTCCACAGCGTTGATCTCACGCGCCCATTGCTTGGGCTGGCGGTGAGAGGAATGCAAGGATGCACCCCCGTCAACACACATGGCTTCAGTTGCCTTCTGGAACTCTTGATCACTGGATCCTTCATCATCCTCATCATCACTCGTGTCATCTCCTTCTTTCCTCTCACGGCCTCTAGCAGGTTTCCCCTTCTACTGCGGGGCCTAGCCGCGGTGACCTCCTCTACTACAATGGCCCTTCCCGACAGCTCCATCTTGGCCCTTCTCCTTGTCGCGCTTCTCGTATTCAGCCTTCTGATTCTCACCAAACTGCTCAATGATAACCCACAAGTATAGGGGATCGCAACAGTTTTCGAGGGTAGAGTATTCAAGCCAAATTTATAGATTCGACACAAGGGGAGCCAAAGAATACTTGAGAGTATTAGCAGTTGAGTTGTCAATTCAACCACACCTAGATATTAAATATCTGCAGCAAAGTGATCAGTAGCACAGTAATATGATAGTTTGATAGCAGTAGTGATAGTAGCAGTAGCGGTAACAGTAGTAGCAATAGTTTTGTAGCAGTTGGAGCAGTAGCAGTTGCAATAGTAACTTAGCAAGAACAATAAGTGGAAAGCTCGTAGGCACTGTATTGGTAACTCGTTGGATGATATTCATCATAGAACAGTCATAACCTAGGGCGAAACAGAACTAGCTCTAGTTCATCAATGTAATGTAGGCATGTATTCCGTAAATAGTCATACGTGCTTATGGAAAAGAACTTGCATGACATCTCTTGTCCTACCCTTCCGTGGTAGTGGGGTCCATAAGGAAACTAAGGGATATTAAGGCCTCCTTTTAATAGAGAACCGGAACAAAGCATTAACACATGGTGAATACATGAACTCCTCAAACTACGGTCATCACCGGGAAGTATCCCAAATATTGTCACTATGGGGTTGACGGATCATAACACGTAATAGGTGCATATGACTAGGCAAGATCGGATCAAGAAAATGGATATAGAGATGATAAAATAAACGGTTCAGATCTGAAATCATGGCACTCCGGCCCTAGTGACAAGCATAAGGCATAGCAAAGCCATAGCAACATCAGTCTCAAAACATAATGGATACTAGGGATCAAGCCCTAACAAAATTAACTCGATTACATGATGAATCTCATCCAACTCCTCACCGACCAGCAAGCATACGAAGGAATTACTCACTTCCAGTGGGGAGCATCATGGAATTGGCGATGGAGAAGGGTTGATGATGACGAAGACCGAAGATTCCCCTCTCCGGAGCCCCAACGGGCTCCAGATCTGGCCTCCCAATGAAGAACAGGAGGTGGCGGCGGCTCCATATCGTAAAACGCGATGAAACTTTCTCTCCTAATTTTTTCTCCGAAAATAGGAATTTATAGTGGCGGAATTAGGGTCAGTGGGGCCACGAGTTGGGCACAACCCACCAGGGCGCGCCCTGGTGGGTGATGCTCACCCTGGCCCCCCTCTTCGGTGGATTTTGGCTCCAATAATTCTCATATATTCTGAAATAATTCTCCAAAAAGTTCCGTTCCATTCTGAGAAGTTTTATTTCTGCACAAAAACAACACCATGGTAGTTCTGCTGAAAACAGTGTTAGTCCGGGTTACTTTCATTCAAATCATGCAAATTAGAGTCCAAAACAAGGGCAAAAGTGAGGAAAAGTAGATACGTTGGAGACGTGTCAACTCCCCCATGCTTAAACCTTTGCTTGTCCTCAAGCAATTCAGTTGGCAAACTGAAAGTGATAAAGAAAAACTTTTATGAACTTTTTTGTTCTTGTTTACATATATATATGCTTAAGTAGCTCCCAGGTTTTCAGCAAAGATTATGACTAACCATGTCAACAATAACTCTTATAAATTATATTAACTCATATCAATAACATAAGCAACTAGCGAGCAATAATCAGATATCTCAAACGCCAACACTTTGTCAAAACAATCATGATACAATATGACAATAGTGGTATCTCGCTTGCCCTTTCTGAGACCGCAAAACATAAATGCAGAGCACCTCCAAAGTTCAAGCAGCGACTAAACATTGTAATTCATGGTAGAAAAGATCCAGTCATGCTGCACCCAACATCAACTATACACAATGCATGAGGATGACAATAGTGCTCTCAGGTCTGGCGCTTATTTGAGAAGGTGATGACTCAACATAAAAATAAATAGATAGTCCCTTCGCAGAGGGAAGCATGGATTTGCAGCGGTGCCAGAGCTCAAGGTTTAAAACAGAGAGAGATATAATTTGGGGAGGTACACCCTTTCTGGCAACTTCACGACCAAGAGTTATCAATATATTCCATGCTAAACAAATTAGCGGCGGTTCCCAAGCAGTAAAAGTAAAGGTTTACTCCCCCTCCACCAACAATCACACTCCACGGCTAGCCGCATCCACGGGTACCGTCCAAACCAACAACATTCCTGGGGGAGTTTTGTTTAATTAATTTTTGATTTTTGATTTCGGGGCTGGGAATCCCTATTACCGCCCCTCTCGTGTAAGGACAAGTGAATAAACACTCATCATGAGAATAACCCGCTTAGCATGGAACATACTGACCGCCCCCTATCGCTCCATGAGCGGTCCAGGCACACAAAACTGATGTTCATTTGAATTTTTAGAGATGGCACATGCAGATTTACTTTGGAACGGTAGGGTATTACCGCATATAGGTAGATATAGTGGACTCATCTGGCACAACTTGGTTTAGGGATTTTTATGCACAAGCAGTATTCCCGCTTAATACAGGCGAAGGCTAGCAATTAGACTGAGAAGCGGCCAGCTAGAGAGCGAAAACGGTCATGAACATGCATTACATATAATCAACATTGAATACTACCATGAGTAGGATATGGACACCATGAACATAAATATCATGAAGGCTATGTTGGTTTTGATTCAACTACATGCGTGAACATGTGCCAAGTCAAGCCACTTGAAACATTCAGAGGAGGATACCATATCATCATACCGCATCACAACCATTTCAATGCATGTTGACACCCAAGATAAATCATTATCCACTCCTAGCTACTTAAGCACGGCATGAACAACTATAATCTCTAATGGTCATTGCAAACATGTTTGATCATAATGAGCTGAATCAAGGGATACTAGGTTAAACATATTTACAAAAACAAAAACAAGTTGAGTTCATACCCGCTTTTCTCTGCCACAGTCAATTCATCAAATATCATCATCACTGCCTTTCACTTGCACGATCGAATGATAAGAAAATAATAATAGTGCAAAAGTGTCGTGGACTAAGCTGGAATCTACAACATTTTATTCAAGAGGAGAAGACAAAGTAATATGGGCTCTTTGTTAGATAAACAATAATGCAGATGAGAGCCACTCAACAATTTCATTGTGGTCTTCTCCTTGGTATGACTCAAATAAAAGAAAAAGAATTTCAGAGAAACACACTGAAATATTTTTGGGGTTTTTGGTTTTTCTTGAAGAAAGCAAATTAAAGAGAAAAAACAAAAACGAGAAAAACTATTTACATGGGAAAGCTCCCAACAAGTAAAAGAAGAAGCGAGAAATCTTTTTGGCTTTTCTTTTGATGCAACAAATAAACTAAGCTAGAAAGAAAAACTAAAAAGAAGTAGGAAATATTTTTGGATTTTCTCAAAGTTTTTCAAACACACAAGAAGAAAGCGAGAAAACAAATCTAGCATGGATATTACACTAAAAAAGTATGAACACCGACAATTGGAATGAAATGTGCGAACATGAATGTAATGTCAGTGGAAATACATACTCCCCCAAGCTTAGGCTTTTGGCCTAGCTTGGTAATCACCATCCGTAGTAGCCGTCCGGTCCCAAGTCGTAGTGAGGTGGAGGGGGCACCTGGGCATCCCACCCCTAGGGATCCTCCTCAGCAGCTGCTAAGTTGTTCCGTTAGGCTGTAATGTCACCTGGCATGATCCTGTATCCGTTCCGGGCAATAGAATCAAACAAAGCAGGTGTAGGGAATGGAATAACATCACATGTTTCCTTGCTGAATACTAGGTTGTAATTAATGTCACGGGGAGAATCAGTTACATCAAGGAATTGGTGAGCCTGCAGTGACTTGTGATTAAGGTAAACTTGGGATAAGAGATAATCATGTGGGCGAAACTGAACTCTAAAGTATCTCGCTAGACGAGTAGCATAAATACCACCATGTATCTTTCCCTTAGTTTTGTTAAGATGTAAGCGTCGAGCAATAATAGCCCCCATACTAAAGGTGTGATCATCATAAAGTGGACGACGTCAAATAGCAAGGTCAGGGGCACTGAGTGCGCCGACCTTCTCCCTAGCGGTTAAACACTTAGCGATGACCAAAGCGAAATAATGTACTGAGGGAAATTGCAAGCTGGTAGCAGTGGCGCTCGACACGCCTCTATCCTCACGCACGGTTAAAGTGAGGAGAAAATCCTCAAACTCAGATGGCCTATGTTCTCTCAAGTCCCCATCAGAAGGGATCAAGCATATGTTGCAGAAGTCAGTTAGCGGGATTTTGTAAGTTTCAGCATAAAGATTAAACTGCACTTCAGGAGGATTGTTTTTCCCTAGATAATAAAAGCCTTGCACAAAGGAATTTGTAAGGATGTGATATTGGTCACACTTAGCTGCGAGGAACTCGGTCAACCCAGCGTTGGCAACAAACTGAGCGAACTCTTGATGTAACTCGGCCTCCTACATGAAGGCATCATGCGGCCATTCACACGGCCGCATATCCACCTTTCTTGGGGTGTGAAGGTCATTGTCCGATGATTCCCCAATGACTCCCTCGGCATTTTTCTTGGAGGAGAACTTCCTAAATATTTCCATTTTATTCCTATAAAAATTCTGAAAAAAAATTAGTTCACGAAAATTTGTCAACAAAACGTTGTAAGATTGTTAGCAACTACTCCTAAGCATGCATAGAGGCCATCTTGAGCATTCAAACTACTTAGAACTCTAAGAATTCGACATGCAAGCTCATCTACAGCAGCACCAAAAGTAGCTAATTACTCTAAAAATAACCCACTAAAACAAAAACTAATTGGAGCAATGGAGGAGTCACATACCAAGTAGCAATCCCCCCAAACAGTTTCAGAAACGAAGCTTCGAGCAAAGAGATCGAAATCCGCGGGTTTGAGAGCAAGAACACGAGAATGGTGGCTGTGGTGATTTTTTTTCTGGAGGTAGGGGATGATGTGGGCTAAAGAGATAAGTGAGGGGGCCCACATGGGGTCCACAACCCACCAGGGCGCGCCTGGGGGTGCTGGCGCACCCTGGTGTCTTGTGGACACCAGGTGCACCCCCCTCTGGTATTATTTGCACCAAAAATTCATAAATATTTGGAAAAAATTCGTGTTAAATTTTCAGGGCATTCTGAGAATTTTTATTTTTGGGTCATTTTTTATTGCACGGAGAAAACAAAAAACAGGATAATCATCGCATTTTATTTTATTTGACTAACTAAAACAGAAAATAAAAGGTGGAAGCAGAGAGTTGTGCTTACTAGATTCATCGACTTCATACCTCTCAAAAATGATTCATTAATAAGGTTGATCAAGTCTTATTAACAACCACTTCCGATTAGCATGAAACCAAAGAATTTTCGTAAAACAGTAAGTTACCTCAATGGGATGTGCATATCCCCAACAATAAGTATATCATATTTCTTTTTGGTAGTAGGTAGAGGTAATTGAAAACTTCCAATAGTGATGGTCGGAGATTCTTCAATAACATTTATACCATTCACTTGGAATTCTTTCTTCAAAAAGTGCACCGTATGCTCATTACCATTGATATGAAAAGTGACTTTGCTTTTATTGCAATCAATAACAGCCCCTGCAGTATTCAGAAAGGATTTACCAAGGATAATCGACATGTTGTTGTCCTCAGGCATGTCAAGAATAACAAAGTCCGTTAAGATAGTAACATTTGCAACAACAACGGGCACATCTTCACAAATACCGATAGGTCTGGCTGTTGATTTGCCAGTCATTTGCAATGATATCTCGGTAGGTGTGAGTTTATTCAAATCAAGTCTTTTATATAAGGAGAAAGGCATAAAACTAACACCGGCTCCCAAATCACACAAGGCAGTTTTGACATAGTTTCTTTTGATGGAGCAAGGTATAGTTGGTATTCCAGGATCTCCGAGTTTTTTAGGTACTCCATCCTTAAAAAAATAATTAGCAAGCATGGTGGAGATTTGAGCTTCCGGTATCTTTCTTTTATTTGTGATGATGTCTTTCATATACTTTGCATAAGGGGCCATCTTCAAAATATTGGTTAAACGGGTGCGCAAAAAGACTGGCCTAATCATTTCAGCAAAGCGTTCAAATTCTTCATCATCCTTTTTCTTAGATGTCTTAGGTGGAAATGGCATGGGTTTCTGAACCCATGGCTCTCTTTCTTTACCATGTTTCCTATCCACAAAGTCTCTTTTATCATAGTGTTTGTTTTTAGGTTGTGGGTTATCAAGATCAGGAGCAGACTCTATTTCAACATCATTATCTGGCTCTTTATCATTACTAGGTTGAGCATCATTGTGAACATCATCATTATCATTTTCATTATCACTAGGTGAATGTTCACTACCAGATTGAGTTTTAGCATCGAAAATAGAGACATCATTATTATCAGGAGGTTTTTGTGTCTCAGGCTCACTAGAGGTATGCAAAGTCCTATCATTTTTCTTTTTCTTTTTCTTCTTAGAAGGACTAAGTGCATCAGGATTAATTCTCTGAGAGTATTGTTCAATTCGTTTAGGATGACCCTCAGGATAAAGTGGTTCTTGGGTCATTCTACCTCCTCTGGTTACTACTCTAGCAGCAAAATCATGAATATTATTATTCATTTCATCAAGCAATTCTTTTTGAGATTTAGCGACTTGTTCTAACTGAGTTTGAACCATAGATGCATGCTTTCCTACACCTCTAACATCATTACTGATTCTAAATAGCAAGTCACTCAGGCGACCAATCATATCAGAATTATATTTCAATTGTTTCGGAACATGAGCATTGAAATGATCTTGCTTCATAATATAATTGTCAAACTCATATAAGCATTGACTAGGATGTTTATAGTGAGGAATGTCACTTTCATTAAACTTTAATAAAGAATTTACCTCTACCACCTGTGGAGGTGGTGGTGTGTCAAGGCCACGTATTTCTTCAATAGGTGGCAAATTCTTAACATTCCCAGCTTTAATACCCTTTTCCTTCATAGATTTCTTTGCCTCTTGCATATCTTCAGGACTGAGAAATAAGATACCACTCTTCTTTGGAGTGGGTTTAGGCGGTGGTTCAGGAAGAGTCCAATCATCATAATTTTTCAGTATATCATTCAATAATTCCTCAGCTTGGTCAATAGTTCGTTCCCTGAAAACACAACCAGCACAACTATCTAGGAAGTCCCTAGAAGTATCGGTTACTCCATTATAAAAGATATCAAGTATTTCATTTTTCTTAAGAGGATGATCAGGCAAAGCATTAAGCAACTGGAGAAGCCTCCCCCAAGCTTGGGGGAGACTCTCTTCTTCAATTTACACAAAGTTAAATATTTCCCGTAAGGGAGCTTGTTTCTTATGAGCAGGACAATATTTTTCAGAGAAGTAGTAGATCATATCCTGGGGACTACGCACACAACCAGGAGTAAGAGTATTGTACCATGTCTTAGCATCACCCTTTAATGAGAATGGAAATAACTTAAGGATATAATAGTAGCGAATCTTCTCATCATGAGCAAAGAGGGTGGCTATATCATTCAGCTTAGTAAGGTGTGCCACTACAGTTTTAGTTTCATAGCCATGGAAAGGATCAGATTCAACCAAAGTGATTAACTCTGGGTCGACAGAAAATTCATAATCCTTATCGGTAACAAAGATAGGTGAAGTAGCAAACTTAGGATCACATTTCATTCTAGCATTCAAAGTCTTTTCCTTATACTTGCGTAGCAATTTCTTAAGATCATTTCTATCCTTGCAAGAAAGAATTTCTCTAGTTATCTCCTTGTCCATAACATAACCTTCAGGTATCTTAGGCATTTCAAACTTAGGAGAGCTAGGACTAATAGGAGTTTCATAGTCATCATAAGTTTCAGCTATCTCATCAGTTTCATTAGTTTCATTCTCTTTAGCTCTAGCAATTTGTTCATCAAGAAATTCTCCTAGTGGCACATTATCATCAAGCATTGTACTAGCATCATCAATAGCATAATTCATAGCAGAGGTAGCATCATCAATAACTTGCGACATATCAGGATTACTAGCATGTGGTGGTGTTGCAAGCTTACTCATAACAGAAGGTGAATCAAGTGCAGAGCTAGATGGCAATTCCTTACCTCCCCTCGCCTTAGAGGGAAAAATCTTAGTCTTTGGATCCTTCAGATTCTTCATAGTGATCAGTTGATATAAATCCTAAGTGACTCAACAAATATTGCTATGCTCCCCGGCAACGGCGCCAGAAAACGGTCTTGATAACCCACAATTAGAGGGGATCGCAATAGTTTTCGAGGGTAGAGTATTCAACCCAAATTTATAGATTCGACACAAGGGGAGCCAAAGAATACTTGAGAGTATTAGCAGTTGAGTTGTCAATTCAACCACACCTGGAGGTTAAATATCTAGCAAAGTGATCAGTAGCACAGTAATATGATAGTTTGAAAGCAGTAGTAACATTAACATTAGCAGTAACAGTAGTATCAATAGTTTTGTAGCAGTTGGAACAGTACCAGCAGCAATAGTAACTTAGCAAGAACAGTAAGTGGAAAGCTCGTAGGCACTGGATCGGTAACTCGTTGGATGATATTCATCATATAACAGTCATAACCTAGGGCGACACAGAACTAGCTCTAGTTCATCAATGTAATGTAGGCATGTATTCCGTAAATAATCATACGTGCTTATGGAAAAGAACTTGCATGCCATCTCTTGTCCTACCCTCCCGTGGCAGCGGGGTCCATAAGGAAACTAAGGGATATTAAGGCCTCCTTTTAACAGAGAACCGGAACAAAGCATTAACACATGGTGAATACATGAACTCCTCAAACTACGGTCATCACCGCGAAGTATCCCAAATATTGTCACTATGGGGTTGACAGATCATAACACGTAATATGTGCATATGACTAGGCAAGATCGGATCAAGAACATGGATATAGAGATGATAACATAAACGGTTAAGATCTGAAATCATGGCACTCGGGCCCTAGTGACAAGCATTAGGCATAGCAAAGTCATAGCAACATCAATCTTAGAACATAATGGATACTAGGGATCAAGCCCTAACAAAACTAACTCGATTACATGATGAATCTCATCCAACTCCTCACCGACCAGCAAGCCTACGAAGGAATTACTCACTCCCGGTGGGGTGCATCATTGAATTGGCGATGGAGAAGGGTTGATGATGACGAAGACCGAAGATTCCCCTCTTCGGAGCCCGAATGGGCTCCAGATCTGGCCTCCCGATGAAGAACAGGAGGTGGCGGCGGCTCTGTATCGTAAAACGCGATGAAACTTTCTCTCCTCTTTTTTTCTCCGAAAATAGGAATTTATAGTGGCAGAATTAGGGTCAGTGGGGCCACGAGGTGGGCACAACCCTCTTGGCCCCCCTCTTCGGTGGATTTTGGCTCCAATAATTCCCATATATTCTGAAATAATTCTCCAAAAAGTTTCGTTCCATTCTGAGAGCTTTTATTTCTGCACAAAAACAACACCATGGTAGTTCTGCTGAAAACAGCGTTAGTCCGGGTTAGTTTCATTCAAATCATGCAAATTAGAGTCCAAAACAAGGGCAAAAGAGTGAGGAAAAGTAGATGCATTGGATACGTATCACACAACTTGGCGGCATTCTTGGAGATCATGGCCCTTGGTGAGGTGGATTTTGCAGTATGGCCCGTCGGACTTTCCGGTTTTCTCTGCTGCTGCGGCCTCCCGGCAATCAGCGCACGCGGCAGCTCCCTTGCCGGGGGTCTCGGCCTTGGCCTTCTTGCTGGCAACGAGATTACCAGAGCTCTCCACAGCCAACACTGCTTTCCCTTTGCGCTTCTTGTTACGTCTTCGGCTTCTCCCTTTTGAGCCGGGGGCATCGTCGTCGTCATCTGAGTTGACTTCGACGCCAGCTTCCTCTCCGGGGAGTCTTCATCCTTCCTCAGCACGAGCACACTTGTCCGCCAACGTGTACAGCTCATTGACGGTCTTGGGGAGCTTTACATTCATCTTGGCCCACATCTTCCTGTTGCGCACGTTCAAGTGCAACGCGGCAATCACGGCTGTGAGGTGTATCTTCGGGATATTGCGGTGCACTCCGCTGAATCTCTAGATGTATTTCCACAGGGTCTCTCCTTCCTTCTACGGATGGTATTGCAAGTTGTTGGGCTGTCCTGGCTCCTGGTGGCCACCTGTGAAGGCGTCGACGAACTCGTTGCACGGATCAGCCCATGATGAGATAGAGTTTTCCGGCAGGTGCATCAGCTACGATCTCACATTTGGCTTGAGTTCCAAAGGGAAATAATTGGACGCACCTTCTCATCTCTTCCTCTGGTGGCTTGAACGGCAATCGTGTAGATGCCCAGGAACTCTGTCAGGTTCAGCTTCCCGTCGTATTTCTCCGTCAGCTTAGGCTTGAAGGCTCGGGCCGACGGCCAGCGGACCTGTCGCAGCTCGCGAGTGAAGACACGACACCCAACCTCATAACGCAGGTACCCCCCAACACTGGGCGCGGGGTCGCCAGCGTTTGGACCATTGCGCTTGTCGGATTGGCGGTGTGCTTCCCGGCACCGCTCGATGGTGATGCGCACGTCTTCCCTCCACCGGTCGTTCAGGACACGCCGCTGGTCCCGGTGATCGTGTGTAACAGCCCGAGACCGACGCTCCAGAAGATTCCCCTTTTATTGCATCATCGTTGTGTGATTTATCTGGTTGTCGCATTCATCATCGCATCATTCGCATCATCTGCATTACATCGGCACTTCATTGCCGTCAGTTTTCAAAACTTGCATCCGTTCGTAGTTGCCGGCTCTCTCCGTTCGTGTCGTCGACCGCTTCAAGACCAACCACCCATGCACGCGCCCGCGGCATCGATAAAATATCGTTTTTAAAGTGCGCGAAAAGTATTCCTAGATTGGGTCAAAAGTTGGCATGCGGTCTTGTTTTATTGTAGGTAAACCGCCTGCCAAGTTTCGTCGCAATCGGAGGTCGTTTGATACCCGAACGATCGACCGTAGCGGCACCGTCAGCGATCAAATTATCGGACGTTTTCGCTGTTTAAAAACTTCGTTGCCGGGCCGCAAACTGCCCTCTCATCGCAGCCTAACCCACTCTACACGGCCCACTAGCCCACCTAGCCTAAGCTCATGACCGGAGCCGTCCGATTGACATCGTACGGCCCGAATCGGGCAAAAACCCCTAACCCTAGCAAGTTTTGCTATAAATAAACACCCCTAGCCTACCCTGCCTCGAAATCCGTGCCTCTCCTAGCCCTAGCTGCCACTTGGCGCAGCCAACCTCTCCTCCCACCACGCCAGGCCTGCGAAGCCCATCCGCAGCCCGCCCAGGCCCGAGGGGACCCGCCGCCGGCGCCCGAAGCACCCGTGCCTCCCGCTCCCGCTCGCCCTTCGCCGCCCCGAGCGACGGCCAGACCGCCTCGACCTCGCCGCCCCTACTGGTTGTCGGCAACCGACGGAGCTCCGTCGGACCCAGGCCAGCCCCACCGTGCCATTCTTCTCCCCGAGCTCCTCCTCCACCCTCTAACCTCCAGTTCTCTCCCTCATATGGTTCGCAGGAAGCAACAGCCGCCCTAAAGCTCCGCCACCGCAGTCGTTCTTCTCCTGTCGGCGACCTCCGAGCTCACCACCGCCCAGATCTGGTGGATCCCGGCCAGATCCGGCCGCTCTGAAGCCTCCCGCCTCCTCCTCTAGACATGCTTCGCTGCCATGGCCACCAGAGGACCTGCCTGGCTCCTGCTCGCATGTGGGACGAGGGCGACGCTTGCTCGCCCGTCGACCGAGTTTGCCTCCCGCGTGGGCCTTGCTGCAGCCCGCCACGGCCCAGCCACGTTGCCGCTCCCGCATGGCCCAGCTAGCCGCATGGACCTCGCGCCAGCGCCAAGGCCGCCTCAAGCCTACCCAGCACGAGCCAGCCTGCTCCACCCAGCTCCACCGACCGAGCTTTTGGCCCACTATGGTGAGCACATTTGCTCTAAGTCCCGCCTAGTGCGATGAATGCTATATCATGCCCTTGTCCTGTGCAGCCCAGATCTGATATGTTTTGGCTCGTATATGTTTTTTCTAGGTTCTGCGAATTTGTCCAATTATCCAGAGAATTATAGTTTTTCAGAAAAAACCCTGAACTTCATGCATATAAAAACTCATGAACCGTGCATCGTATTAAAATGATCTATATATGAAAAATGTTCAAAATTTTGTGTAGATTAATATATGAAAAATATTAAAAATGTTTAAACTTGCTGTTTGCATTATTTTGCATAAATTCCATGTGAAAAATGATTTATTTCATAACTAAGTAACCGTAGCTCCGTTAAAAAATGATCCACATATGAAACTTGACTAGAAAAACATGTAGAATCTCATGGTACCCTTTATTTTGCTATTTAATATATATAAAATATGTGATAGGCAGATCTGTACCAAAGTTAAGAATTGCATATGAGGTCGTTTCGGAAGTGCTATATGTTGCTTCCGGCCTCATTTAAAATGCCTAGATGATGTAGTTGTTCATGTTTCACCTCTTGCCATGATAAAAACATTTAATATGATTATTTAGTTAAAGAACATTAACCACATTTCTCATAATATGGAGAGTTATTATTTTGTTTTATGTATGTTCTCCTCTTCATTTAAATTGCTTAATGCCATCATCACCTTATGCCATGACCATCCATGTTAACAACATTTAATATTGATGAGTACCTAAACGAGAGTGAACTAAATAATTCGAATGTGGAGTTTCGTCAATATGCAACTCGTTGCATATTGAACTTCACTTAATTTGTAGTATTTGATTGTTGTGCTTGCCATGCCATGCATAAATAAACCGGACATGCAACATACTTGATTGCGCATCATGTCATGAATATGTTGTGGTGTTTACCGTGTCATTTGTTTGTTTCCGGTTTGCTTCTCCTCGCTAGAGTTCCGAAAGCATTTCGGAGTGTGAGGATACGTTCGACTACGTCCCCTTCGTCTACTTCATGGACTCGTTCTTCTTCCAAGCGGGATCTCAGGCAAGATAACCATTTCCTTGGATACCATTACTATCATTGCCATGCCAGTTGTCTCATTTCTATCGATATGTCTCGCTACCTACCACTGATTATCAAGCCTCCCAAAATGCCATGATAAGCCTCTAACACCTCCACGTCCCAGCAAATCATTGTTTGGCTATGTTACCGCTTGCTCGGCCATTCTTATAGCGTTGCTAGTTGCAGGTGCAAGTTCTTCCATGTGCAACATGGATATTTTTAATATATCACAATATTATTGCTATTTAATTTAATGCACATATATACTTGGTAAAAGGTGGAAGGCTTGGCCTTTTGCTCGGTGTTTTGTTCCACTTTTGCCGCCCTAGTTACTTGTGTACCAGTGTTATGTTCCATATTGAGCGCTCCTAACATGCTCGGGGTTGTTATGGGGACCCCCTTGACTTTCGTTTTGGGATAAAAGTCGTTTGACAAGGCCCAACATTGGTACTACATTTGCCTAATAACTAATAAAATGCATAGGGACCTGCCGGCACCCGCGGATAATTAATCAACAACCCGGGCCAGTGCTCCTCATGAGTGTTGGTCCAAAACGGGCAGACTACGGGGCCACCGCGGGGAAACTCGAGGTTTGGTTTGACTCCTAGTGTGACCCATCCGATTGTGCCCTGAGAACGAGATACATGGCTCCTATCGGGATTGTCGGCACGTCGGGCGGCCTTGCTAGTTTTGTTTTACCTTTCTCGAACATCTTATGTGCGGAATTCTGAGGATACTTTGGGCTATCTCGAGGTTGAGGTTTTCCAACGGACTCTCCAAGAGATCACGTGTTTCGTAGTCGAGGTTATTCCCGCGGCGTGTGGTTAGTTTGTGATGGATGCGTTGGAGCACCCCTGCAGGGTTAAATCTTTCATGAGATCCGTGCCCGCGGTTATGTGGCAACTTGGAAAGTTTGTTTAACACCCGGTCATAGCAAACTTAAAAGTAAACTCAAATAAAATACACCAACCGTGTGCGTAACCGTGACTGTCTCTTCTCGTGATTTCTGAACCGAGAGAGAACACAATGGGGTTATGCTTGACCGTAAGTAGGTGGTCAGGATCACTTATTGATCATTACTAGTTCACGTCCATTTATGCGACGATCACCCCCCTATTCTTGTACTCGTAAGTTAGCCACTCAAATAAATGCTTAGTGCTTGCTACAGCCTCACCACTTAACCATACCTTACCCATTAAGCTTTGCTAGTCTTGATACCCTTGGAAATGAGATCGCTGAGTCCCTGTGGCTCACAGATTACTACAACAACAGTTGCAGGTACAGGTAATGCGATGAATTTGCGTTGAGCGTGATGCTTGTTTGATTTGGAGTTCTTCTTCTTTGTCGATCATAGGATGGGTTCCAGGCCGGTAGCTTGGGATAGCAAGGATGGATGTCATTTTATCGTTTGTTTTCATCCGTAGTCGGACCCTGCTCTTCTGTATGATGTTTGGATATGTTGTTGTATTAATGTGATATTGATGTAGCTTGTGGCGAGTGTAAGCCAATTCCATATACTCATCTCTTCTTTACATGTACTTGTAATGATATCCATTCTTGCGAAACGACGAGATGCGCTTCTATCCCTGTCGAGGCCCTCGTGCCAAAATAAGGATAGGATCGCATCTTGGGCGTTACAAGTTGGTATCAGAGCCTGTACTGACCTAGGAGTCCCCTTGATTGATCGAACTTGGCCGAGTCGAGTCTAGTGAAAAACTATTTTGAGTCTAGTTATATATCGGAGAGTAGGATTCTTTTTACTCCTCTTCTATGCTCTGGTGAGGAATACTGACGTAGGATTTTTAATTCTACTCTCTTCTCACTCAATTTTTTTAGGATCACATGGGTATTTTGGAACCTCTATGATGTCAATGTGACCGGAATTCTGCTCTTGGTGCCTCCCGTATGTATGGATTGGACCCGGGGAGTTGAGCTCCAGGGGATTCTTGACACATCGCTATCGTTCAGTTTCCTTATTATCTCAGGACGCGGATGTTCAAAATTGCTTCAATACTATTCGTGGTGCGAAGAGTGTGGCGGAACCCAATACTGGGGAGCAGGATCACATGTACTGCCATGTTTAGTATCGTTGTGATTACGAGGGTCTGAGGTAGATGAGTTTCCGAGACCTCTAGTTCTGTGTTGACGGATGAGATACACTGGAGAGTAGTGTTATTGCTAGGAGTTGAGTGATGGATAAAAACTCCGTGTATCCGTGGACCCGATTGCATAACCAAAGATTTCAGAAGTTCTCAGGTGGGAATTCAAGTAGTCACGTAGGATTATCTTTCCAGCAAATGCAAATGGGTTATGCATTTGTTTCCGGCTTAATCCTCAAGCCCCATCTTTTGTTTTGTTGGAGTATGGTAATTCGAGTTGCTTCGATGTCAAGTTGTGCTTTCATATCTTTCCTAACCGGTGTGTTTCTCATCAAGATAATTCATTCCTCCCCAATATTTGCAAGATTTATCCTCATATTTATTTTCAGATTTTTTTTCAACCGTCCCATGTTTTTCTTTGTTTTCCCCACCCTCCCGCCCTTTTCTTCAATAATCAAATTCTCATCCAAGTGCCTTTTCCATTTATGTGATGCTTCCGACATCTTTTCTTCCATATTGTATCCGGTGTTTTTCATGTCAATGTCCTCAAGTGATTCAAGTTCATCATTTCTTCGTTCTTGTTTTCTTTTCCGGTGTGTTCAATTCTAGATGACGGTGTTCATCATATCCTTTTCATTCATTCAATGCTTTCTCGTGTTGGAATTTTAGCCAGGTCTCTCTCTATTCTCATCCGGAGTTCTTAGATTTCTCAGAAGACTCGTGTTTCCGTCCAAGTCCTTTCAATTATTTCGAGGTTCTTACCTCATCAAGTTTTCAATTGTACCAGTGCAATCTCTCTTTCTAAGCAATTGTTTCAACATTGTTTCTTCTGAGTGGGCCCATAACCCACAGGTTTTTCCCAGGATCCTACCTGGCTCTTTTAATCTTTCCGGAGACCTCACGTTCTTTTCAATATGACGTAAGAATGAATCTCATCAGTCATATTCCTTCTCGAATATCGCTTCTAAATCATTTTCATCATTAGCTCAACCTTTCCTTATTCATTGTTCCGGAGTGTCTCAGTAATTCTTGGTGTTGTTTTTTCGTCAGCATTCTCAGCGTTGAAGACCGAAGGAGAGTTTCTCTTAATCTTGGTCCATTCTCATGAAGATTCATGGTTAAAGCTTCATGCCATCCTCTAGAATTGTTTTCGGTCATGAATAATTCCTTCCATATCTATCCGGAGCATTTCAGAGTTGTTTTCATTTCTCGATCCTCCGAAGGCCATCATTTCAAAAGATTTCTTCATTCATAGCTTTCAGCTTTCATTCTCAAATTCTTTTCAATTGTTGTCTCTTTGTCCGTATCTCAATTATTTCGGTGTTTTCATTCAAGAATTCTTCAAGTCTATGCTTTCTCTCAAATCTTTTCAATAAGAATAAGTCGTATGCCAAATCTGTTGCTTGTCATCAATTTAACTTGATGAAGGATAATCATAAAAAAATTCTTATTATTGTTTCATCAAGTGATTTCAATCCTTCTTCTGGCGTTGTGCATGATATCAAATTCTGCATTTCAAGTGTTCTCATCTTTTCTTTTCCGGAGTTCCAAGTTTTCTCAAGTTTCTCTTCGCGAAGCCCATATAAATCTTTGCAAGTCATAATCTTATCCTTTTCAACCTTCATTTCTTTTCATCATTCTTTTGTATACGGAGGTTCTTCATCGTGGTTCATTAAGGATTTAATTCTTTATCGAAGTGTTCTTTAAGATTCTTGTTGGAGGAGCTCAAGTATTCTTTATCTTGCATTTCAAAGTGCAATTCATTCTCCCTTATCTTTTGAGATGGTGTTATAGCATTCTTGTTTCATGAGGAGTCTCAAAGAGTACTTGACAAGAATGAGATATGTAAACCCATCATCTTCCTCATTGGAGCTATCTTGGATTGGATTTCACCTAAAGCATTTCCTTAGGATTGTTGCTATCATGGTGCTTATCAATGATCCAAGTTCTCAATGTATCCTCTCGGCGAAACGAGTTTTCATCTCTTGTTGCTCCCAAGCAATCCTTGTTTTCGTTAGTGGCGGGTTGTCACCTCATAATTTTGAGATGTTTCCATAAGCCCAGAACAAGTTTTCTCTTTTCGTTGTTGATTTTCAACAACTCCGTTCAATCCTTCTTTGTAAGGATGATTTTCAATTCAATGGTGGTGTTGTCATTTTCTTCTCCATTCGTTTCTTTCCAATGATCTAGCTTCTATTCTTTCGTTCAGGAGGCATTGTGATGGTATTCTCTTCGGTCCATCATCTTGTTTGGTTAAGATCATGTTCCTTTCCTTGCTTATCCATTAAACCGGAGTGTGGTGCCTCTTTTCAAGTTCTTTCCATCTTATCAAGTTTTGTTTATCTATCCTGCCGAAGTGCTGCCCAAATTTCTTGTGAATTCTTGCTTGTTCCTCATGTCAGTCTTCATCTCTTTCCAACCTTCATGTTTCATTGGTTTCACTCGTTTGTCAAAGAAGAAACTAAGTTTTACCTCTTCTCTTTCTCTTCCCCTTCTCGTTCTAAGATCTCGGGGCGAGATCTCTTGTAAGTGGAGGAGAGTTGTAACAGCCCGAGACCGACGCTCCAGAAGATTCCCCTTTTATTTCATCGTCGCCGTGTGATTTATCTGGTTGTCGCATTCATCATCGCATCATTCGCATCATCTGCATTGCATTGGCACTCCGTTGCCATCAGTTTTCAAAACTTGCATCCGTTCGTAGTTGTTGGCTCTCTCCGTTGGTGTCGTCGACCGCTTCAAGACCAACCACACATGCACGCGCCCGTGGCATCGATAAAATATCGTTTTTAAAGTGCGCGAAAAATATTCCCGGATTGGCTCAAAAGTTGGCATGCGGTCTTTTTATATTGTAGGTAGACCGCCTGCCAAGTTTCGTCGCAATCAGAGGTCGTTTGATACCCGAACGGTCGATCGTAGCGGCACCGTCAGCGGTCAAATTATTGGACGTTTTCGCAGTTTAAAAACTTCGTTGCTGGGCCGCAAACTTCCCTCTCATCGCAGCCTAACCCACTCTACATGGCCCACTAACCCACCTAGCCTAAGCTCATGACCGGAGCCGTCCGATCGACATAGTACGGTCCAAATCGGGCAAAAACCCCTAACCCTAGCAAGTTTTGCTATAAATAAACACCCCCTAGCCTACCTTGCCTCGAAATCCGCGCCTCTCCTAGCCCTAGTCGCCACTTGGCGCAGCCAACCTCTCCTACCACCATGCCGGGCCCGCAAAGCCCATCCGCAGCCCGCCCAGGCCCGAGGGGAGCCGCCGCCAACGCTCGAAGCACCCGGGCCTCCCGCTCCCGCTCGCCCTTCGCCACCCCGAGCGACGGCCAGACCGCCCCGACCTCGCCGCCCCTACTGGTTGTCGGCGACCGCCGGAGCTCCGTCGGACCTAGGCCAGCCCCGCCGTGCCCTTCTTCTCCCCGGGCTCCTCCTCCTCTCTCTAACCTCGAGCTCTGTCCTAGCCATGGTTCGCAGGAAGCAACAGCCGCCCTGGAGCTCCACCACTGTAGCCGTTCTGCTCCTCTCGGTGACCTCCGAGCTCACCACCGCCCAGATCTGGCGGATCCCTACCAGATCCGGCCACTTTGAAGCCTCCCGCCTCCTCCTCTGGCCGTGCCTCGCTGCCATGGCTGCCGAAGGACCTGCCTGGCTCCTGCTTGCGTGCGGGACAAGGGCGACGCTCGCTCGCCCGTCGACCGAGTTCGCCTCCCGTGTGGACCTTGCTGCAGCCCGCCACAGCCTAGCCACATTGCCGCTCCTGCATGGCCCAGCTAGCCACATGGGCCTCGCGCCAGCGCCAAGGCCGCCTCAAGCCCACCCAGCGCGAGCCAGCCTCCTCCGCCCAGCTCCACCGACCGGGCTTTTTGCCCACTATGATGATAACATCTGCTCTAAGTCCCGCCCAGTGCGCTGAATGCTATATCACGCCCGTGTCCTGTGCAGCCCAGATCTGATATGTTTCGGCCCGTATATGTTTTTTTTAGGTTCTGCGAATTTGTCCAATTATTCAGAGAATTACAGTTTTTCAGAAAAACCCCCGAACTTCATGCATATAAAAACTCATGAACCGTGCATCAGATTAAAATGATCTATATATGAAAAATGTTCAGAATTTTGTGTAGATTAATAATATGCAACTTTCCACCATGTTAAAAATGTTTAAACTTGCTGTTTGCATTAATTTTCATAAATTCCATGTGAAAAATGATTTATTTCATAACTAAGTAACCATAGCTCCGTTAAAAATGATCCACATATGAAACTTGACTAGAAAAACAAGTAGAATCTCATGGTACCCTTTATTTTGCTGTTTATTAAATATAAACTATCTGATAGGCAGATCTGTACCAAACTTACGAATTGCATATGATGTCGTTTCGGAAGTGCTATATGTTGCTTCCGGTCTCATTTAAAATGCCTAGATGATGTAGTTGTTCATGTTTCACCTCTTGCCATGATAATCAACATTTAATATGATTATTTAATTAAACAACATTAACCACATTTCTCATAATATGGAGAGTTATTGTTTTGTTTTATGTATGTTCACCTCTCCATTTAAATTGCTTAATTCAATCATCACATTATGCCATGACCAACATTTAATATTGATGAGTACCTAAACGAGAGTGAACTAAATAATTCGAATGTGGAGTTTCGTTAATATGCAACTCGTTGCATATTGAACTTCACTTCATTTGTAGAATTTGATTGTTGTGCTTGCCATGCCATGCATAAATAAACCGGACATGCATCATACTTGATTGCGCATCATGTCATGAAAGCGTTTCAGAGTGTGAGGATACGTTCGACTACGTCCCCTTCGTCTACTTCATGGACTCTTTCTTCTTCCAAGCGGGATCTCAGGCAAGATGACCATTTCCTTGGATACCATTACTATCATTGCCATGCCAGTTGTCTTGTTTCTATCAATATGTCTCGCTACCTACCACTGTTTGTCAAGCCTCCCAAAATGCCATGATAAGCCTCTAACCCCTCCACATCCCAGCAAACCATTGTTTGGCTATGTTCCCGCTTGCTCAGCCCTTCTTATAGCATTGCTAGTTGCAGGTGCAAGTTCTTCCATGTGCAACATGGATATTTTTAATATATCACAATATTATTGCTATTTAATTTAATGCACATATATACTTGGTAAAAGGTGGAAGGCTTGGCCTTTTGCTCGGGGTTTTGTTCCACTTTTGCCGCCCTAGTTACTTGTGTACTGGTGTTATATTCCATATTGAGTGCTCCTAACATGCTCGGGGTTGTTGTGGGGACCCCTGGACTTTTGATTTGGGATAAAACTCGTCTGGCAAGGCCCAACATTGCTACTACAATTGCCTAATAACAAATAAAATGCATAGGGGCCCGTCGGCACCCGCGGATAATTAATCAACAACCCGGGCCAGTGCTCCTCATGAGTGTTGGTCCAAAATGGGCAGACTGCGGGGCCACCGCGGGGAAACTCGAGGTTTGGTTTGACTCGTAGTGTGACCCATCCGATTGTGCCCTGAGAACGAGATACGCGGCTCCTATCGAGATTGTCTGCACGTCGGGTGGCCTTGCTGGATTTGATTTACCTTTCTCGAACGTCTTGTGCGCGGAATTCCGAGGATACTTTGGGCTATCTCGAGGTTGAGGTTTTCCAACGGAATCTCCAAGGAGATCACGGGTTTCGTGGTCGAGGTTATTCCCACGGCGTGTGGTTAGTTTGTGATGGATGAGTTGGAGCACCCCTGCAGGGTTAAATCTTTCATGAGAGCCGTGCCCGCGGTTATGTGGCAACTTTGAAACTTTGTTTAACACCCGGTCATAGCAAACTTAAAGTAAACTCAAATAAAAACACCAACCGTGTGCGTAACCATGACTGTCTCTTCTCGTGATTTCTGAACCGAGAGTGAACACGGTGGGGTTATGCTTGACAGTAAGTAGGTGTTCAGGATCACTTAGTGATCATTACTAGTTCACATCCGTTTATGCAACGATCACCCCCCTATTCTTGTACTCGTAAGTTAGCCACTCCGATAAATGCTTAGTGCTTGCTCCAGCCTCACCACTTAACCATACCTTACCCATTAAGCTTTGCTAGTCTTGATACCCTTGGAAATGAGATTGCTGAGTCCCTGTGGCTCACAGATTACTACAACAACAGTTGCAGGCACAGGTAATGTGATGATTTGACGTGGGCGTGATTCTTGTTTGATTTGGAGTTCTTCTTCTTCATCGATCATAGGATGGGTTCCAGGCCGGCAGCCTGGGATAGCAAGGATGGATGTCATTTTATCGTTTGTTTTCGTCCGTAGTCGGACCCTGCTCTTCTGTATGATGTTTGGATATGTTGTTGTATTAATGTGATATTGATGTAGCTTGTGGCGAGTGTAAGCCAATTCCATATACTCATCTCTTATTTACGTGTACTTGTAATGATATCCATTCTTGTGAAACGACGAGATGCACTTCTATCCCTGTCGAGGCCCTCGTGCCAAAACAAGGATAGGATCGCATCTTGGGGGTTACATCGTGTGAGCCAGACGAGACCATAGATGCCTCATCAGGCTCGTCTACATGAGGAGCTTGTTGTGGCTGCCTCTGGGCCCGTTGTTGCGAAGGGGATTGCACCGTTGGCATGACCCCCTCGACGCGACCGTCATTCCGGGCCACCGTCGCCGTCCGCGGATATCTTGACGGCTCTGCATGCTGCGACTTGCTAGCTTCGACGAAACCGATCAAACTCTGGATGGTGGCTCTCCACTCATCCATCTTGTCAGCCGCCGGCGGGAAGTTCAGCAGTAGTTGAGCCCGCGCCATTGCTTCTGCTGCTGTGGCTGGCATGGCTAAGGAGGCGGACCGCGATGTCGCTCGACTCCTAGTGGAACCAAGAGGAGCGTCGCCGCGCCCTTGTCGCCGTGCACCAGTCGCCGAGGTGTTCTGACGTGGAGGAGGTCGAGCTTGTGGGTGTACGGTCCTGCTTGGCGCTCTGTCTTGCTCCGGGCGAGGCGCGTGCCCAGTAGCCACGCCTGCAACAGGCGCTGCTAGAGGACCACTGCCACCCCCAGAATGGGCACCGCTGCTGCGACCGCGGCCACCAGTGCGGCGCGGAGGTGGGGATAGATTGTTCTCCCCTCCTGTGGCACTAGGGGCGCGCTCGTCAAGATGTAGTTGCTGTTGTTCTTCTTCGGCGTTCCTTGCTCCAGCTTCGGCTACGGGCATGGTTTTAAATAGCGGATAGCGGGCTGGTAGCGGATTTGGTTCCGCATAGCGAAATGCGGATAGCGGGTGATATTGTGGGTGCTATGTCCGCGTAGCGGATTTATAAAAACACTAGATTCTTGTTTATATCACTAGAACATGGACAAAAACTAATGACATTTAATTTGAGTGATAGCAGTCGCTATTGCACTTGCGCTATTGCGGACGCAATAGCGGACGCTATCTTCGCTATTTAAAACTATGACTGCGGGAGACACAATGGTGGAGCCGCCTATGCCAGCCGTGTCTCCTATGACGCCTGCCTCATTCGTCGTCGCCGCGGTGCCAATGGCGTCCGCGGCCGCGTGCGTGGGAGCCTTCGATGTGGAAGGATGTGTGGTCGCGCCGGTCATCTTCTTGGGAGCCATGGATTAAGAGACGGTGATGAAGATCAACGCGCTGTCCACGGCCTCAGGTTCGCGCAAATGAAGCACGCCCCCTACTTGGCGCACCAAAGATGTTGGGGCACGGATGCACACAATCAGCTATGGGACTTGAGGCCCCTTTGTGGTTCGGCAGGGGGATGTCACGTTGCACAAAGAGCAGAGACCATGGGGCAGCACGACGATGGTACGCTGGTGTTTCTACCCAGGTTCGGGCCACTGAGAAGCATAAAACCCTACTCCTGCTTTGATGGATTGATCTTAGGGAACACGAAGCACACGCTGCGCTCTAACCCGGCAAGGGTTGCCTTCGGGCGAGCTACTACGCTAGTACAAGTGTCCAAAAGTCCGAATCTTGAGCTAGGTTGCCTTGGGCCTCCTTTTATAGGGAAAGGGGCAACCACAGTGGCAAAACTGTCATTATCTAGCGATTAGATAGCTAACAGAGCTATCCTACCTAACTCTGGCATTTAGGAAAAAATACAATGATTGCTAGTCTAGGTGGTGCTCGGGGATGCATCCCCGGCAAGCCCTCACCACCGCTTAGCTGGCTGTTTCTTAGTGTCTTGACACGCCTCTGGATGGGTGTCAACTGGGCATAATCTGTTTTCCGGCGCATCGCCACGTGCTTGGCGAGAGCCACTTAGCCACCTGCGGGCTCGACACCGCATCAACAAGTAACTGGCGTCGCGATGCGGTGGAGCGGTGGCCGATCGGCTCGCGCCTGTCGGGAGGTGGCTTGTCGGGTCTTCCTAAAGATGCGCATGCCTCGGTCCCCGGCAGGCACCGGGGACGTGGCTGGCGCATTTTGGGCCCCTCCTGGGCTGTGCTTTTGAGCTTGCCGGCGTTGGTTGCCAGTGTAGACTGTCTCTGCCGGGGGCTTGGCTGTTGATGTTATCTTCTTGATGCCCTTCTTGATCTCACGTAGAGCGGCTTCTTTGCCTTGGGTTGGTGTTGGCGGGGTCATGATACTACTGCCTGTGCATAAGTCAGGGGCACTGGGTACCCCATTCCTAGTGCACTAACACACTCTCAGGTGCTCTCATAGTCCTAGAGGTGGCATATTCCTTTCTGACAGTTCTCTTTGCTGATGTGGCCTCAGAATTAGCCTTCTTTGTTGCTTTGTCCTTTTTTCTTGCAACTTCTTTGCAAGATCCTCCTCTGGCACAAAATCAAAATCCTCCTCATCAGAATTCAGCTTCTTCCTTGACCTGGTGGCAGCCTTGGGCAGCCCATGTGAACTTGGGATTCCTGGATCCTCTGAAGAAGATGAACTGGCATTGGGGCTTGTGCCTGGACTCAAGTGAACTTCCCTCTCCCTGAAGTCATTCTAGCTATCATCAAAACCTGACATGCTGTCCCCGTGAATAGAGTATAGAAGAGCAGAGGGGTTGAGCATCACAAAACACAGAAGATTTTGTCAAATTTGAACTCAAATTCTTAGTTTTGGATTTCTGCAAAGTGGGTTTCAGTACCACCGAGTTAGAGAATTCGGAGCCACCGAGACTGACACTCTCATATTACAGAAACCTGGCAACTCTTTTCGGTAAGACCGAAAAGAGAAACTTGATTTCACCGAGAGTGTTCTCAGTTGCCCTAAATCACATATCGGTAAGACCGATATTTCCAACTCGGTGTCACCGAGACACACCTCGCGAACGCCCAACCCTAAAAAAATTTATCTTCTATTCTAATGGAAGTTTTTCGTGGATAGATCAATCTCAAACAGTGGCTTATAGATGGAGCAACCCTAGTGCGCAAGAAATTTATAAGGGAGCGCAAGAGGGGATCGGAATCTCACCAGAACTCGGTGAGGAGTCCGCTACGGCGATGATGGCGGTGAAGATTCCGTCGACGGTGAGGATACCAGAGGCGAGGGCGCACGGGGAGTCGAAGGCTAAGTCCATAGATGCGAGCGGCAGCTAGGGCTTGCGGGGCCACGACTTTGAAGAAGTGAATTTCAAAAACCTGTTTCGCGGAGTATAAGTACCCGTAGCTGTCGGTGACACCGGTTCTAAAATATTGGTGCACTAAGTTCCTCTACTATCTGTTGACAGGGAAACTCGGTGAAGCCGAGATTCTGGAATCGGTGCTACCGAGATTCTAAAAACTAGATCAACCCTAGGAATCGGTGAAACCGAGATTTTGGAGTTGGTTAAACCGAGATTGCACTGGGGAGGTTTTCGTAGTCAGCTCTTAACGAAATGGAACTCCGAGTTCTGCTCACACACAGGGTTCGAGAAGTGCTCGCTCAAATTTTGTGATGAAGCATGAATAGAATTTGAGACGAGAAAGCATAGATAGCTAGAGGGAGGTACTTAAGCATTCTTGTATATCCAATTTGCGAAAGAAAAATGAGAGCCAAATACCAACATGCTCACACAATAAATTGTCAAATGAAATATGGAAAACATGAAAAACCACTCTAGTATCTACCAAGCACTTTGGCAATGATGAGTCATCTATATATGAGTATATTAACATAGGAGCCAAGTAAGAGTACTTGATCATAGGTCATACTCATCGTTTAAGTACAAGTGGGGTTACTGATACGTCTCCGTCGTATCTACTTTTCCTCACACTTTTGCCCTTGTTTTGGACTCTAATTTGCATGATTTGAATGAAACTAACCCGGACTAACGTTGTTTTCAGTAGAACTACCATGGTGTTGTTTTTGTGCAGAAATAAAAGTTCTCGGAATTGGACGAAACTTTTGGAGATTTATTTTGGAATAAATAAAAAATACTGGAGTCAAGAACAACCGGAGGGGGGCCAGAGGCTGGCCAGCATACATGAGGGCGCGCCAGCCCCCCCAGGCGCGCCCTGGTGGGTTGTGCCCACCTCGTGGCCCCGCTGACCCTAATTCTGCCACTATAAATTCCTATTTTCGGAGAAAAAAATCAGAGAGAAAGTTTCATCGCGTTTTACGATATGGAGCTGCTGCCACCTCCTGTTCTTCATCGGGAGGCCAGATCTAGAGCCCGTTTGGGGCTCCGAAGAGGGGAATCTTTGGTCTTCGTCATCACCAACCCTTCTCCATCGCCAATTCCATGATGCTCCCCACCGGGAGTGAGTAATTCCTTCGTAGGCTTGCTGGTCGGTGAGGAGTTGGATGAGATTCATCATGTAATCGAGTTAGTTTTGTTTAGGCCTGATCCCTAGTATCCACTATGTTCTGAGATTGATGTTGCTATGACTTTGCTATGCCTAATGCTTGTCACTAGGGCCCGAGTGCCATGATTTCAGATCTGAATTGTTTATGTTATCACCATTATATCTATGTTCTTGATCCGATCTTGCCTAGTCATATGCACCTATTACGTGTTATGATCCGTCAACCCCATAGTGACAATATTTGGGATACTTCACGGTGATGACCGTAGTTTGAGGACTTCATGTATTCACTGTGTGTTAATGCTTTGTTCTAGTTCTCTATTAAAAGGAGGCCTTAATATCCCTTAGTTTCTTTATGCACCCCTCATAAGCACGTATGACTATTTACGGAATACATGCTTACATTACATTAATGAACTGGAGCTAGTTCTGTGTCGCCCTAGGTTATGACTGTTATATGATGAATATCATCCAATGAGTTCACCGATCCAGTGCCTACGAGTTTTCCACTTAGTGCTCCTGCTAAGTTACTATTGCTACTGCTACTGTTCCAACCGCTACAAAACTATTGCTACTACGGTTACTGTTGCTACTACTATTGAAACTATCATATTACTGTGCTACTGATCACTTTGCTGCAGATATTTAATCTCCAGGTGTGGTTGAGTTGACAACTCAGCTGCTAATACTCTCAAATATTCTTTGGCTCCCCTTGTGTCGAATCTATAAATTTGGGTTGAATATTCTACCCTCGAAAACTGTTGCGATCCCCAATACTTGTTGGTTATCAAGACCTTTTTCTGGTGCCGTTGACGAGGAGCATAGCTATATTTGTTGAGTCACCTGGGATTTATATCGATTGATCACTATGAAGAATCTGAAGGATCCAAAGACTAAGATTTTTCCCTCTAAGATGAGGGGAGGTAAGGAACTGCTATCTAGCTCTGCACTTGATTCACCTTCTGCTATGAGTAAGCTTGCAACACCACCACATGCTAGTAATCCTGATATGTTGCAAGTTATTGATGATGCTACCTCTGCTATGAATTATGCTTATGATGATGCTAGTACCATGCTTGATGATAATGTGCCACTAGGAGAATTTCTTGATGAACAAATTGCTAGAGCTAAAGAGAATGAAACTACTGAAACTGATGAGATTGCTGAAACTGATGAAGCCTATGAAACTGATGATGACTATGAAACACCTATTAGTCCTAGCTCTCCTAAGTTTGAAATGCCTAAGATACCTGAAGGTTATGTTATGGACGAAGAGGTAACTAGAGAAATTCTTTCTTGCAAGGATAGAAACGATCTTAAGAAATTTCTACGCAAGTATAAGGAAAAGACTTTGAATGCTAGAATGAAATGTGATCCTAAGTTTGCTACTTCACCTATGTGTGTTACCGATAAGGATTATGAATTCTCTCTCGACCCAAAGTTAATTACTTTGGTTGAATCTGATCCTTTCCATGGCTATGAAACTGAAACTGTATTGGCACACCTTACTAAGCTGAATGATATAGCCACCCTCTTTGCTCATGATGAGAAGATTCGCTACTATTATATCCTTAAGTTATTTCCGTTCTCATTAAAGGGTGATGCTAAGACATGGTACAATACTCTTAATCCGGGTTGTGTGCGTAGTCCCCAGGATATGATTTACTATTTCTGTGAAAAATATTTTCCTGCTCATAAGAAACAAGCCGCCTTACAGGAAATATTTAACTTTGTGCAAATTCAAGAAGAGAGTCTCCCACAAGCTTGGGGGAGGCTTCTCCAGTTGCTTAATGCTTTCCCTGATCATCCTCTCAAGAAAAATGAAATACTTGATATCTTTTATAATGGACAAATTGATGCTTCTAGGGACTTCCTAGATAGTTGTGCCGGTTGTGTTTTCAGGGAACGAACTGTTGAACAAGCTGAGGAATTATTGAATAACATATTGAAGAATTATGATGATTGGAATCTTCCTGAACCACTGCCTAAACCCACTCCGAAGAAGAGGGGTATCTTATTTCTCAGTCCTGAAGATATGCAAGAGGCAAATAAATCTATGAAGGAAAAGGGTATTAAAGATGAGGATGGTAACAATTTGCCACCTACTGAAGAAATACATGGCCTTGACACACCACCACCTCCACAGGTGGTAAAGGTAAATTCTTTATTAAAGTTTGATGAAGGTGATATCCCTCACAATAAACATCCTAGTCAATGCTTATATGAGTTTGACAAACATATTATGAAGCAAGACAATTTCAATGCACATGTTCTGAAACAATTGAAATATAATTCTGATATGATTGCTCGCTTGAGTGACTTGCTATTTAGAATCAGTAATGATGTTAGAGGTGTAGGAAAGCATGCCTCTATGGTTCAAACTCAGTTAGAACAAGTTGCTAAATCTCAAAAGAATTGCTTGATGAAATGAATAATAATATGCATGATTTTGCTGCTAGAGTAGTAACTAGAGGAGGTAGAATGACCCAAGAACCACTCTATCCCGAGGGTCATCCTAAAAGAATTGAACAAGACTCTCAGAGAATTAATACTAATGCACCTAGTCCTTCTAAGAAGAAAAAGAAAAATGATAGGACTTTTCATACCTCTAGTGAACCTCAGATACAAAAACCTCCTAATAATAATGATGTCTCTATTTCCGATGCTGAAACTCAGTCTGGTAATGAACATTCAACTAGTGATAATGAGAATGATGATGATGATGTTCATGAAGATGCTCAACCTAACCATGATAAAGAACCAGATAATGATGTTGAAATAGAGCCTGTTGCTGATCTTGATAACCCACAACCTAAAAATAAATGTTATGATAAAAGAGACTTTGTGGCTAGGAAACATGGTAAAGAAAGAGAGCCATGGGTTGAGAAACCCATGGCATTTCCACCTAATCCATCTAAGAAAAAGGATGATGAAGAATTTGAGTGCTTTGCTGAAATGACTACGCCAGTCTTTTTGCGTACCCGCCTAACCGATATCTTAAAGATGGCCCCTTATGCAAAATATATGAATGACATCATCACAAATAAAAGAAAGATACCTGAAGCTGAAATCTCCACCATGCTTGCTAATTATTCTTTTAAGGTTGGAGTACCTAAAAAAGTTGGAGATCCTGGAATACCAACTATACCTTGCTCCATTAAGAGAAATTATGTCAAAACTGCTTTGTGTGACTTGGGAGCCGGTGTTAGTGTTATGCCTTTCTCCTTATATAAGAGACTTGACATGAATAAACTCACACCTACCGAGATATCATTACAAATGGCTGACAAATCAACTGCCATACCTATCGGTATTTGTGAGGATGTGCCCGTTGTTGTTGCAAATGTTACTATCTTAGAGGACTTTGTTATTCTTGAGATGCCCGAGGACGACAACATGTCGATTATCCTTGGTAGACCCTTTTTGAATACTGCAGGGGTTGTTATTGATTGCAATAAAAGCAAAGTCACTTTTCATATCAATGGTTATGAGCATACGGTGCACTTTTTGAAGAAACAATTCCAAGTGAATGGTATAAATATTATTGAAGAATCTCCGACTATCACTATTGGAAGCTTTCAATTACCTCTACCTACTGCCAAAAAGAAATATGATATACTTATTGTTGGGGATATGCACATCCCCGTTGTGGTAACTTAATGTTTTACGAAAGTTCTTCGGTTTCATGCTAATCGGAAGTGGTGGTTAATAAGACTTGATCAACCTTATTAATGGATCATTTTTGAGAGGTATGAAGTCGATGAATCTAGTAAGCACAACTCTCTGTCCACACCTTTTATTTTCTTTTTTAGTTAGTTAAATAAAATAAAATGTCATGATTATCCTGTTTTCTGTTTTCTCCGTGCAATAAAAAATGACCCAAAAATAAAAGTTCTCAGAATGTCCTGAAAATTTGATACGATTTTTTTCCGAAGATTTCTGAATTTCTGGTGCAAATAATACCAGAGGGGGTGCACCTGGTGCCCACAAGACACCAGGGCGCGCCAGCACCCCCAGGCGCGCCTTGGTGGGTTGTGGCCCCCACATGGGCCCCCTCACTTATCTCTTTAGCCCACAGCATCCCCTACCTCCAAAAAAAATTACCACAACCACCATTCTCGTGTTCTTGCTCTCAAACTCGTGGATTTCGATCTCTCAGCTCGAAGCTCCGTTTCTAAAACTGTTTGGAGGAATTGCTACTTGGTATGTGACTCCTCCATTGCTCCAATTAGTTTTTGATTTAGTGGGTTATTTTTAGAGTAATTAGCTACTCTTGGTGCTGCTGTAGATGAGCTTACATGTTGAATTCTTAGAGTTCTAAGTAGTTTGAATGCTCAATATGGCCTCTATGCATGCTTTGGTGTAGTTGCTATCAATCTTACAAAGTTTTGTTGACAAAATTTTGTGTCTCAAATTTTTTTGAAAAATTGTTCACAAATAAAAATGCAATTCTTTTGGAGTTCTTCGAGGAGGAGATCCTCGGAAGCCTCATCAAGTGGAAGCTCGGTTCGACAGTCTTATGTTGAGCCAAGTGAAAGCTCGATGCGAGATGCCGCCACCAAATCATACTTGTGGTCATGCGACGAGTTCATGGAAGGTGCATGTATTAAGGGGGAATTTGACCAATTTATCCACAATACAGAACTTGCTTCCTTCATCGCAGATAAGTGTCCTCAACATCTCGAACTCATGAAAACATTCACAAAGAAATTTAAATATTTTCCTCGTGAGTCTAGAGTTTCATTTAACCTATACGACCGTTCTTTCACCATGCCTTTAGACTTGTTCAGTGAAACATGCAAACTTCCATCTTGGGGTTCCCTTGATGAACCAACAAAATCTGAATACGATTCATTTTTTAGTTAACCTTTGCTATGGTGAAGATAGGGGAGTAGCACAAGGGAGAATTAAGAGCATCCATTTCCCATCGATACAATATTTTGCACTTTTTTATGGTAAATGTATCATAGGCAAACAAGATTGTAGCACACTTTGTGCTCATGACTTGAGTCTCATACACACTGCCGTAACTGGAAATAAATATTATAATCTTGGTGCAATTGTTGCACGGAGATTGCAGCTAAATGCTGCTAATGGTAATTTTTATGGAGGAATCTATGCCACCCGTGTAGCGGAGAGGTTAAATGTCTCTCCATGGACTAGTGACTCCATCCTACCTACTTAGTATTTAGACCTTGAGGCCATGAAGCGCCACAAGTTTCTTATAGGCACGACTACTAACTACACCTATAACTTGAGATTTAATAAAAAACCTGCCTGTCACTTTGCCTGCTCTTGCTCTCTTTGATTTTCACAGTAGGGGAAGATACTATGTCCTTGAGAGCGAGGCCCATGCGTATGATGCGGAGGTTGAAGCTGCCAGGAGGGCCGTGGAGTTTGCGCCGAGGGCCTCGGTGAGCCATCGCCCAGATTATTATTCATACGGATGGTGATTACCAAGCTAGGCCAAAATCCTAAGCTTGGGGGAGTACGTATTTCCACCGACATTACATTCATGTTCACACATTTCATTCCAGTTCTCGATGTTCATACTTTTTCATTGTAATATCCATGCTAGATTTGTTTTCTCGCTTTCTTTTTGTGTGTTTGAAAAACTTTGAGAAAAGCCAAAAATATTTCCTACTTCTTTTTAGTTTTTCTTTCCGGTTTAGTTTAATTGTAGTATTGAAAGAAAACCCAAAAAGATTTCTCGTTTCTTCTTTTGCTTGTTGGGAGCTTTCCCGTGTAAATATTTTTTCTCGTTTTTGTCTTTCCTCTTTAATTTGTCGTTCTTCAAGAAAAACAAAAACTCCAAAAATATTTTAATGTGTTTTTCTGAATTTCTTTTCTTTTATTTGAGTCGTACCAAGGAGAAGACCACGATGAAAAGGTTGAGTGGCTCTCATATGCATCATTGTTTATCTAACGAAGAGCCCATATTACCTTGTCTTCTCCTCTTGAATAAAATGTTTGCAGATTCCAGCTTAGTCCACGACACTCTTGCACTATTATTATCTTCTTAGCATTCGGTCGTGCAAGTGAAAGGCAATAATGACAATATTTGATGAATTGACTATGGCAGAGAAAAGCAGGTGTGAACTCAACTTGTTTTTGTTTTTGTAAATATGTTTAGCCTAGTATCCTTGATTCAGCAAATTATGATCAAACATGTTTGCAATGACCATTAGAGATTATAGTTGTTCATGCCATGCTTAAGTAGCTTGGAGTGGATAATGATTTATCTTGGGTGTCAACATGCATTAAAATGGTTGTGATGCGGTATGATGATATGGTATCCTCCTCTGAATGTTTCAAGTGGCTTGACTTGGCACATGTTCACGCATGTAGTTGAATCAAAACCAACATAGCCTTCATGATATTTATGTTCATGGTGTACATATCCTACTCATGCTAGTATTCAATGTTGATTATATGTAATGCACTTTCATGACCATTTTCGCTCTCTAGCTAGCCGCTTCTCAATCTATTTGGTAGCCTTCGCCTGTACTAAGCGGGAATACTGCTTGTGCATCAAAACCCTTAAACCAAGTTATGCCAGATGAGTCCACTATATCTACCTATATGCGGTATTACCCTGCCGTTCCAAAGTAAATTTGCATGTGCCATCTCTAAAAATTCAAATGAACATCTAATTTGTATGCCTGGACCGCTCATGGAGCTACAGGGGGCGGTAAGTATCTTCCATGCTAAGGGGGTTATTCTCATGATGTGTGTTTATTCACTCGTCCTTACAAGAGAGGGGCGGTAATAGGGATTCCCATTCCCAAAATCAAAAATCAAAAATAATTAAACAAAACTCCCCCAAGAATGTTGTTGGTTTGGACGGTACCCGTGGATGCGGCTAGCCGTGGAGTGTGATTGTTGGTGGAGGGGGAGTAAACCTTTACTTTTACCGCTTGGGAACCACCGCTAATTTGTTTAGCATGGAAGATATTGATAACTCTTGGTCGTATTGTTGACAGGAAGGGTGTACCTCCCAAAATTATATCTCTCTCTGTTTTAAGCTTTGAGCTCTGGTACCTCTGCAAATCCATGCTTCCCTCTGCGAAGGTACTATCTATTTACTTTTATGTTGAGTCATCACCTTATCAAATAAGCGCCAGACCCGAGAGCACTATTGTCATCCTCATGCATTGTGTATAGTTGATGTTGGGTGCAGCATGACTGGATCTTTTCTACCATGAATTACAATGTTTAGTCGCTGCTTGAACTTTGTAGGTGCTCTGCATTTATGTTTTGCGGTCTCACAAAGGGCTAGCGAGATACCACTATTGTCATATTGTATCATGATTGTTTTGACAAAGTGTTGGCATTTGAGATATATTATTATTGCTCGCTAGTTGCTTATGTTATTGATATGAGTTAATATAATTTCTAAGAGTTATTGTTGACATGGTTAGTCATAATCTTTGCTGAAAACATGGGTGCTACTTAAGCATATATATGTGAACAAGAACAAAAGAGTTTGTAAAAGTTTTTCTTTATCACCTTCAGTTTGTCAACTAAATTGCTTGAGGACAAGCAATGGGTTAAGCTTGGGGGAGTTGATACATCTCCGTCGTATCTACTTTTCCTCACACTTTTGCCCTTGTTTTGGAGTCTAATTTGCATGATTTGAATGAAACTAACCCAGACTAACGCTGTTTTCAGCAGAACTACCATGGTGTTTTTTTTGTCGAAATAAAAGTTCTCGGAATTGGATGAAACTTTTTGGAGATTTACGTTGGAATAAATAAAAATACTGGATTCAAGAACCACCGGAGGGGGGCCAGAGGCTGGCCAGCATACACCAGGGCGCGCCAGCCCCCCCAGGCGCGCCCTGGTGGGTTGTGCCCACCTCGTGGCCCCACTGACCCTAATTCCGCCACTATAAATTCCTATTTTTGGAGAAAAAAATCAAAGAGAAAGTTTCATCGCGTTTTACGATACGGAGCCGCCGCCACCTCGTGTTCTTCATCGGGAGGCCAGATCTAGAGCCCGTTTGGGGCTCCGGAGAGGGGAATCTTCGGTCTTCGTCATCACCAACCCTTCTCCATCGCCAATTCCATGATGCTCCCCACCGGGAGTGAGTAATTCCTTCATAGGCTTGCTTGTCGGTGAGGAGTTGGATGAGATTCATCATGTAATCGAGTTATTTTGTTAGGGCTTGATCCCTAGTATCCACTATGTTCTGAGATTGATGTTGCTATGACTTTGCTATGCCTAATGCTTGTCACTAGGGCCCGAGTGCCATGATTTCAGATATGAACCGTTTATGTTATCACCATTATATCTATGTTCTTGATCCGATCTTGCCTAGTCATATGCACCTATTACGTGTTATGATCCGTCAAACCCATAGTTACAATATTTGGGATACTTCACGGTGATGACCGTAGTTTGAGGAGTTCATGCATTCACCGTGTGTTAATGCTTTGTTCCGATTCTCTATTAAAAGGAGGCCTTAATATCCCTTAGTTTCCTTATGGACCCCGCTGCCACGGGAGGGTAGGACAAAAGATGTCATGCAAGTTCTTTTCCATAAGCATGTATGACTATTTACGGAATACATGCCTACATTACATTAATTAACTGGAGCTAGTTCTGTGTTACCCTAGGTTATGACTGTTATATGATGAATATCATCCAACGAGTTCACCGATCCAGTGCCTACGAGTTTTCCACTTATTATTCCTGCTAAATTACTATTGCTACTGCTACTGTTCCAACTGCTACAAAATTATTGCTACTACCGTTACCGCTACTGTTACTGTTGCTACTGCTATCAAAACTATCATATTACTGTGCTACTGATCACTTTGCTGCAGATATTTAGTCTCCAGGTGTGGTTGAATTGAAAACTCAGCTTCTAATACTCTCAAATATTCGTTGGCTCCCCTTGTGTCGAATCTATAAATTTGGGTTAAATACTCTACCCTCGAAAACTGTTGCGATCCCCTATACTTGTGGGTTATCAAGACCTTTTTCTGGCGCCGTTGCCGGGGAGCATAGCTATATTTGTTGACCACTTTTACATAAATCATTTAATGTGTTCACATCTTTAAGAGATGCTTTAACTCAAGTCTTAGAGTAAAGCTCCCCCTTGATGTGACATCCCCCCTAAGAGGGATAATCTAACCATGGGTTTGTCGTAGAAGACTTCATGTGGGTGAGGTAGTGGTGGATGCTCATTATTGATGAAGATCATCTTGAGTTGGGAGCAATCCTCATTGTTTTCTTACTCTTCTCACCTACATGGGTTAGTCCCACACAAGAGACAAATACAAGGATATCTATGGACATGGAGTGCAATGCATACATGACGATGTCCATGGATTCTTTCATTACCTTGTACCTTGCTTACCTTTGAGGGAATGTGTGACTCCTTGAACTAATGCATAAGGTTGGAGTTGATTGCAAATAGTCCTTGCCAATAATGAATGTGTTTGAATTTCATTGGCGGAGTCACCCCTCAAGAAATTTTCTAGTTCTTCTTCTTGCGGACCCACATCAAGTTGATGGGAATCCCTGGATTTGAAGTAGCACTAGTTGAAGTAGAGCTTGGAGTAGACTTGGGAACCCACTTGACCAAAGCTTGGGACTCATCTTCAAATGTGTCAATCACCTCTTGAAGCTTGTCCTTGCCCTTGAGCTTGTGGTCTTGTGGTGGAAGGTCATCTTGAGCTTTTGTTCCCTTGGGGAGAGTGTGCTCATACTTCTTCTTTTGAGGAACAAATTTCGGCTTGGGGTATTGACCTTCTTCCCATTCAACTCCATTTGCGTTGAAGTAGCCAATGCCTTGGTTCTTCCAGTATCCTCCATGCTTGCGGACAATCTCCTCGAATTGCTTACATCTGGCAAGACTTTTGTAGATACCCTTTTCTATAATCCCTTTCAATAGATCATTTTCTTGCTCAAATGTAAATTGGCTATGAGAATCATTAGTGGAATCAATAGAACTACTAGAAGCAATATCATTAGATTTATCATTTTTATTGCTACTAGTTGAAGAACTTTTCTTGCCTTTGTTACTAGATTGCTTAGTCTTAACTTGTGAAATAAATGTAGACAAGAGTAGTCATTTCGCTAGGTAAGAAGAAGTCTTCTTTCGAAGATCGTCATCGATCGCTTTAAGAAACTCATGTTGTTGCTCCAAATTGAGCTTCTCGAAGCGTAGCTTCTCATGAGTTATTACAAGCTCTCTATGATCTTCTAATGTAGATTCATGGGCTAACTTAGGAGTGTTTAATTCTTTAGCCAGTCATTATATTTCCTTCTTATCATCATCACACGACTCATCTTGACTTGCATGATCATTATCTAGCTCATTTTGACTAATATCACTAGTTTTGTCAAATAGCAAGTCATCATCTCCAAGTAAGTCATCATCATCACTATTGAAGTCAATGTATTCGGGGTGTGATACCTTGCGGCCTTTAGCCATGAAGCAACTTCCACTCCCTTCATTTGGTGAATCAAATATGTCGTAGGAGTTGGATGAAACGAGTGCACATCCGGCAACACCTTCATCTTGACTATAGTCGGAGTCAGAGTGATAGCTTCTCTCGGAGTGATTGTCGGATTCGAAGCTAGAAACCCATTCACCAACATGAGCTTGATGTCTTCTTCTTGTGTAGCTCTTGGTGTACTTGTCCTTCTTCTCCGAGTCCTTACTTCTCCTTGAGGGTCTTCGTTCATAACGATCAACTCTACTCCTCTCTCTTCGAGGTGACTCATATCTTGAGCTCTTTCTTCTAGGTGACTCTTCTCTTCTTTTGTGGGGGACCGTGCACTCATTGGAGTAGTGTCCAGGACTTCCACAATTGTAACAATTCCGGTCATGACTAGATGACTGCTTCTCTTCATATCTTGAATTGGAGCTTCTTTCTTTGACTCTACTCTTGTAAAACTTGTTGAATTTCTTGACCATGAGGCTTATCTCTTCATTGGTTACAAGGTTGTCACTTGATGTAGCGGGAGTGTCACTTGTAGCTTTGTAAGCACCACTTGACTTGGTGTGAAGTTCTTCTTTGTCCTTGAGTGACATCTCATGAGCAACAATCCTTCCATTGACTTCCGTAGGCTTGAGATCTTTGTAGTTTGGCATCATTTGGATCAATGTGCACACGATGTCGTACTTTCCATCCAAGGCTCTAAGGATCTTCTTGATGATGAATTTGTCGGTCATTTCTTCGCTTCCTAAGCCGGCAATCTCATTGGTGATGAGAGCAAGCCTAGAGTACATTTCCGTGACTCCTTCACCATCCTTCATCTTGAACTTGTCAAGTTGACTTTGTAGCACATCCAACTTAGATTCCCCGACGGATACGGTACCTTCGTGCATATCAACCAAAGTATCCCAAATTTCCTTTGCATTCTCAAGACGGCTAATTTTGTTGAATTCTTTGGGGCATAGGAAGTTGAATAGAATGTCACATGCTTGAAAGTTGTATTGCAACATCTTCAATTCTTTCGCGGTCGCTTCACGATCCGGTTCCTTTCCATCACCAAAGAATTCACCTTGCAAGCCAACACGAACAATAACCCATATGGTGGGGTTATGACCAAGAATATGCATTTTCATCTTATGCTTCCAACTAGCAAAGTTTGTACCATCAAAATATGGACCTCTACGGTGATAACTTCCCTCACTAGACGCCATACTCTCCTAGGTTGTGAGACCAATTCAATGGAGACCAAGGCTCTAATACCAGTTGTAGGATCGAAAGTATGTCTAGAGGGGGGTGATTAGACTACTTGACCAAATAAAAATCTAACCTTTTCCCAATTTTAGTTGTGGCAGATTTTAGCAATTGTAGCAAGTCAAGTTCACCCTACACATGCTAGTCTAAGAGTATAGCAGCGGAAATTAAAGACATGCAAATGTAAAATGTTTGGGATTGGAAAATCAAACGCAATTTGGAGACGCGGAGATTTTTTCCCATGGTTCTGATAAGTGGTTCTATCGTACGTCCACGTTTATGGAGACTTCAACCCACAGAGGGTAACGGTCTCGAGAGTCCATGGAGGGCTCCACCCACGAAGGGTCCACGAAGTAGCAACCCGCCGATTCCATGATGGCCTACGTCCACGGACGACTAGCCTTACTCGGGGTAGATCTTCACGAAGTAGGCGATCTCCTTGCCCTTAAAACTCTTGGTTCAACTCCACAATCACGATGAAGGAGGCTCCCAAGCGACACCTAACCAATCTAGGAGGCATCACCCTGCAAAAGGTAATAGATGTGGTAGTATGATGAAATCCTTGCTCTTGTGCTTCAAAAGATTGTCTCCTCAACACTCAATCACTCTCATAGATTTGGCATGGGTATAAGAGATTGATTGGATGGAAAGCAACTTGGGGAGGCTAGAAATCAAGATCCATATGGTTGGAGTGGATGATCTTGACCTCAACACAAGGGTAGGTGGTTTTCTCTCAGAAAATTGGATATGGCAAGTGGGTGTATGTTCTGAGTGCTTCTCTTTCGAGTCAGTGATGGTGAAGGGGTATATATAGGCTTCTCCAAAAATCCAACCGTTACAACATTATTGCCCAACTCGGTGAAACCGAAGTGAAAGTCGATGGCACCGACTAGTTCAGAATGTGGCAACTTTGGCATTTTCGGTGGAACCGATATATGAATCTCGATGGTACCGATATGGGTGACCTAGGAAGTTACCAAATCTTGGTGAGACCGATTCCTCAAACTCGGTGGGACCGATTTAGAGAAATGGGCTAACAGAAAGTTGGTCCAACTTCTTGGACGTACCGATTCTCTAAACTCGGTGGGACCGAATCTAGAAAATGGCTAACCAGGAAGTTGGTCACTATTTTCGGTGGCACCGAATGGAAAGCTGGTAGTACCGAGATGCTAGGGTTTGGTTTGGCTTCTGTCTTGGATAAACTCGATGGATCCAAATGGGAATACTGGTGGCACCGAATTTTGACTTTAGGCTTTGGACAGATGATATGTGTGGGAAAGTGGGTGAGTATTTTTGGTGGCTACCTCTAAGCACTTGAGCAACCAGATCATCATATTTACCTCATCCCCTTTTAATAGTATTTGCTTTCCTTTAGACTCAAAGTGATTTCTCACAAAATATAAAATGTAGAGTCCTTGATCTTGAAGCATGGCCAATCCTATTCCTTCCTTTCCTTGGGAATTCTCCACACAATCTTTTAGCCAATCCATCATTGAACTCTTTCCCGAGATACACTAAGTGGAAACATTAGTGCAATGAAATATATGTTGTTATTAATTACCAAAACCACATAGGGAGAAGTTGTGCTTTCATGAGGGCCCCTTCGTCTCCATCGGCAGCGACCTCTCTCCGGAGCAAGAGGGTGAGCTCGTCGCGTTTCTCCACGCGAATGTGGACATGTTCGCTTGGACGCCTTCGGACGTGACCAGCATGTAGAGGGAGGTGATTGAGAACCACCTGGCAGTGTGCCCCCACGCGCGCCCCGTCAAGCAGATGGTCCGGCGTGTAACAGCCCGAGACCAACGCTTTAGAAGATTCCCCTTTTATTCCGCTGTCATCGTGTGTTTCATTTGGTTGTCGCATTCATCATCGCAACATTCGCATCATCTCCACAGCATCATCTCTCGTTTTTAAATTTTTGCATCCGTTCGTAGTTGCCGGTTCTCTCCGTTCTCGTCGGTGACCGTTTTGAGTCCAACCACACACGCACGCGCCCGCGGCATCGATAAAATATTGTTTTTAAAACTGCGTATAAAATATTCTCGGATTGGGTCGAAACTTGGCGTGCGGACTTGTTATATTGTAGGTAGACTGCCTGCCAAATTTCGTCGCAATCAGAGGTCGTTTGATACCCGAACGGTCGACCGTGGCTGCTCCGTTATAAGTTTATTCGCCAGACGTTTTTTGGTTTATAAAAACTCTGTCACGGGCCTCACATGTCACTCTCGTCTCAGCCCATGGTCACTCTACACAGCCCACAACCCACCAAACCTTGCCCCTCCGATCCGTCCGTCCGATCAAGATCGTACGGTCGAAATCGGCCTCCAAAACCCCTCTTCTAGCCTCTCTGCCTATAAATAGATAGCCCCACTCCCAAATTAGGAAAAACCCTAGCCTCCATCGGGATCCACGCCGCCGCCAGCCACCTCCCACCTCTCTTCCACCGCCAAGTGGCTCCAGCCTCCCTCCTCCTCGCGCAGGCCCGCCAGGACCCAGATCGGGCCCTGGAAAGCCCATCTGTGCCCGGAACCCCGCCACCGCTGCTCGCGAGCGAGGGCGCCGCCGCGCCCGAGCCAGCCGCGCGAGGCCGCTGCTCGCCCTACATCCGCGCCGCCCCACTTCTGGTGGCCGACCGCTCGCCGGAGCGCCGCTGCCGGACCTCGCCGGAGCGCCGCTGCCGGACCTCGCCCCAGCAGTTGCCCCACCGGTGGACCGCGCCGCCAGTCCGTGCGCCGCCGTGCCAAGGTCACCGCCTCGCTGGAGCTTCTGCCTGGCCGCCGTTGCAAGCCGCCGTGGCCGCCCTCGCGCCGCAGCACCGCCCGACCCCGCCGCATCTCCGTCGCTCCTCGCCTTCCCTGACGTCGGCGAGCCGCCGCCCCCTCCTTGCGAGCTGTCGGGAGGACAGGGACGAGGCGAGCACCCGTTGCCCTGTTCGCGCATGGGCCTTGGCCCATCCGCCGAGGCCCAGTCGCCCCTCTGCCCGCGGATCCGCCTCAGCCCAGCTCCAACCGGGCCTTGGCCCATGGGTGAGCGCCCGTTTCCCTATCCAGCACCCTGTGCGATAGTTTGCTATGTTGCGCCCACCGAATCCGGCCCAAGAGTGTGTTTTTTTCTATCGTGCGAATTTGCATAATATTCCTGGATGTTGCATAATTACAGATTTTTGCATGATTTTAAATTGCTAATAGTTTATTAACCGTGCACCGGATCCCAATGATTTATATATGAAATATGTGTAGAATTTTGTGTAGATTGTTTATATCCCACTTTCATCCATATTTAAAATTGTTAACATGCTGTTTTCTTGAAAATTGCCTAAAATCATGTTTGTTGCATTGCGCATAAATATTGAATCGTGCATCCGAATTAATCAAACCTTGCATGTAAAATGTGTAGCATTTTTATAGGCCTTTTTCATGCATGATGAAAATATTTGATGTGTTGGTTGCATTTATTTTGCATTCATAACTTTGCTAATAGGTTTATGCCATAAAGTTGCCTAATTAATTGTGACATATTTTCCTACATGAACCTATGCATATTAGATATGATTTTGGGGTAGAAATATCCATATAATTTATCTGCGCAATTAGTTTTGTCATTTGAGCATTTTTGTGTGCCTATCATTTTGCTATGGTGCCCTTTTTTTATTTTGTGTGAATTAATCCATGCATATTTTGAAATAGTTGCAAACATGAGATATGCCCTTGAACATGTGTGCTAGTCCCTGGTATTTTTGGTTGCTATAGAAATCCATGTATAGGTGTTATTTTCGTGTTGCCAACATGCTATAAAATACTGCTGTTTTGGGGAGTTCAAAATATTTCTAAGTCTGAAAAACTGTTATTTTGTTGCCATGTTTCCATGTGATTTGCTATTGATTTATGAGTCTTTTGTGGTTGCCACCAAGGAGTCTTTTGTTAAGCATGTTGTTGCCTATCATGTTGTGCCAATTGTTTGCACGAATAGGTTTAGCATCATAATTAATTCTGTTGTCCAATATGTCAATCTGTTAAAAACTGCTGCACATGTCTACTCTAATTTTCACTAAGTCTGAGAATCAGTTTTCTTCAAAATGCCATGTTGTGATGATGCTAGCCATGATTCTATGCATAATTAGACCTTGCCGCCTTGGAATGAATTGTAGTGCATCATGTCTACTACCATGCTGTTATGTTTAATGCCAATATATGACCTGTAGCATATAGTTTTATTGCTGCCAATATGCCTTCGTGAAAAACTGATCTGCCAAAACCTATTATTTTCACTAAGTCCTAATCTGCTATATTTTATTGTCATGTTGTGAGCTTCCTACCATGTGTTTCATGACTCTTTTGAGTATGATATGTGAAGATGAAATGAAGTGTGTGTTATATGCTACTGCCCCATGCTTAGTTTGAGCATTTTAGAATCTTGTAGCTTGTTGTTTTCATGTGTGCAATATGCTATGTTGCTGTTTTGGACAGATTTGAACTAAAACTTGTATTGGTGGTTGTGATTGAACCGTAGCTCCGTTTTGGGCATGCCATATATGAAACTTGCTTAGAATCTCATGTAGTTTCATAATATATTGCTGCATCCATGTTTTGAAATGTTTGTGGGTGTTGTTTTCTTGCATTTTGCATTCATGCCATATCCATCATGTGATTGTCATATCTTTTAGGCCGTAGCTCCGTTGCAAATGTTCTATATATGTAAATCGACTAAAATGACGAGTAGAATCGCATTGTGCATTTTATTTACCTGTTTAATAAATATAAAACATGGTTAGTTCAGATCTGGACCAGTTTTGAAATTAACTCATGAGGTCATTTTGGAAATGCTATATGTTGTTTCCGGCCTCATTTAATATGCCTAGATGTCTAGTTTACTTATGCTTCACCTCTTGCCATGTTTAATAACATTTAGTATTGTCGTGTACCTAACGAGAGTGACCTAAATAATCCGAGCATGGAGTTTCTTCAATATGAAACGAGTTGCATATTGAGCTTCACTTAATGTGTAGAAGTTGATTGTTGTGCTTTGACATGTCATGCATAACATGCATCATATTTGTTTGCGCATCATGTCATGAATATGTTGTGGTGTATTTTGTGTTGATTGTTGTTTCGGATTGCTTCTTCTCGATAGAGTTCCGAAAGCGTTCGGAGTGTTTGGATTCGTTCGACTACGTTGGCTCGTCTTCTTCATGGACTCGTTCTTCTTCCAAGCGGGATCTCGGGCAAGATGATCATTTCCCTGGATACCATTGCTATCATTGCCATGCTAGATGTCTCGTTTATATCGCTCGTCTCGCTACCTACCACTTGTATGTCAAGCCTCCCAAATTGCCATGAAAAGCCTCTAAGCCTCCACATCCCAGCAAAACATTGTTTGGCTATGTTACCGCTTGCTCAGCCCTTCTTATAGCGTTGCTACTTGCAGGTGAAAGCTCTTTCCATGTGCACCATGGATATTTTGATATATCACAATATTATTGCTATTTAATTTAATGCACATATATACTTGGTAAAGGGTGGAAGGCTTGGCCTTTTGCTCGGTGTTTTGTTCCACTCTTGCCGCCCTAGTTACTTGTGTACCGGTGTTATGTTCCATATTTTGCGCTCCTAACATGATCGGGGTTGTTATGGGGACCCCCTTGACCATTCGTTTTAGATTAAAACTTGTCTGGCAAGACCCAACTTTGGTACTACATTTGCTAAACAACTTAATAAAAATGCATAGGGACCCGCCGGCACCCGCGGATAATTAATCAACAACCCGGGCCAGTGCTCCTCATGAGTGTTGGTCCAAAATGGCAGTAGCCGGGGCCACCAACGGGTGTGCCAGCCGGAAACTTAGCCAATCCGGTCGTGTCCGGAGAACGAGATACGCGGCTCCTATCGGGTTCGTCGACACGTCGGGCGGTCTTGCTGGACTTGTTTTACCTTTCTCGAATCTCTTGTGCCTGGAATTCCGAGAATACTTCGGGCTATCTCGAGGTTGCGGTTTTCCTGCGGAATTTCCTAGGAGATCACGGGATTCGTGGTCGAGGTTATTACCGCGGCGTGTGGTTAGTTTGTGATGGATGAGTTGGAGCACCCCTGCAAGGTTAAATCTTTCGGAAAGCCGTGCACGCGGTCACGTGGCAACTTGGAAACTTTGTTTAGCACCCGGTCATAGCAAACTTGAAGTAAACTCAAATAAAATACACCAACCGTGTGCGTAACCGTGACTGTCTCTTCTCGTGATTTCTGAACCAAGAGAGAACACGGTGGGGTTATGTTTGTTCGTAAGTAGGTGTTCAGGATCTCTTAGAGATCATTACTAGTTCATGTCCGTTTATACGACGATCATCCCCCTTTATTCTTGTACTCGTAAGTTAGCCAGTCAAATAAGTGCTTAGTGCTTGCTGCAGCCTCACCACTTAACCATACCTCACCCATTAAGCCTTAATAGTCTTGATACCCTTGGAAATGAGATTGCTGAGTCCCCGTGGCTCACAGAATAATACAAACAACAGTTGCAGGTACAGGTAATGCGATGATTTGACAAGAGCGCGATGCTTGTTTGATTTGGAGTTCTTCTTCCTCTTCTTCATCGATCTAGGATGGGTTCTAGGCGGCAGCCTGGGATAGCAAGGATGGATGTCATTTTATCGTTTGTTTTCGTCCGTAGTCAGACCCTGCTTTTCTGTATGATGATTGTATATGTTGTTATATTGATGTGCTCTTGATTTAGCTTGTGGCGAGTGTAAGCCAATTCCATATACTCATCTCTTCTTTACATGTACTTGTAATGATATCCATTCTTGCGAAACGACGAGATGCGCTTCTATCCCTGTCGAGGCCCTCGTGCCAAAATAAGGATAGGATCGCATCTTGGGCGTGACAAGTTCAAACGACCTCTGATTGCGACGAAATTTGGCAGGCAGTCTACCTACAATATAACAAGACCGCATGCCAAGTTTCGACCCAATCCGAGTATATTTTATATGCACTTTTAAAAACAATATTTTATCGATGCTGCGGGCGCGTGCGTGTGTGGTTGGACTCAAAACGGTCACCGACAAGAATGGAGAGAACCGGCAACTTCGAACGGATGCAAATTTTTAAAAAATGAGTGACGATGTTGTGCAGATGATGCGAATGATGCGATGATGAATGCGACAACCAAACGAAACACACGATGACAGCAAAATAAAAGGGGAATCTTCTGAAGCATCGGTCTCGGGCTGTTACACGGCGCTAGGCAATCGAGAAGCAAGACTTCGTTGTTCAGGAGGTCAAGAAGTTCCAAGTGTTGGGGAACATTGGATGGGAAACAAAAAGTTTCCTTTGAACATGCAAGATCTATCCATGGAGATGTATAGCTACGAGAGGGGGAATGTATCTAAATACCCTTGTAGATCGCTAAGCGGAAGCGTATATAACGCGGTTGATGTAGTCGTACTCTTCACCATCCAATCGTGATGCAATCCGATCCAGCTCCGAACGGACGGCGCCTCCGCGTTCAACACACGTGCGGCTCGATGACGTCTCCTCCTTGTTGATCCAGCAAGAGAGGAAGGAGAAGTAGATGGGATCTCAACCAGCACGACGGCGTGGTGGAGATGGCGGCGTCGCAGTGCCAGCAGGGCTTCACCAAGCGCCTCCGGAACAACATACGAGGAAGAAACGGGAGAGACGGGAGGAGGGCCACGGCCGTGGGAGAGTCTTCAGCCCCCTTGTGCCTCCCCAACTTTATATATGCGTGGGAGGGGCTGGTGGCTTGCCCTCCAAGCCCCTAGGGTCGTTGGTCAAGGGGGAGCAAGGAAATCCCTCCTTTCCTTCCCCGCCGATCACTATCCCCCCTTTTTAGGGATCTCGATCTTATCCTTTCGGGATATGATCCTATTCCTTTTAAGGGGGGGATCTTCATGTGCCTAGACCAAGGGTGTGGGGACTTTCCCCATTACACATGTTCATGTGGTCCACATGCAGGTGGGTGTGGGGACCCCGACTCATAAGTCGTGATCACCGAATGCACGTGTACAGTGATCCCAGAGATCAATGCTCACTCAACACACAGAAGCTGAATAACAAGAGTCTTACATCCATACTTAGCGTCTTACACAAATAAAGACCATCAAGGTCAAGTCTTACATAGATAGGGCCATGAAGGCCAAGTAATAAACATAACTTGCAGCGGAAATCTTGATTGAAAGCGTGAACCCATGCCATCTGCCTTAACCCTACAGACATTCTGACTGGGAAGCACCCTAGTTTGCATGTTCGTCACCAATGAACTCTTCACCATATTCCTGCTCTTCCATGCCTGGCCAATTAAATAACCAGTGGCAAGCCAATGAGTACTTTGAATGTACTCGCAAGCAACCCATGTTTTGGAACAAGGTATAACAATGCATGATGTAGCACTAAGTAGGTAATTTTTGCAGAAAGCTAATTTTTGAGTGCAGTGACATGATCAATAACTTATATAAGCATGCATCAACAGTTGGGAGATATCCATATGAACAAATTACAGATATCATCACAAGCAGGGGTTGAACATCTCATGTTCAGTCATCATGTCAAGTCATCCGACTTAACTCAAGTATCATCTTTGTCGCCAACACACACACTAGTTTGTGAAAACACTGGACGTAGCCCAAGAGCGGTCATCCAACCGTCCTTGGCCATGGACACGGCTATTCGTTACACTCTGCAGAGGTTGCACACTTTACCCACGAGACTCGGGAAACTTCCGTGTCATGCCACGACTCGCTATATATTGCATACCTGAGGTAAGTACCCGAACATCGCCTTTCCATTGACGACACTAAACAAAGAGTCCACTCGTTGGTCCATTTCTTCATGATGTACGAAACACGAGTATCGCTCAACATAGTACCATCCATGAAGGAACACAACGGTGTGCCCGGTGCCTGTAAAGATAGTACATGGTCGCCCTACCAGGCGTGACCCCGTATCGAGAGAGTAACTCATACTCTCCCACCACTAGTAATGCGGGCTCCCTGCTAGTATCGACCAAAGTAATCAACAAAGCCCCATCCCATAAGGGGTATCATGGTTGTACATGTAAGGTTGGAATAACGGTCGCAACTTACACCAATCCGTTTCCGAAAACCAGACACACTCGCTTGCTCCGGTACACGACTTCTTTATCAAGTGGTTACCTAGCTCAACAACATCTCCCTCGGGCATTAGTGGCACCTAACGGGGTTTTCGAAAAGTCTTTGAAAAACTTTTGTTTCCATCACCATGCATATCCCCATCCCGTTTGCATAGCATCTACTAAGCATCCTATCTACTCCCACCCGCACAACCCTCGTAAGGAGGTAGGGTCATGCATGATGCAAGTATAAACGGTAAAAGTATCGGAGGTATCCCACCGAAGTGGTCACCACAACATCATGATCAATATATCGAAATAAAGTGCTATACGACATGCATGAAAATGGTTTCTTAACATGGTCAAAGGGTTGCTTGCCTGGCTCAACAAAGTCTTTGGGGTCTTCAAAGTCTTCGGGTCCAACTCCCTCGTCAACAACGTAATCTATCGTCGCGATAATAACGGCAATAATAAGAATCACAACAGAAACAGAACACAAAACTCACTTCTAAAATGTTACCCTACTCTGTAAAATACTATAATAGAAACTAAAAATATGTGTCACTGGTTTTGAAGTGAAAAAGATTTTGAAAACTATTTTAACAGAGGCTATGAATATTTAAAACTAGGTTTTAAATAAAGCTACTACATAAAACATTTTTCAAAATTTACACAAGTGGCACTCTTAAATTCTACACATTATTGCAAGATTGGTTGTGGAGGAATTATTGGATTTGGAGGAATATTGGTGTCTGTGGAATTTTTGCAATCAATGTCGGAAAGGAAAAAGGGAAAAGGGCCACAGTGCCCCTGGGCTAGAGCCAGCCAGCAGCTGGGCCGGCCCACAAGCCAGCCAGCCCAGGAGAACCGGTGCCCCCGCGCCCGCTAGGTTCAAACCTGACGAGCGGGGCCCGACGAGCATCCACACAGAGGGGAGGAGAGAGGGAGGAGAGGATGACAGGTGGGGGCCACCTGTCATCTCCTTCCTTTCGACAGGGAGGAGGCGGAGCTCACCGGCGGCGAAGGAGGGCACAGCGAGGCGAGCAGATGACGGGGATGGATTCAGCGTCAAGCCGCCGTTCCTTCAGAGGTGGAGATGGTCGCCGGGGCTCGGGGATTCGCCGACGACGAGGTGGCCACGGCGGAGGAGCTCGGGAGGTGGTTGGGGTCAACGCCTCCGGCTGCAAAACACACGGGAAGAAGGGGAAAAGGGTCAGGGGGATGATGCGTCTCCAGATCGAGCAAAAACGGGGCCGGAGGAGGCCTCTCACCGTGTGGATGCCGGTGGCCTGATGCGGCGAGCTACGGCTCGATCCCGAGCGCCCGGACTCCAAAACGAAGGGGGAGAGTGCGAGAGCAAAATTAGGAGGAGGAGAAAGGGTCCAGCGCAGGGAGAAGGGTCTCCTGGTGCCTTTTTATTGGCGGCCCATGATCTATCGAACGCCCGTGCGCCGGTGCGGTCAAGGCGATCTCCAGAGGGCACGGGGGCTTGAAGGGATGAGCCAGGGCGCTCCTGGGGTTGGTCTAGGCCGGGGGGAAGCAAGAGGGAGAGAGAGAAGCGCGCATGTGAGCTTGCTCACTGGCCGAGCCGGGCGGCGCTCGGCACGGGCGGGAGGAGGGAGAAGGAGGAAGAGAGAGGAGGGGACCGACAAAGTGCCATGCTGCGGACGTTGAGGTGGCCTCGGGGGACACGAGGGGGAGACCCAAGGATGTCGGGGCTGGGGATTAGCTGGCGGCTACAGTGCGGTCGGGCACTATAGCGCGCTCCAGAGCGCGCGTTTGGCATGTCACGGCATGCCAACGGCATCCTTGGCTCGGCCAACCCTTTCAAGTGGGTCCAGGGGGACATAAACAAGGTGGAAATGGCATAGGATGCTCTGGGGGCTTACTACAATAAGAAGGAAGTGGAGAGAGAGGAAGATTCCTGCTGTCCAGGAGGGTAATATGGGGTTTTACCCCACTTTATCATTGAACCGAGCCATGGATTTCTTGCTGGAGGTAAAATGCAACAATGTGGAGTTGTGGTAAAAAAATTGGGGGTAAGGAGAACAAGTTAAGAGGTGGAAACATGCTTTTTACCAAACATACAAAAGGTGTTTGATGTTGATTTCGGCAATCAAATGGAGTTTGATTGCCATGAGATTTAACAGGATGGAATTGTAGGTAAAAATAGTGTGGATCACCAAGTTTGAGATGGTTTGAAGAAAGTTCACAATGTAGGCATTGTAACCCTAGAAATCAACAGAATCAGGTTTCTCTGGATTCTGGCATGCAAATCCATTCTCCTTGATGCACCACTTAATGTAGCATCATTATTTGGGTAATAGATCATGCCCATAAAGTTTGGGGTCAATAGGAGATAGTTGGCAATGAAGAGTTGCTCAAGTTTGATTCTGGACAGAGAGGGTTTTGGAATATTTTGGTGAAGCAAAATAATTGGGATTGAGATGAAACTTTGCAAGATCATCACATATAGCATGTGTGACTTGCTAGAATTTTCCTGGATTTTATTGAGAATATGTCCAGTAGAAATATTTCAACAGCTTCATTTAAGCAGAAAGGGTTTTGGAGGGTTTTGCCCAGTATGTTGAACATGACCATATGTTGAAACTCATATATATGGAAAATATATCTCCACTGAGTTTCCCTAAATTTTCTCAAATATTTTAAAACCATTTAAATACATTTTCCCTATGAAAAACCATTTCTGGCCTTAAGAAAAAGACTTTAAATAAAATATTTAAATAATCTTTAAAAATAATACTTGATGGTTTTGGGAACTCATATATATAGTAGGTTCCAAATGAAGTCTTTGGTGCAAAACATTCCACCCAATTTGAGGACTTGTAGTTCAAACCTCAATTCAGTGGTTTTTTGAAAACCTAATTTGAATAAATACTTTTTGGCCAAAACAATATTTGATAAAAATAGTTTTAGGTACTATACACATGGTATGATCATTGGGCAAGAGGTTGGATCAAGGAAGGTGAAGGTGGAGAGAAAAAGAACCTATGAGTGCCATAACACATTCTACCAAACAAGCAAGCATCAAACAATTCAAACAAGCACATGCACTCAAAAAGTTTTAAATGGTTCCAAATTTTATAAAACCATAGAATAGCAAGGTTATACAAACACAGGGTGTGACAGTGGGCCCCACTCCGGAACCTTCTAGAACCTTGTCGGTTCAATACCGAAAAATCCCGAACATTTTCCGGAACCCTGAATATGACTTCCCATATATAAATCTTTACCTCCACACTATTCCGGAGCTCCTCGTGACGTCCGGGATCTCATCCGGGACTCTGAACACCATTCGGTCACCAACGTACATATCCCAATACTACTCTAGCGTCGCCGAACGTTAAGCGTGCGGACCCTACGGGTTCGAGAATCATGTGGACATGACCGAGACACCTCTCCGGTCAATAACCAATAGCGGGACCTGGATGCCCATATTGGTTCTCACATATTCCAAAAAGATCATTACCGGCCGAACCACGGTGTCAAGGATTCAGTCAATCCCGTATTCAGTTCCCTTTGTCCATCGGTATGTTACTTCCCCGAGATTCGATCGTCGGTATCTCCATACGTAGTTCAATCTCGTTACCGGCAAGTCTCTTTACTCGTTCCGTAATACAAGATCCCGTGACTAACTCCTTAGTCACATTGCTTGCAAGCTTCTTGTGACGTTGTATTACCGAGTGGGCCCACAGATACCTCTCCGTCATACGAAGTGACAAATCCTAGTATCTATTCATGCCAACCCAACAGACACCCTGGGAGATACGTGTAGAGCATCTTTATGATCACCCAGTTACGTTGTGATGCATGATACACACAAGGCATTCCTCCGGTGTCAGGGAGTTGCATGATCTCATGGTCATAGGAACAGATACTTGACATGAAGAAAGCAGTAGCAATAAACTAACACGATAAAATGCTATGCTTACGGTTGGGTCTTGTCCATCACATTGTTCACCTAATGATGTGATCCCGTTATCAAATGACAACTCATGTCTATGGTCAGGAAACCTTGACCATCTTTGATCAACGAGCTAGTCTAGTAGAGGCTCACTTGGGACATAGTGTTGTCTATGTATCTACACATGTATCCGAGTTTCCGATCAATACAATTATAGCATGGGTAATAAAGGATTATCATGAACAAGGAAATATGATAATAAAAAATTTATTATTGCCTCTAGGGCATATTTCCAACTGTATCCCACTTGCACTAGAGTCAATAATCTAGTTCACATCACCATGTGATTAACACCCAATGAGTTCTGGGGTTTGATCATGTTTTGCTTGTGAGACAGGTTTTAGTCAACGGGTCTGCAACATTCGGATCCGTGTACACTTTGTAAATATCTATGTCATATTGTAGATGCTGCTACTATGCCCCACTTGAAGCTATTCCAAATGTCTGCTCCACTAAACGTATCCGGTTTGCTACTCAGAGTCATCCAGATTGGTGTCAAAGCTGGCATCGACGTAACCCTTTATGACGAACTCTTTATCACCTCCATAACCGAGAAACATTTCCTTAGTCCTCGAGTTACTAAGGATAATTTTGACCGTTGTCCACTAATCCACTCCTGGATCACTCTTGTACCCCTTGACAGACTCACGGCAAGGCACACACCAGGTGCGGTACACAGCATGTCATACTATACAGAGCCTACGGCTAAGGCATAGGAGACGACATTAATCCTATCTCTTTCTTCTGTCGTGGTCGAGCTTTGAGTCTTACTCATATTCACACCTTACAAATCAGGCAAGAACTCCTTCTTTGACTGATCCATTTTGAACTCCTTCAAAATTTTGTCAAGGTATGTACTCATTGAAATTCTTACCAGGCATGTTGATCTAACTCTATAGATCTTGATGCCCAATATTTAAGCAGCTATTTCCAGGTCTTCCTTTGAAAAACTCCTTTCAAACAACCCTTTATGCTTTCCAGAAATTCTACATCATTTTCGATCAACAATATGTCATCCACATATACTTATCAGAAATTCTATATTGCTCCCACTCACTTTCTTGTAAATACAAGTTTCTTATAAACTCTGTATAAACCCAAAATCTTTAATAACCTTATCAAAGCGTATATTCCAACTCCGAGATGCTTGCCCCAGTCCATAGATGGATCGCTAGAGCATGCATACCTTTTATCATCCTTAGGAACGACAAAACCTTCTGGTTGTATCACATACAACCTTTCCTCACGGAAACCGATAAGGAAAATCTATTTTGACATCCATCTGCCAGATTTCATAATCGAAAAATGCAACAACTGCTAACACAATTCCAACAGACTTTAGCATCGCTACGGGTGATTGAGTCTCATCGTAGTCAACTCCTTGAACTTGTTGGAAACCACTTTGCGACAAGTCAAGCTTTATAAATCGTGACAATTACCATCCGTGTCTGTCTTCTTCTTAAAGGTCCATTTGTACTTAACGGCCTGCCGTTCATCGCGAAAGTCTACCAAAATCCATACTTGGTTTTCATACATGGATCTTATCTCAGATTTCATGGCTCCTAGCCATTTGTTGGAATCCAGGCCCACCATCGCTTCTTCATAGCTCGTAGGTTCACTGTTGTCTAACAACATGCCCTACAAGACAGGATTGCCGTACAACTCAGGGGTGGTATGATTCCTTGTCGATGTACGAGGCTCAGTAGTAACTTGATCTGAAGTTTCAAGATCATTATCGGTCGAACCACGATGTCAAGGATTCAATCAATCCTGTATTCAGTTCCCTTTGTCCATCGGTATGCTACTTGCCCGAGTTTCGATCATCGGTATCTCCATACCTAGTTCTATCTCGTTATCGACAAGTCTCTTTACTCGTTCCGTAATACAAGATCCCGTGACTAACTCCTTAGTCACATTGCTTGCAAGCTTCTTGTGATGTTGTTTTACTGAGTGGGCCCAGAGATACCTCTCCCTCATACGGAGTGACATATCCTAGTCTCGATTCACGCCAACCCAACAAACACCCTCGGAGATACCTGTAGAGCATCTTTATGATCACCCTGTTACGTTGTGACGTATGATACACACAAGGCACTCCTCCGGTGTCAGGGAGTTGCATGATCTCATGGTGATAGGAACAGATACTTGACATGAAGAAAGCAGTAGCAATAAACTTACACGATCAAATGCTATGCTTACGGTTGGGTCTTGTCCATCACATCATTCTCCTAATGATGTGAACCCGTTATCAAATGACAACTCATGTCTATGGTCAGGAAACCTTGACCATCTTTGACCAACGAGCTAGTCTAGTAGAGGCTCACTAGGGACATAGTGTTTTCTATGTATCCATAGATGTATCTGAGTTTCCGATCAATACAATTATTGCATGGATAATCAATGATTATCAAGAACAAGGAAATATGATAATAACCAATTTATTATTGCCTCTAGGGCATATTTCGAACACCAAGGTGCCGGCATCATCCGCGAAGTACTCCATCCCGAGTGGGTCGCCAACCCCGTCATCGTGGCCAAGCCACTCGGCGGCAAGCGCATGTGCATCGACTTCACCAACCTTAACAAGGCCTTCCCCAAGGACCACATCCCGCTGCGGAGGATTGATCAGATAGTAGACTCCACGGCCGGGTGTGATCTGCTTTGCTTCCTAGATGCCTTCTTGGGCTGCCATGAGATCAAGATGGCGAAGAAGGATGAGGAGAAGACCACATTCATCACTCCTAGCGGGGTGTTTTGCTACGTATGAATGCCCTTTGGACTGAAGAGCGCGGGGGCTACCTTCTAGAGGCTGATGCGCATCTGCCTGGGATGACAGATGGGGAGGAACGCGGAGGCTTATGTCGACGACATCGTCATCAAAATGTGCAAGGCGCGCACCTTCATCAAGGACCTAGCAGAAACGTTCGCCAAACTGCGCAAGGTCAACCTAAAACTGAAACCCGCCAAGTGCGTCTTCGGTGTCCCTTCTGGCAAGCTCCTGGGCTTCTTGGTCTCCCATCGCGGAATCAAGGCCAACCCAGAGAAGATCAGGGACATCGAAGAAATGCGGCCATCCCGCAACCTCAAGTAGATGTCGCACCTGGCGGGATGCATGGCCTCGTTCGGACGCTTCATATCCAAGTTCGGCGTGTGGGATCTACCCTTCTTCAAGCTCATGAAGAGGATTGGATCTTTTGAGTGGACCCCCGAGGAAAATGCGGCCTTTGAGGGTCTCAAGAACTACCTCATGACTCCCCCCATCATGGTCGCCCCGCGCTCTCGCGAGCGCCTGCTGTTGTACTTGACGGCCACCCCCCAGACGGCTAGCGCAACCATGGTGGCAGAAAGAGAGGAGTGAGTCTGCGCCAGGAAACGCCCAGCTGCCTCCATGCCTTCGGACGCCACCCCTATGGAGGCATTAACAGGCTCCCTCGGGGCCCCTCCGGTGCCCCCTGAGAGTTTTCCCCCGGAGGCCTCGATGCCACCTCAAGACGCCTCCAGAGCTCAGCCTTCATAGGCCCCCGAAGGACCTCTCGACGAGCCCCCTGGTGGCGAGGGCTCGGTCACCACGGTCACGTGCCTTGTCAAACACCCCGTCTACTTCATCAGCACAGTGCTCTGAGACGCGCGCGAGCGGTACCCTTTGCAGCAGAAGCTCCTCCTGGTGCTCCTCATGGCCTCTAGGAAGCTGCGCCACTACTTCCAGGCTCACCAGGTCAGAGTAATCTTTTCTTTCCCCCTGGAGAAGGTCTTGTGGAACCCGAACGTCACTGGCCGCGTAGCTGAGTGGAGCATCGAGCTAGAGTTCGTCACCATCCGGGCCATTAAGGGCATGGCCTTGGTGGAGTTCACGGCGGAGTGGACGGACCCACACCAGGACGAGCCTCATGAGGAGGCGATTGTGCCTGAGGTGGCCTCCTCTGGGGGCTGGAGCATGCACTTCGACAGGGCCTTCACGCTCCAGGGCACGGGGGCTGGTGTGGTTCTCACTACACCCACAAGTGACAAGCTTTACTATGTAGTGCAGCTCTATTTCAGGTGCACCGACAAGGACTCCACAAGATATCGCCCATGTGAGAGGGTCCCTTCAGGGTCGCACACATCTCCAGGCCCGGCGCGGCGTGACTCAAAACTGCGGAGGGTGTTCCAGTGCAAAACGCTTGGAACATCCAACATCTTCGCAAGTACTATCCGTGACCTCGCGGATACGAGCAAGATGGAGTTGTACATGCTCCGGAGCTCTCTCTACCAGCGTTGCCTAGGGAATGCGGGAGCTCCTTCCCACTCTCGTCGAAGCCCCATGCTCCGTGCTGGTGGATTCTCCTACCCACTTAGCAATCATCATACAGAAGAGCAGGATCCAACTACGGATCAAATCAAACGAAAAAGAAGACATTGTCCAGCCTGCTAATCCCAGGCTGCCAACCTAGAACCCATCCTATGATCATCAAAAACCAAGAAGAAGAAGAACTCCAAATGGAACAAGTATCACTCTCACGTCAAAGCATCACATTACCTATACCTACACCTGTTGTTGTAGTAATCTGTGAGCCACGGGGACTCAGCAATCTCATTACCAAGGGTATCAAGACTAGCAAACCTTAATGGGTGAGGAATGGTTAAGTGGTGAGGTTGCAGTAGCACTAATCATTTTATCTCGCTAACTTACGAGTACAAGAATAAGAAGAGTGATCTACGCATAACAGACGTGAACTAGTTATGTTCAAGAAGTGATACTAAACACCTACTTACCAGTCAAACATAACCACACCATGTTATCTTCTTGATTCAAACCTCACAAGAAGAGACAGTCACGGTTATGCACACGGTTGGTGTATTTTAATTAGGTTTAGTGTCAAGTTTTCAATAACCGGGTATCATAAGTTTCCAAGTTGCCACATAACTGCGGGAACGGCTTTTCGAGAGAAGTAACCCTATAGGGATGCTCCAACTCATCCATCACAAACTAACCACAAGCTGCGGTGGAATACCTCAACCGGGGGATAGCCCGATGTGTCCTCCGTATCCCGGTGCACAAGACATTCGTCAAAGGTAAAACAAAACTAGCAAGACCACCCGACAGGCCAGATCCCAATAGGAGCCACACGTTTCATGTTCTCAGGGCACAACCGGATGAGTGTAGCATATGGTGGCCAAATTAAGCACCCGAGTTGCCCTAGGTTGGCCCTGCAAATGACTCGGTTTTAGACCAACACTCATGAGGAGCACTAGCCAGGTTTGTTAATTAATTATTCACGGGGGCCGGCAAGTCCCTATGCAAGTTATTTTGGGTTGGCGAATGGTAAAACCAATGTGGGCCTTGCTGGAAGAGTTTTATTCTAAAATGAATTATCAAGGGGATCCCCATAACAACTCCAAACATGTTAGGAGCACTCATCAGGGAACATAACACTGGTAATCGGAAACTAGGGAAGCAAGAGTGGAACAAAACACCAAGCAAAAGGCCGAGGCTTCCACCCTTTACCAAGTATATAGATGCATTAATTAAATACCGAGAATAATGTGATATCCCAAGATAACCATGTACCAACATGGAATAAACTGCACCTGCAAATAGCAATGCTATAAGAGGGGCTGAGCAAGCGGTAACATGACATTTTGAAAGGTTTGACATACAAGTGGTAGGTCGCGAGACATAGAAATAGAATTGAGATAACTAGCATATCAAGGATAGTAGTGATATTCAAGGTAATGGTCATCTTGCCTAAATCCCGCTTGGAAGAAGATCGAATTCGTGTAGTCAAACCAACGTAGTCGAACGAATCCTCACACTCCGAACGCTTTCATAACTCTAGAGAGGAGAAGCAAATCCTAAAACCAAAAAATGTCATGGTAAACACCACAACATATTCATGATATGATACGCAAACAAGTATGGTTCATGTCCATTTTGTTATGCATGACATTGCAAGGTGCAACAATCAAATACTAAACATTAAGTGAAGTTCAATATGCAGCGGGTTGCATGTTACGAAACTCCACATTCAATTATTTAGTTCACTCTTGTTTAGGTACCCAACAATTTTAAATTTTATTTATCATGGCAATAGGTGAAGCATAATTACACTACCTATCTAGGCATGTTAAATGAGGCCACAAACAACATATTGTATTTCCAATGGGACGTGGACGGTCCGGATGGATGGTTGGGTGGTTGGATCCAAAGGAAGGTGGGCGGAGGCTGACTGTGGTTGGTCCGATGGGGAAAGCGAGGTGGGTGGTAGCGCAGCTCGGGAATTGAGGAGGATTTGTGTGCCTATGGTCTAGGGTTTGGACTAAAATGGTTAGGGTTCATCTGCTATTTATAGCTGGTGGATATTGGTAGGGGCTATTTGGTCCTTCCGATCGCAATCGAGTGGTCCGAATCAAAGGGAAGTTTGGGCTGGTTTCAGTGGGTTGTGCATAGAGATATTGGCTAAGATGAGAGGGAAGACGAACAATCCAGCAACTGGTTTTAAATACAAAAAGGCCTAACAATTTAACCCGCTATAGTGCCGCTATTGTTATCCATTGGGGTATCAAACGGACTCCGAATGTGACGAAATTTGTCACGCGATCTACCTACGTTATATTAAGACTGCTCGCCAACTTTCAACCCACTATAAGAACATTTTAGTCCCAATTAAAAAACAATATTATAAATATCGTGGGCGCATGCAAGTGTGTTTGGTCTCGAAATGGTCAGCGAAGACAACGGGGAGAAGCGATAGCTACGAATGGCTGCAAGTTTTGAAAAAAATGATAGCAACAGAGTGTCAATGCTATGCGAATGATGCGATGATGAATGCAACAAACAATAAATCACACGGCAAAACTCGAAAAACATGGAAGGCATCTGGAACATTGGTTTCGAGATTTTATAGTCGGTTGGCTCGCCTGCCTTCCGAATAATCATTAGCAAGGAGTTCTCGGGGATGACCCGACGGCCTATCCCATCCCCTACGAGGGCGGTCTTGTTGATCATAATGATCATGGTTCTGAGGAGGGTCGTCCTCTACTTCATCATGAAATGTTGAAAGTAGGCGTCTTCGCGGGTATGACTTTGATTGACTTGCCCGTCTATCCTTGAGCCGTTGCTCTTCTTGCGGGATATTGACCCACTTGTCAGTTAGGGTGTGCTGATCGGCTTTGAGCCGAGCTCGCCTGAGTTTCACAGTTCGGGTTGTTTCCATTAGGCGCCTTCAGTAGCCTTCGAGGGCTTCGAAATTTTTGGGGACCGCAAAATCATCGGACCCGAGGCTTGTTTCCTCGACTTCTGGCATGTTGTTATCATCCTCGTGGTGATTGGAGAACATATCTTCCCTAGAACCGTCGATGTGACCGACTGCAGCTTCATGTACGTGCCTAGGTCCTCAGCGGTTGGAGGTGTATTGTTGTTTTCTTCGGGGTTGCCGTTATCGGCCTCCCTGGTGCTGTCATTGCCCCTGCTGGCTCTTCTATGAAGCCGACCGCTCCGTCTACGCGTGGAGGGTTGTTCATCATCCCCACCAGCGTCTTTGTGGGGGGTGTCCATCATGTACACATCATAGGCGGCTGATGAGGTCACCTACTGTTGGTAGGGTCATGGACCTTACATCTGGGGGACACCTGAGGTCCTACAAGTTCATGGAAGTCTCTAGACTACCTTGGCATTCAGACGTACATACCAGATCCACTCGGATCCTCGAAGTCACTCGGACGTCATCAGCTAGTCGGCCGGTCTTAGGCACTCGGACGTGAAGAAGCAGAGGCGACATGGGAGCTCCAACGTTCGAGGGACTTAATTAGTATAAAGTGCTGTGAAGACTACGTTACCTGTAACGCCTCTAGTTAACGCAACCGTTTCCAATAACTCCCGCAGTTACCATAATTTATTGCCCTTGTAATGGCGCTCGGCCGGGGGTGGCGCACTCTATATAAGCCACCCCCTAGTGCCAGAGCGAGGGTTACAAACTCCTTGTATTTAGACACACACATAAGCAAACACTAAGCCTCAGGGCTCGATACTTAGGGTCTTTACCACTTCCGAGTGGGTCCTGAACTCGTACATCCAAGTGTTACATTTGTGCCATAGCTAGGCTTCACCCTTACTTTTACGTACCCCCCGTACTACTGTCAGTATTACACCCATGACTGTTGGCGCCCACCATGGGGTGGCATGTCTAGCAAACTCCGATGCAAGTGGAGATCTAGTTTTTCCTGTCATCATGTTGGCACTCGGTGGTGAGATCCTTTTTGGCAGCCTCTGCTTCGTCGCTGACGGTTCAGCTTGGTTGCACGAGGCACCACTAGACCCGGACGCGTTCCCCGCCCGCAGGGCAACACACTTCAGTGCGCCGGCGCACGGTGTCCTCCTGCGATAACCGTCGGAGCCTTATGGTTCCGTGCCGACTCATCCGACCTCAAGTCGCTGCAAGCGCTCCAGGCGTTCGCGGCTGCAGCGGTGGCTCAAGCATGTCATGGTGCATCAACCTGCCTTCGAGCAGGTGGCCGTACTAGACTCCGGGGATCCCACCGTTAGCTTGTCTCCCTCGACAGGAGACGAGTTGTCCAATGAGTACGAGTGCGAAAGCAGTGAGAATGCTACAGAGATAATGATGGCCCACATCACCAAGCACGGACTTCTTGGGTACTCTACGGGAGGCTCCCGTGGACGAGACGGTGGCCGCAACGACGGCCACACCGACGCCTATTTTCCCCAGCCTCTCAGTCCGGAGCAGCGGGAGGAGAGGAGGAGACGGGACGACAACGTCCTACTCATCCCCATGAGGGGAACTTCTCCGGAGGAGATAGCTGTGGAAGCTACGTGCCAAGCCACCTTGGCTGAGCACGAGCGCCTTGAGCGACTCCAGCGGTCAGTCGACGACCGTGCAACCAGGGAGCAACCCAGCTCCAGTCACAGTCGGTGGCGGTTATTTCCGGATGACAAGCCGCCCAAGATCCCAGTGATGCTCACACCAATGGAGAACTTGGCCATAGCCACTCGGATAGCTGAATCTGTTCAGCCATCCAGTTGTGTGGCTGGGAAGGGCATTCGGCAGATTCAGACTCCGTTGAAGACCGCCCTGACTCAAAATTTAGAGGTGTCCTAGTTGCACTAACGCATCTACAACAAGTCTGCTCGGGCTGACACAGTTCAGTCTGTGCATACCCGTATTCTCATGGGTAGCTTCGATATTCTTCTGCTCCTCCGAGAGGCTAACAATGAGGACGATGGTGTGATGACCGTGACGTCGGTCGGACGCCTCCTCTGACGGGTGATTCCTATGGCAAGCGGCCCTATGACAGCGGGCAACCTCGCCGAGAGGACCGCAATCGGAGTCCCGCTCGGCCTAGGGGCTACGAATAAGGTGGCCGGCGGCCCTAGCTGCTCAACGCCAAATCTATCATCACACAGAACGTGGTGGACAAGAACCGGTTGCTTAGAGACCGACTGAGCGGATGGGGGACATCAGGGCTAGAGTGTTTCAGCAGGTATATCCAAGAGGCCGAGATTCCCTCCAACTACAAGTTGGCAACGGGGATCGGAAAGTTTAACGGCGAGTCCAAGCCGGAAACTTGGCTCGAGGATTACCGACTGGCCGTTTAGATTAGAGGCGGTGACGATTTTGTGCCGATGAAGCATCTTCCTCTCATGTTGGAGGGATCTGCACGAGTCTGGTTGAACCAGTTGCCTTCTAGCAGCATCTATTGCTGGGAGGACCTAGCGTAGGTGTTCATCAAGACGTTTGAGGGCACATACAAGCGTCCGTGTGGATTGACAAAATTGCAGCACTGTGTCCAGAAGAACGATGAAACTCTCCGGGAGTACATTCAACGATGGACTATGCTGCATAATACGGTTGAGAATGTTACCAAGGATCAGGCCGTCTACGCTTTCAAGGCACGCACTCGGTATCGAGAGCTCATCCTGAAGTTTGGTCGATCGGGAGATCTGTCTCTCAGTCGGGCCATGGAAATTGCAAACAAGCACGCCCAATGGTGAGGAAGAAGACCGCCTCCAAAGCGGCAAAGGACGAGCCGGCGACACCCCTCAGTCGGGGGGAAACGCGGGCAAAAAGCATAAACGAAAAGCCGATCCTCCAGGACAGGCGGAAGTTGCTACAGTTCCTGGCCAAGGGAAGCCCAAGGCAAAGAAAAATAAAAAGAAGGATTTGGCTAATAAGAAGAAGCCCGAGTACAAAACGGAGGTATTGGATCAACCCTGTGTTATCCATACTAAGAAAGATGAAGAGGGCAACATTATCTACCCTAAGCACACCACTCGCGAGTGCCGAATGCTTAAACAAGAGATGGGTAGAGAGACATCTGCCGAGAAGGACGACGACGAGGAAGGTGAGGATGCTCCTGATTATCCAAACGTCAACAAGCTCCTGAACATGACCTTTCCTGACGTTGAAAGCAAGAGTCGGTTGAAGGTTGTCAATCGGGAGGTTAACATGGCAGCTCCGACTGCCGTCAAGTACCTCAACTGGACGAAGACTCCCATTACCTTCGACTTGTCGGATCACCTAGCCCACATAGCCACCCCTGGGAGGTAGGCGCTCGTTGTCGATCCAGCTGTGAATGGAGTCCGACTGCGGAAAGTCCTCATGGACGGGGGCAGCGGGCTCAACATAATCTACGCGGACACGCTCAGAGCAATGGACATCCCGATTTCCCGACTGAGCAAGAGTAACATGCATTTCCACGGGGTCATCCCCGGGAAGACAGCCAAGTCACTCAGTCAGATCGCCCTGGACGTCGTGTTCGGAGGGGAAAAGAATTTCCGAAAGGAACGCTTGACGTTCGAAGTGGTGGACTTTCGAAGCGCTTATCACGCCATCCTAGGTGGGCCTGCCTACGCGCGTTTCATGGCCCGTCCATGTTACGTGTATCTTAAACTTAAGATGGCAGGGCCGAGAGGAGTTATCATGGTGACCGATGATCAGATAGTCGCTGAGGAGTGCCTCCAGCAGGGCTCCAAGATTGCCAATGAACAAGTATTCTCGGTGAAACTCGACGGGTAGAAGAAAACGGTGGACACGGCGGATCTGCAAAAGTCTAAGCGGCCGGCAATGGAATCAGCTTTCCAGTCGGCTGGTTAGACCAAGTAGGTTGACATTCACCCAAATGATCCGAGTGCTGCTCCAACCAACATCTTGACGACACTCGGTGAAAAACAGGAAGCCGAGCTCATCCAGTTCCTCCGTGAGAACTGGGATATCTTCGCATGGAAACCGTTTGACATGCCGGGCGTTCCCAGGGAGCTGACTGAGCACCGACTCTGAGTCAATCCGAAAATCAAGCCGGCAAAGAGCACTTGCATCGATCCTCCGTCGATAAACGCAAGGCGATTGGTGAAGAGATTACTCGGCTCCTAGCTGCCAAGTTCATTCGCGAAGTCTACCATTCCGAATGGCTGGCCAACCCAGTGTTGGTGCCCAAGAAGGACAAGTCCCTCCGGTTGTGCATCGACTTCAAACACCTCAATCGGGAATGCCCGAAAGATCATTTTCCCCTTCCCCGCATAGATCAGATAGTAGATTCTACTACTTGATGTGAACGCATGTCGTTCCTAGATGCGTACTTCGGGTACCACCAGATCCGAATGTATGGACCACATGAAATAAAAACAGCTTTCATCACCCCATTCGGGTGTTTCTTCTATATCACTATGCAATTCGGCCTCAAGAATGCTGGGGCAACCTTTATGCGCATGATACAAAAGTGATTGCAAAAGCAAATCAGTCGGAACGTGGAGGCTTATATGGATGACATCGTGGTCAAGTCCAGGAAAGGTTCCAACCTCTCGACTGACCTCGCCGAACCCTTCACGAACCTGCGGCACTTTCAAATAAAACTTAATCCTGCAAAGTGTACATTTGGAGTACCATCGGGTAAAAAACTCGGTTTTCTCGTTTCCGAACCGGGGATCGATGCTAATCCTGACAAAATCGGCGCCATCATCCGAATAAAGAAACCAGTCCGTCTGCATGCCGTGCAAAAGCTCACAGGGTGCCTTGCAGCCCTGAGCAGATTCATCTCTCGTCTCGGTGAAATGGCGTTGCCTCTTTACCGATTGATGAAGAAGTCCGATAGCTTTGAATGGACTCCTGAAGCGCAAGCCACATTCGATCAGCTCAAGGCCTTGCTTTCCACCCAGCCGATGTTAGCTGCTCCGAGCAGCCAAGAGCCTTTGCTCTTGTAAATCATGGCTACTAGCCAAGTGGTCAGCACTGTCCTCACTGTGGAGCGCGAGGAATCGGGAAAAGCATTCAAAGTGCAAAGGCCCGTCTATTACATCTCAGAAGTCTTGACTTCTTCAAAGCAAAGGTATCCACACTACCAGAAGCTGGTTTATGGCATTTACCTCACTGTCAAGAAGGTAGCTCATTACTTCCAAGAGCATTCGGTCACGGTTAACAGCGATGCTCCCCTGTCGGAAATTCTGCATAACAGAGACGCCTTGGGCCGAGTGGAAAAATGGGCGACTGAGCTCCTCCCGTTGGAGATCAAGTTCGAAGCTAAGAAGGCGATCAAGTCTCAAGCACTTGTGGACTTTTTGGTCGAGTGGATAGAGCAAGAACAGCCAGCCCCAAGTATCCCCGAACACTGGACCATGTATTTTGATGGTTCCAAGATGCTCCAAGGATCCGGTGCCGGAGTGGTTCTCCTTTCCCCCAGGGGAGACCGACTGAGCTACGTCCTTCAAATCCATTTTGATTCGTCTAACAACGAACCCGAGTACGAAGCCCTCGTGTATGGGCTTCGAATGGCTATCTCGCTCGGTATCCGACGCTTGATGATATTCGGTGACTCGGACCTCGTGGTCAATCATGTGATGAAGGAATGGGATATCTGGAGTCCGGCTATGACCGGGTACTGTAATGCTGTCTGGAAATTGGAGAAGAACTTTGAAGGCTAGGAGCTTCATCACATACCCCGAGCGAAGAACCAGGCGGCCGATGATCTGGCCAAGATCGGTTCCACTCGACGGGTCGTTCCGACAGGAATATTTCTTGAGCACCTACACTCTCCTTCAGTCAAAGAAGATCCTTTTACTGAAGAGCACTCGCAAGCAGTCGGAGCTTCGAACCCGACTGTACTTGTTAGGGATAGAACCCCATGATGTAACCCACCCTATTGGGCCGGGTCAATGTACTTACGGCTCTATAATCAAGCTCAAGATGGGCCGCGTCGTGAAGACAAGGCACACGAGGCGGTTGCTGACTAAGTCATCGGTCGGCCCAACACTTGAAGATGGCGACTTAGGACCCACAAGGCAGGAGACGCTATAAGATTCTTTGCTTGAGAAGCAAGCCGTGTTAGAGACATGATAGGTTACGAGTCAGAATATGACTTGGACTCTGTTGTAAACCCTAGGGTCTCGACTTGTATGTAAAGGCGAGCCCATGGGACCGAAAGGCTCAAGTTACACACCCTCGAAAGCTAGGTTAGCGATTTCACACCCTTGTAATCGAGATCTCCATCAATATAGACACAAAGCAGGACGTAGGCTATTACCTCCATCGGAGGGGCCGAACCTGGGTAAACTCGCCTCCCGTTCCCGTTCAACCCCTTTGAGTCGCCACCTAGCAGCGATGGCCTCACACCTATGTCCTTGCACGAGGACATCTGCCATGACAAAACCACAACAGTTGGTGTCCACCGTGGGGCTCTCGCCTGGTGGAGTTAAGTTCTCAAAGGGAGCCCTCCCGGGCTTCGGGAGCTACGTGACGAGTCGCATGACCAAGAGTCGCCGGAGCAAGATCTACATCGACGACTCAGGCTGGGATCCCGAGGCCGACTCGATTGAGTACGGGTAACGGGTCCCCTTTGGCAAGATCCACGTCTTCATCGGCCAAATCGGCGCAACAATGCCCGAGTCGGACAGTTGCACCAACCTCATGGAGCCGGCTCGGCGCGCCCAACCCGGCCGGCCTCAACACATCCAGCGTCACGAAACCAAGGTCCTCGGTAAGATTCGTGAGTCGCCTTATCTGGATGCTACTTCTGCAACAGGGATCATGATGGCTCTAAACTCGCCAATGGTAGGAGGATCAGGCGGATCTGGCCTATCGCGGGTTGCTCCGAGGACTGAGTTTCGGCGTCAGCACAGTAACCAGGCTCCTCAAAGCAAATCTAAGCAGTTGAGCCACGGCCAATATCATGTTTTTACCACTAACACTTGCAAGCGAGACAGCAAGGTCAAGAGCAGGGCTATTGTTAGTGCATCTAGTGCCCCTTAGTGATTTTGGTGTATTGAAGACTTATAGGTTAAGGGACTAATATGTGTGTGAGTGTACACAGGCTCTATAAGTCGCTGAGGAGTTTGATATATCCGAAGAATGTCGACCCCTAAAAATGAATGTCTTCAGCTGAAGACTTTGGTGAATACTTTGGTATTTCCCTGAAGAGTTTGAAGCTAAAGAATTCGGTGTGACCTTGAAGATATTAACGAGGACTATGAAGCGTGAAGACTTTTGTTTTTGTAGTTTCATTTCCTTTCTTTGAGTCATAGGAAACACCATACTGTTAAAGGGGGCCGAGGTAATACTAAGGAAAATTTTCCAACTGATGCTCGACTCAAAAGCCTCAACATAACTAATTCTTTGAGTGAAGCCTTTGGAAATCTCTTGCAGTTCAGTCAAGTTCTTCAGTGACAGAGACGATGTTCTTCTGGTCTCTGAGAAAATTGGTCTAACTGAGCAGTTAGGATTTCGCCAGTGCGAATTGCCTACCGTGAGGAATATGATAAGCCCTGAGGAATTTGACAGTTCAAATTCCGACCGTTGCTGTGCTTTGCGCCAGCTGTCCAGATATCTTATCCACATAACAGTCATATCATTTGGGGGCATTTATGTCTTATCATGTCGGGTTGCACCCTGGCTATAAATAGCCGCCCCCCAAAACCAATAGTTGGTTGGCTTCTCACGGAGAGATTGACACTTATCATTTGAGAGCAACCCATCCTCTAAGGACTTTGTTAGAAAATCATCAGTGAGGAAAAACCCCAAAACCCAAACCACCAAAACCCAAAGTGATTGAGCATCACTGAAGAGATTGTTCCTGTGTAGAACCGACGCTTTTTACCTTTGAAGAATGTGTATCTTCCAGACTTTTAGGCGTCATGGTCGAGAGCATCCAGCAGTCAATTGTGGATCGCCGGGTGACCGAGTTTGTGAGGTTTTGGAAGTCTACCCTGAAGACTTACCATGACTGTTGGGCGAGGTTTGTGTGACCTTAGATCAAGGAGAATACGGTAAGGACTGTGTGTCCTTTGGTTTAAATACCAAGCCGCTCCGAACCAGACGTACGACTGTCACAGCAGTTGGAACTGGGTCATCAAATCACCATCTTCATCGATCTCCTGGTTCTATTTCCTCAATGCCTTCATTTCCTCGAAGTACTTGTTGATGAATCTGATCGATACTGTTTGAAGAATTTGACTGAAGACTTGCTCAATTTCCTCATCTCAAATTCTTCAGTCATTTTATCTTCTGCCTGCTTATCCTGTTCACGCTGTGTATGCATCATTTCATCATGATGACTATGCTACTGCTATGTTTCACATGCACTTGAGTACTTATTCCGCTGCTATAGTTCATCACTTAGAAAATTCCTCAACTAGTAATTCCTCAGTGACGAATTTGTAAAAATTGCCTATTCACCCCCCTCTAGTCGATATAACGCACTTTCAATTGGTATCAGAGCAAGGTACTCCCTTGTTCTGTGTGATTTTGTTTAACCACCTGGAGTTTTAGTTATGTCGACTGTAGGCATGATCAAGGTCTCAGCTGGGTATCCTACCTTCAATGGGACGGACTACCCCTACTGGACGAACAAGATGTGCATGCATCTTGAGGCAATTGACAACGATCTCTGTATGTTGTGGAAAATGGTGTTCCCCTCGTCACGCCCACTGTCACTGCTGCTGATGTGAAGAGATTCAAGCAACTTGACTCTCAAGCTAAGAATATCATATTTGGCCATCTGAGCAAAGGTCAGTATGGCAGAGTGAGTGCTTTGGAGTCTGCTAAGCTTATCTGGGATAGGCTGTCCAAAGTCAATGAAGGTGTTTCAACTCAACGTGACTCTCTAGTTGATGTTCTTCGCAATCTCTGCAACCGCTTCAAAAGACTCGACCACGAAAATGTTCAGCAAACTTTCGATCGTCTCACTGATATCTCTAATGAGCTCCAATCTCTTGGTGCCACTGACATCACCGACCATGAGGTGGTGAAGAAACTGTTGAGATCTCTTGATTCCTCATTCGATACACTTGCTTTGATGATTCAAGAACGTGGAGACAACAAGTCACTAGATCCTGCTGATATTCTTGAGATACTCAATACTCATGAATTCCAACAAGCTGAAAAGAGAGACTTCTACGGGCCAAGCGATGGAAGATCTCGTGCTTTGAAGGCTAAGGCAATTTGCTCATCCGAAGGCGAAGAATCTGACAGTAGCCTTCCTGAAGAAATGAGTTAGGAGCTTGCAATGCTCGTGAGGAAATTCCAGAAGTTCTCAAGGAGAGGTCGGTTTGGAAAATCATCAAGAAGTGGCATGAAGAACTCATAATCTTCATCAAGCGATTACAAGAAGAGAACTTGTCACAAATCCAAGAAATCTGGCCACTATATTGTTGACTGTCCTCTCTGGGAAAAAGAATCAAAGAAGAAGAAATACAAGGATGATAGTTCTGATGACTCAAAGAAAAAGAAGAAATCTTCAAAGTCCTCATCTTCAAAGTCCTCATCGCACAGAAAGAACAACTTAAGGAAGGCTCGGGCACTTATTGGCAAGGAAATGGATTCTGAAGAAGAATCTGAAGAATATGAGGAAGAGGAAGAATCTGAAGAGGAGTTTGACTCTGGTGTGGCGAGCCTAGCTCTCGCTACTACTTTCGTCGGGAAGTCCATCTTCAATGATGAAGAAAATGACAACTCCAACGACTCTGAAGTCGGCAACGACAACTATACTCCCACCTATTGCTTCATGGCAAAAGGTGCCAAGGTACTCAAATACCATTCCTCCTGCGAATCAAGTGATGGTGAATCTGAGGATTACATGAAACCTAGCTATTCCAAACTTGCTAATATTGCTACTAAACAACAAAGTGCCATTGAAATGCTTCAGAAACTGCTAGACAAAAGCGATAACCAGTTGAATGAGGAAATGGATCGCACTCAAACTCTGACTAAGGGACTTCAAAGTCTTCAGTCTAAATTTGATAACCTTCAAAGTCGTCATGATGCTCTCTTTGTCGATCATGAGAAGCTTTCTTATGAATTTCTTCAAAGGAAGCAAGATCTTGAGAAGCTAAGGGTGTCTCATGAAGATCTTCAAAGGGATAACGATTCTTTGCTTGCTCAAAAGATCAGTACCGCTCAGGAAGATTTTGTTCCACCTTGCTTCAAATGCATCGAACGTAAAACTGCTCATTCCTCACCTGAAAGTTCAAATGCTTCTATTACTGCAAATTCTTCAACTATTTCTGTGGTCACAAATTCCTCACCTGAGGATACCACAAGTGTCACTAATGAAAATGCAGGGTTGAAGGAATTGTATGTGAGAGGCATATACAAAAGCCTCAAAGGGCATCAAACCCTTTGTGATGTGCTTAAAAAGTAGATTCTGAACAGGAACCCTAGGAAAGAGGGTATTGCTTTTGAGAGGAAACTCAATGTTGATGGATCCTACTGGAAACCTGAGCAGTACCCCAAAACTTCATGGGTTGCTGCAAAAGGACCTCCTGTAGATCCATCCACTTTATCTGGTTTTACTTGCGAATCTTCATATTCCTCTGATGAGTCATTTGACTCCAACTATAAACTGTTCAAAAATCAGAATGGTGAAGCTTTTTCCAGATATGTTGGTACTAACTGCAGGAACGGTCCTCTAATGAAGAAAATCTGGGTCCACAAAAGGCTTCTTTAAAATCTTCAAGTGAATGTCATCATGACATCACCAGTGAAGAACAGGAACCCCAGATCAAATTCTTCATTTGGACCAAAGTCTTCACAAGGACCAAAGTCCTCACATGGACCAAATTCCTCATATCGTCGAAAATCATATCACTCTCGTGCTAATGCTTCTGTTTTGCAGGGAAAATCTGTCGGCGTTCTGGGACCGGGGGTACCCACACTTGCCTGCCTGCGGCCCAGTGCGTGGCCCACCACGATGGATCGGTACGGCCCAGTAACAAGCCCCCCAAGTCAAGGCCCTCGCGAGAGCCCCCACTCCGCGAGGAGGACAATGCCAAGACCTCCGTAGCAGTGGCATCCCCCCATGCTGCCTCCCGAGGAGTGGAGATTCCTATGCAAGTACCCCGGCCTCCCGAGGCTGGAGTGACATGGATTCTGACCGCTAAGCCAGGCGGGCGCCAGTGGGAGCAGAAGGAGGACAATTTCCTCTTTCGTGGTAAGGAGGCAAGGACGCGCGCGGGTTCCCAAGGAATCCCCCAAAGGTTTCCTTTCTAGTGCAACGAGACCAAGCCCATGACCTCAGCGGGGCACATGTCATCGCCGAGCCCACCGCCGCGTCATGACCAGAAGCTTTGCAGGTGAAGACCACCTTTAGTCATGATGGGATGTACCCGCTATCCCCCTGTGAAATTGGTCGTTGTGGGATCCCTTCCTGCCGGTGCGATAAGGGAAGAGGACCGTGGCCACTATAAAGAGGGACTAGCTCCCATCGTAGAAGGCAGGTTGGACACACCAGTTCATCACTGCCAAGAGCCCTCGCGAGGCCACCCAACCACTATACTAGTTCATCCTTAGCTTCCTCAAGAGGCCAATCCACCACAAAGCAGGAGTAGGGTTTTACACCGCAAGGTGGCCCGAACCTGGGTAAATCTCTGAGTCCATCTCCTTCCCCGTTCACGCTTATTCGATGCAGCTTGGCCGTAGGGTGGTGAGTTTGAGACCTTGAGCTGGTTGAGATCTACGTACACGCCCCAGTGTTCAAACCTTGTTGGGTTTTGCGTAGCCCTGATTCCGACATTTGGCGCGCCAGGTAGGGGCGTGTCGTGATCTTCCTCTGGTTCCACTTCATCTCTACTCTGTCACTCCCATGGCCGACGCCCGCCGAGTCCATGCCGAGCGCCGGGCAGCCCGCGTTGCCCAAATGGTGCCCAGGCGCCACGACATCCCATGCCGCTCCGCCTCTTCCGCGACCAACGCTGCTATCGGATGGGCCCCTTGCGGTCAGCAGGACCTATGCTACCACCTTCCGAGCGACGGGACGGCCACGCCGCTGTGCCGTCCCCCGCTCGCACCACGGCGTCGACCTCCCACGCACGTCGCGGACCGGCGAATGCACCGGCTGCGTTGTCCATGGAGCACGAACTGCTGTGTTACCACCCCGACGACGACCACTCCGAAGACTGGCTTAGCCGCGTTGCCGAGCCAGCCGCCACCGCTAGTAAAGCCCCGACGCTTACACGCTCCCTCTGCCTCCCGCTCTTCCAGGCGGGCGACGTGGCTCACGGCGCGTCACATCCTACTTCCCTGCGAAGGGCCGACCGCAAGCACAGGTGCGAAGCGCGACACCATGAACCAGCACGTGGGGCGTCGGCGCGTGCGCGGGACAGACGAGCTGCCAGATGATGCCGCGGCCGCAAGGCAGTGCACGCTCGCTTCCCCCAAAGTTCAACTCGGTGAACAAGTGCGCTAAGGCCGAGGTAGGCCGCACCTCCCTCCGTGTTCTCTCGGACCACGAGGACAAGAAGGCCAAGTCCAAGGAGGCAAAATGAAAGGGCCCTACTGTGCTGGCAGCTGCACCCAAGGCGAAGCGCGGTCGCGGCCCGGAAGAACTCCCCAGGGGCAACGGACCGTTTTGCATCTTCCACTACACCAACACCCACGACACCAGCAACTGCCTGGAGCTCAGGGAGCTACGCGACGAGCGCTTTGGCCACCGCACCGAGCGCGGCAACCACGGCAGCTGCTGTGGGGTGGGCCACAGCGGGAACCGCTGGGACAACCGCGACCCACGACAGCACTGACGAGACCAGCCTCACGAGGATCGCCGGCGCGGCGGGCCTCACGGCGAACCTTGGCGTGATCATCCTCGGGAGGCCCGCCCTCAGGGCAGGGCCGGCCTTCCTCCGCTGCCACCACCACCAAGGAAGAACGACGACCGGCAGGACGATCGGGCTGGGGGCTTCCAAGAGCCCCGCGCGATCGCTTGCGTCCTGGGCGGTGCACAGGCCCTAGCCTCCAACCGAGCCTTCAAGCGGCTCCTGCCCAAGAGCCGCCTGGGGGCTGGAGCCCCCGCTGGCGCCTCAAGCCCCGCGCCTACTATTGGGGCGCCTTCCCCATCCGCATAGGAGGGCGCACCTGGTGCCTCCCTCAGGACGGGCTCGGGGGCTTCCGCCTGGGGAGCTCCTGACCCGACCGGTGCAACGGAAGAGGAACTCGGGCGTCGCCCGGAGGCATGCTTGAGCGCGTGACCCCGCAAGCAAGGAGCAAGGCGCGAGGCGCCAGGAGCGCGAGAGTCCGGTGTTCACAACGGCGACGAGCAGTAGAGGACATAGGATGCGTGTGCCCCGAGAGGTGCCGAGGCACCACGGGTCCTCAAGGCATAAGGGAACCGACCGAACCCCCCACACGCGGCCGTCAAGTGACTCCTAGGGTTGTTCCTGCCAAACAATTCTCTGTATTTTGTATCGCCCCAAGCAGGTGTATTTTGAATACATAACGAATCCGTCTAACCCCCTACTCGAGATGGTATTGTTTGTCTAAGCCGCAAGCTCTGGCGCGTCGCCGCTACCGGGCGCTGGTGCGCCCCCAAGACCACCCCGCGATGGTTCTGCATGGGGGCTGGTCACGACGTCTGCGTAGGACTTGTCCTCGCAGTGAATCGTTGAAAAATCTAAGTACTCGGGCTCTGACCCATGGGCTGGCCACCCGTGCAGATCATCTACCTTAGTGTCACGCCCCCACAGTGAACCATTGCGGGCGGAGGAACGGAAGGCGGCTTGGCTCGAGGTGCCACAGAGCAGGCGACATGCCGCCTCTCACGATGCCTCTCCTGTAGATGTGCCCTTACGGATGCGCGGGGCGTGACACGGCACTCATGTTTGGACCATACGGGCACACAATTGGTGAACGGCGGCTCTCCCATAGACGTGCCCTTACGGACATGCGGGGCGTGCCACGGCGCTCATGTTTGGGCCGTAAGGGTATGCAATCGGTGAACAACGGCTCTCTAGAAGACGTACCCTTACGGACGCGCGGGGCGCGCCACGGCGCTCATGTTTGGGCCGTAGGGGCACGCAATAGCATTCCTCTGGCCACGCGGTGTGCGATGGCGCTCATACACGGGCCGCAGGAGTGCAGCGCCGACTTGCGCGCTCCCGCACAGAAATATGCGGGAGCATCTGAAGACCAGGTTAGGAGCTCCTGAGCCTTGTTCCTGGGGTATCCACCCAATTATCACTGCCGTGACACTCTCACGTAATAATGAGTTAGGGGCTGTACACGCTCCGGACCCCCCAAAGTGGAAGCCCACAACAAGCCGCGTCGTGGCCGCAGAGGGAAGGGCTCCCACCCACGCCCAAGTGGAGGACCCCACGCTCCGTGCTGGGGAGAAGACAAAACGCAAACGGGGGTCGCTCCCCCGGTCTGGATATGGTGTCAGTGCTTGGGTCCGTCCCAGCGACACTGGAAGTTCAGAGACCGAGTTCCGGCTCGTGGGCATATCGCTCGCATATTACCCCGCCAAGGTCTTGAGGCCCACCCTTCTCGTGTAATGCCCAAATGTAGGCGGGGACGCGCAAATGCAGGTGGGCGTGCACTTAACATTTGGAACAGGATAATTTCCTTGCAGGACCTTCATTTGGATACCTCGCGGGGCAGGCCTCGCGAGCAACGCTCTCCCCGGTGAGAGTCGCCCGAGTGCCCAAGACGGACCCCAAGTGTCGCACCTCAGGAGCCCTCGCGATACCGACACTCGAGCATGAAAGACACAACCCCCCTCGCTGCGCCCGCGGAACCAGCACGGACACTATGGGAAAGTAAATACAACGCAGAAGGAGGAGAATCGGGCTCTCGTGGCGCCGCCCCTGAGGGCCCGACACAGGCGCCACCCAGGCTTCACTAATAAGGCCGTCGCGAGGGCGTCAGCCTCACGAGGATCGAGCGAGCAACCATGCATGAAGGCTGCACGGCGCTCCCGGAGCCCCCCCTGAGGAAGGTCCGAGGGAAAGCAACAACCCTACGACGTGAGTACAGGTGCAAGAAGGAGCACGGGGGCTGTCGCCCCGCGACCTCCATCGCGCGCCGGGAGTGAGGATCTCAGGAGTCGATCATCGCAGATCCCCGCCAGCCGGGGCGCAGTAGGCGCGTGAGGAAAACCGAAAACCACGCGAAGGAGATAAGGATGTTCAAAGCACGACAAGCAACAACTACCCAAAAGCAAAGGTATCATACAACGTTTAACGCCCCACAGAGGCCAAATGGTTCATGATGCAACAGGAATAAAAGAGAAGAAGCTCAGGCAGAAGTCGTGGCTCCTGGGGGACTTGTCGCCGGAGCTGCCACCCCCCTCGAACAACGCCTCCGGGGCGAACCGCTCGATCAGGGACTCCACGCGCGCGCGCACCTCGTCCCTGAGGGGCCTCCAGATCTCCACGGGCACTGGCTCCATCACGTGGGAGAGGTCGAACACGGGGGCGTGGTGCCACAAGTTGGAGAAGACGCGCGTCAGCGCGTTGTCCAGGAGGTCGCGCGCACTGGATTCGACATCCTCATCCACCTGGGAGACGCCGGACTCAAGCGCCTCCACCACCTTCTGGAAGAAGGTGAGGTAGCCCCCATCGTCGTGCGCACATGGCAACTCGGGGGCTTCCCTGACGAATCGGCGGACCGCGCTGTCTGCACGGTGTGCGATGTCCAGGTACTGCTTGGTGCGCTGCGCTGTTGGATTTCGGGCTCCGAAGAAGGAATTTGAACCCAGGGGTGTGTGCGAAGATTCCCCAACAGCTTCGCCCCCTCCAAGCTCACAACACAATACCCCCACTCGATGGCGAGGAATGATGGCACACACGAGTTTACCCAGGTTCGGGCCGCTGCGAAGCGTAAAACCCTACTCCTGCCTTTGGTGGATTGTCTCACGAGGAGGTTTGTGGATGAACTAGTACAAAGGTGTGTTGCCTTGTGGGTGTGTTTGCGGGGTGGTTGCTCTGTCCCCCTCTACCGGGCTACCTAGCCTCTATTTATAGCGGCCCGGGTCCTCTTCCCTTATCGCAATGGCGGGAAGGGATCCCACAATGGCCAAATTTCAAAGGGGACAGGTGGTATATCTTATCCTGACGAAAGGCGGTCTTCGCCTGCAAAGTCGGTGGTGGTGACGCGGTGGTGGGCTCGCCGGTGACATCCGTCCTACCGCGCTTGCTGACCCGGTCTTTTTGCACCGATGTGGAAACCTTTGGGGGGATCCTTGGGAAACCGCGCTCAATCTTGTCTCCTTTGTACTAAAGAGAAAACTGTCCCCTCTGGCGCGCTGGTGCCCGCCTGGCCTGGCTGGCGTCACCCTTGGCCTCCTGAGGTCTATCGTTGCATAGAGATCTCCGCCGCTCGGGAGGAGGCCCCACGAGGCCTTCCCCTTTTGCCTTGGCGCTGTCTTCCTCACGAGGATGGGCTCCTCGCGTGGGTTTTGTCTTGAGTGAGGCGGCGCGAGGCCGTACGGACCGCCAGGTGGGCCATGCCCTGGGCCGCAAGCAGGCAGGTCTGGGTACCCTGGTATCCAGAATGCCGATAGTAGCCCCCGGGCCCAAGGCGCACTCGAGCTGGGTTCGAGGGGAAAGTCGAAGGAGGTGGCCCAGAGCGCCTCGGGCCCTTATTGCTTGCGGGCCTGGTTTGGCGTGCGGTGCTCGGTGGGGCGCGGGCGTCCCACCCCGTGTCTTCTTGGCAACTGCCCGAACCGACAAAAGCCTGGCGTCCAGCGCCGAGCCATTATTGCTTTCCTCTTCTGCGCCCTTGCTCTTCTTTCCAGATCTCCATCCCTTGCGAGAACCTCCCCAGATCTCGGCGCCGCTCCATCCTTCTTCTTGCTCGCTTGGCCCTGGAAGCTTCTCAATGGCTCCCACCGGCAAGTCGAAACCTGAGGTCCAGGGCTCGGCTTCTGCCCCTATCTTGCCGGCGCTCTCAGAGTCCACCATAGCCAAGGATGGGGACCTCGCCCCAGTGCTCCCGTCGACGGCAGATGACTCCAATGAGCGGGGGCGGACATTGATATGGTGCTGCTCTGCGGAGGGGCGTTGCCTGGCCAAGTCGGCCTACCCTTTCTTCCTCCACAACGTCTTCTCCGGGCTCGTCCCACCCTTCTCCGCGTTCTTCACCACCATCCTTGAGCACTATGGGATCCAGACCCTCCACCTTCAGCCCAACTCCATCCTGCTTCTGTCCGTGTTTGCCTTCTACTGTGAGGCTTTCGTGGGCATGAAGCCGTCGGTGGCCCTGTTCCGCCATTTCTTTAGCTTGCAGCTTCATGACGGAGCTCAGCGGTCAGCATGCGTCTCCTTCATCGCGGTCCAGAGCGGGAACATGCTCTTCAAGGCTGGGAGGAAGGTGGAGAACTTCAGGAACCGTTGGGTCTTGTTGGATCTCCAGGGCAACGACCCTCGCTTGGAGCTCCCCAGGGGGCTGCCAGAGAAGATCCCGGCATGGAGCTTCACGAAGCTTTCCGACCCCCGGGCCAAGCCCGTTTTGGAGCGGGTCCTTCGAGACATCAGCGCCAGGAAGCTGACAGGGGGGATGATAGTGAAGGAGTTCCTGGTACAGCGCCTGGCGCCCCTCCATTCTCACTCAAGGCCCATGTGGGACTACCAGGGTGTTGACGACGTCATGAGGCTCCGTTCTGCGCCCCTGACCCCCGTGGAGTTGAATAGGGTTGTGACGACCCTGCTCAACGGCGATCCGGGGGACCTTCCTGAGGCCTACGCCCCGCTGTACTGCCGCGACGACAAGGCCGACCTGGTCGCCGCGATGCCCAGCTTCGACGAGCTGGGGCTCTCTTTGGCCGAGGGCTCTGGCGCCCCTGTGGCGGTGTCTTCTGACGACACCATTGATGGAGAGGACTCGGAGGAGACGGCGGATGATGACCTGGAGGAGGTGTTTCCTCCATCGCGGAGTGCCCTTCTCCGCAGCTTCGATGACAATGATGCCGGCGAGCCCCCTGCTGTAAGTCCTCCGCGGCTCGCCAGGGTCCTCAGGGGGCAAGGCCCCATGCCTCGGGCCGCTCGGTCTGCCTGTCGGGTGACCCTGAGGAAGGGCGAGGCTGGGCCTCCTCCGGAGCCCCTAGCTCGCGTTGGCAAGGCGGCCGAGGCGCCCGCCTCACCCCTGCCCGAGCCGCAGCTCGTGGGCGAGGCGGCCGCATCCGGGGCTGGCATGACCTTGCCAGCTGTGGCCGTTTCGAGTGGTTCTACTGCTCCTCCGCGCAGCAGCAGTTCCTCGGAGAAGGACAGAGGCCTCCCCGCCTTCACCGATGTGGAGAGAAAGAGGAAGTGGGTTGACGTCGAGGAGTAAGCAGCCCCGCTTGGTTTCATGCCACTTTTCAGAAGTTTATCTACTGATGGGCCTCTCTTTGTCTGACAATTAGGGGCGCCGCCATGCCGAAGTCGAGGAAGAAGAAGGCCGGCATCAAGCCAAGGGCGTCCTCCGACGCGACGCCCGCTCCTGGTGCCCTGCCGCCGCCTGACGAGGCGTCGGACATCGCGGGCGAGGAGGCCCGCTGGGCGACCCTCCTTGTCGCGGCCGCAGAGCCCCCGATGCCTACTGAAGAGGCCGTCCCTGCCCTTGGGGGCATGCCCGTGCTGCAGCCTGAGGGGCCAGCCCCCGAGGGCCAGCTGGGCGTAGGGTCGTCCGCCCCTTCCTTGCCTGTGGTCGTGGTGCAGCCGCCAGTATCTTCTGTCCTTCATGCTTCTCCGGAGGCGGCTCCTGCCGCTGCACAGACTCCATCTCCGGGTCGTATCCCGGTGTCACCCACTCTGGGCCCTCTAGCTGGATCGGGCACCCTGGACGGGGCTTACTCCGTCTTGGATCAGGACCGAGGCGCTCTGGGTGGCATCGACGATCGCCTCGCAAGGGAGCGCGTGGGTCTTCTTTCTGGGTGGCTCCAATCTGACGCCTCGGCCGTGGCGTTTTGGGGCCATGTCGAGTCCGCCACAGCTGCAAGCAGGAAGGAGATCGCGTCGGCCAGGGCAGACCGAGATGCGGCCTTGGCTGACGCAGCGTCTGCCATGAAGCGCTGTGATGAGGCGGAGGCCCGCCTGAAGGCTCTTCAAGAGGACAGGTCCATGCTTGCGGGGATGCTCCGCCAACGGGAGGATGACCTCACGGCCTGCGAGGTCAAGCTCGCCGATCGTGACTCTGCGCTGTCCAAGGCGGCGGCCGACCTAGCCACCGAGCGCGAGCAGCAGGGCAAGCTGAAGGAGGAAGTGGCTGCGGAGAAGGCCCGGCTTGCCTCCAGGGAGGAGTCCCGTGCCGCGGCTAAGGAGAGGAAGGCTGCGGAGCTCGAGGCCTTCCCCTCCATCGAGCTTAGGCTCTGCTGGGCACTGCAGTCTATCTGCCGGGGGGATTCACAGAGCCCCTGCCGGCTCCTGAGGATGGCTTCGTTGGGATTTCTTCAAAGCTTGCCGAAGCGCTTGAGGGTGCCGTCGCCAGGGTCGAGAACGTCTTGGAGAGTGAGTGCCGCGACCTCTTCTTCAAGGCCGCGACGCGCATCTTCAGCCAGCTCTACCTCCGTGAGCCGAGCTTTGACTTCGGCTCCGTGATTCGCCTAGTCGACCCGGGGGTTTGCGCCGCCACGGCGACGGCCATGGAGGGCACCGTGAATGCGCTGATGAAGAAGTTCGCCTGCGTCGCTGTTCCCCCGCCTCCCCTGCGGCCACGGGGGTTGGCGGCGATGATGGCAGTTGCAGCGATGTCGACGACGAGCTCCCCTCAGCTGGGGCGAGCGGCGGCGCCATCTCCTCCTAGCTCTTCCTCCCGGGCTCTTTCCTGTAACCATTCATCGTGCCTCCTGGAGGCGTTAGACTTATTTGCATTTTCAGAGACATTTTAATGTTTGTAATGACTGCTGAGCTGAGTGATTTTGCTTCCTCGCTTCGTTTCCTTCCTACTTGCTGTAGCGCTCTGCATCGGCAGGGCCCGGTCCCGCGCATACCTCGACCGCCGTTGGGGCGTCTGGATCACCAGGACGATGCCAAGGGGCGAGGGGCTACGAGACCAGTGAGGCCCATGAGTCGCGATGCTCAAGGGTCCCCCTTGACGTATGAGAAGCCCTCATGAAGGGAACGCGGCGAAGATGGGGTTGACTTGAGGATTTGGAGCGCCTTGAGCTCTGCATCGGCACGGCCCGGTCCCGCGCATACCTCGACCGCCAATGGGGCGTCCGGATCACCAGGACGATGCCAAGGGGCGAGGGGGTACAAGACTAGTGAGGCCCCTGAGTCGCGATGCTCAGGGGTCCCCCTTGATGTACGAGCGGCTCCCATACCTTTGTTTTCATCTGGGAGGGACGCGTGAAGATCAGGTGCCAGGGACCTGGTGAGGTGGCGTGCGCCAGGCCTGTCCTAAGCGTAGCCCCCATGCAGCCCCCTCACGCGTGCTTCCCGGGGGAACGCTGCAAGATGGAGCCGCGAGGGGTCATCCTAAGGTTGAATGCACCCGCTAAGGCACCCTCAGTTGTTTATCCCCAGCGCGGAGTGTAGGGCTTCCACGTTGCGTGGGCATAGCCATTGGTGGGCCGTGTCGTCCGCCAGCGCAGAGCATGGGGCTTCCACTTGGGCGTGGGAATGGAACCCCTCCGCGTCCTCGGGGCGCTCCGGGCATGTACAACCCATTAAGTTCGTACGCGTGGCCTGCATGGTAGAACTGGGAGGTGTATATGGGCGACGTGAGATAGCTCAGGTCTCACGTGGCCCTACCTCAAAGGCGGATTGCGCCTGAATCTTCTTGGTGGAAATTGCCGCTTCGAGTCCTGTACGTTTTGGAGAAACCTGCGCCGAATGGATTTCCAAGGGCCATCGCATGAGAAGGCCAAACACCAATGACCCCAGGAGGTGACGTGAACAGGGCCGGCCCGCCAGACAGAACTCAGACATTGGGTTTATCGACGCTGTAGGGACGGACCCGAGCACAGACGCCAAGCCCAGTCTTCTCTTGCGACAACTCCGAGGAGAAAACACCCAGCGCGCGGCTCCTAGGGCGGCGAAAGGCCGACCGGAACTGCGCCGCGCGCCCTGACTCACCCACTCCCGATTAGCTCATGCGAGGGCAAAGCACCGAGGGCCATGCGAGGTGACGTACACGGGGCCAGCCCGCGAGACAGAGCTCGACCACTTGGATTTTTCGACGCTTCAGGGACGGACCCGAGCACAGACGCCGTGCCAGCCCTTAATCATGAGGCGGTCGAGGGCAGGCTCATTAGGGCGCAACGACATTCATGGAGGCGAAGCACCGAGCATGCAGGTTGGAATACTTAGGGAAATAGATTGAAAGCATGTAAAGGTCCAAATCATGCGGGAAAACGCGGGCGGGATGAGTTCCAGCCGCCTGAGGATAATGCAGCCCGATGGGCGCCCTCAAACTGAGCAAACCAAAAAGTTACCTGGTACGGGCCAAAAGGATCACCTGGCGGCGATGCCGCCGAAGCATAGAGGTGGTCGTAGGAGCTTAGTCCTGTGCCTCCGCAAGCTCGGCCTTCACGAGCCCGTTGCCTTAGGAGGCTCGGGGCTCCCGCTCGGGCCCGGCACCTCCTCCAACTCCTCACCGTGCCGGGCCCGGTATGGCGCAAACATGGCCCGGGCAAGGCGCTGGAACGTGTCGGCCGCGTTTGCCAGCCCGAAGGGCATGCTGACGTAGTTGCGCGGGTAGGCCCTGCCGTGGCTGACGCGCGTCAGCCAGAAGACGTCCGATGATGCGGCCCGGTTGATGCTGGGTACATTGACGCAGATGCGCGGCGTGCCGCCCGGGTTGATGACGGAGACGGCGTTGGGTGGTGTGGGGCCGCGTCCACCTCGCACAGCCTGTGCTTCCTGGAGCTCCTCGATTGCTCTAGTGATGAATTCCCACGAACTTGGCGCCTCACGTCGTGCTCCTTGCTTGGACGGGTGCGTGCCGACGCATGCCCCCGGGTTGTGCCCGAGCACCTCCCATGTCTCATTGGTCAGGTTGGTAGTCCTCCGGGTGGAGGCCCCCAAGCCCGGCATAAGGGAGGCGCCGGGCACGCCTTCCTATGCGAGGGAGGAAGGGGCCTGAGCCCCCGGCGTGGATCCTGAGGCGCCGTCCTTAGGGTTTTCAGCCCCCTGGCGTCCCTTGGATAGGAGCTGCTTCTTCTTCTTGGGGACGTCCTCGTGGGGCAGGGCACCTCCTTCGTCGTCCGAGTGCTCAGCCGCCGCGGCACGGTAGGCGCGCTCGAGGGAGCAGACGGCGTCCTTCTCATTGCAGGCGAGGGCGATGACGCCGCCACTCCCCGGCATCTTGAGGACGTTGTAGCCGTGATGGGTCACTGCCATGAACTTTGCAAGGGCTGGGTATCCGAGGATCGCATTGTATGGGAGGTGGATGTGGGCGACGTCAAAGTTGATGATTTCGGTTTGGTAATTGCTGCGCCCGCCGAATGTGACGGGCAGGCGCACCTGCCCGATGGGGATTGTGGAGCCGCCAGTGACCCCTGAGAAGGGCTTGGTTGGCATGAGCTGGTCGTAAGGCACTTGGAGCATCTCAAACGTCTCGATGGAGAGGACATTGAGTCCGGCGCCGCCGTCGATGAGGGTCTTGGTGACGAGGACTTGCTGATGTTGGCGTGCACAGCATGGGGAGCGCACCCGCCATGGATGAACATCTGAGTTGATCCTTGGAGTCGAAGGTGATGGCGCACTAGGACCACTTGAGGGGGCGCATGGCCTCAGGCTTTGGAAGGTCCGCGTTCACCTCTCACGAAAACTGCTTGAAGACGTGGTTCGAGGCCGGGGCTTGGGCGCCGCCCAGGATGCAAGCTATTGCCCTGACCTCTTGGAAGCCCCCAGCCCCGTCGTTCTGCCTGTCCTCTTCCTTCCTCCTGGGTGGAGGCGGCAGCGGGGGAAGACCAGCCTCGCGAGGGCGGACCTCACGAGGCTGGCCCCGACGTGACCCCTCTGGAGGCTCGTCGCGCCAGCGGTCCTCACGAGCTTGATCGCGCCAGCGGTCCTCCCGAGGCTGGTCTCGCCACTCGTGACGTGGGTCACGGTTGTCCCAGCGGCCTCCACCGCGGCCTCCGCCACATCCATAGCCTCGGTCAGTGCGCCCAGGGCGCCGGCCGAAGTGCTCGTCTCGGACCACCCTGAGCTCCTGACAGTCGATGGTGTTGTGCCTGTTGGTGCCATGGAAGATGCAGAATGGTCGCCTGCCCGTGAGGAGTTCCTCGTCTCGGCCGCGCTTTGTCTCGGGCTCGGCCGCCTGCACCGCGGGTGCCTTGCGCTTTGGCTCCTTGGCCTTGGTCCTCTTGTCTTCGGGTTCCGCCTCCGGAAGCTCCCGGAGGGAGAGGCGGCCCTCCTCGGCCTTTGCACATTTGTTCGCCAGGTTGAACATCTCCAAGGCCGAGCTCAGGTCGTCGTGGATAGCCAACTCCTCCCCCATCCTCTGATCCCTGACCCCGTCGGTGAACGCCGAGATGATGGCCTCATCTGACGCCCTCGGGATCTTGAGGCGGGTGGTCGTGAAGCGCTGTATGAACTTGTGCAGGGTCTCTTCAGGTTGTTGCTTCACGCGACGGAGGTCACCAACTCCAAGCGCGCGGTCACGGGTGCCTTGGAAGTTGGCGACGAAGCGCTCATGCAGGCCTTCCCAGGAGGTGATTGCCCCTTCCGGGAGGTTGAGGAGCCAGAAAAGTGCACCGCCTTTGAGCGCCATGGGGAACCAGGTTGCCATGACCTTGTCGTCCACGCCGGCCGCCTAGATGCTCAGCGAGTAGAGCTGTAAGAACTCGGCGGGGTCCGCGGTGCCATCGTAGCGAGGAGGCAGGTCAGGCTTGAACTAGCAGGGCCACACGGCCAGATGGAGTTCCGGGGCGATGGCGCGGCAGCCCACCGGGCCCACGGGCGGTGCGCGCTCGGGAAGAACCTAGTCTTGATGCTCTTGCATGGCTGCCTCCAGGGGTGCCATCATGAGCTTCGTCGCCTGCCAGGGAGGGTTGGGGCCGGAACGAGTAGATGAATGCCGAAGTGTCGCCGGCTGCGCTGACGAGCTCCACGACGCGCCCGAGCCAGTCGTCGAGGTGGTTGGGGGCAGGGCGGTAGCGCAGCAGCTCGCGCGCCATGTTTAGTGCGCCCGATACACGCGCCGGCCCTGGGCGGGCGTGGGAGGACGACCCAGTTGCTGGAACGATGGACGGAGTGGCGGTGCAACTGTCGCGCCGCGCGGTGACTGGCTGCGACGAGTCCTGCTGCTCGTGGGCTTCGGGGCCCATGGCGGCGTTGTCCACAAGAGAGGGAGAGCGGCGCGCAGCGGTGCGGCCCACGGGCGCCGTCTGGGTGACATGGGCAGCACGGCGCTTAGCGCGGGCTCGGCGGGCGTCGGCCATCGGAGCGGTGAGGCAGAGGAAGGGTGAGGCTTGAGGAAGACTCCGACATGCCCCCTACCTGGCGCGCCAAATGTCGGATTTTGGGCTCCGCAAAACCCTAAGGAATTCGAACCCAGGGGCGTGTGCAAAGATTCCCCAACAGCTTCGTGCCCTCCAAGCTCACAACACAATACCCCCGCTCGATGGTGAGGAAGACGATGGCACACATGAGTTTACCCAGGTTCGTGTTGGAAATATGCCCTAGAGGCAATAATAAATTGGTTATTATTATATTTCCTTGTTCATGATAATCGTTTATTATCCATGCTATAATTGTATTGATTGGAAACTCAAATACATGTGTGGGTACATAGACAACACTGTGTCCCTAGTAAGCCTCTAGTTGACTAGCTCGTTGATCAAAGATGGTTAAGGTTTCCTAGCCATTGACATGAGATGTCATTTGATAACGGGATCACATCATTAGGAGAATGATGTGATGGACAAGACCCAAACTGTAAACGTAGCATTTGATCGTGTCAGTTTATTGCTATTGTTTTCTGCATGTCAAGTATCTGTTCCTTTGACCATGAGATCATGCAACTCACTAACACCGGAGGAATACCTTGTGTGTATCAAACGTCGCAACGTAACTGGGTGACTATAAAGGTGCTCTACAGGTATCTCCGAGGGTGTCTGTTGGGTTGGCATGGATCAAGACTGGGATTTGTTACTCCGTATGACGGAGAGGTATCTCAGGGCCCACTCGGTAATACAACATCACAATGAGCCTTGCAAGCAATGTGACTAAAGTGTTAGCCACGAGATCTTGTATTACGGAACGAGTAAAGAGACTTGCCGGTAACGAGATTGAACTAGGTATAGTGATACCGACGATCGAATCTCGGGCAAGTAACATACCGAAGAACAAAGGGAACAGCATACGGGATTAACTGAATCCTTGACATAGAGGTTCGACCGATAAAGATCTTCGTAGAATATGTAGGAGCCAATATGGGCATCCAGGTCCCGCTATTGGTTATTGGCCGTAGAGGTGTCTCGGTCATGTCTACATAGTTCTCGAACCCGCAGGGTCTACACACTTAACGTTTGGTGACGATTAGTATAATTGAGTTATTATGTTGGTGACCGAAAGTTGTTCGGAGTCCCGGATAAGATCCCGGACATGACGAGGATCTCCGGAATAGTCCGGAGGTAAAGATTGATATATGTGATAATAGTGTTTTGATCTCCGGAAGGGTTCCGGAGTTCACCGGAAGGGGTTCCGGATGTTTACCGAAGTGTTCGGGTGCAGCAACACTTTATATGGGCCAAAGGGATAAAGCCCACGAGGTATTGGAAAGTGCAAAAAGTAGTTTTGCTGCCGCGTAAGCGGTACTACCGCTTGTGTGAAGCGGTACTACCGCCCAAGCGGTACTACCGCTTGTGTGAAGCGGTACTACCGCTTGTGTGCGGCTGTGCACGGTTCGGCAGGGATCCGAGTTGGACTCTTTCCCTGCGGGCCAAACCGACCTTGTGCGGGCAAAACCGACCCGGAGGAGGCTTTTACTCCAAGTTTAGACCCCAAGGCTCAACATATAAATAGAGGGGCAGGGCTAGCACACGGGACACATCAGGATTTCCCAAGCCGTGTGCCGGCAACCCTAGCCCTCTAGTTCCTCCATCATAATCTCCGTAGTGCTTGGCGAAGCCCTGCAGAGATTGTTCCTCACCACCATCACCACGCCGTCGTGCTGCTGGAACTCAACCACTACTTCACCATCGCTCGCTGGATCGAGGAGGTGAAGGCGTCATCAAGCCGTACGTGTGTTGAACGCGGAGGTGCCGTCCGTTCGGCACTAGATCGGAAGGATCGTGATTGGATCGCGGGACGCTCGGCGATTTGGATCGCGAAGACGTTCGACTACATCAACCGCGTTTATTAACGCTTCCGCTTAGCGATCTACAAGGGTATGTAGATTCACTCTCCCTCTCGTAGATGCTCATCACCATGGATAGATCTTGTGTGTGCGTAGGAAAATTTTTGTTTCCCATGCAACGTTCCCCAACAGTGGCATCATGAGCTAGGTCTATGCGTAGATGAGATCTCGAGTAGAACACAAACGAGTTGTGGGCGTGGATGTATACATATTGCTTGCCGTTACTAGTTGATACTTGATTCAGCGGTATTGTGAGATGAAGCGGCCCGGACCGACATTACGCGTACGCTTACGCGAGACTGGTTTTACCGCTGCGTGCACTTGTTGCATAAAGGTGACTGGCGGGTGTCTGTCTCTCTCACTTTAGTTGAATCGGTTCAATGAAGAGGGTTCTTTTAGAAGATCAAAAAGCAATCACTACACCACGTTGTGGTTTTGCGTAGGTAAGAACGGTTCTTGCAAACCCGTAGCAGCCACGTAAAATTTGCAACAACAATTAGAGGACGTCTAACTTGTTTTTGCAGGGTATGTTGTGATGTGATATGGCCAATTACATGATGAGATATATGTGATGTATGAGATGATCATGTGATGTATAGAATATCACGACTTGCATGTCGATGAGTACGGCAACTGGCAGGAGCCATAGAGTTGTCTTTAATTATTGTATGACCTGCGTGTCAATCATTAAGCGCTATGTAATGCTTTACTTTATCGCTAAACGTTAGCTATAGTCGTGGAAGCAACAGTCGGCGCGACAACCTCATGGCGACACGTTGATGGAGATCAAGATGATGGAGATCATGGTGTCATGCCGGTGACGATGGAGATCATGCCGGTGCTTTGGAGATGGAGATCGAAAGCACGAGTTCATGGCCATATCATGTCACTTATGATTTGCATGTGATGTTAATCCTTTTATGCATCTTATTTTGCTTAGGACGACGGTAGCATTATAAGGTGATCCCTCACTTAAATTTCAAGATAAAATTGTGTTCTCCCCAAGTGTGCACCGTTGCGAAAGTTCGTCGTTTCGAGACACGCCGTGATGATCGGGTGTGATAGACTCTACGTTCGCATACAACGGGTGTAAGCCATGTTACACGTGCGGAACACTCGGGTTAAACTTGACGAGCCTAGCATGTACAGACATGGCCTCGGAACACAAGAGACCGAAAGGTCGAACATGAGTCATATAGTAGATATGATCAACATGAAGATGTTCACCATTGAAACCACCTCAACTCACGTGATGATCGGACTTGAGTTGGTGGATTTGGATCATGTTACACTCGAATGATCGGAGGGATGTCAATTTGAGTGGGAGTTTTTTAAAATATAATTAACTAAACTCATTATCTAGAACAATAGTCTAAGTTGTCTTTGCTATATTTATGTTGTAGATCATGGCTCGCGCAGTAGCACCCCTGAATTTTAATGCGTTCCTAGAGAAAGCTAAGTTGAAAGATGATGGAAGCAACTTTGTGGACTGGGCCCGTAATCTAAGGATTATCCTTACGGCTTCCCAGAAGGCTTATGTCCTTGATGCACCGCTTGGTGATCCACCTGCTCCAGTTGAGTCTCTAGACGTTGTGAACGCCTGGCAGGCTCGTTCTGATGATTACTCAATAGTTCAATGTGCAATGTTGTATGGCTTAGAACCGGGACTTCAAAGACGTTTTGAACGTCATGGAGCATATGAGATGTTCCAGGAGTTGAAGTTTATCTTTCAGAAGAATGCCCGGATCGAGAGATATGAGATCTCCGATAAGTTCTATGCTTGCAAGATGGAGGAGAACGGGTCTATCAGTGATCACGTGCTCAGAATGTCTGGGTACTCCACCCGTCTGGCTGAGTTAGGGATGCCCCTTCCGCCAGAGGCTATCACTGACAGAGTTCTTCAATCATTGCCACCTAGCTACAAGAGCTTCGTGTTGAACTATAACATGCACGGGATGAACAAGTCAGTCGCCGAGCTGTTTGCGATGCTGAAAGCCGCTGAGTCTGAAATTCAGAAGGAGCATCAAGTGTTGATGGTCAATAAAACCACTAGTTTCAAGAAAAATGGCAAGGGTAAGAAGGGTAACTCCAAGCAGAGTGGCAAAGCAGTTGCTCCTCTCGTGAAGAAACCCAAGGCTGGACCCAAACCAGAAACTGTGTGTTTTCATTGCAAGGGAACTGGACACTGGAAGCGGAATTGCCCCAAGTATTTGGCTGACAAGAAGGCGGCCAACAACAAACAAGGTATATATGATATACATGTTATTGATGTGTACCTTACCAACTCTCGTTGTAGTGCCTGGGTATTTGATACCGGTGCGGTTGCTCATATTTGCAACTCAAAACAGGAACTGCGGAATAGACGGAGGCTGGCAAAGGACGAAGTGACGATGCGCGTGGGAAATGGTTCCAAGGTTGATGTGATCGCCGTCGGCACGCTCGCTCTTCGATTACCGTCGGGATTAGTGATGAACCTAAATAAGTGTTATTTGGTGCCTGCGTTAAGCATGAACATTATATCTGGATCTTGTTTATTGCGAGACGGTTACTCATTTAAATCAGAGAATAATGGTTGTTCTATTTATATGAGTAATATCTTTTATGGTCATGCACCCGATGTGAGGGGTTTATTCTTATTGAATCACGATAGTAATGATACACATGTTCATAACATTGATGCCAAAAGATGTAGAATTGATAATGATAATACCACTTTCTTGTGGCACTGCCGTTTAGGTCATATTGGCGTAAAACGCATGAGGAAGCTCCATACTGATGGACTTTTGGAGTCACTTGATTTTGAATCACTTGACACATGTGAGCCATGCCTCATGGGCAAGATGACTAAAACGCCGTTCTCTGGAACAATGGAACGGGCAACTGACTTATTGGAAATCATACATGCTGATGTGTGCGGTCCGATGAGTATTGAGGCGCGCGGTGGTTATCGTTACTTTCTCACCTTCACTGATGACTTAAGTAGATATGGGTATATTTACTTAATGAAACACAAGTCTGAAACATTTGAAAAGTTCAAACAATTTTAGAGTGAAGTTGAGAATCATCGTAACAAGAAGATTAAATTCCTACGATCTGATCGAGGAGGAGAATATCTGAGTTATGAGTTTGGCAGTCACTTAAGACAGTGTGGAATTGTTTCACAATTGACACCGCCTGGAACACCACAGCGTAATGGTGTGTCCGAACGTCGTAATCGAACCTTATTGGATATGGTGCGATCTATGATGTCTCTTGCCGATTTGCCACTATCGTTTTGGGGTTATGCATTAGAGACAGCTGCATTCACTTTAAATAGGGCACCATCGAAATCCGTTGAGACGACGCCATATGAACTTTGGTTTGGCAAGAAGCCAAAGCTGTCGTTTCTTAAAGTTTGGGGATGTGATGCTTATGTCAAAAAGCTTCAGCCTGAAAAGCTGGAACCCAAAGCGGAGAAATGCGTCTTCATAGGATACCCAAAAGAGACAATTGGGTATACCTTCTACCTCAGATCCGAGGGCAAAGTGTTTGTCGCTAAAAACGGAACATTTCTTGAGAAAGAGTTTCTCTCGAAAGAATTGAGTGGGAGGAAGATAGAACTTGATGAGGTTGTTGAACCTTTACTTCAACCTGAGAGTAGCGCAGCGCAGAAAGTTGTTTCTGTGGAGCCTACATTAGCTGAAGAGGAAGTTAATGATGATGATCATGAAGCTTTGGATCAAGTTGCTATCGAACCTCGTAGGTCGACAAGGATGCGTACTGCTCCTGAGTGGTACGGCAACCCTGTCTTAGAAGTCATGTTGTTAGACAACGATGAACCTACGAGCTATGGAGAAGCGATGATGAGCCCGGATTCCGAGAAGTGGTTAGAGGCCATGAAATCCGAGATGGGATCCATGTATGAAAACAAAGTATGGACTTTGGAAGTATTACCTGAAGGGCGTAAGGCCATTCAGAACAAATGGATCTTTAACAGGAAGACGGACGCGGACGGTAATGTCACCGTCTATAAAGCTCGACTTGTGGCAAAGGGTTTTTCACAAGTTCAAGGAGTTGACTACGATGAGACCTTCTCACCCGTAGCGATGCTTAAGTCCGTCAGAATCATGTTAGCAATAGCTGCCTTTTTCGATTATGAAATTTGGCAGATGGATGTCAAAACAGCGTTCCTTAACGGTTACCTTAAGGAAGAGTTGTATATGATGCAACCAGAAGGTTTTGTCGATCCAGAGAATGCTGACAAAGTTTGCAAACTCCAGCGATCCATTTATGGACTGGTGCAAGCATCTCGGAGTTGGAATCTTCGTTTTGATGAGGTGATCAAAGCGTTCGAGTTTATACAAGTTTACGGAGAAGCTTGTATTTACAAGAAAGTGAGTGGGAGCTCTATAGCGTTTCTAATATTATATGTGGATGACATATTGCTGATTGGAAACAATATAGAAATGCTGGAAAGCGTAAAGGAATATTTGAACAAGAGTTTTTCAATGAAGGACCTAGGAGAAGCTGCTTTCATATTAGGCATCAAGATCTATAGAGATAGATCAAGACGCTTAATAGGACTTTCACAAAGCACATACCTTGATAAGATTTTGAAGAAGTTCAAAATGGATCAGTCCAAGAAGGGGTTCTTGCCTGTTTTGCAAGGTGTGAAGTTGAGTAAGACTCAATGCCCAGTGACTGCAGAAGATAGAGAAAAGATGAGTGTCATCCCCTATGCTTCAGCCATAGGCTCTATCATGTATGCAATGCTGTGCACAAGACCCGATGTCAGCCTTGCCATAAGTATGGTCGGAAGGTTTCAAGGTGATCCAGGAATGGAACACTGGACGGCGGTCAAGAATATCCTGAAGTACCTGAAAAGGACTAAGGACATGTTTCTCGTTTATGGAGGTGATCAAGAGCTCGTCGTAAAGGGTTACGTCGATGCAAGCTTTGACACTGATCTGGATGACTCTAAGTCGCAAACCGGATACGTATTTATTCTTAATGGGGGTGCGGTTAGCTGGTGCAGTTCCAAGCAAAGCGTGGTAGCAGATTCTACATGCGAAGCGGAGTACATCGCTGCCTCGGAGGCGGCGAAGGAAGGTGTCTGGATGAAGGAGTTCATGACAGATCTTGGAGTAGTGCCTGGTGCACTTAACCCAATGACTCTGTTTTGTGATAATACTGGTGCCATTGCTCTAGCCAAGGAACCAAGATTTCACAAGAGGACCAGACACATAAAGCGACGTTTCAATTCCATCCGCGATTACATCAAGGAGGACGACATAAATATTTGCAAAGTACACACGGATCTAAATGTTGCAGATCCGTTGACTAAACCTCTTCCAAGGGCTAAACATGAACAACACCAGAACTGCATGGGTGTTCGATTCATTACAATGTAAATCACATAGTGATGTGAACTAGATTATTGACTCTAGTGCAAGTGGGAGACTGTTGGAAATATGCCCTAGAGGCAATAATAAATTGGTTATTATTATATTTCCTTGTTCATGATAATCGTTTATTATCCATGCTATAATTGTATTGATTGGAAACTCAAATACATGTGTGGGTACATAGACAACACTGTGTCCCTAGTAAGCCTCTAGTTGACTAGCTCGTTGATCAAAGATGGTTAAGGTTTCCTAGCCATTGACATGAGATGTCATTTGATAACGGGATCACATCATTAGGAGAATGATGTGATGGACAAGACCCAAACAGTAAACGTAGCATTTGATCGTGTCAGTTTATTGCTATTGTTTTCTGCATGTCAAGTATCTGTTCCTTTGACCATGAGATCATGCAACTCACTAACACCGGAGGAATACCTTGTGTGTATCAAACGTCGCAACGTAACTGGGTGACTATAAAGGTGCTCTACAGGTATCTCCGAGGGTGTCTGTTGGGTTGGCATGGATCAAGACTGGGATTTGTTACTCCGTATGACGGAGAGGTATCTCAGGGCCCACTCGGTAATACAACATCACAATGAGCCTTGCAAGCAATGTGACTAAAGTGTTAGCCACGAGATCTTGTATTACGGAACGAGTAAAGAGACTTGCCGGTAACGAGATTGAACTAGGTATAGTGATACCGACGATCGAATCTCGGGCAAGTAACATACCGAAGAACAAAGGGAACAGCATACGGGATTAACTGAATCCTTGACATAGAGGTTCGACCGATAAAGATCTTCGTAGAATATGTAGGAGCCAATATGGGCATCCAGGTCCCGCTATTGGTTATTGGCCGTAGAGGTGTCTCGGTCATGTCTACATAGTTCTCGAACCCGCAGGGTCTACACACTTAACGTTTGGTGACGATTAGTATAATTGAGTTATTATGTTGGTGACCGAAAGTTGTTCGGAGTCCCGGATAAGATCCCGGACATGACGAGGATCTCCGGAATAGTCCGGAGGTAAAGATTGATATATGTGATAATAGTGTTTTGATCTCCGGAAGGGTTCCGGAGTTCACCGGAAGGGGTTCCGGATGTTTACCGAAGTGTTCGGGTGCAGCAACACTTTATATGGGCCAAAGGGATAAAGCCCACGAGGTATTGGAAAGTGCAAAAAGTAGTTTTGCTGCCGCGTAAGCGGTACTACCGCTTGTGTGAAGCGGTACTACCGCCCAAGCGGTACTACCGCTTGTGTGAAGCGGTACTACCGCTTGTGTGCGGCTGTGCACGGTTCGGCAGGGATCCGAGTTGGACTCTTTCCCTGCGGGCCAAACCGACCTTGTGCGGGCAAAACCGACCCGGAGGAGGCTTTTACTCCAAGTTTAGACCCCAAGGCTCAACATATAAATAGAGGGGCAGGGCTAGCACACGGGACACATCAGGATTTCCCAAGCCGTGTGCCGGCAACCCTAGCCCTCTAGTTCCTCCATCATAATCTCCGTAGTGCTTGGCGAAGCCCTGCAGAGATTGTTCCTCACCACCATCACCACGCCGTCGTGCTGCTGGAACTCAACCACTACTTCACCATCGCTCGCTGGATCGAGGAGGTGAAGGCGTCATCAAGCCGTACGTGTGTTGAACGCGGAGGTGCCGTCCGTTCGGCACTAGATCGGAAGGATCGTGATTGGATCGCGGGACGCTCGGCGATTTGGATCGCGAAGACGTTCGACTACATCAACCGCGTTTATTAACGCTTCCGCTTAGCGATCTACAAGGGTATGTAGATTCACTCTCCCTCTCGTAGATGCTCATCACCATGGATAGATCTTGTGTGTGCGTAGGAAAATTTTTGTTTCCCATGCAACGTTCCCCAACAGTTCGGGCCGCTGCGAAGCGTAAAACCCTACTCCTGCCTTTGGTGGATTGCCTCACGAGGAGGTTTGTGGATAAACTAGTACAGAGGTGTGTTGCCATGCGGGTGTGTTTGCGGGGTGGTTGCTCTGTCCCCCTCTACCGGGCTACCTAGCCTCTATTTATAGAGGCCCGGGTCCTCTTCCCTTATCGCAATGGCGGGAAGGGATCCCACAACGGCCAAATTTCAAAGGGGACAGGAGGTACATCTTACCCTGATGAAAGGCGGTCTTCGCCTGCAAAGTCAGTGGTGGTGACGCCGTGGTGGGCTCGCTTGTGACATCCGTCCTGCCGCGCTTGCTGACCCGGTCTTGTTGCACCGAAGTGGAAACCTTTGGGGGGCTCCTTGGGAACCCGCGCTCGTCCTTGTATCCTTTGTACAAAAGAGGAAACTGTCCCCTCTGGCGCGCTGGCGCCCGCCTGGCCTGGCTGGCGTCACCCTTGGCCTCCTGAGGTCTATCGTTGCATAGAGATCTCCGCCCCTCGGGAGGAGGCCCCGCGAGGCCTTCCCCTTTCGCCTTGGCACTGTCTTCCTCACAAGGATGGGCTCCTCGCGTGGGTCTTGTCTTGAGTGAGGCGGCGCGAGGCCGTACGGACCGCCAGGTGGGCCATGCCCTGGGCCGCAAGCAGGCAAGTCTGGGTACCCTGGTATCCAGAACGCCGACATGCGCCTCCATCATCTTCGCATGCGCCGCATCGTCCTTGGCTGCCTGGACGGAGTTGGCGGCTTCCTCAACATGGGCCTGGAGGGATGCCAGCTCTGCCTTGGCGTCCTCCTCGCCCCGCAGCGCGGCTTGAAGAGCAGCCTCAGCATTCAGCAGCTAAGCCCTGAGGGCGTCCGCCTCACCCTGGAGCGCGTCAAGCATGTGCCTCTTGGGCGTGGGTGCGCTGAGGAAGGTTGGTGATCAGGCTCGGCAAGACGGTCATGAAGAACAAGAAAAGCAGAGGCGACGGCGCACTTACTCATCGGTGACGGTCCAGCACCGGCGCGCCTGGACCGGCCTTGAAGGATGGCCGCCGCTGCCCTCCTGAGATGGTGGCGGCGCTGAGGACCCCACTCTCGCTCCGGCGCCGGCAACACTTCCCTTGGAAGGCATCAGAAGAAGGAAGGACGGAGAAGGCGGTTTTCCAATGAAGGAGAACGGGCAGTAATGGAAAGAGGCGAACAGGAAGGCAAGCAAGGATGGAACTGCCCCTCGGGTGAGGCGGGTTTATAGGCGCAACCGCAATCCCCGAGGCATCGTGGGGAGCGGGGGCGACGTAAGCTCCTCGGGCGCCACGTGCCGTACTCGGCTCATGGGCAGCTCTACCTCGCGTCGCCTCGGTTCCCCTGACGAGTCACTTCAGCATGGGCCCAGGGTGGCAGGAGAGTAGGAAGGCGACGTCAATCGAGGAAGAGCAATGATGATCAACATGGCGCACAGACTATGAATCAACATGACTCGGGGCGGTTCCCCAGGTCCTGCGGAGGAGGAGTCCAGTGACCTACCGGGCGCCTCGCGTCAGGCCCACCGGCGATTTGGGGCCTGTGGTGCTTCGCCCATCGCTCCTTGCCTTCGCTTCAAAGCCAGGGCTGGCACGCCTTGGGCCCGGGGGCTACTGTCGGCGTTCTGGGACCGGGGGTACCCAGACTTGCCTGCCTGCGGCCCAGCGCGTGGCCCACCACGACGGATCGGTACGGCCCAGTAACAAGCCCCCCAAGTCAAGGCCCTCACGAGAGCCCCCGCCCCGCGAGGAGGACAACGCCAAGACATCCGGAGGAGTGGCATCCCCCAGGCTGCCCCCCGAGGAGCGAAGATTCCTATGCAAGTACCCGGCCTCCCGAGGCTGGAGTGATGTGGATTCTGATGGCTAAGCTAGGCGGGTGCCAGCGGCCGCAGAAGGAGGACAGTTTCCTCTTTTGTGGTAAGGAGGCAAGTGTTGGAGATATGCCCTAGAGGCAATCATGTATGATGATATTTCCTATGTGTTTATGAATAAAGATAGTCCTTGGACATTATCAGTGATGTGTATTAACAAGTACATGACTTGTTTGTGAGACTATGCATTGTATGATGACTGTCCTAAATGGTCCCTAGTCGAAAGAGCTGTGTGGACGCTCAACCAGTTAGACTAGCATATGACACGGTGGATAGTCCGGTCTCACTGACCATGTAGTATTGGATGCTAGCCGGATAATATGGACTCAGAAAGATCTGGTCGGATTTGACGTAGTTGGATCCGAGTCGAGATAAGGTCTGAGTTGGATAGACCCAACTATGAGACGCAACGATAGGTCATCTGTGAGTCTCTAGTACAACATACGTTCCATGTCCTAAGACCTGAGCTGACGCATGTACTCGGGATGGTGACAGACTTGCTTTGGGCCGACCAAACGCTACTCCGTGACTGGGTAGTTACAAAGGTAGGTTTCGGGATTGTCCAGACCCATGCTGCGAGACATGGTCGAGCAAGATGCGATTTGCCCCTCACGTTAGGAGAGATATACTCTGGGCCCCTCGTGTGATACGACCAAGATAAGCATGGTCATGCGATAAGGATTATGAGATAATCTGGTTTGTGGTCGGTATCACTGGAACGAGAAAGAGGTCGGGCTAGCACAAGGATGACAGACTCGCCTTGAGCACGACAACATATATCGTGTGGCAAAGGGAATGGAAGTGTGATGTACAGGTTCGCCTAACCAGCTTCGTCGGGCACTTGGAGTCGGCACGCTTTGCTAGAAGCCGCTACCGACTAGTCGAGTCGGATGTAATCTGACTCGCGACCAAGTGAACGAGAACCTAAGGGGTCGCGCGCTTAAGGGAAGGAACTAAACGTGGGGATCCGTGCGAGGCCCAAGAGTTGATCCCGCGCCGGATGCCTATATATAGTGGAGGTGCGGCACACCTATCTGGTTGATCGCTTCGACGCCGTCATTAGGGCTTTGAATGTGTTGCAGCTAGCCACCTCCACTTGTCGCCGCCGACTGTGTGATCGGACCTAGCAGTCCACCGCACGGTGTTCCTCCTGCACGCGCGGATACCATTAGAGGCGGTGCACTTGCGCCGCTCCAGCGAACCTGCACGTGTTCCTCCTGCAAGATCGGACGAGGAGGAGACACAACCTACCCCTACCGGTCGGTATCTGCTATCGAGACCACCGTATGTGTAGCGTCTTGTATTTCGTACGCGATCACACAAAACGGTAGAATGCGATTCTATGCATAACTTTGTTTTGCAGGTTTGATGTGAATAGTATGGCTCATATGTATGTGATGCATGTGTGTAATTTAACATGACCTGCGTGTCATGATTGTCACCGACAGGAGCGAAAGTGCTATCATTATATTGTATAACAACCTGCGTGTCGACTTGTGATTCTCTGTAAATTCATTACATGTTGTAGTAGTTGGAGAACAAAGATCAAGTTCGAGGCTTTGGCGTCCCGGTGTGACGAACAAGATGGAGTTCCACCCTGGTCATCGGAGTTGGAGCCGGCCTGGAAGGACATCCATGAAGGAGCCATACTATTTCACATATTTGTGTTTATATGTGATTGATATTGCTTCTTGTTTCTATGCATGTTAGAATGGTAGAAAGATCCCTCGCTAATATCAAGCACATTGCCATTCCGGATGTTGCACCTCCACATGTCAAGTACGTCTAGTGGTGGGCTCATAAAATTGAGGTGCTACTAGGTGTCCTTGAACTGGAGGGTTCATGTCGGACACGGACATGCACTGCATCAGGTTAACTTGACAAGGCTATCAAAACGGTTTTGGGCCTTGTGGCAAAGAAGGTTGGGAGCCGGGGTATAAGATACCTACCCGACCGGCAGGAGTCGTATAGAGATAGGATTAGCAAGGAGTTGCTTACCGAATAGGGAAGTTGGCTAGCAGTGATGCTAAAGCTCACTAGTCGCTCACGCTAGACGGGTCCTGAATCACTGAGAGTTTGCGGAGGGATGCTAACTTCAGTGGGAGTAGTTCTGTTTAAGGCTTGAATTACTCTACATAAACACATTGCTTAGTGATTGCATATTTTCTGTTGTAGATCAATGGCACCACCTGCTCAACCCAACTTTGCATTGAAATCAATTCTGGAAAAGGATAAACTGAATGGAACAAACTTTACCACCTGGTATAGAAATCTGAGAAATTTTCTCAAGCACGATAAAAAGGAACATGTTAGGCTGCTTCTTCCCTATGCCAATTAGGGCCACCAAAGTTCCATAGACTAAAAACCATCTCAAAATCTTATTCAACTATTTTGCCGGCATTGTAAATTTCAAAGCCAACCGATTTTGAGGCCACCGAAAACTTGAAAGACCTATCCCTCAAGAGACAAACTCGAAAACCTTGTGCATAACCACCAAACATAGCATTGCGGGAGACACTCACCGTATGCACATCAGGCTTGAAAGATGATCTGCTAAAGGAGGCCACCATGGTGAATTCTCGTTGTTGGAAGCCTGGCAAGAAAACCACAGGATGTCCAAACTTGCTCTTCATGTCTGCTTGAAACTTCTTGCCCCGATCAAAGTTGAGGGCAAACGGAGCCATCTAGGTTGGAGGGTGGATGCCGAAGCCGGAGTGGCCACCGGCAGGGGAATGGAGGGTGGCCGCCGGGGCCGGAGTGGCCACCGGCGCAAAATCGCCTAGGAGTCGCCTAGGAGTCACAAAAAAAGAGTGGACAGTGGTTGGTAGAAATGGCAAAGCCATAGTGCCCCAGTCCGGTGATCACCGGAGTAACAATACACCGGCGACGGCTCGTAGATCAGTCTTTGAGCGACTGTCAGACCGCATTCATGAGGATAGCAATCAAGGGGATGGTTTCATTGCTAACAATAATTTTGCTGCTTTCAATACTCCGCAAAATGAGTCCATGAGTTATCAACATGTGCATGCGGGCACGTTCACTGCATGCTTTGCCTGTGGCGAGCGCGGTCATTACGCGCGAAACTGCCCAAATGTTAAACTTCCTGGGGTCTAGCCTTTCATCGGGTGGGCTCTTTCCCAAGCCCACCGAAACAAGCTTGGGCTGATGGCGAAGTGGAGGCCTAGTTTAAGTGCGCTGGGCCGACGCTCCCGTTACGGCAGGTATCGTCATTTAAGGAGCTGGCCAGAGATTTTTTTCCAAACTTTCAGCCGAAACCACTGCCTGCCTCCTCGCATTCCTCTGCTCTTGCCAACTTTGCCTCCGCATCGACCTGCTCGTCAATCCCTGACTCATCGCCGGGGAGGGTTCTAGTCCAACATTCTGCTGAAGCTCCGCCGATGGTGAATATTCCAATCGACCCAAACCCATTTGTTCCTCAAGGTTTTTAGATTCTTGCTGTTGATGGAAGAACGGGGGTTTCCAATGCCATTCTTCCCCACCGACCAAGAAGGCATGAGGACTGGGCGATTGCTTCCATCAATCCCCACCCCAATGAGGTATTTTTTCCCAACGTCGGAGAGGTTCTTGAGGAGTTCTTTCAAGGAGTTGAGCAAGTAGTGTTCAGAGAGATACAACCTTGCCCATTTGGAGAAGCTTATGTGCAGTTCAGACATGTTAGAGATAGAGACAGGCTTATTAGACAAAGCCCTCATCCTTTTGGAGATGTCTTTATCTCTTTCACCAAACATAATGAAGGAAGAAACTGGCATCGGATGCATTTTAACAGAACTTGTTGGCTACTGTTCATTGGTGTCCCTTTTGATTATTGCAATACAGAGGACATTTCTGCTGCAATCTCTAAGTGGGGTAGAATAATCAGCTGGGAAAGAGAAGATGCCTTAAGAGGAAAGATTTTAATTAAAGCAAGAGTCACATATCTCACTGATGTCCCTAAAAGTATTAGATGGTCTGAGGGAGAGAGTTTTGAAGAAGAATCATGGACTAGCTCTGTTGATATTCTGCTTGAAGAGATGTTGGGGGGAGGACCTGCTGATGAGGACCCTATGCCACCCCCTGGTGTGGACCCACACCCTATCCCACAGCATGCCAATGATTTCCCAGGGTTCCAACCAATGCCACTGAACAATATACCTGCCCACAATGATGATTGGGATGAATGGGATGAATAGGAGGAAGAGCACTGGGCTTTCCCTCAGCCAAATCCCAATGAAGATGTGCATCCACAGGCAGAAATCCCAATTCTTCCTAATGATGGTGCTCCTAATAGTAGCATTACCACTACTGTCTCACTGTCTGATGGTATGTTCTCTAATACTCATACTGTTAGTGAGGAAGTTAACCAAGGAATGCAGCCCCCCCTATGGGGTTGGGTCTACACAACATAGCTTTGGCCTATCAGGCAGTTGATGAGGAGGAGGAGCAACAAGCTGCAGCTGCAGAGATTCAGAACATTGTTGAACAGCCAGTGGCTGATGTGCCCTTACCTTTGCCAGTACAAGACATGGCTCAACAACTCCCTTTTTCAGATGTCTTCCCCAAGGTTGCAGAGACAAACAAGGCAGCGAGTTCCTCAGCACAAGTGAACATGATTGAGGAAGCAGCTGACAGTGAAAATGCTACTATCAATAACAATATTCCAGTGGAAAATGTAAAATATTCCATTAAAAATGCCACCACTGAGGAGACTGTCAATATTCAGATAGCAACAGACATGAATATGTCTGCAGATAAAGAGGATGTGCACTCTGATACTGCTTTGCAGGCTGGATCTTCAGAGGCTACCAAGATAGGTACTGAAGCACCTCCCCTGCTCGCTAGCCCTTTACCTTCATTTGACTTTCAGAGCATTGCTGAATCTCATGCTCTGGATATTATTGATGGTTCTCATTTAATTTCTGAAGAAGGAATGGAACTTTGGATTCAACATTTTTCTCCAACTACTCAGGAGGCTACAAAGTCCTTTAAGATTGAGATACCAGTAAGTTGGTTTAACTTCATTATCCACTTACTATTGACTCCTGATAAATTTGGATGGACCATGCATTTATTGAAGTCTGAGTTGTGGAATCTATTGACTGAAAATTGTTCCTCTGAAGAAACTATTTTGTTCCACATTCCTGATGATTGCTCAACTACTTAGGCACCCTACTGCAAGGAGATTATGAAAGGGCAGGGCAAGGAAAATGAAGGAATTAGTCCTGCTGCTCACTCTTCCAATGGGACTGGAAGTCCCTTAAAGCAGGTTTCTCCTAACAAGGTGATTATTCTACCTTTAGGAGAAGCTGTCTCGAGGAAAAGAAGAGACAAAGAACCTTTGGTGGAGACTGAGGTAAGGAGAAGTGATAGAATTAAGAAAGATAACAATGGGTATAGGAGAAAATCATGTGATACTAAATCTTGCCTGCCATGTAATGCCATACCACCAATCATTCAGAACAAAGTTGTTAAAAATCTTACAAATTCTTTCTGCAAGGTGGGTGAGGAAGAACTTCAGGAGAAGCTATCCAAAAGATCCAAGAAAAAGGGACAGGATGATGTGGCCAAGGTGTCCAAAGCCATAGGAGCTGCACAAAACCCGAAACATGTGTAATGATCAGACTTCCTTATGAAAGCCAGCACACGGGATGGTGGTTTCAGTTGCTTAGCTGGGAAGATAGATTTCTTTTGTGTATTGGGTTTACAAATTCAGTACTTGTAATATGACTGCATATGGCACTGTTTGGCACCTTTTGTATGAAATCCTTTTGTCCTTTGTTCAAAAGATATGGATATGGTATTGGCATGAGAAAAATTTCATTACTGTGGTTATTATGGATATTCAGTTGTCTCCTCCAATTTATATGATCAGAGCTAGATCCTGTCATAAAAGCATGCTCAAAGATGGTTCTGATTACTCACAAATTGCCCAATCAGGGATTTATATCAAGGGATGGTCCTTGGTATCTCAAATAAAGCAAAATATTTGTTTTAATGAATAATAAAAGATCATGGAACATTTTGAACTGGAATATTAGAGGACTGAATGCTCCAGAAAAATGGTTGGCCATCAGGCAAAAAGTGGAAGAAAGTGCTGCTGGTATTCTCTGCATATAGGCAACAAAGAGAGAAAATTTTGACCTAGCTTACATCAACCAATTTTGTCCACAAAGATTCAATAAATTTGAATACTTACCTTCCATTGGGGCTTCTGGAGGTATCCTTACTGCTTGGAATGGAGCTCTCTTTTCAGGAGAAATGATTTTCCAAAACAATTTTTCTATCTCATTACAGTTCACTTGCAACACATCTGCCACAACTTGGATCCTGACAAATATTTATGGCCCTTGTAATGCTGAAGAGAAGAGTGAATTCATTGACTTGTTTAGTAATGTTCAAATGCCAAATGAAATAGACTGGATCATCATGGGTGATTTCAACTTCATCAGAACTCCTGAAAACAGAAATAAACCTGGAGGGGATGTTAATCAAATGTTATTGTTCAATGAGGCTATTAGCAACTTACGGTTGGTAGAGTTACCCCTAAAGGGAAGACAATACAGCTGGAGCAATATGCAGGACAACCCACTTCTTGAGAAACTTGACTGGTTCTTCACCTCTGTAGCTTGGATGACTACCTACCCTGATACCACAGCTCTTCCTTTAGCAAAACCAGTTTCTGATCATATTCCTTGTGTGATTAAAGTGGGAACACAAATTCCCAAGTCTAAGGTCTTCAGGTTTGAGAACTACTAGTTAAAACACAGTTCATTCAAAGAAGTAGTTCAAATAACTTGGAATATTCTTGTGGGTTTCACTGACCCTGCTAAGAAAGTTAATGCTAAGTTTAAAAACCTGGGAAGGGCTTTGAAATTATGGGCCAAGGATCTGTCATGTCTCAAGAAACAGATTGAAGACTTAAATGCCTGCATTTATCTTTGGGATTTGATTGAGGAATACAGAAATCTATCTCTATTTGAAGGTAATTGCAGATCCTTGTTAAAAGAACTCTTGCTGACAGTGCTTCAAAATCAAAAGATATATTGGAAGCAGAGAGGGAAAATAAAAGGAGTCGAGTTTGGAGATGAAAATACAAAGCTCTTCCACACTAAAGCCTCAATTAATCATAGACACAACAAAATTGCCATGTTACTGAATGAGGACCAAGTGGAAATTACTGATCATGAGGGCAAGGCAGCTATTCTTTGGGAAGAATTCAGGAAAAGATTAGGTCATTCCACTGGGCACACAATGCACTTTGATTTAAATGATTTGCAGGATCATAATGTGGAACCTGAGGTTTTCCAGGACCTTGAAAAGCCTTTTACTCAGGATGAAATTGATTCAGTGGTTAAACAGCTCCCCACAGATAAATCTCAAGGTCCTGATGGTTTTAATAATGAATTTATCAAAGGTTGTTGGGACATCATTAAAGTGGACATCACTAAACTTATCATGGCCTTTCATAGTGGTAGTGTAAATCTTGAGAGCATCAATACTTCTTACATTACCCTGATACCAAAGAAGGAAGTCCCAGTTTCCCCTAATGACTTCAGACCAATCTCACTACTCAATGAGGTTTTAAAAATAATAACAAAGTTACTGGCTAACAGATTGCAGAAAGTGATTCTTAGGATGGTTCATATTAATCAATATGGCTTTCTCAAAGATAGAGTGATACAAGACTGCCTTGGCTGGGCATTTGAATACATTCACCAATGCCACAAATCCAAAGAAGAGATTCTAGTGATTAAGCTAGACTTTGAGAAGGCTTTTGATACTATTGAGCATCAGGCTACTATTGATATTCTCAGAGCAAAGGGTTTTGGAGAAAAATGGATATCATGGATGCAATTACTTTTCACATCTGCATCTTCTGCTGTTATGTTGAATGGAGTTCCTGGGAAAAAATTCTACTGCAGAAGGGGAGTTAGACAGGGTGACCCATTGTCCCCATTAATTTTTGTCTTGGCAGCTGATCTATTGCAATCAATACTCAATAAGGCCATGAGGCTGAATTTAATTACCCCACCTCTGCAAGTGAATTCTTGTCCAGCTTTCCCAATAGTACAATATGCTGATGACACACTGGTCCTTATGCAAGCTAATATCAGGCAATTGATATGTCTCAAAGCTTTATGAAATACATTTGCATCAGCCACTGGGCTCAAAGTCAATTATGGAAAATCAATCATGGTACCAATCAACATTGCAGAAGACAGAATAAGCATATTTACCAATACCCTGCAATGTGCTAGAGGACAATTCCCTTTTACATACCTGGGGTTACCTCTAGGAATCTATAAACCAACTGTGGAACAATGTATGCCCCTAGTCAACAGGGTTGCTAAAAGATTGGCTGGTCTTTCTACCTTTATGACACAGGCTGGTAGACTACTTTTAGTCAAATCAGTGCTGGCATCTCTAGCAATATTCTTCATGTGCTGTTTGGACATACCTATCACTATGAAGAAACATATCAACAAGTATTTGAGGCATTGCCTCTGGAGAAGCCCAGATTTGGAAGACCACAGACCAGCTTTAGTGGCATGGCACACAGTTTGCAGACCAAAAAATCAAGGAGGCCTGGGAGTCATGGATATTTATCTACAAAACAAGACCCTGCTTATGAAAAATCTGCATAAATTCTTCAATAGACATGACATTCCATGGGTGAATCTAATTTGGGAATCATACTATAGCAATGGGCAACTCCCAGGAGATAATAAAGTGGGCTCCTTTTGGTGGAAATCAAACCTGGCACTCCTGGATCATTTCAAGGCTATTGCCAGATGCAATGTAGGAGATGGTAAAAGTGCACTGTTCTGGGATGATATGTGGCACCAGTCTGTTTTGAAGCACAAATTTCACCACCTTCACTCCTTTGCCAAGAATGTAAATATAAATGTTCAACAAGTCATCAACTCAGAATATCTTCAGGACCTTTTCTACCTGCCATTGACCACACAAGCCTATGAAGAATTTTTGGAAATGGAAGATATCTGTATCACTTTAAGGCAATCTGAATATCTGGATGTTGTGGACACCTGGAGTTATATATGGGCAAATGAATTCTACTCCTCCATAAAAGCCTACAAGGTATTAATTGGACACAAACAAACTCCACCACATTTCAATTGGATCTGGAATAGCTCTTGTCGACCCAAGCATAAATTTTTCTTTTGGATGCTACTACATGATAGAGTTAATACTAGAAATCTATTAAGAAGGAAAAGTTTTCAGCTTGAGGCATACAACTGTGCAGTGAGAGATTGTCAACATGAAGAAACATTACATCACCTCTTCTGGGGATGTCCTTTTGCCATTCAGTGCTGGGATTTCATTTGCCCCACAAGAACACATAACTTGTCAGTGCTAGAAGCATATCAAGACCTAAAGGACAAACTCAACTACCCTTTCTTTATGGAAATTATCATACTTGGGTCATGGGCCATCTGGATTTCAAGAAACAATAAGATTTTTGAGAACATAACTCCCTCTTTCCGAGGTTGGAAATACATCTTCCTGGAAGAACTCAAGTTGCTACAATACAGGATGAAAAGAAAGCATGCACACCTATTTGCTGCTTGGCTGGGAAATCTATTGTAACAGATTCTTTAGGAGTAGATTAGTTTTTTCCTTTCTCTTTATTTGCTTTTTCTGTTTTCTCTTTTTAGTTTTTTAGTTCTTGTTTTCCTAGATTTCTTTTCCTCTTCTTCTTGTTCAGGGCTTATCTCAAGCCTGCAGACTTTTTTTGTAGCTACTTGTTTATGTTTATGTTATAAAAATTGCAGTGGGGTTTTACCCTACTGTTTATAGTCAAAAAAAGGAACATGTTCTAGAGGATCCACTTCCAGAGGAACCTGCCGAGAATGCTAGTGCCACAACCAAGAATGCCCATCAGAAACTCGTTGATGAATCAAACGAGATCAGCTGCCTAATGCTGGCTTGTATGGAGCCCAATTTGCAACAGCATTTTGAAAACATTGATGCTTTCGATATGATCGAGAGTCTCAAGAGCATGTTTCAGGTGCAGGCTAGGACCGAAAGGTTCAACGTCTGGCAATCCTTGACGGATTGTAAGCTGAAGGAGGGTGATCCACTGAGCCCGCATGTGATCAAGATGATTGGGTACGTGCAAGCTTTAGATCGGTTAGGCCTCCCACTTGGGGACGAGCTGTCCACGGATGCAATTCTGGGTTTCTCTTCCACCTAGCTATGGAACGTTCATCTCGAACTATCATATGCATCGCATGGATAAGAAGCTCACTGAATTGCATGGGATGCTTAAGGTGGCAGCGCAAGATATTAAGAAAGGCACACATCAAGTGTTGATGGTGCAGAACTCGGCTAAGTTCAAGAAGAGTTGGTCCAAGAAAAAGGGTAAGGCAAAGGGCACGGGGAAGGTTATCTCCACCGTTGCGCCGAAGCCGGGACCGGACTCAAAGACCGTGTGCTTTCATTGCAAGGAAACTGGTCACTGGAAGAGGAACTATAGCAAGTGGCTTGCTGAGCATGGCAAGAAGGCCGGAAATGCTTCATCAGGCAAAGGTACACTTGTTACATATGTTATAGACATTTACCTTGCTGACATACCTAGTAGCTCTTGGGTATTTGATACCGGATCGGTTGTTCATATTTGCAACTCGATGCAGGGGCTGATAAGAACTAGGCGTGTGGCACAAGGGGAGATTGACATCAGGGTCGGCAACAAAGGAAGAGTTGCTGCGTTGCAGGTCAGCACGATGCAGCTTCAGCTTCCTTCTGGATTTAATTTGGAAATGAATAATTGTTATTACATTCCCGCACTTAGTCGGAACATTATTTCTGCCTCATGCTTGATGAGTCAGGGTTATGAATTCAGTTTAAAGGACAATGGTTGTTCACTTTATTTGAATGGAATGTTCCACGGCTATGCACCCATTGTAGATGGGCTATTTGTTTTGAATCTAGAAACGGAACCAGTCTATAACATGAATGTCAAGAGGCATAAGCCTAATGAGATAAATCCGACATACTTCTGGCATTGCCGGCTTGGGCACATTAGTCTGAAATGCATGAAGGTCCAATGAGCACAACGGCCAGAGGTGGCTATCAGTACTTCGTGACTTTTACCGACGACTTGAGTAGATATGGATATATCTATTTGATGAGGCACGAGTCGGAAAGTTTTGAAAAGTTCAAAGAGTTTTAGAACGAGGTTGAAAATCAGCTCGGCAAGACGATAAAGCTTCTGCGATCGGATCGTGGAGGTGAGTACATGATCCAGGAGTTTGATAATCATCTGAAAATCCAAGGTATAGTACCTCAACTCACGCCTCCAGGTACGCCGCAGAGAAACGGCGTGTCAGAATGGAGAAATCGAACCTTGTTGGACATGGTCCGATCGATGATGAGAAAATCGGATTTACCCTTGTCATTCTGGGGATACGCTCTAGAAACTGCAGCTTTCACACTTAACAGGGTACCCTCAAAATCCGTAGACAAGACACCACGTGAGATGTGGACTGGGAAGAGTCCTAGTTTGTCTTTTCTAAAGATTTGGGGTTGTGAAGCATTTGTCAAGCGACTCATGTCGGACAAACTTACACCCAAGTCGGATAAATGCATATTCGTGGGATATCCGACGGAAACCTTGGGATACAGCTTCTACAACCGAGAAGAGAACAAAGTGTTTGTTGCTCGGAACGGGGTTTTCCTAGAGAAAGAGTTTCTCAGTCGGGAAGCCTGTGGGAGAACGGTGCGACTCGAAGAAATTCGAGAGCCACTCGGGGACAACTCGGCTGGTGATGAGATCACACCGGAGTTGGTCAGGGAACCCGTAGTGGAATCGGCACCGGAGCTACGGAGATCGGAAAGATTGCGCAAAGTGCGTGATGTGTTGTTGCTAGAAAGCGACGAGCCGGCCACGTATGCGGAAGCGATGGTGAGCCCAGATTCCGAGGCATGGCTGGAGGCCATGAGATCCAAGTTAAAGTCCATGGATGACAATCAAGTCTGGGACTTGGTTGATCCGCCGCCTGGCGTAGTAGCCATTGGTTGCAAATGGGTCTTTAAGAAGAAAACCGATGTGGATGGAAATGTTCAAATCCACAAAGCTCGGCTTGTCGCTAAATGTTATGGACAAGTTCAAGGAATTGACTATGACGAGACCTACTCGCCGGTAGCGATGCTAAAGTCGGTGAGGATCATACTAGCTATAGCTGTATATTTCGATTATGAGATATGGCAGATGGATGTCAAAACGGCTTTCCTTCATGGAAATTTAAAGGAGGATGTATACATGATACAACCTGAAGGTTTTTTCGATCCAAATAACACTGGTAAAATATGCAAGCTCAAGAGATCCATTTATGGATTGAGGCAAGCAGCTCGGAGTTGGAATATTCATTTTGATGAAGTCATCGTTGACCTTGGTTTCATCAAGAACGAAGAGGACTATTGTTTATACAAGAAGTCTAGTGGGAGCTCGGTAGTATTTTTGATCTTGTATGTGGATGACATACTGCTGATCGGAAATGATGTTTCGATGCTGAACTCGGTCAAGGAATCATTGAATGGCAAGTTTTCGATGAAAGACCTTGGAGAGGCAGTGTACATTCTAGGCATCAAGATCTATAGAGATAGATCAAGGAGGCTGCTCGGCATGATCCAGAGCACGTACATAGATAAAGTGTTGAAGAGGTTCAACAAGAGTGAGGCCAAGAAAGGGTTCTTGCCCGTCTCACATGGTTTAAGGCTAAGCAAGACTCGGAGTCTTAAGACTTCTGATCAGCGAAACCGGATGAGTATGATTCCGTATGCTTCGGCAATAGGATCCATCATGTAAGCCATGCTATGTACACGGCCTGATGTTGCCTTTGCAATAAGCTTAACAAGCAGATACTAGGCTAACCCAGGTGAGAGTCACTGGGCAGCGGTGAAAACTATCCTGAAGTACCTAAAAAGGACTAAGGAGATGTTCCTAGTTTATGGAGGTGAGGAGGAGCTCTGCGTAAAGGGTTACGCTGATGCTAGTTTCCAAACCGACAGGGATGATTGTCAATCGCAAAATGGATTTGTGTATGTCATGAATGGAGGAGCAATGAGCTGGACAAGTTCCAAGCAAGAAACGATGGCCGACTCCACAACAGAGGCCGAATACATTGCGGCTTGTGAAGACGCAAAGGAAGGTGTTTGGATTCGGAAGTTCCTGGAAGATGTTGGTGTGTTCCTGGGCTGGTCAAAACCGTTGGACCTTTATTGCGATAATTCAGGTGCCATCGCACAGGCCAAGGAGCCGAGACAACACCACAAGACCAGGCACATAGACCGAAAGTATCACCTGATACGAAAGCTCGTAGCGAAAGATGATACTAATTTATGCAAGATTCATACGGATGCAAATATTGCAGATCCGTTGACGAAGCCTCTTCTACAACCCAAGCATGAGGGGCACGTTAGAGCTATGGGCATTCGATGTCTATTTGATTGACTCTAGTGCAAGTGGGAGACTGTTGGAGATATGCCCTAGAGGCAATCATGTATGATGATATTTCCTATGTGTTTATGAATAAAGATAGTCCTTGGACATTATCAGTGATGTGTATTAACAAGTACGTGACTTGTTTGTGAGACTATGCATTGTATGATGACTGTCCTAAATGGTCCCTAGTCGAAAGAGCTGTGTCGACGCTCAGCCAGTTAGACTAGCATATGACACGGTGGATGGTTCGGTCTCACTGACCATGTAGCATTGGATACTAGCCGGATAATATGGACTCAGAAATAGGTCGGATTCGACGTAGTCGGATCCGAGTCGAGATAAGGTCTGAGTTGGACAGACCCAACTATGAGACGCAGCGATAGGTCATCTGTGAGTCTCTAGTACAACATACATTCCATGTCCTAAGACCTGAGCTGACGCATGTACTCGGGATGGTGACAGACTTGCTTTGGGCCGACCAAACGCTACTCCGTGACTGGGTAGTTACAAAGGTAGGTTTCGGGCTTGTCCAGACCCATGCTGCGAGACATGGCCGAGCAAGATGGGATTTGCCCCTCCGGTTAGGAGAGATATACTCTGGGCCCCTCGTGTGATACGACCAAGATAAGCATGGCCATGCGACAATGATTATGAGATAATCCGATTTGTGGTCGGTATCACTAGAACGAGAAAGAGGTCGGGCTAGCACAAGGATGACAGACTCGCTTTGAGCACGACAATGTATATTGTGTGGCAAAGGGAACGGAAGTGTGATGTACAGGTTCGCCTAACCAGCTTCATCGGGCACTTGGAGTCGGCACGCTTTGCAAGAAGCCGCTACCGACTAGTCGAGTCGGATGTAATCTGACTCACGACCAAGTGAACGAGAACCTAAGGGGTCACGCGCTTAAGGGAAGGAACTAAACGTGGGCTTTAGGATCCGTGCAAGGCCCAAGAGTTGAGCCCGCGCCGGATGCCTATATATAGTGGAGGTGCGGCACACCTATCTGGTTGATCGCTTCGGCGCCGTCATTAGGGCTTTGCATGTGTTGCAGCTAGCCACCTCCACTTGCCGCTGCCGATAGTGTGATCGGACCTAGCAGTCCGCCGCACGGTGTTCCTCCTGCACGCGCGGATACCATTAGAGGCGGTGCACTTGCGCCGCTCCGGCGAACCTGCACGTGCGATCCGGCGACCAGCTGGTCGAGGGAGATCGGACCGGCCGTTCAAGGGAGATCGGACGAGGAGGAGACGGACCAGCAAACGCGCTGCCCCAACTCTACTTCTGCTGCACGGCACTGCACGTCTAGTGGTAACGAACTATGATCCATCTCCGTAGCATGTTCTTGGATGTTCTACACGTAGGAAAATTTTAAGTTGCATGCGATGCACCTACGGTAGAACCCAACAGCAAGGACGTGTGCGGGTTCCCAAGGAATCCCCCAAAGGTTTCCATTCCAGTGCAACGAGACCAAGCCCATGAGCTCAGCGAGGCACATGTCATCGCCGAGCCAACCACCGCATCATGACCAGAGGTTTGCAGGCGAAGACCACCTTTAGTCAGGATAGGATGTACCCGTTGTCCCCCTGTGAAATTGGCCGTTGTGGGATCCCTTCCCGCCGGTGCGATAAGGGAAGAGGACCGTGGCCACTATAAAGAGGGACTAGCTCCCATCATAGAAGGCAGGTTGGACACACCAGTTCATCACTGCCAAGAACCCTCGCGAGGCCACCCAACCACTATACTAGTTCATCCTTAGCCTCCTCGAGAGGCCAATTCACCAAAAAGCAGGAGTAGGGTTTTACACTGCAAGGTGGCCCGAACCTAGGTAAATCTCTTAGTCCATCTCCTTCCTCGTTCATGCTTATTCGACGCAACATGGCCGTAGGGTGGTGAGTTTGAGACCTTTAGCCGGTTGAGATCTACGCACCCGCCCCAATGTTCGAACCTTGTTGTGTTTTGCGGAGCCCCGATTCTGACAAAATCTAAGGGTCATGAATATGTGCATTATTCCTCAAATCATTATGTTCATAAGTCCTCGAAGAATTTCTCTGCATATTCATATGAGTACTCTAACCCCCATCCTATGAAACGGAGTGCACTTGCTTCAATTCCACCATTCTCATATGGTGCTCGCAGAATGATGAACTCTTTACCACCCCTTCAGATGTGGGTGCTAAAGAAATTGAACTGATCTCTTATGCAGGTTCTGGTCTCCAGACGAGCTTAAGCATCTGATGAATTTGCTGGAGACCTGATAAAATGCTTGAAAGGACGCAAGCTAATCACGAAGAAATTAATCATTCATTTCTCACGCCCTCCTGATAACATTACTTTTCTTACTATACTATGTGATGAAATTCAATCTGATGAATTTGATGTCATATTCTTCACTCTGAAGCATATTAGGTCGTAAGCTGTACTAATTCATCTATAGGATGAAACACCCAAAGCAACTGAGTGGGTCCTCGACAGTGGATGCACCAACCACATGACTGGTGACAAGAATCTATTGATGAACATTCCACTGGCCCCTTCTCTTCTGAAGCATATCACCTACGCTAACAAAGGAAAAAAGCAAGGTATTGGGTCTAGGTAAGGTTGCAATCTCGAAGGATCGACACATGGATAAAGTGATGCTTGTCGAATCCCTTGGATTCAACCTCATGTCTGTCTCAATGCTTTGTGATCTTGATATGGTTGTCATCTTTGGCAAATACCGTTGTGTTGTCATCATGGAATCTGACAAATCCAAAGTCTTCGAAGGCTTTAGGAGAGGAGACTTGTATATTGTTGATTTCTCTACATTTCCACAGCCGGCCACATGTCTACATGCAAAAGCTTTAGAAGGCTGGTTATGGCATCGACGACTCGAACACGCTGGCATGAGGAACTTGCACATGCTCGCGAAGAAAAAGCACGTCATTGGTATTGAGGGTGTCAAATTCCTCAAGGATCACTTGTGTGGGGCTTGTGAATCTGGAAAGATGACCAGATCCAAGCATCCATCCAAGACCATCATGACTACCACACATCCTTTTGAATTGCTCATATGGATCTCTTTGGTCCCACTCACTAAGCCACACTAACAAATACTCCATGCTTATATTGCTTGGTTATTGTTGATGATTTCTCTCGCTATACTTGGGTGCACATTATCCTGTAGAAATCTGAAGTGCAGAATGTCTTCAAATGATTTTCTTCAAGGACCTCGATGAATTTTGGCGTCAATATCAAGCACATCAGGAGTGATAATGGGACTGAGTTCAAGAACACTGGTCTTGATGATTATCTTGATGAACTTGGTATTACTCATTTGCTATCTGCTGCTTATACTCCTCAGCAGAATGGCGTTGTGGAGTGCAAGAATAGGACTCTTGTTGAAATGGCTCGCACCATGCTTGATGAATACAAGACCCCTCATCGTTTCTGGCCTGAGGCAATCAATACTGCTTGCCACATCATCAACAAGGTATATCTTCACAAATTCCTCAAGAAGACTTCATATGAACTCCTCACTGACAAGAAACCCAATGTGAGTTATTTCAAAGTCTTCGGTGCTAAATGCTGGATTAGAGATCCGCACCTGTCGGATTTCGGGCTCCGCAAAACCATAAGAAGTTCGAACCCAGGGGCGTGTGCGAAGATCTCCACCAGCTTCACCCCCTTGAAGCTCACAACATGATAACCCCGCTCGATGGCAAGGGAGAAGATAACGCACGAGAGTTTACCCAGGTTCGGGCCGCTGCGAAGCGTAAAACCCTACTCCTGCCTTTGGTGGATTGCCTGACGAGGAGGTTCGTGGATGAACTAGTATAGTGGTGAGTTGCCTCGCGCGTGTGTTTGCGGGCGGAGTGTTGTATCTACCCCCTCTACAGAGTAGCCTAGCCTCTATTTATAGCGGCCTGGGTCCTCTTCCCTTGTCGCAATGGCGGGAAGGGATCCCACAGCGGCCAAACTTTAAAGGGGACAGGAGGTACATCTTATCCTGACGAAATGTGGTCTTCGCCTGCAAAGTAGTCGATGGTGATGCAGAGGTGGGCTCGGCGATGACGTCCGTCCTGCGGGGCTTGGGGTCTTGGTCTTGTTGCACCGAAGTGGAAACCTTTGGGGGGTGCTTTGGGAACTCGCGTGCACGCCGCCTCCTTTGCACCAAAGGGAAACTGTCCCCTCTGGCACGCTGGCGCCCGCCTGGCCTGGCTGGCGTCACCCTTGGCTTCCTGAGGTCGTGCGTTGCATAGAAATCTCCGCCGCATGGGAGGAGGCCTGGGGAGGCCTATCTCCCCGCGGGTCTTGGCGCTATTTCCCTCGCCGGCTCGGGGTCTTGCGAGGGCCTTGTGCTAAGTGAGGCTACGACAGGCCGTACTTGGTCGTCGAGGTGGGCCACGCCTTGGGCCGCACGCAGGCAAGTCTGGGTACCCCCATTCCCAGGACGCCAACAGTAGCCCCCGAGCCCAAGGCCCGTTTGGGTTAGCTTCTAGGTGAAGCCACGGAGGATGGCCCGAAGCGCCGTGGACCCCAACGCCTACAGGCCCATCTTGACGCGTGGCGCACGATGAGGCGTGGGCGTCTCGGCTCCCCAAAGACATCGGGAACCGCCCTGAGCTGAGATGACGCGAGGCCTGCGCGCCTCCCTGGCCATCATTGCCTTCCTTGAATGCGGCTGTCTCTTCGTGGTCTCTCCCCCCTCGAGCCGTGCGGATGTGACCCGACGGGAGCAGATGAAACGACTTGAGGCAGGGTAGCACGCCGATCGAGTCTGGCTCGCACCGCCCAAGGGGTGCATGGCGTCTCCACTCCCCACGTCGCCTCATGGGCAGCGGTTGCGGCTATAAACCCGCCCCGCTCGGGGGGTCTTGCCATCTTGGCGCGCCTTCTTGCCTCTCTTCCTTCCAAGTCATCTTCCCTGCCCTCTTCTCTCCCTTTGTTCCTTCATGGCGTCCGGTGGGAGCGCAGCGAGCGCGGGGAAGTGCACGGGGTCCCCGACTCCTCCGTTGGCTCCAAGAAGCAGCGGTGGGGGACCCTCGAGGCCGGCCCAAGTTCGTCGGCGCTGGGCCATCATTGATGAGTGAGTGCTCTGTCACCCGCCCTCTTCTCTCGCAATCGCACCTGACGCGCTAGTCCTGATTACTCCTTCCTCCCAGGACGCCCGCGCCCAAGAGGCGCAGGCTCGACGAGCTCCTGGAGGAGACGGACGCGCTGAGGGTCCAGCTGGCGGACGCCGAGGCCGCCCTCCAAGCCGCGCTCAAGGGCGAGGCGGAGGCCCAGGCGGAGCTAGCGTTCCTCTAGGCCCAGATCAGGGGGCCGCCGATGCCGTGCATGCCGCGCAGGATGAGGCGGCCCACGCGAAGATGCTGGATGCGCAGCGCGCCAAGCAGTATCTGGATATTGCCCGCCGCGCGGTTGGCACGGTGAGCCGGTTCGTCGGGGAAGCCCCCGCGCTGCCGTGCGCGCACGGCGACGGGGGCTACCTCAAGTTTTTCGGCAAGGTGGTGGCGGCGCTGGAGATCAGCGTCTCCCGGGTGGACGAGGACAACGCGTCCAGCGCGCGTGACCTCCTGGACCTTGCGCTGATGCGCGTCTTCTCCAACCTTCACTGCCACGTCCCGGAGTTCGGTCTTCCCCGTGTCATGGAGCCGGTGCCTGAGGAGCTCCAGAGACCCCTCAGGGACGAGGTGCGCCCGTACGTGGAGTCCTTGGTGGAGCGGTTCGTCCAGGAGCCCCTCTCCGACGTGGGCGACGACTCCGGCGCCGCGGCGGGCGACGGTCCGGACGGCAACAGCGGCTCCTCCGCCTAGGCTTCCCCTGTTTTCTCTTCCCGGTTCCTGTCATGTGAAGCAACACCCGGCCCCTGGGGGCGTTAACTTTTGTGTTTTTACATTCATCTTCCTTCTTCTTCTTTAAGTCGTCGATTGTTTGTTTTGCGTGGCGTGACCTCGCCTCTCCCGCGAGGCCTTACGTTACTGCCGATGCGCCCCGGCGCCCCTTGAGAGGTCCGCGAGGGTATCGCGCTATGACCGGCAATGGCATCCGGCCGGGCCCTCGCGGGGCGGGCCCTCCTGAAGGGGAACGTGCCGCCCCCAAGGCCAGACCCTTAGCGACATTGCCCGGAGTGGCCGGATTCCTTCCTTCGCGCTGCCCTTCCTTGTTCCTGAGACCACAAGAATCCTGATGGGATTACGCAGCGGACCGTAGCGCCTACATTTTTATGTTAGCGCTCATGCCTCTTGCCCGGCATTCGGGCTATCATTTGATTAGAAGGTTCTGCTCTATTCGGCGGGTGTACTTAGCTTATCGGGTCATGGCGAGCTCGAGCGTCGTGAGGCGTAGACGGAGCGTCCAGGGAGGTCGAGGATCCCGCCAGGGAGGGCTTCTTCCTTGCGTGCGGGGTGGTCCGGGAGCCCTTTCGGCACTCTGCGTCGACGGGGCCCGACCCCGAGCAGACCTCGACCGCCGTTGGGGCATTCGGATCACCAGGACGAGACCAAAGAGGCGAGGCCTCGGCCACCATTGGGGCGTCCGGATCACCTAGACGAGACCAAGGGGCACGGAGCTGCGTGATCGGTGAGGTTCCCGAGGCGCGTTGCCCGGGAACCCCCCCCCCCCTGACGCTCAAGCGGCGCTCTGCGTCGGCAGGGCCCAATCCCGCGCATACCTCAACCACCGTTGGGGCGTCCGGATCACCAGGACGAGACCAAGGGGCAAGGGGCTACGTGACCAGTGTGGCTCCTGAGGCGTGTTGCTCAGGAGTCCCCCTTGACGCTCAAGCAGCTCCCATACCTTTCCGCCGGTTGCTGCTCCAGGAGGCGCCTGAGCCTCCCGTGGTTCCGCGATGCCATGCTGGGCCGCGGCTGGAGCCCCCGAGCAGGAGTCAACCGTTAAAAGATGAGCGCTTTTGAGGAAACAGGTCCTTGCTGGCCTGCTCTGAGGGGCCACGAGGGGAGGCCCAAGTGCATGGGCCTCGGCAAGGTGTGGATTCAAAGAAAAAGAGACTCCAAGGCCATAAAAATGGAATTTGCGAATAGAGAAAAATTCCCGCCCCCTTTTCAAATAGAGTTACGAAATCTTCAAATTTCATTTCAAAGAGTGGCAATTTGAACACAAAAAGAAGCAAGCAACAGCCGTGTCCGGCACCTAGGCTAGTCTTCGTCTTCGTCTTCCCCTAGCGCGGAGCGTAGGGCATCCACGTTGCATGGGCATAGTCATTGGAGGACAGTGTTTTTCGCCAGCGCGGAGCATGGGGCTTCCACTTGGGCGTGGGAGGGAACACCTCCGCGTCCTCGGGGGGCTCCGGGCGTATACAGCCCACTCATTATTATGTGAGAGTGTCACAGCCGAAGATAGCTGGGCAAGCCCCCAGGCGCATGGCCCAGGTGCTCCCAACTCGGTTAAGAGCCATCCCACGCATTTCTGCGCAGTTGCGTGCCTCTACAGCCCAAACCTAAGTGCATTGTTCCCCGCGAAGCCGCGGGATTGCGCTCCCGCGGCCCAAACATGAGTACAATGCACCCAGCGCAGCTATAGAGGTGTTGTGTTGGTGAAGCCGCCTCGTGAGACGTTGGGGCGCCGGCTGGGCCGCGCTTGAGGACCTTGCGAGGCCCTACGCCCTGAGGGCCACGCCGGCGCTTCCGCTACCGCTGGTGGCCCACGCTGCTTGCATCCTACCGATCGCCCCAGGGGGTCGCTCATGTGGCCCAGGCTTGGCTGTGTGCTGCTTGCTCGTGCGGGTGGTGTCTGCATCACGCCCCCGCGCATCTCGGGACGCTCCCCCTCCTGCTTGCGTCAACCCGGCTTGGTACTCCCTCTGTGGAAGCCCCCAAGCCCGGCTTGGTGGGAGCGTCCGGGACATCTCCCTACTCCGGGGGGGTGCCGGCACCCGCGGGTGGCGCCTAATCCTCCGCACCATCCGTAGGTACGACGTAGCTTGGAACATAGGCTTCCGTGTAGAGGCCATGGCCCCCTCCTGAGTCGTCCCCGCGCGCACCGAGGGCAGCCTCCCCGGATGGTGAGATGACACCTTCTGGGGCGCGCGGCCCACAGACCCTCCTGTGGCGAGCTTCCGCTCGGAGTTGCTTACCTCTGTCGCCGCCATGGGGTGGGCCGCGCGCGTCTTGGCGTGAGTTGCCTCCCTGGTTATCCACCACGCCTCCGTTATGGTTACCTGCCTGACCGGAAGCCTGAGCCGCCTGCTCTCTGCGTCGGTTGGCGCGCTCCCGCCGGGATGATCCGGGCTGTTGATGATCCATCTGGGCATGGGTGCGCACGTCTGGGTGCGCGCAGAGCGCCCCAGCACCTTCTTCAAACACACCGCCGACGGGGCCGGGCGGCGCTCCGAAGCCGGTCACCGGGATCCAGAGGAGAAGAAGTATGGCATGTGGCGGGCCTTGTTCGGGCTCGCCCGGGGGTGAAGCGGGCATGCCACCCGCGGATGAGGCGGCGGGCACGGTGAACGAGCCCCCGGCGCCCAGCGCCGGTGGTCGCGAAGAAGCGTGGGGAGGCCAGGCCCTCCTCGGGACGGTGACCAACTCGGCGATGTGGTCGGCCCAAGCGTCGAAGCCCCCGTGCGTCGGGCGGTGGCGAAGCATCTCACTCGCAATCAGCAATGCATCATGCGCGTTGAGGTCTCCTACGTGGGAACAACGCGGTGCCGGTCCCGTGGGCGCCGCTCGTCCGCCTCGCGCCTGGTCGGCACGAGCAGCAGTGGTGGTTGAAACGACGCTGGTGGCCTAATAGCGACCGCCCAGCATCGCGCCGCTGGGGCGCGGGTCTTGGACGGCAGTGGCGAGGTTTGTGAAGGCGGATCCGCCGAAGCCGAAAGGAGCCTTTCGGGCGTCGGCCATCGACGCGTCCAGGTGAAGCAGGAGCGAAGCTTTGCTGAATACTCTGACACGCCCCTACCTGGCGCACCACATGTCGGATTTTGGGCTCTGCAAAACCCTAAGAAGTTCGAACCCAGTGGCATGTGCGAAGATCTCCAACAGCTTCACCCCCTCCAAGCTCACAACACGATAACCCCGCTCGATGGCAAGGGAGAAGATAACACACGAGAGTTTACCCAGGTTCGGGCCGCTACGAAGCGTAAAACCCTACTCCTGCCTTTGGTGGATTGCCTCACGAGGAGGTTCGTGGATGAACTAGTACAGTGGTGAGTTGCCTCGCGAGTGTGTTTGCGGGTGGAGTGTTGTCTCTGCCCCCTCTATAGAGCAGCCTAGCCTCTATTTATAGTACCCCGGGTCCTCTTCCCTTATCGTAATGGCGGGAAGGGATCCCAAAACGGCCAAACTTGAAAGGGGAGAGGAGGTACATCTTATCCTGACAAAAGGTGGTCTTCGCCTGCAAAGTAGTCGATGGTGATGCAGAGGTGGGCTCGGCGATGACGTCCGTCCTGCGGGTCTTGGGGTCTTGGTCTTGTTGCACCAAAGTGGAAACCTTTGGGGGTGCTTGAACTCGCATGCGCCCCTTCCTCCTTTGCACCAAAGGGGAAACTGTCCCCTCTGGCACGCTGGCGCCCGCCTGGCCTGGCTAGCATCACCCTTGGCCTCCTGAGGTCGTGAGTTGCATAGAAATCTCCGCCGCTCAGGAGGAGGCCTAGGGAGGCCTATCTCCCCGCGGGTCTTGGCGCTGTTTCCCTCGCGAGCTCGGGGTCTCGCGAGGGCCTTGTGCTGAGTGAGGCCGCGCCGGGCCGTACTTGGTCGTCGAGGTGGGCCACGCCTTGGGCCGCAGGCAGGCAAGTCTGGGTACCCCCATTCCCAGGACGCCGACAGCACCACAGCTCTAAATTTGCACCAAAAGCACATGAAGGGTTTATGCTTGGTTACGGAAAGGACTCGCACACCTACAGAGTCTTCAACACCCATCACAACAAGGTTGTTGAAATAGTAGATGTGCGGTTCGATGAAACTAACGACTCGCAAAGAGAGCACCTACCTCCTGTGCTAGATGAAATGCCTCCCGAGGAATCCTTTACGTTCAAAGCCACTGAAGACATGATACCTACTGAAGAACAACTACTCTCTGAAGAAGTTGTATCGACAATTGAAGATGTTCATGCGGATACACCTGAAGAAAACGGCGCTGAATAAAATGCTCAGCCTCAACAAAGTCATCAACCTACTCATCCACGACTTGCGAATGAAGTGCAGATCGAGAAAATCCTTGACGACATCAATGCACCAGGTCCTCTCACTTACTCAAGAGCTTCCCATTTGTCTAACTTTTGTGGGCACTTTGCTTTTGTCTCTATCACAAAGCCCACCATAGTTGATGAAGCATTCTTGGAGCCTGAATGGATTCAAGCCATGCAAGAGGAATTGCATCAATTCAAGCTCAACAACGTGTGGGAACTTGTCAAACGCCCAGATCCTCGCAAGCACAATATCATAGGAACCAAGTGGATCTACCGCAACAAACAAGATGAACTTGGTCAGGTAGTGAGGAATAAGGCCGTCTCGTGGCACAGGGCTACACACAGGTTGAGGGAATTGACTTTGATGAAACTTTTGCACCTGTTGCTAGACTTGAAGCTATTCGCATATTACTTGCTTATGCTAACCATCACAATATCATCTTATATCAAATGGATGTCAAAAGTGCATTCCTCAATGGTAAGCTTGAGGAAGAAGTATATGTTGATAACCCCCAGGTTTTGTAGATCCTAAACATCCGGACAAAGTCTTCAGACTCAACACTACTGCAGGATGCTACTAACGCGACACATCAATCAGAGACCCTTCGACAAAACTGTGTGCGATGACCAAATCGCAAACGGTATAGTTATAGCTCTGTCGCTAATGACGTAAACTGTGTGCGATGGCGTATCCATCAAATACGATCTAAAAAATAGTTGCGTGTGCGATGTTTGGCAAATAGTTGGCCTAGATAAACTGTTTGAGATTGGATAATATAACACAAACGCTTATAAAAATACAAGTGTGTGCGATGTACGACATACAGTTCACCCCGATAAACTGTTTGCACTGATGAAGCAGAACACAAACGATTGTCAAGATGATCACGTGTGCGATAGACGGCATACAGGTCACTCGGATGAACTATTTGTGATGAGGTAAAATAACATAAACGGTTACATAGATCAAGATGTGTGTGATAGACGGCATACAGGCCACTGGGATGAACTATGTGCGATAAGCAAAAATAACACAAACGGTTTCTCAGATCAAGATGTGTGTGATGTACGCAGGCCACTCGGCTATGTTGTGGGCAAACGGTTCCGGATAAAGAACTGTCAGGGACTGATGAAATCATCACCGACGGTTTTGGTTGTTTATTCCGTATGCGATGTGATTTGCTCAATCTGCCCACAAACATCTATGCTCTGTTTAGAAGAACATGATTGCATAACCAAATTAAGCATCCAATACACACATAACATTGGCGCACACCTTAATAAACTATTACATGCATAATAAACTTATCCCTCTAAAACTACGAATGTTTCTGCATAGAAGGAGTATGAGAATTGAGAAACGATCATCAAATCATCTACTTCTTGTGACGCTTGCCGCCAGCGCTCTGCTTGTGGCTCGATCCCTCGTTGACTTCAGTTAGGAGGCACTTCCTCATGTCAACGATCCGCCTGAACATCTCGTAGCATGTGTACGCTTGCTAGGTCTCAGGACCCCGATCCTAAGTCATAAGAATCTAGCTTGTAAGACATCACATCACATTCCGGCCTCACGCACGGTTATCCCCATGGCTGCCACCTTACCTTGGCAGGGACCGTTTGCGTCTTTTGGCTCACGTATGTGAATATGTCGCTAGCACTCAAATGTCAAGAACCCGGGTCGACATGACTAGTCATAGAACCCAAGTGGCACATCCGTACAGGGACAGGCATACGTAACCCAACAACGCAGGTGTCGGTCTCAGCGTGTGTAGACGAATCATAGCAAGCTACAGGGACTCCATTACGCCGTGGGACATAAATGTCATCAACTGCGCGTAGACGAGTCATAGCAGTCTACATGGACTCCATTACACTACGAGACATTTCCCCGAAGGGACAGACACATCAGCAAAGAAGGATACACGCCGGTCAATCAATGTGTCCGGTGCAGTAGCAAGCTACCAAGGCTCAGTGGAAGCACAAAAAGGCAGTTCCCTGTAAAGAGTACTACTAAAGTCACACAACTAGGTGTCGAATCCCATACATACCGTTGCACGTCACACGTACACACGACATGGCCGATATGCATAGATACAACTATGGCATCACAACATAACCATACAACAACACAACATTTATTCAGAAGGCTCATAAGAGCCACCATAGTGTGATATTACAAGCAGGGGTCACATGACCCAACACACAAGTCATACAAGCAACAAGCGGAAGCTTAACATGTCTGGGTACAGACATTTAGAAAAGAAGAAGGCTGAGGGAGCCTATCTATCTACAAGACCCTCCATAGGAACCAGACCTCTATCTGGGATTCCCAAGCTACTTGGTCGGCATCGATCTTATCGTAGAAACCACTAACGAGTCTGGTGTCTCCTCTGCAAAAACATAATTAAGAAAAAGTGAGTACGGAGGTACTCAGCAAGACTTACATCAGAACTAACTACATATGCATCAGTATCAACAAGGGGGGTTGTGGGGTTTATTGCAGCAAGCCAGCTTTGACTCTTGGCTATCATGTACTACGACTACTAGTTCTTTGAACAAGTTTTGAGATAGCGCACGCGAGTCCACTAACACCACAACAATACACTACCAAGGATCCGCTCCCGTCTTCCTACGAGAGCGCCATCCACGATACTCACACTTGTCTTGAAGCTTTTATGAGTAACCATTAAAATTGTCTATGAACCATATAAGTCTCCAAGTAGTCCATATCCGCAGACGCGGCTATTCGAATAGATTATTACCCTGCAGGGGTGTACTTCGTCACACATGCTCCCGCCACTTATTGCTACATGCACGTAAAAGGCACCTCGGCAACCTTCAAGCGGAATCCTAGTGAGGGAGTCGGCCACGACCTGACTAACCACACAAGACTCTAGCCCAGATTTATCGCCTATTTGAGACTGAACCCGCAACGGAAGTTTGGCCGAGGTTTCCATCACGGTCCCAAATGATGTGTGCAGGGTTCCCAAGCCCACCTCGACGGATGGTACTACGCTTGGTACACCGGGCCACGGTGCCTAGTCTGACCCATGCCCACCTATACGGGGTGCCACTCGGTAGACTACTAGCACGGCCTACAAACACCAAAAACTAGTTGCAACTCCTGGACAGAGGTCAAGGCGGTTAATAAATCGAGAGAGTCAATTAAGGATCCCAATGTGCTGTAGTAGCTAGTCTTGGATCACATACACAGGACTCTGTTCTTAAAGACGGTCTCAATGAGACAACCCACCATGTACTCCTACATGGCCTCTTATCGCTACCTTTACCAAATCAGGTTCACCACTTAACTCTCATCATCAGGACACAACCAGTTTACTCCGATCCATCACCCAGATGAATTAGACCTGACACAACTCTAAGCATAGCAAGCATAGCAGGTTAAAGGCACAACATGGCTCAAGCATCTACCAGGTATGCTAGGTTGCTTGGTTCAGCTATTTACTATGACAATGACTGGTCATGCAGAGGAATGGGTTCAACTACCGGAACATGTAAAAGTTGAATCGTTTTGTCCTAATGCAATAAATGAGAGCAAGAGCGAGAGAGTGGGATTGTATCGGAGATGTTCAAGGGGGGTTGCTTGCCTGATAAGACGTCGATACATTACTGCTCCTCAGATGGATACTCGACCGTATCCTTCAGAACAGTGCCTAACACGAAGAAAAACCAACGAAGGAGGACAAATCAATACACATCAAATGCAACAATATGATGCATGAATATGACATGGCAATATGATGTGGTTTGTCCTAATGCATATAGCAACATAGTTAAATGAAGTAGGTTTGAACCCAAGGTTCAAATTCAACTCCATATGTGAGATCACATATTGTATTTGAACAAAAATGTCCAAGTTCTCCTATTTAGGTTGCTCTATCATGCATGAAAATGGTACAGATGGATTCATTGGATTCATTGGATTTTTCTGATCAATTTTCATATATAAATTATTTTCATCTGACTTACAGATTAATTTATATGAATTTTCTAAGTTTTTAGCAATTTCTGGAATTATTTAAAATACAGAATTGCAATTAATGCGTCAGCCTGACGTCACCATGACATCAGCAGGTCAAAGGCGCCAGCCCAGGTCAAACCTGGTGGCTGGGCCCCACCTGTCAATGACTCAGTTAGATAACTAGGTTTTAATTAAATCCTAACTATCATTAAACAGGGCCGGGCCCACACGTCAGCGACCCAGGGGGGTATTTAACTGCTGATTAGCCTTAAGCTAATCACCTGACGATGGGGCCCCACCGGTCGATGGCTCAGGCGATGGCTCATCGCCGGCGACCTCTGGCCGCGGCGGTGTCCGCGCTTCCGGCCACGGGAGCAGCGGCTGGGGGCACTGGGGCGAAGCCCTTGCTCGCCCGCATCCACTGGGACGCGCAAGGGGTCGCGGGGACGCCGGAGGCGATGGCAGTGAGCTCGCCCGCGGCGGCCGGAGCAAGGCCTTGCTCGGGCGCGGCGATGCGGAGCCCGTGCGGTCGAACGGGAGGTCGGGGCAGCATCTACGGGGCCCTGCGAGCACGCCGGAATGCTCAACCAAGCATGGCATGTGCTCTGGCCATGATGGCCATGTCGCAGGAGGCAAGAGCTCTCGGCTCCGGTGGCTAACGTGGTTCAGAGGGGGGGAAACACGACAGGGCTAGGGGAAAAGGATCCGGGGCTCACCGCGGTTGCAACGGCATGGACAGTGGGGTCGGGGAGGCACCGGAGGCAAGGAATCGTCCGGGGACGTCCGGCGGGTCCGAGGTGGAATACGATGCGATGGCGGCTCTACAGGGAGTCCCGGCTTGCAGTGCTCGTCGATGACGAAGAGGATGACGATGCGGCGCTTCTGGACTCGATGGCGGCGGCTAGAGGTGGTCAGAGGCGCGGTGGTTCCCGGCGGCGCTCTCGGACGCGGTCGGGTCCGGTCAGAGAGAGAGAGAGCAGAGAAGGGGGAGAGTGAGAGGAGGTCCTCCCGATCCAGACGGCGTCGAGGTGGACATCCCGAGCGTCGATGTGGCCAGGGGAGGCAGGCACGCAGGTGGCGTGGAAGCCTGGCCGGGTGTGCTCGCCGTGCCCTCCTTTGCCTCTGCCTTCTGGCAGAGGTGAGGGATGACTGGCCATGGGCCAATGGGCCGGCTAGCTCCTGGGCTTCAGTTACGTTTCCCCTTTCCTTTTATTTATTGTTTTGTTTTTCTATTTTATGCAATATATTTCTGATTTAGTAAAAATATACCAAATCAATTTTGTTGCTTCTGAAAATAATTATGTGGTTATATTTATAAAGTCTAGAGCCACGTAACAATTTCCAGAATTATTGGAGCTAATAAAAGTATTTATGGAATTTTATAGCTCCAATTCAAATAATTATTGATTTAATTCAATAAACAAAATGACATGGAAAAATATGCATCACCTCTGGTTTATGTTTCCACATTTATCCAGAAATGATGAACATTTTAGAAGGCCACTTTGGTTCATTGAAAAATATTTTGGTTGAACCTTGTCGGATTTCGGGCTCCGCAAAACCCTTAAGATTCGAACACAGGGGCGTGTGCGAAGATCCCCTGCAGCCTCGCCCAACCTAGCTCGCTACTCGATGAACCAAACGATGAACTCGCACGATGACGAGGAAGAAGATGAACACGATAGTTTACCCAGGTTCGGGCCGCTGCGAAGCGTAATACCCTACTCCTGCTTTGGTGGATTACCTCTCGTGGAGGTTTGGTGGATGAACTAGTACAACGATGAGGAGCCTCGTGAGGGCACTCCTGAGCTGTTCTTGGCCCTCTGTCGGCTTGGTGATGGATGGGTGAATTGACTGGTTTCCGATCCCCCTCTACGGTGCAGCCTAGCCTCTATATATAGCGGTGGCCTGGGTCCTCTTCCCTTACCGCAATGCCTGGAAGGGATCCCACAACGGCCAATTTTGAAGGGGGACAGGAGTACATGCCCGCCCTGCCCATAGGCGGTCTTCGCCTGCAAAGTAGTTATCGATGATGCAGACGTGGGCTCGGCGATGACATCCGTCCTGCGGGGCTCATGGTCGTGGTCTTGTTTCACTGGAATGGAAACCTTTGGCGGCTGCTTTGGGAACCCGTGTACGCCCTTGCTTCCTTTGCACCAAAGAGGAAACTGCGCCACCTGGCGCACTGGCGCCCGCCTGTCCTTCCTTGCATCATCTTTAACTCCTGAGGCCGGGCTTGCATAGAGATCTCCGCCGCTCCGGAGGGGGCCTGGGGAGGCCCATCCCTTGCCGGTCTTGACGCCGCTCCTCCTCGCTAGCCTAGGGCCCTCGCGAGGGCCTTGTCTTGAGTGGGGCCGCGCCTGGCTGTGTTTGGTTGACGAAGTGGGCCACGCCCTGGGCCGCAGGCAGGCAGGTCTGGGTACCCCCGTTCCCAGAACGCCGACAGTAGCCCCCGGGCCCAAGGCGCGCTCGAGCTGGCTTCCGGACGAAGCCTTGCGGACGGCCCGAAGCGCCGCGGGCCCCAAATGCCTACGGGCCAGGCTTTACACGCATCAAATGCCTGGTGGTAACGCCCCCGCTCCCCGAGGGCGTCAGGAGACGCTCCAAGTCAAATTGACACGATGCCCGTGCGCAGCGCCGGCCATCATTGTCCTTCCTTGAATGTTGCTGCTGCTTCGGGCTTCTACTCCTCGGGCCACGTGGATGTGACCTTTCAGTTGGCAGGAGAGGCGACACAGACGGTACTGCGTTGATTGAACCGCCTCGTAGCGCCCGAGAGGCACACGACGCCTGCTCTCCCACGACGCCTCGCGGCTGCAGTTACGCCTATAAATCCGCCCCGTTCTTGGCAGGGGGGCATTGCAGTCTTGACGCATCTTCCTGCTTCCTTCGCACTGCCGAGAAAGCCCTCTCCTCTCCCAATCTTCTCATCTTCCATGGCGTCAGGAGGAAGCGCTGCGGGCGCGGGGAAAGGCGCGGCACCGCCGGCTCCCCCGCCCTCCTCTGGAGGCAGCGGTGGGGGGCCCTCAGGGCCGGCGCAAGTTCGCCGGCGCTGGGTCATGGTCGACGAGTGAGTATTCCGCCGCCTCCTTCTTCCTTAGTTGTCTTGTTTCACGCTCCTGAATTGACTCCCTCCTACCTCTAGGGCGCCTGCGGCCAAGAAGCGCAAGCTTGGCGAACTCTAGGAGGAGGTGGACGCGCTGCGGGCCTAGCTGGCGACCGCCGATGCCGCCTTCCAGGCCGCCCTCAGGGGTGAAGCGGAGGCCCGGGCGGAGCTGGCGTCCCTCCAGGCCTAGGTCCAGGAGGCGGCCGACGCCGTGCAGGCCGCCCAGGACGAGGCGGCGCATGCCAGGCTGCTGGATTCCCAACGCGCCAAGCAGTTCCGGGACATCGCCAGCCACGTGGCCGGCGCGGTGAGCCGGTTCGTTGGGGACGCCCCCACGCTGCCGAACGTGCGCGGCGATGGGGGCTACCTTGAATTCTTCCAAAAGGTGGTGGAGGCGCTGGAGGCCGGCGTCTCCCGCGTGAACACGGACAGCGAGTCTGACGTACACGACCTCCTGGACCTTGCCCTGACGCTTGTCTTCTCCAACCTGCGCCGCCTCGCCCCGCAGCTCGACCTCCGGCGTGTCGGGGGCTCGGTACCTGACGGGCTCCAGCGCCCCCTTCGAGACGAGGTGCGCCCGCACGTGGAGTCCATGGTGGAGCGGTTCGTCCAGGTGCCCGCCTCCAGTGGGGAGGACGACTCCGACACCGAGGCGGCCGGCGGTGTGGGCGGCGACGGCGGCCTCTCCTCCTAGGCGTCCCCTGTTTCCCCTTCCCGGTTCCTGTAATGTTTCAAGAAGAACTCTGCACCGGTGGGCGTTAATCTTTTGTATGTTACCTTCGCCTTGTCATTTTTCTTCCTTGAATCGCTGGTCGCTCACTTGCCGTGGTGTGACTTAGTTTTTCTGCGCGGGGCCTGGCGCCGCCACCGATGCGGCCTGGCAGCAGCCACCGGTAGGGCCCTCGCGAGGCTCTCTCTCTTGAGGGATGACTCGTGGCCGCCGCCCCCATCGGGTCCTGGGCCTTGCGGATCATCGTGGTGGAGTCCCTCCCTATGTGTCATTTCTTCCTGCCGTCCCGGTCCTCAGGGGCCTCGGCAGCCACGCGTGGTGGCCCGTAATACCTGCATCCTTACATTAGTGCGCATAGTCCTTATCCCATCCTCGGGTCATCGTTATATCAGGAGGTTCCTGCTGGATCGGGTAGTGTACTTAGCTTGCAGGGTGGCGACGATCTTGCTCGCGAGGCGCGGCTGGGCTGCCCAGATAGCCCGCGACTCTATCTGGGACGCTTCCTCCTCGTTGTTGGACGGTTTGGGGGCCCTTTCGGCACTCTGCGTCTGCAGGCCCCAGTCCCGCACATTTCCCGACCACCATTGCGTACGACCGGATCACCAAGGACGCAGCCACGGGGTCAGGCCCCGACACCATTGATGCCGACCGGATCACCAAGGACGACATCAAGGGGGGCGAGTGGATATATGACCGGTAAGGCTCCTGAGGCGTGCTGCTCAGGAGCCCCCTTTGACGCTCGAGCGATCCCCCATTCCGTCCTTTCGGGTGCTGCCTCAGGAGGCCCTGAAGCCTCCCAAGACTCCATGCTGTGGTGTCGTGCTGCGGCCGGAGCCCCCGAGCGGGGGTCGACGGCTAAGAGACTCGTGCCCCTGAGACGACAAGGCCTCGTTATCCAGCCCCGAGGCGCCTCGGGGAGGGCCGGAGCATTCGGCTCCTTGCAAAACGCCAATCCGGAAAGAAAGAACTCAAGATCGGTAAAAAATGAGAGAACAAAGAGAGAAAAAGTCCCCGCCCCTTTTTCTTTTAAACATAGAGTTACGAAATCCTCGAACCTCCAACAGGCTCGAGCGCAAAAAGGATTCTCAAAGGTTGCAACTTGGAATACAAAAAAGAGCGAGAAAACGGCCGCGTCCGGCTTTTTAGGGCAGTCCCCGTCTTCGTCTTCCCCCAGCGTTGAGCATAGGGCATCCAGGTTGCATGGGCATAGCCATTGGTGGGCAGTGTTGACTTCTCCGCCAGCGCGGAGCTGTGGCTGCCACATTGCGTGGGAGGAACCCCTCCACGTCCTCGGGGGGCTCCGGGCGTATACAGCCCACTCATTATTACGTGAGAGTGTCACGGGTGTAGATAGCTGGGCAAGCCCCCAGGCACGTGGCCCGGTGGCTCCCAACTCCGCCAAGAACCATCCCGTGCATTTCTGCTCGGTTGCGCGCTCTTATGACCCTAACCCGAATGCATCGTTCCCCGCGCGACCACAGGATTGCGCTCCCGAGACCCAAACATGACCACGATGTATCCGGCGTAGCCACAAGGGTATTTTGTCGATGAAGTCGCCTCGTGAGGCGTTCGTGCGCCGGCCGGACAATGTCCTGAGGGCCTCGTGAGGCCTAGCCTCCCAAGGCCATGTCGGTGCTGCAGTTGCCACGGGTGGCCCGCGTTTTTGTGTCTTGCTACTCCCCCCAGGCCATCGCTCCTGAGGCCCTGGTGATTGGTCCGGCGTCGCTCGCCCGTGGGGGCACCGCCTTGCGCCGCGCCCCGCGGGCCCGAGGGCGCCCTCCCGCTCGCGCCATCCAGGCCCGGTGCTCCGTCGCCAGAAGCCCCAAGGCCCAGCTCGGGGAGGACGCCCAGGGTGCTCCTTACTCTTGGGGGGTGCTGGCGCCTGCGGCGGGTGCCTGGTCCATCCCACCGTCAGGTGGTACGACGTAGCATGGTACATAGGGCTCCACATAGGGGCTCGGCCCTCCTCCTGAGCCGTCCGGTGGGGCTCCGGGGACGGCCCCTCCTGGCGGCGGCAGGAAGCCGCCCCCTGCGCGTCGCTCGCAGACCCTCCTGTGACGGGCCTCCGAGCGGAGTTGCTTACCTCTGCCACCGCCCTTGGGTGGGCCGTGTATCTCCTGGTGTGGATTGCTCCCTTGGCGACCTGATGCGCCTCCGCCGTTGCTGCTTGCTTGTCCGGACGCCAGCGCCGCTTGCTCACTACGCCGGATGGCACGCTCCCGCCTGGTCAACCCAGGCTGTTGAGGGTCCACCGGGTCATGGAGGCGCGTGTTGGTGTGCGCGCGGGGCGCCCGGTCGTTTCCTCCGTGCGCTTGGTCGTCGTGGCCGGGCTGCGCCCCGAAACCGGTCACTGGGATTCGGAGTAGAAGGAGCACAGCGTGTGGCGGGCCCCGCTCGGGCCCGTCCGGCGCCGAAGGGGTTACACCGTCGGCGGGCTGGGGACCGGGCGCAGCAGACGAGCCCCCGGCGCCTGACGCCTGCGGCCTTGAAGAAGAGTAAGGGGCCACGGCCCTTTGCGCGACGGTGACCAGCTCCGCGATGTGGTCGACCCATGCATCGAAGCCCCCATGCGTTGGGCGGTGGCGGAGCATCTCGCTTGCCAGCAGTAGCGCATTGTGCACATCGAGATCCCCCACATAGGTGCGGCGCGTCATCGGTGCCGAGGGCACCGCCCGCCCGCCGTGCGCTTGGGCGGTGCGAGAGGCGGTCACGGTGGAGGCGATGCTGGCGGCTTGATACTGACCACCCAGCACCATGCCGACGGGGCGTGGACCTTCGGCGGCAGCGGCAGAAGCTGACCCGCTGCGGCGGGGGGAAGCTTGCTGAGCACCGGCCATCGGAGCAGCGAAGCGTGGGTAGAAACAAGCTTGTAGAAAACCCCGACACGCCCCCTACCTGGCGCGCCATTTGTCAGATTTCGGGCTCCGCAAAACCCTTAAGATTCGAACACAGGGGCGTGTGCGAAGATCCCCTGCAGCCTCGCCCAACCTAGCTCGCTACTCGTTGACCAAACAAAGATCTCGCACGATGACGAGGACGAAGATGAACACGATAGTTTACCCAGGTTCGGGCCGCTGCGAAGCGTAATACCCTACTCCTGCTTTGGTGGATTGCCTCTCATGGAGGTTTGGTGGATGAACTAGTACAACGATGAGGAGCATCGTGAGGGCACTCCTGAGGTGTTCTTGGCCCTCTGTCGGCTTGGTGATGGATGGGTGAATTGACTGGTTTCCGATCCCCCTCTACGGTGCAGCCTAGCCTCTATATATAGGGTGGCCCAGGTCCTCTTCCCTTACCACAATGGCAGGAAGGGATCCCACAACGGCCAATTTTGAAGGGGGACAGGAGTACATGCCCTCCCTGCCCAAAGGCGATCTTCGCCTGCAAAGTAGCTGTCGATGATGCAGAGGTGGGCTCGGCGATGACATCCGTCCTGCGGGGCTCGTGGTCGTGGTCTTGTTTCACCGGAATGGAAACCTTTGGCGGGTGCTTTGGGAACCCGCGTACGCCCTTGCTCCCTTTGCACCAAAGAGGAAACTGCGCCGCCTGGCGCGCTGGCGCCCGCCTGTCCTTCCTTGCATCATCTTTGACTCCTGAGGCCGGGCTTGCATAGAGATCTCCGCTGCTCCGGAGGGGGCCTGGAGAGGCCCATCCCTTGCCGGTCTTGACGCCGCTCCTCCTCGCGAGCCTAGGGCCCTCGCGAGGGCCTTGTCTTGGGTGGGGCCGCGCCTGGCTGTGTTTGGTTGACGAAGTGGTCCACGCCCTGGGCCGCAGGCAGGCAGGTCTGGGTACCACCGTTCCCAGAACGCTGACAAACCTATTTGAATTCAAATAGTGCTAGGGTTTTGATCATCCCCATTTCAGGTTTAGAGAAAATTTTAAACATGATGCATCTCACACATGGATCTTAGAGCAAGCAAAACTAGGGATGTGACACTTGGCCACGGTCTGGAGGTGATATTCATCCAGTGTCTTCACCCAGCCCCTGTGCCAGACAAGCTTGTTCTTGTTGCACTCAGCCTTCATGTCAGCATAGTAGGGGTCGATGATGGCCTCGGCCAGGTCAACATGGGATTCCATGTCCTTCTTCCGGCCCAGACCCTGTAGTGGTGGCGGATGTCGACAAGCTTCTAGCAGGCCAAGCCCGAAGTCTTGAGCACCTTTGGATAATTGGTGGTGTCCACCATAGCGAACCTGTAGTTGGGGCTGTTGACAAACCTGGTGAAACGCTCGCAAGGCACTGCGGCCAGGCAGTAGTGGTAGAGGAGGACGTGATGGCCGACGCACAACTGGGCGACGGCAACCTTCTGATCATGCCCAGCACGACCGCCGGTGTAAGCGAGGTCGAAGCCGACCACTTTGTACTTGTCATCCGCATCAAGCAGCCGCTCCATGGTGTCGATGGAGTCCTCCACCATGCCCGGGTCGTTGATGCACACCACCGTGAGGTCCGTCTTCCTCATGTGGGTCTCCACATGATGCACGCCGAACTCCATTGGAGCGCCGCTGGACATCCTCTCTGTATGCGTCGTCCAGGGTGCATTTATTGTGTTGTGGGGCGCGATCAAAAGCCTGAAGAGACTATGGTTAATGGCCGTGGGTATAAATGGGTGCCAGACGTCCTGGAAAACTGGCACGTCCAGATGGCAGTTTTTGCAGTGCATGATTCAGTCGTGGAGCATGTAACTGCATGGGGCGATGCGTGTGGCGCAACCGCATGCATATGGAGCCCCGAACGTGATCGTGGGCCGGCCCCAACCGCTGGCAGAGTGCACGCGGAGGGGCACAAGAGCAGAGCACGGGCAGGGGCGCGAGAGCAGAGCACGCGCAGGGACGCAAGAGCAGAGCACGCGGTGGGGTGCGAGGCCAAACCAGACCACTATGTACTTGTCCTCGTCAAGTAACAGGTCCATGACGTTGGAGTTCTCCATCCAGATCGGATGTTTGGTGTACACCACGAACGGACAGGGCGTGTCGCTATAGCATGCATGGTCCAAACACGACACATCAATTAGAGACCCTTCGACGAAACTGTGTGCGATGCATGAATCGCAAACGGTATACTTTAAGTTTCGTCGCTAATGGAACTAACTGTGTGCGAAGGTGGATCCATCAAATACGATTCAGAAAGTAGTTGCATGTGCGATCTACGGCAGACAGTTTGTTCTTATGAACCATTTGTTCTTATAATAGAAACGGTTACCAAAACTACATAGGTGTGCGAAGTACGGCATACAGTTCACTCGGATAAACTGTGTGCGCTGATACAGCAGAACACAAATGATTCGGCATAACAAGATGTTTGCGATATACAGCAAACAGGTGAGTAATGAGAATCGTGCGTGAACACCAGATATAACACAGACGATTGGTGCTAATAACCTGTGTGTGTTGTGGGGAAACGTTTGCTGGTATACAACTGCAGCGATTGATGAAATCATCACCGACGGGTTTCGTAGTTTAGTCCGTGTGTACTGTGACTTGCTTGGTCTGCACAACATCAATACTGCGCCTACAAAACAACAAGATCTGTACTTATAACAACATGATTGCATAAATAAAAAAAGAACACTATGCAATTTCAAATATTGTATCACAAATACCAGCAATATTACAAGGTTCAAATTCCAGCATAACGAGGCCCAAATTCAAAGATTACAAGGTACAAACTGACATTAGAAATCAAATCTTCAGGGTCCATGGGATGAAATATTTCAGCGAAGGGAGCATCCACCGAGAAGTCCTATCTCGGCTCGATAGAATCGCTTCCGAATAATCTGTCATATGAACTTCCAAAGTGAAAATCAGCTTCTGCAGAGCCTTTTCCATTCCGCTATAGACGCCTCCACTGGTCAGTAAACCATCCATTGTGGCACACTAAATATAGTGCAAACATCATTACCTTGAGCACCCTTGCTTTCTGAACAAAGAAACTGGCAAATTGAATCTCTGGATTGGTGCCTCGGTACTCGTTCAAACTAATTTCCATGAGATGGAATTCAAGGCATTCGATTTGATTGTTATATTGAGCCACATTTTCCACTCCAACTCCTTGTATCTGTAAACGAAGACAACATATGAGTGCTTAGATGCAGTATCGAACACTACGTGCCTCTTTGATTTCAATGATTTATAAAATAAACTAATAGATTGACATGCCATCTTCGATCATTCATGATTAACATCTCAAAAAAATGTATAGTACACATTTCATTGTAATCATGGGTAAAAGTACCAACAAATTGAACTCTGTTGTGGTTAAGAATTAACAGGAAAGGAACATCACCTCGACGTATAGCTTCTCCGTGCACGGAAAGCATATAAGGAACTTAACAACTTCATCCAGATTGGGCCGATAGATTGTAGTGCCAAGATCTTCACTGTTCGCAGAGACAATGCGAGGCTTGTGGGAATCATTTTATGGATGACAGCCGAACATAGATCAACAAAAACTAGATAAAATGTGATGTACAATAATAAGAATGAGAAGAAGATTGTTATACTTGAACGGGTATGGATCCAGCTGTAACAAGTTCAGAGAATTCAGCACATGAATACACCAGCACTGTCAATTTTGGTGCGCCAATGACCCTGATTCTTGTTCAACCTTCTTTATCAAGTACAAACAATCTCTCTAGGAAAGGCGCATTCTCAATGACCATATCATGAAACTCCCCAACTGACAGCGTGTTGCGGCACCAGCCATGCACATAAATCTTACGGAGATTCGTCGTAGCGATGTGGAGGCTACTGAACCCAAACATCATCTGAAGACGAAGGTACTCAAGCTTTGTACAGCCGCCGAGCAGGCGCTCCAAATCCGACTTCGAGATGTTGACGCCAATGAGCTCGAGGTGCTTCAGTTTAGGGAGATGAAGAGCGTGCGCAGCATTAATCTTGGGGAAAAGGCACCGCATGAACGTAGCACGGCGCAGCGTGGGCGCGAGGCGGAGGACGCACGGAGGCAGCGAGCGCCCATGTCCAACATCAAAGTTGAGCTCCTCGAGCTGATCTAGGGCGGGTGATAAGAACCAGTCATGAAACTTGGGATCGGCCTTGCAGTTTGAACGGAAAGTGCCGATGGCAAGGCGTTTGATGGGCACAGTGTGCGTGGCGAGGATGTGGGACAATGCGTCCAAGCATTTGCGATCCCCTCTGCAGAGCTCGTTGTCGTCGAGGAGGTCAATGGGGGTGGAGTGCCATAGGGGGCGCCACCGCCTGGAGAGGATGGTGGCCTGCATGGCAGATTTGATGGGGAGGAGGGACATGATGGTTACCAACATCTCGTCGGGGATGCTGCTGATGAAGTCCACGCTCGCCGGAGGCTCGTGTGTTTCAGCCTCCACCCACCCCCGCTTGTTGGCCGCCTCGTCGTCCATCGAAAAAGGAGGCGATCCGCGGCGGTGGCCCAAATAGATAAGACCGGAGGAGAAGGTGTAGCACTAATGGAGAACTTGGGAGAGAATAGGGCTGTGGGTGGAAGTCCGAGGTCCAATGGCTTGATTCCCGGTGAGCCAGCTGCGCCTACGCGGCGGACTGCTCGCACGCATCCCTCTGAGCCTGCGTAGCGGACTGCTCATGCGCGTCTCGTCTAATCAAACATGCACCCACAGCATAGGCAGGGCCCACCTCTCATAGAGGTAGGGCCACGCACCTGCTCGATGAGCCCGTTCCCAAACGGTTTCTAAAAACCATAAAGCGTTCCGTGCTTGGGAACTAAAACCATAAATAAATATTGAGCTTGTTTCCTTTCACATTTCAAATTACCACGCGCTATTTTTTTGCAAATCATTTCACACCTACAAACCTAAACGTGTTCTCACTTAGTAGTTGTTTACTGTAGTAGGCTATAAAAACACAAACTCGTACTCGAAAATTACCGCTCATTCTTCACCCCCGACACCAAAAAGACAGGCCTTTCTTTGTTAGTCCTTCGTTCCGTCTGCCATGGCCGGTAGGGGGGGGGTCTGGGTCGAGATATAACCAGGGAAGAAATACCAAAGCCACAGAAGCAACCGAGAGGTCCCGCCGCCGCGCCGCGGAAGCGCCAAAGAGCTCCAGCCACACCGCTTTGGCCACAGCAGAGATGTCCGGTGGCGCCGCGGACGCCCAGGAGGATCTTTCGCGGAGAGGCGGCGTCTCTCACAGTCACAAGCGCATTCGCCTCAGAGGCGAACTGGACAATTTGGCAGTCTTTGATTCCTCAGCTAGCGACGACATGCGCGCTGAGCTCGATAGGAAGGACGCAATGATCGATGACCTGGTGAAGCTGCTGGAGAAGAGCGACGCCTCGGTTGACAGGGCGACCGGCCTCATGGAGAAACTTATGGAGGAGAACGATGCCTGGAAGAAACCGCTCGAGAAGAAAAGTGCCTCAGAGGGGAGGCTGAAAGAACTCGCGGAGGAACTTTTGGAAGACTTGGCGAAGCTCCACATCGAGTGGGAGGGGCTGCTGAAGGAATCCGTGGAGCGTGTGAAGGAACTTCATGCGTACGCGATGCAGGCCATCGATTCTCTCGAGCAAAGAGCCCGCGCCATGGCCGCAATGCGGAAGTTGTCGGATGAGAGGCGACAGGAGATGGAGGTCATGCAGGCGATGAAGAAGGAGATTGAGGAACTCCGCGACCAGCAATCCATGAAGAATTAGATAGATTGTTTTCTTTGTCTTCCTTCTTCAACCTCTTCCTTCTTCTTTTGCCCCTGTGTCTTTGGGGAGTTGCCACATGTGGCATTTTTTATTATCATGCATATGTAAGAAAATTATTATCTTTGCCGGTGCTAATTTGTTGTTATATTATTTCGTTCATTTTTACATGTATACGACTCGAAAACAGACGAAACGTCAAAGTTCTCGGCTAGGCACGAACAAAATAGTGATCACAAGCAAACTAGTCCCTCCGTCCAGGCGCATTAACCACATGATAAACAGCGGGTAGGATGCCATTAATTCAGAAGTTGGGAGCGAGGCGAGCTGGGGGGTTGGAGGTCAAAGTATCGCTTCCCGATGAGCAGGCGCAGCAGACTCTCATGCATCCCGTCGTGCATGCACGGCGGGCAGCTCTCACGAATCCTATCAAGCCTGCGCGGCGGACAGCTCACACGCGTCCCGTCGAGCCTGCGCAGCGGAAAGCTCAGATGCGTCTTGTCATCAACCTGCAGCTACACGCACGGTTCTCCCATATCAAGTACTCCCTCCATTTCTTTTTAGTTAGCATATAAAATTTGGTCAAATTCAAAATTTGTAAAGTTTGTCTAGCTTTATAGAAATATAAATAATATTTATAATTTAAAATCAACATTAGTAGATGCATCGTCAAAATAACTTTCATACTATATAACCTTAGCATTGTGGACGTTGATGTGTTTTTTGTATAAATTTAGTCAAACTATGTTTAGCTTGACTTTGACCAAATCCTATATGCGAAGTAAAAGGAAACGGAGGGAGTAAAAAAATGGACGCGTGGCACCAAATGGTTATCATACAAGTTTTGTATGTACAAGAATTCAATAAACCAATATTATCAATGATTGCGGCCGATCTATCATGCCTAAATGTTTCTAATTCATTCACATTCGTATGAAAAGGGCCCTAGAAAACTCAATTGATGTATAAAAAGGGCCGAATTGGTGCACTAGAGGACACGTTGAATGTAGTTTCGTCAAAAAAGGTTACATGTTCCCTATCGAAACCACGAAATCAGAGCATGTGCCTCTACTTCAAAACTTGAACTACGCATATTAAATCCCTAGAAAACTCAATTAATGTATAAAAGGGGCCGATTCGGTTGACTAACGACTCATTGAATGTAGTTTCACCAACAAAGGTGACATGTTCCCTATCGAAACCATGAAGTCAGAGCATGTGCCTCTAGTTCAAAATTTGAACTACGCATATTTAATCCCAAGCAAACTCAATTAATGTATAAAAGGGGCCGATTCGGTGGACTAAGGACTCAATGAATGTAGTTTCACCAACAAAGGTGACATGTTCCCTATCATGACGAGCTTTGGCTTGTAAGATGCATGCCCCAATATTAGTCCCAAATTCGTCAAAAAACAAAATGCACACAGTAGATGTGCCGTGGCATGACATTGTGTAAGTTTCATGAAGTCATGGCGAGCTTTGGGTTCTCTCAGACTTTGAAACCAAGATTATCAATGTTTGCGGTCTAGTCACGACACCGAGATGTTTGTAATTCAATGACCATTAGTGCATGGGATGTAAACATGGACCCAATGACACAAAATGGTTTTTAATAATCCATTTTGGTGCTCTGGAGCTCGTGCTTGTAATTCAAACTTGAGTTCTTCACATTAAGTGCGCGCCTAGAAAACTCAAATGTCGCTTCGACCACAAAGGTGACATGTTCCATATCGAAACCACCATGCTTGTCGTGGGAAGCTCCAATTTGTAAGATGTTTGTCCCAAAACTTATATACCATGTCCTATAAGTGTCGTGTCGACAAACCGGTTTCAATAATTTCACATTTTAGCATTGCAGTTGTATTAGCCTATGTTGCATGTAGATAAAATATCAACGCAAGAAGAGACATCGAATGCCGTTCCCTCCAAAGAGGTGACATATTGTTCCGTATCGAAACCACGATGGTTCTTGAGAGAAGTTTTGGTGTGCAAGAGACTTCTCCCACATTGGACAAAAAATTATCATGTTGTATAAGTGCCGTGTCATGACACCGGGGCTGTCGGCATTCTAGGAACGGGGGTACCCAGACCTGCCTGCCTGCGGCCCAGGGCATGGCCCACTTCATCAGCCAAGCGCGGCCCCACTCAAGACAAGGCCCTCGCGGGGCCCTAGCCTCGCGAGGAGGAGCGGCATCAAGACCAGCAAGGGATGGGCCTCCCCAGGCCCCCTCCCGAGGCAGCGGAGATCTCTATGCAAGGCCCAGCCTCAGGAGTCAAAGGTGACGCGCAGAAGGACAGGCGGGCGCCAGGTGGGTGCCAGCGCGCCAGGCAGGGCAGTTTCCCCTTTGGTGCAAAGGGAGCAGAGACGTATGCGGGTTCCCAAAGCACCCCCCAAAGGTTTCCATTCAGGTGCAACAAGACCGCAACCACCAGCCCCGCAGGACGGATGTCATTGCCGAGCCCACCTCTGCATCATCAACAGCTACTTTGCAGGCGAAGACCGCCTTTGGGCAGGGCGGGCAGGTACTCCTGTCCCCCTTCAAAATTGGCCGTTGTGGGATCCCTTCCCGCCATTGCAATAAGGGAAGAGGACCCGAGCCAGCACTATATATAGAGAGTAGGTTGCACCGTAGAGAGGGATCGGGATTCCATTCCACCACTCTTCCACCACCAAGCCAACAGAAGGCCACGAACATCTCAGGAGTGCCCTCATGAGGCCCTGAAACGCTGTACTAGTTCATCCACCCCACCTCCAAGTGAGGCAATCCACCAAAGCAGGAGTAGGGTATTACGCTTCGCAGCGGCCCGAACCTGGGTAAACTGTCGTGTTCATCTTCTTCCTCGTCATCGTGCGAGTTTGTTGCTGTGATCATCGAGTAGCGAGCTAGGTTGGGCGAGGCTACAGGGGATCTTCGCACACGCCCCTGTGTTCGAATCTTAAGGGTTTTGCGGAGCCTGAAATCCGACATTTTGCGCGCCAGGTAGGGGGCGTGTCGAGATCTTCTCCAGGCTTCGTTCTTCCCGAGCTTCGCTGCTCCGATGGCCGGCGCTCAACAAGCTTCTCCCGGCCACGACGGGTCGGCTTCCGTAAACCCCGCCGCGGCAGGCGGAGGCCGATCGAGCGGTCAGTACCAGGTCGCCAGCATCACCTCTACCGTCACCACCTCTCGCGCCGCTCAAGCACACGGCGGGCGGGCGGCGCCCCCGGCACCGGCGACGCGCCGCACCTATGTGGGAGACCTCGACGCGCACGATGCGCTACTGCTGGCAAGCGAGATGCTCCACCACCGACCAACGCACGGGGGCTTCGACGCATGGGCCGATCACATCACGGAGCTGGTCACCGTCGCGCAGAGGGCCATCTCCCCTCACTCTTCTTCAAGGCCGCTGGCGCCAGGCGCTGGAGGCTCACATGCCGCGCCCGCTCCCCAGCTCGCCGGCGGAGGGACCCCCACAGCGCCGAACGGGTCCGAGCGGGGTGCGCCACACGCTGTGCTTCTCCTTCTCCGAATCCCGGTGACCGGTTTTGGGGCGCAGCCCGGCCACGCCGACCAAGCACACGGAGGTAATGACGGGGCGCCCCGCGCGCACACCGACACGCATCTCCGCGACTCGACGGGCCCTCAGCAGCCTGGGTTGACCAGGCGGGAACGCGCCATCCGGCGCAGCGGGCAGGCGGCGCAGGCATCTGGACAAACAAGCAACAACGGCGAAGGTGCATCAGGTCGCCAAGGAATCAACCCACACCAGGAGACGCGCGGCCCACCCAACGGCGTTGGCAGAGGTAAGCAACTTCGCTCTGAGGCTCGTCGCAGGAGGGTCTGCGAGCGGCGCGCGCGGGGAGGCTTTCCTCCGCCGCCAGGAGGGACCGTTCCCGGCGCTCCGCGGGATGTTTCGGGAGGAGGACCGAGCCCTTATGTGGAGCCCTACGTACCGTGCTACGTCGTACCACCTGGCGGAGAAATGGGTCAGGCGCCCACCGCAGGCGCCAGCACCCCCCAGGAGTAAGGAGCCCCTTGGGCGTCCTCCTCACACCGGGCCTGGGGGCTTCCGTCGGTGGAGCACCAGGCCTGGACGGCACAAGCAGGAGGACGCCCACGGACCCGCGGGGCGCGGCGAGAGCCGGCGCCCCCGCGGGTAAGCGACGCCGGTCCAAGCCCCGAGGCCTCAGGAGTAATGGCCTGGGGGGAGCAGCAAGACACAAGCAGCGCGGGCCACCCACAGCAACTACAATGCCGGCACGGCCTCGGGAGGATGGGCCTCACGAGGCCCCCAGGACCTTGTCCGGGCGGCGCACGGACGCCTCACGAGGCATGCTTCATCGACAAAACACCCTTATGGCCGCGCCGATGCACCGTACTCATGTTTGGGCCTCGGGAGCGCAATCCTGCGGTCGTGCGGGGAACGATGCATTCGGGTTAGGGTCATAAGGGCGCGCAACCGGGCAGAAATGCACGGGATGGTTCTTGACGGAGTTGGGAGCCACCAGACCATGCGCCTAGGAGCTTGCCCAGCTATCTACGGCCGTGACACTCTCACGTAATAATGAGCAGGCTGTATACGCCCAGAGCCCCCCGAGGACGCGGAGGGGTTCCTCCCACGCAATGTGGCAGCCACAGCCCAGAGCTGGTGGAGAAGTCAACACTGCCTACCAATGGCTATGCCCATGAAATGTGGATGCCCTACGCTCAGCGCTGGGGGAAGACGAAGACTAGCCTAGGGGCCGGACGCGGCATTTGCTTGCTTCTTTTGGTGTTCGAGCTGCTGTTTTCTGGAACGAAGCCTGAGAGCTTCGAAACTCTATATTTAAAAAAGAAAAAGGGCCGGGGACTTTTCTCTTTGTGTTCTCTCGTTTTACCGGACTTGAATTCTCTCTTTCTGAATGGTGTTTCGCAAGGAGCCCAACGCTTCGCACCGCCCCGAGGCACCTCAGAGCCGGATGGCGAGGTCTTGCCGCCTCAGGGGCACGCATTTTTTTTAGCTGTCGACCCCCGCTCGGGGGCTCCGATCGCAGCATGGCATCACGACGCGAGACCTCAGGATGCCCCAGGGCCCCCGGGGCAGCGCCAGAAGGGACGGAATGGGGGATCGCTCGAGCGTCAAAAGGGGCTCCTGAGCAACGCGCCTCAGGAGCCTTACGGGTCATATAGCCACTCGACCCCCTGATGCCGTCCTTGGTTTCCGGTCGGCATCAGGAGTGTCGGGGCCTCGCCCCGTGAAGTGCGTCCTTGGTTTCCGGTCGCACCTAACGGCGGTGGGGAAATGTGCGGGACTGGGACTTGCCGACGTAGAGCGGTTCGAGCGTCGAAAGGGGGGCTCCTGAGCAGCGCGCCTCAGGAGCCTTACCGGTCATATAGCCACTCGCCCCCCTTGGTGTCGTCCTTGGTGATCAGGTCGGCATCGAGGGTGTCAGGGCTTGGCCCCGTGGTTGCGTCCTGGTGATCCGGTCGTACGCCACGGCGGTCGGGAAATGTGCGGGACTGGGACCCATAGACGTAGAGTGCCGAAAGGGCCCCCAAACCGTCCAGCGAGCAAGGCGGCAGTATCCCCAAACGGAGTCGCGGGTTGACTGGATATCCCAGTCGTGCCTCGCGACGCACGAGATCACCAGCATCATACAAGCTAAGTACACTCCCGAACCAAGCAAGAGCCACTTGGCTTAATAACGACCCGGGGACTGGATAAGGATTACGCGCACTAATGTGAGGATGCAGGTACTATGGTCACCGCGTGCGTCTGCCGAGGCCCCTGAGGACTGAAGCAATAGGGAAGGCGACACATGGGGAGGGGCTCGGCCACGACGAACCTCAAGGCCCGGAGCTCGGTAAGGGGCGACGGCTGCGCGTCGTCTCCTAAAGGGGAGAGCCTCGTGAGGACTATACTAGTGGCTATTGTGGAGCCGCAGCCGTGGCAACGTCGGGCCCCGCGTGAAAAAACCAAGTCGCGTCACGACCAGCAAGCAACCAGCGATTCAAGCAGGAGAGACAAGGAGGCGAAGGTAACACACAAAAGACTGACGCCCATCAGGGCAGAGTTCTTCTTCAAGCATTACAGGAACCGGAAAAGGGGAACAGAGGACGCCTAGGGGGAGAAGCCGTTGCCGCCGCCCGCGCCGACGGCCGGCTCAGCGTCGGAGTCGTCCTCCTCGCTGGAGGCAGGCACCTGGATGAACCGCTCCACCATGGCCTCCACGTGCGGGCGCACCTCGTCCCTAAGAGGGCGCTGGAGCCCGTCAGGCACCGGCTCCCCGACCCGCCGGAGGTCGAGCTGCGGGGTGAGGCGGTGCAGGTTGGAGAAGACGAGCGTCAAGGCGACGTCCAGAAGGTCACGCGCATCGGACGTACTGTCCGCGTCCACGCGGGAGACGCCGACCTCCAGCGCCTCCACCACCTTCTAGAAGAATTCAAGGTAGCCCGTCGCCGCGCGCGTTCGGCAACGCGGGGGCGTCCCCGACGAACCGGCTCACCGCGCTGGCCGCGCGGCTGGCGATGCCCGAGAACTGCTTGGCGCGCTGGGACTCCAGCAGCCTGGCGTGCGCCATCTCGTCCTGGGCGGCCTGCACGGCGTCGGCTGCCGCCTGTACCTGGGTCTGAAGGGACGCCAGCTCCGCTCTGGCCTCCACCTCGCCCCAGAGAGCGGCTTGGAAGGCGGCCTCGGCGGTGGTCAGCCGGGCCCGCAGCGTCTCCGCTTCCTCCTGAAGCTCGCCAAGCTTGCGCTTCTTGGCCGCGGGTGCCCTGGAGGTGGAGAGGATCATGCTCGGGACGCCGGGCGGAAGAACTGGAGAAGAGGGAGGCGGCACAATACTTACTCGTCGACCAGGGCCCAGCGTCAGAGAACCTGCGCCGACCCTGACGGCCCCCCACCGCTGCCTCCGGAGGAGGACGAGGGAGTCAGAGGTGCCGCGCACTTCCCCGCGCCCGTGTAGGAGATATGCCCTAGAGGCAATAATAAATGTTATTGATTATCTCCCTGTTCATAATTAGGTTTATGTTCCATGCTATAACTGCTGTGGTTCTCGAGTCTGCAATAACCACGAGGCTCGGAGGAAGACTCATATGCACGTGTGGGATAATAAACGGTAAAATGTATTCCTAGTCAAGCCTCTATGACTGGCTCAAGTATTGCATGATGATCCTGTTTTCCTGATCATGGGCATGGCTATGCCGGCAATTTTGAGGGCACAATTGTTGGTAGAACACTTGTGTTGAATCGACCCGATTGATGTTATGCTATGAGATACATTCGTCATAAGTTAATGGTTAATAACACAGCAAGTTAATGTTTGCATAATTCCTTAGACCATGAGAGTATCGAGTTTCTTCATGCTTGTTTCATGAACTTTGGGGTTTGTTAAACGTCATCCGTAAATGGGTGGCTATTACGGCAGCTTACGGGTTCATGGAAAGGTATGTCAAGTAACTTGATAGCTCAAGATTGGGATTTGCTCCTCCGACGATGGAGAGATATCTCTGGGCCCTCTCGGTGTTACGGTATCCATCATCGTCTTGCCAGACACAGGGTGATTTGATCACAGGGATGCCGGAACACGGGAACGAGAAAAGAGAACAATACCGGCAACGAGGTAACTGGCATTGTGGACAAGTGTTGATCCACGAGGATGCCGATGTTTCTCACCTCGGGTAATTGTAACATATCGCGAAGCAACAGGAATAGCACACGGCAACTGGAGGTTCACTCGAATATTCATTCGTGTGGGTATAGGGGTCAATATGGGTGTCCACGGCTCCGATGTTGATCATTGATCGGAAGGGGTTCCGGGTTATGTCTATGCTTCACCGAACCTATAGGGTCACACGCTTAAGGGTCATCTATCTGCTGAATACTAGACAAGGAGTCCGAGAGAAAGTCACTGGAAAAGTTTCGGAGACAACGGAAAAGTTCCGGAGAGAACACCGGAAAAGTTTCGGTAAAACCGAAAAGTTGTTTCGGATAAAACCATTGATCCAAAAAGGTTTCGGCAAGCACCGGGAAAGTTTTGGAGGTTGCCAGATTGGTCTGGTAATTTCTGGAATTTTTCCGGAGAAAAAACCGAAAAAGGTTTTCGGAGCTGCCGGAATTGTTTACCGGGTAAACGAAGATGGTTTTAAATTAAACCACCATACCGGAAATGTTCCGGAGCGCGTCCAGATAATTTTAGAGGGTGCCGGAAATGTTCTGGGACCTTCCGGAATTTTTCAGAAGAAATAGTTTCGGAAAACATCTTGTCCCAGCGAGAGGGGACAAGATCCCACGGATCGTGGGGGCTGTTTTTGGGCTGTTTTTGGGGGCGCCCCCTTTAGGGGACAGCCCCCTTGTGGCTGGACAAAGTGTTGGGGGGGGGCCCCCATGGTGGGGGGCAGCCCCCACAAATGGTGGAGAGTGTTGGGAGGAAGGTGGGGCCCCATGGGGGAACACCATGGACACGGGAACATGTTTTCTCCATGTTTGGTGGGAACATGTTTCCTTGTTTGGTGGGTGCTTGTTTTGTGGGCTGAAATTTCAGCCCCCCCCCCCCCTCACCCCTTCCACCACTATATAAGGAGGTGGAGAGGAGCTCTCCATCCTCACTCCAACTCTCACACACATGGCATGCATGATCTGCCTTTCTTCTCTCCCTCCCACGAAATAGTTTCGTAGAGCCGAAAGGCTGTCTGGGTTCCGGCAGGAACTAGTTCTGGACGGCGAAGCCCTGCCGGATAGATGACACCGTATGTGTGCAACTTTGTAGAGAGATCGTAGTTTCAGTCTTAGTTCGAGAGTGCCTCCCGAAGGGCTGTCCGTGTGACCGTCCGAGTTTTGGAGGTCCTCCCGAAGGGCTGTCCGAGTGACAGTCCGAGTTTCGGAGGTCCTCCCGAAGGGTTGTCCGCGACACCGTCCGGGGGACTGTGCGACCGCCTCCCGGAGGGCTGTCCGCGGGGCAGATGAGGGTATACATCCTCGCGGTTGGGAGGTTGTAAAATCCTAGCTGCGGGGATCTGCACCGCCGTTCGTCATCGACTCTACTTCCGCTGCGCTACGAGTCGGTAACGAAATGATCAAACCTTGTATGCAGTCTCCATAGTGGTCCTGGGCTGGTGCGTAGGTCGGAAAATTTTTGTTTTCTTCTGCGTTACCCTACAGTGGCATCAAGAGCCGTGCTATGCGTAGATGCAGGTTGCGATCTAGAATACATAGAGATGTATGGGTGTTGCATAATATAATTTTGGAGTAGATGAGATCTATTGCTGAAAATTATTTATGCGGGTAGCAGAAGAAGTCTGTTACCCGATGTTCTTGTTGCTTCCCTAAAATTTGCGTTTGCTCAATCTCGAGACAGCATGGTGGAATTTCACAAAGTTCTGGCAATCCGCGATCCTGATTGATCAAGGAAGTGCTATCAGTTCTTTGGGTTCCGCCATAGTCAAAAGAAAGATGAAATTCGCAGATGAAAGGGCAATGCAGATGTGATCTACACGGGGGTCACGCGTATGACGAAGTTCAGTATGGGGCTCGAGATTTTATTATCTCGTGTTTCATACACCCCGCAATGTTAATCTAGCCACTTGGATTATCATGCTTGATGATGGACGTTGGTAGCTTCGATTTGTTTCGAAACCTTAGAAGCCACGTAAAATAAAATTTCGCATGAACCGATTAGAGGCGTCTAACTTGGTTTTGCAGGATGGTTTGCATGTGCATGTGATGTGTATAGCAGTGTTCATAATAATTTGATTATGTATGAGATGGCTATATGATGTAAATTGATTTACATGACCTGCGTGTCATGATTCGGCATGATGGCTGGAGCCATATGATTGCACTTTAATGACCTGCGTGTCAACCTTATGTAATGCACTTATTTTATTAGCTATAGAGATAGCAATATTATCTTGTGCATCGACAAGGTGGTGGCAATCTTCGCGAAGGTGAACACCGACGCGAATGCCGGAGACGAAGAAATGAAAGACTTCTCCGTCAGAAAGGGCTATACCATATCATGCTATTATGAATTGCCTGAGATGTTTATCCCTTATGATGCACCCTTCTTGATTGCGCAGTAGTCGCTTTTTATTAGGGTGATCTCTCACTGAAATATCAAGTAGTTAGTGTTCTCCCAAGTGTAGCACCGTCACGGCACCTAACTTTTCGGGGCATTGCATGATCTCCATGGGTGCGAACGATTAGGGATGTGTGAGGCGGGTGAGTTGAGACCTCGCAGCGAGATCACTTGGTTGTCTTGACGTTCAGGCATGAAAGTCATGAGCTCGGAACACACGCATCGAAAGATGAACAAGAATCGCATAGAGATGTGATCGGCAAGTTTGCCTACCGATTGAAGTTCACGCCATGGGTGTTCATCTCGAACCGTGACGTTGAATGGATATGCGGGTCTTGAATCACTCACAATCAATTATGAGAGATATTGATTTGAGTGGGAGCGCACTATAGAATTAACTTGTTTAATTCTCAGTGCAATTAATTTTGAACACTGTCTAAGTGTGGTTTGCATAATAGTTGTAGAATAATGGCTCGCGTTTCCACCTTCCCTGTTAAAATTGAATAGCTGTTAAATATCTGGTTAAAACTTTACGGTTGGTAACGTAATGTGAGGATTGTCCTCAAGAGTGCCGAGAAGGACTTTGTCCTATCGCATGCTTTTGGTATTCTCCCGCTAATGCTATGGATCATGTGACTCTCGTCCTTCGATCCAAAAGCTAGAATTCCTTTTCAGTCAAATACAATATGTTTGCTTCCATGAGACCCGAACTTCGAAAGTTTGGATAGTTATGTGATATTCATGGAATCTAAAAATTATTTTCAGAGATAGACAAAGGCTAAAAGATATGAGATATCCAAAGCAATGTTTGTTTGCAAACTATTAGTAAAGGAGTTTACTATGCATAAGACTGATAAGAGAGGGATCCAGGAGAACGCCTGTCATATGATGAAAGGTGAATAAAACAACAACTTAAAGAGAAAGGAAGTGTCCGAAGGGTGTTAGTAAGACTTTCACGCCTAGGAAGTCCAGGGCTAACGCCACTCTTAAGTTGGGTGCTTCTTCTGAGAGTAGGAGAAATACTGAAAGTTAAACTGTTAGAAGTATAAAGGCAAAAGGAAAGAAGACTGGAATATCCAGCTCATGTATGAATGTCATACAAGTTTTTGATGTATAAAAGGCTGGTCAAAGATATAGTTCTTGAAAATTATGTATAAACATGTTAATCACTAATTCTTGGGTATTGTGAGTTAATCACAAAGATACCCGCTCGATTGCATTCTGTTGCAACTCGATGTAAGAACTACTATGGCCTGAAAGACTAGACAGGAATGAGGTTTAGATACACACAGGGAACATAGTAAATGTTACTATACCTTCCATTAGTGTATTCCCTATGTATTTACTTTCATAATTCATTTTAGAGTTTTACACTCTTGCCCATTGCATAAAGTATCTTGCAAGAAGGTTATTCATAAGAGAACTTTTGATGTTCGATGTTATGAATAACATAAGGGCCATACTTTCATTATGAATGAGACGTATGTTATGAATATTGATATTAATACATTGCCTCTGTATTTACTTTCATAATTCATTTAGAGTTTCATACACTCTAGCCCTTTGCATAAGGTATTTTGCAAGAAGGTTATTCATAAGAGAACTTTTGATGTTCGGTGTTATGAATAACATGAAGGGCCATGCTTCCATACAGGATGGGATGTATGCTATGAATATTGATGGTAATATGATACATCCATAACACTGACGCTAAATGTCGCAAGACTAAAAGAATACCACACAAGTGTGGCACTGCATTTGGTCACATTGGAGAAACCCGCATGGAAAATTCCATTATGATGGATTTTTGAAGTCATTTGATTTTGAATCATCTGACACTTGCAACTTTCCTCTGAAAAGTGAAGTGACTGAAATACCGTTCACAGGCCATAAGGAACGAGCAAAGAACATATTGGTGATCATACATTATGATGTGTGAAAGTCCAACAAATGTTGTTGCAAGTAGTGGATTTATCTATCTTCAGAAATGACTCAAGTAGATATATGGATATTTACTTGTTGAGACGTAAGTCTGGATCTTTTGAATTCATTCATAAGGTTTTCAAAAATGAAGTAGAAGTTGTTGTAACAAGAAAATTATGTTTCTACAATTCGATTGCAGAAAGGAATATTTGAGTTACAAGTTTAGCGAATGTCTGATGAGTTGTGAAAAGAGTTTCATAACTTGCACCTCCCGGAACACCAGTGCAAGTGAAAAGTCCGTGAAGATGTAATCGAACCATTTATGACATGGTAAGATCAAAGATGACATAAATAAATTTGCCATTATCCCTTTTATAGAGTGATGCTTTAGAGACTGCGGCTTTTACACTGAAAAGAGCTCCATCAGGTCTGTTGAAATGACGCCATGGTGTGGTACGCCCAACCATGTTATATCGTTTCTTAACATTTGGAATATGGGGCTTGTGTAAAAGGTTACAAACCTATTCCAAATCAGACAAGTGCTACTTTGTAAGGTTATCCCAAGTCATTGGGTATTTCCCCACCACTATACCGAGGCAAAGGGTTTTGCCGCAAAACGGTATGCTTTTAAAGAGAATAGTTCTTAAAAAAGGTGAGTGGGAGGACAGTGCAAACTCGACGAGATAACCAGTATCTTCGTCATCAGACCAAAGGAAAGAAACCTTGGAAGTGATTCCGGAGTTTCCTACTGCGACTGATACGGAAGTCTCTACAATAAAATGTATGGACTTCGGTCGAACTTGCAGCTGAACCACGTAGGCAGAGCTCGTGCAAACCTATCAGGTGCGCAAACGAGATATTGTTGTTAGACAACAGTATACCTACAATACACAAGGAAGTGTTGATGGGCCCTGACTCCGGAATTGGCTAAATGCCAATACAATCCGAGATAGTTTCCATATAAGTGATTCGAGATTAAAATCTTGATACACCTTTCAGAAGACTTAGAGTCTAACGAATATTTATGGAACTAAAAACTGATACGGATAAAAATGTTTTATCCATATAGCTCGACTTGTTGAAATAACAAGTTCAAGGAGTTGACTACGATGAGGTTGATTCACCGTAGCGATGCTTAATGTCGGTTCGGGTTGAACTAGCAATTAATACATATTTCAATCATGAGATATGAAACATGGATGTCAAAAGGATTTCCATCTCATGGAAATGAAACCTAGGACTTGTATGTGATACAGTCCAAAGTAATTTGTCGATCCAGAGGATGCTAGTAAGTATGCAAACTTCAGAGTTCCAGTGATGGACAGAAGAGAGCAAAGTGGAGTTGGAATCTTCGTCTTTGATGGAATGGTCAAAGGGGTTTGACTTCATCAAATGGGTATCGAAGATGCTTGTGATTCAAGAAAGTAAGTGGGAGCATAATAATATTTCTAAAAACGTTGTGTGCTTGACACATTGTTAATTGGAAGTAAATTTCTTGACACGAATTAGGACTTCATTTGAAAATAGTTTTTCGATGAAGTGCTTAGGCTAAATAGCCTCAATATTAGGCATGATGATCTATGGAGATAGATTTACCTAATGGGGCTAAGAAATGAATACATATTGACAAGATGCTAAAACCTTTTAGCATTTAAAACGCCAAGGAGTGATTCTTGCCGAAGTCACATGGAAAGAGTTTTGCGAGACTCGGTGTCCCAAAACACTGATGAGCAAAAATACATGATGGTGATTCCACACACTCTTGTGTTTGGATTAATCATGTATTCCATGGTATGTAAAACAACCAGATATGTCCAATACTCCAAAGTTGTTGTGAGTATAGATACCAAAGTGATCAAAAGTACTGATCATGGGACAACAGTGAAAGTTGTCATTAGGTACTAGAGTAGTACTGATGACATGTTTTCTCGCAAGCAGAGATTATGAAGTGCTCGTTGTAAGTAATTACATCGATACAGTCTTCATCAATGCTCCATGCGATTTTCGATTTAAATTAAGGGTTTTGTGTAATACACAACATAGTGGCACGGTAGTTGGAAATTGTTCCAAACAAGATACTGTGGCGAATTCTATAACAAAGGCTAAGTATGTTGACGCTTAAGAAGCGACAAAGAAGTTGTTGAATCATATAGTTCATTCATGAACTTAGTATGGTTCCAAGATGGCTTTGGTCTATGGGACACTATTGCAGATAGTTGCTCCATAGCTCAGTCTGAGGAATCAGGTTTCGACCAATGATTCACACATATGCAAAGCCAAGTCCACACAAAATATGAATTTTGTGAAAGCGTGAAAACGCGAGGATATGCAAAGTTACACACGGAGCTGAAGTAGTCAGATCCGTTGGACATCAGGCTATACCACATGCGAAGCATATTTTACACCAGTATGCCATAGGTGTAAAGTGCATTAGCATTGACTAGATTATTGACTCTAGTGCAAGTGGGAGTCTGTAGGAGATATGCCCTAGAGGCAATAATAAATGTTATTTATTATCTCCCTGTTCATAATTAGGTTTATGTTCCATGCTATAACTGTTGTGGTTCTCGAGTCTGCAATAACCACGAGGCTCGGAGGAAGACTCATATGCACGTGTGGGATAATAAACGGTAAAATGTATTCCTAGTCAAGCCTCTATGACTGGCTCAAGTATTGCATGATGATCCTGTTTTCCTGATCATGGGCATGGCTATGCCGGCAATTTTGAGGGCACAATTGTTGGTAGAACACTTGTGTTGAATCGACCCGATTGATGTTATGCTATGAGATACATTCGTCATAAGTTAATGGTTAATAACACAGCAAGTTAATGTTTGCATAATTCCTTAGACCATGAGAGTATCGAGTTTCTTCATGCTTGCTTCATGAACTTTGGGGTTTGTTAAACGTCATCCGTAAATGGGTGGCTATTACGGCGGCTTACGGGTTCATGGAAAGGTATGTCAAGTAACTTGATAGCTCAAGATTGGGATTTGCTCCTCCGACGATGGAGAGATATCTCTGGGCCCTCTCGGTGTTACGGTATCCATCATCGTCTGGCCAGACACAGGGTGATTTGATCACAGGGATGCCGGAACACGGGAACGAGAAAAGAGAACAATACCGGCAACGAGGTAACTGGCATTGTGGACAAGTGTTGATCCACGAGGATGCCGATGTTTCTCACCTCGGGTAATTGTAACATATCGCGAAGCAACAGGAATAGCACACGGCAACTGGAGGTTCACTCGAATATTCATTCGTGTGGGTATAGGGGTCAATATGGGTGTCCACGGCTCCGATGTTGATCATTGATCGGAAGGGGTTCCGGGTCATGTCTATGCTTCACCGAACCTATAGGGTCACACGCTTAAGGGTCATCTATCTGCTGAATACTAGACAAGGAGTCCGAGAGAAAGTCACTGGAAAAGTTTCGGAGACAACGGAAAAGTTCCGGAGAGAACGCCGAAAAAGTTTCGGTAAAACCGAAAAGTTGTTTCGGATAAAACCATTGATCCAAAAAGGTTTCGGCAAGCACCGGGAAAGTTTTGGAGGTTGCCAGATTGGTCTGGTAATTTCTGGAATTTTTCCGGAGAAAAAACCGAAAAAGGTTTTCGGAGCTGCCGGAATTGTTTACCGGGTAAACGAAGATGGTTTTCAATTAAACCACCATACCGGAAATGTTCCGGAGCGCGTCCAGATAATTTTAGAGGGTGCCGGAAATGTTCTGGGACCTTCCGGAATTTTTCAGAAGAAATAGTTTTGGAAAACATCTTGTCCCAGCGAGAGGGGACAAGATCCCACGGATCGTGGGGGCTGTTTTTGGGGGCGCCCCCTTTAGGGGACAGCCCCCTTGTGGCTGGACAAAGTGTTGGGGGGCCCCCCCATGGTGGGGGGAAACCCCCACAAATGGTAGAGAGTGTTGGGAGGAAGGTGGGGCCCCATGGGGGAACACCATGGACAAGGGAACATGTTTTCTCCATGTTTGGTGGGAACATGTTTCCTTGTTTGGTGGGTGCTTGTTTTGTGGGCTGAAATTTCAGCCCCCCCCCCCCCTCACCCCTTCCACCACTATATAAGGAGGTGGAGAGGAGCTCTCCATCCTCACTCCAACTCTCACACACATGGCATGCATGATCTGCCTTTCTTCTCTCCCTCCCACGAAATAGTTTCGTAGAGCCGAAAGGCTGTCTGGGTTCCGGCAGGAACTAGTTCTGGACGGCGAAGCCTTGCCGGATAGATGACACCGTATGTGTGCAACTCTGTAGAGAGATCGTAGTTTCGGTCTTAGTTCGAGAGTGCCTCCCGAAGGGCTGTCCGTGTGACCGTCCGAGTTTTGGAGGTCCTCCCGAAGGGCTGTCCGAGTGACAGTCCGAGTTTCGGAGGTCCTCCCGAAGGGCTGTCCGCTACACCGTCCGGGGGACTGTGCGACCGCCTCCCGGAGGGCTGTCTGTGGGGCAGATGAGGGTATACATCCTCGCGGTTGGGAGGTTGTAAAATCCTAGCTGCGGGGATCTGCACTGCCGTTCGTCATCGACTCTACTTCCGCTGCGCTATGAGTCGGTAACGAAATGATCAAAGCTTGTATGCAGTCTCCATAGTGGTCCTGGGCTGGTGCGTACGTTGGAAAAAATTTGTTTTCTGCTGCGTTCCCCTACAGCCCGCGCCGCTTCCACCGGACGCCATGAATGACGAGAAGATGGGAAGGAGAGAGGGTTTTCTCGGCGGAGCAAAGGAAACAAGAAGAAGCCTCAAGACTGCAATGCCCTTCCCTTGCCATGGGCGGGGCAGATTTATAGGCATAACCGAAGCCGTGAGACGTCGTGGGAGGGCAGGCGTCGTGCGCCTCTCGGGCGCCGCGAGGCGGTTCGATCAATGCAGTACCCTCTACGTCGCCTCTCCTGCCAACTGAAGGTTCACATCCGCGTGGCCCAAGGAGTAGAGGCCCAAAGCAGCGGCAGCATTCAGAGGGAGGCAATGATGACCGGCGCTGCACCCGGGCGTCGTGTCAATTTGACTTGGGGAGGTTCCGGACGCCCTCGGGGAGCGGAGGCGTCGCCGCCGGGGCATTCGACGCGTGCAAGGCCTGGCCCGCAGGCGTTTGGGGCCCGCGGCGCTCTGGGCCGACCACGAGGCTTCGCCCGTAAGCCAGCTCGAGTGCGCCTTGGGCCCGGGGGCTACTGTCAGCGTTCTGGGAACGGGGGTACCCAGACCTGCCTGCCTGCGGCCCAGGGCATGGCCCACTTCATCAACCAAGCGTGGCCCCACTCAAGACAAGGCCCTCGCGGGGCCCTAGCCTCGCGAGGAGGAGCGGCGTCAAGACTGGCAAGGGATGGGCCTCCCCAGGCCCCCTCCTGAGGCAGCGGAGATCTCTATGCAAGGCCCAGCCTCAGGAGTCAAAGGTGACGCGCAGAAGGACAGGCGGGCGCCAGGCAGGTGCCAGCGCGCCAGGCGGCGCAGTTTCCCCTTTGGTGCAAAGGGAGCAGAGACGTACGCGGGTTCCCAAAGCACCCCCCAAAGGTTTCCATTCCGGTGCAACAAGACCGCAACCACCAGCCCCACAGGACGGATGTCATCGCCTAGCCCACCTCTGCATCATCAACAGCTACTTTGCAGGCGAAGACCGCCTTTGGGCAAGGCGGGCAGGTACTCCTGTCCCCCTTCAAAATTGGCCGTTGTGGGATCCCTTCCCGCCATTGCGATAAGGGAATAGGACCCGAGCCACCGCTATATATAGAGGGTAGGCTGCACCGTAGAGAGGGATCGGGATTCCATTCCACCACTCTTCCACCACCAAGCCAACAGAAGGCCACGAACATCTCAGGAGCGCCCTCATGAGGCCCTGAAACACTGTACTAGTTCATCCACCCCACCTCCAAGTGAGGAAATCCACCAAAGCAGGAGTAGGGTATTATGCTTCGCAGCGGCCCGAACCTGGGTAAACTGTCGTGTTCATCTTCTTCCTCGTCATCGTGCGAGTTTGTTGCTGTGATCATCGAGTAGCGATCTAGGTTGGGCGAGGCTGCAGGTGATCTTCGCACACGCCCATGTGTTCGAATCTTAAGGGTTTTGCGGAGCCCGAAATCCGACAGGGGCATGTTTCAAGAATTTCAGATGAGTTGTGGATTTATGATGATTTAATAGCCAAGTTTCTCAATGTTTTTGGCCTCGTCATGACTTCGAGATGTTTGCAATCCATTCACGTTAATTGCATGGGACCTAAACAAGGAACCCAAGGACACAAATACCTTTTTCATCCCATTTTGGTGAAACGAAGCATGTTCTTTTAGTTCAAATTTGAATTATGCACATTAAATGTCTACAAACTTGATTAGTGTAGTATACAAAAAGGTAACGAACCATGAATAATTTAAACCAGTTCTATACGCCCGTCTGAAGCTCGTGCATGTGTAAGCACGGTGTGCGCGTGTCGTGCTAGCTCGAGCTTCCTTCTTTTAGAAGTTATCCAATTTGTATTAAAATGATGTTCTATCCAAAGTCCAAACATGCTTCTCCCGCCACTCTCCCAATCGGTCTCCCGCCACTCCCCTAATCGGTTTCCCGCCAAAGTGCCGACACCGTCATCAACCTCCTGGATAAGGAGGACGAGAAGGAGCAGGCAAAAGTGGCATCACGCCATCGAGCATGAGCAAGACGTCATCATCAGCCCCCATGCCACCATCGCACACGGTTTCCAATACTACGAGAAACGTTTGTGATGCCTGTCTGGTCCCACCAGGTGCCCATCGGGGCACGCCTTGTATACGATAGGAGGCAACCGTTACCAGCAAGACGCAGCTTTCCAGCCCGTTACCCATTCGATGGAACTCGGAAGTTAAGCATGCTTTCGGTGGAGTAGTCAAGGATGGGTGACCGGTTGGGAAGTTGCTAGATTTCAAGGTTCATTTAGGCGGTGTGATATGATCACTATAGGCATAAACAAAATGCCTATAGTGATATGTCATTCTGGCTAAATAAATCTTGAGATCCTTGTTTTGAAAATATCCATGATTTTATTTTGCTTCTTTTGCTGTTTTGAAAATGTCAAGGATCGAGTATGTGTGTTTGTGATATGTCATTGCGGGTAAATAAATCTTGAGATCCTTGTTTTGAAAATATCCACGGTTTTCTTTTGCTGTTTTGAAAATGTGAAGGATCGAGTGTGTGTGTGTGTATACCAATGCCTGTGTGTGGACCATGTGCCTATATTGTGCGGTTTCTGATGACAAACCTATCGGTGGGCCCTTAGGGTCTGCCATGCCTTTTACTGACAACGCTGGAAGGCCAAGGGTGTGTGTGTGCATGTGTGTGCGTGTGCGTGTGCATGTTTGTGTGTGTGTGTGTGTGTGTGTGTGTGTGTGTGTGTGTGCGTGTGTGTTGTGTGTGTGTGTGAACCCATATGCTTGTGTGTGGACCATGTGTCTACATTGTGCGGTTTCCGACAACAAACCTATCAGTGGGCCCTTAGGGTGTGTCATGCCTTTTATTGACAATGCTGGAAGGCAAAGGATGGGTGACGGTGTGTGTGTGTGCGGGGGGGGGGGGTGCGCGCGTGTGCCACACATCTTAAGGGGGTATATATATATGTCCAGTTATCTCAGCTAGGTGCATGACACATCATAGATAGTGTACCATTGTGTATTAATTGTTGAAACACCGGACCACACCATTTTCGCATATGCATTTGACCATATGCAAGGGGGTGATGTTCTTCTAGCCCCGCTCAACTGATCTTCAACGACGCGCCAACTTGTGGGACCGCGTGATCTATATATCCCTCTTGTTCGACAACAATATGTGATGGTTTGGCCATATTAATTAAGGTATAAATTCTCTTGGTTGTCTTACGAAAAATCAGACATGGATAAATGTGTGACAAAGTTTGAACCAGGTCATGTGTTCATAGGACCCCATATATCCTCCGGCACATAGTGTAGGGGGCAACACCCTATATTATGTTTGTCATGAAACCCTTTTCTGTCACATTGGACACTTTTAGGCATGCACATATGTAGCATGTGCAACACATTAAAGTTGCGCATTGCGAATTTAAACATGACAACACCATGTGCGTACATATATATACTTCATTTGAACCTAATTACAAGTCTTTTTTTGAGATTTCACTACGAACTACATATATATTTAGGAACGGAGGGAGTATATATTTGGGCCACTAATGAGCGTGGTTGTGTTTTGACCCTCTTTTGCGTTTTCTTTTCACATTTATCTCAAAGATGCTAGTATTATGTAAAATAGCAAACGAAACTGACGAAGCAACCGTATGCGATTGTACCCCGAGCAGACACGAATGTGCTACTCTAACGGTGTGTGATGCCCGTAGACAGCAAAATCGGCCTTGCCTAGTGGTGCCAACCGCAAGCGTCAGCCAGTGCAAAGGGGTAATGTGCACAGTACAAACCCAAACCCGACAGCGACCTATAAAAGATCTCGCCGGCGGCGGCTAACAGCTAATTTTTCCGCCGATAGCTCGCCACCACCACCACACACACCAAATGGAACCGTTGCTCAAGCATGGGGATGTGCATGGCGCCGTCCTGATAGTGTTGGACGACGACATGATAGAGGATTCTGACGCGTTGGCCGCCATGGCCGGCAACGGCAAACAGCCAGCTATCGCGGCCGATGACGACGGGATAGAGGATTCCGACGCGCTGTCCTCCATGTCGGTCAACGGTCAACCGTCATCTGCCGTAGCCGCCGCTGCCGCAGACGACCCCGAGTTTCAATGTCGGATACAGATGGCCATCGGTCTGTCCGTCCAGGAATCAGGCCTCGATGCGTTCCTGCGCGACGAGGATGAGCGTCGTCTCAGTGTCGGTGTGGAACAATCTATCGAATCTGCGGATGCCATCCGCAACGCGGATAGGGATCTGAAGCGGCAGAAACGGCGGGAGAGTGCGAAGAGGAAGCGAAACTCAGATGCAGAGGGCAAAAAGAGGCGGGAGCAGCACCAGAAGGCGGCGGAGCAGGCCGCCGCATGCCTCTCAGCGGAGTTGGAGGCCAGTGCAGGCCTTGCAGCTGCGGCGGCAGCCTTGGCAACAGCGGCCACGACGACCAGGGACGCAGCTCTAGCGAGATCGGCACCCGTCTGTATCCCGATGGCCCACTTGGACACCACGACATCTTCGTCGACCGCGGCAGACCTGGCGAGAGGCGCCACGGTCGCTCCGGCCGAGGTAGCCCCGCCGGTCTCCGCCGTGGAACCAGTGAAGCTCATCGACTTGACGAGGTCCGCTGAATACTCGTTCTGAGGCGTTTGTATGCATCCATGGCGTAGTGAATATTTTGTGCAGTTCATCTTCATGTAATTTGAGGAACTGTTTGTAAATTATTGAGCGTATGAACTAATGTCAACTAATCAGCTGCAAAATAAGGCATTTTGTGTTGAAAATTTGCCAAATGTTTGTGTCATCTGTTTGTGGGCATTTGGAAATTTAGGATGAATTTGACGTCTGCGACTGAAATTGAGGATGAACCGTGTGTGATGAACCCGCCTTGAGAAATCTCATAAAGAGCTACCCGTCTTGAGCGATGCAAAAATTCGTGGTTTTGCGGCACGGCATTTTGTTATAGTGTAGAGCGTACATGCTTTATTATGTTTGGACCGTGTGCCATCTTGGTTGCTCCCGCCCAGTTCGTTTGCCAAAATTTAATTGGAAGAGGTATTTCAACTGCATGCCGCCTTTCCTCGTCCACCGCACCGACCCTATAGTAAAATTTCAGATACCGAGGCATTTGAACCGTCGCCATCCCTCGTCCACCACCATCTCCACCCACACCATTACTACTAAAAATTTTAGCAGCAGCGGCACATCCGCAAACACCCCCCACCCCCCGTCCGCACAGCACCCCCCCTCCCCCTTCCTCCCCCGCTTGAACCCTAGCTCGCCGCCGCCGCCGCCGCCCACCACCAACCTCATCCGGTCTGCTCGTGCCTCATAGCTAAACAAGTTCAGGGTCCCCACCGATCCACATACGCCATCGCCGCCCTGAGTTTTTAGATGAGGCCGGCGGTGTCCCTTTCCCCCAGATCCCCATCCCGTACTCCAGGGAGTCGCAGCCTAATCAGCCCGACCACATCTCCCGTGGACCTCGAGGAGTGTACGAGCAAAAAGAGGTCTATCATGGCCTCTCCGCCGTACGCTGGTGAGGTGGCCGTCGTTCGCGCCGACCCTTCGATCCCGGACGAACACCTCGCCGCGGGAACCGATGAGGACGCGGCCTACGTTGCCATGCCGAAGGCTTCAAGTCTGAGGGAACGCGTGTTCCTGTATCTCAGGAGAGCTGGCTACGACATCAAGCTCGTCAACATCACCGGCTTCACCCGGGCCATGTCACAAGTTAAGTGGTCCACCGGGAACGCCTCTGGTTCAATCGCCGTCGATCTCTCCAAAGGCCTCGCCGCTGATCTCCTCTGCCTCGCGGTCATGGATTTGCGATCCTTCTACGCCATCGAGCCCCTTTTGTCCTTTCTAAAGGAAACGTTCTACGGCGGTGGCTTGGGATCCTTAGCTCCAAAGTCAGATCTCATCCACCAAGATAATGGCACACACTACGGCTGTTACAAGAGGAAACGTGCCATCTGCGACATCAGGGAGCGCACCCTGGGCACCTCATATCCCAAGTGGAAGGAGCCCATCCATGACAAGTGAGGCAACATCCTGTGAGAAAATCATACCTTTTATAGCTACCCGTCTCGTACCCATTGTTGTAATAGCTTTTGCCATGCGATAATCATGCAGTGTTTAATTGAACATTTGTCCAGTTGTCAAGCAGATGCCTTGCTTTTCTGTATCTGGTTGTTAGGTTGGTTGCATTGAGTATTTGTCCAGTTTTCAATGGCTATAGTTGGTTGTTACAGTGAGCATGAATGCCTTGTTTCTTTCAGTTATTCACAATGTGATGTTCATTATGTGCAAGTATGAACTGTATAGTTCAATTTCATCAATACCACCTGTTATGCCTGGTGTTGTAACATGTGCCCTTAACTCCCGCTTTAAACATTTATGCCTTGTTTCTCTGAATTTGGTTGCCAGGTTGGTTGCAGTGAGCATTTGTGTAGTTTTCAAGCAGATGCCTTGCTTTTCTGTATCTGGTTGTTAGATTGATTGCAGTGAGGATTTGTCTAGTTTTCAAGCAGACGCCTTGGTTTTCGTTATCTGGTTGTTAGGTTGGTTCCATTGAGCATTTGTCCAGTATCAAATGGCTATATTTGGTTGTTATAGTGAGCATATATGCCTTGTTTATTTCAAGCAGATACCTCGTATACTTGGTTGAAGTTAAGCCTGATGTACTTATCATGACTTTACACGTGCTTGCACAGGACAACAATGGGAGTGGCCAACGTTTTCCACCGAGGTTCTTTTCATCCCTCCGCTTATACTCCATCCGTTCCATCATGTAGTCCATATAGATTTTTGTGATGTATCTACATATACCATCTAAAATGTATACAATATAAAATTTTGTGATGTATCAAATGAAATGGAATTGCAATTCTAGATGTAAATGTTTTTCTCTACAAACTTGGTCAAAGTAAGTAAATGTTGACTTCTCAAAATGTTTATATGCAACACATAGTGGAACTGATGGAGTAATATATCACACCATTGTGCAACTGCATTTTAGCTTCTAATATTGGCTTCTTGCTTGTAGGTACATATGTCTTAGGTAAAGATCCATTCCTAGACACTTTTTGCATGTGGGGTAATGAAATATTCATGAACCAGCATCAAGTGAGGAAACTAAAAATGATTGTTAGGGAAAAGAGACGAACAATGCCAATTAGACTATTTGTTTACGCTCTATCCAACACAACAGTGAGCTGTAGGATGGTAACTACGAACTCTGTAGGCTTCTATTAGTACTGCCCATAATGAGTTGTCACACAACAATGTCTAAATCTTTTTCGTTTGCAGTGGTTCCCAAAGCAGTTTACTCAAGATTACCTCACAAAGTACATGATTGCAGGAAATGCAATGAAGGTTAAAATAAATCATCGAGACTACAATGAGCATCGAGAAGTCATAAAGAATACAGTGAAGGATGGGCGGGCGGCCATCACTAGGGGCTGGCCTAGAGTCGTTCGTGCGTTAGGCACGGAGGAGGGCACAATATGGGCATTCCGCTTCACCTTCTCCAGCATACAAAATGTCTTTCGGCTCTCTCTTTACCGTCTTTAGTACAACCGTGCTTCCATCATTCTTTATTTGTCCCTTCTGTAGTTTTCCTTTTTTTGAGAATTGATGCTTATGTAGTTCTTGAGTATATGTACATGTGAATCAAATTATGCATTCGTTCTTAAACCTAAACATGATTCGATATGAAATACAAGAATTCCTACTTTCAAATCTAAATTATGTGAATTATGAACAAAGGTATTTAATTAGGGGCAAATCCTGCTCTGCAGGCCATTACAATGCACACAATTTGAGAAAGCAAAATGTCTGCGATCAACTCCGACATCACAGACGTTTCTCCATTCGATGCGTGTGTGATGAATCTCGTCTTCCCGCACGGCAGACGAGAAAGAACGTGTGAGATTAACAACACTAGCGTTTGTGCTAGTCTCCTTATCACACACGATTTCGTATTTTGAACTGTGTACCATCATAAACGTTTGTCAAAGAAGAAAGCGTGCGATAGGCCTTCATCCGACACAGTTATTCTGGATGACATGTTTGGGAACTATGGATCACACGTTTGGGACGTTTTATAAATCACAAACGTTTATCAGAAACCCCGCATGTGGGATATATTCAACCTTCGCATACGGTTTTACAATGATAAACGTATGCACTCTTATATCATACCACAGATGGTCATGGTGGAACTAACTGTGTGTGATTGTCTCCTTATCATACACGCTTTATAATCGTGAACTGTTTGCGATTCGGTGCACATCGTAAACGGCGCTTCACAGAATAGCGTGTGCGATGTTAGTGTGATCTCACACGAGTTGCAAGGATGAACCGTATGGGAAATACACACATCTCAAACGATTATCCGGTGACCCTCGTTTGTGATAGGTGCGGACATCCCATATATACGCTTAGTTTTGCCAAACGTTTGCGTTCGTTGGCCACCATCGCCGACGGGTTTGCGGTGTCGTGTGGGATGGACCCCCCCTATCGCCCACACATGCAAGGAGACAGTTTGGAACTATGTCGCGGAAAGGGGTTAAAAACCGTTTGTATAGCACGTCGCTGCACCATGCAACAAGGCCCTCTATGGCCTCAAGCAGGCCCCTCGGGCGTGGTATGACAAACTGAAGGAATTCCTCATGAAGAAAGGCTTCAAACCCGGTTCACTTGACCCAACTCTTTTCACAAAATCATATGATGATGAGTTATTTGTGTGCCATATATATGTGGACGATATCATCTTTGGATGTACTGACAAATGTTACAGTGATGGCATCTTCAGATTCGTCAACAACGGAATGGCATCTTCATATCTCAAGAGAAATACCTCAAGGATGTCCTGAAGAAATTCGGCATGCAGGATTGCAAAGGCGTCAAGATTCCTATGCCCACAACTGGTCAACTCTGCACTGACGAAAATGGTAAAGATTTCAATCAAAAGGTATACCGCTCCATGATTGGCTCTTTATTGTATCTATGTGCATATAGGCCAGATATTATGCTTAGTGTTTGCATGTGTGCCCATTTTCAAGAAACACCGAAGGAATCACACCATAAGGCTATGAAACATATTCTTCGATATCTAGCTCACACACCAACACTAGGATTATGGTACCCCAAGGGCTCAGATCTTGACCTCATTGGATATTCTGATTCTGATTATGCCGGTGATCGTGTGGATCTTAAGTCAACATCAGGCACATGTCATTTCCTCGGACGATCCTTAGTCTGCTGATCCTCGAAGAAGCAGAATTGCATGTCACTATCTACTGCTGAAGCTGGGTACATTCTTGCTGGTTCCTGTTGTGCTCAATTGCTATGGATGAAGCAAATCCTCAAGGACTATGGCATCAACGTGAAGAATGTCCCTCTCTACTGCAACAACGAGAGTGCCATCAAGATTGCTTACAACCCAGTTCATAACTCAAAGACCAAGCACATCCAGATTCGCCATCATTTTCTTCGTGACCATGTGATGAAGGGCGATATCTTCATCGACCACGTGAAGACTGAAGAACAACTAGCTGATATATTCACAAAGCCCTTGGATGAGAAGAGATTTTGCAAGTTGCGGTGTGAGCTAAATATCTTAGAATCTTCGAATGTTCTTTGAAAGGACACACATTCTCACACTTATGCAAAATTGATGACTTTGATGTGCAACACACGAAGTAACGTTTTTCTTCAATCAATGAAGACTAACACTCTAAGTGTGAAGAAATTAATGAAGAATTCGATTCTTAGAACCCTACGACAATTGTACGCGGTGTCTGAAATCATCATTCTTATACGATGGGTCACGCCACCACCACAGTTGAATTTCTTCAGAAATTGACTTTTTCATCATTGTGCAAATTCTTCAAATTTTCAAATTCTTCAAGTTTGCAAATTCCTCAAAATTTCAAATTCTTCAAACTTTTCAACTGATGTTCTTCACATGAGTTTCTCTTCATTGACTATATATATATTGTCGGCGTTCTGGGAACGGGGGTACCCAGACCTGCCTGCCTGCGGCCCAGGGCATGGCCCACCTCATCAGCCAAGCACGGCCTGGCGCGACTTCACTCAAGACAAGGCCCTCGCGAGGACCCTAGGCTCGCGAGGAAGAACAGCACTAAGATCAGCAGGGGGACGAGATTTTTCCTAAGGTGGTAGGTGTTGTAACACTCCAAAGTTTTGATTTGGTTTTTACGAAATTCTTTATTTGATTTGAAGGAGGTTATTTGAATTCTTCTAAAAGACTCTCCTTCTAAAAAACTTTTGATGACAAATCTTTTATGAAACCTTTCTCAATCTTGATTCTGGTCTTGAGGGTTTTTCAACATGGGTTGTTTCAACACAAGTACCATGGTGGTATTTGGATATTTCCTTATTTAAAAAGAATTCTTATGGATTTGGATTTAATCTTTCCCTATTCCCAAATCTCCTATGCTACTCTCTTGCCATAACCTTCATTGCAAATTTTCTTCCAAAACTCTCCTCCCTACTTTGGATCAAGCCAAGCATCCAATTCCAGCAAGGTTCAACCTATTTTAAATTTTATTTCTATTTATTCTATCCTCAAACTAATTTCTGATAAATATTTTGGACCCTTGGGATTTACAAAGGAAGTACTAGATTCCTTTGAGCCTTGACCCCAAGGAAATTATCCTAGCTACTCATTAGTACCCTCAACCTATATCACCAAAGAAATGTTGGTCCACAGTTCAAATTTTTTAAAATTTGTTTATTGCAAATTTGCACCTGATTTACTGTTTTTGATGCAAACCATTCTTTCCCCTTTCCAAAAATTCTGAGAAAAATCAGGGAGCCTCTAGAAGCCCCAATGGATAAGTCCTCCAAATTTCAGCTCAAAACAAATTTTCCACGTGCCTCAAACATTTCATCGAACAGGTGGCATGCACTGTTCAGTCAAAGTTCAGAGTTTCAGTGTTAGCTTTCAGAGTTTCAGTGTCGTTTTCGTCAGTCGTCAGTGACAATCTCGCTAGTGTTTGCCCTGGCGTCTTGCTCCATGTTCCTCCTTCCTATCCATCGCGCCGCACGGTCGTCTGGACAGTTGCGAGTGTCGGTGGTGAGCTGGCAGGAGGGCATCGTTCCCGTGAGCGGCGGCAGCAACGCTCGCTGCGGCCGCCAGAGAAGTTCAGCGAGGAGCGGCGCCGCCCAGCACCGCCCAAACCACCAGGAGCCTCCGCGTGGCCGTCCCCCACTCCTGCGCGCGCTGCAGAACCGTCACCGTGGCCTGGAGCCAGAGAGCGCGCCCTCTGCAGCCGGTGCGCGCCCGTGAGGCCGTTCCGTCGAGACCATGGCGGTAGACCACCTTTGATCGAGCTTAGCTCAAAAATGGAACCGGTGGACCAATCCGAAGATGTCCAGTCACCGTAATCCCCAGCTCAGCCACCTCCTCGCCGTAATTTCTCGCCGGAGATATTTTGCTCGCGGCACCCCCATCGCCCGCCTATAAATAGAGGCCCCCGAGACCACCCAGCAAACCAACACCTCACCACCTATCCTCCTCACCATGCCACGCTCATCAGAGGACCTCGGGGAGGTCTTCTTCCTCGCCTCCGGCCGCCTCGATCCGCTTCAGGCGCCAGTTAAATTCGCTCTGGTTGCTCCATCTCCTCAGCTCAAATTTGGTCAGAAGCCTCCTAGTGCACCCACTCTTCTAACCCGCACACCAATTTGTCATCTGCAACCCTCTCCAGTGAGATCCATCATCGCCCGAAAGCACCACCCGACGGAGAAGAAGTTGTCGTCGCCGTGGTGCTCTCCGGTGACTCCTTCCACCACCCACCGACGTGGAAGGACCTCCTGAGCACGCCGGTACCTTCCTCCCTCCCTGGTTCGCAGTCAATCGTCGCCGGTGTCCACCGCAAGCTTCTGGCGCCGGCGAGCTCCTTTTAAACCTGACATGAGGGACCCCCTTGTCAGCCTCTCTTCTTCTTTTCGAACCGTTTTCTGAAGACGCCTTCGGGCAGAGTACGTTTTCTTCTTGAGTTGGCGTACTTCAACTGAACCGTTTTCTGTTTTATTCAATCTAGCCCCTGGAAAGTTTTCTATTTATAACAGATTAGTCCCTGGACTAAAACCCTTATAACTTTTAAACAAAAGATGATTTTGAGTTGATTATTTTTGTGTCATCTTTAGTTTTCTGTCTAGTTTTTTATCATATTTATTTGAAAAATATTTGGAATAACTTTTATGCATGCACGGTATTTACGTTAGTATCCGATTGTTTGCATAACGTAGATACCGAAGGAGGAGACGCTGCCATCAACTTCGCCGGGCTAGACTCCGACTACTCCGATCTAGGAAAGCATGTTTGAACCTTTGATATGATGAGTGTTTTTCATGTTTGCTTGAATGGTTGTTCTCATGGCATGTTTATATAAGCATATGTTGAATGTTATGTTTCATGCATGATAAGTTGCAAGTGAGCTACAAACTTGATGTGATCATGATATATTGGACAACCTAGACATGTGGTGACATGATAGGTTGTATGCTGGTATTGTTGGAGCATGCCGGTATTATCAAAGAAAACTGTTTAACTCCAGTGTTGACATAGATCTAGTCTTGTTCCCGTTCGCCTTATTTTCGTGCTGCCACATGTTTTCTGCAAAGAATACGGTTGAGTAAGTTGCAAACCTCTTTCCATGTACACACCAAATAGAGGGGCCGTGATGAGGGTTCCATGGCCCTGGATTAAAGCCCGTCATCCGGTCAGGGGGCATGGGTGTTTCCGGTTGGGACCGAGAGGGGGGCACCCCTTAGTAGCGCGCGGTATAAATTTGATCCCATGCTATTCGAGGTGTTGGCCTCCCCGTCTTAAAGTTTTTCTTGAACGTTGCCTAGGGTGATACCTGCCATCGGGATGTGAAATGGGTGTGTACTAGTTAGGTGTGTTTTCTTCTAAAATACCGTAAACGGAACTAGTCCTTCGGGATTACTGAAATCCGTTGGCTGTGGGTAAAGAGTACAACCTCTGCAGAGTCAAAACTATTCGAATAGCCGTGTCCACGGTCAAGGACGTTGGTTGACAGGTCAAGTGTCGGTCTCAGTGTCAGTCTCTGGAGAACTAATATGTTAAATGACAGAAGTAAACTAGGATGAATATTATTCCTGTGGATGGACTAACCTGTTTATTATTGTGATGTGCTGAGTATTCCTTGGGATGGTGTTACCTCCTGGATTACTCGTATTCAAATGTTGAAATATAAGCCCTTTATGTGATGTCGCTCAGATGTCCGACTGTGGCATTCTTGTTGTCTACTTTCATTATAAGCCCTTTATGTGATGTCGCTCAGACGTCTGACTGTGGCATTCTTATTGTCTACTTTCATTATAAGCCCTTTATGTGATGTCGCTCAGACGTCCGACTGTGGCATTCTTGTTGTTTACTTTCATTATAAGCCCTTTATGTGATGTCGCTCAGACGTCCGACTGTGGCATTCTTGTTATTTATTTTCAGTACAAGCCCTTTATGCGATGTCGCTCAGACGTCCGACTGTGGCACGTACTGTTATTTATATTCCAGTATAAGCCCTTTATGTGGTGTCGCCCCGACGCCCGACTGAGGCATGTTTATTTATTCTTACCTTTCGAGGCGTCGCTTCAGACACCCGATCGGTCTTCTTTTATTTTATTGGGATTTCAGGAGGACTACCGTCCGACTTCCTTTTTATCTTGCTGTGCAAAGTTATTACCTGGGTGTGTATTATTAATCTGCTCATGTGCATCATGTTTGCATTTGTTATATCTTATGTCCAAACTGTCTTGCGAGTACATTCAAAGTACTCACCTGGCTTGTTGATTTGGCCAGATGTTGACGAAGGCGATCTTATGGATGAAGAGTTCGATAGCGAGTCCGACGCCTAGAGGAGTCCCAGTCAGTCCCTTGCGATCCTGGAGTTTGCCACTTGTATTATATACGCTTCCGCTACCCAAATAAAATCATCGAGCCTCACTCCGACGCTTGATGAGATGTCAGATATTAGAGTCATGTCACCCACTCCGTTGAGACATATCCACCACTACCATATATTGTGAGTCAGTAGTTATGCCACCATATCCATTGTGTCATATCCGCCTTTATGTTTAATATTGGCGTGCTTGTAATAAATTGTTGAGCAGCCTCAGCTCAACCCTGTATAATATTAAGTACTACTGGATTTCTGTATCAAGGATTTGTCTACCAGTAAGAAGGATTTTCTGTAATGGTCTGACTGAAGGGGCGATTTTTCAATAAATGTTTTATTGAAAAACCGGTCCTGACAGAAGGTCTCCAACAACATCGTGGAGTACGAGGGCCTCATCGCTGGCCTCAAGGCGGCGGCGGCCTTGGGGGTTCGGTGCCTCACCGTCATGGGCGACTCCCAGCTCCTCGTCAACTTCTCCAACAAAGATTATACACCCAAGGACGAGCACATGGAGGCGTACTTGGAATAGGTACGTAAGATCGAAAAACGTTTTCAGGGTTTGGAATTGCAGCACATCCCGCGCAACGCGAACAAGGAGGCCGATGACATCGCCAAGAGGGCGTCGCCCCGCGAGCCCCAGGAGCCGGGCGTCTTCGAGGAGCGGCTCTTCAATCCCTCCGCGGCGCCACCCACTGAGGACCTGGCGCCACGGAGTGAGGAGCTCCCCCAGCGCCGCCCTTGGGGGCTCCGGACTGTGGCCAGGCCTCAGGAGCTCGACTGCTCCTGGCACTGGAGCCTCAGGCCGACGACTGGATGCAGGAGTTCAGGGCGTACCTACTTCACGACACGCTACCGGAAAAGGAGGAAGACGCGGAGCGCGTAGCAAGGCAGGCCACGGCCTACTGCTTGCAGGACGACGACTTGTACCGCAGGCGCCCGAACGACGTCGCACTGCGATGCATCTCCAAGGAGCAGGGGTGCGAGCTGCTGGCCGACATCCACGGAGGGGACTGCGGGCACCACTCCTCGCCGCGCACCCTTGCATGTAAGGCGTTCCGATCAGGCTTCTACTGGCCCTCGGCGCTTAACGATGCCATCGAGTTGGTCCGGTCTTGCGAGGCCTGCCAGTTCCACGCCAAACAAATTCACCAGCCCGCCCAGGGCCTCCAGACCATCCCGCTCTCCTGGCCCTTTGCGGTCTGGGGGCTGGACATACTGGGGCCCTTCCCACGGGCAGCGGGTGGGTACCACTACATCTACGTCGCCATCGACAAGTTCACCAAGTGGGCGGAGGTGGAGCCCATGCGCACCATCCTAGCTGGATCGGCCATCAAGTTCATCAAGGGCCTAGTAAGCCGGTTCGGCGTCCCCAACCGCATCATCACCGACAACGGTTCGTAGTTCACAAGTAACCTCTTCAAGACCTATTGCGCTAACCTTGGAACGCAGATATGCTACACCTCGATAGCCCACCCACGGAGCAACGGCCAGGCGGAGAGCACCAACGCGGAGGTCCTGCGTGGCCTCAAGGCAAGGAGATTCAAGAAGAAGCTGGAAGCTTGCGGCAGGGGTTGGGTCGATGAGCTTCAGTCCGTACTGTGGTCCATCCGCACCACCGTGACTAAGCCCACCGGCGAAACCCCGTTCTTTCTCGTCTACGGAGCCGAAGCCGTCCTCCCCCACGTGGTCAAGCACCGGTCCCCGTGGGTCTTGGCATTCGACGAGGAGCGTCAGGATGCCGCGCGAGGAACGGACCTCATGCTCGGGGAGGAGGCACGTCGCCGAGCATCGCTCCGAGCTGCGAGGTACCAGCAGGCGCTACGGCGCTACCACTGCCGTAACGTCCGCTCCAGGACCCTCGAAGTCGGAGACCTCGTCCTGAGGCGGGTTCTCTCCAGGGAGGGCTTGCATAAGCTCTCGCCCATGTGGGAGGGCCCGTTCAAGGTCGCTCATGTCTCCAGGCCTGGTGCCGTGTGCCTGGAGACTCAGGACGGGGTCCCCATCCAGAATGCCTGGAACATCCAGCACCTCCAAAACTTCTACCCGTGACACTCTCACGTAATAATGAGTGGGCTGTATACGCCCGGAGCCCCCCGAGGACGCGGAGGGGTTCCTTCCCACGCAATGTGGAATCCACAGCTCCACGCTGGCGGACAACACTGCCCTCCAATGGCTATGCCCATGCAACGTGGATGCCCTACGCTCAGCGCTGGGGGAAGACGAAGATGAAGACTAGTCTAGGTGCCGGACGCGGCTGTTATTTGCTCTTCTCATGTTTGGATTTGCCAACTTTTCTGGAACAAAACTCGGATTTTTTTCCAAATCATGTTTTAAAGAAACGGGTCAGGGATTTGTTTTCATCGCCATTTCCTATCTTGGGTTTTCTCTCTTCGGGTCGAGCACTCACCTGCTCCCCTCCCCCTCGCACCCCGCGAGCGGGGGCTGGGGGGCACGGTACTCGCACCTCGCCAAGGCCTTGGCGCCCGGATCCTCGCGTGGTACTCCCGGATGAGCCAGCAGGCGCGTAGCGCTTCATACTCACTCGGGGGCTCCACTCATGGCCCGACGTGCCATCTCGGAGCCTCAGGAGGCCCGCCCCTCCCGGGGCAGGAAACAAAAATTTTCTTTGGGGAGCCGCTTGAGCGTCAAAGGGGGCTCCTGAGCAGCACGCCTCAGGAGCCTTACCGGTCATATAGCCACTCGCCCCTTGATGTCGTCCAGGTGATCCGGTCGGCATCAAGGGTGTCGAGGCCTCACCCCGTAGTTGCGTCCTGGTGATCCGGTCGTGCATTATGATGGTAGGGAAATGTGCGGGACTGGGACCTGCCGACGTAGAGCTGCTTGAGCGTTAAGGGGGCTCCTCAGCAGCACGCCTCAGGAGCCTTACCGGTCATATAGCCACTCGCCCCTTGATGTCGTCCAGGTGATCCGGTCGGCATCAAGGGTGTCGAGGCATCACCCCGTAGTTGCGTCCTGGTGATCCGGTCGTACATTACGTTGGTAGGGAAATGTGCGGGACTGGGACCTGCCGACACAGAGTGCCGAAAGGGCTCCCAACCTGCCTCACTCGTAAGAAGAAGAAGTCCACAGGACGTCCAGACTCCCCAAGCGCAATAGCCACGCCTCCCCGACCCTGGAGCCTACCGCGAGCATGACAAGCTAAGTACCCTAATCACAACCGAAAGGCGGTCTCAACTAACAAAGACACAAAGGCCAGGACACATGACAGAAGTGCTGATAAAAGAGGCAATCGCCCAAATTCATTACACGCCCGCAGGGCCTCCCTTGGTTCTTTGATTGCAGGAGCAGGAAAAGAGGAGGAGAAAGAAAGTGAGAAAGCCCCCACGGGGGCTGCCACTCCGGGAGCCCCGGCGTCGGCGCACCAGCGCTCAGTCGGTGTCCTCCTCTTCCTTCACGGGCCTGTGGAGGCGCGCCGGCACGGACGCTTCTGGAGCGGAGGAGCGACGCCGCGGCGGCTGGCTACCCCCCAAGGTCTGGGCGCGCCGGCGCAGTGGCGCGTCATAGCTGCTATCACTGCTGTCGCTCGGGCTCCCCTCAGAGGGGGTGTCGCTGCTGCTGGAGGCGCGGCGCCCGTCGTGAAGGGCAAGCTCATCCCCAAGATCGCCGCGGCCGTCGTCTTCCGGGCAGCACCCGAGGCGCTCGCCCTCTCCCCCGAAGATCTTGACGAAGAGTGTCGCCACCCCGTCATACTTGAAGTGAAGGGTGCGCCTCCCCTCTAGGCCACGGGCGTGGGCAAACATCTGCCACCCGCGGTTCAGGTACACGTAACCCCCGGGTGTGACCTCGACCTCCACCCACGATGCCGCGTTGCAGCAGCCATCGGCCTGCAGCCATAGGCCAGCAGGCCCCCAGGCCGGCAGCGCCCCTGCGAAGAAGCGCAGGAGTTGAAACCAAGCGGCCTCCGGCCTATTCGCCCACACCACGAACTCCTGGGCCGAGTCGGCCGAATGGAGCCGCGGGCGTGGCGGCCGGGTGGCCACCGCCGCCCTCCCACCGCGGGCGACACCACCTCGACTACTGCGGCCGCCCGCGCTGGACGGAGCCCCCACCGCGTCCGCCGATGGTAACCCCGGGTCGCGTTGGAGCATGACCGCGCCCACGGGGAACCACCGTCGGCGTCGTGGCATGCTTCCGGGAACGGCCGCGGCCCCTCCTGGGCAGCGGTGAGGCAGGGCTCTCCTCGGAGGCCTTCCCCTTCTCGGCGACAGAGAACTTCCTCACTGAAGCCATGACTGGGAGAGCGGCAGCTTGGAGATTAGGAGGCGAAGAAGATGAAGATGTGTTGAGGGCTTTCTCGCCCTTGCCTGCTTATATACAACCAAGGGCCAACCGGCGCCCCCTCGCATCTCGGGAGGCATGCAGCTTCTGAAGGGTTACATCCGCGCGGCCCAAGGAGAGAAGGTCGGGGGAACAGCCGCATTCAAAGAAAGGTAATGATGACCGGGGCGGCGCGCAGGCGTCAACTCCGTTTGACCAGGGGTCCTCGACGTCCTCAGGAGTAGAGGCGTCGCACCCCAGGCGCTCTACGCGTGTAAAGCCTGGCCCGCAGGCTTTTGGGGCCCGCGGCGCTTCGGGCCGTCCCCAAAGGCTTCGGCCAGAAGCCAGCTCGAGCGCGCCATGGGCCCGGGGGCTACTGTCGGCATTCTGGGAACGGGGATACCCAGACCTGACTGCCTGCGGCCCAGGGCATGGCCCACCCTGTCAGCCAAGCACGGCCTGGCGCGACTTCACTCAAGACAAGGCCCTCGTGAGGACCCCAGGCTCGCGAGGAAGAACAGCACCAAGATCAGCAGGGGGTGGGCCTCCTCAGGCCCCCTCCGGAGCAGCGGAGATCTCTATGCACAACCCGGCCTCAGGAGTCAAGGATGACGCAAGGAAGGGCAGGCGGGCGCCAGCGCGCCAGGCGGTGCAGTTTCCCCTTTGGTGCAAAGGGAGCAGGGACGTAAGCGGGTTCCCAAAGCGCCTCCCAAAGGTTTCCATTCCGGTGCAACAAGACCACGACCACGAGCCCCGCAAGGCGGATGTCATCGCCGAGCCCACCTCTGCATCATCGACAGCTACTTTGCAGGCGAAGACCACCTTTGGACAGGGCGGGGATGTACTCCTGTCCCTCTTCAAATTTGGCCGTTGTGGGATCCCTTCCCGCCATTGCGATAAGGGAAGAGGACCCGGGCCACAGCTATATATAGAGGCTAGGCTGCACCGTAGAGAAGGACGGATCCACAGACAAGGCAGAGGGCCAAGAACACCACTCGAGCGCCTTCGCGAGGCTCCTCACCACTGTACTAGTTCAACCACCACACCTCCCCGAGAGGCAATCCACCAAAGCAGGAGTAGGGTATTATGCTTCGCAGCGGCCCGAACCTGGGTAAACCACCGTGTTCATCTTCTTCCTCGTCATCGTGCAAGTTCGCCGTAGTAACCATCGAGTAGCGAGCTAAGTAGGGCAGGGCCGCAGGGGATCTTCGCACACGCCCCTGTGTTCGAACCTTGAGGGTTTTGCGGAGCCCGAAATCCGACATATATATTGAGTTTTTCAATGTCCTCAACAACATTCACTTATAGCTAATTCCTCAAGTTAATTTTCTTCTAAGTGAATGTGATCGGACCCATTCCCCCTCTATGCTAAACTCAACCCAGTCTGTTCACAAATTCTTCATATGCGTTCTACCTTGAAACCCGTTCAAAGTCTTCACTATGTCCTTGTCAGCTGAAGAATTTGCAAACGAAAACTTTAAAATTTTCAATTTCAATTTTTTTGGCGGTTGCCGCTCAAACCATTCCGATTCCCATGACTGGATAACCCACGATCCCCCACTATCTCCACTACTCAGTAGGTGGCTGACACATGTCGCGTGGATAGCAAGGGTCAGGGGTATACTGGTCAAAAATCTTCAGACCAGTTAGCTTTTACTGCGGCTATAAATACCCCCTCCCTCCCACTTGCTCGATTTACTCCTCACTTCCATCTCTCTGGAGCTCAAGACCTAGCTCCGCCGCTAACCTCATCGTCGCCGGAGAGGAAGAGCTTCGCTGCCTCGACCTCGCCGTCATCGTACTCACATCGGCCGCGGAAGTCTTCACTCCGCCGCCGCTGTAGCTGTCTCCCTCTACCAAGCGAGGGCATGGGAGATCTGGACTGATGAAGTCCTCCACTTCACTTCTCTATTCGTCGTGTTCATCGCATACGGTAAATAAAAGCTAGTTTTATTGCCATTTTTTGATCCCAATGATTTTCACAAAATCCTCAAAAGGTGTTTATTCTTCAACAATCCATCTCTTAAGCACCAAACAAATTCCTTCTCTTGATTTATTTTGCTAAGTTATGATTTTCTTCAAGATTCCTCAATTATGTGGATCTTCAAATCTGTACAACTCTAGAACCTAAGTCAAGAACACTTAGTGAAATTCTACAAGTCATCTATGGTCAAATTCCTCAAACTTGATACTTTTGCAAAATATTCTGAGAACATATATGACCTCTTCAAAATTCTTCGCACCTATACTCTGTTCACATGTACAAAATGTCAGCTGATGAATCTCTAGGTTCTCATCAACTTAACTCATTTGCAGCGTTCCTCGAAGAGAAATTGCACACTTTGTCAGAATCCTCAAGAGCACAAAACCCTCAGCCGAAGAAAATGACTGAGGGCAAAAGACCACAGAGAGGAGATGTGTATGAGAATGGAGAGAATATCGGTATGTCACTCCAAAATACATGAAGAAATTCTCTATTAAACCTCCATGCAACAGACCTCCTTTGGCTGAAGGACAAGAAGCTGATCCCACTAGTCTCAAAACTGGTGAAGATTTTCCCCATGACTGGGAAAAGCACCAAGCCAAGTTGGCACAAAAGGCAAAAGATGTCATGAAGAAATTTAATGAGGACTCTGCTGCTGCTGTTGCTGACAGTGCCTCTGCTAGTGCCACTGCCTCAAAGAAATCTATGGTGAAGAAATCTGCAGTGAAGCCAAAGTCCTCAGCACGAAAGTCCTCAGCTCCAAGTTCTCCTCAGCAAATACCTCAGGTAACTTCATCAAGGGTTGCTGCAAAAACCTCAGTAGCTGCACAATCCTTAGCCGCTGTTGCCAAGTCCTCAACTCCAGTACATCTAGCAACATGTCAAAGGACTGCAGGTTTTTCTATTGCTTCAGGGGCCTCTGCAACCTCATCAGCCCAAGCACATTCATCAAGCAGTCCCACGTTATTGAAGATAAAAGCAATTATTGGACGAGGCAGGAGGCCAAGTCCTCACGTTAAGAAAGTTGTGTTTCATGTTCCCTCAGGATCTGAGGATGCTGATGCTGATGATGAAGAACTGGCTTCTATAGTCACAAGCAAGCAAGAGAGAGTGGCACAAGCAAAGGGGACTCAAATTCCTCTCATGCTTGACCCAAAGATTGTGTTGGATTTCATTGACTTATGGCACCAGGATCCAAATACTCCCATTGATGACTTGAAGCTTCCACCCGGCCCAAGTCATGTCCTCGTTGCTTTCATTGGTGAGGAAAAATGGAAGTTTGAGCAGGCCAAAAGGGCCAATAAAGCTCAACTAAAGAAGGAACGGTTTATGAAGGACAGTGTCCTAAACCTGACGCCATATCAACTTGTCTCTGTTCAAAGGGATATCAAAGGCCTCAGTGAAAAATATAATAGTCACTACTCCAATTGGCAAGGAGCCAAGGGCAGATTCATCACGATGGCTGACAAAGTCATCAAGGATCACAACTCAAGCAAGCTCTTCCGCCCAGCCGGCTGATGAAACTGCTAGTGCTGCTGGAGAGATCCCTGCTGCTGAAGAAATTCCCAGGGTAACTTCCAATGTTGCAGCTGAAGAAACTGCCAAGACAACTGCATCAATTGTTCCAGAAGAAACTGCTGTTCCTTCACCTACTGCTCCCCCACCAAAATCCTCAAAGGTGAAGAATTTGACTCTTCCTTCTGCATCAGAAGCGAAGAAGACCAAGGCTACGGAGAAGGCAGCGGCTCAGAAAAGGAAAGCATCAGCACCTGCAGATTCCTCAGGTACAAAAAGGTTGAAGACACTGCCTAGTTCTTCAACAGAACCCATTGATGCTACTCCACTGTCCTCTGTCCCAGCCTATGAACTTGTCCCATTTGGAGAAGAATATCAAATTCCAAATGATGATGCTGATGAAAATCAATCTGCCGCTTCAGAACCAGTTGATGAAGAAATACATGTCACATCCCTGGTTTCCCCCCTTGCATTGTGCTAGCTAGAGTGTGCATCATGTTTAAATTTCATCTAGATGAATTGGGGATTAATAGAAACCCTAGCACCTCACCTAACTAAACAATTCAAATAGTTGTGAATTTTCAATGAATCCAAAATGCCATTCTAAGTGTTCACTATTTCTAATAAATGTTGGCAACAACATATCAGGGGACATGTTATTTTTCACAACAGATATAGCATTTTTAAATAACCTTTCAATGCTACTGAACGTAATAAATAAAGCACTATAATTATGGTAGTTGTCCAAAAATGCTGAAACTTTTTGTGGAAGTTTGAAATATTCAAACTACATTCCATAAAATATGTTTGTATTTTGTGCTAGGTATTTTGGCCAAACAAAAATAAAACAAATGTCAAAAATAGAAAACAAGAACAAAATATAAAAAAGGGAGAGGCTTACCGAGGCCCAGGGGCAGGCCGGCCCATCTGGCCCGTGCCAGTCGTCCCCTACCTCTGCCATTAGGCAGAGGCAAAGGGAGGCACGGCAAGCGCGGCCAGAGCGCCACGCCTCCTGCCTGCCTGGCCTCCCCCATCGCGCTGGCGAGTGGGATAGGCTCGCCAGAGCCGTCCGCATCGCCTCCTCCTCCATTCGCCCCCTCTGCTCCTCCCCTCGCCTCTGTTCGCCATGGCCGCCGTAGCCGAACGCATGCCGCCATCGCCCGCGTAGCAGCAGCGCCTCCCTCGCCCCTCTGACTAGCCCTCGAGCTCCGCCTCGAGCTACTAGTCGTCCCCACCAAGCCACGCATCGCCGGAGCCCTGGAGCGTCGCCCTCGAGCTCTTCTTCCTCCTCGGCTCTGACAACCACCGCCGTCGATTCGCCGTCTCCAAGCCGCCCCCGAGCCTGCTCCCGACGTCTTCGCGACCGCCGTGAGCCACTGGACCCATTCCCCCTCTCTCCCCTGTCGATTGCCGACCGTAGGCTCGGATTGCTTCGAGCCCAAGGATCTCCGCCATATGGCCCTCGACGTCGGCAATGCTCTGGTGCTCCTCCAGTCCAGTAGATGACGCCGTTGAGTTCGTGAGGTCGCGTAAGTGTCGTAGGGGGTTAGTTAGGCATCGGTTGCACACTGTGCCGTCGACTTCGAGCGCGCCCGAGCTCCGGCCGCCGCCAAGCTCGTCGCCGGCGATCACTACAAGAAATATGCTAACTTGCGACCATCGATATTGGTCGTTGAATGGTCATTGTTTTTTATTTTTGACCTTTTTATGACCAAAAACAGTTGGTCAAAAGCTGACCGTCTTTAATGAAACTTAACGACCTTCTTTGTGATATGTAAAAAGTCGTTGGTTCAACAACCAATTGTTTTGGTCACTCGCAGTCTGCCCAGGCCACGTCAGATCCAACGTGGCAAGCTGATGTGGCAAAATTGCGACCAATTGAATTGGTCGTTGATAAGAATCAGCCCGGTCCAATTAGGTGTTTCACATGGGCCGAGCCCAACAATTCAGCCTTTTATATTATTTTTTCTATTAATTTTGGTCAGCTACATGGGCCAGGCCCTGCAACTCGGCCTTTTATTTTCTAGGTCATGGCCTTTTAACAATACATTTATTTTCAATTCCTAGCCTTTTTGTCAGCTCCAGTTTTCATATGGGTCCCAACTATCAGATTTTTTTGGGCAATGGGTCCCAATTGCCAGGTTCTGATTTTTTTCACATCTTATTAATAAGCAGTATCACACTAAGAAGAGAAAACATATGAAAATCTTCAAATAACAGACAAAATCATTTTATTACAATATCCTAGTCAGAACAGATGGAACTTCATACACTTATTCATATTACAACAACCAGTTTAACCATCCAATCTTGCATACACACGAACTTCAAACTTCACCCAAATAACCATAAAAATTCCACACAATCACAAATATTGCACACTCTGCAAGCGTAACAGCTAGCTACTATTGGATACCATGGAACATGCTCTTCAACATGGGAGGAAGTCGTCAACAACGTTCTACCAACAACAGAAGTTCCATTCACCTACAAGAACAGAATGGAGTATCAAGTACTTGCATCATTCAAGCAGATTGCAACCAGCATATATACGTAGAAGTACATCAGGAAAGATGATGGAACAAATCAAACAACAAATACATTAATTATATAACACAATTGATGGGTGATGACGACAAGTAAAACTTATACTCACAAGTTTGGACATAAATAATTCCAGATTAAGCAGAAGATAACAAGGAAATTGAGCACAGGCAGTAGATCAACAATTGCATGGCTACTGAATTCGAAATCTAATTGACAAACTGAAGGGGAAACAAGTAAACCAACACACATGCAACTAAATTTCCATCGCATCACTGAGCAGACACTGATATCAGATGGAGAACAACAACAAATAGAGCAGTGACAGAGACGGAATGGGAAACGGGCGACTTGCAGCATCACTGAGAGACTTCCACTTCTCGCCACCGACCTTACCAATCTGCGATTCGACCAACCCAAAACCAAATCAGGACACAGAATTCAGAAGGAAAACCATGGCAGCACCACCAGATCGAACAAAGAGCAAGAGACAGAGGCGCGGAGGGGAGACGGGGCGGAGCCGAGACACTTACCACGGAGACCTGCTTGACATTGGGGTTCTTCTCCTTGTACTCCTTCCTGAAGGTGTCCCTGCGAAGACGAAACATGCACCAAATCCTCGGTCAGGACGCGACGCCACACCAAAACATGGGAAAACAACGCGAATCGAACCACAGCAAGTAATCGGGGGACTCACATGAAGACGAAGAAGGCGCTCGGGGTCGCTTGGGCTTGTTGGGGCCCTTCTCGGCCTTGCTCTTCTTCACCGCGAGCCTGCAACCCCACCACAGAAACAACAATAGCAGACCAAATTAGAACCCGACGCGAAACAGCAGCAGCAGCAGGAAAACCCAAGCAGAACCACAAACATTCAACTGAGTTCACAAACATTCAACTGATTTTAGAGAATTTTGGTTTGGGTTCAGTAAAATATAAACAGGGGTTTGGGTAAATCATGCAAAAAAATAAAAAAAACACTACATACCACTACTTGTAGATCACATGGCCAGTGGTGGTCGACTTGCCAGAGTCGACATGGCCAATGACCACGATGTTGATGTGAGTCTTCTCCTTACCCATGGCTAAAACTGCAATATCCAAGTAAACAGGTGTTAGAACACAAGTTACACAGACTAAAAAGTACTGGTTGTCAAGCTTAACAAATGAAATGATCTTATAGATGCAAATCAGATGATGACACTCAAGCCAATCAAACTGCAGGCACTAGTTAGATCCAATTAACTCCACGTACAACAGAAACATGGCATGGCACGACATATATACCAAAGACTGGAAGTGGAAAATCATATATTCTACTCCCGACTCACAGATCTGACTACGGCATGAGCAACATATCCTACGCTAGCAACAGATAACAGAAATCCTACAAATCAAGGCTAGGGCATGAGCAACACCTTAAAATTACGGCCAAAAACAACTTGCATCGGTGCATAAGAGATTATAAGCTAGATCTACAGGCATATTTACATCTGCGAAGCTAACACATGGAGAAAACCTTCATACTACGGAGGAGAACCACATGCATCAGCTCAAAATAAACACCTGCGGCCCGATCTACCAACAGATTATGGCTACAAAACAGAAGCAAGCGTGAATCCTTCAGTTGGGCTGCAGAGCAGATAGTTGACAAGATTTCAGCGTTTGCACGAAATGCAGCAGACGACAAGGACAAACCACATAGTTCATGGACTGAACCATTCATAGCAAAAAGAAGCAGTTAGAGTACATTCAGAATTTCAGACAGAAACACAGAAAACACACACACATAAGTGTTTTTCCCGATCACTAGAAGAGTGCATACATCGCACTCATCTCCCACCATGCATGCACCCTACATCCATCTAACACTACTGATATACTACTATATGTGCATCCATCACAGCATGCAGCACACGAATTAACCATAATTATAGCCACACTAATCAACCATTAGCTAACACTAGTACTTCTACTCGACAGCAGTGTTGTGGTGTACAGTCTCGCTAGCTGTGGATCATGGTTGAATCGATATGGACGAATCAAGGGGCCATATGAAGAAATGCTTACTGGACAGAGCCTCTGCCAGAGCTGCCTCGAGCCCCCTGAGCTGGTCCTTTAGGGTGTTGAGTTTCTCTGCCATCACAGAGAGACGAATCAGTAAAATTAATTTAATTACCCACCCCTTTCATCAACATTAATAATTCAGAAATCAATCATAGATTCGAAAGTTTAACCCTCAGCCGGCAGGAATTTCAAGGCATTCACAAACAAACCTAGATTCGCAAGTTTAACCGGCTCGCCACCAAGAACTAAACTGAACGGCTGACAATGTTGGGTCCTATTAAGCCACCGATAGTCTGGTTATCATAAATAAAAACCCTGGCAGCGTGCTGATTACTCAACGGAGTGCAGCTATGCAACTGTATCCATAGCAATTAAACCACGGCAACACAGAGCGATTGATCCACTAAAACTACAGTCTGCAGCGGTGCAGGTCGAGCCCAGACACCGGAACAGTGCACGGTTCGGACATTCATTGCGCATCGACCAAACGGAAGAGGAACGACGGGGAAGGCGCCCAGGTATGTACCTCGGTGCGTGACGCTGCCGCTGGCGAGCGAGCGGGCGGAGAGGATGGCGCCGCGGAAGGCGGAGGCGACCGCCGCGGTGCGCTTGCAGCCCTGCGCGATCTGTTGCTCGCACGCCGCCATGTCCCCGCACAGATCCGCGGCCGCGGGCCCTCCCACGCGGTCCCCTTCCATGGGCTTCGGAGACGAGCGTAGCTGTGGCGGGGGACGCCAGAGCCGGACGCAGGACGCGCAGGCGGTGGAGGCGGCGCCTGCTGTTACTGCTGCCGGCGGTGAGGTCGGGGGTCCCGTGCCCGAGCATCCCTTCCTGTCATGCCTGGAGCGGCCCCCGCGGCGGTCGCGGTGGGAGCGACGGAGCTCGGCGACGACGTAGCAGCCGGCGCCCTCGCGCGCGACGGCGGCAGCGAGGTCGGCTCCCTCGTCGAGCGGCACGCGGCGCTGGCGACGGGGCCGAGCCAGCGACGCCGAGATCTGCTGCGGCGCGACCCCCAACGAGGGCGGCCGACAGGCGACGCGGTGGTGGTGGCTGTGGGACGCGTTGCGGAAGGAGGCCGGGGATAGGGAGGAAGTGGCGGCGGCGAGGAGATGGGGACGAGCGAGGAGAGTGCGATGGGATCTGAGTTAGGGCTGCGGGTGGGGGTTTCCCTTTTTCATTTTCTTTTTTTTTCTTTTCTGTAGATAGATGGATGGATGGATGGATGGATGGACGTCAGGTCATCGATCCATGTGACAACTAAATCCACCAATAATAATAGAGCATATGTAATTGTGTTTTTCTTTATGTTTTTCTTCTAATTTTTCACCTGGGAAATTCAAAAAAATGATGTCTTATTGTATACACGGATGCATCTTGGAATGGCAAACAATGTTTTCAAAGGGAGTTTTCATTTTCTTTGCACGAAAATTTTGTTTTTCATTTTTCGAGTGCTCAAAATGAGTTTTTTTTGTGAAGGACATACCATATATTTGTTGTAAAATTGGACCAAATCAATTTTCTAAATTATTAGGCCATCTTTAATGTACAATTGACCAAGTAGTTTGGTGTCAAAAGATTTGATCCACCTCTCGTGAAAAAGACAAATTTCCGTCGATTCAGTTGGAAGCGGGTCAAATTTGAACTGCAGCTGCCTTATAGTTTGCTCGTGATTTTTTGCAAAAATAATTTATAGGTACAAAAGTGTCTATTTAATCAGAGAAACACCAAAACTTTTCCAAGATTCAACCACTAGCTAGAAGCGGTCATGCCCGCCGTTTTGACCACATTTTGAAACGGGTATGAAAAATTCAAAAAAAATCAAAAAATGGAAAACCTTCACATTGTGTCATTATATGTGACTAAGTTATCAGGAAAAATAATAAACTTGTAATACGACAATTATTTTAAAAAAGTGTTCTCAAAAACGAGCTATCATGTATGAAGATCCATGGCTTTCAAGGCAAATGGCCAATGTTATGGCAACACTCATGGCATAGTTTGTTTAAATGATATCATATTTTGCACAAGGGTGTATTTTGGAATGGCAAACAATGTTTGCAAAGGGAGTTTTTATTTTCTTTGGACGAAAATTTTGTTTTTCATTTTCCGAGTGCTCAAAATGAGTTTTTTTGTGAAGGACATACCATATATTTGTTGCGAAATCAGACCGAATCAATTTTCTAAAATATTAGGCCATATTTAATGTACAATTTACTGAATGGTTAAGTGTCAAAAGATTTGATCCACCTCTCATGAATTTGACAAATTTCCGCTGCTTCAGCAGGAAGCGAGTCAAATTTGAACTGCAGCTGCCTTATAGTTTGCTCATGATTTTTTCCAAAAATAATTTCTAGGTACATAAGTATATATTTAATCATATATACATGGATTGTTGGCGAGACATCGAGGTTTGGACGGTGGACGATGGCTCCAACTCCAGAGCGCGCAAACTGGCATGCCAACCGCATGGTCACCGCGTGACCTTAGCGTTGTCACGCATTCTGGGTGGCCTAGGCATGTCTGATGGGTTGGGCACTGCCCCGGTAGGTGCTAGGAAGAAGAATACAACAGAATAATTTCACAAGGAGACTAAACTAAGCTCAAACATGAATTAGCAGCCAAGTGTTTGATTAGTGGTGGGGGAAATGAACATGGCCAATGGGCCTGGGTTTTGGCTGAGGATGATCATATACTAAGGAGACTGTCTTGGAAAATTTTCCACTCAAATGGAGAAGCCTAAGTGGCACTTGCTTTGCAAAGTACCACACTGGACAGAAATATGAATGTTGAAGCTGGGCTCAAATGAATAAATGGATTGAGCTGCAATTTGGTGGAGGATAGTCATTTGGGCATAGGAAGGCACTCAAAAAATTTGATACCATTTGGACATGCCAAAGTGGTACTTCCTTCACAATGCTCTTCTGTGGACAGAAAATAGAAATTGATGCTGGGCCCACATCGATGATTGGATTGAGCTGCAATTTGGATGAGAATGATAATCTGTGCATATGAAGGAACTATACAAATTTCATATCATTTGAATAAATAAAAATGGTACTTACTTCACAATGCTCTCCACTGAACAAAAAAATGGGGAAAATATTGAGGAAAATTGGCTACATTAAAATCAGATAAAATTTGGTGTAGGGAAGTTCTATGGGAGGGTCATGTCCTGGTAAATTTTCAGCAATTATAAAGCAATATAAAATATAGTTGCTTCACAAATTGAAAATATTACCAGAAACAAAGATTGGATGGTGAGCTCAAATGAATGAATGGATTGAGCTGCAATCTGGTGGAGGATAGTCGTTTGGGCATATGAAGGCACTGTAAAAATTTGATACCATTGGGACATTCCAAAGTGGTACTTCATTCACAATGCTCTTCTCTAGACAGAAACTTGGGAAACTTATTGAGAGAAATTGGCTAAATGAAATAAGCTCAAATTTGGTGTAGGCAAGTTATATAGGTAGAAACATGCCTTGGTAAAGTTTCAGAAATAATTAAGCAATATAAAATATAGTTGGTTCACAAACTGAAAATATTACCAGAATAAAAGATTGGATGATGAGCTCACATGGATTGCTGGATAAATCTCAAATTTTGTGCAGAGTGATTATTTGAGTATCTGAAACATTTGGAAAAATCTCAGATCATTTAGATAATCCTAGTCAGTACTTTCTTCACAATGCTTCTCTCTGCATAGAAACTTTGGAGATTTGCTGATGAAGATTTACTAGGCAAATGGAGCTGAATATTGGCATGTGGCAATGATTTGAATATGGAAGAGAGCCTAAAAAGTTTGAGGGAAATAGGAGGGGTCTAGATAGCACTTGCTTTGCAATGTGCCAATCTGGACAAAAAATAGAAATTGATGCTGGGCTCACATAGATGATTGGATTGAGCTGTAATTTGGAGAAGGATGGTAATTTGGGCATATGAAGGCACTCTAAAAATTTCATACCATTTGGATAATTAAAAATGATACTTCCTTCACAATGCTCTCCACTGAACAGAAAATTAGGAAAAAGGTTGAGGGAAATTGGATAAATTAAGTGAGCTAAAATTTGGTGGAGGGAGGTTCTATGGGCATGGTCATATCCTCGTAAATTTTCAGCAATTATAAAGCAATATAAAATATAGTTGCTTCACAGACTGAAAATATTACCAGAAACAAAGATTGGATTGTGAGCTCACATGGATTGTTTATATATGTTTAACATTTTTCACATACATGATTAACATCTTTTCATATATTCCCAACAAAAAACATCTTTTCATACATACGTTTTGATGTCTATATTTGGTTTTACACATTGTGCATTTTTGTATACATATAAAAAGGAGGTGGTCTTAAGTACCAATACATCCACATTCACAACCTCATGACCATTTATATTGGTCGTAATCAGGTAGAAATAAGGTCGTCGACCACTGTTGTCTGCTTTATGACCATTTGGTGTAAGGCAATTTCACGGTTTGAGCCCTTCCTAGCGAAATGGCCGTGGATTTACGACCAATTCAGGTGGGGTCACTAAGAGAAGGTCACAAGTTGACATATTTCTTGTAGTGGATGTTCTGGGCCACATTCGCCCCTGGGGTTTGTCCCGTTGGATGCACGCATGCATGCTCGACCCGTAGACGCCTTCCGCCGTTGAAATGGTCGTCGGAGGTGGGTTTCCGACCCCCTCCGCCGTGTCTGTGGTCACCGGCGTCTCAACGCTAGCGAGCCCGACCGGTTTGACCACGGGGTTGACCCCCCTGGGTCACTGACAGTTGGGGCCTAGCCCCTGGTTAATTTTGGTTTAGGACTAATTTAATTAATTAAGTTAATTAATCTAATGACCCATTGACGGTGGGCCCAACACTGTTAAATAGTAATTAGAAGTTAATCCCATTCCTCTTAGTGCCTGTGTCACTGACCAGTGGACCCCACTGGTCAGGTTTGACTTTGACCTGGCAACGGTCGTTTGACCAGCTGATGCAATGCTCATGCAGTGCTGACGCAATAAAGGCTTTTCTGATTTATAATAATTCCAGAAATTGGTTAAAACTTAGAAAATTCATAGAAATTAATCTGTAACTCAGATTGAAATAATGTATATATGAGAAATTATCAGAAAAATCCAAAGAATCCATTGGTGCTATTATCATGCATGATAGAGCAACCTAAATAGGAGAACATTGACATTTTGCATAAAATGCAATATGTGACATAATCCATGGAGTTGAATTTGAACCTAGTTTCAAACCAGCTTCATTTAAACCTGATGCTAGGTGCATTAGCTCATTCATATCATGTTGCCATGTCATGACCATGCATCATATTGTTGCACTTGCCGTGTATTGATTTTTACTTCGTCTATGTCGCGGTAGGTTCTGCTCCACTACTACAGAATGGTCCAAACACGACACATCAATCACAGACCCTTCGACGAAACTGTGCGCGATGCATGAATCGCAAACGGTATAGTGCAAGCTCCGTCTCTAATGGTACGAACTGTGTGCGAAGGTGGATCCATCAAATACGATTCAGAATGTAGTTGCTTGTGCGATCTACGGCAGACAGTTTGTTCTTATGAACCGCTTGTGATTAGATAAGATAACAGAAACGGTTACCAAAACTACATACGTGTGCGAAGTACGACATACAGTTCACTCGGATAAACTGTGTGCGTTGATACAGCAGAACACAAACGACTCGGCATAACACGATGTGTGCGATATACAACAAACAGGTGAGTAATGTGAATCGTGTGGGAACACCAGAAATAACATAGACGGTTGCTGCCAAGTAATTGTTAGCGATGGATGAGATCATTACAGACGCTACGTTGGGAAGTGTCGTTTGCCTGTATTAATATCGCAGGCATTTTATTATTTTGACGCATGTGCCTCTGCATTAGTCCGTCCTCCTCTCTCACGTCTTGTCACCGCGTTGCCGCCCGAGTATTCTAGTGCACGCTTCGGCACCGCTTTTGGGTTTTGGCCACGCGCCCGCTCGATGATCCCGTTCCCGCTCAGAACCGCGCAGGTTCCCGCGCGCAAAACCGTCCTACGGCTCTAGCTTCCCGCCATGCTCAGTGAAATCCCCAATGCTTGTCGGCCTGCTATATAAACCATCACGGCTAGTTTGCTTCTCCCCCAATCGCCAATTGCACGGGCTGTTCGCCGTCGCCCAGCCACACCGCCAGAGGACAGCTCCAGCTGGGAGGCTTCACCGTGTCGGCGCGGCTGTCCTCTGAAGCGTGTATTGCACGTGGCGTCCCTGATGGGTGTGTGCACGCCACCAACTACACGCTCCACCACTACTGCCCAAAGGCAGCTACAGTCGGTGGCTGCCATGGCCGCCACCACGCCTTCCGCCGCCGGGGCCGCCACCCCACCGTCGTCCGTATTTGCCACGACCCCGCCGTCAGGCTGCGGGGTCATAACCCGCGCCGCCACCGAGGCCCAAATGCGGGTGGTGGAGTCCGCCAAAGGCCCGCCGCCGGGCTTCTGCGTCGCAACCCTTGCGCGCTACATCTACTTCCTAGAGAAGGAGGTGGAGCGCCAGGTCGCGCACGCGAAGAAGCTCACCGACGCCGTGGCCGGAGGAGAAGCCGCAGCGGTGGCGCGGAATGCGGAGATCTACGTAGAGTCCCATCGCTTCGAGGAGGGGTGTCTTGAGCGTCGGAGGGCAGCACTGGCAGGCAACGAACACGTCTCCGCCAACTCGTCGGCAGGCTCCTCCTCCACTTGCTCTTACTGAGCGCGCTCGATTCTGCTGGAAGTAGTACAAAGCCCCTCCGTAGTACTAGTATTTAGGGGCTATTTTGTTCAGTTCATCTAACTATAGATATGGTTGAACTGTACCACGTACTTTAATTAGCTAGTATATAGTTGTGACACCCTGGTTTTTGACAACCTTTTCTTTTCAAAATCATTGGGATTTTATTTGCAAACTTGGAGGATTTTCAAATTTGTTCCAGTTGATGTGGATCTATGCTTCTTTGAATCTTTCTCCAGCAACCCAAAACCTTCCTCATCTTGCCAAAAACCTTTCTTCATACCTCCTGGATCAATTTCCAAAATTTTATCTTTTCCAATAAACCCTTTTCCATATTTGGGAATTAAGGCCATCACTATGGGTTGTGAAGCAACCTATAGTTTGGATGATCAAATAATTCCCAAATTTTTTCCACATCTTCTCATCATCCTATGATTCCATATTCTCCAAAAATATTCTATTGCCCAATGGAAAGTTTTGGCCAGAATAACTATTTTATTTCTGACCAGAATCTGTCCATTGTGAAGCAACCCCATCTTTCCTAACTCAGAAAATTCCCAATAAATTCCTCAAGCTCCTAGGGATCCTATCTAGCTCCAATATCCAAAAACATCATCTAGTCCAGTACAATTTTTGAGCAGCAGGACTCTGCCAAGCTTCTGCTTATTTTGAACCTTTGTGAAGGAAGTATAAGCTAGGGGTGCACATTTGGTCTACAATTTTTATGGCATGTGTGCACTACCAAGTAACTCCTCTCCACCAAGTTTCATCAATAGCAGAGCAAATATGAGAGTGCCACAAGCTCATTTTTATTCTGGAACAGAATGGTGGTTTTCAAAGCAACCATGTTCATTTCTTCTTCAAACCTTCTCAAATTTTGCCAGATTGTAGTCCTTCCAACCTAGATGACCCTAGACATCTCCTCTGGTTCCATCCCTATCTCTTTTTCCCTCCAGAATCTCCTCAAGATGGCTGGCAGAAGCTGTAGCTGAGGCTACACTTCACAGCAGGGTGAACCTGGTCGAGCCAGTGACCTAGGGAGGCTAAATGGACAAGGGTCGACCCCATGGACAAGGTGTGCCAGGCAGGCGTGTCCTCCTGGTGGCAGCAACCGTGGTGAGCACGGCACTGGCATGCCTGTGCGCGCGCTCTGCGCGGCGCCAGAACCAGATAAGATCGCCCGAGTCGTCCATCGCTGCCCCCCTTGTCCCTTGGTGCCGACATCGCTCCTGCTAGCCGCGTGGCTCCTCTCGAACTCTCTTGGTCACCGGAGAAGGCCGCCGTCGCTCCCGGCCAAGCGTCGCCACGGGCACAACAGTGAGCTTCGGCCACTGTGGTCGTCCGCAAGCCATTAATGGCGCCGGACCCGTCCCGTCGCTCCCTCCTGCTCTCTTCCATCCCGTCGACGCTCCCGGCCAGCCAGCGCATCGTACTAGCACCGGCGACATGGCCGAGCCTCGCCGCTTCGGGAGAGATCGCCGCGCTCGCCCTCCGCCTATTTAAGGCCCTCCCCGTCCCTCCAAAGCTCCTCACCCCACTCCTCTACCTCTCAATCGTCCCCTCGAGCAGCGAGCCAAGGCCGAGAGGCCCTCTGGCCTCGAACCTCGCCGGAGCGCCGCAGTGCTCGGCTCCCTCCTCCCTCTCCCTGTTTTAAAAGGGCGACCCCACTCGTCAGCGGCTCAGCCCGCGCGCGCGCAAGGGGTTAAGTGGAAGCGTACTCCGAAAATACGCTTTCGACGTAAGCCCGCTGGAGATTTTCTGATTTTCTGTTAAATTCATTTTAAATCAGAATTTTGACTGAACTTTGACCTTGAATAACTTTTTATTTATAACTCCAATTGAGATGATTTTTTTTGCATTGTTTTGGTATTAAACTCCTTTAATTTCTGACCAGGTTTGGTGTTTTTATCATATACACAGAATATCTGGTAAATAAAAATGCTTTATGTGACATTTTCAATTGTATTTTGAAAATACTTTCAGAGGGAGATTGTGGTGCTTTTGAAGACCAAGAGTGTTTGACCCACCCAACAGAGCAAGGCAAGCCATGATACCCATTTCATGCATGCATTTCCATAGCATTGCATCTTTATATGCATTAGGTTGATTTAATTGATATAGATAATTCCTAGTAATATTTAAATATTTAATATTGTGTTGAACCACTATAGTTGACAAATGAACTTAGTGGTTGATCTTGAGTCACCTGTCTGGGCATACTCGTGCAACCACATTTGCCGGTATGGGACGGCCCTGACCGGGCCTGATTGCATGATCTTTCACCGGTACCTCCAAAGAGGGAGGGTTATGTAGGCGCGCTACCCTGATCAGGTAGGCGGTGATAACCCTGTGAGCCCAGTTGATAGTTGAGTTTGTGTCGGCGTCCCCGTTTGGGACAGTAGCCCTCGTTTGGGTCTACATAGTTTGGCCACGACAGTGGCAGGTGTCATGAGGACACAGGGGCCACCCAGGGCATGCCTCCGGGGGAGGAAGAGTGCTGGTGGTACGATGAAAGAGTCACGGGTCAGGCATGTTTTGTTGAAGCAATCGCTGGTCCACCCGAGTGGGATCACGAGGCCAGGTGCTTCATGGTGTGGGTAAAGTGCGCAACCTCTGCAGAGTGAAAAATCTATTCGAATAGCCGTGTCCACGGTATTGGACAGCCCGTCTAGACCTCAGTAGGTGATCAATCATACTACCGACAATAATGATGGAAGAACTCGTCTTGTGTTTGGAAGTACTCAAGGGTTATGAGTATTCCGAGGGTTGTGGAACAACCCGGAAGAGAGTAAGTTGATGATCGGTAACAGTAAGTAAATTACTTAAATGATATTGTGTTGATTGCCATGCTATTGTTTGCTGCATTACTTGGTTGTCGTGAGCTTGCGAGTACATTCAAAGTACTCACCTGGCGTATCATGCCAGATGCAGGAGAAGCCGAGGACGGATGTCCCGATGGGTCGTGCTGCGATAACTAGGATGTGTCCACAGCAGTGTCCCTGTGGATGGAGTTGCGCTATGTTCCGCTACGCCGTAGAAGTATTTAGTATTCCGAGGCCCTGCTATGTGACATAAATAATGTAGATACTGTCATAGCACCGAGGGTGCCTTTGGCCTCGTCATCATTGTAAGTTATGCGCTTGTACTCGACTCCTATCAATAAAATTCAGTTTTGTTCTGTACCAAGTTGTTGAGTGTTTCCAGAAGACATGATCTCTGGGTTGGAAACACTGGTAATCCGGTTCTCTGAGCCGGGGTGCCACAATAGTTGAACTAACTAATTCAGTACGTGGTTGGCAACAATTGGGGAAAAGTTTGTTCGGTTCAGGTGTCGAGTTGAACTGTATTGTACAAAGACCAGTGCTTAATGTATGAATGAAATCCATGTTTAAAGTGAATTTCAGTTGCAAAATTACACCCTAATTGTGATTTTGTTTCTGCAATACTTGCCAAATGCCAGTGCTAAAATGTTGACAAATGCCAGTGTTACTAGATCGACAGATGCCAATGCTTCCGATTTGACACATGGCAATTTACCCAGTATGATAGATGCAAATCTTTCCGGATCGAGAAACGTTTGCGATGACGCATTGAACCAATCCTTCGGGAATATTTTGACTTGGCTTACGGGCGAAGGAAACATAGTTGTCGATCTTCAAACGGGTATTCAACCTGAACCGTTTGTGATGTGTGTTCATTCAGATAAAACTATGCTGGTTTTTTATTTGCTACATGAATTCAGAGATAAATACTTAGTTTATCAAACCATAGATTTCATTCAGTCAAGCTTTCACTTTACATTCATACAATCGAGATACAATATAAAGAAAACTAGTTGCAGCGGCGGTGGCGGTCTCCTGCGGCGGCGTTCTCGAGCTCCGGGGCGCAGTTGTATAGTTCTTCAACCGAGATCAGAATGTTATGGACTTCACAATCAAAGAGCCGGTCGTCACGCGATCGACGGGCGTGGGGCCGGGGGGCGGCAACTAGCGGCGCTGCGAGAAAGCTGTCGACGGCGGCGGCCCAATCCGCTGAGGGGGCCATGACGGGTGCAGGCGCGCGCACGGGCACGGGCTCGGTGGGTGCAGGTGCGCGCAAGGGTTCGGGCGCCGTCGGTGCGGGCACGCGCACTGGGACCGGCGTGGCGTGTGCAAGGGCCCGCACGAGCACGGGGGCAGGAGGAGGCGCTGGCGCTTGCACGTACACGAGCTCACGCGGGTCGGCGGGGACTTCCCTGACGCCCGCGGTTTCCAGCGCTGCGATGATGCTGGGCGACCAGCCCGTCAATGCCACGGGGATGGTTGCCGGCGCGGGTGCGGTGATGGTTGATGGTGAGTGCATCGGGGCAGCATCCGCTACGGCATGCAGCTCTTCTAGGGCCATGTCCATGGCGTCCCATTCGTCTTCATGTTCTATCTCTTCCGGCTCAGTGTCAACTTCACCAAACCAGAAGACTAGTGGCATATGATCCGTCTCCAGCATGGCGTAGGTCGCCGTGGACGTCTGAAGATGGAGGGGAATGTGAGGCAAAGATATATGGAGGATTGTGAGTGAGTGGGCAGTAAAGCCACCTATTAAACAGCTGCTCGGGCGCCATTGATGGACAGGTTGGAAGCGAGGAGGGCGGATACGGAGGTCAAAGGGCCAGATTCCCGGTGAGTCTTCGACGTACTACCCGCACGCCTCCCGGTGAGCCTGCGCGGCGGATGCCAGCTCGCACGCCTCCTGTCAACTCGAGCAGCTGCTCGCACGGCACCTCCTAAGCCCTAGCCAATAAAAGAGTGCGACGCTTTGCAGCACGTAAAGGGCAGTAGAACACCAACGGTTCAAAAATAATGCAACCGTTTGCGTGGAAACGTGACAGTTCTTTGTTCCAAAAAGCTTTTGTTTGCTATTAATGACACGGAAAATACCACAACATATTTGTGTTATATAATGACGCCATGCCAAATTTCTCGAATTTTGTGTGAGTTCTAGATTTACTATAATTTAACTAATATTCTCAATGTTGGCTCTAAAAGAAAATATATATTAAAAAACGAGTCTCAGATAGGAAAACAAAATGTTGTGATGCCTTTATGTGCCATGTTCATGAAACCATGCCAAGTTTCATGAATCTGCTGACGAGTTTTTGATTTACATGATTTAAAACCCTATAGTTTCTCAATGTTTCTGTGGCCGAGCAAAGATCCTGAGATGTTTGAAATTTATTCACATGTCTTGCATGGGACCTAAAGATGCATGCACATTAATATGGTTTTCAACCCATTTTGACGCACCGGACCTTCTGATTGTAGTTTAGATTTGAATTATGCACATTAAATAATGCATATAAAAGTCAAATAATGTATAAAAAGGCCAAACAAACTATGTATAATTTCATATTTTGGCACGACACTCTCATTTTGGTATATGTTGCCTATAGAAATAGTTCAAGACGAGAAGAGGCAGCGGATGTCGATTCGCCCACATAAGGTGACACATTCCATATCGAAACAACAAAGCTTCACGTGATAATTAATATTTGGTTTGTTCGGGGCTTGTGCCAAAACTTGTCCAATATTGGACATTATTTTACCAGGGCACATATGAGCCATGCATGTTATGACACCATGCCAAGTTTCATGAATTTTCTGACTAGTTTTTGATTTACACATGATTTAAAACCCGTGTTTCTCAATGTTTGTATGGCCGAGCCAAGACCGTGAGATGTTTGAAATTCATTCGCATATATTGCATGGGATCCTAAAGATGCATGTACACTTATACGATTTTCAACCCATTTTGATGCACCGTACCTTGTGAATGTAGTTCAAATTTGAATTATGCACGTTAAATAATGCATATAAAAGTCAATTAATGTATAAAAAGCCCAAACGAACCATGCATTGGAACGACACTCATTTTGGTATATGTTGCCTCTAGAAATATATAGTTCAAGACGAGAAGAGGCAGCGGATGTCGATTCGACCACATAAGGTGACGCGTTCCTTTCGAAACCACAAAAGCTAGCTTCCCATGAGTAGCTGAGGTTTGTAAGGGCTTGTGCCAAAACTTGTCCCAAATCGGACAATTTATCATCAGGACACATATGAGCCATGCCATGACACCATGCCAAGTTCCCTGAATTTCTGACGTGTTTTTGATTTATACATGAATGTAAAACCAAGTTTCTCAATGTATGTGGCCGAGCCAAGATCCCAATATGTTTGAAATTCATTCGCATATCTTACATGGGGCCCAAAGTAGCCATGGACACTTATATAATTTTTCAACCCATTTTGATGCACCGGACCTTGTGATTTTAGTTCAAATTTTAATTATACACATTGTATGCCTAGAGAACTCAATTAACGTATGAAAATGAGAAAAGAACCCTGAATAATTCCATATTTTAGCAAGACACTCTTATTGGTGCGAGTTGCCTCTAACAAAAGTTCATGGCGAGAAGATGAGCGGATGTCGTTTTGCCTACGTAAGGTGACGTTTTCCTTATCGGGACCTCAAAGATTGAAGTGAGAAGCTCTGATTTGTAAGGGACTTGTGGCTAAAATTGTCCCATGTTGTACAATTTTTGTACCATGGCACATATGTGCCATGTCATGACAATATGCCAAGTTTTTAGAATTTCTGATGCGTTTTGGATTTACTTGGCTAAAATTGTCCCAAGTTTCTCAACGTTTGTGGCCGAGCCAAGATGCCGAGATGTTTGAAGTTCATTCTCATTTATTGCTCGTGACCTAAAGATGAAGCCATGGACACTAATATGACTTTTGATGCACGGACATTGGGACGATAGTTCAAATTTGAATTATACACATTAAATGTCTAGAAAACTCAATTAATTTATAAAAATGACAAACAGACCCTGAATAATTCCATATTTTAGCACGACACAACTATTGGCCAGTGTTCACTGCACATAAATCTTATTGCAATCCAAACACTGTCCTTTGTTGAATTAACCTCATTTTTTGTTTTAAAAACATTTTGAAAATTAAGTCTTTCACAAACAGTTGACGTTCATGAATCGTGTGTGATGTAGTACAAAATATCTTGGGACAATCCTCGTAATGCATGGCTTAGGCCGGAAGCTTCGTCGGTTGCAGTACACTGCCGACTAGTTTACCGCACTGACTCCTCATACCATTTTACTTTTCAATCGTCGCCGGTGAAAGATGGGGACGTGGATCCCCGTCGTGAGGTCAACTTCGGCAACCGACTCCGGCCCGAGCGCGGCCGCATCAGCCACGAGCATGCTCTCAACATGCTTGAACGCGGCCGCTACCTCCGACAGAGCGGCTGCAGCAACCGAAAGGGCACCTGCTGCAGCTGAGAGGGCGGCAGCAACAACTGCGACGGGGATAGCAAATGGTGAGAATGGCACATCAGCTGTCAGTTCCTCGGCGGTCGCCGTAGCCCTGATGGCGGACGACCAGTCCCATCTCGAGGCTGCCCACGCCCATCTCGTGTCGGTCGCGGCACAAATCACATCTGCCTTCTCCGACACCGGTCGACAACCCACCTCCGTTGAGTTGGTAATCGCTGAGTGTGCTCGAGCAGGTGTCCGTTCGTCGGCGGCCTCCCTAGCCAAGATTGTGTCCGTCCATGCCCGGAGCAAGGCCGCCCACGCCCGGCTCATGGTGGCCTTATCCAAAGAGATGGTGGACGAAGATTGCGAGATCCTGGAGTATGTGGCGATGGATCTCCTTTCCCCGGAGTTCGTCGAGTGGGAGCTGGTCATCGAGGAGGCGGCGGAAATCGACGAATGCCAGGCGGAATATTAGTCTCTGTCTAGAGCGATGGTGTTTTGTTTGAGTAATGTTTATGTCAATTAACTAATGTTTATTAGTTGCTCGATTAAGTAAGTGCGGGAAGTTCTGTAGGCTCTTTTGTGTAGCACTACTCAAATTTGCAAGTGCTGTTAAACTAAGCAATGACTAATGTAATGAGGGAAATTCGGACCAAAATTTGCCGTCTTATCCCCATTTTCTCTTCCAAATGAACATGAAATGCAAGTACCGTGTGCAATATACTATCCGATATCTTACGCCGGAAGCTTGGAGACCAAAATTTCCATGTTCAGTCTCATCACACACGGGATAAACTATAGCATACGTTTGTGTTGTTGAATATCGCACACAGTTATGGTAAAGTATTGTGTCCAATGTGACTGTGCGCGCTACTTTTTCGCCGCACCGAACGAAATTTTGGGCTGCCGCGCAAATATCTACCTCCCCCGCCCCTCGTACCAACCAAAAGCCACATTTCCCATTCCCCTGCTCCCCCCTTCATTTCCTAAGTTCAAACCTTCACTGGTTGCTTGCAGCGCCGCCTCCTCGCTGGCGACGCCCCTTCCTGCTGCTCGGCCTCATCCATCTAGTCATAGTCAGGTAATGCAAACCTTCCCCATACCCCCTCCCCCTCCACCCCTTCCTCCTCCATTCCACATGGCCCGACCGCCGGCGCGACACATTCCACCAAAATCACCGGCCCACCCCCCACATAATCGCCGCCGAAAGACATGGTGCACGCAGTATAGCAAGGATCTCAAGGAGCACTTGGCAGCCATGCGTGCTGACCCCCAGATCTTGGTGCAACATCTAGACGTCAAGGCCACGGTCGATGCCTCGCGCGTGGACGCCACCACGCGGTTGGCTGCTTTGAACAACAGCTAGTTGTGTTTTCTCCAGGGCTCCGCTGTTACCTTCGACGACGACTCCGTGTTGTTTTCTCAGCATGCCCGTGCTTTCTTCAACTCCATAGTAGGCAGGTTGGTGCCCGGACAGGCTGAGGCAACTCACCACTACGAGGAGGGCACCCACAATGTGGAGGCCTCGCCCTCGTCCAAGCCCATCGTTATCGATATCTCCAACGATGAGGAATATCTTATTTTTTAAGCTTAATTACTAATGACTGGTGTTCAGCTAGCTACGCCTGTTACACATGTTTGTTTTACCTGCTGCATGTGTTGCTCCTGCCTTTCCTTAAGAAACTATAGTGAAATATGCAATGTAATGCTACTATGCAATCTGACCTTCTACTACTATGTTGTATTGTGCAATGTGATGCTCAGTTAACTATTTGGTTCAGTTGTTTTGGTGATCATCTGCAATGTCATGTTCATTTATTGTTGGTACAATTTTGTTTTGTTATGCACGTGAAACCTACAATTGCTATATTTCATAGTTCTTAGCACGCTTGTCTTTTCCATGTGGCTTGAATTCATATGTTCGATATGCAATGCGTTTATCTTTCATTAACAGATTTTACTGATCAATATCTATTCTTAAACACGTTACAGGGGGAACAATGGGAGACACTGAGGTTTACCATCGAGGTTTGCACTTTCATGATCCTTTGGCTAATAGCACATTATTGTGCAATTGCAGGAACCATTATAATATTTAGGTTTCTAATAATAATTTGGTCTTGCACATGTAGGTCCTGCCGTAAGAGGTTTAGACCCACTGTTCGACCCATTTTGCATGTGGGGAAATGATGTGTTCATGAATATCAGTCAAATCAAGAAACTCAGAAAGATTGTTGATAAAGAAACTTGCGACGAAACACAACAAGCTGTTTGTCTGCACAATGAAGAAGACATCAGTGAACTATAGGATGGTACTATCTCTTTTACCTTGTCTTTTTTCCCTTTGTGACATTTCAATTTTTAGAAACGAAATTTACGCATATCTTTGTTTCCAGTCCTTTCCAAAGCAGTTCATCGAGGAGTACGTCTCAAACCACCTGTAGGGTCAAGAGGTGAGGAAGGTATTCATACAGCACCCACGGTATAATCTTGAAGTCTTCCTCAAGAGGATGAAGGATGGGCGGGCAACCATCCACAGGCATTGGCATAAAGTTGCAAGAACCTTCGACATCAGTGAAGGCTCAATATTTGCCTTCCGCTTCAACAATTTTCTAGACGAGATTCATCTATCTATTTACCATATATGATGCTATTTTCCAAAGGTTTTAGATGTTGCATGTGAAACTCGGTCCTGTCATGTAATTGGGTAGGTAGGTAGTATATGCCTATATGATTTTGTACTCTGATGTATTTCCATTATGAAATCCTGGTTGCCGTAATATGAAATAAAATATATTGTGTGCTTGATCTGAAGTATCAATTTGTTTACTAGCTGGATTATAAATAATAGAGCAATTAGCCTGATTATTGGGGTTTCATATTGCACACGGTTTGTCATAGAACACCGTCAGCGATGACCTCAACAAACCCACACGCTTGCTGGAAAACTGGTGTGTTGGATCAGTGAACAATCACACACGATTTCCGGGCGCAAACTGTGTGTGTTAGAAAACCCATTCGCAAATGTTTTCACATAAAACGTGTGTGTGATGGACAACCCTATGCCAAACAATTTGTTCTGGGAACCGTGCATGATGGCCACCCCTAACACAGACGATGTTAAGCAAAAAATTGTGTGTGATGTACAATACGAACGGAAACGTATGTTTGGGATTCACTGTGTGGGATGGTATGCACATCTCACATGATTTCTTCTAAATGCCTGTTTGTGATAGTCCTTCCAATCGCACACGACATAATTTTGCCTATCGTGTGTGACCGGGAGCAGGCATCGCCAACGGGTTTTTCGTGTCGTGTGCGATAGACCCCCCCTATCGCCCATACATGCAAGGCGACGGTTTGAAACTACGTCACGGAAAGGTGTTAAAAACCGTTTGTATAGCAGGCGCCTGCACTAGTGCTCCATCGGATACCCGTGAGTATCCCCCTGCCTCTCCGCCAACCTGCAAGCCAAGCAACCCCATTGATAATTCCAATAACATCCCAATCTCTCGCTCCTGCTCTCGTTTATTGCATTAGGACTATACGATTCAACTGTTAGTTGTTTCGGATGTTGAACCCATTCCTCTGCATGACCTGTCATTGTCACAGTAAATAGCTAAACCAAGCAACCTAGCATACCTAGTAGATGCTTGAGCCTTGATGTGGTTTACCTGCTATGTTTGCTATACTCAGAGTTGTGTCAGGTCTGATTCATCTGGGTGATGAACATGAGTGAAACTGTGTTGTTCTAATGTGATGAGCTCGATGATGAACCTGATTTGGTAAAGGTAGCGATTAGAGGCTATGTAGGAGTACATAGCGGGTTCTCTCATCGGGACCGTTCTTAGGAACCGAGTTCCGTGTTTGTAATCCAAGACTAGTTACTACCACACATTGGGATACTTAATTGACCCTCTCGACTTATCAACTGCCTAGTCCTCGGTCCAGGAGTTGCAAGTAGTTTCCGGTGTTTGTAGCTATGCTAGAGGCCGTGCGTAGCGCTGACCTTAGGGGTGGGCTACGACGCGGTAGGAAGTGGCATGGTGTACCAAGGGTCACCCGGATGGTGGGCTTGGGAACCCTGCGCACATCGTTTGGGACCGTAGCGGAAACTTCGGCCGGACTTCCGTGCGGGTTCAGTCTCAAATAGGCGATAGCCTAGACTAGGGTCTTGTGTGTTTGACGGTCGTGGCTGACTCCCTCGCTGGGCTTCTGCTTGAAGGTTGCCGAGGTGCCTATTTTTATGTGCACTCAGCGATAAGTGGCGAGAGTGTGTGTGAAGAAGTACACCCCTGCAGGGTATGAATCTGTTCGAATAGCCGCGTCCTTGGATATTGGCAACTTGGAAACTTATGTTGTTCATAGACAATGTTAATGGCTACTCATAAAAGTATCAAGACAAGTGTGAGTACCGTGGATGGCACTCTCTTGGGTGACGGGAGCGGATCCATGGTAGAGTATTGATGTGGTGTTAGTGGACTCGGGTGCGCTATCTCAAAACTTGTTAACAGAACTAGTAGTCATAGTACAGGTTAGCCAAGAGTCAAAGTTGGCATTGCTGCATGAACCCCACTACTCCCCTTGTTGAAACATGAGCATGAATAGCTTATGTCTGCTTTAAAGACTTGCTGAGTACGATTGTACTCATGTTTGCTTAATAACTGTTGCAGATGATAACCAGGACCCATCTGGTGGGTTCTACCCAGACGTCGACGACGCCGAGTAGCTGGTATCACAGCTATGATCTGATGCCCTGGGTTGGGCTGTAGATAGTCAGGCTTTATACGTTTTACCTTTCATCTGTCTGTACTCAGACAGCTTTAAGCTTTCGCTTAGTTTGTAAGACTTTGTTTGCATGACTTGAGTGTTGGGTCATGTGACCCCTACCTGTATGAACATATTATGCAAGGCTCTTCTGAGCCTTCTAAATAAATGATGTGTTGTTGTATGGTTATGTTGTGATGCCATAGTTGTATCTATGCATATTGGACAGGTCGTGCATACGTGTGACGTGTAATGGTATGTATGGGATTCGACACCTAGTTGTGTGCCTTAGTAGTACTCTTTACGGGGAAATGCCTCTTTGTGCTTCCACTGAGCCTTGGTAGCTTGCTACTTGATACGTCTCCAACGTATCTATAATTTTTGCTTGTTCCATGCTGTTATATTATCATTCTTGGATGTTTTACAATTATTTTATAACAACTTTATATCATTTTTTGGGACTAACCTATTGACATAGTGCCAAAGTGCCAGTTGCTATTTTTGCTTGTTTTTTACTTCGCAGAAAATCAATACCAAACGAAACTTTTTGGAGATTTTTTTGGACCAGAAGACACCCGATGGACGAAAGAGGTGCCAGAGAAGTGGGACGAGGAGACCACAACCCACCCGGGCACGCCAATGGGGCCCCGGCGCCCCTTGATGGGTTGTGCCCTCCTCGGGGTCCCTCTCCACCGCCTCTGATGCCTATAAATTCCCAAATATTCCAAAAACCCTAGAGGAGTTGATGAAACACAATTCGAGCCGCCACAAGTTCTAGAACCTCGAGATCCAATCTGAACACCATCACGGAGGGGTTCATCTTCTTCATAGGTGCCTCTCCGATGATGCGTGAGTAGTCCACCATAGACCTACAGGTCCGTAGGCAGTAGCTAGATGGCTTCCTCTCTCTCTTATGATTCTCAATACAATGGTCTCTTGGAGATCTATTAGATGTAAACTTTTGCGGTGTGTTTGTTGGGATCCGATTAATTTTGCGTTCATGATCAGTTTCTATCCATGGATATTATTTGAGCCTTCTTTGATCTCTTATATGCATGATTACTTATAGCCTCGTATTTCTTCTTCGAATCTTTGGTTTAGTTAGGCCGACTAGATCGATTTTTCTTGCCATGGGAAGAGGTGCTTTGTGATGGGTTCAATCTTGCGGTGTTCTTTCCCAGTGACAAAAGGGGCAGCAAGACACACATGTATCGTTGCTATTAAGGATAACAAGATGGGGTCTATTCCTACATGAATAGATTTTGTCTACATCATGTCATCGTTCTTATTGCATTACTCCGTTTTTCCATGAACTTAATACACTAGTTGCATGCTGGATAGCGGTCGATGTGTGGAGTAATAGTGGTAGATGCAGGCAGGAGTCGGTCTACTTATCTTGGACGTGATGCCTATATAATGATCATCGCCTTGGATATCGTCATTACTATTCGATTTTCTATCAATTGCCCAACAGTAATTTGTTCACCCACCGTGCGCTATACTCATGAGAGAAGCCACTAGTGAACCCTACGGCCCCCGGGTCTACTTTTCCAACATATTGCTTTCCGATCTATCTTTTTGCCTCTTTGTTTTCAGATCTACAAAACCAAAAACCCAAAAACATATTCTGCATATTTTATTTGCTCTTTTTATTTTGTGTTCTTGAGAGATCTATCTCTCCTATCTATCACTACCTAATCTATCTTTTTACAATAGAGAGATTGACAACCTCTCTTTCGCGTCGGGTTGCAAGTATTTGTTGTTTGTGTGCAGGTGCTGCTTATTGGGTGGTGGTGATCCTCCTACTGGTTCGATAACCTTGGTTTCATAACTGAGGGAAATACTTACCATCGCTGTGCTGCATCATCCCTTCCTCTTTGGGGAAATACCGACGCAGTCTCAAGCCACGTTAAAGGAATTTCTAGCGCCGTTGCCGGGGAGGAAGTGGTCTCTTCTACATGCCTATCGTAGTCGCCGAGGGGACTCCATCATCATCTACCAGGTTCCTAATCACAAATCTCATCTCCTTGCAATTACATCATTTGCCATTTGCCTCTCATTTTCCGCTCCCCCAATTCACCAATTTGCCGTTTTATTCGCCCTCTTTTTTTGTTTGCCCTTTTTCTTGCCGGATCTCTTCCTTGCTTGCAATCTTGTTTGTGTAGTCATGATGCCTCAAAGAAAGTACTATGAGGTTCCTTATTCTAATATTTTTCTTGAAATTGAGAAAAGTACCAAGGAATATATGACTACACAATTTGAGCATAACAAATATTTTACCGATGAGCTTAGAGAACACTCTACCGTACTAGATGCCATAACGAAGCAACTTGATGATATTAGTAGAGAAGTTTGTAATCTTCAATCTAAGTATGCTCATGCTGAAAATTTGCTTGGTAAAATTTCTGATGCACAAGCCACTTTAATAAATCAAATGGCTGCCAAACCAATCTCCCTAGAAGATAAAAAAGATGAAGATCTTAAAGTGATTGTTGTTTCCTCTATTGATTCCTTGTTTAGTAATGTTAAGATTGATGATAAAGGGACTGAAGTAGAGTCAACTTTAGCTAGAAGGCGTCCCAATAATATGGAGGGTGAAAATCTTGATGAAAATTTTGATAAAAGTGGGTTTGAAGAGGTCAAAACTTTAACTAGTGATGTGCCCACTATTTTGGATTGCAAAGACTTTAATTATGATAGTTTATCTTTGATTGAATGTATTTCTTTGCTGCAATCCATGTTGAATTCACCCCATGCTTATAAGCAAAATAAAGCTTTTACTAAACATATCGTTGATGCCATGATGAAATCTTTTGACGAAAAGTTGGATTTGGAGATTTCTATTCCTAGAAAATTACATGATGAGTGGGAACCTACCATTAAGGTCAAGATTAAAAATTATGAATGCTTTGCTTTGTGTGATTTGGGTGCTAGTGTTTCCACGATTCCGAAATCTCTATGTGATGTGCTTGGTCTTACCAATATTGAAGAATGTTCTCTTAATCTGCACTTGGCGGATTCTACTATTAAAAAGACTTTGGGAAGAATTAATGATGTTCTTATTCTTGCAAATAGGAACTATGTGCCTATTGATTTTATTGTGCTTGATATTGATTGCAATCCGTCTTGTCCCATTATACTTGGTAGGCCGTTTCTACGTACTATCGGTGCCGTGATTGATATGAAAGAAGGCAATATTCGTTTTCAGTTTCCCTTGAGAAAGGGCATGGAACACTTACCTAGAACAAGAATTAAGTCACCATATGAATCAATCATGAGGGCATCCTATGGATCCAAAACCAAAGATGACAATACTTGAATCTATGCGTTATGCCTAGCTAGGGGCGTAAAACGATAGTGCTTATTCGGAGGCAACCCAATGAATAAATAAATTTTTGCTTTTTTCCTTTCTGTTTTTGAGTGTTGACACAATTATTACTCTGTTATGATTGTGTTTTTATGGTTTATTTAGTGTTTGTGCCAAGTAAAGCCTTTAGGATGATTCATAGGATGAGTAGAAGCGATGCTGAATCTGAAACATAAACTTTGCATCCGGTATATGAATTTTCATTTTTTGCTGGAACGTGTTCTTGAGCTGTAATTTTAACACAGAGTTGCTATACAAATTCCTTAAGCTGTCCTAAGTTTTCGGAATTTGTAGAGTTACAGAAGTATGGTTAGAGTACAAATTACTACAGACTGTTCTGTTTAAGACAGATTCTGTTTTCGTTGCATTGTGTGCTTGTTTTGATGAATCTATGGGTTATATTGAAGGGTATGAGACACGGTAGAGTTAAAATACAGTAGGTATAATGCAATAATAAAATATGAATGGGTTTGCAACAGCACCTAAAGTAGTGATTTGCTCTATTATACTAACGGATCTCACGAAGATTTTGTTGAGTTTTGTGTGATTGAAGTTTTCAAGTTTTGGGTGAGATCACGATGGATGAAGGAATAAGGAGTGATAAAATCCTAAGCTTGGGGATGCTACCGCACCCCCAAGATATATCCAAAGAGAAACAAGCAACTAAGCTTGGGGATGCCCTCGAGTGGCATCCCCTCTTTCTTCTAACGACCATCGGTATTTTACTTGGAGCTATATTTTTATTCGTCACATATCATGAGTTTTGCTTGGAGCGTCTTGTATCTTTTGTTGCTTTGTTTGTTAGTTTGTCACTTGTATCCTTGCTGGACACACCTATTTGAGAAAGCCAAAATCATGCTATGATTTGTTAGAATTGCTCTATATGCTTCACTTCAACTTTTTGAGCTATAGAATTGCTCTAGTGCGTCACTTATATCTTTTTGAGCACGGTATGCTTGGAAATTTTTGTAGAAATACTCTCATGCTTCACTTAGATTAATTTGAGAGTTAGTAAATTTTGAAGAAATCCTCTCATGCTTCACGTATATCTTTTTGAGAGATGAAATCTTTATGCTCATGTGCCTCACTTAAATTTGTTTGAGCTTGCCAAAAAAGCAATGGCAATATATGAGTCTAGTCACAAAGTGATAGATATCCAAGGACGATATAATAAAAAAATTCATGAAGATCATTGGATAAATTAAACTTGATTCCTTGTAATAGTTTTGGAACATGACGATAGTAATATGTGAGTCATGTTAGTGAGTAATCATGCTTAGTAGGAATATTGGTGTTAAGGTTTGTGATTCCCTATGCATGCACGAAAGTCAATAGTTATGCAATGAAGTTATATCCTACTTGTGGTGCATTATTCGGTGTTAGTTATGCTCAATGCTCACTTATGTGAATTTTCGTTTCTTGGTTTGGTTGCTTCTCAATCTATTTGCTAGCCTCCATTTGTACTAAGTAGAAATACTACTTGTGCATCCAAAATCCTTAAACCAAGTTTTGCCTTATGAGTCCACCATACCTACCTATATGTGGTATTTCCATGCCGTTCCAAGCAAATTGTATGTGCCATCTCTAAATTTTCAAAATAAATTTTCTCTTTTGTGTGCTCGTACCGCTCATGAAACGGTGGGGAGTGTCCAATATTTTTCCATGCTTGATGTGTTATTCTCAAGATGAGTGTTTATTCACTTGTCATTGCATGAGAGTGCGGAGGTAATAGGGATGCCCATTCACGAAATGAAAAAGAAAAAAAATATTTACTTTATGTTGTCAAATAATAAATTCCTTGGAAAGTGTTGGTATGGAAGGCAACCGTGGATACGACCCGCCATGGAAAGTGAAAGTTTGGTGGAAAAAGGAATAAAGTTTATTTTCTGTTTGGGAACTGCCTATGATATATCTAGCATGGAAAGTATTATGAGCTACTTTGTCGTTTTCGTTGACAGGAAAAGCATGCCACCTAAAATATTTTTTCTCTCTCAATTTAAACCTTGAGCTCTGGCACCTCTACAAATCCCTACTTCCCTCTGCGAAGGGCCTATCTATTTACTTTATGCAATTTTTATTTTTACTTTGAGTCTCCATCTTCTCTTATAAAGCACCAACTAGGGGGCACTATGATCGTACTTGAGCATTGGGCATAGTTAATATTTGGGTGTGTTTCATGAATGGATCAATGATTGAGCATGATGGGCTAGGGATAACTTTATTTAGTGTTGATATTTTGAAAGACATGGTTGCTTGTTGGCATGCTTGAGTATTGAAGTCATTATGCTAAAACTAGACTATTGCTTTGAATCATTATAAGTCCAAATGTCCATGCTATACAAAAGAAAAGAATATGATGAACATGTTAGGCATCATTCCACATCAAAAATTCTGTTTTTCTCATTTACCTACTTGAGGACGAGTATGAATTAAGCTTGGGGATGTTGATACGTCTCCAACGTATCTATAATTTTTGCTTGTTCCATGCTATTATATTATCATTCATGGATGTTTTAAAATCATTTTATAACAACTTTATATCATTTTTTTGGACTAACCTATTGACATAGTGCCAAGTGCCAGTTGTTGTTTTTGCTTGTTTTTTACTTCGCAGAAAATCAATACCAAACGGAGTCCAATCGCAACGAAACTTATTGGAGACTTTTTCTGGACCAGAAGACACCCGGTGGGCCAAAGAAGTGCCGAAGAAGTGGGCCGAGGAGACCGCAACCCACCAAGGCGCGCCAAGGGGCCCCGGCATGCCCTGATGGGTTTTGCCCTCCTCGGGGCCCCTCTCCACCGCCTCTGATGCCTATAAATTCCCAAATATTCCAAAAACCCTAGAGGAGTCGACGAAACACAATTCCAGCCGCCGCAAGTTCTAGAACCTCGAGATCCAATCTAAACACCATCACGGAGGGGTTCATCTTCTTCATAGGTGCCTCTCCGATGATGAGTGAGTAGTCCACCATAGACCTACGGGTCCGTAGGCAGTAGCTAGATGGCTTCCTCTCTCTCTCTTATGATTCTCAATACAATGGTCTCTTGGAGATCTATTTGATGTAAACTTTTGCGGTGTGTTTGATGGGATCCGATGAATTTTGAGTTCATGATCAGTTTCTATCCATGAATATTATTTGATTCTTCTTTGATCTCTTATATGCATGATTTCTTATACCCTCGTATTTCTTCTTCGAATCTTTGGTTTAGTTAGGCCGACTAGATCGATTTTTCTTGCCATGGGAAGAGGTGCTTTGTGATGGGTTCGATCTTGCGGTGTTCTTTCCCAGTGACAGAAGGGGCAGCAAGACACGCATGTATCGTTGCTATTAAGGATAACAAGATGGGGTCTATTCTTATATGAATAGATCTTGTCTACATCATGTCATTGTTCTTATTGCATTACTCCATTTTTCCATGAACTTAATACACTAGATGCATGCTGGATAGCGGTCGATGTGTGGAGTAATAGTGGTAGATGCAGGCAGGAGTCGGTCTACTTATCTTGGATGTGATACCTATATAATGATCATCGCCTTGGATATCGTCATGACTATTCGATTTTCTATCAATTGCCCAACAGTAATTTGTTCACCCACCATGCGCTATACTCATGAGAGAAGCCACTAGTGAACCCTACGGCCCCTGGGTCTACTTTTCCAACATATTGCTTTCCGATCTATCTTTTTGCCTCTTTGTTTTCAGATCTACAAAACTAAAAACCCAAAAACATATTGCTGCATATTTTATCTGCTCTTTTTATTTTGTGTTCTTGAGAGATCTATCTCTCCTATCTATCACTACCTAATCTATCTTTTTACCGTAGAGAGATTGACAACCTCTCTTTCGCGTCGGGTTGCAAGTATTTGTTGTTTGTGTGCAGGTGCTGCTTATTGGGTGGTGGTGATCCTCCTCCTGGTTCGATAACCTTGGTTTCATAACTGAGGGAAATACTTATCGTCGCGGTGCTGCATCATCCCTTCCTCTTTGGGGAAATACCGATGCAGTCTCAAGCCACGTCACTACTTCTCCGGACACATTGATTGACTGGCATGTATCCTTCTTTGCTGTTGTGTCTGTCCCTTCGGGGAGTTGTCTCGCAGTGTAATGGAGTCCATGTAGCCTGCTATGACTCGTCTACATACTGTTGATGACAGATATGTCTCACGACGTAATGGAGTCCCTGTAGCTTGCTACGACTCGTCTACACATGCTGATGACTGACACCTGCATTGTTGGGTTGCGTATGCCTGTCCCTGTACGGATGTGCCACTTGGGTTCTACGACCAGTCATGTCGACCCGGGTTCTTTGACATTTGAATGCTAGCGACATATTCACATACGTGAGCCAAAAGACGCAAACGGTCCAGGCCAAGGTAAGGTGGCAGCCATGGGGATAACCGTGCGTGAGGCCGCAATGTGATGTGATGTGTTACATCCTAGATTCTTATGGCTTAGGTTCGGGGTCCCGACAGCGTTGGTATCAGAGCCTGACTGACTGTAGGATTACCAAGCCAAATTGGTCGACGCTGAGTCTAGAAATGTTGTAGTTATGTAACGGAATTGATTGTGGAAGGGAACGTAAGGCTCTTTTTACTCCTCTTCCCGAGTCATTCTATTCTGTGTCACCCTCTTCTTATCTACGGGGTTAAGAGCTAGGCTTCTTATCTACCTCTCAGGATGATGAGTTACTAACCATGGACTTGTAGACTAAGTTGCTTGAGAGTCAACTCCAGTTTTTAAGTATTGCTTCTGTGTGACAATCAGTTGGTTAGAATCTTGAAGCTAGAAAGTTGAGTGGTTATGCTATCCAATCTTTTGCAGGATGACTCAAAATTGTTTTTGAGCATTTTCAACCGTTATGCTGTCCGATTACTTCTAGGAGCTGTAGTGCATTCCGCATCTCCTATGTTAGAGTTGATGTCTTCCTTGTCAAAGATGTGGGTTTTGTTTTCCCAGGATGGTTTCCACTAGGAACAACCCCGCTCCTGCTTATGAGCAGGGCGAGGGCAGTGGAGCAAGGCAAGAGAACCTGCCTCACCTACCATCTTTGGCGGAAGTGATGCTTGAGGCAGAGAGGAACAAGAGACAGACCAACCGACTACTAGAGCGTATTGAACAGAATACTGCACGACAGCCACGCAATGATACAGTGTCTCTCAATGACTTTGTGAAGCTGTACCCGCCAAAGTTCCATCATTCCGTTGGCCCCCTCGATGCGAATGATTGGCTTTCCAGCATGACTCGCAAGATCCGTTCTGCAAATGTGGTAGAAGCTGACAAGGTGATCTTTGTCGCATACTTCCTTGAGGGCCCCGCCAATCAGTGGTGGGAAAATTATGAAGCTATGCGCCCAGAGGGTCCAGCAACAACCTGGGCTGACTTCAGCAGTGCCTTCCGCACCCACCATATTCCAGAAGGTCTCATGGACCAAAAGAGGGAGGAGTTATGTGCCTTCACTCAGGGTAAGCTGACAGTGGATGCTTACAGTCGTGAGTTCAGAAATCTTGCCCGCTATGCACTGGAGGAGGTGTCAAGTGACGCCAAGAAGCAAGCTAGGTCCCGCAAGGGACTTAGCCCTGAGCTCCGTCGTGATCTGCGCCTGCATGAGTGCGCTACCTTTCAGGGTCTTGTCAACAAGGCTATCAATGCCGAGACTGGACAGACTAACTACGAGGCAACCAAGAAGCACTCTCGTGACTTCAGCTCCTCATCCGGCTCAGGATCCCATAAGCGCCGGGTGTGGGTGCCCAACACTGCCCTGCCATCAAGGTACACTGCGAGGCCATCCTATGAGGTGCCTCGCCCAAATCAGGCCAACCCTCCAGCTAAACCCTATGTTGGTCATGCTGCTAATGCTGCTCCAAGGTCTTCAACAGTGATCTGCTACAAATGCGGAGAGCCCGGGCACTACTCTCGTGAGTGTCCCTAGAACAACGCCAAGCCTGCTGGACGTGGTAAGCCGGGCAAGGCTTATTTCGTGAAGCCGACTCCTGCTCGTGGTCGAGTGAACAACGTCACCCTTGAAGAAGCCCATGATGACCCCGACGTTGTGCTTGGTACGCTCCTTGTCAATAGTCATCCAGCATCTGTTTTTTTGACACTGGTGCATCTCATTCATTCATCTCAGAAAGTTATGCACAGTTGCATAACATGACCTTTTATGATATGCCCACTCCATTAGTAGTTCACACTCCTGGATCAAAATGGCAAACTTCTAGAATGAGCCATGACAATGAGATTCTCGTGGATAGACTTGTCTTCTTAGCTTCCCTGATAGCTCTAAAGTCTTCGGACATCAACATCATCTTGGGTATGGACTGGATGTCAGATCATTATGCCAAGATTGATACTCATACTAGGAATGTTCAACTTACACATCCATCAGGTGAGATAGTCAATTTCTCAACTTGAGTGGCTAAGCACCAACTCTATTCCCTCAATGCTAGCCCTCTTCCAGAGCTTGAGGATATTCCGGTGGTCCGTGACTTCCCGGATGTCTTTCCAGAGGAACTGCCAGGAATTCCACCTGACAGGGATGTAGAGTTTGTGATAGACCTCATTCCAGGGACTGTCCCAATAGCCAGAAGACCCTATAAGATGGTACCCTTAGAACTAGCCGAGCTAAAGAAACAACTCGATGAGGCCTTGAAAAAGGGATTCATCCGCCCTAGTTCTTCACCTTGGGCTTGCCCCATCCTCTTTGTCAAGAGGAAGGATGGAATGGACCGGATGGTTGTAGATTATCGACCAGTGAACCTGGTCACAATAAAGAACAAGTATCCGTTCCCCAGGATGAACGACTTGTATGATCAGCTCGCTGGATCCTCGGTCTTCTCCAAGATGGATTTGAGGTTGGGTTACCATCAAATCAAGATCAAGAACGGGGACATTCCAAAAACGGCTTTCGTTACTCGTTATGGCTAATACGAGTTCACCGTTATGTCCTTCGGGTTAACCAATGCCCCAGTCACCTTCTCTCGCTTGATGAACTCTATCTTCATGGAGTATCTTGACAAATTCATTGTGGTCTATCTCGACGATATCCTCATATACTCAAAGAATAAAGAAGATCATGCCGAGCATCTCAGGCTGGTATTGACGAAACTTCGAGAGCATCTCCTGTATGCCAAACTCTCCAAGTGTGAATTTTGGCTACAAGGAGTGACCTATCTAGGCCACGTAATCCCTAGCAAGGGTATTGCTGTCAATCCCGAGTGAGTTCAGGCCGTCCTTGATTGGACTCAACCAGAATCGGTTAAGCAATTTCGGAGTTTCCTTGGCTTAGCGAGCTATTGTCGCCGCTTTGTCGAGAACTTCTCCAAGGTTGCGAAGCCTCTCACTGAACTCCTCAACAAAGATAAAAAGTTCGAGTGGACCCCACAATGCGAGCACAGTTTTCAGGAACTAAAAAGATGCCTGACTTCTGCTCCCGTATTGGTGCCACCAGATTTCTCTAAGGACTTTGTTATCTATTGCGACGCCTCGCGACAAGGATTAGGTTGCATTCTCATGCAAGATCGCCATGTGATTGCATACGCATCTCGATAGTTGCCTCCACATGAGGATAATTATCCAACACATGATCTTGAGCTTGCAGCTGTAGTCCATGCACTTACAACATGGCGACATTACCTTCTGGGTAATCGTTGCGAGATATACACTGATCACCAAAGTCTGAAGTATATTTTCACCCAACCGGATTAGAATCTCAGGCAAAGACGGTGGGTTGAGTTGATTACAGATTACAACTTAGGGATAACTTACACCCTGGGGAAAGCCAATGTCATGGCTGATGCACTAAGTCATAAGTCTTATTGTAACAATCTGATGTTACAACAAGGTCAACCACTTCTCTATGAGGAATTTCGGAAGCGAAACATTCACATTGTTCCTCAAGGATTCCTTTCCTCAATGGCGAAACCTACTCTTAGGGATCAAATCATAGCTGTTCAGAGGTATGATAAGGGTATATCTCGGATCAAGGAGAACATTGCTAGCGGAAACGCTAAAGATTTCTCCAAGGACGATCAGGATGTTGTGTTCTTCCAGAACCGCTTGGTGGTTCCCAAGAGCAAACGTCTACGATAGCTGATCCTTAAGGAGGCTCATGACTCTCCTCTCACGATTCATCCTGGTAGTACCAAAATGTATCAGGACCTACGCCAGAGGTTCTGGTGGACCAGAATGAAGAGAGAAATTGCTCAGTTCGTTGCTAACTGCGACGTATGTCATCATGTTAAAGCAGAACATCAAAGGCCTGCTGGCACCCTTCAACCCTTAGCTATTCCTGAATGGAAATGGGATAAAGTCGGTATGGATTTCATCACCGGTTTTCCCAGGACCAAGAGAGGGAATATTGCTATCTTTGTGGTCATTGACCGCCTTTCCAAAGTGGCTCATTTTCTTCCTGTTCGCAAAAGTATAACTATAAGCCAGCTAGCGGAGTTATATATTTCTCAAATAGTGTCTCTTCATGGTGTTCCTTTGGAGATTAACTCAGACCGTGGAAGTATCTTTACTTCCCGATTCTGGGAAAGCTTCCAAAATGCTATGGGGACTAATCTATCCTTTAGCACTGCTTTCCATCCACAGTCAAGTGGTCAAGTAGAGCGAGTCAATCAAATCCTAGAAGACATGCTCAGAGCTTGTGTTATCTCTTTCGGCATGGATTGGGAGAAGTGCCTTCCATTTGCTGAATTTGCTTATAACAATAGTTATCAGTCAAGCTTGGGCAAAGCCCCTTTTGAAGTTCTCTATGGACGAAGGTGTCGAACACCTCTTAACTGGTCAGAAAACGAAAAGAGGCAACTCTTTGGCCCGGATATGATCCAGGATGCAGAAGAGCAAGTTCGCATTATTCGTGAAAATTTGAAACAGTCCAATCTTGTCAAAAGAGCCAATATGATCGCCATCATAAGGCTGTGACCTATGAAGTTAATGAAAAGGCTTACCTTCGGGTTACACCTCTGAAGGGTACCCAACGATTCTGTATCAAGGGCAAGTTGGCTCCTCGTTACATTGGTCCTTTTCGCATTCTTGCTAAACGAGGAGAGGTTGCCTACCAATTAGAACTTCCACGTCATCTTTCCAAGGTTCATGATGTCTTCCACATCTCGCAACTCAGGGGTTGCTTCTCGGACCCTGTCCGCGAAGCGGACCACGAAACGCTTGATCTCCAAGATAATCTTACATATCGAGAATACCCTGTTCGTATTCTTAATCAAGCTGAGCGTACCACTCCACGTTGAAACATCAAGTTTCTCAAGGTTCAGTGGTCACACCTCTCCGAGAAGGAAGCCACATGGGAAAGAGAGGACCGCCTTCGACTAGAGTACCCCGCACCCTTCCCGACGACTTCTAAATCTTGGGACGAGATTCTTTTGAGTGGGGGTGAGTTGTAACATCCCTGGTTTCCCCCTTGCATTGTGCTAGCTAGAGTGTGCATCATATTTAAATTTCATCTAGATGAATTGGGGATTAACAGAAACCCTAGCACCTCACCTAACTAAACAATTCAAATACTTGTGAATTTTCAATGAATCCAAAATGCCCTTCAAAAGTGTTCACTATTTCTGATAAATGTTGGCAACAACATATCAGGGGACATGTTATTTTTCACAATAGATATAACATTTTTAAATAACCTTTCAATGCTACTGAAAGTAATAAATAAAGCACTATAATTATGGTAGTTGTCCAAAAATGCTGAAACTTTTTGTGGAAGTTTGAAATATTCAAACTAAATTCCATAAAATATGTTGGTATTTTTGTGCTAGGTATTTTCACCAAATAAAAATAAAACAAATGTCAGAAATAGAAAACAGGAACAAAATATAAAAAAAGGGAGTGGCTTACCGAGGCCCAGGGGCAGGCCGGCCCATCTGGCCCGTGCCAGTCGTCCCCTACCTCTGCCAGTAGGCAGAGGCGAGCCTGGCCAGAGCGCCACGCCTATTGCCTGCCTGGCCTCCCCCGTCGCGCTGGCGACTGGGATAGGCTCGCCAGAGCCGTCCGCATCGCCTCCTCCTCCATTTGCCCCCTCTACTCCTCCCCTCGCCTCTGTTCGCCATGGCCTCCGCAGCCGAACGCACGCCGCCGTCGCCCGCGTAGCAGCACCACCTCCCTCGCCCCTCTGACTAGCCCCCGAGCTCCGCCTCAAGCTACTGGTCGTCCCCACCAAGCCACGCATCGCCGGAGCCCCTGGAGCGACGCCCTCGAGCTCTTCTTCCTCCTCGGCTCCAACAACTGCCGTCGTCGATTCGCCGTCTCCAAGCCGCCCCCAAGCCCGCTCCCGACGTCTTCGCGACCGCCGTGAGCCACTGGAACCATTCCCTCTCTCTCCCCTATCGATTGCCGACCGTAGGCTCGGATTGCTCTAAGCCTGAGGAGCCCGCCGTACGGCCCTCGACGCCGGCAACTCTCCGGTGCTCCTCCGGTCCAGTAGATGACGTCGTTGAGTTCGTGAGGTCGTGTAAGTGCCGTAGGAGGTTAGTTAGGCATCGGTTGTGCGCTGTGCCGTCGACTTCGAGCTCGCCCGAGCTCCGGCCGCCGCCAAGCTCGTCGCCGGGGATGTTCTGGGGCACCTCCGCCCCTGGGGTTTGTCCCGTTGGATGTGCGCATGCATGCTCGACCCGTAGACGCCTTCCGCCATTGAAATGGTCACCGGATGTGGGTTTCCGACCCCCTCCGCCATGTCTGTGGTCGCCGGCGGCTCAACGCTGTTAATTAGTAATTAGAAGTTAATCTAATTCCTGTTAGTGCCTGTGTCACTGACCAGTGGACCCCACTGGTTAGGTTTGACCTGGCAACGATCGTTTGACCAGCTGATGCAATGCTGATGTAGTGCTGACGCAATAAAGGCTTTTCTGATTTATAATAATTCCAAAAATTGGTTAAAACTTAGAAAATTCATAGAAATTAATCTGTAACTCAGATTGAAATAATTTATATATGAAAAATTATCAGAAAAATCCAAAGAATCCGTTGGTGCTATTATCATGCATGATAGAGCAACATAAATAGGAGAACATTGACATTTTGCATAAAATGCAATATGTGACATAATGCATGGAGTTAAATTTGAACCTAGTTTCAAACCAGCTTCATTTAAACCTGATGCTAGGTGCATTAGCTCATTCATATCATGTTGCCATGTCATGACCATGCATCATATTGTTGCACTTGCTGTGTATTGATTGTTACTCCGTCTATGTCGCGGTAGGTTCTGCTCCATCAGATACCCGTGAGTATCCCCCTGAAGGAGAGTACCTCTCTGCCAACCTGCAAGGCAAGCAACCCCATTGATCATTGCGATAACATCCCACTCTCTCGCTCCTGCTCTCGTTTATTGCATTAGGACTATACGATTCAACTGTTACCTGTTTCGGTAGTTGAACCCATTCCTCTGCATGACCTGTCATTGTCACAGTAAATAGCTAAACCAAGCAACCTAGCATACCTGGTAGATGCTTGAGCCTTGATGTGCTTTACCTGCTATGCTTAGAGTTGTGTCAGGTCTGATTCATCTGGGTGATGAACCGGAGTGAAACTGTGTTGTTCTAATGTGATATGCTCGATGATGAACCTGATTTGGTAAAGGTAGCGATGAGAGGCTATGTAGGAGTACATAGCGGGTTGTCTCATCGGGACCGTTCTTAGGAACCGAGTTCCTTGTTTGTGCTCCAAGACTAGTTACTACCACACGTTGGGATACTTAATTGACCCTCTCAACTTATCAACCGCCTAGTCCTCGTTCTAGGAGTTGCAAGTAGTTTCTGGTGTTTGTAGCTATGCTGGAGGCCGTGCGTAGCGCTGACCTTAGGGGTGGGCTACGACGCGGTAGGCAGTAGCACAGTGTACCAAGGGTCACACGGATGGTGGGCTTGGGAACCCTGCGCACATCGTTTGGGACCGTAGCGGAAACTTCGGCCGGACTTCCGTGCGGGTTCAGTCTCAAGTAGGCGATAGCCTGGACTAGGGTCTTGTGTGTTTGACGGTCGTGGCCGACTCCCTCGCTGGGCTTCCGCTTGAAGGTTGCCGAGGTGCCTGTTTTTATGTGCACTCAGCGATAAGTGGCGAGATTGTGTGTGAAGAAGTACACCCCTGCAGGGTATGAATCTATTCGAATAGCCGCGTCCTCGGACATGGACAACTTGAAACTTATGCTGTTCATAGACAATGTTAATAGCTACTCATAAAAGTATCAAGACAAGTGTGAGTACCGTGGATGGCACCCTCGTGGGTGACAGGAGCGAATCCATGGTAGAGTATTGATGTGGTGTTAGTGGACTCGTGTGCGCTATCTCAAACTTGTTCAAAGAACTAGTAGTCGTAGTACAGGTTAGCCAAGAGTCAAAGCTGGCATTGCTGCATGAACCCCACTACTCCCCTTGTTGAAACATGAGCATGAATAGCTTAGGTCTGCTTTAAAGACTTGCTGAGTACGATTGTACTCATGTTTGCTTGATAACTATTGCAGATGATAACCAGGACCCATCTGGTGGGTTCTACCTAGACGTCGACGACGTCGAGTAGCTGGTATCCTAGCTACGATCTGATGCCCTGGGTTGGGCTATAGATAGTCAGGCTTTATGCCTTTTACCTTTCATCTGTCTGTACTCAGACAGCTTTAAGCTTCCGCTTGGTTTGTAAGACTTTGTTTGTATGACTTGAGTGTTGGGTCATGTGAACCCTACCTGTATGAACATATTATGCAAGGCTCTTCTGAGCTAAATAAATGTTGTGTTGTTGTATGGTTATGTTGTGATGCCATAGTTGTATCTATGCATAACGGACATGTCGTGTGTACGTGTGACGTGTAACGGTATGTATGGGATTCGACACCTAGTTGTGTGCCTTAGTAGTACTCTTTACGGGGAAATGCCTCTTTGTGCTTCCACTGAGCCTTGGTAGCTTGCTACTGCTCTGGACACATTGATTGACCGACATTTATCCTTATTTGTTGTTGTGTCTGTCCCTTCGGGGAAATGTCTCACTGTGTAATGGAGTCCATGTAGCCTGCTATGACTCGTCTACGTACCGTTGATGACAGATATGTCTCATGACGTAATGGAGTCCCTGTAGCTTGCTACGACTCGTCTACACACGCTGATGACCGACACCTGCATTGTTGGGTTATGTATGCATGTCCCTATACGGATGTGCCACTTGGGTTCTACGACTAGTCATGTCGACCCGGGTTCTTTGACATTTGAATGCTAGCGACATATTCACATACGTGAGCCAAAAGATGCAAACGGTCCCAGCCAAGGCAAGGTGGCAGCCGTGGGGATAACCGTGCGTGAGGCCGCAATGTGATGTGATGTCTTACATGCTAGATTCTTATTGCTTAGGATCGGGGTCCCGACAATACAGATTGATGAAAATGCTCGAACACCTGTAATATCATCTCCCCAGCCTCGATTAACCGCTGAAGAGGCTGGAGTTGAAGAAATTGAAGAAGATGTGGACATTGGATCCACTACTCCTATTATACATGATGAATTTTGGGAAGCAGCTCACCGAAATTCGCCAATGGCCACCCATCTTACACATGTTCCTCAGTCCCCTGCCCAAACTGAAGAAATTCCAGCTGCATCAGCTGATGAAACTGTTGTCCCAAGTGCACATGAAGAACCTGTAGTGCAAATTCCTCAGACTGATGAAACTGCAATTGTGACAAGGGAGGTTCGGAGACGTTTCAAACCTAATCTTCATCCCAAGCCTGCACTGCCTTTCAAAAGGCGACCCAAATTCCTCAAGGAGAATTTCTATGATGAACGCCATTTCTTCACTGGTGTAAATCCATATGACTCTCCGAGGATTCGTCAAAAGAGATTCTGGACTGCAACTCAAGCCAACTTCTACAGTGTCGTGCTGTCTCAGAAGGACAAGGTTTTTCAGCACTATCAAATTCCTCATGCTGACATGGAAACCATTCCTTGCTTCACCCCAGTACTCAATGTTCTTCATGATGCTGGTCTGCTGCCTTTCTGCATTGATATTTGCGATTGGAATGAAGAACTCATTCTTCAGTTCTATGCTACACTTCACATCCTAGGAGATGCACAAGATATCAACTCCTGGGTACTTGACTGGATGACCGAAAACACCCACTATACTGCTCCAGCAACTGAATTACTTCGAGAAGTTCCTGTCAGTATTCCCTCAGCTGATGCCAGATGCCTCTATGAAGAACCTGAACTTCCAAATCATCTCATGCAAGTACTGATGAAACCTTTGGCTCTAGGTCAAGCACCCAGAACCTCTTTTCCGGTGAAGGATTTTATGTATGTGCCCCGCACTGTGTACCACATCATGACCAAAACCCTCAGCCCTATCAAAGGTCACAACAATGAAGAAGAAGATGTGGTAGGCGTGATGAAGAATCTACTGTTCAACATTATTCACGGGATTCCTATAAATCTTCATGATTTCTTCATGAGGACATTCGCCAACATTGCTCTGTTTCCGTTTGAACTGAAGCCATATGCTCCTTGGATCATGAAATTCATCAGAGCGAGATCCTCAATTCCTTATGAAGCTGATTTTCAGAATCATTTCAGTTACCTGCCCCCGATTGAAGTCCTGAAGAACACATTTTCCTCAATTGATGGGAAGGGCAAATCTGTTATTGATGAAGGATCTCGACCTCTGAATGGTCAATTTCGTCCTGCTGCTTCTTATTCAACCAATTATGACACAACATCACAAGACTCAGCAGCTAGAGCCACTGCTCAAAAGCCCCTAGAAATAGCTCCAACAGTGATGACTGATCGTGAGCTCCTCCTCAGTCTTCATCAAAAGGTTGATCGCAATCACAAGTGGGTCAAATGGCAGTTTGGTGCAATTCTTCGTGATACGATTGTCACGCATAATGCTGTGAGGAAGAATCTCTACTATCTGCATGAAGTCTTCGACCGCACTTGGGCCACTCTTCAGCATCTGTACACCCTTGAAGAACTTGCAGAAATGGAATTTCAGCGGGATTTCGATTGGTCTTATCCTCCCAATAAGAAATACAAGAAGCTTCCAGTTCCTCAGCTGGTAACAAGTTCATTTTCTTCATCGCGCGGGACAGATTCAAATGAGGATATTGACGACATTGCTGCAGGTCCAGCATCAACAAAGGACCCCAACAACGCTAACGCTCCTCCACCACCTTCAAGATGAAATTCTTCAGGGGCATTATTCCTCAATTTCGTCCCTTTTGGTCACTTGATAACAAAGGGGGAGAAATTTGAGTTAGTCTTCAAGCGGGTCTCATTATATGGGCTATTTTGTTTGTTTAAGTTACAACTCTCGCTCTTCTAAAGTGTTTGTTGGTTGAGTTGTAAACTTAAGTCCGATGGTGGTATGTACATTTGAACTGCCTTCTGCATGCTTATTTACTCAAGTATCTTAATGCACGCATGCTGAATTTCATCAGACACCATTTTCCATCATGCATTTCAATTTCCTCATTATATGTTAAATGCGTGTATGGATTACAAGATATAGGGGGAGATCTCCAAGAGTTTATCCTGCCATGTGCATTTGCAGTCCAAAGCAAATTCCTCAAATATGCACATCTTCAGGGGGAGTTCCTCTATATCCTGCAATCAAATTCCTCAAACTCAGTACTTACACTTCATATGTTTATCCCCATTAAAAACTTAACCTATTTGTCATCAATCACTAAAAAGGGGGAGATTGTAAGTGCATCTAGTGTCCCTTAGTGATTTTGGTGTATTGAAGACTTATAGGTTAAGGGACTAATATGTGTGTGAGTGTACACAAGCTCTATAAGTCGCTGAGGAGTTTGATATATCCAAAGAATGTCGACCCCTAAAAATGAATGTGTTCAACTGAAGACTTTGGTTAAGACTTTGGTATTTCCCTGAAGACTTTGAAGCTGAAGAATTCGGTGTGACCTTGAAGATATTAACGAGGACTATGAAGCGTGAAGACTTTTGTTTTCGTAGTTTCATTTCCTTTCTTTGAGTAGGAAACATCGTACTGTTAAAGGGGGCCGAGGTAATACTAAGGAAAAATTTCCAACTAATGCTCAACTCAAAAGCCTCAACATAACCAATTCTTCGAGTGAAGCCTTTGGAAATCTCTTGCAGTTCAGTCAAGTTCTTCAGTGAGAGAGACGATGTTCTTCTGGTCTCTGAGGAAATTGGTCTGACTGAGGAGTTAGGATTTCGCTAGTGCAAACTCCCTACCGTGAGGAATATGATAAGCCGTGAGGAATTTGACAGTTCAAATTCTGACCGTTGCTGTGGTTTGCGCCAGCTGTCCAGATATCTTACCCACATAACGGTCATTTCATTTGGGGGCATTTATGTCTTATCATGTCGGGTTGCACCCTGGCTATAAATAGTCACCCCCCACAACCAATAGTTGGTTGGCTGCTCAGAGAGAGTGACACTTGTCATCTGAGAGCAATCCATCCTCTGAGGACTTTGTTAGAAAATCATCAGTGAGGAAAAACCCCAAAACCCAAAGTGATTGAGCATCACTGAAGAGATTGTTCCTGTGTGGAACCGACACTTTTTACATTTGAAGACTGTGTATCTTCCAGACGGTTAGGCATCTAGAGCATCCAGCAGTCAATTGTGGATCGCCGGGTGACCAAGTTTGTGAGGGTTTGGAAGTCTACCCTGAAGACTTACCACGAGTGTTGGGCGAGGTGTATGTGACCTTAGCTCAAGGAGAATACGGTAAGGACTGTGTGTCCTGGGACTGTGTGTCCTTTGGTTTAAATACCAAGCCACTCCGAACCAGACGTACGACTATCATAGCAGTTGGAACTGGGTCATCAAATCACTGTATTCATAGAGCTCCTGGTTCTATTTCCTCAACCCCTTCATTTCCTCGAAGTACATGTTGTTGAATCTGATCGATACTGTTTGAAGAATTTCTAAAGACTTTCTCAATTTCCTCATCTCAAATTCTTCAGTCATTTTATCTTCTGCCTGCTTATCCTGTTCACGCTACTTATGCTCTATGTATGCTTCATTTCATCATGATGACTATGCTACTGCTATGTTTCACATGCACTTGAGTACTTATTCCGCTCCTAGTAGTTCGTCACTTATGAAATTCCTCAACTAGTAATTCCTCAATGACGAATTTGTAAAAATCGCCTATTCACCCCCCTCTATTCAAAATAATGCACTTTCAGCTGTCAACATGGCAGAGCCGGCAGTGCCCAGGTACCTCAACTGGTACGAGCAACCAATCACCTGGAGCAGGGAGGACCATCCTCCCCGGGTTGACAACCCTGGTGGGTTAGCTTTGGTGGTTGCACCTTAAGTCGGCAGTTACACTTTGACCAAGGTCCTTATGGATGGGGGCAGTAGCATAAATATTCTGTACTACGAAACTTTCCGCCGGATGAACCTGCCTGAGAGCTCGCTACTTCCTTCCACGACGGTGTTTCATGGGATTGTTCCTAGTAAATCGGCTTATCCGATCGGGCAGATCAAACTCGATGTTGCTTTCGGTGATGAGTATAATTACAGATGCGAGCCCTTGATGTTTTAGGTAGTCAGGATAAAGAGCCCTATCACGCCCTCTTTGGGCGGCCGGCTTATGCTCGTTTCATGGCCCGACCTTGTTATATCTATCTCAAGATCAAAATGCCCGGACCGAAGGGTACTATCACCGTGGACGGAAGTCGAAAGATAGCTCAGGAGTGTGAAGAAGGGGACGCGGCTTATGCTGAGTCGGCTTGTGCGGATGAGGAATTGAAGTTTTACACCGCCAATGTTGACTCGGCTGATATGAGCCCCCTCAAGAAGCTCAATACCGAGTCGGAACCTTCGCTCAAATTTAAGCCATCTGAAGATACTAAGCAGATAGATTTCATGCCAGGCGATTCGTCCAAGCAGTTCACTATCGGGAACGGCTTGGATCCTAAATAGGAAAGCACGCTCATCGAGTTTATCTGTGAGAATCGAGACATCTTTGCATGGAAACCTTCTGACATGCCTGGAGTCCCGAGAAAACTCGCTGAGCACCACCTTAATGTGCATCCAAAAATGAAACCAGTATGCCAATACCTCCAGCGTTTTAACGAGGAGAGGCGCAAGGATATTGGGGAAGAGGTAGCCCGGCTCCTAGCTGTCAGGTTTATCGTTGAAGTTTTTCACGCTGAATGGCTGGCTAACCCGGTGCTTGTTTTGAAAAAGAACGAGACTTGGCGCATGTGTGTTGATTATACAGATCTCAACAAGGCTTGTCCGAAGGATCCTTTTGCTCTCCCACGTATCGATCAGATCATTGATTCTACGGCGGGTTGTGAGCGGCTGTGTTTCTTGGACGCATACTCCGGCTATCATCAGATCAAGATGGCTGTTGAGGATCAGGAGAAGACAGCTTTTATCACTCCTTTCGGTGCTTTCTGCTATGTCTCTATGCCCTTTGGGCTTAAGAGCGCAGAGGGGACTTATCAACGGTGCATCCAGAATTGCCTTCAACCGCAGATTGGGCGCAATGTTCATGCCTATGTTGATGACATTGTGGTGAAATCTCAGAAGAAGGAGACGCTCTTGGAGGACATCAAGGAGACATTTGGTAATCTTCGAGTGTACCAGATGAAACTTAACCCGGCAAAATGTGTTTTTGGTGTTCCCGCAGGCAAACTATTGGGATTCCTGGTTTCTGAGCGAGGCATCGAAGCTAACCCGGAAAGGATCAAGGCAGTAACTTCGTTGGCTGCACTGGCAAATATAAACCAGATTCAACGCTTAGCGGGTCGCATCGAAGCTTTAAGTCGCTTCATAAGCCGCCTGGGGGAAAAAGCTATCCCTTTTTATCAAGTGCTAAAGAAGACAGGCGACTTTAAGTGGACTGACGCCGCTTATGAGGCTTTTGAAGCGCTCAAAAAACAGCTTGTTAATCCGCCCATTTTAGCCGCCCTACTGACAAGGAGCCGATGCTCCTGTACATCGCCGCTAATTCCAAAGTGGTGAGTGTAGCAATAGTTGTTGAGCGCAAAGAGCAAGGTAAGGAATATCCGGTTCAGCACCCAGTTTACTTCGTCAGCGAAGTTTTAACTTCGTCCAAGCAGCGGTACCCGCATTGGCAAAAACTTGTTTGCGGGATGTTCATGGCAAGCCAGAAGCTAAAACACTATTACTAGGAGCATCCGATCATGGTGGTTAGTTCGGCACCCCTTGGTGATATCGTACAAAACCGGGAGGCCACTGGACGGATTGCTAAGTGGGCAATTGAACTTGGCGATCACCATCTAAAGTATGTGCCCCGAACCGCTATCAAATCCCAAGCACTAGTGGATTTCATCAATGACTGGACAGAGTTGCAGATTCCAGAGGATAGGCGAGATAATACCTACTGGACTATACATTTTGATGGATCTAGACAGTTGGAGGGCTCGGGGCTGGAGTCATATTGAGTTCCCGACAAGGTGATAAGTTTTGTTATGTACCACGGCTTATGTTCCCTTGTACTAACAATGCAGCTGAATACGAGGCCCTCCTACATTGTCTTAGAATAGCGAAGGAGATGAATCTGAGCCGGGTCAGGTGTTTGGGCGACTCAGATTTAGTGGCTCAACAAGTTTCAGGGACTTGGGACTCTAAACACCCCCTAATGGAGGCTTATCGACGGGCAGTCTCTGATGTGGCTGGCCATTTTCAAGGCTATCATGTCGATCATATAGACCGCCGGCTCAACGAGGCGGCCGATGCCCTGTCACGACTCGGTTCACAAAGGAAGCTGGTTCCCCCCAATGTTTTCTTAGACGTCCTTCATAATCCTTCTGTTAAACTGCCATCTGAGGAGGACATCGCTATCCCTGACCCAGAGGCACAATTGGTGGCGGCTCTCCACGCTACTCCGGACTAGACTATTCCTTATCTGGCGTATTTTACTCGAGGCGAGCTCCCAGCTGAGGAAACCATAGCTAGATAGATAATTCGGCGGTCCAAATCAATGACTATCGTCAATGGCGAGTTACACTGGCAAAGCAGCACTGGCGTGTTCTAGCGCGATGTTTCCCCTGAGGAAGGCCAGGACATTCCTAATGAGATCCATGCTGGTGACTCTGGACATCATGCTGGCTCACGATCCTTGGTGGCGAAAGCTTTTCGACATGGGTTTTATTGGCTAACGGCTCATGCAGATGCAGAAGAAATTGTGCGCAAGTGCGATGGGTGCCAAAAGTTTTGTCAATAGTCCCATGTGCCGGCCCAGGAAATGCGTATGATTCCAATTACTTGGTCGTTCACAGTTTGGGGGCTTGACATGGTTGGTCCGTTCAAGCCGTCTTGTGACAAAAAGACCCAGCTCTTGGTAGCGGTTGATAAATTTACCAAGTGGGTTGAAGTAGAGCCAGTTAGTAGCTGTGATGCAGAGACTGCGGTCAAGTTTTTGAAAAAGTTGATTTTCCGTTTTGGCTACCCTCACAGCATTATCACTGATAATGGTACCAACTTGTCTAAGGGAGCCATAGAGCAGTTTTGTCAATGAGAGAACATCTGGCTTGACCTGGCAGCGGTGGCACATCCACAGTCCAATGGACAAGCCGAACGAGCTAATCAGGAGATCCTCAAAGGGATCAAACCCTGGCTTATGGTACCACTTGAGAGCACTCCGGGTTGTTGGGTTGAAGAACTCCCCGGCATACATTGGAGTATTTGCACGACTCCAAATAGATCCACTGGATACACACCTTTCTTCTTGGTGTACGGAGCCGAGGCAATTCTACCAAGTGATATTCGCCATGACTCGCCTCGGTTTGCTGTTTATGTTGAGGCGGACAATGAGCTAGCACATCAATTCTCCCTGGATGCCTTGGAAGAAGAGCGTGACTTAGCAGCATCCAAATCTGCCATTTATCAGCAAGACCTACGTCGCTATCACAGCCGTAGAGTCCGAAGCCGTACTTTTCAAGAAGGCGACTTAGTGCTACGTCTAATTCAAGATCAGACAAGAATGCATAAACTTTCTCCACCTTGGGAGGGTCCTTTTGTCATCAGCACAAGCCTTAACAACGGGTCATATTATCTGGTGGACTTACGGGAAGGATCATATACTTCTGAGGAAGAGACAACCCGGCCCTGGAACATCACTCACCTGCGGCCTTATTATACTTAGAAGAGCCACCGGCTCCCTTTATGTAATTTCCCCCCCTGCAAATTATGTATATACTTCTTTATGTTCAAATATAATAAAGCCAGCACCCTCGAAACTCGGGGTCTCTGTCGTTTCAGCCTATAAATGGAGCATGAGTCTTTATTGTTTGTAACATAGGTCACTTGGGGGCTTCCAACTAATCGAGTTTAGCTTTCTCACACTTTTTGGCCCGGCAAAAACGCCACAAATATATGGTTAAACCTGCATATATTCTTGATGCGACTCCAATCAGGTGACCCCATGTACTCTTGCAAGTCAATCGTTTTTAGGACCCTGAACTTCGCAAAGTTAAAACATTGGCTTGAGTCATGCGAGAGCCGGCATACAAAAATCTAGGATAAACCATGGGTTGTCATACCCGCTTCATTGAAGCAAGACTTGAGACTTGAAAGCCAGTCTCTTTTTTGTCGAGTTTCATTGAGCCGGCTTATTAATAAAATTTATATGATTTTTTATCACAATGTAAATTTTGCAGGCACGATATTGTCCCAGTTCCGGCTCATACCTGAGTAACCAGGTTAACAACTACGGCCATATTATGGCCGGGTTCAAGTCCTATATCTTCAATACTATTGAAGAAAGATTCAACAAATACTTGAGTCTTGAAACCAAGTTCTTTTGCTAGCTTATTTCTTGACCTGTTTTTTCTGTCTCAATTAGTAAACTCATTGAGCACAACAACATAGACATACAAGGAAAAGTGAAAAGAGTGGCACAATCATATCAAAGCAACGAGCTCAAAAGATTGGAGTTCTGCACCAACAAAGGTACACACATGCACGATAGCACGACCAAGGATTTCGAGGAAGTTTTCAGACTACTACTATTACAGGCCCACAATAGAGCTGCAAAATACTCAAGTTTTTCTAATTACTTGGGGCCTATGTCAGTGTGGCGACTCATTCATCTTCAGGGATGTCTTCATGCCTTTTCCGCATCAGCCGTCTATGGATCTGCATCCGCCGGCTCATCATCCTCGTCAACCTGTTGGGCCTTCTGTTGCCACTGAATTGAGTTCAATGATTCAAAATGTGATGTTCCCTCAACAAGAGATGATGCTTCAATATCAGGGGCAAAAGGTCTCTTACGTCGGGGGGACACCAACTCCGTCGGGTCATCCTTGGGTGGGTTAATGTGCTCATTATCATTGGTATATGCAGCATCATATTTCATGAGGTCAATCTCTTCGGCTATCAGAGTCGCCAAAGGATGCGTCTCTGTGATGCACTTCGCATAGTCTGAATGAGTGAATGAGGAGCCATCGAGTTTGAACTCAGGAAAGCCGCCCTTCAACAGCTCCAAATCTAATTCGAGCAAATATGCCTTTGCGCGAGCAAGCGTCATGTTTGCCCCTCCTCGTGCCGCCGATCTCCAGGTCTCGGTCACCCATTGGGGCATGGTAGAAAGCTGCTTCAACATGTCCTTGATGCTTCTTGGCGGATGCTTTAGATTCTTCACCGCCATGATGGAATAAACAAATCCGGTGAACAGTTGCTCTACATAGTGAAAATGGCTTTCAACTTCACAACAAGAAGCTCTACAAGATTATGGTCTTTCCGCCCTACAAGTAAAGAGAGGGATAGTGAGCCGCCGTTCAATCACAAGCCGGTACACTACAAAACAGAAGCAGAACACATACCAAAGATTGTCGTCACCATTTCATTGATCTGTTTCACAAGAATGGCATATTTTTCCTTCAATGGATCAAGTTTCTTTTCTGCCTTTTCTGCACGTCTTACAAGACTGGCCTTTTCTACTTCAAACAACTTTATGGCTTGTTCCAGACGTTCATTTGCCTGACGTGCAGAATCCTCAAAATGAGCCGCCATGAGCTCAGCATCTGGTTTTAACTTTCTTTCTTCTTTGAGCCGTTTCTGCAGTTTCACACCAACTGACTCAACATCCTCAATATATTCCTGGCAGATGTACAAACAATATCAACAAATATTTCTACAACATGTTTAAACCGCCTTATGACGAATTACTCTTCCTATCAAGTCCCAAGCAGATTGCAAGCAATATCCTTGACAATTGGGGGCTAATGCATATCAGTTTTTTTCAAAACTAATATATGAAGAAGAAAAGACCCGACTCATCTCAAGAAGATGAGCCGGCCCTTGGGGGCTACAGGTCGAATTCTTCAAACAATATTAAGAAAAGACCCGACTCATCTCAAGAAGATGAGCCGGCCCTTGGGGGCTACAGGTCGAATTCTTCAAACAGTATTAAGAAAAGACCCGACTCATCTCAAGAAGATGAGCCGGCCCTTGGGGGCTACAGGTCAAATTCTTCAAACAGTATTAAGAAAAGACCCGACTCATCTCAAGAATATGAGCTAGCCCTTGGGGGCTATAGGTCAAATTCTTCAAAAGTATTACCAAGATCCGACTCATCTCAAGAAAATGAGGCAGCTCTTGGGGGCTACAGCTACAGATCAATCATTTTATGACCTAGCTTATCTCAATAAACTAGTCCTCGAAGGCTAATGATAATATAGAGATAGTGGTAAAACAAGAAGTTTACCTCATACTTCTCCTTCATAGCATTTATCATGCTTATTTCAATTTCTCGGCTCTCAGACAACCGGGTCAAGTATTGCTGGTGTAAATCTTCAATGCCAAGTGCAGACAACTCTGGAATCTCCAGTTTGGCTTTTCCTTTGTCCAAGTTGATCGGTTCATCCTTAGCCACAATCTTAGCCAAGGAAGTGAAAGTAGTGGGAACTTGAAAGCCCTCCTTCACAATGATAACATCCGGAAGGTTTGCTTCTGCTGGTGCCTTGGGATCATCCAAGTGAGTCGCCGGGCTAGAAGGACGAACCGGGCTTGGTGGTCGGGCATATGATTCATCCAATGTGTTTTGGATTTCAGGTGGTATATCCATAAAAACTGGCTCATCCGGCCTAGGCGTCTCACCGTTGATTGCCGCCTCAGGGCTCATGTCTGTATCTTTCTCTGCAAAGGGGTCAGCTCTTGTTGTTGTTTTTAATGGCGGGGGGCTTGACACGTTTTGGCTAGCCCTCCTTAACGAAGTGGCCTTGGCCCTACAATTGCAAAGATCAAATATTATACTAAGGAAAGTATAGCTCAACAAGTGCAAGTTTAGGGGCTTACCCACGGTTGACGTTAAAAGTGGGATGTTGCGTTGCCGTTGAGTCGTCCGAAGATGAAGGGGAGGCCTGATAAAGCAAATTCGAAGGACTAAAAGGTTGCTTAAACAAATCAGCTCTAGGATGAGAATTGGTTGGACTATGATGCACCTCGATGCGTGGTTTTTGAGCCGGCGGTGCATCAGACAAATCATGGTCTATGTCCCCCGAGCCACTCCTGGTTTTGCATTTTTAATGAGCCAGCAAATTGTGCTTTCTTCAAAACAAAATCGGGAGCCAAGTGAGCATTTGGGTGTGTCAACTTAACCTTCCGGACGACTTGTCTTGGCTTTCTGGGAACAAACGTTTCTAAGCTGGAGGATGCAGGAGTTACCTCAGTTTCGCTGGCTTGGCTAGATTCCGAGTCACCCTGATAAGAAGGTGCATCAGCAAGCTCAACAAAAAGACGGCCAAGAGAATCAAGTTCTACCTCGGATTCTTCTCCAGAAGATGATACAGGGGTCGGGTTATTTTTTCTACCCGAGGAAGGAACAGAGGCTAGAGGTGTAACTTTCTAGAAAATAGAGTTCTCCTGCAAAAGCATGTGGTAAGGAACGCCGGGTCACAATGAATTGATAAACTGGACCCAAACCAGTAACACTGCACTGCTCTTTCGAATCTGAAAAGAATTTCTTCGTTTCCTTGTTGAGGGCGTCATCAGTCAGGTCCTCACGAGAAAAGCGCCGAGGGTCAGATGAGGCGCCTGAGTACTTGCACATCAAGCCGCCTCTTATGCTGATAGGCTGGATCCGCCACTTTAGCCAGCAACGGATCAGATCAATACCAGTCAAGCCATGTGCAGTCAGAGCCCTCAATTTTGCATGAAGAGGCGCCAATGGAGCCCTCTCTTCATCTGTTGGCCAACCCGGAAACTCTGCAGTGTTGCTAAGTCTTTCCAATCTATAACCCTGCAGGGGGTTTTCTCCCTAAGGTGTGGTATTCTTGCAGTAAGACCAGGTCTTGTACCATCCTTTGGGGTGACTCGCCAGCTTGGATTCAGGAAAAGCGCTGTTCTTTCTCTTCTGAATAGAATCCCCACCAAGTTCGCAGGCAGCACCATTCTTCACCTTGGTTTGACGGTTGATATAAAAGAATTCCCTAAAAAGGGTCACAGACGGCTCAACCTGTAGATATACATCGCATAGCACCTGGAATTGACAAATATTGGTCATAAAATTTGGACCAATGTCTTGAGGCCTAAGTTTGAAGAAATGCAAGAGGTCCCTGAAGAACTTTGAACCGGGAATACGGAAGCCTCTGCGCAGATGGTCGGTAAAGACAACAACTTCTCCCTGTCGCGGTTGAGGAGATGGCTCTTCTTTAGGAGCCCGCCACTCTATGACTTTTCGAGCCGGCAAGAAACCTTGAGCCACGAGGTTATCTAAGGTGAGTTTGGATTCTTTGGTCTTGGCCCAGTTGTAGATCTTGGAGTTCTTCAGAGCCATGGCGTGTTATAAAGCAACTACAAAGGCAATGAGAAAAATGAGCTAGCGCAGATTACAAGTCGCATACGCTAAATTGGCTATTTTAAGGCGGCACAATCAAAGGAGGTTGGAGACATATATCCACAACACTTAGCAAGTGAGTTGGCTCACAAACAGGTTTCTACGAAAGTTTTCTTTCAGATGGATCTGATTAAATATGGAAAAAATAATGAAATATGTGTTCTAACTGACGGAGGAACCGAAGCTATGACATTAAAAGGATAGCCTCGGCGGTTCATTTTAGATCTGCTTGAGGAAAGTAAGGCGGAGATTGTGCCAAAACTACACAATGCTGGGGAATTTTGAGTGCATAAATCTATGAGCTGCGTCTCGAATGAACACGACGAACATGGTGTTTACGCCAGAAGTAACGAACCCTAAATGGAGGGGGTTCATACCAGATTGCGTCGGGACGAGGGCGAAGATGTTTGCGCCTGTTCCAACGGCGGTGAGAAGATGTGATGGCGTCAGCGATGATGCTGGGGACCCTGGCGACGCCTCCGGAGCACCGGTGGTGTTCAGTCAAAGGCGAAGCGAGAGCAGGAAGATGACAGAAAGGTTGCTGCGGGAGTGCAGTGGGTTTATTTATAAGGAGGGAAACGGAACAGCGCCGGAAAAAACGAAATGGTAGAAGTAAATTTGTGGCTGAGGATACGCCTCGATTTTCGCATCGGTTTGGCGCAGTGTTCAAAAGATATGTTATGATGACCTTGGAGAACAACGGTCAGCAAGGATGACGTCATCAACAAATTGACGTTGAAAAAATGACAAGTCCAAAAGGATTGCGAGCCGACGCCTCAAGGGTCGTGAAGAACAGACGTGAACGAATGGTGATACGCCAAGAGAGGATAAGAGAAATTGAAATGAATAAATTCAAATCAATCTGGGGCCTAATGTCGGGGATATAACCCCATGATGTAACCCGCCCTATTGGGCTGGTTCAATGTACTGACGGCTCTATAATCAAGCTCAAGATGGGCCGCGTCATGAAGACAAGGCAGACGAGGCGGTTACTGACTAAGTCACCGGCCGGCCCAACACTTGAAGATGGCGACTTAGGACCCACAAGGCAGGAGACACCAGAAGATTCCTTGCTTGAGAAGCAAGGCTTGTTAGAGACATGATAGGTTATGAGTCGCAATATGACTTGGACTCTGTTGTAAACCCTAGGGTCTCGACCTGTATATAAAGGCGAGCCCCTGGGACCGAAAGGCTCAAGTTAGACACCCTCGAAAGCTAGGTTAGCGACTCCGCACCCTTGTAGTCGAGATCACCATCAATATAGACACAAAGCAGGACGTAGGCTATTACCTCCATCGGAGGGGCCGAACCTGGGTAAACTCGCTTCCCGTTCCCGTTCAACCCCTTTGAGTCGCCACCTAGCGGCGATGGCCACACACCTAAGTCCTTGCACGAGGACATCTGCCATGACAAAACCACGACAGTAGTCGACATTCCAGCCGTAGTGGATCTCGTCCACGAGATGTTGGTGATCACTCCCGAGTGGACCCAACCATACTTAGCATACTTGGTCCGGCTAGAGCTCCCTGAAGATGAAGAGGAGGCCCGACAGATCGTCCGACGATCCAAATCCTTTGAGGTAATGGAAGAGCAGCTATACAAGAAGAGCACTACAGGCGTAACACAATAATGCATTTGTCCAGAGGAAGGGCTGTAGATCCTGCATTATATTCACTCGGGAACCTGCAGCCATCATGCGTCCTCTCGGACGTTGGTCGCGAAGGCGTTCCGTGCGGGTTTTTATTGGCCCGGAGCCAACGAGGCGGCAAAGGACTTGGTTGACCTTTTTGTTGGATGCCAGTTCTATAAGAATCAGATGCACAAGCCTGCATCTGCACATAAGACCATTCCACTCACCTGGCCATTTGCTGTGTGGTGCCTCGATATGGTTGGCCCCCTGCGTACCGGGTCGAGTGGATTTACACATCTGCTGGTAGTAGTGGACAAATTCACCAAGTGGGTTGAAGCGAAGCCCGTCAAGAGCTTGGATGCGTCTACCGCTGTCAGTTTCATTCGGCAGATCATCTTCAGATTTGGGGTTCCCCATGATATCATCACTGATAACGGGAAGCATTTCGATTCGGAGGAGTTCCGTGAGTTCTGTAACTCCCAAGGAACTCGGGTGAACTATGCCTCTGTGGCTCACCCGTAGTCGAACGGACAAGTAGAACAAGCAAATGGGATGATTCTTCAAGGATTGAAGCCCCGACTGATGAGTGATCTGGATATCGCTGCTGGAGTTGGGTCGAAGAACCGACGTCTGTTTTATGGGGCATTCGGAGGACCCCGAACCATTTCAATCAAGCGCACTCCTTTTTGAATGGTATATGGATCTGAGGACGTTCTGCCGAGTGATGTACGCCACAATGCTCCCCAAGTGGAAATTTACAACGAAGACGAAGAAAAAGTAGCACGTCAAGACAGTCTGGACCTCTTGGAAGAGGAGAGAGAGCTAGCCTTGGTCAGGTCGACGCTTTATCAACAACACTTGAGGCGCTATTACAACAGACAAGTCAGAGGGCGCGCTTTTCAGGAAGGCGACCTCGTTCTCCGACTAGACCAGTAGAAGCCGCACAAGTTGGCGCCTCCATGGCAAGGACCTTACGCGATCTCCAAAGTCCTGAACAACGGAGCTTATCGGTTGTATAATTTCAACACCAACGTGGAAGAACCCCGAGCATGGAATGCGGATCTGCTCCGCAAGTTCTACACTTAATCTAGAAAACATTCCATCATTCCTATAATGAGGCACCGAGTGGATTTGATGAATAAAAGTTTTTACTTTTCCTACCCCTTGTCAAAACTTTTTCACTTTCGTTCGTTTTCCTCACCCCCAGTGGGTGTATGGATAGTCTTAGTTGTGATCCTTTAATCGCCTAACTCAAAAAATACTCCGAGTGAGGACATTATCCACACTCGGGGGCTTAGCTGCGATCCTGTAATCGCCTAAGTTAAACACCATTCCGAGTGAGGACATCATCCACACTCGGGGGCCTAGCTGCGATCCTATAATTGCCTAAGTTAAAAATTACTCTGAGTGAGGACATCATCCACACTCGGGGGCTTAGCTGCGATCCTGTAATCGCCTAAGTTAAAAACTACTCCGAGTGAGCACATCATCCACACTCGGGGGCTTAGCTGCGTTCCTGTAATCGCCTAAGTTTAAAACTACTCTGAGTGAGGACATCATCCACACTCGGGGGATTAGCTGCGGTCCTGTAATCGCCTAAGTTAAAAACCACTCCAAGTGAGGACATCGTTTACACTCGGTGGCTTAGCTGCGATCCTGTAATCGCCTAAGTTAAAAACTACTCCGAGTGAGGACATCATCCACACTCGGGGGCTTAGATGCGGTCCTGTAATCGCATAAGTTTCAAACTACTCCGAGTGAGGACATCATCCACACTCGGGGGATTAGTTGCGACCCTGCAGTCGCCTAAGTTAAAAACCAGTCTGAGTGAGGACATCGTGCACACTCGGGGGCTTAGCTGCGATCCTGTAATCGCCTAAGTTAAAAACTAGTCTGAGTGAGGACATCATCCACACTCGGGGGCTTAGCTGTGATCCTGTAACCGCCTAAGTTAAAAACCACTCCGAGTGAGGACATCGTCCACACTCGGGGGCTTAGCTGCGATCCTGTAATCGCCTAAGTTAAAAACCACTCTGAGTGAGGACATCATCCACACTCAGAGACTTAGCTGTGATCCAGTAATCGCCTAAGTTAAAAACTACTCCGAGTGCGGACATCCTCCACACTCGGGGTGCTTAGCTGGGAACACGATTTTGCCCAAGTTCCAAACTACTCTGAGTGAGGACATCATCCACACTCGGGGGCTTAGCTGCGAACCCGATTTCGCCTAAGTTTAAAACCACGCTGAGTGAGGACATCGTTCACACTTGGGGACTTATGTGCGATCCTGTAATCGCCTATGTCAAGAACCACTCCGAGTGAGGACATCGTCCACATTCGAGGACTTAGCTGTGGCCGCTAAGTCACGGAAAATGTACGGTTATAGAAACCACTCGGCATACCGAGGCAAATATTACTTAAAGTTTCTTACCTCAGGATCACTCGGCTACCATCGGAGATGCTGCACTATGAAGGTGTCAAGATCGATGAAGTCTGGGATCCGAGTGGCTGCTGGAAAGAACGTCTCCATGAAATCCTCAATCTTGGCATTCTTCCTGTTAGCAACCTTGAGCGACTTCAACTTCTCCTCATCTACGCCTCTGCAATGCACGCGGACGAGGGAAAGGGCGATATCGACACCAGCGCGTTGTAGATTTCTTCCATGATTGCACTCGGCGCAAAACGTCTCGCAGTCGGTTGATGAGAACATCCAAGTCAGGGACTCCTCTCTGGGGGCGTCTTCCTTGTCGATGTCCTTGGTTGCATTGTGTAAGCGGTTGAGGATGATATTCACCTCCGCAGTGCGCTCATCCAGTCGAAGTAGTGCAAGTGCTGAGCTGTCGCGAAGGATACCCGCACTCGGGTCCAGCTCCTTGTAGATCTTGGAAGTCTCCTCTTCAACGTCCACGCAGAGCTCTGATTAATACAAGGGAAAAGGGAGTTAATGGAGGACGAGTGAAAAATCAAAGTTACTTGAAACACAGTCGTGTTGGTCACATACCTTTGAATCTTTCGATCATATCATTGAAGTAGTCTTCGATGAACTTCTCCAACTCGAGCCTCTTGGAACTGACCTGCTTCAGCTTTGTCTCGGCCTCAACAGCTTCCGCTGTAGACCTCTTGGCAACTTCTTCCAACGCCTTCTTCTCCTCTTCCCACTTCTCGAGTGACTTCATCTTGTCCTCGGCTTCTTTCATTTTCTGATTGGCTTCCTTCTGGGTAGACGCCAGTTCACAGTCTTTCTTCTCCAGAGCCTCGTTCATGATCTCTATAGAAATGGAAGCCCGGAGTCTCTTAGTAAGTTGAAGATTTTCACTACGTACATATGATAAAGTAATTTCAGTCGGATTAGGAAAAGGATCAAGTTCAAACCAATTGTGCAAGGAACGCTTACCTCCGAGTGATCGTTTGTCTTGCTCCAGACATGCACTCTTGGTCTTCTCAGCCTCAAGGCTGAGACGCAGGTCATGAACCTCCTTCCCTAGGGTGTTGTAGCGGGTCCCGAGCTCGCACACGCTCTGCCGACAAGAAACAACGGAACATCAGTGACAACAATTGGATATAAGACTAAGGTTCAAAACCATTCAGACTACTAAGACTACCGCCGATTGATTCAATCGGTGGCAGCCTCGGGGACTACACCCAGTGGGTGCGCTAAGTGCGCCCCCACTAGAGAACTACAAGTTCTACACCCCGAAGGTCAACGTCGAGAGGCTCTGGTCCATGGACCATCACCGCATCCTCTTCGACAAGTATTCTACAAGTACATCACTCGGATTCTCAGACTCCCGCCAACTGATTCAGTCGACGATAGTCTAGGGGACTACACCAGTGGGTGCACTCAGCGCACTCCCACTGGAGAACTACGGGTTCTACACCCCGACGGTCAACGTCGAGAGGCTCTGGTCCATGGACCATCACCACATCCTCTTCGACAAGTATGTCTACTAGTACATCATTCGGATTCTTAGACTACCGCAAACTGCTTCAGTCGACAGCAGCCTCGGGGACTACACCCAGAGGGTGCGCTAAGTGCCCCCCACTAGAATCAGTGACACCCAGTGGGTGTGCCCCCGATGCAAACCCACTCAGGACTTCAAAAATACATACGGCGCAAAATTTCCGACTGAAGAAGGTACTTACAAGAGTACTTACTCGGACATTCTTCTCCAGAGCCTCGCCAGCATCGCAGGCCTCCTTCAGCTTGTCGTTCCTCAACCTCAGCTGGATCGGCGCCTCCTTGCTGGCCCCCACCTGGTCCTCCGGGATGTGGGGCAGATTGAAGATGCTAGTTGCAGGAGGAGTTGGCAGAGGAGATCCGAGTCCAGTTTCAGCCCCCGAAGAGGTCCTCTGAGTAGGTGCTGGAGCCTTCACAGGTGAAGCATCCCGCATCACGACATCAGCGTCGGCGGAGGGATTCAGCAGGTTGACCCTATCGTCCACATCAAGCTCTATCACTTCGCGCAGTCCTGTCCTTCTCCAGCGAAGCGGTCGACGTGTCATTTAAGAACAAGCTCCAAATAGAAACACAGAATTCAAAGATCATTTCCGAGTGTAATCAAGGATTACCTTTCGAAGACGCGGCGTCGACGTCTGCCTTGTCCTTCTCCAGCGAAGCAGTCGACGTCTCGGCCCTGCAGTGAAATCACTCGGAATATCAGATCACTTGGCTATATATATATTCGGGATGGCTGTCGGATTTCGGGCTCCGCAAAACCCTGAAGATTCGAATACAGGGGCGTGTGCGAAGATCCCCTGCAGCTTCGCCCAACCTAGCTCGCTACTCGATGGACACACCAATGAACTCGCACGATGACGAGGAAGAAGATGAACACGATAGGTTACCCAGGTTCGGGCTGCTGCGAAGCGTAATACCCTACTCCTGCTTTAGTGGATTGCCTCTCGAAGAGGTGACGTGGATGAACTAGTACAATGTTTCAAAGCCTCATGAGGGCGCTCCTGAGGTATTCTTGGCCCTCTGTTAGCTAAGTGATGGATGAGTGAGTCGACCGGATTCGGATCCCTCTCTACGGTGCTGTCTACCCTCTATATATAGCGGTGGCTCGGGTCCTCTTCCCTTATCGCAATGGCGGGAAGGGATCCCACAACGGCCAATTTTAAAGGGGGACAAGGGTACGTGCTCGCCCTGCCCAAAGGCAGTCTTTGCCTGCAAAGCAGCTGTCGATGATGCAGAGGTGGGCTCGGCGATGATATCCGCCCTGCGGGGCTGGTGGTTGCGGCCTTGTTGCACCAGAATGGAAACCTTTGGGGGGTGCTTTGGGAACCCGCGTACGTCCTTGCTCCCTTTGCACCAAAGGGGAAACTGCGCCGCCTGGCGCACTGGCGCCCGCCTGTCCTTCCCTGCGTCATCTTTGACTCCTGAGGCCGGGCCTTGCATATAGATCTCCGCTGCCTCCGGAGGGGGGCCTGGGGCGGCCCATCTCTTGCTGGTCTTGACGCCGCTCCCCTTCGCGAGGCTAGGGCCCTCGCGAGGGCCTAATCTTGGGTGGGGCCGCGTATGGCTGTGGTTGGCCGATGAAGTGGGCCATGCCCTGGCCGCAGGCAGGTAGGTCTGGGTTCCCCCGTTCCCAGAACGCTGAAAGTAGCCCCCGGGCCCAAGGCCCGAAGCGCCGCGAGCCCCAAATGCCTGCGGGCCAGGACTGGCGCGCGTTGTGCAGGTGATGTCGGGCGTCCTTCGTCTCTTCGGCCACCGCCCGAATCGACAAGAGCCTGACTTTTAGCGCTGGGCCATTATTGATTTCCCTCTCGCGCATTTGCTCTTGCTTTCCAGGTCTCCGGCTCTAGCAAACGCCTCTCCAGATCCGGCGCCGCTCCGGCCTCCTCCGTGACGCTTCGGCCTTGCGAGCTTGCCGATGGCTCCCACCGGCAAGCAGAAGCCAGAGGCTCAGAGCTCTGCCTCCGCTCCTATCTCATCGGCGCCCTTTGGGTCCACCATTGCCAAGGACGAGGACCTCGTCTCGGTGCTTCCGTCGACGGCGGATGAGACCAACGAGTACGGGCAGACCTTGATATGGGGCGGCTCCTCGGAGAAGCGGCCCTCATCCAAGGCGGTCTACCCCTTCTTCCTCCATAGCGTCTTCGCCGGGCTCGTCCCGCCCTTCTCCGCGTTCTTCACCGCCATCCTCGACCACTACGGGATCCAGGCCCTTCATCTCCATCCCAACTCCATCCTGCTCTTGTCCGTCTTTGCCTTCTACTGCGAGGCCTTCGTGGGCGTGAGGCCTTCGGTGGCCCTCTTCCGCCATTTCTTCAGCTTGCGCCTGCACGACGGCCCTCAACGGTCGGCGTGTGTCTCCTTCGTCGCGGTCCAGAGCGGCAACATGCTCTTGAAGGCCGGGAAGAAGGTGGAGAACTTCAGGCACCGCTGGGTCCTCATGGATCTCAAGGACACCAGCCCTCGGTTGGATCTGCCGAAGGGGCTGCCGGAGAAGACCTCCGCGTGGAGCTCCGCGAAGTTCTCCGACCCCCGGGCCGGGCCCGTCCGGGAGCGCTTCTCCCGCGATATCAGTGCCAGGAAGCTGACTGGGGGGATGATAGTGAAGGAGTTCTTGGCGCAGCGCCTGGCGCCCCTCCAGGCCCATTCTAGGCCCTTGTGGGACTATCAGGGCAGCGGCGACAACCTCAGGCTTCGGTCCGCGCGCATAACCCCCAAGGAACTGAGCAGGGCTATGACGACCCTGCTCAACGGTGACCCTGGTGACCTCCCCGAGGCCCACGCCCTACTGTACTGCCGCGACGACGGGGCCGATTTGGTTGCCGCGATGCCTGTCTTCAACGAACTGGGGCTTTTCCCAGCTGAGGGCCTTGGTTCCCTGGTGATGGTGTCCTCCGGTGACACCACGTGCGGGGAGGACTCGGAGAAGACCGCCGACGATGGCACGGCGGGGGCGCCCCCCCGTCGCAGGGCACCCTTCTGCGCGAGCTTGAGGACGACGATGATGTTGGTGAAGTTTCTGCTGCGGGCTCCTCACGCGCCGCCAAGGCCCCTAGGGGGCTTGGGCCGGCCCCTCGCGCCACGCGGTCCGCCTGCGTGTCGACTCCCAGGAAGCGCGGAGCGGAGTCTCCTCCGGTGCGCCCTGCCTCCGCCGGCAAAGCGGTTGAAGCGCCGGCCTCGCCACCGCCCGAACTGCAATTCGCAAGCAAGGTGGGCGAGGCCGGGGCCATGGCGGTCCCTTCGGTGGCCGCCCTCGCGGACAGCGCCCCTGCTCCCCCGCGTGGTGGTGCCCCCACCGAGGGAGGCTTGGGCGCCTCTGTCGTTGACGGAGCGGAGAGGAAGAGGAAGTGGGTCGACGTTGAGGAGTAAGCGACCCGGCTTGGCTTTGCTTTGCTTGTCCACCTATGGCTTGTGTATTGATGACCTCCCTTGTTTGGTGTCCAGGGACGCCGCCGCGCTGAAGATGAGAAGGAAGAAGGCGGGCATCAAGCCGAAGGCGTCTTCCGATGCGTCACCCGCTCCTGCCGTCGTGCCGTCGCATGTGGCCGAAGGGGAGAGGGCTCGCGAGGCGACCCCTCAGGCCATCATCGCGGAGCCCCCTGAGCCCCCAATGCCTGTTGGCGTGATCGCTCCTGCCCTCAAGGGCGTGGGGGCACCGCTGTCTGGAGGGCCGGCCCCTGAGGGCCAACCGCCCGTGGATCCGTCAGTGTCCGCGGTCATAGCGCGGCCTCCGGAGCTTCCTGCTCCTCGTGTCGTTGCCTCCCCGGGAACGCCTCCTGCGATCGCACAGGGCACACCTATGGAGGGGACCTTGATGCCTCCAGCGCGCGGCCACGACATCCTGGACGGGGCCTTCGCTGTTCTGGGTCAGGTTCGTGGCACCCTCGGGGGTGCCGACGATCGCCTCGTGAGTGGGCGCCTAGAGCTCCTCTCAGGGTGGCTCCAGGCCGATGCCTCCGCCGTGGCGATTTGGGGTCAACCCGAGGCTGCCGCAGCGAAGAGCGAGAAGGAAGCCGCGTCTGCCCGAGCAGCGTGCGAAGAGGCGCTGATTGAAGCGGCGTCTGTTGCCAAGCGTTGCGAAGAGGTGGAAACCCGTCTGAAGGCCTTCCATGAGGAGAAGACCGAGCTTGCGGGGCAGCTGCGTCAGCGAGAGGAAGACCTCGAGGCTCGCGAGGCCAAGCTTGCCGCTCGGGACTCCGAGCTGTCCCAGGTGGCGACCCGCCAGGACGCGGAGCGGGTGCGCCTGGATGCGCAGGAGAAGGAAATTGCTTCAAAGAAGGCCCTGCTCGACACCAGGGAGGAAACTCTTGCCGCGGCCGAGGAGAAAAAGGCCGCGGAGCTGAGCGCCTTTCCCACCGTCGAGCTCAAGCTTCGCCGAGCGCTCCATGCCCTTTGTCGAGATGGGTTCGCGGAGCCCCTGGCGGCTCCAGAGAGCGGCTTTGCGGTGCTCGCTTCGAAGCTCGTCGAGGCGCTGGAGGGCGCCATCGTCAAGGTGGAGGGGGTCTTGGAGAGCGAGTGCCGCGACCTCTTTTCTGAGGCTGCGACGCGCGTCTTCAGCCATCTTCATCTTTGCAAGCCGGGGTTTGACTTCGAATCCGTGATCCTCCCGGTCCCCCTGAGGTCCGCGTCAGTGCTGCGGCGGCGGTGAAGGGCGCCGTGGAGACGCTGGTGAAGAGGTTCACCCGCGTCATGGTTTATCTGCCTCCGGATGCTGCTGGGGTTGGCGGCGAAGAAGACGACATCAGCGATGTCGACGACGAGTTCCCTAAGGGCGGGACGAGTGGTGGCGGTGGTTCCTCCTGATTCCTTTTTCCTGCTCCTTTCCTGCAATGCACATCGTGCCTCATGGAGGCGTTAAACTTGTTTGTGTTTGCGAAAACTTTTAATGCTTGTAATAACTGTTGGACTGCGTGATTGCTCCCTTCGCCTTGTTACCTTCTTGCTTGCTGTGATGCTCTGCGTCGGCAGGGCCCGGCCCGCGCATACCTCAGCCGCCGTTGGGCCGACCGGATCACCAAGGACGGTCCAAGGGGTGAGGGGCTACGGGTCCAGTGAGGCTCCTGAGTCGCGATGCTTAGGAGTCCCCCTTGACGTGCGAGCAACCCTCATGAAGGGAACATGGTGAAGATTGGGTTAACTTGAAATTTTCGAACACCTTTAGCGCTCTGCGTCGGCAGGGCCCGGCCCGTGCATACCTCAACCGCCGTTGGGCCGACCGGATCACCAAGGACGGTCCAAGGGGTGAGGGGCTACGGGTCCAGTTAGGCTCCTGAGTCGCGATGCTCAGGAGTCCCCCTTGACGTACGAGCTCCAGCGTCCTCCTTAAGGGTTTTTGAGCGGTTTTATGAGTGCTTCGAGCTCTGCGTCAGCAGGGCCCGGCCCGCGCATACCTCAACCGCCGTTGGGCCGACCGGATCACCAAGGACGGTCCAAGGGGTGAGGGGCTACGAGTCCAGTTAGGGTCCTGAGTCGCGATGCCCAGGAGTCCCCCTTGACGTACGAGCGGCTCCCATACCTTTCCTCGCCAGCTTTTCCGGAGATGGGCGTGTGAAGACCAGGTTTGGCAGACCTGGGAAGGTGGTGTGTACCAGGCTTGGCCGGGTAGCAGCCCCTGTGCAGCCCCCTCACGCGTACAACCCTGGGGAACGCAGCGAGAAGGGGGACCACTAGGGACCTTCCTGAGGTTGGATGCAGCCGTTGGGGCGTCCTCAGTTGTTTATCCCCCCACACGGGGTGTGGGGCTTCCACATTGCGTGGGCATAGTCATTGGAGGACCGTGTTGACCGCCAGCATGGAGCTGTGGCTTCCACATTGCGTGGGCATAGTCATTGGTGGACCGTGTTGACTTCTCCGCCAGCGCTGGGCTGTGGCTTCCAGATTGCGTGGGCATAGTCATTGGTGGACCGTGTTGACTTCTCCGCCAGCGCTGGGCTGTGGCTGCCACATTGCGTGGGAAGGAACCCCTCCGCGTCCTCGGGGGGCTCCGGGCGTGTACAGCCCATAGAGTTCTTACGCGTGGTTGGCACGGCTGAACTAGGAGGTGTATCTGGGAGCTCGCGAGGGCGCTTTGGCCTCGCGAGGTCCCTACCTCAAAGGCGGTTTGCGCCCGAGTCTTCTCGTAGATGTGGCCCTCTGTGACCCAGCAGGCTTCTTCTTCTTCACGAGTGAGGCAGGTTGGGAGCTCTGTCGGCGCTCTGTGTCTGCAGGTCCCAATCCCGCACATTTCCCTACCATCATAAGGTACGACCAGCTCACCTGGACGCACCTCATGTGACGAGGCCCCGACACCCTTGATGCCGACCGGATCACCAAGGACGACATCAAGGGGCGAGTGGCTTTTCAACCGGTAAAGTTCCTGAGGAGCCCCCTTTGACGCTCAAGCGGCTCTATGTCAGTAGGTCCCAGTCCCGCACATTTCCCTACCGCCGTAGTGTACGACCGGATCACCAAGGACGCAACTACGGGGCGAGCCCCGACCCCCTTGATGCCGACCGGATCACCAAGGACGGCACCAAGGGGCGAGTGGCTATATGACCGGTAAGGCTCCTAAGGCACGATGCTCAGGAGCCCCCTTTGACGTTCGAGCGACCCCCGTTCCACCCTGTCGGCTGCTGCCTCAGGAGGCTGCGGGGCCTCCCGTGACTCTATGCTGAGGCGCCGTGCTGCGGCCAGAGCCCCCGAGAGGGGACCGACCGCCCAAAGATGCAAGTCCCTGAGACGACAGGGCCTTGCATCCCAGTTCCGTGGTGCCCCGGGAAGGGCCGTAGCGCACAGCCCCTTGCGAAACACCAACTCAGAAAGGGAGCAAGGTAGAACGTTAGGAAACAGACTAGTTGCATGAGAAACTATTGAAATATGCATAAACGTGGCGACTGCAGGGGTGTGCCCTGATCACCCGAGGATAATGCGGCCCGGTGGGCGCCCTCAAACGGAGGAAACCAAAAAATTACCTGGCAACGGCCAACAAAAAGTCACCTGGCGGCCATGCTGCTGAAGAGCTGAACCTGTCGTCATAGCCTGATCTCTCGCCTTCATGAGCGCGACCCTCATGGGTCCGTCGTCTCCCGAGCCTCGGAACCTTCGCTTGGTCCGAGCATCTCCTCCAACTCCTCACCGCGCCTCGCCAGGCAAGGCACGAGCATGGCTTGGTAAAGGCGCTGGAACGTGATGCCTGCGTTCGCCAGTCCGAAGGGCATGCGGACGTAGGCGTTCGGGTAGACCCATCCATGATCGGCACGTGCTGGCCAGAAGGGGCCCTGGGCCGCGGTACTGTTGATCGCGAGCGTGTTGACGCAGACGCGCGGCTGGTCGACCGTGCCTATGACGACGGCTGCGATTGGTGGTGCTGGGCAGTCCCCGCCTTGCACGGCCTGTGCTTCTCAAAGCTCCTCGATCGCTCTGATGACGGACTCTTGCGAGCTCAGCGCCTCGCGCCGTGCTCCCATCTCGGGCCGATGCGCGTCAGAACGCGCCCTCAGGTTGTGCTCGAGCGCCTATCTTGTCTGACTGGCCAAGCCTGAAGCTCCCCGGATGGGAGCCCCCGGGCCCGACCCAAGAGGGGCGCCGAGCGCGCCTTCCTATGCGATAGGGGGTGGGGCCCCATCCCTGGGCGCAGGGCCCGAGGTTCCAGGACGCCCCGCGGGGAGGAGCTGCTTCTTATTCTTGTGCGGGTCCTCACGAGGCAGGGCGTCCTCCTCGTCGTCCGAGCGCTCGGCTGCCGCGGCGTGGTAAGCGCTCGAGGGTGCAGACAACATCTTTCTCATCGCAAGCAACGGTGATGACGCCGCCACTCCCTGGCATCTTGAGGACGTTGTAGCCGTGGTGAGTCGCCGCCATGAACTTGGCGAGGGCCGGGTACCCGAGGATCATGTTGTACGGGAGGTGGATGTGCGCGACGTCGAAGACGATGATCTCGGTGTGGTAGTTCTCGCGCCCGCCGAAGGTGACAGGCAGGCGCACTTGCCCGATGGGGACGGTGGACCCGTCGGTGACTCCCGAGAAGGGCTTGGTCGGCATGAGCTGTTCGTACGGTACCTGGAGCATCTCGAAGGTCTCAATGGAGAGGACATTGAGCCCCGCTCCACTGTCGATGAGGGTCTTGGTGACAAGGACGTTGATGATGGTTGGAGTGCACAGCATGGGGAGCTTGCTGGCCATGGCCGAGCACCTGAGCTGATCCCTCGAATCGAAGGTGATGGCAGTCTGGGACCACTTGAGGGGACGCATTGCTTCGGGCTTCAGGAGAGCCGCATTCACCTCCCGCGTGAATTGCTTGAAGGCACGGTTTGATGCTGGGGCCTGGGCGCCGCCCAGGATACAGGCCACCGCCCTGACCTCCTGGAAGCCCCCAGCCCCATCGTCCTGCCTGTCCTTCTCTTTCCTTCTGGGTGGCGAAGGCAGTGGAGGTAGACCGGCCTCACAAGGGCGGGCCTCGCGAGGCTGGCCGCGTCATGACCCCTCCGGAGGGTTGTCGCGCCAGCGATCCTCACGAGGCTGATCGCGCCAGCGGTCATCCCGAGCCTGATCGCGCCAGCGGTCCTCCTGAGGCTGATTGCGCCATCCTTGACGCGGTTCCCGGTTGTCCCAGCGGCCTCCACCGCGGCCTCCGCCGCGTCCGAAGCCCCTGTCGGCGCGCCCAGGGCGCCTGCCGAAGTGCTCGGCAGTCGGCGGTGTCGTGGTTGTTGGTGTCGTGGAAGATGCAGGTTGGTTTTCCCCCTGGGGGGTGTTCCTCACCCCGGCGGCGCTTAGCCTCTGGTTCGGCCACAAGCACTGCTGGGGCCTTGCGCTTTGCCTCCTTGGCCTTGGTCTTCTTTTCTTCTGGCTCTGCCGCTGGAGGCCCGCGGAGCGACAGGCGGCCCTCCTCAGCCTTGGCGCACCTGTTCGCCAGATTGAACATCTCCAAGGCAGAGCACAGTTCGTCGTTCATGGCGAGCTCCTCCTTCATCTTGAGGTCCTTGACGCCGTCGCTGAATGCTGAGATGATAGCCTCGTCTGACGCCCTCGGGATCTTGAGGCGCGTAGTCGTGAAGCGTTGTATGAACTTGTGCAGGGTCTCCCCATCCTGTTGCTTGATACGCCGCAGGTCGTTCACGGTGGGCGCGCGGTCGCGGGTGCCTTGGAAGTTGGCGATGAAGCGTTTGCGCAGGCCATCCCAGGAGGTGATGCACGCCTCCGGGAGGTTGAAGAGCTAGGAGAGCGCGCCGCCATTGACCGCCATGGGGAACCAGTACGCCATGACCTTGTCGTCTCCTCCAGCCGTCCGGATGCTTAGGGAGTAGAGCTGTAGGAACTCGGCTGGATCTGGGGTGCCGTCATAGCGCGGGGGCAGGTCAGGCTTGAACTTGCAGGACCACGTGGTTGGGTAGAGCTCCGGGGCAATGGCGAGGCACCCCACCAGTTCGACGGGCGCGGCGTGCGCGGGAGGGATCCGGTCTTGGCGCTCTAGCGGGGCCACCTCGAGCGGTGCCCGGTCGCGGCATTGGGTCGGCTGCGCGGGGAGCGCACACGCATCGACGCACGGCCGGGGAACCACCTAACAGCTTACTTCATCTCCCGCCTTCGCCCATGGATCGCGAGGCCGGTCGCGGGGGCGCGCTTCTCTCCTGGGCTCGGGGTCGTCGTCGCGTTGCGGAGGAGGCGGCCGCGCATCCTGGGCCATGTCGTCTGCCAGGGATGGTTGGGGTCGAAGCGAGTAGGAGAGTGCCGAAGCGTCGCCGGCAGCACTAACGAGCTCCGCGATGCGCCGAAGCCAGTCGTCGTAGCGGTCTGGGGCGGGGCGGTAGCGAAGCAGCTCGTTAGCCATGGCGAGTGCACCCTGGCCGCGCACCGGCCCAGGCTGAACGTGGGAGGACGATCCGGAAGTTGGGACTATTGACGGAGTGGCGGTGTGGCCGTCGCACTGCGCGGTGACCGGCTGGGAGGAGTCTTGTTGCTCGTGGGCGTCGAGGCCCGTGGCGGCGTTCGCCATAGGCGAGGGCGACCTTCGTGCGCCGGCGCGACCCACAGGCGCCGTCTGGGTGACGCGGGTGGCTCGGCGTTCAGCGCCGGCTCGACGAGCGTCAGACATCGGAACGGCGAGGTGGGAGAAGATCCTGGCTCGAGGAAGACTCCGACACGCCCCCTACCTGGCGCGCCAAATGTCGGATTTCGGGCTCCGCAAAACCCTTAAGATTCGAACACAGGGGCGTGTGCGAAGATCCCCTGCAGCTTCGCCCAATCTAGCTCGCTACTCGATGGACACAACAATGAACTCGCACAATGACGAGGAAGAAGATGAACACGATAGGTTACCCAGGTTCGGGCCGCTACGAAGCGTAATACCCTACTCCTGCTTTAGTGGATTGCCTCTCGAAGAGGTGAGGTGGATGAACTAGTACAGTTCTTCATGAGGGCGCTCCTGAGGTATTCTTGGCCCTCTGTTAGCTAAGTGATGGATGAGTGAGTCGACCGGATTCGGATCCCTCTCTACGGTGCCGTCTACCCTCTATATATAGCAGTGGCTCGGGTCCTCTTCCCTTATCGCAATGGCGGGAAGGGATCCCACAACAGCCAATTTTAAAGGGGGACAAGGGTACGTGCTCGCCCTGCCCAAAGGCGGTCTTCGCCTGCAAAGCAGCTGTCGATGATGTAGAGGTGGGCTCGGCGATGACATCCGCCCTGCAGGGCTGGTGGTTGCGGCCTTGTTGCACCAGAATGGAAACCTTTGGGGGTGCTTTGGGAACCCGCGTACGTCCTTGCTCCCTTTGCACCAAAGGGGAAACTGTGCCGCCTGGTGCGCTGGCGCCCGCCTGTCCTTCCCTGCGTCATCTTTGACTCCTGAGGCCGGGCCTTTTATAGAGATCTCCGCTGCCTCCGGAGGGGGGCCTGGGGCGGCCCATCTCTTGCCGGTCTTGACGCCGCTCCCCTTCACGAGGCTAGGGCCCTCGTGAGGGCCTTATCTTGGGTGGGGCCGCGTCTGGCTGTGGTTGGCCGATGAAGTGGGCCATGCCCTGGCCGCAGGCAGGCAGGTCTGGGTACCCCCATTCCCAAAACGCCGACAATGGCGTTTGGTTCAAAGACACCTACGCTGAGTCCACCGGCACATTCATCTTGGTCTTCGGCAAGACAGCCTTCCGAGGCTTGTTGGTGGTGACCTTCGGCTGCTTGGCGACTTTCTTAGGTGACGGTGCGGGCACGCTTCGCCCACGCTCCGAGGTCCAAGTGGGGAGGATAGTCATGGAAGATTTTGCGCCAGCCGGCCCTTTGGCATTGCCTCCTCGGGTCCCAGGGTCTTGGTGCACCTTGGTGCGAGGCTCGGGCAGGACCTCCTCAGACATACAGGACTCCGCCTTGTCACCTGGGTCCAACTCCACCTCCTCCTCTTCCTCTTTGCCTTCCTCGCTGTCCTCCAGGAACTCCTCCTCGCCGTCCGAGCCCTAATGGCGCTCGTTGTCGCTCGCCACATCAACAAGGGTGTGGTTGAAGGCAGGAATCAGATTCACCATGCTCGTGAAGGCCTGTCGAGTGAGAATTACGTCAGTCGGGAATTTTATCAATAAGAATTTGGAAACAATAACAACATTCGAAACTTACTTCATTTGCTGGATTCTCAACCGAGAGCGAAGGCACCCGCCTCATGCCCCTGGGATTGTCCCAGGCCGGAGTGATGACCTTGAGTTTGTTCTCCACGGCCTCGGTGCTGAGCTCCTATGGTTGCATGCACGTGGAGTCACCCGGACCCGAGTACTGCCACATGGGGTGGGCTCTGGCCTGCAGTGGTTGAATTCTTCCCTGGAAGAAGACCTCCAACAAGTCCAGACCGTTGACGCCCTTGTTCACGAGGGCTACCAGCGCGATCACAAGGATATCTACATCGACCTTCTCCTCCTTGGACACGTTAAGTTTGGGAAGGCGCCTAATGCGTTCGGCCGAGTACGGTGGGAGGCCCGACTGGCCTTCTCTGACTCGGATGTCCTGGCAATAAAACCAGGTCCCCTGCCAACCCTTCACCATGTCGGAGAAATTCATTTGCGGAAAGCTACCCTTGCCCCTCAGCTGGATACCTAAGCCTCCGCATAGCTGGACTACATTCGTGCCCCCCCGTCTACGTGGACTTCTTCACGGTCATCACTCGGCACGTGAACAAGTGTTTGAAAAGGTCCAATGGGGATGACAACCAAGGAGATGTAGCTGAGCAAGACCCTCTCATCCAAGAAAGTGCGGAAGAAGGGGTGAGGGGGCAAGGAAAAACCTCGGTCGATGTGGTCATGAGGAGGACCCTCTCATCCCCACGCGGTGCTGCCTCGACCTTGCCTGCCGTGGGGACCCGCCAGCTCCCAACGGCCAGGAGGCCCTGGCTCTCCAACTCCATCAGCCGTTTGGCGGAAGTCCGGGGTGGCATCCAATCCCCCTAGATCAAACCCGCCGGGGCACCCATGCTCGAGGAGGACCCACGCGAGGCCTTTTTATCCTTCTCGGCCTTTGCGGTGGCGCTCCTCATCATCTCCGGCGAGGTGGGACGGTGAATCGGCGAAACAGTGGTGGGGGGCGGAGCTCTCAGCGGAGAGGAAGCGGAATCGGAAGGGTGGAGGAATAAGAGATGTCTCTCTCTGCACCCCTCCCGGACAATTTATATACCTCACCTCTGCAGAATCACAACCGTCAGATCAGCTATCAACGCGCAATCAACGAACGCATGCAGACCCCCTAAATCTTTGGGCAGCGCTGTGGGGACACGTGGCGAAATCTGCGACGCAAAAATCGAGGCGGCGCGGCTACTTTCCCCACTTCCGTGACACAACTTCCACACGCACGCGCACTTCCCCATGATTTCGAAATCGCCGGAGACTTTGCTACGTCGTGGACCGAACAAAGCTTCGCGTCCAATGGTGCGTTCCGACGAGCCTTAATTCTCTGAGTGAACGGAAAAGATCCGTCAAGCACTCGGACAAATTGTCAGTTGTTCCAAGAACAGCCGCAAGTTCCTACAATCTCATTCCCAAAACCTTGGGTCACCTCTCCCGAGAGCAAATCAGACTCTGGTTGAGTGACTCGAACAGTCAAGCTTTTCTGGACATTCGGAAATTATTCAACATGAATCGGTTGTGGTTTTATCGCCGAGTGTGAGACGACCTGACTCGTTTCCGAGCGTTTCCGAAACGCCACCGACGTCACGTCACGTCGGTCACTCATCCCCCAAACCTCAATAGATTCGGGGGCTACCGATGAGGTCACCTACCCCTGGTAGGATCATGTACCTTACATCTGGGGGACACATGGGGTCCTATAATTTCATGGAAGTCCCTGGACTACCTTGGTATTCGGACGTACATACCAGATCCACTCGAATCCTCGAAGTCACTCGGACGTCATCAGCCAGTCGTCCGGTCTAAGGCACTCGGACGTGAAGAAGCAGGATGTGGGAGCTCCAACGTTCGAGGGACTTAATTAGTATAAAGTGTTGTGAAGACTACATTACCTGTAACGCCTCTACTTAACGCAACCTTTTCTAGTAACTCCCGCAGTTACCATCATTTATTGCCCTAGTAATGGCGCTCGGTCGGGGGTGGCGTACTCTATATAAGCCACCCCCTGGTGCCAGAGCAAGGTTTGCGAACTCCCCGTATTCAGACACACACATAAGCAAACACTAAGCCTCGGGTCTCGAGACGTAGGGTCTTTACCACTTTCGAGTGGGGCCTGAACTCGTACATCTGAGTGTTACATTTGTGCCATAGCTAGGCTTCGCCCTTACTTTTATGTACCCCCTATACTACTGTCAGTATTACACCCACAACATCAGCTATTTGTGCCCAATTGCCTGTATTGCATTGTGTCTTGTTGGGCCTATCCCCGGCCTCTTCCTCCGTCGTCCTGTCCGGCCACTCTCTCACTCCGCGATCGTCCTGTCCGGCAACTCTCTCCCTCCGCGGTCGTCCTGTCTGGCCACTCTCTCCTTCCATCGTCCTGTCCGGCCACTCTCTCCCTCCATCGTCCTGTCCGGCCACTATCTTCCTCCGTCGTCCTCTCCGGCCGCCCCGTCCGCCACGCACCACCACCCCATCGCGCAGTCTTCACGGGCGCCCCCACCGCACCCTCCTAACAGCCGACCCACTCGATCCGGACGGTAAAAAACTATCTCTAACCATTTCATGAAATGCGAATTGATGAAATCTGTTATATGTTGCATCATCGTGTGTTCTTGCGAATTGTCTCGTGTTATGTTTCTTTTTGCAGGGAAATGTCGAGCGAGTGGCCAATGTTTTGGCGAAACGTGGGTTCATTTTCATTTCATCAAAATTTCTGGAACTCAATATGTCCATTTTTTACCTACTTTCATGTCCATTTCTTCAATTGATATTTATTTTATGAATGCAGCACAAAATTGAAGAACGTCCGTACTGTTCCGACAAAGTAGCATGTGCGACGATCCTCACCTTGACAACAATAAATGCTTCTCCATCATGCTACAATGCCTCAAGAGGAAAGATGGTTTCAATTCCAAATGTACAATCTATATGTAATGAGGTAGATCACACAAATTTTGTTGCTAACAGTGTGGTTTATATGACAATTATATGCCTCAAGACGAAAGATGATTACTACATTGCTTACTATGTTACTATTTTGTTCAAGGACAGAAGCTCCCAAGATGTGTTGTGCCTCCGGTGATGGATGACCACCAGATGGACAACTCAAAATAAAAGAATGGAGGCAACTACCGAGTGATCGCAACTTGAAGATTGGAGATCGATGGGTCTCTATGCTCCACCATGGAGATGCAGGGGGTTTCCCTCTTCTTCAAGATTGATCCTAAAGGAGAGGAGTACCTAGTAGTTACGACAATGGTTAATGTATGCATATATATAAATGATGTGTACCATAATATAAATTATGTTGTACATGTTTTCATTTCTTATCGGAATCAATGTGGGACGCAAACGTGATTATTTATACACTGATACAAAATTGCGCTGCCGTGGCATCGTTTTTCGCTGCGGTGGCAGTGTTTTTTTGTTGCATTTGGTCATTTAGTACTGGCGTGCGAAACAGTCGATACGTCCGTAATGATCTCACCAGTGTCTGGCGTTGGGAATGTTAGCACGCCGTAGATTTGTACGATATTGCCATCGTCGAGATAAACCCAACGCCATAGGTATATGAAATACTGTTATCGTAGGCACCAATGCCGCCACTATTTTTTAACTGTGGCGCCATATTGGTGGCGTCGGGTGTCTACGCCAGCAAGGCCCTTTTTGCCACACCATATCTAGGCTTTTCTACACTAGTGTTTTATTAAAGGACAAGCCTGAATGTTCTCTTATATAAAGCAAGCAGCTCTCGAGGGCACATGGGAATTTCCATCTAGTCATGTTCATCATGTTTAGTTGATTCGCGTTCGTTACTTTGATAATTTGAGATGTGGGTGGACCGGTCCTAAGGTGCTATTCTTACCTGAACAAACAACCCACTTATGATTACCCCCACTCGCAAGCATCCACAACTACAAAAGTAGAATTAAGATAAATCCAACCATAGCATTAAATGTGTGGATCCAAATCATCCCCTTACGGGACAACTCATAAACTAGGGTTTAAGCTTCTGTCACTCTCGCAACCCATCATCTACTTATCATTCCCCAATGCTTCCCTTTAGGCCAAAATATGGTGAAGTGTCATGTAGTCGACGTCCACATTACACCACTAAAGGAAGAGCAACATACATATCATCAAAATATCAAACGAATACCAACTTCACATGATTACATATAATAAGACTTCTCCCATGTCCTTGAGAACAAAAGTAACTACTCACAAACCATGTTCATGTACAAGATCTGAGATCTATTGAATATCATGAAGGATCTGAACATATAATCTTCCACCAAATAAACGAACTAGCATCAACTACGAGATGTAATTAACACTACTAGCAACCCACAGGTACCAATCTGAGGTTTTGAGACAAAGATTGAATACAAGAGATGAACTAGGATTTGAAATGAGATGGTGCTGGTGAAGAAGTTGATGAATATTGGTCCTCCCACGATGGAGGAAGTGTTGGTGATGACGATGGCTTTGATTTCCCCCTCCCGGAGGGAAGTTTCCCCGACGGAATCGCTCCATAGGAGAGCAAAAGTACTCCTTTCCAAGTTCCGCCCCGAGACGACGGTGCTTCATCCCGAAAGTATCCTCTTTATTTTTTCTAGGTCAAAACCCATCATATAGCAGAAGAGGGGGACAGGTGTAACGCCTAAGATGCGGTGCTATCCTTATTTTGGATCGAGGTCCTCAATAGGGATAGAAGCCCATCTTGTCGTTTTGCAAGAATGAATATCATTACAAGTACATATAAAGAGGAGATGAGTATATGGAATAGGCTTACACTCGCCGCAAGATAAATCATGATCACATCAATACATCAATACATTCAATCACTATACAGAAGAGCAGGGTCCGACTACGGACGAAATCAAACGATAAAAGCAACATCCATCCTTGCTATCCCAGGCTGCCGGCCTGGAACCCATCATAAGATCGATGAAGAAGAAGACGAAGAAGAAGAAGAAGAAGAACTCCAAATCAAACAAGCATCGTGCTCACATCAAATCATCGCATACCTATACCTGCAACTGTTGTTGTAGTAATCTGTGAGCCACAAGGACTCAGCAGTCTCATTTCTAAGGGTATCAAGACTAGCAAAGCTTAATGGGTGAGGTATGGTTAAGTGGTGAGGCTATAGCAAGCACTAAACATTTATTTGAGTGACTAACTTACGAGTACAAGAATAAGAGGGGTGATCTACGCATAAATGCACGTGAACTAGTAATGATCACTAACTGATCCTGAACACCTATTTACGAGTCAAACATAACCCCACCGTGTTCTCTCTCGGTTCAGAACTCACGAGTAGAGACAGTCACGGTTACACACACGGTTGGTTTATTTTATTTGAGTTCACATTAAGTTTTCTATGACTGCATGTTAATCAAATTTCCAAGTTGCCACATAACCGCGGGCATGGCTTCTTGAAAAGATTTAACCCTGCAGGGGTGCTCCAACTCATCCATCACAAACTAGCCACACGCTGCGTGGAAAACCTCAACCACGGGATTGCACGTAGTATCCTCAGAATTCCGGTGGAAAACCTCAAACTCGAGATAGCCCAAAATATCCTTGGAATCCCGTGCACAAGACGTTCGAGAAAGGTAAAACAAATCCAGCAAGGCCTCCCGACGTGTCGACGAACCCGATAGGAACCACGTATCTCATTCTCAGGACACGACCGGATGAGCACTACGTACAGTGGCCTGATAGAAATCCCTCGAGTTGCCCCGAGGTGGCCCCGCAAGTGGCTCTAGTTTGGACCAACACTCATGAGGAGAGCTGGCCCGGGGGTTGATTAATTATCCACGGTGCCCGGAAAGTCCCTATGCAAGTTTATTAGTTATTAGGCAAATGTAGTACCAATGTTGGGCCTTGCCAGAAGAGTTTTATCCCAACAAAAATCAAGGGGGTCTCCATAACAACCCCAAGCATGTTAGGAGCGCTCAATATGGAACATAACACCGGTACACAAGTAACTAGGGTGGCAAAGGTGAAACAAAACACCGAGCAAAAGGCCAAGCCATACACCTTTTACCAAGTATATATATGCATTAAATTAAATAGCAATAATATTGTGATATCTCAAAATATCCATGTTGGCACATGGAAACAACTTGCACGTGCAACTAGCAACGATATAAGAAGGGCTGAGCAAGCGGTAACATAGCCAAACAATGGTTTGTTGTGATGTGGAGGGTTAGAGGCTGATCATGGCATGTTGGGAGGCTTGACAAACAAGTGGTAGGTAGCGAGACATATCAATAGAAACGAGACAACTAGCATGGCAATGATAGTAGTGATATCCAGGGAAATGTTCATCTTGCCTGAGATCCTGCTTGGAAGAAGAACCAATCCATGTAGAAGACGATCCAACGTAGTCGAACGAGTCCTCACACACCGATCGCTTTTAGTACTCTATCGAGAAGAAGCAAATCCAGAAACAAACAAATGTCACGGTAAACAACACAACATATTCATGACATGATGCGCAATCAAGTATGATGCATGTCCGGTTTAATTATGCATGGCGTGGCAAGCACAATAATCAAACACTACAAATTAAGTGAAGTTCAATATGCAACGAGTTGCATATTGACAAAACTCCACATTCGAATTATTTAGTTCACTCTCGTTTAGGTACTCGTCAATATTAAATGTTGTTTAACATGGGTGGTCATGGAATAAGGTGAAGATGGAATTAAAGCAATTTTAAATGGAGAAGGAGAACATACATATAACAAAATAATAACTCTCCATATTACAAGAAATTTAGTAAATGTTGTTTAACTAAACAATCATTTTAAATGTTGTTCATCATGGCAAGAGGTGAAGCATGAATAACTACATCAACTAGGCATTTTAAATGATGCCGGAAGCAACATATAGCATTTCCGAAACGACCTCATATGCATATTATGAATTTGGTCCAGATCTGTCCTAAGAATATTTTGTAGTTGTTAAACAGAAATATAAAGTGTGCCATGAGATTCTACATGTTTTTCTAGTCAAGTTACATATATAAAACATTTGCATCGGAGCTACGGTTATTTAGTTAGGCAATAAATCATTTTCACATGGCATTTATGCAAATAATGCAAACAGCAAGTTTAAACATTTGTAACATGGGTGAAAGTTGGAAATTATGAATCTACACGAAATTCTAATCATTTTACATATATAAAGCATTTTAATCCGATGCACGATTGTTTAGTTATTAAATGCAAGAAGTTCGGGGTCCAGGCTGCAAAACTGTGAGTCTGGTTTATTACAAAATTCGCAGATCTGGCTGGCCCAACAGGTTCACAGGGGGCACCACATACTAAACAACACTCATGGCCGAGGGTTTGGGCAGTTGGGTGCTCACCATGGGCCTCGGGCCCGATCTGGAGCTGAGCTGAGCTGTTGCTACTGGGCCGATCGGGCGAGGAGGCGCGCCGAGGCAACGCTGGGCCTTGGGGCGGCTGCGGGCCTTGGCATGATCCATGTGGAGGCACGCGACGGATGAAACGGGCGCTCTCCTCCTTGATGCGGTCAACCCAGCGCATGAACCAGGAGGCGATGTTGCAGGTCGACGGTGGAGCACGCCGGCACGGGCGAGAGGCGGTCTCCGGCGAGCTGGGCGAAGGGTTGACCGGATCCAAGCGTCGGGCGGCAGGCTGGACGCATAGATCCACGCGAAGGGCGGTGACAGAGGGGCTCCATGGCGTTGTCCAAGGGCTCCTGTTCAGAGACAACGAGAGAAAGATCATGAGAGAAGGGAAGAGAGAAGGAGGAAGAAGGAAGTGCGCCGGGGTCGGCCTCGGGTCACGGCGCAAGGGGCCTCTCAGGCGGGACGAGGTGGAGGAGCTCTAGCAGCTGTCCATGCGAGCAGGCAAGGGGTGGGGCTTGACGCATGGAGACCAGGAGATCGCGGGGGAGCCTCGGGTCCAACACCTCGGGAGGCTGCGCGGTCGGGGAAATTTTTGGATCAGAGAAATCCCCGATGAGGAGAGAGTGGAGGCTGGGAGGAGGCGCGGTGGTTGGATCGGTGGAGGAAACCAAGGTGGGTAGTTGGCGATGATGGTTTGGGCAGGTGGATCGGGGAAGATTTCGAGGTGGGAGACGACCCGGAGGAGTGGCGGCGGCTAGGAGGATCCCTAGAAATTAGGGATTCGTCCGATGCTTGCACAGCTACTTATAGTAGGTAGGTATTGATTGGGGCTATCTAGTCCCTCCGTTTTAGATCGGAGGGGCAAAAATAATATGTTAGGGCTTCAATTGAAAAAATGTATGATGGTTTAGGGTATTTCAGGGTTGATCCGGACCCACTGGTCACGACCATACGTTTCGGGTTCGGGGAAGGTTATCGGGTGCGCGCAAGGGGTCTGTGCACTATACAGAATGGCTAGGCATAGAAGAGAGGGAAATGCGGGCAGCCCGGCAACAGGTTTTAAATACCGAAAAACGTTTGCGATTCGACCGGCTATAGTGTCGTTATAGGTTTAACCGTTCGGGTATCAAACGACCTCCGAATGCGACGAAATTTTGCAGGTGGTCTACCTACACTATATTAAGACCGCACACCAACTTTCAACTGATTCCGAGAAAGTTTCATACGCACTTTTAAAAACAATATTTTGAGATGCCGCGGGCGCGTGCGTGTGTGGTTGGTCTCGAAACGGTCCACGACAAAACGGAGAGAACCAACAACTACGAACGGATGCGAGTTTTGAAAAATGACGATGACGGAGTGCCGATGCTATGCAGATGATGTGAATGATGCGATGATGAATGCGACAAACAAATGAAACACACAACGAAACTCGAAATAATTGGAAGGCATCTGGAGCGTCGGTCTCGGGCTATTACAACTCTCTTGCACTAACAAGAGATCTCGACCAGAGGTCTTAGAATGAAAAGGGGAAGAGGAAGAGAAAAGGAAGAGGTAAAACTTAGTTGCTTCTTTGACAAACGAGTGAAACCAACAAACCTTGAAGGTTACAAAGAGAAGAAAAGAACACACGGGGCAAGAAAGAATTGAAACCACTCCGGTTGAAACGATATAGACAAGGAACGAGGGAGAAAGAATTTGGGCATCACTTCGATACAAAAGAAAGGCAAAACTTGATAAGATGGAAAGAACTTGAAAAGATTTCACAACACTCGAGGTAGAATAGATAACCGAGCAAATGAAGATGATCTTGACCAAATGAGATGATGAATCGAAGAGAGCAACATCACAATGCCTCTGGAACAAAAGAAGGGACGCAGATCGTTAGAAAGAGGAGAACGGGGAAGAAAAAGACAACTATACTAGAACTGAATTTGAAAAGGATCCACCTAAAGACAGGATTGAACGGAGTTGTTGGAAAATCAACAACGAAAAGAAAAGGTTGTTGTGGTCTTATGGAAAACATCTCAAAATCATGAGGTGACAACCTGCCACTAACATAAACAATTGATTGGGAGCAACCAGATATGCAAAACTTCTTTCACCAAGAGGATACAAGAATATTTGGATCATTTATAAGCACCATGATAGCAACAATCCTTAGGAAACACTTTTGGTGAAATCCAATCCAAGATAACTCCTAGAAGAAATGATGGGTCTAATTATCTCACTCTTGACAATTTCTCTTCAAGACTCCTTATGTATCAAGAATGCTATAACACCATCTCAAATGACAATGGAGAAAGAATTGCACTTTCAAATGCAGATAAATAATACTTGAGCTCCTCCAACAAGAATCATGAAGAACACTTCGAGAATGAAGAAAATCCTTGACGAACCAGCATAAAGAAACCTTGGGAAGAACTTCGGAATGAAATGATGATAGAAAAGAGTTGAAGGTTGAAAAGAACAAGAGTTGAAGCCTTGTGAAGATTTAGATGGAACTTCACGAAGAGATGCTTGAGACAACATGGAACTCCGGAATAGAAAAGATGAGCAACTTAGAATCAAGAATTTGACATCATGAATAACTCTGAAAGAAGAATTGAAGTCACCTTGATGAAACAAGAATACGATTTATGTTATGCTTATCCTTCATCAAGCTAAATTGATGACAAGCAACAGATTTGGCACACTACTTATTCTTCTTGAAAAGATTGAAGAGAGATTCATAAGCTTGAAGAAGTCTTGAACGAAACACCGGTAAGAATTTGCAAATGAATGAGGATACTACACACGAACGGAGATATATGACATGAAAACGAAAAGATCACGATCCGCCTAGCAGAAAACTTGAACGAAGCACCGGTAATAATTGAAATACGAACGAAGAGACAACAATTGAGAAGAATTTGAGAACAGAAGCTAAAAGCTGAGAACAAAGAAATCTTCTGAAATGATGGCCTTCGGAGGATCGAGAAACGAACGCAACACTCAAATGCTCTAGATAGATAAGAAAAAAAAATTCTCACGGATGGAAACAATTGAAGAGGATAACAACAAGCTTGAACCACGAATCTTCACGAGAACGGATACAGATTTAAGAAAAACTCTACTTCGGTCTTCAACATAGAGAATGATGGCGACAATCACCACCATGAATTAACGAGATACTCCGGAGTGATGAAGAAAGAAATGTTGAGCCAACGATGAAAATAATTCAAAGCGATCTTGGAGAAGCAATATGACTGATGGAATTCATTCTTACGTCATATCTGAAAAGAAGTTGAGATCTCTGAAAAAGATTAGAAGAGCCAAGTAAGATCCCGGGAAAAAACTGTGGGTTATGGGCCCACTCAAAGAAAACACTGTTGAAATGATTGCTTAGGAAGAGAGATTGCACCGGTACAAATTAAAACATGATGAGATGAGACCCTCAAAATAATTTGAAAGGATTTTGAATGAAAACATGAGTCTTCTGAGATATCTTCTGAACTCTGGAGATGAATAGAGAGAGGCTTGGCTAAGGACTTCCAACATGGAAAAGCATTTAGCGAATGGAAAGGATTTGATGAACACGGAGAGGTTGAATCGAGTCCACCGGGGAAGAAAGCATGAACGAAGAATGATGAATTCATAGCACTTGAGCCTCTTCACAACAAATCACCATATACATCACGGAAGAGAAGATAGCGGAAGCATCACATGAATAGCAAAGGCACTTGAATGAGAATTTAATTGTTGAAGAAAAAGGGCGGGAGGGTGGGCAAAACAAAGAAAACATGGGATGGTTGAAAAAAGAACTCCAGAAAGAAATATGAGGATAGATCTTGGAAATATTGGGGAGGAATAAATTATCTTGATGAGAAACACACCGGTTAGGAATAAGATTTGACATGGCAATTTGATTGATCAAAAGAATTAGCATTCCCATAGAATTATGAGAATACCGCTTAGGAAAGATATGAAATCACCACTGGACATCGAAGTAACTCGAATTACCATACTCCAACAAAACAAAAGATGGGGCTTGAGAATTAATACAGAACCAAATACATAACCCATTATGCATTCATTGGAAGGATAATCCTAGGTAACTACTTGAATCCCCACCTAAGAACTTCCGAAATCTTTGGTTATGCAATCGGGTCAACGGACACACGGAGTAAAATCCATCACTCAACTCCTAGCAATAATACTACTATCCAATGTATCACATCAGTCAACACACAACCATAGGTCTCGAAAATTCATCTACCTCGGACTCTCGTAATCATAACGATACTAAAGATGGCAGTAAATGTGATCCCGCTCCCCAGTACTGGGTGCCGCCACACTTTTCGCACCACGAATAGTATTGAAGCAATTTCGAACATTTGCGTCCTGAGGTACTAAGGAAACTGAATGATAATGATGTGTCATGAATCCCTTGATGCTCTACTCCTCGGAAACAGGAGGCACCAAGTAGAGAAGTCCGTCACATCGACATCATAGAGGCTCCAAATACCCGCGTGATCCTAAAAAATTGAGTGAGAAGAGGGGTAGAATTAAAATTCCTACGTCACGATTCCTCACCAGAGCATAAAAGAGGAGTAAAAAGAATCCTACTCTCCGATATATAACTAGACTCAAAATAGTTTTTCCACTAGACTCGACTCGGCCAAGTTCGATCAATCAAGGGGCTCCTAGGTCAGTACTGCTCTGATACCAACTTGTAATGCCCAAGATGCGATCCTATCCTTATTTTGGCTCGAGGGCCTCGATAGGGATAGAAGCGCATCTCGTCATTTTGCAAGAATTACTACTACAGAATGGTCCAAAGATGACACATCAATCAGAGACCCTTCATGGAAACTGTGTGCGATCCATCAATCGCAAACGATATAGTTCAAGCTCTGTCACTAATGACACGAACTGTGTGCGATGGCGGATCCATCAAATATGTTTCAGAAAATAGTTGCGTGTGTGATGCTGGGCATACAGTTGGTGCTAATGAACTGTTTGCGATTAGACAAGATAACACAAACGGTTCTCAAAATACATACGTGTGTGAAGTATGGCATATAGTTCATTCAGACATACTGTTTGCGTTGATCGAGCTAGAACACAAACGAGTTACCATAACAAGGTGTGTGTGATACCAGGCAAACAGTTCATTCATCAAAATTGTGTGGGAAGACCAATAATAACCCAAATGATTCATACTGACAACCTGTGTGGGTTGTTGTCAGACGGTTGCTGCCAAACAATTGTTAGCGATGGATGAAATCATTACCGATGCTTCATTGGGAAGTGTCATTTGCTTGTATTAATATCGCAGACGTTTTATATTTATGACTCGTGTGCCTGCACATCACCCCGTCCTCCTCTGTCGCGTCTTGTCACCGGGTTGCCGCCTGAGGATTCCAGTGCACGCTTCGGCACCGCTTTTGGCCACGCGTCCGCTCGATGAGCCCGTTCCCGCGCACATCCGCACAGCTTCCCGCGCACAAAACCGTCCTATGGCTCTAGCTTCCCGCCCGGCTCGGTGAAATCCCCAATGCTTGCCGGCCTGCTATATAAACCCTCACGGCCGGCGACTCCACATTGCCTTCATCCCCTCCCTCCCCGTAGCTTGTCTAGTTTGATTCTCCCCCAATCGCCAATGGCACCGGCTGTTCGTCGTGGCCCAGCCACTCCGCCAGAGGACACCTCCAGCTGGGAGGCTTCACCGCGTCGGCGCAGCAGTCCTCTGATGCGTATGGTGCACGTGGCGTCCCTGGTGAGTGTATGCACGCCACCAACTACATGCTCAACCACCACTGCCCGAAGGCAGCTGCTGCCGGTGGCCGCCGTGGCCGCCAACACGCCGACAGCCGCCGGGGCCGCCACCCCACCGTCGTCCATCTTTGCCACGACCCAGCCGTCAGGCGGCGGGGTCATCACCCGCTCCGCCACCAAGGCCCGAATGTGGGAGGTGGCGGCCGCCAAAGGCCCGCCGCCGGGTTTCTGCGTCGGAACCGTTGCACTCTACATCTACTTCCTAGAGAAGGAGGTGGAGCGCCAGGTCGCGCACGCAAAGAAGCCACAGTGGCGGCGCAGAATGCGAAGATCTATGCCGAGTCCCATCGCTTCGAGGCGGGGCATCTTGTGCGCCAGAGGGCAGCACTGGCAGGCAACAGACACGACTCCAGCAACTCGTCGGCAGGCTCCTCCTCCACTTGCTCTTACTTAGCGCGCTCGATTCTGCTGGAAGTGGTACAAAGTCCCACCAGAGTACTAGTATTTAGGGGCTATTTTGTTCAGTTCGTCTAACTATAGATATTATTGAACTGTATCACGTACTTTAAACTTGCTAGTATATATAGTTGAACTAGCTATTTCAGTACGTGGTTGGCAACAATTGGGGAAAAGTTTGTTCGATTCAGCTATCGAGTTGAACTATTTTGTACAAAGACCAATGGTTAATCTATTAATGAAATCCATGTTTGCTGAATTTCAGTTGCAACAGTGCACCATAATAGTGATTTTGTTCCTGCGAAATTCGACAAATGCCAGTGCTACAATGTTGACAAATGCCAATGTTACTAGATCGACAGATGCCAATGCTTCCAATTTGACACGTGGCAATTTACCCAATATGATAGATGCAAATCTTCCTGGATTGTCTGTACTAGGCACATGGGTCATATTAGAGAAACGTTTGCGATGACGCATTGCACCAATCCTGCGCGCCAATGTTTTCACTTGGCTTGCGGGCGAAGGAAAGATAGCTGTTGATCTGTATACGGGTATTCAACCTGAACCGTTTGTGATGAGTGTTTATTCAGAGAAACAATGATGGTTTTTTGTTTGCTATGTGAATTCAGAGATAAATACTTAGTTCATCAAACCATAGATTTCATTCAGTTAAGCTTTGACTTTACATTCATACAATCGAGATACAATATAAAGAAAACTAGTTGCGGCGGCGGCGGTGGCCTGTGGCGGCGTTCTCGTGCTCCGGGGCAAAGTTGTACAGTTCTTCAAACGAGACCAGAATGTTATGGACTTCACACTGAAAGAGCCGGTCGTCGCGCGATCGACGGGCGCGGGGCCGGGGGTGGCGAGTAGCGGCGCTGTGAGGAAGCTGTCGATGACGGCGTCCCAATCTGCCGAGGGGCCCGTGATGGGTGCAGGCGCGTGCACGGGGTTAGGCGCCGTGGGTGCGGGCACACGCACTGGTACCGGTGTGGTGTGTCCAGGAGCACGCACGAGCACGGGCGAGGGAGGAGGCGCTGGCGCTTGCACGTACACTAGCTCGCGCGGGACCGCGGGGACCTCCCTGACGCTCGTGGTTTCCAGCGCTGCGATGATGCTCGGCGACCAACCCGTCAATGCCACGGGGATGGTTGCTAGCGCGGGTGCGGGGATGGTTGCTAGTGAGTGCATCGGGGCAGCATCCGCTACGGCATGCAACTCTGCCAGGGCCATGTCCATGGCGTCCCATTCTTCTTTATGTTCTATCTCTTCCGACTCGGTGTCAACTTCACTAAACCGGAAGACTAGTGGCATATGATCCTTGTGCACCCTGGCGTAGGTCGCCAATTGTTGGGGATATTACCCCGTGGTATAACCCGGCCTGAAGTATGACCCGGCCAGGACTTGGCAATTCACTGGTGACCCGGCCGAGCTTGGCGGCTCATTGGTGACCCGGCAGGCGGGTCAAACAAGCGACAAGGCCCAACGGCCCAGAGGGCGGCTCATGGGAGGCCCAACTCATGTTATGGCGGAAGGCGGCTCACAGAGAAGGCCCAAAGGAGAGGAAGGATTCCCTTACAAGAGAAACAAGACCCAGCTTAGGATTCAAGAACTAGTCCAAATCCTACTCCTAGTAGGACTCTACATGTAAACCTACCCCTTCCACTTATATAAGGAGGGGTAGAGCACCCCCAGAGGGACAAGTTCAAGTTATTAGAGATAGACAGATTAGAGGCTCTCGAGATTGGAGGTAGCGATCCCGCACCCTTGTAAACGAGATCATCCTCATCATCAATATACACAAAGCAGGAGGTAGGCTTTTACCTCCATCAGAGGGGCCGAACCTAGGTAAACTCGCGTCTCTCGATTCTGACAAACCCCTCTCAAGCTGCCACCTAGTTGCAATGGCCTCACACCTAAGTTCTCTCTCGAGGACATCTTTCCATGACAAAACCACGACAGTTGGCGCCACCGTGGGGCGACGCGGTGGTGTTGTGTTCTTGGAGGGAATTCTTCGAGGGATCGAGAAGCTCGCAGTTCGTTGGATGAAGAACAGTTGACAAATTCATGGTTTTGTGGTCAGATTCTTGATTGACATTAGAGTTGATAATACAAGGATTGAGAGAAATTAGGGTTGCCTCGAGTTCGCCACCGCCGCTACAGGTCAAAAGACATGTCCGTGAACTATTCCGAGCGCAGGTTGATTTTGCTAAGAAATTGTTTTACGTCGCTGCTGCGGCTGCATGTCCCAATATGGACAGAAGATTTCGCTGCGACCGATTAGTCTGATCTACTGAGTTGTGACTGCTGCTTTGCGCCCCCACGTCTATTTTAAGTCCCAAGGCGATCTGCTCAATTCTACCGCATCTCGATGTGAAGGCCGAATCAGTCAAGTACTCCAATTAGTACTATCTCAACTAGTAGTACTTCCCACGTGCAAGACCGAACAAAACAAGACATCTTGGGGGAGCACTACGTCTAGGAGGAGCGCTACGAGGCAGTCCAATTATATCAGCATACTACTTTGGCTGTATTCCAATGGTACTACTGCTAATCAAGGCGGCAAGAGTTAATTCATATGAGGTTAGATGGTTTGTACCAGGAACCTGCGCATGCATGCACTCCATCGGCTGTAGATAAAAATAAGAGAAAGAAGACGAGGACAATCATACATAGCCTCACCTCAACTGCTCACCGTGTCTTGCCTCCACGCGTCGGGCAGCACCCGTCTCTGCTCGCTAGCGCTGCTCCATATCACCACAGCTGCTGTGCCCCGCAACTGCGCCGATTCTGCGCCGCGCCTCACCTCCGTCTCCGAGGCCTCACCGAGCCGGTCCCCGGTCGCGGTTTCTTCCCGCCGCTGCCATCGGCCGCAGCCGCGTCCTGCCTACCGGCTCGACCCACGGCCGGGTCGAGCTCCTTCCCGTTTGCCCTGTTTTTCTGCTGCGTTTTCTCGCGGCCGCCTCCTCGCCTCACCAAGCCGGCCTTCTTCCATAGCCTTGCCCCGCCGCGCCCGCCGGCTCACCGTGTCGCCTCATGCTTCAGCCGCTCCCGCCTCCACGCACTACTCCGGGCGGCTCCCGCCGGCGCGCGCACCTCGCCTCTGCTCGCCTCTGCCACTAAGCCGTTTCCTCCGCCGGGTCAACGGCCGCACCCCGAGCCACCGCGGCCTCCGAGTCGCCCCACCTCACCTCCATGGCGCTTGCCTCGCCAAGCCACCTCGCCTCTTCCGCAACGATCATCTGTTTCCTCGGACACCGGGGCGTAGTAGCCATGAAGCTTCGTCCGGCCGTTGTGTGCCTTCTCCTCACGTAAAGTTGCAGTGTAGGACGACCTCCCCGAGTGATTAATAAGGTCTCTAAAGTCTGCGCTAGTGTTCAGAATGGGAGGATATCAGGTGAAGTTCAGCCGATCTATTTTTATTAATACATTTTTATTCTTCCAAGAACAATTATTTTGCCCTGCAAATATTTGTACGCAGGACAAATATTCAAGTGGCATTATACCACGGAGATGGAGTGCACGCCAGCATCATTCTATACTGGTATTCGTCCGTGTCGCGTGGCTCAATGGACGCGCGCAGCGCCGCCGCCGCCACGACCCGGTCTACATCAACGCGCCGGTACCGCGCGCGCTAACCCGGCAGTATGAGCCGCCCAATGGACGCGACAATCCGCCGCATTCGCGTTATAGTTTTCAAACAGCACCACGAGCGACTCTCCGTCCGGGCCGGCCTACAATGCCGCGGCCGACTCACCGTTTGTGCTGGCTTACAAATGCCGTTGCCGACTCACCGTCTGCGCCGGGTTACAAATGCCACGGCCGACTCACCGTCCGTGCTGGTTTCCAATGCCACGGTCTGATCTACATCAACACACCGGGCCACACCTGTGTGCACAAGCAGCTTAATGAGCGCACGCAAGTCGCCGTTCCTGCGATCTGGTCTACTCCAAACAACGCTGGAGCAAAGGAGAAATATATAGATATTATCAGCTTCTGCTAACATCAGGTGGCTCAATGGACAGGCGCACAAGTCGCCGCCACTACGGTTTGGTTAAATTCAACAACCGGCCAGATCGAACCATCGACCGAGTTACTGACAAAACTCATATGGGATCATTTATAACCCTCCATCTCAACCTTCCATGAGTTCATGTTGTGTTATCAACGCCAAGGATATATAATGAGTGTTGCGAAGAGCAGTAACTCGCCACATTGCCTCCAGCTTCAACATTTTCCAAGTGTTCTGCTATTCAGCTATATTTCGGTTTATATCACGGTCAAATATGAAGAATCTCAAGCCAACTCCTCGTGTCGTCTTAAGATTCGAGGACTACACAGGCATGACTCGGCAAAATTGGCCTTTGTCATAAATTTAAGGACCCCAGTCCTTAAGGGGAAGACACCCAGTCCTGGAGACTGCTGCCGCATTAATGAAACTTTAAAGATGTCAGAAAATTTCCGGCTCACAAAGTGCCGGGCAGTTAGAAAGGTACGGTTAAAAATCCGGCTCAAGGGAAATCTGTTTCTCGCAAAGTTTTGACCTCTCAATATCCGGTTCAACATCCGGTTCAAAAGGAATTCATCTCTCGCAAGTTCGAGTTATCAAGGAAATTTAAAGTTGCCCAAGAGGACGAGCCGCCATGATGCGACCGTTCAAACATGGGTGCCCTATCTTATTGGCGGAAGATTTAAAGTCGCCCAAGAGGACGAGCCGCCATGATGCGCCGTTCAAATGTGGGTGCCCTGATTTATTGGATCATCATAAGGTCACTTGGGGGCTTCCAACCCATTGGGTTTAGCTTTCATACCCTCTTGGCCAGGCTTTATATGCCATGTTCGAGTTAAACCTGCCTGTTTGCAACTTGCTACTCCGCCATGTGACCCGCCGAACTCTTGACAGTCAATCTTGCTCAGAGACCCTAAACTTTCATAGTTATTCTCGCACAAAGACCCTGAACTTGTCAAGGTTTAAACGGCGGCTTTTGTCACGAGAGAGCCGGCTTACAGTGAGCTAGGATAAACTCGCCTTGTCTGCTATAGTCTCTCCGCTACGTGGCCCGTTCGTACTCTTAGCAATGTCAATCTTTTAAAGACCCTGAACTTGCTAAGGTTTAAACGACGGATTTATGTCACGTGAGAGCCGGCTTACCAGGTTTTCAGGCTTTTATGCCAAGCTTCTTTGAAGCGAAACTTGAGTTTTTCAAAAACAAAACAGAGCTAGTCTCTTTTTGTCGAGCCTTGAAAGCTGACATTTTTATACTCTGTTATCATACACATACATCATCATACATTGCATCATACATTGCATCATCATTGCATCATCATACCATGCATCATATATGCATGAATATCCTTGTTTATATTACAGGAGCCGGTTTTCAAACTGGGATACATATTCCAATCCTTAATAGCCAACATGGCTGGATTTCCATTATGGTTGTTATAACCAATATTGAATAATTGAGGTTCTCAAACCAAGTTATATTATTATCTTAAATAGCCAACATGGCTGGATCTTCATCATGGTTTATCATAACCAGTATTAAATGATTGGGGTTTTTCAAGCCAGCTCAGAAGAAATTACTATTCTCGAAGAGCCGCCCTATCACATATAATGCCGTGTCATTTAATTGACCGGCTCTTGGATTCTTTCAAATTGTGCTCTGTAGTAAACTACAACACTTATGGATTTTTCATACATATATTTGTCGGGTTGCACCGCAACCACGAGCAGGGATTTTCATTTCAAGGACAAAGGCATTATTCTAGGATATTATTCTCACACAGTCCCAAGTTGCTGCAGGTATACGACCCGGCAATTGGGGGCTACATCATATGATGTTTTTTTCTTTTCAGAGGAGAAGTGCATGTAAGTCCCGAGTCGCTGCAGGCATACAACCCGGCACTTGGGGGCTACACCACTCAGATCAAATTTTCTAAAGTCCCACGTCGCTGCAGGCATGCGACTCGGCACTTGGGGGCTATAGTATTCAGCTACACAAACAGATTATAAAGGTCCAAAGTGAAGACCCGGCCCATCACACACTGATGAGCTGGCCCTTGGGGGCTACACTGGCTAAAGTTTTATGAGCATAAGGCATTTACAAGTTCCAAGTTGCTGCAGGCAAGACAACCTGATACTTAGGGGCTACATATGTGGAACATTCAACTTATGACTGGTGACTCAGATGAACAATCCGGATTTCTCTAGGGTTACAATATTTATATTGAAGCAAGTCTTAAAGCTATCACTACGTTCCCCTCTTAAGACTTGGGGGCTACAGGTAATATGGATATAAAAAAATATAGAAGAACACTTTCAAGACGTCAATTGAGAGCGAGACGGGTCTCATTTCTTCATGTAGCTGAAGCGTTGAAAGACCAGCTCAACATCACACTGATTTCTTTATTCCCAATAATTTTATCAAGTCAGCTGGAGTCCAGTTGTTTGACCCGGCATCACCAACAATCATGACCCGACATTATCAAAGGATCATAACTCGGCAGAGTCTATATAAGCAACCCGGCTTCACAAGTTGAAAGTGGTTTAACAAACGGACAAATTTCTATTCCCAATATTTTCATTAAGCCGAAGCATTGGAAGCCGGCTCAACATCATATGGTTTTCTTATGTCCAATATTTTCATCAAGCCAAAGCATTGGCGGCCGACTCAACGGCATATGGGTGTTTTATTCCCAATATTTTGCAAAGGACATGGACTTGCAATATGATTGTGAAGACGGCTCGTTAATATGAAGAAGAAACCCGGATTTTCAAGGAGCTACTTCATTAAGACGGCTAGTGGAGCAAGCCGCTCCTTTAACATATTTGTTATTTTTATTTCAGGAGCTTACCATGAATAAATTCAAGCTAACCTGGGGGCTAATGTCGGGGATATTACCCTGCGGTATAACCCGGCCTGAAGTGTGACCCGGCCAGGACTTGGCGACTCACTGGTAACCCGGCCGAGCTTGGCGGCTCATTGGTGACCCGGCAGGCGGGTCAGACGAGCGACAAGGCCCAACGGCCCAGAGGGCGGCTCATGGGAGGGCCGACTCATGTTATGGCGGAAGGCGGCTCACAGAGAAGGCCCAAAGGAGAGGAAGGATTCCCTTACAAGAGAAACAAGACCCGGCTTAGGATTCAAGAGAGACTAGTCCTAATCCTACTCCTAGTAGGACTCTACATGTAAACCTACCCCTTCCACTTATATAAGGAGGGGTAGAGCACCCCTAGAGGGACAAGTTCAAGTTATTAGAGATAGACAGATTAGAGGCTCTCGAGATTAGAGGTAGCGATCCCGCACCCTTGTAATAGAGATCATCCTCATCATCAATATACACAAAGCAGGACGTAGGCTTTTACCTCCATCGGAGGAGCCGAACCTGGGTAAACTCGCGTCTCTCGATTCCGACCAACCCCTCTCAAGCTGCCACCTAGTTGCGATGGCCTCACACCTAAGTTCTCTCTCGAGGACATCTTGCCGTGACAAAACCACGACACCAATGATGGAGGGGAATGGGAGGCGAAGATGTAGAGAGGATTGTGAGTGAGTGGGCAGTAAAGCCGCCTATTAAACAGTGACTCGGGCGCCATTGATGGACAGGTTGGAAGCGAGGAGGACGGATACAATGGTCAAAGGGCTCGCTTCTCGGTGAGCCTGCAGCGTAGATCCCGCACGCCTCCCGGTGACCCTGCGCAGCGGAGGCCAGCTCGCATGCCTCCTGTCAACTATAGCAGCTGCTCGCATGACACCTCCTAAGCCCTAGCCAATAAAAGAGTGCGACGCTTGGCAGCACGTAAGGGCAGTAGAACGCCCACGGTTTGAAAATAATGCAACCGTTTCCGTGGAAACGTGACAGTTCTTTGTTCCAAAAAGATTTTGTTAGCTATTAATGTGTCCGTCTTTTTCCAAAATGGACATGAAAAATACCACATCATATTTTTGCTATATCATGATGTCGTGCCCAATTTCTTGAATTTTGTGTCATATCTAGATTTACTATGATTAACGTAATATTCTAAATGTTGGCTCTAAAAGAAAAATATATTAAAAAACGAGTCTCAAATAGGAAAACAAAATGATATGACGCCTTTATGTGCCATGTTCATGACAACAAGCCAAGTTTCATGAATCTTCTGACGAGTTTTTTGATTTACATGATTTCAAACCCGAGTTTCTCAATGTTTCTCTCGCCTAGCCAAGACCCCGGGATGATTGAAATTCATTCCCATATCTTGCATGGGACCTAAAGATGCACCATATCTTGCATGGGACCTAAAGATGCATGCACACTAATATGGTTTTCTAACCATTTTGTTGCACTGGACCTTGTGTTAGTAGTTCAAATTTGAATTAGGCATATTAATGAATGCATATACAAGTATTAATGTATAAAAACTCCAAACGAACCATGTATAATTTCATATTTTGGCACGACACTCATTTTGGTATATGTTGCCTCTGGAAATATATAGTTCAAGATGAGAAGGTGCAGTGAATGTGGATTCGCCCACAAAAGTTGACGTGTTGCATATCGAAACCACAAAAGCTTCCCGTGAGAAGCTTAGGTTTGTTAGAGGCTTGTTCCAAAACTTGTCCCAAATTGGATATTATTTTACTAGGGCACATATGAGCCATGCATGTCATGACACCATGCCAAGTTTCATGACTTTTCTCACGAGTTTTTGATTTATACATGATTTAAAACCCGAGTTTCTCAATGTATGTGTGCCCGAGCCAAGACCGTGTGAGATGTTTGAATTCATTCCCATACCTTGCATGGGATCCTATAGATGCATGTACACTTATATTATTTTCAACCCATTTTGATGCACCAGACCTTGTGATTGTAGTTCAAATTTGAATTATGCACGTTAAATAATGCATATAAAAGTCAATTAATGTATAAAAAGGCCAAACGAACCATGTATAATTTCTATATTTTTGGAACGACACTCATTTTGGTATATGTTGCCTCTAGAAATATATAGTTCAAGACGAGAAGATGCAACGGATGTCGATTCGCCCACATAATGTGACGCGTTCCATATCAAACCCACAAAAGCTTCCCGTGAGAAGCTGAGGTTTGTAAGGGGCTTGTTGCAAAACTTGTCCCAAATCGGACATTTTTTCACCAGGGCGCATATGTGCCATGTCATCACACCATGCCAAGTTTCATGAAATTATGACGAGTTTTTGATTTATACATGAATGTAAAACCAAGCTTCTCAATGTATGTGGCCGAGCCAAGACCCTGAGATGTTTGAAATCCATTCACATATCTTGCATGGGGCCCAAAGTAGCCATGGACACTTATATGTTTTTTCAACCCATTTTGATGCACCAGACCTTGTGATTTTATTCAAATTTTAATTATCCACATTAAATGCCTAGAGAGCTCAATTAACGTATGAATATGTAAAAAGAACCCTAAATAATTCCATATTTTAGCAAGACACTCTTACTGGTCGTTGTTGCCTCTAACAAAAGTTCAATGCAAGAAGATGAGCGGATGTCATTTTGCCCACGTAATTAAGGTGACGTGTTCCTTATCGGAACCACAAAGCTTGCAATGAGAAGCTCGGGTTTGTAAGGGACTTGTGCCTATAATTGTCCCAAGTTGCACAAAAAAAAATTCAATGGCACATATGTGCCATGTCATGACAACATGCCAAGTTTTTAGAATTTCTGACACGTTTTTGATTTACAGGAATTTAAAAACCAAGTTTCTCAATGTTTGAGGCCGAGCCATGACCCCGATATGTTTGAAATTCATTCCCATTTCTTTCCTGTGACCTAAACTTGAAGCCATGGACACTAATATGATTTTCATCCCATTTTTACGCAACAGACATTGGGACGATGGTTCAAATTTGAATTATACACATTAAATGCCTAGAAAACTCAATTAATGCATAAAAATGCCAAACGGACCCTGAATAATTCCATATTTTAGCACGACCCAGCTATTGGTAAGTGTTCACTGCAGATAAATCTTATTGCAATCCAAACACCGTCCTTTGTCGAAGTAACCTCTTTTTTTGTTTTAAAACATTTTGAAAATCAAGTCTTTCACAAACAGTTCAAGTTCATGAATCGTGTGTGATGCAGTACAAAACATCTTGGGTCAATCTTCATAAAGTCATAATGCATGGCTTAGGACGGAAGCTTCATCGGCTACAGTACACCGCCGACCAGTTTACCGCACTAACTCCCCAGAGCATTTTACTTTTCAATCTTCGCCGGTGAAAGATGGGGACGTGGATCCCCGTCGTGAGGGCAACTTCGCCAACCCACTCTGGCCCGAGCATGGCCGCATTAGCCATGAGCGCGCTCTCAAGATGCTTGAATGCGGCCGCTACCTCCGATAGGGAGGCTGCAGCAACCGAAAGGGCAGCTGCTGCAGCTGAGAGGGCGGCAACAACAACCGCGACGGGGATAGCAAATGGCGAGAACGGCACATCAACTGTCAGTTTCTCGACGGTTGCCATAGGCCTAATGGCGGACGCCGATTCCCATCTCGAGGCCACCCACGCCCATCTTGTGTCTGTCACTGCACAACTCACATCTGCCTTCTCCGACACCGGTCGACAACCCACGTCCGATGAGTTGGTAATCACTGAGTGTGCTCGAGCAGGCGTCCGTTCGTCGGCGGCTTCCCTAGCCAAGATTGTGGTCGTCCATGCCCGGAGCAAGGCCGCTCACGCCCAGCTCATGGCGGCCTTATCCAAAGAGATGGTGGAGGAAGACTGCGAGGTGCTGGAGTATGTGGCGATGGATCCCATGGATCTCCTTACCCCGGAGGTCGTTGAGCGGGAGCCGGTCATCGAGGAGGCGGCGGAGATCGATGAATGCCAGGCGGAATATTAGTCTCTCTCTACCGCGATGGTCTTTTGTTAGAGTAATGTTTAGGTCAACTAACTAATGTTTTTTAGTTGCTTGATTAAGTAAGTGCGGGCAGTGCTGTAGGCTCTTTTGTGTAGTACTCAAATTTGCAAGTGTTGTTAAATTAAGCAATGACGTCGATGACCAATGTAACGAGGGAAATTCGGACCAAAATTTGCAACCGTATCCCCACTTTCTCTTCCAAATGAAAATGAAGGGCAAGTACCGTGTGCAATTTAGTATCCGATATCTTACGCCGGAAGCTTGGAGACCAAAATTTCCACGTTCAGTATCATCACACACGGGATCAACTATAGGATTCATTTGTGTTGTTGAATACCTCACACAGTTATGGTAAAGGGACTATGTCCGATATGACTGTGCGCGCTACTTTTTCGCCGCACCGAACGAAATTTTGGGCTGCCGGGCAAATATCTACCTCCCCTGCCCCTCGTACCAACCAAAAGCCACCCCCCCGCTTCCCCCTTCCTTTCCTAAGTTCAAACCTACAGAGCTTCCTTGCAGCACCGCCTCCTTGCCGGTGACGCTCCTTCCTGCTGCTCGCCCACCTCCATCCAGTCAGGTAATCCACACCTTCCCCACACCCCTCCCCCACCACCCCCTCCTCCATTCCACATGCCCCGACCGCCGGCGCGACACATTCCACCAAAATCACCGACCCACCCCCCACATATTCACACCGAAAGACATGGTGCACGCAGTATAGCCAGGATCTCAAGGAGCACCTGGCAGCGGAGAAGCAAATTGCGACCGCACGCGCGGACGAGGCCGCGATGGCTGCCATGCGTGCCGACCACCAGATCTTGGAGCAGCACATCGCCATCGAGGCCACCGTCGACGCCTCGCGCGCGGAAGCCGCCACTTGGTTGTCTGCATTGAACACCGACTTGGTGTGTTATCTCGATAGATTCGGTTTTGCCTTCGACGACGACTGCGAGTTGTTTTCTTAGCGTGCCCGTGCTTTCCTCAACTCCAGAGCCGACAGGTTGGTGCCTCGATAGGCTGATGCCATTCACCACTATGAGGAGGGCACCCATGATGTGGAGGCCTCGCGCTCTTCCAAGCCCATCATTATCAATATCTCCGACAATGAGGAATAGCTTGTTTTTAGCTTAATTACTAATGACCCGTGTTCAGGTAGCTATGCCTGTTAAGCATGTTTGCTTTACCTGTTTCATGTGCTGCTCCTGCCTTTCCTTAAGAAATTCTAGTGAAATATGCAAGTAATGCTACTATGCAATCTGACCTTCTAGTATGTTCTATTGTCCAATGTGATGCTCAGTTAACTGTTTGGTTCATTTGTTTTGGTGATCATCTCCAATGTGATGTTCGATTATTGTTGGTACAATTTTGTATTGTTATGCATGTGAAACATACAATTGCTACATTTCATAGTTCTTAGCATGCTTGGCTTTTCCATGTGGCTTGAATTAATATGTTGGATCTGCAATGCATTTATTTTTCATTAACAGATTTTACTGATAGCACGCCAAATGTCACTTAAAACCTGATCAATATCTATCTTAAATGCGTTACATGGGGAACAATGGGAGACACTGAAGTTTACCATCGAGGTTTGCACTTTCATGATCCTTTGGCTAATAGTACATTATTGTGCAATTGTAGGAACCATTCTAATATTTAGGTTTCTAATAATAATTTGGTCTTGCACATGTAGGTCCTGTTGTAAGAGGTTTACACCCACTGTTCGACCCATTTTGCATGTGGGGAAATGTTGTGTTCATGAATATCAGTCAAATCAAGAAACTCAGAAAGATTGTTAAGATAAAGAAACTTGCAACGAAAAAACAACAAGTTGTTTGTCTGCACAATGAAGAAGACATCAGTGAACTATAGGATGGTACTATCGCTTTTACCTTGTCTTTTTTCCCTTTGTGACATTACAATTTTCCAAAATGAAATTTATGCATATCTTTGTTTACAGTCCTTTCCAAAGCAGTTCATCGATGAGTACGTCTCAAACCACCTGTATGGTCAAGAGGCGAGGAAGGTATTCATACAGCACCCACGGTATAATCTTGAAGTCTTCCTCAAGAGGATGAAGGATGGGCGGGCAACCATCCACAGGCACTAGCATAAAGTTGCAAGGACCTTTGACATCAGCGAAGGATAAATATTTTCCTTCCGCTTCAATAGTTTTCTAGACAAGATTCATCTATCTATTTACCGTATATGATGTTATTTTCCAAAGGTTTCAGATGTTGCATGTGAAACTCGGTCCTGTCGTGTAATTGGGTAGCTAGGTAGTATATGCCTATATGATGTTGTACTCTGATGTATTCCAAATATGAAATCCTGGTTGCCGTAATACAAAATGAAATATATTGTGTGCTTGATATGAAGTGTCAATTTGTTTACTAGCTGGATTATAAATAATAGAGCAATTACCTGATTATTGTGGTTTCATATTGCAGACAGTTTGTCATAGAACACAGTGGGCGATTACCTCACCAAACCCACACGGTTCCACGGTTCCTAGAAATTTGGCGTGTTGGATCACTGAAAAATCACACACGACTTCCGGCCGTAAACTGTGTGCGTTAGAAGACAGATTCGCAAACGTTTTCACGTAAAACGTGTGTGTGATGGACAGCCCTATGCCAAACAGTTTCTTCTAGGAATCGTGCGTGATGGCCACCCCTAACACGGATGATATGATGCAGAAAATTGTGTGTGATGTAGAATGCGAACGAAACGTACGGTTGGGATTCACTGTGTGGAATGCTAAGCACATCTCACACGACTTCCTAAAAATATCTGTTTGTGATGGCCCCTCCAATCGCACACGACATATTTTTGCTCATCGTGTGTGACCGGGCGCAGCCATCGCCGACGGGTTTTTCGTGTCGTGTGGGATAGCCCCCCCCCCTATCACCCACACATGCAAGGTGACGGTTTGAGACTACATCACGGAAAGGGGTTAAAAACCGTTTGTAAAGCAGGCGCCTGCACTAGTGAATGGATATCGTTAGAAGTACATATAAAGAGGAGACGAGTATATGGAATTGGCTTACACTCGCCACAAGCTAAATCATGATCATATCAATACATCAATACATTCAATCACCATACAGAACAGCAGGGTCCGACTACGGATGAAATCAAACGATAAAAGCGACATCCATCCTTGCTATCCTAGGCTGTCGGCCTGGAACCCATCATATAATCGATTGAAGATGTCACCTACCCTAGGTAGGGTCATAGACTTCTCATCTAGGACACACCTGGGGTCCTACAAGTTCACGGAAGTCCCTGGACTACTTTAGCACTCGGACGAAGGTGCGAGACGCACTTAGATTCTTGGAAGTCACTCGGACGTTATCAACCACTCGGCCTAGCTTCAGCACCCGGACGTCAAGAAGCAGAGACGACGTGGGAGCTACAACGTTCGAGGGACTTAATTGGCATTGAATACTATAGACGTTGCGTTACATGTAACGCTCGTAGTTAACTCAATAGTTTCTAGTAACTCTAGCAATTACTAGCATTAATGACCCTCGTAATGGCACTCGGCTGGCGGTGGCACACTCTATATAAGCCACGCGCCGACGCCAGAAGAGGGGTTACGAACTCTCTATAATACGAACACGCACAAAATAACACTTAGCCCCAGGGAACGAGATGTAGGACTTTTACCACTTCCGAGTGGGGTCCGAACTCGTAAATTCTGAGTGTTACACTTGCTCCGTAGCTAGGCTTCGCCCTACTCATACGTACCCCTATACTACTATCAGGATTACTCCCACGATAGTTGGCGCCCACCGTGGGGCGGCAGTTCTAGCAAACTCCGGTGCAAGTGGAGATTCCTTTCTTTTTCTTGTCATCATGTTGGCACTCGGCGGTGAGATCCTCTTCGGCAGCCTCCGCTTCATCGCTGACGGTTCGGCATGTCTGCATGATGTGCCGCTAGATCCAAATGCATTCCCCGCCCACGGGGCTGTGCATTTCAGCGCGGCGGCGCATGGAGTTCTCCTGCGACAGTCGTCAGAGCCATACGGCTCAGGGTCGACCCGTTTGACCTCCAGCCGCCGCAAGCATTCCGGACGCTCACGGTTGTAGCGGTGGCTCAAGAATGTCGTGGCGCGGCAACCTACTTCTGAGCAGGTCGCGGTGCTCGACTCCGATGAGCCTATCCCCAGCTAGTCTCCCACATCGTGTGATGAGTTGTTCGACGAATCCGAGTGTGAAAGCAGCGGAAACGCTGCTGAAATACTGAGGGCGCACTCCACCGATCATGGCGCCCCTGGGTACTCCTTGGGTGGCTCTTGTGGCCGGGACAGAGGTCATCTCGGCGACGGTCCTTCCGATGGTTATTTTCCCCCGCCTCTCTCTTGGGACCAGCGAGGAGAGAGGAGAAGGAGGGACGACGAAGTCCTTCTTATCCCTATCACGGGAACGTCCCCGGAGGAGATAGCCTTGGAGGCCTCGTGCCAGGCCACCTTGGCCGAGCGCGAGCGTTTAGAGAGGCTCCAGCGAGCGCTAGATGAACGCGTAGTAAAGGAGAAACCAAGCTCCAGTTACACCAGACGGCGGTTGATTCCAAGTGACAGACCATCCAAGATCCTAGTGATGCGCGATCCTATAGAGAACCTAGCCGCAGCCACTCGGATAGTTGAATCCATTCAGCCGTCTGGCTCGGCAGCTCGGGAAGGCATTCGGCAGATGTCCTCGTAACAGTACTTAGGTCTGTGGCCATCGCCGCTAGGCGGCGACTGGAAGGGGTTGAACGAGAGAGAGAGAGTCGGGTTTACCCAGGTTCGGCCCCTCTTATGGAGGTAATGTCTTGATTTGTGTGTATTTGATGGATAGATCTCGATTACAAGGGTGCGGAATCGCTAACCTAACTATCGAGAGGTTGTAACTTAAGTCTTTTGGTCCTAGGGGCCTGCCTTTATATACAGGTCAAGCCCTAGGGTTTACAATAGAGTCCGGGTCATATCATGACCTGTGACCTACAACGTCTCTAACTTGCCTTGCACTTTAAGGAAACTCAATCGGCGTCTTTAGCTTCGTGGGCCTTGAGCCGCCATCTTCAGGTGTTGGGCCGTCTGGGGACTCGAGTCAGTCACTGCCTCGTTTGTCTGCATCTTCATGACACGGCCCATCATGAACTTGGTCATAAGACTGTTAATATGTTAACCTGGCCTAGTAGGGGGGGGGGTTACACCGTGTAGTTATATCCCCGACATTAGGCCACAGATTGATTTGAATCCTGTTCATGTCAATTTCTCTTCTTCTCCTTTGGCGGCTCATCCTTGGATTTTGTTTCCCATGAATTTCATAATGCTGGCTTATAGTACTTCCAGGCTTGTCATTTCTCTAATATCTGTTTTTTAATGACGTCATCCTTGCTGACCGTTGTTCTTCGAAGTCACCATAACTTATCCCTTCGAAAACTGCGCCAAATCTAGGTGGGCACGAAAAACAAGGCGCGCTCGTAGCCACAAATTTTACCACGGTCGCTTCGTTTTTCTCGGCACCGTTTCACTTTCTTCTCCTTATAAATAAGCCCACTAAGCTCCACAGTAACCTTTTCTCATCGTCTTCCCCCTCCTGCTTCTCCATTGGCCGAGCACCGTCAGAACTCCCAAAGCGACTCCCAGGTCTTCGGCTCCATTGCCGGCATCATCAAGCCTTCTTGCGGCCGCCAAAGCGAACTCAATCATCTTTGTTTCTGCTTCGACGTCATCTAGTATGAATCCCCCATTTAGGGTTCGATATTTCCGGTGTTCTTGTCATTTTCATCATGTTCGTCCGAAACTTTATTTGTAGATCCACACATTATCTGCTCATTGTCGCATATTCTTAGAACAATCTTCGCTCTGTTTTCCTCATAAGTAGATCTAAAATGAGCCATCGGGGGTTATCTTTTGAAACACCATGGTTTCGGTCATTCCGTCAGCTAGAACATATATCTCACTATTTTTCCTCGCTTAATTAGATCCGTCCGTAGGGAAATTTTCATATAAACTTGTTTGTGACCCAATGTTTCTACTAAGTGTTGGGAATGTCCCTTCGGTATTCTCCAATTTTGCCGGTTCATAACAATACTTTAGTATTGGCGACTTATAATCTGCTCCGGCTTATTTTTCTTGTTACTCTTGTAGTTGTTGCATAATCCACCATGGCTCCGAAAAATCCCAAAGTTTGCAACTGGGCAAAGACCAAAGAGTCCAAGCTTACCTTGGATAACCTCGTGGACCAATACTTCTTGCGAGGTCGAAAGGTTATAAAATGGCGGGCTCCTGAAGAAGAGCCGTCCCCACAACCACGGCTAGGAGAGGTTGTAGTCTTTACTAATCATTTGCGTAGAGGCTTCTGCCCTCCCGGCTCAAAATTCTTTAGGGACCTCTTGCACTTCTTCAAGCTCAGGCCTCAAGACATTGGTCCAAACTCTATGACCAATATTTGTCAATTTCAAGTGTTATGTGAAGTGTACCTTTAGATTGAGCCGTCCGTGACTCTGTTTAGAGAATTCTTTAATCTCAACCTCCAAACGGAAACAAAGAATGGCGCTTCCTACGAGTTTGGTGGCGTTTCCATCAAGAAAAGAAAGAAGAGTGCCTTCCCAGAATCAAAGCTGGCGAGTCACCCAAAAGGGTGGAACAAAACCTGGTTCTACTACAGAGATACTTCACCTGAAGGGGAAAATCCCCACCGGGTTTTAGATTGGAAAGCCTTAGTGGTAAGGAGGAATTTCTGGGCTGGCCAACTGACGAAGAGAGAGCTCCTTTAGCACCTCTTCATATAAAATTGAGGGCCCTGACCGCACATGGTCTGACTGGGATAGATCTGATTCGCTGCTGGTTAAAGTGGCGGATCCAACCCATCATCTTGAGGGATGTCTTAATGTGTGACTATTCAGGCGCCTCAAATGATCCTCAACGGTTCTCCCGTGAATATCTTACTGACGACGCTCTCACCAAGGAAACAAAGAAGTTTTTCTGTGACTCAAAAGAGCTATGTAGCATCACTGGCTTGGGTCCATTCTATCTTCTCAACCCGCCACCTCAGGTACTGATCATTTTCATTGTCTTTTGTCAGTGCTTATCTTTAACTCGCCATTAATTTATCATATACTCCATGTATTTTTAGGCGGATTCTAACTTTTGGAAGGTTGCACCTCAAGTCTCTGTTCCTTCTACGGGTTGAAAGAATGCCCCAGTCTCCGTGTCGTCTTCAGAGGAGGAATCTGAGGTAGAACTTGACTCTCTCGGCCGCCTGTTTAATGAGCTTGCTGACACGCCTTCTAACAAGGGCGACTCGGAATTTAGCCAAGCCGGCGAAACTGAGGTAACTCCAATTTCCCCTAGTCCTTCGAAAATGTTTGTTCCCCGGAGACCAAGACAAACCGTTTGAAAGGTTAAATTATCACACCCAGAAGCTCATTTGGCTCCTGATTTTCTTTTGAAGAACACACAGTTTGTCGGCTCGTCAAAACGCAAGACTCGGGATGATGAAGACCCTAGTTTATCTCATGCGCCGCCGGCTTGTAGACCACGCCTTGAGGTGCCCCATAGTCTAACTGATTCTCGTCCTAGAGCCGGTTTGTTTAAACAACCTCACAGTCCTTCAAATTCCATTTATCAGGATTCTCCTTCATCATCGGGCGACTCAAGCGCGTCACAGCTTCCCCCTTTCAATGTCAATCGCGGGTAAGCTTCTATCTTTGCAAAGTCTGTCTTATATCTTTCATTGTTTTGATCCCAACTTATAATAACTTTTGTTGTACTGATAATCCAGAGCCAAAGCTGTTGTGTCCAAACGGGCAGGCGGGTCATCCTCTGGGACAACAGGCTAAGAGACGCCAATTCTTCTAAAGATAACTCCAATGGTTGACTCTTCTGTTGAAAATGAACTTGATGCGAGGGTAGAGCCAGAGGCCGCCACTGCGATACCCGGAACAAATGAGCCGGTTTTTATGGATGCTCCTCCTGAGATTGAATCATCCATCTTTCCTTCCAAGTCAGCTTGTGTAGATGAACTTATCGCGTCGTCTGACCGCAACATTCCAGACGTTGTGTTTGTTAAAGGAAGTTTGCAAGCCCCAACTACTTCCACTTCCTTAGCTAAAATCATGAGCAATGATGAATCAGTGACTTTGGACAAGGGAAAGGCCAAGATGGAATTCCTGGAATTATCCGTACTTGGTGTTGAAGATTTGTATCAACAGCACTTGACCCGGCTGTCTGAGAGTCGGGAAATTGAAAAGAGCATGATAAATGCTATGAAGGAGAAATATGAGGTAATCTTCTCATTTTACCATTATGTTGCATACTACCATTAGCTTCCAAAGACCAGCTTGTTATGATAAGCTATTTTTATAGAATAGCTAAAGCATGTAGTAACTATGTAGCCCCCAAGGGCCGATTCATCTGCCTGGGATGAGTCGACTCTTGAAAATTGAAGAAGTTCGACCTGTAGCCCCCAAGGGCCGACTCATCTTCTTGAGATGAGTCGGGACTTTTATGATTGAACAAGTTCGACCTGTAGCCCCCAAGGGCTGACTCGCCTCGGACGAGTCGGGTCTTGAAAATTGAAGAAGTTCGACCTGTAGCCCCCAAGGGCCGACTCATCTTCTTGAGATGAGTCGGGTCTTTTAAGATTGAAGAAGTTTGACCTGTAGCCCCCAAGGGCCGACTCATCTTCTTGAGATGAGTCAGGTCGTCTCCATATCTTAGTTTCGAAAAAACTGATATACATTAGCCCCGAAGTGTCAAGGATATCGCTTGCAATCTTCTTGGGACTTGTAAAAAATAATTGCTGATTCTTGTTGCTCGTCCATCAGGGATATTGCGAAGATGCTGAGTCTGTTGCTGTGAGACTGCAGAAATGGCTTAAGGAAGAAAGAAGATTGAAAACTGAAGCTGAGCCCATGGCGGCTCACTTTGAAGATTCTGCACGTCAGGCGAACGAACGTGCGGAAGGAGCTGTCCTGACAAACCGTGCGGAAAAGGCCGAGAAAAACTTCGGCCCCGTGAAGGAAAAATATGCCACTCTCGTGAAACAGATCAATGAGATGTTGGCAGCAATCTTTGGTATGTGTTCTGTCCCGCCTTTGTCAATGTTCCGGCTTATGAACCTAGTGGCGGCTTATTGTGCCTTCTTTTATGTGCAGGGCGAAAAAACCACAACATTGTAGAGCTGCCAATTGTGAAGTTGAAGACTATTTTCACGTACGTAGAGCAACTGTTTACAGGCTCTGTATTTTCATCATGGCCGTGAAGAACCTGAAGCATCCCCCAAGAAGTATCAAGGACATGTTGAAGCAGTTCTCTACCGTGCCATAATGGGTGATTGAAACCCGGAAGTCGGCGGCTCGAGTAGGAGCGAAAATGGCACTTGCTCGGGCAAAAGCATATCTGCCAGAATTGGATGTGGAACTTCTGAAAGGCGGCTTCCCAGAATTTAAACTCGATGGGTCGGCATTCACTCATGAAGATTACACAAAGTGCCTTACGGAGACTCGGCCACTGGCATCTTTAATAGCTGAGAAGGTGGATCTTTCAAAATACCATGCAACGTACACCGTCGATAATGAGCGTGTTAATGCGCCCAAGGACGAGCCGTCTGACCTGGTGCCGCCTCGCCGTAAGACAACTTTTGCTCCTGACATTGACGCGTCAGCTCTTGTTGAAGGGGCTGCAAATTTTAATCTTTGCTCTCAATTCGTTGGCAACAGAAAGGCCAGCAGGTTGATGATGACGAGCCGGCGGGGTCAGATCCAGAGGTGGTTGATGATAGATCCTGAAGACACCTCGGAAGCTAGATAAATCGACCCTTCAGAGCGAGCCACCTGGTGTAAGAAAAACATTTGTGAAAGATTATGTGGCCTCCACTATGAACCTATAATAGGAGTAGTGTTCTTCATAACTTTGAATTTGCTCTATCGTGCCATCGTGCATGTTGGCGCCTTCTATTGATGTTTGAACTCTAAACTGGCAAGCTTCTGTTAATACACCTGTGCCACTTCTTGGTTGCCTGTTCCTGTATTTTCCCTTGTTTTGTGCCTGATGAATTTTATTTATAAGGCAACTGAGAGACAAGCCGGCAAGATAACTTGGTTCTCGAAACTCAAGTCGATTTAATTCTCCTTCAATGATATTGAAGATTGATGACCCGGAAACTGGTCATAATATGAACTCAGTTGTGTAACCCAAAAGTTTTGAATATAAGGCGGTAATAAGAGTAACACTGTACCTGAAAAGATTTGAGTATATATATATATACATATATATATTCTCTGTAAATAAGCCGGCTCAGTGAGACTCGGAAAAAGGGAGACTGGCATAATAAACCATGGTATATATTTGAGGCACAAGTCTTGCTTCAATGAAGCGGGCATAATAACCCATGGTTTATCCTAGCTCTCTGTATGCTGGCTCTCACATGACTCAATCCAATGTTCTAACCTTAAAAGTTCAGGGTCCAAAAGGATTAACTTTTTAAGAGTACATGGGGTCATCTGATCGGAGTCGCATCAAGCATACATGCAGGTTTAACCATATCTTGATGGCGTTCTTTGCCGGGTCAAGAGGGTGAGAAAGCTAAACTCGATGAGTTGGAAGCCCCCAAGTGACCTATGTTTCAAACAATAAAGACTCATGCTCAATTTATAGGCTGAAATGACAGAGACCCCGATTTTCAAGGGTGCCGACTTTATTATATTTGAACATAAAGAAGTATATACAGAATCTTGCAGAGGGGAGAAAAAATTACAAAAAAGGTTTGAGCCGGTGGCTCCTAAGTGTAATAAGGCCGTAGGTGTGTGATGTTCCAGGGCCGGGTTGTTTCTTCCTCAGAAGTGTATGAACCTTCTCGTAAGTCGACCAGGTAGTACGAACCACTATTGAGGTTTCTACTGATGATGAAAGGGCCCTCCCAAGGCGGGGAGAGCTTGTGCATCCCTGTTTGGTCATGAATCAGACGGGGAACTAAGTCGCCTTCTTGAAAAGTGCGGCTTCGGACTCTACGGCTGTGATAACGACGCAGGTCTTGCTGGTATATTGTAGATCTGGCTGCTGCTAAGTCGCGCTCCTCTTCCAGGGCATCTAGGGAATCTTGGCATGCTTGCTCATTATCCGCCTCGACATAGGCAGTAACCCTAGGTGAGTCATGTCGGATATCACTTGGGAGAACCGCCTCAGCTCCGTAAACCAGGAAGAAAGGAGTGTATCCTCTGGATCTGTTTGGCGTTGTTCGAATACTCCAAAGTACTGAAGGGAGTTCTTCTACCCAACAACCCAGCGTGCGCTCAAGGGGCACCATGAGCCGGGGTTTTATTCCTCTCAAGATTTCTTGGTTGGCTCTTTCAGCCTGCCCATTGGACTGTGGATGCGCTACTGCTGCTAAATCGAGCCGGTTGTGCTCTCGTTGGCAGAATTGCTCCATGGCTCCTTTGAACAGATTGGTACCATTATCAGTAATGATGCTGTGAGGGTAGCCAAAACGGAAAATCAACTTCTTCAAAAATTTGACTGCAATTTCTGCATCGCAATTGCTGACTGGCTCTGCTTCAACCCATTTAGTGAACTTATCAACTGCCACTAACAAGTGGGTTTTCTTGTCAGAAGATGGCTTAAACGGACCGACCATATCTAGTCCCCAGACTGCAAACGGCCAGGTAATTGGGATCATATGCAACTCCTGAGCCGGTACATGAGCCTGTCGACCAAACTTTTGGCACCTGTCATACTTGCACAAATTCTCCTTAGCATCGGCATGAGCCGTCAGCCAATAAAATCCATGTCGGAAAGCTTTGGCCACCGGCGATCGTGAGCCGGCATGATGTCCGCAATCGCCAGAATGAATTTCATTAAGTATTTCCTAGCCTTCCTCAAGCAAAACACACCGTTGAAACACGCCAGTGCTGCTCCGACGATGTAGCTCGCCATTTGATGATTGTCATTGACTTTGACCACCGGATGATTTGACGAGCATCAACTTCCTCTTCTGGTAGTTCCCCTCGTGTCATGTAAGCCCAATACGGCACCGTCCAATCAGGGGTGACATGTAGAGCCGCCACGAAGTGTGCCTCCGGGTCAGGGATGGCTATGTCCTCTTCAGATGGTAACTTGACATATGGATTGTGAAGGACGTCCAGAAAGACGTTAGGTGGCACCGGCTTCCTCTGTGAACCAAGTTTAGACAAAGCGTCAACCGCCTCATTGAGCCGGTGATCTATATGGTCGACTTGGTAGCCTTGGAAATGACCCGCCACATCAGAGACCGCTCGTCAGTAAGCCGCCATCAGAGGGTCCTTAGAATCCCAAGTCCCTGAAACTTGCTGAGCCACTAAATCTGAATCGCCCAAACATCTGACCCAGCTAAGATTCATCTCTTTGGCTATTCTGAGCCCATGTAGGAGGGCTTCGTACTCAGCTGCATTGTTAGTACACGGGAACATGAGTCGTAAGACATAACAAAATTTGTCACCTTTTGGAGAAGATAGCACGACTCCAGCCCCCGAGCCCTCCAGCTGTTTAGACCCATCAAAATGTATAGTCCAGTACGTATTATCCAGCCTTTCCTCCGGAATCTGTATCTCCGTCCAATCGTTGATGAAATCTACCAATGCCTGGGACTTTATAGCGGTTCGGGGCATGTACTTCAAATGGTGGTCGCCAATCTCGATAGCCCACTTAGCAACCCTACCCGTGGCCTCCCAGTTTTGTATGATGTCACCGAGAGGTGCCGAACTGACCACGGTGATTGGGTACTCCTGGAAATAATGCTTCAATTTTCGGCTTGCCATGAAGATCCCGAAGACCAGCTTCTGCCAATACGGGTACCTCTGCTTGGACAGGGTTAAGACTTCGCTGACGAAATAAACCGGATGCTGGACCGGATAATCTTTTCCTTCCTCTTTCCGCTCAACCACAACTGCAACGCTTTCCACTTTGGAGTTGGCAGCGATGTAAAGGAGCATAGGCTCTTTTTCCGTGGGAGCAGCCAAAACGGGAGGGTTAACGAGTTGTTGCTTGAGTGCCTCAAAAGCTTTGCCAGCCTCGGCCGTCCACTTAAAGTCGCCGGATTTCTTCAACAGCTGGTAGAAGGGGATCGCCTTTTCTCCCAGGCGGCTTATAAACCGGCTTAAAGCCGCAATGCGCCCGGCGAGCTGCTGAACTTGATTCACGTTTGCCGGCTTGGATAACGACGTCACCGCCTTGATATTGTCCGGGTTGGCCTCGCTGCCTTGCTCAGAGACCAGGAACCCTAGCAGCTTACCCGCAGGGACGCCGAAAACACACTTCGCCGGGTTAAGTTTCATCTTGTACACTCGAAGGTTGTCAAAGGTTTCCTTGATGTTATCTAAGAGCGTCTCTTTCTTCTGAGATTTCACCACGATGTCATCAATGTAGGCATGAACATTGCGCCCAATCTGTGGACTAAGACAGTTCTGGACGCAGCGCTCATAAGTCGCCCCGGCGCTCTTGAGCCCAAAAGGCATGGACACATGGCAGAAAGCTCCGGAAGGAGTGATAAAAGCCGTCTTCTCTTGATCCTCAACAGCCATTTTGATCTGATGATACCCAGAGTACGCATCCAAAAAGCATAAACGCTCGCAACCCGTCGTAGAATCAATGATCTGATCGATACGCGGGAGGGCAAAAGGATCTTTGGGACATGCTTTGTTGAGATCTGTGTAGTCGACACACATGCGCCAAGTGTCGTTCTTCTTCAAAACAATCAACGGGTTAGCCAACCACTCAGGATGAAAAACTACTACGATGAACCCGACAGCTAGGAGCCGGGCCACTTCTTCTCCAATGGCCTTACGCCTCTCCTCATTAAAACGGCCGAGGTACTTGTAACGCCCAAGATGCGGTCCTATCCCTATTAAGGCACGAGGGCCTCGACGGGGATAGAAGCGCATCTAGTCGTTTCACAAGTACAGTAAACATTGCATACATGTAGGAAGAGATGAGTATATGAGTTGGCTTACACTCGCCACAAGCTATCTTACAAGTTCACACAAATTATTCATACATCATTCAGAAGACAGGGTCCGGCTACGGATGAAATCAAACGATAAAAGAAGCAATGATAAACTGTCTTGCTATCCCAGGATCACCACCACAAAGCTCCCTACTCGTCTGGATACGTAACTTACATATGCCTACGTTCTTCATCGTACTCCCACTGGAGCTGCGACAAGTCATTTGGCACGTACTCGTCAACACCTGTACCTGTATTGTTCTAATCTATGAGCCACAGGGACTCAACAATCTCATAACCCGGTTACCGAAACTATGTAAGCCTTTAGGTGAGGAATTGGTTAAATGGTGAGGCTGCAGCAAGCACTAAGCATGTATTTGGTGGCTAGCTTACGAGAACATGAATGTAAATATGGTGGCCTACGTAAGACGGTCGTGAACTAGCATGATCACTAAGTGATCCCGAACACCTACTTACGTCAATCATAACCCCACCGTGTTCTATCTCGGTTCATGTTCACGAGCAGAGACAGTCATGGTTACGCACACAGTTGGTGTATTTTATTAAGTTTACTTCAAGTTTACTATTACCGGGTGTTAAACAAATTTTCAAGTTGCCACGTAACCGCGGTCACGGCTTTCCGAAAGATTAAACCCTGCAGGGGTGCTCCAACTCATCCATCACAAACTAACCACACGCCGCGGGATCAACCTCGACCATGAATCTCGTGATCTTCCTAGGCAATTCCACTGGAAAACCGCAACCATAAGATAGCTCGAAGAAAAATCGGAATTCCTCGCGCAAGACATTCGAGAAAGGTAAAACAAGTCCAGCAAGACCGCCCGACGTGTCGACGAACCCGATAGGAGTCGCGTATCTCATTCTCAGGACACGAGGGATGATCGATGGTTACCATGCCAATCACCGAGTTGCCCCGGGCGGCGTTAATAAGCTGCTCTGGGTTGGACCAACACTCATGAGGAGCACTGGCCCGGGTTGTTGATTAATTATCCATGGGGTAGCTATGCCCTATGCAATTTTATAAAGTTGTTTAGCAAATGTAGTACAATGTTGGGTCTTGCCAGACAAGTTTTAATCTAAAACGAATGGTCTAGGGGGTCCCCATAACAACCCCGAGCATGTTAGGAGAGCAAAATATGGAATATAATACCGGTACTCGGAACTAGTGCGGCAAAAGCGGAACAAAACACCGGGCAAAAGGCCAAGCCTTCCACCATTGCCAGATATATATGTGCATTAAATTAAATAACAATAATAGAGTGATATAACCAAAATATCCGTGTTGACACATGGAAAGCTTGCCCCTGCAACTAGCAACGCTATAAGATAAGGCTGAGCAGCGGTAACGTAGCCAATCAATGATTGCTAGGTAGTGAAGGGGGTTAGAGGCTTTCATGGCAATTTAGGAGGCTGACAGTTTAAGTGGTAGGTAACGAATCATAACGGTAAAAGCGAGACAACTAGCAAGGCAAAAATAGTATTGGGATCCGGGTATGATCATCTTGCCTGCTGGGTCTTCAGAGGGCCTAAGAGCTGGGTCCTCGTAGTTGTACTCTCCGGGATCCTCGTACTCAGGCTCAACACTCACGTCTACCCAAAGAGAAACAACACCAAATAAACAAACAAACAAGGTTCAATGCACAAACAGATGATGCATGACCAAGTTGATGTATTTAGCATGGCAACCCTATGCTAAACATGTTTCTCATGCAATTATTAAGTTCTTTAGTATTCTGGACAGAACCTCAAGTTAAGTTATTTGAACATGCATGAGCATGCAAAATATGAATGCTTCATGCAAAATCGATGCAAATGCATATGTAGAACGGTGCAAACGGAGTTACGTAGCTCACGGTACACTCCCGGCAAGGTACGAACTTTAACGGAGAGAAAACACAAGATGAGGGAGGCCATGGGCTATTACTTTGTATTCCAAGGATGCCACTGGATAGGAAATGAAAGTCTAGCAGGAATAGAGCTAAAGATCAAGCAAAACAATGTAGTATAGCTCCCACAAGTCACAAAACACTCAAACACACAATCTGACCACAAACAGCAACATGTCAACTTGCAACACACATATCCAGATCTACAGAAAGTTTTAAATCACCACCAAGGCATGGACATGAAGTACACAGCATGCTTAAAAAATCACCTATCTACAGCAACATGAAAGGAAGCATAGATCAATGGCAATGAAGCTCACAAGATGGCATGTTGAATCAGTTTTTAGGGACTTAGTGAAAATTCCAGTTTTATAGAATCTGAGTTAACATGATGGCATCTTGACAGCAACTTTTATACATGCTACAGGAACTTTCGTGGCATTAAAATTAACAGGGTGATAGAGGGCAACAACTACTACAAAACCCTAGCACTGAGCATGAGCTAAAACATCACAGAACACTTGGTAGCATCCCCTAAACATGGCATGAAAATAACTACAGATTCTCAGACTTAGTCAAATTAACAAGAGGCAAACATGGCACTTGTTAACAGAATAGCATGTTGACAGCAAGTTTTATATAGGATGCAATAGCCTAATCCACAAGACCTTGGCACACATCTACAGAGGATGCCAAGCACAACAATTCATGCGATGCTGCCATCTTCAAAGGATCAATATATGCATGGGAATCATCTAGAGAACATGGCAACAAAATAACAGAATTCAACACTTAAAATTATTTTGGGCATGTGAAAACAGATTTTTAGTGGCATGTTTGCATCAAGAATCGCACACATAACATGATCTAACATGGCAAGCAAAAATACCAAGGGCTAGAGCACACCCAAATGAACATATTTCATGTTGGCAAGATCATCAAATCATGCAAGGATTAATTCATGTGAAAAAGACAAAATGGCATATCATGACAAAACAACATTTTCAAAAACTTGTCCGAATGATGAAACTAACACCACCATTGCATTCTATGGATTTTTCTACCCCAAAAACATGTATCATAAGCCTATGTTCCTATGAACAAAACACTCACAAATGCATTTGGAAAATGACAATGCCACTTATATGCATTTATATGCCAAAATTGGCATGTACTAGAATCATAGACAGATTTGGTAATAAAACAAATCTGTCATATCTCCTAAAAAGGAAATAATTTAAAGAACTGAAAATAAAACAAAACAAGAGAAAAAAACATCACACAAAGTAAAACAATGGGGCCCCACCTGGCAGTGACACCAGGGGCCTTCAAGAGGATGACTAGTGGGGCCAGACACAAACACAACAGGGAGGAGAAATAAAAGGGGCTTGAGGGGGATCCGAACCCAAGCCCTCTCGTGCGGGCAGCAACACAGCTACCACTGCGCTAGGCGCGGTCCGCTGACCACGAGAGGGCGCTATGCCATATGACAAGGCAAAGGCCCTGCCTTTCTCACTGATTTGCCACCGGAGCGAGACGCACGCTGGCAGGCCACCGACAATGACCCAACCGAGAAGGAGATCGCCGGCGGGGGTGCGGCATGGACGTGGGGATCCATTCCCGGTTCTATCACGAGGACATATACGTGCGGCTGGGCGCAAGGAGCTCGAGCTCCCGGCCATGGCGGACGGTCACATGGGCGCTGCGGTCTGCTACACGACGACAGAACGACGGCAAGCACAAAGGCCAGGGAAATGCGATGCTCACTATGGGGGGGGGGGGCTGCTGGAGTCGAACAGGGCGAGGAGGCGAAGCCGAGGGCGCGTTGAAGAAGATGAAGCAGAGGCGCACTGAAGAAAACGAAGCAGAGGCGCACTGAAGAAGACGAAGCAGAGGCGCGCCCTTAACGAGTCGTCGATCCGGGCCCGGTTGGTCGCCCGCGAAGAGGAGGACGAAGCAGAGGCATGCGAGGCTCTCCTCACCAGGAGACGGGGAAAGGGGCGGCTCTGATCAGCAAGAGCTCGAGCCCGAGCTCGTTCTGTTCATGGCGATGGCAGAAGCGGGGAGAGACTCACCTGGCGGCGGATGAGGGAGGAGAGGGGAGGAATGGATGCGGGGGGGGGGGGAAACCCTAGGGCAGCGATGCAAGAACTAGGCGGTGGGGAGGACGTCCCATCCGTCAAATCAGCGGAGGGGCGACATGGACTCCCCTGATGCTCTGTCGTACAGAGGTAGGAGAAGAACAGGGGAGCACTCTCGGCTTGGGCTGACAGGGGGGACTGGGCCGGCTAGAAGGAGAAGGCCCACTGCGGTCTGCTCTCATCCTCAAATAAAAAAACAGGGCCTATGCGATTAAAAAAACAGACCGAAGAAAATAAAGAGCCAGAGAGAAGGAAAAGGAGTTTTGGGAAAAGAAAAATATATCTGCACTCACAAAAATGAGTCCTATTTAATAAAAATGGTTCTGGCATTTTTAGAGCAATTAAATTAATTCACATATAAACAATAATAGGAATCTATTTTCTGTAAAATTAGAAGGCAAATATATTCAAGGAAAAAATGAGAGTTTACTAACAAATATTTTCTGATTATTTATAAAGAGAGCGGCATTTTATTTGAGAAAAAAAACAAACATTTGAAATCACCACATGTTAGAATTTGAATAAGGAGAGATGGAGGCATAGTTTTCTTTAGGTAATAGAAGAGAGGGTTTGCACAAGGAATACCAATTGGTTGGCAAGCACACATACCCTCACCACACATACTCACACAACAACACCACATAAAGCAAGGCATGATGCAAATGATGAATTGTGGTATGATGCCATGATGCAAGAAGTGACATGAAGCAAAATTATTATTGATACTCAAGCCACATATGGCAAAACATGGATGGTTCAAATATGGCATGTATTACAAATATGGCAAGGGATACTCTTGGGCTGTTACAACTCTCCCCCACTACACGAGGATCTCATCCTGAGATCTAAGAATGAAAGAATTCGGGAAATTCGGAACGGAGATGGTCCTGTCGTTCCCAAGTGGCTTCTTTGTCGGCGTGATGTGACCAGTTCACCTTTAGAAACTTGATTGACTTGTTGCGAGTCTTACGCTCAGTCTCTTCAAGGATAGCAACTGGATGCTCATGATAGGATAGGTCTGCTTGGAGATCAATGTCTTGGAGATCAACGGTGCGCTCGGGAGTCTTGAAACACTTCCGGAGCTGAGAGACGTGAAACACATCAAGCACATTTGAGAAATTGGGAGGAAGCTCGAGTTGGTAGGCAAGGTCACCCCTCTTGCCCACAATGTTGAAAGGACCCACAAAGCGTGGAGCAAGCTTTCCTTTGATGCCAAAGCATTGAGTGCCCTTCATGGGAGACACTCTGAGATAGACAAAATCATCGATCTGAAAGGTCATGTCACGATGCTTGCTATCATAGTAGCTCTTCTGACGGGATTGAGCTGCTTTGAGATTTCCACGAATGACACGACACATTTCTTCTGCTTCAGAGATCATGTCATTACCAAGGATTTGACGCTCACAGGTTTCAGACCAATTGAGCGGGGTATGACACTTCCTGCCATAGAGAATCTCAAAAGGAGCTTTGTCGGAACTTGCTTGGAAGCTATTGTTGTATGAGAACTCAGCAAACGGGAGACAATCTTCCCACTTCATGCCAAAAGAAATCACAGAAGCTCTGAGCATATCTTCAAGGATTTGATTGACTCTCTCAACTTGACCACTAGTCTGAGGATGGAAAGCTGTGCTGAAACGGAGATTGGTCCCCATTGCAGTCTGGAAGGAATCCCAAAACTTGGAAGTAAAAATGCTTCCACGATCTGAGGATATGAGCTTAGGAACACCGTGCAAAGAAACTATCCTTGACGTGTACAACTCTGCTAGCTGAGCTGCTGAGATAGATTCTTTGACCGGAAGGAAGTGGGCATCTTTGGTGAGCTTATCGATGACCACGAAGATGGCATCGTTTCCTCTCTTGGACTTAGGAACCCCACAACGAAATCCATTTCAACATGATCGAATTTCCACTCTGGGATGGGCAAAGGCTGAAGGAGACCTGCTGGACGTTGATGTTCTGCCTTCACTCTGCGACAAACATCACACTCGTTCACAAACTGAGCAATCACACGTTTCATACGAGTCCACCAGAAGGTTTGCTTGAGGTCTTGATACATTTTGGAACTTCATGGATGAATTGAGAAGAGGGAATTATGTGCTTCATCCATGATAACATTCCTGAGATCACCTTTCGGAACCACCAGACGGTCCTCGAAGAACAAGGTATCTTTGTCATCAACATGGAAGCACTTATACTTTGGAATGCTCTTGGCCACACCGTTCTTCACTTTCTTCACCATAGCATCAAGAAGCTGAGCTTGGTGAATCTGATCTTCTAGAGTCGGAGAGACTTGAAGATTGGCAAGAAATCCTTGAGGAACCACTTGGAGATTGAGCTTGCGGAATGCTTCACAAAGCTCGGGTTGAAGAGGCTTGAGAATAAGACAATTGCAGTACGCCTTCCTGCTCAGCGCGTCTGCAATGACATTTGCTTTTCCAGGAGTATATTCAATGGTTGGATTGTACTCCTCGATCATCTCCACCCAACGTGTTTGCCGAAGATTGAGATTGGGTTGAGTGAGAATGTACTTCAAGCTCTTGTGGTCGGTGAACACCTCAACTGGTCTTCCCAACAATAAATGTCTCCAAGTCATCAGAGCATGAACAACTGCCGCCAACTCAAGATCATTAGTGGGGTAGTTCTTCTTGCTAGGCTTTAGCTGACGCGAGGTATAAGCCACAACCTTCTTATCTTGCATAAGAACACCACCAAGACCTTGGAGGGAAGCATCACAGAATACTTGGAAAGGCTTGGATTGCTCGGGAGGAACAAGAACTGGAGCTGAAGTCAGCTTCTCTTTGAGTGTATTGAACGCCACATCACACCCAGGAGTCCACACATACTTGACACTCTTCTGAAGGAGGTTAGACAGAGGATTAGCAATTTGAGAGAAGTTCTCAACGAATCTTCTGCAGTAACTTGCAAGCCCGAGGAAGCTTCGAAGCTGCTTGACATTCTGAGGAGGCTCCCACCTGATTCAAATTCCTGAACTTCTCATGCATCTCCTCGACAAAGCTCGTCGGGATATGATGAGCTCTGAAGTCACGATAGAAATCATCCCAGCTAATTGCACGATCACCTCTGGAAACCTTGTACTGCTGCCACCAATCTGCTGCCTGGCCCTTGAGCTAGAAAGTCGCGAACCTGACATAGTTATCTGGCCTGACATTGCTGCACTCAAAATGCTTGTTCATGTCACGGAGCCAATTGTCTACATCGAGAGGCTACTCACAATAGGTGAAGGACTTGGGCTGATTTGCGAGGAACTGGTTCATAGTGGCGAACTGCGGCTGATTATGAAAATTCCCTTGATGACCTTGATGTCCCTGCTCTCTTTCCTGTAGCAACCTGAGCAACATCTGAGTGTTGGCATTGGTTGCGGGCATCACAGCTTGCCAAGCTTCTGGAGGTGGAGGTGGGGGTGGTGGAGGATCAGATTGCTCTCCATCACGGCCCTGATTCCCACGAGTTGCTGGCGCCATCCTGAAGATGGACAAGAATATCAGCACCCCATTGACAAAGATGGTAGAAATAAGCTGAATCAATGGCTTGAAAGAATTGCAACAGAATATCATCAATTGCATTCAAACTGCAAATAGTAAGAACGCCTTCTGCTGGATCTTGATAACAACATTAGAACATGAAGCCACTTGAAATAACCAACAAGTATTGAGCTAAGGGTATGCTTGGAACAAATGTATAGCCACCATACATCTGTTGGAAGAGGATCCAAGGAAACTACTGGAAATCCCACCTAGGAACTCCCGAAATCTTGGTCATGCAATCGGGTACACGGATACACGGTGTTTTTATCCATCACTCAACTCCTAGCAGTAATACTACTCTCCAGTGTATCACATCCCTCAATACACACCCAAAGACCTCGGAAACTCATCTACCTCAGACCCTCGTAATCACAATGATACTAAAGATGGCAGTACATGCGATCCCGCTCCCCATTACTGGGTGCCGCCACACTCTTCGCACCACGAATAGTATTGAGGCAATTTCGAACATCCGCGTTCTTAAGTACTAAGGAAACTGAATGATAACGATGTGTCAAGAATCCCCTGGAGCTCTACTCCCCGGGTCCAATCCATACGTACGGGAGGCACCAAAAACAGAATTCCCGTCACATCGGTATCATAGAGGCTCCAAAGTACTCGCGTGATCCTAAAAAAAAATTGAGCGAGAAGAGGAGTAGAATTAAAATTCCTAAGTCGTAATTCCTCACCAGAGTATAGAAGAGGAGTAAAAGAATCCTACTCTCCGATATAACTAGACACAAAAAAGTTTTTCACGAAGTCCCTAAAAACTAATTCCTCGGCCAAGTTCGATCAAGCAAGGGGCTCCTATGGTCGGTATGGCTCAGCAAGATGCTATCATGTTAACTCAGATTCTATAAAACTGGAATTTTCACGAAGTCCCTAAAAACTAATTCAACGTGCCTATGTTCCTATGAACAAAACACTCACAAATGCATTTGGAAAATGACAATGCAACTTATATGCACTTATATGCCAAAATTGGCATGTACTAGAGTCATAGACAGATTTGGTAATAAAACAAATTTGTCATATCTCCTAAAAGGAAATAATTTAAAGAACTAAAAATAAAACAAAACAAGAGAAAAAACATCATAGAAAGTAAAACAATGGGGCCCCACCTGGCAGTGACACCAGGGGACTTCAAGAGGATGACTAGTGGGGCCAGACACAAACACAACAGGGAGGAGAAATAAAAGGGGCTTGGGGAGATTCGAACCCAAGCCCTCTCGCACGGGCAGCAAGTATAGGGGATCAGTTGTAGCCTCTTTCGATAAGTAAGAGTGTCGAACCCAACGAGGAGCTAAAGGTAGAACAAATATTCCCTCAAGTTCTCTCGACCACCGATACAACTCTACGCTCGCTTAACGTTCGCTTTACCTAGAACAAGTATGAAACTAGAAGTACTTTGTAGGTGTGATAGGATAGGTTTGCAAGATAATAAAGAGCGCGTAAATAAAAACTAGGGGCTGCTTAGATAAAGTAACAACTAAGTTAGTTTTAGTAGAGAGATTTTTGTCACAAGAAAGTTATTTGTTCCTAGGCAATCGATAACTAGACCGGTAATCATTATTGCAATTTTATATGAGGGAGAGGCATAAGCTAACATACTTTCTCTACTTGGATCATATGCACTTATGATTGGAACTCTAGCAAGCATCCGCAACTACTAAAGATCATTAAGGTAAAACCCAACCATAGCATTATAAGGTATCAAGTCCTCTTTATTCCCATACATAAACAACCTACTTACTCGGGTCTGTGCTTCCGTCACTCACGCCACCCACCATAAACGAATCATAAACATATTGCAAACCCTACAGCGGGGATCCCTCATGCTTGCGCGACATGGAGAGCACCATAGGACAGCACCAATAATAAAACATGCAACTCAAACCACTCATGATCATCAATCAACCCATAGGACAAAACGGATCTACTCAAACATCATAGGATAGCCATACATCATTGGGACATAATATATAGCGTTGAGCACCATGTTTAAGTAGAGATTACAGCGGGGAGAAGGGGTGTTACACCGCTGCATAGAGGGGGAGAGAGTTGGTGATGACGGCGGCGAAGTTGTTGGTGTAGATCGCCGTCACGATGATGGCCCCGGCAGCGTTCCGGCGCCACCGGGAGAGAGGGGGAGAGAGCCCCCCTCCTTCTTCTTCTTCCTTGTCCTCCCCCCTAGATGGGAGAAGGGTTTCCCCTCTTGTACATGGCCTCCATGGCGGCAGAGGGGCAAGAGCCCCTCCGAGATTGGATCTCTCTCTCTGTTTCCTTCTGTTTCTGCCTTCCCAGATTCTAGCCTTTCACCGTTTCTTATATTCCCGGAGATCCGTAAATCCGATTGGGCTGAAATTTTAACACGATTTTTATCCGGATATTAGCTTTCTTGCGGCGAAAGAAGGGCACCAACCGCCTTACGGGGTGGCCACAAGCCAGCCTGGCGCGCCCTACCCCCTAGGGCGCGCCCCTATGGCTTGTGGGCCCCTCGGGCACCTCCTTCTGTTGATTCCACTTCCCAAAATTCACATATATTCCAAAAAAAATCTTCGTAAGTTTTTATCCCATTTGGACTTCATTTGATATGGATTTTCTGCGAAACAAAAAACATGCAACAAACAGGAACTGGCACTGGGCACTGGATCAATATGTTAGTCCCAAAAATAGTATAAAAAGTTGCCAAAATTATATGAAAGTTGTAGAATATTGGCATGAAACAATCAAAAATTATAGATACGACGGAGACATATCAGCATCCCCAAGCTTAATTCCTGCTCATCCTCGAGTAGGTAAATGATAAAAAAGATAATTTTTGATGTGGAATGCTACCTAGCATAATCTTGATCATACAATCTAATCATGGCATGAATATTAAGACACAAGTGATTCAAAGCAATAGTCTATCATTTGACATTAAGACAATAATACTTCAAGCATACTAATAAAGCAATCATGTCTTCTCAAAATATCATGGCTAAAAGAAAGTTATCCCTACAAAATCATATAGTCTGGCTATGCTCCATCTTCATCACACAAAGTATTTAATCATGCACAACCCTGGTTTTAGCCAAGAAATTGTTTCATACTCTAGTATTCTCAAACTTTTTCAACTTTCACGCAATACATGAGCATGAGCCATGGATATAGCACTATAGGTGGAATAGAATATGGTGGTTGTGGAGAAGACAAAAAGAAGGAGATAGTCTCACATCAACTAGGCGTATCAACGGGCTATGGATATGCCCATAAATAGATATATTAATGTGAGTGAGTAGGGATTGCCATGCAACGGATGCACTAGAGCTATAAATGTATGAAAGCTCAAAAGAAACTAAGTGGGTGTGCATCCAACTTGCTTGCTCACGAAGACCTAGGGCAATTTGAGGAAGCCCATCATTGGAATATGCAAGCCAAGTTCTATAATGAAAAATTCCCACTAGTATATGAAAGTGACAATATAGGAGACTCCCTATCATGAAGATCATGGTGCTACTTTGAAGCACAAGTGTGGAAAAAGGAATAGTAGCATTGCCCCTTCTCTCTTTTCTCTCATTTTTTTGTTTTTTTTGTGGGCTTCTTTGGCCTCTCTTTTTTTATTTGGGCTTCTTTGGCGTCTTTTATTTATTTGTAAAGTCCGGAGACTCATCCCAACTTGTGAGGGAATCATAGCTTCCATCATCCTTTCCTCACATGGGACAATGCTCTAATAATGATGATCATCACACGTTTATTTACTTACAACTCAAGAATTACAACTCGATACTAGAACAAAATATGACTCTATATGAATGCCTCCGGTGGTGTACCGGGATGTGCAATGATCTAGCGTAGCAATGACATCTAAAAACGGACAAGCCATGAAAACATCATGCTAGCTATCTTACGATCATGCAAAGAAATATGACAATGATGGTGCGTGTCATAATAAACGGAACAGTGGAAGTTGCATGGCAATATATCTCGGAATGGCTATGGAAATGCCATAATAGGTAGGTATGGTGGCTGTTTTGAGGAAGGATATATGGTGGGTGTAATGCACCGGCGAAAGTTGCGCGGTACTAGAGAGGCTAGCAAAGGTGGAAGGATGAGAGTGCGTATAATCCATGGACTCAACATTAGTCATAAAGAACTCACATACTTATTGCAAAAATCTATTAGCTATCGAAACAAAGTATTATACGCATGCCCCCAGGGGAGAGGTTGGTAGGAGTTAACCATCGCGCGCTCCCGACCTCCACACAAAGGATGACAATCAATAAATAAATCATGCTCCGACTTCTTCACATAACGGTTCACCATACGTGCATGCTACGGGAATCACAAACTTTAACACAAATATTTCTACCAATCCACAATTACTCACTAGCATGACTCTAGTATCACCATCTTTATATCGCAAAACTATTGCAAGGAATCAAACATATCATATTCAGTGATCTACAAGTTTTATGTAGGATTTTATGACTAACCATGTGAATGACCAACTCCTGTTAACTCTCTAAATAGATATAAGTGAAGCATGAGAGTTTAATTCTTTCTACAAAAGATATGCCCACGCTCTAAAAAATATAAGTGAAGCAAAAGAGCATTCTACAAAAGGCGGTTTTCTATGTGTAGAGAAACAGGCAATCCATACTTCAAATGATATAAGTGAAGCACATGAAGCATTCTATAAAGCCATACTCAAAAGATATAAGTGAGGTGCAAAGAGCCTTCTATAAATCAACCAAGGACTTTCTCATACCATCATGGTGCATTGTTAAAAGAAAAATAAAAAAAAAGCACACGACGCTCCAAGATTTACGCATATCATGTGACGAATAAAAATATAGCTCCAAGTAAAATTACCGATGGTTGTTAGAAGAAAGAGGGGATGCCTTCCGGGGCATCCCCAAGCTTAGTTTCTTGGGAGTCCTTGAATATTACCTTGGGGTGCCTCGGGCATCCCCAAGTTTAGTCTCTTTCCACTCCTTATTCCTTCATCCATCGTGATCTGACCCAAAACTTGAAAACTTCAATCACACAAAACTTAACAAAACCCTCGTGAGATCTGTTAGTATAATAAAGCAAACTACCACTTTAAGTACTGTTTCCAACCAATTCATATTTTGTTTTTGCATTGTAGCTACTGTAATATAACTTTTCCATGGCTTATACCACCGATACAATCGATATTTTCATCAAAACGAGCAAAACAATGCATCAAAAACAGAATCTGTCAAAAACAGGACAGTCTGTAGTAATCTGAACATTCACGATACTTCTGTAACTCTAAAAATTCTGAACAATTAGGACAAAATAAAAAATTTGCATAGCAGTACTGTGTAAAAATTTCAAAAACTTTTGACATTCCAGTAAAAAATGTAAATTCACGCACTACAGCCAAAGTTTCTGTTTTTGCACTTTACACACCAAACAAGCAATCTAATCATCCTAAAGGCAAATCTTGGCACATTATTTTTATAATACAATGGATTTATACAAGGGGATAATTATTTTTGTTGAAAAGTTTCTGTAATTAAGATTCACAAGGTTTCCATGGGCATGAACAAATTCAAGGCTAGCTCCCACTTTCACAATGCTCGTCCCTCTCACTTTCACTTTTCTTTTTGAAAAGTTTTAGGTTCCCCTCTTTATTTTTTTGTTTTTAAACTATATAAAAGCACACAACAGAATAAAATGACTCTCTAAAACTTCCGGGTTGTCTCCCTGGCAGCGCTTTCTTTAAAGCCATTAAGCAAGGCATAAAGTGCTCAAGTAATGGATCCACCCGGATCCCAAGGTATATCAAAGCCAATTTTAATTAGCAATGATTTGCAATTTAGTAGTGAGCACAAAGTAACATATATCATGCAACAACGAAGTCTAACTCTCTTCCTATGCATCGGCATGTCATAAAAGAACAATTCATGCACACAAAGTAAAGGCCAATGCATAGTATAAACAATTTCTTGCAATTTTATCGTATTGGAAACATAGAGAGGCGGAGATGTAGTTCCTCTCTCATAATAATTGCAAGTAGGAGCAGCAAGCACATGCATATTATACTCATCAAAATCATCATGTGTAATGGTAAAACGCAACCCATCAATATAATCCTTAATAAGTGCAAACTTCTCCGATATAGTGTAGTTGGGAGAATTCAAAAAGATAATAGGACTATCATGTGTGGGTGCAATAGCAACAATTTCACGTTTAACATAAGGAACTATAGTAAGTTCATCTCCATAAGCATCATTCATATTGGCATCATGGCCACAAGCATAGCAAGCATCAAGTTCATCAAAAAGGGATATTTCAAACGAATCCAAGGGATCATAGCAATTATCATAGCATTCATCCTTCGGTAAGCACGAAGGGAAATTAAACAATGTATGAGTTGAAGAGTTACTCTCATTAGAAGGTGGGCACGGGTAGCTAATCCGCTCTTCCTCCTTTTGTTCTTCGCTCTCCTCCTCATCTTTTTCATCCAATGAGCTCACAGTGTCATCAATTTCTTCTTCCATAGATTCCTGCAAAATATTAGTCTCTTCTTGGATAGCGGAGATTTTCTCAATAAATTGATCAATATGGGCATTATATTCATAATTGGCATAACAATAACGAAGCATAGCCAAATTTTGAGATCGGTAAACAGCATCATCATAATCTTCATACTTTTCAAACAAAGCTTCAATTTCATAAGCACCCTTAAAAGCAACAAACTCTTCTATTTGTTCCACATCATAGTAATCATATATACCATTAGCATAAGAAGCCAAGGTTTCATTATCATTAAATTTACATGAAAAGGGAAGGTGTTTAGCCTTCATCCTAGAGCAACAAGTAATATCATATCTCAAGCATAGATTCCAAGCATACCATTTCAACATATGAATTTGATTTCATAACAGCTTCCCTTTTTGAGTCAAGCGATAATCCCTAAAGTATTCACGTTGATCCAACGTGTTTCCCATTATATAATTGAATGCGGTTTTCTCAGGATTATTAAAGTAGTGCATAATATCTTTCACATAATGAGCATCGAGGGTTTTAGGAGGTTCCCCATCTCCATGAGTAGCAAGTACACCTAATTTTTTTGGTATTTCGTGTTCCATATCCATAGCTAAAGATAGAGAACAACTTAGAACAGCAAATAAAATCTACTTAGTGATAAAGCAAACAAGCACACACGAGAATATTCACACCACGCTATTGCTCCCCGGCAACGGCGCCAGAAAAAGGTCTTGATAACCCACAAGTATAGGGGATCAGTTGTAGCCTCTTTCGATAAGTAAGAGTGTCGAACCCAACGAGGAGCTAAAGGTAGAACAAATATTCCCTCAAGTTCTATCGACCACCGATACAACTCTACGCACGCTTAACGTTCGCTTTACCTAGAACAAGTATGAAACTAGAAGTACTTTGTAGGTGTGATAGGATAGGTTTGCAAGATAATAAAGAGCGCGTAAATAAAAACTAGGGGCTGCTTAGATAAAGTAACAACTAAGTTAGTTTTAGTAGAGAGCTTTTTGTCACAAGAAAGTTATTTGTCCCTAGGCAATCGATAACTAGACCGGTAATCATTATTGCAATTTTATATGAGGGAGAGGCATAAGCAAACATACTTTCTCTACTTGGATCATATGCACTTATGATTGGAACTCTAGCAAGCATCCGCAACTACTAAAGATCATTAAGGTAAAACCCAACCATAGCATTATAAGGTATCAAGTCATCTTTATTCCCATACGTAAACAACCTACTTACTCGGGTCTGTGCTTCCGTCACTCACGCCACCCACCATAAGCGAATCATAAACATATTGCAAACCCTACAGCGGGGATCCCTCACGCTTGCGCGACACGGAGAGCAACATAGGACAGCACCAATAATAAAACATGCAACTCAAACCAATCATGATCATCAATCAACCCATAGGACAAAACGGATCTACTCAAACATCATAGGATAGCCATACATCATTGGGAAATAATATATAGCGTTGAGCTCCATGTTTAAGTAGAGATTACAGCGGGGAGAAGGGGTGTTCCACCGCTGCATAGAGGGGGAGAGAGTTGGTGATGATGGCGGCGAAGTTGTTGGTGTAGATCGCTGTCACGATGATGGCCCCGGCAGCGTTCCGGCGGCACCGGGAGAGAGGGGGAGAGAGCCCCCCTCCTTCTTCTTCTTCCTTGTCCTTCCCCCGTAGATGGGAGAAGGGTTTCCCCTCTTGTCCATGGCCTCCATGGCGGCGGAGGGGTGAGAGCCCCTCCGAGATTGGATCTCTCTCTCTGTTTCCTTCTGTTTCTGCCTTCCCAGATTCTGGCCTTTCACCGTTTCTTATATTCCCGGAGATCCGTAAATCCGATTGGGCTGAAATTTTAACACGATTTTTATCCGGATATTAGCTTTCTTGCGACGAAAGAAGGGCACCAACCGCCTTACGGGGTGGCCACAAGCCAGCCTGGCGCGCCCTACCCCCCAGGGCGCGCCCCTATGGCTTGTGGGCCCCTCGGGCACCTCCTTCTGTTGATTCCACTTCCCAAAATTCACATATATTCCAAAAAAAATCTCCGTAAGTTTTTACCCCGTTTGGACTTCGTTTGATATGGATTTTCTGCGAAACAAAAAACATGCAACAAACAGGAACTGGCACTGGGCACTGGATCAATATCTTAGTCCCAAAAATAGTATAAAAAGTTGCCAAAAGTATATGAAAGTTGTAGAATATTGGCATGAAACAATAAAAAATTATAGATACGACGGAGACGTATCATCCGCTGACCACGGGAGGGCTCTATGCCTTATGAAAAGGCAAAGGCCATGCCTTTCTCACTGATTCGCCACCGGAGCGAGATGCACGCCGGAAGGCCACCGGCGACGACCGAACCAAGAAGGAGATCGCCGGCGGGGGTGCGGCATGGACGTGGGGATCCATTCCCGGTTCTATCACGAGGACCTATATGTGCGGCTAGGCGCAATGAGCTCGAGCTCCCGGCCATGGCGGACGGTCACATGGGCGCTGCGGTCTGCTACACGACGACAGAACGACGGCAAGCACAAGGGCAGGGAAATGCGATGCTCACTGCGGGCAGGTTGCTGGAGTCGAACAAGGCGAGGAGGCGAAGCCGAGGGCGCGATGAAGAAGATGAAGCAGAGGCGCACTGAAGAAGACGAAGTAGAGGCGCACTAAAGACGACGAAGCAGAGGCGCACTGAAGAAGATGAAGCAGAGGCGCGCCCTTGACGAGTCGTCGATCCGGGCCTGGTTGGTCACCCGTGAAGAGGAGGACGAAGCAGAGGCACGCGAGGCTCTCCTCACCAGGAGACGAGGAAAGGGGCGGCTCTGATCAGCCCGAGCTCGAGCCCGAGCTCGTTCTATTCATGGCGATGGCAGAAGTGGGGAGAGACTCACCTGGCGGCGGATGAGGGAGGAGAGGGGTGGAATGGATGCGGGGGGGGGGGGGGGGGGGAAACCCTAGGGCAGCGACGCAAGAATTAGGCGGCGGGGAGGACGTCCCATCCATCAGATCAGAGGAGGGGCGACGTGGACTCCCCTGATGCTCTGCCGTAGAGAGGTAGGAGAAGAACAGGGGAGCGCTCTCGGCTTGGGCTGACAGGGGGGACTGGGCCGGCTAGAAGGAGAAGGCCCACTACGGTCTGCTCTCTCTCTCAAATAAAAAAACAGGCCCTATACGATTAAAAAAACACACCGAAGGAAATAAAGAGCCAGAGAGAAGGAAAAAGAGTTTTGGGAAAACAAAAATATATCTGCACTCACAAAAATGAGTCCTATTTAATAAAAATGGTTCTGGCATTTTTAGAGCAATTAAATTAATTCACAAATAAACAATAATAGGAATATGTTTTCTACAAAATTAGAAGGCAAATATTTTCAAGGAAAAAATGAGAGTTTACTAACAAATCTTTTCAGATTATTTATAAAGAGAGCAGCATTTTATTTGAGAAAAAAAACATTTGAAATCACCACATGTTAGAATTTGAATAAGGAGAGATGGAGGCATAGTTTTCTTTAGGTAATAGAAGAGAGGGTTTGCACAAGGAATACCACTTGGTTGGCAAGCACACATACCCTCACCACACACACTCACACAACAACACCACATAAAGCAAGGTATGATGCAAATGATGAATGGTGGTATGATGCCATGATTCAAGAAGTGACATGAAGCAAAATAATTATTGATACTCAAGCCACATATGGCAAAACATGGATGGTTCAAATATGGCATGTATTACAAATATGGCAAGGGATACTCTTGGGCTGTTACAGTACTGGCGCATTGGCTTCATCTTGGGATCTGCATTAAGGTGGTGCTCAGCAAGTTCTCTCGGGACTCCAGGCATGTCAGATGGCTTCCATGCAAAGATGTCTCGGTTCTCACGGATGAACTTGATGAGCGCACTTTCCTATTTGGGATCCAAGCCGGTCCCAATGGTGAACTGCTTGGACGAGTCGCCCGGCGTGAAGTCGACCTGCTTCGTATCCTCGGCTGGCTTAAATTTAAGCGCAGGCTCCGACTCAGTATTGGGTTTCTTGAGCGGGCTCATGTCAGTCGGGTCAACATTGGCCGTGTAGAACTTCAATTCCTCTTCTGCGCAGGCTGACTCGGCTTAGGTCGCATCTCCTTCCTCGCATTCCTGGGCTATCTTCCGGTTCCCGTCCACGGTTATGGTGCCTTTGAGTCCCGGCATCTTGAGCTTGAGGTAAACGTAGCACGGGCGGTTCATGAAACGAGCGTAAGACGGACGCCCAAAGAGAGCATGATAAGGGCTCTTTATTTTGACAACTTCAAACATCAACGGTTCGCATCTGTAGTTGAACTCATCTTCGAAAGCCACATCGAGCTTAATCCACTCGATCGGATAAGTAGACATTCCAGGGACGATCCCATGAAAAACTGTCGTAGAAGGAAGCAACGTGCTTTCTGACAGATTCATTCGACGGAAGGTCTCATAATATAATATGTTTATGTTGCTGCCTCCATCCATGAGAACCTTGGACAGAGTATATCCGCCAACTTGTGGTGCCACAACCAAAGCTAAGCCGCCCGGATTGTCAACCCGGGGGGGATGATCTTCTCTGCTCTAGGTGATCGCGTGCTCGGACCAGTTAAGGTACCTCGGGACTGCCGGCTCAGCCATGTTGACGGCCCTACTCTTGACCTTGTTGTCCCGCTTGCAGGTATTGGTGGTGAACATGTGGTATTGACCAAAATTTAGCCGCCTCGGATTTTCCTGAAAAGTACATTCGCCATCATGTTGCTGGAGCTCCATTCATGAGTCGTCGTGCGCTTCGTCAGAGCCGCCAGAGGCTCCAGATGCGAGTGACGCTTGCGCGACAGTGCTTACCATAGCACGAGGCGAAATTTGCTGGGGGAGATCATGACGTTCCTTGCGAGTCTCTGCTCCGAACGAGCCCCCAAGCCCAGCATCTGAGCTGATGACGATCGCTCCTTCAACAGCCGGCTTGATGTCGGCTCGATTGGGCATGCCGATCCGGCTCAATGATGTTGGTGCAGATGTCCGACTCGGGCACCGTTGCGCCGATCTTGCCGATGAAGACTTGGATCTTGCCAAAGGGGACCCAGTAGCCGTACTCGATCGAGTCGGCCTCGGGGCCCCAGCCGGAGTCGTCGATGTATATCTTGCCGCGGCGGCTTTTTGTCATACGACCGACTGCGTAACTCCCGAACCCTGGAAGGGCTCCCTTCAACATCTCAACTCCACCGGGCGAGAGCCCCACGGTGGGCGCCAACTATTGTGGTTTTTAACATGACTTAGGTGTGTGGCCATCGCCGCTAGGTGGCGACTCGAAGGGGTTGAACGAGAGAGAGTCGGGTTTACCCAGGTTCGGCCCCTCCTATGGAGGTAATAGCCTATGTCCTGCTTTGTCTGTATTCGATGGATAGATCTCGATTACAAGGGTGCGGAATCGCTAACCTAGCTATCGAGAGGTTGTAACTTAAGTCTTTTGGTCCTAGGGGCATGCTTTATTTACAGGTCAAGCCCTAGGGTTTACAATAGAGTCCGGGTCATATCACGACCCGTGACCTACAGTGTCTCTAACTTGCCTTGCACTTTAAGGAAACTCAGCCGGCGTCTTTAGGTTCATGGGCCTTGAGCTGCCGTCTTCAGGTGTTGGGCCGTCTGGCGACTCGAGTCAGCCACTGCCTCATTTGTCTGCATCTTCATGACACGGCCCATCGTGAACTTGGTCATAAGACTGTTAATATGTTAACCCGGCCTAGTAGGGCGGGTTACACCGTGGAGTTATATCCCCGACACAGACTCTGTTGAAAACGGCAATGAGACGGAACTCGGAAGTGTCTCAGTCAAACCAGCGGATATACAGCAAGTCCCTTTGGGCTGACACTGTTTAGTCCGCACATAGTCTGCATGCTTATGGAAAGCACTGATACTCTCCTCCTCCTCCGAGAGGCCAGCACGGAGGGCGTTGGCACGACGACAGAGATATCGGTCGGACGCCCCCTCCGTGGGGTGATTCATACGGCAAACGACCTTATGATGACGGTCGACCTCACAGAGAAGACCGCAATCGGACTCCTCCTCGCCCCAGAGGCTATGAGGAAGCAGGCCGACGCCCTCCGCTGCTCAATGCCAGATCCACCATCGCGCAAAGAATGGTGGATAAAAATCGTCTGGTCAGAGACCGAGTGAGCGGATGGGGGACGTCAGGTCTTGAGTGCTTCTGCAGGTACATCCGAGAAGCCGAGATTCCGCCCAACTACAAGTTGGCGACAGGGATCGGAAAGTTTAATGGCGAATCCAAGCCGGAAACTTGGCTCGAGGATTACCGAGTGGCTGTTCAGATTTCGGTGAGATGACCTCGTGGGGATGAAGCATCTTCCCCTGATGTTGGAAGGATCCGCTCAGGCATGGCTGAACCAGTTGCCTTCTAGCAGCATCTATTGCTGGGAGGACCTGGCGTAGGTGTTCATCAAAACATTCGAGGGCACATACAATCGCCCGGGTGGATTGATAGAGCTACAACATTGTGTCCAGAAGAGCAATGAAACTCTCCGTGAGTACATTCAGCAATGGACTACTTTGCACAACACGGTTGAGAATGTCACTAAGCACCAAGCTGTCTGCGCTTTCAAGGCAGGCACTCGGTACATGGAGCTCATCCTGAAGTTTGGCCGATCGGGAGATCTGTCTCTCAGTCGGTCCATGGAGATTGTTAACAAATACGCCAATGGCGAAGAGGAAGACCGCCTCCATAGCAGCAAAGCGGGAGCTGGTGATGTCCCTCAATCGGCAGGGAACGCAGGCAAGAAGCAGAAGCGGAAAGCCGATCCTCCAGGAAAGGCGGAAGTTGCTGTGGTTCCTGGTGAGGGGAAGCCGAAGCCCAAAAAGAATAAGAAGAAAGATTGGGCTAACAAAAAGAAGCCGAGTACAATTTTGAAGTGTTGGATCAGCCCTGTGCTATCCACACGAAAAAGGATGAGGAGGGCAACCTCATTTATCCAAAGCACACCACTCGAGAGTGCCGAATGCTCAAGCATGAGATGGGTAAAGAGGCCTCTACTGAGAAGGACAGTGACGAAGAAGGCGAGCACGATTCCGAGTACCCTCACGTCGATAAGGTCCTGAACATGATCTTCGCAGATGTCGAAAGCAAGAGCCGATTGAAGGTAACCAATCGGGAGGTGAACTTGGTAGCTCCGACTGCCGTCAAGTACCTGAATTGGACGAAAACTCCTGTTACTTTCGATCAGTCCGATCACCCAGCCCACATAGCCACCCCCGGGAGGCAGGCGCTGGTTGTCGATCCGGCTGTCAATGGAGTCCGACTGCGCAAAGTCTTGATGGACGGTAGTAGCGGGCTGGACATGATTTATGCGGACACACTCAGTGTGATGGGCATTTCGATGTCTCGCCTGAGTAAGAGTAACATGCACTTCCATGGGGTCATCCCTGGGAAGAAAGTCGAGTCACTCGGTCAGATCGCTCTGGACGTCGTGTTTGGTGGAGAGAAGAACTTCCAAAAGGAACGCCTGATGTTCGAAGTGGTTGATTTTCGGAGTGCATATCATGCTATCCTGGGTAGGCCTGCCTACGCGCATTTCATGGCCCGACCATGTTATGTGTATCTTAATCTTAAGATGCCAGGACCGAATGGTGTGATCACGGTTACCGGCGATCAGAAGGTTATCGAAGAGTGTCTCCAGCAAGGCTTGAAAATTGCAAATGAGCAAGTACTCGCCGTCGAACTCGATGGATACAAGAAGGCAGTGGAAACTACAGATTTGCTCAAGTCCAAGCGACCGGCGACGGAATCAGCTTTCTAGTCGACCGGCGAAACTAAGCAGGTTCACATTCACCCCATCGATCCGAGTGCGGCTCTGACCAACATCTCGACAACACTCGGTGAAAAATAGGAAGCCAAGCTCATCCAATTCCTCCGTGAGAACTGGGATATCTTCACATGGAACCCGTCTGACATGCCCGGGGTTCCCAGGGGACCGGCTGAGCACCGACTTCGAGTGGATCCTAAAGTCAAACCTGTCAAGGAGCACTTGCGCCGATCCTTCGTAGAGAAGCGCAAGGCGATTGGTGAAGAGATCGCTCGGCTCCTAGCTGCCGAATTCATTCGCGAAGTCTTCCATTCCGAGTGGCTGGCCAACCCAGTGTTGGTGCCCAAGAAGGACAAGTCTCTCCGAATGTGCATCGACTTCAAGCACCTCCATCGGGCCAGCCCGAAGGATCATTTTCCTCTTCCCCGCATATATCAAACAGTAGATTCCACTGCCGGATGTGAACGCATGTCGTTCTTAGATGCATACTCCGGGTACCATCAGATCCGAATGTATGGACCAGATGAAATAAAAATAGCTTTCATCATCCCATTCGGGTGTTTCTACTAAATCACTATGCCATTCGGTCTCAAGAATGTTAGGGCCACTTTTATGCGCATGATTCAGAAGTGCTTGCAAGAGCAAATCAGTCGGAACGTAGAGGCTTACATGGATGACATCGTGGTTAAGACCAGGAAAGGTTCCGACCTCCTGGCTGACCTCGTTGAAACTTTCGCCAACCTTCGTCGTTTCCAAATAAAACTTAATCCTGCAAAGTGCACATTCGGAGTGCCCTCGGGTAAGCTACTCGGTTTTCTCGTTTCCGAGCAAGGAATCGACGCTAATCCAGACAAAATCGGTGCCATCGTCCGAATGAAGAAACCTGTCCATCTCGACGATGTCCAGAAGCTCACGGGATGCCTTGCAGTCCTGAGTAGATTCATATCCCGACTCGGTGAAAAGGCCTTGCCTCTTTACCGATTGATGAAGAAATCTGATACCTTCGAATGGACCCCCGAAGCGCAAGCCGCTTTTGATCAGCTCAAGGCCTTGCTTTCCACCCAGCTGGTGTTAGCTGCTCTTAGCAGCCGAGAGCCTTTGCTCTTGTACATCAGGGCTACTAGCCAGGTGGTCAGTACTGTCCTCACTGTGGAGCGCGAGGAATCGAGAAAAGCATTCAAAGTGCAGAGACCCGTTTATTATATTTCGGAGGTCCTGACTCCTTCTAAGCAAAGGTATCCACACTATCAGAAGTTAGTTTATGGCATTTACCTCACAGTGAAGAAGGTAGCTCATTACTTCCAACAGCACTCGGTCACAGTTACCAGCGATGCTCCCCTGTCGGAGATCCTACATAACAGAGACACCACGGGCCGAGTGGCCAAATGGGCGATTGAACTCCTCCCGCTGGAGATCAAGTTCGAAGCCAAGAAGGCGATCAAGTCTCAGGCACTTGTGGACTTTTTAGCCAAGTGGATAGAGCAGGAACAGCCGACTCCTAGTGTTCCTGAACAGTGGACCATGTTTTTTGACTGATCTAAGATGCTTCAAGGGTCCGGAGCTGGAGTAGTTCTCGTTTCCCCCAGAGGAGACGAACTGAGCTACATCCTTCAAATACATTTCGACTCATCAACAATGAGGCCGAGTACGAAGCCCTTCTATATGGCCTCCGAATGGCTATCTCACTCGGTATTCGACGCTTGATGATATTCGGTGACTCAGACCTTGTGCTCCAGCAGGTAATGAAGGAGTGGGATATCCGGAGTCCAGCCATGACTGGATACTGTAATGCAGTACGGAAGTTGGAAAAGAATTTTGAAGGTTTGGAGCTGCACCATATTCCTCGAGTGAAGAACCAGGCTGCTGATGACCTCGCCAAAATCGGCTCTACTCAGCCGGTCGTCCCGAAGGGCATATTCCTCGAGCACACAGACTCCCCTTCAGTCAAAGAAGATCCTTTTACTGAAGAGCCCCCACAGGTAGTTGGACCTTCTAATCCGACTGAGGTTGATGTTCCGGCCGTAGTGGATCTTGTTCAAGAGATGTTGGTGATCACTCCCGAGTGGACCCAACCTTACTTGGCCTACTTGCTCCCGCAAGAGCTCCCTGAAGATGAAGAAGAAGCAAGACGGATCGTCCGACGATCCAAATCTTTTGAAGTAATGGGAGAACAGTTATACAAGAAAAGCACTACCGGCGTCGCACAAAAGTGCATATCCCAGAGGAAGGGTTGCAGATTTTGCACGAGATCCATTCGGGAACCTGTGACCATCATGCGTCCTCGCGGACATTGGTTGCAAAGGCGTTTCGTGGAGGGTTTTACTGGCCCCGAGCCAATGCAGCTGCAAAAGACATGGCCGATCTTTGTGTTGGATGTTAGTTTTTCAAGAACCAGACACACAAGCCTGCATCTGCACTCAAGACCATCCCGCTCACCTGGCTGTTCACCATGTGGGGTCTCGATATGGTTGGCCCCATGCGTACAGGGTCGAGTGTGTTTACCCATCTGTTGGTTGAAGTGGATAAGTTAACCAAGTGGGTCGAAGTGAAGCCCATCAAAAGCTTGGATGCAGCTACCGCAGTCAGTTTAATTCGGCAGATTATCTTCAGATTTGGAGTTCCCCATGATATCATCACTGATAATTGGAAGAATTTCGATTCGGATGAATTCCGTGAGTTCTACTATACTCAAGGGACTCGGGTCAATTACGCTTCCGTAGCTCACCCGCAGTCGAATGGACAAGCAGAACGAGCTATCGGGGTGATCCTTCAAGGCTTGAAGCCCCGATTGATGAGGGATCTGGAAATTGCTGCTGGCACTTGGGTTGAAGAACTACCGTCTGTCCTCTGGGGCATTCGGACAACTCCGAATCGTTCGACCAAGCGCACTCCTTTCTTTATGGTGTACGGGTCCGAAGCTGTTCTGCCGAGTGATGTTCGCCACAACGCCCCCCAAGTGGAACTTTACAATGAAGAAGAAGCAGAAATGGCACGCCAGGACGGTCTGGACCTCCTAGAGGAAGAGAGAAAGTTAGCCTTGAGAAGGTCGACGCTATATCAACAAGACTTCAAACGCCTTTATGACAGACAAGTCAGAAGGCGCGCTTTTCAAGAAGGCGACCTTGTTCTCCGATTGGACCAGCAGAAGCCACACAAGTTAGCGCCTCGATGGCAAGGGCCTTTCGCAATCTCCAAAGTTCTGAACAATGGAGCTTATCGGTTGTATAACTTCAAAAATGATGCGGAAGAGCCCCGAGCGTGGAACGTGGACCTGCTCCTCAAGTTATACACTTAGTCTGAAAGCACTCTGTCATTCCTATAATGAACACCCGAGTGAATTCAATGAATAAAAGTCTTTACTTTCCATACTCTTTGTCAAAACTTTTTCATTTTGTTTGTTTTCCTCATCCCCAGTGGGTGCGTGGATAAACTTAGCTGCGAACCTGATTTCGCCTAAGTTACAAACTACTCTGAGTGAGAACATAGCTCACACTCGGGGATTTAGCTGCGAACCTGATTTCGCCTAAGTTATAAACTGCTCCGAGTGAGGACATCATCCACACTCGGGGGCTTAGCTGCGAACCTGATTTCGCCTAAGTTACAAATTACTCCGAGTGAGAACATCGTTCATACTCAGGGACTTAGCTGCGAACCTGATTTCGCCTAAGTTAAAAACTTCTCCGAGTGAGAACTTCTTTCACACTCGGGGACTTAGCTGCAAACCTCATTTCGCCCCAAGTTAAAAACTTCTCCGAGTGAGAACTTCGTTCACACGCGGGGACATAGTTGCGAACCTGATTTCGCCTAAGTTGCAAACTACTCAGAGTGAGAACATAGTTCACACTCGGGGGCTTAGCTGCAAACCTGATTTCACCTAAGTTAAAAACTACTCCGAGTGAGGACATCATCCACACTCGGGGGCTTAACTGCGAACCTGATTTCGCCTAAGTTACAAATTACTCCGAGTGAGAACATCGTTCACACTCGGGGACTTAGCTGCGAACTTGATTTTGCCTAAGTTAAAAACTTCTCTGAGTGAGAACTTCGTTCACACTCGGGGGGCTTAGCTGCGAACCTGATTTCGCCTAAGTTACAAACTACTCCGAGTGAGGACGTCATCCACACTTGGGGGCTTAGCCGCGAACCTGATTTCGGCTAAGTTAAAAACTACTCCGAGTGAGAACATCGTCCACACTCGGGGTCTTAGCTGTGAACCCGATTTCGCCTAAGTTAAAAATTACTCCGAGTGAGAACATTGTTCACACTCGGGGCTTAGCCGCGAACCTGCTTTCGCCTAAGTTACAAACTAGTCCGAGTGAGGACATCATCCACACTCAGGGGCTTAGCCGCGAACCTGATTTCGCCTAAGTTAAAAACTACCCCGAGTGAGGAAATCATACACACTCGGGGACTTAGCTGCGAACTCGATTTTCCTAAGTCAAAAGTCAAGACGAATGTTCAAATTTGTCAAATAAAGGCATTCGGATGTCATGCAGTTCAAAGAAAAAGTGCAGATAGTTGTGACCGCAAGGTCACGACAAATGTACGGATACAGAAACCACTCGGCATACCGAGGCAAATATGGCTTAAAAGTTTTTTATCCGAGATTCACTCGACTGATGTCGGAGATGCTGCGTTAGTGAAGTTGTCAAGATCGATAACCTCTGCAATCCGAGTGGCCGCCGGCAGGAAACTCTCCATGAAATCTGCAATCTTGGCGTTCTTTCGGTCGATGACCTTCAATGCCTTTAGCTTCTCCTCGTCTACGCCCTTGCAATGCACACTGACAAGGGAGAGTGCAATGTCTGCACCAGCGCGGGCTGCAGTTTTCTTCCACAATTGAACTCGGCGCGGAATGTCCCACAGATGGTTGATGAGGGCGTCTAAGTCACTCGGGGGCTTCTCTTCAGGGGTAACTTCCTTGTGGATCTCCTTGGCCGCTTCGTGTAAACGGTTGAGGAAGATGGCCGCCTCCGAAGTGCGCTCATCGAGTCAAAGCAGTGCAAGAGCCGAGTTGTCACGAAGAAGACCCGCACTCGGATCTAGCTCCTTCTCGACTTTGGAGGTTTCCTCCTCGACGTCCCAGCATAGATCTGGTGATCATTCGGGAAAAGGGAGTTAAGGGAGGAAAAGAGTTGGGATGAAATGACTCAGAACTTGGTCATGTCTGATGCGAACCTTTGAGCTTGTCGTTCATTTCGTTGTAGTGCTCCTCGATGAGCTTCTCCAGCTCCTGTCTCTTCGACTCAACCTGCTTCAGCTTCGCCTCTGCCTCGACCGCCTCCGCAGTGCTCCTCCTAGCAACATCCTCCAGAGCTTTCTTCTCCCCCTCCCACCTCTCAAAGGACTTCAGCTTATCTTCGGCTTCCTTTGCCTTCCGACTGGCCTCCTTCTGAGCAGTTGCCAGTTCAAGATCTTTCTTCTCCAAAGCCTCCTTCATGGTCTCTATAGAAATGGAAGCCTGGAGCGTCTTAGTAAGTTGAAGATTATCACTACATACATCTGGTGAGGTACTTTCAGTCGGACAGGGAAAAAGGTTCAAGTTTAAAAGTACTCGGTCAAGATTCGATTACCTCCGAGTGATCGCTTTTCTTGTTCCAGTCGCGTACTCTTGGTCTTCTCTGTCTCCAGACTACGACGCAGCTCATGTACCTCCTTCTCAAGGGCATTGTAACGAGTCCCGAGCTCACACACGCCATGTCGACAAGAAACAAGGAAACATCAGTGATAACAGTCAAACATCAAGGCAAATAGCATTCGGATTTTGAGACTGTCGCCGACTGCTTCAGTCGACGGCAGCCTCGGGGACTACACCCAGTTGTGCGCTCAGCGTGCCCCCACTGGAGAACTACAGGTTCTACACCCCGACGGTCAACATCGAGAGGCTCTGGTCCATTGACCATCATCGCATCCTCTTTGACAAGTATCTCATCATTCGAATCGAACTACATTCGGATTCTGAGACTGTCGCCGACTGCTTCAGTCGACGACAGCCTCGGGGATTACACCCAGTGGGTGCGCTCAGCGCGCCTCCACCGGAGAACTCCAGGTTCTACACCCCGACAGTCAACGTCGAGAGGCTCTGGTCCATGGACCATCACCGCATCCTCTTCGACAAGTATCTCATCATTCGGATCGAACTACATTCGGATTCTGAGACTGTCGCCGACTGCTTCAGTCGACGGCAGCCTTGGAGACTACACCCAGTGGGTGCGCTTAGTGCGCCCCTACCAGAGAACTACAGGTTCTACACCCCGATGGTCAACGTCAGGAGGCTCTAGTCCATGGACCATCACCGCATTCTCTTCAACAAGTATCTCATCATTCGGATTGAACTACATTCGGATTCTGAGACTGTCGCTTACTACTTCAGTCGATGGTAGCCTCGGGGACTACACCCAGTGGGTGCGCTCAGCGCGCCCCCACCAGAGAACCATAGGTTCTACACCCCAACGGTCAACGTTGAGACGCTCTGGTCCATGGACCATCACCGCATCCTCTTTGACAAGTATCTCATCATTCGGATCGAACTACATTCGGATTCTGATACTGTCACCGACTGCTTTAGTCGACGGCAGCCTTGGGGACTACACCTAGTGGGTGTGCTCAGCGCGCTGCCACTGGAAAACGACGAGTTCTACACCCTAACGGTCAATGTCGAGAAGCTCTGGTCGATGGACCAACACAGCATCCTCTTCGATAAGTATGTCTACAAGATCTCCTACAAACAACATTCGGAAGTCTCGAGGACTCCACCCAGTGGGTGTGTTCTGTTCTGCTCCTGGCGCAAACTCACTCGAGACGCCTAAAACATCTACAACAATGCACAAAATTTTTGTCTAAGGAAGGTACGTACAAGAGTACTTACTCGGAGATTCTTCTCCAAAGCCTCGCCGGCGTCGCGTGCTTCCTTCAACTTGTCGTTCATCAGTCTCCGTTGGATCAGAGCCTCCTTACTTGCTCCCACCCAGTCCTCAGGAACACGCTGCAACCCGATGGCGCTGGACGCAAGTGGGATGGTCAGTGGCATTCCGAGTGCCAATCCGGCTCCCGAAGAGGTTCCTCGAGCTGGTGCTGGCACTTGAACAGGTGAGACGTCCCGCATTACTACATCCACGCTGGAGATGGGATTCGGTGGTGTGACTCGGTCGTCCACGTCGATCTCAATCACTTCGCGTGGCTCCGCAAATACTTGAAAGTCATTCGGAAATAAGTTCAAAAAGGAAATGAGGCGTTCAAAGATCATATACGGTCGGGATCGGAAGCTACCTTTTGAAGTTGTAGCGTCGACCTCGCCCTTGTCCTTCTCCAGTGAAGCAGTTGATGTATCAGCCCTGCAGAAGAATCACTAGGAATGCTATCGTGTTCGATCAGTCATTCGGAACGATAGACAAAGTGAGGGTGCTTACGCAGAATCCACCGGCATGTTCATCTTGGTCTTGGGCAGAACCGCCTTCCGAGGTTTGCTAGAATTGATCTTCAGCTGTTTGGTGCTCTTCTCTGGAGATGGAACAAGCTCGGCACGCCCGCGCTTTGAAGTCCGAGTGGGAGGGATAACCACAGAGGACTTGGCGGTGCTCGACCCCCCTATGTTGCCTCCACGGACCCCAGGGTCTTGGCGCGTCCTCTTGCGGGGCTCAGGAAGTACTTCTTCCGAAGGAGAAGATTCCGCCTCGTCCCCTGGTTCTGACTCCTTGTCATCCCCTCCGTCTTCATTATCTTCCACATACTCCTCCTCTCCGTCCGAGTCGTCATGATGCTCGTTGTTACTGGCCACGTCAGCAGGAGCTTGGTTGCCTGCGGGTATCAAGCTCACCATGCTAGTGAAGGCCTGTCAAAATAAAAGTTACTTCAATCAAGATTTGATAATTGAAAGCTGCATCTGTCGAAAATAGTAACGGCACTCGAAATTTACCTTGTTCGCTGGATTCTCCACCGAGTACGGAGGCACGCGCCTCGTGCCTCTGGGGTTATCCCGAACTGGGGTGATGGCCTTGACCTTGTTCGCCATGGCCTCCTCACTAAGTTCCTCCGGGTGCGTACGCGTAAGGTCATCCGGACCCGAGTACAACCACATGGGGTGGGCTCTGGCCTGCAGCGGCTGAATCCTTCTCTGGAAGAAGACCTCCAGCAGGTCCAGTCCATGGATCCCATGGTTCACTAGATACCAGCGCAATCACAAGGATGTCTACATCTACCTTCTCGTCTTTGTACACGGTCGGCTTGGGGAGTCGCCGAATGCGCTCGGCCGAGTATGGAGGGAGACCCGACTGACCCTCTCCGACTGGGATGTCCTCGTAGTAAAACCAAGACGACTGCCAAACCTTAACATTGTCTGGGAAAGTCATCGATGGGAAACTACTTTTGCCCCTCAGCTGAATATTCAGGCCCTCGCATAACTAAACTACGTTCGTCTTCTCCTCCGTCAGATTGGTTTTCTTTACACTCATCACTCGGCATGTGAACAAGTGTTTGAACAAACCCTAGTGGGGGTGGCAATCAAGGAAGTTCTCACAGAGAGAAATGAAAGCGGCCAGATAGGTAATGGAATTGGGGGGAAGATGGTGAAGTTGAGCACCGAAAAAATCCAAGAAAGTACGGAAGAAAGGATGTGGGGGCAAAGAAAAACCTCTGTCGAGGTGAGTTGTGAGGAGGACCCTCTCGTTCCCGTGCGGCGCAGGCTCGACCTCCCCCTTCTCCGGCACCCTCCAGCTTCGAGCGACAAGGAGACCCTGGCTCTCCAGGTCCTCCAACCAACTGATCGTGACCCGAGAGGCCAGCCAGTTGCCCTGGACGAAGCCAGCTGGGGCGCCCGCGCTCGAGGAGGACTCGCGCGAGGTCTTCTTTGCCCTCTCGGCTCTCACAGTGGCGCTCGTCGTCGTCTCCGGCAAGGAGCGACAGCAAATCGGCGGGCAGCGAAGCTCTCGGTGGAGTGGAGGAGTAAATCGGAAAGGCAGGGAATGGGAATGCTTTTCCCCTATCTCCCTCCCGGGCTTCTTTTATACTCTAGCTCGGCGAAATCTCAGTCGTCAGATCTGCGGCAACCGCGCAATCAACGGGCGCAGGCAGATCCGCGATATCTCTAGGACAGAATTGCGGGGACCCGTGGCGAAATTCCCGACGCGAAAATCGAGGCAGCGTGGCCACTTCCCCCACTTTCCTAACACAACCATCATGATCACACGCGCGCGCTTCCCCACGATTTCGAAATCGCCGGAGATTTCACGGCGCCGCTGCCCGAGTGAACCCCGTGATCACTGGTGCGTTCCAATGCACCCAAATGGACCGAGTGAGCTCCGTGCTCACTAGTGCGTTCCGATATGGCAAAACCCACCGAGTGAATCCCGTATTCACTGGTGCGTTCGGACGCACCAAAACCCACCGAGTGAATCATGTATTCACCGCTGCGTTCCAATGCACCAAAATGGACCGAGTCAGCTCCGTGCTCACTAGTGCGTTCCGTTATGCCAAAACCCACCGAGTGAATCCCGTATTAACTAGTGCGTTCCGACGCACCAAAACCCACCGAGTGAATCCCGTATTCACCGATGCGTTCCGACGCACCAAAAACCACCGAGTGAATCCCGTATTCACCGGTGCGTTCCGACGCGCCAAAACCCACAGAGTGAATCCCGTATTCACTGATTTGTTCCAACGCGCCAAAACCCACCGAGTAAATCATGTATTCATTGGTGCGTTCTGACGCGCCAAAACCCACCGAGCGAACTCCGTGCCCGCCGATGCGTTCCGACACGCCAAAACTCACCGAACGAACCGAAAGGCCCCATCGAGCTCTCGGTTGAATCTGAAATCAATTCAAGAGCATCCAAGTGAAGGTCAAACGGAAAGTTCAATAATTTCATCTCTAAGCCGTAAGGTTATCTCCCTGAGAATTGATCTATTCCTGGTCGAGTGATTTGAACAATCGGGTTGTTCGGGTCGCTCAGAAGTTACTTAACCTGAACTGGTCTTGGTTTCAATACCGAGTGAGGAACGATCCGCCTCGTTTCCTAGCACTCTCAAAGCGCTGCCAATGGCCTGGTGCGTTGGTCATTTGGCTCCCAAAAACCTCAACCGATTCGGGGGCTACTGATGAGGTCATCTACCCTAGGTAGGGTCATAGACCTCTCATCTAGGACACACCTGGGGTCCTACAAGTTCACGGAAGTCCCTGGACTACTTTAGCACTTGGACGAAGGTGCGAGACGCACTCGGATTCTTGGAAGTCACTCGGACGTTATCAACCACTCGGCCTAGCTTCAGCACCCGGACGTCAAGAAGCGGAGGCGACATGGGAGCTACAACGTTCGAGGAACTTAATTAGCATTGAATACTATAGACATTGCGTTACCTGTAACGCTCGTAGTTAACTCAGCAGTTTCCAGTAACTCCGGCAGTTACTAGCATTAATGACCCTCGTAAAGGCACTCGGCTGGTGGTGGCACACTCTATATAAGCCACCCCCGAACTCCAGAAGAGTGGTTACGAACTCTCAGTAATCAGAACACACACAAAGCAACACTTAGCCCCAGGGCTCGAGACGTAGGACTTTTACCACTTCTGAGTGGGGTCCGAACTCGTAAATTCCGAGTGTTACACTTGCTCCGTAGCTAGGCTTCACCCTACTTATACGTACCCCCTGTACTACTGTTAGGATTACTCCCACGATATCGATGATGAAGAAGAAGAACTCCAAATCAAACAAGCATCGCGCTCACGTCAAATCATCGCATACCTGTACCTGCAACTGGTGTTGTAGTAATCTGTGAGCCACAGGGACTTAGCAATCTTATTTCCAAGGGTATGAAGACTAGCAAAGCTTAATGGGTGAGGTATGGTTAAGTGGTGAGGCTGCAGCAAGCACTAAGCATTTATTTGAGTGGCTAACTTACGAGTACAAGAATAAGAGGGGTGATCTATGCATAAACGGACGTGAACTAGTAATGACCATTAAGTGATCCTGAACACCTACTTACGAGTCAAACATAACCCCACCGTGTTCTCTTTCGGTTCAAAACTCACGAGTAGAGACAGTCACAGCTACGCACACGGTTGGTGTATTTTATTTGAGTTCACTTTAAGTTTTCTATGACTGGATATTAAACAAATTTCCAAGTTGCCACATAACCGCGAGCACGGCTTCTCGAAAAGATTTAACCCTGCAGGGGTGCTCCAACTCATCCATCACAAACTAGCCACACGCTGCATGGAAAACCTCAACCACGGGATTGCCCATAGTATACTCAGAATTCCGATGGAAAACCTCAACCTCGAGATAGCCCAATGTATCCTCGGAATCCCGTGCACAAGACGTTCGAGAAAGGTAAAACAAATCCAACAAGACCGCCTCGACGTGTCGACGAACCCGATAGGAGCCGCGTATCTCGTTCTCAGGACACGACCGGATGAGAACTACGTACAATGGCCTGATAGAAATCCCTCGAGTTGCCCCGAGGTGGCCCCGCAAGTGGCTCTAGTTTGGACCAACAATCATGAGGAGCACTGGCCCCGGGGTTGATTAATTATCCACGGGGTCCGGAAAGTCCCTATGCTAGTTTATTAGTTATTAGGCAAATTTAGTACCAATGTTGGGCCTTGCTAGAAGAGTTTTATCCCAAAACGAAAATCAAGGGGGTCCCCATAACAACCCCAAGCATGTTAGGAACGCTCAATATGGAACATAACACCGGTACACAAGTAACTAGGGTGGCAAATGTGAAACCAAACACCGAGCAAAAGGCCAAGCCTTCCACCTTTTACCAAGTATATATGTGCATTAAATTAAATATCAATAATATAGTGATATCTCAAAATATCCATGTTGGCACATGGAAACAACTTGCACCTGCAACTAGCAACGATATAAGAAGGGCTGAGCAAGCGGTAACATAGCCAAGCAATGGTTTGCTGGGATGTGGCGGGTTAGAGGCTGATCATGGCATGTTGGGAGGCTTGACAAACAATTGGTAGGTAGCAAGCCATAGCGATAGAAACGAGACAACTAGCATGACAATGATAGTAGTGGTATCCAGGGAAATGTTCATCTTGCCCGAGATCCCGCTTGGAAGAAGAACCAATCCGTGAAGAAGACGATCCAACGTAGTCGAACGAGTCCTCACACACCGAACGCTTTCGATACTCTATCGAGAAGAAGCAAATCCGGAAACAAACAAATGACACGGTAAACAACCCAACATATTCATGACATGATGCGCAATCAACTATGATGCATGTCCGGTATAATTATGCATGGCGTGGCAAGCACAACAATCAAACACTACAAATTAAGTGAAGTTCAATATGCAACGAGTTGCATATTGACGAAACTTCACATTCGAATTATTTAGTTCATTCTCGTTTAGGTACTCATCAATATTAAATGTTGTTTAGCACGGGTGGTCATGGCATAAGGTGATGATGGAATTAAATCAATTTTAAATGGAGAAGCAGAAGATACATATAACAAAATAATAACTCTCCATTTTACAAGAAATGCGGTTAATATTGTTTAACTAAACAATCATATTAAATGTTGTTTATCATGGCAAGAGGTGAAGCATGAACAACTACATCAACTAGGCATTTTAAATGAGGCCGGAAGCAACACATAGCATTTCCAAAACAACCTCACATGCATTTTATCAATTTGGTCCAGTTCTGTGCTAAGCATGTTTTATAGTTGTAAAACAGCAATAGAAAGTGTGCCATGAGAATCTACATGTTTTTCTAGTCAAGTTACATATATAAAACATTTGCATCGGAGCTACGGTTATTTAGTTATGCAATAAATCATTTTCACATGACATTTATGCAAATTAATGCAAACAGCAGGTTTAAACAGTTTTAACATGGGTGAAAGTTGGAAATTATGAATCTACATGAAATTCTAATCATTTTATATATATAAAGTATTTTAATCTGATGCACAATTGTTTAGTTATTAAATGCGTGAAGTTTGGGGTCCAAACTGCAAAACTGTGAGTCTGGTTTATTACAAAATTCGTAGATCTGAAACAAGATGTCTACGGGTCAAATCTGGCTGGCTCAACAGGTTCACAGGGGGCACCACATACTAAACAACGCTCATGGATGAGGGTTTGGGCGGTTGGGTGCTCACCATGGGCGTCGGGCCCGATCTGGAGCTGAGCTGAGCTGCTGCTACTGGGCCGGTCAGGCGAGGAGGCGCGCTGGGGCAACGCTGGGCCTTGGGGCGGCTGCGGGCCTTGGCGTGATCCATGCGGAGGCAGGTGACGGACGAAGCGGGCGCTCTCCTCCTCGATGCAGTAAACCCAGCTCATGAATCAGGAGGCGATGGTGCAGGTCGACGGTGCAGCACGCCGGCACGGGCGAGGGGCGGTCTCCGGCGAGCTGGGCGAAGGATTGACTGGATCCAGGCGTCGGGCGGCGGGCTGGACGCCCAGATCCACACGAAGGGCAGCGGCAGAGGGCCTCCATGGCGCTATCCAGGGGCTCCAATTCAGAGACAAGGAGAGAAAGATCATGAGAGGAGGGAAGAGAGAAGGAGGAAGAAGGAAGGGCGGCGAGGTCGGCCTCGAGTCACGGCGCAAGGGGGCTCTCCGGCGGGACGAGGTGGAGGAGCTCCAACAGCTGTTCATGGGAGCAGGCAAGGGGCGGGGCTTGAGGCATGGAGACCAGGAGATCACGGGGGAGCGTCGGGTCAACGCCTCGGGAGGCTGCGCGGTCGGGGGAATTTTTGGATCAGAGAAATCCCCGATGAGGAGAGAGTGGAGGCTGGGAGGAGGCGCGGTGGTTGGATTGGTGGAGGAAAACGAGGTAGGTAGGTGGCGATGATGGTTTGGGCAGGTGGATCGGGGAAGATTTCGAGGTGGGAGACGACCCGGAGGAGTTGCGGCGGCGGCTAGGAGGATCCTAGAAATTAAGGATTCGTCCGATGCTTGTACTGCTACTTATAGTAGGTAGGTATTCATTGGGGCTACCTAGTCCCTCCGTTTTAGATCGGAGGGGCAAAAATAATATGTTAGGGCTTCAATTGAAAAAATGGATGATGGTTTAGGGTATTTCGGGGTTGATCTGGACCCACTGGTCACGACCATACGTTTCGGTTTCGGGGAAGGTTATCGGGCGCGTGCAAGGGGTCTGTGCACTATACAGAATGGCTAGGCACAGAAGAGAGGGAAATGCGGGCAACCCGGCAATAGGTTTTAAATACTGAGAAACATCTGCGATTCGACCGGCTATAGTGCCGTTATAGGTTTAACCGTTCGGGTATCAAACGACCTCCGAATGCGACAAAATTTTGCAGGCGGTCTACCAACACTATATTAAGACTGCACGCCAACTTTCAACCGATTCTGAGAAATTTTTAGACGCACTTTTAAAAACAATATTTTGAGATGCCGCAGGCGCGTGCGTGTGTGGTTGGTCTCGTAACGGTCCATGACAAAATGGAGAGAACCGACAACTACGAACGGATGCGAGTTTTGAAAAATGACGGCGACGGAGTGCCGATGCTATCCAGATGATTTGAATTATGTTATGATGAATGTGACAAACAAATGAAACACGCGACGAAACTCGAAATAATTCGAAGGCATCTGGAGCGTCGGTCTCGGGCATTACAACAGGAGACCGCCTGTGGGACCCACAAGGCATCAGGGCGCGCCCTGTTGCCTTGTGAACGACAGGTGGCTCCCCTCTGGTATTTCTTGGCTCTAGTATTTTTTTATATATTCCAAAAACATTCTCCGTAAAATTTTAAGTCATTTGGAGTTTAGTTGAATAGCTATCTCTGATGTAGCTTTTTCAGGTCCAGAATTCTAGCTGCCGGTAATGTTCCTCTCCATGTAATCCTTGTAAATTCAGGGAGAAAAGGCATTAAAATTGTATCATAGAGTGGAATAATGACCAAAAACAATATAAATAACAGGAGGAAATCATGATGCAAAATGGACGTATCAACTCCCCCAAGCTTAAACCTCGCTTGTCGTCAAGCGAAAGCCGAACTCGATAATAATGACACATGCTTAGAGAGAGAGGTGTCAATAAAAATAAAATATAGATATGGAAGCATCATGATCATTATCGTAACATCAACATAATATCATAAAACTTCTCATGAGTAAGTAACAATCTATCCACATGCTCAAGTATGAATCAAGAACTTTATTCAAAACTAGCAAAATATGTTACTAGTCATTGAAACAATTACAATCCATCATGTTTTCAGAAAGAGTCTATGTAAGGGCTTTGTTTAGCAAGTTCACATACTCAACTATCATTTAGTCTTCTATAATTTATGACACTCATATGATGTTTATGAAGTAAAAAGTTTCAATCTAACACATAGGAAGATAGGGGTTTATAGTTTATCACCACCCAACATTTTATCTCAGGGATAACATCAACAATAATGACTCATGATCACCTACATCCAACTGGATTTATGTGCCCGGATCTTTCCCCACCACATGATGCTTGCAAAGTGGAGAATAATAAGAATGGAATAGGAACTAACATTATTTACTCTTGCATAAAAGAAAATACAAAAAGTAAACAACATGCCCTTCGTAGAGGGAAGCAGAGGTTGTCATGCACTTATTATTTGGATGTGCAAGCTCTTAATGGAAAGGAATTTCACTTTATATTACCCCTTATGATAGAAACCTTCATTAGGCAGTCCGTCGCTTTTATTTCTTTGCCATCACTAGATGGTAGAAAGCTTATTTTCAATTCCAATAAAAGATCATACATATTTAGGAGTGATTTTTATTGCTTATACAGCGATGACAACTTACTTGAAAGATCTTATTCAATCCATAGGTAGATATAGTCGACTCTTATGACAAGAAACTGGGTTTAAGGGTTTATGGTTGCATAAGTAGTATCTCTACTTGGTGCGAAGTTTTTGGCTAGCAAAAAATAGAAGCAAGCACCACATGTTGGAGGATCCATGACAATATAACTTCTATATGAATATAAGCAAACATAACTTATTACATTGTCTTCCTTGTCCAACGTCTACTAGTTGATCATGCATAGAATATTTAATGGGGGTTCACAATCATACAAGATGCCCAAGATAGTGTATTTATATGTGAGACCTCTATTTCATTATTACTTTTTCATGGATTGCATCAATGACTAATGCTATGTTTGCTAACCTCCAACATTTTTTTACCAATTATACTCTTTTTATGTGAAGTCATTACTCCCCATGGGATTAGCATATGATTTTCTCATTCTTTTCATTGCTATGATTGATGCAAGAAAGTAAAGCAAACAAACTCAAACTAATATTAATTATAGCACTCAAGCACACAATTATATAGATATATAGGTAGATAGATAGATATATAGATCACAAAGCAAACACTCGAAACTAAAACATACTAAAACTTTATTCTTCTAAATCACGAAATAGATAAGGATTGAACTAATATAGATGATGATAATAAAAGTGGCGGTGATACAATACCGGGGCACCTCCCCCAAGCTTGGGACAAGCTAAGGGTGGTTCCCATACCCATGTGCTCAATTTTTCTTATTCATTGATGATGGTGATGAAGTGGTGGACTTGATATTCTCTGTAATGGATATTAGGGCACCCCTCAGATCCCACATCTCCTGAAGCAACTTTTGAATCATTGCGGTGTTCTTTTGTACCTACACCAAGATATGTTTACACTTAGGCCACCAACAGATCTTCCCTGCATCACTTTCACTTGAACGAGAGATGTCCCAATTGGACGGTATACGAGAGTGAGAAATATTCTCAACCCCATAGTTATGGATCAGATTGTGAAAGTTATTTGCATCTAACCTGCCAAGGGGTCTCCTCGGATTGGATTCACCTTACACTTCTTGAATTGATTGAGATCTCATCCCCATTGGTGGACAAGGTTTTGGAGAAGTAGAGATCCTTGCAAAGAAGGAGGATGCACTTCAATGGAGTACATAGATTCCTCCACTATGATGACCTCCTCGGTTCCCTCTCTTTCAAGCTCCGTGTGCAGCAGCCAAGCCTCATCCTCAATGTTGTTGGAAGAGGACGACGACCTAGCTCTCTCGCCTCGAATTGTTTTCCAGAAAAATAGCTTAAAACAAGAACAGGGGAAAACTTGCCATACGGTGGCCAAAACATCGATGAGTATGTATAATAAATTTTTCTACGTGCGACAAGTAAACCGAAAGAAGACGGAGTCGGGAAGGTACACGAGGGGCCCACAAGGCAACGCGTCGCGCCTTGTTGCCTTGTGACCACTTCGTGGGTCCTCTCGGCTGGTTCTTATTTTGTAATTTTTCTAAAATTCCAAAACGGACAAAAATATTTTTTGTGGAATTTTTGGATTCGGTTTACTTACCATATCAAATACCTGCCCCTTTTTAGGGTTCCGGAGTGTTCTGGAAGGTCTCTTTTATGTGCTCCTCTGGTGTCATTATTTGAATAAGATTGGTCTCTCTTTTCATGGGTGTGCCTGAAATATAATGTTCAATTCTTTGCCCATTAACCAGCTGTAACGCCCAGATGCGGTACTATCGGCATCCTAGCTCAAGGGCCTCGATAGGGATAGAAGCAAATCTCATCGTTTTGCAAGAATGCAAATCGTCACAATACATGTAAAGAAGAGATGAGTGTATGGATTTGGCTTACACTTGCCACATGATACAACATAAAGATATTAATAGATCAATACATCACAATAGTCATACAGAAGAGCAGGATCCAACTAGGGAGGAAATCAAATGAAAAAGAAGGCGACATCCACCTTTGCTAATCCCAGGTTGCCGACCTCAAACCCATCCTATGATCAATGAAGAAGAAGAACTCCAAATAGAACAATCATCATGCTCACGTCAAATCATCGCATTACTTGTACCTACATCTGTTGTTGTAGGAATCTGTGAGCCAGAGGGACTCGCCAATCTCATTACCAAGTGTATCAAGACTAACAAAGCTTAATGGTGAGGTATGGTTAAGTGGTGAGGTAGCAGCAACACTAACCATTTTATATCTTGCTAACTTACGAGTACAAGAATAAGAAAAGTGATCTACGCATAATGGAAGTGAACTAGTAATGATGAACAACTGATCCTGAACACCAACTTACGAGTCAAACATAACCCCACCGTGTTCCCTTCTTGGTTGAAACCTCACAAGAAGAGACGGTCACGGTTACGCACACGGTTGGTGTGTTTTAATTGAGTTTACTTCAACTTTTCTATTAACAGGTATTATAAAATTTCCAAATTGACACATCACCGCGGGCACGACTCTCAGAAAAATTTAACCCTGCAGGTGTGTTCCAACTCCTCCATCACAAACTAGTCACAAGCTGTGGTCCAAATCACAACCGCGGGATAGCTCGAAGTATCCTCGGAATCCCAGTGCACAAGACATTCGATAATAGGTAAACAAATCCAGCAAGACCGCCCGACGTGTCGGCGAACCTGATAGGAGTCGCATATCTTGTTCTCAGGACACGACGGATAAATGAAGCATATAGTGCCCTGATAGAAATCTCCCGAGTTGCCCCGGGTTGGCCCCGCGCAGTGCTCTAGTTTGGACCAACACTCATGAGGAGCACTGGCCCGGGGGTTGATTAATTATCCACGGGTTAATTACTCCCTATGCAAGTTTTAATAGTTAGAAAAATGTAGTACCAATGTTGGGCCTTGTGGGAGGAGTTTTATCCCAAAAGAAAATCAAGGGGGTCCTCATAACAACCCCGAGCATGTTAGGAGCGCTCAAGATGGAACATAACAACGGTAATTGGAAACTAAGGCAGCAAGAGTGGAACAAAACACCAGGTAAATGGCCGAGCCTTCCACCCTTTACCAAGTGCATAGGTGCATTAAAATAATTAGCAAGAATATTGTGATATCACAAAGATATCCATGTTCTCACATGGAACGGATCCTAACACTCCGATATGCTTTTCAAACTCTATCGAGAAGGAGCAAATCCAAAAATAAACAAATGACACGGTAAACACCATGGCATAGGCATGACATGATGTACAAAAAAGGATGATGCATGTCATGTTTAAATATGCAAGGCATGGCAAAGCACAACAATCAACTAATACACATTAAGTGAAGTTCAATATGCAACGACTTGCATATTGACGAAACTCCACATTTAAATTACTTTGTTAACTCTTGATTAGGTACCAAAAAGTTTAAATGTTGTTAGACATGGCAAGAGGTGAAGCATAATTAAACTATCTATCTAGGCATTTTAAATGAGGTCGAAAACAACTTATAGTATTTCCGAAATGACCCCATATGCAAATTATGAATTTTGTCCAGATCTGAACTAAACATATTTCATATTTATTAAACAGGAAAAGAAAATGCACCATGTGATTCTACTCGTCATTCTAGGTGATTTACATATATAGATCATACAAAACGGAGCTACGGCCTAAAAGATATGACCAACACAAGACAAATATGTCATGAATGCAAAATGCATGCAAACAACAATCACAAACATTTTAAATCATGGATGAAACAATATATGATGAAACTAAATTAAATTCTAGGAAAGCTTCATGTACAACAAGTTCAAAACGGAGTCACGGTTCAACAATAACAACCAACAGAAGTTTTAGTTATAACATGTCCAAAATATCAACATAGCAATTTGCACACACCAAAACACCGGGGGTGGTGTTTTGTCTCTAGGGTCTAAATGCTCCTTATATCATGTACGTACATGTGCGCATGAGGATCTGTGTGGGAGGTTTTTTAATGTGCCATGCTGTTTGGTGAGAAATCTGTAATAGAAGGCTCATGACGTATGTACGCAGGCTGGGAGCATCGGTGGAGTAACGACGGCAGGCGCTAGTCGACCGCGGCCTGACGGACAGGTTAGTGCCTTGGTGGCGAGCAACCGTAGCAATAGATCATGCCCGGTGCATCATGCATCGGCACAGCTGGACAGAAAAAAATAGTTGTATGAGGCGCTACGGGACACGTCGCTTCAAAGGTTGGCACACAGCGGAGGCAGCGGATATGACCGGCATTACTAATTCAACATGGTAAAGAAACTTGATCGGAATTAATTTGAAGCATACTAGTTGTTTTGGGGCAAATCTCAATACAGTGAGATATGACAATAACTGCCTCCCGATTACACAGCACGCTTCCAAATTACAAACGCAGACTAGTTGATGACATGATAATACTAAACAAATCCTTCTCATCGTGAGATAAACACTACTCCAACTATGGAAATTTGAACCGCCATCACTAGCACAACGATCAAGATGTTGGCAACACCACGAGGTTGAGACTAGCCAAGTCCTGCGCCAGGCGAGAGGAGGTGCTGCCTTGCTCCCGTTGGCGATTGGATTCGCTGAGTTGACCTGCGGAGCATGGAGCTGCAGTGAGGCCGGTCACGAACAGTAGGAGGGATATACTTCGCATATGTCTCCTGCACTCATAAAAATTGCAATTGCCGGCCATGGTTAGCGTCACGCCATGTAGAATCGTTCAGACTACAACTTAAAACACGGAGGTGGCATTTGTAGAATCGCTCTCCAGGCTGGGATCCATTTATGCCGCATGAACGAGAGCGTCTTTGAGGGATCACTAGAAGTGTGTCTACAGGGGGGGTGAATAGACTACTAGCAGGAATTTAAAACCTAACCTTTTCCCAAATTAATTGGTTGGCAGATTTTAACAATTATAGCAAGTCTAGCACACCCTACACATGCATGTCATCAAGTAAGGCAGCGGAAAGTAAAGACATTGCACATGGAAGTAAAGAGTTGAGATAGGAAGATCAAACACATGAGGGACACGAAGATTTTTCCCGTGGTTCTGATAGGTGGTGCTATTGTACGTCCACATTTATGGAGTCTTCAACCCACGGAGGGTAACGGTCGCGAGAGGCCACGGAGGGCTCCACCCATAAGGGTCCACGAAGTAGCAACCTTGACTATTCCATAACGGCTTCCGTCCACGAAGGACTAGCCTCACTATGGATAGATCTTAACGAAGTAGGCGATCTCCTTGCCCGTACAAACTTCTTGGTTCAACTCCACAACACGAAGTAGGAGGCTCCCAAGCGACACCTAACCAATCTAGGAGGCACCACCCTCCAAAAGGTAATAGGCTCGGCAATGTCGATAAACTCCTTGCTCTTGTGCTTCAAGATGATAGACTCCTCAACACACAATCACTCTCTCACAGATTTGGCTATGGTGGAAGAGATTGATTTGGTGGAAAGCAACTTGGGGAGGCTAGAGATCAAGATTCATATGGATGGAGTGGAATGGCTTGATCTTAACACAAGGGTAGGTGGCTCTCTCTCAGAAAACTGGATGGGGGCAAGTATGGAATAGTTCTAAGTGCTTCTCTTTCGAGTGGGTGGTGGTGAAGGGGTATATATAGGCATCCCCAAAAATCCAACCGTTACACCTAAAGTGACCAACTCGGTGACACCGATGTATTAATCTCGGTGGTACCGAAGTGACCAAAAGGCAACAACTTTTGAATCTCGGTGAGACCGATATATAACTCTCGGTGGTACCGATTAGGTGACCAACGGTCAGATTGCGCAAACTCGGTGATGCCGATTCTCACATCTCGGTGGTACCGATTCTTGACCATGGCTTACCAGAGTGTTGGTCCAGAAACTCGGTGGCGCCGATCCACAATTCTCGGTGGCACCGATTCTTGTGAATGGCTATCCAGAGAGTTGGTCCAGAAACTTGGTGAGACCGACTGGCAAATCTCGGTGGTACCGAAGACAGAAAATGGCTAAACAGAGAGTTGGCAACCTAAACTCGGTGGCACCGATGCAGAATCGGTTGCACCGACTGGCTAGGGTTTGGCATGGGTCTGTCTGAGTTTGGGAATCAGTGGCACCGAGTGGAAAGTGTTGGTTGCACCGATTTTGGATATATGGCTTTGGACAGACTTTTGTGGAAGAGCTTGTGGGTGTTTTTGGTGACTATCACTTGTGCACGTATGAACATTTTGTTCACCAATAGTACCTTACCCCCTTTTAATAGTATTGGCTTTCCTATGGACTCAAAGTGATTTCTCACAAAGTAAAATGTAGAGTCCTCTTGGTTGAAGCTTTGCCAATCCATTTCCTTGCAATTTGGGGTATCTACACAGTCCTTTTGCCAACCCATCTTCCTCTATGGACTTTTATCTGAAATACACTAGGTAAAAGTATTAGTCCAAGAGACAATGTATGTTGTCATGAATTATCAAAACCACCAAGGGAGCATGTTGTGCTTTCAGTCTTGTCACCGCATATTGGGATTGGAATTAGCGGGAGTGCTTTCTGAACCTTAGAGAACTGACACGAGGAAGATAAAATTGCCATGGTGAGATTAAGGTGCGTCGCTTGGCTAATTAATGTAAAGCAGCGGTGCGTTTGGGAGCGCTTGCAGCCGGCTGCCTCCGTCTGGACTAACGGGCGGTAATAAGCGTCCGGATGACATTAAATGATAGTCAGCTGTGGGGCAGGGGTACTATTCTAAAATAGGAGACATCCGTGAATACTTGAAGAAATACATGAAAGGACGCAGATCACAAGAAGGATGGATGGCAAGGATAAAGGGAGCATTTGGACCCTCGCGCCAAAACCAATTTCCGCCAAAACACCAAGCTATGGGAACTTAAAATGAACAAACAAAGCATGGGGCATTAGTATGTTATATGCACTTCATTTCATCAAAAGGAATCATGGTTAAAAGAGTCACGGATCAATTGGTAGGATGCCCACAACATGACTAGAAAACATAGCATTTAGAGACTTCGTGAAAATAACAGACTTTCACAAACAGTTTTAACCCGAGGGCTTATTCACGGCAAGAAATATAGATGCTATAGAACTTTTCATCTCATGCAAATATACATCATAGTAGTTGACATAATGGACTTCATTTCATTCAACATGAGCATGATCAAAATACGCACAGAAACATGGCTAGCATCAACACAAAAATGCTAGCTGAAACAAACAGATTCCCAAACTTTGTGAAAATCACAGGGTGCAAAGAGCAGCAGTTTTTAACAGGTAGGCAAGTTTGACAGCAGAAATAATTATGATGCAAAACCTATGCATGGCAACTAATGTCACAAAATGATTGTACACAACATGCTTTACAAAACATTCCAAGTGAGCAACAACAAAGGGGCTATAGATCAATGGCTATTCACAAGACAAAACAGCAAATTGCATAAAACTTTCCAGAATTGGAAATATTTTGACAGCTCAAAATAAGCAACATTGAGTAAGCATGTTCACAGCAGGAAATAAATGGTTAAACATGGATTTGATTGCATTGCAAACATACTAGCAGCAAGTAGACATGACACACTCCAAATTACGTCAATGGCACAAGTTCAAATGAGGGACAGATTTGATGCAATCATCAAGTAAAGTTTGATTAAAATAACAGTTTTCAGCAGATCACGATGAGATGTACTCTCACAACAGATTTTTGAACAAGCCAATGAATCCTAATGCGCATGCAAAGGCAACCATCATGTAGAGCACATTGAGTAGAAGATTTTACATATGAAGTTTGTTTAGATCCGATGCATGGTTTGCTAAATACAAGCATCACAAAACTGCTATACGATGATGAAAGTGAGAATTTTTCCAGACTTAATAGGAAAAAACGACCTCAAGAACGAATTGGGATGGAGCGGTGAGAGATCTTGTTTGGTTCGCGGGTCGAGGGAGATCCAAGCAAGGGATGGACGGAGGGATCCAGGCTAGAGGTTGAAGAAGCCCATGGCGGCGAGGAGTTCGCTGGAACCCGACGGGAAGCACTCGGTGATCTGTTGGTAGCACGACAAACGGAGGCCGGTGGTGATGAGGTTCTCTAGCGACGGCCTCCTACAGATCGGGACAAAGAGAAAGAGAGAGAGAGAGAGAGAGTGTAGAGAGAGAGAGAGAGAGGGACATGAGGTCGAGAGGGAGGAGAGAAGGGGAAGGTAGAGGCAGAATATTCCGGCCTAGTCGGGATCGAGGTCGCCGGTGGCGGCGGCACGCCGGAGGGGCGAGGCGGCTGGAGTGCTGGCACAGCGGCGCTCTGGAGTAGCAGCGGGGCGAGCGAGGCGCAGGAGAGGGGAGGCGCGCGGGCTCGGGCTCGGGCATAATCGGGCCCGAGCGGGCTTGTCGTGGGCCTGTCGGGCCGCGGTGGTGTGAGAGGCCCGGGCTGACGTGGTGGCCCCCGGTTGGTGGGAGTCACGGCTCAGGTGGCGGCGCTGCCGGCGGATGCTCGACAAGTCGCGGCAGTTGGCTAGTGGCGTAGGATTCGAGGCGAGGTGGCGGCGGCTAGAGGTAGGGAAGGGTTCGGCTAGGTTTTTTGGCCAGATTTGGGAGAGGAAGCCCTTCTTATTATAGGCAGGGCGTTAGGGCTTGGGATTTTGCACCGTTTTGAGCCGTTCGATAGATCGGATGGCTCCGGTCGCGGGTTTAGGCTAGGTGGGCTAGGTGGGCTGTGTAGGGGGTATTGGGCTAAGATGAGAGGGAAGTTTGCGGCCCGTGACATGTTTTAGAAATATTGAATTGTTTGCGGTTTTACCAGCTATAGTGTCGCTATAGGGTCTAACGGTTCGAGTATCAAATGGACTCCGAATGCGATGAAATTTGGCAGGCGGTCTACCTACAATATAATACTCCCTCCATTTCTTTTTAGTTTACATATAAGATTTGGTGAAAGCCAAACTAAACAAAGTTTGATAAAATTTATATAAAAAATAAAATTATATGGTATGAAAGTTAATTTCATGATTCAATTTATTTTTTTATATAAATTTTATCAAAAAATAATTAGTTTGACTTTGACCAAATCTTATAGGCAAAGTAAACAGGAACAGAGGGAGTAAGACCGCACGTCAACTTTCAACACATTCCAATAATTTTTTATACGCACTTTTAAAAACAATATTTTTGCGATGCTGCGGGCGCAGGCGTGTGTGGTTGGTCACGAAACGGTCGATGACGAGAACGGGGAGAATAGGCAACTATGATCGGATGCAAGTTTTGAAAAACAATGGCAACGGAGTGTCAAGGCAATGAGAATGATCCGAACGATGTGATGATGAATGCAACAAACAAATGAATCACATGATAATAACGGAATAAATCGGTAAGCATCTGACGCATCGGTATCGGGCTATTACAACTCTCCTCCACTAACAAGAGATCTCGACCCGAGATCTTAGAATGAGAAGAGGAAGAGGAAAGGAGGAGGTAAAACTTAGTTGCTTCTTTGACAAAGGAGTGAAACCAATGAAACTTGCAGGTTGTAAGGAGATGAAGAATGTCACGAGAAACAAGCAAGAATTCAAAACCATTCCGATTGAAACGAGATAGACAAGGAACGAGAGAGAAATAATTTGGGCAACACTCCGGTAGATAAGAGAAGCAAGACTTGATAAGATGAAAAGAACTTGAAACGAGGACACACCGCTCTGGTTACCTAGATAAGCAAGGAAGGAACATGATCTGATAAAACGAGATGATGGTTCGAATAGAGCAACATCACAATGCCTTTGGAAAAAAATAGAAGTTATATTGTTGGAAAGGAAAGAACGGACAAGTAAACGACATATTATACCACAGTTGAATTTGAAAAGCATCCTTTCAAGGAAGGATTCAATGGAGTTGTTGGAAAATCAACAACGAAAAGAATACGCTTGTTGTGGGCTTATGGAAAACATCCCAAAATTATTAGGTGACAACTGGCCACTAATGGAAATAATTGATTTGATTCAGATCAACGAAGAGATGGAAACTCCTTTCTAAGAGAGAATTAAAGAATACTTGGATTGTTGATAAGCACCATAATAGCAACAATCCTTAGGAAGGCTTTAGGTAAAATCTAATCCAAGATAACTCCAAGGAAGAAAATGATGGGTTTAAATATCTCATTCTTGACCAATTCTCTTCGAAACTCCTCATAAATCGAAAATGCTATAACACCATCTCAAAGGATAATGGAGAAAGAATTGCACTTTGAAATTCAAGACAGCAAATAGTTGAGCTCCTTTAACAAGAATATTGAAGAATACTTCGAGAAAGAATTACATCCTTAACAAACCACCATGAAGAACCATCAGGATGAAATCCAGAAATGAAAGGTTGATAGAAAAGAATGAAAGGTTGCAAAAAGAACAAGATTGAGGCCTTGCCATGATATGGATGAAGCTTCGTGGCAAGATACTTGAGAAAAAATTGAAACTCCGGAAAAGAAAATATGAACAACTTAGAGTCGAGAATTTGATATCATGAACAACTCCGGAAGAATGACTAAAATCACCTTGATGAAACAAGAATAAGAATTATGTCTTCTTATCCTTCATCAAGTTAAATTAATGACAAACAACGGATTTGGCATACTACTTATTCTTCTTGAAAAGTTTGAAGAAAGATAACACAAACTTTAAGAAGTCTTCAACAAAGCACCGATAAGAATTTGCAAATGAATGGGGATAATACGAATGAAAGGGGATACATGAGAACGAAGAGATCATGATCCGTCTAGCAAAAAACTTCAACAAGGCACCTGTAAGAACTTAGATCCGAACGAAGAAAATATTGAACGAACGAAGAGACATTAATTGATAAAAATTGGAGAATGAAATCTGAAAGCTGAGACGAAGGATTCTTTTGAAATGGTGCTCTTCGGAAAATCGATAAATGAAAACAACTACGAAATGCTCCAGATAGATATGGATGGAATTTCTCATGATGGAAAACAATTTAAGATGATAGCACTAAGCTGAAACCATGAATGTCCAAGAACGGACCAAGATTTAAGAGAAACTCTCCTTCGATCTTCAAAGCTGAGAACGATAATGAGGAATACTACAAATATTGTTGAGACACTCCGAAACAATGAATAAGCAAAGGTTAAGCCAATGATAAAATAATTCAAAACGATCTTGGAGAAGGAATATGCCTGATGGAATTCATTCTTATGTCCCATTTGCAACAAACTTGAGGAGATCTCCGGGAAAGATTAGAAGAGTCGCGTAAGATCCAAGGAAAAAGTTGTGGGTTAAGGGCCCAGTCAAAGAAAACACTGTTGAAACATTTTTTTTATAAAGAGAGATTACACTGGTACAAATGAAAACTTTATGAGGTGAGAACCTCAAAATAATTTAAGAGGGTTTTGAATGGAAACACAAATCGTCTGAGATATCTGAAAACTCCGAATAAGAATAGAGAGATATGAATAAACAAGAGAGGCTTGTCTAATAATTTCCAACATGGGACAGCATATAACGAATGACAAAGATATGATGAACACCGAGAGGTTTAATCAAATCCACCAGAGAAGAGAACGAGAATGAAGAATGATGAATTCAGCACCTAAGCAGCTTCAGAATGAATCACCAGATACAATACGGAAGACAAGATAGAGGAAGCATCACATGAAAAGAAGGTACTTGGATGATAATTTATTCGTTGAAGAAAAAGGGCGGAGGGTGGGGAAAAACAAAGATAACTTGGGACGAATGAAACGAACTCCAGAAAGAAATATGAGGGTAGATTTTGCGAATATTGAAATAATATCGAATTCACTTGAAGAGAAGCACTCTGGATGGGAAGGAATTTGACATGACAATTCTGGTTGATTAAAAGGATTAGCATTCCCATAAAAATATGAGAACAGAGTTTAGAAAAAGTATGAGATCAACACTTGACATTGAAGCAACTCGAATTACCAAACTCCAACAAAACAAAGGATGCGGCTTGCAAATTAAGCTAGAAACAAATACATAACAGAGATTTCGTCCGATATTTTTGTGGTAAGATTCGCACGGGCTCGATCGTACATTGGATTGTCATATTGAAATGATGCTCGAATATGCTCCCTAGGCATAGCAAACTACAAGCCTTGATGAAGCTTACCGAGACCGTCCTCTGTAAGAAACACCGTGAACAAACAAACTACTAGATCTCGAACCGCAACCTCACAGCATGCATTTGTTGAAAGATAAGCCTAGGTAACTACTTGAATTCCCACCAAAGAACTCCCGAAATCTTTTTGGTTATGAAATCTAGTCCAACGGATACATGGAGCAAAATCCATCACTCAAATCCTAGCATGATACTACTCTCGAATGTATCACATCCGTAAACACATAATCAGAGGTCTCAGAAACTCATCTAGCACATACCCTCGTAATCACAATGATACTAAACATGGCAGTACATCTGGACGCTATCCCTAGTACTAGGTGACGCCAAACTCCTCTCGCCACAAATAGTATTGAAGCAATTTCGAACATCTCCGTCCTAAGATACTTAGGAAACTCGAGTATGACAAAAAAACCTGTAGCTCTACTCCCCGGGTTCAATCCATACATATGGGAGGCACCAAGAATAGAGTTCTGGTCACATCGACATCATAGAGGTTCCAAAATACCCGCGTGATCCTAAACAAATTGAGTGAGAAGACAGGTAGAATTAAAATTTCTACGTCACGATTCCTCACCAAAGCAGGGAAGAGGAGTAAACAGAATCCTACTCTCTGATATATAACTAGACTCAAAACTTTTTCGAGACTCGACTCGGCCAAGTTTCGATCAAGCAAGGGGGCTCCTATGATCGATACTGCTCTGATACCAACTTTTAATGCCCAAGATGTCGTACTATCCTCATCATGGCTCGAGGGCCTCGGTATGGATAGAAGCGCATCTCGTCATTTCGCAAGAATGGAAATCATCACAATGCATGTAAAGAAGAGATGAATATATGGAGTTGGCTTACACTCGCCACATGCTACAACATAAAGATATCAATACATCAATACATCACAATCATCATACAGAAGAGCAGGATCCAACTACAGATGCAATCAAACAAAAAAGAAGACGGCGTCCACCCTTGATAATCCCAGGCTGCCGACCTGGAACCCATCCTATAATCGATGATGAAGAAGAAGAACTCCAAATAGAACAATCATCGTGCTCATGTCAAATCATCACATTACATGTACCTGTTGTAGGAATCTGTGAGCCACGGGGACTCAACAATCTCATTACCAAGGGCATCAACACTAGCAAAGCTTAATGGGTGAGGTATTGTTAAGTGATGAGGTTGCAGAAGCACTAAGCGTTTTATATTTGGCTAACTTACGAGTACAAGAATAAGAAAATTGATCTACGTACGCATAACAGACGTGAACTAGTAATGATCAAGAAGTGATCCTGAACACCTACTTATGAGTCAAACCTAACTCCATCGCTTTCCCTTCTTGGTTCAAACCTCGCAAGAAGAGACGATCACGGTTGGTGTGTTTTAGTTCAGTTTACTTCAAGTTTTATATGACCGGGTACTAAAAAGTTTCCAAGTTGCCATATAACTACGGGCACGACACTTAGAAAGATTTAACTCTGCAGGGGTGCTCCAACTCATACATCACAAACTAGCCACAAGCTACGGTGGAAAACCTCAAGCGCGGGATAGCCCATAGTATCCTCGGAATCCCGGTGCACAAGACATTCGAGAAGGGGAAAACAAATCCAGCAAGACCACCCGACGTGTCAACGAACCCAATAGGAGACTCGTATCTCGTTCTCAGGACACGACGGATAAGCAAAGAGTAAAATGGCCTCATAGAAATCTCCCGAGTTGCCCCGAGTTGGCCCCGCACGGTGCTCTAGTTTGGACCAAGACTCATGAGGAGCACTGGCTCGAGGGTTCATCAATTATCCACGAGTTAATTACTCCCTATGAAAGTTTTATTAGTTAGGAAAATGTAGTATCAATGTTGGGCCTTGCCAGAAGAGTTTTATCCCAAAAAATTTAGGGGGGTCTCCATAACAACCTCAAGCATGTTAGGAGCGCTCAATATGGAACATAACACCAGTAACCGAAAACTAAGGCGGCAAGAGTGGAACAAACCACCAGGAAAAAGGCCGAGGCTTCCACCCTTTACCAAGTGTATAGGTGCATTAAATTAATTAGCAAGAATATTGTGATGTCCCAAAGATATCCGTGTTATCACATGGAACAGCCTGCATCTACAACTAGCAACGCTATGAGAGGGGCTGAGAAGCAATAGAAACGAGACAACTAGCATAGCAATAAGAGTAGTGGTATCCAGGGAAATGATCATCTAGCCTGAAATCCCGCTTGGAAGAAGAACGGATCCATGAAGCAGATGAATCAACGTAGTCGAACGGATCCTCGCAATCTGATAAGCTTTCAGAACTCCATCGAGAAGAAGAAAATCCAGGAAAGAAACAAATGACACGGTAAACACCCTTACATAGGCATGACATGATGTAAAAATAAGGATGATATGCTTGTCAAGTTTAAATATGCAAGGCTTGGCAAATCACAACAATCAACTACTACACATTTAGTGAAGTTCAATATGCAACGACTTAAATATCGAGGAAACTCCACATTTGAATTACTTAGTTCACTCTCGATTAGGTACCCAACAATTTTAAATGTTGTTAAACATGGCAAGAGGTGAAGCATAATTAAACTATCTATCTAGGCATTTTAAATGAGGTTGGAAACAACTTATAGTATTTTTGAAACGACCACATATGCAAAATATGAATTTGGTCCAGATCTGAACTAAACATATTGTATATTTATTAAACAAGAAAAAATGCACCATGTGATTCTACTCGTCATTCTAGGCGATTTACATGTATAGATCATACAAAACGGAGCGACAGCCTAAAAGATATGACCAACACAAGAGAAATATGTCATGAATGCAAAATGCATGTAAACAACAATCACAAACATTTTAAATCATGGATGCAACAAAATATTATTAAACCACATGAAATTATAGGTGAGTTTCATGTACAACATTTTCAAATCAGAGCCACGGTTCAACAATAATAACCAACACAGGTTTTAGTTATAACCTGTCGAAAACATCAACATAGCAATTTGCACACACCAAAACACCATGGTACAGGAACTTAAAATGCACAAACAAAGCATGGGGCAGTAGTATGTTTTATGCACTTCATTTCATCAAAAGGAATCATGGTGAAAAGAGTCATGGCTCACTTGGTAGGATTCCCACAACATGACTAGAAAGAATAGCATTTAGGGACTCCGTGAAAATAACAGATTTTCACAAAAAGTTTTAACCTGAGGGCATATTCACAGCAGGCAACATATATGCTACAGAACTTTTTGTGGCCTAAAAATGTACAGCATGATAGTTGACATAATGGAATTCATTTCATTCAACATGAGCATGGTCAAAATATGCACAGAACATGGCTAGCATCAACACAAAAAGGCTAGCTCAAACAAACAGATTCCCAGACTTAGTGAAAATCAAAGGGCACAAAGAGCAGCAGTTTTTAACAGGTAGGCATGTTTGACAGTAGAAATAACTATGATGCAAAACCTATGCATGGCAATTAATGGCACAACATGATAGTCCACAACATGCTTTACAAAACATTCCAAGTGAGCTACAACAAAGGGGCTATAGACCAATGGCTATTCACAAGACAAAACGGCTAGTTGCATAACACTTTTCAGACTTTGAAATATTTTGACAGCTCAAAATCAGCAACATTGAGTAAGCATGTTCACAGTAAGAAATAAATGGCTGAACATGGATTTAATGGCATGGAAAACATACTACCAGTAAGTAGACATGACACACTTCAAATTACTCCAAGGGCACAGGTTAAAAGGAGGCATGGACTTGGTGCAATCATCAAGGAAATTTTCAGTAAAATAAAAGTTTTCAGCAGATTACGATGAGATGCATTCTTGCAACAGAGTTTTAAACAAGCAAATAAATCCTAAAGCACATGAAAAGGTAACTATCATGTAGAGCACATTGAGTAGAACATTTTACATATAAAGTTTGTTTAGATCCGATGCACGGTTTGCTAAATACAAGCATCACAAAAGTGCTATATGAGGATGAAACTGACTGTTTTTCCTGATTTAGAGAAAAAAACTCGAGAACGAATCAAGACGGAGTGGTGTGAGATCTTGTTTGATTCACAGGTCGAGGGAGATCCAAGCACGGGGTGGACGGAGGGATCCAGGCGAGAGGTTGAAGAAGCCCATGAAGGCGAGGAGTTCGCCAGATCCCGGCGAGAGGTTGAAGAAGCCCATGAAGGCGAGGAGTTCGCCAGATCCCGGCGGGAAAGGCTCGGTGAGCGCCGAGAACGGCAAAAACGGACAGATCCGGGCCCGGCCACCCCGGATCTGTTGGCGGCGCGACGAACGGAGGCTGATGGTGACGAGGGTCTCCGCGGCCGGCCTCCTGCAGATCGGGACAGAGAGAGAGAGAGAGAGATAGAGAGAGAGGGTGAAGGTGAGGTCGAGAGGGAGGAGAGAAGGACAAGGGAGAGGTGGCGGGGTCTGGCCTGGTCGGGGTCGAGGTCGTCGGTGGCGGCAGCTCGCCGGAGGAGCATGGCGGCAGGGTCTACCGGCAAGGCGGCTGGAGTGCTGGCGCGGTGGCGTTTGGGAGGAGCAGCGGGGCGAGCAGGGCGCGGGAGCGGGGGACGCGCAGGCTCGGGCACTGGCTGAATCGGGCCCGTGCGGGCTGGCCGTGGGCCTGGCATGTCGTGGTGACGCGGGGGGCGCAGGGGCTGATGTGGCAGCCCCCAGTTGGTGCGAGTCGTGGCTCAGGTGGCGGCGCTGCCGGCGGCTGCTCCCCAAGTGGCGGCGGTTGGCTGGTGGCATAGGATTCAAGGCAAGGTGGAGGCGGCTAGAGGTAGGGGAAGGGTTAGGCTAGGGTTTTTGACCAAATTTTGAAGGGGAAGCCCTTCCTTTTATAGGCAGGGGGTTAGGGCCAAGGATTTTGCACCATTTCGAGCTGTTCGATCGCAAGCGTACGGCTCCGGTCATGGTGTTAGGCTAGGTGGGCCGTGTAGGGGGTATTGGGCTAAGAAGTGAGGGAAGTTTGCGTCCAGTGAAATGTTTTAGAAATATCAAATTGTGTGTGGTTTTACCGTCTATAGTGCCCCTATAGGGTTTAACAGTTCGAGTATCAAACGGACTCCGAATGCGACAAAATTGGGCGCGAGGTCTACCTACAATATAATAAGACCGAACACCAACAATCAACCCATTCCAATAATGTTTTATACGCACTTTTAAAAACAATATTTTAATGATGTCGCGAGCGTGGGCGTTTGTGGTTTGTCACGAAACGGTCGACGACGAGAATGGGGAGAACCGGCAACTATGAACGGATGCAATTTTCAAAAAACGATGGCAACGGAGTGGAGATGCAATGCGAATGATGCGAATGATGTGATGATGAATGCAAAGAAATTAATCACACGGCAATAACAAAATAAATCTGGAAGAATCTGAACTTTTGGTCTCGGGCTGTTACACCACCTTAGGATTTGTTCCTTCCGCATTGTTTATCTTGATGGCTCCAGAGCGATAAACCTCCTCGATAGTATTGCGTCCTTCCCATTTGGAGAGGAGTTTACCTACAAAAAATCTGAAACTAGAATTCTATAATAGAATATGTTCACCAACATTAAATTCTCATTTTTGTGTTCTCTTGTTATCCAGCTTTTATTCTTTTCTTTAAACAACTTGGCATTTTCATAAGCTTCTCTCATCCATTCATCCAGGGAGCTAATATCAAATAACCTCTTTTCATCGACAAGTTTGAAATCATAGTTAAGTTCTTTAATTGCCTAATATGCTTTATATTCTAACTCAAGATGTAAATGACAAGCCTTTCCATAGACCATTTTGTATGCAGACATACGCATGAAATTTTTGTAAGCAATTCTATATGCCCACAATGATCATCAAGTTTCTTAGGCCAATTCTTTCTCGATCTATTAACGCTCTTCTGTGAAATTAATTTTAGTTCTCTCTTACTCAATTCAACTTGACCACTAGATTGAGGGAGATATCGGGAGCACTTCTATGATTAACATCATATTTAGCTAAGAGTTTACGAAATGCACCATGAATAAAATGTGAACCACCATCAGTCATTAAATATCTAGGGAGTCCAAACCTCGAAATGATCACTTCTTTAAGCATTTTAATAGAGGTGTTATATTCAGCACTACTAGTTGGAATAGCTTCTACCCACTTCTTAACATAATCAACATCAACTAGACTATGAGTGTATCCATTAGAGGAAGCGAAACGTCCCATATATTCGAAGCCCCAAACATCAAATGGTTCAATAACAAGTGAATAATTCATTGGCATTTCCTGATGTCTACCAATATTACCTATTCTTTGATATTCATTACAAGAAATGACCCACTGACATGCATCCTTTAAGAGAGTAGGCCAATAAAATCCAGACTGTAATACCTTATGTGGGGTTCTATCTCCTGCATGGTGTCCTCCATATGCCTTGGAGTGACACTTCCATAGGATTTGTTGATGTTCATGCTCAAGTACACGACGTCTAATAATGCAATTTAATACTTCTTTATATAGATGTGGGTCATCCAAAAAGTAATATCTTAAATCAAATAACTTTTCTTTTGTTGGTATGTGAAATTAGGTGGTATATATTTCTCAGAAGGAAAACTATCATCAATGTAATTAGCATAATCTGCATACCAAGGAGTATTACGGGAAGCATTTATAACAACTAATTTCTCAGAAGGAAAACTATCATCAATAGGCAGTGGGTCATCAAGAACATTTTTCATTCTAGACAAGTTATTTCCTACGGGATTTTCATCTCCCTTTCTATCAATTGTGCAAATCAAATTCTTGATGTAAAAGAACCCACCTAATCAATCTAGCTTTAGAATCTTTCTTTTCCATAAGATATTTAATAGGAGCATGATTGGTGTGGATAGTAACTTTTGAATCAACAATATAAGGTCTACACTTATCACATGCAAACACAACTGCTAAAAATTATTTCTCAGTAGTACCATAATTTCTTTGAGCACTGTCTAGGTTCTTACTGCCATAATGGATAACATTTAATTTCTTATCAACTCTTTGTGCTAAAACAGCATGAATAACAGAGTCACCATCATCACACATTATTTCAAAGGGTAGGTTCCAATCAGGTGGTTGAACAATAGGTGCATAAATAAATGCTTGCTTAAGTATTTCAAAGGCTTCTACACAATCATCATCAAAAACAAATGGAACATCTTTTTGCAAAAGATTAGTAAGAGACCTAGAAATCAATGAGAAATCCTTAATAAACTGTATATAGAAACAAGCATGACGAAGGAAACTTCTTATACTTTTAGTATCATCAGGACATGGCATTTTCTCAATTGCATCAACTTTAGCTTTATCCACCTCAATACCCCGTTCAAGAATTTTATGCCCATGTACTATACCTTCATTCACCATAAAGTGGCACATCTCCCAATTCAAGACAAGATTAGTTTCTTCACGTCTCTGTAAAACTTGATCAATGTTTCTTAAGTAATCATCAAAAGAAGTTTCGAAAACGGAGAAATCATCCATGAATACCTCAACAATCTTTTCACAAAAATCAGAGAATATAGCCATCATACATCTTTGAAAGGTAGCAGGTACATTGCATAAACCAAAAGTCATACATCTATAAGCATAAGTTCCAAAAGGACAAGTAAAAGTGGTTTTCTCTTGATCTTTTTTTGACACAGGTATTTGAGAAAAACCAGAATATCCATCAAGGAAACAAAAGTGTGTATGCTTAGACAATCTTTCTAACATTTGATCAATAAAAGGTATGGGGTAATGATCTTTTCTAGTAGCTTGGTTTAATTTCCAGAAATAAATTACCATCATATAACCAGTTACGACTCTCTGTGGAATGATTTCATTTTATCATTAGGAACCACCCTCCTTTCTTAGGCACACAATGAACATGCCTTACGCATCTATTACCAGCTATGGGATAAATAATACCTGCCTCTAGAAGCTTTAATATTTCAGTTCTTACCACCTCTTTCATTTTAGGATTAATGCGACGTTGATGATTGTCGGCCCAGTGAGACCCAGGGTACCATGGCCCGTCTGCCGCTGGCCCGGAGGGCGACGTTGGGTTGGCCCCAGTCAGACGACCCTGCCTCGGCCGCCCGAAGGGGGCTGCCTTTGGAGGGGCAAACCCTAACGGAGGCCACCAGGCACCAGACCGCCACGCAAGGACCCCCTCATGAGGCCTCCTCATGAGGGTCGAGGAGCGGCACCAGCCGCGGGGCATTGCCCCACCACGTGGATGACGCCCCGCTGTCAGGCCAAGGACGGCTGGGCATGGCCAGAGCTGGATTCGTGCTTTGGTGATAAGGGAGCAGCGGCGTACGCCTCCCCCAAAGCAGGTTTCTCCAAAGGTTGCCACTTTGGTGAAAGAGGATCAGGATGGATCAGCGCGCCAGGACAAAGGTCATCGCCGAGCCCATGACCGCGTCATGAAGACTGCTTTATCAGGCGAAGACCACCTTTGGTCAGGATAGGCCTGGCTCCTGTCCCCCTTTAGAGTTGCCGCCCTATGGTCACCCTTTCCCGCTGATATTTTTGAGGAAGAGGACCAAGGCACGACAAAGCGGGAAGGGCCACGTCCATGTAAGGCGATCAAGCCATTCTCTCACCCAACACCCCGTGTACCGGAGCCTCAAGCTCCTCCTTTTCCAAGGCAACCAAATCACAAGAAGGAGTAGGGTTTTACACCGCACGGTGGCCCGAACCTGGGTAGCTCGCGTGTCCCCGTCGTGTCCGTTGAGGAGGAGTGAGATCGCCGTTGATCTTGCTTTGTTTGTCGTCGTGTTGCAGGTCGCGAGCCAAGCCCCCGAGTGTTCGAACCTTGTTCTTGGATAAGTTCTTGGACACAGATCCCAGACTCCGACATTTGGCGCGCAAGGTAGGGACACTTGCCATCTTTGCGCCTTCGACCTCGACGCCAGCATCGACATGGACGAAGTCGCCGCCCGCCGAGAACGTGTTGCGCGCCGACCTGCCGCCAGGGCCCCCGCGGCGCCCGACGCCCGTGGTGCCCCGGGGCGGTGCCCCCTGGCCGCCACTGAGCCCGTTCGAGAGCGTGTGGCCTCCTCCATCCACCCGTTGGTGAACGAGCAGGTGCATGGTCGCTCCACCACCATCTCCTCGCTCGCGCATTGCGACCCTCCTACTCCGCGTGCTGCGCTGCTCATGGCTCAAGAGCTCCTGCGCTACCGTCCCGCCAACGACGACTACGACGCCAGGCTCGAGCACATCACTGAGCTCATCAACACTGCGCGCAACGCTCCGAGTCACAATGGTCAGGCGCCCTCCCGCTCCCTCCGCCGTTGCGTGCCGACCAAGCCAAGCTCCACGCTCCTCCTCCTCCAGCCCGCGATGCGCCCGAGCCGCACCCCATGGCGCGCACGGCAGAGCAGCTCCACCGGTCGTCAGCACCGGCAGGCGACGGTGATAGTTGCCAAATCATCCATCACGCTCCCCAGGACGCGCGCTTGACCCTCGGGAAGGCGCGCAACCGCCAGGATCGCATTCTCCAAGACGTCGCCGCGGCTGAGAGCTAGAATCGTGCCCTCAACGGTGGTGTCGCCACCACAAGGGCCTACCTCGCCCTTGCTCCCGAGCTGCGCCGCGTGGTGTGGCCCGTCAAGTTCAAGCCAGAACTTCTTCCTCGATACGACGGCAACGCCAACACCACGGAGTTCCTCCTTCTCTCCACCATTAGCATCCAGGTCGCGATGGGGGATGACTGGGTCATGGTGAACTAGTTCCCCATGGCCCTCAAGGACGTTGCGCGCGCATAGCTCCTGAACCTCCTTGAGGAATCCATCTCTTCATGGGAGGACCTGTGCAAGTAGTTATCTCGAACTTCACGGGCACAAGCGACCGTCCTCTCACGCTCAACGACCTGCGGGTCGTGCGCAAGCGCCCTGACGAGCCCCTCCGCAAGTTCGTCCAGTGTTTCAGCCAGGTGCACAATGGGATCCCTGATACGTCTTCAACGTATCTATAATTTTTGATTGTTCCATGCTAATATATTATCATTCTAGGATACTTTTTGGGTCTTTATTTACCAATTTATAATATTTTTGAGCACTAACCTATTGACCCAGTGCCCAGTGCCAGGTGCTATTTTCTGCATGTTTTTGGCTTTTCAGGTTTACAGTACCAAACGAAGTCCAATTGCCACGAAACTTTTTGATGATTTTTTCTGGACCAAAAGAAGATCTGGAAGCTTTGGAAGGAGGTCGGGACGCGCACGGGGGCCCCACCCCACATAGGGCGCGCCCTAGGTGGGGAGGGTGCCCTGATATGTGGTGGCCCCCTCTTGGCTCTCCCGATGTCCCTCTCTGACCTATAAATTCTCTAATATTTCAAAAACCATTAAGGCAGTCCCGAAACCCCTTTTCCGCCGCCGCAAGTCTCTGTTCCTTCGCGAGGCCATCTGAGAGCTCCGTTCTGGCACCCTGCTGGAGGGGGATCGATCATAGAGGGCCTCTACATCAACCTTGCTGCCCTTATGACGATGTGTGAGTAGTTCACCACAGACCTACGGGTCCATAGCTAGTACCTAGATGGAAATCTCTCTATCTCTTGATCTTCAATACAATGATCATTGCATCTTCCCTTTGATCTATCTGATGTAATCCTATTGTGTAGTGTGTTTGTTGGGATCAGACGAATTCTGGGTTTCTGTTCAGATTATTCATGAAAAGTATTTCAGATACCTCTGATATATATTGTCTCTTAATTGCATGATCATTATAGCTTCGTAATGCTCTCCGATCTATTGATGTGCTTTGGCCAAGTAGATTGATATTTCATCGGTGGGAGTGGTGCGTTGTGGTAGGTTCAACATGACGAGTTTCTATATCCTAGTGACAAAGTAGGGGACAAGATTCGTCTTTGTGTTGTTGCTACTAAGGATAACACGATGGGGTTAATTCATATTGCTTGAGTTTACTTTTCTACATCATGCCATCGTTCTCCATGCATTACTCTGTTTTACTTAATACTCTAGATGCATGCTGGATAGCGGTTGGTGAGTGGAGTAATAGTAATAGCTGCAGGCAAGAGTCGGCCTGCTTGATTATATATGTGATACCTATATACACATGATCATTGCCATGAAAAGCACATAACTATCCGCTTTTCTATAAATTCCCAACAGTAATTTGTTACCCATCGTATGCTGCCTACACGAGAGATGCCGCTAGGGAAAACTATGGCCCCCGGGTCTATTCACTTATATATTTACAAACGCTACAATTACCTTGCTGCCTTTATTTACCTTTTATTTTATTTTTCAATTTATATTTATCAAGAATTATCTACACAACTCATTTGCTTGCAAATAACGACATCAAGGGGATTGACAACCCTCTTGCCCGCATTGGGTGCAAGTTGTTTGTTCATTTGTGTGCAGCCGTTGAAGACGGTTAAGGATTATTATTCCTATTGGTTCGATAAACCTTGGTTTCATAACTGAGGGAAATACTTACCCACTTTCTGCTGCAATTACCCGTTCCTCTTCACGGAAAACCCAACGCAGATCACAAGTATCAGGAAGGATTTCTGGCGCCGTTACCACGGAATATCATCATCAACTATGAAGTAACTTTACACAAATTTTCATTCACTTGTTCTTCTTTTTATTTGCTGTTATATTTAGCTTGTCTCATAAAAATCAAAAATACAAAAATAATTATCTTTGCTTGTTGCTAGTTTACTTCTTTGCTTGCTAGTTTACTTGTCTTGCTCGTTACTTTGCTTGTTCAGTCACCATGTCTCAAGATAATACTAAGTTGTGTGATTTCTCAAATACTAATAATAATGATTTTATTAGTACTCCTATGCCACCTGCCACTAGTGCATAGGCTTTTGATATTAATGCTGAATTGCTAAATCTTGTCATGGAGGATCAATTTTCGGGAAGTCCTAATGAGGATCCCGCGTCACATCTTAATACCTTTGTTGAATTATGTGATATGCAAAAGAAAAAGGATATGGATAATGATATTGTGAAATTAAAATTATTTCCTTTTTCACTAAGAGATAAAGCTAAGGCTTGGTTTTCATCTTTACCTCGTAGTAGTATTGGAACATGGGATAAGTGTAAAGATGCCTTTATTGCCAAGTATTTCCTCCTGCTAAGATAATATCCCTTAGAAATAAAATAAGGAATTTTAAACAGCAAGATCAAGAGCATGTTGCACAAGCTTGGGAGAGAATGAAATTAATGATAAGAAATTGTCCAAGTCATGGTTTAATTTTGTGGATGATCATCCAAAACTTCTATGCTGGACTAAACTTTGTGTCTATAAATCTTCTAGATTATGCTGCAGGTGGTACCTTTATGGATGTGACCTTAGGAGAGGCCACAAAACTTCTGGACAACATCATGACAAATTATTCTCAATGGCATACCGAAAGGGCTCCAACTAGTAAGAAGTAAAATTCTGTTGATGAAATCGCTACTTTGAGTGAAAAAGTCGATGCTCTTATGAATATGGTTGCTAGCAAAAGTGCTCATGTTGATCCCAATGACATACCCTTGTCTAATTTGATTTAGCAAAATAATTATGCTATAGATGTGAACTTTGTCTCGCAAAATAATTTCATTAACAATGCTTATAGAGGAAACTTCAATTCTAGACCGTATCCCGGTAATTCCTCTAACAACTATGGTAATTCTTATGGAAATTCTTCTACAAATTCTAGGATACCCTCTCATCTTGAGAACACAATTAAAGTATTTATTAATTCTCAAAAGGTTTTCAACACTATGGTAGAACAAAAATTGCATGTAGTTGACACTTTGGCTAAAAACATGGATAGAATTGCTCTTGATGTGGAAACTCTTAAAAATAAAGCTTCTCCACCCAAGCATGATTTTAATGATGCTATGAAATCTATCCAAATATCTATTAATGAAATTAAGGAGAGGACTACTAAGTTGAGAGCTAAGCGGGAATTCTTAGAAAAAGCTCTTCCACCCGGTTTTTACCAGAATCATGATGAAGAACTTAAAATGATTGGTATTTCTCCTATTGAATCTTTTTTTACCTATTTGAATATAAATGATAAAGGGACTAGAGATGAGTCAACTCTAGTTGAGAAGCGTCCCGTTTGCTTGGTGGGTGATGATTTTGATGCTAAAACTGAAAAACGTGGATTTGGAGAGGTCAAAACTTTAACTAGTGATGTGCCCACTATTTTGGATTACAAGGACTTTAATTATGATAATTGCTCTTTAGTAGAATGTATTTCCCTGTTTCAATCCATTATTATCTCGCCCAATGCTTATGAACAAAACAAAGCTTTTACGGAGCATATAGTAGAAGCTATGATAAAAGCTGATGATGAGAAACTTGAGCTTGAAATTTCTATTCCTAGAAAATTGCATGATGAGTGGGAACCTAATATCAAAATTAAGATCAATAAATATGAATGCAATTCCTTGTGTGACCTTGGTGCTAGTGTTTCAACTATTCCTAAAACTCTTTGTGATGTGCTTGGTTTTACTAATATTGAAGATTGTTCCCTCAACTTGCATCTTGCGGATTCTACCATTAAGAAACCTTTAGGTAGAATTAATGATGTGCTCATTATTGCAAATAAGAATTATGTGCCTGTAGATTTCATTGTGCTTGATATTGATTGCAATCATACTTGTCCCATATACTTGGAAGACCTTTCTTACGAACTATAGGTGCAATCATTGACATGAAAGAGGGAAACATAAGGTTCCAATTCCCATTAAAGAAAGGGATGGAACACTTCATTAGAAAGAAAATTAAACCACCTTATGAATCAATCATGAGAGCTACTTATGGGTGGAGTGTCAAAGATGACAATACTTGAAACTATGCTTTATGCCTAGCTAGGGGCATAAAACAATAGCGCCTGTTGGGAGGCAACCCAATAGTTATCTTTAAATTTTGCTTTAAACTTTAAGTTTATTTTAAATAACATGATTATTGCCTATGTAATGATTATTTTTTGTGTTTAAATTCGTTTTTGTGCCAAGTAAAGCCTTTGGGATGACCCACAAGATGAGTAGAATCGATGCTGAAACAAAACAGAAACTTTTGACTCAAGTACATGAATTTTCATTTTTTTATTGGAGCTTGATAATGATCTGAAATTTTTACACAGTGTTTCCATACAAAGTTTCTAGGTTTTCCTAATTTTCAGAATTTGTAGAGGTACATAAGTATAGGTTCTCTACACATTTCTACAAACTATTCTGTTTTATACATATTATGTTTTGCATGCATAGTTGCTTATTTTGATTATGCTATGGATTATATCGGAGGGTATGAGCCATGGAGAAGTTAGAATATAGTACCTATTATGAATTTATGAAATTTAAATCAATTTATAACAGGCCCTAAAGTATGCAATATGTTCTTATACTAACGGATCTCACGAAGTTTTGTTGAGTTTTGTTTGATTGAAGTTATCAAGTTTTGTGTGTTATCATGATGGACAAAGGAATAAGGAGTAGCAAGAGCCTAAGCTTGGGGATGCCCAAGGCACCCTGAGGTAATATTTTAAAGGAGACTCAAGTGTGTATGTTTGGGGATGCCCTGGAAGGCATCCCCTCTTTCGTCTCAAATCCATCGGTATGTCCCTTGAAGCTATATTTTTATTCGTCACATGATATGAGTTTTGCTTAGAGCGTCGTTTCCTTTTGTTTGCTCTCACTTTCAGTTTGCACAATCATTTTTTCTTGGACACACCTATTTAAGAGAGACACACCTTCATCATAATTTGTTAGAATACTTATGTGCTTCACTTATATCTTTTGAGCTTAGTAGTTGCTCTAGTACTTCACTTATATATTTTTGAGCATGGTGGCTTGTAGATTTTATAGAAATGATTTCACTCTCATTATTCACTTATATTTGTTTGAGAGTTAAGAAATAGTGACGGTAATTTGCATGGGTCATAAGACTAGTCCAAAAATATTAGGTATTCAATGAGTGATAATCAGAACCATCATGTAGCACATATAAAGAAATTGTGGGTCAATTATTGATGTGGTAATATGAAATAGGTGTGAGTTCATAATTTTTAAACCGTAGAAGTGTCGATATTAAGAAAATTTCACCTTTTTTTCATCAAAATATTAAAGAGGCATGGTGATGATGTGTGAGCATTTCTATTCCTCGTTGAAATCCTAGTGATGTTTCGGGTCGGAAGCACGTGATGGTTAACTCCTACCAGCCTCTTCCCTTGGGGCATGCAAGTAGTACTTTGATTGATGCTAAACTAATAAAACTTTGCAATAAGTATATGAGTTCTTTATGACTAATGTGAAACCATGTACATAAGCAATCTCACCTTCTCATATTTGCTAGCCTCTTCGGTACCGTGCATAGCCAATTATCACCTCGAGGATCGGTGCAACTTTCGCTGGTGCATCCAAACTCCATGACATGATACTCTCTATTGCACATAAGCCTTATCATATCATCCTCAAAACAGCCACCATACCTACCTATCATGGCATTTCCATAGCCATTCCGAGATATATTGCCACGCAAATTCCATCGTCACTTTACATGACTAGTTCGTTCATCATCATATTGCTTTGCATGATGATATAGAGCTGACATAGTATTTGTGGCAAAGCCACCGTTCATCATATTTTTGAAACATGTCATGCTAGATCATTGCACATCCTGGTACACTGCCAGAGGCATTCATACAGAGTGATATCTTCATATGAGTTCTCCATATCGATTTGTAAGTAGATAAACTGTGATGGTCATCATTATTAGAGCATTGTCCGAGTGAGGAAAGAATGATGGAGACGATGATTGTCGAGGCATGGATGCACACGATCACCTATGAGACCAGAGGTCCCTTTGTGGTTCGGCAGGGGGAGGTCACGTTGTGCAAAGAGCGGAGACCATGAGACAGCACGACGATCAGGACGCTGGTGTTTTACCCAGGTTCGAGCCGCTGTGGAGCGTAAAATCCTACTCCCGCGTTTGGTGGATTGATCAGAGGAACTCGAAGAACACGCTGTGCTCAATCCTGGCAAGGGTTGCCGTCGGAGAGAGCCGCTACATGAGAACAAGTGTCCAAAGGTCCGAATAGTGAGCTAGGTTGCCTTGGGCCTCCTTTTATAGGGCAAGGGGCAACCACAGTGGGAAAACAGACATTGTCTGATGACTAGACAGCTAACAGAGCTTATCATACCTAACTCTGGCACTTACGACAAAATGCCATAAATGCAGTCTAGGTGGTGTGCGGGGGTGCATCCCCGGCAAGCTTCTACCACCGCTCTATCTAACTATCGCACCACAGCTTGACACGCCTATGGACGGGTGTCAAGGGGGTATAATCTGTCTTCCAGCGTGCCGCCACGTGCTTAGCGAGAGCCACTTAGCCACCTGGGGGCTCGACACCGCATCAACAAGTTACTGGTGCTGTGATGCGGTGTAGCGGTGGCCGATTGGCTTGGGCTTGCCGGGGGGTGGCTTGCCGGGTCTTCCTGAAGGTGCACGCGCCTCGGTCCCTGGCAGGCACGAGGGATGTGCTTGGCGCGCTCCGTGCCCATCCTGGGCTGTCGCGTTGGTCTTGCTGGCATTACTTGGCCTATTGTAGGTCGTTGATGCTGCAGTCTGGGTCTTGAATGCTTGCTTGGTTTGTGTGTAGCTTTTCCCTGTGGGCTCAGTCGATGAAGGCCGGAGGCTTATTGTCCGTGTACAAGTCAGGGGAAATGAACACCCCTGTTTGTGTACCCCGACAGAAGCCCCCGGGCCTGAGCCATACGTGTCACTTGGCATGTTGGGTTAGGCCCCAAACAGTGCTCGTACATGCCTCGAAGAAATGTTGTCCTCCCATCCCACGTCCAATCCGCGCAATTACTGCGGGTCGTGGGGTCGTGGAAAAGTAGCCATTGGCGAGTAAAAACTGCCAGTAATAAAATGGCAGTTTTCCGAAAAGATAGCGAAGAGCCAGCCACCCGTACGGGTCCCGTAAATAAAAAGGGCAATGCATAGGGGCGCTGCTCATTCGCATCCATTTCTCCGTCCTTCATCTTCCTCCTCAAGCCAAGAGAAAACCGCTCCCGCCGCCGCCTCAGGCCCACTGAGTGCTGCTAAATCATCTGCCGCCCTTGAGAGCTCTAGGGATGGGGCGGAAGACGGCCGGCGTCAAGGGGAAGCAGATGGCCGCATCTGTGGACTCAGTGGTTGAGGAGAGGAAGGGAAAAGCGGAAAAGCTGGAGAAGCGGAGACAGAGAGATGTGGTCATCTCCCCATCGAGCCTGGATGGCAATACGTTGATCAACAGGTATGCCTATATGTGGGGGAGAGAAACAAAGGGGCACAAAGCGCCCGTGGTTCTGCCGGACAGCCCCAAAGAGAAGACGCCATCAGATTCGTACCGCTTCTTCTGCGCGTACTTTTACTGTGGCCTCTCTCCCCCTTCTTTGATTTCTTTTTTGCCATGATGGCGGCGTACGGGTTCCACCTTATGGACTTCACGCCCAATGCAATGGCGTGCATGGCAATTTTTGCCCATGCAAGAACTTCGTCGGAGTTGCCCCCAATGTGGACTTGTTCAGGCACTTCTTCGTTCCTCGGATTGAGGACAAATCCCACCGCTCGGGGCATATAAGCTGGATCCCCCGGGGCAGGAAGGATGACTGGGATTACCTTCCTGGACAGCAGCGTGGGAAGTGGGAAGAGTGGAGGGGTGACTGGTGCTGGATCAAGGATGACAAAGCCCCCGAGTTCTACTTGGCGTGGACCGGATGTGTCACGGGCGGCACCGACTGGGGCAAGCCGGGCCTCACCGACGGCAAACTCCTCCTGCCGCTGAACAGGATCATCCATCTCAAGGCTGCCGGGCTGACCATTGAACACGTGGGGGCTGACTTCCTCCATCGCCACATCGCGCCATTGTAGAAGAGGGATAGGTTTGCATGGGAGTTCAACGGCCCTGCCGACTGGATGCGATTGTACCCAGGCCCTGCCAACAACCTGACGGTTTATGGCCATGGTTGGTTGTGCGATCAACTATTCGGCAGCCTTGGGTTGTTCCATTTGCCGACAGGAGTCGTCCCCTTGCACCTCAACTCTGCCCGGAACCAGATCTTGCAATGGATGCCTGATTGTGACGCCTCCGGGGTTAAGCCTGATTGGGAGCTGCCCGCCTGGAGAGCGAGATGGAGTGGGTCTCCAGCCTGGAGGAAAGAGCTTCCAGGCTAGAGGATAACCTGACCGCGCCAACCAAGACGGCGGAGAGGGCCTTCATCGCTGCTCGGATCACGGAAGACCAAAGTGTCAGAACTGCCAAGGGAGCAGCTTCCGGAGAAGAGGAGGAGGAGGAATCCGAGGACGACAACTCTTCCGAGGAGGACAGCGGAAATATTGCTCCGGGGGAGGCTGCCGGTTTGGAGTCTGCCGGGGCCGGGGGCTCCCAGGCCGCGGCGACAGGAACCCAAGCAGGGATTGAGGCGGAGGAGGCGAAAGAGCCGGAGGCGGAGGAAGAGGGGCTCGAAAGGGGCCCTCAAGCTCCAGAACCAGGGCGTCGCCTCCACCAACGGGTCAACCGAGAACCTGTGGGGACCCCGACTCACAAGTCGAGATCACCGAATGAACGTGCACAGTGATCCCAGAGATCAATGCTCACTGAACACACATAAACTGAATAACAAGAGTATTACATCCATTACGTACCGATTTACTCAAATGTGGCCAATATGGCCAAGTCTTCATATGATTGCAGCGAAAATCTTCAACAATAGCTTGAACCCATGCCATCTGCCTTAAACCCTACAGGCATTCTGACTGGGAAGCGTCCTAGCTCGCATGTTCGTCACCAAGGTAATCTTCATCATGACCTGATCCTTCAGGCATGGCCAATAAAATAACTAGTGGCAAGCCAATGAGTACTTTGAATGTACTCACAAGCAACCCATGTTTGGAACAAGGTTCAACAGAGCATGATATAGCACTAAGTAGGTAATTTTGCAGAAAGCTAATTTTAAGTGCAGAGACATGATCAACTAACTTATGTAAGCATTCATCAACAGTTGGCAGATATCCATATGAACAAGTTATAGATATCATCATAAGCAAGGGGTTGAACATCACATGTTCAATCATTTCATCAAGTCTTCCAACTTAGCTCAAGTATCTCTTTGTCACACACACACCAAGTTTTGTGAAAACATCTGGACGTAGTTTAAGCAGCACCACCCAATTGCCCTTGACCGTGGACACGGCTATTCGAATAGTTTTACACTCTGCAGAGGTTGCACACTTTACCCACAAGATTCGGGAAACTTCCGTGTGAAGCCACGACTCGCGGTATTGTTCATACCCGAGGTAAGTACATGAACAATGCCTTTCCCCTGACGATACTAAACAAAGAGTCCACTCGATTGGTTCCCATCCCTCATGATGTACATCATACAAGCCTCGCTCCAGATCGTACCATCCATGAAGGGACCAACGGTGTGCCCGGTGCCTGTGAAGACAGCGCATGGTCGCCCTACCAGGCACGACCTCGTATCAAGAGTGACCACGTCACTCCTACCACTAGTAATGCGGGCTCTCTGTCAGCACCGACCAAAGTAATCAACAAGGCCCCTTCCCATATAGGGGTAGAGTGGTTGTACATGTAAGGTTGGGACGGTCGACAAATCTTAAATCTAATCCGTTTTCGAAAACATACACGCTGACTTGCTCTGGTACACCACTTCTTTCTCAAGTGGTTACCTAACTCAACATCATCTCCCTCGGGCATTAGTGGCACCCGACGGGGTTTTCGAAAAGTCTTTGAAATCACTTTTGTTTCCATCACCATGCATATTCTCGTCCCACTTGCGTAGCATCTACTAAGCATCCTATGTACTCCCACCTGCACAACCCTCATACAGAGGTAGGGTCATGCACGATGCAAGTATCAACGGTAAAAGTATCGGAGGCATCCCACCGAAGTGGTCACCACTCCAACATGATCAACATCACGAAATAAAGTGCTATATGCCATGCATTAAAAGGGTTTCATAGTCATGGTCAAAGGTCTGCTTGCCTGGCTTAGCAAAGTCTTCGAGGTCTTCACACGCTTCCGATCCAACTCCGAGCACTCCGTCTACTTCGTCAACTACCGTCGGAAACAACCACAATAAGCAACGCAACAAGCAAAGAAAGAAAAGTGCTCTATAAATAGGAAATATATTTTCCTAGGATGTCTTTGGTCATAAGAAAATGACTAAGGAGGTTTCTTTGGATGTGGATCAAGGGGGAGTCTTGAATGGTGGGAATTAAGGAAATGATGATCCTATAAGATGTCCACAGAAAATATTTTTATGAAAATGAGTGGAGGCACTCATCAAATAGGGCATGATTTTAGAAGAATTTAGAAAGTGGTTTCACTAGATTTGGAGTTGGGATGAATTTCCTAGGGATTTTCAAAGTGGGTCACAAATGAAGAAATGGTCCAATAATTGACATAGCAGAATAACTGTAAGGAAAAATGTTTACCACTTAGTGCATGAATTTAGATACAACTAGGAACTTGAATCACTCGATTTGGAGTTGATTTGAATCCCCTAGAGATTTTGCAATGGGGGACCTTCATAGTTCAAATTTGAATTTGAGTTTGAACTACACAGAAAAGTTTGCTCTAAAAATGTGCAATGCACATATTTGGATAGGACATGATTTTAGGAATATGTAGAAACTTGAATCACCAAATTTGGAGGTCAAATGAATATTCTATGATTTTTTGTGCCACTAGAAAAGAAAATGGAAAAAGGAATTACCAAAAAGGCCAACCTGCGCACATGGCGCAAGTTAGCAAATGGGTCAGCCCAACTGCCCGGCTGAGCGCACGCATGGCCACGCCAGTGGCGTATTCTCTGGATTGTGCCTTCTCAGTAGGGATGCGCCCGTGGTCAACCCGCGTCCACTTGAAATGGCGGGCCCGGCCGGCTGGGTCGCCGATAGGTGGGCCCCGCCCACAGGGTCTTCTCCCTTCCCCCGCTCGGTCAGAGGGGAGATATGGGAGGCCACGGCTGAGCGTGCGCCGGTGCCCCGTCCCGGCGGCACATGCCGTCTCCAGTGACGCTTGGCACACCGACGGTCTCGGGAGGTTGCGCCGCTTCCATCCCAGTGCTTGGCACCTGCAGGGGAGGGCCGCAGCACCATCAGGTTAGATGGCCGCGGAGGAGGCAGCCGACCATCATTGGCCACGAACGCCCAGCGTCCCAGGGAGGAATGGAGGTGACGGAGGGGCCTTGAGGCGGTGAGGGGGAGACATCGGAGTGGGCAGGGACAAGGGGGAGCTCGGCTTGGCACGAATTTTGGGCCGTGCCCGCCGGAGTTGCTTCGGCCATGAACGGGGATGGAGGGCAAGGGGGGAGCAATTGGGGTTCCAGGAGGCTGAAGGGGGAGAGAGAGCCAGAGAGGGATAGCAGGGGCTCGGGGAAGGCTTCTTATAGGGACGACGATGGTGCATCGTGCGCCATCTCGGTCGCTGCCGGTGCTGGAGGGCCCGGGGGGCGTGAGAGCGTGTCTACGGGCTTCATGGACGAGGCCTACGTCCAGGGAGAGGAAGAGGGGGAGCGGGGGCGTGCCAGGAGCCCGCGCGTGCGAGGCTGTCCATTGGAGCCCGTGGAGGAGGGGACAGAGGAGGGAGAGAGAGGAGGGGGACAAGGGCCTTGTGTGTCCCGGACGTCGAGGGGCCTCGACTGGCACGCTGGGGAGGCCCGAGGTGGCCATGGGACGCGTGGTCGGCGCTCGGATGCTCTTCCGCTGAAAGCACAATGTGCGCCCTTGGTGTTTCTGATAATTCATGACAACATACATTGTCTCTTGGACTAATACTTTTACCTAGTGTATTTCAGATAAAGTCCACAGAGAGGGTTGGCAAAAGGATTGTGGAAAAACCCTAAGATACAAGGAAATGGATTGGCAAAGCTTCAAACAAGAGGACTCTACATTTTACTTTGTGAGAAATCACTTTGAGTCCATAGGAAAGTCAATACTATTAAAAGGGGGTAAGGTACTGTTGGTGAACAAGATGCTCCACGTGCACAAGTGATAGTCACCAAAAACACCCACAAACTCATCCACAAAAGTCTGTCCAAGCCAAACATCCAAAATCGGTGCAACCAACAATTCCCACTCGGTGCCACCGATTCCCAAACTCAGACAGACCCATGCCAAACCCTAGCCATTCGGTGCAACCGATTCTGCATCGGTTCCACCGAGTTCAGTTGCCAACTTTCTGGTTAGCTATTTTCAAGCGTCGGTACCACCGAGTTTTGTCAGTCGGTCTCACCGAGATTTGGACCAACTTCCTGGTTAGCCATTCACAACAATCGGTACCACCGAGTTTTGTGAATCGGTCTCACCGAGTTTTTGGACCAACTCTCTGGTTAGCCATTGTCAAGAATTGGTACCACCGAGATTTGAAGATCGGTCTCACCGAGTTGTGCAATCTGACCGTTGGTCACCTAATCGGTACCACCGAGAGTTATGTATCGGTCTCACCGAGATTCAAAAGTTACTGCCTTTTGGTCACTTCGGTACCACCGAGTTTTATACTTCGGTGTCACTGAGTTGGTCACTTTAGGTGTAACGGTTGGATTTTTGGGGATGCCTATATATACCCCTTCACCACCACCCACTCCAAAGAGAAGCACTCAGAACTATTCCATACTTGCCCCATCTAATTTTCTGAGAGAGAGCCACCTACTCATGTGTTGAGATCAAGCCATTCCACTCTATCCATATGAATCTTGTTCTCTAGCCTCCCCAAGTTGCTTTCCACCAAATCAATCTCTTCCACCATAGCCAAATCTATGAGAGATTGATTGTGTGTTGAGGAGTCTATCATCTTGAAGCACAAGTGCAAGGAGTTCATTGACATTGTCGAGCCTATTACCTTTTGGAGGGTGGTGCCTCCTAGATTGGTTAGGTGTCGCTTGGGAGCCTCCTACTTCGTGTTGTGGAGTTGAACCAAGAAGTTTGTACGGGCAAGGAGATCGCCTACTTCGTGAAGATCTACCCATAGTGAGGTTAGTACTTCGTGGACGGAAGCCGTTATGGAATAGTCAAGGTTGCTACTTCTTGGACCCTTATGGGTGGAGCCCTCCGTGGACTCTCGCGACCGTTACCCTCCGTGGGTTGAAGACTCCATAAACGTGGACGTACGATAGCACCACCTATCGGAACCACGGGAAAAATCTTCGTGTCCCTCATGCGTTTGATCTCCCTATCTCAACTCCTTACTTCCATGTGCAATGTCTTTGTTTTCCGCTGCCATACTTGTTGACTTGCATGTGTAGGGTGTGCTAGACATGCTTTAATTGCTAAAATCTGCCAACCAATTAACTTGGGAAAAGGTTAGGTTTTAAATCCCTGCTAGTAGTCTATTCAGCCCCCTCTAAACACACACTTCTAGTGATCCGACAAGTGGTATCAGAGTGTTGGTCTCCATTGCAACGGTTTCATCACCGTGGAGGAAGATGGATGTGTCTAGTATAGGGAGTTTGAGTTGTAGAGTGCCTATTCTTGATGGGGAGTACTATAGTCAATGGAAATATAAGATGCTTGAGCTATTCAATGAATTTCATATAAGCAAGTATGTTAGGAGCCCCTATGTACCTCCCATTGATCCGTTACATCCCACACACGAAGAGGAAATTGATATGCTATGCAATCTTAGAATTGTTAATCTTATCGTTAGAGGATTGCCTAGGATTGTGCTTAATCAAATGAAGAATTTTGAATGTGCTTATAATTTGTGGAATGACTTGGAGAAACGATATCCAAGTTATTCATTGAGTAATCTTGATGAAATTCTTCATAAAACTATTGCCTTTCACAAAATGACGCCTAGTGATCCCAAGTTTGATGACTATCTATTTGAGCTTAGAGACCTCATGCGTGCTAAAGGAGATGTCATAACTATCAACAACATCATTGTAGAAGCCATTCGAATTTATAAGTTTGAACATTGTCATGATCACAACTCTAACGAATCTCTTGTTCCTTGTGACGAGGATTTCCCACTTGTTGATGACAATGTGGAGCATGGCTACTATGATGAAGATGAGTTGTTTGACATCGAGCATGAGAAGATCATGAAGAATCTAAGTCTCATGGCAAACTTCAAGGATTACATGTCCGGAGGAAAAGAGTGGATTCTCGATAGTTGATGTACCGATCATATGACCGGAGATAGAGAGATGTTTGAAGAGATCACACCAAACCATGGACCGAGAAGGTATGTAACTTTTGGAGACAACTCCAAGGGTAAGGTACTTGGTCTTGGTAAGGTGGCCATATCCCATGATAGCTCTATTCAAAATGTCATGCTAGTTGAATCCCTTGCCTACAATCTTCTTTCCGTATCTAGACTTGCCGACTTTGGTTTTAATGTGCTATTCACGAAAGTAGATTGCCAAGGGTTTCGTCAAGATAATCATAACATGGTCTTCACCGGTTTCCGTAGAGGTGATCTATATATTGTCGATTTCACTAAAATATCCAAACCTCGTACTTGTCTTATTGCAAAATCTTCTAAAGGTTGGCTTTGGCATAGAAGACTAGGACATGTTGGCATGCGTAATCTAGACAAGCTTATCAAAGGTGATCATATACTTGGTGTTAAAGATGTTATCTTTGACAAAGATAGACTCTGTAGTGCTTTTCAAGCCGGAAAGCAAGTAGGTAGAAGTCATCCCGTTAAGAATGTCATGACTACTAGGAGACCACTCGAGTTACTTCACATGGATCTATTTGGTCCCAATGCTTACAAGAGTCTCGGTGGAAATTCCTATGGTCTAGTTATAGTTGATGATTTTTCCATATTTACGTGGGTATTCTTTCTTGATGATAAGTCACAGGTACAAAAGATCTTCAAGAACTTCGCTCTCAAAGCGCAAAATCAGTTTGGAGTGAAGATCAAGAAGGTTCGGAGTGATAACGGATCGGAGTTCAAGAACACCCATGTAGATACCTTTCTTGACGAAGAAGGTGTTTCACATGAGTTCTTGGCTACGTACACGCCTCAACAAAATGGAGTTGTTGAGAGGAAGAACCAGACTCTTTGAGATGGCAAGAACGATGCTTGACGAATACAAGACGCCAAGACACTTTTGGGGAGAAGCCGTGGCAACAGCATGTCATGCCACAAACCGACTCTACTTGCACAAGCTTCTCGGTTTCCTACTCGGTTACGGATCGAACTCTCACACTTACCGTGTCTACAACAGCTTCACTCGAAAAGTTGAAGAGACAGTAGATGTGAAGTTTGATGAATCTAATGGTTCGCAAGTCAAACAATTGCCAAATGATGTAGGAGATAAAGATCTTTCGGAAGCTATCCAATACTTGTCCATCGTCAAGATTCGTCCCATGGAGGTGAAGGAAAGTACTTCGTCAACTCAAGTGGAAGCTCCTACTTCATGTCAAGGTGAACCTCAACATGACATAGAGGCATCCACAAGCGGTACACGACAAGATGAAGAGGAGGAAGTACATCATGAAGATCCACCACAACCTCCTTCACCACCACCTCAAGGAAACGACACCTTCAACAACAACGAAGATGAAGGAGATGATGATGATGAAGAAGCTCCACCATCCAACAAGCCGAAGCTACCCCGAGTTCGAGCAAGAGTGACCAAGAACCATCCTCTAAACCAAATCTTTGGTGACATACAAACCGGGAGAATCACTCGCTCTAAAACTCGATTAGCTAATTTTTGTGAGCATTATTCTTTAATCTCTAGCATTGAACCCTTGAAGGTAGAACAAGCTCTTGAAGACCCGGATTGGGTGAACGCAATGCATGAGGAGGTTCACAACTTCGAGAGGAACGAAGTGTGGACACTCGTGGAGAAGCCCAAGGACGAGCACAACATCATCGGAACCAAATGGGTGTTTCGGAACAAGCAAGATGAAGACGGTCAAGTTGTACGCAACAAGGCGCGTCCCGTAGCCCAAGGATATACGCAAGTCGAAGGTATGGACTATGGTGACACCTATGCACCCATTGCTAGACTTGAAGCTATTCGCATTCTTCTTGCTTATGCTAATCACCATCATATCACGCTTTATCAAATGGACATTAAAAGTGACTTTTTAAATGGTGAGATTGAAGAAGAGGTCTATGTCAAACAACCCCCTGGTTTTGTGAATCCTAAGAAACCTAATCATGTTTGCAAGCTTCGTAAAGCTCTTTATGGTCTTAAGCAAGCCCCACGCGCTTGGTATAAATGCTTAACGAAGTTTCTCATTGAAAAGGGTTTTGAAATTGGTAAAATTGACGTAACCTTATTCACTAAGAGAGTTAATGGTGAATTGTTTGTGTGCCAAATCTATGTGGATGATATTATCTTTCGATCTACTAACCCACAATTTAGTGAAAGATTTGGAAGGTTAATGTCCGAGAAGTATGAGATGTCCATGATGTGAGAGCTGAAATTCTTTCTTGGTTTGCAAATCAAGCAAACGAGAGAAGGAACTTTCATTTCTCAAACCAAGTATACCAAGGACTTGATCAAGAAGTTCAACATGCAAGAGTGTAAAGGTATGAAAACTCCTATGCCTACTAGTGGACATGTTGATCTTACCAAGGAGAACGAACCGGTTAATCAAAAAGTTTATCGATCTATGATTGGTTCATTGCTATATCTATGTGCTTCCCATCCCGATATTATGCTTAGTGTTTGCATGTGTGCTAGATATCAAGCCGCACCTAAAGAGTGTCATCTTTTGGCCGTGAAACATATTGTGAGATATTTGATACAAACACCAAACTTTGGCATTTGGTATCCCAAGGGATCTTCCTTTAACCTTGTTGGCTACTCTGATTCGGCCTATGCCGGTGACAAGGTTGATAGAAAATCCACCTCGGGTACATGTCAATTTCTTGGTAGATCTCTTGTGTCTTGGTCCTCCAAGAAACAAAACTCGGTATCTCTATCTACTGCCGAAGCTGAGTATATTGCCGCGGGATCGTGTTGCGCTCAATTGCTATGGATGACACAAACGCTTCAGGATTATGGAATCCATGTGAAAAATGTTCCATTACTTTGTGGCAATGAAAGTGCTATTAAGATCGGTCATAATCCTGTGCAACACTCTCGAACTAAGCATATTCAAGTTCGACATCATTTCATTCGTGATCATGTTGCCAAAGGAGATATTAATCTTAAGCATCTTCGTACCAACAAGCAATTGGCCGATATCTTTACTAAGCCACTTGATGAGAAAGTGTTTTGTCACTTGAGGAGTGAGTTGAACATCCTTGATGCTTCAAACTTTAGCTAGACTCACTCGTTTGCATGCAAGGGTATGAGCTTACATGATACTTCCATGATACTCTTGACATGTTATCTTATACCATGGAATTCTATGCTCCCTTGTATTGAATCTAATCTTTTATAGGTACTTGGAAGAACTTCATTCCACAAGATTGCCATCAACTCCAATCATAAGCAATCTTGTCATGACCAAGTATCCACAACCCCTCTTGATGATGGAAGGAAGAGGACAACAAAAACATATCCTTGACACATATTTGAACTTCACAATTATTATCGTGTCATATCATGTTCTTCCTTGCATGACTAACCTATGTAGGTGATGAGTGAACCAAAACAAGAAGGATTGCTCCCAACTCAAGATGAACTTCATCAACTTTGAGCATCCTCAACAAGTTCACCTACAAACCATGTCATCAACATCACTCAAAGGTATGTACTCATATCCTTGAAAAAGCTTACTCCAAGTCATGAGATAAAGCAACTCAAGTGATATGAAAACATTAAAATGCTTAATCGAAAAATGGCAACCCCATTTTGAGCTTAACGATGAGTATGACCTATGATCAAGTATTCTTGCTTGGCTCCTAAGTCAATATACTCTAATATAGGTGACCTAGTCACCGCCCATCATCTAGATTAAGTATCTTGTTTGGTTCATTCTCTATTTGCATGATTTCTTGGAACCACTCAAATCTTCTCTAGTTGATGTCTCTTTGTAAAGTCTTTTGCATTTTCTTTGACAATCATTCTAACACTTTGTTACAAGTTTTCCAAATCAATTTGCAAGTTACTCAAACATTGCCAAGTCTCTGTTTAGCCCTCGGAGCCTCCGATACAAATGACTCGGTTCTACCGATTTATCAGATGAGATGCATAACAACATCTCGGTTCCACCGACTTGTTTGTCTCGGAGCCACCGATTTGATGTCTTCTCTAGTCTGTGTTCATGTTAGGTAAATTCTTATTTTCTTCGTGATCCTACAAGTGACATTTTCATTTCTTCGATGATCCCTCATTTAAAAAAAAGGGGGGAGAAACTCTATTCTAGGATCCCTAACTCAAAGGAGGAGAAGTCTTACAAGTTCTCAAATGAGCCAAAGGGGGAGAAATTATTTTCAATAATACCCTCAGTTTTGATGCTCTCTATAATCTTCATTTCTATGAACCCTACATTCCATGACCCTTGTTCTCAAGGATCCCTTCTTAATCGATGATCCCTGTATCTAACCCTGTGTATGGACCTTTTTGGAAATTAATGCCAAAGGGGGAGAAATACCAAAGCTTCAAAAGCTAAAGGAGGGGTTACATGCTTATGCAAGGGGGAGATATAATCAAGGGGGAGAGGAGAATATCAAAGCTTATACTTATATAGACAACGGGAGAATACCAAAGTAGGGGGAGAAAAATATGTCTGTTTCATTTGTTATTCTCATGTTAGAATTTTCTCACCCTATCCAATCCCAATATCTAAATGCTAAGATTCATAGGGAGAGGATGACCTACTATTCCATATCTAGGGGAGAAAGTTCTAAATGATCTTGGAGACATATCAATCTTAAGGAATACTACCTTCTATATGTTCTCTACATCTTGGTACTATTGAGTTCTATTGCTTTTTGATTGGTAGAATACTCTTGTATTTCCTAACATTGTTTTCTCAAGTGTATCTCTACTACAAGAATGCTCAAGAACTTAAGGTAAGTATATGCATCATATCCTTGATCAAGATGATCTCTTCCTTCTTGCACATAGTGTTTGCAAGAGTGAAGTCTTGAACAAGGATACACCTCACTCATATATATTTGATGCATATAGCCAAGGTACACATGACTCATTATATCCCTTCTACTATATGTGTGTCCATGCATTCCAAAGCAACTATCCTTTAAAGGGATTGCACACATTTAGGGGGAGCAAGTCTAAGTCATGTGTCTCTCAAAGTCTTCATTATATCCATGAATATCTTTATTTGAAGCTTTGATTGTATGTTGTCATCAATTACCAAAAAGGGGGAGATTGAAAGCACAATGTACTCCCTTGGTGGTTTTGATAATTCATGAAAACATACATTGTCTCTTGGACTAATACTTTTACCTAGTGTATTTCAGATAAAGTCCACAGAGAGGGTTGGCAAAAGGATTGTGGAGAAACCCCAAGATACAAGGGAATGGATTGGCAAAGCTTCAAGCAAGAGGACTCTACATTTTACTTTGTGAGAAATCACTTTGAGTACATAGGAAAGCCAATACTATTAAAAGGGGGTAAGGTACTGTTGGTGAACAAGATGCTCCACGTGCACAAGTGATAGTCACCAAAAACACCCACAAACTCATCCACAAAAGTCTGTCCAAGCCAAACATCCAAAATCGGCGCAACCAACAATTCCCACTCGGTGCCACCGATTCCCAAACTCAGACAGACCCATGCCAAACCCTAGCCATTCGGTGCAACCGATTCTGCATCGGTGCCACCGAGTTCAGTTGCCAACTTTCTGGTTAGCTATTTTCAAGAATCGGTACCATCGAGTTTTGCCAGTCGGTCTCACCGAGATTTGGACTAACTTCCTGGTTAGCCATTCACAACAATCGGTACCACCGAGTTTTGTGAATCGGCCTCACCGAGTTTTTGGACCAACTCTCTGGTTAGGCATTGTCAAGAATTGGTACCACCGAGATTTGAAAATCGATCTCACCGAGTTGTGCAATCTGATCATTGGTCACATAATCGGTACAACCGAGAGTTATGTATCGGTCTCACCGAGATTCAAAAGTTACTGCCTTTTGGTCACTTTGGTACCACCGAGTTTTATACTTCGGTGTCACCGAGTTGGTCACTTTAGGTGTAACGGTTGGATTTTTGGGGATGCCTATATATACCCCTTCACCACCACCCACTCCAAAGAGAAGCACTCAGAACTATTCCATACTTGCCCCATCCAATTTTCTGAGAGAGAGCCACCTACTGATGTGTTGAGATCAAGCCATTCCACTCTATCCATATGAATCTTGATCTCTAGCCTCCCCAAGTTGCTTTCCACCAAATCAATCTCTTCCACCATAGCCAAATCTGTGAGAGAGTGATTGTGTGTTGAGGAGTCTATCATCTTGAAGCACAAGAGCAAGGAATTCATCGACATTGCCGAGCCTATTACCTTTTGGAGGGTGGTGCCTCCTAGATTGGTTAGGTGTCGCTTGGGAGCCTCCTACTTCGTGTTGTGGAGTTGAACCAAGAAGTTTGTACGGGCAAGGAGATCGCCTACTTCGTGAATATCTACACATAGTGAGGCTAGTCCTTCGTGAAGAGCTACTTCATGGACCCTTATGGGTGGAGCCCTCCGTGGACTCTCACGACCGTTACCCTCCGTGGGTTGAAGACTCCATAAACATGGACGTACGATAGCACCACCTATCGGAACCACGGGAAAAATCTTCGTGTCCCTCATGCGTTTGATCTCCCTATCTCAACTCCTTACTTCCATGTGCAATGTCTTTATTTTCTGCTGCCATACTTGTTGACTTGCATGTGTAGGCTGTGCTAGACTTGCTTTAATTGCTAAAATCTACCAACCAATTAACTTGGGAAAAGGTTAGGTTTTAAATCCCTGCTAGTAGTCTATTCAACCCCCCTCTAGACACACACTTCTAGTGATCCCACAGCCGCGTGCTCCAGAGTACACTTTTGGCCGGCATGGGCGCGTCCTGACGCGCTCTTGGGCGCCCACTTGTGTCCAAAAGCTGCTGGGGAACTAAACAATGCGGGAAGTAGCATTGGATGCCCTGGTTGCCTGATGGGAGAGAGGAGAGGCTGAGAGAGAGGGAGAAAAGGGCTGTCCAGGGGGTGCAAATGGGGTTTTCACCCCTCAATCATGTAGTTGTGGCCATGCAAGATTTACTGGAGGTAGAGGAGGGTCATGAGGGACTGTGGTAAAAATTTGGGCCCAAGGAGAACTCATCTGGGGCTCCATCCATTGTCCACAAAATTGTTGCAGAAGGTGTTTGATGAGTGTTCGAGATAGCCAAGTTGGTCTACTTGACATGAGATTTAACAGGATTGAGAAATAGGACTAAATGAGCTTGATCACAAGTTTTGAACACATTTAGAGAAAGTGTCCAATGTAAAAGTTTCAAACCCTAGAAATGGGCAGAAATGGTGTTGCTTAGATCTAGCTAAGCAAAACAATTCTCCTTGATGCACCACTTAGTGTGGTGGCATAATTTGGGGATTAGAGCATGCCCAAAAAGTTTGGGACCAAATGGGGAAACTTGACAATGCAAAAATCTCCAACTCTTGAAATCAGCAGAAAGGGGTTTGGGGGGATTTGGACAAGTGCATATGTTCTCCTTAATGCAACACTTGGTGTGGATGCATTATTGGAAGATTATAACATGTCTACAAAGTTTGGGATCAATAGGAGAAACTTCACAATGTAAAGTTGTTCAAATTTGATTTTGGACAGAGAGGGTTTTCGGATATTTTGGTGAATCAAAACATTGAGGATTGAGATGAAACTTTGCATGATCATCACATATATCATGTGTGATATGCTACAATTTTCCTAGAATTATTTGAGAATATTTCTTGTAGAAATATTTCAAAAGGTTGAAACAGACAGAAAAGGTTTTGAAGTGTTTTGTCCAATATTGTGAACATGACCATGTGTTCAAACTCTTATATATGGACAATATATGTCCACTCAGTGTCCCTAAATTTTCTCAAATATTCTGAAAGCATAAAAATAAATTTTCCCTATAAAAGACCATTTCTGGCGTTAAGAAAAAGCCTTTAAATAAAATAGGAAAATAATCTTTAAAAATAATATTTTGTGGTTTTGGGGAGTTATATATAGTAGGTTCCAAATAAAGTCTTTGTGGCAAAACAATCCACCCAATTTGAGGACTTGTAGTACAAACCTCAATTCAGGGGTTTTGGAAACCTAATTTGAATAAATCCATTTTGGTCAAAATAATATTTTATAAAAATAGTTTTATGTCCTATACACATGGCATGATCATTGGGCAAAGATTTGGATCAAGGAGATGAGTTTTGAGAGTAGGAGGGATTTAATGAATATAGAGCACCAGCAAGCAAACAAGCAATCAACACTCAAGTCAAACACCACAAGCACAGAAAAAGTTTTAATTGGCCCTAATTTTTGAGTCATGCTAACTTAGTCATGAGGCAAAACACAGGGTGTGACAGGCCTACCCCCTTACAAGAATCTCGTCGCCGAGATTCCTAGGCTAGGCGCTGAAAAGATGCGGAATTTCAGAGGTGAGGTAGTCTTCACGTTCCCATGCTGGGTAGTGACATCTAGATGTCTCGCTCTAGACAAGAAGGTTCAAGGTCTTGGCATAGATTCCGTTGACGGGGAGGCCCTTGACTCCCTTTAGGCAGGAGATCTTCAGTTGCAGGCAGTCTTCATCCTTGAGAGTGTCTAAGCGCGTCATACTAGGCCTCTCGTCAAGATCTTCTGCTGGAGTAAGTTGCCCCGGTATGCTCTCCATTCATCTTCGGCCTTTTTCCTTCATCGTCTCGGAAACATGCTTCTGGCAACCTTCGAGTGTTTGGTCTTCTGGTCTCTCAGTAGCCATTTGTGGGAAGGTTTTTGGTCGACTCTCATCCCTAAGACTAAGCTTAGAGATTTGACGCGAAAATGGTTCCTACCTCCCAGGAAATTTTTTAAGGGGTCCTAGATGAGCTGGCCACCTGAAAGTATAGACCGACCATCCAATCCCCAAGGTCTGAGGCTTGGCAAGTGGGGTGAACTACCTTTGGCAGGTGGATCCTCATGATCCCGTCAGGGTCATGCCCATGATTGGAGCAAAAAGGGGCCAATAATGAAGTCATGACAGTTGTCCCACCTCATTCTAGGTCTTGAAAGGATAGGGAAGTCATGCTCATCGTGCATCGTCAAAGTGGTGGAGTGAGGGGTGCTATCAGCTCCTCGGTCCCTTCCTAGTCAGGAACTGATAGGTGATCGTTAAAATAAGGGGCTCTTCAATTTCTCTTGTGGTTTAAAGGCTCCATCGTGCTTGAACGTCGGTGCTTCTTGACAGAGTCTAGCTGATGTAGCCAGTAGAGGAGTGGCGGTTGACTTTTCTTGCTTCTTCTTCTTTGTCGTCGTGGTTTCCCAACCGTAGTTGTTCTTCATCTTGCTTGGTTAAGAGTGTGTTCTGATGCAGGGAGAGTGCTTCGAGGAGTCCCACTTCTTCAAGGTAAAACCTTACACTTGAGAAGTATGGCAATTGGTGTTCCTAGGCTGGTCCAAACAAGACTAAGGTGTTCCTTCCTCTCATTGGGTAGATAAGTATGTCATCCATGAGGACAACAACATATTTCACCAAGTATCACACAAGCACATTGCTCGTGGGATATGTGAGAGGAGAGGGCATTTGCTCCGGATGGTCCCCGTCCAGGGGTTTGTGGTCCATCGAAAGCTGGTACTTTGTGTCCATTTTCCTCATGGACATGATTTGTGGTGGTCGAGGTGGAGTATCGACCATAGTCTTTTGACTTAGAGCCAGAGCCTATGGTCATAATCCGAACATATTATGTCTCGGTAAAGCTTCGGGTTTTCAAGGAGCTTAGGATGCGAGTGAATGTCTATGGTCTTATCCTTGAGGACAATTCTTTAGATGCCTATAGTACTACCTACTGCTCCAAACAAAATCACCCTATCTTATTGAAGGTATCATCTCATATAAGTCAACTCCAACATCACTCATGCTATTCAACTCCAAGGTTTGAGAAAAGGACTAAACCAAAATCTGATATGTTATTCTACAGCTAACTCAAATATATCCCTATATAAAAATCCTCGGGAAGCATACAAGCCGCTAAGCTTGATTGTGGTACTACAAATCCAAGTATTCAACTAATATATCCAAGGTCTAAGGTGGTGCATCTCTATGCTAAGGAAACACATAATGTACAAATCCAAGATCTTGTTTCCATCCTAATGAATCAGGTTTAATCGTTCCACGAATACCATCCACTATTACATGACCTATTACTGCTATAAATCCAATACTGGTGACGTTCCAAAAATCTCCAAATTTCCTAAATCCCCAAATTCCAGAAGGAACTATCTCATCATAGTATAACCAGCAATTCCCATCATGATGATCTAGCAATCTCCGATGTTAGGTGCATATGGATCCTTGAATCAATCCTGACAACCATCCAATATTCCTGGTTTGTCTTCCATCGGGAAACATGGTATCAAGATCAAGATCATCGTACTAAATCCAAATTACTCCGAACCACGTGGTTTGATTGATCTCGAGCACCTATTAGAATTACCTATTTAATCCAAGGTTTACCTCTAGTAAGAATTTCCTACTAGTTACTCCAGTTACTATTGTAACATCATCAATATTACTTGCCAAAGTCAAGTCATTTATCCACCAATAATTTCAGCTTGTGATCATATTTGTCCTACTAAATCCAAGTTACTCAAGGGAGAAACAAATTATGCTACTCTATCAACTTTGATCCACCAAGTTCGTTTACCAACATAAGGGCCTTATGATACACCAAGGGGTCTCAACTGCTTCCTCAAGATATCTATTACAACCTCGTCAAATTATCAGCCTACTAATTACGTATCCCCAAAACAATCTTCCCTATGGCATCATCAGTTCAAGTGCTGGCTTAGGAATAAAAGGCATTTGTCCACTACAATCACTAGTCCCATAATGAACCCAGTGCTAAGCAGGGTTTATAGAGGCTCAATTGGCGTTCTGGCAAATCCGTGTATTAAACACGAGATCAGAGGCTTGAGCTGGGGAAGCTTGCGAGGTCTAGGTTGGGCTAGGGAGGGGTTTCCAATCTTGAGGGAAACACATAACTCTACGGGATTGCATCTGGTTGAGTACGTTGTAGTCGAAGTCTTCAATGCTAGTTGTCCGTCGAGGTGGATCCTTGGTGCATCCTATCTTGATGGTCTTCAGTTGACGAGAGGGGGGAGAGGGAAAGTAGCATAGAGGAGAGGTGCCTAAAAGGGGGTGTTGTAGTGCAGGTGCAATCAAGCAAGTGCCGAAAAGGCCAAACATAAACATCAAGGTAAAGCAGGTGATATAGTCACCTACTTGTTGCTTAGGGAAAAAGTGCGACCTTCACCAAAGCACAACAATCAAAACAAGCAACACACATCATGGCTCCATTCGAACCATCGCACGGACTCGACTTCGCATGGGGGGGATACACAACTCATCCTACCCTAGGGGTTCTCGGACTCAGTAGTTGTACTTGCTTCGTGTCTGGGAGAGGAGCCCGCTAGGTCTTCTGGGTCTTCTTCAGGTGTCGCTATGTCTCTTGTTGTTCTTTGTCGAAACAATCTGGGTTGTGCTTGAAGAGTCCTTGACAACTTCATATCTGCTGAGTGGATGATCAAGGTGATTCTTCACAGCTGTTGTTGACAGGGTCTTTTGGTGTCTTCGTAATCGTGACAAGGCCTTCTTGCCTTCTGAGACGTCGAGGGTTCCAGGTAGGCAATCTTTTATGCAATGACATTAACAAGGCATGGTAGAGTTATATCCTGCCGGTCTCGTTGACGATATCATCGGCACCAAGAGCGGGGGATGATGAGGACCGTTTTCCTGCTCACTATAGTGAGGCGGACCAAATGGCGAAGTTCTCATCTACCGGTGGTTGCCGACACGTCATTGTTAATGAAAGGATTTGCTCTATTAGCGATGCATGTAATGATCTTGCATATCTTATGCCCTGGTCATTGTAGGCTGAGGTGGCATCATCCTGGGGCAGTGTCGAGGGTGTCACCATCTTCCTAGTCTTGATGTCTTCATCCCTCGAGAAGGTATTTTCTGTTGGCATCGTCTCTTCGTGGTGTTATCAAACTTGTGTGGATGTCTGGCAAGGTAGCTTCCTTCCGGGTTACCCATGAGGATTTTCAAGGAATCGAGCGGTTAGGGGCACAAGGGTAGTAGCGACCGTTTGCAAAGTTTTGAAAAGCAGATGAGGAGAGCTAAGAGAAAAATGGTGGAAGTGCTGAGACAAAAACCTTTGCTTCCTTTGAAATTTTAGGAGAGGTGAGAATTATAGTGGTTTTGTAAGTAATTTTGACGGGCCTGGAAAAATAGTTTTGTCCTAACTAACGCCCATGCTAACTAAGGGCTTCCTATAGTCAGGATGGCTCTAATACCAGCTCTGTGGGGACCCCGACTCACAAGTCGAGATCACCGAATGAACGTGCACAGTGATCCCAGAGATCAATGCTCACTGAACACACAGAAACTGAGTAACAAGAGTCTTACATCCATTACGTACCGATTTACTCGAATGTGGCTTATATGGCCAAGTCTTCATATGATTGCAGCGGAAATCTTCAACAATAGCGTGAACCCATGCCATCTGCCTTAACCCTACAGGCATTCTGACTGGGAAGCGTCCTAGCTCGCATGTTCGTCACCAAGGTAATCTTCATCATGACCTGATCTTTCATGCCTGGCCAATAAAATAACCAGTGGCAAGCCAATGAGTACTTTGAATGTACTCGCAAGCAACCCATGTTTGGAACAAGGTTCAACAGAGTTTGATATAGCACTAAGTAGGTAATTTTGCAAAAAGCTAATTTTGAGTGCAGTGACATGATCAACTAACTTATGTAAGCATGCATCAACAGTTGGCAGATATGCATATGAACAAGTTATAGATATCATCATAAGCAAGGGGTTGAACATCACATGTTCAATCATTTCATCAAGTCTTCCGACTTAGCTCAAGTATCTCTTTGTCACACACACACCATGTTTTGTGAAAACATCTGGACGTAGTTTAAGTAGCACCACCAAACTGTCCTCACTAGTAATGTGGGATCTCTGTCAGCATCGACCAAAGTAATCAACAAGGACCCTTCCCATATGGGGGTAGAGTGGTTGTACATGTAAGGTTGGGACGGTCGACAAATCTTAAATCTAATCCGTTTTCGAAAACACACACTCTCACTTGCTCCGGTACACCACTTCTTTCTCAAATGGTTACCTAACTCAACATCATCTCCCTCGGGCATTAGTGGCACCCGACGGGGTTCTCGAAAAGTCTTTGAAATCACTTTTGTTTCCATCACCATGCATATTCCCGTCCCACTTGCATAGCATCTACTAAGCATCCTATCCACTCCCACCCGCACAACCCTCATACGGAGGTAGGGTCATGCACGATGCACGTATCAACGGTAAAAGTATCAGAGGCATCCCACCGTAGTGGTCACCACTCCAACATGATCAACATCACGAAATAAAGTGCTATATGCCATGCATTAAAAGGGTTTCATAGTCATGGTCAAAGGGCTGCTTGCCTGGCTTAGCAAAGTCTTCGAGGTCTTCACACGCTTCCGATGCAACTCCGAGCACTCCATCTACTTCGTCAACTACCGTCGGAAACAACCACAATAAGCAACGCAACAAGCAAAGAAATAAAAGTACTCTATAAATAGGAAATATATTTTCCTAGGATGTCTTTGGTCATAAGAAAATGACTAAGGAGGTTTCTTTGGATGTGGATCAAGGGGGAGTCCTGAATGGTGGGAATGAAGGAAATGATGATCCTATAAGATGTCCACAGAAAATATTTTTATAAAAATGAGTGGAGGCACTCATCAAATAGGGCATGATTTTAGAATAATTTAGAAAGTGGTTTCACTGGATTTGGAGTTGGGATGAATTTCCTAGGGATTTGCAAAGTGGGTCACAAATGAAGAAATGGTCCAATAATTGACATAGCAGAATAAGTGTAAGGAAAAATGTTTACCACTTAGTGCATGAATTTAGATACACCTAGGAACTTGAATCACTCCATTTGGAGTTGATTTGAATCCCCTAGAGATTTTGCAATGCGGGACCTTCATAGTTCAAATTTGAATTTGAGTTTGAACTACACAGAAAAGTTTGCTCTAAAAATGTGCAATGCACATATTTGGATAGGACATGATTTTAGGAATCTATAGAAACATGAATCACCAAATTTGGAGGTCAAATGAATATTCTATGATTTATTTTGTGCCACTGGAAAACAAAATGGAAAAAGGAATTACCAAAAAGGCCAACCTGCGCCCAGGGCGCAAGTTAGCAAATGGGTCGGCCCTGCTGCCCGCTGAGCACGCGCACGGCCACGCCGGAGGCGTATTCTCTGGAGTGCGCCTTCTCAGTAGGGAGGCACCCGCGGTCAACCCGCGTGCACTTGAAATGGCGGGCCTGGCCGGCTAGGTCGCCGACAGGTGGGCCCCGCCCGCGGGGTCTTCTCCCTCCTCTCGCTCGGGCAGAGGGGAGACAGGGGAGGCCACGACCGATCGTGCGCCGGTGCCTCGTCCCGGCGGCACAGGCCATCTCGGGCGACGCCTAGCACACCAACGGGCTCGGGAGGTTGCGTCGCTTCCATCCCAGTGCTTGGCACCTGCAGGGGACGGCCACAACACTGTCGGGTGAGATGGCCGCGCAGGAGGCAGCCGACTATCAGTGGCCACGAACGTCCGGTATCCCGGGGAGGAATAGAGGCGACGGATGGGCCTTGAGGCGGCGAGGGGGAGACATCGGAGTGGGCAGGGACGAGGGGGGGCTCGGCTTGGCATGAATTTTGGGCCGCGGCCGTCGGAGTTGCTTCGGCCATGAACGGGGATGGAGGGCAAGGGAGGAGCAATTGGGGCTCCAGGAGGCTGAAGGGAGGGAGAGAGAGACAGAGAGGGATAGCAGGGGCTCGGGGAAGGCTTCTTATAGGAAGGGCGACGGTTCATCGTGCGCCCGTGGGCCGGCTCGGTCGATGCCGCTGCTGGAGGGCTCGGGGGGGGGGTGCGGGAACGTGTCTATGGGCTTCGTGGACGTGGTCTACGTCCAGGGAGAGGAAGAGGGGGAGCGGGGGCGTTCAGGAGCCCACGCGTGCGAGGCTGTCCATTGGAGCCCGCGGCCGGCCGGCGCGCGTGCGAGGAGGGGACAGAGGAGGGAGAGAGAGAGGAGGGGGACAGGGGCCTTGCGTGTCCCGGACGTCCAGGGGCCTCGACTGGCGCGCTGGGAAGGCCCGAGGTGGACAGGGGACGCGAGGTCAGCGCTCGGATGCTCTGCCGCATGCTCCATAGCACACTTTTGGCCGGCATGGGCGCGCCCACTTGTGTCCAAAAGCTGCTGGGGAACTAAACAATGCGGGAAGGAGCATTGGATGCCCTGGTTGCCTGATGGGAGAGAGGAGAGGCTGAGAGAGAGGGAGAAAAGGGCTGTCCAGGGGGTGCAAATGGGGTTTTCACCCCTCAATCATGGAGCTGCGGCCATGCAAGATTTACTGGAGGTAGAGGAGGGTCATGAGGGACTGTGGTAAAAATTTGGGCCCAAGGAGAACTCATCTGGGGCTCCATCCATTTTTCACAAAATTGTTGCAGAAGGTGTTTGATGAGTGTTTGAGCTAGCCAAGATGATCTACTTGACATGAGATTTAACAGGATTGAGAAATAGGACTAAATGAGCTTGATCACAAGTTTTGAACACATTTAGAGAAAGTGTCCAATGTAAAGTTTCAAACCATAGAAATGGGCAGAAATGGAGTTGCTTAGATCTAGGTAAGCAAAAAAATTCTCCTTGATGCACCACTTAGTGTGGTGGCATAATTTGGGGATTAGAGCATGCCCAAAAAGTTTGGGACCAAATGGGGAAACTTGACAATGCAAAAAATCTCCAATTCTTGAAATCAGCAGAAAGGGGTTTGGGGGGATTTGGACAAGTGCATCTATTCTCCTTGATGCAACACTTGGTGTGGATGCATTATTGGAAGATTATAACATGTCCATAAAGTTTGGGGTCAATAGAAGAAACTTCACAATGTAAAGTTGTTCAAATTTGATTCTGGACAAAGAGGGTTTTGGGATATTTTGGCGAATCAAAACATTGAGGATTGAGATGAAAGTTTGCATGATCATCACATATATCATGTGTGACATGCTAGAATTTTCCTGGAATTATTTGAGAATATTTCTTGTAGAAATATTTCAAAAGCTTGAAACAGACAAAAAATGTTTTGAAGGGTTTTGTCCAATATTTTGAACATGACCATGTATTGAAACTCTTATATATGGACAATATATGTCCACTGAGTGTCCCTAAATTTTCTTAAATATTTTGAAAGCATAAAAATAAATTTTCCCTATAAAATACCATTTCTGGCCTTAAGAAAAAGCCTTTAAATAAAATAGGAAAATAATCTTTAAAATTAATATTTTGTGGTTTTGGGGAGTTATATATATAGTAGGTTCCAAATAAAGTCTTTGTGGCAAAACAATCCACCCAATTTGAGGACTTGTAGTACAAACCTCAATTCAGGGGTTTTGGAAAACCTAATTTGAATAAATCCATTTTGGTCAAAATAATATTTTATAAAAATAATTTTATGTCCTATATACATGGCATGATCATTGGGCAAAGATTTGGAGCAAGGAGATGAGTTTTGAGAGTAGGAGGGATTTTATGAATATAGAGCACCAGCAAGCAAACAAGCAATCAACACTCAAGTCAAACACCACAAGCACAGAAAAAGTTTTAATTGGCCCTAATTTTTGAGTCATGCTAACTTAGTCATGAGGCAAAACACGGGGTGTGGCAGAACCAATGGCACCTGCGTCTTCGCGGGGTCCCTCGAAGGTGAAGAAGACGACCTCCAAGGGAGGCGGGCCCGAAGTAGCATGCCGCCAATCCTCCCGCCTCTCTCAAGCCAAAGCTTCTCCCGTCAAGCGATGGAGGGTTATAGGGGTGGAGCCGAGCCCCTCGTCAAGCCCAACTTCTCTGCCAAGCTCGCCCTTGCCAGGAGTCCCGGTTCCTCCGCCAAGTTCCGCCCCTCAAAGTCTGAAAAGAGGCAGATCAACTCCGCCGCCTGCGTCGTACGAGTTCCGCCCCTAACGGGCTCCATGTTCATTGCTTCGGAGTAAGTCATTCGATCACAATCTTTGTCGAAGTCTTTATCCTTGATTTTCTTGATTGATCTTGTATGGTTGATTCTGACAGGGATGAGGACGAGGAGACCCTTGCGCATAGGGCCAAGCGGGCCAAATCCGCGGCAGGGCCGGATTCCGCGGTAAGCATGAGCCCGACAGGAGACACGGAGGAGAACCCCGCGCCTAGCCCCCGGTCCAGCCCTCTTTGCGAAATCGAAGCGCAGACCTCGTCCATTGACAGGGATGAGGAAGGACGTCTCCCTACACCCGATAGGGAGATGGGAGAAAAATATCACGGAGAGGCTCGCTAGGAGGAACCTGCCCTTCAAGATTTCTCGTCAACCATCGCCCGTGAGAAAGATTCACTGGCAAGGGCCTCCACCGAAGAGCTTTCCGTGTTGAGGTTATCACCAAAAGGATGGTGACAGACCGCACGCCGGCAACTACTGTTGCCGGGGAAGGGGATGTCCTTTCGCAGCAACCTCCATCGGGTATCTCACTTACCTGCATTTTTATTTTTCCTGTTCTCTCCCCTTACGTGCCTTATTGATTTCTGATTTCCATACTTCTGTTTATTGCTCTAATCTGCAGCTCCGCTACTTCAAGAGCCTGAGTTGCTGGAAGAGGTGGCTGATATTGGGAAGGATGCTGCCGTGGAGGCGATGAAGATTCCTGCCGCGGAGGGACACGGGCAGGTTGCCGGGGATGTTCAGGGGTCCTCAGAAAGGACAAAACAAAACCCCGGCAGCGCGCCTGGACCGGATACAGTGGTTGAGGAGAAGACTCCCCTTCTATCCATGGGGCCCTCCTCGCCTAGCTATCCCCTGGCATCGGCTGTGCGATCTCCCCAGAGCCACCTGGCGTTGGTTACTGCTCAGCTGGGTCCCTCAGTTGCTGGCTCACCCTTTTCAGTAGGCATAGACCTTGATGAGGAAATCAATAGGATCCTGGCGCGGCTGTCTCAGAGGTTCGAATGAGCTGATGGTACTGCTGATGGCGCCAAGGATCTGGCCTTTCTGGAATCGGTAGCAGCAGGGCTCAAGGACGTGCAGAGCAGGTATAGCCTCAACTGGCAGGCGGTCAAGGAACAGCGTGACTCGGCCAAGCTCGTGGACCAGCAGCTGAGGAACAAAGGGAGCGAGCTGCGAGAGTGGTGGTTGCACGAGACGCTATCCATGGCCAAAAAGGACGTTCCCGCCTGGAATGCTCGACTGGCGGAGCGCGAAGCGATTTTGGACGCCAGAGACAAGAGCATTTCCTCCCAGGAAGGGGGCCTTGAGGCTACTCTCCGTGACAAGGATGAGGAGTTGGAGGCCCGCATCCGGCAGCATACCAAGGAGCTGGAGGGGAGCCACAAGAGCACTCTTGACGCATTTTCCCTGAAGTCCGCAGCCCAACTGAAAAAAGTGGCTGACGAGCTAGCTTTTGCATCTGCCGCCAAGGCCAAACTCGAGGTTCAACTGACCAATTCGACGGAGGACCTTGCTGGGTGTACCAAGGAGATCGAGGCCCTCAAGGAGGAAGCACGAAAGGTGGAAGCAACCCTGGGAGAGGCGCAGTCGCAGCTTTCCTCAAAGATCCAAGATCTTGATGTCGCGAGCGACACCATCTCTGATATGAAATCCAGGCTTGCTTCTTTGGAGAAAGACCTTGAATCTATCGGGGCCCGCGAGAAACTGCTGCTGACAGATTTGAACAGCGTGAAGACCCTCTAGAAGGATGCTGAAGAGAAGCTGGTGAACTTAATGGAGCAGCGCGACCTCTGGATCAATAGCATGGTTGACATCGCTGAGCGCCTTACTGCCCAGATTGCAAAGATGGACATGAAGAGCCGGGCCTTCACCGTCGGCAGACACAAGGCTCCAAGCGTCAAGCTGTCACTCTTCTTCGACGGCCTGATCGAGGGGTTGAAGACGTACGAGGAAGACAAGGCCGTCTGCTTTGCCAATGAATCCCGGAAGCTGGCACGCGACGCCCTCTTCCTGGTCCTAAGCAACCTCGCCTTCTTACACCTGGAGTTCGACCTCTCCGATGGTTTCAAGAAACTGTAGTCGGGCGCCGACACCTCTGCCGACGTGAAGAAGGCCGCCCCCAATGCTGACAGGGTCCTCGCAGTCCCAAGGACCCAGGGGAGCCACCGGGGTTAACTTTGAGCTTAGCTTGTTGTCATGTTGTCCTGTACTTAAGACACAGTAGGTATCTCGTATTAGGTCATGCACTTTCTTTATTTTAATGCTTGCTGAACTGATGTTTTTATGCAAACGTATGCTATCCCCTTCGTTTTCCTACTGGTGTTCGCATGGTTGTTTTTCTTGCGCGTTCCAGTTACCCGCCAACAACGTGTTGCCGCGATTGCTTTGAGGAACGGGTCCTTAGCATTCTGCTGGCAAGGGCACGCTGCCGGTGAGATTTCCCTTGGCGGCGTTGATGCTGCCGCGTATTTTGTTGAGCAGGCTCGAAACAAAACACGGGCGCAAACAAACACAGTAAGGTTCCATCACACACAAGACTTATCATACGAAACCTTTGGTTCGACGAAGGGGTACACAAATGTGAATTATATTGGAAGTTGATAACCATGTCAACTTAGCTTTTGTTATGGCTTTTCTTTTGCCCTAGCGCGTGCTTATCCACGTTCATAGCCCCTCCCTTCGTCCACCGGTGCCTCTCCTCTTCGTGTTCCCCGGGGCGCGCATTAGCGTGTACCCACTGCTGCCCTGAGAGGAAGGGAACGCGAAGAGAAGCGAAATGGAGAAACTTGGAGATCCGTTAGTCACGAGTACAATTCGCGGCACGAGTCTGCCGGGTTAATGTAAATGTTCATAACTGACGGGAACGGAGGAGAAAACGTGAATGGCCGAGCCCTCCCTCCTTTCCTTCGTGCCCAACAGCCTCCCGGCGACCTATGCGATGGGCGCATAGGCAGGTGGGACCTTGCCGTGGTTTTCTTGCCGGGGGCGTCAACCGGTGGATTCGCTCTAGCATTCGGCTCAGGATTTATCTTTGGCGGAACAAATGCAAGACCAACTTTCATGTGAGCTTATCGACACCGGTGGTATCACCGCCGTGCAGAGCAGATCACAAGCGGGGAAGGAGAGGGGAGAAGGGTATAGCCAAGTACCTCTTTCTTCCCTCGGCCTACCGGATTACGCCGCACCTCCCTGGGGTCAGGCGGGCTCATTTCTTTCCAGCGTTCCTTGCTCCGGTTTTGGCCGTGGGGGATGCGACGGCGGCGCCGCCTGTGCCCGCCGCGTCGCCCTCGATGCCTTGCTCGTTTGCCGCCGCAGTAGTACGCACGACGTTCACGACTACGTGCGAGAGGGCCTTCGAAGTGGATGGATGCGTGGTCGCGTCGGTCTTCTTCTTGAGAGCCATGGATGAAGGAGACGGCGATGAAGACCGACTCGCTGCTCACGAACTCGGGTTCGCACAAACGACGCGCCCCCTACCTGGCGCGCCAAAGATGTCGGGGCATGGATGCACACAATCACCTATGAGACAAGAGGTCCCTTTGTGGTTTGGCAGGGGGAGGTCACGTTGCACAAAGAGCGGAGACCATGAGACAGCGCGAAGATCGGGACACTGGTGTTTTACCTAGGTTCAGGCCGCTGTGGAGCGTAAAACCCTACTCCTGCTTTTGGTGGATTGATCAGAGGAACACGAAGAAAACACAGTGCTCAATCCCGGCAAGGGTTGCCGTCGGGGAGAGCCGCTACGTGAGTACAAGTATCCAAAGGTCCGAATCTTGAGCTAGGTTGCCTTGGGCCTCCTTTTATAGGGCAAGGGGCAACCACAGTGGCAAAACAGACATTGTCTGATGACTAGACAGCTAACAGAGCTTATCATACCTAACTCTGGCACTTAGGACAAAATGCCATTAATGCAGTCTAGGTGGCGTGCGGGGGTGCATCGTCGGCAAGCTTCTACCACCGCTTTAGCTACTATCGCACCACAGCTTGACACGCATATGGATGGGTGTCAAGGGGGTATAATCTGTCTTCCAGGGTGCTGCCACGTGCTTAGCGAGAGCCACTTAGCCACCTAGGGGCTCGACACCGCATCGAGAAGTGACTGGTGTTGAGATGCGGTGGAGCGGTGGCCGATCGGCTCGAGCTTGCCGATGGATGGCTTGCCGGGTCTTCCTGAAGGTGCACGCGCCTCGTTCCCCGACATGCACTGGGGATGTGCTTGGCGCGCTCCGTGCCTGTCCTGGGCTGTCGCGTTGGTCTTGCTGGCATTGCTTGGCCCATTGTAGGTCGTTGCTGTCGGAGTCTGGGTCTTGAATGCTTGCTTGGTTTGTGCGGTAGCTTTTCCCGGCGGGCTCAGGCCATGAAGGCTGGAGGCTTATTGTACGTGCACAAGTCAGGGGAAATGAACACCCATGTTTGTGTACCCAGACAATGATTCTCCCACAAGTCGAGATGAGACTCCAGACGAAAAATAAAGATGGGGGAGGCCAAATGAGCACACCATCCATTCAAAAAAATGAGAGGAAATGAGAGAAGGGACTTTGCTATCTTTTACCACACTTGTGCCTCAAAGTGGCACCATGCTCCTCATGTAGAGAGTCTCATGATATATAATTTTCATATGCTAGTGGGAACTACCTATTCATTATAACAAACTTGGCTTGTATATTCCTATGACGGGCTTCCTCAAATTCCCGAGGTCTTCATGAGCAAGCAAGTTGGATGCACACCCCACTTAGCTTCATTTGAGCTTTCATACACTTATAGCTCTAGTGCATCATTTGCATGGCAATCCCTACTCCTTACATAGACATCTATCGATGGGCATCTCCATAACCCGTTGGTACGCCTAGTTGATGTGAGACTATCTTCTCCACTTTTTACCCTTTGATATCTACCACCATAACATATTCCACCTAAATGCTATGTCCAATGGCTCATGCTCATGTATTGCGTGAAGAATAAAAAGTTGATGCATATTGAAAAAGTACGATCCAATTGCCTGACTTGGACATCGTGGTGCTTGACATTTGTATTAATGTGGTGAAGATGGAGCCATGCCTTGCTAATATATTAAGATGAATGGGGGGTAAACATTCCTTAAGGATCGTATACTTTTTAGGATTAATGATTCTATTTCTTACACTTTAGATATTGCTATGTTAATATTTGTTGATTCATCTTTTCTCAATGAGCATACACGCATAAGATTACATAATGGATAGCATGCCACATCAAAAATTGTGTTTTTATCATTTACCTACTAGAGAACAAGCAAGAATTAAGCTTGGGGATGCTTGATACGTCTCCAACGTATCTATAATTTTTGATTTTTCCATGCTGATATATTATCATTCCAGGATACTTTTTGGGTCTTTATTTACCAATTTATAACATTTTTGAGCACTAACCTATTGACCCAGTGCCCAGGGCCAGTAATTGTTTTCTGCATGTTTTTGGCTTTTCAGGTTTACAGTACCAAACGAAGTCCAATTGCCACGAAACTTTTTGATGATTTTTTCTGGACCAAAAGAAAACCTGGAAGCTTTGGAATGAGGCCGGGAGGCGCACGAGGGCCCCACCACACGTCAGGGCGCGCCCTAGGGGGGTCGCACCCTAATATGTGGTGGCTCCCTCGTGGCTCTCCCGACGTCCCTCTCTGGCCTATAAATTCTCTAATATTGCAAAAACCCTGAATGCAGTCCCAAAACCATTTTTCCACCGCCGCAAGTCTCTGCTCTGTCGCGAGGCCATCTGGAGCTCCGTTCCGGCACCCTGTCGGAGGGGGGTGGGTCGTTCACGGAGGGCCTCTACATCAACCTTGCCGCCATCATGACGATGTGTGAGTAGTTCACCACAGACCTGCGGGTCCATAGCTAGTACCTAGATGGCAATCTCTCTATCTCTTGATCTTCAATACAATGATCATCGCATCTTTGCTTTGATCTATCCGATGTAATCCTATTGTGCCGTGTGTTTGTTGGGATCCGATGAACTATGGGTTTATGTTCAGATTATTCATGAAAAGTATTTGAGATACCTCTGATTTATATTGTCTCTTAATTGCATGATCATTATAGCTTCATAATGCTCTCCGATCTATTGATGTGCTTTGGCCAAGTAGATTGATATTTTATCGGTGGGAGTGGTGCGTTGTGGTAGGTTCAACCTAACGAATTTCTATATCCCAGTGACAGAGTAGGGGACAAGATGCGTCTTTGTGTTGTTGCTACTAAGGATAACACGATGGGGTTTATTCATATTGCTTGAGTTTACTTTGTCTACATCATGTCATCGTTCTCCATGCATTACTTTGTTTTACTTAATACTCTAGATGCATGCTGGATAGCGGTCGATGAGTGGAGTAATAGTAATAGGTGCAGGAAGGAGTTGGTCTATTTGATTATGGATGTGATGCCTATATAAACATGATCATTGCCATGAAAATTGCATAACTATCTACTTTTCTATCAATTGCCCAATAATAATTTGTTAGCCAGCGTATGTTGCCTACACGAGAGATGCCGCTAGGGAAAACTATGGCCCCCGGGTCTATTCACTTATATATTTACAAACGCTACAATTAACTTGCTGCCTTTATTTACCTTTTATTTTATTTTGCAATTTATACTTATCAATAATTATCTACACAACTCATTTGCTTGCAAATAACGAGATCAAGGGGATTGACAACACTCTTGCCCGCGTTGGGTGCAAGTTGTTTGTTCATTTGTGTGCAGCCGCTGAAGACGGTTGAGGATTGATATTCCTATTGGTTCGATAAACCTTGGTTTCATAACTGAGGGAAATACTTACTCACTTTGTGCTACAATTACCCGTTCCTCTTCACGGAAAACCCAACGCAGATCACAAGTATCAATCCCGAAGGCCTTCGATGCCGCAATCGTCTCCGCCTTCACCAGCGGCGTCATCGACATAAAGATGCGTGATGAGCTCTCTGTCAGGGATGAGCTGGACTCCGCAGCGGAGCTCTTCGTCCTCGCCGACCACTGCACCAAGGCCGAAGAGGGATGCATGTTCCTCCCAACGACCCTGACACCAAGCCTGGAGCAGCGAAGTCCAAGGGCAAGGACCCTGCCGTGCTCGCAGCGGAGCCAGACGCGCGGCCGTGACCGCAGCGAAGCCAAGAATGACGACCGCCCCGCCTGAGCCTACAACAATGTGAACTCCCACAGCACCGAGGATTGCTACAAGCTTAGGCAGCTTCGAGAGGGCCGCACCAGCCGCCGCGGCGCAAGTAGCGAAGGTGGCCGCTGGGATGATAACCACGGTAACGACACTAGCGATAACATCCGTCAAGGCTAGCAGCACCAGCCGCGGCAGGTCGACCCTTAGGCCAACGCCGCACGTTCCCACAACAACGACATCCCTCCCGCTTAGAATGTTGGGAGCTACCAGGAGCCCCGCAGGGTGTCCTGCATCGTCAGCGGGGCCCAGGACCCTCCATCCAACCGCCATTCAAGCAGTTCTCTCGTGAGGTGAACACGGTCCTCCCAGCACTAGAGTCCACCAGCCGCCTCAAGTGGTCCGAGCTCCCCATCGCCTTGGACGCCAGCGACCATCCCGAGTCCACGAAGGTCGTGGGCATCGTTCCGCTGTTGTGCACTCCCACTATCAGCAATGTGGGTGTCACCAAGACACTCATCGACGGCGGGGAATGGCTCAAAGTGCTCTCCGTGGAGACTTTCGAGATTCTTCAAGTGCCCTACGAGCGCCTAGTGCCCACAGGCCTTTCTCAAGTGTCACCGACGGCTCCACCATTCCCCTGGGGCAAGTGCGCCTTCCCTTCACCTTCGGCACTCACAAGAACTACCACACGGAGTTCATCGACTTCGACGTGGCGCACATTGGCCTGCCCTACAACGCCATCTTGGGGTACCTGTTGGCATTCTGGGACCGGGGGTACCCAGACTTGCCTGCCTGTGGCCCAGTGCGTGGCCCACCACGGCGGATCGGTACGGCCCAGTAACAAGCCCCCCAAATCAAGGCCCTCGCGAGAGCCCCTGCCTCGCGAGGAGGACAACGCCAAGAACTCCGGAGGAGTGGCATCCCCCCAAGCTGCCTCCCGAGGAGCGGAGATTCCTATGCAAGTACCCGGCCTCCAGAGGCCGGAGTGACATGGATTCTGACGGCAGAGCTAGGCGGGCGCCAGCGGACGTAGAGGGAGGATAGTTTCCTCTTTCGTGCTAAGGAGACAAGGATGTACGCGGGTTCCTAAGGAACCCTCCCCCCCAAAGGTTTCCTTCCTAGTGCAAGAGGACCAAGACCACGAGCTCGACAGGACGGATGTCATCGCCGAGCCCACCATGTGCCACACCCGGAAGCTTTGCAGGCGAAGACCACCTTTAGTATGGATAGGATGTACTTCTTGTCCCCTTTCAAATTTGGCCGTTGTGGGATCCCTTCCCGCCTATGCGATAAGGGAAGAGGACCATGGACCCTATAAAAGGGGGACGAGCTCCCACCTTGAGGGAGAGATCGGATCGAGTTCATCACCACCAAGAGCCCTCGTGAGGCCACCCAACCACTATACTAGTTCATCCTCAGCCTCTTCGTGAGGCCAATCCACCACAAAGCAGGAGTAGGGTTTTACACCGCAAGGTGGCCCGAACCTGGGTAAATCTCTGAGTCCATCTCCTTCCCTGCTCACACTTATTCGACGCAGCTAGGCCGTAGGGTGGTGATTTTAAGACCTTGAGCCGGTTTAGATCTACGCACACGCCCCAGTGTTCGAACCTTGTTGGGTTTTGCAGAGCCCCGATTCCGACATTTGGCGTGCCATGTAGGGGCATGTCGTGATCTCCGTCCGGTTCCACTTCGTCTCTGCTCCGCCACTCCCATGGCCAACGCCCGCCGCGTCCGCGCCGAGCGTCGGGCAGCCCGCGTTGCCCAAATGGCGCCCATGTGCCGCGGTGTCCAACGCTGCTCCGCCTCTTCCGCGATCAACGCTGCTACCGGATGGGCTGCTTGCGGTCAGCAGGACCTACCGCTACCACCCTCCAAGCGGCGGAACGGCACGTCGCTGCGCCGTCCCCCACTCCCACCACGACATCAACCTCCCACGCATGCCGCGGACCGGCGAATGCACCGGCTTCGCTGTCCATATCGCGCGAACTGTAGTGTTACCACCCCGACGATGACCACTCCGAAGACTGGCTTAGCCGCATCGCCGAGCCCGTCGAGGCCACTAGTGAAGCCCCGGAGCTTACCCGCTCGCTCCGCCTCCCACTCTTCCAGGCGGGCGACGTGGCTCACGGCGCGCCACCTCCTCCTTCCCCGCGAAGGGCCGACCGCAAGCCCAGGTGCGAAGCGCGACACCATAAACCACCACGTGGGGCACCGGCGCGTGCGCGGGATGAGACGAGCTGCCGGATGATGCCGCGGCCGCAAGGCGGTGCACGCGCGCTTCCCCTGAAGTTCAACCCGGCGAGAAAGTGCACTAAGGCCGAGGTAGGCCGCACCTCCCTCCTCGTTCTCCCGGAGGTAGACCATGAAGACAAGAAGGCCAAAGCCAAGGAGGTAAAACTCAAGGGCCCCTCCATGCTGGCAGCTACGCCCAAGGCGAAGCGTGGTCATGGCTCGGAAGAGCTCCCCAGGGGCAACTGACCATTCTACGTCTTCCATTGCACCAACACCCATGACACCAGCAACTGCCTGGAGCTCAGGGAGCACCGCGACGAGCGCTTCGGCCGCCGCCCCGAGCGCGGAAACCACGACAGCGGCCGTGGGGAGGGCCGCGGCGGGAACCGCTGGGACAACCGCGACCCACGACAAGACTGGCGAGACCAGCCTCACGAGGATCGCCGGCGCGGCCAGCCTCGCGGCGAACCTTGGCGTGATCATCCTCGGGAGGCCCGCCCTCAGGGCAGGGCCGGCCTTCCTCCGCTGCCACCATTGCCAAGGGAGAACGACGGCCGGCTGGACGATTGGGCTGGGGGCTTCCAAGAGCCCCGCGCGATCGCTTGCGTCCTGGGCGGTGCACACGCCCTAGCCTCCAACCGAGCCTTCAAGCAGCTCCTGCCCAAGGGCCGCCTGGGGGCTGGAGACACCGCCGCTGGCGCCGCAAGCCCCGTGCCTACTGCTGGGGCGCCTTCCCCCTCGGCATAGGAAGGCGCGCCCGACACCTCCATCAGGACGGGCTCGGGGGCTTCCGCCTGGAGAGCTCCTGACCCGACCGGCACAACGGAGGAGGAACTCGAGCATCGCCCAGAGGCACGCTTCGGCGTGCGACCCTGCAAGCAAGGAGCAAGGTGCGAGGTACCAGGAGCACGAGGGCCCGGTGTTCACAAGGGCGACGAGCTGCAGAGGACACAGGACGCGTGTGCCCCGCGAGGCGCCGGGACACCACGGGTCCTCAAGACATAAGGGAACCGACCGAACCCCCGGCACGCGGCCGTCAGGTGACTCCTTGGATTGTTTTGGCCAAACAATTCTCTGTATTTTGTATCGCCCTGAGCAGGTGTCTTTTGAATACATAACGGATCCGGCTAACCCCCCACTCGAGATGGTATTGTTTGTCTAAGCCTCAGGCTCTGGCGCGTCGCGGCTACCGGGGGCTGGAGTGCCCCCCACGACCGCCCCGCGATGGTTCCGCATGGGGGTTGGGCACGACGTCTGCGTAGGACTTGTCCTCGCAGTGAATCGATGAAAAATCTAAGTACCCAAGCTCTGAGCCACGGGCTGGCCACCCATGCGGATCATCTACCTTAGTGTCGCGCCTCCTCAGTGAACCATTGCGGGCGGAGGAACGGAAGGCGGCTTGGCTCGCGATGCCACAGAGCAGGCAACATGCCGCCTCTTACAACGGCACTCATGTAGACATGCCCTTACGGACACGCGGGGCACGCCACGGCACTCATGTTTGGGCCGTAGGGGCACGCAATTGGTGAACAATGGCACTCATGTAGACGTGCCCTTGCGGATACGCGGGGCGCGCCACGGCGCTCATGTTTGGGCCGTAGGGGCACGCAATTGGTGAACAATGGCACTCCTGTAGATGTGCCCTTACGGACACGCGGGGCGCGCCACGGCGCTCATGTTTGGGCCGTAGGGGCACGCAATTGGTGAACAATGGCACTCCTGTAGATGTGCCCTTACGGACACGCGGGACGCGCCACGGCGCTCATGTTTGGGTCTTAGGGGCATGCAATTGGTGAACAACTATTCTCCCGCAGACGTGCCCTTACGGACACGCGGGGTGCGCCACGGCGCTCATGTTTGGGCGGTAAGGGCACGCAACCGCACTCCTGTGGCCATGCGGTGTACGATGGCGCTCGCACACGGGCTGCAGGAGCGCAGCGCCGACTTGCGCGCTCCCGCACCGAAATGTGCGGGAGCACCTGAAGACTGGGTTAGGAGCTCCTGAGCCTTGTGCCTGGGGTATCCACCCAATTATCGTCGCCGTGACACTCTCACGTAATAATGAGTTAGGGGTTGTACACACTCCGGACCCCCCAAAGTGGAAGCCCACGACGAGCCGCGTCGTGGCCGCAGAGGGAAGGGCTCCCACCTACGCCCAAGTGGAGGACCCCAAGCTGTGTGCTGGGGAGAAGACAAAACGCGTACGGGGGTCGCTCCCCCGGTCTAGATATGGTGTTAGTGCTTGGGTCCGTCCCGGCGACATTAGAAGTTCAGAGACCGAGTTCCGGCTCGTGGGCATAGTGCTAGCATATTACCCCGCTAGGGTCTTGAGGCCCACCCTTCTCGCGTAACGCCCAAATGCAGGTGGGCGTGCGCTTAACATTTGGAATAGGATAATTTCCTTGTAGGACCTTCATTTGGAGGCCTCGCGGGGCAGGCCTCGCGAGCAACAACCCTGCGAGGTGAGTACAGGTGCAAGGAGGAGCACGGGGGCTGCCACCTCGTGGCCCCCACTGCACGCCTGGAGCAAGGTATCTTAGGAGCTGGTCATCGCAGACCCCCGCCAGCTGGGGCGCAGGAGGCACGCGAGGAAAACCGGAAACCACGCGAAGGAAAAAAGGATGTTCAAAGCACGACAAGCAACAACCACCCAAAAGCAAAGGTACCATACAACGTTTAACGCCCCACAAGGGCAAAATGGTTCACGATGCAACAGGAATAAAAGATAACAAGCTCAGGCAGAGGAGGCGTTGCCCCCGTCGTGGCTCCTTGGGGACTCGTCGCCGGAGCTGCCACCCCCCTCGGACGACGCCTCCGGGGGCGAACCGCTCGATCAGGGAATCCACGTGCTCGCGCACCTCTTCCCTGAGGGACCTCCGGAGCTCCGCGGGCACTGGCTCCATCACACGGGAGAGGTCGAACGCGGGGGCGTGGCGACACAAGTTGGAGAAGACGCGCGTCAGCGCGTTGTCCAGGAGGTCGCGCACGCTGGATTCGACATCCTCATCCACCTGGGAGACACCGGACTCAAGCGCCTCCACCACTTCTGGAAGAAGGTGAGGTAGCCCCCGTCGCCGTGCGCACACGACAACGCGGGGGCTTCCCTGACGAATCGGCGGACCGCGCTGTCTGCGCGGTGGGTGATGTCCAAGTACTGCTTGGCGCGTTGCGCCTCCATCATCTTCGCGTGCGCCGCGTCGTCCTTGGCTGCCTGGACGGCGTTGGCGGCCTCCTCAACTTGGGCCTGGAGGGATGCCAGCTCCGCCTTGGCGTCCTCCTCGCCCCGCAGCGCGACTTGAAGAGCGGCGTCGGCATTCAGCAGCTGGGCCCTGAGGGCGTCCGCCTCGCCTTGGAGCGCGTCAAGCATGCGCCTCTTGGGCGTGGGTGCCCTGAGGAAGGTCGGTGATCAGGCTCGGCAAGACAGACATGAAGGGCGACGGCGCACTTACTCATCGCTGGCGCTCCAGCGCCGGCGTGCCTGGACCGGCCTCGAAGGCTGGCCCCCGCCGCCCCCTGAGACGGTGGCGGCATTGAGGACCCCGCTCGTGCTCCGGCGCCGGCAGCACCTCCCTTGGATGCCATCAGAAGAAGGAAGGATGGAGAAGGCGGTTTTCCGACAAAAGAGAACGGGCAGTAATGGAAAGAGGCGAACAGGAAGGCAAGCAAGGATGGAACTGCCCCTCGTGTGAGGCGGGTTTGTAGGCGCAACCGCAATCCCCGAGGCGTCGTGGGGAGCGGAGGCGACATGAGCTCCTCGGGCGCCACGTGCCGTACTCGGCTCGTGGGCGGCTCTACCTCGCGTTGCCTCGGTTCCCCTGACGGGTCACTTCGGCATGGGCCCGGGGTGGCAGGAGAGCAGGAAGGCGACGTCAATCGAGGAAGAGCAATGATGATCAACATGGCGCACAGGCTATGAATCTACATGACTCGGGGCGGTTCCCGAGGCCTTGAGGAGGAGGAGGAGTCTAGCGACCAGCCGGGCACCTCGCACCGGGCCCACAGGCGACTTGGGGCCCGCGGCGCTTCGCCCATCGCTCCTTGCCTTCGCTTCGAAGCCAGGGCTGGCACGCCTTGGACCAGGGGGCTACTGTCGGCGTTCTGGGACCGGGGGTACCCAGACTCGCCTGCCTGCGGCCCAGCGCGTGGCCCACCACGGAGGATCGGTACGGCCCAGTAACAAGCCCCCCAAGTCAAGGCCCCCGCGAGAGCCCCCATGTAGCGACCCGACCTGAAACGGTCGAATCACCAGTGTTTCCGTACGATCCCAAGATCATGCTGGTACACACACAGTACATCAATGTATATATCAAAGGGAAAATCACACAGCTTTATTAATCAAAATCTCATATCCAGTCCTTTATTACAATAAAGATTACAATAAAGTGGCTGAAGGCCAACTCATGAGATAAAACTAATCCAAAAACTTGCGGAAGCTTCAAAGGTAGTTGATTCCATCTGACTCCAAGGGCATCTCACCGAGCGTAGAGCGTATCCTCACTCCTGGTCGGAAAAGTACTCTGCAACATGATACGTTGCAGCCGTGTAGGTCAGCATATTGAATATGGCGGCAAGTCACAAAAGAGAGGGTGAAAATAATCATCTATTCTATATGCATATATGGCAGGTGGGGCTGTAAGTTTAAGTTTAGCGTAAAGCCAATTTTTTTCCTACAACAAGAGAGGGGGCAAAGCAAAAATTAGTACTACAATGTTGGTTGTTTAATGAGAAGGTTCCGCCAACCATTTCTCATACCCAAGTTATCAATAATACTCACATCATTAAATTATTTGTGTTGAGACTTCTTGATAGTTTCAGTTCCTTTGGCTCAAGTTGTCCATGACCTTGGACACGGCTAATCGATTAGGTTTGAGTACTCTGTAGAGTTTTGCACACGTTCCCCACAAGATTTGATCGCCTCAATTGAAGTCCTCGCACTTCAGGGTGTTTGAGAACCGGATGATCAAAACAGGGTCTTCCAAAGGGTTCCTCTGAGCCAGTGTCGGTGCCCATCCATTCCTACCGTTCTTCTACATCTGCTAGCACAGCCTGTCCAGAGTCGCCACGATGTCCAACACAGTCAGAGCCCATAATGGCTTGTGGCTGTGCAGGTAAGCCTCGGGTCTTGAAGTATCCATCCGTCTCTTTGTGCCTGGGTGGACCTTTCCGCGTGAATACTGGCGCTTCTCCAGCATCACCTAGGCTACCACTGGTTCCTCCAGGATGCCGTTCTACCATCATCCACCCGGAGGTGTAATGCATCATGAGGTCTTGAAAAATTTCTTGAAGTCTTGGAGGTCTTAGTCATAAATTAATTCCACTCATCTTTCATGATAAACTCTCAACCAAACCCGTCTACTAAGAGCTAAGCAAAATAAAATAACGTTTCCCTGGGGCCAAAGTAACAAGGGTTTATGGGTGCCTACCATATGATACTACTCAATAGCCAAAATTTCCAAGTACCTACTTTGCATGCAATGGCGGAGAAAGGTAGAACTAATGCAATAAAACAATAGGTAAAACATGATCAATGTGAACTTGCCTTGCTGACGATCTTCGAACTCGAGTGACTCTAAATAGCAAGCCTCGCACTCCGGATGATCTAACGAATCAAACAATACACACAATATGCATAACCATAACACAACTTACAATAACAGCAAGTAAAACTAATAATACTAAAACAATTCAATAATGCAAACAAAGAAAACAAAACAAAGGGAAACAAAGATTCATCCAAAAATCCATTGCATAGCTTCTTCTAAAGTAAAACGACAATAAACAGTTTTCTGCATGTAATTTTTTTAACAGAGAGAAAATTAAAATTTTAATATAAAAAACAGAAAGGAAATTTACTACAAATTTCTAAGCAAAAAGAATCGATTGAAAAGGTTTTATAAAACAAAAGTTATGGCCTAACTAAAATAGACCTTGAATCTGTCCAGATCGAAAATTTATAAAACAAATTTATTTTTATTAGTCCTCTGAATAGGTATAACATATAGAAATCAGTAGCAAAAAGAAACACTCAAAAATCAATTTTTAAATAAAAGTTATACCTAAATTAGTGATTTATACAAATCTGTTTGAACTCATAATTTAAAGTTCAAAAAATATTTTTCGTTGGTTTCTCTGGAAAGATGGGATTTTTGTGAATCCGTAGCAAAAAGAATCACTAAAAACGGAGTTGTAAAACTAAAGATACAAAAAAAACACATCTAAATCTGAAAACGGGATTTTCCTAAAAACGTTATATTGTGGTCGTTCGCGACTAAAGCGTCATGTGGCCTGATAGGGTTGGCTGGTTGTGTTCACTGCGAAGATTAAGCGGTGAACGATCTCTTCTTAACCTTTTGAAAAGTGACAGCTAATAAAAAAAAACCGCGAACCGGTTCGATCTAAACCGAAACAACCAAAACCGATCTAACAGGAGAACCTAACGCTTCGGTTGAAAGAAAAAAAACTAGCGACACAAGCTATCGTGCTTACAGAGGGAAGCCGAGCGTGGGCAGGGAGGAGAGTTCGGTGGGGATGGCGGCTCCGGTGGTCTTGGTAGACGGCGGCGTTGTCCAACAGGTGCGTGAGGTCGAGGGCGTCCGGTTTTCGTTGGTGGTCAGACGATGAGATGACCAGGCGGTGTGGGGCAAGCTTGCCAAGCTTCGGTGCTCCGCGGTGCTCCGGCGATGTCGGGCGAGGTTCCGATGTGATCTGGGCAAAAAGAAGATGTCAAACGGATTCGCGACGAAGAAAGGATCCTTCTGACGGAAGGAGAGAGGTCGACGCGGTCTTACGGCGTCGGAAGCGTCCGTGAACCGGCTCGGACACGGCGAGATCCAAACGAAGATGGCGAGAGGTGGAGGTGGTTTTGGTGTGGGGTTTTTGGGGGGATCGGTCGAGGTGGTTAAGGGCTATTTATAGGACATGAAACGTGGGCAAGGGGAAGCCTCGGGCTAGGGTTTCCGAAGATCGTGGACACGGGGTGAAATGAGAATCTTCTGTTAGGAGGAGGTTTCGTGAGGAGGAAGAAGACCGGATGGGTCCCATGTGTCAGGGAGAGAGAGGGGTGAGTACGAGAGAGAGAGGAAAACCGGAAGGAAGAGAGACAGCGGCGGCGGCTCCCTGGGATCGATGGGAGCTGCTCCCGTCCGACGTACGCGCTAGGGCTAGCGCTCGCTGGGCCAGCCTGGCCTGGCCAGCGATTTGGTGTTTTTTTACAGAAATCTTACGGAGAAAAACAAAAACAATATGAAAGATAAATATAAGGTATTATATATGAAAACGATCGGAAAACTAAATCCTATAACGTGAACATTTCTTTAGACGCAAAATAAAAAAATTTAAAAAATTATTTTTTTGAAATTCCAAATAAACCCAAATTTGACTTTCAAATAAATTGGCACTATTTTATCTTGACTTTTGGGGTGTCATGTTACCTCCTCTCATACTCTTTGGTCAAGGTATTTTGTCAGGGATTTGAAAATAAAAAAAATCAAATGCCATTGAAATGAAATCAAATTCAAAAATAAAATTTCAATTGTCACATCCATTTCACTCAAAATGCATAGATGCATAACTATAATTGTAAAAGATTCCATATTGAAAATTTGGGATGTTACAAACCTACCCACCTTAAGATGAATCTCGCCCTCGCGATTTGGGTTTGCTAGAAAATAGGTGCGGGTAGTCTCGACGTAGATCTTCTTCTCTTTCCCACGTGGCTTCTTCCTCGGTGTGGTGACTCCACAGAACCTTGCAAAACTTGATGATCTTGCTGCGGGTAACTCTGTTGGCAGTCTCGAGGATCCTGACAGACTTCTCTTGATAAGTCAGGTCATTGTCAAGTTATATGGCCTCAAGGGGCACTGTGTCTCTCAAAGGAATATCGGCCATCTCAGCATGGCATTTCTTCAGCTGGGAAACATGGAAGACATCATGAACTGTAGAAAATCTTTCGGGCAATTCCAGCTTGTATGCAACTTCGCCTCTACGTTCAAGAATTTTGTAGGGGCCTATGAATCCGGGTGCTAACTTTCCTTTAACACCAAACCTCTTGATTCCTCGAAGTGGGGACACACGGAGATAAGCTCGGTCTCCCACTTCGTATGTCGCCTCCTTGCGTTTGCTATCAGCATAGCTCTTCTGTCTGGACTGGGCTATCTTGAGTCGGTCACGAATCATCTTGACCTTCTCTTCAGAATATCGGATAAGATCGGGACCAAAAACTTTTCGGTCTCCAACACCATCCCACATCAATGGTGTTCTACACCTCCTTCCGTATAAAACTTCGAAAGGGGCCATCTTCAGATTGGTCTGATAACTGTTGTTGTATGAGAACTCTGCATAAGGTAGGTTATCGTCTCAACTAGACCCATAGTCTAGCGCACAAGCTCTCAACATGTCCTCCAGAATCTGGTTGACCCTCTCGGTCTGTCCATCTTTCTGCGGATGAAAAGTTGTATTGAACTCCAGCCTCGTACCCAAAGTTTCATGTAACTGCTGCCAAAACTTTGAGATAAATTGTGTTCCTCTATCTGACATGATACTCCTCGGAACTCCATGTAGACATACAATCCTGGTCATATATATCTTGGCTAACTTAGCACTGGTATAGGTGGTTTTCATTGGAATGAAATGAGCCACCTTGGTCAAGCGATCGACCACTACCCAGATGGAATCATAACCTGAACGGGTCCTCGGTAAACCTGTGATGAAGTCCATACCAAGTTTCTCCCATTTCCACTCAGGTATCGGGAAAGTTTGAAGTAATCCAGCTGGCTTCTGATGTTCTGCCTTTACTCGCTGACAAACATCGCATACTGCAACATGCTCGGCAATATCCTTCTTCATACCTGTCCACCAGAAACTTTCCTTCAAATCTAGGTACATCTTGGTGTTGCCTGGATGTATCGAGTACGGTGAATCATGAGCTTCTTGAAGTATCAACTTCCTGAGGTCTGGGTCATTGGGCACATAGATACGGTCCTCAAACCATAGAGTTCCGTGTTCATCTTCACGAAAGTGTTTAGCTTTCCCATCCTTCATTCTTTGCTTTATCTCCGCTATTTCCTTGTCCGATTTCTGGGCTTCACGGATTCTTCCGATCAAAGTGGACTGAATCTCCAGCGTGGCAACATATCCTCTTGGAACTATCTCCAATTTGAGCTCTCTGAGATCGTCGGCTAACTCCTGGGGTAATCCTCCCGCTATGAGTGTGTTCACATAACTCTTTCGGCTCAAAGCATCTGCTACAACGTTTGCCTTCCCTGGATGATAGTGCAATCTCATGTCATAGTCCTTGATCAACTCTAGCCATCTCCTCTGTCTGAGATTCAATTCCTTCTGCGTGAAGATATACTTCAGACTCTTGTGATCGGTGTAAATATCACAACTATTTCCGATAAGGAAATGTCTCCAGGTCTTGAGTGCGTGCACTACGGCTGCTAACTCCAAATCATGTGTGGCATAGTTCTACTCATGAGGTCGTAGCTGTCTGGATGCATATGCTACAACTTTTCCCTCCTGCATGAGAACTCCTCCAAGTCCTTGACGTGAAGCGTCACAATAAACCTGGAAGTCCTTCCGAATGTTCGGCAAAATCAACACTGGGGCTGTAACCAAACGTTTCTTCAGCTCCTGGAAACTGGCTTCACATTCCTCAGTCCAGATATACTTAGACTCCTTCTTCAATAACTCTGTCATGGGCTTGGCAACCTTCGAGAAGTTCTCGATAAACCTCCGGTAATATCCCGCAAGTCCGAGGAAACTGCGGATCTCCTTAACTGAGGTGGGTGCCTTCCATTCGGTGACTGCCTCAACCTTGGTGGGGTCCACTGCTATTCCATCTCCTGAAATAATGTGTCCGAGAAATCCGACTTCCTTCAACCAAAATTCACATTTGCTAAACTTGGCATATAACCGATGCTCTCTAAGCTTCTCCAGAACTAAACGCAAGTGTTCCTTGTGTTCTTCCTCGCTCTTGGAGAATATCAATATATCATCGATGAACACCATGACAAACTTGTCTAGAAATTCCATAAATACCTTGTTCATCATAGTCATAAAATACGCAGGAGCATTAGTCAAACCAAAAGACTTGACCGTATACTCATATAAGCCATACCTTTTGGTGAAGGCTATTTTGGGTATATCCTGTTCACAAATTTTCAACTGATGATACCCTGATCGAAGATCGATCTTGGAGAATACTTTAGCTCCAACTAGTTGATCAAACAAATCGTTTATCATCAGCAGAGGGTACTTGTTCTTGATAGTCACCTCGTTCAGTGCACGATAATCGACTACCATTCTCAAGGTCTTATCCTTCTTCTCCACCAAGAGAACTGGGGCTCCCCAAGGTGACGAACTTGGGCGAATATACCCTTTGTCCAATAACTCCTTGATTTGCTTCTTGATTTCTTCTAAATCATTTGCGGGCATCCGATAGGGTCTCTTGGATATTGGGGTTGTTCCTGGCAATAACTCAATCAGGAACTCAATCTCTCTATCCGGTGGCATGCCCCGACAATTCCTCCGGGAATACATCTGGGAAGTCTTGTACAACCGGCATTTCCTCCTGAACAACTCTTGTGAGGGAATTCACCCGAGTACTCTTCGGTGTGTGTCGGGATACATACTTAATCCTCTTCTGCTCTGGGGTGGTGAGCAAAATAGACTTGCTGGGACAGTCAAGGTTCCCTTCATACTTGGTCATCCAATCCATGCCTAGGATTACATCCAATCCCTGTGAATCTAAGACGATGAGGTCGGTGGGAAATACATGGTTTCCAATGTTGAGGTTCAATGTGTGGCATCCTATCCCTGCCATCATCATGCCTCCTCGGGAACTGACTTTAATGGGCTGACTAAGGGTTCTAGTGGGCAAACCGTACTTTTCCACAACTACCCTTGATATGAATGAATGAGTTGCACCAGAATCAAAAAGTACCAATACTGGACGTGAATGTAACAAAAACTTACCAACCACAGTCTCGGGCTGATCATAGACTTCCTCCACATCAATGTGGTTCACCTGAGCACGGGGAAAAGGATTGGGCTTCTTAGCTGATGAGTTGCCGTTGTCGTTGCCGTGTCCATTTCCCTGCTTGTTCTGGGGAAATTTAGTGGCATAGTGCCCTGTCTTCTGGCACTTGAAGCAGGTGATATGGCTCAGATCCTTCTGAGCTGGAGCGGGACGGTGTTGGTTGCCATTGCCATTTTTGAAGTTGCCATTGTTGGGACGATTATTCCCATTTCCTCCATGGTTGTGCACGGCATGAGTGTGTCCTCCATACTTACCGGTCCCTGGTCCTGTATTCCCTGAGTACGGGGAGTAGCGGGGCTTCTACTGAGCTCCAGAGTAAGACTTCCCCTGTCCATATTTCGTCTTGCGGCTCTCAATTTGCTGTTGCTTACCCTCCAAGATGAGGGCCTTGTCTACCAGATCCTGGTAGTTGTTGAAAGTAGCCACCATCAGCTGTATGCTCAACTCATCGTTGAGTCCCTCAAGGAATTTCTCCTGCTTGGCTGCATCATCAGTCACATCTCCTATGCATAACGGGCCAACATGCTGAATTCGTCCACATATTGGGCCAGAAAGCGATTCCCCTGGCTTAAGTTGCAGAACTCATGCTTCTTCAGACTCATGGCTCCAGCTGAGACATGAGCGGTGCGGAAAGCCTGCTTGAACTGCTCCCAAGTCACACCGGCAATGGGGTACGTGGTGGTGTAGTTCTCCCACCATGAAGCTGCTGGGCCTTCAAGTTGATGTGCGGCAAAACACACTTTCTCAGCCTTAGTGCATCCAGCGGTGATAAGTTCCCTCTCCATCTTGCGGAGCTAGTCATCTGCCACAATGGGCTCAGTGCTACTGGAGAAGGTTGGTGGGTTCAGCCTCAGAAAACGGGTGAGGTTGTCGGCCTGGGGTGGGGGTTGTTGTTGTTGTTGTTGTTGTTGTTGGCCTGGTTCTGGATCAACAGCTGCATCAAGGTATTCTGCTGCTGGATGAGTTGGGCGAGTTCCGGCGGAAAGTTGGTGCTGGGGTCACGTCTCGGAGGCATCTGGTGTTTTTAGAGTGATGAGAATTAGAATAGAACAAGGGTCTAAAGAGAAAATTCACTACCCATATGCAATGCAACAAACATTAACACACCAAACACTCATTCATTATTCAACTCAAAAGGTTCACACTCGAGATACAAGTCTCACGACAAACGAAACATCGACCTACGATTTAACGAGAAAATAAAAGATACATGGGGGTCATGACTAAAGTTCTCCTCAAAAGTCCATGGTGGTGCGTCCTCCTTCGGTGGTGCTCTCCTCATAGTCATCCTCGTTGTTGATCAAGGGGGCTTTGTCGCCTTCCGGGTGAAGGTTTTCTCCCATGTCCAGATGCTCCTCCAGATCTGCAATGCGAGTCTTCAGCTTCTTGATCCTCTCCAGGAAGTCCTTCACTTCATCCTCGTGTTCGTAGTTGGCTTCTCGTATATCAACTTCGAGGTCAAGTTCACGGTTCATCAGCTGCTTGATCTTCTCCGTGTCTCTTCTCACATGGAGCTCCAGGGTCCTGATGTGTGCCTCCAATATCTGGATATAAGAAAGGACGGAGTCGTTGGTCATGGTGCTGATGGTATCTCCCTTGGCATCACTGCAAGAGATCATGGCAAGGTTTGGATCAGTGGAAATGCCACTGTAGACCTCCTTGATACGTCCGAGTGCACAGTGAATTGCCATGTTCCTTCCGAGAATCCACTCGGGAGCAACGAACTTGAAGTTAATGGGCTCTGTGCGGTTCCCAAGGGTCCTTCCGGTGATGTGTACTTCAATCCTGTAGCGAGTGTCTCCCGGAAAAGACATGATAGAGGTCCCGGTGATAGTCAGCAGAGCAATCCTTATGTCCTTAACGAGCTCCACCATCTCTTTGCCGAAGGGCATTGTTACGTCAGCTTGGCAAAACTCTGTCCTCTGAACTGGGGTGAAGGTGGCCATCAAGAAATATTGGAAATCGGAGAGAGGTCAGAAATGAGCAGATGAGAACATAGGAATTTTAAAGACATAGGTAAAAAATGGTTTTCTTCCTAAGGCTTTTCCAATCCTAGAGGTTACGTCCTACGGTCAGCGTGTGCTCTGATACCATATCTGTAGCGACCCGACCTGAAACGGTCGAATCTCCGGTGTTTCCGTACCATCCCAAGATCATGCTGGTACACACACAGTACATCAATGTATATACCAAAGGGAAAATCACACAGCTTTATTAATCAAAATCTCATATCCAGTCCTTTATTACAATAAAGATTACAATAAAGTGGCTGAAGGCCAACTCATGAGATAAAACTAATCCAAAAACTTGCGGAAGCTTCAAAGGTAGTTGATTCCATCTGACTCCAAGGGCATCTCACCGAGCGTAGAGCGTATCCTCACTCCTGGTCGGAAAAGTACTCTGCAACATGATACGTTGCAGCCGTGTAGGTCAGCATATTGAATATGGCGGCAAGTCACAAAAGAGAGGGTGAAAATAATCATCTATTCTATATGCATATATGGCAGGTGGGGCTGTAAGTTTAAGTTTAGCGTAAAGCCAATTTTTTTCCTACAACAAGAGAGGGGGCAAAGCAAAAATTAGTACTACAATGTTGGTTGTTTAATGAGAAGGTTCCGCCAACCATTTCTCATACCCAAGTTATCAATAATACCCACATCATTAAATTATTTGTGTTGAGACTTCTTGATAGTTTCAGTTCCTTTGGCTCAAGTTGTCCATGACCCTGGACACGGATAATCGATTAGGTTTGAGTACTCTGCAGAGTTTTGCACACGTTCCCCACAAGATTTGATCGCCTCCGTTGAAGTCCTCGTACTTCAGGGTGTTTGAGAACCGGATGATCAAAACAGGGTCTTCCAAAGGGTTCCTCTAAGCCATTGTCGGTGCCCATCCATTCCTACCGTTCTTCTACATCTTCTAGCAGTCCCATCCAGAGTCGCCACCATGTCCAACCCAGACAGAGCCCATAATGGCTTGTGGCTATGCAGGTAAGCCTTGGGTCTTGAAGTATCCATCCGTCTCTTCGTGCCTGGGTGGGCCTTTCCGCGTGAATACTGGCGATTCTCCAGCATCACCTAGGCTACCACTGGTTCCTCCAGGGTGTCGTTCTACCATCATCCACCCAGAGGTGTATTGCATCATGAGGTCTTGAAAAATTTCTTGATGTCTTGGAGGTCTTGGTCATAAATTAATTCCTCTCATCTTTCATGATAAAACACTCAGCCAAACCCGTCTACTAAGAGCATAGCAAAATAAAATAACGTTTCCCTGGGGCCAAAGTAACAAGGGTTTATGGGTGCCTACCACATGATACTACTCAATAGCCAAAATTTCCAAGTACCTACTTTGCATGCAATGGTGGAGAAAGGTAGAACTAATGCAATAAAACAATAGGTAAAACATGATCAATGTGAACTTGCCTTGCTGACGATCTTCGAACTCGAGTAACTCTAAATAGCAAGCCTCGCACTCCGGATGATCTAACGAATCAAACAATACACACAATAAGCATAACCATAACACAACTTACAATAACAGCAAGTAAAACTAATAATACTAAAACAATTCAATAATGCAAACAAAGAAAACAAAACAAAGGGAAACAAAGATTCATCCAAAAATCCATTGCAAAGCTTCTTCTAAAGTAAAACGACTATAAATAGTTTTCTGCATCTAATATTTTTTTAACAGAGAGAAAATTAAAGATTTAATAGAAAAACAGAAAGGAAATTTACTACAAATTTCTAAGCAAAAAGTATCGATTGAAAAGGTTTTATAAAACAAAAGTTATGGCCTAACTAAAATAGACCTTGAATCTGTCCAGATCGAAAATTTATAAAAACAAAAATTATTTTTATTAGTCCTCTGAATAGGTATAACATATAGAAACCAGTAGCAAAAAGAAACAATCAAAAATCAATTTTAAAATAAAAGTTATACCTAAATTAGTGATATAAGAAAATCTGTTTGAACTCGTAATTTAAATGTTCAAAAAATATTTTTCGTTGGTTTCTCTGGAAAGATGGGATTTTTGTGAATCCATAGCAAAAAGAATCACTAAAAACGGAGTTGTAAAACTAAAGATACAAAAAAAAACGCATCTAAATCTGAAAACGGGATATTCCTAAAAACGTTATATTGTGGTCGTTCGCGACTAGGGCGTCATGTGGCCTGATAGGGTTGGCTGGTTGTGTTCACTACGAAGATTAAGCGGTGAATGATCTCTTCTTAACCTTTCGGAAAGTGGCAGCTAATAAAAAAAACCGCGAACCGGTTCGATCTAAACCGAAACAACCAAAACCGATCTAACAGGAGAACCTAACGCTTCGGTCGAAAGAAAAAACAAAACTAGCAACACAAGCTATCGTGCTTACAGAGGGAAGCCGAGCATGGGCAGGGAGGAGAGGTCGGTGGGGATGGCGGCTCCGGTGGTCTTGGTCGACGGCGGCGTTGTCCAACAGGTGCGTGAGGTCGAGGGCATCCGGTTTTCGTTGGTGGTGAGACGATGAGATGACCAGACGGTGCGGGGCAAGCTTGCCAAGCTTCGGTGCTCCGCGGTGCTCCGGCGATGTCGGGCGAGGTTCCGATGTGATCTGGGCAAAAAGAAGATGTCAAACGGATTCGCGACGAAGAAAGGAACCTTCTGACGGAAGGAGAGAGGTCGACGCGGTCTTACGGCGTCGGAAGCGTCCGTGAACCGGCTCGGACACGGCGAGATCCAAACGAAGATGGCCAGAGGTGGAGGTGGTTTTGGTGTGGGGTTTTTGGGGGGGTCGGTTGAGGTGGTCAAGGGCTATTTATAGGACATGAAACGTGGGCAAGGGGAAGCCTCGGGCTAGGGTTTCCGAAGATCGTGGACACGTGGTGACATGAGAATCTTCTGTTAGGAGGAGGTTTCGTGAGGAGGAAGAAGACCGGATGGGTCCCATGTGTCAGGGAGAGAGAGGGGTGAGTACGAGAGAGAGAGGAAAACGGGAAGGAAGAGAGACAGCGGAGGCGGCTCTTTGGGATCGATGGGAGCTGCTCCCGTGCGACCTACGCGCTAGGGTTAGCGCTCGCTAGGCCAGCCTGGCCTGGCCAGCGATTTGGTATTTTTTTACAGAAACCTTCTAGAGAAAAACAAAAACAATACGAAAGATAAATATAAGGTATTATATATCAAAACGATCGGAAAAATAAATCCTATAACGTGAACGGTTTTTAGACGCAAAATAAAAACTTTTTCAAAAATTATTTTTTTGAAATTCCAAATAAACTCAAATTTGAATTTCAAATAAATTGGCACTATTTTCTCCTGACTTTTGGGGTGTCTTGTTACCTCCTCTCATACTCTTTGGTCAAGGTATTTTTTCAGGGATTTGAAAATAAAAAAAATCAAATGCCATTTAATTGAAATCAAATTCAAAAATAAAAAAAATTCAATTGTCACATCCATTTCACTCAAAATGCATAGGTGCATAACTATAATTGTAAAAGATTCCAAATTGAAAATTTGGGATGTTACACCCCGCCTCGCGAGGAGGACACTGCCAAGACCTCCGGAGGAGTGGCATCCCCACAAGCTGCCTCCCGAGGAGCGGTGATTCCTATGCAAGTACCCGGCCTCCCGAGGCCAGAGTGACGTGGATTCTGACGGCAGAGCCAGGCGGGCGCCAGTGGGCGCAGAGGGAGGACAGTTTCCACTTTCGTGCTAAGGAGACAAGGACGTACGCGGGTTCCCAAGGAACCCCCCCCCAAAGGTTTCCTTCCTACTGCAAGAGGACCGAGAGCACGAGCTCGGCAAGACGGATGTCATCGCCGACCCCACCACTGTGTCACACCCGGAAGCTTTGCAAGCGAAGACCACCTTTAGTCTGGATAGGATGTACTTCTTGTTCCCTTTCAAATTTGGCCGTTGTGGGATCCCTTCCCACCTGTGCGATAAGGGAAGAGGACCGTGGCCCCTATAAAAGGAGGACAAGCTCCCACCTTGAGGGAGAGATCGGATCGAGTTCATCACAACCAAGAGCCCTCGTGAGGCCACCCAACCACTGTACTAGTTCATCCTTAGCCTCCTCGTGAGGCCAATCCACCACAAAGCAGGAGTAGGGTTTTACACCGCAAGATGGCCCGAACCTGGGTAAATCTTTGAGTCCATCTCCTTCCCCGCTCACACTTATTCGACGCAGCTAGGCCGTAGGGTGGTGAGTTTGAGACCTTGAGCCGGTTGAGATCTACGCACACGCCCCAGTGTTCGAACCTTGTTCGGTTTTGCGGAGCCCCGATTCCGACAGTACCCGGCGCTCTCCAAGTTCATGGTGGTGACCCATCACGCCTACGGCCTCGTCAAGATGCCCGACTATGGCGGCACCATCACCATCCGCTGCGATGAGAAGGACGCGGTGCACACCCTCGAGCATGCCTACAAGGCTGCCGCCACCGCGTACCCCACCAACGAGGAGATCCTTGGGCCTGTCGAGGAAGCATCCGCGAAGAAGAAGCCCCTGCTCCCTCAGGAGCGGGCCGGGTCCGAGAGGGCGTCGCCGGATGGGGACAGCGCAGGCCCCTCCCGCACCGTCAGCGGCGCTCCCTCCCTTAAATAAGATGGCAGGCTCATCACCTTCCTCCAGGCAAGCTCTGATGCGTTGTCATGGATAGCATCAGGCATGCTCGGCCTGCCGAGGGAATTGATCGAGCACCACTCAGCCGCGCGTCAGAGCGCACGGCCCGTCAGCAAGCCCCAAGATGCAGGAATCGCCCGCGAAGCTCCCGACCCCAGGTGGATCGTCAGCCCCACCCCAGGTGCGTGTGCGTCGACTTCGTCTCCCTCAACTAGGCTCCCCTCGCGAGGCCCTTCCCTCCTCCATCTCCACACATGCGCTTGCCTTTCGGCCCGAAAAACACCGCAGCTATCTTTGCGAGGCTGGCACGCATGAGCTTCGAGTCCCGCATCGCGGGCATGGTTCACGACTACCAACCGGCCCATCATGGCCCCGCTGATGATGGCGGAGGGTGTTCTGGTACAAAACACATGGAACGCCCTCCATCACCGTAAGTTCTATCTATGCTCCACGGATACGAGCGAGACGGAGCTGTACACGCTCTGGGGCTCTCTCTACCCACACTGCCCTTGGCACGTGAGAGTCCCTTGGCATTGTCATGGAAGCCCCATGCTCAGCGCTGGCGGATACCCCATGGTCAGATATGGCGGACTCTTTGACAATTAGGGCGCTTTTCAGCTGCATCAACCTCGGGTTGATCCGTGTCCATTACGACAGCATTTCTGTCATCCTTCAATGGCGCTTTTTAGCTGCAACAACCTCACGCTGACCTCTTTCGAACACGGCAGCATGTATCTTTCAGTTATGTAATGAACCTACTTCATGCATCAGTAAAACTCATTTCCTTTGGAATTCATGTGTACTTGTAGCTGAGTGTGCCTCAAGAGGGGCATGCGCTCATGATCTCCCCCATGTCTATCACGCGAGCGGGGGCTGGGCACGGTGTCTGTGTTCGGGTTAGTCCCTGTAGCACTGCAAAACCCAAGCGTCTGAGCTCTGGCTCGCGGGCCTGCTCCCGTGTACGTCACCTCACCAGGTCCTTGGTGCCTTTGTCTCCTCGCATAACACCCACATGCAACCTCGCGAGAGTGCCCCACTGAGCTCCTTGCCAAACATGACAGTTTCCCTGGTGTAGGACATCGAAGGCTTTAGGAGCCCCACTCGGGAGGCCTCGCGAGCGGCGTCCCGCGGACGGAGGGCTTCGCAAGGGGCCGCGCCCAGGAAGGTGCCCCTTCCGCCACGGGCCATGGTTGTAGAGGGAGGCATCGGAGCAGGCGTGGCCACGTGCGTCTTTGCAATTGGCGATGAACAGCTTGCAGAGCTCACTCCACGAAGAGACAGATTCCTCAGGAAGACCCATGAGCCACGAGAGCGCCCCGCCCTTGAGGGCCATAGGGAACCAGTTCGCCATGACCTTGCTATTGTCGCTTGCCGCCTTGATGCTCAACGTGTAGAGCCGGAGGAACTCCAATGGATCTGGGACTCCATCATAACACGGGGGTAGTTCGGGCTTGAACTTGTCGGGACAAACCACCCCGCACAGCTCGCGGGTGAAGGCTCGGCAGCTCATGCCTCCTGAGGGAGAACCAAGCTCATGAGCGGCCGGGTCCTGGTGCCCGGCCGATGCAGCATCTTGGATTACCTGACCCTGATGATGACGCTCTGGGTCCTGCTCGGCGGGGCGTTGAGCGGGCAACAACCGCTTCTTCCTTGGGCGCAAACCTTCACGACGCCGGGCGCCTTCTGTGTCGTCTGAGTACTTAATTGTGGCAACTCGATGGGCACGCTCAAGGGAACTGGCTGCGTCCTTCTCATCGTAGGCGACAATAATGACGCCGCTGTAGCCCGGCATCTTGAGGACGTTGTAGCCGTAGTGGACTACCGCCATGAAGTTGGCCAGCGCCGGGTACCCCACGATAGCATTGTATGGGAGGCAAATATGCGCCACGTCGAAGTTGATGAGCTCAATGCGGGGGTTGCCACGCGTGCCAAAGGTGACAGGGAGGAGCGGTAGGGCCACCTATCACTCCAAAGAACGACCAGGTCGGCGCCAGCCAATCGTAGAGAACCTGGAGCTTCTCGAAGGTCTCGACAGAGAGCACATTCAGGTCGGCGCCTCTGTCAATGAGGGTCTTGGGAACAGAGACGTTGGTGACGAGAGGAGTGCATAGCATGGGGAGTGCGCCCGCAGCCGTCGTAGACTTGAGGCCGTCCCTGGCATCGAAAGAGATGGCGTACTGCGACCACTTGAGGAGTCGCGTGGCCTCTGGCCTCGGGGGGCAGCATTCACTTTGCGAGAGAACTACTTGACCCCGAGCCCGGCAAAGGTGTATAGTCGTCGCCAAGGATACACGCCACCGCTCGAGGCCCCTGATGGCCCCCTGCCTCTTCAACAGGCCGGCCGTTGCCATCTCCTTCGGGTGGCGGCGGCTGATGCAGGATAACAACATCACCCTGGGAGCGCGCCTCGCGAGACTGCCTGCGCCCGTCATGGTCCAACGAGCCCCCGAGCCGGCCATCTCCGCGACTGGTGCTGGGCCCTTGGCGGCCCGGACGCTAGCTGACGCGCTCGCTACGGGGGAGGGGGGGGGCTCGAGCGCCCGGCAGTCCTCGGTGTTGTGGGTGCGCACATTGTGGAAGGCGCAGAACAGGCGGCCGGGTCCTCTGGGTGCGCCACTGCCAGGGCCAAGTCCTAGCCCAAGCCCCGCCACTGGGACCCGGAGGAGGAGGAGGAGGAGGGCGCGGGGCTGATCACGCGGGGGTTCGTCGCGCCGAAGCCCGGCTGGGTTGCCGCGTGGTGACGGGGAGGCCTCACGCGCCGTGCTCCCGGCACCGGGTGCCGGGGGCTGAAGCGGGCAATAGGGCGCCAGGGCCCTTCTGGCGACGACGACAAGCTTGGCGGTCTAGTCCGCCCAAGCGTCGTGGCCACCGTCTGTTGGGCGGTGGCGAAGCAGCTCGCTCGCCATGAGAAGTGCGTCCTGTGTGTTCAGGTCCCCAAACTAGATACAAGTGGAAGGGGACGCGGTGGGACGGCCGCTTTTGCCGCATAGGAGGGCGCGAAGAGCCTCGCTGCTCGTGGATAGCTTGGTCGGCAATGATGGCGGTTGCGACATTGGCAGGGCGGTGACGGTCGTCTGCCGCCGGGCGCCCGGTGCGCGCACGACGCGCTTCAGCCATGGGGTTGACAAGGATGGAGCCGAGACGGGGCCGAAGAGCAGCGGCGCACCCCTACCTGGCATGCCAAATGTCGGAATCGGGGCTCCAGGGACCCTAAGAGAGGTTCGAACTCTAGGGTGCGCATGGTCTCCAACCTCGCTCTCTCTCTCTAACCTACGGTAGTGCTCCGGCGTGCTTGAGCTTGGGGGGAGAACACTGAACACATCGATCTACCCAGGTTTGAGCCACCTTGCGGTGTAAAACCCTACTCCTGCTTATCTGAATTGCTTAGAGTGTGAAGGTGAATACAGCCGCGGTCCTCCCCTCTACGGTTGCAACCTACGCCTTCTTATATTGCCCTTGGTCCTCTTCCCCCGAAAACACCAAGCGGGAAGGGTTGCCACAACAGCCAGTTTTGAAGGGGGACAGGACTGCGGCTTATCCTGACGAAAGTAGTCTTCACCTGCTAAAGCTTCCTACCGTGACGCGGTGGTGGGCTCGGTGATGACCTCCGTCCTGACGAGCTCTCCACTCCGGTTTTCTTACACCAAAGTGGAAACGTTTGGAGCTTACTTTGGGGACCGGCGAGCTGGCCCTCCCCCCTTAGCACCGAAGGGGAAAACCTCCTTCTCCGTGCCTGCTGGCTCGACTCCTGGCGTCGCTAGACGCGGCCTGCGTCAGCCATGTGATGGCGCAGGTCCATATGACCCCGCCAGGCAAGCCTTGGTGGATCCTCCCCATGAGGGCCTCGGGAGGCGGCCCCGCGATGGAGCCTCGGGAGGTCCTTGGTGACACCACCGCCGTGCGCCTCACGAGGCGTGGGCCTTCACGAGGGCCCTGATCGCGTAGCTATTCGGCGGGCCAAGTGGCGCTTTAAGGCGAGCATCGTGCCCTGGGCCGCGGGCAGAAAGGCCTAGGTACCTCCGGTCCCAAAGGCCCGACAGCGTCTTCTCGTGGGCGTCAGCCTCCCCTCGCTGCCGCTTGGCCTTGTGGGCGTCTTTGAGGGCGTCCGAGAGGGATGCCTTGGCCTCTTTGACAAGCCGCTCGCATTGTGCCTGGGCCTCCACGCCCCTCCGGCGGTCGAGCTCCTTCGCCTCCCAAAGTTGGCACCACCCACCCACAAGGAGCCGCCACTCCTTCGCGCAGAACTCCGCCTACCTCCTGAGTTCGCCCTCGAGGGCGTCGAGGGCCGCCCTAATGCTACAGTGGGCCTCGCCCCAGCAGGCGGCTCCGCTCTCCCCCGGCACCAGGGCGCGGCTCGCGAGGGTCCCCTCGTCATCTGCCGGCATCACCGTGCGAGAAGGCTCAGTCTTGGGCCCTTTCGACATCCCCACTTCATCACGCCCAGCCGGGGTCGCACTCGTCGTTCGGTGCGAAGGGCTCGAGGTCGCCACCTCTAGAGTTGGCGGTGTCGCCCCGTCCCTCGGGGTCACCATGGGCGCCGCGCGGGCTGGAAACCAGGCCCGGGGTCAGCTTCCGCTGGAGCCACAGCAGCTTCCACGGCAGCAAGTGTGGTGTGCTGACAGGAGGTCGGTGTCCCGGGCCCTCCTCCACAGTCTCGACCCTCACGGCCTAGTCTACCTCGGGGGGTGTCACCGCTGCGGGCCTGGAGAGCGTCGCCTCGCCCCGGAGAGTCGCCTCTGCTCGCCTCTGGGGAGGCGCCTCTCGGCCGCTGACGGCCTTGCCCTCAACCTCGACCTTCCCCTCCTTCTTCTTGGCCTTCTTTTCGTCTTGGAGGCTGCCCTTGGGCCCTTGGATATAAACCCGTCAAGAGTGCGGGAGCGGAGTTGCAGAGGTTGAAGGATAGAGGCGGAGGAGCTTACTCATCCTGAGGGTCCCAGTACCTCCTCTTCTGTTCCCCGGTGGAGCCGCCGCCGGTATCGTGTCCTTTGCAGAGCGCGGCCGGGCGGTCGCGCAGTGGCCTAGCATCTGTCTCGCTAGTGCCAGCGGACACAGGGACCCCTACGTCCGCGCGCCAAAAGGTTGGTCGTCCTCCCCGGCTCCTCATCCTCCGAATCCTTCCTGCCCGGACTTGGTGGGCGCGGCACAGGATTCCCCCATCGTTGTCGTCAGTCAGCCAGAGTCGACGGTGTGCCGGCGGAGACTGCGGGGGTGGAGGATGCATGGCTTGAGACTGCGTCGGTATTTCCCCAAAGAGGAAGGGATGATGCATCACAGCTACGGTAAGTATTTCCCTCAGTTATGAAACCAAGGTTATCGAACCAGTAGGAGAACCATGCAACACTATGTAAACGGTACCTGCACACAAGGAACAAATACTTGCAACCCGATGCGTAAGAGAGGTTATCAATCTCTCCACGCAAAAAGATAGATTAGGTTGTAATAGATTCGATAGATAGATTGCACAAGAACACAAAATAAAAGAGGCTAATAAAAAGTGCAGCAAGGTATTTTTGGGTTTTTGGAATAATAGATCTGAAAACGAAAAGCGGCAAAAGATAGATCGGAAAGCAATATGTTGGAAAACTAGACCCCGGGGGCCGTAGGTTTCACTAGTGACTTCTCTCATGAGTATAGCACACGATGGGTGAACAAATTACTGTTGGCCAGTTGGTAGAAGCTCAAATAATCATGATGATATCCAAGGCGATGATCATTATATAGGCATCACGTCCATGATTAGTAGACCGAAACGATTCTGCATCTACTACTATTACTCCACACAACGACCGCTATCCAGCATGCATCTAGTGTATTAAGTTCATGGAAAAACGCAGTAATGCAATAAGAACGGTGACATGATGTAGACAATATCTATTCATGTCGGAATAGACCCCATCTTGTTATCCTATTACATGTGTGCCTCGCTGCCCCTTCTGTCACTTGGAGACACTACAAGAAATATGGCAACTTGCAACCATCAATATTGGTCACTGAATGGTCGTTGTTTTTCACTTGTGACCTTTTTATGACCAAAAACAGTTGGTCAAAAGCTGGCCGTCTTTAATGAAACTTAACGACCTTCACTGTGAAATGGTCGTAGAAGGTAATGACCAAAACAAAAGGTCGTTGGTTCTACGACCAATTATTTTGGTCACTGGCAATCTGCACACACCACATCGGATCCGACGTGGCAAGCTGATATGGCAAAATTGCGACCAAATGAAAAGGTCGTTGATTAGAATCAGCCCGTTCCAGTTCGGTGTCTATATGGGCCAAGCCCATTAATTCAGCCTATTTATTGTTTTTTCCTTACAATTTTGGTCAACTAGATGGGCCAAGCCCAACAGCCTTTTATTTTTTGGGCCAAAGCCTTTTACGGTCCATATTTTTTTTGTGCCTCAGCCTTTTTCCAGCCCACTTGTCAGTTTTCTTTTGTTTCTTTTCCATTTTAAAGTAGGTCCAACTAGTTAAATGGGAACCAATTACCAGTATTGCTGTTTGGGTACCACACGTCAATTCTATATTTGTACAATTAGATAATTCGATTCAAGAAGAGCCAATAAGGCATAATATTTCATACAACAGCCAAGCAAATTACATTACAATCATACATCATACAAATCTGGTATTCAGCTATAAAATACAACTAAATATACACATAACTAGCTCCAATGAGCTAAAACGCATGCTGGGTGTGGGTTTTCTTCGTGATTCTTCTTCCTAGAGCTCCTATGCACCCAACTTTTGAAGAATGAAGGCCAACATCTGCAAATAATAAATTATGAAAAGTTAGAAACTTAATCAAGTGAATCCGTGAATATAAAATTCTCATAACGATGAAAAATTGCTGCAGAACTTTAGATTTAACAGGAAACCATGCATATAACATTCTCATAACAGCGAAAACGGAGATATATTTTGCAAATGATAAGTACCAGCACAGTGCAAGTCAACACAACAGATGGACTGTACAAGATATCAGTGATTTTCCACTTTAGAACAGGGCACATGCATCAATTTTTATAGTCAGGAACAAAGAAGACAGTGCTAGAACAAGCCAAAGAGATGACATAGACTGAGGCGGCCGAAGATGGTGAAATGATTATCTGCTTGTTCTTAGACAGCTCTAAGAGCACCTGATCTAAAAAATAGGATTTTAAAGGAAAAATGGGCTCCAATCAGCCTGGATACAACAAGTAATAAAACTGTTAGGAGAGAGTATACAGTCACCAACAGCATGCATAAAACAACTTTGCTGATGTAATATTTACTAAAACTGACAGGCCAGGTTTCAAGTATAAACCACTAATGGAGCATGCGACAAATGTATTTGATATCAACTTAACTAATTCCACATGATTCTTGTACGTTCCAATATACACGATCACTCCAAGATCAAGCTTATTCAGCCAATAAAGTAAAGAGGATCAAGATGGTCTTACCTTGCTGCCGTCATCCTTGTCCTTCACGTCGGACTTAGACTTGTTAGAGTCGTCGGACGCCTCTCCTGCCTGAAACAACGATGGGCACGAAAGAGCACGGATCAAGTACCACTCTGTTGCATTAATCTCGCAGGGCTACGATTTTGACGGAGGTGTTTGGTGTGAATGTTATACCTGTGGGTTGTTGTAGGTGTCAATCTTCTTGGTGTACTCAAACCTCTCGTCCTTGGCAACTTAGAGAGCCTTCTCCTGCAATTCATTCAAATAGAGGAGGAAATGTTAGTGTGGTGCAAGGCATAGATCCCAGGATAAAAATTAACAAAAGAGGAATTGTTGAACAAATCGTGTGAAATGGCATGCGAAATTGGAAACTAACATTCGAGCAGCAGTTTGAATCAATGAACACAGACTGTACGAATTGGGAAACAATTAGTGCATTCTAACATGTTAAGTGGTTACCATTCCAATCATAATCATACAGTGGCATGGAAAAATAAATAGTGACCTCACTGCTACAAATTAACCTGATGTTGTTCTACTACTAGACCATCGAAGCTCATGGCCCGGATCAACAATACTAATAACATATATGTACCATGGTATAGCAGCAAGCAAATAGTGTGATGATCTAGCACAGCCAGGAGCAGCAGCAGCTTGTAATTAGTGTTCACTGAATACTGAACGTACTGTATTGCAGGGGGCAATGTTCTACCAAATCATCATTTGTAAACTATTCATATGTTTCATGTATAATAAATATTTATACAGTAAAGTTGAAAATTACAGCTGCTGCACTCTATGATATGGTTTGTATATGGGGATGCCTACATTGTGAACTGGTAATATCATTTTTATCGGCTATTGTTTGTGCAAAATACAGATATTAGCGAATTCCCTTCCATCTAAAAGACAGGTATAACTGCATGATATATGCACTAATAACACGACCGGACAAATCTGTACTTTGTTCCCCAGAGTTTAAGTGGTCATTATATGATAGTAGATTTGAATAAATGAAGTGCAGATACAAGATAAATATGGTTAACTTGATTCTGCCCTATTAGAAGAAGAAAAGGAAACTCTTTTAGGAGAAGAAAGGATATCCGGTACTCACCATATTCCAGGCAGTCATTAGAGTGCAATGTCACAGGCAATACATGTCTTTAGTGTCTTCTACTATATATTGTCCCTTAAAAATGCAACACTCTTTTCCCCTGCTTTTTGGGAAGGGAACACAGAGGCGGTGTCAAGTAGGCAGCGAGGAAATAACAACGCTATTGAGAAAAAGGAAGTGAACATTATAGAATACAACAATAACAGAGTGATAATCTAAATATGCCACTCGTCATGGCAATAGACAACTTCAGTCATTCTTAGTATCAATCCCTTCCCCGACAGCAGGATCTACTGTAGTATTTATGTGTGTTCCAATAGGAATATTGGGTAGTCGCTCACATTGAACAACAAGCTGCTCGATTCAGGCAGCCAATTTTTACGTATACACTGAATTAATCTCAGATACCATGAATTATTTCATAGTGATTTGCACAAATCAAAGGATTCTAGCCTCTACAGAGTTACTGCCTCTAGATTTTGGCAAGAGAAAAAATGATGAAAAAATTGACTGTCACATGAACACGCTAGCCACACTATTATGAGAACTTGCTTATTGCTAACTAATTCAGTAGTGTACAAGAGGGTGGGTGAAGAGAGCCTAAATTTATGTTAATTTTGAGCTCCAACAATCTAAAAGATTTATAATGAAAAAACTGACTGGCACGGGAACACGACAGCCATAGTATTACGAGAACTCGGTTCTGTATTTTTTTTAATTCACAAATCAGAATGGCTGCCCCTGAACACTTCTAGACTTATATAGATTTATGATAAAGATAATAGTTGTAGTATATAACAATAAATTCATAGAAGCACATAACAAGAATTTTAAGCTACTGGAAATTCCAAAACAGTAAAGTTCCATTTTAAGCTACTGCAATTTTTCTCTTAAAATTAACTGAAAAGGTTTCATTCAGATTTAATTAATGCAAAAGATTCATTTAGTTTTAACTAAACAGTATTTATACTCCCCTTTCATTTAAATACTCCGAAAAGTAACAGCAAAAGATTCATTTAAATACACAATACTGAAAAATCCATTTAGTTGTACTTGAGTAAAAAGGTTTAACAAATATTCAGTAATTTCTTTGACAGTAATTCAGTTTACACTGAGTTAGTGTTAACACAAATACTGGACATTTGAAGCAGCCATTTACTGAATATATTGAGAAGCCATTTACTGACCAAATACTGAACATTTGGAATAGCCATTTACTGAACACTGATTTAGTGTTTACTCGCCTAACAAGATAGCAAAAGCAAATCATATGACTTACTCAGGAAAAGTTCAGTATAAATAATAGTGTTTAGAGCTGGCCACCATAATAGTGAAATTTAAAGAAAAACAAAAGGGAACGCAATTAGATGGATCATATACAAACAACGGCTGATAATAATAATAACTACAATGTGTAAATACAATATTCAAATTAAGAACTGTCAGCAACGGAAGATCATGCTAGATTATAATCATCGCTACCCATATGGCATTGCTAAACTGACCTTGTATGACTGAATCAAGAAGGGATGCAAAAGTTGTAGAAGTTGTTTCTCCTTCTATAATCTGTATACCTCAACCCCCAGCCACATCAAATAAAGTCAAGAACACCACCATAATCACTAGCGATACCAAACTCCATATGCTAAAATTACAAATCCCGCTGAGCAAGTGCAACCAAGATCCTCGACGGTGCTTTAGCTTGCAGAAATACTCCGCCGGATGCTTGGTCTTGGCATAACTACCGAGAGACGGGATCGGGAACACGTTGAAAGCACATTTGCTCCCTTGGTGGTTTTGGTAATTTATAACAACATATAAGTCATTGAACTAATGTTTTCCATCAAGTGTATTTCAGGGAATGCTCAATGATAGGATTGGCAAAAGGATTGTGGAGATTGTAGAATACCCCAAGATGCAAGGAAATAGGTTGGCAAAGCTTCAAGGAAGATGACTCTACATTTTACATTTGTGAGAAATCACTTTGAGTCCATAGGAAAGCCAATACTATTAAAAGGGGGTAAGGTTTTGTTGGTGAACAAAATGCTCATACGTGCACAAGTGATAGTCACCAAAAACACCCACAAACTCTCCCACCAAAGTCTGTCCAAAGCCATATACTCAACATTGGTGCAACCAACATTTCCATCCCGGTGCCACCGATTCTGAACCATAGACAGACTTAGCCAAACCCTAGCCACTTCGGTGCAACCGATTCCATACCGGTGCCACCGAGTTTAGGTTGCCAACTTTCTGTTACGCAAATCCACAATATCGGTACCACCGAGATTGTTGGATCGGCGTCACCGAGATTGGGAATCTGACCATTGGTCACCTTATCGGTGCAACCGAGTTTCCTATATCGGTCTCATCGAGATTCAAAAGTTGCCACCTTTTGATAACTTCGGTACCACCGAGATTAACACATCGGTGTCACCGAGTTGGTCATTTTGTGTGTAACGGTTGGATTTATGGGGATGCCTATATATACCCCTTCACCACCACCTTCTCGAGAGAGAAGCACTCAGAACTATTCCATACTTGCCCCATCCAGTTTTCTGAGAGAGAACCACCTATCCTTGTGTTGAGGTCAAGATCTTCCACTCCAACCATATGGATCTTGATTTCTAGCCTCCCCAAGTTGCTTTCCACCAATCCCATCTCTTCCACCAAGCCAAATCTGTGAGAGAGTAATTGTGTGTTGAGGAGTCTATCATCTTGAAGCACAAGAGCAAGGAGTTCATCGTCATTACCGAGCCTATTACCTTTTGGAGGGTGGAGCCTCCTAGATTGGTTAGGTGTCGCTTGGGAGCCTCCTACTTCGTGTTGTGGAGTTGAACCAATAAGTTTGTAAGGGCAAGGAGATCGCCTACTTCGTGAAGATCTACCCATAGTGAGGCTAGTCCTTCGTGGACGGAAGCCGTTATGGAATAGTCAAGGTTGCTACTTCGTGGACCCTTATGGGTGGAGCCCTCCGTGGACTCTCGCGATCGTTACCCTCCGTGGGTTGAAGACTCCATAAATGTGGATGTACGATAGCACCACCTATCGGAACCACGGGAAAAATAATCATGTCTGCAATTGCGTTTGATCTTCCTACCCTATCCTTTCTACTCATGCTTGTTGTTACTTTCCGCTGCTATACTCTTAGACTTGCATGTGTAGGGTGTACTTGACTTGCCATGAAATGCTAAAAACTGCCAACTCTAAAATTTGGGAAAAGGCAAAACTTTTATTTGGTCAAGTAGTCTAATCACCCCCCTCTAGACATACTTTCGGTCCTACAAGTGGTATCAGAGCTTTGGTCTCCATTGCATTGGTCTCACAACCTAGGAGAGTATGGCGTCTAGTGAGGGAAGTTATCACCGTAGAGGTCCGTACTTTGATGGCACTAATTTTGCTAGTTGGAAGCACAAAATGAAAATGCATATTCTTGGTCATAACCCCGCCGTTTGGGCTGTTGTTCGTGTTGGCTTGCAAGGTGAATTCTTTGGTGATGGAAAGGAACCGGATCGTGAAGCGACCGTGGATGAATTGAAGATGTTGCAATACAACGCTCAAGCATGCGACATTCTATTCAACTGCCTATGCCCCAAAGAATTCAACAAAATCAGCCGTCTTGAGAATGCAAAAGAGATTTTGGGATACTTTGGTTGATATGCATGAAGGAACCGAGTCCGTGAGAGAATACAAGTTGGATGTTCTTCAAGGTCAGCTTGACAAGTTCAAGATGAAGGATGGTGAAGGAGTCACTGAGATGTACTCTAGGCTAGCTCTCATCACCAATGAGATTGCCGGCTTAGGAAGCGAAGAGATGACCGACAAATTCATCATCAAGAAGATACTTAGAGCTTTGGATGAGAGATACGACACCGTGTGCACATTGATCCAAATGATGCCCCACTACAAAGATCTCAAGCCTACGGAAGTCATTGGAAGGATTGTTGCTCATGAGATGACACTCAAAGACAAAGAAGAGCTTCACCACAAGTCTAGCGGTGCTTACAAAGCCACAAGTGATGCTCCCGCAACTTCAAGCAACAACCTTGTCACCTATGAAGAGATAAGCCTCATGGTCAAGAAATTCAACAAGTTCTACAAGAATAGAGGCAAAGAAAGAAGCTCCAACTCAAGATATGATGAGAAGCGTTCGTCAAGTCGTGACCGCAATTGCTACAATTGTGGGAAGCCCGGACACTATTCCAATGAGTGCACGGCTCCCTACAAACGAAGAGAAGAGTCACCTCGAAGACGAAGCTCAAGGAATGAATCACCTCAAAGAGAGAGAAGGAGTAGACATGATCGTTATGAACGAAGACCCTCAAGGAGAAGTAGAGATTCGGAGAAGAAGGACAAGTACACCAAGAGCTACACAAGAAGAAAACATCAAGCTCATGTTGGTGAATGGGTTTCCGGCTCCGACTCCGACAACAACTCCGAGAGAAGCTATCACTCCGACTCTGACTATAGCCAAGATGATGGTGTTGCCGGAATTGCTCTAGTGTCTACCAACTCCTATGATCTATTTGATTCACCAAATGAAGGGAGTGGAAGTTGCTTCATGGCTAAAGGCCCCAAGGTATCACACCACGAGTATCTTGATTTCAATAGTGATGAAGATGACTTGCTTTGTGATGATGACTTGCTATTTGATAAAACTAGTGATGTTAGTCAAAATGAACTTGATAATCGTCATGATAGTCAAGATAAGTCAATTGATGATGATAAGATGAAAATAGAAGAACTAACTAAAGAACTAAACACTCTTAAGTTAGCTCATGAATCTACTCTTGAAGATCATAGAGAGCTTGTGAGAACTCATGAGAAGCTACGCTTCGAGAAGCTCAACTTGGAGCAAGAGCATGAGTTTCTTAAAGCTATCAATGACGATCTCCGAAAGAAGACTTCATCTTATCTCGCCAAACGACTACTCTTGTCTACATTCATGCCTCAAGTTAAAACTAAGCAATCTAGTAACAAAGGCAAGAAAGGTTCTTCATCTAGTAGCAACAATAAAAATGCAAAACCCAATGATGTTGCTTCTAGTAGTTCTATTGATTCCACTAATGATGTTTCTCTTAGCCAAGTTACACTTGAGCAAGAAAATGCTTTATTGAAAGGAATTATAGAGAAAGGTATCTACAAGAGTCTTGCCGGGTGTAAGCAATTTGAGGAAATTGTACGCAAGCACGGAGGATACCGAAAGAACCGTGGTGTTGGCTACTTCAACGCAAATGGAGTTGAATGGGAAGAAGGTCAATACCCCAAGCCAAAGTTTGTTCCTCAAAAGGAGAAGTATGAAAATACTCTTCCCAAGAGAACAAACACTCAAGATGATCTTCCACCACAAGACCACAAGCTCAAGGGCAAGAACAAGCTTCAAGAGGACATTGACTCATATGAAGATGAATCCCCAGCTATGGTGGAGTGGGTTCCCAAGGCTACATCAAGCTCAACTTCTACAAAGGCTACAACAACACCAAGGATCCCCATCAACTTGATGTGGGTCCCCAAGAAGAAGAACTAGAGAGTTCTTGAGGGGTGGCTCCGCCAATGAAATTCACTCACATTCATTATTGGCAAGAATTATTTGCAATCAACATCAACTCTATGCAATAGTTCAAGGAGTCACACATTCCCTCAAAGGTAAGCAAGGGACAAGGTAATCAACAAATCGATGAACATCATAACACATGCTTTGCACTCCATGTCCATAGATATCCTTGTATTTGTCTCTTGTATGTTGGGACTAACCCATGTAGGTGAGAAGAGTAAGGAAACAACAAGGATGCTCCCAACTCTTGGTGATCTTCATCAACCTTGAGCATCCACCACTACCTCACCAACATGAAGTCTTCTTCGACAAAACCCAAGGTTAGTCTATCCCTCTTATGGGGGGATGTCACATCAAGGGGGGGCTTTACTCTAAGACTTGAGTTAAAGCATCTCTTAGTATGTGGCAACATTAAATGCTTTATGTAAAAGTGGTAACCCCACTTGTGCTTACACGATGAGTATGACCTATGATCAAGTATTCTTACTTGGCTCCTTAGTCAATATACTCATATATAGATGACTTCGTCATCGCCCAAGTGCTTGTTAGATGCTTGTATGTTTGTGCATGTTTGCCATGATTTCATTTGACATCTCTTTGTGTGAGCATGTTGGTCTGCATTTATTTTCTCATTCGAGGACATCCAATTGTTGCTATTTGGCTCTTGATTTTCTCTTTCGCCAATTGGATGGACAAGAATGCCTAGGACCACTCTTTAGCTATCTATGCTTTCTCACCTCATATTCCATTCATGCTGCATCACAAAATTTGAACAAGTACTTTTCGATCCCTCTGTGTGTGGAGCACTCGGAGTTCCGTATCGACAAGGACTGATCATTAAAACCTCCCAAGTGGATCTCGGTGGAACCAACCCACAATTCTCGGTCTCACCGAATGCCTAGGGTTGATCTGGTTTTCTATCTCGGTACTACCGATTCCATATTCTCGGTTACACCGAGTTTCCCTGTCAGCTGACAGTTGAGAAACTCGATGACACCAAAAATTTAGAACCGGTATCACCGACAGTGAAGGGTATATAAGTTGTGGTCCCGACGATTCGAAATTTCAATCTTCAATCGTCACGCCCCAAACCCTAAGCTGGCGCAAAAGGACCCCCTGGTCATCGCCTTGCCTCCCCGAGCGCCTCCGCCGCTGGGAATCCTCGCCGTCGACGGGCATCTTCGCCGCCGTCGCCGCCGTAGCGGATCCGTCACCGAGCTAGGGTACGGATTCGATCTTTCTTGCGCTCCCCGTCTGATTCTTGCGTAATAAAGTTGATTTTCTCTATAAGCCACAGTTTGCACATCTTTCTATCCACGAGAAAACTCCGTAGATTAGAGAACCATCGATTTTCTAGGGTTTGCCTTCCGCCCGATGGAACTCGGTAGAACCGAAGTGAACTAATCGGTATCACCGATTTGCCTGTCTGTGTTGCTGAGAACTGTCTCGGTGAAACCGAGTACTTCCTTTCGGTCTCACCGAAAGGAGTGCCAAGTTTCTGTTAATGAGATAGCCAGTCTCGGTAGCACCGAAAACTTTGCTTCGGCTATACCGATTTTCATTTGACAGAATGTAAAACTTTGAAAATCTTTTGTTCAAACTTTCAAAAACCAGCTGATAATTTTGTGATGACTCATCTTCTTCTGCTCCTCTATACTCTATTCACAGGGTCAGTATGTCAAGTGGTGAGGACAGTGAGAACAACTTCAGAGAGCAGAGTGTTGAATTGGATTCTGGCACTAGTCCTGAGTCTAGTTCATCTTCAGATCCAGGCACTCCCAGTTCCCATGGGTTACCCAAGGCTACTACAAGGGCTAGGAAGAAGCTGAATTCAGATGAGGAGGATTCAGACTTCGTTCCAGAAGAGGTTCTTGCTAAGAAGCAAGAGAAGGCTGCCAATAAAGCTGCAAGTGAAGCTACCTCTTCAAGGAGAGCTGTCAGGAAAGAGTATGCTAGCTCTGAGGCTATGAGAGCACCTGAGGGTGCTAGGGAAAAAATTGCTCTTCACCTTGAGTCACCCCAAAGAAATCTATGCCTAAGAAGGCAGGGGAGAAGAAGAGAGCTAGGAAAAGGATTGTCTATGTCACTGGCAGGCAGACCTCCATGTTTGAGGACCCTGAGGGAGCTGCTGGTGAGGAGGAGGAAGAACATGTTGAGAAGGCCCCTCCCAAGAAGAAAAAGAAGCTTATGTCTGATGCTATGCCAAAGACTGGCACTTCCAAGAGCACCAAGTCTGCCCCCAAGAAGCCTGCTGCTGAGAAGCCTAAGAGGACTTCCAGGCAAATTCCAGCATCTGAGAAGAACAAAGGGACTGCCTCCAGAGTTGAGGATGAGGATGCTATGTCTGCCTTAATGAAGCTTAGGCCACACCTTCCAGTACATAATGCCAGCTACCCACTTGCTGAGGATATGAAGAAGAGGAAGGATTCTAGTTTGAGGGCTTGGAGAGCTGCTGATCCATATGCCCAAAGGAGGAAGACAGCTGTGGACTACAGATTTTACACCAAAGAGCAACAGGATTTCTATGAGACTGTGCTTTTTGACAAAAGTCCAGCTGTGAGTGATATGAGGTATGTGGACTGTAAATTCATCAAGGAGAATGAAGACTATTTTCCAAGTGTCCAAGACAATTTCCACTACATTGGTTTGGATGAGTTTGTTGGCAGAGAGTTCACTGCTTGGAATGATGAGATGATCATGCAATTCTACTCCACTGCACATTTCTATGGAGATGGTAGAATTGTATGGATGACAGAAGGAGCTAGATATGAGTCCACTGTTGAGGAGTGGGCTACCATCTTAGGAGTTCCAGAAGTTCAGGATGGAGATTTGGATGTCTACTCAGAATCCAAGGAGAGCCACAATGCTATGGCTAACATGTATAAAGAGATCCCTGCTGCTAACGTGAAGTCTCACAGGCTAGGATCTATTTACTTTCTTCAGGCTGGCCTCTGCACCATGAACACTATTCTGAGGCATACCTTGATGCCCAAGTCAGGAGATGACAAGATGATCCGAGGCTACTCCATCAACATGCTAATTCATCTTGACAGACACACCAGGATTAGAGTCATGGACTTAATTGTTGAGACAGTTAAGAGGGTTGCTGCTGATCAGAAGCGCTCTTGCTACTATGCACCCTATATCCAGATGCTCATCAACTCTAAGTTGGAGAAGCACATATTTGCTCTAGACCGTCCCCACTTGCCCCTACAGCCAGATCTCGAGGACAACATTGTGGTGATGAACCCGGATAATCCCACTTCAGCTGCAGCACAGGCAGAAGCAGAGGCAGCTGGAGCCACTAGTGCTCAGGTCCCTAGATCCAGGAACGAGCAAACGGATCTTTTGATCTCATCAGTACGGGGCATGCAGAAGGACATTAAGGGGATTCTGGACAACCAGAACAGTCTTGTGAGGATCTTCGAGAACAGGATCAAGACCCTTAATGATAAGGTGGATGGGCTGACCAAGATAGTCAATGAGCTCAAGAAGGAAGTTGACTCAGTGCATCTTCCTCAGACTTCTTCAGATGATGATGATGATGATGAGGAGGATGGATCACCTCTCAGGCCAGGCACACAGTTTACTACTCAGGACAGATCAGCCACTGTGCCAGCTCGAGACTTGAGGCCCTCTTCATCAGCTCCTACTACTGTCACCTCAGCTCCTGCTCCATCAGCTTCAGTTCCTCCTGTTGCCACTCCAACTCTATCCACGACATCTGTAGAGATCTTCGCCGACGTTGTTCTCTCGACTCCTTCATCAACAACCGGAGGAGATCAGCCCAAGAACGCTTAGACATATGCCTTTGAACTTTTTGGTAACTTGTTGCCAAAGGGGGAGAAGTGTATATAGATCTTTAGGCTTCGAGTTAGAGAGCGTTTGGTTTTTATTGCTTTTTCAAAAACACACATGGTTCATTTACCTTTGGCTACGCTTTGTGTTTTGATCGTAGACTTTATGTGTGTTGTGCTACTATTTCCTATCATCTTAATGCTTATGAGATGATCATTATCTTTGTTTGGTTGTGTTGTGCTATGTTGTTCACTCTTATTATTATCGCACACCACCAAGATGTATGTGCCCCATGTACCTAATCGATTGTGCATTTGCATTCAAACGCAAATTCAAAATAATGCACAAATTTAGGGGGAGCTCTTGCTTATCACATACTTCTCAAAGCGATGATTATATTCATTGATTATATCATATGTCGAAGCTTTGATCTATATGTTGTCATCAATTACCAAAAAGGGGGAGATTGAAAGCACATTTGCTCCCTTGGTGGTTTTGGTAATTTATAACAACATATAAGTCATTGAACTAATGTTTTCCATCAAGTATATGTCAGGAAATGCTGAATGATAGGTTTGGCAAAAGGATTGTGGAGATTGTAGAATACCCCAAGATGCAAGGAAATAGGTTGGCAAAGCTTCAAGGAAGAGGATTCTACATTTTATATTTGTGAGAAATCACTTTGAGTCCATAGGAAAGCCAATACTATTAAAAGGGGGTAAGGTTTTGTTGGTGAACAAAATGCTCATACGTGCACAAGTGATAGTCACCAAAAACACCCACAAACTCTCCCACCAAAGTCTGTCCAAAGCCATATACTCAACATCGGTGCAACCAACATTTCCATCCCGGTGCCACCGATTCTCAACCATAGACAGACTCAGCAAAACCCTAGCCACTTCGGTGCAACCGATTCCATACCAGTGCCACCGAGTTTAGGTTGCCAACTTTCTGTTACGCAAATCCACAATATCGGTACCACCGAGATTGTTGGATCGGCGTCACCGAGATTGGGAATCTGACCGTTGGTCACCTTATCGGTGCAACCGAGTTTCCTATATCGGTCTCACCGAGATTCAAAAGTTGCCACCTTTTGATAACTTCGGTACCACCGAGATTAACACATCGGTGTCACCGAGTTGGTCATTTTGTGTGTAACGGTTGGATTTTTGGGGATGCCTATATATACCCCTTCACCACCACCTACTCGAGAGAGAAGCACTCAGAACTATTCCATACTTGCCCCATCCAGTTTTCTGAGAGAGAACCACCTATCCTTGTGTTGAGGTCAAGATCTTCCACTCCAACCATATGGATCTTGATTTCTAGCCTCCCCAAGTTGCTTTCCACCAATCCCATCTCTTCCACCAAGCCAAATCTGTGAGAGAGTGATTGTGTGTTGAGGAGTCTATCATCTTGAAGCACAAGAGCAAGGAGTTCATCGTCATTACCGAGCCTATTACCTTTTGGAGGGTGGTGCCTCCTAGATTGGTTAGGTGTCGCTTGGGAGCCTCTTACTTCGTGTTGTGGAGTTGAACCAAGAAGTTTGTAAGGGCAAGGAGATCGCCTACTTCGTGAAGATCTACCCATAGTGAGGCTAGTCCTTCGTGGACGAAAGCCGTTATGGAATAGTCAAGGTTGCTACTTCGTGGACCCTTATGGGTGGAGCCCTCCGTGGACTCTCGCGACCGTTACCCTCCGTGGGTTGAAGACTCCATAAACGTGGACGTATGATAGCACCACCTATTGGAACCACGGGAAAAATCATCGTGTCTACAATTGCGTTTGATCTTCCTACCCTATCCTTTCTACTCATGCTTGTTATTATTTTCCGCTGCTATACTCTTAGACTTGCATGTGTAGGGTGTACTTGACTTGCCATGAAATGCTAAAAACTGCCAACTCTAAAATTTGGGAAAAGGCAAAACTTTTATTTGGTCAAGTAGTCTAATCACCCCCCCCCCCCTAGACATAATTTCGGTCCTACACACTTCGGTTTCCTAAAATTGGCAGAATCTTCGAATCAGGTGACAGTTTTACACTTTCAGTGAACACTGTAGAAAATATGCAGTTCAGCATGTTCTGAATTTCTATAGTAAGTAAACATTTCTTGACAGTACTTACAGAGTTTACTGGTTGCAGAGTCATCTGTATGTAGACCTCATCGGTGTCCTTGTCGGCATGTGCAAAGCAAAACAAGCATCCATCAGGATTAAATGGTTAATGCATGAGGCCACTAACCCCTGCAGCTGAACCTGAAGATGGACTGTGTACACTTACATGCATGGTGATGTTATGGACTTGGCACAGCAGCTGCGATGGCAGGCTCGGGTAGTTTGGGATGCGGGAGTTGGGCGTCTTCTTGGTAGTCGCCGCGACCTGACAGATCAAGAAAAACTTCAGCGATCCATGCATTGAGTATAAGTGAATGAAATAATATAATGAGATGAACAGAGCAGGACTGTTGGTGCGGTGGGATTTAGACGGACCTGCTCGTTGTGGCCCTGGGGAAGTAGTAGACGAGCCTCCCGTGCTGTGGCAGGCACACGAGCAGGCCGGCGCAGGCGTGCCAGAGCTCCGAGTTGATCACCTTCTTGGCGACACGAGTTGGCACACTAGTAGTACTGACATGCACAAAGAACAACACAGTTACCATCCAGCATCAGACGACATGGTTTCAGCTTGGTCCATGATGCAGAAACAAAAAAAGTAGAAGAAAAACAGAGATAAATAGACTACCTATCCTGGATCCTCATCTAAAGCTACTACTACCAACACATGATTACAGTAGTAAAACCATGGTGTTGGCTGCCTGTCCGATGATTCAGTTAGCCGACACGCTTACTATCAACCAATTCAACCAGTCGTTTTTAGATTGGCTGGCTCGTACAGTACATCTAATCCAATTCAACTAGTGTTCCAGTAGACATAGGCAATAACCGCGAGATTCCCTGCTATTACCGAGTCAACCAGAAAAGAGTGCTCCCTCCCTGTCTAACCCCACCCAATGGATCCGAGCAAGGCACTGCCCAACCCAGCCTCAGTCCTTGGGCCCCGGGACCGGCCGCCCGTCCATAGGAACGCGCGGCATCGGAAACCAGGAAATCCGGCGACCCACCCACCAACCCAGCTACTACCTCACCTAGCGTCAGATTCAGATCCTCTAGATCAGAGCAGCAACTATCTAGTAAAACTGGAGAAGGAACTATCACAGATCGGAACGAGCCAACGCCAGCAGCTCAAGTACCACTAGACAGCACTGCTCGAGATCGGATCGGGCAGGGCGGTAGGGCGAGCTCACCTTCGAACTTCTCCTGGATCGAGCCGCCGGAGGGAGCCGCCGCCTCGTCGGAGTTTACCTGCCGCGCGCGTCCGCCCCGCAGCCACCGAGTGTAGGAGCACCATCCACAAGGCGGAACCGCCCGTGGGACTTGCGGTGGGCGTATAAGAGGGCAGAGCAGAGTCGCCGGCGCCGTGCCGGAGTTGGAGGGGACGCCGCCTTTGAAACCCTAGTCATGGGAAGGAGTCTTGGATGAGCTCTCGGGGCCACAAGAGGCGGATATGGCCGGAGGGAAGGGAAGAGAGGAGGCAGGGGGCTCGGATCTGTGTTGGGCGCCGTCGAGAACCGCCAGAACAAGCCGGAATCGAGCGGCGTAGGCAACGGCGGCGAGGGTTTCGGGGGGAGGGAGAGACGAGCGAGACAGAGAGAGAGGGACAGGCGTGCGGGTGGGTTTGTGTCTGGTTTTCCTTTTTTTTCTCTCCTTTTCTTTAGATGGATGGATGTGGGATGGAGAAATTAATGGATGGATGTGAGCCATGTCATCAATCCATGGCACAATTGGTTCCACCAATGAGAATAAGACTCTTGTGATTGTGTTTTTCTTTTTGTTTTTCTATATGTTTTAACCTTTTTATTTCAGGTCGAGAATTGGCAGTTGTCGTTCAGGGGACCCGCATGGCCGGTGGACCATGGCTTTGGCGTCTCGGACCTACGCGCATGACTGACGGCACCAGCGACATGATGGTCGTGCCGGAGCCATCCGCATTGAGCGCGAACGCCGACTCCGGGCCGGTCTTGAGATTTTTCATAAGCTGGTTCGTCTTCCACCACAACAATTATCATCAACCTGGAATGGCAAACAAAGGTGCATCTTTGAATGGCAAACAATGTTGTTTAAGGACGTTTTCATTTTCTTTGGACGGAAAATTCATTTTTCATTTTTCGAGTGCTCAAAATGAGTTTTTTTGTGAAGGACCTACCATATATTTGTTGAAAAATTGGACTAAATAAATTTTCTAAAATATTAGGCCATATTTAATGTACAATTGACCAAATGGTTGGGTGTCAAAAGCTTTGATCCACCTCTCGTGAAAACGACAAATTTTCGCCGATTCTGTTGGAAGCGGGTCAAATTTCAACTACAGCTGCCTCATAGATTTCTTTTTATTATATGCAAATCTCATTTCTAGGTACATAAGTATCTATTTAATCAGAAAAACACCAAAAGTTTTCCAAGATTCAACCACTAGTTAGGAACGGTCATGCCCGCCGTTTTGACCGCATTTTGAAACGGGCATGAAAAAATCAAAACAAAAATAAAAAAATGGAAAACCTTCGGATTGTGTCATTATATGTGACCAAGTTACCAGGAAAAATAATAAACTTGTAATACGATAATTATTTTAAAAAAAGTGTTCTAAAAAATGAGTTATCATGTGTGAAGATTCATGGCTTTCAAGCCAAATAATCAATCTTATGGTCACATTCATGGCATAGTTTGCTCAAATGATCTCATATTGTGCACAAGGCTGCATATTGAAATGAAAAACAATGTTGCCTAAGGAAGTTTTCATTTTCTATGGACAGAAAAATCATTTTCCATTTTTCGAGTGCCCAAAATGAGTTTTTTTTGTGAAGGACCTACCATATATTTGTTACAAAATTGGACCAAATCATTTTTATAAAATATTAGGTCATATTTAATGTACAATTGACTAAATTTTTGGGTGTCAAAAGCTTTGAGCCACCTCTCATGAAAAAGACAAATTTCCCTCGATTTAGTAGGAACCGTGTCAAATTTGAACTGTAGCTGCCTCATAGATTGCTTTTTATTTTTTGCAAAAATCATTTCTAGGTACAAAAGTATCTATTTAATCATAGAAACACCAAAAGTTTTCCAAGATTCAACCACTAGCTAGGAACGGGCATGCCCGCCGTTTTGACCGCATTTTGAAATGGGCATGAAAAATTCAAAAAAATCAAAAAAAAATGAAAACCTTCGCATTGTGTCATTATATGTGACCAAGTTACCATGAAAAATAATAAACTTGTAATACGGCAATTATTTTAAAAAAGTGTTCTCAGAAATGAGCTATCATGTGTTAGATTCATGGCTTTCAAGCGAGTTGATCAATCTTATGGCCACATTCATGGCATAGTTTGTTCAAAGGATCTCATATTGTGCAAAAGGGTGCATATTGTAATGGAAAACAATGTTGCCTAAGGAAGTTTTCATTTTATTTGGACAAAAAATTCAGTTTCCATTTTTCTAGTGCCCAAAATAAGTTTTTTTGTGAAGGACCTATCATATATTTATTGCAAAATTGGACCAAATAATTTTTGTAAAATATTAGCCACATTTAATGTATAATTGACAAAATGGTTGGGTTTTAGAAGTTTTGATCCACCTCTCATGAAAAAGACAAATCTCCGACGATTCAGAAGGAAGCGGGTCAAATTTGAACTGCAGCTGCCTTATAGTTTGCTCTTTATTTTTTCCAAAATTCTTTTGTAGGTACATGAGTATCCATTTAACCAGAGATACATGGTGTGGTGGCAAGACGTCGAGGTTTGGATGGTGTCCGAGGGCCCTAACTCCAGAGCATGCAAACCGGCATGCCAGCCGCGTGGTCACCGAGTGACCGTGGCGTCGCCACACGTTCTGGGCGGCCTAGGCATGTCCGGTGAGTTGGTCACTCCACCGATAGGTGTTAGGAAGAATAATACAACAGAAGAATCTCACGAGGAGACTGAACTAAGCTCAAACATGAATTAGCAGCAAAGTTTTTGATTAGTGTTGGGTTAAATTCACATGTCCAATGGGCCTGAGTTTTGGCTGAGGATGATCATCTACTAAGGAGATTGTCTTGGCAAATTTTCAGCTCAAATGAAGGATCCTAGGTGGCACTTGCTTTGCAAAGTACCACACTGTGCAGAAATATGAATGTTGAAGCTGGGCTCAAATGGATGAATGTATTGAGCTGAAATTTGGTGGAGCATGGTAATTTGGGCATGGAAAAGTAATGTAAAAATTAGATACCATTTCGACATGCCAAAGTGGCACTTCCTTCACAATGCTCTTCTCTGGACAGAAACTTGGGAAAATTATTGAGAGGAATTGGCTAAATGAAATGAGCTCAAATTTGGTGGAGGTAAGTAATGCAGGTAGGAACATTCCCCTGGTAAATTGTCAAAAATAATTAAGCAATATAAAATATATTTGCTTCACAAACTGAAAATATGACCAGAAATATGGATGTTGAAGCTGGGCTCAAATGAATGCATGGATTGAGCTGAAATTTGGTGGAGCATGGTAATTTGGACATATAAAAGCACTGCCAAAATTTTATAACAGTTGGACATGCCAAAATGGTACTTCCTTCACAATGCTCTTCTCTGGACAGAAACTTGGGAAAATTATTGGGAGAAATTGGCTAAATGAAATGAGCTCAAATTTTGTGGAGAGTTATGATTTGAGCATATGGAAGATTTGATAAAATCTCAGAGAATTTTGAGAAACCTAGATAGTACTTCCTTCACAAAGCTTCTCTCTGGATAGAAACTTTGTAAATTTACTGAGGAAGATTTACTACGCAAATGGAGCTGAATATTGTCATGTGGCAATGATTTGAGTATGTAAGAGTGCCTAAAAAGTTTGAGGACAATATGAGGGGTCTAGGTAGCACTTGCTTTGCAATGTGCTAATCTGACCAGAAAATAGAAATTGAATCTGGGCTCGTATAGATTATTGGATTGAGCTGTAATTTGGTGGAGGATGACAACTTGGTCATATGAAGGTACTGTACAAATTTCATACCATTTTAATAAATAAAAGTGGTACTTCCTTCGCAATGCTCTCCACTGAACAGAAAATTGGGAAAAATATTGAGGAACATTGGCTACATTAAAATCGGATAAAATTTGGTATACATAGGTTCTATGGGCAGGGTCATCTCCTCGTAAATTTTCAGAAATTATAAAGCAATATAAAATATAGCTGCTTCACAAATTGAAAATATTACCAGAAACAAAGATTGGATGGTGAGCTCACATGGATTATTAGATGGAGATCAAATTTTCTGGAGAGATATGATTTTGGCATACAGAATATGTGGCAAAAATTCAGCTCATTAGGAGATGCCTATCTAGTACTTACTTCACAAAGCTTCTAGCTGAACAGAAAGTTTGGAAATTTGCTGAGGAAGATTTAATAGGCAAATGGATCTGAATTTTGTCATGAGGCCATGATTTGGATAGAAAAGAGTGGCCAAATTTTTTGAGGGCAATCCAAAAAATATAAATAACACTTCCTTCACAAAGTGTTGTTCTGAACAAAATAGGAAAATGAATATTCCTGAATTATTTTTAAACAAGGCAAGGAAGGGTTTTGACATTTTTGAGGAATATATGATCCAAAGTATTTATGATAATTTTTTGGGAATCTTTGGAATGACAAAAATATAGGCTCCTTCACAACCTAGGGAAAAAATTGACACATGGACATGACACTTAGGCAAAACTGATGAGGTGGCGCCTAGTCAGAGCAATGCAGCACAATTTACAAGGCTATGACCATCTATATTGGTCGTGATCAGCTAGAAATAAGGTAGTGGACCAGTGTTGTCTGCTTTATGACCATTTCGTGTAAGGAAATTACGACCTTTCTGACCAAATTGGTCGTTATGGTTTAGCGTTTGGAGCCCCCCGAACAGCTTACGGCCAATTGGTCTCAAATGGTCGTAGATTTACGACCATTTCTTCCAGGGTCACTGCCAGAAGGTCACAAGTTGACATATTTCTTGTAGTGAGAGGACACCGCAAGATCGAACCCATCACAAAGCACCTCTTCCCATGGAAAGAAAAATCGATCTAGTTGGCCTAACTAAACCAAAGATTCAAAGAAGAAATACGAGGCTATAAGTAATCATGCATATAAGAGATCAAAGAAGACTCAAATAATATTCATGGATAGAAACTGATCATGAACTCAAAATTCATCGATCCCAACAAACACACCACAAAAAGTCATTACATCAAATAGATCTCCAAGAGACCATTGTATTGAGAATTAAAAGAGAGAGAGAAAGCCATCTAGCTACTACCTACGGACCCGTAGGTCTATGGTGGACTACTCACGCATCATTGGAGAGGCACCAATGAGGATGATGAACCCCTCTGTGATGGTGTTAGATTGGATCTCGTGATTCTGGAACTTGCAGTGGCTGGAAGTATTTTTCGTCGACTCCTCTAGGGTTTCTGGAATATTTGGATATTTATAGAGCTCAGAGGCATTTGCAGGGGGTCCCGAGGCCACCACAACCCACCAGGGCGCCTCGGGGGCCTCTTGCGCGCTCTGGTGTCTTGTGGGCCCCCTGGGCCTCCTCTTGGGTACTTCTTTAGCCCACTGGCTTTCTTCTGGTCCAAAAAATCTCCAAAAAGTTTCATCGCGATTGGACTCCGTTTGTTACTGATATTCTACGAAATAAAAAACAAGCCTAAAACAACAACTGGCACTTGGCACTATGTCAATAGGTTAGTCCCATAAAATGATATAAAGTTGCTATAAAATGATTGTAAAACATCCAAGAATGATAATATAACTGCATGGAACAATCAAAAATTCTAGATACGTTGGAGGCGTATCAGCATCCCCAAGCTTAATTCCTACTCGTCCTCGAGTAGGTAAATGCTAAAAACATAATTTTTGATGTGGAATGCTGCCTAACATGTTCATCACATATTCTTTTCTTTTGTAGCATGGACATTTGGACTTTTAGATGGTTCAAAGCAATAGTCTAATTTTGACATAAAGACTTTAATACTCAAGCATGCCAACAAGCAACCATGTCTTTCAAAATATCAACACTAAAGAAAGTTATCCCTAGCCCATCATGCTCAATCATTTATCCATTCATGAAACACACTCAAATATTAACTACACCCAATGCAAAAGTATGATCATAGTACCCCCTAGTTGGTGCTTTATAAGAGAAGATGGAGACTCAAAATAAAAATAAAAATTGCATAAAGTAAATAGATAGGCCCTTCGCAGAGGGGAGTAGGGATTTGTAGAGGTGCCAGAGCTCAAAGCTTAAATTGAGAGAGAAAAATATTTTGGGTGGCATGCCTTTCCTGTCAATGAAAATGACCGAGTAGTTCTTACTTTCCATGCTAGATACATCATAGGCGGTTTCCAAACATAAAATAAAGTTTATTCCTTTTCCACCATTATTTCACAATCCATGGCTAGCCGTATCCACGGTTTCCATCCATACCAACACTTTCCAAGGAATTTATTATTTGACAACATAAAGTAAATATTTTTCCTTTTTTTCATTTCGTGAATGGGCATCCCTATTACCGTCGTACTCTCGTGCAATGACAAGTGAATAAACACTCATCTTGAGAATAACACATCTAGCATGGAAAAATATTGGACACCCCCTACCATTTCATGAGCGGTACGAGCACACAAAAAGGAAATCAATTTTGAAAACTAGAGATGGCACATACAAATTTTCTTAGAACGGCATGGAAATACCGCATACAGGTAGGTATGGTGGACTCATAAGGCAAAACTGGGTTTAAGGATTTTGGATGCACAAGTAGTATTTCTACTTAGTACAAGTGGAGGCTAGCAAATAGATTGAGAAGCAACCAACCAAGAAACAAAAATTCACATAAACGGGCATTAAGCATAACTAACACCGAATAATGCACCATAAGTAGTATGTAATTTCATTTCATAACTATTGACATTCATGCTTGCATAGGGAATCACGAACCTTAACACCAATATTCTTACTAAAGCATAATTACTCACCAACATGACTCACATATCACTATCATCATATCTCAAAACTATTACAAGGAATCAAGTTTAATTTGTCCAATGATCTTCATGAAAGTTTTTATTATATCCCTCTTGAATATCTATCACTTTGGTACTAGTTTCATATATTGCCATTGCTTTTGACAAGCTCAAATAAATTTAAGTGAAGAGCATGAGCATACAAATTTCATCTCTCAAAATAGTATAAGTGTAGCATGAGAGAATTTCTTCAAAGTTTACTAACTCTCAAATTTATCTAAGTGAAGCATGAGAGCATTTCTTCAAAAAAATTAAAGCACACCATGCTCAAAAAGATATAAGTGAAGCACTAGAGCAATTCCATAGCTCAAAAAAAAATTAAGTGAAGTATATAGAGCAATTCTAACAAATCATAGCATAATTTTGGATCTCTCAAATAGGTGTGTCCAGCAAGGATACTTGTGACAAACTAAAAAGAAAATCAAGAAAATACTCAAATAATACAAGACGCTCCAAGCAAAACTCATGATATGTCACGAATAAAAATATAGCTACAAGTAAAATATCGATGGTCGTTAGAAGAAAGAGGGGATGCCACTCGGGGCAGCCCCAAGCATAGTTTCTTGTTTATCCTTGGATATTACCTTGGGGGTGCTGTAGTATCATCAAGCTTAGGCTCTTTTCACTCCTTATTCCTTCATCCATCGTGATCTCGCCCAAAATTTGAAAGCTTCAATCACACAAAACTCAACAAAACCTTCGTGAGATCCGTTAGTATAATAAAGCAAATCACCACTCTAAGTACTGTTGCAAACCCATTCATATTTTATTATTGCATTATACCCTTCAATACTAGCCATAGATTCATCAAAACAAGCACACTATGCAACGAAAACAGAATCTGTCAAAAACAGAACAGTCTGTAGTAATCTGTACTCTAACCATACTTATGTAACTCTAAAAATTCTAAAAAATTAGGACAACGTAAAGAATTTTTTATAGAAATACTGTTTTAAAATTTCAGCTCATTATCACGCTCCAGTAAAAAATTAAAATTCCAGCATTGGAGTCAAAGTTTCTGTTTCAGATTCAGCATTGTTTCTACTCATCTTATGAATCATCCTAAAGGATTTACTTGGCACAAACACTAAATAAAACATAAAAACCACAATCATAAAAGTAGAATACTTGTGTCAACACTTAAGAACATAAAGAAAAAGGTGAAAATAAATTTATTCGTTGGGTTGCCTCACAACAAGCGCTATCGTTTTACGCCCCTAGCTAGGCATAATGCATAGATTCAAGTATTGTCATCTTTAGCTTTTGCTCCATAGGATACTCTCATGATTGATTCATATGGTGGATTAATTCTTGTTCTATTGGGAGTGTTCCATACCCTTTCATAGTGGAAATTGAAATTTATTATTGCCTTCTTTCATATCAATCACGGCACCTATAGTGCGTAAAAACGGTCTACCAAGTATAATCGGATAAGACAGATTGCAATCAATATCAAGAACAATAAAATATATGGGCACATAGTTCCTATTTGCAAGAATAAGAACATCATTAATTCTTCCCAAAGGCTTTTTAATAGTAGAATCCGCCAAGTGTAAATTAAGAGAACATTCTTCAATATTGGTAAGACCAAGGACATCACATAGAGATTTCAGAATTGTGGAAACACTAGCACCCAAATCACATAAAGCAAAGCACTCATAATGTTTAATCTTGACCTTAATGGTAGGTTCCCACTCATCATGTAATTTCCTAGGAATCAAAATCTCTAACTCCAACATTTCTTCAAAATATTTCATCATGGCATCAACAATATGTTTAGTAAAAGCTTTATTTTGTTCACAAGCATGGGGTGAATTTAACATGGATTGCAACAAATAAATACATTCAATCAAAGAGCAAATATCATAAGTAAATCTTTGCAATCCAAAATAGTGGGTACATCACTAGTTAAAGTTTTGACCTCTTCAAACACACTTTCATCAATTTTTTCATCAAGATTTTCACCCTCCAAATCATCGGGACGCCTTCTAGTTAAAGTTGACTCTACTTCAATCCCTTTATCATCAATTTCAATATTACTAAACAAGTTATCAATAGAAGAAACACCAATCACTTTAAGATCTTCTTCATTTTTCTGAAAGCAATCACTAGAAAACGCTTTTTCTAAAAATTCTCTTTTAGCTCTAAGCATAGCGGTTCTTTTCTTACTTTCATCCATAGAAACATATAAAGCTTTAATTGATTCATCAATCTTAGGTGCAAAAGCTTTCAACTTGAGATTTTCTACATCATGAGAAATTCTATCAATGCTTCTAGACATATCATCAATCTTATTCAACTTTTCTTCTATTGTAGTATTGAAAACCTTTTGAGCATTGATAAATTCTTTAATATTAATCTCAAGATCAGAGGGGTTCCTATTATTATTGTAACAAGAATTACCATAGGAATTGCCATAATTATTAGAGGAATTTCCAGGAAAAGGCCTAGGATTAAAATTACCTCTATAAGCATTGTTATTAAAATTGTTTCGCGAGATGAAATTCACATCTACGAAATCACTATTTTGCTCAATCAAAGTAGACAAAGGAACATAATTAAGATCAATAGGAGCATTTTTACTAGCAATCAACTTCATAAGAGCATCAACTTTTTCACTCAAAGTACTAATTTCTTCAACCGAATTGGCCTTTTTACTAGTAGGGCTCTTTCAGTATGCCATTGTGAATAATTTGCCATAATATTATCTAGCACTTTAGTAGCTTCACCCAAAGTAATTTCCATAAAAGTACCACCCGCGGCGGAATCTAAAAGATTTCTAGAGACAAAATTCAATCCCGCATAATTTTTTTGTACGATCATCCAAAGATTTAAACCATGAGTAGGACAATTTCTTAGCATCAATTTCATTCTTTCCCAAAATTGTGCAACATGTTCATGCTCATGTTGCTTAAAATTCATGATTTGAGTTCTAAGGGAAATAATTTTCACGGGAGGAAAATACTTAGTAATAAAGGCATCCTTGCACTTATTCCAAGAATCGATAGTATTGCGAGGCAAAGAAGAAAACCAAATTTTTGCACGATCCCGCAAGGAGATAGGAAATAATTTCAAATTCACTATATCATTGTCCACATAATTCTACGAATGTGTTTAGATGGGACGCGGCATCCTCATTAGGAGTACCGGAAAATTGATCTTTCATGACAAGATTCAACAAAGCGGCATTAATATCACAAGACTCCACACTAGTGGAGGGAGGAGTAATCGGAGTACTAATAAAATAATTATTATTGGTATTGGAAAAATCACACAATTTGGTATTTTCTTGAGTCATCGTGACTACGCAAACAAGATTGCAAGCAAATAAGAGATCTGACGAGAAAAAGACAAACGAAAAATAGGGCGAATAAAACGGAAAATTTGTGAAGTGGGGGAGAGGAAAACGAGAGGCAAATGGCAAATAATGTAATTGCAAGGAGATGAGATTTGTGATTAGGAACCTGATAGATGTTGATGATGTCTCCCCGGCAACGGCGCCAAAAATTCCTTTGATGTGGCTTGAGACTGCGTCGGTATTTCCCCAAAGAGGAAGGGATGATGCAGCACATCTACGGTAAGTATTTCCCATAGTTATGAAACCAAGGTTATCGAACCAGTAGGAGAACCACGCAACACTATCTAAACGGAACCTGCACACAAAGAACAAATACTTGCAACGCGACGCGTAAGAGAGGTTGTCAATCTCTCCATGGCAAAAAGAGAGATTAGGTTGTAATAGATTTGATAGATAGATCGCACAAGCACACAAAATAAAAGAGGCAAATAAAAAGTGCAGCAAGGTATTTTTGGGTTTTTGGAATAATAGATCTGAAAACAAAAAGCGGCAAAAGATAGATCGGAAAGCAATATGTTGGAAAAGTAGACCCGGGGGCCGTAGGTTTGACTAGTGGCTTCTCTCATGAGTATAGCACACGGTGGTTGAACAAATTACTATTGGGCAATTGATAGAAGATCAAATAATCATGACGATATCCAACGCGATGATCATTATATAGGCACCACGTCCACGATTAGTAGACCGAAATGATTCTGCATCTACTACTATTACTCCACACATCGACCGCTATCCAGCATGCATCTAGTGTATTAAGTTCATGGAAAAACAGAGTAATGCAATAAGAACGGTGACATGATGTAGACAAGATCTATTCATGTAGGAATAGACCCCATCTTGTTATCCTTAATAGCAAGAAAACATGCGTGCCTCGCTGCCCCTTCTGTCACTAGGAGAGGACACCGCAAGATCGAACCCATCACGAAGCACCTCCTCCCATGGCAAGATAAATCGATCTAGTTGGCCTAACTAAACCAAACATTCGAAGAATAAATACGAGGCTATAAGTAGTCATGCATATAAGAGATCAAAGAAGACTCAAATAATATTAATGGATAGAAACTGATCATGAACTCAAAATTCATCGGATCCCAACAAACACACCGCAAAAAGTCATTACATCAAATAGATCTCCAAGAGACCATTGTATTGGGAATCAAAAGAGAGAGAGAAAGCCATCTAGCTACTGCCTACGGACCCGTAGGTCTATGGTGGACTACTCACGCATCATCGGAGGGGCACCAATGAGGATGATGAACCCCTCTGTGATGGTGTTAGATTGGATCTCACGATTCTGGAATTTGCGGCGGCTGGAAGTAATTTTTATCGACTCATCTAGGGTTTCTGGAATATTTTGGTATTTATAGAGCTCAGAGGCGGTGAAGGGGGGTCCCGAGGCCACCACAACCCACCAGGGCACGCCGGGGGCCTCTAGCGCGCCCTGGTGTCTTGTGGCCCCCCTGGGCCTCCTCCCGGGTACTTCTTTAGCCCACTGGCTTTCTTCTGGTAAAAAAAATCTACAAAAAGTTTCATCGCGATTGGACTCCGTTTGGTACTGATATTCTGCGAAGTAAAAAAACAAGCAAAAAACAGCAATTGTAACTTGGCACTATGTCAATAGGTTAGTCCCAAAAAATGATATAAAGTTGCTATAAAATGATTGAAAAACATCCAAGAATGATAATATAACATCATGGAACAATCAAAAATTATAGATACGTTGGAGACGTATCAAAGGAGACGACTCGCCACTGCTCTCCTCCTCGGAGCGGGTGGCGTCGTTGTCGCTTGTGGAAGACCCCGCCCCTGAGGAGTCCTCAAGAAGCTCCAAAGTCTCCTCGAGGTCCGCTCGTATCAGCCCTCGCTGGATGAACCCGGGCATCGCCACTACGAGCTCCGTCCTGTTGGGCCAGCAGTACACCGGGCGCGCGCGGTCGGGCACCTCCTCTGCCCCCTCCCCCCCGGGGAATAAGACTTCCAAAGCACTGGCTGCCTCTTCGCCCGAGAGGCTCTCGCGTGCTAGACGGATCTGATCCTAGGCTCCGATGACCTCCCAAACCGGGCGCGAGCGCCTCTGCAGGGGCGCGATGCGCTCGCTGAGGAACTCATTGGCGACCATGCCCGCCGTGAGCCCGACCCCATGGAGCTCTGCCAGTCTCGCCAGGATCGGCCTCAGATCAGTGTCGCTGAGTTTCTTGTGCTCCCAGCGTGGGATCTTCTCGGCTGGCTCGGTCGGAACCGTCAGGAGAGGGCTGGTCTGCAAGGGGTCGACATAGACCCAGCGCGTCCGGAAGTTCTCCACCTTCTTCCGGATCCTCATGTCAACGAAGACCTTGCGCATCTCATCGTCGATGATGAAGGAGGCGCCCCCGGAGCAGTGGCTTCCCGAGGAAACCCGCAAGCTGTAGAAGGTCCGGAAGAGCACCACGAATGACGTCACTCCCCGTAAGGCCTCGGAGAGGTACGCGAAGAGGGCGAGAATGAGGGTTGAGTTGGGTTGAAGGTGGAGGAGACGAATCCTGTAGTGCTCCAGTATGGCTAAGAGGAAGTCAGAAAAGGGGGGCACCAGCCCCGCTTAGAGTGAGTGGAAGAAGACGGGGACCGCCGTGCTCGTGAGCTCACACCGTAGGTGCGCACCCGGCCAGATCTGGGTAGCGCAACCCTCATAGTGGTCGGAGGCCCACTCGGGGCGCACCTTGTCCAGCCCACTTTCGCTGGTGATCGAGGATGGTAGCAAGGCCTGGTCAAGCTCCTCCACCTAGGTGCTCTTGCTAGAGGAGGCCCCGGTGGCCGCGGGTTTCTTGCCTTGGGCCATGGTTGCGGAGGTATGGGAAGCGGAAGAAGAACAAAGGGGGCTGAACACACACGAGACGAAGGGGGCATCGCAAGAGAAGGAGCATTGATGCAGCTGTGCCCCCGCGCACAGGCTTTATCCTTCGGACGGCGATTCCAAGATGCCATGGGGGATGGGCACGTTCCACCCCGTCAAATCCGCCATGCGCCATTTCATCCCTAAAGGGCGGAACATGCGTGCCGCGGGCCCGGGGGGTACTGTCGGCCCAATGGGATCCAATGTACCATGGCCCGTCTGCCGTTGGCCCGGAGGGCGACACTGGGCTGGCCCGAGTAAGACCGCCCTTCCTCAGCCACCCGAAGGGGGCTGCCTCTCGAGGCTACCAGGCACCAGACCGCTCCGCGATGACCCCCTCGCGAAGCCGCCTCACGGGGATCGGTGAGCGGCACCAGCCGCGGGGTACTGCCCCACCACGTGGATGACGCCAAGCTTTCAGGCCAAGGACGGTGGAACGCGGCCAGAGTCAGATTCCCGCTTTGGTGATAAGGGAGCAGCAGCGTACGCCTCCCCTAAAGCAGGTTTTCCCAAAGGTTGCCACTTTGGTGAAAGAGGATCAGGACGGATCAGCGCGCTAGGACGAAGGTCATGGCCGATCCCACGACCGCGTCACGAAGACTGCTTTATCAGGCGAAGACTACCTTTAGTCAGGATAGGTCTGGCTCCTGTCCCCCTTTCGAGTTGCCGCTGTTTGGCCACCCTTTCCTGCCGATATTTTCGGGGAAGAGGACCAAGGCACTACAAAGGGGGAAGGGCCAGGTCCATGTAAGGGGATCGAGACATTCTCTCCTCCAACACCCCGTGTAGCGGATCCTCAAGCTCCTCCTTTTCCAAGGCAACCAACTCACAAGCACGAGTAGGGTTTTACACCGCACGGTGGCCCGAACCTGGGTAGCTCGCGTGTCCCCGTCATGTCCGGTGAGGAGGAGTGAGCTCGCCGTCGATCTTGCTTTGTTTGCCATTGTGTTGCGGGTCGCAAGCCAAGTCCCCCCAGTGTTCGAACGTTCTTCTTGGAGAAGTTCTTCGACATAGATCCTAGACTCTGACAATGATAAAGTACGAGTTTTGCATCCGGCTCCCTATTAATCTTGTGCTGGCAGAACATAGGGCTAATGCCCTTAAGATCATCAACAGTATATACAATAGTAGCTTGGTGCTTCTTCAGAGTTTTAAGTAATCTCTTTTCTTCATGCTCCGAAAGGTTGGCACTAATAATAACATGATATATCTTGTGTTCATGAAGATAAGCATACTTTAATGTATAGGGTAGTGTCTTCAATTCAAACACGGGATCACCCTTAGGTGGAAGAGGATCCCCTAAGGTGTCGACTTATGTTTAAGGATAGGTATTTGTTTGAAGAACATGTCATCTATTTCATTTGTTTCATTCTTATGCATATCATTTTCATAGTCTAGTAAATATTGTTCTAATGGATCAGTAGGAGGCACAACAAAAGAAGCAAGACCAATTATTTCATCTTTACTAGATAATTATTTTTCATGTGGTTGTCTACTAAACTTAGAGAAATTAAACTCATGAGACACATCACCAAAGTTGACTTTAACTTGTTCTTTAGCACAATCAATTTCATCATTAACGGTATTCAAGAAAGGTTTACATTATATAATGGGACAAAAATTATCTTGTAGAGAACCAATTACTAAGAAATCAGTGGGGTCCTTGACTTTTCCACACAAGACTTCAACATCTCGAACAATCCCATGTGGTTAAATAGTATCTCTATTTGCAAGTTTAACAGTAACATCAATGTGTTCAATCTCAGCAAGTGATATATCATGCATAATTTCTTGATATAAAGTAAATGGAATGGCACTCACACTAGCACCTATATCACATAATCCATGATAGCAATGATGCCAATCTTAACAAAAACAACAGGCATGCCTACCACTGGTTCATTCTGATCTAACAAATCTTGTTTGTTTCTAATGGGTTTTGCAATTCTAGAAGCCTCATCACATAAGTAAATAACACGCCCATCAATATTATCAACCAAGAGATCCTTAACCATAGCAATATTGGGTTCTACATTTATTTGTTCAGAAGGTTTTGGTGTTCTAGCATTACTTTTATTAACCATAGTTGTAGCTTTAACATGTTCCTTAATCCTAACAGGAAAAGGTGGTTTCTCAATGTAAGCAGTAGGCACAACTGGATCAATATTATAAAGAACTTTTTCTTCTTTAGCTATGCTAGGTTCCTTACAAGTTTCTTCAATAGGCGATGAAATTTAAAACACTTCTCCTTAGGGAGATCAACATGAGTAGCAAATGATTCACTGAAAGTGGCTACTATCTCAGAGTCGCAGCCCGCAGTAAACTTATGAAAAGCTTCAGTCTCCATAAAAGATTTAACACAATGAAACTCAAGATTTATACCTGACCCATTACGTGTGTCGAACTCCCAATCTTCATAGTTGCATTTTATTCTTTCAAGAATACTCCATTTGAATTCCATAATTATCGTCGTAAAGGAGCCAACAAAAGAAGTATCAAGCATCAATTGATTATCATGAGAAAGTCGAGCATAAAAGTTTTGTAAGATTATTTCCCTTGAGAGCTCATAATTGGGGCATGTGTGCATCATAGATTTAAGACTACCCCAATCTTGAGAGATACTTTCTCCTTCACGAGGACAAAAATTATATATATATAATTCCGATCACGATGAACCAAATGCCTAGGATAAAATTTCTAATGGAATTCCAGCTTCAGTCGGTTCCAATCCCATGTACCTGTATCATCCAATAGCCTATACCAAATCAATGCCTTTCTCTCAAAATATAAAGGGAAAACCTTCTTCTTAACACAATCTTCAGACAAACTTGCATGCTTAAATAATCCACAAATTTCATCTATATATATCAAGTGCATATCATGTTGTTTTGTTCCATCTCCTACATAAGGATTAGCAAGTAGTTTCTCTAACATACCCAAATGAATTTCATAATAAATATTTTCTGTAGGTTTAGTAGGTGGAGGAGCGCCTTTTTCCACTTCCGCACGAGGGGAAGATACCCTGAACAAGCCCCTCAAAGGATTATCCTTCATAGTAACAAGCAATAGCAAATTTCAGCATGTAACGAAAATGTTTCCTTACCAAATTCCAATACCAAAGGCGCTTCACTCCTTGGAAATAGTGCCAGAAAAGAGTCTTGATGACCCAAAAGTATAGGGGGATCAATCGTAGTCCTTTCGACAAGTAAGAGTGTCGAACCTAACAAGGAGCAGAAGGAAATGACAAGCGGTTTTCAGCAAGGTATTCTCTGTATAAGTAACAGTGATAGATAGTTTTGTAGCAAGATAAATCGTAATAAGTAACAAGTAATAAAAGTAACAAAGGAGCAGAAAGGTGGCCCAATCCTTTTTGTAGCAAGGGATAAGCCCGAAAGTTCTCTTATATAAAGCAAAGCGCTCTAGAGGGCATGTGGGAATTTCCGTCTAGTCACGTTCATCTTGTTTAGTTGATTCGCGTTTGTTACTTTGATAATTTGATATGCAGGTGGACCGGTGCTAAGGTTTTGTTCTTACTTGAACAAAGAACCCACTTATGATTACGCCCTCTTACAAGCATTCACAACTACGAGTGAGGAATTAAGATTTATCTAACCATAGCGTTAAACGTGTGGATCCAAATCAGCCCCTTTCGGAACAACTCATAAACTAGGGTTTAAGCTTCTGTCACTCCCGCAAACCATCATCTACTTGTCATTCCCCAATGCTTCCCTTTAGGCACAAATATGGTGAAGTGTAATGTAGTCGACGTTCAAATGACACCATTAAAGGAAGAGCAACATACATATCATTAAAATATCGAATGAATACCAACGTCACATGATTACTTATAACAGGACTTCTCCCATGTCCTCGAGAATAAAAGTAACTACTCACAAATCATGTTCACGTTCAGGATCAGAGGTGTGTTGAATATAATTAAGGATCTGAACATGTAATCTTGCACCAAATAAACCAACTAGCATCAACTACGAGATGTAATCAACACTAGTAGCAACCAACAGGTACCAATGTAAGATTTTGCGACAAAGATTGAATACTAGAGATGAACTATGGTTTGAGATGAGATGGTGCTGGTGAAGATGTTGATCAAGATTGGTCCTCCCACGATGGAGGAAGTGTTGGTGATGACGATGGCTTCGATTTCCCCCTCCAGGAGGGAAGTTTCCCCGGCGGAATTGCTCCGTCGGAGAGCAAAAGCGCTCCTGTCGAAGTTCTGCCTCAATACGGCGGCGCTACGTCCCGGAAGTATCCTCTTGATGTTTTAGGTCAAAACACATCATATAGCAGAAGAGGGGGACCGGAGACCGCATGTGGGACCCACAAGGCATCAGGGCGCGCCTAGGGGGGTGGGCGTGCCTTGTTTCCTTTTGAGCGACGGGTGGGCCCCCCTCTTGTATTTCTTGGCTCCAGTATATTTTAAATATTCCATAAATATTCTCCGTAAAATTTCAGGTCATTTGGAGTTGATTAGAATAGGTATCTCTCATGTAGCTTTTTCAGGTCCAGAATTCCAGCTACCTGTAATGTTCCTCTCCATGTAATCCTAGTAAATTCACAGAGAAAAGGCATTAAAATTGTATCATAAAGTGGACCAAAAACAAAATAAATAATAGTAGGAAATCATGATGCAAAATGGACGCATCACGCCCCCTGAGCTCGTGGGCCCCTCGCAACTCTGTTTGACTTAATTTCACTTCTATATATTCAAATATACCCCAAAACCAATAGAGAGACACCCTGAAACACTTTTTCCGCTGCCGCAAGCCTCTGTTCTTCAGCAATCCCATATGGAGACCTTTTACGGTACTTTGTCGATGGGGGAATCAATCACGGAGGCCGTCTACATCAACCTTGCTGCCTCCATGATGATGTGTGAGTAGCTCACCACAGAACTACGGGTCCATAGGTAGTAGCTAGATAGCTTCTTATCTCTCGTTGATCTTCAATACCATGTTGTCCTCGATTCTTGTGGAGATCTATCCCATATAATCTTCTTTTGCGGTGTGTTTGTTGGAATCCGATGAATTATGGGTTTATGATCAGATTATTCATTGAAAGTAATTGAGTATTTCTGAACTTTATTATGCATGGTTGTTATAGCTTTGTATTTATCTCTGATCTATCCATTTGGTTTGGCCAACTAGATTGATTTATCTTCAGCGGGAGGGGTGCATTGTAGTGGGTTGAATCTTGCGGTGCTCTATATGCCAGTGACAGAAGGGGACAAGACACGTATTGTATTTTTGCCATTAAGGATAAAATGACAGGGCTTATTCATATTAATTGGTTTTACTTTGTCTACATCATGTCATCTTGCTTAATGTGTTGCTCTGTTTATCATGAACTTAATACCATAGATGCAGGAAGGAGTCGGTCAATTGGTGGAGTAATAGTAGTAGATACAGGATCGTTTCGATCTAATTGTCATGGACGTGGTGCCTATATACATGATCATTGCCATGAATAACATAATAAGTATGTGTTTATCTATCAATTTCCGAACAATAATTTGTCTATCCACCATATGCTATCATTGCTATGCGTTCGAGAGAGAAGCCTCTAGTGAAATTTATGCCCCCCGGGTCTATTTAATCATATTGTTAAAAACCAAAAATACTTTACTGCAATTTATTGTTTTGTTTTTACTTTTCCTTTTTATATATCTATCACTATCGTAATTAATCCTTGCAAGTAACGAGTTCAAAGGGATTGACAACCCTCTTGCCCGTGTTGGGTGCAAGTGTTTGGTTTTGTGTGTGCAGGTGCTGCCGACGAGAGTTTGCCTTGATTTTCCTACTGGTTCGATAACCTTGGTTCTCACTGCAGGAAATACTTATCGCTACTATATTTCCTCACCCTTCCTCTTCAGGAAAAAATCCAACGCAGCTCACAAGTAGCATGCACCGGCGATGAGACCGATGAAATGAAGGTGCGGTCTCCGACGAGGAAGAGTAGAAAATGGGAGACGGACTGGACCACATGGGACACAAGGAACCGCCACCTCTCATGGCCTACTCATCCTCGGAGAAATCCGCGACCTGTCTGTCGCCGGTGGACGTGAGGTCCACGATGGAAATGGTGGCACTGGCGCCGTCTTCGTCCCACCGAGCCGGCTGATGATTCGTTGGCGGCGCGTAGGAGTCGCAGCTGGTGCTGTTCACCTCCACGGTCGCCTGCAGTTGCGCCTCCGCAGCGACCGCTTCCTGGCAAGCGGCGGCTTGAGCACGGGCGACATGGTAGATTGCACACTGCTCCATGATGAAGTTGGTGTTTGTCGCGGCCATGAGCGCCAAGGCCTCCTCACTCGCGCGCTTGCCGTAGATCTGGCCCTCCGCCACCCGGTGCTGCTCCAGGAGGAACATGTTGTACCATTGTTCCTCCTACGCCTGCTGGAATGCTGACACAGGCGCCAATGCGGGCTGCACCTCCTCCATGGCAGTTTTGAAGTGCGCCTCCGACTACTCCATGGGGAAACCGGCGTGCACAAGAGGCGCGGGAGCCGGGGCGGAGTTCTCGAAGTCCGTCTCCATCGTGGTGTCGTCCTCGTCGTTGGAGACCTCGGGGGAGCTGGCCGCCAAGTCAGCCTCGATCCGCCTCCACTGCGGCTCTGCTAGGCGGCAACAAGGGCGGCCATGTCGTGCTTTATCTCCGGCGACAGACTGTCCCATAGTGCTTTCCCACTGGTGGTGATAGCGGAAGTGGAGAAAAGGAGGAGGATGTGGAGCGGATGTGTTGTGCTGTGGAGATAGCCGGGTGTGTCCACCCTTAAATAGCGGAATCCGGTGAGGTGAGGCGTCAATGCGGGACGCCGAAGTGGGTTTCTCGGCCGGCGAGCCTGCTTAATGGCGGCATAAGGATGGACCGGGCATTGAACGGACGTCGTAGATATTGGTCATATTCCGTCCAGTTACACGTCTCCGGCCTTGAATAGGTGTGGAAGCCGGAGACGCGTCACAGGTGGCACCCTCGGCCGACGAGCCGCTTCAATGCCGGCGCGAGTGAGAGTTAGCGTCCTCTCTTCAATGAGGAGCGGTCGCTCTACAGCGGCATGAATGCGGGCAGTTGGTGCTAGGCGGGAAGTGCACGCAGTAGGGGAGTGATATTTGGTGGGTCAGGGCGGTCAGAAGCGGGCTTGGGATCGGTCCGAACTCCCACAAACCTCCCCACATTTGTCTCCAATTTGCGGGAGAAACTGTGTCCGGACCGTGCCGCGGACCGATACAACACCCCATTGGATGGCTTCCACGGCAGGATATCAGGGTCGGGACGGTTGCGGGAGGTTGTTTACTTTTGTTAGAGAATAAATAAATACCACGCAACACTTTTTATGTAAAGAAATTGTACATAGAAAAAATGTGTCGAGGAAGGAAATGATTACAACAAATTGAAAGAACGTCAAAATCACTTCTCTCTCAGAAAAGAAAAGAAAAATCACTACATACTTTCAATATAGATTAGTGCATTAGTGCGTGAAGCATATATATCTTTGAAGTTGGATCAGAAGTCAAACATTCTAATGCCAGTCTCACCCATCCTAGAAATACTCGAAATCGCTTTGAGCATCACCGCTGCTCGACTTGGAGGTGGCGCTCTCTGGTGCATTCTTCTCCTTGCCGGCGGCAACTGCGTACTGCCGGTAGTCCACTGGCTCCGGCACCGACGGGGGAGCCATACTCCTCACCAGTGCCCAGTTGACGCCCTCGAAGAACGGGTGTTGCTTGATCTCGGTGGCGCCCCTCGTGAACGCAATTCGCTTCTGTGGCTCCTTGACGAGCAACCCTCGGATGAGGTCCCGTGCGACGGCACTGGCGCCGCCGGCAGGCCCCCCGAAGTCCGAGGGGAACCGCAGCGGCTGCTCGATGACGTTGCAGAGCGTGGCGCGGTTGCCGGCGCCCTTGAAGGGCGTGGTGCCGTGCAGCAGCTCGTAGAGGAAGATCCCCAGCGTCCACCAGTCCACGGCACTGCCATGGCCCTCGCCGCGGATGATCTCCGGGGCAAGGTACTCGTGCGTTCCCACGAAGGACATGGAGCGGGCGTCCGTGGGCTCCGCGTTGAACTCCACCGCGGCCGCCGCGTTGAGATTCACCTCGCTCTTGGACGCCTTCCGGCTGCGGCGCGGCAGGATGTGTGGGAAGAAGGACGACGGTTGGATGCAGCCCTGGTTGGGGCCCAAGCCTTCGCCGCCCTCGCCGACCGAGCCAATGCCGCCGGCGCGGGCGCCGACGTTCCCGCTGGTGTTGTGTACTGAAGACGACTTGACGAGCGTCGGGCTGACGGAGCACCGCAGCGACAAGTCGAAGTCCGACAGCATGATGTGGCCGTCGTCCCTGACCAACACGTTCTCCGGCTTCAAGTCTCTGTACACGATCCCCAGCAAGTGCAAGTACTCCATCGCAAGCAGTATCTCGGCAGTGTAAAACCTGCCACGGAAATGCGACATTAATCGTCAGAGCAGGCCATCGACACGTACGAAATTGAGATGCGTCGACGAAAAAGATAGGACCTGGCGGCCTGCTCGGTGAAATGCTTGGCCGGCTGCTTCTGGCGGAGGGAGTGGAGGTTGCCGCCGCTGCAGTACTCCATGACGAGGCAGTGGAACTTGTCTGTCTCGAAGTGGGTGTAGAGCGTGGGAAGGAAGGGGTGGTCGAGGAGGACGAGGATCTCGCGCTCCGTCTGCGCGCGGGCCATCTTATTCCGGCTGATGAGCGACGCCTTGTCCATCACCTTCATCGCGAAGAAGGCCGACGTGCCGCGGAGCTCCACCAGGTACACGCTGCCGATGTCGCCGTAGCCCAGCCGCTTCAACAGCCGGAAGTGGCCCAGGTTGAGCGCTGTCTCCTGGGCCGTCGCCTGCTGGATCGCCTCCCACTGGCTGTCCCCGCCAGTGTGCCGCTTCACGTTCGCCGACGAGGCCGACGCCGACGCCGAGCTGATGCTGCTCTCTAGGCTATTGCTCCGGGTGCTGCGGCTGCTCTCCAAGCTGCCATTGCCGGCGACGGTTTCCGCATTGTTCGCGCTCGTTGCGATTGCTTCGGATGTTTGGGATTGGGGCAGCCCCGGGCTCATTGTAGAGACGTGGTGCAGATTGGCCGGGCTAGGTTTCTCGATCTGATCTGGCTTGTTCTTGGGCTTTGGTTTCCTATCGGGAGGGGCTTGTGAGTGAGCAGGTGCTTTCGAGGTTGCAGACTGAATTTCGATGAATTCATCGTCTTCGAAGCTGTCGCGGTCGAAATCATTACTGTTTTTCTGAGGGCTGAAATCCATGCCGTCGTCTACCATCATGGGGAGGAAAATTTCTCTGAAACATCACAAAACAGAATATCAACTGCTAACTGAAAGTCAAAACATCATGGTATGCTATTCCCATGCGTCAAATTAATAGGGAAGAAACACAAAACCTGGAGAGTCAAATCTTGCTGAGTGCTTCGAGTGCCAGCCAATCCAATTGATGCTTCATATCATACGCCAAGAGATATCAAAGAGGCCGATGACGGAAAATTACAAAAGTTCTTGTTCGTCTTGCCATGACGGGGGGGATGCAATTCGCAGGAACCAGAAAGGATTGCTTTGTTGGGTCTGTAAGAATGCATGCAAACTTGGAGCTGGATTCGTGGGGTTGTGAGAGGAAGCCGTGGGGTGGAGGGTGGATGAAGAAGGTATTGCTAAATTTAGGAATAGGAGAGAATAGTTTTTTCCATCTCATCTCTCTCCTCAGCTTGGTTTGGTAGTGCTAATCTTTACCGCCTTTTTGTGACGCTAGACCTGCATTTTGGGCTAAAAGTGTACCTATAGATTTCATTCCCTTTTGGATATGTCTTCAGTGCGTGTGAGCCGGTAGATAAGGGCATGTACTAAGGAGGCATCACCTTACTAGTGCCTCAAATCTTCCAGCTAGATAAATTTTAATGAGGCTATGGTGTGTGCCAGAATCATCCAACCAAGGCTACTTTCTTATGTCATCATCTTAATTCTTTTTAAAGTTAGCAGGAGAGCCGCTAAGATTCCATATCAGAAGAGGGTGCCATAGGCAAGTACAAGGGAGATCAAAATGACTGAAACAAAAAAGAAGAGGAAAACCTCCAGGCCAAAGACGAAGAGGAAAGAACAGCCGGACAAGTGAAAACACCGGTTCTTAGCTTTGCAAAGAAGCACCCTAGACTACTCCTAGTTTTGAATCAGCCAGGATCGAAGGGAATAGGACAGCCGGCCAGCAGCCAAATGGAAGCCTCGTCTCGAATTAGAGCCAGCACTGCTGGTACAGGCATTTCTTTCTTGTCGAAGATCCTTCAGTTGCGCTCATGCCATATTTCCCAGCAAAGCAACATTGCCAGGGACCTCACCGCAGACCTGTTCGGCTTAGAGAGGTTGCTGGAGAGCTCGTCCAGCCAATGGGTCAGATCGACAGACTCGCTCCAGGACGTCGGGTGGGTGGTGTGGAGGCGCGTCGAGGAAGACACCTCCTGCCAGAGTCGCCGAGACCAAGGGCATTCTCTGCGTAAGTGGTCCACCGTTTCCAAGTTTCTGCGGCATAGTGGGCAAAAGTAATCGTTTTCCCATCCTCGCGAAAGTAGGATATCGGTCGTCAGAACTCGCCTTTGAAACGCTGTCCACATGAAGAATTTGCACTTGAGCAGCGCCCGGACCTTCCAAATGAGGTGGAAGAATGGGGTCCCAAAATGCCTTGAGAAGAGGAGCCGGTAATCCGAACGGGCGGAGTCGACCCCGTCAGTCGTTAGCTTCCAGACAATTGAGTCTCGTCTGCCAGGCTGTAGAGTAACAGACTGTAGTCTTGAGGAATGGTCGATGAGCTCGTTGAGCATTTCATCGCTGAAGGTGACAGCGAGGTCCTTGAGCCAAGTTGAGTATGTGATGGCCTCTGCTACCGTCCGCTTCTTCCTTACCAAAGCTTGAAAAAGGGCCGGGGCCAGATCGCGCGACGCCATACCATCAAGCCAAGAGTCCTACCAAAACATGGCCATGCAGCCATCACCCAGGGGGACTGATGTTGCGGAGGCGAACATGGCGAACTCTGCGCTCGAGCATGGTACAGATAGCCCTGACCAAATCCTGGAGTGAAGATCCCACCGGTACCATAGACAATGGAGACGTAGCACGGAGCCAAACTTCTCCGGGTTTTTTAGGCCCAGACCTCCCAGGTGTAGTAGTTTGCATACATTCAACCAACTCACTCGACAGTGTCCACCAGTGCAGGTTTCCGTTCCTCTCCAAACCCAGGCCCTCGTGCGCTTCTCAATCCACTTTAGGAGCCATTTAGGGAACTGGTGGATCGAAATCATGTAAACCGGTAGGGCAGAGAGGACTGATCAAGCCAGAGCGAGCCTTCCATCCTTGGATAATAGCTTGCCAATCCACCCGGCAAGCTTTCCAACATACGAGGCAACAAACTTCTGGAAGTCCGATCTTCGCAAGGAGCGGGGACATAGCGACATACCAAGATAGTTGGCCAGGAAGTGCGCCAAGAGGATGCTAACCGACTGCAGCACCTCGTTCAGATCAATCTGAGAGCAGCTGATTGGCATTGCCACACTCTTGGTAAAGTTGGTCTTTAGGCCTGTCGCTGCGCCGAACGCAGTGAGGATGCGGCCCACCATCTGAACATCATCTTTGCGGGGGTTGACAAAGAGAGCAACATCATCTGCATATAAGGACGAGCGGAAACTGGCTTTTCGGCCTCACAGCCTAGAGAGGAACCCATTTTCAGTGGCCAGATCCAGTAACCTATGTAGGGGATCCATTGCGAGGATGAATAGGTAGGGGGATATGGGGTTGCCTTGGCGAAGCCCACACCGGTGCCAAATACGCCTTGTTGGCGCCCCATTGACCATCACTAGGGAGGAAGAGGAGGCCCAAATCATTGACATCCTGTCCCGCCAACGGGCACCGAAGCCCCTAGCCTCCATCATTTCGAGGAGGTAGGTCCACGAGATGGAGTCAAAGGCTTTGGCAATCTCTAGCTTCAAAAGAATGGCCGGCGTGCGATAGTGGCATGCAAGGCCCTGCACATAAAGGTAGTTATCTTGATGCATCTTCCTCTGATGAAGGCACTCTGACACGGGTTGACGAGGCGGTCGAGTTGCGGCGCGAGCCGACACGCGAGCAACTTCAAGAAAATCATGACGAGGCTGTGGAGTAAATTGATGGGCCTAAAGTCCCCAATGCCCAGAGGATCCTTCTTCTTGGGTATCAGTACCACCATGGAGTTGTTGCAACGGTGAAGGGATCGGGCGTTGATACTTCTGATCAGCGTTGGGTTTTTGTGAAGAGGAACGGGTAATTATAGCACAAAGTGGGTAAGTATTTCCCTCAATTATGAAACCAAGATTGATCGAACCAATAGGAATATCAATCCTCAACTGTCTTCAGCGGCTGCACACAAAAGAGCAAACAACTTGCACCCAACGCGGGCAAGAGGGTTGTCAATCCTCTCAATCTCGTTATTTGCAAGCAAATGAGTTGTGTAGATAATTGTAAATAAAATAAAAGATAAATGAAGGCAGGGAGGTAATAATAACATTTGTAAAATTATAAGTGAATAGACCCAAGAGCCATAGTTTACCCTAGTGGCATCTCTCATGTAGGCAGCATATGGTGGGTAACAATTTACTGTTGGGCAATTGATAGAAAAGCGGATAGTTATGCGATTTTCACGGCAATTATCATGTGTATATAGGCATCACCTACATAAACAAATAGGCCGACTCCCGCCTGCACCTGTTACTATTATTCCACTCATCGACCACTAACCAACATGCATCTAGAGTATTAAGTAAAACAGAGTAATGCATGGAGAATGATGACATGATGTAGACAAAGTAAACTCAAGCAATATGAATAAACCCCATCGTGTTATCCTTAGTAGCAAAAACACAAATACGTGTCTTGTCCCTTACTGTCACTAAGATATAGAGAACCGTCAGGTTGAACCTGCGACAACGCACCTCTCTCACTAAAGATAGATCAATATACTTGGCCAAAGCAAACCAATAGATCGAAGCTATAATGATCATAAAAATAAGAATCTTAATATTCAGAGGTGAATCAAATACTTTTCATGAATAATCTGAACATAAACCCACAATTCATCGGATCCCAACAAATACACCGCACAATAGGATTACATCGGATAGATCAAAGCGAAGATGCGATGATCATTGTATTGAAGATCAAGAGATAAAAAGACTGCCATCTAGGTACTAGCTATGGACCCGTAGGTCTGTGGTGAACTACTCACACATCATCATGAGGGCAGCAAGGTTGATGAAGAGGCCCTCCGTGATCGATCACCCCTCCGGCAGGGTGCCGGAACGGAGCTCCAGATAGCCTCGCGACGGAACAGAGACTTGCGGTGGTGTAAAAAGGGTTTCGGGATTGCCTCCAGGGTTTTTGCAATATATGAGAATTTATAGACCAGACAGGGGCGTCGGGGGACGCCTGAGGGGGCCATCACATATCAGGGCGCCCCCCAGGAGAACATTGTTGCGTGCTGGTGCTCTCGTGCGGCCTCCGGTATCCTCCCAAAGCTTCCAGGTCTTATTTTGGTCCAGAAAAATCATAAAAAAGTTTCATGGCAATTGGCCTTCGTTTGGTACTGTAAACCTGAAAAGTGAAAAACATACAGAAAACAGCAACTGGAACTGGGCACTAGGTCAATAGGTTAGTGCTCAAAAATATTATAAATTGGTAAATAAATACCCAAAAAGTATCCTAGAATGATGATATATCAGCATGGAACAATAAAAAATAGATACGTTGGAGACGTATCAAGCATCCCCAAGCTTAATTCTGGCTCGTCCTCGAGTAGGTAAATGATAAAAACAGAATTTTTGATGTGACATGCTACCCATTATGTAATCTTTTGCATGCATGCTCATTTAGATATGATGAATTAACAAATATTAACATAGAAATACTTATAAGTATAAGAAACAAAATCATCAATCTTTCAAAGTATACGATCCGCAAAGAATGTTTACCCCCCATTCATCTTATTATATTAGCAAGGCATGGCTCCATCTTCACCACATTAATACAAATGTCAAGCACCATGGTCTCCAAGTCGGGCAATTGGATCGTACTTTTTAATATGCATCAACTTTTTATTCTTCACGCAATACATGAGCGTGAGCCATTGGACATAGCATTTAGGTGGAATAGAATATGGTGGTAGATATCAAAGGGGCAAAAAGTGGAGAAGATAGTCTCACATCAACTAGGCGTACCAACGGGCTATGGAGATGCCCGCCGATAGATGTCAATGCAAGGAGTAGGGATTGCCATGCAAATGATGCACTAGAGCTATAAGTGTATGAAAGCTCAAATGAAGCTAAGTGGGGTGTGCATCCAACTTGCTTGCCCATGAAGACCTCGGGCATTTGAGGAAGCCCGTCATAGGAATATACAAGCCAAGTTTATAATAATGAAAAAGTAATTCCCACTGGCATAAGAAAATGACATAACATGAGACTCTCTATATGAGGAACAAGGTGCCACTTTGAGGCACAAGTGTGGTAAAAGCATAGTAGCAAAGTCCCTTCTCTCATTTTCTCTCGTTTTTATATTTAGAATGGTGGGCTCATTTGGCCTCCCCCATTTTTATTTCCTCACTCGGACAATGCTCTAACAATGATGATCATCACACTTTTATTTACTTACAACTCGATATGAAGAACTGTTAGAAAGATATGACTCTATATGAATGCCTCTGGCAGTGTACCAGGATGTGAAAAGATCTAGTGTGACATGTATCAAAAATATGATGAATGGTGGCTTTGCCACAAATACTATGTCAGCTCTATATGATCATGCAAAGCAATATGATGATGAACGAACTAGTCATGTGAAGTGACGATGGAATTTGCATGGCAATATATCTCGGAATGGCTATGAAAATGCCATGATAGGTAGGTACGGTGGATGTTTTGAGGAAGATATAATGAGGCTTATGTGCAACAAAGCATATCATATCACGGGGTTTGGATGCACCGGCGAAAGTTGCACCGATCCTCAAGGTGAGAATGGGCTATGCACGGTACCGAAGAGGCTAGCAAATATGAGGAGGTGAGATTGCGTATGTCCATGGTTTCACATTAGTCATAAAAACTCATATACTTATTGCAAAGTTTTATTAATTTTATCACAAATCAAAGAAATAATCGCATGCCCCGAGGGAGGAGGTTGGTAGGAGTTAACCATCGCGCGGCTCCGACTCGAAACAACACTAGGATTTCAACAAGGAATAGCAATGCTCACACATCATCACCATGCCTCTTTAAATTTTAGACGAACAAGAAGTTAACCTCTCTTAATATCGACACTTCTACGAATCAACAATTATGATCTCACACCTTTTCCATATTACCACATCAATATCATTAACCCATAATTTCTCTATATGTGCTACATGATGGTTTTAATTATCACACATTGAATACATAATATTTTTGGACTAGTCTTATGACCCATGCAAATTACCGTCACTATTTATTAACTCTCAAACAAATAGAAGTGAAGAGTAAGAGTGAAATTATCTCTATAAAATCTACACGCCACCGTGCTCAAAAAGATATAAGTGAAGTACTAGAGCAACTACTAAGCTCACAAGATATACGTGAAGCACATAGAGTATTCTAACAAATTATGATTATGGTGTGTCTCTCTCAAATAGGTGTGCCCAGAAAATGATGATTGTGGTAAACTAAAAGTAAAAGCAAACAAAAATAAACGAGGCTCCAAGCAAAACTCATATCATGTGATGAATAAAAATATAGCTTCAAGTGACATACCGATGGATTGAGACGAAAGAGGGGATGCCTTCCGGGGCATACCCAAGCTTAGATGCTTGAGTCTTCCATATAATATTACCTTGGGGTGCCTTGGGAATCCCCAAGCTTAGGCTCTTGCCACTCCTTATTCCTTTGTCCATCGTGATAACACCTAAAACTTGAAAACATCAATCACACGAAACTCAACAAAACTTCATGAGATCCGTTAGTATAAGCAACATATTGAATACTTTAGGTACTGTTATAAATTGATTCTTATTTCATAATTGCATAATAGGTACTGTATTCTAGCTTCTCCATGGATTATAACCCACGATACAATCCATAGCATAATCAAAACAAGCAAACTATGCAAGCAAAAACAGAATCTGTCTAAAACAGAAAAGTCTGTAGCAATCTGTAGAGAACCTATACTTATGTAACTCTAAAAATTATGAACAATTAGGAAAACCTCGAAAATTTGTATAGCAATACTGTGTAAAAAATTAAGATAATTATCACGCTCCGGTAAAAAAATGAAAATTCTTGTACCGGAGTCAAAAGTTTCTGTTTTGTTTCGGCATCGATTCTACTCATCTTGTCAGTCATCCTAAAGGCTTTACTTGGCACAAACACTAATTTAAAAAAAACATAATCATTACAGAGGCAATAATCATGTTATCAGAAACAAACAGGAAGTAAAAAAGCAAAAATAAAGATAACTATTGGGTTGCCTCCCAACAAGCGCTATTGTTTTACGCCCCTAGCTAGGCGTAATGCATAGTTTCAAGTATTGTCATCTTTGTCCATAAGGGATCCACTCCCCCTCACAATCTTATTCTCCCTAGCACAAAGAACATCAAGCTTTTGTTCTATGGTATCAAGTCTCCTATTGTGTAGCATGACGTTTCCATATATTTTAGATATAGAGTTGAACACCCCCCTAAAATTAGACTCCATGCTAGTTCTGGCCTCTTTGATTAGCTCAGTTTAGTGGTGGCATATTAGTATAGCAGGTTCAATGGTTTCTATTTTAGGTTCCCCAAATATGTTTTTCATCTTATCATAAATGTCAAAAGCATTATTTCCAAGGAAATCCTTTTCGAACATATAATCCAAGACACGTCTATGAGACAGAGATAGACCAACATAAAAGCTTCTAAGGAGCAATTTAATATGACTCTTAGGATTAGCACTAGCTTGTATTACTAGTAATCTATCCCAAGCTTCTTTGAGTGATTCATCACCTACTTGTTTAAAATCCAAAATTTGGGAACCCTCTCCAAAGTGAGAAGGGCGAGGCATGTCCGGAGGATAGCTACCCATGACTTCAAACAAGAAAACTAGTAACAAGCAAAGATAAATATTTTTGTATTTTTGATTTTTATGAAACAAACTAAATATAACAGCAAATAAAAAGATAAACAAGTGAAGGATAATTTGTGTGAAGTTACTTGATAGTTGGTGATGATATTCCTCGGCAACGACGCCAGAAATCCTTCTTGATACTTGTGATCTGCGTTGGGTTTTCCGTGAAGAGGAATGGGTAATTGTAGCATAAAGTGGGTAAGTATTTCCGTCAGTTATGAAACCAAGGTTTATAGAACCAATAGGAATATCAATCCTCAACTGTCTTCAGCGGCTGCACACAAAAGAGCAAACAACTTGCACCCAACGCGGCACGAGGGTTGTCAATCCCCTTGATCTCGTTCTTTGCAAGCAAATGAGTTGTCTAAATAATTGCAGATAATTGTAAATAAAATAAAAGATAAATAAAGGCAGTGAGGTAATAATAACATTTGTAAAGTTATAAGTGAATAGACCCAGGAGCCATAGTTTTCCCTAGCGGCATCTCTCATGTAGGCAACATACGGTGGGTAACAAATTACTGTTGGGCAATTGATAGAAAAGCGGAAAGTTATGCGATTTTCATGGAAAGGATCATGTGTATATAGGCATCATGTCCATAAACAAATAGGCCGACTCCTGCCTGCACCTATTACTATTACTCCACTCATCGACCGCTATCCAACATGCATCTAGAATATTAAGTAAAACAGAGTAATGCATGGAGAACGATGACATGATGTAGACAAAGTAAACTCAAGCAATATGAATAAACCCCATCGTGCTATCCTTAGTAGAAACAACACAAAGACGTGTCTTGTCCCTTTCTGTCACCGGGATATAGAGCACCGTCAGGTTGAACCTACCACAACGCACCTCTCTCACTGAAGATAGATCAATCTGCTTGGCCAAAGCATACCGATAGATAGGAGAGAATTACGAAGCTATAATAATCACGCAAATAAGAATATTAATATTCAGAGGTGACTCAAATACTTTTCATGAATAATCTGAACATAAACCCACAATTCATCGGATCCCAACAAAGACACCGCACAATAGGATTACATCGGATAGATCAAAGCGAAGATGCGATGATCATTGTATTGAAGATCAAGAGATAAAGAGATTGCCATCTAGGTACTAGCTATGGACCCGTAGGTCTGTGGTGAACTACTCACACATCATTATGAGGGCAACAAGATTGATGAAGAGGCCCTCTGTGATTGATCCCCCCTCCGACAGGGTGCCGGAACGGAGCTCCAGATGGACTCGCGACGGAACTGAGACTTGCGGTGGCGTAAAAATGGTTTCGGGACTGCCTCCAGGGTTTTTGTAATATATGAGAATTTATAGGCCAGAGAGGGGCGTCGGGGGACACACGAGGGGGCCGGCACACGTCAGGGCGCCCCCAGGGCGCGCCCTGTTGCGTGCTGGTGCCCTCGTGCGGCCTCTGGTCTCCTCCCGAAGCTTCCAGGTCTTCTTTTGTGTTGGAGATATGCCCGAGAGGCAATTATGTGATGATTTCATTTCCTATGTGTTCATGAGTATTTTGTATTGTCCTTGAACATCATAAGTGATATGTATCAATAAGTATGTGACTTATTTGTGAGATTATATATTGTATGATGATTGTTCTAATAGTCCCTATTTGTTAAGGTTATGCGGACACATATCCTTTACTGGTATATGATTCAGTTGATGACTACATTTCACAAGTCATGTGCATAGAGATGCTAAACTGATAGTTTGGACTCGGGGATTGAGATCACCGAGTCGGACATACACACTTTGAGATACAGCGAGATAATGTCATCTGTTAGTCTCAAGTACAATGTATATGCCATGTCCTAGACCAGAGGTCCTCGCATGATCTCGAGATGAGGATCGACTTACTTAGGGTCTATCAAACGCTACTCCGTAACTGGGTAGTTATGAAGGTAGCTTTCAGGTGAGTTGTGAGACATGCCGCGAGACATGGTTGACCAAGATGAGATTTGTCCCTCCGTGAGGAGACATATTCTCTGGGCCCACTCGTGTGATCAGATTTCGAAAGCATGGACATGCGACATGGGTTAAGTGTTAACCCAGTTCGGGAATCTGCATCACGGTTTTGAGAAGAGATGTCGAGCTACCACAAGGGTGACAAGTACTCGTCTTGAGCTCTACAACCTATATCATGAGGCAAAAGGAATGTTGTATATGACACATTGTCGAGGTTCGTCTAACGACTTTGCGCACACATGGGAGTTGGCTCGTTCTGCTAGGAGCCGCTACCGACTATCGACTCGGGTCGTGTCCATGTGTACGTGAACCTACAGGGTCGCACACTTAAGGGATTGCAGCCCATTCGGATTGGATTCGAATGGAAAATGGGACTAGACTCGTCGTGGGCCTCAAGTGTTTAGCCCACCTCGGAAGTCTATATAAAGGGGAGTGGGCACACCTTTCAGGGTTGATCCTTTTCTCCCCTCGATAGTCACCTCCACTCCCCACGCCATCATGTTGTGCGATCGGACCTAGCAGTCCGTCGTTCGACGCTGCCCTCGTACGTGTGGATACCTTGGAGGCATCACATCTGCGGTGCTTGGACGAACCGTTTGAGGGATCCGCGAGGAGATGCTCGTGGGAGATCATTGTTCGTGGGAGATCGGCTACATGAGGAGGAGACAAATCGGCTGATCGACTACATGCATCACCAACCCTACTTCCGCTGCGGTGATTGCGCGTCTAGTGGTAAACCCGATCCCGTGATCTATTTCTAGCGGCATGTTCTTGGGTGCGCGGTAGAAAATTTTATTTGGCGTTAGCGTAGCGTACCGCGTGTTCCAGCAGTGGTATCAGAGCCTGCGCTGTGGTGATAGATTCGGTGATTTGCATATGAGATATGTAGATCGGTTCAGGTGCGGGTCGATGAGATCGGCCGTGCACGTCAGTGTTGAACGTTGGTTTCGTGATCAAAACTTCCATGATCGTGATGCAGAGTTCATGACACGAATTACCCCTACCGGTCGGTTTCTGCCATCGGGATAGAAAGTGGAACGTAAATCCAGATGCAGCACATGAAGATCAATGAGATTGATCAAACCGGAACAAAGATCGACACCGTGGAAATGTGATTTCCACAGTGGTGAAATCTGTTGGAGCAGTCACAGTAAAACGGGCATAACTTTTGCATACGAACTTCGTTTTTGCTCCACGACCTGTCAAACTGAACAACACAAAAAGTTGCACTTGTCATTTAATGGCTTTGACGTTTTCAGTGAAATTTTCGAGGTCAAAATCCTCTTGGAAAATAGAGTTTTGGAAGGTTTTATTTTCAGAGGTAGAACGTCTGACTTGTTTTTGCAGGGAATGCTTGTGATTTGGTATAGCCCATGAATGTTGCTTGTAAATTAGTAAATCATGACCTGCATGTCATTAGTGCGGCAACCGGCTGGAGCTATATGGTTGTCCCATTATTGTATTAATGACCTGCATGTCAACATGAGATGCCCTGTAATGTAATTTACTCTCATAGCTATTAGTTTGTAATAGCATAGTATCTTATGTAACACTTGGCGGTTGACACCATGTGTGGAGATGGAGATCACCACAAGGGCAACCATGCATGGAGATGGAGATCGCCATGGGCATGCAGCGCACGTGGAGATGGAGATCACCATGCGTTAATGAAAGGGGCTATACAATATCACACATATAAATACTGCATGTGAAAGTTTATCCCATTTATGTGCCCTTCTTTTGCATGATAGATGTTTTAAGTAGGGTGATCCCTCAAACAATGTCAATTAATATTGCCTCCCCAATTTCTGCACCATCACATGTTAAGTATTTTTAGTGGTGGGCCTATAAAATTAGGGTGCTGCTAATTCTCCTTAATGTGGTGTGTTTATGTCGGACACTTACGAGCGAAGCATTGGTTAACTTGTCGTGGCTATCAAAACAGTTTTGGGCCTCGAGGCATAAAAGTTGGCATGGCATGATATGTCCCCAACAAACAAGAGTCCTATAGACATACGATTAGCAAGTGTTGCTTACTGACTGATCTAGTCTTCTAGCGATGATGCAATAGCTCAATAGTTGAGATGTGGATCTTGGATCTTGAATCGCTAACAATCAATGGAGGGATGTTAATTTTAGTGGGAGTAATGTTCTTATTAAAATGTTTAATTTGAATTACTCTTGATGAATACATGTCTTAGTGTTTTGCATATTTCTGTTGTAGATCAATGGCACCACCTGCTCAACCCAGTTTTTTGTTGAAATCAATCATAGAAAAGGATAAACTGAATGGAACAAACTTTACCACGTGGTATAGAAACCTGAGAATTGTTCTCAGGCATGATAAAAGGGAACATGTTCTAGAGGAACCCCTTCCAGAGGAACCTGTCGAGAATGCTAATGCCACGGCCAGGAATGCCCACCAGAAATTCATTGATGAGTCAAACGAGATCAGCTGTCTCATGCTGGCTTCTATGGAGCTCGATCTGCAGGAGCATTTCGAAAACATTGAGGCTTTCGATATTATCGAGAACCTCAAGAGCATGTTTCAGATGCAGGCAAGGACCGCAAGGTTCAATGTCTGGCGATCCTTGATGGATTATAAGCTGAAAAAGGGTGATCCACTGAGCCCGCATGTGATCAAGATGATCAGATACACGCAAGCTTTAGATCGGTTAGGCTTCCCACTTGGGGACGAATTGTCCATGGATACAATTCTGGCTTCTCTTCCGACTAGCTATGGGGCATTCATCTTGAACTTCCATATGCACGACATGGAGAAGAAGCTCAATGAATTGCATGGGATGCTAAAAGCGGCAGAGCAGGATATCAAGAAAGGCACGCATCAAGTGTTGATGGTGCAGAATACGGCAAAGTTCATGAAGAGCTGGTCCAAGAAAAAGACTAAGGCAAAGGGCAAGGAGGCAACTCCTACTATCGCCGCCACTCCCAAGTCCGGACCAAACACGGGGCCGTTTGCTTTCACTGCCAGGAAACCGGTCACTAGAAGAGGAACTGCAGCAAGTGGCTTGCTCAGATAGGCAAGAAGACCGGAAGTGTGACTTCTTCAGGTACACTTGTTGTATATGTTATAGACATTTTTCTTCCTGATATTTCTAGTAGCTCTTGGGTATATGATACCGGATCGGTTGCTCAGATATGCAACTCGATGCAGGGGCTAAGAAGGACTAGGGATGTTGCAAGAGGAGAAGTTGACATACGCATCGGGAATAAAGCAAGAGTTGCTGCATTAGCCGTCGACACCATGCAACTTAATTTTTTTGACTGGGAACTGTAGGGAAAACCCCACAACATTCAAACCTTTATTAAAACAGCAGACATGGTACAAGGGTTACAAGATGTAACCAGAAAGTACAACTAAAAAGGAAACTAAAGAAAAGCTAAGATACAAGGTAAAAAAGGGATTCAAGGAGGTAAGTATGATATCCATCTCAGAAGCTCATCCTTGGAAGCTGTTTTGATCCTGTGCTCCATGAGTGAAATGTCATGGATAAAATAAGCTCTCCACCTGTTAAACCTAGGCCTTTCATGCCTGAAAACTTTTGTATTTCTAATAATCCAAATATTCCAACAGGCAATGAATACCACTTCAGAGAAAAATGGCTTTTCAAACTCCCTCCTGACCTGTATGACCACCTCTCCCATTGTATCCCCCTGAGACCAGTCAATCTGAAGATAGTTCCACACCCTTGCACTAAAGTTGCACTGGAAGAACAGGTGATCTCTTGTTTCTCTTGTATGTAAGGGACACATAACACACTCCACTCCATCATCCAGGTGCCAATGCCTTCTTTCAACCATATCTTTGGTATTTAATCTATCCATGACCAGCATCCATGCAAAGACCTTTATTTTCATGGTGCAAGAGGATTTCTAGATCCAGGGGAGCAATGGATTAAAGGCAAGATTTGAGTGCATGAAGTTGTGAAAACTCTTGGGCCTGAACTCCTTGGAAGATCCTTGCCAAAACCAGGAATCCTTGAGGTCTTCTCTTCTATCATGATCCCCCATTAAAGCCGGAAGAGCCAAGAAATCATTGAAGGCTTCCTCAGACAAAGGCAGGTGAAACAGTTCGATCAACTCTTGTAGCCTAAAAGCCTCCTTGACAGAAATCCAAGGATCCTTCACATAAGAAAAAAGCCAGGGGTATCTTGACTCCAGTGTGTTAACACTATCACCAATTTTCCAAAAGTCAGACCAGAATAAAACAGTATCTCCTGCATTAACTTGCACCCAAGTTGAGGATCTGAATTAGTTTAGAATTTTGCAAATGTCTCTCCACCAAAAAGAGCCACGATCTTTAGTTTCGTGGGGAACCCTTTCATAGTAGTATGTGCCCCAAATTAGTGACACCCAAGGTAGATCTTTTTTGTTAAGGAAGTGATTGGCATGCTTCAACAACAATGCTACATTTTGAATACCAAGATTCATGATGCCAAGTCCTCCCTTACTCTTGGGTCTACAGACCAAATCCCAAGCAGCAAGTGAGGGGGTAGGCTCATCCTTGTGCTTCCTCCAGAGGCATTGTCTCTAGATTCTCTCCAGTTGCTTCAGGATACCAGGAGGTATAGCCAGACTCCTGAGAAAGAATATGGGCATGGAGGATAAAGCTGAGTTTAAGAATTGTAATCTTTCCCCCTGATTAAGAAAAGCAGAGCTAGCAGACATCCTTCTTTCCATGCAATCAACCAAAGGCATAAAATCCACCATCTTTGGCCTTGTAGTTCCAATTAGCAGGCCTAGATAGGTGAAGGGCATTTTGCCAATTTGGCAGGCAAAAGCTGCTGTCAGCTCCTTCATAGTTGCATCATCCACATTGATTGGGAATATGAAGGACTTATGATAATTACATCTAGACAAGTGGAATGGGAGAAAACCTTGAGTATATCCTTGAGAGCAATTAACTGATCTGTATCACCAGACAGGATGATTAGAGTGTCATCAGCATACTGGATGATAGGGTAATCCTGGTCATGACAGGGGATTTGTAACTGAAGGATGCCCCTTATATGCATGTCATTAACCACTGACTACAATAGATCAGCAGCAATGGCAAAGAGAAGTGGAGAAACAGGATCTCCCTGCCTGACTCCTTTCTTACACCGGAACTTTCTCCCAGGGACACCATTAAGCAACACTGATGATGTACCAGTAGACAGGAGTTGTTTCATCCAATTAATCCACCTATCACTAAAGCCTTTGTATCTCAAGATCTGTACAATTGCCTCATGCTCTAGGGAATCAAAAGCTTTTTCAAAGTCCAGCTTAAGGATTACAATAGGTCTCTTTGATTGATGACATTGATGCAGATATTCAAAGGTCCAATCAATGCAATCTTGGATGGTTCTACTTTTGATGAAACCATATTGATTTTTGTGAATGCACTTCATGATGATTTTTTGGAATCTATTTGCAGCCATCTTGGAAAGAAACTTCAAACCCATTCCAGTCAGTGAGATAGGTCAGTAATCCCCTACCACCTCAGGAGCCAGCTTCTTTGGCACCAGTGTAATATATGAACCATTAATATTCTCAAGGGATGTTGTGCCATCATAGAAAGCCTGGGCCAATTCATAGAATTCAATACAAATAATGTGCCAACATCTCTTGAAGAAAAGACCATTGAATCCATCAGGACCAGGAGCCTTATCAATGGGCATATGCTTCACAATATCATCCATTTCTTCCTTCTCAAAGGGTTTAGTCAGCTCATCAAGCCCCTCAATTGGAGAGAGGAGTGATGCAGGTGAAAACCCATAACAATGCCCCTAGACACCCCCATTCTGTTTTTGAAACAGCTCCACATGATCCCTTCCATCTGAGAGTGCTCAGTGACTACAAACCCATCAGATAACTTCAGGCTGGCAATAGAATTCCTCCTGTGCCTCTCAGTAGCCATTGCATGAAAGAATTTGGTTCTCCACCCACTTTAATGTACCTAATAGTACATCTCTTCTTCCAATACAAAAATTGCAAATGAAGCAATTTTTTCCACATGTAGCGTGACAGTCCTTCTGAAATTAAATTCAGGCCTAAACAGTGGTCTATGTTCTTCCAATTCATCCAGTAACAAAATCACCTGATTGCATTTAGCAGTTAGAGTTTTAAGTTTAGAGACACTGATCTGCCACTTTTTAAGGTCCATTCTCATTAACTTAAGTTTGTCAGCAATTCTGGCTATTATATGACCATTTCTAGATTGTTTCTGCCATGAATCCTCCACATACTGCATAAAACCATCCAGTTCCAACCAATAGTTTTCAAGTCTAAATATATTGGACTTTGGAATTTAAGTTTTAATTTTGATCATACATGGGACATGATCTGATGCAGTTTTGGCTAGGGGGAGCACTTCAGTCATTGGGTAGGCAGAGATCGAGTCAGTAGAGGTGAAGAACCACTCCAGTTGCTCCAAAAGTGGACTATCCTGCATATTTGACCAGGTGTAAGATCTTCTCTTCAAAGGCAATCCCAGAAGACCCAAGTGACCAATAATTTCATTAAAAATGAAGATATCATTTAAATCCCCTCCAGGTATGTTTCTGTTTTCCATGGACCTAATGAAGTTAAAATCACCTACAAGAAGCCAATGCTCCCCCAAGGGAATGTGTAGGTTATAAAGCCAGCTAACAAACAAATCTCAGGCTTCTACTTGACATGGTCCATAAACACACACTAAAGTCCACTGCTCATTATTCTGTCTTGAGGTGAAACTAACCACCACAGCAAACTGATGAACTTCCAATAGAGTGCCCACAAAGACAGAGGAGTTCCATACCACCAAAATACCCCCAGAGGCACCCACAGAGGGAGAAAAGCCAAAACAATCGATTTTTTTGGGAAAAAACTTTTAATTGCTCTACTATCAAAATAAGAGCACTTAGTTTCTTGTAGGCAGGCAATGGCACATTGACTTTCCTCCATCTTTTGCTTAACAACTCTTTGCCTTGTCCCAGAGTTAAGACCCCTAACATTCCAACACAATACATTCCAGTTTCTACATGAAGTATTCATGATAAAGGAATTTAAATAGAGCATAACTCCTGCTCACACCCAATGTCACAGGCACAAGTTGCAGGAGCACAATTTATAAGGATATTACACAAAAGAGCCCAACAGTGCAAAGGCACAATTGAGTACATACGATAACATAGATAGGGGCCTGCCAAGCCCAAAAAGCATCTGGCACACTAATCATCAGAAGGGTTGTTCATAGAAGCAAGTGGGTCAGCTATAAGGGCTTCCACTGTGAGGAACTTTCCCTCAGTGCCCAGCTCTACACCAATTTCCTGAATCTTCTTGACTGGAGTCGCAGGAGGTACAATGCCAGTCACCAGAACAAGCATGGTCTTCAGTCAGAATCGCTGAGAAGGGCTTGGACTTGGGCTTCTTCCTCTTGGGCTGGGAGGCCAACTCATGAAAGATGGGCTTGAATCCGTCCCGCTGCACTGATCCCCTCGTGCATCTCCTCACTGCAGTTTCAATGACCGGCGTTGGCGCCAAAGTTTTCCTAGGCCTTCTAACCTTTTTGTCACACTGGCAGGGGGCATCGCTTCTTTAGAGGCCCCAGACACGTGAGAATATCCATTGTCAGGTTGTGGGTAGGGAAAAGTGCTCGTGCCACCGGCCTATGCTCAGGAGGTTCCTGCTCCCTCCAAGTGAGAAGCGGCAACCTATTTACAAATGCCAACTCCTAGGTTCTCTTTGACAGAACTAATGGGGAGACAGTGATAATAGGCATATGCATGAGAGTTTCATATCTGGTATCGCACTTCAGCAGATTTTCAAAAGTCCTCTTCCAGACAAGCTCAGGTGGCAAAGAAGGTCCAAGAGGCACCCTGACCTCTTGTGCTTGAGGTATCTCAAATATTGGCGGCTGATACACTACAATTGCCCAGTTGTTAATGTCCGCAGCAACATCAGGTTGGCGAATCATCTCCTGGACAGGCTCCAATTGATTATCCTCCTCAAGCACTACCACTGGATTTTGCGGCAGAGCAAGCATAGCTTCAGAGCTTGAGTGATCACAAAGATCAAGCACCATTTATTCCTGATCATGCATGACGGTCTGCGCTGGCTCAGGCGCCATGTTCCAGTTCTCCAGTTATCGTCTACAACTACCTCATGCACAACAGGTTTATGTGGAGGTGGAGGCACATTATACCACCCCATGGCCTGGTAGGGCGGCAAGATGAAAGGGGGCATATCAGGGAATGGCACCCTAGGGAGTGGATGCAGATTGCCATTGACAGGCATCCAGTCTTCGTCTTGCGGCATCTCCTCAGCAAAATTAGCCCCCAGGATGTACAGAGTAGCTGTCCAAGAAACACGGGCGCCACCCCAATCTGCATAATTCGTGAAAACCACATACCTAGACACTAGGATATCATCTGGAAAAGAAGCAAACACCAGGGTTCGAACCAGATATGGGTCCTCACTGTTACAGTGATGAAATTTACCAAAAGTGTTGACCGCTGCTCGGATGTTCTTAATGTTACGAAGATCCAAAGGAATACCAAGAAACATGAGCAAGCCCTGATGAAATCCCTGTGCCCCACGAAAACCCTCGCCCTCATCATGTTTCATGAACCGAGCAAAACGATCATTACCCAAAGCTTGAGGGGGCATTCATACTCGTGATCTGCGTTGGGTTTTCTATGAAGAGGAACGGGTTATCGCAGCACAAAGTGGGTAAGTATTTCCCTCAGTTATGAAACCAAGGTTTATCGAACCAATAGGGATACCAATCCTCAACTGTCTTCAGCGGCTGCACACAAAAGAACAAACAACTTGCACCCAACACCAGCAAGAGGGTCGTCAATCCCCTTGATCTCGTTATTTGCAAGCAAGTGAGTTGTGTAGATAATTGTAAAGTGCAAAATAAAATAAAAGGTAACAAATAACAGCAAGGTAATGATAGCGTTTGTGAATTTATAAGTGAATAGACCCGGGGGCCGTAGAGTTCTCTAGTGGCATCTCTCATAAGCAAAGCATACGGTGGGTAAACAAATTACTGTTGGGTAATTGATAGAAAAGTGAATAATTATGCGATGTTCACGACAATGATCATGTGTATATAGGCATCATGTCCATAAGCAAATAGGCCGACTCCTGCCTGCATCTACTACTATTACTCCACTTCAAGATCGCTTCTATGCTTGCCTCTCTATGTATTAAGTTCATGACAAACGGAGTAATGCTTGTAGAACGATGACATGATGTAGACAAAGTAAACTCAACTAATATGAATGAACCCCATCGTTTTATCCTTAGTAGCAACAACACAAAGACGCAACTTGTCCCCTTCTGTCACCGGGATATAGAAACTCGTCAGATTGAACCTACTACAACGCACCACTCCCACCGAAGAAATATCAATCTAGTTGGCCAAACTATCTCAATAGATCGGAGAGCATTACGAAGATATGATAATCATGCAAATAAGAATCATACTAATCAGGTTTGACTCAAATACTTTTCATGAATAATCTGAACATAAACTCAAAATTCAACAGATCCCAACAAACACATCATACAAAGGGATTACATCGGATAGATCAAGTCAAAGATGCGATGAACATTGTATTGAAGATCGAGAGAGAGAGAGAGAGATTGCCATCTAGGTACTACCTACGGACCCGTAGGTCTGCGGTGAACTACTCACACATCATGGTGAGGGTAGCAAGGTTGATGAAGAGGCCCTCTGTGATCGATCTCCCCTCCGGCAGGGTACCGAAACGGAGGTGTAGATGGCCTCCCGTCGGAACAGGGACTTGCGGCGGCGGAAAAGTGTTTCGGGAGCGCTTCTTGTGTTTTTAGGGTAGATGTGAATTTATAGGCCAGAGAACGACGTCCGGAGATGCTTCAGGGGGCCACAACATATCTGGCCGCCCCCCTGGGGGCACGCCCAGATGGCTTGTGGGCCCCTGGTGCATCTCATGGCCGTCCTCCGAAGCTTCTAGGTCTTGTTTTAGTCCAGAAAAAATCACAAAAAAAATTCATGGCAATTGGACTCCGTTTGGTATTGTAACTCTGAAAAGGCAAAAACACGTAGAAAACAAGAACTGGCATTGGGTCAATAGGTTAGTGCTCAAAAATATTTTAAATTTGTAAATAAATACCCAAAAAGTATCCTAGAATGATAATATGCCAGCATGGAATAATAAAAAATTATAGATACGTTGGAGACGTATCAGCATCCCCAAGCTTAATTCCTGCTCGTCCTCGAGTAGGTAAATGATAAAAACAGAAATTTTGATTTGACATGCTACCCATTATGTAATCTTTGGTATGTATGCTCTTTGAGAAATCATGAATTAACAAACAACAACATAGTAATATTTATGATGGGGGGATAACCTCGGGGTAGCCTCAGGCGACTGCCTCCAACTTTTCAAAACAACCGCAGGGCGAGCTGCCTCCCCCCGCGGTCCGGCTCCACCAATCGTCCGGCTGGAGGCCGTGTGGTCGGCTACTCCAACCAGCCGGCAAGGGGCGGTGAGGGATCACTAGAAGAGTGTCTAGAGGGGGGTGAATAGACTACTAGCAGGAATTTAAAACCTAACCTTTTCCCAAGTTAATTGGTTGGCAGATTTTAACCTTTAGCAAGTCTAGCAAGTCTAATATACCCTACACATGCATGTCAACAAATATGGCAGCGGAAAGTAAAGACATTGCACATGAAGTAACGAGTTGAGATAGGTAGATCAAACGCAATTGGAGACGCAAAGATTTTTCCCGTGGTTCCGATAGGTGGTGCTATCGTATGTCCACGTTTATGGAGTCTTCAACCCACGGAGGGTAATGGTCGCGAGAGTCCACGAAGGGCTCCACCCATAAGGGTCCACAAAGTAGCAACCTTGACTATTCCATAACGGCTTCCGTCCACGAAGGACTAGCCTCACTATGGGTAGATCTTCACGAAGTATGCGATCTCCTTGCCCTTACAAACTTCTTGGTTCAACTCCACAACACGAAGTAGGAGGCTCCCAAGCGACACCTAACCAATCTAGGAGGCACCACCCTCCAAAAGGTAATAGGCTCGGCAATGACGATGAACTGCTTGCTCTTGTCCTTCAAGATGATAGACTCCTCAACAAACAATCACTCTCTCACATATTTGTGTTGGTGGAAGAGATGGGATTGGTGGAAAGCAACTTGGGGAGGCTAGAGATCAAGATTCATATGGTTGGAATGGAATGGCATGATCTCAACACATGAGTAGGTAGCTCTCTCTCAGAAAACTGGATGGGGCAAGTATGGAATAGTTCTGAGTGCTTCTTTTTCGAGTGGGTGGTGGTGAAGGGGTATATATAGGCATCCCCAAAAATCCAACCGTTACACACAAAATGACCAACTTGGTGACCCTGATGTGTTAATCTCGGTGGTACCGAAGTGACCAAAAGGCGGCAACTTTTGAATCTCGGTGAGACCGATATATGAAACTCGGTTGCACCGATAAGGTGACCTACGGTCAGATTGCCCATTCTCGGTGACGCCGATCCAACAATCTCGGTGGTACCGATATTGTGAAACTGCGTAACAGAAAGTTGGCAACCCAAACTCGGTGGCACCGAAGCAGAATCGGTTGCACCGAAAGGCTAGGGTTTGGCTTAGGTCTGTCTGAGTATGGGAATCGGTGGCACCGAGTGGAAAGTGTTGGGTGCACCGATTTTGGATATTTGACTTTGACAGAGTTTTGTGGAAGAGCTTGTGGGTGTTTTTGGTGACTATCACTTGTGCACGTATGAGCATTTTGTTCACCAACAGTACCTTACCCTCTTTTAATAGTATTGGCTTCCCTATGGACTCAAAGTGATTTCTCACAAAGTAAAATGTAGAGTCCTCTTGCTTGAAGCTTTGCCAATCCATTTCCTTGCATCTTGGGGTATCTCCACAATCTCCACAATCCTTCTGCCAGCCCTCTCTGTGGACTTTATCTGAAATACACTAGGTAAAAGTATTAGTCCAAGAGATAATGTATGTTGTCATGAATTGTCAAAACCACCAAGGGAGCATGTTGTGCTTTCAATCTCCCCTTTTTGGTAATTGATGACAACATACAATCAAAGCTTCAAATAAAGTTATGCATGGATATAATGAAGACTTTGAGAGACACATGACTTAGACTTGCTCCCCCTAAATGTGTGCAATTCCTTTAAAGGATAGTTGCTTTGGAATGCGTGGACACACATGTAGTAGAAGGGATATAAGGAGTCATGTGTATCTTGGCTATATGTATCAAATATATATGAATGAGATGTATCCTTGTTCAAGACTTCACTCTTGCAAACAATATGTGCAAGAAGCAAGAGATCATCCTGACCAAGGGTATGATGCTTATACTTACCTTCAGTTCTTGAGCATTCTAGTAGTAGAGATACACTTGAGAAAACAATGTTAGGAAACACAAGAGTATTCTACTAATCAAAAAGGCAATAGGACTCAAAAGTACCAAGATATGGAGAACATATAGAAGATAGTATTTCTTAAGATTGATAGGTCTCCAAGATCATTTAGAGCTTTCTCCCCTAGATATGAAAATAGTGGATCATCCACTCCCCCTGAATCTCAGCATGTAGATATTGGGATTGGATAGGGTGAGAAAAATCTAAGATGATCACCATTAGAATGTATGTTTATTTCAATATTGACAACTTATGTTAGACTATTCTCCCCCTACTTTGGTGTTCTCCCCTTGTCTATATGAGTATAAACATTGATTTTCGCTCTCCCCCTTGATTATATCTCCCCCTTTGCATAAGCATGTATCTCCCTTTGGCATGAAGCTTTGCTGTTCTCTCCCTTTGGCATTAATTTCCAAAAAGGTCAAACACAGGAATAGATACAGGGATCATTGATAAGAAGGGATCCTTGAGAACAAGGGTCATAGAATGTAGGGTTCATAGAAATGAAAATTGAGGGAATTAAAAAATAATTTCTCTCCCTTTGGCTGATCTGAGATTTTGTAAAACTTCTCCGCCTTTGAGTTAGGGATCCTTGAATAAAGAATTTCTCCCCCTAAAGTTTTTTTTAATAAGAAGGGATCATAGAAGTAACAAAATCACAATAGAAGGTTTACTGAAGAAACACAGTTTTGCAATAAATAAGAGAAGATATAAATCGGTGGCTCCGAGATAAACAAATCGGTGGTTTCGAGATTTTGTAGTGCAGCTCATCTGCAATTTTGGTAGAACCGAGTTATTTGTATCGGCGGCTCCGAGGCAGAAACAGAAACTTGGCAATGTGATTTTGAAATCGAGATTTCTCAAACTTCGCCAATAACACAGTGACAAAAGAAGTTTTCAAAGAAAAGCAAAAGATTTTAGAAAAGGGATATCAACTAGAGAAGATTTGAGTGGTTCCAAGAAATCTTGCAAAATAGGGAATGAACCATCCAAAATACTTAACTAGATGATGGGCGGTGACTAGGTCACCTATATTAGAGTATATTGACTTAGGAGCCAAGCAAGAATACTTGATCATAGGTCATACTCAACGTTAAGCTCAAAATGGGGTTACCATTTTTCGATTAAGTATTTTAATGTCTTCATATCACTTGAGTTGCTTTAGCTCATGACTTGGAGTAAAGATTCTTCAAGGATATGAATACATACCTTTGAGTGATGTTGATGACGTAGCTTGTAGGTGAACTTGTTGAGGATGCTCGAGGTTGATGAAGATCATCTTGAGTTGGGAGCAATCCTTCTCGTTTTAGTGCACATGTCACCTACAAAGGTTAGTCAAGCAAGGAAGAACAATATGTATATCCCTTTGATATGATACCAATTGAGATTTAGCAAATATGATCACATCAAGTATATAACAAGGATATGGTTGAGTTGTCTTCTTCCTTCCATCATCAAGAGGGGTTGTGGATACTTGGTAATGACAAGATTGCTTATAATTTGAGTTGTTGGCAATCTTGTGGAATGAAAATCTTCCAAGTACCTACAAAATGTTAGATGCAATACAAGGGAGCATAGAATTCCATGGCATAAAATAACATTACACAAGATCATGGAAATATCAAGAAAGCTCATGCCCTTGCATGCAACCGCGTGAGTCTAGCTCAAGTTTGAAGCATCAATGATGTTCAACTCACTCCTCAAATAACAGAATGTTTTCTCATCAAGTGGCTTAGTAAAGATATCGGCCAATTGCTTGTTAGTGCGAACATGCTTAAGATTAATATCTCCTTTGGCAACATAATCACGAATGAAATGATGTCTAAATTGAATATGTTTAGTTCGAGAATGTTGCACAGGATTATGACCAATTTTAATAGCACTTTCGTTGTCACAAAGTAATGGAACATGTTTAACATGGATTCCATAATCCTTAAGCGTTTGTGTCATCCATAGTAATTGTGCACAACAAGATCCAGCAGCAATATACTCAGCTTCGGCAGTAGATAGAGATACTGAGTTTTGTTTCTTGGAGGACCAAGACACAAGAGATCTACCCAAAAATTGACAAGTACCCGAGGTGGATTTTCTATCAACCTTGTCACCGGCATAGTCCGAATCGGAATAGCCAACAAGGTTAATGGAAGATCCCTTGGGATACCAAATGCCAAAGTTTGGTGTTTGTATCAAATATCTCACAATACGTTTCACGGCCAAAAGATGACACTCTTTAGGTGCAGCTTGATATCTAGCACACATGCAAACACTAAGGATAATATCGGGACGAGAGGCACATAGATATAGCAATGAACCAATCATAGATCGATAAACTTGTTGATCAACCGGTTCATCCTCCTTGGTAAGATCAACATGTCCACTAGTAGGCATAAGAGTTTTCATACCTTTGCATTCCTGCATGCTGAACTTCTTGATTAAGTCCTTGGTATACTTAGTTTGAGAGATGAAAGTTCCTTCTTTCGTTTGCTTGATTTGCAAACCAAGAAAGAATTTCAGCTCACACATCATGGACATCTGATACTTCTCGGACATCAACCTTCCAAATCTTTCATTAAATTGTGGGTTAGTAGATCCAAAGATAATATCATCCACATAGATTTGGCACACAAATCATTCACCATTAACTCTCTTAGTGAATAAGGTTGTGTCAATTTTACCAATTTCAAAACCTTTTTCAATGAGAAACTTAGTTAAGCATTTGTAGCAAGCACGAGGGGCTTGCTTAAGACCATAAAGGGCTTTACGAAGCTTGTAAACATGATTAGGATTCTTAGGATTCACAAAACCAGGTGGTTGCTTAACATAGACTTCTTCTTCAATCTCACCATTTAAAAAGACACTTTTAATGTCCATTTGATAAAGCGTGATATCATGGTGATTAGCATAAGCAAGAAGAATGCGAATAGCTTCAAGTCTAGCGAGGAGGGCGTAGGTCTCACCGTAGTCCTTACCTTCGACTTGAGTATATCCTTGGCTACGAGATGAGCCTTGTTCCGTACGACTTGACCGTCTTCGTCTTGCTTGTTCTGAAACACCCATTCTGTTCCGATGATGTTTTGCTCATCCTTGGGCTTTTCCACGAGTGTCCACACTTCGTTCCTCTCGAAGTTGTGAAGCTCTTCATGCATCGCGTTCACCCAATCCGGGTCTTCAAGAGCTTGTTCTACCTTCAAGGGCTCAATGCTAGAGATGAAAGAATAATGCTCACAAAAGTTAGCTAGGCGAGTTTTAGAGCGAGTGATTCTCCCTGTTTGTATATCACCAAAGATTTGGTTTAGGGGATGGTTCTTGGTCACTTGTGCTCGAACTCGGGTCAGCTTCCGATTGTTGGATGGTGGAGCTTCTTCTTCATCATCATCTCCTTGATCTTCGTTGTTGTTGAAGGTGTCGTTTCCTTGAGGTGGTGGTGAAGGAGGTTGTGGTGGATCTTCATGATGCATTTCCTCCTCTTCATCATCTTGTCGTGTACCGCTTGTGGATGCCTCCATGTCTTGTTGTGGTTCACCTTGACGTGAAGTCGGGGCTTCCACTTGAGTTGATGAAGTACTTTCCTTCACCTCCATGGGATGAATCTTGCCGATGGACAAGTCTTGGATAGCTTCCGAAGGGTCCTTATCACCTACATCATTTGGCAATTGTTCGACTTGCGAACCATTAGATTCATCAAACTTCACATCTACCGTCTCTTCAACTTTTCGAGTGAAGTTGTTGTAGACACGGTAAGTGTGAGAGTTTGATCCGTAACCGAGTAGGAATCCTTCAAGAGATTTAGGAGAAAATTTAGTACGATGATGCTTATCAAGAATGTAGCACTTTGAGCCGAATACCCGAAAGTATCCAACTTGGGGTTTGTTACCGGTGAGTAGCTCGTATGCCGTTTTACCGAGAAGCTTGTGCAAGTAAAGTCGGTTTGTGGCATGACATGCTGTTTCCATGGCTTCTGCCCAAAAGTGTCTTGGCGTCTTGTATTCGTCAAGCATTGTTCTTGCCATCTCAATAAGCGTCCGGTTCTTCCTCTCAACAACTCCATTTTGTTGAGGTGTATACGTAGCCGAGAACTCATGTGAGACACCTTCTTCGTCAAGAAAGGTATCCACATGGGTGTTCTTGAACTCCAATCCGTTATCGCGCCGAACCTTCTTGATCTACACTTCAAACTGATTTTGCGCTTTGCGAGCGAAGTTCTTGAAGATCTTTTGAACCTGTGACTTATCATCAAGAAAGAATACCCACGTAAATCTGGAAAAATCATCAACTATAACTAGACCATAGGAATTTCCACCGAGGCTCTTATAAGCATTGGGACCAAAAAGATCCATGTGAAGTAACTCGAGTGGTCTCCTAGTAGTCATGATATTCTTTACGGGATGAATTCCACCTACTTGCTTTCCAGCTTGACAAGCACTACAAAGTCTATCTTTGTCAAAGATAACATCTTTAACACCAAGTATATGATCACCTTTGATAAGCTTGTCTAAATTACGCATACCAACATGTCCTAGTCTTCTATGCCAAAGCCAACCTTCAGAAGATTTTGCAATAATACAAGTACGAGGTTTGGATCTCTTAGTGAAATCGACAATGTATAGATCACCTCTACGGAAACCTGTAAAGACCATTTTATGATTATCTTGACGAAACACTTGGCAATCTACTTTCGTGAATAGCACATTAAAACCAAAGTCGGCAAGTCTAGATACGGAAAGAAGATTGTAGCCAAGAGATTCAACAAGCATAAAATTTTGAATAGAGCTATCATGGGATATGGCCACCTTACCAAGACCAAGTACCTTACCCTTGGAGTTGTCTCCAAATGTTACGTACCTTCGTGGTCCATGGTTTGGTGTGATCTCTTCAAACATTTCTCTATCTCCGGTCATATGATCGGTACATCCGCTATCGAGAATCCACTCTTTTCCTCCGGACATGTAATCCTTGAAGTTTTCCATGAGACTTAGATTCTTCATGATCTTCTCATACTCGATGTCGAACAACTCATCTTCATCATAGTAGCCATGTTCCACGTTGTCATCATCAAGTGGGAAATCCTCGTCACAAAGAACAAGAGATTCGTTAGGATTGTTATCATGATAATGTTGAAACTTGTGAATTCGAATGGCTTCTACAATGATGTTGTTGATAGTTGTGACATCTCCTTTAGCACGCATGAGGTCTCTAAGCTCAAATAGACAATCATCAAACTTGGGATCACTAGGCGTCATTTTGTGGAAGGCAATAGTTTTATGAAGAATTTCATCAAGATTACTCAATGAATAACTTGGATATCGTTTCTCCAAGTCATTCCACAAAGTGTAAGCACATTCAAAATTCTTCATTTGATTAAGCACATTTCTAGGCAATGCTCTAACAATGAGATTAACAGTTCTAAGATTGCATAGCATATCAATAACCTCTTCGTGTGTGGGATGTAAGGGATCAATGGGAGGTACATAGGGGCTCTTAACATATTTTCTCAATTGAAATTCATTAAACAGCTCAAGCATCAAGGTTTTCCATTGACTATAGTACTCTCCATCAAGAATAGGCACTCTACAACTCAAACTCCCTATACTAGACACATCCATCTTCCTCCTCGGTGATTAAACCGAAGCAATGGAGACCAAAGCTCTGATACCAATTGAGGGATCACTAGAAGAGTGTCTAGAGGGGGGGGGGGTGAATAGACTACTAGCAGGAATTTAAAACCTAACCTTTTCCCAAGTTAATTGGTTGGCAGATTTTAACCTTTAGCAAGTCTAGCAAGTCTAATATACCCTACACATGCATGTCAACAAATATGGCAGCGGAAAGTAAAGACATTGCATATGAAGTAAAGAGTTGAGATAGGTAGATCAAACGCAATTGGAGACGCAAAGATTTTTCCCGTGGTTCCGATAGGTGGTGCTATCGTACATCCATGTTTATGGAGTCTTCAACCCACGGAGGGTAACGGTCGTGAGAGTCCACGGAGGGCTCCACCCATAAGGGTCCACGAAGTAGCAACCTTGACTATTCCATAACGGCTTCCATCCACGAAGGACTAGCCTCACTATGGGTAGATCTTCACGAAGTAGGCGATCTCCTTGCCCTTACAAACTTTTTGGTTCAACTCTACAACACGAAGTAGGAGGCTCCCAAGCGACACCTAACCAATCTAGGAGGCACCACCCTCCATAAGGGAATAGGCTTGGCAATGATGATGAACTGCTTGCTCTTGTGCTTCAAGATGATAGACTCCTCAACACACAATCACTCTCTCACAGATGTGGCTTGGTGGAAGAGATGGGATTGGTGGAAAGCAACTTGGGGAGGCTACAGATCAAGATTCATATGGTTGGAATGGAATGGCATGATCTCAACACATGAGTAGGTGGCTCTCTCTCAGAAAACTGGATGGGGCAAGTATGGAATAGTTCTGAGTGCTTCTTTTTCGAGTGGGTGGTGGTGAAGGGGTATATATAGGCATCCCCAAAAATCCAACCGTTACACACAAAATGACCAACTCGGTGACACCGATGTGTTAATCTCGGTGGTACCGAAGTGACCAAAAGGTGGCAGCTTTTGAATCTTGGTGAGACCGATATATGAAACTCGGTTGCACCAATAAGGTGACCAACGGTCAGATTGCCCATTCCCGGTGACGCCGATCCAACAATCTCTGTGGTACCGATATTGTGAAACTGCATAACAGAAAGTTGGCAACCCAAACTCGGTGGCACCGAAGCAGAATCGGTTGCACCGAAAGGCTAGGGTTTGGCTTAGGTCTGTCTGAGTATGGGAATCGGTGGCACCGTGTGGAAAGTGTTGGTTGCACCGATTTTGGATATTTGACTTTGACAGAGTTTTGTGGAAGAGCTTGTGGGTGTTTTTGGTGACTATCACTTGTGCACGTATGAGCATTTTGTTCACCAACAGTACCTTACCCCCTTTTAATAGTATTGGCTTCCCTATGGACTCAAAGTGATTTCTCACAAAGTAAAATGTAGAGTCCTCTTGCTTGAAGCTTTGCCAATCCATTTCCTTGCATCTTGGGGTATCTCCACAATCTCCACAGTCCTTCTGCCAGCCCTCTCTGTGGACTTTATCTGAAATACACTAGGTAAAAGTATTAGTCCAAGAGACAATGTATGTTGTCATGAATTATCAAAACCACCAAGGGAGCATGTTTTTCTTTCAACCCCCCCTTTTTGGTAATTGATGACAACATACAATCAAAGCTTCAAATAAAGATATGCATGGATATAATGAAGACTTTGAGAGTCACATGACTTAGACTTGCTCCCCCTAAATGTGTGCAATTCCTTTAAAGGTTAGTTGCTTTGGAATGCATGGACATACATGTAGTAGAAGGGATATAAGGAGTCATGTGTATCTTGGCTATATGCATCCAATATATATGAATGAGATGTATCCTTGTTCAAGACTTCACTCTTGCAAACAATATGTGCAAGAAGCAAGAGATCATCCTGACCAAGGGTATGATACATATACTTACCTTGAGTTCTTGAGCATTCTAGTAGTAGAGATACACTTGAGAAAACAATGTTAGGAAACACAAGAGTATTCTACTAATCAAAAAGGCAATAGGACTCAAAAGTACCAAGATATGGAGAACATATAGAAGATAGTATTTCTTAAGATTGATAGGTCTCCAAGATCATTTAGAGCTTTCTCCCCTAGATATGAAAATAGTGGATCATCCTCTCCCCCTGAATCTCAGCATGTAGATATTGAGATTGGATAGGGTGAGAAAAATCTAAGTTGATCACCATTAGAAAGTATGTTTATTTTAATATTGACAACTTATGTTAGACTATTCTCCCCCTACTTTGGTGTTCTCCCCTTGTCTATATGAGTATAAACATTGATATTCGCTCTCCCCCTTGATTATATCTCCCCCTTTGCATAAGCATGTATCTCCCTTTAGCATGAAGCTTTGTTATTCTTCCCCTTTGGCACTAATTTCCAAAAAGGTCAAACACAGGAATAGATACAGGGATCATTGATAAGAAGAGATCCTTGAGAACAAGGGTCATTGAATGTAGGGTTCATAGAAATGAAAATTGAGGGAATTAAAAAATAATTCCTCTCCCTTTGGCTGATCTGAGATTTTGTAAAACTTCTCCTCCTTTGAGTTAGGGATCCTTGAATAAAGAATTTCTCCCCCTAAAGTTTTTTTTAATAAGAAGGGATCATAGAAGTAACAAAATCACAATAGAAGGTTTACTGAAGAAACACAGTTTTGCAATAAATAAGAGAAGATATAAATCGGTGGCTCCGAGACAAACAAATCGGTGGTTCCGAGATTTTGTAGTGCAGCTCATCTGCAATTTCGGTAGAACCGAGTTATTTGTATCGACGGCTCCGAGGTAGAAACAGAAACTTGGCAATGTGATTTTGAAATCGAGATTTCTCAAACTTCGCCAATAACACAGTGACAAAAGAAGTTTTCAAAGAAAAGCAAAAGATTTTAGAAAAGGGATATCAACTAGAGAAGATTTGAGTGGTTCCAAGAAATCTTGCAAAATAGGGAATGAACCATCCAAAATACTTAACTAGATGATGGGCGGTGACTAGGTCACCTATATTAGAGTATATTGACTTAGGAGCCAAGCAAGAATACTTGATCATAGGTCATACTCAACGTTAAGCTCAAAATGGGGTTACCATTTTTCGATTAAGTATTTTAATGTCTTCATATCACTTGAGTTGCTTTAGCTCATGACTTGGAGTAAACCTTCTTCAAGGATATGAGTACATACCTTTGAGTGATGTTGATGACGTAGCTTGTAGGTGAACTTGTTGAGGATGCTCGAGGTTGATGAAGATCATCTTGAGTTGGGAGCAATCCTTCTCGTTTTAGTGCACATGTCACCTACAAAGGTTAGTCAAGCAAGGAAGAACAATATGTATATCCCTTTGATACGATACCAATTGAGATTTAGCAAATATTATCACATCAAGTATATAACAAGGATATGGTTGAGTTGTCTTCTTCCTTCCATCATCAAGAGGGGTTGTGGATACTTGGTAATGACAAGATTGCTTATAATTTGAGTTGTTGGCAATCTTGTGGAATGAAAATCTTCCAAGTACCTACAAAATGTTAGATGCAATACAAGGGAGCATAGAATTCCATGGCATAAGATAACATGTCACAAGATCATGGAAATATCAAGAAAGCTCATGCCCTTGCATGCAACCAAGTGAGTCTAGCTCAAGTTTGAAGCATCAATGATGTTCAACTCACTCCTCAAATAACAGAATGTTTTCTCATCAAGTGGCTTAGTAAAGATATCGGCCAATTGCTTGTTAGTGCGAATATGCTTAAGATTAATATCTCCTTTGGTAACATGATCACGAATGAAATGATGTCTAACTTGAATATGTTTAGTTCGAGAATGTTGCACATGATTATGACCAATTTTAATAGCACTTTCATTGTCACAAAGTAATGGAACATGTTTAACATGGATTCCATAATCCTTAAGCGTTTGTGTCATCTATAGTAATTGTGTACAACAAGATCTAGCAGCAATATACTCAGCTTCGGCAGTAGATAGAGATACTGAGTTTTGTTTCTTGGAGGACCAAGACGCAAGAGATCTACCCAAAAATTGACAAGTACCCGAGGTAGATTTTCTATCAACCTTGTCACCGGCATAGTCTGAATCGGAATAGCCAACAAGGTTAATGGAAGATCCCTTGGGATACCAGATGCCAAAGTTTGGTGTTTGTATCAAATATCTCACAATACGTTTCACGGCCAAAAGATGACACTCTTTAGGTGCAGCTTGATATCTAGCACACATGCAAACACTAAGCATAATATCGGGATGAGAGGCACATAGATATAGCAATGAACCAATCATAGATCGATAAACTTTTTGATCAACCGATTTATCCTCCTTGGTAAGATCAACATGTCCACTAGTAGGCATAGGAGTTTTCATACCTTTGCATTCCTACATGTTGAACTTCTTGATTAAGTCCTTGGTATACTTAGTTTGAGAGACGAAAGTTCCTTCTTTCGTTTGCTTGATTTGCAAACCAAGAAAGAATTTCAGCTCACACATCATGGACATCTCATACTTCTCGGACATCAACCTTCCAAATCTTTCACTAAATTATGGGTTAGTAGATCCAAAGATAATATCATCCACATAGATTTGGCACACAAATAATTCACCATTAACTCTCTTAGTGAATAAGGTTGCGTCAATTTTGCCAATTTCAAAACCTTTTTCGATGAGAAACTTAGTTAAGCATTTGTACCAAGCACGAGGGGCTTGCTTAAGACCATAAAGGGCTTTACGAAGCTTGTAAACATGATTAGGTTTCTTAGGATTCACAAAACCAGGTGGTTGCTTAACATAGACTTCTTCTTCAATCTCACCATTTAAAAAGGCACTTTTAATGTCCATTTGATAAAGCGTGATATCATGGTGATTAGCATAAGCAAGAAGAATGCGAATAGCTTCAAGTCTAGCGATGGGGGCATAGGTCTCACCGTAGTCCATACCTTCGACTTGCGTATATCCTTGGGCTACAAGATGAGCCTTGTTCCGTACGACTTGACCCTCTTCATCTTGCTTGTTCCGAAACACCCATTTTGTTCCGATGATGTTTTGCTCATCCTTGGGCTTTTCCACGAGTGTCCACACTTCGTTCCTCTCGAAGTTGTGAAGCTCTTCATGCATCGCGTTCACCCAATCCGGGTCTTCAAGAGCTTGTTCTACCTTCAAGGGCTCAATGCTAGAGATGAAAGAATAATGCTCACAAAAGTTAGTAGGCGAGTTTTAGAGCGAGTGATTCTCCCTGTTTGTATATCACCAAAGATTTGGCTTAGGGGATGGTTCTTGGTCACTTGTGCTCGAACTCGGGTCAGCTTCCGATTGTTGGATGGTGGAGGTTCTTCTTCATCATCATCTCCTTCATCTTCATTGTTGTTGAAGGTGTCATTTCCTTGAGGTGGTGGTGAAGGAGGTTGTGGTAGATCTTCACGATGCATTTCCTCCTCTTCATCATCTTGTCGTGTACTGCTTGTGGAGGCCTCCATGTCATGTTGTGGGTCACCTTGACGTGAAGTCGGGGCTTCCACTTGAGTTGATGAAGTACTTTCCGTCACCTCCATGGGATGAATCTTGCCGATGGACAAGTCTTGGATAGCTTCCGAAGGGTCCTTATCACCTACATCATTTGGCAATTCTTCGACTTGCGAACCATTAGATTCATCAAACTTCACATCTACCGTCTCTTCAACTTTTCGAGTGAAGTTGTTGTAGACACGGTAAGTGTGAGAGTTCGATCTGTAACCGAGTAGGAATCCTTCATGAGATTTAGGAGCAAATTTAGTACGACGATGCTTATCAAGAATGTAGCACTTTGAGCTGAATACCCGAAAGTATACAACTTGGGGTTTGTTACCGGTGAGTAGCTCGTATGCCGTTTTACCGAGAAGCTTGTGCAAGTAAAGTCAGTTTGTGGCATGACATGCTGTTTCCACGGCTTCTGCCCAAAAGTGTCTTGGCGTCTTGTATTCGTCAAGCATCGTTCTTGCCATCTCAATAAGCGTCCGGTTCTTCCTCTCAACAACTCCATTTTGTTGAGGTGTGTACGTAGCCAAGAACTCATGTGAGACACCTTCTTCGTCAAGAAAGGTATCCACATGGGTGTTCTTGAACTCCAATCCGTTATCGCTCCGAACCTTCTTGATCTTCACTTCAAACTGATTTTGCGCTTTGCGAGCGAAGTTCTGGAAGATCTTTTGAACCTGTGACTTATCATCAAGAAAGAATACCCACGTAAATCTGGAAAAATCATCAACTATAACTAGACCATAGGAATTTCCACCGAGGCTCTAATAAGCATTGGGACCAAAAAGATCCATGTGAAGTAACTCGAGTGGTCTCCTAGTAGTCATGATATTCTTTACGGGATGACTTCCACCTACTTGCTTTCCAGCTTGACAAGCACTACAAAGTCTATCTTTGTCAAAGATAACATCTTTAACACCAAGTATATGATCACCTTTGATAAGCTTGTCTAAATTACGCATGCCAACATGTCCTAGTCTTCTATGCCAAAGCCAACCTTTAGAAGATTTTGCAATAAGACAAGTACGAGGTTTGGATCTCTTAGTGAAATCGACAATGTATAGATCACCTCTACGAAAACCGGTAAATACCATTTTATGATTATCTTGACAAAACACTTGGCAATCTACTTTCGTGAATAGCACATTAAAACCAAAGTCGGCAAGTCTAGATACGGAAAGAAGATTGTAGCCAAGAGATTCAACAAGCATAACATTTTGAATAGAGCTATCATGGGATATGGCCACCTTACCAAGACCAAGTACCTTACCCTTGGAGTTGTCTCCAAATGTTACGTACCTTCGTGGTCCATGGTTTGGTGTGATCTCTTCAAACATTTCTCTATCTCCGGTCATATGATCGGTACATCCGCTATCGAGAATCCACTCTTTTCCTCCGGACATGTAATCCTTGAAGTTTGCCATGAGACTTAGATTCTTCATGTTATTCTCATACTCGATGTCGAACAGCTCATCTTCATCATAGTAGCCATGTTCCACGTTGTCATCATCAAGTGGGAAATCCTCGTCACAAAGAACAAGAGATTCGTTAGGATTGTGATCATGATAATGTTGAAACTTGTGAATTCGAATGGCTTCTACAATGATGCTGTTGATAGTTGTGACATCTCCTTTAGCACGCATGAGGTCTCTAAGCTCAAATAGACAATCATCAAACTTGGGATCACTAGGCGTCATTTTGTGGAAGGCAATAGTTTTATGAAGAATTTCATCAAGATTACTCAATGAATAACTTGGATATCGTTTCTCCAAGTCATTCCACAAAGTGTAAGCACATTCAAAATTTTTCATTTGATTAAGCACATTTCTAGACAATGCTCTAACAATGAGATTAACAGTTCTAAGATTGCATAGCATATCAATTTCCTCTTCGTGTGTGGGATGTAAGGGATCAATGGGAGGTACATAGGGGCTCTTAACATATTTGCTCAATTGAAATTCATTAAACAGCTCAAGCATCAAGGTTTTCCATTGACTATAGTACTCTCCATCAAGAATAGGCACTCTACAACTCAAACTCCCTATACTAGACACATCCATCTTCCTCGGTGATTAAACCAAAACAATGGAGACCAAAGCTCTGATACCAATTGAGGGATCACTAGAAGAGTGTCTAGAGGGGTGGGGTGTGAATAGACTACTAGCAGGAATTTAAAACCTAACCTTTTCCCAAGTTAATTGGTTGGCAGATTTTAACCTTTAGCAAGTCTAATATACCCTACACATGCATGTTAACAAATATGGCAGCGGAAAGTAAAGACATTGCACATGAAGTAAAGAGTTGAGATAGGTAGATCAAATGCAATTGGAGACGCAAAGATTTTTCCTGTGGTTCCGATAGGTGGTGCTATTGTACGTCCACGTTTATGGAGTCTTCAACCCACGGAGGGTAACGGTGGCGAGATTCCACGGAGGGCTCCACTCATAAGGGTCCACGAAGTAGCAACCTTGACTATTCCATAACGGCTTCCATCCACGAAGGACTAGCCTCACTATGGGTAGATCTTCACGAAGTAGGCGATTTCCTTGCCCTTACAAACTTCTTGGTTCAACTCCACAACACGAAGTAGGAGGCTCCCAAGCGACACCTAACCAATCTAGGAGGCACCACCCTCCAAAAGGTAATAGGCTCGGCAATGACGATGAACTGCTTGCTCTTGTGCTTCAAGATGATAGACTCCTCAACACACAATCACTCTCTCACAAATTTGGCTTGGTGGAAGAGATGGGATTGGTGGAAAGCAACCTGGATAGGCTGGAGATCAAGATTCATATGGTTGGAATGGAATGGCATGATCTCAACACATGAGTAGGTGGGTCTCTCAGAAAACTGGATGGGGCAAGTATGGAATAGTTCTGAGTGCTTCTTTTTCGAGTGGGTGGTGGTGAAGGGGTATATATAGGCATCCCCAAAAATCCAACCGTTACACACAAAACGACCAACTCGGTGACACCGATGTGTTAATCTCGGTGGTACCAAAGTGACCAAAAGGTGGCAACTTTTGAATCTCGGTGAGACCGATATATGAAACTCGGTTGCACCAATAAGGTGACCAACGGTCAGATTGCCCATTCCCGGTGATGCCGATCCAACAATCTCAGTGGTACCGATATTGTGAAACTACGTAACAGAAAGTTGGCAACCCAAACTCGGTGGCACCGAAGCAGAATCGGTTGCACCGAAAGGCTAGGGTTTGGCTTAGGTTTGTCTGAGTATGGGAATCGGTGGCACCGAGTGGAAAGTGTTGGTTGCACCGATTTTGGATATTTGACTTTGACAGACTTTTGTGGAAGAGCCTGTGGGTGTTTTTGGTGACTATCACTTGTGCACGTATGAGTATTTTGTTCACCAACAGTACCTTACCCCCTTTTAATAGTATTGGCTTGCCTATGGACTCAAAGTGATTTCTCACAAAGTAAAATGTAGAGTCCTCTTGCTTGAAGCTTTGCCAATCCATTTCCTTGCATCTTGGGGTATCTCCACAATCTCCACGATCCTTCTGCCAGCCCTCTCTGTGGACTTTATCTGAAATACACTAGGTAAAAGTATTAGTCCAAGAGACAATGTATGTTGTCATGAATTATCAAAACCACCAAGGGAGCATGTTGTGCTTTCAGGAGGAGACGCCTAGCCCCCTTGCCGGCGGTACTGCAGGTACTCCCGTCAGAGCACGCGTGGCTACAGAGGCTCCCATCGCATCGGGGGTCAGCTCTCGCATGGCCACAGTGAGGCGACACTGCCTCTGACCCTAGCCGGCTGCGAACTGGCGAACGGCACAGTGCCGGCCTGCCCTCAACCACTCCATTACCTGCCTCGGCATGGCTACAGTGCGGCCGGCCGTACCGCTGACTGCGCCCGGCTACCGCAAGACGACGCACAGGGGCCCGCCAGGCGGGTCCCCTCTGGCTCCCGACGGGACCCCGCAGCCGACGGGCCCTACCAGCGACGAGTCCCCTCAGCCGGGGGCCCCATGGCCGGCTAGACAGACTGCCAGCTGGGGCCCTCCGGGGCCTTCGACTCATATTGTATTCCGGGGGGTTGGTCTATAAAACGCCCCGGAGGCCCCCATGCAGAGGGGACGACCGCTTCCAGAACACACACCCACAAACACGTAGAGAGGCAGAGAAGGCGAGCTAGCCCCTTCTTCCTCCTCTATCCATACAGCTCCAGGAGCACCATTGTAGCCCCCTTGGTTAATCAACCAGACCGGCAGGACTAGGGGTATTACCTCCCACGGAGGGCCCTGAACCTGGGTACATCGCGTGTCCCTCACCGTTTGTGCCTAATCCCGCTCCCGGAGCCTGTCGGCGTCCTTCCGCCCCAACCACTCTCGATAAGCCACCCCATGGCATCTGTCGTGAGAAAACGACGACAGTTGGCGCCCACCATGGGGCCGAACGCGATGCCGGCCGGAGTCATGCTCCGGGCGGGACCCTTCACCACCTCCCCCGGCCGCCCCGCGTCCGGGCGGAATCGCACGCTCGTGGGGCTTGCCCCTGCTGGGCGGAACCCCGCCCCCGCTAGCCCTACGGGCGACACTGCTGGCCTCTCCGGTGACCGGCTTGGCAGCGACCCTCTGTTCGACATTGTTGGATTTCGGGCTCCGCAAAACCCTTAAGATTCAAACACAGGGGCGTGTGCGAAGATCCCCTGCAGCCTCGCCCAACCTAGCTCGCTACTCGATGAACACAGCAAGGAACTCGCACGATGACGAGGAAGAAGATGAACACGACAGTTTACCCAGGTTCGGGCCGCTGCGAAGCGTAATACCCTACTCCTGCTTTGGTGGATTGCCTCTCGGGGAGGTGGGGTGCATGAACAAGTACAGTGTTTCTGGGCCTCCTGAGGGCTCCCCAGAGGTGTTCGAGGCCCTCTGTGGCTCGGTGGTGGATGAGTGGTGGAATGGATTCGGGTCCCCTTCTACGATGCAGCCTACCCTCTATATATAGCGGTGGCTCGGGTCCTCTTCCCTATCGCATTGGTGGGAAGGGATCCCACAACGGCCAATTTTGAAGGGTTACAAGGGTACTTGCTCGCCCTGCCCAAAGGCGGTCTTCGCCTGCAAAGTAGCTGTCGACGGTGCAGGGACGGGCTCAGCGATGATGTCTGCCCTGCGGGGCTGATGGGTGCGGTCTTGTTGCACCGGAATGGAAACCTTTTGGGGGATGCTTTGGGAACCCGCGTACGTTCATGCTTCCTTTGCACAAAAGGGGAAACTGTGCCGTCTGGCGCGCTGGCGCCCGCCTGTCCTTCCTTGCGTCACCCTTGACTCCTGAGGCCGGGCCTTGCATAGAAATCTCCGCCGCTCCGGAGGGGCCCTGAGGAGGCCCCTCCCTTGTTGGTCTTGATGCTGCTCCTCCTCGCGACGCTTGGGACCTCGCGAGGGCCTTGCCTTGGGTGGGGCCGCGCCTGGCTGCGTTGGTTGACGAAGTGGGCCATGCCCTGAGCCGCAGGCAGGCAGGTCTGGGTACCCCCATTCCCAGAACGCCGACAGTAGCCACCGGGCCCAAGGCGCGCTCGAGCTGGCTTCCGAGCAAAGCCTTGAGGACGGCCCGGAGCGCCGCGGACCCCAGTTGCCTGCGGGACAGGCTTTACACGCGTCGAATGCCCAGACGGCGACGCCTCCGCTCCCCGAGGCGTCCGGAACCGATTCCGGTCAAACTGACACGACGCCCGGGCGCTGCGCCGGCCATCATTGCTTCCCATTGAACGCTGCCGCTGCTTCGGGCCTCCACCCCTCGGGCCACGCGGATGTGACCCTTCAGTTGGCAGGGGAGGCGACGTGGATGGTACTGCACTGATCGAACCGCCTCGCGGTGCCCGAGAGGCGCACGACGCCTGCCCTCCCACGACGCTTGGCGGCTGCAGTTACGCCTATAAATCCGCCCGGCGCCCAACAGGGGACGGCATTGCAACCTTGAGTCACCCTTCTGCTTCTTCTTGTTTCCTTTGCTATGCCGAGAAAACCCCCTCTCTTTCCCATCTTCTCGTCCTTCATGACGTCCGGAGGGAGCGGTGCTGGTGGAGGGAAGCGCGCGGCTCCACCGGCTCCCTCGTCCTCCTCCGGAGGCAGCGGTGGGGGGCCCTCAGGGTCGGTGCAAGTTCGCCGATGCTGGGCCCTGATCGACGAGTAAGTATTACGCCGCCGCCCTCTTCTCCAGTTCTTCCGCCCAACATTCCGGGCATGATTCTCTCCACCTCTCAGGGCGCCCGCGGCCAAGAAGCGCAAGCTTGGCGAGCTTCAGGAGGAAGCGGAGACGCTACGGGCCCGGCTGACCACCGCCGAGGCCGCCTTCCAAGCCGCCCTCCGGGGCGAGGCGGAGGCCAGGGCGGAGCTGGCGTCCCTTCAGACCTAGGTCCAGGAGGCGGCGGACGCCGTACAGGCCGCCCAGGATGAGGCGGCGCATGCGAGGCTGCTGGAGTCCCAGCGCGCCAATCTGTTCTCGGGCATTGCCAGCCGCGCGGCCGGCGCGGTGAGCCGGTTCGTCAGGGACGCCACCGCGCTGCCGAACGTGCGCGGCGACGGGGGCTACCTTGAATTCTTCCAGAAGGTGGTAGAGGTGCTAGAGACCGGCGTCTCCCGCGTTGTCGCGGACAGTGTGTCCGACGCGCGCGACCTTCTGTACCTGGCCTTGACGCTCGTCTTCTCTAACCCGCGCCGCCTCGCCCCGCAGCTCGACCTTCGGTGCGTCGGGGAGCCGGTGCCTGACGGGCTCCAGCGCCCTCTTCGGGACGAGGTGCGCCCGCACGTGGAGGCCATGGTGGAGCGGTTCATCCAGGTGCCTGCCTCCAGCGAGGAGGACGACTCCGACGCCGAGCCGGCCGGCGGCGCGGGCGGCGACGACGGCTTCTCCTCCTAGGCACCCTCTGTTCCCACTTTCCGGTTCCTGTAATGCTCGAAGGAGAACTCTGCCCTGTTGGGCGTTAATCTTTTGCATGTTACCTTTGCCGTGTTGTCTTTCTTACTCGAATCGCTGGTCGCGACGTGAGTTGGCTTTTCCGCGCGAGGCCCGTCGTCACCATCTATGTGGCCCCACGACAGCCATCGGTAGGGCCCTCGCGAGGCTCTCCCCCTTGAGAGGCGACTCGCAACCGTCGCCTCTGCCGGGCCCTGGACCTCGCGGCTCGTCGTGACCGAGCCCCTCCCCGTGCGTTGCCTTCCCTGTTGCTTCATTCCTCAGGGGCTTCGGCGGTCGCGCACGGTGACCTTAGTACCTGCATCCTCATATTAGTGTGCATAATTCTTATCCCGTCCTCGGGTCGTTATCAGGCGAAGAGGTTCTTGCTTGGTTCGGCAGTGTACTTAGCTCGTATGACGCTGGCGATCCCGTATGTCGCGAGGCACGACTGAGCTGTCTAGTCAGACCGCGACTCCGTTGAGGATACCTCCTTCCTGTGTGCTGGACGGTTTGGGGGCCCTTTCGGCACTCTGCGTCTGCAGGTCCCAGTCCCGCGCATTTCCCGTCCACCGTTGCGTACGATCGGATAACCAAGGACGCAGCTACGGGGTCAGGCCTCGACACCCCTGATGCCGACCGGATCATCAAGGACGACATCAAGGTGGCCGAGTGGCTATATGACCAGTAAGGCTCCTGAGGCGTGCTGCTCAGGAGCCCCCTTTGACGCTCAAACCGCTCTACGTCGACAGGTCCCAGTCCCGCACATTTCCTCCCCACCATTAGGTACGACCGGAAACCAAGGACGCACTTCACGGGGAGAGGCCCCAACACTCCTGATGCTGACCGGAATCCAAGGACGACATCAGGGGGGCGAGTGGCTATGTGACCAGTAAGTCTCCTGAGGCGTGCTGCTCAGGAGCCCCCTTTGACGCTCGAGCGATCCCCCATTCCGTCCCTCCGGTTGCCGCCCCAGGAGGCCGAGGGGCCTCCCGGGACTCCATGCGGCGATGTCGTGCTGTGGTCGAAGCCCCTGAGCGGGGGTCGACAGCTAAAAGATGCGTGCCCCTGAGGTGGCAAGACCTCGCTATCCAGCTATGTGGCGCCTTGGGGCGGCGCGGAGCATTTGGCTCCTTGCGAAACACCATTTAGAAAGAGAGAACTCAAGTCTGGCGAAATGAGAAAACGCAGAGAGAAAAGTTCCCGCCCTTTTTGTTTTAAATATAGAGTTTCGAAATCCTCAGACTTCATTCCAAAAAATAGCAGCTCGAACACCAAAAAGAAGCAAGCAAATGCCGCGTCCGGCTCCTAGGCTAGTCTTCGTCTTCCCCCAGCGCTGAGCGTAGGGCATCCACGTTGCATGGGCATAGCCATTGATGGGCAGTGTTGACTTCTCTGCCAGCTCTGGGCTGTGGCTGCCACATTGCGTGGGAGGAACCCCTCCGCGTCCTCGGGGGGCTCCGGGCGTATACAACCCGCTCATTATTACGTGAGAGTGTCACGGCCGTAGATAGCTGGGCAAGCCCCCAGGCGCACGGCCTGGTGGCTCCCAACTCCGTCAAGAACCATCCCGTGCATTTCTGCCCTGTTGCGCACCATTACGACCCTAACCAGAATGCATGGTTCCCCGCGCGACCACAGGATTGCGTTCCCGAGGCCCAAACATGAGTATGATGCATCGGCGCGGCCATAAGGGTGTTTTGTCGATGAAGCTTGCCTCGTGAGGCGTCCGTGCGTCCTCCGGACAAGGTCCTGAGGGCCTCGTGAGACCCGACCTTCCGAGGCCGTATCGGCACCGTAGTTGCTGCGGGTGGCCCACGTTGCTTGTGTCTTGCTGCTCCACCAGGCCATTACTCCTGAGGCTTGAGGGCTTGGTCCGGCGTCACTTGCCCGCGGGGCGCCAGCTTGTGCCGCGCCCTGCGGCTTGGGGGCGCCCTCCTGCTCGTGCCACCCGGGCCCGGTGCTCCGCTGACGGGAGCCCCCAGGCCCGGCTCGAGGAGGACGCCCAGGGTGTTCCTTACTCTTGGGGGGTGCTGGCGCCTGACCCAACCCCCCGCCAGGCGGTACGACGTAGCATGGTACGTAGGGCTCCACGTAGGTGCTCGGCCCGCCTCGTGAGCCGTCCGCCGATGCGCCGGGGGCGGTCCCTCCTGGCGGCGGCGGGAAGTCGCCCCGTGCGCGTCGCTCGCAGACCCTCCTACACCGGGACTCAGAGCGGAGTTGCTTACCTCTGCCACCGCCGTTTGGTGGGCCGCGCGTCTCCTGGTGTGGATTGCTCCCTTGGCGATCCGATCCGCCTTCACCGCCGTTGCTTGTTTGTCCGGACGCCTGCGCCACCTGCTCACTACGCCGGATGGCGCGCTCCCGCCTGGTTAACCCAGGCCGCTGAGGGCCTGTCGGGTCACGGATATGCGTGTCGGTGTATGCGCAGGGCGCCCCGTCGTTCCCTCCGTGCGCCTGGTCGGCGTGGCCGGGCTGCGCCCCGAAACCGGTCACCGGGATTCGTAGGAGCAGAAGCACAGCGTGTGGCGCGCCCCGCTCGGACCCGTCCGGCGCTGGAGGTGTCCTTCCGCTGGCGGGCTGGGGAGTCGGCGCGGCATGCGAGCCTCCTGCGCCCGGCGCCTGCGGCCTCGAAGAAGAGTGCGGGGAGATGGCCCTCTGCGCGACGGCGACCAGCTCCGCGATGTGATCGGCCCATGCGTCGAAGCCCCCATACGTTGGTCGGTGGAGTAGCATCTCGCTTGCCAGCAGCAGCGCATCGTGCGCGTCGAGGTCCCCCACGTAGGTGCGGCGTGCCGCCGGTGCCGGGGGCGCCGCCCAGCCGCCGTGTGCTTCAGAGGCGCGAGAAGCGGTGACGGTGGAGGTGATGCTGGCGACCTGGTACTGACCGCTTGGCACCATGCAGCCGGGGCGTGGGCCTCCGATCGCCGCAGAGGGGTTGACAGAAGCCGACCCGCCACGGCCCGGGGAAGCTTGTTGAGCGCCGGCCATCGGAGCAGCGAAGCTTGGGAAGAACGAAGCTTGGAGAAGACCTCGACACGCCCCTACCTGGCGCGCCAAATGTCGGATTTCAGGCTCCGCAAAACCCTTAAGATTCGAACACAGGGGCGTGTGCGAAGATCCCCTGCAGCCTCGCCCAACCTAGCTCGCTACTCGATGAACACAGCAACGAACTCGCACGATTACGAGGAAGAAGATGAACACGACAGTTTACCTAGGTTCGGGCCGCTGCGAAGCGTAATACCCTACTCCTGCTTTGGTGGATTGCCTCTCAGGGAGGTGGGGTGGATGAACAAGTACAGTGTTTCTGGGCCTCCTGAGGGCTCCCCAGAGGTGTTCGAGGCCCTCTGTGGCTCGGTGGTGGATGAGTGGTGGAATGGATTCGGGTCCCCTTCTACGATGTAGCCTACCCTCTATATATAGCGGTGGCTCGGGTCCTCTTCCCTTATCGCATTGGCGGGAAGAGATCCCACAACGGCCAATTTTGAAGGGGGACAAGGGTACGTGCTCGCCCTGCCCAAAGGCGGTCTTCGCCTGCAAAGCAGCTGTCGATGGCGCAGGGACGGGCTCAGCGATGACGTCCGCCCTGCGGGGCTGATGGGTGCGGTCTTGTTGCACTGGAATGGAAACCTATTGGGGGATGCTTTGGGAACCCGCGTACGTTCTTGCTTCCTTTGCAAAAAGGGGAAACTATGCCGTCTGGCGTGCTGGCGCCCGCCTGTCCTTCCTTGCGTCACCCTTGACTCCTGAGGCCGGGCCTTGCATAGAAATCGCTGCTGCTTCGGAGGGACCTGAGGAGGCCCCTCCCATGCTGGTCTTGATGCTGCTCCTCCTCGCGAGGCATGGGCCCTCGCGAGGGCCTTGCCTTGGGTGGGGCCACGCCTGGCTGCGTTGGTTGACGAAGTGGGCCATGCCCTGGGCCGCAGGCAGGCAGGTCTGGGTACCCCCGTTCCCAGAACGCCGACATACATCACCGACCTCACCGAGCGCATCGGCAGGCTGAGGCTCGCCGACGAGCTGGCTGCCAATGAGTACCCTGGCCAGGTGCTTGACTGCCTGGACTCGCCCTCGTCCGTGGGCACACTCGCCCCGGACGAGGCCGGCAATCCCCGTGTCCGCGCTAGGGTGATGGCCACCGGCTCCTCCATGTCCTCCGGCCGTGCCAGGGCAGAGGCGGACGCGGCCGCTGCGGCCGCTCGCGCCGGCACCTCCGACCCCCTCGGCGCCGTGCTTCGGGGCCTCGGCACCCCCATCGCGGCTACCGCAAACCCAGCTACGGCTACGGCTGACCTGGAGGCCGCTCGCCAGCTGCTTCTCGATGAGGCGACCGCGCTCGCCACCACCAAGCGCCGGATGGAATCCGTGCAACGCGAGTACAACTCTGCCTACGGCCTCACCCCCGCCGGCAACGAGCCCAGCTGGCGCGGTGATGTCCGCAATCGCGGCCGCGTGGTCACGGAAATCCTCGGCGGTAGGCTTCCCACCTACGACACGCCCGCCGCCAACCTGAGGGCCGCCCACGTAGCCTACGCCAACCTCGCCGATCTGGTGGGCGAAGAGCGGGAGCGGCAGGACCGACACATCCAAGACCTCATCGCCACCGCCAACGCCCAGTAGGCCCGGCTCGACGGCATCAACGCCGGCTCCGAAATTCCCTTCCTCAACGGGGACGCTCCGCCTACGGCGGCCCAGCGCCGGCCGGCCCAGCAATCCTCTTCCCCTCGCGGCTCTGGCCGATGGGGAGCTGGGTCTCACAACGGATGCTCCCGGATGCGAGACGAGCAGCCGGCCGTCAATAGCCGGCGCGACGACGTTCCGGCTGGCGGCAGCCGGCGTAGCCGGGACCATACCCCGCCCCCGCGGCGCGAACGTGCCCGCTCGCCTGCCCCGACTGTTCGTCCCGAGCTCGCCGCTCGGCTCGGCCCGCGCGTCCCGCGGAGCGAGAACGACGCTCGGACCCGCCTCGAGCGGCTAGCGTAGTCGGCCCTCCTCGAGGAGGAGGGCTCGATCGGCCCGGCATGTTTCGGCCCCCAGATCCGCAACGAGCCATTCCCGGCCGGCTTCACTCTCCCTCGCGACACCCCGAAGTACAACGGCACCGCCAAGCCGGAGGATTGGCTGATCGACTACACCACCGCGGTCGGCATTGCCAGGGGGAACAAGCGCGTAGCCGTACGCTACGCCCCCCTGATGCTGACCGGCTTGGCCCGGACCTGGCTTAACAGCCTGTTGACCGGCAGCATCAACACCTGGACGGACTTCAAGGAGGTGTTCGTCCGCAACTTCACCAGCACCTTCAAGCGCCCCGGCCAGCCCCGTGAGCTGGCCATGTGCGTCCAGGGGCCGGAGGAGCCTCTCCGCGACTACCTCACGCACTGGACCGAGCTCCGCAACTCCTGCGAGGCAGTGCATGAGGTGCAGGCAATCCAGTATTTCATCGAGGGTTGACGTGACGGCACCCACCTCAAGCACAAGCTCTTGTGCTCTGAGCCGGCTACCCTGGCAGACCTGATGGCCAAGGCGGACAAGTACGCCATGACCGACTCCGCGATGCGGATGAAGGTCACCACGCCAGCCAAGCCGACTTCGCCGCCTGCCATGCCGCGGGCGGCTGCCGACAACCGGCAGCAGCAGAACAACAAACGAAAGTCCGACCAGCCGGATCCCCGCTACGGGAGCCGGCAGGTCGCCACTATCGAGGAGGAGCAACCGGCTTCCCAGGCCCCCAGCCAGTGCCAGCGCACCGGCAAGGCCGCCTGGCAGCCAAAACTCACCTTCGAGCAGATGCTCGACCTACCATGCAAGCACCACTCCGGCGCCAAGCCGGCCACCCACACGCTACGGCAGTGCAGCTTCTCCCAGCGGCTAGCCCGAGGCGAGGGCCTTCCGGCTCGTCCGCCTCCGGCTCCCCGCGTGCCGACTCTGGCTCAGGCCCCGCCGCCTGCTCCGGCCCCGGCTGCCAACGACGGCCGCCTCCATGACCAGTTCCCTAACCAAGACGGGTCCTACGTCGTCTTCACCAGCGAAGCGACCGACAAACACAGCGTGCACCAGCGCCGGCACGAGGTGAACGCCACCGCCCCCTCGGTCCCCCAATTCATGCATTGGTCCGAGAAGCCTGTCACCTGGAGCCGGACGGACCACCCGGCCGTGATGCCAAACCCGGGCAGCTACGCCCTCGTCCTTGATCCCACCATCGTCTCCGAGAGGCGCACCTACCGTTTCTCGTGGGTGTTGGTCGATGGGGGCAGCAGCATCAACATCCTCTATCGCGACACGATGCTCAAGCTAGGGCTCAAGGAGAAAGACCTGAGGGCGAGCCGGACGGTTTTCCACGGCATCGTGCCGGGAAGATCCTACACCCCCATCGGCAAGATCAAGCTCGACGTCCTCTTCGGTGACAAGCACCATTTCCGCCGCGAGCCGATATGGTTCGAGGTGGTGGACCTCGACAGGCCTTACCACGCGCTGCTGGGCAGGCGGCCCTCGTCAAGTTCATGGCGATCCCTCATTATGCCTACCTCAAGCTCAAGATGCCGGGCCTTAAGGGCATCATCACCGTCGCCGACGACTACAAGATGTCGATCGAGTGCGCCCGCAATGGTAGCCGGCTGGCCGAGGCTCTGGAGATTGCGGAGGAGAGGCGGCAGCCCGACCGGCTAGTGGCTCACGCCTCCAACCAGCCGGCCGTGCCGCCTCCCCCGTCCCAGTCGGCCAGTGAGGCGTCTTTCCAGCCGTCCAAGGACACCAAGCAGGTGCCGCTCAACCCGGCTAACCCCAAGCAATGCGTCACCATCGGCGCCAACCTCAGCAGCAAATAGGAAGGCGAGCTCGTCGACTTCCTCCTTGAGAATCGGGATATCTTTGCATGGTCTCCTAAAGACATGCCGAGTGTTCCGAGGAAGTTCGCCGAGCACAAACTTCACGTCCGGCCGGATGCGAAGCCGGTCAAGCAACCCCTGCGCCGTTTCTCTGAGGAGAAGCGGCGTACTATGGGAGAGGAGATCGCCCGGCTGCTCGCGGCCGGCTTCATCATGGCAGTGTTCCACCCGGACTGGCTGGCCAACCCAATCCTGGTGCTGAAGAAAAATAAGACTTGGCGCATGTGTATCGACTACACGAGCCTGAACAAGGCATGTCCCAAGGACCCGTTCGCCCTGCCGTAGATCGATCAAGTTATTGACTCCACGGCCGGCTACGATCTGCTATCCTTCCTGGACGCCTACTCGGGCTACCACCAGATCAAGCTGGACCCGGCCGACCGGCTGAAGACCTCCTTCATCACCCCCTTCGGGGCCTACTGCTACATCACCATGTCCTTCGGCCTGAAGAATGCAGGCGCCACTTTCCAGCGCTGCATGCAGAAGTGCCTCCTGCAGCAGATCGGCAGGAACGTCCACATCTATGTTGACGACATCGTCGTCAAAACCAAGAAGCATTTCAGCCTCCTTGACGACCTCCGGGAGACCTTCGCCAATCTGTGCGAGTACAAGGTCAAGCTCAACCCGGAGAAGTGCGTTTTCGGCGTCCCAGCCGGCCAGCTCCTAGGTTTCTTCGTGTCCGCTCGCGGCATCGAGGCTAACCCAGAGAAGATCAGGGCGATCGAGCGCATGCCCAAGCCGACCCGTCTCCGCGATGTCCAGAAGTTCACTGGCTGCCTCGCCTCGCTCAGCCGGTTCGTTAGCCGGCTGGGGGAAAAGGCCCTGCCCCTTTACCAGCTTCTGAGGAAGACGGCACTTGTCGAGCCGGGCGCCGACTCCGCCAGGAAGCCGGCCAAATTCGAATGGACCGACCAGGCGGACGTGGCGTTCCGCGACCTCAAACGAGTCCTCACCAGCGCGCCCATTCTGGCCGCGCCGGCTGAGAAGGAACCCCTGCTCGCGTACATCGCAGCAACCACCCGCGTCGTCAGCATCGTCCTGGTCGTGGAGTGGCCGGAGGAGGGCAAAGCGCTAACAGTCCAGCGTCCCATCTACTACCTCCGCGAAGTCCTCTCCGCCTCCAAGCAAAACTACCCCCACTACCAGAAGATGTGCTACGGCATATACTTCGCCGCCCAGAAGATCAAGCAGTATTTCCAAGAGCATGTCATCACCGTGGTGAGCACGGCGCCGCTGGGCTAAATCATGAGCGGCCGGGACGCCACCGGCCGGATCGCCAAGTGGGAAATCACCCTCGCAGACTACGAGATCCGGTACGAGCCGCGCACCGCCATCAACTCGCAGGCGATGGCCGACTTCCTCGTCGACTGGGCAGAAACCCAGTTCGTACAGCCTCCCCCAGACTCCACGCACTGGCGCATGCACTTCGACGGCTCGAAGATGCGGACCGGTCTGGGAGCCGGCATCGTCCTGTCGTCTCCAAAAGGAGATCAGCTCAAGTATGCACTCCAAATCCACTTCGCTGCCTCCAACAACATGACCGAGTACGAGGCGCTCGTCCACAGCCTCCGGCTCGCCAAGGAGATTGGCATCCGGCGCATCGTGTGTTTCGGCGACTCCGACTTGGTGGTGCAGCAGGTCTCTGGCGAATGGGATGCCAGGGATGCCAACATGGCCAGCTACCGGTTCCTCGTCCAGCAGCTCACCGGCTCCTTCGAGGGCTGTGAGTTCCATCACGTCCCCCGGGCGGACAACGAGGTGGCAGACGCCTTGGCAAAAATCGGCTCCACCCGCCAGGCCATCCCGGCTGGCGTCTCCCTCGAGTAGCTGCGCAACCCATCGATCAAACCCTCCACCGAGTCGGAGTCCATCTTTGTATCCAGGGATCCCGCCAGCTCCTCGACGGTCCCAGGGGCTCCGCCGGCTTCGACGGTTCCACCGGCTCCGCCTGCTCCACCGGCTCCGACGGTTCCACCAGTTCCACCTGCCTCGCCGGCTCCGACAATTCGACCGGCTCCACCTGCTCCGCCGGCTACGCCCGCCACGCCCGCTCCTGCGGCTGTCGTCTCGGCGAGCGCCGGCCCTGAGCCCGCGGCAGTCCTGATGGCGGTCAACCAGCCGGACCCGGGGACTGGCGAGCCAGTACCGGGGGCTCCGTCGACAGAACCGGGGGCTCCGGCTGCCCAGAGTCTCCTTCCCGTGCCGGAGCCGGCCTCGGTGTCGACTCCGTCGTGGGCCCAGCCAATCTTGGATTTCCTCTTACGCGGCCAGCTCCCCCCTGGCGAAGACAAAGCTCGGCAGATCCAGCGCCGTGCCCCCGCCTACAGCATCATCAACGACGAGCTGGTCCACCGCCAGCACAACCGGCGTGTACCAACGCTGTGTCGAGTCCGAGAAAGTCCAGGAGATCCTCCAAGATATCCACCAGGGTGAGTGCGGGCACCACGCCGCCTCGAGGACCCTGGTGGCCAAGGCGTTCCGCACGGCTTCTACTGGCCGACTGGGCTAGAGGAGGCTACGCAGCTCATCGACAAGTGCGAAGGGTGCCAGCGTTTCCGCGCGCAAAGCCACCTGCCGGCTGCGGTGCTCAAGACCATCCCGCTATCGTGGCCCTTTGCCATTTGGGGGCTCGACATGGTGGGGCCATTCAAGACCGCTCGAGGTGGCATGACGCATCTGCTGGTAGCCGTCGACAAGTTCACCAAGTGGATCGAGGCCAGACCCATCAAGAAGTTGGACGGCCCCACCGCCGTCCGATTCATCGAAGACATAACAGTCCGCTACGGCGTCCCGCAGAGCATCATCACCGACAATGGTACCAACTTCGCCAAGGGTGCGCTAGCACGTTTCTGCGCCAAACAAGGCATCCGGCTCGACCTGGCCTCGGTTGCCTACCCGCAGTCGAATGGCCAGGCTGAAAGGGCTAACGGCTTAATCCTGGCTGGCATCAAGCCCCGGCTCGTGGCACCGCTCGTCCGCTCAGCCGGCTGCTGGATCAAGGAACTGCCGGCCGTCTTGTGGAGCCTGAGGACCACGCCCAACCGATCGACCGGCTTCACGCCTTTCTTCCTCGTGTACGGGTCCGAGGCGGTCATCCCCACGGACATCGAGTTTGACTTGCCTCGGGTCGCCCTGTACACGGAGACGGACGCAAAGGAGGCAAGGGAAGACGGCGTCGACCTTCTCGAGGAGGCCCGCGAACTAGCGCTGAGCCAGACGGCTATCTATCAGTAGATGCTCCGGCACTACCACAGCAAGCGCATCCGGCCCCTCTCCTTCCACGAGGGGGATCTGGTGCTCAGGCAGATCCAGCGAACCGCCGGCCAGCACAAACTATCCTCCCCATGGGAGGGCCCGTTCATCATCAGCAAGGCGCTACACAACAACGCGTACTATCTAATAGACGGGTAGAAGCCACAGAAGCGCAAGAGAGACGGCTCCGGCGAGGAGACGGAGCGCCCGTGGAACGCGGCGCTCCTCCGACCGTTTTACTGCTAAGGACCAGTGTATGTATGTACCTCCCCTTTTGGGCTTATGAATGCAATGGGTGCCCCAAGCCAGCTCTTGGGGCATGCCTCTTTCGTTTCCTTTCAAAGCTGTTTGCCTCACTCACCGGTTCCCAGACCCGGTTCCGCGGTCTCGGGGGCTCGCCAGCTATCCTTGACGTCGCTCCCCGAAGCCGGTCAAGTAATGTGGACTAAGGAACACACCCTACCACCCCACCCAGCTATAGACTGGCTCCTGGCTGTCCGGCTGGTGGGTTCTCAGGACGGTACACTTAGCACACGAAAACGGTCATAGGGGGTCGCCGGCTAGGGCTAGCCGGAACCGTTTTTCTTAGCCTCTGCCATTTACCTTAGCCAAAACACCCTCGCGGCTCTCGAACTCACGACCGGTCCCCCGAGGCGGACGCCCCGTCCCAGCTACAGACCGGCTCCTGGCTGTCCGGCTGGCGGGGCCACTGCCAAGAGGGACAAGGTTTGGGTAGACAGAGCCAAAAAGGGCAAAAAGGAAAAGGTCGAGTCGGCACGCAAAAAAAACTTTTGCAAACAAAAGCACAAATTTATATACAAAACGGCCCGCGGCCACAAGTTCATTACATCTACATCCCCAGTGGGTGGAACGGCAGTCTAACAAAATACGTTTTGTCCTTGGTCACGGCAGGCTCCGCACCGCGCTCCGGATCTAGGTCGCGAGCCAGCTCGGAGTCGGCGTAGTCGTCGGTGCCGGACTCGGCGGCTTCGTCGTCCGTCTCGCCGGCGCTACCCTCCGGGTCATCGATGGCGAGCCCGAACTGGTCCTCCGGGACCACCTCACCGTCTGTCGTCCGCTCCGAGACATATTAGTCCCAAGGGGCAAAGGACGCGAGGTCGCTGGTCCGCGCGGCCAGCACGTAGGCGACAGCCTCCAGCTCGGCATCTGTGCCAGCGCGCTGGGCTGCAAGCAGCCCAAAATCTAGCTCGGGGTACCATGACCTCGCAACCCGAAGCGCGATGGCCGCCCCGGCACGCGCCGCGGAAGACCTCCAGGCGTTCACCCGCGCGGACCCGGCCTCCAGCCACCTAGACAGCCGGCAAATGGATGCCGGATCCACCGCGTTCGGCCAGAGGGTGCGGACGAGCTCCAAGCCGGCGGCCTAGAGCCGCTTCAGGGCTCGGACCACCTCGTCCAGACGCGGCCTGGCGGCGATTCCCACCTCTTCCACGGTCCAGGCGGCAAGCTACCCAACATGAGCTCCGAGCGCCCATTACGCCTCTCGGTGGGCCTCCACGGCCGCTTGCGCTACTGCCCGTGTGCCCGGGAAACCGCTGGGGGAGAAAGGAACGCATGACGTAAGACAAAGAAAACGGCGGCCCCAAGCCAACATGCGAAGACAAACAAAACAACCAAAACCTACCGGCCAGGAGCCGGTCCCCTTCCAGTGCCTCCTCCTGCTCTTTGGCAGCCCTGGCCGACCACTCCTGGAGCCGGCGCTCATACTCGACGCGGGCCGCCTGCTCCTCCCTGGCCGCCTTCGCCAGCGAGGCATCCTTTGCCTCCAGCTCCTTGCGATGGGCCGCATCCCACTCCTCCAACCGGCGTTGGAAAGCCGTCTCCCGCTCCTCCAACTCCCGGCGGTGAGCCGCCTCATGCTCCTCCTTCTCCGCCTTCGCCTGATCTGCCTCCTGGCGGAGCCGGTCGCGCTCCGCGGTCAGGAGGTCCCGCTGTTCGCCAAGCCGCACCACCTGGCGTCGGAGGCTGACCGTCTCGGCATGGGTGGCTGCTCGGGACGAGGATGCCGCTGTCAGAAAGCAAACAAAGAAAAGGATTCAGCCCGCCTTCGGAGCAACCGCCCTGAATACCGGGGGCTACACCCAGTGGGTGCGCTCGCGCGCCCCCATTGGAAGTTCACGAGGTTCCATACCTTGCAGATCCGCGGACATGACGGCCAGCCGATTTTCGGCCCCGCGGTACAAGCCTAGCAGCGTGTTGTACGCGGCTACCCGGCGGTCGTGCGCGGCCTACAAAGAACACAAACAAAGATGCCATTAGACTCGACCCGCCTCCGACCCGAACCGGCCCGAGTCTCGGGGGCTACACCCAGTGGGTGCGCTGGCGTGCCCCCACTGGAAAAAACCAAAACAAAGTACAAGGCTTTGAGCCCTTACCGTGACGGATTGCTTGAGGTGGACCAGCCGGTCGCTGGCGGCACGGGCCTCTTGCGCCACCTGGGCGCGGCAGGCGGCAAACTCCTCGACGACGGTAACCACCGCAGCCCCAAGGGCGCTTGGCACGTCGTTGATGGCCCCGCCTCCGGCCATGGCCTAGGTCACCTGCGGCCGACCCCCGTCGGCGGACCCGGACTCGCCCTTCACCGTGGTCACCAGGGGGCCTGCCCTTTCCGGCGCCATGGTTCCGGGTGCCCCTGTTGACGAGCCCGGGGTGTCCGCCCCTCCGGGCACCGCCGTCTCGCTGACCAGCGCTCCACCTCTGGCGGCCCCGTCCCGGCTTGCCTCCGGAGCTGGGGCCTCCGAAGCCGGGACCTCCGCATCCAGGACGACGACTTCTGGGGGCTCCTCCGCCCCCGGCGGCACGTCTTCCGCCCCCGACGGGGCGGTGTTGCTCCCCAGGTCCGCCCCTTCGGCGGCATCCGCCGCGCTCGCGGTCGCGCGCGCCTTCACCTCGACCCGCGCGTCCGCCTCCGTCCGCTGCCCGGGGTCGTGCCTGTCCTTCGATCTCCTCTCCCGGCCAAGGGGAAAAGGCTCCCACGACTGGCCGGCCGGCTCCGTCCTGACCTGCCCCGACGTCCGTTTCCGCGCCGCCTCCTCCCACGAGCGGCGCTCCTCTTCGCGCAGCTCCCAAGGGTGCATTGTCCCCGTCGTCTCGGCAGCCGCGGGTCTCCCAAGGGCGCGCGTCTCCCTGGATGGGCAGGATAAGGAAGGGAGCCCGACCAAGAAATAAGCAAGTATTTAGAACGGACTTACCCGATCGTGATAGGGACCGCCCGCCTGGCGGGGCCCGACCGGGCGACCCGCAGTTTCTTCCCGCCGCCTCCGCGGCCGCCTCCCGGCTGCCCGATGGCCGCTCGCTTGGGAGCTGGCCTTGGGCTCGCCGGCTGCTTCCCCCTGCCTCCGGCGACCGCGTCGTCCCGGCTGGGCGCGCGGTCGACGCAACGAACGCGCTTCCTCGGCGCCGTGGTGTCATCCCCCGTAGCTTCGGGGTCCTATGGAGCCACTGCATTGCGCACCCTTTCCGGCTCAGCGTCGTCGTCGGTCCAATCCCGCAAAGGTGTTTAGGGAGGGAACTCACTAGCCGACTTGGCCGCCTCCGTTTCCGTCCCGTCGCCGCCGGGTGCACCGGCTAGCTCCGATACGGCCAGCTCCACGTCGTCAGCGTCCTCGACCTCCTCCGCGTCCGACTCCTCCACGTCGGCAGCCGGTGGGGCGTAGTTCTGCAACAGAGGGAAAACCTGCGTACACGAGGGGCCTCCCGTCGTCAGGCCGTGGGGGAAAGTCGTTTTCAACAAGAAAAAGGGGTGGAGGACGGCTCGCCGCGTACCCGCGGAGCCGGACGGTCCCGGCTGTACGGGGCCTTCCCCCATCGCCATCCGCCCTCGTCCATCTTGGCGGCTGAGATGGCATTCACCCTCCTCGCCACCTGCACCGCCTTCAGCTCCTTGGTGGAGAGCCGGCAAGGGTCGCGCCGCCCTCCCATCTGGCAGATGAGGTGCGGTCGGCGCTGCAGAGGCTGCACCCGGAGCGCCACCATCGTAGCTAGGAGGTCCTTGGCCAACAGCCCCTTCGTCCGGTTCATCACCGCCAGCCGCTCACAGAACCGGTTCACCGTCTCGGGCGCGACGGCCGGAGGCGTCGTCCAGTTCAGCATTGCGACTGGCGGCTGGTTGACGAAGGCGGGGAGGTTGATGTAGTCCTCCTCCGGCTTCACGTTCGTCACGTAGAAGAACCCTTTCTGCCAGTTCTTCACCGAATCCTGCAAGGGTAGTTGCGGGAACCCGGCTCCGGCTCAGAAGTGGATCAGTGCGGCTCCGCAGGCGGTCATGACCTTCTGGCCAGTTGCCGGGTCCTTGACCGTCTGGCGCTTGAGGTAGAAGAGCCGGCACCAGAGGTCTAGGCGCAGCTCCACTCCCAGGAATCCCTCACAGAGGGAGACGAACGCCGCCAGCTGCAGGATGGCGTTGGCGGCCAAATGGTGCGGCTGCAACCTGAAATACGCGAGGAATCGCCGGAAGAACGTACTCGCCGGCAGGCCGAGCCCGCGGAGGAAGTGCTCGGTGAAAAACACCACCTCGCCCTCCCTCGGGGTTGGCCCGTTCTCCGCCCCGGCAATGCATGCCTCCAGGTGCTCCGCCGACGGCAACTTGCGGCGGTGGCGGAGGTGCTCGATGAAGTGCTCATCGACGTCGTTGCCGTCCCACGCTCCTTTGCTCGCCATCACTCTCGAGGGTCTCGTGGCCGCGGCGGTGGGGCGCAAATGCCCAGTCTCGGTGCGGCTTCCGGCGGCGGCGAACGGCGGCACGGCGAGCATGCGGTTTTCGCTCTCTCTCTCTCTGTGCGGGGAGGTGAGGGGCGACGACGGCAAGGTGCTGGCGGAGAGGGAACGAATGCGCCGTTCCGCCCCTCTCCCCCTCCATTTAAACCCCCGCGCAGAGGTAGTGGCGAGCGGATCCGTCGCACACGACCCCCACTACTTCCGCCGCAAGCGGGAGAGGCATTAACGTGGCCCGGGAACGCCAACCGACGGCCCGGGCGGCAGAGGATCCGTGCTTATGGGACGAGGCCGCGGCCGAAGCGGGCCCCGCCCCACGGCCCGGTCTTGTCCTCCGCGTGGCCTGTCAGGTCACGGCCCACTGCGCCCCCCATGTGGCGCGCCTCCACTGCCCAACGTGGCATCCGAAGGCGTCCCGCGAAGCATCGGCCGGCTACGGAGCCGGCCGCCGCGCTCCCGCCTCCTCTGGCGCCTGGACCGTGCGTAATACAAGACAAGACTCAAGCCGGCGAGGTCCGCCTCCGTTCGCCGGCGGGCCTCCCCTGCTTCGGCGACTACTGATGGGGGGATAACCCCGGGGTATCCTCAGGCGACGGCCTCTAACTTTTCAAAACAACCGCAGGGCGAGCTGCATCCCCCCGTGGTTCGGCTCCGCGCGGCCGGCTCCACTAATCCTCCGGCTGGAGGCCATGTGGTCGGCTACTCCAACCAGCCGGCTTGGGGCAGAGACGCCTAGCTCCCTAGCTGGCGGTACTGCAGGTACTGCCGTCAGAGCACGCGTGGCTACAGAGGCTCCCATCGCCTCGGGGGTCAGCGCCCGCATGGCCACAATGAGGCGACAGTGCCTCTGACCTTGGCCGACTGCGACCGGGCGAACGGCACAGTGCCGGCCTACCCTCAACCACTCCAATACCTACCCCGGCGTGGCTACAGCGCGGCCGGCCGTACCGCTGACCGCGCCCGGCTGCCGCAAGACGACGCCCTGAAGGGCGGCCCGTGCCGCGACGGGATGGGCACAGGGGCCCGCCAGGCGGGTCCCCTCCAGCTCCCGACGGGACCTCGTAGCCGGCGGGCCCTACCAGCGATGAGACCCCTCAGCCGGGGGCCCCATGGCCGGCTAGTTAGACTGCCAGCTGGGGCCCTCCGGGGCCTTCTACTCATATTGTATTCCGGGGGGTTGGTCTATAAACCCCCCCGGAGCCCACCATGCAGAGGGGACAACCGCTTCCAGAACACACACCCACACACACGTAGAGAGGCAGAGAAGGCGAGCTAGCCCCTTCTTCCTCCTCTATCCATATAGCTCCAGGAGCACCATTGTAGCCCCCCTTGGTTAATCAACCAGACCGGCAGGACTAGGGGTATTACCTCCCACGGAGGGCCCTGAACCTGGGTACATCGCGTGTCCCTCACCGTTTGTGCCTAATCCCACTCCCGGAACCCGTCGGCGTCCTTCGGCCCCAACCACTCTCGATAAGCCACCCCATGGCATCTGTCATGAGAAAACGACGACAATTTATCAGTATAAGAAAGAAAATAATTAATTTTTCAAAGTATACGATCCTAAAAGAATGTTTAACCCCTATTCATCTTATTATATTAGCAAGGCATGACTCCATCTTCACCACATAGATAGAAATGTTAAGCACCACGGTGTACAAGTCAGGCAATTGGATCGTACTTCTTGAATATGCATCAACTTTTTATTCTTCACGCAATACATGAGCGTGAACCATTGTACATAGCATATAGGTGGAATAGAATATGGTGGTAGGTATCAAAAGGGGTAAAAAGTGAAGAAGATAGTCTCGCATCAACTAGGCACCAACGAGCTATGGAGATGCTCATCGATAGATATTAATGCGAGGAGTAGGGATTGCCATGCAAATGACGCACTAGAGCTATAAGTGTATGAAAGCTCAACTGAAGCTAAGTGGGGTGTGCATCAAACTTGCTTGCTCATGAAGACCTCGGGCATTTGAGGAAGCCCGTTATAGGAATTACAAGCCAAGTTTACCATATGAAAAGGTAATTCCCACTAGCATATGGAAGTGTCAACATAGGAGACTCTCTATATGAAGAACATTGTGCCACTCTGAGGCACAAGTGTGGTAAAGGATAGTAGCAAAGTCCCTTCTCTCTTTTCTCTCATATTTTTTATTTTTATTTTTTTATGGTGGGCTTTTCTCTCTTTTTTTTCTTTTTGCCTCCCCCACTCTCTTTTTTTATATGGTGGGCTCATTTGGCCTCCCCCATTTTTATTTCATTTTTCGTCCGGAGTCTCATCCCGACTTGTGGGAAAATCATAGTCTCCATCATTCTTTCCTCACTGGGACAATACTCTAATAATGATGATCATCACACTTTTATTTACTTACAACTCAACATAAAAACTGATAGGAAGATATGACTTTGTATGAATGCCTCTGGTAGTGTACTAGGATGTGCAATGATCTAGCGTGACATGTATCAAAAATATGAAGAATGGTGGTTTTGTCACAAATACTATGTCAGCTCTATACGATCATGCAAAGCTTTATGATGATGAATGAACTAGTCATGTGAAGTGACGATGGAGTTTGCATGGCAATATATCTCGGAATGGCTATGGAAATGCCATAATAGGTAGGTATGGTGGTCGTTTTGAGGAAGATATAATGAGGCTTATGTGTAACAGAGCGTATCATGTCACGAGGTTTGGATGCACCGGCGAATATTTGCACCGATCCTCGAGGTGAGAATGGGCTATGCATGGTACCGAAGAGGCTAGCAAATAGGAGAAGGTGAAGATGCGTATGTCCATGGTGTCACATTAGTCATAAAGAACTCACATACTTATTGCCAAATTTTATTAGTTTTATCACAAATCAAAGTACTCCTCGCATGCCCCGAGGGAGGAGGTTGGTAGGAGTTAACCATCATGCGCCCCCGACTCAAAACAACACTAGGATTTTAACGAGGAATATAAATGCTCACACATCATCACCATGCCTCTTTAATTTTTAGATGAATAACAAGTTAACACCTCTTAATCTCGACACTTCTTCGAATCAAAATTTTTGGACTCACACCTTTTTCATATTACTACATCAATGTCATTAATCCACAACTTCTCTACATGTGCTGATGGTTTTGATTATCATTCATTGAATACCTAATATTCTTGGACTAGTCTTATGACCCATGTAAATTACCATCACTATTACTCAGCTCTCAAACAAATATAAGTGAAGAACGAGAGCACATTATTTCTATAAAATCAACACGCCACCATGCTCAAAAAGATATAAGTGAAGTACTAGAGCAACTGCCTAGCTCAAAAGATATAAGTGAAGCACATAGAGTATTCTAGAAAATTATCATGAAGGTGTGTCTCTCTCAAATAGGTGTGTTCAGCAAATGATGATTGTGACAAACTGAAAGTAAAATCAAGCAAAAGCAAATGACCCTCCAAGCAAAACACATATCATGTGATGAATAAAAATATAGCTCCATGTGACATACCGATGGATTGAGACGAAAGAGGGGATGCCTTCCGGGGCATCCCCAAGATTAGATGCTTGAGTCTCCTTAGGATTATACTTAGGGTGCTTTGGGCATCCCCAAGCTTGGGCTCTTGCTACTCCTTATTCCGTAGTCCATCATGAACACACCCAAAACTTGAAAATTTCAATCACACAAAACTCAACAAAACTTCGTGAGATCCGTTAGTATAAGAAACACATTGCATACTTGAGGTACTGTGATAAATTGATTCAAATTCATTTTTTGCATAATAGGCACTGTATTATAACTTCCCCATGGCTTACACCCCCCGATATAGTCCATGGCATAATCAAAACAAGCAAACTATGCAGGCAAAACAAAATTTGTTTAAAACGAAACAGTCTGTAGCAAATGTGGCACCCCGATAGAGGGCCGACGCACACCAGCCCCAGGATAAGACCTGGCGCACGTCAAAGAGATGATAAATTAATTCCAGGCGTAAAATGGCTTTATTATATGAAAATGAGATATTACAATACTGTTGCTTACAACAATGTTATATAGCTCCAAGGCTATCTAAATGGAAGCGAAGGTCTTGGTTCAGGGGCAACGACGTCTCTGGCTGGGCTCCATAACTCACAGGACTGGCTGGGTTACGATCTAGCATGACGAACCTTCTCCTGCAACTGGCCACGGGCAAGGCCAGGTGAGTACTTTGAATGTACTCGCAAGACAACCAAATACATAGCATCCAAACAAGCGGATAACAAAGCAAGCCCTATGCTTATATAATAACTATTCTAAACATGGCATGGAATTAACTGGAAAACACGGATCAAGCATGGCATAACATGGATCAGGCATAACATATCATGGCAATGATCACACTAGGTGCTTAAAGTACTTACTGTTACCGAATACCAACTTACTCTCTTCTGGGTTGTCCCACAACCCTCGGAATACTCATGACTCAATGAGCACTTCTGAACACAATACAAGTTCCTCCATCCTTGTTATCATCGTTACGGTTGACCATCTAGTGAGGTCTGGACGGGCTGTCCAATACCGTGGATGCGGCTATTCGAATAGATTTTACACTCTGCAGAGGTTGCGCACTTTACCCACACCATGGAGCACCTAGCCTCGTGATCCCATTTGGGTGGACCAGCGTTGCTCCAACGAAACCTGCCTGACCCGTGACTCTCCCATCGTACCACCGGCATTCATCCTCCCCCGGAGTCCTGCCTTGGGTGGCCCCTGTGTCCTCATGACATCTGCCGACGTCGTGGCCAAACTAAACTATCCCAAACGGGGACGGGTACCCACATAACTCAACTGGGCTCACAAGGTTATCGCCGCCTACCTGATCAGGGTAGCACGCACGCATAACCCTCCCTGTCTTGGAGGTACCGGTGAAAGAGCACGTGATCAGACCAAGTCAAGGCCGTCCCATACCGGCAAATGTGGTTGCACGAGTAAGCCCGGACAGGTGAGTCAAGATCAACCAACTAAGTTTAGTTTATTAATCCAACTCAACATATCCATCATCGTACCATTTCACCGACAATTGTAAGTGCTAGCATAGCAAGATCATAGTACTGATAGTCATGGCATGAGATCAACCATAGTACTAACATGACTATGTCATTAGCAATATTATTACTAGCAACGCAAAGTATGAGAACAATTCATAACCTTAAATAAAAAGTAGTGCTAACATCTAATACGGTTGGCGCAACAAGTGTATGCAAATGCGGACTAACAGGTGATACGGATGTAATATAATAAACACACAGGGTGCAAGCAAAGTCATCACGCAAGTCCGGAGGTCATGATAAGAGGTTGGCTTGCCTGGGGGTCGATGAATACGCCGGGAAGAAGTGCGATCACCTCGCGGAAGAATTCGCTGGAAAGGGTTCCCTCACAAAGGGGCCAGATATAGGGAAAGGGCAAAATGGTCATTTTCACAGTGTGAAAACATTATGAAAATGGTACTAGCAGAACGGGCTCGACGAGACGAAGACGTGGGTGTTGGTTTTACCTCAATCGGAGTTAGGATCACGAAGATATGGGTGTTTGAATACCAGGGACCAATCTGTAAAAAGATTTCTACAAACAGGCCCCTGGCTGTAAAGACAGAACGCGCCTCCGGGCAGAGTACGCCTCCTATACTGGGAAGCGCCTTTTAACCGAACTGGGTTGAAAGTACGCTTTCCCCAAATGGAAACGTATTTTTGGCCGAAAAAGGACAGAGTACGCCTTCTAACTTGGAAAGCGTATTTACGAAAATACATTTCCACTTAAATCAGACTGGGGGCCCGGGTTGACTCTTTATCTAGCTGACGTGCGGGCCCCGCCTCATCTCTTCTCCCCGCCCTCTGGCCGTCTTCCTCGCGCCCGACAGAAGCAGGGGAGGCGCCGGCCGTCGTGGCTACCGTTGCTCCGCCGTGAGGGAGGGCCGGCCGACGGGCGCAGGGGCTCCGCCGCTCCTCGCCGCGCCCGGGGGACTAGCTGGTGGGGGCCAGGGAGGGCCGAGGCGACAGCTGCACGTCCCACGGCGAACGATCGGCGCGGGCGCGCTTGAGGCGAGCCAGGCCAGCTTCTCCGGCCGAGTGGAGGCCGGCGGCGGCCTGCGGGGCTCTTGGGAATGCTCTAACCATGGGTAGAGGAGAGGGAGAGGGCTCTGGATCTGACATCGTCATGGGGTTCTAGCGGCGGCGCTCTGGCCATAGGGAGGGAAAGGGAGTTCCGGGCTCGATTGGAGGAGGGGGCTGGGGCTCGATGGGGGCTAGTGAGGAGGGAGATCTCGGGGACGCGCCTATATAGCCTCGGGGGGGAAGCTTCGCGGCGGTGGCCGAAGCTCCAAGACGGCGGCGCCGTGGCCGCATCTCAACAGGGCTCCACCAGCTAGGGGACGAGGGGGAGAGGGCTCTAGACGGTCCACGCGTGCGGTGGGAGCTCGCCGGCGCTCCGAGACAAGCCGGAACCTACTGGAGCTGAGCTCCTGAAGGATCTGGCACGCGGTGCACCATTTTGGCTGGCTTCGCACGTGGTCACCGCGTGGCCACGGCGTTGTCATGCCCTACGCGATGCCAAAACCTGTCTAGGGGGTTCTCCCTCCTTCCTGGAGTTTTCCTACGCAGCTGGAAGTCACGAGAGCACACTGGTGTGACTACACCTTGGTCAACAAGCAGCCAACAGCAACCTGTTTGTGCTGTGGTGTGGCCACCACAGTGCACCTCTTGGCTTGATATTGGTCAGAGGTTGATCATCTACTAGGGTAATTGTCTTGGCAAAATTTCAGCACCAAAGAACAAGTCTAGATAGTACTTCCTTTGCAAAATGCTAGACTGGACAGAAATGAAAACCAGATGGTTCTGAGGAATTGGCTAGATGAAAATGGCCCAAATTTGGTAGAGACCAATAATTTAGGCATATGGAGGCACTGTGAAAATTTCATACCTTTTGCATAAGTAAAAATGGTACTTCCTTCACAGTGCTCCGATCTAGACAGAAATTTGGAAAATTTGCTAAGGAAGATTGGCTAGATTGAATGGGCTGATTTTTGGTGGACAAGGGTAATTTATCATAATGAATCACCCTACAAAATTTTAGCCCAAGGAGATCAAGGAATCAAGCACTTCCTTTGCAAACAGGAAATCTGGACAGAATTTGCAAAGGGGTGTTGTGCTCAAATTTTTAATTGTGGAACTTGATATTTTGATGGAAATGGTGAAGATATGGGTTGGGAAAGCTCCATAAATTATTTGGGATTTTTCCTAGCTACGAAAATGGTAGTTCCTTTGGAAATGCCCCAAATTGAGATATTGGCTTTAAATAGGAAAATGCAATTTCCACTATTTAATTATGGCCAATACTTTTATGTGAGCTCAATATGATCACAAAGAATATCTCCACAAGTTTTCATGAACTTTGGAGATGGATAGATATTTTCCTGGATTTAATTCCTCAGAAAGGTAGAAAAAGGAATTAATTCTAGATGAGAAATATTGCATATGACTTGGCAATATTTTTGCACATCTAGGGTTTATGAGTGAAGGAGGATCTCTGGAAATTTTGGGAGGATTAACAGAGAAAGGGAAATGATAGCTCCTTTGTAAACACAAAGGCAGGATTTCCAGTTCCAATATTTCGGAACTAGGGTTTGAATGAGACTCGGGGTTTACTGACGGAGGGTTGACTAACACAAGAACATGGGAAAGGCACTGAGAGGTTGGGGATTGTCTGGATTCACCTGGTTACTTACCAGATTCCAGAGGAAAAAAATTGGGAGAGAAAAGCTAGGAAGGAATAACAGCACAAAAATCGATAACCCGATTTTTGGGGTGTTACAGCAATCTGTAAAGAGCCCATACTTCTGTAACATTAAAAATGCTAAACAATTAGGACAACGTAAATAATTTGTATAGCAATACTGTGTTAAAATTTCAGATCATTATCATGCCCCAGTAAAAAAATGAAAATTCCTACACTGGAGTCAAAGTTTCTGTTTCAGATTCAGCATCGTTTCTACTCATCTTGTGAGTTATCCCAAAGGCTTTACTTTACACAAACACTAATTAAAACATAAGAACACAATCATTACAGAGGCAACTATCATGTTATCACACAAAAACAGAAAGTAAAAACAAAGAAAAGATACATATTGGGTTGCCTCCCACCAAGCGCTATTGTTTTATGCCCTTAGCTAGGCATAATGGATGGTTTCAAGTGTTGTCATCTTTGACACTCAACCCGTAGGTAGCTCTCATGATTAATTCATAAGGTGGTTTAATTCTCTTCCTAGGTAAGTGCTCCATCCCTTTCTTTAATGGGAATTGGAATCTTATGTTTCCCTCTTTCATATCAATAATTGTGCCTATAGTTCGTAAAAATTGCCATCCAAGTATTATGGGACAAGAAGGATTGTAATCAATATCAAGCACAATGAAATCTACAGGCACATAATTTTTGTTTGCAATAATAAGCACACCATTAATTCTACCAAAAGGTTTGTTGATGGTAGAATCCTCAAGATGCAAGTTTAGGGAACACTCTTCAATATTAGTGAGACCAAGCACATCACATAAAGTTTTGGGTATAGTTGAAACACTAGCACCAAGGTCACACAAAGCATTGAATTCATATTTATTACTTTATTTTGATAGTAGGTTCCCACTCATCATGTAATTTTCTAGGAATAGAAATTTCAAGCTCAAGTTTCTCATCAAGCTTTTATCATAGCTTCTACTATATGTTCGGTAAAAGATTTGTATTGCTCATAAGCATTGGGTGAGCTAATAATGGATCGCAGCAAGGAAATACATTCTACTAAAGAGCATTTATCATAATTAAAGCCCTTGTAATCCAATATAGTGGGCACATCACTAGTTAAAGTTTTGACCACTCCAAACCCACGTTTTTTAGTTTTAGCATTAGAATTATCACCCTCCAAGCCAACGGGACGCTCCTTAACTAAAGTTGACTCAACTCTAGTCCCTTTATCATTTATATTCAGAGATGTAAACAAAGATTCAATTGGAGAAACACCAATCATTTTAAGATATTCATCATGATTCTGGTAAAAACAAGGAGGAAGAGCTTTTTTTAAGAATTCTCGCTTAGCTCTCAACTTAGCGGTCCTCTCCTTACTTTCATTAATACATAATTGGATAGATTTAATAGTCTTATTAAAATCATGCTTGGGTGGCAAAGACTTATTTTTAAGAGTTTCAACATCAAAAGCAATTCTATCCATGTTTTTAGCCAAAGCATCAATCATATGCAACTTTTCTTCTATCGTAGTGTTGAAAACCTTTTGAGAATTAATAAATTCTTTAATTGTGTTCTCAAGATCAGAAGGTATTCTATTAGAATTTTTGGAAGCATTGACATATGAATTACCTTAAGAATTTCCATAGTTGTTAGAGGAATTACCGGGATACAGTCTAGCATTGAAATTTCCTCTATAAGCATTGTTGTTGAAATTATTTCGCGAGATGAAGTTCACATCAATAGCATCATCATTTTGTTCAATCAAAGTAGACAAAGGCATATCATTGGGATCAACATTAGCATTTTTATTAGCAACCATATTCATAAGAGCATCCACCTTTTCATTCAAAGTAGCGATTTCTTCAACAGAATTTACCTTCTTACCAGTTGGAGCTCTTTCGGTATGCCATTGACAAAAAATTGTAATAATGTTGTCCAGAAGTTTTGTTGCCTCTCCTAAGGTCACATCCATGAAGGTACCACCTACGGCAGAATCTAGATGATTTCTAGACACAAAGTTTAGTATAGCATAGAAATTTTGGATAATCATCCAGAAGTTTAAGCCATGAGTTGGACAATTTCTTATCATCAATTTTGTCTGCGTTCTGGGATCGGGGTACCCAGACCTGCCTGCCTGCGGCCCAACGCGTGGCCCACCACGGTGGCCCTTTACGGCCTAGTGATAAACCCCTCAAGACAAGACCCTCGTGAGGGCCCCAGCCTCGCGAGGAGGACGACGCCAAGACCCCCAAGGGAGCGGCCTCCCCAGGCAGCCTCCAGAGGAGCGGAGATTCCTATGTAGGTACCCAGCCTCAGGAGGCTGTAGTGACGTGAGCCATGACGACCAAAGCAGGAGGGCGCAAGCGGGCGCAGCAGAGACAGTTTCCTCTTTCGTGCTAAGGGAGCAAGGACAGACGCGGGTTCCCGAGGAAGCCCCCCAAAGGTTTCCACTCCAGTGCAACGTGACCAAGAACGCGGGCTCGGCAGGACGGATGTCATCGCCGAGCCCACCTTTGCGTCACGCCAAGAGCTTTGCAGGCGAAGACCACCTTTAGTCAGGATAAGCTGTACCTCCTATCCCCTTTCAAAATTGGCCGTTGTGGGATCCCTTCCCGCCAGAGCGATAAGGGAAGAGGACTAAGGCCCGCTATAAATAGGTACTAGCCACCATCGTAGAGGGGGATCGAATCCACCCATGCAAAAGAGCCCTCGCGAGGTCGCTCTACCACTGTACTTGTTCATCCGAAAACTTCCTCGTGAGGCCAATCCACCAAAAGCAGGAGTAGGGTTTTACACCGCAAGGTGGCCCGAACCTGGGTAAATCATTGAGCCCATCCTCTTACGCGACAACGAGGCTTGAGCTGGTTGGGATCTTCGCACACGCCCCAGAGTTCGAACCTTCTTGAGTTTGCGGAGCTCTGAATCCGACATTTGGCGGGCCAGGTAGGGGCGTGTCGAGGTCTCCCTTCCGGATCCTCTTCGTCTCTGTTCCATCTCGGCTTCATCGCTCCCATGGCCAAGGCCCGCCGAGTTCGCGCCGAGCGCCGAGCTGCCCGCATCGCCCAGACGGCGCCCATAGGGCGCGACGCCCCGCGCCGCTCCGCTTCTCCTGCAGTCAACGCTGCCACTGGTCCAGCCGTTCAATAGTAGCAAGACTCGTCGCAGCCACCCACCGTGCGGCACGATGGCCGCACTGCAACCCCGTCCCTTGTCCCCGCCTCGGCGTCGTCCTCTCACGCTCGCTACGGGCTGGCAAACGCACAAGCATCACTGTTCATGGCGCGCGAGCTGCTGCTTTACCACCCCACCACTGGTCGCTAGGATGACTGGCTTGGTCGCATTGACGAGCTTGTCAGCTTCGCCGGCGAGGTCCCGGTGCCCACCCACTCGCTCCGTCCTCCGCCCTCCCAGGCGGGCGACGTGGCTCATGGCGCACCTCCCCCTCCTTCTCTGCAAGGCGTCAACCCTAAGCCCAGGCACGAAGCGCGTCCGCGCAACCAGACACATGAGGTGCCGGTGCAGGCCAAGGATGAAGCAAGTTGCCAGGTGGTGCCCAGGCCGCGAGGTGACGCGCGTGTGCTCCTCGCGCCCCTGCGTTGTCATCAGGACCGTGCGCTGCCAGAGGCCGCGGTGCACGGGCGTCAAGACCCAGCTCCTCTCGTACACGCCGGACCTGTGAGTGGAGCAGCCTGTCGCTCCTTCTCCCCGGAGCTGCGCCGGGTCAACTGGCCCGGCAAGTTCAAGCCGGACCTCCCTCCACGCTACGACGGCACCCCGACCCTGCGGAGTTTCTCGAGCTCTACGCACTGAGCATCGAGGCGGCCAGCCGCGACGACACGGTCATGGCGAATTGGTTTCCTATGGCCCTCAAGGGTGGCGCTCTCTCCTGGCTCCTAAACCTCCCGGAGGGATCCATCTCTTCCTAGGATGGTCTCCGCGAGCGCTTCATCGCCAACTTCCAGGTCACACGTGACCGCGCCCTGGGGGTGAACGACCTACGGCGCTTGAAGCAGCAGCTGGGCGAGACCCTGCACAAATACATATAGCGCTTCACGAACGTTTGCCTCAAGATCCCGAAGGCGTCGGACGAGGTCATCATCTCAGCATTCACCGATGGCGTCCGGGACATCAAGATGAAAGAGGAGCTCGCCATCCATGATGAACTGTGCACGGCCCTGGAGATGTTCAACCTGGCGAACAAGTGCGCAGGGATGAGGAGGGTCGTCTCTCCCTCCTCGAGCTCCCGGAGGAAGACCCTGAGGAAAAGAAGGCCAAGGCTAAGAAGGTGAAGCGCAAGGGGCCCGTAGTGCTGGCGGCTGAACCCTAGACGAAGCGCGGTTGCGGCCAAGATGAGCCCCCCAAGGGAGGCCGCCCTTTCTGCATCTTCCACTACACACGCAGCCACAACACTGAAGACTGCCAGGAGCTCAGGACGATCCGTGAGGAGCGCTTCGGCTGCCGCCCCGAGCGCGGTGACCGTAGCTATGGCCGTGGAGGAGGTCACGAAGGAGGCCGCTAGGACAACCGCGACCAATGCCAGGACTGGCGCGATCAACCTCGCGAGGACCGCTGGCGAGACGAGGCTCGCAACAGACCCCGGCGCGACCAGCCTCGCGAGGCACGCTGTCAGGGCAATGCTGGCCTCCCTCTGCTGCCGCCGCCACCAAGGAGGAACGATGGAGACCGGCGAGATGATGGGGTTGGGGGCTTCCAGGAACCCCGTGCGATCGCCTGCATCCTGGGCGGTGCTCAAGCTCGTTCCTCCAACCGCATTTTCAAGCAGTTCTTTCGTGAAGTGAACGCCGCCCTCCCTAGGCTTGAAGCTGCGTGTCCCCTCAAGTGGTCGCAGGTTGCCATCACCTTCGACTCCAAGGACCACCTCAAGTGCGCAACCACCGCAGGCGTGCTCCCCATGGTCTACACACCTACCATCAGCAACGGCCTCGTCACCAAGGCCATCATTGATGGCTGCATTGGGCTCAATGTCCTCTCCGTCGAGACGTTCGAGACGCTTCAGGTGGCCTATGACCAGTCCTCCCGACCAAGCCCTTCTCAGGAGTGACCGATGGCTCCACCACTCACCTGGGGCAGGTGCGCCTCCCGGTCACCTTCGGCAAGCGTGACAACTACCACACCGAGCTCATCTACTTCGACGTCGCCACATCCACCTCCCGTACAACGCCATCCTCGGGTACCCTGCCCTCGCCAAGTTCATGGCGGCAACCCACCACGTCTACAACGTCCTCAAGATGCCAGGGAGTGGCGGTGTTATCACCGTCGCTTGTGATGAGAAGGATGCGGTCTGCTCCCTCGAGCATGCCTACAAGGCTGCGGTGGCTCAGAATTCTGATGACGAGGGCGGCATCCTGCCTCCTGAGGACACGCCCAAGAAGAAGAAGCAGCTCCTCCCTAATGGCCGTCAGGGGACGGAGGCCCTCAAGAATGGCACAACAGGCTCTGCGCCCATCGCTGGAGCGCCTCGCCCTCCCGCATAGGAAGGCGCGCCCGACACCTCCTCAGGACGGGCTCGGGGGCTTCCACCTGGAGAGTCTCTGACCTGGCCGGCACGACGAGGGAGGTGCTCGGGCACCACTCGAAGGCGTGCACTGACGCGCGCCCCCAAAAGCAAGAAGCACGGCGCAAAGCGCCAGGCTCGCGAGAGTTCATCACCCAAGCGATCGAGGAGCTTCACGAAGTGCTGGCCATGTGTGGCGAGCGCCGCCCCGCACCGCCCTGTGTGGCTGCCGCCCCCGACGACGGCGGCAGGCTGCGCGTCTGCGTCAACATCCCGGGCCTCAACAGGGCCGCATCCCAAGACCTCTTCTGGTCGTCGCGCGTCGGCCGAGGAGGGGTGTACCCCTGCAACTACGTCCGCATGCCTTTCGGCCTCGTGACCGTGGGCGCTACGTACCAGCGCCTCGCGCAGGCTGCGCTTGCATCACACGAGGCCCGACGTCGCGCGATCCTTCAAGAGGACCCGGACCCCCGCGAGCCACCTGGGCCTAGCGGGCACCTCGAGCCTCCGGAGAGTTCAGGCTCATGAGGATCAAGCTTCAACAACTACCTCGACGCTTCAGCAGCATCCTTGCCAGGTGACCTTTTCGTTTGTTCATTTGAGGGCGCCCCTGGGCTGCATCATCCTCAGGCTGTTAGGACTCGCCCCGGTAGCCATATCATTTTGCGCGTGTATCAGAACTGGCTTTACATTTGATGAGTTTCCAAATATCCCAAATTGCCTGCGAGGTGCTTCGTCGCCATGAATGTGGCCGCGCCCTAACAACACTGCTCTCGACCGCCTCATGATGAAGGGCTGGCACGGCGTCTGTGCTCGGGTCCGTCCCTGCAGCATTGTTAAATCCAAGCGATTGAGCTCTGTCTCGCGGGCCGGTCCCGTGCACGTCACCTCCCATGGTCCTTGGCGCTTCATCCTCGCGTGAGCTAATCGGGGGTACGAGAGTCAGGGCGAGCACCCCGGTTCATATAATCGCAGTTTGGTGTTTTGTCGTCGTGGGAGCCGCGCGCCGTGTGTTTTTCCTTAGATCTATCGCATGAGAAGACTGGGCACGGCGTCTGTGCTCGGGTCCGTCCCTACAACGTCGATAAACCCAATGGCTGAGCTCTATCTGACGGCCCGGCTCCGTTCACGTCACCTCCTCGGGTCGTTGGTGTTTGGCCTTCTCATGCGGTGGTCTCTGGAGATTCATTCGGCGCAGGTTGTCCCCATCACACCGGTTTTGAAAGCGTGCCCCGCGCCAGAAAACCCAGGCGCAACCCGCCTTCAGGAAGGGCCTCGTGAGACCCGTGTTGGCTCATGGGTGCCCAGACTCACCTCCTTCAGTTCTCCCGTGACACTCTGACATAATAACGAGTGGGCTTTATACGCCCGGGGTCCCTCGAGGACGCGGAGGGGCCCCCACCCACGCCCAAGTGGAAGCCCAATGCTCCGCGGTGGCGGACGACACTGTCCTCCAATGACTATGCCCACGCAATGTGGAAGCCCCATGCTCCACTCTATTGGATAAACAACTGAGGGTGCCCTAGCGGCCGCACCAACCTCAGGATGGCCCCTCGGCCCCTTAACGCCGCATTTCCCTGGGATGCGCACGCGATGGGACTGGGCGGGGGCTACGCCCAGGCCACACCTGGTGCGTGCCGCCTCACCAGGTCCCTGGTACCTGATCTTCTCGTGCCACTCCCAAACAAAAACTAGCAAGGAAAGATATGGGAGCTGCTCGTACGTCAAGGGGGACCCCTGGGCATCGCGACCAAGGGGCCTCACTAATCACGTAGCCCCTCACCCCTTGGTCTCGTCCTGGTGATCCAGACACACCAACAACGGTCGAGGTATGCGCGGGATTGGGCCCTACCGACACAGAGCACCAAGGCGCTCCAACTGAAGTCCGTTGTTGCCATGTATCCTTCATGAGGGCTGCTCGCACGTCAATGGGGACCCCTGGGCATCGCGACCAAGGGGCCTCACTAGTCACGTAGCCCCTTGCCCCTTGGTCTCGTCCTGGTGATCCGGACGCCCCAACGGCGGTCGAGGTATGCGCGGGATTGGGCCCTGCCGACGCAGAGCACAAAGCAAGCAGGAAGGAAACAAGGCGCAAAGGGAAATCAAAGAACTCAAGCAAGTTATTACATGCACAGGCTGTTTTGCAATTCAAACAAGTCTTATGCCTGCACAAGGCACGATAAATGTCGCAGGTCGGAGTCTAGGAGGAGGGGTCGTCATCACCAAGGCCGTCACCGCCGATTGCCTCGGTCACGTCAAGCTCGTCATCGACATCCCCGTCGATGCCTTCGTCGCCACTGCTCGCTTCCACCGCAGGGGGATTGGTGTCGGAAACGCAGCCGAACTTCTTCGTCAGAGCGTCCACAGAATCCTAAACGGCCGCCGCTGCGGAGGCGCGGAACTCAGGGGCAATGGAGGCCATCACCGCGTTGAAATCAAAGCCTGGTTCACGGAGGTAGAGGTGGCTGAAGATGCACGTCACGACCACGGAGAAAAGGTCGGGGCACTCGTTCTCCAGGATGGCGTCCACCTCTGCGACCGTGCCTTCGAGCACCTCGGCAAGTTTGGAGGAGAGCCCGACGCAACCACCCTCGGGGGCTGCCAGCGGCTCCCCGAATCCTCCCCTGCAGATGAAGCGCAGGTCCCGACGAAGCCTGAGCTCAACGAAGGGGAAGGCGTCACGCTCCGTGGCAGACTTTTCCTCAGCAGCGGCAAGGGTCTTCTCCCTAGCATCCAGCTGGGCCGTCGTGGCGGAGACGTGCCGGGCGTGGGACGTCTGGGCCTCAGCTACCTCATCATATAGCTTGGCCAGACGCTCGCGCTGTGCAGCTTGGTCGTCGGCCGACTTGGATAGCACGGAGGCACAATCGGTGAGCTTCGCTTCACGGGCACTAAGGTCTTCCTCCCGCTGGCGGAGCTGTTGCGCGTGCGCGGCGCGCTCCTCCTGAAGGGCCTTTAGTTTGGCTTCCGCCTCACTGCAGCGCTCCGCGGCGTCCGCTGCCTTGGCCAGCGCCACGTCGTGGGCTGCCATAACCTTGGTGGCCTCCTTCTTGCTCTCCGCGATGGCGGCATCAGCCCGGCCCCAGGCCGTCTTGATAGCTGCGTCCGCCTAGAGCCACCCGGAGATAAGTTCCAGGCGCTCCCTCCAGAAGGAGCGCCTATCGGCGCCTTGGAGGTCGGCCCGGATCCGGTCAAGCGGGGTGTAAGCCTCATCCAAGGCACCGGGCCCGACCAAAGGGCCGCTGCCCGCGAGCGCGCGAGCCTGACCAGGAGGTGGCACCGGCACCTCGACAAGCGTGATGTCCAAGGGAGCTGCGGTGTGGCTGGCTTGGGACACTTCAGGCTCCGATCCCCCTCGACCACGGCAAGAGCGGGCAACTCCTTGGCCCGATGATGCGTGGGGGCTGGCTCCTCCCGAGGCCACGCTGCGGCGTCCTCAGGACTGGACTTCGCCAGGAGGGGGCAGGAGGTCGCCCCCTCCATCTGCGATGGGGACGCCACGACCGCAGCAAGGGACACCCCTCCCCGAACTTCCACGCTTCCGGAGGCTGGCCCCCGGTCGGCATCGCCACAACGTCAGGAGAAGGCATGATGCCCGCGATCTCAGGCACGATGGGGCTGGAGGCCGAAGGCGCCCTCTGGACAGGGGTCTTCTTTGGCATGGCGCCCGCCTTCCTCTTCTTCGGCTCGACGACGACCCTGGCCACCAAGGAGAAGAGGCCATGAGCGTGTGTGCAATTCATATTCAAGCAGAGGCGGGGCAAGTTACTTACTCGTCGTCTGCGACCCACCTCCTCTTCCTTTCTGTGTCGTCGAGGGCCGGGATGCTCCCGCCTTTCATCGACGTGGCGCGGTCATCCGAAAGGATGGCAGCATCGCCCCGAGGGGCCGTGGCCGGAGGGGCCGCGTCTGCCCCTGCGGTGGCTGCCCCCTCTTTCGGCTGCGGTTCGAATGGGGACGAGGCCAGCATCTCTGGCGCTCCGCTAGTACGCGGGGCATCCACCGGAGAAGGCGCGGCCACGTGCTTCTTCGGGGTCGCCCGGCTAGATACCAGCATTGCCTTGGAGGCAGGCCTTGGCTTCCTAAGGACCCTGGCGAAGCGCATGGAGCCCGTGGTCGGGGGCTCATCGGCGGCGTCATCATCTTCGAGGTTGTGGAGGAGCACACTCTGCGATGGGTGAGAGGCCTCTTCCAAGCTGTCATCCATGGTCTCCTCCGATTCTTCCCCGCCGCTGGCGCTGCCGGAGGACACTGGCACCGGGGAGTTGGGGCGCTCGGGAGGCGTGAGCCCGTGCTCGTCAAAGGCAGTCATGGCGGCAACTAGCTCCCCCCTGTCGTCGCGGCGGTACAGCGGGGCGTAGGCCTCGGGGAGGTCCCCGGGGTTGCCGTGGAGCAGAATAACCACGGCCCTGCCCAGATCTTCACCGGTCAGGCTTTCGGGCCGAAGCCTGATGGTGTCCCTTGCACCGTCAAACTCCCACATGGGCTTCGAGTGCAACTGGAGCGGCGCCAGGCGCTGCGTCAAGAACTCCTTCACTATCATCGCCCTGGTCAATTGCTTGGCCTCCATGTCCCGGGAGATCCACTCCAAGACGGGCTTCGCCTGGGAATCGGTGAGCTTCACGGAACCCTATGCGAGGACTCTCTCAGGCAGCTCTGTCGGGAGCTCCAGGCACGAATTGAGGCCCCGGGTATCCATGAAGACCCAGCAGTGCCTAAAGCCTTCCACCTTATTCCCGGCCTTCATGAGCGAGTTCCCACTCTGGACCGCGACAAAGGAGGTGCACTCTGACCGCTGCACGCAATCGTGAAGCCGCAGGCTGAAGTAGTTGTGGAAGAGGGCCACCGAGGGCCTCATGCCCACGAAGGCCTCGCAGTAGAAGGCAAAGATGGAGAGGAGAAGGATGGAGTTGGGCTGAAGGTGGAGTGCCTGGATCCCATAACGCTCGAGGATGGCGTTGAAGAATCCTCAGAAGGGCGGGACACGCCCGGAGAAGACGATGTGAAGGAAGAAGGGGTAGACTGTGTTCGCCAAGGTGCGTGGCTCCACGGAGCGGCACCAGACAGGGTCTCCCGCCACTCGTTGGTGTCACCCGCTGTAAACGGGAGCACGGGGTCGAGGTCCCTTTTCTTGGCGATGGCAGAGGCCGAGAGCGCCGGCGAAGGGGAAAAAGAGGACGAGGCTTGAACTTCGGGCTTCGGCTTCCCAGCGGGCGCCATCTGCAAGGTCCCTGAAGTAAAGGAGCAAGAGGAAGGGCAGCACACCATTGAGATCTAGAGGAGGTTCTCGCATGGGAAAGGGGATCTGAGCAAAGAAGCAAGGGCGCAAGGAAGGGGAACAATAATGGCTCGGCAGCGGGCGCCAGGCTTTTGTCTGTCTGGGCAGTTGCCGAGGCAGCATGGGGGGAGAAAGCGCCCACGTCCAGCCGCATGCCAAGCAGGATGGCCCGCAGGCGGTTGGGGCCCGTGGCACTTCGGGCTCCACTCCTTGGCTTCGCCCCGAAGCCGGCCCGAGCGGGCCTTGCGGCCCAACGCGTGGCCCACTTGCGGCCCAACGCGTGGCCCACCACGGTGGACCTGTACGGCCTGGTGACGAACCCCTAAAGACAAGACCCTCATGAGGGCCCCAGCCTCGCGAGGAGGACGACGCCAAGACCCCCAAGGGAGCGGCCTCCCCAGGCAGCCTCCAGAGGAGCGGAGATTCCTATGTAGGTACCCAGCCTCAGGAGGCTGCAGTGACGTGAGCCATGACGACCAAAGCAGGAGGGCGCAAGCGGGCGCAGCAGAGACAGTTTCCTCTTTCGTGCTAAGGGAGCAAGGACAGACGCGGGTTCCCTAGGAAGCCCCCCAAAGGTTTCCACTCTGGTGGAACGAGACCAAGACCGCGGGCTCGGTAGGATGGATGTCATCGCCGAGCCCACCTCTGCGTCACGCTAGGAGCTTTGCAGGTGAAGACCACCTTTAGTCAGGATAAGCTGTACCTCCTGTCCCCTTTCAAAATTGGCCGTTGTAGGATCCCTTCCTGCCAGAGCGATAAGGGAAGAGGACAACGGCCCGCTATAAATAGGGACTAGCCACCACCGTAGAGGGGGATTGAATCAACCCACGCAAAGAGCCCTCGCGAGGTCGCTCTACCACTGTACTTGTTCATCCGAAAACCTCCTCGTGAGGCCAATCCACCAAAAGCAGGAGTAGGGTTTTACACTGCAAGGTGGCCCGAACTTGGGTAAATCTTTGATTCCATCCTCTTACGCGACGACGAGGTTTGAGCTGGTTGGGATCTTCGCACACGCCCTAGAGTTCAAACCTTCTTGAGTTTGCGGAGCTCTGAATCCGACAAATTTCGTTCTCTCCCAAGCTTGAGCAACATTATCTTGATCTTGATGTTTAAAATTCATTATTTGTTTTATAAGGGAGATTATCTTAGCAGGAGGAAAATACTTGGCAATAAAAGCATATTTACACTTATCCCACGTTCCAGTACTATTATGAGGTAAAGATGAAAACCAAGCTTTAGATTTGTTTCTTAGTGAAAAAGGAAAGAATTTGAATTTCACAATATCATTATCCATATCTTGTTTCTTTTGCATGTCACATAATTCAGCAAAAGTATTAAGATGTGAAGCGGGATCCTCATTAGGACTTCCCGAAAATTGATCTTTCATGACAAGATTGATCAATGCAGCATTAATATCAAATGCCTCTGCACTAGTGGCGGGTCATATAGGAGTACTAATAAAATCATTATTATTAGTATTTCAGAAATCACACATCTTAGTAGTATCTTGAGACATGGTGACCACACAAGCAAAACAAGCGAGACAAGTAAACTAACAAGTAAAGGAAACTAGAAGCAAACTAGTAACTAGCAAAGGTAAATATTTTTGTATTTTTGATTTTTACGAGACGAAGTAATATAACAGCAAATAAAAAGAAGAATAGGTGAATAAAATTTTGTGTGAAGTTACTTGATAGTTGGTGATGGTATTCCCCGGCAACGGCGCCAGAAATCCTTCCTGATACTCGTGATTTGCGTTGGGTTTTCCGTGAAGAGGAACGGGTGATTGCAACACAAAGTGGGTAAGTATTTCCCTCAGTTATGAAACCAAGGTTTATTGAACTAATAGGAATACCAATCCTCAACCATCTTCAGTGGCTGCACACAAAAGAACAAACAACTTGCACCCAACGCCGGCAAGAGGGTCGGCAATCTCCTTGATCTCATTATTTGCAAGAAAGTGAGTTGTGTAGATAATTGTAGATAATAGTAAAGTGAAAAAAATAAAATAAAAGGTAATAAATAACAGCAAGGTAATGATAGCGTTTGTGAATTTATAAGTGAATAGACCCGGGGGCCGTAGAGTTCTCTAGTGGCATTTGTCATAAGCAAAGCATACGGTGGGTAAACAAATTACTGTTGGGCAATTGATAGAAAAGCGAATAATTATGCGATGTTCACGGCAATGATCATGTGTATATAGGCATCACGTTCATAAGCAAATAGGCCGACTCCTACCTGCACCTACTACTATTACTCCACTTCAAGAGCGCTTCTATGCTTGCCTCTCTACGTATTAAGTTCATGACAAACGGAGTAATGCTTGGAGAACGATGACATGATGTAGACAAAGTAAACTCAACTAATATGAATGAACCCCATCGTTTTATCCTTAGTAGAAACAACACAAAGACGCACCTTGTCCACTTCTGTCACTGGGATATAGAAACTCGTCAGGTTGAACCTACTACAACGCACCACTCCCACCGAAGAAATATAAATCTAGTTGGCCAAACTATCTCCATAGATCGGAGAGCATTACGAAGCTATGATGATCATGCAAATAAGAATCATAGTAATCAGGTTTGACTCAAATACTTTTCATGAATAATCTGAACATAAACTCATAATTCATCGGATCCCAACAAAGACACCATACAAAGGGAATACATCGGATACATCAAGGAAAAGATGCGATGATCATTGTATTGAAGATCGAGAGAGAGAGAAAGATTGCCATCTAGGTACTACATACAGATCCGTAGGTCTACGGTGAACTACTCACACATCATGGTGAGGGCAGCAAGGTTGATGAAGAGGCCCTCCGTGATCGATCTCCCCTCCGGCAGGGTGCCGGAACGAAGGTGTAGATGGCCTCCCATCGAAACAGAGACTTGTGGCGGCGGAAAAAGTGTTTCGGGAGCGCTTCTGGTGTTTTTAGGGTAGATGTGAATTTATAGTCCAGAGAACAATGTCGGGAGACGCTCTAGGGGGCCACAACATATCTGGCCGCGCCCCCAGGGGGCGCTGCCAGATTGCTTGCGGGCCCCTGGTGCATCTCTTTGCCGTCCTCCGAAGTTTCTAGGTCTTGTATTGGTCCAGAAAAATCACCTAAAATTTTCGTGGCAATTGGACTCCGTTTGGTATTGTATCTCGGAAAGGGCAAAAACACGCAGAAAACAGGAACTGGCACTGGGCGCTGGGTCAATAGGTTAGTGCTGAAAAATATTATAAATTTGTGAATAAATACCCAAAAAGTATCCTAGAATGATAATATGTCAGCATGGAACAATAAAAAATTATAGATACATTGGAGACGTATCAGGCATCTGAAGGAGGGCAAATTGAGCAGCAGCATCTCTAAGCTCAAAGAGACCAACAACGTTTATGCAAGGTTGCACCGAACGTACCTCAAATCCATGTCCCTCAATCCAGTCAGCTACCTCTTCTCGAGCAGGACCGATTTCATTAGGAGGAGGAATCGGCATTACCACAGCAAGCATGAACTCCTCATGTCGCCGCACAATTGGGGTATATGGCGACACAAAGGGTACATCATCGGGTTCAAGGGGAAGTTCTCCATGGAAGCTAGCTGTGAAGGAGGAGGGCTTGATGGTGGAGGTGGAGTCTCAGGCGGCGCGGTGGACAGTGTCTTGGGACCAGGACTGATGGAACGAGACGGGGAGATTAATGCTGAAGCACTTTCGGAGTCCAAGCATGGTAAAGTATCCGTAAAAGAGATATTCTCGCGGCCAACAGTGGCAACCTCGGAAGACACAACGTTAGCGGGTTTCGGTTGCCAAACAAGCCCCAAATCTCTAGCAACTCTGTTGCAATCCCGTCTAGTATGCCCAACCCAAGAACACCCAATACAAAGTAGAGTAGAGGTGCAATTTTTTGTGAAATGCCCTGGTTTTAGACAATTCTGACATGTAAATTTTTTATCTGCAATCTCAGAAATCATTTGATCAAAATCCTCATTGGACACTGAAGAACTAGGCACCGCTTCATTGATAGTCTCAATTGCTGATGGGCTGGGCTGTGGAGACTCCAGGCCCATGGTGCCCTTATTTGAAGGGACGAGAATCCCGCCCGAAGATGGCGGCGCCCGATCAGCCGGTGCAATCAAATCCTACACTGTGCCAAAAGAGATAGAGGGCAATGTTGACGTTCACTGAAGATTAACCGACGGCTGTGGATGAATGACCACCTGTTCATCACAAGGGGTTGTATAACCATCCACTTCAGTAGTTTTGATGCAATCTTGTGTAGTTGGATACCTATAACCAGAACAAGCTGGATAATTTTGCCAAGTAGCAAATGATAATTTTTTCCTGATAGAACGATCCGATCGCATGGAAGATTTAGCCCGCTTAGAACGCATGGCCAATAGACCAAGAGCAGCACGGCGGTTGGAAGGACTAACAATGATCCATTCGGCATAACATACCAATTTCCAAAGCTTGAATTCCCGACTCCAATTTGGTCCTCCATTGCTCCAAAGATGAAACAAACAGTTGAAATGAACGCAAGAGAAAGAACGTAGCTTGAGAACCATCAAACCTACTTCCTTGCAGGAGACATGAAAGCCAAAAACCTTGTCCTTAATGGATAAAACCATGATTTCAATAGCCGAACCACCAATCGCAGCCTCTATTGCTGCTGCCACGGAATCATCTGTGAGACAAAAATCATGATTTCTAAAAGACACGACCATTGTAAAATAGCCCATGTCATCCAAGGGATGGACAAAAAAACTAGTAGATTCAAAGACCTCATCTGCAAAAACCAAACCCTTAGAGAAATCCAAGCTAAGGGTAGATCCCACATGAGAACCCATAAAGATGGGTATGAGCACGTAGATCTTGAGACGCCGAAGAGATATAGAGGACAGAAACTTGATTCTATTGGCTAGAGATCGAAATTGCCGGAGGGGTGGTGGGGCGCCGGATGAGGGGTGGTGGAGTGCCATCCTCATTGATGTTGATATATTTGTGAATGTTGTATCCCCTAAGCGTCGGGATGCAACTTAATTTACCTTAAGGATTTGTAATGGAACTTGATAATTGTTATTATGTTCCTACATTAAGTTGAAAAATTATTCCGGCCTCATGTTTGATGAGGCAAGGTTATGAATTCCGTATTAAGGACAATGGTTGTTCTATTTACTTGAATAAAATGTTTTATGGCTTGGCGCCTGTTGTGAATGGGTTATTTATATTAGATCTTGAAGGTGAATCGGTCTATAACATAAATGTCAAGAGGCATAAGCCTAACGAGATAAATCCGACTTTCATCTGGCATTGTCGATGAGGCCACATTAGTCAAAAGCGCATGAAGAAGCTCCATGATGATGGAATTCTGACTTCATTTGATTTTGAATCATTTGAAACATGCGAGTGATTCCTACTCGGCAAGATGACTATGACTCCTATTGCAAAGAGTTGTGAGAGGGCGTATGAGCTATTGGAACTTATACATAGTGATGTATGTGGACCAATGAGCACGACAGCTAGAGGTGGTTTCGAATACTCCGTGACTTTTATCGACGACTTTAGTAGATATGGATATGTCTACTTGATGAGGCACAAGTCAAAAACTATAGAAAAGTTCAAGGAGTTTCAGAACGGCAAGACAATCAAGCTTCTACGATCTGATCGTGGCAGTGAGTATATGAGCCAGGAGTTTGATGATCATCTGAAGAGCCGTGGAATAGTTCCACAACTCACTCCTCCAGGTATGCCACAGAGAAATGGTGTGTCGGAACGGAGGAATCGGACTTTGTTAGACATGGTCCGATCGATGATGAGTCAGTCGGATTTACCCTTGTCATTTTGGGGATACACTCTAGAAACCGCAGCTTTCACACTAAAAAGGGTACCATCAAAGTCCGTAGATAAGACACCATATGAGATATGGACAACAAAGAGTCATAGTTTGTCTTTTCTATAGATTTGGGGTTGTGAAGCATATGTCAAGCGACTTTAGTCAGACAAGCTCACACCCAACTCGGACAAGTGCATATTCGTGGGATATCCGAGGGAAACCTTGGGATACTACTTCTACAACCGTGAAGAGGGCAAAGTGTTTGTCACTCGACATGGAGTTTTCCTTGAGAAAGAGTTTCTCAATCGGAAGGCTAGTGGGAGGTCGGTCCAACTCAAAGAATTTCGAGAGCCACACGTGGACGTTCCGACAATTGATTCAATCACACCGAAGTTGGTCAAAGAACCGCCGGTTCCACGTAGGTCATAAAGGTTGCGCAATATGCACGACTGCAATGTGTTGTTCTTCGAGAACAACGAACGGACCACGTATGTGAAAGCGATGGTGAGCCATGATTTCAAGTTATGGCTTGAGGCCATGAGATCCGAATTAAAGTCCATGGATGACAATCAAGTTTGGAACTTGGTTGATCCGCCAGATGGTGTTTGAGACATTGAGTGCAAATGGATCTTTTAGAAGAAAACTGATATGGATGGAAATTTTATAGTCCATAAGGCTCGACTTGTCGCTAAAGGTTATCGACAAGTTCAAGGAGTTGACTACGGTGAGACTTATTCACCGGTAGCGATGCCTAAATAAATTCGGATCATTCTTGCTATAGCTGCATATTTCGACTATGAGATATGGCAGATGGATGTCAAAACGGTTTTCCTTAATGGAAATTTAACTGAGGACATATATATGACACAACCCGAGGGTTTTGTCGATCCAAAGAAAGTCGGCATGGTATGCAAGCTTCAGACATCCATTTATGGATTGAGGCAAGCATCTAGGAATTGGAACATTCTTTTTAATTAAGCGGTCAAAGAGTTTGGCTTCATCAAGAACGATTATGATCATTGTGTATTCAAGATGGTAAGTGCGAGCTCAGTGGCATTTGTGATCCTGTATGTGGATGACATATTGTTGATTGGAAATGATGTTCAAATGCTTTAATCTGTTAAGGACTCATTGAAAAATACTTTTTTGATGAAAGACTTGGGAGAAGCATCTTATATTCTGGGAATCAAGATCTATAGAGATAGATTGAGAAGGCTTATTGGATTAAGCCAAAGTAAGTATATAGACAAGCTGTTGAAGCAGTTCAACATGCAAGATGCCAAGCAAGGGTTCTTGCCCATGTCACATGGCATTAGTCTTAGCAAGAATCAGAGTCCCTCGACTCCTGATGAGTGAAGACGCATGGATGGGATTCCATATGGTTCGGCTATCGGGTCCATCATGTATGCTACGGTATGTACTCGTCCCGATGTTAGCTTTGCTCTAAGCATAGTAGGCAAATACCAGGTTGATCCAGGTGAGAGTCACTGGACAGCGGTAAAGAATATCCTTAAATACTTGAGAGCGAAGATGCGATGATCATTTTATTGAAGATCATAAGAGAGAGAGATTGCCATCTAGGTACTAGCTATGGACCCGTAGGTATGTGGTGAACTACTCACACATCATCATGAGGGCAGCAAGGTTGATTAAGAGGCCCTTCGTGATCGACCCCCCCACCGACAGGGTGCCAGAACGGAGCTCCAGATGGCCTCGCAACGGAACATAGACTTGCGGCGGCGGAAAAAGTGTTTCAGGACAGCCTTTAGGGTTTTTGCAATGTTAGAGAATTTACAGGCCGAAGAGGGACGTCGGGAGGCAGTCGCGGGGGCCACCACATATTAGGGCGCCCCTCCAGGGCGTGCCCTGATGCGTGGTGGGTCCTTCGTGCACCTCCTGGCCTCCTTCCAAAGCTTCTAGATCTTCTTATAGTCCATAAAAATCATCAAAATGTTTCGTGCCAATTGGACTTCGTTTGGTACTCTAAACCTAAAAACACAAAAACATGCAGAAAACAGCAACTCGCACTGGGCAATGGGTCAATAGGTTAGTGCTCAAAAATATTATAAATTGGTAAATAAAGACCCAAAAAGTATCCTAGAATAATAATATATCAGCATGGAACAATCAAAAATTATAGATACGTTGGAGACGTATCAAGCATCCCCAAGCTAAATTCCTGCTCGTCCTAGAGTAGGTAAATGATAAAAACAGAATTTTTGATGTGACATGCTATCCACTATGTAATCTTATGCAGGTATGCTCATTGAGAAAATATGAATCAACAAATATTAACATAGCAATATCTAAAGTGTAAGGAACAGAATCATTAATCCTTAAAAGTATACGATCATTTAGAAATGTTTACCCCCCATTCATCTTATTATATTAGCAAGGCATGGCTCCATCTTCAGCACAGTAATACAAATGTTAAGAACCACGGTGTCCAAGTCAGGCAATTGGATCGTACTTTTGCAATATGCATCAACTTTTTATTCTTCACGCAATACATGAGCGTGAACCATTGTACTGCAAAGGGGTAAAAAGTGGAGAAGATAGTCTCACATCAACTAGGCGTACCAACGGGCTATGGACATATCCATCGATAGATGTCAATGCAAGGAGTAGGGATTGCCATGCAAATGATGCACTAGAGCTATAAGTGTATGAAATCTCAAATGAAGCTAAGTGGGGTGTGCATCCAACTTGCTAGCTCATGAAGACCTCGGGCATTTGAGGTAGCCCGTCATAGGAATATACAAGCCAAGTTTGTAGTAATGAATAAGTAATTCCCACTAGCACAACTGTGGTAAAGGATAGTAGCAAAGTCCCTTCTCTCATTTTCTCTCATTTTTTTTGAATGGATGGTGGGCTCATTTGGCCTCCCCCATCTTTATTTTCATCCGGAGTCTCATCTCGACTTATGGGAGAATCATCGTCTCCATCATTCTTTCCTCACTGGGACAATGCTCTAATAATGATGATCATGCCACTTTTATTTACTTACAACTCAATATGGAGAACTGGTATGAAGATATGACTCTGTATGAATGCCTCTGGCAGTGTACCGGGATGTCCAATGATCTAGCGTGACTTGTATCAAAAATATGATGAACAGTGGCTTTGCCACAAATACTATGTCAACTCTATATGATCCTGCAATGCAATATGACGATGAACGAACTAGTCATGTGAAGTGACGATGGAATTTGCATGGCAATATATCTCGGAATGGCTATGGAAATGCCATGATAGGTAGGTATGGTGGCTGTTTTGAGGAAGATATAATAAGGATTATGTGCAACAGAGAGTATCATGTCACGGAGTTTGGATGCACCGACGAAAGTTGCACCGATCCTTGAGGTGAGAACGGGCTATGCACGGTACCGAAGAGGCTAGCAAATATGAAAAGGTGAGATTGCGTATGCCCATGGTTTCACATTAGTCATAAAGAACTTATATACTTATTGCAAAGTTTTATTAGTTTATCATATATCAAAGTACAACTTGCATGCCAAGAAGGGAAGAGGTTGGTAGGAGTTAACCATCGCGTTCTTCCGACCCGAAACAACACTAGGATTTCAACGAGGAATAGAAATGCTCACACATCATCACCATGCCTCTTTAATTTTTAGGTGAACAAAAAGGTCAACCTATCTTAATATCGACACTTCTACGGTTTACCAATTATGAACTCACACCTATTTCATATTACTACATCAATATCATTGACCCACAATTTCTTTATATGTGCTACATGATTATTTTGATTTACATTCATTGAATACTTAATATTCTTGGACTAGTATTATGACCCATGCAAATTACCGTCACTATTTATTAACTCTCAAACAAATATAAGTGAACAACGTGAGTGAAATTATTTCTATAAAATCAACACGCAACCGTGCTCAAAAAGATTTAAGTGAAGTACTAAAGCAACTGCTAAGTTGAAAAGATATAAGTGAAGCACATAGAGTATTCTAACAAATTGTGATGAAGGTGTGTCTCTCTTATATAGGTGTGTAGAGCAAACAATGATTGTGGCAAACTGAAAGTAAAAGCAAACGACGCTCCAAGCAAAACTCATATCATGTGACGAATAAAAATATAGCTTCAAGTGACATACCGATGGATTTCAGATGAAAGAGGGGATGCCTTCCGGGGCATACCCAAGCTTAGACGCTTGAGTATCATTTAAAATATTACCTTGGGGTTCCTTGGGCATCCCCAAGCTTAGGCTCTTGCTACTCCTTATTCCTTTGTCCATCAAGATAACACCCAAAACTTGAAAACTTAAATCACACAAAACTCAACAAAACTTCGTGAGATCCGTCAGTATAAGAAACATATTGCATACTTTAAGTACTGTTATAAATTGATTCAAATTTAATAAATGCATAATAGGTACTATATTCTAACTTCTCCATGGCTTATACCCCCCGATACAAGCCATAGCGTAATCAAAACAAGCAACTATGCAAGCCAAAACAGAATCTGTTTAAAACAGAACAGTCTGTACCAACCTGTCGAGAACCTATACTTCTGTAACTCTACAAATTCTCGTAAATTAGGAAAACCTCGAAAATTTGTATATCAACACTGTGTAAAAATTTCAGATCATTATCGCGCTCCAGTAAAAAATGAAAATTCCTGTACCCGAGTCAAAAGTTTATGTTTTGTTTCAGCATCGATTCTACTCATCTTGTGAGTCATCTCAAAGGCTTTACTTGGCACAAACACTAATTTAAACACCAAAAACATAATCATTATAGAGGCAATACTCATGCTATTAAAAATAAATAGAAAGTTTAAAGCAAAAATTTAAGATAACTATTGGGTTGCCTTCCAACAAGCGCTATTGTTTCATGCCCCTAGCTAGGCATAATGCATAGTTTCAAGTATTGTCATCTTTGATCCTTAGGATGTATTGTTTAAGCTTGCAATTGAGAGTCTTTATTTCGTCCTTCAACAATCTAAGGGCATCAATCTTTTGGTCCATGATGTCAAATTTCTTATTTTGCAATACCACGTTCCCATTGGTTTTAGTGGACATGTTGTACAACCCCTTAAAATTAGCTTCCATGATGGTCTTAGTTTATTTTAATAACTCAGTTTGATGGAAGCATACCAATATGGGTGGTTCAATGGTTTCTATTTTGGGTTGTCCAAATATAATTTTCATATTATCATAGGTATCAAAAGCATTGTTCCCAAGAAAATCTTTGTCGAACATAGAATCCAAGACACGCCTATGAGAAAGAGATAAACCAACATAAAAACTTCTAAGGAGGAATTTAATGTGGCTCTTAGGATTAGCTCTTGCTTGTATTTCTAATAGTCTATCCCATGCCTCTTTAAGGGACTCATCACCTACTTTCTTAAAATCTAAGATTGGGGAACCATCTCCTAAGTAGAGAGATTGAGGCATATCTGGAGAGGAACTAGCCATGACGACGAACAAACTAGTAACAAGCAAAGATAAATATTTGTGTATTTTTGATTTTTATGAGATAAGCTAAATATAAGAGCAAATAAAAAAAAGAACAAGTGAATGAAAATTTGTGTGAAGTTACTTGGTAGTTGATAATGATATTCCTCGTAAACGGCGCCAGAAATCCTTCCTGATACTTGTGATATGCGTTGGGTTTTCCGTGAAGAGGAACGGGTAATTGCAGCACAAAGTGGGTAAGTATGTCCCTCAGTTATGAAACCAAGGTTTATCGAACCAATAGGAATATCAATTCTCAAGCGTCTTCAGCGGCTGCACACAAAGGAACAAACAACTTGAACCCAACGCGGGCAAGAGGGTTGTCAATCCCCTTGATATCTTTATTTGCAAGCAAATGAGTTGTGTAGATAATTGTTGATAAATATAAATTGCAAAATAAAATAAAAGATATATAAAGGGTAGCAAGGTAATGGTAGCGTTTGTAAATATATATAAGTGAATAGACCCGGGGGCCATAGTTTTCCCAAGCGACATCTCTCATGTAGGCAGCATACGGTGGGTAAGAAATTACTGTTGGGCAATTGATAGAAAAGCGGATAGTTATGCGATTTTCACTACAATGATCATGTGTATATAGGCATCACGTCCATAAGCAAACAGGCCGACTCCTGCCTTCACCTATTACTATTACTCCACTCATCGACCGCTACCAGCATGCATCTAGAGTATTAAGTAAAACATAGTAATGCTTGGAGAACGATGACATGATGTAGACAAAGTAAACTCAAAAAATATGAATGAACCCCATCATTTTATCGATAGTAGCAACAACACAAAGATGCATCTTGTCCCCTACTTTGTCACTGGGATATAGAAGCTCGCTATGTTGAACCTACCACAACGCACCATTCCCACTGATGAAATATCAATCTACTTGGCCAAAGCACATCAATAGATCGGAGAGCATTACGAAGCTATAATGATCATGCAATTAAGAGACAATATATAACAGAGGTATCTAAAATACTTTTCATGAATAATCTGAACATAAACCCACAATTCATCAGATCCCAACAAACACACCGCACAATACGATTACACCGGATAGATCAAAGCGAGGATGCGATGATCACTGTATTGAATATCATAAGAGAGAGAGATTGCCATCTAGGTACTAGCTATTGACCCGTAGGTCTGTGGTGAACTATTCACACATCATCAAGAGGACAACAAGGTTGATGAAGAGGCCCTCCGGGATCGATCCCCCTTCTGGCAGGGTGGCAGAACAGAGTTCCATATGGCCTCACGACGGAACAGAGACTTGCAGTGGCGGAAAAAAGGTTTCGGGACTACCTTTAGGTTTTTTTACAATATTAGAGAATTTATAGGTCGAAGAGGGACTTCATGAGGCAGCCGAGGGGGCCACCACATATCAGGGCGCGCCCTGATGTGTGGTGGGTCCCTCGTGCACCTCCCGGCCTACTTCCGAAGCTTCTAGGTCTTCTTATAGTCCAGAAAAAATCATCAAAAAGTTTTGTGGCAATTGGACTTCGTTTGATACTATAAACCTGAAGAGGCCAAAACATGCAGGAAACAGCAACTGGCACTGGGCACTGGGTCAATAGGTTAGTGCTCAAAAATATTATAAATTGGTAAATAAAGACCCAAGAAGTATCCTAGAATAATAACATATCAGCATGGGACAATCAAAAATTATAGATACATTGGAGACGTATTAGTGATATGTATCAATAAGTATGTGACTTATTTGTGAGACTATATATTTTATGGTGATTGTTCTAATAGTCCCTTGTTGTTAAGGTTATGCGGACACAAATCCTTTACTAGTATACGATTCGGTTGATGTCTACGTTTCACAAGTCATGTGCATAGAGATGCTAAACTGATAGTATGGACTCGGGGATTGAGATCACCGAGTCGGACAGACCCACTTTGTGATACAGCGAGATAATGTCTTCTGTTAGTCTGAAGTACAATGTATATGCCATGTCCTAGACCTGAGCTCCTCACATGTTCTCGGGATGAGGATCGACCTACTTAGGGTGTATCAAATGCTACTTCGTAACTGGGTAGTTATGAATGTAGCTTTCGGGTGAGTCGTGAGACATGCCGCGAGACATGGTTGACTAAGTTGGGATTTGCCCGTCCGTGAGGAGAGATATTCTCTGGGCCCTCTCGTGTGATCAGATTCAAAAAGAATGGCCATGCGACATGGGTTAAGTTTTAACCCAGTTCGAGAATCTGCATCACGGTTTTGAGAAGAGATGTCGAGCTACCACAAGGGTGACAAGTACTCGCCTTGAGCTCTACAACCTATATCATGAGGCAAAAGGAATGTTGTATATGACACACTGTCGATGTTCGTCTAACGACTTTGCGCACACATGGGAGTTGGCACGTTCTTCTAGGAGCCGCTACCGACTATCGACTCGGGTCGTGTCCATGTGTACGTGAACCTATAGGGTCGCACACTTAAGGGATTATAGCCCATTCAGATTGGATCCGAATGGAAAATGGGACTAGACTTGCCGTGGACCTCAAGTGTTGAGCCCACCTCAGAGGTCTATATAAAGGGGAGTGGTCACACCTTTCAGGGGTGATCCTTTTCTCCCCTCAACAGCCACCGCCACTCCCCACGCCACCATGCCGTGCGATCGGACCTAGCAGTCCGCCGCCGATGTTGCCCCCGTACGTGTGGATACCTTGGAGGCATCGCATCAGTGGTGCTTGGATGAACTGTTTGAGGGATCCGCAAGGAGCTGCTCATGGGAGATCACTATTCGTGGGAGATCGCCTACACAAGGAGGAGACGAATCGGCTGATCGACTACACGCATCACCAACTCTACTTCCGCTGCGATGACTGCGCGTCTAGTGGTAAACTCGATCCCGTGATCTATTTCTAGCAGCAGGTTCTTGGATGTGCAGTAGAAAATTTTATTTGGCGCTAGCGTAGCGTACTGCGTGTTCCAATATTTTGGTCCAGAAAAAATCATAAAAAAGTTTCGTGGCAATTGGACTTCGTTTGGTGCTGTAAACCTGAAAAGTGAAAAACATGCAGAAAACTACAACTGGCACTGGGCACTAGGTCAATAGGTTAGTGCTCAAAAATATTATAAATTGGTAAATAATGTCGGGCCATTGGGATAAGGGGTACCCAGGCCTATCTGCCTGGGGCCCACGTCACGTCACGGGGCCGGGGCCCGGAGAGACTCACCCCAACGGCGCCGCAAAGAAGGGCTTCATGGTGGCCCCCGCCTCATGAGGCATCCCACCGGAGGCTCCCCAGTCAGCGCCGGAAGGAGGCCTCGTGAGGTCGCCCCTTGGGGAGCCCCCGCAAGACGCAAGTCCCCAGCGTCCCGACAGGGGCGCGCGGCCTGGCCTGCTCTCAGGGCGGTGCGCACCCTACCCAGCGTCGTCCGGGTCCGCGGGAGGAAGGCTTTCCTCTTTGGTGCTAAGGGAGCAGGGCCAGCTCGCCGGTTCCCGAAGCGGCGCCCAAAGGTTTCCCTTTTGGTGATAGACGGTCAAAGCTGGGGCTCGCCAAGACGGAAGTCATCCCCGAGCCCACCAGTGCGTCACGGAGGGAGGCTTTGGCAGGCGGAGCCACTTTTGTCAGGATAGACCACTGTCTTGTCCCCTTTCAAACCGCCGTTTGTGGCAACCCTTCCCGTCGGATATTTTCGTGGAAGAGGGCCGAGGCCAAGTATAAAGGGAGGAGGCAACAATCGTAGAGGGGACATTGTATTCCCTTGCTACCACTACACAATTAAGACAAGCAGGAGAAGGGTTTTACACCGCAAGGTGGCCCGAACCTGGGTAGATCGTGTGTTCATTGTTCCTTCCAACCAAGCTCAAGCACGACTGATGTCTACTACACAACTTGTTCTTGAAGACTCGTGTTGGGACTCCAAGCGCAGAGTTTTGTAGGCCAGTAGCAAAATTCCCTCAAGTGGATGACCTAAGGTTTATCAATCCGTGGGAGGCGTAGGATGAAGATGGTCTCTCTGAAACAACCCTGCAACCAAATAAGAAAAAGTCTCTTGTGTCCCCAACACACCAAATACAATGTTAAATTGTATAGGTGCACTAGTTCGGCGAAGAGATGGTGATACAAGTGTAGTAATCATAGTATGTATTGATTTTTGTAATAGTAACAATAAAAAACATCAAGGTAACAAGTAATAAAACTGGGCACAAACGGTATTGCAATGCTTGAAAACAAGGCCTAGGTTCCATACTTTCGCTAGTGCAATCTCTTAACAATGTTAATATAATTGGATCACAAAACCATCCCTCAACGTGCAACGAAGAATCACTACAAAGTTCTTATCTGGCGGAGAACATAGAAGAAATTTTTTGTACGGTACGAAACCACCTTAAAGTTATCCTTTCCGATCGATCTATCTAAGAGTTCGTACTCAAATAACAGCATATGATACGCATCAACCAACTCTAATGTACCTAGATACTCCAATGTCCCCACAAGTATCCATGAGTTAATTATACGATACGCATCAAACAATTTCAGAACCATAATACTCAATCCAACACAAAGAACCTCAAAGAGTGCCCCAAGATTTCAACCGGAGAAAGTAGGACGAAAACGTGCATCAACCCCTATGCATAGATTACCCCAATGTCACCTTGGGAATCCGCGAGTTGAGTGCCAAGACATAGATCGAGTGCTCTCAAATCCATAAAAGTATTCAATCCGGTAATAGCGAAATCTCAAAGGGAAAACTCAATTAATCACAACAAGTTAGAGAGGGAAAAACACCATATGATCCAACTATATTAACAAAGCCCGCGATACATTAAGATCGTGCCAAATCAAGAACACGAGAGAGAGAGAGATTAAACACATAGCTACAGGTACGAACCCTCAGCCCTGAAGGTGGACTAGTCCCTCCTCATCATGGAGACCATAGGGATGATGAAGATGGCCTCCCGTGATGATTCCCCCCTCCGACAGGGTGCCGAAACGGGGTCTAGATTGGTTTTTCGTGGCTACAGAGGCTTGCGGCGGCGGAACTTCTCATCTAGGGTTATTTCTGGGGGTTTCTGAACATGTATGATTTTTGGGCGTCGGTTTCACGCGAAGATGGGCCACGAGGGGCCCACAATACACCAGGGCGCGCGGGAGGGGGCTGACGCGCCCTGGTGGGTTGTGGCCACCTCGTGGCTCTTCTGGCCCTCCCACGAAGCTTCTAGTGCCTCTTTTATTCGAAAAAAATCGGCAAAAAAGTTTCGTTGCATTTGGAGAACTTTTATTTCTGCACAAAAAACAACACCACGGTAGTTCTGCTGAAAAGAGCGTCAGTCCGGGTTAGTTCTATGCAAATCATACCAAAACTATATAAAATTGTTGTAAATATGGCATGAATACTTCATAAATTATAGATACGTTGGAGACGTATCAGCATCCCCAAGCTTAATTCCTACTCGTCCACGAGTAGGTAAATGATAAAAGAAAATAATTTATGAAGTGTGAATGCTAGCATACTGCATAAGTTTGATCAATGATAATTTCAACCACTTTTCCTAGCATCATAACAACAACTCTTTCTCATAAAACTCATCATGATAAAGTAGCAACCAATTCACATGTTATGGTTCAAACAATGAATTCTCTTGAAACTTAACAACCTATGTTCTTAGTCACCAAACAATTGCAATTCAACTTATTCTCAACAAAGTCTAAGTAAGAGCTCCACATACTCAAGCATCATATAGTCTACTATGATTGCTAGTACTCAAAGCATATTTTTAGAACAAATGGCATCAATCGAACACAGAGAAAGATAGGGGCTTAATGTTTCGCCTCCCAACTCATTTATCATAGAGATAATTGTCAACAATAATAATTCATGATCAAATATATTTGACTGGCCATATGTGCCTAGATCTTTCCCCACCACATGATGCTTGCCAACTAGAGAATAATTGAGGTTGAAATGAGAATGCATACTATTGACTCTTGCATAAAAGTAAATACTAAAAGGTAAAAGATAGGCACTTCGTAGAGGGAAGCAGAGGTTGTCATGCGCTTTTTGGTTTTGTATGCACAATCCGTTAATGCAAAAGAACGTCACGTTATATTGCCCCTTATGATAGCAACCTTTATTATGCAGTCCGTCGCTTTTATTACTTTGCCATAACAAGTTCGTACAACGGTCAATTTTCTCTTACACTAAATGATCAAACACATTTAGAAGCAATTTTTATTGCCTTTTTCCACCGATGACAACTTACTTGAAGGATCTTATTCAATCCATAGGTAAGTATGGTGGACACTCATGGCAAGAAACTGTGTTTAAGGATTTTTTTGATGCACAAGTAGTATCTCTACTTAGTACAAATTTTTGGCTAGCAAAAGATCCTAAGCAATCACCACATGTTGGAGGATCCATAACAATATAACTTCTATGCAAATATACACAACCATAACTCATTACATTGTCTTCCTTGTCCAACTTCAACTAATTTTCTCATGTTTGAAAATAATTAATGGGTATTCACAATCATAGAAGATGTCCAAGATAATATATTTGTATGTGAAAGTTCTCTTCCTTATACCAATCATTCACGAATTGCTTGTATGACCAATATTGTGATTGTCAAGCTTCAAAAGATTTCACTTTCTAAACCCAATATGAAGCTACTACTAGGCATGATATGAACATATAATTTCAATTTCATGGTATTCAATTCATTCAACAATTTACTCATAGGATATAAGTGAAGCACATGAGTAAATGACAAGCTACTCCAAAAAGATATAAGTGAAGATCAAGCGAGTAGTTAAGTAAATGGGTAGCCATTTGAGAACTCTCTCTCATCCAAAAACTTTCAGATCTAAGTATTTTATTAAAACATCAAACTAAATAAAAATTCATTCCAAGAATACCACATATCATGTGGACAAATAAAAATTTAGGCTCAACATAGGCTAACCGATATTTGTTTGATGAAGAGAGGTGGGATGCGTAGCATCCCCAAGCTTAGATGCTTGAGACTTCTTGAAATATTTACTTGGAGTGCCTTGGTCATCCCCAAGCTTGAGCTTTTGTATCTCGTCCAATCCTCTCATATCCCGGTTTCACCTAAGTGTCAAAAACTTCATCCACACAAAACTCAATAAGAACTCGTGAGATAGGTTAGTACACGTCAGAACAAATCAACCCTTCATGTACTGCCAAGACAAGTTGCACAATAATTTTCAAACATCATCTACTGTTTACTATCATTTCCACAATTTATATCTACCAATATAGGCTACGGAAACTATAGGATAAGTAGATAACAAAACTATGACAGCAATCTGTCCAAACAGAATAGTCTGTAGCAATGTATGAAAACAGTGTACTTATGTAACTCAAAAAATTATAAAACTTTAGGAAGTGATAAAAAAATTATATGAAAACACTGTATAAAAATTTCAGAAACTTTCCACGTTCCAGTAAAATATGAAAATTCAAACACTACAGAAAATGTTTCTGTTTTTACACAGCACACATCAAACATGCAATGCAAGCATCCTAAGGCAATTCTTGGAACTTTTTATTGAAAAAAATATTATAAATAACATATAACAGAGAACGAAACAATTAAAATGATGCTCCAAGCAAAACACATATTATGTGTCAAATAAAAATATAGCCCCAAGTAAGGTTACCGATAATGTTGGAGACGAAAGAGGGGATGCCTTTCGGGGCATCCTCAAGCTTAGTTGCTTGGATCTTCCTTGAATATTACCTTGGGGTGCCTTGGGAATCCCCAAGCTTAGTTTCTTTTCACTCCTTCTTCTCCTCATATCGATATCTCACCCAAAACTTGAAAACTTCAATCACACAAAACTTAACGGAACTTCGTGAGATGGGTTAGTATAATAAATAAAGATCATTCACTTAGGTACTGTCAATACAAGATTCATAATTGTTCTCACATAACACCTATATTATTATACCATTTCCATAATTTATATCACTGAATATAAGCTATGGGAACACTAAAACAAGCAAACTATGCATGCAAAACAGAATCTGTCAAAAACAGAACATGCTGTAAAGATCTGTAGTATAACCATACTTCCATGCCTATAAAAATTCTGAAAATTTGGACAACCTGAAGAATTTGTATCTAAACACTGTGTAAAAATTTCATATCATTATCATGCTCCATTAAAAAATGAAAATTCCTGTACTGGAGTTAAAAGTTTCTGTTTTGGTTCAGCATCAATTCTACTCATCTTGTGAGTCATCCCAAAGGCTTTACTTGGCACTTTATTGAAATAAAAGACACAAAACATGATTAATACAGTAGCTTAATCATGTGAACATATAAAAAAAGAAATTAAAAGTGTTGGGTTGTCTCCCAACAAGCGCTTTTCTTTAATGCCTTTTTAGCTAGGCATGATGATTTCAATGATGCTCACATAGGAATGATAATTGAAACATGCAAGAGAGCATCATGAATCTCATGACAAGAACATTTAAGTCTAACCCACTTCCTATGCATAGGGATTTTGTGAGCAAACAATTTATGGGAGCAAGAATGAACTAGCATAGGAAGGCAAAACAAGCATAACCTCAAAACTTTGAACACATAGAGAGGAAAGTTGATATTATTGCAATTCCTACAAGCATATGTTCCTCCCTCATAATAATTTTCAGTAGCATCATGAAGTAATTTCACAATATAACTATCACATAAAGCATTCTTTTCATTATCTACAATCATGGAAAATTTATTACTCTCCACATAAGCATATTTCTTCTCATTCATAATAGTGGGAGCAAACTCAACAAAATAACTATCATGAGATACTTGATTGACATAACCACATTGAATATTAAAATCATGATAACAAGTTTCATGGTTTTCATTACTCTTTATAGCATACATGTCATCACAATAATCATCATAGATAGGATGCATGCCATCATCATAATAAATTTGCTCATCAAAACTTGGGGGACTAAAAATATCATCTTCATCAAACATAGCATCCCCAAGCTTGTGGCTTTGCATATCATTAGTGTCATGGATATTCAGAGAATTCATACTAGCAACATTGCAATCATGCTCATCATTCAAGGAATTCTCATCAACTATTTTTATAATTTCGTCCTCTACCAATTAAGCACAATTTTCTGAATCCTTATTTTTGTGAAAGACTTTATAAAGACGAAACAAATGATGCAACCTCAACGCCATTTTTTTGTAGTTTTATTTTATAAACCAAACTAGTGATAAAACAAGAAACTGAAAGATTCAATTGCAAGATCTAAAGATATACCTTCAAGCACTCACCTCCCCAGCAACGGTGCCAGAAAAGAGCTTGATGTCTACTACACAACTTGTTCTTGTAGACTCGTGTTGGGCCTCCAAGCGCAGAGTTTTGTAGGACAGTAGCAAAATTCCCTCAAGTGGATGACCTAAGGTTTATCAATCCGTGGGAGGCGTAGGATGAAGATTGTCTCTCTGAAACAACCCTGCAACCAAATAAGAAAAAGTCTCTTGTGTCCCCAACACACCAAATACAATGGTAAATTGTATAGGTGCACTAGTTTGGCGAAGAGATGGTGATACAAGTGTAGTAATGATAGTAGGTATTGATTTTTGTAATAGTGACAATAAAAAACATCAAGGTAGCAAGTAACAAAAGTGGGCACAAACGGTATTGCAATGCTTGAAAACAAGGCCTAGGTTCCATACTTTTGATAGTGTAATCTCTCAACAATGTTAATATAATTGGATCACATAACCATCCCTCAACGTGCAACGAAGAATCACTACAAAGTTCTTATCTAGCAGAGAACATAAGAAGAAATTGTTTGTAGGGTACGAAACCACCTTAAAGTTATCCTTTCCGATCGATCTATCTAAGAGTTTGTACTAAAATAACACCATATGATACGCATCAACCAACTCTAATGTCACCTAGATACTCCAATGTCACCACAAGTATTCATGAGTTAATTATACGATACACATCGAACAATTTCAGATTCATAATACTCAATCCAACACAAAGAACCTCAAAGAGTGCCCCAAGATTTCTACCGGAGAAAGTAGGAAAAAATAGTGCATCAACCCCTATGCATAGATTACCCCAATGTCACCTCGGGAATCCGCGAGTTGAGTGCCAAGACATAGATCAAGTTCTCTCAAATCCATAAAAGTATTCAGTCCGGTAATAACGAAATCTCAAAGGGAAAACTCAATTCATCACAACAAGATAGAGAGGGGAAAACACATATGATCCAACTATATTAACAAAGCCCGCGATACATCAAGATCGTGCCAAATCAAGAACACGAGAGAGAGTGATTAAACACATAGCTACAGGTACAAACCCTCAGCCCCGACGGTGGACTACTCCCTCCTCATCATGGAGACCGTAGGGATGATGAAGATGGCCTCTGGTGATGATTTCCCCCTCCGACAGGGTGCCGGAATGGGGTCTAGATTGGTTTTTCGTGGCTACAGAGGCTTGCGGCGGCAGAATTTCTCATCTAGGGTTATTTTGGGGGTTTCTGAATATATATGATTTTTGGGCGTTGGTTTCACGCGAAGATGGACCATGAGGGGCCCACGGGACACCAGGGTGCGCCGGAGGGGGCCGGCGCGCCCTGGTGGGTTGTGGCCACCTCTCGGCTCTTCTGGCCCTCCCACGAAGCTTCTAGTGCCTTTTTTATTCCAAAAAAATCATCAAAAAGTTTCGTTGCATTTGGAGAACTTTTATTTCTGCACAAAAAACAACACCACGGTAGTTCTGCTGAAAACAACGTCAGTCCGGGTTAGTTCTATGCAAATCATACCAAAACTATATAAAATTGTTGTAAATATGGCATGAATACTTCATAAATTATAGATACGTTGGAGACGTATCAACATTAGAGCATCGCTGTAGGATAGGGAGAGTAAGCGAGGTTGGAGACCCGGTGTACCCTAGAGTTCGAACCTCTCTTGGGTCCCCGGAGCCCCAATTCCGACATTTGGCGCGCCAGGTAGGGTTGCGCCGCCGCTCTTCAGCTCCGTCTCGGCTCTGTCCTCGCCGACCCCATGGCCGAAGGACATCGATTACGTGTCGAGCACCGAGTGGCTCGGGTCGTACAGACCACGCCCACGGGCCGTGACGGCCGCCGCCACTCCGCCGGCGCCGAAGCCGTCGCCATTAACCCCGCTGCGCACGAGCAACAAGACTTCTACATGCACCCTTGAGTGCAGAGGGACGGCCGCTCCGCCACGGCCTCCTCCTCCCACACTCGCCTCGAGCACATGAACGCGCAGGCCGCGTTGCTCATGGCACGCGAACTGCTCCGCTACCACCCGGCAGACGCCGGCTACGACGCCTGGCTGGGCCGCATCACCGAGCTTGTCACTTTTGCCGGAGAAGCCCCGGCGCCCTCTCGCTCGCTCTACCCCCACCGTCGCGGGTCGGGGACGTGGCGCATGGAGCGCCGCCGCCACCTCCACGTGCGACAAGCCGGCCGAGCCTCGGCGCGATGCGCGCCCGTGCGACCCGCCCTGTGAGGCACCTCCGCCGACACAGGACGAAGCGAGCTGCCAGATCATCTATCGCACGCCACCAGACGCGCGGGTGATCCTCGAGCAGCAGTGCTAGCACCAAGACAGGATCGTCCAGGATGTCGCGGCCGCAGGACGCCAGAACCGAGCCGCCCTTACGCATGGCGTCCCCACCAGCACAGTGGGCTGTCGGGCGTTCACTCGCGAGCTGTTGTGGGTGGTTTGGCATGTCAAGTTCAAATCTGAGCTGCCCCCACGCTACGATGGGGGTCTTGACCCCACGGAGTTCCTCCAGCTCTACGCGCTGAGCATCGAGGCGCTGAACGGCAACGACAAGGTCATGGCGAACTGGTTCCCCATGGCCCTCAAGGATGGCGCGCGTTCCTGGCTCATGAACCTGCCCGAGGAGTCGATCTCTTCTTGGAGCCAGCTTTGTGAGCTGTTCGTCGCCAATTTCAAGGACAGGCATGACCGCCCGCTCTCCGTCAACAACCTGCGGCGCGTGAAGCAGCGCCCTGGAGAGACCTTGCACAAGTACATCCAATGCTTCATCCAGGTGCGCCACAAGATCCGGCTCTCTAAGGACAAAGCTATCATCATGGCGTTCACCAGTGGCATCAAGGACGTCCGGATGTGTGAAAAGCTCGCCATCAACGATGGACTCAGCTAGGCTCTGGAACTCTTCAACCTTGCCGACAAATGCGCCAAGGCTGAGGAGGGTCACCTCTTCGTCCACGCTGACCCCGACGCTGCACCGGACGACGGCAAAGCAAAGGCCAAGGAGGTAAAGCGCAAAGCCCTGGCCGTTCTGGCGACGGAGCCCGAGCAAAAGCGCGGTCGCGACCGCGACATGCCCGAGAAGGACCGTCGCCCGTTCTGCATCTACCACGACTTGCACATGCACAACATCGAGGACTGTCAGGAGATCAAGTCCCTCCGTGACGAGCGCGTGGGGCGACGTCCGGAACGCAGCGATCCCAGCGCAGGCCACGGAGGCGGCCGCGGCAGAGGAAAGTGGGACGGTCACGGCATCAACCCTCACCGAGGCTGGCGCAAGAAGCCTCACGAGGACAACTGGCATGGACGGCCTCGCGAGGACGCCTGGCGCGAACAACCTCGTGAGGCGCGCCCTCAGGACAACGCTGCTCGCCCGCCGCTGCCCCCACCACCCAGAAAGAACGACGACGCCCAGCGGGATGAGGGGGCTGGGGGCCACCAGGAGCCTCGCGGGATAGACTGCATCCTTGGTGGAGCCCACACCCCAGCGTCCAACCGCTTGTTCAAGCGGTTCTCCCGCGAGGTGAACGCGGCCCTCCCGAAGCCGGAGGCCACTCGGCCCCTCAAGTGGTCGCAGTACGCCATCTCCTTTGACGCAAGGGACGACCTCAAGTCCACAGCAGCAGCCAGTGCGCTCCCGATGCTGTGCTCTCCCACCATCAGCAACGTCATGGTCACTAAGACACTCATCGACGGACCGGGGTGCGGGCTTCAACGTGCTCTCCGTGGAAACCTTCGAGATGCTTCAAGTGCCTTACGATCAGTTGACTCCGACGAGTCCGTTCTCGGGGGTGACGGAAGGCTCCATCGTCCCCCTGGGGCAGGTCCGCCTCCCAGTCACCTTCGGTTCGCTTGACAACTATCACACCCAGCTCATCGACTTCAGTGTGGCACACATCGGCCTTCCGTACAACACAATCATGGGCTACCCGGCGCTGGCCAAGTTCATGGCGGCGACTCATCACGGCTACAACGTCCTCAGGATGCCGGGCTGCAGCGGTGTCATCACCATCGCCTGCGACGAGAAGGACGCGGTCTGCTCCCTCGAGCGTGCCTACAAAGCAGTTGCGGTCGGGTATTCCGATGACAAGGGAAATGCCAAGCCCCGCTAGGCCGTGCGCCCAAAGAAGAAGTAGCTAATGCCCGCCCAAGGCCAGCCCGAGGCAAGGCGTGCGGCGCCCAGCGGCAGTGTCGTGAACCTTGCGCCCGTCGCCAGCGCTTGCCTCCCTCCAGCATAGGAAGGCGCGCCCAGCACCACCCGCCGGCCAGACTCGGGGGCTTCCATATGGAAGGCCACTGACCTTACCCGTGTGACGAGTGGGGTGCTCGGGCACAACTTGGAGGCGTGCTTCCAAGCGCGCCCCCGCAAACGGAGGGTGCAGCTCCAGGAACCGGGGGCGCAGGAGTTCATCGCCCGGGAAATCGGTAGGCCGCGGGAAGCTCGTGCAATGCGTGACATGCCTTCATCGGTGCGGCCTGACGGGTTGGCATCAGTTCCCGGGGATCACGTCAAGGTACGCATGTGCGTCGACATCGCACGGCTCAACGACACCAGTTCGAGGGGCATGTTCCTGCCGCCGCAGGCCGGGCAAGGCCGGGGCAGCACCGACGGCCACGCACACGTGCCCTTCGGCCTGAGGAACACTGGCACCAACTACCAGAGACTCATGCGGCTCGCGATGGTGCCTCGCGAGGCACTGACTCCTCGGTGGCCCCCGAGGACTCGGGAGCCCCCTGGTCCCTAGGGGATGGACTCCCGCGACACACTTCGCCGAGCAGCCGGCCGCTTCTGCAGCAACACACTCGCCAGGTGACTTTTTGGTCATTTAAAATCTAAAGTGCCCTTCGGGCTGCGTTATACTCGAGCGTGCAAGGGTTTCCCCCTTGTGGCCTCCGCAACTTTTTGGTCGTGTAACGAACTTGGTTGTCCTTTAATGAATTCGAGACAAGTCTTGCGCGTGCTGCCTCGTCACCGCCTGCATTGGCTGCACCCTCGCGACCCCTCCTTTCGACCGTTTCATGATCGGGACAGGATACGACGTCTGTGCTCGGGTTCGTCCCTGCAGTGTTGAAAAATCCAAACGATCGAGCTCTGTCTCGCGGGCTTGCCTTCGTGCACGTCACCTCACATGGTCCTTGGTGTTTTGCCCGTCTCATGGAACCACCGAAGGGAGACGAACGATGGCGCGGCCCGATATTGCATAACTGCTAGTGAGGTGTTTTTCCACCTCGGGTGCTACACTTCAGGCATTTCCTCCTCTGATCATCGCATGAGGGAACTTGACATGGCATCTGTGCTCGGGTTCATCCCTGCAGTGTCGCTAAACCCTAGTGACCGAGCTCTGTCTGGCGGGCCAGGCCCTCACACGTCACCTCACTAGGTCCTCGGTGTACAACCCCTTCATACGATGGCCTCAGGACGACCGCCAGACACGCGTCACCCCGGTATCCCAGGATTGCATAAGGGCCCAACCACCCGGAATGGACTAGGCGCAAATGCCTGAAGATGGAGGAAGGAATTCCTAAGCCTAGTGCCTGGAATGTCCGACCCCTCCTTATCGCCGCCCATGACCCTCTCGCATAATAATGAGGTTGGGGCTGTACACGCCCCGGAGCCCCCAGGAGCGCCACCCTGTGGCCTCACGAGGGCTCCCGCCCATGCCCAAGTGGAAGCCCCATGCTCCGCGCTGGTTGAGTGACTGTCAAATCGTGACTATGCCCACGCCTAGTGGAAGCCCCAAGAGTTAGTTGAGATTAAAATCCAACTCGATGAATCTTCGAAGAAAGGTTTCATCCGTCCTAGTTCTTCTCCATGGGCTTGTCCTGTCCTCTTCGTCAATAAAAAGGATGGTACATATCGAATGGTTGTCAATTATCGACCGATTAATCTGGTCACGATAAAGAACAAATACCCGCTCCCCAAGATCAATGATCTATATGATCAGCTCGCTGGATGCGCAGTCTTTTCCAAGATGGACTTGAGATTAGGTTATCATCAAATCAAAATCAGGAACGGGGACATTCCAAGGATGGCTTTCGTCACTCGTTATGGCCAGTACGAGTACACTGTCATGTCCTTCGGTCTAGCCAATGCCCCAGCCACCTTCTCCCGCTTAATGAATTTGATCTTCATGGAGTATTTGGACAAATTCGTTGTGGTTTACCTCGATGATATCCTCATTTACTCGAAGAACGAACAAGAACATGTTGAGCATCGTAGGCTGGTATTGATGAAACTTCGAGAGCACCGTCTTTACGCCTAATTCTCCAAGTGCGAATTCTGGTTGCTAGAAGTGACCTATCTAGGTCACGTAATCTCTACAAAAGGTATTGTTGTCAATCCCGAGAGAGTTCAAGATTGTCGCCGCCCAACCTGAAATTCCTTGATTGGACTCAACCTGAATAGGTGAAGCAAGTTAGGAGTTTCCTTGGCTTAGGGAGATATTGTCGCCGCTTCGTTGAGAACTTCTCCAAGGTTGCCAAACCTCTAACTGAAATCCTCAAGAAAGATAAGAAGTTCGAGTGGACTCCAAAGTGCGAGGAAAGTTTTCAGGAGTTGAAAAGGCTACTGACTACTGCCCCGGTACTTGTACCCCCTGATTTCACAAAGGACTTTGTTATCTACTGTGATGCTTGGCGACAAGGTCTAGGTTGCATTCTTATGCAAGATCGTCATGTGATTGCCTACGCATCTCGACAGTTGCATCCACATGAGGAGAATTATCCAACACACGATCTGGAACTTGCCGTAGTGGTCCATGCACTTGTCACTTGGAGACATTACCTTCTAGGTAATCATTGCAAAATATACACTGATCACCAGAGTATCAAGTATATATTCACCCAATCGGATTTGAATCTCAGGCAAAGACTTAGGAATATCTTATACACCAGGCAAAGCCAATGTCATGGCTGATGCACTAAGTCGTAAATCCTATTGTAACAACCTCATGTTGCTACAAGGTCAACCACTTCTCCATGAGGAATTTTGTAAGTTAAATCTTCACATTGTTCCTCGAGGATTCCTTTCTACTTTGGTCGCGAAACTGACGGAGGATCAGATCATCGCTGCCCAGAAGCAGGATACGGGAATTTCCCGGATCAAGAGCAACATTGGCAAGGGAGTTGCTCGTCCCTTCTCGGTAGATGATCAAGGTGTTGTATTATTTGAGAATAGCTTGGTGGTTCCCAAGAAGATACAACTTCGAGAGCTGATCCTTAAGGAAGCTCATGAATCTCCTCTCACGATTCATCCCGGCAGTACTAAGATGTATCAGGACCTACGCCAGAGGTTCTGGTGGACCCGGATGAAGAGATAAATCGCCCAGTTCATTGTCGTCACGTTAAGGCAGAGCATCAAAGGCTTGCTGGTACTCTTATGACCCGCTTTTGCGCGGGTGAGGATAACTGGCTAGCTCAACGAGGCCATAACCCTAAAGACCCCGGCACCTCCGAAGTCCGAGATGGAAATGGGAAATCACGACGTAACAAAAACAAATGCCGGCACAACAACGGCCATGCTAAGGACACGGCCGCTAATGCTGGTTTCCGCAACCCAAAATCCGGACAGCGGAAGAAACCTTCTAAAGGAAATCGAGACGGACCTACCACGCTAGACAAAATCATGGATAGGTCCTGCCAGATCCACGGCACCCAAGACAAGACTGCTACTCATACCAACCGTAATTGTTGGGTATTCAAACAAGCTGGCAAACTCGCAGCCGAGGAGCAAGGCAAGGGCCCAGGCAAAAACTGTGAACATGATATATGCCACTCACATACCAAAAAAGGAGAGGAAGCGCGCCCTTCGGGAGGTCTACGCTGTAGAGCCCGTAGCCCCGAAGTATAACCCATGGTTGGCTTGCCCGATCACCTTCGACCGACGGGACTAGCTGACCAGTATCCGTCACGAAGGTTCGGCAGCCCTCGTCCTAGACCCCATTATCGATGGGTATCACCTCACTAGAGTCCTAATGGACGGAGGAAGTAGCCTTAATATGATTTACTCAGACACGGTGAAAAAGATGTGTATAGATCCGTCAAGGATCAAACCTAGCAACACTACCTTTAAAGGAGTGATCCCAGGCGTCGAAGCCCGCTGCTCGGGCACCGTGAATCTAGAAGTAGTGTTCGGCTCGCCAGACAACTTCCGCAGTGAAGACTTGATCTTCGACATTGTCCCTTTTCGCAGCGGTTATCATGCCCTACTCGGCCGCACAACATTCGCTCGCTTTAACGCCGTCCCCCACTACGCGTACCTGAAGCTCAAGATGCCCGGGACGAAGGGGGTCATTACTGTCAACGGCAACACAGAGCGCTCTCTCCAAACTGAGGAACACACAGTGGCCCTGGCAGCCGAGTTCTAGTACGACGACGATCGGTCGATGCCCAAAACAGCCATAAAGGCACGTCAGGTTAGTAAACGAGCTCGGTCTCAACCCGAACTCCCGGAATCATCTTCCGCCCAACAAAAATAGGGATATGCCCCCCACAGCACAACCCTAGTTCCCGTAAAATATTTGCCAAGAAGGCACAACTTCGCGCTGAAAATACCATTGGCACCTGTGGGGACCCACTATCAAAGGGAAAGTGTTCGGCTGGACCGAATTACTAGCAACACATGTCTTCGGACAAACCACAGGTACCATCTAGGACCTTCCAAGTGTAAAGCTCATCCACACTGTGGCGACTTCTCAAGATCTTCTTCCCAAGGTCCGTTCGCCAATAGCAATCACCTTTAAAGGAACGCAACCCCCTCGGGAGCAAAGGAGCAGACATGCGACAGGGCACATTGAGGACGTCAAGCCACCCATCGAAGACCCGGGTAAAACCTCTCCTTTGTAAACTTTATTTTCATTTCAGAATACCTGTAACAGTTGCTTCGACAGTTTGAGTTATAAGAATTGATCAGAAATAAAGACCATCCTTTACAGCCTCCTCGCTGTATTTTATGTCACATACTCTGTTCTCTACTCACCGACGCCGATAGCAAAGCAGTTCGGTACATATTACGATGTGACCGGCTAATAGACCGGGGCCTCGACTATAAAAATGGTCCCAAGCATCACCCCGGCACTATTGTTTATGTGTTCGGCGTCTCGGATGTTGCGTTATATGAATCGGTTCCAAATTATGTCTTTGGTCAATGGTTGGGTTGCCTGGCTCCTGTGTTTGCCCTCTTACGTTCCACTCGTTCGGTTCGCCTTGTCAAGTACTTCAGTGGAGAAAGCTGAAAACTGACTGTCATAATAAGCAAGAACCGGTCTGCAATCCGAGCATAAGTGTGAAACTAAAAATCGATAGAGTTTATTCCGTGTTATACGAGGGGTTTGTACGATTACAAACCATGTGATGCTGGTTTCAACCTCGGTGTATCCGAATATCACGAAACACTGGGGGCTAGTCATCAGCCCCCGCAGTCAAGCTCCTACGGCTAAGTGAAATCACTAAAGCATCATAGTCCGATTGCCTTGTTCCCCTCGGACTACCACCTTCGGGCACCGATACATTGGCTAAGGGGCACAGTGTGGAGGTAGAAACACCTCGTGTAGTATCTACATGGGGGCTGAAGCCGACGACTCGCAACTTTCAGATAAAACGGCCACATAGGAGTCAAAATAATACAAAGCTTAAAGACATGATAATCCATGCAACCACATTATAAAGCGGAACAGTCATCGGATAAATGACATAACACTCATTCATAAATTACATCCTTAGGGCATTGGGTTTCTATCGCCCGAGCACCATCCATCACGGTGGAAAAGTATTGCTCAGGGAGCCTATGCTCCTTCCCATGGGGTGGAGGCGCGGTGGCCATCTTGGTCGGCTTGAGCCTCGGCCAGTGCATCATGGTCAATCTGAGGCGCATCGTTGCACAATTTCTGTACCAAGCCAAAGTAACTGCTCGGCAACGGCTCTGCAGGCCACAGCCGGATGCAGAGGACCTTCATGGCCGGCTCCGCCATCCTGCGCAGCTCCATTAATTGTTTAATCTGCTTGCTTAGGAGGGGAGGATGCTCGGGGGCCTTAAATTGCGCCCAGAACAGCCGAGGCTCAACATCCCCATCCCGAGAGGTCAAGTATTTGTTCGCGTCCGCTGCACTCCTCGGGAGGTCCGTAAAGGCGCCTGAGGAACGCCACACCCGGGTGAGCAATGCAAACCTGTTACCACCAAATGCACCTTGTAGTAAGTACGGCTTACCATCCGCGATCGCCTTGACTTGGCGGAGTTCTTCTTCAAAGAACCGCCTATCAACTCGCTCCGCTTTGAGCTCGGATTTCAGCGTGGATAGTTCGGTGGCTTGGTCTTCGTTCTTTTGCTCAAGGGCCTCACACTTTGTGCTGACATCCTTGAGCTCCTGTTGCACCTCTGCCACCGGGGCCTCATGCTTGTCGCTCACGGCTTTTAACGCGACAGTTCGGCTGCTGCTTGTTCGGCTGCCGCCTTCTCGTCCACGGCCTCCTGCCTCACCTTTTTCAACTCGGCCTTGAGGTTCTCGACCTCCGCGGCCACAACTGTGGTAACAATGAGTAAATAACACTTAGGGATAACAATCCTGATATCTCAATCAATGAGGATAGACAATATCCTGAATGATACAATTCGGACTCACCTTGCGTCTCGTCAAATCTCTTGTTTAGGCGATCGAGCTCCTCATAGGAGCTCTTGAGCTTCCGGTTTAGCTCGGCAAGCTCCACTGCGTTGGCGGCCGCCGCCGATGACGAGGCCTACAAAACAACTTATGTGCATTAAAACTCCTGAGCTGTCGGATTCAGACCCTCAGCTAAGTACTCTCCGGAGCTCTTAGAATAATGAGGGACAAAGGGTGCCTTGAGCATCATTACTAATTTTCGGACATTTGACCCTCGGGTGGGTTTTTCAAACTCACCCAGGGCACGGGGGCTACTACACTTATAAGGATTGCATAAACTTGGTAAATTAACTTTTTCTGGAAAAAAGAGTATTACGTGGCTCACCTTGAAGCCCGTCAAGAGATCGTTGAAGGCCTCTTTCAGTCCACTATCAACGGACTGAATGCCTTGCAAAACCGCACCCATAAGGGCGCGGTGATCTTCGGCGATGGAGGAGCCGGATAAAGCTTCCTCCATCACGGCCGGCCACCCAGTCATGGGCGGCACCGGTGGTGACCTGCCAACCCTCCCTCCGGTGGGGGATTGGGCTGGCAGCTCCGGAGGCATAGAGCGCTCCGGAGATGTCCTCGGAGGGGACTGGACCGGACTTCGTCCCCCCTATTTAGTTGCCAGGAGATGTTCCTCGTCCTGGTCTTCGGCGGACGAGGTATTAACCTCAGCCATAGCGTCGTCACCCCCGCCGCCGGCGTTCGGCTCAGAAGCAGCCTGGCGCGATAACACCTCCGTGGCCTCCTTCGGGACTCAGGAGGCGTAGGATGTGACGTAGTCCCACTTTTCGCCAGGTCGGCGGGCAGAGACTCCCCGTCTGAGATTTGATCGGTGGGGAGATCACGTGGTGGGCTGCAAATTGAAAGACGTTCGCCCATTTAGCATTAAAAGCTCTATATAAGTGACCCAGAGGGTCTTCGGATTCATACCTTTGGGCTGGGGGCTTAACCCATGGGTTCCTTCGGGGAACCTTTTCAAAAGCCTCAGACTCCTTATCGGAGTCTGAGTTATCGTCGGCCAGGACTGCCTTTGTCCAGCATGTCCTCTTTGGGGCAGGAGGAGGTAGGTCCTCCGCGGCGTCCGCTGACGCCGCCCTTTTCCTTGTGAAGGGGGAGCCGCACTCCCCTTCGTCCTCGTGCTCTTCCTCGTGAGTGGAAGAGGCATGGGTCTCCTCGGACTTAGTGTCTGGAAGACCCCTTAGACGAAGACCCTCTTGGGCCTCCTTATTCTCCCCTTTCTTCTTCTTCTTCTCCTTCTCCGGCGCTGAATACGGCGCCACGAAGAGCAGCTCCATCAACAGAACCGACCGAGGGCCTTCGGGCTGCGGGGCCGGACAGCCAATTTGCACGGCCTTGCTCAGCCATTTCCGTGAAGATGAGGGAGAAGGGGTTCAGCTCTTTGTCAAAAAACAGAGCCGGAGAATTAAAGTTTTATCATACCTTGGTAGGAGGGGTTTCGGTGTCAAGATCGGTGTCCTCCTCCTCGGCCAGCTAGCTCTTCTGGGGCTTGAATAGCACTTTCCACAACTTCTCGTGGGTAGTGCGGAAGAATTGACGCACGGTGGCCGGGTCCTCGAGCTTGTAAGCCCACATTGGGGAGGCCCGGTGCTGCAGGGGAGGAGACGACGGCGGAGCATGACCTGGATCACGTTGACCAGTTCGATTTTGGCCTCAATCATCATGGAGATGCGCTTTTGCAACGATTTTACCGCTGCGTCCGACCCCCAGTCAAGGCCTTTCTTGAGCCACGAGGTTAGCCTCACGGGGGGGCCGGATCTGTACTCGGCAGGTGCCACCCAGTCCGCGCTCCTTGGTTCGGTGATGTAGAACCATTCCTTTTGTCGATAAAGGTGTCGTCCGGCCACTCGACATGGAGGAGCTTGCTGATTACCGCCCCTCCACAATCTGCATGCGCGCCCGCTACTGTCTTCGGCTTGACGTTGAACACTTTGAGCCACAGGCCGAAGTGCGGCTGTACCCGCAGGAAGGCTTCACAGAAGATGATGAACGCCGAGATGTGAATGAAGGAGTTCGGGGGGAGGTCATGGAAATCTAACCCGTAAAAGAACATGAGGCCCCTGACGAAGGGGTGGAGCGGAAAGCCCAGTCCCCGGATGAAATGGGGGACGAACACCACCCTCTCGTCCGGCTTCGGTGTGGGAACCACCTGATTCGCCTCTGGAGGGCAGTGGGCGATGTTGGCAGAGAGGTAGCCGGCACGCTTTAGCTCCCGAATGTCGTTTTCGGTGACGGAGGAGGCCTCCCATTTTCCCTTCGAGCCTGAACCAGCCATGGCCGAACTCGGAGGGAAGATTGAGGAAGAACTGGATCTGGGCTCTCGGAGCTTGGGAAGGTTGCGGAGGCAAAGGGTGCAAATTTGGAGCGTGAATAGGCCTTGGGGGTTTTCTCCCATTTATGGGGTGCCGTAATACCAATAGCCTCCCTTTTATTGCGCCGCAGGCCTCGCCACTTCCCGAAACAATCGTGCCATTATGCGCGCGTGGGATAACCCAGGGCATTAATCATATCCTGTAAGAAACGAGACACGATCTACGCGTTGATAAGACGTGCCAATGGAGAAACGGCCTCGAACCGCGAATCGAGTTTTTGTAACCGGCTCAGCGGTCGTGATAGGCCACGACCCTTCATCAGAAAGGTTGTTAGGAAATGTTGTTCACACTTTGACGTTCGGCCTTCGAGGTTAAGCGACTTATGGCGTCCGGATAACCACATGTTCGGATAACTACATGTCGTTGGCGGCTGGACTAGAGCCAGCCGATCATAAAGGGGGAAAAGAACTCACCCCGCAAGCCGGAGACTCTGATCACGCGAAGCTGCTAGTGTCATGACCCCTGGCATTGGGGGCTAGTTCGGGGGCTACTGAGGGAGTCCTGGACTAAGGGGTCCTCGGGCCGCCGGCCTATCTCTCATAGGCCGGCTTGGTGGGCCGCTCTCTGATTATTGCAGGAAGGGCCGGGATATGCGACGACCCCGTATTCTAGAAGGAAACTTCCGAAGACGCGGCGTGCACTCCAAGTCAAGATGAGGGGATCAGCGTCTTTACTTCTGGCTGGAGACTTATCATGTGTAAACCCTAGGTACCCCCGGTGTCTATATAAACCGGGGGGTTTAGATCGTAGAGGACAGACAAGCTCATCTAGGGTTTTGGCTACTTGATCTCGAGGTAGATCGACTCTGTAATCTTCGTACACATCAATACAACCAGGCAGGACGTAGGGTTTTACCTCCATAGGAGGGACCGAACCTGGGTAAACATCGTCTCCTTCGTCCCTTGTTACCCATCGATCCTAAACTCACAGCTCGGGACCCCCTACCCAAGATCCGTCGGTTTTGACACCGACACTATGGGAACCCATCTCTCCTTTAGCACCGCTTATCACCCTCAGTCAAGTGGTCAAGTCAGAAGAGTAAATCAAATTCTCGAAGATATGCTCAGACCCTGTGTTATCTCATTCGGAATGAATTGGGAGAAATGTCTTCCATTCGCCGAGTTTGCTTATAACAGTAGCTTCCAGTCTAGTCTAGGCAAAGCTCCTTTCGAAGTTTTGTATGGACGAAGATGTCGAACACCACTAAACTGGTTAGAAACCAGTGAAAGACCATTCTTTAGACCGGATATGATCCAGGACGCTGGAAAGCAAGGTCGCATCATTCGTGCGAATTTGAAAACCTCCCAATCTTGTCAAAAGAGTCAATATAACCATCGTCATAAATACATAAGTTATGAAGTTGACGAGAAGGCTTACCTTCGGGTTACGACTCTGAAGGGTACCCATCGCTTCGGTATCAAAGGCAAATTGGCTCCTCGTTACATTGGTACTTTCCGCATTCTCGTTAAACGAGGAGAAGTTGCCTACCAGTTGGAACTACCCCCGCAACTTTCTAAAGTTCATGATGTGTTTCACGTTTCTCAACTCAGGCATTGCTTCAAGGATCATGTCTGCGAAGTAGACCACGAAACACTTGATCTTCAAGATGACCTCTCATATCGATAATATCCTGTTCGTATTCTCGAAACCGAGCGCAGCACTCAACGTCGCATCATCAAGTTTCTCAAGGTTCAGTGGTCACACCATTCCGAGGATGAAGCAACCTGGGAGCGCGAAGATCGTCTTCGGCTTGAGTACCCCGCACTCTTCCCGACTACTCCTGAATCTCGGGACGAGATTCTTGTTTAGTGGGGGTGAGTTGTCACATCCCTAGTTTCTTCATGCTTGCAAATGCATTCATGCATGCATTGTTATTTTTCTTTTGAAAATGAAATGAGGAGTGATCAAGCCTCATCATTCAATTTTTTTTGTCTAAAAAGCAATATAAAAATTGTTTCAAAAGGGTCCAAGAAAATGTCCCTGGTGTTCTAATAAAATATTGGACTAACTATAAAATGCTAACCAATATTTTGGAATCATAGGAACATTTTATTTTTGGGCATTTGAGTTAATCCAAATATTATTTTCATTGGAATTATAATTGTTATATATTAAATATACCAATAATTCTGAAAGATTTTATGTGGCATTGGTTATTTTCAACTAGCTCACATGACAATTTCCAGAATTTACCAAAAATGGTTTGGAGCTTTATCTAAATCAAAACAAATGACAGAAATTAGAAAAACAGGAAATAATAAAAGGGAGGAGACTTACCTAGGCCTCCCTGCAGCACAAGCCGTCCCAGCCCAGCCCTAGCTCCCTGTTGTCTTCCTCAACGCGCGAGAAGGACGAGCCCGTGCCCAACGCCCGCGGCCACGTGCCACGGCCACGTCCTGCTTGCTGCCGTCGCCCTGGGCCGATAAGCACGCCGAGTCCCTCCCATGCATGCCTCCTCTCCTCCCCGTGCTCATCCCTTCCCCTGCCTCTCTCTCTCGCACACACATGCCCGAAGGCCGCCGTCACCGCTGCGCGCAGCCACCGCAGACTCCGGCCTCGCTGAGCCCCCCTGTCGTGTCCCCGAGCTCCCTCGCTGACCGACGCGTCTGCACATCGAAGGAATCATCGCCGGACAGCCTCCTCCATCGCCTGCGTCGCCATCTTCCCCGCCGGCAACCAGAGCTCGCCCCCGATGATTCGCGAGCCTCGATGCCTCTACGGCCTCTCCATCGCCTCCTCCGGAACCGCAGTGAGCTCGCCGTCCCTCCCCCTCTCTTCCCTTGCTCTCTCCCGCGCCGTAGCCTCGCCCCGCCACGAGCCCGAGCTTCGCCCGCCGCTCAGCTCATTGCCGGCCTCAATTCCAGTGACCCCGATCCCCCCTGTTGCCCCTACTAGATGCGGTGCTTTGCCAGCTGTGGGGACCCCGACTCATAAGTCGTGATCACCGAATGTACGTGCACAGTGATCCCAGAGATCAATGCTCACTGAACACACAGAAACTGAATAACAAGAGACTTACATCCATTACATACCGTTTTACTCAAATATGGCCTTTAAGGCCAAGTCTTCATAAACTTGCTACGGAAATCTTCAACGATAGCGTGAACCCATTCCATCTGCCTTAACCCTACATGCATTCTGACTGGGAAGCGTCCTAGCTTGTAGTACGTCACCATGGTAATCTTCATCACAACCTGGTCTTTCATGCCTGGCCAATAAAATAACCAGTGGCAAGCCAATGAGTACTTTGAATGTACTCGCAAGCAACCCATGTTTGGAACAAGGCAGTAATAATGCATGATATAGCTCTAAATAGGTAATTTTGCAGAAAGCTAATTTTGAGTGCAATGACATGATCAAATATCTTGTGTGAGCACGCATCAATAGTTGGCAGATATCCATGTGAATAAGTTACAGAAATCATCATATGCAGGGGTTGAACATCTCATGTTCTGTCAACATGTCAAGTCATCCGACTTAACTCAAGTATCCTCTTGTGACACACACACACACACTCACACCCAGTTGTAACCAATGGACGTAGCACAAGAGCAGTCATCCAGCTGTCCTTGACCGTGGACACGGCTATTCGAATAGTTTTACACTCTGCAGAGGTTGCACACTTTACCCACAAGATTCGGGAAACTCCCGTGTCAAGCCACGACTCGCGGTATTGTTCATACCCGAGTTAAGTACCCGAACAATGCCTTTCCCCTAACGATACTAAACAAAGAGTCCACTCGATTGGTACCCAGCCCTCATGATGTACATCATACGAGCCTCGCTCCAGATCATACCATCCATGAAGGGACCAACGGTGTGCCCGGTGCCTGTGAAGACAGCGCATGGTCGCCCTACCAGGCACGACCCCGTATCGAGAGTGACCACGTCACTCCCGCCACTAGTAATGCGGGCTCTCTGTCAGCACCGACCAAAGTAATCAACAAAGCCCCTTCCCATATAGGGGTAGAGTGGTTGTACATGTAAGGTTGGAATAACGGTCGCAACTTACACCAATCCCTTTTCAAAAAAACACACACACTCACTTGCTCCGATACACCACTTCTTTATCAAGTGGCTACCTAGCTCATCATCATCTCCCTCGGGCATTAGTGGCACCCGACGGGGTTTTCGAAGAGTATTTGAATTCATTTGTTTCCATCAACATGCAAATTCCCGTCCCGCTTTGCGTAGCATCTACTAAGCATCCTAACTACTTCCCACCCGCACAACCCTCATAGGAAGGTAGGGTCATGCACGATGCAAGTATCAACGGTAAAGTACCAGAGGCATCCCACCGAAGGGGGCACCGGATCAACATGATCAATTCATCGGAACAGAAAGTGCTACATGACATCCATGAAAAAGTTTCTTATCATGGTCAAAGGGTTGCTTGCCTGGCTGAGCAAAGTCTTCGAGGTTTTCACACGCTTCTCGTCCACTCCGAGCACTTCGTCTACTTCGTCAACTATCGTCGGAAACAACCGCAATAAGCAACACAACAAGCAGAGAAATAAAAGTGCTCTATAAATAGGAGATATATTTTTCTTGGACTTCTCTGGTCATAGGAAAAATATCTAAGGAGGTTACATTGGATCTGGATCAAGGGGAAGTTTTGAATGGTGGAAATGAAGGAAATGATGATCCTATAAGATGTCCACAGAAAATATTTTTGACAAAAATAGGTGAATGCACACATCATATAGGGCATCATTTTAGAAATATGTGGGAAGTGGTTTCTCTGGATTTGGAGTTGGGATGAATATACTAGAGATTTAACAAGTGGTCCCTACATAAATGAATAGCTCAATAATCTTGATTACAGAGGAAGTGCAAGGAAAAATGCTCATTAATTAGAGAATGAATTTATATCAACCTAGGAATTTGAGTCACTCCATTTGGAGTCGATTTGAATCCCCTAGGGATTTTACAAGAGGGGCATCACATAGTTCAAATTTGAATTTGAACTGGAACAATACACAAATGTGTGGTGCAAAAATATGGGAGTTGCACCAAATAATAGGTGGCATTTTTAGGAGACTGTAGAAATTTGAATCATCAAATTTGGAGCCCAAATGAATATTCTATGAATTATTTTGGTCTCTGAAGAAATAATAAAAAACCAAGAAAAGGAATATACCGGACGGCCATACTGCGCCCAGGGCGTTGGATAGGGAGTGGGCCGGCCTAGTGGCTCGGCCAGGCTGGGGACAGGTGACGTCGATGGCGCACTCGGGGAATACGTTTTCCCCGAGCGAAGGCGGCTCCGACGCCAGCCCGTTTCCACTTAAAACGGGCGGGGGCCACCCGTCAGTGGCTCAGCCCCGTTGACCGACCGACAAGCAGGCCCGCCTGGCGGGTTCGTCTCCTTCCTCCCGCCGTCTGCGATAGAGGAGGTCCCGGCGGTGGTTGCCGGCGCTACCGGCCATTTTTCCTAGTGATCTGGCCACCGGTGAGCTCGGGGCCATGCGTCGCATCCACCTGGATGCCGTTCGCCAGTCGGGGAGCACTGCAACGGCAATGCCCTGATCGGCCGCGGAGGAGACCTCCGGCCACCGTTGCCCTCAATGGCCTGGCATCTCCAGGGAGAAAGGGCGGTGTGGTGGGGCTTCGCGATGGTGGTGTGAGGGCACTAGCGTCGTCAGGGTGAGGGGAGAAGCTCGAGGGGGCTCGAATTTAAGGGGAGGCCAAGGCGGTAATGCCGGTCATGGGGAGTGGAGGTGGACATGGGAGGTTGTTCTGGGGGGTCCGGGAGGTTCGCGGGAGAGAGGAGAGGCGAAGGGAGCAGAGAGGGGGGCTAGGGGAGGCCTTAATTAGCCGCAGCACGGAGCACCATAGGCCATGTCTACGGCCATGGCTCGGACGCCGCCAGAGGCCACGGAGGTGAGCTGGGTCGTGTCTGGGGGCTTCGTGGACTAGGTATACGTCGAGGGAAGAGGAGAGAGGGAGCGGGGGAGCGCCAGGGCCTCGCGCGTGTGAGGCCGGCCACTGGCCGAGCCGGGCGGCTTCAGCACGCGCGGGAGGAGGAGAGAGAGGAGGGGGCTGACCATCTGTCGTGGTGTGGACGTCGAGGTGGGCCAGGGGGACACGGCTGGAGGTCCCGAGGCGGTCGGGAGCGTCCATTGGGCGGCGGCTACAGTGCGGGTGCGCACTGTAGCGCTCCAGAGCGCGAGCTCTGCATGCCGGGGCATGCTCTTGGCACTTTGGGCGCGTCCACACGTGTCCCGGGAATCCAGGGGAGCCCAAACAAGGCACATAAGGCCAATGGGTGCTCTGGAGGTGCCCAAAAGAAAAGTTGAGAGGGAGAGAAATGAGTGTTGTCCAGGGGGTAAAAATGGAGGTTTTACCCCTCAATCATTGAGCTATGCCCATGAGGATTTTGTTGGGGGTAGAAGAGGGCTAGGAGAGTTTGTGGTAAAAATTTGAGAGCAAGGGGAATAGTAAAAGTGGTGGAAACAGTAGCTTTTAGAAATGGCCAGAAGGTGTTTGTGCTGTGTTTGGGCTAGTAGATGGAGTCTACTTGCCATGATATTTAACAGGATCAAATGGTGGGTAGAAATGAGATGGATCACAAGGTTTGAGCTCAATAGAGAAAAGTTGATAATGCAAACTTTGTGAACCCTAGAATTCAATACAATCAGGTTTCTGTAGATCCAGTAAAGCTAAACTAATCTCCTTGATGCACCACTTTGTGTAACATCATTATTTGTTGATTGAAACATGCCCACAAAGTTTGTGGTCAATACAACAAACTTCACAATGTAAAGTTGTTCAAATATGATTCTGGATAGAGAGGGTTTTGGAATATTTTGGTGAAGCAAAACAATTGGGATTGAGATGAAACTTTTCAAGATCATCACATATGTCATGTGTGACTTGCTGGAATTTTCCTGGAATTTATTGAGAATATTTCTTATAGAAATATTTCAAAAGCTTGATTTGGAAAGAAAGGGTTTTAAGGGGTTTTGCCCATGATTTTGAACATGACCATGTGTTGAAACTCATATATATGGAAAATATATGTCCACTGAGTTTCCCTAAATTTTCTCAAATATTTTTAAAGCATTTAAATAATTTTTCCCTTTGAAAAACCATTTTCGGCCTTAAGAAAAAGCTTTTAAATAAAATAGCAAAATAATATTTAAAATTAATATTTGGTGGTTTTGGGAAGTCATATATATAGTAGGTTCCAAATAAGGTCTTTGGGGAAAAAGGATCCACCCAATTTGAGGACTTGTAGCACAAACCTCAATTCAGGGGCTTTTGAAAACCTAATTTGAATAAAACTTTTTGGCCAAAATAATATTTGATAAAAATAGTTTTGGGTAATATTCACATGGCATGATCATTGGGCAAGAAGTTTGGATCAAGGAAGATGAATATGGAGAGGAGTAGATCCTAGGAGTGCCATACACAAACAAGCAAACAAGCAACAATTCAAGCAAGCATATGCACTCAAAAGTTTTAATTGGTTCCAAATTTTGTAAATTCAAGCATAGCAAAGTGATACAAACACAGGGTGTGACAGACCTACCCCCCTTACAAGAATCTCGTCCCCGAGATTCCTAGGCTAGGTGTTGAAAAGATACGGAAATTTGGATCTGAGGTAGTCTTCACGTTCCCGTGCTGCTCCTGCTCCGGCGTGGTTTTCCTTCTGGATCTTGAAGTGCCTGATGATATGTCTTCGAGTGCATCGTTGACTTCATCTAAGGGTGAACGGGGTTCTTGCAATATGCTAGGCTTGCCTAAAGGTCAAGGGTTTGGTAAACGAGGTTCTGGCAAGGGCCTGGCTTGCGTGTGTATTCCAATGTCGGAATATGTGGTCAAGTAGTGTGTTTGTCTGCTGGTCCTGGGGTTGCTCACGCTGGTTAGTGACGTCTAGATGTCTCTCTTTAGTCTACACGGGTCAAGGTCTTGGCATAGTTTCCTGGTGACAGGGAATCATCGACTTTGTTGGAGCGGTGGATCTTCCGATGCTCATGGATCTTCAATCGTAAGGACGTCGAAGTTTGTTGGCGTAGGCTTCTCATCGACGGGGAAGTCCTTATCTTCCTTAAAACAGGAGGTCTTCCGTCGAAGGTGGTCTTCATCCTTGAAGGTGCTGAAGTGCGTCACCATAGGCTTCGCGTCGAGAACTTCTACTTGAATAAGTTGCCCAGGTATGTTCTTCATCCATCTTCGACCAATTGTCTTCGTCGTTACAGACGCGCATTTCTGGTGGATCTCTGAGTGTTTGGTCTACTGGTCTCTCCGTAGCCATTGTGGGAAGGTCTAGGCTGAGTCTCATCCCTAATACTAAGCTTAGAGACTTGGCGCCAAAACGGGTTCTACCGTGTGGGAAGGTTTTAGCGGGGTTCTAGATGAGCTGACTATTCAGAGTATAGAACAGCCATCTAATCCGCAAGGCCTGGTTCAGCAAGTAGGGTGAACTACCTTTGACAGGTGTTTCACCATGATCCAGTCAGGGTTTACACCCTAGATTGGACCAAAAAGGGGCTGGTACAAAGTCATGACAGTCGTTCCACTCCGTTCCAGGCATCTGAAGGAAGTAGGGACGTCATGCTCACCGTACACCATCAAGGTGGTGGAGTGAGGGTGCTATCAACTTCTCGGCTCCTTCCTAGTCAGGAACCGATGGGTGATCAGTTACAACAAGGGGCTCTATAATCCTCTTGATGTGCAAGGGCTTCATCATGCCTGGACGTCGATGCTTCTTGGTATAGTCTAGTTGATGTAGTTGGTAGAGGAGTGGTGGCTGACTTCTCTTGCTTCATCTTCTTCGTCGGGTTTCTCAACCGTAGTGGTTCTTCATCTTGCTTGGGTAAGAATGTCATCTGCTGCAGGGAGGGTACTTCAAGGAGTCCAACCTTTTTCAAGGTGAAGCCTTAAACTTGGGAGGCATGGTAATTGGTGTTCCTGGGGCTGATCCAAACAGGACTAAGGTGTTCCCTTTCTTATTGGGTAAATAAGTATGTCACCCCGGAGGGTAACAACCTCTTCCCCCAAGTATCACATAAACACATTGCTCATGGGATATGTGAGAGGAGTGGGCATTTGCTCCGGATGGTCACTAGTTTGGGGGTTCGTGATCCAACGTAATCTAGTTCTTCGTGTCCATCTTCCTTATGAACAGGATTGGTGGTGGTCAGGGTGGAGTATTATCCATAGTCTAATGACTGAGAGCCAAGACCTATGGTCATAATCCGACCATATTATGGCTCGGTAAAGCTTCGGGGTTTCAAGGAGCTTAGGATGTGAGTGAACGTCTAACATCTTATCCTCGAGCACAATTCTTTAGATGCCAATAGTCCTTCCTAAAAAAATCATCCTATAGCATTGAGGACATCATCTCATATAATCCATCTCCAACAACACTCATGCTAGGCATATCTCCATGGCTCTAAGAGAAGGACAACCCATACTCTTATACATACACTATAACTACTCATATATCTCCCTATGTAAAAATCCACGGGAAATCATACAAGCCGCTAAGCTTGATCATGACACTACAAATCCAAGTGTTCAGCTAATGTATCCAATGTCTAAGGTGTTGCATCCCTATGCTATGGAAACGCGTAATAAACCAATCCAAGATCTTGTTTCCTTCCTATGAATCCAATTAATCGATCCACAAATATCATCCACTATTACATGATCTGTTACTGGTACAAATCTAGCATTGATGGTGTCCCACATAACCTCCTAGAGTTCATATATAATTGGAAGGACTATTATCACAGTATATCCACGAACTTCCAATCTCATGACAAACTAAACTCCAAGGTCGAGCTTATATAGATCCTTAAATCATCCCTAACATCTCCTGATTCCTTCTACTTATCATCCACCGAGAAACATGGTATCAAGATCAAGATCATCGGACTAAATCCAAATTACTCCGAACCATGTGTTTTGATTGATCTCGAACACCTATTAGAATCACCTATTTAAATCCAAGGTTTACATCTAGTAAGAATTTCCTACTAGTTACTCCAGTTACTATTGTAATGTCATCAATCCACTATCAATATTACTTGCCATAGTCAGGTCATTTATCCACCAAAATTTTCAGCTTGTGATCACAATGGTCCTACTAAATCCAAGTTACTCAAGGGAGAAACAAGTTATGCTACTCTATCAATCTTGATCCACCAAGTTTGTCTACCAACATTAAGCCTCGTAATCGACCAAAGGGTCTCAACTACTTGCTCAAGACATCTATTATGGCTAAATCAAATCATTGTCCACAAATCGTATACCCTTAGAATGATCCTTCCTATGGCATCAAGGTTCTAGTGCTAGCGTAAGAATGAAGAATGTTTGTTCACTATGATCACTAGCTCCATAATGAACCCAATGCTAAGCAGGGGTTATTGAAGCTCAATAAGTGCTCTGGCAAAATCCGTGTATTAAACACGTGATCAGAGGCTTGTGCTGGGGGAGCTTGTGAGGTCTAGGTTGGGCTAGGGAGGGGTTTCCAATCTTGAGGGAAAAGCATAACTCTACGGGGTTGCGTCTGGTTGAGTACGTTGTAGTCGATGTCTTCGGTGTCAGTTGTTTGCCGAGGTGGATCCTTGGTGCATCTTGTCTTGCCGGTCTTCAGTTGACGAGAGGGGGGAGAGGGAAAGTAGCATAGAGGAGAGTGCCTACGGGGGTGGTACAGTGCAAGTGCAATCAAGCAAGTGCCGAGAAGGCCAAACACAAACATCAAGGTAAGGTAGGTGATATAGTCGCGCATTTGTTGCCTAGGGCAAAAGTGTGACTTATACCAAAGCACAAACAAGCAAAAACATGCAACACACAATCGTGGTTCTATCAGAACCATCATACGGACTCGACTTCGCATGGGGGATACACGACTCATCCTACCCTAGGGGTTCTCGGACTTAGTAGTCATGCTTGCTTAACGTCTTAGAGAGGAGTCTGCTTAGTCTTCTGAGTCTTCTTCAGGTGTCGCTATGTCTCTGGTTGTTGTTCATCAAAACGATCCTGGTTGCACCTGAAGAGTCCTTGACGACTTCGGGTCTGTTGAGTTGACAACGAAGGTGATTCTTCACGGCTGTTGTTGACAGGGTCTTCTGGTTTCTTTGTAATCGTGACAATGCCTCCTTGTCTTCTGAGACGTCGAGGGTTCCAGGGAGGCAATCCTTTATGCAATGACATTAACAAGGCATGGTAGAGGTGTATCCTGCCGGTCACGTTGATGATATCATCGGCACCAAGAGCGGGGGATGATGAGAACCGTTTTCCTGCTCACTATAGTGAGGCGGACCAAATGGCGAGGTTCTCATCCACCGGTGGTTACCGACACAACAACGGTAATGACAGGATTGCTCTATTAGCGATGCATATAATGATCTTGCATATCTTATGCCCTGGTCATCATAGGCCGAGGTGGCATCATCTTGGGGCAGTGTCGAGGGTGTCACCATCTCCCTAGTCTTGATGCCTTCATCCCTCGAGAAGGTATCTTAAGTTGGTATCATCTTGTCCTGGGGTCGTCAAGCTTGTGTGAATGTCTGGCAAGGTGACTTCCTTCCAGGTTACCCATGCGGATTACAAGGAATCCAGTGGTCACGGGCACAAGGGTAGTAGCGACCATTTGCAAAGTTTTGAAAAAATAGATGAGGAGAGTTAAGAGAAAGATGGTGGAAATGCTAAGGCAAAAACCTTTGCTTCCTTTGAAAATTTAGGAGAGGTGAAAAATATAGAGGTTTTGTAAGTGATTTTGAAGGGTCTAGAAAAAATGGTTTTGTCCTAACTAACGTCCATGCTAACTAAGGGCTTCCTACAGTCAGGATGGCTCTGATACCAGCTCTGTGGGGACCCCGACTCATAAGTCGTGATCACCGAATGAACGTGCACAGTGATCCCAGAGATCAATGCTCACTGAACACACAGAAACTGAATAACAAGAGTCTTACATCCGTTACATACCGTTTTACTCAAATATGCCCTTTAAGGCCAAGTCTTCATAAACTTACAGCGGAAATCTTCAACGATAGCGTGAACCCATGCCATCTGCCTTAACCCTACAGGCATTCTGACTGGGAAGCGTCCTAGCTCGCAGTACGTCACCATGGTAATCTTCTTCACAACCTGGTCTTTCATGCCTGGCCAATAAAATAACCAGTGGCAAGCCAATGAGTACTTTGAATGTACTCGCAAGCAACCCATGTTTGGAACAAGGCAGTAACAATGCATGATATAGCACTAAATAGGTACTTTTGCAGAAAGCTAATTTTGAGTGCAATGGCATGATCAAATATCTTGTGTGAGCATGCATCAACGGTTGGCAGATATCCATGTGAATAAGTTACCGATATCATCATACGCAGGGGTTGAACATCTGATGTTCAGTCATCATGTCAAGTCATCCGACTTAACTCAAGTATCCTCTTGGCACACACACACTCACACCAAGTTGTAACCAATGGACGTAGCACAAGAGCAGTCATCCAACTGTCCTTGACCGTGGACATGGCTATTCGAATAGTTTTACACTCTGCAGAGGTTGCACACTTTACCCACAAGATTTGGGAAACTCCCGTGTCAAGCCACGACTCGCGGTATTGTTCATACCCGAGGTAAGTAACCGAACAATGCCTTTCCCCTGGCGATACTAAACAAAGAGTCCACTCGATTGGTACCCAGCCCTCATGATGTACATCATACGAGCCTCACTCCAGATCATACCATCCATGAAGGGACCAACGGTGTGCCCGGTGCCTGTGAAGACAGCGCAAGGTCGCCCTACCAGGCACGACCCCGTATCGAGAGTGACCACGTCACTCCCGCCACTAGTAATGCGGGCTCTCTGTCAGCACCGACCAAAGTAATCAACAAAGCCCCTTCCCATATAGGGGTAGAGTGGTTGTACATGTAAGATTGGAATAACGATCGCAACTTACACCAATCCCTTTTCAAAAAAACACACACACTCACTTGCTCCGGTGCACCACTTCTTTATCAAGTGCCTACCTAGCTCATCATCATCTCCCTCGGGCATTAGTGGTACCTGATGGGGTTGTCGAAGAGTATTTGAATTCATTTGTTTCCATCACCATGCATATTCCCGTCCCGCTTTGCGTAGCATCTACTAAGCATCCTAACTACTTCCCACCCGCACAACCCTCATAGGAAGGTAGGGTCATGCACGATGCAAGTATCAACGGTAAAGTACCAAAGGCATCCCACCGAAGGGGGCACCGCATCAACATGATCAATTCATCGGAACAGAAAGTGCTATATGACATGCTTGAAAAGTTTCTTATCATGGTCAAAGGGCTGCTTGCCTGGCTCAGCAAAGTCTTCGAGTTCTTCACACACTTCTCGTCCACTCCGAGCACTTCGTCTACTTCGTCAACTATCGCCCAAAACAACCGCAATAACCAACACAACAAGCAGAGAAATTAAAGTGCTCTATAAATAGGAGATATATTTTTCTTGGACTTCTCTGGTCATAGGAAAAATATCCCAGGAGGTTTCATTGGATGTGGATCAAGGGGAAGTTTTGAATGGTGGAAATGAAGGAAATGATGATCCTATAAGATGTCCACAGAAAATATTTTTGACAAAAATAGGTGAATGCACCATCATATAGGGCATGATTTTAGAAATATGTGGGAAGTGGTTTCTTTGGATTTGGAGTTGGGATGAATATACTAGAGATTTAAAAAGTGGTCCCTACATAAATGAATAGCTCAATAATCTAGATTACACAAGAAGTGCAAGGAAAATTGCTCATTAATTAGAGCATGAATTTATATCAACCTCCACTCCATTTGGAGTCGATTTGAATCCCCTAGGGATTTTACAAGAGGGGCCTCACATAGTTCAAATTTGAATTTGAACTGGAACAGTACACAAATGTGTGGTGCAAAAATATGGGAGTTGCAGCAAATAATAGGTGGCATTTTTAGGAGACTGTAGAAATTTGAATCATCAAATTTGGAGCCCAAATGAATATTCTATGAATTATTTTGGTCTCTGAAGAAATAATAAAAAACCAAGAAAAGGAATATACCGGACGGCCATACTGCGCCCAGGGCGCTGGATAGGGAGTGGGCCGGCCCAGTGGCTCGGCCAGGCTGGGGACAGGTGACGTCGATGGCGCACTCGGGGAATACGTTTTCCCCGAGCGAAGGCGGTTCCGACGCCAGCCCATTTCCACTTAAAATGGGCGGGGGCCACCCGTCAGTGGCTCGGCCCCGTTGACCGACCGACACGCGGGCCCGCCTGGCAGGTTTGTCTGATTCCTCCCGCCGTCTGCGACAGAGGAGGTCCCGACGGTGGTTGCCGGCGCTACCAGCCATCGTTCCTAGTGATCTGGCCACCGGTGAGCTCGGGGCCGTGCGCCGCATACACCTGGACGCCATTCGCCAGCCGGGGAGCGCTGCAGCGGCGATGGCCTGATCGGCCGCGGAGGAGACCTCCGGCCACCATTGCCCTCAAGGGCCTGGCGTCTCCAAGAAGAAAGGGCGGCGCGGTGGGGCTTCATGATGGTGGTGTGAGGGCACCAACGTCATCAGGGTGAGGGGAGAAGCTCGAGGGGGCTCGAATTTAAGGGGAGGCCGAGGCGGCAATGCCGGTCATGGGGAGAGGAGGTGGACATGGGAGGTTGTTCTGGGGGGGTCCGGGAGGTTCGCGGGAGAGAGGAGAGGCAAGGGGAGCAGAGAGGGGGGCTAGGGGAGGCCTTAAGTAGCCGCAGCGCGGAGCACCATAGGCCATGTCTACGGCCATGGCTCGGAAGCCGCCAGAGGCCACGGAGGTGAGCGGGTCGTGTCTGGGGGCTTCGTGGACTAGGTATACGTCGAGGGAAGAGGAGAGAAGGAGCGGGGGAGCGCTAGGGCCCCGCGCGTGTGATGCCGGCCACTGGCCGAGCCGAGCGGCTTCGGCATGCACGGGAGGAGGAGAGAGAGGAGGGGGCCGACCAGCTGCCGTGGTGTGGACGTCTAGGTGGGCTAGGGGGACACGGCTGGAGGTCCCGAGGTTGTTGGGAGCGTCCATTGGGCGGCGGCTACAGTGCGGGTGCGCACTGTAGCGCGCTCCAGAGCGCGAGCTCTGCATGCCGGGGCATGCTCTTGGCACTTTGGGCGCATCCACACGTGTCCAGGGAATCCACGGGAGCTCAAACTATGCACATAAGGCCAATGGGTGCTCTGGAGGTGCCTTAGGTTAGAAGAAAAGTTGAGAGGGAGAGAAATGAGTGCAGTCCAGGGGGTAAAAATGGTGGTTTTACCCATTAATCATTGAGCTATGCCCATGAGGATTTTACTGGGGGTAGAAGAGAGCTAGGAGAGTTTGTGGTGAAAATTTGAGAGCAAGGGGAATAGTAAAAATGGTGGAAACAGTAGCTTTTAGAAATGGCCAGAAGGTGTTTGTGCTGTGTTTGGGCTAGTAGATGGAGTCTACTTGCCATGATATTTAACAGGATCAAATGGTGGGTAGAAATGAGATGGATCACAAGGTTTGAGCTCAATAGAGAAAAGTTGATAATGCAAACTTTGTGAACCCTAGAATTCAACAGAATCAGGTTTCTGTAGATCCAGTTAGGCTAAACTAATCTCCTTGATGCACCACTTTGTGTAACATCATTATTTGGGGATTGAAGCATGCCCACAAAGTTTGGGGTCAATAGGACAAACTTCACAATGTAAAGTTGTTCAAATATGATTCAGGACAGAGAGGGTTTTGGAATATTTTGGTCAAGCAAAACAATTGGGATTGAGATGAAACTTTGCAAGATCATCACATATGTCATGTGTGACTTGCTGGAATTTTCCTACAATTTATTGAGAATATTTCTTATAGAAATATTTCAAAAGCTTGATTTGCGCAGAAAGGGTTTTGAGGGGTTTTTCCCATGATTTTGAACATGACCATGTGTTGAAACTCATATATATGGAAAATATATGTCCACTGAGTTTCCCTAAATTTTCTCAAATATTTTTAAAGCATTTAAATAATTTTTCCCTACGAAAAACCATTTCTGGCCTTAAGAAAAAGCCTTTAAATAAAATAGCAAAATAATATTTAAAATTAATATTTGGTGGTTTTTTGAAGTCATATATATAGTAGGATCCAGATAAGTTCTTTGGGGAAAAAGTATCCACCCAATTTGAGGACTTGTAGCACAAACCTCAATTCAGGGGCTTTTGAAAACCTAATTTGAATAAATCCTTTTTGGCCAAAATAATATTTGATAGAAATAGTTTTGGGTAATATTCACATGGCATGATCGTTTGGCAAGAAGTTTGGATCAAGGAAGATGAATATGGAGAGGAGTAGAACCTAGGAGTGCCATACACAAACAACCAAACAAGCAAACAAGCAACAATTCAAGCAAGCATATGCACTCAAAAGTTTTAATTGGTTCCAAATTTTGTAAATCCAAGCATAGCAAAGTGATACAAACACAGGGTGTGACACTAGCTCCCTGTAGCATCCAACCGCACGCGAAATGGTGAACCACAACGCGATCCCGAGCCTCTCCGGCAAGCCTCCGCCGTTGATTTTGTCGCCGCCGGCCAAAGTCCGGTGATTGCTAATGTGGCCGGCCATTAGGACCTAATCCCCCTCCTAATTAAGCCCCACAGCTGCTGACAGTGGGCCCCTATGGTGGGTCAAACCCAGTCAACGCGGGGATTAACCCTGTGTCACTGACGTGTGGGTCCGGTCGTCAGGTTTGACTTGGACCCGTTGCCTTTGGCTGGCTGACGTCAAGATGACGTATTGCTAACGCGGTTATTAATTTCTGGGATAAAAGTAATTCAGGAAATTCTAGAAAACCCTTTAAACTTCAAAAATTCATAGAAAATAATCTGTAACTCAGATTGAAATAAATTATATATGAAATATGATCAGAAAAATCCAAAGAAACCATCTGTGCTATTTGCTTGCTTGTTAGAACAACCTAACTAGGAAAACTTGGACATTTTGTTTAAGTACAATGTGTAACTTCACATATGGAGTTTGAATTTGAACCCTAGGTTCAAACCAACTCCATCTAAACCTGTTGATGGATGCATTAACTCAAAGACAACATATTTCCATGCCATTATCATGCATCATTGTGAAGTATTTCCCATGCTTAATTTGTACCTTGTTTGATCTTGTCGATAGACTTGCGAGACGTAGTTATCGACGACATCGAAGAACAGCCGTGTTCTTCTGATCATCAGGCAAGCAACCACCTTGAGCATTTCTATACAAACCTACTCTCTCTCGCTCTTGCTCTCATTTCAATACATTAGGACAAACAATTCAATTTTTACTTGTGTTCCGGTAGCTTAACCCATTCCTTTGCATGACCTGTCACTGTCACAGTAAATAGCTGAACCAAGCAACCTTGCATACCTGGTAGATCCTTGAGCCATGTTGTGCTATAACCCTATTGTGCTTGCTATGCTTAGAGTTGTGTCAGGTTTGATTCATCGGAGTGATGAACCGGAGTGAAATGTATGTGTCTTGAAGATGAGGGTTAAGTGTTCCTGTTTTGGTAAAGGTAGCAATGAGAGGCCATGTAGAAGTACATGGTGGGTTGTCTCATTGAAACCGCTCATAGGAACTGAGTTCCGTGTTTGTGTTCCAAGACTAGCTACTACCGCACATTGGGCTACGGTAACTCGAGCTCTCTCGACCTATTAACCTACCCTGTTCTCAGTCCAGGAGTCGCAGTAGTTCAAAACGTTGATAGGTGTGGCCGGGTCTGTGAAGTGGATGAACGGCCCAATCGGGACCGACTTGGGGCCCTGCTCACAACGTTTTAAGCCATGTTGGAAACCTCGGCCGGACTTCCATTATGGGTTCCAACTCAGATAGGCGACTGCCTTGGACGTGAGTCGTTGTAAGTTAACGTCCGTGACCGACTCCCTCGCCTGGCTTCCGCTTGAAGGTTGCCAAGGTGCCTTTTTATGTGCACATGGCGATAATTGGCGGGAGCATGTGTGACAAAGTACACCCCTGCAGGGTAAACTATCTATTCGAATAGCCGCGTTCGTGGATATGGACTACATGGAAACTTGCATTGTTCATAGACAACTTTAACGGATACTCTAAAATGCTCCAGATAAGTGTGAGTGATATGGATGGCTTCTCGTAAGAAGACGAGAGAGGATCCATAGTGGTGTATTGATGTGGTGAATATGTGGACTCGTGTGTGCTCTCTCGTAAGGAGACGAGAGAGTAATGATACATTGGATACCTTGTCGTAGTCTAGTTTAGCCAAAGGTCAAAGCTGGCATTCTACAGTAAACCTCACAATCCCGTTCTTGATACATGATGCATGAGTAGATAGTTCTGATGTAAGACTTGCTGAGTACCTTGATACTCCCTATTGCTTATTTACATTTTTGCAGAGATAGACGTTGTTCACTTTATGTTTCTTCGGACGTTGACATCGACGGATTAGCTTGGAAACCCAGACAGGAGTCTGGCTCCTTTGGTAGGGTCGTTGTAGCTTTTCAGGCTCTTCCAGCAGATTTTAGTAGATGTCTATACTCAGACATGTAACTTCTGCTTTTTGTCTGTATTCTCTGAATGTTGGGTCATGTGACCCACCCTGTTTGTAACATTATACTATGTTGGCTCTTCGGAGCCTTCTAAATAAATGTTATGTTGTAGAGTTTTGTTATCATGCCATGTTGTATCTACGCATATCGTGCATATTGCATGTATGCTTGAAATGCATTGGTATGTGTGGGATTCGACACCTAGCTGTATGCCTTTAGTAGCCTTCTTTACGGGGAAATGCCTCTTTGTGCTTCCACCGAGCCTTGGTAGCTTGCTACTGCTCCGGACACATTGATTGACTGGCGCGTATCCTTCTTTGTTGTTGTGTCTGTCCCTACTGGAAAATGTCTCACAGTGTAATGGAGTCCCTGTAGCCTGCTATGACTCGTCTACGTACCGTTGATGACAGATATGTCTCACGACGTAATGGAGTCCATGTAGCTTGCTACGACTCGTCTACACACGCTGATGACCGACACCTGCATTGTTGGGTTACGTATGCCTGTCCCTGTACGGTTGTGCCACTTGGGTCTATAACTAATCATGTCGACCCGGGTTCTTTGACATATGATTGCTAGCGACATATTCATATACATGAGCCAAAAGGCGCAAGGTAAGGTGGCAGCCATGGGGATTACCGTGCATGAGGCCGCAATGTGATATGATGTGTTACATGCTAGATTCGTATGGCTTAGGATCGGGGACCCGATAGTATGTTGATAGTAGAAAAATAATAATGGAGAAACAACCAAGGAAATATGGGTTTCCCCTGAAACTTTGTGATTTGTTTTGGCAAACAGTTTCTTTGAGAATGCCATGTGCATTCACCCCATTCTGCGGTGTGTTCTGATTGGCCAGAACCCCAGCCACACGGATCGCGCATGCGCAACATAGGATGCACCATGAACGAACGGCAATCCACACTTCTCCTGTCACACCCATATGTAGTTGGGATTTTGGTTTGTACATGCACTAAATTAAGCTACCAACACAAACTCTAAAGGCATTAGTCACACACGGTTCAAGTTTACGAACCGTTTCCGATGTGGACCCTCTACCCCCCCCCCCCCTTTGTCCTCATTCGCATCATTGTATAGTTGCTCGTTCTCGACCTCGGCCTGCCCAAATTTTCGAACTCGACGACACCTGTCGCAGCCGGCTGCCGCCGACGAACGCCACCGTAGTGTCCACAGTGCAAGCACAAATTAGGCATGAGCAATTCAATCGAGCATTTACATGCTCAAATTGGTACAGTGCATAGTTGGCGGAGTAATTTACAAAACATTAGCTCGCAATTTTAGATCAATATAATACATATGAACTACACGCGCACACAAAAGTGCTACTACCCCTAACGCCGACCCAGCACGCTTCCATCGATATCGTGTCGTTCCTGTGCTCAGGAGGACAGGAGGTCGCCAAGTCGATGACCTACACCTTGATCGACCGAGGAAGGGTCAGCCTCGACATTGGTGATCACCGCTACTGCCTCGGACGCGGCTGTCACCAGGACTGGAGCATCCGCCGGTAGGTACATCGTCTCGGCGGCCGACGAGACCCTGGTCATCGCCAATGCTGCAGCAACGGCCGCAAGTCCTCCCCCAGCGTCCGGAGCTGCATCCTCCTCCATCTGGGACATAAGCATGCGCCTCGTGCGGCTGCCACTAACGCAGTTGTACTTGCGGCGTCGCGGTTCCTGCTCCGCCGCCCGCACCATCCAGCTCACTCTGCGCTGAGCCCGCAGTATTGCCCACTGGCGATCCCTAGCTCCTTTCAAGACGACCGTGGCTAACCTCTTGGCTTGCTCATGTCATGATTCCTGCCTCCTCTCACCACAGTCGGGAGAGTTAGCGGCATGGTCGTCGATCCTCAAGCCGACCATCGCGCCGGCAGCCTCGATTCTGCCGTCGCCCAACTCCATCCTGTCGTCGGCTATTGCGGGTTTGATGGTGTGTGTGGCAACTAGCCAGGGGATCATGGACTCGCCGCAGCCGGCCATCGATGTGGTTATTTATAGCTAGCTGCTGCCAAGGGGGTTGGGGATTTTATAATTTACCGTTGTCGCTGGTGCTTTGTCTTGCGCGGGAAGCATTTTCATAGTTTTTGAGTTCTTTGCGGTGCACACATAATCGCACACGGAACACATACAGCAACTGTATGCAATCGTGTATAGGGTCATAAATAAATATCACCACTCTTCGCTCTCCACCGTATCTTTCCCCTCTCGCACCACCAAATCTGGCCTTCTTCTCCCCCACTGTCATCGCCTCCACAAAATCCTTAACATTACACATGTCAGCAGGAGCCCGTGGCGGAGGAGCGCGTGGTTGAGGTAGATCTTATGCGTGGAGGAGACCACCGCGGCGGCGACAGCAGGCACTATTAAGGGACCGGAGGCCTTGGCGGCAGTGGCGGTAGGCGTTGCTGAGGGCACGGAGGCCTTGGTGGCTTGACGCGCTGCTGAGGCTACGCAGACCTCGGTGGTACACGCTGTTGAGGGTCCGGAGGCCTTGGCGGCAAGAGCGAAGAATCTGAAGGTTACATCAGATTTGTTGTGGGCAAGCGCGGTTCTGTATGTAGAACGTGCGGCTTTGGCCTTCGAAAGGGCATCATGCACCGATCAGTTCGCCGTTGCCTTGGCGGGTTGCATGGATTTGGCCTCGGTAAGGGCAGCAGCCCCCTTAGAGTCTGCTACCGCTCTAGCACAGTGTGCAGCTTTTGGCTTTCATGTTTACGACCGCTTTGAATATCTCCGTCGTTGGAGGGCTATACGCACGCCTTCGGCCGTGGACGGGATTTTCCACGAGACCGGAGCTACTGTGATGGAGCAGGAGCAGAGGAAAGGCTGGGCCTATGAAGCGTTCAATAACATGGTCATCGCCGACCCGAAAGTGGATCCTTCTTCCATAGAGAGGATGTTGCATGAGTGTAGACAATATTTCGACATTGGCGAACCAATAGGACAGCCCCGCAACAGCACCGATGAGTAGGTGTTTCCATTTTGCTGTTTTCTAAACCTTGCTGATATGTAATGTCGCTATTATGTTCTTTAGTCGATTATGTAGTAGTGTGAACGATAATTTGTGCTATCACTTTCTGAATTAGGTGCTTATTACCAGGAATTGTCTGTGTTATTATGTGTCTGTGTTATTTTCTGTCTTTCCACACAATTTAGATTACTGACCTGTTTGATGGGCATCAGCATCACACACATCTTGTTACCAGGAATCGTCTGTGTTATTATCTGTATGTGTTATTATCTGTTTGTGTTATTTTCTGTCTTTCCACCCAATTGTCTGTTTTATTTTGGCTCGCACATTTCATCCGAGCGCACAGTATGCCGTCTGTCGCACACATCTATATCTGTGCAACCATTTGTGTTATTTTGGCTCATCGCAAATAGTTCACCCGACTGACCTGTAGGCAGCATAGATGTTGTGCAGACAGAGCAAATCACAGTACACACGGACAAAATTATGAACCCTGTCAGTGATGATTTCATCTATCGCTGACAAATTGTTTACCAGCAACCGTTTTCCCACAACACACGCAGGTCATTAACACCAATTATACAATTCTAATTACTCACATGTTTGCCCTCTATCGCACACATCTTGTTATGCCAAATCATTTGTGTTCTGCTATGTCATCGCACATAGTTTATGGTAGTGAACTATGTGCCCTATATCGCACACATCTTGTTATGCCGAATTGTTTGTGTTCTGCTATATTATCGCACACAGTTTATGGTAGTGAACTGTGTGCCATATATCACACACATCTTGTTATGCCGAATCGTTTGTGTTCTTCTATATCATCGCACATAGTTTATGTTAGTGAACTATGTGCCCTCTATCGCACACATTTGGATCTGTGTAACCGTTTGTGTTATCTTCGCTAATCACAAACAGTTCATAAGAACAAACTGTCCGCCGTAGATGGCACACACAAATATTTTTTGAATCGTATTTGATGGATCCTCCATCGCACATAGTTCATGTCATTGGTGACGGATCTTGAACAATACCGTTTGCGATTCATGCATGGCACACAGTTTCATCGAAGGGTCTCTGATTGTAGTGTCGCTTTAGCAGCATCCTGCAGTAGTGGCTTGTTGTCTGTTTTGTTGTTTGTGTTCTGATGGAAGTCGCGCTTTTGCCTTAGGCTACATGTAAGTGACTCCATCATCTATCTTATCTTAATATAACGTATTTGGTCTTTCGACCTATGTTTGATCACATTTGCACTATACCAACCCCCTTAGGCGCACTTTCTCTATTGCTGCTTTCCATCTCATCTATCCCAGTTGCTTGACTTGGCTGCTCCAAACAGGATGGTGAATGCAACGTACAATAGCTCCTTCACCAACCCTGAAGCCGACAACTCCAGCCAGTAGCAGGGAGCTGGTGGGTCTGCTCACGCTGGAGCTCACCAGGAGCAGCCACATGGCGACATTCCCCCGCCACCACCTCCACCGGAGAACATGACCACAACTCAGTTTCTCCAAGTTCTTCGGGAGGAACACCAGTCCAACTCTGCTGCTATCCAGCAGATGGCTCAAGTCCTTGTGAACAACCACCAGCAAGGCAGGAACGGCAATGGCCGCTCCAATCTGTCTGAGTTCATGAGGAATTTGCCCCCAACCTTCACTGAGAATGCTGAACCCCTGGATACCGATGAATGGATCCACACCATCGAGGACCTCCTTGCACTGGTCAACTGCAACGAGGATCGTGAGAAGGTGCTTTATGCCTCTCACTGCCTCGGAGGTACCGCCAGAGCTTTGTGGGATGGATTCAAGGTCATGCAAGGCGACCGTGTGATCACCTGGGCTGATTTCAAGGAAGTATTCCGCACCGCTCACATTCCTTCTGGGATCATGGCTATCAAGAAGCGGGAATTCTGAGCGCTGAAGCAAGGAAGTGGCTCTGTCAAGCAATACATGTAGAAGTTCAACCTCCTGTCGAGGTATGCCCCTGAAGATGTCAGCACTAAGGCCGCTAAGATGGAACGCTTCATGGAAGGACTCTAGCAAGCCTTGAAGTATCAGCTCATTGTCTGCGACTGCCAGACCTTCTTCGATCTGGTGAACAAGGCTCTCATGCTCGAAGACAAGCGTCGTTCCATGGAAGACACTCGCAAGCGCAAGATGATCAGAGAAGGGAAGTTCTAGCAACCAGAACCCTCGCTCATGGCAGCCAACCCCAGCCAAGCCAACCTATCAGCCTCAGCAAGCTAAACCCTCAGCCCAGGCTAGCTTACAACAACCCCAATAACAACAATGGCGGTAGGAACAACAACAACCACTCTGGTAAGATCACGTGCTTTGGATGTGGTCAGCCTGGACACATCTCTAAGCAGTGCCCCAACAAGAAGCCAGATGCACCGCGCCCCAATGCGCCAAACCAAGGTCAAGGCCGTGCAGCGCCACCAAGGAACCAAGCTCCCCGCAGCCAGCCCAACAATGGCAAGGGACGTGTGAATCACGTCACCGCTGAGGAAGCCTAGGAAGACCCAGACGTCATACTGGGTACGTTCCTCGTCAACTCAACTCCAGCAACCGTTCTGTTTCAATTTGGAGCTTCGCATTCTTTTGTTACCCAAAAGTTTGCACTAGAGCGTGGTATGAAGCCTACACCCCTGGGTAGTCATATGTTGGTACAAACCCCGGGATCAGTTATGAGGACCAAGATAGGATGTAAAGGAGTTGGGATTGTCATCAATGGAGTAGAATTCCTAGCAGACCTTATCATCTTGAAGTCGCAAGGCTTCGATGTGATCCTAGGCATGGACTGGTTAACCAAGCACCAAGGCTTGTTATACTGTGCCAAGAGGACTGTTACCATGACCAATAGCCAAGGAGTTGAAGTAAAGTATGTTCCCAACCCTGCCTCCGATCAAGCCCATCAGGCAAATTGTCTGTCGGGAATTGAGTTGGATCAAGTGCCTGTGGTATGTGAATACCCGGATGTTTTTCCTGATGAGCTGCCCGGAATGCCTCCTGACTGTGACATTGAGTTCATTATTGAGCTAATGCCCGGAGCAGGACCCATCTATAAGAAGCCCTATAGAATGGGATCTGAAGAGTTGGCTGAATTGAAGAAGCACCCCGCTGAGCAGCTCAGGAAAGGATTTATCCGCCCTAGTGCCTCTCCTTGGGGATCACCTGTTCTATTTGTGTCAAAGAGGGACGGAACTATATGACTTTGTGTCGATTACCGTTCTCTCAATGAGGTCAGAATAAAGAACAAGTACCCAATTCCCAAGATTGAAGACCTGTTCGATCAACTAAATGGTGCCAAGGTATTTTCCAAGATCGATCTCAGGTCCGGGTACTATCAGTTGAAGGTCAGACCCCAAGACAACCCAAAGACGGCATTCGTGACTCGCTATGGCCTGTACAAGTACACGGTCATGTCATTTGGGTTGACCAATGCCCCAGCTTACTTCATGTACCTCATGAACAAGGTCTTCATGGAGTATTTGGACAAGTTTGTCATTGTCTTCATCGACGGAATACTCGTCTTCTCCAAGTCTGAAGAGGAGCATGCGCAACATTTGAGATTGGTCCTAGACAAGCTTCGAGAGCACCAGATTTATGCCAAGTTCAGCAAGTGCGAATTTTGGCTGCATGAAGTTGGATTCTTGGGTCATCTGTTGACTGCAGAAGGTTTGTCACTGGATCCTGCCAAGATTGAAGCCGTGACTGAATGGCAATCCCCAAGCAATGTGAAGGAAGTCAGAAGCTTCCTCGGACTCGCGAGATATTATCGCAAGTTCGTCGAAGGATTCTCGAGCATTGCTAGACCCATGACTCAACTCTTGAAGAAGGACAAGACGTTCGAATGGACAGCGAAGTATGAAGAAAGTTTCCAAGAGCTCAAGAAGAGGTTGACAACAGCCCTAGTTTTGGCCACCCCCGATATTCACAAAGAATTTGTGATATATTGTGATGCATCCCGAACCGGGCTTGGTGGTGTTCTGATGCAACAAGACAGAGTCATGGCATATCTATCCAGAGATCTACGTCCTCATGAAGAGAACTACGCTACCCACGATCTTGAGTTGGCAGCTATAGTTCATGGCTTGAAGACATGGCGACATTACCTTCTGGGAAAGCGATGTGATATATACACAGACCACAAGAGTTTGAAGTATATTTTCACTCAAAGGGAGTTGAACATGAGGCAACGAAGATGGTTGGAATTGATCAAGGACTACGACCTCAATGTTCAATACCACCCTGGAAAGGCCAATGTGGTATCAGATGCCTTACGCAGAAAGGCTTGTTCCTTGAATGCTATGATTAAGGAATGGCTACCTGCCTTGTATGAAGAGCTTGAAAGCTTTGGCTTGGAACTAGTTGCACCTGGTTTCCTAGCCAACCTCGAAGCAAGGCCTACCCTGATGGATGATATTAAGGAAGCTCAGAAGGGTCATGACAGCATTGAAGGCATCAAGAGGAAGATTAATAAAGGCAAGGCCCTTGGATTCTCAGTGGATGACCAAGGAGTTGTATGGTTTGGGACTCACATCTGCGTGCCCAACAATGTTGAGCTCAAGAATTTGATCTTGCAAGAAGCCCATGACACTCCGTATTGCATCCATCCTGGAGGGACCAAGATGTACCAGGACCTCAAAGCAAGATTCCGGTGGCATGGCATGGAAAGAGAGATAGCGACTTTCGTCGCTAAGTGTGACATATGCCAAAGAGTCAAAGCTGAGCATCAGTGACCCACTGGATTGTTACAACCTCTCAAAGTGCCTGAATGGAAGTGGGACAAGATCGGGATGGACTTCATCACCGGTTTGCCTAGGTCAAGCAAGGGACATGATTCCATTTGGGTCATCGTCGACCACCTGACCAAGGTAGCCCACTTCATTCCCATTAGAACCACCTATGATGGAAACAAGCTAGCCAGCCTTTACATCGAGTGCATAGTGAGCCTCCACGGAGTTCCAAAGGAGATTGTGTCAGACCGAGGTACCCAATTTACCTCAAGGTTTTGGAAGCAATTTCAAGAAGCCTTGGGAACCAAGCTTTCCTTCAGCACTGCTTTTCACCCCCAGACAGGCGGACAGACAGAACGGGTAAATCAGATACTCAAAAATATGCTTCGTGTTTGTGTTCTGGCATACGGAGCCAAGTGGAAAGATTGGTTACCTTTCGCTGAGTCCTCCTACAACAACAGCTACGAGTCCAGTTTGCAGATGGCACCGTTTGTGGTGCTATATGGACGCAAATGCCGCACTCCCCTCAGTTGGTCAAAAACCGGAGACAGACTAGTCTTTGGACCAGATATCCTTTGCGAAGTAGAAGGGCAAGTTTAACTCATTAGAGAGCGTCTAGAAACCGCCAAATTAAGACAGAAGAGCTATACCGATTCCCGCCGCCGCGAAGTGAGCTTCAACAATGGAGACCATGTATATCTCCGAGTCACGCCCCTCAAGGGAACCAAGCGCTTCCACGTCAAAGGAAAGCCAGCACCAAGATATATTAGCGCCTTCAAGATCACCGCGAGACGAGGAGAAGTTTCCTACCAGCTAGAGCTACTTGCCGAGCTATCCGATGTGCACAACGTGTTCCACGTGTCACAACTCCGAAAGTGTCTTCAAGTCCCCAACTGCCCCGACCTCTACAAAGACATCGACAATCAAGCCATCGACCTTTAGCCATACCTCACTTATCATGAGAGGCTAGTTCTCATCTTGGATGAAGCCGAGCGTTCCACCCGAAGCCGCACCATCAAGTGCTTCAAGGTCCAATGGAGGAACCACACTGAAGCAGAAGCAACATGGGAGCGTGAAGACTATCTTAGATCTGAGTTCCCTTATCTTATTAACGCTTACCCTAGGAATCTCGAGGACGAGATTCTTGTAAGGGGGGTAGGTCTGTCACGCCCTGTGTTTGTAACACTTTGCTATGCCAAGTTTATAAAATTTGGACCCGTTTAAAACTTTTTGAATGCTTGTGCTTGTTTGATTATTTGACAATTGCTTGTTTGGTTGATTGTGTTTTGGCACTCACAGATTCTTCTTCTCTCCAATCTCATCTACTTGATCCAAACTCCCTGCCTAATGAACATGCCATGTGTATAGGACCAAAAACTATTTTTATAAAATATTATTTTGGCCAACAAGCATTTATTCAAATTAGGTTATCAAAACCCCCTGAATTGAGGTTTGTACTACAAGTCTTCAAATTAGGGTGAATGCTTTACCCCAAAGACTTTATTTGGAACCTACCATATATAAGACTTCCCAAAACCACCAAATATTATTTTTAAATGTTATTTTCATATTTTATATAAAGGCTCTTTCCTAAGGCCAGAAATGGTCTTTCATAGGAAAAAAATATTTTTATGCTTTAGAAATATTTGAGAAAATTTAGGGAAACTCAGTGGACATATATTTTCCGTATATATGAGTTTCAACCCGGTCATAGCAAACTTGAAGTAAACTCTAATAAAATACACCAACCGTGTGTGTAACCGTGACTGTCTCTTCTCGTGAATTTCTGATCCGAGAGAGAACACGGTGGGGTTATGTTTGACGTAAGTAGGTGTTTAGGAACTCTTAGAGATAATTACTAGATCACGTCCGTTTATGCGACAATCATCCCCCTTTATTCTTGTACTCGTAAGTTAGCCACTCAAATAAATGCTTAGTGCTTGCTGCAGCCTCACCACTTAACCTTACCTCACCCATTAAGCTTTAATAGTCTTGATACCCTTGGAAATGAGATTGCTGAGTCCCTGTGGCTCACAGATTACTACAACAATAGTTGCAGGTACAGGTAATGCGATGATTTGACGTGAGCGTGATGCTTGTTTGATTTGGAGTTCTTCTTCTTCTTCTTCATCGATCTAGGATGGGTTCCAGGCGGCAGCCTGGGATAGCAAGGATGGATGTCATTTTATCGTTTGTTTTCGTCCGTAGTCAGACCCTGCTCTTCTGTATGATGTTTGGATATGTTGTTGTATTGATGTGATATTGATGTAGCTTGTGGCGAGTGTAAGCCAATTCCATATACTCATCTCTTCTTTACATGTACTTGTAATGATATCCATTCTTGCGAAACGACGAGATGCGCTTCTATCCCTTTCGAGGCCCTCGTGCCAAAAACAAGGTTAGGATCGCATCTTGGGTGTGACATAACCTGAAGGTAGTCAATGGACAAAGAATTAAGCATTATATCTCAGGTACGCCTATTAATGTTGAAAGCAATGTTATCCAAACCATGACACCGGAGGAACACATAAAGGAAACCTTCCGGAACACTCCAGATTATTTAAAAATAGGAGGTACGTGATACGATAAGTAAACGGACTCCAAAAAATCCGCAAAAATATTTTTTGTCAGTTTTGGAATATTTTAGAATTTTAGAAATAAAAAAATAAACTAGAAGGTGATTGAGGTGAGCACGATACACCAGGGCACGCTAGGCACCCCTGGGCGTGCCCTGGTGGGTTGTGCCCACCTCGGTTGCCTTCCCAACTCCGTTTTCCTTCCAAATACTTGTTTCCCAAGAATAAAAATTCTCTATATATACCCCTGACTGTTTTGACGATTGTATCGCAGAAAAATCCTCTGTTCTTGTTTCTTGCTGTTTTCCGATCAGATCTGTCAAGTTAGGCATCATGTCTTCCCCCTCTCCTAACAACATGGAAGAAGATGCCTGGCTAATGAAGATAGAGTTGAAGAGGGAGGAGCCAGAAGAAGCCAACAAGGAGGAGAAGGGCAAGGAGGCTATGGTGGATCATCTTCCTGAAGGAGATCAATCCATGCCAGCAAAGGAGGGAGAGGAAGAAGATATCCTTCAACCTTATTACAGTCACCTCACCCCTATGGAAATCGAAGCCTTTAAAGCTTTCGAAGCGATTCATGTTCAGAATAAATTTCTCATCCGTGAAAATATTTTGCTACAAGAGCACATCAACAACCTTAGGAGGGTCATCCGGAAATTGGAGCACCTTTTGAAGCTAAAGTGTGACATTGTATCACCACCACCTACATCAACACGTCCACCTTCTTCATCACCACCACCAAAGGAGACTTAAGCACACGGGTATGGGCACTCCCCTTGGCTTGAGCCAAGCTTGGGGGAGGTGCCTCGGTATTGTATCACCATCACTTTTATTCACCTTTACCTATTTTAGTTCGATCTTTAGTTTCCCTTTGCTTTAGTTGAATAAAAGTTTTAGTATGGTCTATTTTCATGTGTTAGTCCCGTGGCCTATCTATCTATGTAATCGAGTGAAAGTTATATAATAAAATTTAGTTTGAGTTTTTGCCTTTCTACTTTCTTGTTGCAATCAAATAAAGAAAGGAAAATAAATGAAGAAAAAAATCATATGCTAATCTTATGGTGAGTAATGACATCACATAAGGAAAAGTATAAGTAGTAAAATTTGTTGGAGATTGACAAACATAGCATTGGTCAATGATGCAATTCGTGAAAGAATTAATAAGGGAAGAGAAGATCCACATGCAAATACACTATCTTGGACATCTTTTATGATTGTGAGCCCCCATCAAATATTATATGTCAAAATTGTTGACGTTGGACGAGGAAGACAACGTAATGATTTATGTTTGTTCATATCCACATAGAAGTTATATTGTCATAGATCCTTTAACATGTGGTGCTTGCCCAATATGTTTGCTAGCCAAAAATTCCGCACTAAGTAGAGATACTACTTGTGCATCCAAAAACCCAAAGCTAACTCTTTCTTTGAGTGTCCACCATACCTACCTATGGATCGAGAAGTTGTCATCGGTGCAATAAGGCAATAAAAATTGCTTCCAAAAGTGTTTTGATCAATTAGTGTAAGAGAAAATTGAGTGTTATACGAACTTATGATGGCAAAGTAATAAAAGTGACGGACTGCATAATAAAGGTTGCTATCATAGGGGGCAATATAGGGTGATGTTCTTTTACATTAAGGGATTGGGCATACAAACCGATAAGCGCATGACAACCTCTGCTTCCCTCTGCGAAGGGCCTATCTTTTACTTTTATGCACTTACTTTTATGCAAGAGTCAAAGTATTCTTCCCTATTCCTTTTTAATTTTTTCTTTTGCAAGCATCATGTGGCGAGGAAAGATCTAGGCATATATATCCAGTGGGATATGGGTGGGCATGATTTATTATTGTTGACATCACCCTTGAGGTGAGTAAGTTGGGAGGCAAAACTATAAGCCCCTATCTTCCTACGTGTCCGGTTGAAACTTTTTGTTCATGGGTATGCCGTGAGCGTTAGCAATCATAGAAGACTAAATGATGGTTGAGTATGTGGACTTGCCAAAAGGCTCCTACATGAGACCCTTCCTGAAAATATGATGAATTGTAGTTGCAAAGTTGATTCAGAACATAGTTTGTTGGTTCCCAATAAGGTTTATGCTTCATACTTCTATGTTGTGATGAATTGTTACTTGTTCATGAGAAGCTATATGATAAAAATGTATTGAAATAAGTTCCTATGTTAGAGTTTATTGCTGTTATGATAATAAGCTTGATGCTTCTATGTCTATATTTTGTTTTTATCGACACCTCTCTCTCAAACCATGTGGACATGCTTTTCAATATCGGCTTTCGCTTGAGGAAAAGCGAGGTCTAAGCTTGGGGGAGTTGATACGTCCATTTTGCATCATGATTTCCTACAGTTATTTACATTGTTTGTTGAATAATAATGGTTTGGGAAGTGATTCTAATGCCTTTTCTCTCATAATATGCAAGGTTTGCACAAGGAGGGAGAATACCGGCAGCTGGAATTCTGGACCCAAGAAAAGCACGTCAGAGATACCTATTCTGCACAACTCCAAGGAAGCTGAAATTTTACGGAGATTATTTTTACATTTAATAAAAAATACTGGAGCTGGAAACTACCGGAGGAGGCCCCCCAGGTGGGCACAACCTACCAGGGCGCGCCAGGCCCCCCTGGGCGCGCCCTGATGGGTTGTGCTCAGCCTGGCCCACCTCCGGTGCCCATCTTCTGGTATAAGGTCTCTCTTGACCTAGAAAAAAATCAGAGGACTTTTGGGACGAAGCGCCGCACCCTCGAGGCGGAACTTGGGCAGGAGCACTTTTGCCCTCCGGCGTAGCGATTTCACCAGGGGAACTTCCCTCCCGGAGGTGGAAATTGAAGCTATCGTCATCACGAACACCCCGCTCATCTATGGGAGGCCAATCTTCATCAACATCTTCAACAGCACCATCTCCTCTCAAAACCTAGTTCATCTCTTGTATTCAATCTTTGTACCGGAACCTCAGATTGGTACCTGTGGATGACTAGTAGTGTTTATTACCTTGCGTAGTTGATTACTATTTGGTTTACTTGGTGGAAGATTATATGTTCAGATCCAATATGCTATTCATTACCTCTCTGATCTTGAGCATGTTTTATATTTGTGAGTAGTTACCTTTGTTCTTGAGGTCACGGGAGAAGTCATGTTGCGAGTAATCATGTGAATTTGATATGTGTTCGATATTTTGATGATATGTATGTTGTGATTCCCTTAGTGGTGTCATGTGAACGTCGACTACATGACACTTCACCATTCATGGGCCTAAGGGAAGGCATTGTGGAGTAGTTATTAGATGATGGGTTGCTAGAGTGACACAAGCTTAAACCCTAGTTTATGCGCTACTTCATAAGGGGCTGATTTGGATCCACATGTTTAATGCTATGGTTAGACTTTGTCTTAATACTTTTCTCGTAGTTGCGGATGCTTGCGAGGGGGTTAATCATAAGTAGGTTGTTAGTTCAAGTAAGAACAGCACCTTAGCACTGGTCCACCCACATATCAAATTATCAAAGTAGCGAACACGAATCAAACCAACATGATAAAAGTGACTAGACGAAATTCCCGTGTACCCTCAAGAACACTTTGCCTATTACTAGTGATTGTTCTGGCCTGTCCTTTACCTCAAAAGGATTGGGCTACCTTGCTGCACCTTGTTTACTATTAACGTTACTTGCTCTCTACAAATTATCTTGCTATCAAACTATCTGTTACCTATAATTTCAGTGCTTGCAGAAATTACCTTGCTGAAAACCGCTTGTCATTTCCTTGTGCTCCTCGTTGGGTTCGACACTCTTACTTATCGAAAGGGCTATGATTGATCCCCTATACTTGTGGGTCATCACCCTCTTTCTTCTTTGTGGTCATGGCGGCGAAGCAAGGTGCTGTGAACTCCGGAATGTGGGCGGGTCCTTCAGGGCCACCCGCGTCTTCCGGAGGCAACGGGGGTCGACGCTCAGGGCTAGCTCCAATGTGGCGGCGCTGGTATGCCAACGACGAGTAAGTGTGCTGCAGTCTTAGCCCTTTCTTGCACCTCAATGTTGGTTGGCGAGCCTAACTGTCACGATTCCTAGAGCACCCACGCCCAAGAGACAGAGGGAGGCCTCGCCCGACGCCTCCTCCTGTGCGCAGCCTGCTGGCGGGGTCTCTGCCCTTCTGGTCGTTTCGGTGGGGGCCGGGGGGCGCGTGCCTCGCGCCGCCGCCCATACTGCGCTAAGCGCCGAATGCAAGGTGGAGCTGGCCCACAGGGAGGCTGCCGTCGTCAAGCGGGAGGCCGATGTGGCCCTCCGCGAGCGGGAGGCCGATCGGACCGCCTTCGATCAGCAGGCGGAGCGCGAGCGCCTCGAGACCCTGGAAGGTCGGGTCCTCACCGACGAGGCCACCCTTGCGGCAGTGCGCGAGGAGGCTCGCGTTAACGCCGACGCGAGGGTGGCTCTGGAGCGGGAGGCCTCCTTGGAGGAGTACCAGGGCGAACTGGCCCGGCAGGAGGCCCGCCTCGCTGCGACGGGCTCCAGGGGGAGGTGAGCGCGCTCCGGACCTGGCTACTGGGCGTCGAGGCCGACATCTAGGGCGCCCTTGCGAGCAAGGAGGATGCCAAGGTAGAACTGGCGGCGCAGCAGGCCCAGATCGGAGAAGCCGCCGATGCTGTGCATCTGGCCCAGGACGACGCGGCGCGGGCGCGTATGATGGAGGCGCAGCGCGCTCAGCAGTTCCTGGGTGTCGCGTGTCGCGCGGGTGGCGTGCTCCGTCGCTTTGTCAGGGACGTCCCGGAGCTACCCCGTGCGCATGGCGATGGCGGCTTCCTCGACTTCTTCTCGAAGGTGGTGGAGGTGCTAGAGTCAGGCGTCTCCAGGGTGGAGGAGGAGATTGAGTCGAGCGCGTGCAACCTCCTGGACTGCGCCTTGACGCGCGTCTTTTCCAACCTGCACCGCCATGACCCCGCCTTCGACCTCTCCAGCGTGATGAATCTGGTGCCTGAGGTGCTCCAACGCCCCCTTAGGGAGGAGGTGCGTGAGTATGTGGAGTCGCTGGTTTGCCCAGGGCGTGCCTTCCGGGGAGAGCGGGAGCCTTGGCGCCGTGACCTCCAGCGACCACGACGAAGATGACGCCTCGTCCACTTAAGTTTTTATGCTTCTCTCTGTAATTTTATGGATCACTAGGCCCCGTGCGGCCGAAAGACATCTGCTAGTTACTTTTACTTAAATTGGTGACCACTTATCGTATTTTAGTCGCCCTCGCCCCCCTCGCGGGGTCTTCTTCTTCCTTCTACGCAGCCCCCATGCCCCAGCTGGCTGGGGGAATCCCATGGCGATCCTTGCATTGTCGATGGGTTTTGCGAGCCCCCGTGCCAAAGGGCTGGGACCAGCAAGGTCGGTGAAGAATCATGGTGCGCAACACTCGAAATTCCTGCCCTTGGCACGTGACGCGATCTCAGGCGACAGCCCCTGACGCCTGCAGTATCTAGCCCGTGCCTTGCCTGGCCGTTGTTCCTCGCCCGTCCTTCCTCGTGGGTTTTTCCCGCAGAGTGCTCTTCCCGGGAGTTCATGTGCTCGCCATCCTGCGCTTGGTCCCCGTGCATGGAAGTGCGCTGCCCGAGGTCCTCGCGAGGTGACGAAACGTTCCCAACGCACGTAAGGGTGGACTCCGGGTGTGGGCCCACTTCTCAGAGCCAACCCCGCCTGGGCTAGCGCGGCCTGTCGAGTGCGGGCCTCGTTCCCCTCTCCTTTGATGAGGCTGCCTAGGCAGAGTCCTCGAGGCAGTTCCAGGGCGCGGCCTCACGCGAGGTGCCATATAGGCCCCTGGCGATTACCGTCGGTGCGAGCCACGGGGGCGGGACCCTTGTGGGGACCCGGCCTGCTGAGCTCGTTGGTGGGCTAGGTTTGGTTGGTGGTGCATGTTGCCCCTTGGGCTGCAGGTAGCCGGGCCCGTATGCCCCCGGTCCTGCGGGCCTGGCTGTGCGACCCATGGGCTCGCATCGGCTGCAGCTCCTCCAGTAGGGGGAGGTCGGAGTGGCGCGGGCCCGAACCGCCTGAGAATTCGTAGTACGTGGCGCACCATGGGGCATGGGGCCCCTCCACTCCCCGCGGCACCTCGATGACTGCCCAGGCTAGCGTAAAGCCCGAGCCGCATAAAAGGGGAGGGGAGGAGTCCCTTATCCCATCTTCCTTAACCTCGGTCTCCATCGCCATTTGCCACCATAGCAGCGATGGCACCCGTGATGAAGTTCTCCTCCGCCGAGAAGGAGAAGGCAGAGATGGATGAGGCAGGCGCATCGAGGCCGGCAAGGGGTGGTGGTCATCGTCGTGCGTCCGTCACTGCACTCGAGGCGCCTCGTCGGGGGCGTGGTCGACCTTCGCCAGTGGCCCACGTCGGCTCGAGCAGCCACGGATGGAGCCCCGCCCGCGGGCACGGGCGCGGCGGGCGGGGTGTCCACGGGCGAGGCCAGCGGGACGATGCAGCCGCCGGGCCACCCTGGCCACGGAACCACTCCGCCGATGCGGTCCACGAGTTCATCGTGAGGGTGGAGGGCCGACCTCGCACCTGGCTCCGGCTCCCAGACCCATTTGTGAGGGAGATGGAGGGACGCGCTCCCCTGGCTTGTGGTTGTAGCCGGACGGCTGCTGCAACGGGTCCTCCTGGGTGGCGACAGAGTTCAACCCACTCGGCTTCATGTTTTTGAAGTGTGGGTGGAAGTCATTCGCCCTTGCCCGTGGCCTGCGGGAGAGGCATGTCCTTCACTTCAAGTTTGACGGGGCCTCCGCGCTCTTCATGAAGATCTTCGGGGAGGCCGGCGATCACTTGGACTGCTAAATGGAGAGCAGCAGCAGCATCAGCGGTAGCGGCGGAAGCGGATGCAGCTCGTCCTCCAGGAGGAGTGGGAGTGATGACGACTCCGACGGCTCTCCGAGCATCCGCATCAAGTAGGAGGATTCCGACTAGGCGCGGCGGCGTCAGGGTCAGGATCTCCCGGGCGCCGCGGGAATCCAGCTCCTCCTTTGTGTTGTTTTTCTTTTCCTGTAATGAACCATGCTGAACCCGCGGGGGTGCGTAAAAAATGGGTTATGTCCCTCGTGCCTCAAATTGAACGCTTTTGGGTTGCAAATTAGCCTCTCCTCCTTGTCCTGACGCTATGCGTTGCCGGGGCTCAGCCCCCGAGCATATCTCAGTCGTCGCTGGTATGAAGAGTCCTGCCGCGCGACAGTTCTTGGGGCAACCGCCCTGGGGAGAAATCCTGCGTGAAAGGATTTGCTCCTAGGTCAAAGCGCGCTTACCGGTTTACACTTGGGCGTCACGTGAGGAAGATAGGCACCACGCGCCTTGGTGAGGTGACGTGCGCGTGGGCATGTCCGCGAGCCAAAACCCAGTCCTCTAGGTCCCGACGTCGCTAGGACTTGCCCAGGCGCAGGCACCGTGCCCAGCCCCCGCGCGCGTGATGCCCAAGGGGGCCGGTGGGCGCGTGCCGCGGGAGGGGCCGGTGGTTTTTGAGGCGGGGACCATTTGCCCTGAGGCTGTTATGGCCCCCGTCGCGGGGTTTGTTCCTGTCTCACCCAGCGCGGAACATGGGGCTTCCACTAGGCGTGGGCGGGAGTCCTCCTGAGGCCGAGAGGCGTCCCTTCAGGGTGCTCCGAGGCGTGTATAGCCCCAACCTCATTATTACGTGAGAGGGTCACGAGCGGCGATTTTAAAAGAGGGGTCGGATACCCCAGGCACACGGCTCAGGAGCTCCTTCCTCAGTTCTTCTTCCACCAGCGCGGAGCATGGGGCTTCCACTAGGCGTGGGCGGGAGTCCTCCCGAGGCCTAGGGGCGGTCCTTCAGCAGGCTCCGGGGCATATACAGCCCCACTCATTCTTACGTGAGAGTGTCTCGGGCGGCGATTTCAAAGGAGAATAGGATACTCCAGGCACAAGGCTCGGACTTCTTTCCCCAATTCCTCAGGTGGCTTTACACCTAGTTTCCAGCTTGGATGCGCATCTCGCGACCGATAATATGGGTGCGGGACGCACCGCGCGATCGTCATGGTGCTGCGCCGGGGTGGCGGGGCACCTGTCCAGGGACGGCTTTACCCCCACCGCCCCGAGCCGTGCCCCCATTACCCGCCCATGACGGTTCTCTGAGAGGGCGGGACACCATAGACCTTGGTGAGATGACTAGCATGGGGGGACCAGCCCGTGAGCCAGAGCTTGGTCATTTTGATTTCTCGGCGCTGCGAGGACAAGTCCTGGCGCAGACGCCGTGTCCAACCCTCCCCCATGGAACCGTCGAGGGGGTAGCGTAGGGGACGAAGATCCTGGCGAGTGCGATATGCTACACTTGCAGCTTGAAAAAATGACACAATCTTGATAGGGGTTAATCTGGTTCATTACATAACAAGGAAGTCCCAGCTACGGAGTAACGAAAGGTACACAAAAAGTGGGCACGGGGGGTTGCCTGATTTGAACAGACCACGAAAATAACCTGGCGGCCACGCTGCTGTGGGAGCGTCGGGGTGTTTGTTGATGCGTGTCGCGGGGGTTCTCCCTTCAGGGGCGGACTGGCTCCTGAGGCTTCAGAGATCCTGGAGGCTCGAGGGGCCTTGGTGCCACGCGAGGCGCCATCGCGAACTGCGCCAGCCTTTGGAAGACGGCACCGGCGTTCACCAAGCCAAAGGGCATGCTGTCGGCGTTCTGGGACCGGGGCTACCCAGACCTGCCTGCCTGCGGCCCAGCGCGTGGCCCACCTCAAAGGCCCGGTACATCCCTGCTACAAGCCCCCTCAAGTCAAGACCCCCGCGAGAGCCCCCGCCTCGCGAGGAGAGCAACACGAAGACGTCAGGAGGAGTGGCACCCCCTCAGGCCGCCTCCCGAGTAGCGGAGATTCCTATGCAAGTACCCAGCCTCATGAGTCCGGGGTGACATGGGTTCTGACGGCCACGCCAGGCGGGCGCTAGCGAGCACAGAGGGAGGCCAGTTTCCTGTCTCGTGCTAAGGAGACAAGGACGTACGTGGGTTCCCAAGGGATCCCCCAAAGGTTTCCTTCCCAGTGCAAGAGGACCAAGACCACGAGCTCGGTAGGACGGATGTCATCGCCGAGCCCACCGCTGCGTCACACTTAGAAGCTTTGCAGGCAAAGACCACCTTTAGTCAAGATAGGGTGTACTACTTGTCCCTTCTCAAATTTGGCCGTTGTGAGATCCCTTCCCGCCTGCGCGATAAGGGAAGAGGACTATGGCCCCTATAAAAAGGGACTAGCTCCCATTTTAGAAGGGGGGAGACACACCAGCTCATCACTGCCAAGAATCCTCGCGAGGCCACCGAACCACTGCACCAGTTCATCCACAGCCTCCTCGAGAGGTCAATCCACCACAAAGCAGGAGTAGGGTTTTACACCGCAAGGTGGCCCGAACCTGGGTAAATCCCCGTGTCCACCTTCTCCTCGTTGCATGCACTCATTAGGCTAGACCGTAGGGTGGTGAGTTTGAGACCTTGAGCCGGGGGAGATCTACGCACACGTCCCAGAGTTCGAACCTTGTTGGGTTTTGCGGAGCCCTGATTCCGACATTTGGCGCGCTAGGTAGCGGCGTGTCGTGATCTCCCTCCGGTTCCACTTCGTCTCTCCTCTGCCTCTCCCATGGCCGACGCCCGCCAAGTCCGCGCCGAGCGCCGGGCAGCCCGCTTTGCCCAAATGGTGCCCATGCGCCACGGCGTCCCACGCCGCTCCGCCTCTTCCGCGACCAATGCTACTACTGAGTGGGCTACTCGCGGTCCGCAGGACCTACCGCTGCCACCCTCTGAGCGGCGGGACTGCCGCATCGCCGCACCGTCCCCCACTCCCACCACGGCGTCGACCTCCAACGCACGCCGCAGACTAGCAAATGCACCTGCTGCGCTGTCCATGGCGCGCGAGTTGCTGTGTTACCACCCCGACAACGACCACTCCAAAGACTGGCTTAGCAGCATCGCCGAGCCCGCCGACGCCGCTAGTGAAGCCCCGGAGCCTGCCCGCTTGCTCCACCACCCGCTCTTCCAGGCGGCAGAAGTGGCTCACGGCACGCCACCTCCTCCTTCCCCGCGAAGGGCCAACCGCAAGCCCAGGTGCGAAGCGCGACGCCATGAGCCACCACGTGGGGTGTCGGCACGCGCGCAGGACGAGACGAGCTGCCAGATGATGCCGCAGCCGCAGGGCGGTGCGCGCGCGCTTCCCGTGAAGTTCAAACCGGCGAACAAGTGCGCAAAGGCCCAGGTAGGCCGCACCTCCCTCTGCGTTCTCCCGGAGGTGGACCACGAGGACAGGAAGGCCGAGGCCAAGGAGGCAAAACGCAAGGGCCCCGCCGTGCTGGCAGCTACACCCAAGGCGAAGCGCAGTCGCGGCCCAGAAGAACTCCCCAGGGGCAACCGACCGTTTTGCGTCTTCCACTACACCAACACCCACGACACTAGCAACTGCCAGGAGCTCAGGGTGCTCCGCGACGAGCGCTTCGGCCGCAGCCCCGAGCGCGGCAACCACGGCAGCGGCCATGGGCAGGGCCGCAGCGGGAACCGCTGGGACAACCGCGACCGACAATAGGACTGGCGAGACCAGCCTCACGAGGATTGTCGGCGCGGCGAGCCTCGTGGCGAACCTCGGCGTGATCATCCTCGGGAGGCCCGCCCTCAGGGCAGGGCCGGCCATCCTCCGCTGCCACCACCACCAAGGAAGAACGATGGCCAGCAGGATGATTGGGCTGGGGGCTTCCAAGAGCCCCGCGCGATAGCTTGCACCCTGAGCGGCGCGCAGGCCCCGGCCTCCAACCGTGCCTTCAAGCAGCTCCTACCCAAGAGCCGCCTGGGGGCTGGAGCCCACGCCGCTGGTGCCTCAAGCCCCGCGCCTACTGCTGGGTCACCTTCCCTCTCCGTATAGGAGGGCGCGCCTGATACGTCTCCATCGTATCTATAATTTTTGATTGTTTCATGCCAATATTCTACAACTTTCATATACTTTTGGCAACTTTTTATATTATTTTTGGGACTAACATATTGATCCAGTGCCCAGTGCTAGTTCCTGTTTGTTGCATGTTTTTTGTTTCGCAGAAAATCCATATCAAATGAAGTCCAAACGGGACAAAAACTTACGGAGATTTTGTTTGGAATATATGTGAATTTTGGGAAGTGGAATCAATAGAAGGCGGTGCCCGAGGGGCCCACAAGCCAGGAGGGCGCGCCCTGGGGGGGAGGGCACGCCCTGAGGGCTTGTGTCTACCCCTTAGGTCGGTTGTAGCTCTCCTTTGGCCACAAGAAAGCTAATTTTTGGATAAAGATCCCCTCAAAATTTCAGCCCGATCGGAGTTACGGATCTCCAGGAATATAAGAAACGGTGAAAGGCCAGGATCTGGGAGCGCCATGGACCAGAGGGTAAACCCTTCTCCCATCTAGGGGGAAGGCCAAGGAAGAAGAAGAAGGAGGGGGGCTCTCTCCCCCTCTCTCCCAGTGGCACTGGAACGCCGCCGGGGCCATCATCATGACGGCGATCTACTCCAACAACTCCGTCATCTTCACCAACACCTCCATCACCTTCCCCCATCTATCTACAGTGGTCCACTCTCCCTCAACCCGCTGTACCCTCTACTTGAACATGGTGCTTTATGCTTCATATTATTATCCAATGATGTGTTGCCATCCTATGATGTCTGAGTAGATTTTTGTTGTCCTATGGGTTGATTGATGATCATGATTGGTTTGAGTTGCATGTTTTATTATTGGTGCTGTCCTATGGTGCTATCCGTGTCGCGCAAGCGTGAGGGATCCCCACTGTAGGGTTTGCAATATGTTCATGATTCGCTTATGGTGGGTGGCGTGAGTGACAGAAGCACAGACCCGAGTAAGTAGGTTGTTTGCGTATGGGAATAAAGAGGACTTGATACCTTATAATGCTATGGTTGAGTTTTACCTTAATGATCTTTAGTAGTTGCGGATGCTTGCTAGAGTTCCAATCATAAGTGCATATGATCCAAGTAGAGAAAGTATGTTAGCTTATGCCTCACCCTCATATAAAATTGCAATAATTATTACCGGTCTAGTTATCGATTGCCTAGGGACAATTCCGCAACTCCTCCCACCACTTTTCCACACTCGTTAAACTAACTTAGTTGTTTCTTCATCTTAGCAGCCCCTAGTTTTTATTTACGTGCTCTTTATTATCTTGCAAACTTATCCTATCACACCTACAAAGTACTTCTAGTTTCAGACTTGTTCTAGGTAAAGCGAACGTTAAGCGTGCGTAGAGTTGTATCGGTGGTCGATAGAACTTGAGGGAATATTTGTTCTACCTTTAGCTCCTCGTTGGGTTTGACACTCTTACTTATCGAAAGAGGCTACAACCGATCCCCTATACTTGTGGGTTATCAGCGCCCGGCACCTCCCTCAGGACGGGCTCGGTGGCTTCCGCCTGGAGAGCTCCTGACCTGAACGGCACAACGGGGGAGGAACTCGGGCATCGCCCGGAGGCATGCTTCGGCGCGCGACCCCGCAAGCAAGGAGCAAGGCGCGAGGCGCCAGGAGCGCGAGAGTCCGGTGTTCACAGGGGCGACGAGCAGCAGAGGACACAGGATGCGTGTGCCCCGAGAGGCACCGGGGCACCACGGGTCCTCAAGGCATAAGGGAACCGACTGAACCCCCCGCACGCAACCGACAGGTGACTCCTAGGGTTATTCCTTCCAGACAATTATCTGTATTTTGTATCGCCCCAAGGAGGTGTCTTTTGAATACATAACGAATCCGGCTAACCCCCCACTCGAGATGGTATTGTTTGTCTAAGCCTCAGGCTCTGGCGCATCGCCGCTACTGGGGGCTGGCGTGCCCCCCACGACCGCCCCGCGATGGTTCCACATGGGGGCTGGGTACAACGTCTGCGTAGGACTTGTCCTCGCAGTGAGTCATTGAAAAATCTAAGTACCCAGGCTCTGACCCATGGGCTGGCCACCTGTGCGGATCATCTACCTTAGTGCCACGCCCCCTATTTGAACCATTGCGGGCGGAGGAACAGAAGGTGGCTTGGCTCGCGATGCCACAAAACAGGCGGCATGCCGCCTCTCACGACGACTCTCCTGTAGACATGCCCTTACGGACGCGCAGGGCGTGCCACAGCGCTCATGTTTGGGACGTAGGGGCATGTAATTGGTGAACGACGGCTCTCCTGTAGACATGCCCTTACGGACACATGGGGCATGCCACGGCGCTCATGTTTGGGCCATAGGGGCACGCAATCGGTGAACAACAGCTCTGCAGCAGACATGCCCTTACGGACACGCGGGGCGTGCCACGGCGCTCATGTTTGGGCCGAAGGGGCACGCAACCGCGTTCCTGTGGCCACGCGGTGTACGATGGCACTCATACACGAGCCGCAAGAGTGCGGCGCCGACTTGCGCGCTCCCGCACCGAAATGTGCGGGAGCATCTGAAGACCGTGTTAGGAGCTCCTGAGCCTTGTGCCTAGGGTATCCACCCAATTATCGCCGCTGTTACACTCTCACGTAATAATGAGTTAGGGCCTGTACACGGTCCGGACCCCCCAAAGTGGAAGCCCACGACGAGCCACGTCGTGGCCGCAGAGGGACGGGCTCCCACCCATGCCCAAGTGGAGGACCCCACGCTCCGTGCTGGGGAGAAGACAAAACGCGTACGGGGGTCGCTCCCCCGGTCTTATATGGTGTCCGTGCCTGGGTCCGTCCCGACAACACTGGAAGTTCAGAGACCGAGTTCTGGCTCGTGGGCATATCGCTCGCATATTACCCCGCCAGGGTCTTGAGGCCCACCCTTCTCGCGTAACGCCCAAATGTAGGCGGGGACGCCCAAATGCAGGCGGGCGTGTGCTTAACATTTGGAACAGGATAATTTCCTTGCAGGACCCTCATTTCGAGGCCTCGGGGAGCAGGCCTTGCTGGCAACGCTCTCCCCGAAGCGAGTCACCCGAATGCCCAAGACGGGCCCCCAAGTGTCGCGCCTTAGGAGCCCTCGCGACACCGGCACTCGAGCATGAAAGACTCAACCCCTCTCGCTGCACTCGCGGGACCAGCATGGATGCTGCGGGAAAGGAAATACAATGTAGAAGGAGGAGAATCGGACTCTTGTGGCGCCGTCCCTAAGAGCCCAACACTGGCGCCATCCAGGCTTCACGGACAAGGCCATCGAAAGGACGACAGCCTCGCGTGGATCGAGCGGACAACAGCCCTACGAGGTGAGTGCAGGTGCAAGGAGGGGAACGGGGGCTGCCGCCCCGCGGCCCCCACCGCGCGCTGGGAGAAGGGATCCCAGGAGCCGTTCATCGTAGACCTTCGCCAGCCGGGGCGCAGGAGGCTCGCGAGGAAAACCTAAAACCACGCGAAGGAAATAAGGATGTTCAAAGCACGACAAGCAACAACTACCCAAAAGCAAAGGTATCATACAACGTTTAACGCCCCCACAGGGGCCAAATGGTTCATGATGCAACAGGAATAAAAGAGAAGAAGCTCAGGCAGAGGAGGCGCTGCCCCCGCCGTGGCTCCCGGGGGACTCGTTGCCGGAGCTGCCACCCCCTTCGATCGACGCCTCCGGGGCGAACCGCTCGATCAGGGACTCCACGTGCTCACGCACCTAGTCCCTGAGGGGCCTCCGGAGCTCCGCGGGCACTGGCTCCATCGCGCGGGAGAGGTCGAACGCGGGGGCGTGGCGCCGCAAGTTGGAGAAGACGCGCGTCAGCGCGTTTTCCAGGAGGTCACGCGCGCTGGACTCAACATCCTCATCCACCTGGGAGACTCTGTCGTCGTGCGCACACGGCAACGCGGGGGCTTCCCTGACGAATCGGCGGACCGCGCTGTCTGCACGGTGGGCGATGTCCAGGTACTGCATGGCGTGCTGTGCCTCCATCATCTTCGCATGCACTGTGTCATCCTTGGCTGCCTGGACGGCATTGGCAGTTTCCTCAATTTGGGCCTGGAGGGATGCCATCTCCGCCTTGGCATCCTCCTCGCCCTGCAGCGCGACTTGAAGAGCAGCCTCGGCATTCAGCAGCTGGGCCCTAAGGGCGTCTGCCTCACCCTGGAGCGCTTCGAGCATGCGCCTCTTGGGCGTGGGCGCCCTGAGGAAGGTCGGCGATCAGACTCGGCAAGACGGACACAAAGAACAAGAAAAGCAGAGGCGATGGCGCATTTACTCATCGTTGGCGGTCCAGCCCCAGTGCGCTTGGATCGGCCTCGAAGACTGGACCCCGCCGCCCCCCTGAGACGGTGGCTGCGCTGAGGATCCGCCCATGCTCCGGCGCCGGCAGCACTTCCCTTGGACGCCATCTGAGGAAGGAAGGACGGAGAAGGCGGTTTTCCGACGAAGGAGAACGGGCAGCAATGGAACGAGGCGAACAGGAAGGCAAGCAAGGATGGAACTGCCCCTTGGGTGAGGCGGGTTTATAGGCGCAACCGCAATCCCGGAGGCGTCGTGGGGAGCGGAGGCGACGTGAGCTCCTCGGGTGCCACGTGTCATACTCGGCTCGTGGGCGGCTCTGCCTCGCGTCGCCTCAGTTCCCCTGGCGGGTCACTTTGGCGTGGGCTTGAGGTGGCAGGAGAGCAGGAAGGCGACGTCAATCGAGGAAGAGCAATGATGATCAACACGGCGCACAGGCTATGAATCGACGTGACTCGGGGCGGTTCCCGAGGCCCTGCGGAGGAGGAGGAGTCTAGCGACCTGCCGGGCGCCTCGCGCCGGTCCCACAGGCGATTAGGGGCCCGCGGCGCTTCGCCCATCGCTCCTTACCTTCGCTTTGAAGCCAGGGCTGGCACGCCTTGAGCCCGGGGTCTACTATCGGCGTTCTGGGACCGGGGGTACCCAGACTTGCCTGCCTGCGGCCCAGCGCATGGCCCACCTCAAAGGCCCGGTACGGCCCTGCTACAAGCCCCCTCAAGTCAAGACCCTCGCGAGAGCCCCCGCCTCGCGAGGAGAGCAACACCAAGACCTCCGGAGGAGTGGCACCCCCTCAGGCCGCCTCTCGAGTAGCGCAGATTCCTATGCAAGTACCCGGCCTCGTGACGACGGGTGACGTAAGTTCTGACGGCCATGCCAGGCAGGCGCAAGCGGGCGCAGAGGGAGGAGAGTTTCCTCTCTCGTGCTAAGGAGACAAGGATGTATGTGGGTTCCCAAGGGATCCCCCAAAGGTTTCCTTCCCAGTGCAAGAGGACCAAGACCACGAGCTCGGCAGGACGGATGTCATCGCCGAGCCCACCGCTGCGACACACCCAGAAGCTTTGCAGGCGAAGACCACCTTTAGTCAGGATAGGGTGTACTACTTGTCCCCTTTCAAATTTGGCCGTTGTGGGATCCCTTCCCGCCTGCGCGATAAGGGAAGAGGACCGTGGCCCCTATAAAATGGGACTAGCTCCCATCATAGAAGGGGGGAGACACACCAGCTCATCACTGCCAAGAACCCTCGCGAGGCCACCGAACCACTATACCAGTTCATCCATAGCCTCCTCGAGAGGCCAATCCACCACAAAGCAGGAGTAGGGTTTTACACCGCAAGGTGGCCCGAACCTAGATAAATCCCTGCGTCCACCTTCTCCTCGTTGCATGCACTCGTTAGGCTAGAGCATAGGGTGGTGAGTTTGAGACCTTGAGCCGGGGGAGATCTACGCACACGTCCCAGTGTTCGGACCTTGTTGGGTTTTGTGGAGCCCTGATTCCGACACATGCGAACGCGGTGGGCGGCGACGTGCAGGCGGAAAAGCCCTTGAGATACAGCCCAGTTAAGGCCTGTGATGTCGACACACATGCGCGTCTCGCCGTGCTCCCGGCGATACTCCTCCCGTACCCTGACGTCTTCTTGGTCGATGAATTCCCGTGACGCCTACGCCTGGCACCGCGTTCCTTCCTTCCGAGGTCGCGCCATGAGGCACGCCTCCAAATGGTGCCCGAGCACCTCCCTCGTCATGCCGGTCATGTCGGACACTTCAAACGTGGCAGCCCCCGAGCCCAACCCGAGGGGGCACAGGGCGTGCCTTCCTATGCGGGGAGGTGGTTGGCGCCGGCAACGGGCGCGGGACCCGCGTCGACAGGGGCTGCGTTCTTGGTCTTGACGAGGCTCGAGATGGGCAACAACTGCTTCTTCCTCGGGGGCGCGACCACGCCAAGCCCAGCTCCCCCCTCGTTGTGGGGGCGCTCGGCCGCGACCACATTGTAAGCCCGCTCGAGGGAATGGACCGCGTCTGTTTCGCCGCATGGGATGGTGATGACGACATCGGGACCAGGCATCTTGAGGATGTTGTAACCGTGGTGAGCCACTACCATGAACTTGGCCAGGGCCGGGTACCCCAGGATAGCGATGTACGGGAGGCCGATGCAAGCTACGTCGAAGTCGATGAGCTCGGTGCAGAAATTGTCGCGCGTGCCAAAGGTGACGGGGAGGCGGACTTGCCTTATGGGGACGCCGGAACCACCGGCGGCGCCGTGGAACGGCATGGTGGGCGCCAGCTCACGGTAGAGCACCCGGAGGGTCTCCAAGGTCTCCACGGAGAGCACGTTCAGGCCGGCGCCTCCGTCGATGAGGGTCTTGGTGAAGGAGACGTTGCAGATGATGGGGGTGCATAGCAGGAGGAGCGTGCCCACGGCGGCCATGGACTTGGGGCCATCCCTGGGATCGAAGGAGACGGGACACTGGAACCACCGTATGGGCCGTGTGGCTCCTGGCCCCTAGAGAGAGCTGCTTGTCGCGCGGTGAAGCTGTCCGAGCCAGCGGTTTGACGAGAGGGCTTGGGCTCCGCCAAGGATGCAGGCCGCCATGCGAGGCTCCTGGCCTTCCCCAAACCCTCCACCAGATGAGCTGCTTCTCCTCTCCCCGGGCGACGGCGGCCGCGGCGGCAGGGCCGCGACGTCCTGGAGGCAGACCACGTGGGGCCGTCCTTGCCGGGCATCCTCCCGAGGCCGCCCGCGCCCGTCGTCGCCGCGAGGATGCACACATTGGTCTTGGTTAACGTTGTTGTTGCGGTTGTTTCTCCTGGTGCCACCGCTGCCATCCCCGCGACCGGCACCGCGGATGCTGTGGCCCTGACGCCGGCCGGTGTGCTCCCTGCGGGATGGCCCGAACGGCCGACTGTCCGCCGTGTTGTGGGTGTGTACGTTGTGGTGAGCTCAGAACATTCCGCCGCCTCCTCCGGGGGCATCACCGCCAGGGCCGGCCTGCAAGCCACAACCGGTCACCGGGACTCGGAGGAGAAGGAGGACGGCGTGAGGCGGGCCTTGCTTGGGCCCATCGGCTAAGGCCCGACCAGGTCATCGCCTGGTGTGGGGGAGGCCCGCCACCCGCACTTCATCCTTCCAACGCCGGGGCCCGGAGTGGGCGGTAGGGCGCCAGAGCCCTCCTGTCGACGGTGACGAGCTCGGCGATGTGGTCTGCCCAGGCATCGTGGACCCCGTCCGTCGGGCGCTGTCGGAGCAACTCCCTCGCCATGAGTAGCGGATCTTGCGTGTTCTGGTCTCCCACATGAATGCGGGTCGGGGGGACGCGACAGGGTGGTTGCTTTCCCGCGTAGGGGGCCGCGAGAAGTCCCGCCGCTCGCGAGCATCGCGGCCGTCTACGGCTTCGTCCGTGGCTTGGTGAGGGCCGTGGCCCTCATTCGGTGCTGAGCGCCATGCGCGCGCGGCGGGTGTCAACCATCGGGCCGACGCGAGTGGAGACGAGGCGGAGCTGGAGAGTTGCGGTGCACCCCTACCTGGCATGCCAAATGTCGGAAACGGGGCTCTGTAGACCCAAGAAGGTTCGAACACTGGGGTGCGCTCGCTCTCCTGCCCTACTCTACCTTGCAACCCCACGACGACTCTCCGGCGGTTTGAGCTTGGAAGACGAACAAGGACACACAGAGTTTACCCAGGTTCGGGCTACCTCGCGGTGAAAAACCCTACTCGTGCTTGGTGGATTGCTTGAGGAGGAAGAGGAGTACATGGCTTGTTCTTGCCCACCCAAGAGTGATCCCTCTTCACACAGGGCCCGGTCCCCTCCTTATATTAGCCCTGGTCCTCTTCCCCCGAAAAATATCAGGCGGGAAGGGTTGCCACAACAGCCATTTTGAAAGGGGATAAGGTTGCAGCTTATCCTGACAAAAGGCGGTCTTTGCCTGCTAGCCGTGACATGCTCGTGGGCTCGGGGGTGACATCCGTCCTGCCGCGCCCTTGGTCTTGGTCTCTTTGCGTGGAAGAGGAAACCTTTGGGGGATGCTTTGGGAACCCGCAAGCTGGCGCCTCTCCTCTATCACCAAAGAGGAGATCCTCGCCGTCCGCGTCTGCTGGCGCTGCTGCTGGCACCGTTTGGCACGGCGTGCGTCACCCATGTGCGGGTATGGAGTTGCGGGGCCCGGTCCGGCTAGCTCCAAGCGGACCCGCCTCCCGAGGGCGCCGCGGGGAGCTTCGCTGGGGGGCCCGTGAGGTGCTTGGTTGAGACGTCGCCTTGCACCTCGCGAGGCACTGGCTCTCACGAGGCCCGACTCCTTGAGCCTTGCGGGTGGGGCCACCTAATGTTCGAGGTAGTCTTGGCGTCTCGGGCCATAGGCAGACGGGCCTGGGCACCCCCGGTCCCAGGAGACTGACACGCAGAAAACAGCAACTGGCACTGGGCACTGGGTCAATAGGTTAGTGCACAAAAATATTATAAATTGGTAAATAATGACCCAAAAATTATCCTAGAATGATAATATATCAGCATGGAACAATAAAAAATTATAGATAAGTTGGAGACGTATCAGACGCCATGCCATGGAACAATAAAAAATTATGGATAAATGCAAGGGTTGTCAGCGTTTCAGCAGTCGGAGCCACCTGCCAGCTACTACCGTCCATACCATCCCCATCTCATGGCCCTTTTCCGTCTGTGGTCTTGACATGGTGGGGCCATTCAAATCCACGTGAGGCGGTATGACTCATTTGTTGGTTGCCGTCGACAAATTCACCAAATCGATCGAGGCCAAAGCAATCAAGAAGCTGGACAGCGCGACGTCCGTCACATTCATCAAGGATATCACCGTCCGCTACGGCGTCCCCAACAACATCATCACTGACAATGGCACCAACTTCGCCAAGGGCGCACTAGCCCACTTCTGCTCCGCCCAGGGCATCCGGCTCGACCTTGCATCGGTGGCCCACCGCCATTCGAATGGCGAAGGGGAAAGGGCCAACGGCCGGATCCTAGCTGGCATCAAGCCCCGTCTCGTCGAGCCGCTGGTGCGGTCAGCCAGCTGCTGGATCAATGATTTGCCGGTTGTGCCATGGAGCCTCAGGATGACGCCCAACCGGTCGACCGGCTTCACTCCTTTCTTCCTCGTATACGGGTCCGAGGCAGTCATCCCGACGGACATCGAGTTCTACTTGCCTCGTGTCACACTATGCATAGAGGCATAGGCCAAGGAGGCACGAGAAGATGCCGTCGACTTGCTCGAGGAAGATCATGAGCTGGCATTGAGCTCGTCGGCCATCTACCAGCAAAAACTGTGGCACTACCACAACAAGAAGATCCGACCCCTCGCTTTCCATGAGGGCGACCTGGTTCTCCGGCTGGTCCAGCGAACAACTGGCCAGCACAGGCTGGCTTCCCCATGGGAAGGCCCCTTCCTCGTCAGTAAATCACTACACAACAACACGTACTACCTCATAGATGCGTAGAAGTCGTAGAAGCGCAAGAGGGGTGCCTCCGGCGAGGAGACAGAGCACCCATGGAACACGCCGCTCCTCGGCCCGTTTTACAGCTGAGCCAATGTATGTATGTACCCCCACCTTTTGGGTTTAATGAATGCAGCAAGTACCCAGAGCTACACTCAGGGGCTACCTTTTATTGTGTCTATCGAGCCCCCTTCTTCTTTTTGCATTACCCTTATCCTACGGTGTCCGGGTCCGGCTCGCCGGACTCAGGGGCTCGTTGGCTTGTTCGAGTCCTCCCTTCTCGCGCCAACTAGTAGTGTGCACAACGCTAAGGCCCACTCTTTGATCCAGCCACAGATCGGCTCCCTGCTGTCTGGCTGGCGAGATTTCAGGGTCAAAAGCGTTCCCACACGAACGACGTCTAAGGAAGAGCGACTCGCTCAGGCTCCCCAGCTCTGCCAGTTTCCTTCTTTTTTGCCACCGGCACCCTATGGCTACTCCCAGCCCGCCTTTGGCACACTCGTCCTAGCACAAACCTTGAGACCCTAAGTATCACGCCACCTGCTTCGAGGCCGACGCCCCGTCCCAGTCGCAGACCAGCCCACGGCTGCCCGGCTGGCAGGGCGGAAGCCGGAAGGAGGAAGGTGGGATAAGAAAGAGCCAGGGGCAAAGGCTATGGCCGAGGCGGGATGCAAGGTTTTCACCAAAAGCATGCATGTATACACAAAAGCAGAGCGACCATGGCCATGAGTTCATTACATTAACTACACAGTGGTTGGACTTGCAGACTAACGAAAAGCAGGAACAAAAAACAAAGTCTAGCTAGTGGAGGCGCCATCCGCCCCTGATCGCCCCGCGTCAGCCGTTGCGCCGGTGTCCTCCTCCGTATCAGTGTCGGCGTACACGTCGGCACTGGAGACGGTCCCTCCATCGTCCGTCTCGCTGGCGCGGCCCTCCGGGTCGTCGAATGCCAGTGCTTAGTTGTTCTCCGGGATCGCCACGCCCTCGGCGGCCCGCTCCGGGACGTACACATCCCACGGAGTGAAGGACACGATGTTGCTCGCCCGCGCAGTCAAGGGACCGGCGATCGCCACCAGCTCTGCCTCCATGCTAGCATGCCGGGTGGCCAGGAGGTCTAGGTTTAAGTCCGGGTGCGAGGACAACATGAAGCTCAGCGCCATTTTCGCGTAGGCTCATGCCGCGGAAGCTCTCCAGGCATCGATCCGCGCCGACCCGTCTTCCAGCCACCTCGCCAGCCGGTTCACGAAGCGGGGCTGCACCATGTTGGGTCAAAGGGTGTGAACCACCGCTAGGCCGGCGGCATGGAGCCAGTGCATGACGAACCCCACCGTCTTCAGTCGAGCCTCAGCAGCGACACCGACCTCCTCCACAGTCCAGCAGGCAAGCGGTCCGATGTGGCCCCGTTCCGCGTGCTGCTCCTCCCGATAGGACTCCACACCCGCCTCCGTTGGCCCCTGTTTCTTAGGGAAGGTCCTTACACGGGGAAGACACACAAATGAAGATGAGAAACTGAATCGAAACAAAGCAAGACAAGGAAACAAGACGAGAAATCCTACCGGCGAGAAGCTGGTTGATATGTTGCGCATCCTGCAGCATGCCGTGCTCCTTTACCAACCATGCACAGGCCTGACGGTCGTACCCCTCCCTCCATAGGCGTGCCTTCTCGAGTGCTTTATCCAGCAGTGCCTCCTTAGCCACCAGCACCTGGCGATGATCCTCCGCCAGCCGGCCCAACTCCTCCTGGTGGGCCGCCTCCAGCTATCTCCTCTCCGCCGACAGGCGGTCCACCTGCTCACGCAGCCGGCCGCTCTCCGTGGATAGGAGATCGTGCTGCTGACCATCTCGAGCAAGCCGGCACTACCTGTTGTCCGACTCAAGGGCGAAGGCTACACGACACGAACGCTTTTCGGTCAGCCGCCAAAACAAAAAAGGAAGTCCTGGCACGCCCCCACTAAAGATTGGTCGTTTGCGTACCTTGTGCGCACTGCAGGTCCGCCTCCTTGGTGTCTAGACGGGCCTGTGTCTCCTGGTACAAGGCTAGCAGCTTATTGAAGGCCACCGCACGTCGATCATGAAGGGCCTACAAAACAAAGATAAGGGACGCCGCATAAGACTCGACCCGACTACTTCGCAGCCGACCCGAGCTTCGGGGGCTACACCCAGTGGGTGCGCTGGCGTGCCCCCACTAGAATGCATCCCACAGAAGAAAAGACAAGGCAGAGATGAGAATCACATACCATCGTGGATTGCTCAAGGTGGACCAGTTGGCCATGGGCCTCTCGGGCGATCTGCTACAACGTCTTGTTGCAGTTGGCTAACTCACCGCAGACCACGTTGGTGGCCGCAAGGGGACTCAGCATGCCTCCGCTGGCCACTACCCAAGTCACCTGCGGCTGAGCCCGGCATCCGGTGCCGCCGCCACTCGTGGTCGGCCGCGTCGGAGTCACCATGACGCGCCCGGAGCCGGCACGGGGCGCTCCCCTCGGCACCAAGGCATCGGGTCCCTCGAGCGCAGGTTCGGATCCGCTTCGGGGCGCTTCCCCCGGCATGATAACCCTGCCTCCCAGGCCGCCTCCGTCTCCTGTTGCGCCTACGCCGGCTCCTCCTCCATCGTCCTGGCCCGCGTTAGGTCCCTCGACGTGGTCGATAGCCGGCTCCAGGGGTGTTTCCGTGTTGGGTGCAGGGTCATCGGTGGCCATCTGTGCATTGGCGGTCGCACGCGCATCGACCGCCGCCTTGGCATCAGCCTCCACCCTGCGCGCCGGGTCTTGCACCTGCTTCGACTGTGCTTCCCTCTGACGTGGCTTGAGACTACGTCGGTGTTTCCCTAAAGAGGAAGGGATGATGCAGCACATCGATGATAAGTATTTCCCTCAGTTATGAAACCAAGGTATCAAACCAGTAGGAGGACCACACAACACTATGTAAACGGTACATGCACACAAAGAACAAATACTTGCAACCAGACGCGACAGAGAGATTTTCAATCTCTCCTTGGTAAAAAGATAGATTAGATTGTAGATTGGATAAATAGATCTCGCAAGAACAAAAAATAAAAGAGGCAAATACAAAGTGTAGCAACGTATTTGGGTTTTTGGAATAGTAGATCTGAAAACAAAAAGCGACAAAAGATAGATCGGAAAGCAATATGTTGGAAAAGTAGACCCGGGCGCCGTAGGTTTCACTAGTGGCTTCTCTCATGAGTATAGCACACTCTGGGTGAACAAATTACTGTTGGGCAATTGATAGAAAATCAAATAATCATGATGATATCCAAGGCGATGATCATTATATAGGCATCGCATCCAAGATTAGTAGACCGAAACGATTCTGCATCTACTACTATTACTCGACACATCGACCGCTATCCAGCATGCATCTAGTGTATTAAGTTCATGTGAAAATGGAGTAATGCAATAAGAACGGAGACATGATGTAGACAAGATCTATTCATGTAGGAATAGACCCCATATTGTTATCCTTAACAGCAATGATACATGTGTGCCTCGCTGCCCCTTCTGTCACTGTGGGAGGACACCGCAAGATCGAACCCATCACAAAGCACCTCTTCCCATGGCAAGAAAAAATGATCTAGTTGGCCTAACTAAACCAAAGATTCGAGGAAGAAATGCGAAGCTATAAGTAATCATGCATATAAGAGATCAAAGAAGACTCAAATAATATTCATGGATAGAAACTGATCATGAACTCAAAATTCATCAGATCCCAACAAACACATCGCAAAAAGTCATTACATCAAATAGATCTCCAAGAGACCATTGTATTGAGAATCAAAAGAGAGAGAGCAAGCCGTCTAGCTACTGCCTACAGACCCGTAGGTCTATGGTGGACTACTCATGCATCATCGGAGAGGCACCAATGAGGATGATGAACCCCTCCATGATGGTGTTAGATTGGATCTCGTGGTTGTGGAACTTGCGGCAGCTGGATGTATTTTTCGTCGACTCCTCTAGGGTTTCTGGAATATTTGGGTATTTATAGAGCTCAGACACCGTGGAGGGGGTTCCCGAGGTGGCCACAACCCACCAGGGCACGCCCGGGGCCTCTGGCGCGCCCTGGTGTCTTGTGGCTCGCCAGGGCTCCCTCCTGGTTACTTCTTTGGCCCACTGGCTTCCTTCTGGTCCAAAAAAAATCTCCAAAAAGTTTCGTCATGATTGGACTCCGTTTGGTACTGATATTCTGCGAAGTAAGAAACAAGCAAAAAACAACAAGACATCTAAAGTTTATTCCTTTTTCCACCATTCTTTCACAATCCATGGCTAGCCGTATCCACGGTTGCCTTCCATACCAACACTTTCCAAGGAATTTATTATTTGACAACATAAAGTAAGTTACTTTTTCATTTCGGTACTGGGCATCCCTACTACCGCCGTACTCTCCTGCAATGACAAGTGAATAAACACTCATCTTGAGAATAAAACATCTAGCATGGAAAAATATTAGACACCCCATACTGTTCATGAGCGGTACGAGAACACAAAAAGGAAATTCATTTTGAAAATTAGAGATGGCACATACAAATTTGCTTAGAACGACATGGAAATACCGCATATAGGTAGGTATGGTGGACTCATATGGCAAAACTGGGTTTAAAGATTTGGGATGCACAAGTAGTATTTCTACTTAGTACAAATGGAGGCTAGCAAATAGATTGAGAAGCAACCAACCAAGAATTGAAAATTCACATAAACGTGCATTGAGCATAACTAACACCAAATAATGCACCATAAGTAGGATGTAATTTCATTGCATAACTATTGACTTTTGTGCTTGCATAGGGAATCACAAACCTTAACACCAATATTCTTACTAAAGCATAATTAGTCACCAACATGACTCACGTATCACTATCATCATGTCTCAAAACTATTACAAGGAATGAAGTTTAATTTGTCCACTGATCTTCATGAAAGTTTTTATTATATCCCTCTTGAATATCTATCACTTTGGGACTAGTTTCATATATTGCCATTGCTTTTGACAAACTCAAATAAATATAAGTGAAGAACATGAGCATAAAAAATTCATCACTCAAAATAATATAAGTGAAGCATGAGAGAATTTCTTCAAAGTTTACTAACTCTCAAATTAATCTAAGTGAAGCATGAGAGTATTTCTTCAAACATTTGAAGCACGCCGTGCTCAAAAAGATATAAGTGAAGCACTAGAGCAATTCCATAGCTCAAAAAAATTAAGTGAAGCATATAGAGCAATTCTAACAAATCATAGCATAATTTTGGCTCTCTAAAATAGGTGTGTCCAGCAAGGATACTTGTGACAAACTAAAAAGAAAAAAAAAGAAAATACTCAAATAATACAAGATGCTCCAAGCAAAACTCATGATATGTGACGAATAAAAATATAGCTCCAAGTAAAATACCGATGGTGGTTAGAAGAAAGAGGGGATGCCACTCGGGGCATCCCCAAGCTTAGTTGCTTGTTTCTCTTTGGATATTATATTGGGGGTGTTTTAGCATCCCTAAGCTTAGGCTCTTTTCAGTCCTTATTCCTTCATCCATCGTGATCTCACCCAAAACTTGAAAACTTCAATCACACAAACCTCAACAAAACCTTCGTGAGATCCGTTAGTCTAATAAAGCAAATCACCACTTTAAGTACTGTTGCAAACCTATTCATATTTTATTATTGTATTATACCTACTGTATTTTAACTTTACCATGGCTTATACCCTTCAATACAAACCATAGATTCATCAAAACAAGCACACAATGCAACGAAAACAGAATCTGTCAAAAACAGAACAATCTGTAGTAATCTGTAGTCTAACCACACTTCTGTAACTATAAAAGTCTGAAAAATTAGGACAACGTAAAGAATTTGTATAGAAACACTGTGTTAAGATTTCATCTCATTATCATGCTCCGGTAAAAAAATGAAAATTCACGCACTGGAGTCAAAGTTTCTGTTTCAGATTCAGCATTGTTTCTACTCATCTTATGAATCATCCTAAAGGCTTTACTTGGCACAAACACTAAATAAAACATAAAAAACACAATCATAACAGAAACATAATTGTGTCAACACTCAAAAACTGAAAGGAAAAGAAGAAAATAAATTTATTCATTGGGTTGCCTCCCAACAAGCGCTATTGTTTTACGCCCCTAGCTAGGCATAAAGCATAGATTCAAGTATTGTCATCTTTAGTTTTTGTAGAGAGATTTTTATCAAGAGGTTTTGCAAATATAACTTGAAACACATCATCCATAGAAATCTTAGCACTATCAAGTTGTCCATCTACGTACCCTCTTTGATTCCCGGCCACAATCAAAGAATATTGTTGATTAACATCATTGAAAACTTGTTGGATCATATCTAAAATGGGGACTTCCTTTTTAAGGTCCTCATCAAAAAAATTATTATTTCCAAGTAGATGTCTCAACATGTAATCACTATTGTTAAAGATATCTCCTATTACCGATTTTTCACGGCTCATACCAAAGAAATAAAAAATCTCCCTTGCTTCTCGTACTATGTGATCAAATTCATTCATAAGAACAAGGGTGGCTAACTTCTTAGCTTTGGGATCCTTTATGACGGGTAACTCATAAAACAATATTTGCAAGGTAGGATGGGCACGAATAAACCTATGTTCAAGTTTCAGGACTAGCGCTGAAATAACTTCCGCATAAGTTTTAGTTCTTTTAAGTATAGGAGCATCATCGAGAATCAAATTTCCAACACAATTGAAGAATTGTTGGATAGTTTCTTTTCCTATAATGTTCCCTTGCCCCGAAACAAAAGTTTTAGCATCCAGATCACTAGAACGTCCAATATTAGGAGTCCTGCCTTCATCTGTTTCTGCCATACCAAAATCACTCATGATGACAAGCAAGCAAGAGATCTGACGAGAAAAAGGCAAATGAAAAAGAGGGCGAATAAAACGGCAAATTTGGTGAAGTGGGGGAGAGGAAAACGAGAGGCAAATGGCAAATAAGGTAATTGCAAGGAGATGAGATTTGTGATTAGGAACCTGATAGATGTTGATGATGTCTCCTCGGCGCCAGAGATTGGCACATTGAAGAGACCGCTTCCTCCCCGGCAACGGCGCCAGAAATTCCTTTGACGTGGCATCAGACTGCATCGGTGTTTCCCCAAAGAGGAAGGGATGATGCAGCACATCGACGGTAAGTATTTCCCTTAGTTATGAAACCAAGGTATCGAACTAGTATGAGGACCACGCAACACTATGTAAACGGTACCTGCACACAAAGAACAAATACTTGCAACCCGACGTGAAAGAGAAGTTGTCAATCTCTCCACGGTAAAAAGATAGATTAGATTGTAGATTGGATAAATAGATCTCGCAAGAACACAAAATGAAAGAGGCGAATAAAAAGTGTAGCAAGGTATTTTGGGTTTTTTGGAATAGTAGATCTGAAAACAAAAGGCGACAAAAGATAGATCGGAAAGCAATATGTTGGAAAAGTAGACCCGGGGGCCGTAGGTTTCACTAGTGGCTTCTCTCATGAGTATAGCACACGGTGGGTGAACAAATTACTGTTGGGCAATTGATAGAAGATCAAATAATCATGACGACGTCCAAGGCGATGATCATTATATAGGCATCACGTCCAAGATTAGTAGACCGAAACGATTCTGCATCTACTACTATTACTCCACACATCAACCGCTATCCAACATGCATCTAGTATATTAAGTTCATGGAAAAATGAAGTAATGCAATAAGAATGGTGAGATGATGTACAAAAGATCTATTCATGTAGGAATAGACCCCATCTTGTTATCCTCAATAGCAACGATACATGCGTGCCTCACTGCCCCTTCTGTCACTGGGAGAGGACACCGCAAGATCGAACCCATCACAAAGAACCTCTTCCCATGGCAAGCAAATATCATCTAGTTGGCCTAACTAAACCAAAGATTCCAGGAAGAAATACGAGGCTATAAGTAATCATGCATATAAGAGATCAAAGAAGACTCAAATAATATTCATGGATAGAAACTGATCATGAACTCAAAATTCATCGGATCCCAACAAACACACCGCAAAAAGTCATTACATCAAATAGATCTCCAAGAGACCATTGTATTGAGAATCAAAAGAGAGAGAGAAAGCCATCTAGCTACTACCTACAAACCCGTAGGTCTATGGTGGATTACTCACGCATCATCGGAGAGGCACCAATGAGGATGATGAACCCCTCCGTGATGGTGTTAGATTGGATTTGGCGGTTCTGTAACTTGCGGTGGCTCGATATATTTTTCGTCGACTCGTCTAGGGTTTCTGGAATATTTGGGTATTTATAGAGCTCAGAGGCAATGAAGGTGGTTCCCTAGGCGGCCACAGCCCACCAGGGCGCGCCCGGGGCCTGTAGCGCGCCCTGGTGTCTTGTGGGCCGCCAGGGCTCCCTCCTGGTTACTTCTTTGGCCCACTGGCTTCCTTCTGGTCCAAAAAAAATCTCCAAAAAGTACATCGTGATTGGACTCCGTTTGATACTGATATTCTGTGAAGTAAAAAACAAGCAAAAAACAGCAACTGCACTTGGCACTATGCCAATAGGTTAGTCCCAGAAAATGATATAAAGTTTCTATAAAATGATTGTAAAACATCCAAGAATGACAATATAACAGCATGGAACAATCAAAAATTATAGATACGTTGGAGACGTATCAACCTCCACGCCGGCGACGGGGGCAGGTTGTCCCCCCATGCCGCCCAATCGGCCGCGCCTGCCTTAACGCGGGTCGCCGCAAGCTCCTGCTCCTTAGTCGCGCCCTCCCAGCGGCGCCGCTCCTCCACCGCTAGCTCTTGCTCGGCGGCCTCCTGGGCCTTCCAGGCGGCCTGTTCCCTCTCCTCCGCGGCCGCCGCCCGTCGAGCCGCTCGCTCCTCCTTTGCGCTCGTGCCCGCCTCTGGCACCTCCACGTCCTTGTCGGCGGTCCCCCCCGGCGCGGCCAGCCTCCCAAGAGCGCACGGGGCCCTGCGCGGTATGCGGGGCGAACTGAGGAGAAAAGATAGAAAGAAACGAAGCAAAGCGAGGACGAAAATAAAGAAGACTCACCCGACGCTCGTAGGAATAGCCCGCCTGGGAGATGATGCCTTGGGGGCGAGGCGGGCCTTCTTCCCACCCCCTTCTCGGCTGCCGCCGGGCTGCGCCCTGGCAGCGCGCTTCGCGGTCGGCCGGAAGTCGGTCGTCGACTTCCCACGCGCGCGTTCTGCCGCTTCCGTCACGCTGGGTGCCGGGATGTGCTCGACTAGCCGAAGCCGTCTCCTCGGAGCGGAGGCGCCATCCTCCAGGGTCACCGGGTCCGCTGCACTGCGCGTCCCTCACGGGTTCAGCATCGTCATCGTCATCCGTCCAATCACGCAAAGGACATGAGGACAAAAAGTCACCTGCTGATCCTGATCTGCCGGCCCTCGACCCGCCGACACGGTCGCCCTCCTCCTGTGGCTCCGCATCCTCTTCGCCCTCCTCCTCATCATCCGAGCCTACTCGACGGTTCGCCCTGCACTTGCTGGCCCTGGAACAGCGGCAGCCGTAGGGGTCTCGCATTAGGACAAACATGAGGCCTGGGCAACAATGAAGCCGGCCGAGTTGCATACCTGGGGAGCCAAGTTGATCCGGCTGTAGGGATCCTTCCCTCATGCCCATCCGTCCTCTGGGAGCTTGGCGGTGGTGATCCCGTTCACGCGCCGCACAACAGCCTTAGGCTTCAGCTCCTTCATGGACATCCGGCATGGGTCACGCCTTCGCGCTCATGTCGCAAATACGATGTGGTCGGCGCTGCAGCGGCTGCACCCGGCGGGTAACGATGGTGATGATGAAGTTGGCGGCCTTGAGTCCCTCCGGGCCGGTCAACTCGTCCAGCCGGCTGCACATCCAGTTCACTCCCTCGTTGCTCTGCCGCGGATCCACCCACCAGTTCTGCTGTGCATGCGGCGATTGCTTGACGAAGCGGGGAGGTTGATGAAGTCCCGAGCCGGGTTCACATTCTTCACATAGAAGAAGGAACATTGCCATTTCTTGGCCGACTCGTGCAGCGGAAGCTTGGAGAAGCCAGCTCCCAGCCTCACATAGACGAGGGCCACCCCGCAGGGGGTCATCTCCTTCATCTTCGTCACCTTGTCTTCGGCCGTCTGTTTCTTGAGGTAGAAGAGCCGACACCAAAGCTCGAGGAGCGGCTCGACCCCGAGGTAACCCTCGGACAATGCGATGAAGGCGGCGAGTTGCAACACGGAGTTGGACCAGAGGTAGTGCGGCTGCAGCCCGAAGTGAGTCAGGAATCGACAGAAGAAGATGCTCGCCAGCAGCCCGAATCCACAGGACAAATGCTCGACGAAGACAACCACTTTGCTGCCCCCAGCGTCGGGATGAGCTCCGCCCCTGGCGCATGCCGCCACGTGCTCCGCGGGCGGCAACTTTTGACGGTAAGGCAAGTGCTCGATGAACTCCTCCTTGACATTGCTGCTGTCCAACACGCCCTTGCTCCCCATCGGCAGACGCGGTGCGGGTTCGGGCACGGTAGCGGTGGCAAAGGTGGCAGAAAGCACAACATGCTCCCTTGGTGGTTTATATAATTCATGAAAACATACATTGTGTCTTGTACTAATACTTTTACCTAGTGTATTTCAGATTAAAGTCCATGGAGAGAAGGATTGGCAAAAGGATTGTGGAGATTGTGGAAATACCCCAAGATGCAAGGAAATGGATTGGCAAAGCTTCAAGCAAGAGGACTCTACATTTTACTTTGTGAGAAATCACTTTGAGTCCATAGGAAAGCCAATACTATTAAAAGGGGGTAAGGTATTGTTGGTGAGCAAAATGCTCATACGTGCACAAGTGATAGTCACCAAAAACACCCACAATCTCTTCCACAAAAGTCTGTCCAAAGTCAAATATACAAAATCGGTGCTACAAACACTTTCCACTCGGTGCCACCGATTCCCATACTCAGACAGACCTAAGCCAAACCCTAGCCATTCGGTGCAACCGATTCTGCTTCGGTGCCACCGAGTTTGGGTTGCCAACTTTCTGTTACGCAGTTTCACAATATCGGTGCCACCGAGATTGTTGGATCGGCGTCACCGAGAATGGGCAATCTGACCGCTGGTCACCTTATCGGTGCAACCGAGTTTCATATATCGGTCTCACCGAGATTCAAAAGTTGCCACCTTTTGGTCACTTCGGTACCATCGAGATTAACACATCGGTGTCACCGAGTTGATCATTTTGTGTGTAACGGTTGGATTTCTGGGGATGCCTATATATACCCCTTCACCACCACCCACTCGAAACAGAAGCACTCAGAACTATTCCATACTTGCCCCATCCAGCTTTTTGAGAGAGAGCCAACTACTCATGTGTTGACATCATGCCATTCCATTCCAACCATATGAATCTTGATCTCAAGACTCCCCAAGTTGCTTTCCACCAATCCCATCTCTTCCACCAAGCCAAATCTGTGAGAGAGTGATTGTGTGTTGAGGAGTCTATCATCTTGAAGCACAAGAGCAAGGAGTTCATCATCATTGCCGAGCCTATTACCTTTTGGAGGGTGGTGGCTCCTAGATTGGTTAGGTGTCACTTGGGAGCCTCCTACTTCGTGTTGTGGAGTTGAACCAAGAAGTTTGTAAGGGCAAGGAGATTGCCTACTTCGTGAAGATCTACCCATAGTGAGGCTAGTCCTTCGTGGACGGAAGCCGTTAAGGAATAGTCAAGGTTGCTACTGCGTGGACCCTTATGGGTGGAGCCCTCCGTGGACTCTCACGACCGTTACCCTCCATGGGTTGAAGACTCCATAAACGTGGACGTACGATAGCACCACCTATCGGAACCAAGGGAAAAATCTTTGCGTCTCCAATTGCGTTTGATCTAACAATCTCAACTCTTTACTTCATGTGCAATGTCTTTACTTTCCGCTGCTATATTCGTAGACATGCATGTGTAGGGTATATTAGACTTGCTAGACTTGCTAAAGAGTTAAAATCTGCCAACCAATTAACTTGGGAAAAGGTTAGGTTTTAAATTCTTGCTAGTAGTCTATTCGCCCCCCTCTAGACACTCTTCTAGTGATCCCTCAATTGGTATTAGAGCTTTGGTCTCCATTGCTTCGGTTTAATCACCGAGGAGGAAGATGGATGTGTCTAGTATAGGGAGTTTGAGTTGTAGAATGCCTATTCTTGATGGAGAGTACTATAGTCAATGGAAAACTTTGATGCTTGAGCTGTTTAACGAATTTCAATTGAGCAAATATGTTAATAGCCCCTATGTACCTCCCATTGATCCTTGATATCCCACACACGAAGAGGAAATTGATATGCTATGCAATCTTAGAACTGTTAATCTCATTGTTAGAGCATTGCCTAGAAATGTGCTTAATCAAATGAAGAATTTTGAATGTGCTTACACTTTGTGGAATGACTTGGAGCAACGATATCCAAGTTATTCATTGAGTGATCTTGATGAAATTCTTCATAAAACTATTGCCTTCCACAAAATGACGCCTAGTGATCCCAAGTTTGATGATTGTCTATTTGAGCTTAGAGACCTCATGCGTGCTAAAGGAGATGTCACAACTATCAACAACATCATTGTAGAAGCCATTCGAATTCACAAGTTTGAACATTGTCATGATCACAACCCTAACGAATCTCTTGTTCTTTATGACGAGGATTTCCCACTTGATGATGACAACATGGAACATGGCTACTATGATGAAGATGAGCTGTTCGACATCGAGTATGAGAAGATCATGAAGAATCTAAGTCTCATGGCAAACTTCAAGGATTACATGTCCGGAGGAAAAGAGTGGATTCTCGATAGCGGATGTACCGATCATATGACCGGAGATAGAGAAATGTTTGAAGAGATCACACCAAACCATGGACCACGAAGGTACGTAACATTTGGAGACAACTCCAAGGGTAAGGTACTTGGTCTTGGTAAGGTGGCCATATCCCATGATAGCTCTATTCAAAATGTTATGCTTGTTGAATCTCTTGGCTACAATCTTCTTTCCGTATCTAGGCTTGCGGACTTTGGTTTTAATGTGCTATTCACGAAAGTAGATTGCCAAGTGTTTCGTCAAGATAATCATAACATGGTCTTTACCGGTTTTCGTAGAGGTGATCTTTACATTCTCGATTTCACTAAGAGATCCAAACATCATACTTGTCTTATTGCAAAATCTTCTAAAGGTTGGCTTTGGCATAGAAGACTAGGACATGTTGGCTTGCGTAATTTAGACAAGCTTATCAAAGGTGATCATATACATGGTGTTAAAGATGTTATCTTTGACAAAGATAGACTTTGTAGTGCTTGTCAAGCTGGAAAGCAAGTAGGTGGAAGTCATCCCGTTAAGAATATCATGACTACTACGAGACCACTCGAGTTACTTCACATGGATCTTTTTGGTCCCAATGCTTACAAGAGTCTCGGTGGAAATTCCTATGGTCTAGTTATAGTTGATGATTTTTCCAGATTTACGTGGGTATTCTTTCTTGATGATAAGTCGCAGGTTCAAACGATCTTCAAGAACTTCGTTCGCAAAGCGCAAAATCAGTTCGAAGTGAAGATCAAGAAGGTTCAGAGCGATAATGGATCGGAGTTCAAGAACACCCATGTGGATACCTTTCTTGACAAAGAAGGTGTTTCACATGAGTTCTCGGCTACGTACACACCTCAACAAAATGGAGTTGTTGAGAGGAAGAACCGGACGCTTATTGAGATGGCAAGAATGATGCTTGACGAATACAAGACGCCAAGACACTTTTGAGCAGAAGCCGTGGAAACAGCATGTCATGCCACAAACCGACTTTACTTGCACAAGCTTCTCGGTAAAACGGCATGAGAGCTACTCACCGGTAACAAACCCCAGTTTGGATACTTTCGGGTATTCGGCTCAAAGTGCTACATTCTTGATAAGCATCGTCGTTCTAAATTTGCTCCTAAATCTCATGAAGGATTCGTACTTGGTTACGGATCAAACTCTCACACTTACCGTGTCTACAACAACTTCACTCGAAAAGTTGAAGAGACGGTAGATGTGAAGTTTGATGAATCTAATGGTTCGCAAGTCGAACAATTGCCAAATGATGTAGGTGATAAGGACCCTTCGGAAGCTATCCAAGACTTGTCCATCGGCAAGATTCGTCCCATGGAGGTGAAGGAAAGTACTTCATCAACTCAAGTGGAAGCCCCGTACTTCACATCAAGGTGAACCACAACATGACATGTAGGCATCCACAAGCGGTACACGACAAGATGATGAAGAGGAGGAAATGCATCATGAAGATCCACCACAACCTCCTTCACCACCACCTCAAGGAAATGACACCTTCAACAACAACGAAGATGAAGGAGATGATGATGATGAAGAAGCTCCACCATCCAACAATCGGAAGCTGACCCGAGTTCGAGCACAAGTGACCAAGAACCATCCCCTAAACCAAATCTTTGGTGATATACAAACAGGGAGAATCACTCGCTCTAAAACTCGTCTAGCCAACTTTTGTGAGCATTATTCTTTCATCTCTAGCATTGAGCCCTTGAAGGTAGAACAAGCTCTTGAAGACCCGGATTGGGTGACCGCGATGCATGAAGAGCTTCACAACTTCGAGAGGAACGAAGTGTGGACACTCGTGGAAAAGCCCAAGGATGAGCAAAACCTCATCGAAACAAAATGGGTGTTTCGGAACAAGCAAGACGAAGACAGTCAAGTCGTACGGAACAAGGCTCATCTCGTAGCCCAAGGATATATGCAAGTTGAAGGTATGGACTACGGTGAGACCTACGCCCCCATCGCTAGACTTGAAGCTATTCGTATTCTTCTTGCTTACGCTAATCACCATGATATCACGCTTTATCAAATGGACATTAAAAGTGCCTTTTTAAATGGTGAGATTGAAGAAGTCTATGTTAAGCAACCACCTTGTTTTGTGAACCCTAAGAAACCTAATCATGTTTACAAGCTTCGTAAAGCCCTTTATGGTCTTAAGCAAGCCCCTCGTGCTTTGTACAAATGCTTAACGAAGTTTCTCATTGAAAAAGGGTTTGAAATTGGTAAAATTGATGCAACCTTATTCACTAAGAGAGTTAATGGTGAATTATTTGTGTGCCAAATCTATGTGGATGATATTATCTTTGGATCTACTAACCCACAATTTAGTGAAAGATTTGGAAGGTTGATGTCCGAGAAGTATGAGATGTCCATGATGTGTGAGCTGAAATTCTTTCTTCGTTTGCAAATCAAGCAAACGAAAGAAGGAACTTTCATCTCTCAAACTAAGTATACCAAGGACTTAATCAAGAAGTTCAACATGCAGGAATGCAAAGGTATGAAAAATCCTATGCCTACTAGTAGACATGTTGATCTTACCGAGGATGAACCGGTTGATCAAAAAGTTTATCGATCTATGATTGGTTCATTTCTATATCTATGTGCCTCTCGTCCCGATATTATGCTTAGTGTTTCCATGTGTGCTAAATATCAAGTTGCGCCTAAAGAGTGTCATCTTTTGGCCGTGAAACGTATTGTGAGATATTTGATACAAACACCAAACTTTGGCACTTGGTATCCCAAGGGATCTTCCTTTAACCTTGTTGGCTATTCCGATTCGGACTATGCCGGTGACAAGGTTGATAGAAAATCCACCTCGGGTACTTGTCAATTTTTGGGTAGATCTCTTGTGTCTTGGTCTTCCAAGAAACAAAACTCAGTATCTCTATCTACTGCCGAAGCTGAGTATATTGCTGCTGGATCTTGTTGTGCACAATTACTATGGATGACACAAACGCTTAAGGATTATGGAATCCATGTTAAAAATGTTCCATTACTTTGTGACAATGAAAGTGCTATTAAAATTGGTCATAATCCCATTCTCGAACTAAACATATTCAAGTTAGACATCATTTTATTCGTGATCATGTTGCCAAAGGAGATATTAATCTTAAGCATGTTCGCACTAACAAGCAATTGGCCGATATCTTTACTAAGCCACCTGATGAGAAAACATTATGTTATTTGAGGAGTGAGTTGAAGATCATTGATGCTTCAAAGTTGAGCTAGACTCACTCGGATGCATGCAAGGGCATGAGTTTTCTTGATATTTCCATGATCTTGTGACATGTTATCTTACGCCATGGAATTCTATGCTCCCTTGCATTGCATCTAACATTTTGTAGGTACTTGGAAGATTTTCATTCCACAAGATTGCCATCAACTCCAATCATAAGCAATATTGTCTTGACCAAGTATCCACAACCTCTCTTGATGATGGAAGGAAGAAGACAACTCAACCATATCCTTGTTATATACTTGATGTGATCATATTTGCTAAATCTCAATTGGTATCCTATCAAAGGGATATACATATTGTTCTTCCTTGATTGACTAACCTTTGTAGGTGACATGTGCACTAAAACGAGAAGGATTGCTCCCAACTCAAGATGATCTTCACCAACCTCGAGCATCCTCAACAAGTTCACCTACAAGCCACGTCATCAACATCACTCAAAGGTATGTACTCATATCCTTGAAAAGGCTTTACTCCAAGACATGAGCTAAAGCAAGTCAAGTGATATGAAGACATTAAAATGCCTAATCGAAAAATGGTAACCCCGTTTTGAGCTTAACGTTGAGTATGACCTATGATCAAGTATTCTTGCTTGGCTCCTAAGTCAATATACTCTAATATAGGTGACCTAGTCACCGCCCATCATCTAGTTAAGTATTTTGGATGGTTCATTCCCTATTTTGCAAGATTTCTTGGAACCACTCAAATCTTCTCTAGTTTATATTCCTTTTGTAAAATCTTTTGCTTTTCTTTGAAAACTTCTTTTGACACTGTGTTATTGGCAAAGTTTGAGAAATCTCGATTTCAAAATCACATTGCCAAGTTTCTATTTCTGCCTCGGAGCCGCCGATACAAATAACTCGGTTCTACCGAAATTGCAAATGAGCTGCACAACAAAATCTCGGAACCACCGATTTGTTTGTCTCGGAGCCACCGATTTATATCTGCTCTTATTTATTGCAAAACTGTGTTTCTATAGTAAACCTTCTATTGTGATTTGGTTACTTCTATGATCCCTTCTTATTATAAAAAAAACTTTAGGGGGAGAAATTCTTTATTCAAGGATCCCTAACTCAAAGGAGGAGAAGTCTTAAAAATCACAGATCAGCCAAAGGGAGAGAATTTTTTTTTAATTCCCTCAATTTTCATTTCTATGAACCCTACATTCAATGACCCTTGTTCTCAAGGATCCCTTCTTGTCAATGATCCCTGTATCTGTCCCTGTGTATGACCTTTTTGGAAATTAATGCCAAAGGGGGAGAAATATACAAAGCTTCATGCTAAAGGGGGAGATACATGCTTATGCAAAGGGGGAGATATGATCAAGGGGGAGAGCGAATATCAATGTTTGTACTTATATAAACAAGGTGAGAATACCAAAGTAGGGGGAGAAAACATAAGCTGTCAATATTGAAATAAACATACTTTCTAATGGTGATCATCTTAGATTTTTCTCACCCTATCCAATCCCAATATCTACATGCTGAGATTCAGGGGGAGAGGATGATCTACTATTTTCATATCTAAGGGGAGAAAGCTCTAAATGATCTTGGAGACATATCAATCTTAAGAAATACTATCTTCTATATGTTCTCCATATCTAGGTACTTTTGAGTTCTATTGCTTTTGCTTAGTAGAATACTCTTGTGTTTCCTAACATTGTTTTCTCAAGTGTATTTCTACTACAAGAATGCTCAAGAACTCAAGGTAAGTATATGCATCATATCTTTGATCAAGATGATCTCTTGCACCTTGCACATATTGTTTGCAAGAGTGAAGTCTTGAACAAGGATACATCTCATTCATATACATTTGATGCATATAGCCAAGATACACATGACCCCTTATATCCCTTCTACTATATGTGTGTTCATGCATTCCAAAGCAACTATCCTTTAAAGGGATTGCACACATTTAGGGGGAGCAAGTCTAAGTCATGTGTCTCTCAAAGTCTTCATTATATCCATGCATATCTTTATTTGAAGCTTTGATTGTATGTTGTCATCAATTACCAAAAAGGGGGAGATTGAAAGCACAACATGCTCCCTTGGTGGTTTAGATAATTCATGACAACATACATTGTTTCTTGGACTAATACTTTTACCTAGTGTATTTCAGATAAAAGTCCATGGAGAGAAGGATTGGCAAAAGGATTGTGGAGATTGTGGAAATACCCCAAGATGCAAGGAAATGGATTGGCAAAGCTTCAAGCAAGAGGACTCTACATTTTACTTTGTGAGAAATCACTTTGAGTCCATAGGAAAGCCAATACTATTAAAAGGGGGTAAGGTATTGTTGGTGAACAAAATGCTCATATGTGCACAAGTGATAGTCACAAAAAACACCCACAAGCTCTTCCACAAAAGTCTGTCCAAAGTCAAATATCCAAAATCGGTGCTACCAACACTTTCCACTCGGTGCCACCGATTCCCATACTCAGACAGACCTAAGCCAAACCCTAGCCATTCGGTGCAACCGATTCTGCTTCGGTGCCACCGAGTTTGGGTTGCCAACTTTCTGTTACGCAATTTCACAATATCGGTGCCACCGAGATTGTTGGATCGGCGTCACCGAGAATGGGCAATCTGACCGTTGGTCACCTTATCGGTGCAACCGAGTTTCATATATTGGTCTCACCGAGATTCAAAAGTTGCCACCTTTTGGTCACTTCGGTACCACCGAGATTAACACATCGGTGTCACCGAGTTGATCATTTTGTGTGTAACGGTTGGATTTCTAGGGATGCCTATATATACCCCTTCACTACCACCCACTCGAAACAGAAGCACTCAGAACTATTCCATACTTGCCCCCATCCAGTTTTCTGAGAGAGAGCCACCTACTCATGTGTTGAGATCATGCCATTCCATTCCAACCATATGAATCTTGATCTCTAGCCTCCCCAAGTTGCTTTCCACCAATCCCATCTATTCCACCAAGCCAAATCTGTGAGAGAGTGATTGTGTGTTGAGGAGTCTATCATCTTGAAGCACAAGAGCAAGGAGTTCATCATCATTGCCGAGCCTATTACCTTTTGGAGGGTGGTGCCTCTTAGATTGGTTAGGTGTCGCTTGGGAGCCTCCTACTTCGTGTTGTGGAGTTGAACCAAGAAGTTTGTAAGGGCAAGGAGATCGCCTACTTCGTGAAGATCTACCCATAGTGAGGCTAGTCCTTCGTGGACGGAAGCCGTTATGGAATAGTCAAGGTTGCTACTTCGTGGACCCTTATGGGTGGAGCCCTCCGTGGACTCTCGCAACCGTTACCCTCCATGGGTTGAAGACTCCATAAACATGGATGTATGATAGCACCACCAATCGGAACCACGGGCGCATTAATGAGCACGGGGAAAGCCAACCATCGGGCTTGGCCGCAGCAGATCCTACACATGGGCCGAGGCCGCGACCAGGCGGGGCTCAGCCCATGGTCCAGTCTTGTCACGCGCGTGGCCTGACAGGGCTCGGCCTGCCTACGGGCGACACGTGGCGATCTTGAATCGCGCGGCGAAAATGTCGTCCCACGCCAGATGGCGCTAGCCGGCCGGACCCCTCGTCTCCCGTGATGGCTGGGTCCTGACCGGAGGCCTTGGCTCGGAGAGCTGTCGGGTGTCCCGGCCTTGGTCCGCGTCACCAACCCCCGTGGAAGGAAAGACGGCGAGGTCTTCCGCCTCGAGCCGGCAGACATCCCCGGCTTCGGGGACTACTGACGGGGGGATGACCCCCGGGTAGGCTTAAGGACGCTAGTCCCTTTTTAAAAACACCGGGGCTGTCCGTGCCCCTCATGTCTGGCTCGCCCCAACCGGCTCCTACGACACGGTCCGGCTTGACGCACAGCCCCCCATGGACCGGCTCCAGGACGATCCGCCAGCCGGCATGTCGTGGTTTTGTCACGGCAGATGTCCTCGTGCAAGGACTTAGGTGTGAGACCATCGCCGCTAGGTGGCGACTCAAAGGGGTTAAACGGGAACGGGAGGCGAGTTTACCCAGGTTCGGCCCCTCCTAGGGAGGTAATAGCCTACGTCCTACTTTGTGACTATATTGATGGTGATCTAGATTGGAAGGGTGCGGAATCGCTAAACTAGCTTTCGAGGGGGAATAACTTGAGTCTTTCGGCCCTAGGGGCTTGCCTTTATATACAGGTCAAGACCCTAGGGTTTACAACAGAGTCCGAGTCATATTATGGCTCGTAACCTATCATGTCTCTAACACGGCTTGCCTCTTAAGCAAGGAATCCTCCGACACCTTCTGCCCTGTGGGCCTTGAGTCGCCGTCTCCACGCGCTTGGGCCGCCCGGCAGTTCACTTAACAGACGCCTTACTTGTCTTATCTTCACTAAGCGGCCCATCTTGAAGATATTTCCAGAGCCGCCATTATACTGACCCGGCCCAGTAGGGCGGGTCACACCGTGGGGTTTTATCCCCGACATTAGGCCCTAGATTGATTTGAATTCATTCATGTCAATTTTCCTCATCTTCTCTTGGCGGCTTATCATGTGTTTGCGTCTGTTCTTCATGATCCTCGAGGCGCCGGCTTGAAATCCTTCAAATCTTGTCACAGAGCCAGTCTGCTGATGACGTCACCCGCCCTTAATTTAGGAGGCCAATGATGACATCATGGCGAATCTGAGTGTATCTGTTTATCCCGAAAATCGAGGCGTCTTCTTTCCCCGAAATTTACTGCGTTCCCTCGATTGTTGTGCTTGTCAGTTGCCTCTTCATGCTCCTTCTCTTTCAATATTTACCAGGGGCCCCCTTCCCATTTTCACTCCATCTCCTTGCTTCTTCTTCCTCCGGCCCGAAGCTTCCTTGTGCCACCGCCGTAACCTGCTCATCGCCGGTGACCGCTCTTGAGACCGTAGTGGTATTTCTTCTTCATCGGGAGCTACCCGCGCATCCTAGATCTGTCATAGTTCGTCGGAGTTTTGGAGTTCTTCGGTAGTTCTTCAGTTCATCTGTATCGTCGGTGTCATGCATAGATTCCTTAAGTTTAATCATGAGAATGGAGCGATAGGAGTGACGACCCCGCTTTACGCGTAGCATAGTTTAATCTGTTTGAGCATTTGATGAATTGTATTGCCACTGCTTCCCTGTTTCGCCATTAGGTATAGCAATTACCTTAGTTTTTAGAAATATTTCTCAGATCCACAAACGTAGTTGCTATGATAGAAACTTGTTTGTCCCACACCATAACAAAACTTTAGAGGTCTCTTGGTCTTTAGTGTGAGTCGCCTTACTCCCGCCGGCTTAATAATTGTAACCCACCATGAGTTAAACTGCTGTATTAAGGTTCTGGCTCCTTACAAGGCAGCTTTTCCATTGTAGATGATTAACTCATCCTATTTGAACCATTTGCTTAAGCCGCCCCCTTTTGCTTTATCCAGGCGACTCATTATGTCGGAATCAAAAGTCTGCAACTGGGTGGCCACTCAAATTTCAGACGCCATTTTAAAATATTATCAACATCAGGGGTTTCTACGGCGTCAAGAAGTAATTGGCTGGTGGGTTATCCTCAAAGAAGAAATCCCGCACCCGAAGGAAGGAGAAGTAGTAATATTGTTGGACCATCTCCTTAGAGGTTTCTCACCTCCCGGGTCAAAATTCTTTCGAGATGTTCTGCATTTGTTCTACCTTCATCCTCAGGACCTGGGTCCCAACTCCATATCCAATCTTTGCCAATTCCAAGTGTTTTGTGAGGTGTATCTACAAATGGAGCCCTTTGTATCCCTCTTCAGGGAATTCTTCTATTTAAACTGGCAGACCGAATGCGCAGGCGGCCCTAGCCTAGAACTTGGCAGGATCTCGATCCAGAGGCGGAGAGACGTCCTCTTTCATGTTGTCACTTTACCAAGTCATCCTAAGGGGTGGAATAAAACTTGGTTTTATTGTCGGAACATCACCCCTGCTGTCGTGAACCCCTTGCCGGGTTACCAACCCAGCCCCCTTCCCATGGATCTCGATCCTCCTGGCTGGGCTCCTCAAGAGGAGAGTGTCCAACACACCCCCATGTACCCAAGGTTGAGGGATCTACTAGCCAACGAGCTAACTGGAGTCGACTTAACCCGATGCTGGGTGTCCTGGAGAATCTTGCCACTAAGCCAACGCAACAACTTAAAGCACACTTATTCCCGGGATTTAAATGATGCCCAAAGGTACATCAACTTTTCTTTAGATGCCGAGGAAATAAACAGGATCGTGAAGAAGCTGTTGGGTGAAAATCAAGAAACCTACAGCAAAGACGGGTTGAAGCCTTTCTATGCTCTTAACCTGGATCCTCCGGTAAAAAGTCTTCGATACTTTTATCCAGCTTTATGAATATTTTCTTTTTAGTTTTTCAACCTTCATCTGTTTGCTCTGATTGCCAATTTTCTGCAGGCCAAGTCTCCTTTTTGGGGCAAAACACAAGGAAAAACTCAAGCTAATAAACCCAAAGCTGCCCCAATTAGGAAAAAGAATAAGGCGGCCACTGAAGGACCATCTCAGATGGACGAAACAAGCCACCTTCATCGGGCGACTCGACTGCCTCCAAACTAGCAACCTTTGTTATCAATATCGGGTAAATTTCCCTTTCATCATTTACTTGTTTAAATTGGCTTTTGTCTTTGTGTATGCCTTATATTGATTCCCCTTTTTTTGTAGGGCCAAGGCCAAGAAAAGGAAAACTGACGGGTCATCCACCAACCATGAGGTCCTTGAGCCGGAGATCCCTAATTCGGCCGCTCCTGAAATTCATATTGATCGATCTGAAGATCATCAGGGAATCCAAGCTGACTTACCCCCTCCTCCTAAGCTGGCAAGCACCAATGCTACAGATGTTGAAACCAATCCAGCGACCAAACTTAACCCGCCCAGTCCTCCGAAGCCAACTGAAGATGCTCCTCAGGAAGTCATTATCACTGGGGCGAATTACACCACACCTGAAGCCTCCAGAGTATTGGCAAAGACTGTTGCTAAAGACCAAACAGTGCTGCTTGAGAAAGGGAAGACTAAGCTGGAGGTCCCCAATTATGAAAAACTCAGCGCAGAAGAGCTACATGCTGGCTATTTGGACCACCTTGCTACAAGCCGAGAGATGGAAGTCGGCCTTGTTAGCATGATGAATAACAAATACGAGGTATACTCCTCTTCACTTGTGTATACCATATATCCTTATGTAGCCCCCAAGTGCCAGCTTATCTTTATAAGATAAGCTGGGTCTTATTAATATTGTGATTGATTCGACCTATAACCCCCAAGGGCCGGCTCATCTTCTTGAGATGAGCGGGCTCTTGATAAGTTGAAGAAGTTCGACCTGTAGCCCCCAAGGGCCGGCTCATCTTCTTGAGATGAGTCGGGTCTTGATAAGTTGAAGAAGTTTGACCTGTAGCCCCCCAGGGCTGGCTCATCTTCTTGAGATGAGTCGGGTCTCTCCATATAATGCATTTGAGGAAAGTTTGCATACATTAGCCCCAAGTGCCAAATATATTGCTTGCAATCTGCTTGGGACTTGTTATAACACCTCTTACTATGCAGGAAACTCTGAAGACGACCGAGTCAAAGATGGCCGGCTTGACAAAGGACCTGGAAATGGGGCGAGCCGCTCGAGCAGAGATTGAAGAAAAACTTCGCCACTCCTTGATAGAACTGGAAAACACCAAGGCGAATTTCTTAAAAGAGAAAAGGTCCTTTGAAGCTGAAAAGGCGACTCTGCTGAAACGTGCCGAGGATGCTGAGGGCCAGCTGAAGCCCATCACCGAGGAGCTATCCGGGTTAAATCGACACATTGCCCAGATGACCCAGGCTGTTTTTGGTAAGTATCTATGACTTCTCAGCTTCTTGAGATACGAATATAAATCACCAGGCGACTCATGTATTGACGCTATTTTGTAGGCCCCCGGACTAGCAACCTTCATGATAACAGCCTGCTGATGCTCAAGGCAGTTTATTCACTGACAGAGCAACTCTATGCTGGGAGTCACCTTGCAATCAAGGCAGTGATGGGGGATAAGCAGCCATTGATGTTTATCAAAAATGTGTTAGAATGTCTTTCTACCATCCCGCAGCAAATTGAAGAGTTGAAAAGGTCAGCCACCCGCTCTGGCGCAACGTATTCTTTGAGTCGGGCTCTAGCTTACTCAGCAGAGCTTGATCCAACTGAAATGGCAAAGCGCTTACTCGAGTTTAAGATTGACGGGTCAGAATTTACTGAAAACGACTACACATCTTGTGTCAAAGCCGCTCGAGTATTGTCCACCCAGCTGGTTTCTGAAATGAAGCTGAAAAATTATCAGGCAGCTTATGATGCCAACCACTCACGGATTCCCCCGCCTTCCTTTAAATCAGTGAATCTGACTCCTCAACGGCGTAAGCACATCTTTGCCTCTGAAGTTGACCTGTCTTCCATCCTTGATGACGAACCATATTCCACGCTTTAACACATTGTAACTGGGATGCAGGCAATCTTCAGACACAAGAACCAGAGGACCCAATGGCGGATAACCCAGAGACCTATCAAGCAATGGATAGGATCGTAGCTAACCCGGATGGCATAGAGAGCGAGTTGCCAAAATGAGGATCTGAGCTCTTTAAATCGCTAGCCTGACAGCTCGAGCCCCCAAGCATTGGGCCAAATATTTTGTGGCTTCTTGAGCTTGTAATAGGGATAGCTTTAAAAAACATCTGAAATACCTTGGCATGCCATCGTGCACGTTTGTGCCTTTATTGGTGTAAGATATTAATCTTCTGGGCTTGATATCATTTTGCTACTCCTTCAGCTTGTCGTTGCACATTATTTAATGAATGTTTTGACAGGAAAATTTTGAGCAAAATAAGTCGGCAGAAGGTCTTGGCCTTTGAGACTCAAATTTTGTCAACTTTCCCTCCAACGATGTTGAAGACGTATGATTCGACAACTAGTCACAAAGTGAACCCAATGGTTTAACCCGGTCGCTCAAGTATAAGCCGGCAACGAGAACAGGGCGTACCTAAAAACATCATGTGGCGATAGCATAATTTTATAACAATATGAAGTACTTGTTAGTAAGCCGGCCCAGTGGGACTTTGGCAAAAACAAACTGCCTTTCGAGGCTCAGAAATATAGACCAGTTCTTTGGAGCCGTCTCTGAGGACTCCAATCATTTGATCCTGGTCATAATAAAACATGGTGTGGATCGGCCATAGAACTTTTACTTGTTCCTGCAGATGTTTTATGATGTACCCTGGTCTGAGGACCGGTTTGCCACACAAGCATGAATATGCAGGTATGACGTAATGATGCGATGATGCAATGCAAATGATGTATGCATATGATATCAGTATATAGAAATTGTCGGCTTTCAAGTCTCGATGTAAAGACCGGCTTTTGAGGCTCAAGTCTTGCTTCAATGAAGTGGGTATGATAACCCATTGTTTATCCTAGCTCTCTGTATGCCGGCTCTCACATGAATCAAGCCGATGTTTTAACATTGGTAAGTTCAGGGTCCAATGAGTATTGGCTTGTCAAGAGTACACGAGGTCATCTGATCGGAGTCGCATCAAGCTTACAGGCAGGTTTAACCATATGTGGCGTCTTTTTGCCGGGTCAAGAGGGTGTTGAAGCTGAACTCGATGAGTTGGAAGCCCCCAAGTGCCCAAAGAATTATGGCGTTTCTTCACCGGGTCGCCACTGGTGCAGTGACGTGCTATACAAATGGTTTTTAACCCCTTTCCGCGACGTAGTTTTAAACCGTCGCCTTGCATGTGTGGGCGATAGGGGGGTCCATCCCACACGACACGGAAAACCCATCGGCGATGGTGGCCAACAAACACAAATGTTTTGCAAAGCGAAGCGTATGGAATGTCCGCATCTATCAGAAACGAGAGTCATCGGTCAACCGTTTGAGATATGGCACCCTTCCCATAAGGCCCATCCTTGGAACTCGTGTGAGATCACACTAACATCGCACACGCTATTCTGTAGCGCACCGTTTACGATGTGTGCCGAATAACAAACAGTTCATAATTGCAAAGCGTGTATGATAAGGAGACAATCACACACATTTTGTCCTACCGCGTCGTTTGCGATATACCAAGATTCCCAAACGCTCAAACAGTGATACTTGTGTCGGATGCATACGACATAACAAACAGTTAAACATTATAAATCGTGTATGATAAGGAGACTGTCACCAAAAATTTAGGCCTGCTTAACCATTTTTGATATTGTCTAACATCAGACACGGTTCGCAGACGGCAGTTGTGTGCATTGTCGCACACGGTTTCTCTCTCTAAAACGTGTCGAATCATGAGGTATATCACACACGTTCTGCTTTACAAAACGTGTGCGGTGTAAGGACCTGCATAGCTTATTTTTCCGCTATTTTAATCGCCACAATTTAAAATTCTATAGGATTTGAATTTGATATTAGGCTATAAAAAATTTCATATCCATCCTATATAGACATAGGTTCAACAACCAATGGATTATTCCATTCATAGGTACATATGTTCAAGAATTACATCAAGAAATAATAATGACATTAGGACCAGATAAATAATAATGAACCACAGTTGCATACTTGTATTAAATACGGTAAAGGAAGAGGTGAAAGACACTCTGGAAGTTGTACAAGGTGAAGCAGAATGCCCATATTGTGTCCTCCTCCATGCAGAATGCACAGACGACTCTGGGCCAGCCCCTTGTGATGGCGGACCGCCCATCCTTCTCTGTGTTGATGAGGACATCTAGGTAGTCATCGTGGCCTGATACGTCTCCAACGTATCTACTTTTACTCACTCTTTTGCCCTTGTTTTGGACTATAATTTGCATGATTTGAATGGAACTAACCCGGACTGACGCTGTTTTCAGCAGAACTACCATGGTGTTGTTTTTGCGCAGAAAAAAAAGTTCTTGGAATGGAACGAAACTTTTTGGAGATTTATTTCAGAATAAATGAGAATTATTGGAGCCAAATAGACCGAAGAGGGGGGCCAGGGTGACCATCACCCACCAGGGCACGCTAGGGCCCCTGGGCGTGCCCTGGTGGGTTGTGCCCATCTCGTGGCCCCACTTGCCCTAACTCCGCCACTATAAATTCCTATTTTCGGAGAAAAAAACCAGAGAGAAAGTTTCATTGCGTTTTACGATACGGAGCCGCCGCCACCTCCCGTTCTTCATCGGGAGGCCAGATCTGGAGCGCGTTTGGGGCTCCGGAGAGGGGAATCTTCGGTCTTCGTCATCACCAACCTTTCTCCATCGCCAATTCCATGATGCTCCCCACCGGGAGTGAGTAATTCCTTCGTAGGCTTGCTGGTCGGTGAGAAGTTGGATGAGATTCATCATGTAATCGAGTTAGTTTTGTTAGGGCTTGACCCCTAGTATACATTATGTTCTGAGATTGATGTTGCTATGACTTTGCTATGCCTAATGCTTGTCACTAGGGCCCGAGTGCCATGATTTTTGATCTGAACCGTTTATGTTATCATCTCTATATCTATGTTCTTGATCCGATCTTGCCTAGTCATATTCACCTATTATGTGTTATGATCCGTCAACCCCATAGTGACAATATTTGGGATACTTCGCGGTGATGACCGTAGTTTGAGGAGTTCATATATTCATCATGTGTTAATGCTTTGTTCCGGTTCGATATTAAAAGGAGGCCTTAATATCCCTTAGTTTCCTTATGGACCCCACTGCCACGGGAGGGTAGGACAAAAGATGTCATGCAAGTTCTTTTCCATAAGCACGTATGACTATTTACGGAATACATGCCTACATTACATTGATGAACTGAGCTAGTTCTGTATCGCCCTAGGTTATGACTGTTACATGACGAATATCATCCAACGAGTTACCGATCCAGTGCCTACGACCTTTCCACTTATTGTTCTTCCTAAGTTACTATTGCTGCTGCTATTGTTCCAACTGCTACACAACTACTGCTACTACTGTTACCGCTATTGTTACTTTCACTACTGCTATCAAACTAACATATTACTGTGCTACTGATCACTTTGTTGCAGATATTTAATCTCCAGGTGTGGTTGAATTTACAACTCAACTGCTAATACTCTCAAGTATTCTTTGGCTCCCCTTGCGTCGAATCTATAAATTTGGGTTGAATACTCTACCCCCGAAAACTATTGCGATCCCCAATACTTGTGGGTTATCAAGACCTTTTTCTGGCGCCGTTGCCGGGGAGCATAGAATATTTGTTGAGTCACTTGGGATTTATATCAACTTATCACTATGAAGAATCTGAAGGATACTAAGACCAAGATTTTTCCCTCTACTACGAGGGGAGGTAAGGAACTGCCATCACACTCTGCACTTGATTCACCTTCTATTATGAGTAAGCTTGCAACACCACCACATGCTAGTAATCCTGATATGTCGCAAGTTATTGATGATGCTACCTTTGCTATGAATTATGCTATTGATGATGCTAGTACCATGCTTGATGATAATGTGCCACTAGGAGAATTTCTCGATGAACAAATTGCTAGAGCTAAAGAGAATGAAACCACTGAAACTGATGAGATTGTTGAAATTGATGAAGCTTATGAAACTGCTAATAATTATGAAACTCCTATTAGTCCTAGCTCTCCTAAGTTCGAAATGCCTAAGATACTTGAAGGTTATGTTATCGACGAGGAGATAACTAGAGAAATTCTTTCTTGCAAGGATAGAGATGATCTTAAGAAATTGCTATGCAAGTATAAGGAAAAGACTTTGAATGCTAGAATGAAATGTGATACTAAGTTTGCTACTTCACCTATCTTTGTTACCGATAAGGATTATGAATTCTCTGTCGACCCAGAGTTAATTACTTTGGTTGAATCTAATCCTTTCCATGGTTGTGAAACTAAAACTGTAGTGGCACACCTTACTAAGCTGAATGATATAGCCACCCTCTTTGGTCATGATGAGAAGATTCGCTACTATTATATCCTTAAGTTAATTCCATTCTCATTAAAGGGCGATGCTAGGACATGGTACAATACTCTTGCTTCTGGTTGTGTGCGTAGTCCCCAGGATATGATCTACTACTTCTCTGAAAAATATTTTCCTGCTCATAAGAAACAAGATGCCTTACAGGAAATATTTAACTTTGTGCAAATTGAAGAAGAGAGTCTCCCACAAGCTTGGGGGAGGCTTCTCCAGTTGCTTCATGCTTTGCCTGATCATCCTCTCAAGAAAAATGAAATACTTGATATCTTTTATAATGGACTAACCGATACTTCTAGGGACTTCCTAGATAGTTGTGCTGGTTGTGTTTTCAGGGAACGAACTGTTGAACAAGCTAAGGAATTATTGAATAACATATTGAAGAATTCTGATGATTGGACTCTTCCTGAACCACCGCCTAAACCCACTCCAAAGAAGAGAGGTATCCTATTTCTCAGTCCTGAAGATATGCAAGAGGCAAAGAAATATATGAAGGAAAAAGGTATTAAAGCTGAGGATGTTAAGAATTTGCCACCTATTGAAGAAATACATGGACTTGACACACCACCACCTCCACAGGTGGTAGAGATAAATTCTTTATTAAAGTTTAATGAAGGTGACATCCTTCACAATAAACATCCGAGTCAATGCTTATATGATTTTGACAACTATATTATGAAGCAAGATCATTTCAATGCTCATGTTCTGAAACAATTGAAATATAATTCTGATATGATTGCCCGCTTGAGTGACTTGCTATTTAGAATCAGTAATGATGTTAGAGGTGTAGGAAAACATGCCTCTATGGTTCAAACTCAGTTAGAACAAGTTGCTAAGTCTCAAAAAGAATTGCTTGATGAAATGAATAATAATATGCATGATTTTGCTGCTAGAGTAGTAACTAGAGGAGGTAGAATGACCCAAGAACCTCTTTATCCTGAAGGTCATCCTAAAAGAATTGAACAAGATTCTCAGAAAACTAATAATGATGCACCTAGTCCTTCTAGGAAGAAAAAGAAAAACAAAATTGGTAGGACTTTGCATACCTCTAGTGAACTTGAGACACAAAAACCTCCTGATAATAACGATGTCTCTATTTTTGATACTGAAACTCAATCTGGTAGTGAACATCCACCTTGTGATAATGAAAATGGTAATGATGATGTTCACGATGATGCCCAACCTAGTAATGATAAAGAACCAGATAATGATGTTGAAATAGAGCCTCCTCCTGATCTTGATAACCCACAACCTAAAAATAAACGGTATGATAAAAGAGACTTTGTGGCTAGGAAACATGGTAAATAAAGAGAGCCATGGGTTCAAAAACCCATGCCCTTTTCACCTAAGCCATCTAAGAAAAAGGATGATGAGGAATTTGAGCGCTTTGCTGAAATGATTAGGCCAGTCTTTTTGCGTACCCGCTTAACTGATATTTTGAAGATGGCCCCTTATGCTAAGTATATGAAAGACATCATCACGAATAAAAGAAAGATACCCGAAGATGAAATCTACGCCATGCTTGCTAATTATTCTTTTAAGGATGGAGTACCTAAAAAACTTGGAGACCCTGGAATACTGACTATACCTTGTTCTATCAAAAGAAACTATGTCAAAACTGCTTTGTGTGATTTGGGAGCCGGTGTTAGTGTTATGCCTTTATCCTTATATAAAAGACTTGATTTGAATAAACTCACACCTACTGAGATATCATTGCGAATGGCTGACAAATCAACGGCCATACCTATCGGTATTTGTGAGGATGTGCCCGTTGTTGTTAGAAACGTTACTATCTTAACAGACTTTGTTATTCTTGAGATGCCCGAGGACGACAACATGTTGTTTATCCTTGGTAGACCCTTTCTGAATACTGCAGGGGCTGTTATTGATTGCAATAAAAGCAAAGTCACTTTTCATATCAATGGTAATGAGCACATGGTGCACTTTCCGAAGAAACAATTCCAAGTGAATGGTATAAATGTTATTGAAGAATCTTCGACCATCACTATTGGAAGTTTTCAATTACATCTACCTACTACCAAAAAGAAATATGATATACTTATTGTTGGGGATATGCACATCCCCATTGAGTTAACTTAGTGTTTTACGAAAGTTCGTCGGTTTCATGCTAATCGGAAGTGGTTGTTAATAAGACTTGATCAACCTTATTAATGGATCATTTTTGAGAGGTATGAAGTTGCGGAATCTAGTAAGCACAACTCTCTGCTCCCACCTTTTATTTTCTATTTTAGTTAGTCAAATAAAATAAAATTTCATGTTTATCCTGTTTTCTGTTTTCTCCGTGCAATAAAAAAATGACCCAAAAATAAAAACTCTCAGAATGCCCTGAAAATTCAACATGATTTTTTTTAATATTTATGAATTTTTGGTGTAAATAACACCAGAGGGGGGTGCACCTGGTGCCCACAAGACACCAGGGCGCGCCAGCACCGCCAGGCGCGCCCTGGTGGGTTGTGGCCCCCACGTGGGCCCCCTCACTTATCTCTTTAGCCCACATCATCACCTACCTCGAGCAAAAAATCACCAGAGCCACCATTTTCGTGTTCTAGCTCTCAAACCCGCGGATTTCGATCTCTTTGCTTGAAGCTCCATTTCTGAAACTTTTTGGAGGGATTGCTACTTGGTATGTGACTCCTCCATTGCTCCAATTAGTTTTTGTTTTAGTGGGTTATTTTTGGAGTAATTAGCTACTCTTGGTGCTGTAGATGAGCTTGCATGTTGAATTCTTAGAGTTCTAAGTTGTTTGAATGCTCAATATGGCCTCTATGCATGCTTAGGAGTAGTTGCTAACAATCTTACAATGTTTTGTTGACAAAATTTTGGTGGACTAAATTTTTTCAGAATTTTTATAGGAATAAAATGCAAATCTTTAGGAAGTTCTCCTCCAAGAAAAATGCCAAGGGAGTCATTGGGGAATCATCGGACAATGACCTTCACACTCCAAGAAAGGTGGAGGTGCGGCCGTGTCAATGGCCGCATGATGCCTTCATGGAGGAGGCCAGGTTCCATCAAGAGTTCGCTCAGTTTGTTGCAAACACTTTAACCGGGTTCCTCACAGCTAAGTGTGACCAATATCACATCCTTACAAATTCCTTTATGCAAATCTTTAATTATCTAGGGAGAAATAACCCTTCTGAAGTGCAGTTTAATCTTTATGCTGAAACTTACAGAATGTCGCTAACCGACTTCTGTAACATATGCTTGATTCCTTCGGATGGGGAATGGAGAGAACCTAGGCCATCTGAGTTTGAGGATTTTCTCCTCGCGTTTACCGTAGGTGAGGATAGAGGCGTGTCGAGTGCCACTGCTACTAGCTTGCAGTTCCCCTCAGTACATTATTTTGCTTTCGTCATCACTAAGTGCTTAACCACTAGGGAGAAGGTCGGCGCACTCAGTGCTCCTGACCTTGCTATTTTACGTCGTGCGCTCTATGATGATCACACCTTTAGTATGGGGGCTATTATTGCTCGACGCTTACATCTTAACAAAACTAAGGGAAAGATATATGGTGGTATTTATGATACTCGTTTAGCGAACCACTTTAGAATCCCATTTCGCCCACATGATTATCTTTTATCCCGAGTTTACCTTGATCATAAGTATTTAGCAATTCCTTGATGTAACTGACTCTCCCCGTGATATTCATTATAACCTAGTATTTAGCAAGGAAACACGTGATGTTATTCTGTTGCCTGCACCTGCTTTGTTTGATCCTATTGCCCAGAATGGATACAAGATTATGCCAGATGACATTATAGCTTACCAGAACAACCTAGGAACTGTTGAGGAGGAGCCCCAGGGTGGGATGCTCAGGTGCCGCCTCCGCCTCACTACGACTTGGAACCAGACGACTACTACGGATGGTGATTACCAAGCTAGGCCAAAAGCCTAAGCTTGGCGGAGTACGTATTTCCACCGACATTACATTCATGTTCACACATTTCATTCCAGTTGTCGGTGTTCACACTTTTTCATTGTACTATCCATGCTAGATTTGTTTTCTCGCTTTCTTCTTGTGTGTTTGAAATTTTTTGAGAAAACCCAAAAATATTTCCTACTTCTTTTTAGTTTTTCTTTCTAGCTTAGTTTAATTGTAGCATCAAAAGAAAACCCAATAGGATTTCTTGCTTCTTCCTTTACTTGTTGGGAGTTTTCCCGTGTAAATAGTTTTTCTTGTTCTTGTTTTTCCTCTTTAATTTGCTTTCTTCAAGAAAAACCAAAACTCCAAAAATATTTCAGTGTGTTTCTCTGAAATTCTTTTCTTTTTACTTGAGTCGTACCTAGGAGAAGACCACAATGAAATTGTTGAGTGGCTCTCATCTGCATTATTGTTTATCCAACAAAGAGCCCATATTACTTTGTCTTATCCTCTTGAATAAAATGTTTGCAGATTCCAGCTTAGTCCACAACACTCTTGCACTATTATTACCTTCTTATCATTCGGTCGTGCAAGTGAATGGCAATAATGACGACATTTGATGAATTGGCTGTGGCAGAGAAAAGCGGGTATGAACTCAACTTGTTTTTGTTTTTGTAAATATGTTTAACCTAGTATCGCTCGATTCAGCTCATTATGATCAAACATGTTTGCAATGACCATTAGAGAGTATAGTTGTTCATGCCATGCTTAAGTAGCTAGGAGTGGATAATGATTTATCTTGGGTGTCAACATGCATTAAAATGGTTGTGATGTGGTATGATGATATGTTATCCTCCTCTGAATGTTTCAAGTGGCTTGACTTGGCACATGTTCACGCATGTAGTTGAATCCAAACCAACATAGCCTTCATGATATTTATGTTCATGGTGTCCATATCCTACTCATGCTAGTATTCAATGTTGATTATATGTAATGCATGTTCATGACAGTTTTCGCTGTCTAGCTGGCAGCTTCTCAATCTAATTGCTAGCCTTCGCCTATACTAAGCGGGTATACTGCTTGTGCATCAAAACCTTAAACCAAGTTATGCGAGATGGGTCCACCATATCTACCTATATGCGGTATTACCCTGCCGTTCCAAAGTAAATTTGCATGTGCCACCTCTAAAAATTCAAATGAACATCTGTTTTGTGTGCCTAGACCGCTCATGGAGCGACAGGGGGCGGTCAGTATCTTCCATGCTAAGCGGGTTATTGTCATGATGACTGTTTATTCACTTGTCCTTACACGAGAGGGGCGGTAATAGGGATTCCCAGTCCCGAAATCAAAAATAAAAAATAATTAAACAAAACTCCCCCATGAATGTTATTGGTTTGGACGGTACCCGTGGATACGGCTTGCCGTGGAGTGTGATTGTTGGTGGAGGGGGAGTAAACCCTTACTTTTACCGCTTGGGAACCGTCGTTAATTTGTTTAGCATGGAAGATATTGATAACTCTTGGTCGTGACGTTGACAGGAAGGGTGTACCTCCCAAAATTATATCTATCTCTGTTTTAAACTTTGAGCTCTGGCACCGCTGCAAATCCATGCTTCCCTCTGCGAAGGGACTATCTATTTACTTTTATGTTGAGTCATCACCTTCTCAAATAAGCGCCAGACCTGAGAGCACTATTGTCATCCTCATACATTGTGTATAGTTGATGTTGGGTGCAGCATGACTGGATCTTTTCAACCATGAATTACAATGTTTAGTCACTGCTTGAACTTTGGAGGTGCTTTGCATTTATGTTTTGCGGTCTCAGAAAGGGCTAGCGAGATACCACTATTGTCATATTGTATCATGATTGTTTCGACAAAGAGTTGGCGCTTGAGATACCTTATTATTGCTCGCTAGTTGCTTATGTTATTGTTATGAGTAAATATAATTTCTAAGAGTTATTGTTGACATGGTTAGTCATAATCTTTGCTGAAAACCTGGGTGCTACTTAAGCATATATATGTAAACAAGAACAAAAGAGTCCATAAAAGTTTTTCTTGATCACTTTCAGTTTGTCAACTGAATTGCTTGAGGACAAGCAAAGGTTTAAGCTTGGGGGAGTTGATATGTCTCCAACGTATCTACTTTTACTCACTCTTTTGCCCTTGTTTTGGACTCCAATTTGCATGATTTGAATGGAACTAACCCGGACTGACGCTGTTTTCAGCAGAACTACCATGTTGTTGTATTTGTGCAGAAATGAAAGTTCTCGGAATGGAACGAAACTTTTTGGAGATTTATTTCAGAATAAATGAGAATTATTGGAGCCAAAATAAACCGAAGAGGGGGCCAGGGTGAGCATCACCCACCAGGGCGCGCCAGGCCCCCTGGGCGTGCCTTGGTGGATTGTGCCCACCTCGTGGCCCCACTTGCCCTAACTCCGCCACTAGAAATTCCTATTTTCGGAGAAAAAATCAGAGAGAAAGTTTCAACGCATTTTATGATATGGAGCCTCTGCCACCTCATGTTCTTCATCGGGAGGCCAGATCTGGAGCCCGTTTGGGGCTCCGGAGAGGGGAATCTTCGGTCTTCATCATCACCAACCTTTCTCCATCGCCAATTCCATGATGCTCTGCACCGGGAGTTAGTAATTCCTTTGTAGGCTTGCTGGTCGGTGAGGAGTTGGATGAGATTCATCATGTAATCGAGTTAGCTTTGTTAGGGCTTGACCCCTTGTATCCATTATGTTCTGAGATTGATGTTGCTATGACTTTGCTATGCCTAATGCTTGTCACTAGGGCTCGAGTGCCATGATTTCATATCTGAACCGTTTATGTTATCATCTCTATATCTATGTTCTTGATCCGATCTTGCCTAGTCATATGCACCTATTACGTGTTATGATCCGTCAACCCCATAGTGACAATATTTGGGATACTTCGCGGTGATGACTGTAGTTTGAGGAGTTCATGTATTCACCAAGTGTTAATGCTTTGTTCCGGTTCTCTATTAAAAGGAGGCCTTAATATCCCTTAGTTTCCTTATGGACCCCGCTGCCACGGGAGGGTAGGACAAAAGATGTCATGCAAGTTCTTTTCCACAAGCAGGCATGCCTATTTACGTAATACATCCCTACATTACATTGATGAACTGAGCTAGTTCTGTATCGCCCTAGGTTATGACTGTTACATGACGAATATCATCCAACGAGTTACTGATCCAGTGCCTACGACCTTTCCACTTATTGTTCTTGCTAAGTTACTATTGCTGCTGCTACTGTTCCAACTGCTACAAAACTACTGCTACTACTGTTACCGCTATTGTTACTGTCACTACTGCTATCAAACTATCATATTACTGTGCTACTAATCACTTTGCTGCAGATATTTAATATCCAGGTGTGGTTGAGTTGACAACTCAACTACTAATACTCTCAAGTATTCTTTGGCTCCCCTTGTGTTGAATCTATAAATTTGGGTTGAATACTCTACCCTCGAAAACTGTTGCGATCCCCTATACTTGTGGGTTATCATTGCCTGGTAGATATACTTTAACGTTTGCACGTCCACCATCCATGTAGTTTGAGAGGTAATCCTAAGTAAACTGCTTTGAGAACCACTACAAACAAAATAGATTCAGACATTGTAAATTTGTAAGCTAACAACTCATTATGGACAGTAAAAAGAAGGGTACAGAGTTCGTAGTTACCATCCTGGAGTTCACTGTTGTCTTGGATAAGGTGTAAAGAAATAGTTTAATTGCCATATTTTGTCCTATTTTATTAACAACCTTTATAAGTTTCCTCACTTCATGTTAGTTCATGAATATCTCATTGCCCCATACGCAAAAAGGGTCGACACGCGGATCTTTACCAACAACATATGTACCTACAAGCAACAAGTCAGTATTAGAAGGTAAACTAAAATTGTACAATGACGTAGTTCAGTATTCCCTGTCCATGTATATAAGATCTTATTACATCCAAAATACTCACATATTTGATGTATTAACATCTTATACTTTGGGGTGGATGGAGTATATATATAAGCCATGTGATGAAACTAACCTCGATGAAAAACAACAGTTGTTCCTGATATTGTCCTGGGTAAGTACATCGAAAGGAATGTTAAGTACTGGCATGCTAAACATCAGCCAAATATATGCATGGTAAACAACATGATCACAAAATGATAGCTTCAGTGTGCATGTTTAAGAACGCTAGCTAAGCTAATAATAAGTGGAGATGTGTGTTAACTGCAATAGGCTTAGCATTTAACAACAACAAAATATAGTCATTCAAACTGGTATTGTGCATGTTTAAGCACACTAGTTATTGTTACATAAAAATGGAAAGGCTTGTGCTCACTACAACAAGCTTAACAGCAATCAAATATAGTCATTCATAGTGGTACTGTTGAAATTGCATAGAATGTAGCTGGTGCTTACACATCAAATTGTATAACTTAATTTTTCATTGTGAAAAAACAGAAATAAACTGTGGGCGTGTTAACTGGTATGATGAAACTGAACTGGAAAGTACATACTTGCAGATATAGAACTTCACAATGTGAATAACTGAAATAAAGAAGACATACTATATAGCAATTGAATCAGGACATATGCCCAGTACAAAAAACCGAGCTAGGCAAAACAGATAAACAAGGCATATTCTCACTACAACAGGCTTGATAGCAACCAAAAAGAGTCATTCGTACAATACTGTTGAAATTGCATAGAACGTAGCCGATGCTTAAACATGAAATTTTATAACTGAACATCACATGCGAAAGAACTGAAATAAATTCTTCACGTGTTAACTGCACCAGGTTTAACAGGAACCATATATGGCTCTTGAAACAGGTATTGATGAAATTCAACTGTAGAGTCCATACATTTAACATGAGTGCAGTAATTCATGGGATGGGTTTCCTCGCCTGTCACAGATGGGCTCATTCCCATTAGAGGAGCGCGGATTATGGGTGTTCTCCCTGTTGTCACAGATGGACTCCTTCCCCTTGGAAGAGCAGGGACGCAGGGTGCCCTCCCTGATGTCACGGATGGGCTCTTTCCCCTTGGAAGAGACGGATAAGGTGCCATTGTCGGCGTCGGCGTCGTCGATGAGGTCTGACTTGGCAGCTGACGATGCCAAGCGACTGCCATAGAACGTGTCCTTTAGAAATGACAAAAGAGGCTCCATGGAGATGAAGGAAGGAAAATTCTTGAGGGCAAAGTAGATTAGATCAGCGGCTGGGCCTTGCATGAGGTCGACGGGAGATGAACCCGGGGGGTCGGGGTTGGGCCACTTAACCTGTGACATAGCCCGCGACAAGCCGTCACCGTCGACGAGCTCGACGTCGTAGCCGGCTGCGTCGATATGCATCCAAACGCGAACCCGTTGTCTTATAGCCTGCGCAGTCATTAGATTTCCCGGCGGCCTAAGAGGCCACCTCATCATCGTAGTCAGCTTCCCCGGCGTCCACCTCGTCATCGTAGACAGCTTCCCCGGCGGCCTTGGCGGCCACCTCATCATTTTAGTCAGCTTCCCCGGCGATCCCGGCGGGCACCTCGTCATCATAGTCAGCTTCCCTGGCAGCCTCGGCGGCCACCTCGGCATCGTACAGAGAAAAGGCCATGATATACCTCCTTTTGGCCATTCGCTCCTCGATCTCCCCTGCAAGTGTAGCTGGGATTAGGCTGCGACGGTCTGCGGTGGGGGTCGGTGCGGATCTATGAGGAAAGGGGTGTTTAGCAAGCGCCATCTAAGAAATTCAAGGCGGCGAGGGTACGGAGATGGGTTCGTAACCTGGACGGGGAGAGCAGGAGAGGTTGACTGTGGAACACTGAGCGGGATCGGTGGTGGCAACGGCGACGGCGAGGTAGCTAGGGTTCGAGCGAGGGAGTTGTGTGGGGCTGGGGGTGGGAGGGGCCTAGGTGGTGTTTGAGGGAATGCCGCGACTACTTTAAATTTTACTTGGAGGGAATGAAAAGCCGGGACAAACTGAAATATTTATGAAGGGTTTGAAGTGACGCCTGAGGAACAAACATCGCACACGGCCCGAACATAATACCCGCGTGCAATTCAAAGATATAAACCCGCACAGCCATCAATTTTTAAATTGATCAAGGCGGGTACTATTTTTAAGACACAGTTAGCATGCGGGAACCGTGTCTACTACGTACACAATCACACACAGTTGTCTCCTTTGACTCGTCTGCTATTTAAGTTTCAAAAAAAGACTACCCTGCTATTTATCTAACAACATTGGAAAATAACCACGATAAATCTAGGGGCATATCACAAACAGACCTGCTTGTGGACCAAATGTATGTATGGAAAGGTTGTTGTGGTGTTTAAATACGGAATGCACAACTTTCATGTGACACACAATGTCTTGCAGAACACACAGTAATGTTGGCTTATGGCCCTCTCCCCCCCGCACACCTTCGAGTCGGCGGGTGGATGGTAGCTAGAGTATATATATGAACGTACGAACTTATACTACGACTGCAAATTCACCAACCCTAACACAAAACCAATAGAAATCCATCATGTTTTAGTTCTGAGGGTAGACTGCGTCGGCCCACTGATGGGCGCGTCTCAGAAATTTCACAAGATGGGTTAGACCGCAACCACATGTGTGTGGCTCAACTAATTAATTAAGGTGGTGTGATATTTCGTGAGTGCATAACTTTTTGATGTGCCTCAAAAGTTGAACGGTATGTAGTACCTGACCTAATAAATAGGTTTTGTGTATACGTACTATTGTGTTGCCCCTCCCCTAACCCCACCCCACCACATGCACACACATGCTTCGAACAGACACCACGACCTATATATATATGTATGCACTCAAACTTGTGTATCGTATCTCACCATGAACTATATCAAAACAAATAATGAGAAGACTATATATATACCTTGGTCAAATTAACCTGTAGTGTATATGGGCCGGTTTATGTGATAGACCACACGGGTCCACAAATTTGGCATGTCATCCATAACCACGGGAGGGAGTGTCTGTAGACAACACCAACGCACATGCATGGCCCCAGGCACAATGTATGAAAGCATTGTGCGATGTTTTCAAATACCAAACGCACAACTTTCGCCGCCACATATGTGTCTCCCGGACCAAATTGGCCCCGTACTGAGGCTATTGACCCATGCATATATAGCCCCACGCGCGCCCACAGTTCGAGCCGATAGGAGTTATTCAGTGTGTACGATGCGTTTGATTTTTTCTTAGAATTGAAATGTCGATGCATATATCAACTATATATATATATAACATACATATACCAGCAAGAAGAATCCACCTTGGTCAAATTAACATCTCTACAGCCGCCTGTCAAAGTGACGACCCACATGGACATGGTTGTGCCGGTGTGATGCCGATGACCACGTGATAGAGTGTTTGACAAAACAAACGACCACGCCATGAGGCCCACACATATATGTATATATGTAATTAAGTGTTTGTTTAGTTAATTAGTACCCAATGGAACTTTAATGTCAATTGTCTTAGAAACTGCAAGTCGACTTATGAAGAGGATGGATCACAACGCATATAGGCCCTGTTTGGATCCACGGGTTAGAGTTAGTTTGAGCTAGCTGGGGCTCAAATAAGCCTAAAGTATTCAAACATGAGGGTTAGATTGGAGCTAGTTGCATCTAACCCACCCAAAAAAAACTATCCCACCGTAGAGCTGCTAATTGGAGCTAGTTCTCACGGGGCCCTCTCTATCCCACCAGCCAAGAGGTCCTAATTGGAGCTAGTTCTCGTGGGGCCCACTGAAAAATCACTTTTCTCTCTCCATCAAGTGCATCTATTGTCAATCTAACCCTGTCATCCAAACACCTATTTGGCTATAGTTAGTTTAGGGTTAGTCATGAGCTAGAAACTAACTCCAACCTCTAGCTATATAAGTTAGAGCATCCAAACAGAGCCATAGTATATGTATGCCTCCCCACCCGGCCCAACCCCCCATTTCGAGATGGTGGTGGGATGGGTTCATGGGTATATATATATATATATATGCATGCGCCCAAAAAACATTTGTCTCGATGTCTGACCATGGCATATGGTAATTAACATGCATACCGAAAAGGATCCACATTGGTTAAAACGATATATCATATAGATGACCACATATGGGCCCCATAGATTGACGCGTCATCGATTACCATGTGAGGGAGCCACTTAGGGCCACCATCAATTATATGTGACACAAGCATATGAATGTGTTTGTTTATTGATGTCAAAATGCCAACTACACGACTTTGATCCAGTGTGTGCTTCACAAATTGGAAAGTCCCCACGCTAAAGAAAATTGTGCGCAACATGTATGTCTCCTCCCACCCAGCCCCTCAACTTTGAGCGGTAGGAGGTACTCATGAGTACGTCACGTCAATATTTGGTGTGGAATCTCACCATGATCTATCGCAACACAGAGCAGATTAACTGAACCCACCTTTGTCAAACCCCTACCGGTGCGGCTCAAAAGTGATAGACCACGTGGACCCACGAATGTGCACGTCACTAATAGCACATGAAGGATTATTGTTCGAGGGACCACCACCACCGTGTGCATGTGTCCTAAACACATGCATGACATTAGAGGTGTGCCTTGTTTTAAACATTTCAATGCACAATTTTGATAATTTGGGGTGGTAAGTGCCTCACAAAACGGACAATCTCGCACATAGAGGCTCGTGCAACAAGTGAAACGGAAAGAGCCCCCCCCCCGTGGCCACCATAGAAAACACCATGTCGAGACATGTCAAACTATTTTTATGCAGAAAACACGTGACACATCAGTCCATGTTATCATTATAAAATGTTCATATATCATTCGAAAAATATGCAACAATGAATTTCCAGGAATTCATTGGGGGAAATCATATGTCCCCTTGGGTTCATGTTTAGTCGCCTTGCAATAAATGGTAAGGAACCTCAAACCTCTTAGCGTCGTGGAAAACATTTAAAATATTGGTTTTTAGACAGATCGGCCTCAAACATCGAAAAAATCATTTTAAATTGAAGTAAATCCAAAAAAAACTGAAAATCCTGAAACTTGGGATTCCGTTCCATGATATAAACAGGAGCTTATTAAAGGTTGGTACTTGGTACACACACTTGTCACGTTACCATCTCGAACGATTACAGTATTCAACTGTGTGCGTTGGTCCCAACAAAATATTACGTACCACCATGAGCCCCATGTGTCGTCCGAGCGGACGTGAGTTGACAGGACGCATGCGAGCAGTCCGCTGCACAGGCTGACCGTGAGGCATGCGAGCAGGTGTGTAAATTGATGGGGCGTGTGCGAGCAGGCCACTCTGGCCCACCATGAGACGTGCAAGCTGGTGTCTGGATTGACGGGACGCTTGCGAGCAATCCTCTGCGCAGGCTAACCGGGAGACGTGCGAGCAGTCCTCTGGGAAGGCTAACCGGGAGACGTGCGAGCAGGGGTGAGGCATGCGAGAAGACCACTGCGCAGGTTCACTGGGAGGCGAGCCGTATAACCGCCTCCCGCCTAGCTCCCAACCACTCTATATTAATCGCGCCTGTGCCGCTGGTTAAAGCAGGCGGCCGCACACCCCTCTCTCCACACACACCGCTCCTGCATCCTCGCCGCCGTTCCTAGTCGTAAGTGTATCAGATGGCGACCAAGCGCACCATCGGAAGGAGTGGTGACGCGGGATTCGAAGCCGGGGCCGGCGAAGCAACTAAGCATCTCTTGATGCTGGGCGACGAGGTTGCCCTCCCCGCCGATGAGGTCTCGCGCGGACAGAAGCACCGCCATGACTTCGTAAGCCCCGTCGTGCTTCCCCAACAGGAGGCGGTGCTGCATAGAGACTACTACGACCTCTCTGATGACCATGCCACCGACGATGACTCCGACGGCAACAACTCCGACGACGACGGAGAACAGGTTAGACCCCCCCCCCCTCTATTTTGGTAACTATATCATAGGGTAGCTCTGATTAGTTCTGTTTCCGCCTTTTTTGGAATTCGCCCAGGGTTCATGTGATTTCAATCCATGTAATCAGAGTAAGATTCGATAGATCCATGTTAGTGTGTACGTATTGATTGTTTTTTAGGTAAATGATAAGTGACTTGTATAAGTGACATCCGTACATATGATTATGCTAATATTATGTCTAAGGTTTTATAGTGATTTAATGGTTGACCTGTACAAATGATCATTTTGCTAATAATTCGTCTACATAGATGATTGTACATGTACCAATTTGTAAATAAACACTGTATAAGAGCATGTAGATCACTACTTTAGTGATAATGGGGAGTAGTACTTACTTCAAAGTTCCTTGTTTGTTTGACAATAATCAGTCCATGCATTTAAAGTCATTAGTTAATTATTGTGTTGCCCTAAGTTGTTTGTGACATCATTTTATGCATTTTATTCATCAATGTCATGATTTTTTATTATATGTATAGGTGCTATCTGACGACGTTGGCAGCGATAAATACGACCAGAGAAGGTGCAGGAAACAACTTAGCTATCTATTAGGATTAGGATTGAGTTATATATACATGTCCTGATGCCAGCACTACCCTAGCTATCTATAGTTTGTGCATCATATATCACTGCTTGATTTATGTTTATTATATGTTGATCTAGATGTCGGTCAGACTCTGCTTTATGAACTAATACGTAGAGCAATGTAATTGCAGTCTTGAGCTGCAATCTGTTTGGTTGATGGAATATTTATGCTTATCTTAGAGTCCCCACACAATTTACTACTAGCAACTGTTTGCCCAAAGCATGCACATCTACGTTTGAGTGTTGGCAGTTTTTTTACACTATGCATATTATGGTAAAAGATGCTTGACTTACCTGCAAACTTGTTGAATGCGTTAAAAAATTCAGGTGTCACACGTAAGATGAAATTTGGAACCCACAAACTTGGTTATTTTCCCGGATTGAAACCGGGTGCGAGGACTAACATTGTGCCGCGACACGGGTGTGTCGTGATTGTCCAGAATGCATTCCCACGGACCACGCTAGTCCACTTGCACCGTAGTGACACTTATCACAAACGTCTATGTCTACTGAACCGTTGCCTCCGAAACACATTATTATTCTGGCCAAGAAAACCCTCACCATCGTCCCCACTTAACAAAAGTTACAAAACCCTCACCGTCCTTCCCAGTCGCACCCGCACTGCATATGTCACACCGTTGCTTAGTGTTGAACGTGTACGCTGCTTGAAGTCATTGGACACACATCATTTTTGCTAACCGTTTGCCATTTAATGCCCCCAACAATGGGACCTTCTTCCAGTCGACGCATGGCCAACCGAGCCGGGCGGGAGGCTGTGCGCGGTTGTGCGCAGGAACGGGCTCACCAACAATATGTTGGTGGCACTTCGAACCTCCACTTGGCCAAACGAACCGCCGGGAACTCTTGTTCATGCGCTGGTCAAGCTTGCACAACAATCCTCCGCCGCGAATGCGGTGACAAGATTAGCCAATTACAGCCCGTCCAACCCCCATTTACTGCACCACTCTTTTAACCTACTGTCTCTCTTCAACCTTTCCCCACAACGCAAGAAGCACACCCACACTCCAAATAGAGAGAGGATATCCTGCTCGGCTCCAATGGCGGAGCTTCCAGCGGCTGCCGACGATGAGCGGCTGTTCACCATTCATGCCTACGTGGACACCGACATAAGTTTCAAGAACCTCACGGTGGTGTACACCAATGACCCGATCTGGATGGAGAACTCCATCCACACCATGGAGCAGTTACTTGCCTATGACAAGTACAAAGTGGTCGGCTTCGACCTCGAGTACACCGGCGGTCGTGTCGGGCATGATCAGCAGGTTGCCGTCGCCCAGCTGTGCATGGGTCATTACGTCCTCGTCTATCACTACTGCCTGGCCACATAGCCTTGCGATCGATTCGCCAGGTTTGTCAACAGCCCCGACTACATATTCGGTACAGTGGACACCACCAAAGATGAAAAGGTGCTCAAGGCCACGGGCTTGGCCTGCCGGAATCTTGTGGACATCCAATGCATGTACAAGATCTTGGGCGGCGAGGAGAAGCATAAGGACTCCCTGGTTGACCTCGCCATGTCCATCATCGACCCCTACTACAGAGGCATGAAGGATGTCTGGAAGAAGAAGAAGGTTGCCTGGCACTGCTCCTGGGTCCGAAGACTGGATGAAGATCACGTCAAGTATGCGGCCAAGTACGCGTACGTAAGCTACGAGATGTGCAGGCGGATAGTTGACATAGGAAGTGCCTCCGTCCTGCGCAGACCGACACCCCTCATCACAAGAAGAATACATGAATGATTTGATGATCGTTACTACTAGTTTAGTATGCATGACTTGTTAATTGATGTGTGCAAATGTTATTTGTAGTCAGTAATGTAATTGGATGTTTATTTAGGTTATGCAATCATGATGTTGTTCTGTAGTACCATCTTTTCCTTAGTATGCATTATGCAATGTACGATTAATATCTAGACATTAGTATGCAATTGACGATTAATATCCGGAACTTAAGAAGCGAAACCTCGACCGAGGGTATCCTGCGCGGCTCCAATGGCGCTCCCAGCGGCTGCCGCCGACGTGCGCCAGTTCACCATGCATGCCGTAGTGGACACGCACAAAGTGGTCTGGTTCGACCTCGCGTCCCACCGCGTGCTCTGCTCTCGCGTCCCTCCGTGTGCTCTGCTTTCGCCCCCCCCCCCCATGCGCTCTGCGAGTGGTTGGGGCCGGCCGACGATCACGTTCGGGGCTCCATATGCATGCGGTTGCTCCACGCGTGTCATTCCATGCAGTTACATGCTTCCTCGACTGAATCACGCGCTGCAAAAAATGCCATCCGGAAGTGCCAGTTTTACAGGATGTCCGGCCCCCATTTATACACATGGACATTAATCATAGTCTCTTCACGCTTTCGATCGCGCCCACAACACAATAAGCACACCCTCGACGACACATGCAGAGAGGATGTCCAGCGGTGCTCCAATGGACTACGGCGAGCATCATGTGGAGACCCACATGAGAAAGACGGACCTCACGGTGGTGTACACCAACGACCCGGGCATGGTGGAGGACTCCATCGGCACTATAGAGCGGTTGCTTGATGCGTATGAAGGGTACAAAGTGGTCGGCTTCGACCTCGCTTACACCGGCGGTCGTGCCAGGCATGATCAGAAGGTTGCCGTCGCCCAGTTGTGCGTCGGCCATCACGTCCTCCTCTACCACTACTGCCTGGCCACAGTGCCTTGCGAGCGTTTCACCAGGTTTGTCAACAACCCCAACTACAGGTTCGCTACGATGGACACCACCAACGATCCAAAGGTGCTCAAGACTTTGGGCTTGGCGTGCCAGAAGCTTGTCGACATCCGCGGCCACTACAAGGTCTGAGGCGGCAACAAGAACACGGACTCCCATGTTGACCTGGCCAAGGCCATCATCGACCCCTACTACAGAGACATGAAGGCTGAGTGCGACAAGAACAAGTCTGTCTGGCACAGGGGCTGGGTGAGGAAACTGGATGAATATCACCTCCAGACCGCGGCAAAGCAAGCGTACACTTGCTACGAGATGTTCAGACGGATCGTTGACATGAGGAAGTGCCTCCTACCTGAAGACGACGCGGGATCGAGCCACAAGCAGAGCGGTGGCGGCAAGCGTCACAGGAAGTACATGATTTGATGATCGTTGCTCATACTCCCTCTACGCCGAAATATTTGTAGTTTTAGAGGGATAAGTTTATTATGCATGTAATAGTTTATTGAGGTGTGTGCGCCAATGTTATGTGTGTAGTCACTTATGTATTTTGATTCCTAATTAGGTTATGGCAATCATGTTGTTATGTGTGTAATTGTTTATTGAGGTGTGCCAATGTTATGTGTGTAGTCACTTATGTATTTGGATATTTAATTTGGTTCTGCAATCATGTTGTTCTAAACGGAAGCATAGATGTTTGTGGGAAGATTGAGCAAATCAAACCATATCCGTCGGTGATGATTTCATCAGTCCCTGACAGTCCTTCATCCGGAACTGTTTGCACACAACACATCCGAATGGCCTGTGTATGTTGTACATCACACACATCTTGATCTGAGCAACCGTTTGTGTTATTTTTGCTTATCGCACACAATTCATCCCAGTGGCATGTATGCTATCTATCAGACACATCTTGATCTATGTAACCATTTATGTTATCTTATCTCATCACAAACAGTTCATCCGAATGACCTGTAGGCCATCTATCGCACACATAATCATCTGCACACTCGCTTGTGTTCTGCTGGATCAGCGCAAACAGTTTGTCAATGTGAACTGTATGCCGTACATCGCACACACTTGCACTTTTCTAACCGTTTGTGCTATATTGTCCAATCGCAAACAGTTTATCTGGACCAACTGTTTGCCACAGATCGCACACTCAACTTTTTTTGGGATCGTATTTGATGGACCCATCATCGCACACAGTTCATGTCATTAGCGACAAAGCTATAACTTATCGTTTGCGATTTGGTCATCGAACACAGTTTCGTCGAAGGGTCTCTGAATGCTGTGTCATCTTTGGACCATTCTGTAGTAGTGCGCAAAGGTGAGAAAGCTGAACTCGATGAGTTCGAAGCCTCCAAGTGCCCAGTGTTTCAAAAAATAAAGACTCATGCTCAATTTGCAGTTTTGAAATGAAAAAGAGCCCCGGCTTTATTATACTCGAAACATAAAGAAGTATATACAGAAACTGCGTGGGGGGGGGGGATTACGCAAGGAGCCGATGGCTTTAAATATAGTAAGGCATCAGGAGTTCCAAGGCCGGCTTGTTTTTCTTCTTGGAGATATAGAATTCTTCTTGTAAAACCCTCCATATTAAATTTATTTCAGGGATTCAGGTACTAGTGGTACTGACCGCTATTCAGCTGCTTGGGATTACTTTGGAATCCACCTTGGTTATTATGCTGACTGCCCTGGCCAGGATGCTGTCCATTGCCATGATTTCCCTGATGCTGAAATCCAGCCTCCGAGCCGCCTTGCGACCCTCCAGGACCGTGCTGACCCGGATGCCCTCCACCATTGCCTCTTGGATTGTTCTGGAAAGCCTGATTACAGAACTCCTGCATGATGTAACAATTCTCCCATGAGTGGGTAGCTGGCTTGTCCTAGGTACTATGTTTGGGACACGGTCCCTTGAGCGTTTCTTCGTAATTACGAGGCTGGTTTTTGAAGCCGACATTAGTGTTGGCCACAAAATCTGACCCGCCGTCTGGCTGCTTCCGCTTCCCAGTATTATTCTGGGTTCCTTGGTTTCCACCTTGATTATGCTGGCCCTTTCCACCTTCACCTTTATTTCCCTTGCCGATCTTGTCCTCATCCGAGCCGGGATCCTTCGTACCTTACGCTTGAGCCACCCGAGCTTCTGGACCAGCGGCTGGAAGTGGCAATTCTTTTCTAGGATCAGGACGGCTTGAGCCGCTGTAATGCTGTCTAACGAATGTATGATTTTCGCAACCCGACGAGTCCAATGATGAGCCGACTCATCTACCCGCTGGATACAATGTTGAAGGTCCACAATCGTCATTGGCTTCTTGCACGTTCCCTTAATTTTTTTGATGAAACGCTCCTTAAGCTCAGCCCAAGTGTGTAACACCCCAAAAAATTTAATCATGTTTTATTAATTAAAATTTTGCCAGGAAATTAAATTTCTATTTTCTGGATCATCTATTGATTTCAGAATCACTCCTTTCTTCTGAATGGTGGAGTTTTCCCTCCAAGTAGAAACTTTTCAAAAATATTTTTAGACTTGAGTGCCTACTCAAGAACATTTCATTTTTTTATTATATATGATCAGTGAAAACCTTTTTATATTATTTTGCCAAGTTTAAATTCTTTTAAAATGGCCTTTCATATTTTTAAGAGCCTCATTTGCACTACAACCATTTGATAACTTCATTTAAAAATTCCACAAAAATTTGGGGATGACATGTGATATTTCTGGATCACTTTTATGCAAAAACTCAGCTTGGTGTTTTGGAAGGTTTGAGCAAACCATCCTCTTTTGCTCTCTGGTCTAGTTTGGTATTTTCTGCTGCAACCCTATTTTATTTTGCTCTAGTGACCTTGGGATTTCTCCTGCTTGTAGTCCACCCTACCAAACCCTTAAGTCCATGAGATCAGATCCATTAGAAGATTTTAAACACATGCAATAATGGTCTATATTTTCTGTCCAGAACTGTAGTTTTGCAAAACTTGCACTAGGAAGTTTTTGTTCTGCCCAAACTAACCATGCCATCATCACCTACACCTAAAGAGACCCCAACCTGGAGATTTTGGCGTCCAGTAGAGTTGCCTTGTTGCCCTTGGCATTCTGTCGAGCACCTGGTGTGCCTGTCCAGAATTGTCATGAATCCATGTTTGCATTGTGGACTTGCTTCCTTTGCTTAACCAGAATGTCTGCTAACGCAACCTTGCCTCCTAACCTAAGCCTGGGAAGTCTCAGTAGCATAGGAGCCCCCTGGAGTGCCATGGCATTTCGTCGAATGGGTGGTGGACGTGCTCTGGGCGCGGCCAGAGCGCGCATATTGCTGCCAGCGCAACCGAGCCGCCGCGTCTCACGTACCCCGCGTGCCCTTGCCCTTATCCGCTCGAAGAGCCGTGCAGTATCACCACCGCCACCTCACCCCGTCCGCTAGCGCCGCTCGACTGCTCCTCTGCGCAGATCAAAGCTACCGCCATGGCCATCTTGGCGGCAAGCCTGCGGCCGCTACCGTTCCTGCCATGGACGGCGCCGCCCAAGCCACAGCCGCACGCCAGCTGCCCTTTGGAACAGCTCAAGCTCATCCACGAGCTCATCCGCTAGTGCCAGCCGCCGCCACGTCTCCCCTGCGACAGTCGCCGGCGTTCTTATCCGCAGCCGCGGGAACCGACCTCGCCGGCTATAAAAGGAGCCCCGAGCGCGCCCAGCGATCCCAGCCACCCCTAAACTGCCTTAGGAAGCCCCCCTTTCTTTAATTGGTCTGGAGCAGCCCTCTTCCCCACCTCCGGTAGCTTCGGCCACCGCCGCACTCCGGTCAAATCCATCGTGACCAGGGCCCCCTAGCTCCCAACCACGCCACCATCCGCTTCCCCTCGACCTTGCAGAGCCGCCCAACCCCTCTAAATCGGTCGGGAGCCATCGTAGGCCGAAACCCCAATCGACCAGAAGGCCGCCGTCTGCCTCGGAGCTCGCCGCCGACGAACCAACCCACCCCTCCGGCCATGTCAACCACTGGGAGGACCGCCCTGAAGCGGCGGATCCATTTCCGCCATCGGAGCCCCGTGAGAAGCCGCCGTTCGCCGGTAATGGTCGCCGGAGCTCCGCCTCTGCCCGGCCAGAGGAGGAAGAAGGCAGCGGGAGGACTGGTCAAACCTGACCAGTGGGTCCGTATACCCCACTATCAGTGTCTGTCCGAGCCCACCGGAACGTTTTTAGTAAAAGCGTATTCTGCTTCGGTACGTCTCCCTGTTACGAAAGCGTATTCTGTTCTAAAACGTTTTCTTTTCTATTTTATTTAAAAACAGAGTTTTGACCAGACTTTGACTGGCTATAACTTTTAAAATAAAACCCCAATTAAATTGATTATTTTTCCTACCTTCCTCAAATCCCATCTACTTTATTTTCATATTTATTTGAAAATTTTCCAAGACAACTTTTTGCACTGTTTTTAAATTGTGTGTTAATTAGAATATTTTCAAAAATAGGAATTTGGAGTGAAGATAAAGACTTTCAAAAGTTTTGGAGTGCACCTCAACTACCTACACATTGAAGGCAAGCATTCTGAACCCTGGCATAATAATTGTTGTGTGTTGTTTGATGTGACTACAACACCAAGTTGACTTGAAGTATGCGTTATTTCATGTGATGATGTGATCATGTTTACTAGTGCATGATGATAATTCCTTGCTGTTGGAATTGAAATGCTTATGACAGTATTCATCCTCGTATGCCTTTCATGCCTATCGGAAGTAATCCGGAGAAGTCTCTGTCTTGAGTAGACACGAGCTTGATACTGATATTTCGTTGGGACGAGTATGATCAGTAAGGCATGGTAAGGTATGATGAGTGGTGATTCTGTGTGATGATGTGGAATATAATTGTTATGCTAATCATGCAGGAAACATTTTAACCTCCTGAGTCGACCGTAGATCGAGTCTTGTGCCAGTAACCCCCATACTTGTTTCATACTACCACTCGTCCCTGCCGCAGGTAGGGTACGGTTCAGTAAGTTGTCAACCCCTTTCTTAGCACACACCGTACAGAGAGGCCATGGTGAAAGATACCAGTGGCCCCTGGTAGGCATGTCACTTGGTCCGGGGCCATGGGTGTTCCGGTGAGTCCGAGGGGGAAGCTCCCCTGTTTTGCGCGCAATATAAATTTTGTGATCCCATGCTAATCGAGGTTGGAGCCTCCCCACTTAGAGTTTTGCTTAACGAGTGTCGTGGGTGATTCCAGGCACCGGTAAGTTAAGCTGGTGTGTGCGGGTCAGGTGTGTTTTCAATTCAAAGACCGTAAGCGGAATTAGTCCCGGTGGACTAAAGGAATCCGTTACTCGTGGGTAAAGAGTACACCCTCTGCAGAGTTTATATCTATTCGAATAGCCGTGTCCGCGGTTAAGGACTAGAGTCTGGGATGTGTCAAGTGTCGGTCTTAGTGTCGGTCTTCGGAGGAAAATTTCTAAACCAAAATATGGATCATGATGTGCGAAGAATGATGATTATGATTATTATTATTGTGGACTAACCAATTATATTGTTTTATTGGGTATTCCTGGGATGGTTCTACCTCCTGGATACTCATGTTATTATTTTCCATATAAGCCCTTTATGTGGCGTCGCACAGACGCCCGACTATGGCATGCTTGTTATTTACTTTCTTATAAGCCCTTTATGTGGCATCGCACAGACGCCCGACTGTGGCATGCTTGTTATTTACTTTCTTATAAGCCCTTTATGTGGTGTCGCTGAGACGCCCGACTGTGGCACGTTTGTTATTTATTTTCTTTATAAGCCCTTTATGTGGCGTCGCTCAGACGCCCGACTATGGCACGCTTATTATTTATTTTTCTTATAAGCCCTTTATGTGGCGTCGCTCAGACGGCCGACTGAGGCATGCTTTATATTTTAACCTTTCGAGGCGTTGCTTCAGACACCCGATCGGTGTATTTTCTTTTTATTCTCTGATTGCCTATCCATGTTTCATATGAATAACCTGCTTGCGTGCGTCATGAATATTATTGTATGACTGATTATGTGATCGTGGATTATTTCAGTGCATAATTATCACCTATTATATTATACCTATTTTCATGATGTTTGCGAGTACATTCAAAGTACTCACTGGCTTGCCCCTGGCTATTGTCTTGGCCAGATTTCTTGCTTGGAGAGGAGTGCAATGACGACAGCCCCGGAACCTAGGCATCAAAGATAGCAGCCACGCGAAGATAGGAGTTATCTAGGTCAGCTATTCCTGTGGGAAATGGAGTCCCATAGACGCTGATGATCTGCAAACCGCTTCCGCCATCAACCACTAGAAATTTTTTGTTGTACTCAGAGACCACTTTGGCCGTGTACTTCAAATATTGTATTTTGCTTGGAATTTCTGTATCAAGATTGTGTCTCATTAGCTAACAGTAATCCTGGGGCTGGTGAGCACAAGGGCCATTTACTAGGAAATTAATATCCTGGAAAACCGGTCCTGACAACCTTGGTATCAGAGCCAGGCTGACCATTGGCTAATCCTATCTTAGCCGGGTCAATAAAACCTAGGTTACCACCCACCAGACCTTAACCTTACCACAGCCAAGCTTATCCTATACGATAGCCACACAGTGACCCCGACACCTTTTGGCAGTCGGTGCCCAACCTACCAGCCTAGCCCATCGATCACGCGCCAGTGACCGACACCTAATTTGTCCCATTCGCAAGCGTGCGAAGAAAGACTCCGTTTTCCTTTTCTATAAAAGGGAACGTTAGCCCCAACCCAGCACAGCACAGCCTCTACCCCAAAACGAAGCCAAGATGCCTAGCCCCATTGTTCACAATGAGACCACAGCAACCAACCTTGGAGGTTTTGTAACCGTGCTAGCAAACCTCACCCGTCGTGCCTTTGCCTTAGAAGAGCCCCCAGAATATGTTGTGTACCAAGGGCTCATGAGCGGTGAGAGTCGTCAATTCTGGGCCACGGTGCATGTCTATGGTAGGGGTATAGCGCCAGAACGCCCCTACAGGTTCACCGGAAGGACAACTTCCTTTGAGCCACAAGCCATCCAGCTAGCAGCTCGAGAGGCTATAGTTCAACTCCGGCACCTATCGCCAAGAGTTAACTGCCGCTCGTTCTACTACTACCCTAGCTGTGATGGGTATAGTAGGCCACCCCAGGTTGCCAACGGAGACCACTAGACGGACCCTGCATTGCTGCATCTGGTGCGCTATGTAAGTGCACTAGAGGCATTGTTCGATCAGGTCACTCTTGATCTGATCGCAGCTCGTGGAGTACTTGCCCGTCGAGCCCCGGCAAGAGGAGAAGATGTGCCCGACACCGACAACCCAGTCGTGTTCTTCGGACAACCGATTGAGTCCTTGAGGTCTGCCCCTGCAGCCGACCAGAATGCATTTGTATCCCCGGAGGAGCTTCGTCGCCTTTTGGGGACACGCTCCAACGGGATTGTGACCACCAACCCCCGCGATGGTCATCATCGCTACCCCGACCCTAGAGCTCCTCAGCCAAATCCAGCAAACCCCGATGGTGAAGCCCATGGAGAAGCCTCGACGTCCACAAGGCACGCTCGATTAGATATTAACGAGGTAGACTAAGTCACTCGAGTAGTACCGAGTCTTAGTATTCTACGCCATGAATAGTGTGACCTTGTAATCGCCATGAATAAAATGCAGACTGGTTGTGTGCCTTTGTTTTAAATAGTAGCCACGCATAAGTATGTTGGCGTGCGGTTGCATATTAAATTCCTGGCATAGCTACCAAAAACCACCCCAGACGACACCCACAGTAATACGTCACTTTTGTGAGATATGTATATATGTGGCTTTGACCCCGACCCCCATAGAGCAGAACCGACAAACTAGTTTGCCCCCACACCGCAATCGGTAACCCAGCCCTGATGCTATATAAGAGGCCACTCTGTGACCTTACCAAGCATCCCTCACTTTGTGCACAGCTCTCACAACCAATTTTGCCATGTCGAGCCCTAGTATTCATCTAAGAACTCCAGATGCGACCCCAGGTAGTTTTGTTAATATATTGTGGGACTTTACTTGCAGTACCATGAGTTGTACCCATCCACCCCAGTACGAGCTGCTCAAAATGAGAATCACCCCATCCGCCTCGAAATATTGGGCAGTAGTGCACATCCCTCCCGCAAACCCAAACCAAGACCCAATGGAAGTCTCCTTCGTGGGGAAATCTATGCCGACTCCGCCAATGGCCATAGAAGCTGCTGCGTACGAAGCGATTACTCGCCTTCGATTCGCGGTACCCTATGCCAGCGAAAGGGGGTATTATTACTTCCCGAGTCGTGCAGCACCCGGAGAAGAAGTATCTTTTCCCGGTGGACGAATAGAGAGGGACCCGGTACTGGCCAACCTTGCCCAGTACATCATCGCTCAAGAGCGGTTGACCCAGCGAGTAATGGGTTATCTCCAGAACCTCGCTGATTTAAATCCTCAGATCGCCATTGGCAGACCACTGAGGCCAGACCAGGAAAGGCGCGTTCTTCAACTAGTCAATCCGCTTCCTCCGGTCGAAGAAGAATGTGCCCCGGTGCCGGAGACATTTTCTCAGGACCCAGCATATTTTACGTTTGCATCGTAGACGCCACTACTATGTTTGTTAGCCTAGCATTTATTTATGTGTTGCAGCTTATGCGTTGTATCCTAAGTTTGTGCTATGAATAAACTGTTTGGCTTCAATTAAGGTGAGTAAAATTTTACTGCTGTTATTTTTGATCAACTGTTTTCGCTCTCAGTCAATCCCGAGGTGGGATTTTCCTAGAGCTATTGCAACAAACATTTTTCCGTGACATAGATTTAAAATTCACGCAGCACCACAACAGCAGGCTCACAGCCACAACCACTCGACCACATGCACTAATTGCAAAACCACGTACACATTTTTCACCTAGCTAATCACCTCACTAACACACCACAATTTCTGAAAGAGAAATTTGTGGGTAATTATTCTGGTGCAAGTTGCCTCCAGCACACTGACAGGAGTTAGCACCCAACACGAACCTTAATCCTCATGATCACCGCCGCCGCGGAGAGCTAACACTCGAGCAGCAGCATCACGACGATCATCGTGGATCATCACGCACAAGAGCACGGAGAGCCCAAGCAATGCCGCCAACCCTCCGCACATCAGGATCGTGTACCAATCCGGCATCACCTCCGCCATTAGAGCCTCTCCTCGAGCTCCTGCAAACTGAAATGGAGGAGAAGGAAGGAGAAGAAGAAACGAGGCCAGGTGTGAGGAAGAAGAGAGAGGCACCGCGGTCATTTTATAGCTCGAGATCGGTGTACGGTGAACGAAGTCCACCAGCGCCGCTCGTCCCTCGATCGCCGGTGTTCGGAAGCGAATCCGTGAGCAGTGCCGACAGCGCACTGGCCCGCGAGGTGAGTGCACGCTGCGCCGGCAGCTAGCATGCCGCGCACTACCGCAGTACGGCCTAGATGCCCTACGCGCTAGACGCATCCGGTGGAGAAAGCGCGGGAAAGAGTGCAAGGGAGAGGAAGAAAGGAAAGCCAGAGGTAGAAGAAGAGACTGACAGTGGGCCCCGGGTCCACCTGTCAGCCAGAGAGAGCACTGTGCACTCGGGTACGACCAGCGTAATATGGAAATTTAGAAATTTATTCTAAATTTACCATAGCCAAAAGTAGAAATCTCTCAGTTTCCCCAACCGTAGATTTTTTCCACGCAGCGCCAGTACCCCACTGTAGTTACCCCAATTATTTGCCCACTCACTGTAACCATGTTATATTGTGTGAAAAGAATATTTGTTTTTCGTATTATTACTGTGTGGTAGTAGGAGTAATGTTTTTGAAACCATCCTTAGCAAAGCTCGAGGACGAGATTTTTTCTTAAGGGGGGTAGTGTTGTAACACCCCAAAAATTTTCATCATGTTGTATTAATTAAAAGTTTGCCAGGAAATTAAATTTCTATTTTCTGGATCATCTATTGATTTCAGAATCACTCCTTTCTTCTGAATGGTGGAATTTTCCCTCCAAGTAGAAACTTTTCAAAAATATTTTTGGACTTGAGTGCCTACTCAAGAACATTTCATTTTTTTATTATATATGATCAGTGAAAACCTTTTTATATTATTTTGCCAAGTTTAAATTCTTTTAAAATGGCCTTTCATATTTTTAAGAGCCTCATTTGCACTACAACCATTTGATAATTTCATTTAAAAATTCCACAAAAATTTGGGGATGACATATGATGTTTCTGGATCACTTTTATGCAAAAACTCAGCTTGGTGTTTTGGAAGGTTTGAGCAAACCATCCTCTTTTGCTCTCTAGTCCAGTTTGATATTTTCTACTGCAACCCTATTTTATTTTGCTCTAGTGACCTTGGGATTTCTCCTGCTTGTAGTCCACCCTACCAAACCCTTAAGTCCAGGAGATCAGATCCATTAGAAGATTTTAAACACATGCAATAATGGTCTATATTTTCTGTCCAGAACTGTAGTTTTGCAAAACTTGCACTGGGAAGTTTTTGTTCTGCCCAAACTAACCATGCCATCATCACCTACACCTAAAGAGACCCCAACCTGGAGATTTTGGCCTCCAGTAGAGTTGCCTTGTTGCCCTTGGTATTTTGTCGAGCACCTGGTGTGCCTGTCCAGAATTGGCATGAATCCATGTTTGCATTGTGGACTTGCTTCCTTTGCCTAACCAGAATGTCTGCAAACCCAACCTTGCCTCCTAACCTAAGCCTGGGAAGTCTTAGTGGCATAGGAGCCCCCTGGAGTGCCATGGCATTTCGTCGAATGGGTGGTGGACGTGCTCTAGGCGTGGCCAGAGCGCACATATTGCTGCCAGCGCAACCGAGCCGCCGTGTCTCACCTACCCCGCGTGCCCTTGCCCTTATCCGCTCGAAGAGCCGTGCAGTATCACGACCGCCACCTCACCCCATCCGCAAGCGCCGCTCGACTGCTGCTCTGCGCAGATCAGAGCTACCGCCATGGCCATCTTGGCGGCAAGCTTGCGGCCGCTGCCGTTCCTGCCATGGATGGCGCCGCCCAAGCCACAGCCGCACGCCAACTGCCCTCTGGAACAGCTCGAGCTCATCCACGAGCTCGTCCGCTAGTGCCAGCCGCCGCCACATCTCCCCTGCGACAGTCGCCGGCGTTCTTATCCGCAGCCGCGGGAACCGACCTCGCCGGCTATAAAAGGAGCCCCCGAGCACGCCTAGTGATCCCAGCCACCCCTGAACTGCCTTAGGAAGCCCCCCCTTTCTTTAATTGGTCCGGAGCAGCCCTCTTCCCCACCTCCGGTAGCTTCGGCCGCCGCCGCACTCCGGTCAAATCCATCGTGACCAGGGCCCCCTAGCTCCCAACCATGCCACCATCCGCTTCCCCTCGACCTTGCAGAGCCTCCCAGCCCCTCTAAATCGGTCGGGAGCCATCGTAGGCCGAAACCCCAATCGACCAGAAGGCCACCGTCCGCCTCGGAGCTCGCCGCCGATGAACCAACCCACCCCTCCGGCCATGTCAACCACTGGGAGGACCGCCCTGAAGCGGCGGATCCATTTCCGCCATCGGAGCCCCGTGAGAAGCCGCCGTTCGCCGGTAATGGTCGCCGGAGCTCCGCCTCTGCTCGGCCAGAGGAGGAAGAAGGCAGCGGGAGGACTGGTCAAACCTGACCAGTGGGTCCGAGGACCCCACTGTCAGTGTCTGTCCGAGCCCACTGGAACGTTTTTAGTAAAAGCGTATTCTGCTTTGGTACGTCTCCCTGTTACGAAAGCGTATTCTGTTCTAAAACGTTTTCTTTTCTGTTTTATTTAAAAACAGAGTTTTGACCAGACTTTGACTGGCTATAACTTTTAAAATAAAACCACAATTAAATTGATTCTTTTTCCTACCTTCCTCAAATCCCATCTAGTTTATTTTCATATTTATTTAAAAAAATTCCAAGACAACTTTTTGCACTGTTTTTAAATTGTGTGTTAATTAGAATATTTTCAAAAATAGGAATTTGGAGTGAAGATAAAGACTTTCAAAAGTTTTGGAGTGCACCTCAACTACCTACACATTGAAGGCAAGCATTCTGAACCCTGGCATAATAATTGTTGTGTGTTGTTCGATGTGACTACAACACCAAGTTGACTTGAAGTATGCGTTATTTCATGTGATGATGTGATCATGTTTACTAGTGCATGATGATAATTCCTTCTTGTTGGAATTGAAATGCTTATGACAGTATTCATCCTCGTATGCCGTTCATGCCTACCGGAAGTACTCTGGAGGAGTCTCTGTCTTGAGTAGACAAGAGCTTGATACTGATATTTCCTTGGGATGAGTATGATCAGTAAGGCATGGTAAGGTATGATGAGTGGTGATTATGTCTGATGAGGTGGAATATAATTGTTATGCTAATCATGCAGGAAACATTTTAACCTCCTGAGTCGACCGTAGATCGAGTCTTGTGCCAGTAACCCCCATACTTGTTCCGTACTACCACTCGTCCCTGCCGCAGGTAGGGTACGGTTCAGTAAGTTGTCAACCCCTTTCTTAGCACACACTATACAGAGAGGCCATAGTGAAAGATACCAGTGGCCCCTGGTAGGCATGTCACTTGGTCCAGGGGCATGGGTGTTCCGGTGAGTCCGAGGGGGTAGCTCCCCTATTTTGCGCGCAATATAAATTTTGTGATCCCATGCTAATCGAGGTTGGAGCCTCCCCACTTAGAGTTTTGCTTAACGAGTGTCGTGGGTGATTCCAGGCACCGGTAAGTTAAGCTGGTGTGTGCGGGTCAGGTGTGTTTTCAATTCAAAGACCGTAAGCGGAATTAGTCCCTGTGGACTAAAGGAATCCGTTACTCGTGGGTAAAGGGTACACCCTCTGCAGAGTTTATATCTATTCGAATAGCCGTGTCCGCGGTTAAGGACTAGAGTCTGGAATGGGTCAAGTGTCGGTCTTAGTGTCGGTCTTCGGAGGAAAATTTCTAAACCAAAATATGGATCATGATGTGCGAAGAATGATGATTATGATTATTATTATTGTGGACTAACCAATTATATTGTTTTATTGAGTATTCCTGGGATGGTTCTACCTCCTGGATACTCATGTTATTATTTTCCATATAAGCCCTTTATGTGGCATCGCACAGACGCCCGACTGTGGCATGCTTGTTATTTACTTTCTTATAAGCCCTTTATATGGCGTCGCACAGACGCCCGACTGTGGCATGCTTGTTATTTACTTTCTTATAAGCCCTTTATGTGGTGTCGCTGAGATGCCCGACTGTGGCACGTTTGTTATTTATTTTCTTTATAAGCCCTTTATGTGGTGTCGCTCAGACGCCCGACTGTGGCACGCTTATTATTTATTTTTCTTATAAGCCCTTTATGTGGCGTCGCTCAGACGGCCGACTGAGGCATGCTTTATATTTTAACCTTTCGAGGCATTGCTTCAGACACCCGATCGTTGTATTTTATTTGTATTCTCTGATTGCCTATCCATGTTTAAATGAATAACCTGCTTGCGTGCGTCATGAATATTATTGTATGGCTGATTATGTGATCGTGGATTTTTTTCAGTGCAAAATTATCACCTGTTATATTATACCTGTTTTCATGATGTTTGCGAGTACATTCAAAGTACTCACTGGCTTGCCCCTGGCTATTGTCTTGGCCAGATTTCTTGCTTGGAGAGGAGCGCAATGACGACAGCCCCAGAACCTAGGCATCGAAGATAGCAGCCACGTGAAGATAGGAGTTATCCAGGTCAGCTGTTCGTGTGGGAAATGGAGTCCCATAGACGCTGATGATCCGCAAACCACTTCCGACATCAACCACTAGAAAAATTTTGTTGTACTCAGAGACCACTTTGGCCGTGTACTTCAAATATTGTATTTTGCTTGGAATTTCTGTATCAAGATTGTGTCTCATCAGCTAACAGTAATCCTGGGGCTGGTGAGCACAAGGGCCATTTACTAGGAAATTAATATCCTGGAAAACCGGTCCTGACAAAGTGGTGATGGAGTTAGGCACCAAGTTCTTTAACCATGTTCGAGCCAGTCCTTCTCGCATCCGGGTTAAGTACTTGGCGCACACAGCGTCGCTGACATCCAACATGTCCATTGCTAACTCGTAGCTTTCAATCCAGGCCACCGTCTCAAGATTTACCGTGTAGTTTGGCACCCTGCGTGGCCCCTTGAAGTATTTGGGCATACACTCGGTGCAGAGAGCTGGAGAAAGGCAAGGTATCCCAGTTTTCCTACTTTTGGTCCCGGCCTCGGGTTGAACATGAAGCTGTTGAATCGCCCGTGCTGCTGATTCTGCCTCTGTCTGTCGTGCATCCCTAGAAGTGTCAAAAATCGCCTGAGCTCCTAATGGAATAGGCCGAGTCGGGGAAACTTGAGGCTGCTGCCTGCGCCCACTGCTTGAAACAGCCGGAAAATCCGGATGGCGACTCTTGCTGCGACTAGCATATGGAGTGGAGTGCATCCGATCCCGACTATAAGAATATTGCGCTTGCTGCACCACTGCTGTTTTCAGCATCTCTATGGCGTTCCTGGCTTGAACATCAACAGGGGTATTTCCAAGAATAGGTAGTGATTCCAAATGCCGGGTTGCGGCCAGCACATTGTCAAGAGGGTTAGAAAAATGACCCCGTGGTGTCTGGAAACGCTATGGCGACGAAGGAATTGGTGGTGGATGAGGCGACTCGTGTTGTTGATTTCCAAGCGGCTGCCCAGCCCCCAGCGTCTGCTGAGGGGTGTTGAAGAGTTGTTGCGGCTCAAGGTTCAATGGCAGCCGGCTCCAGTGTCTCCTTTGGTAAACTGACTCAGATGCTTCTCTCTGAAGTCCTAACTGCCAAGCTTCAGCCTTAAGGCGCTCCGACTCATTATGTACGCGAGCCTGTAGTTCCGCCATCCTGGCGTTCTCAGCATCGATTTCCCTCTGTAGCTCGGCCATCTGGTCTTGCAGCTTGATCAATTACGTGTTATGTTCTTCTTGGTTTTTCACTGTGACGGGACTCTCCACAAGTTTTGCCATCTCAGCCATCAAATCCGTCATTGCTTGAGCCGGCGTTTTGCGAGACCCGCCAGATCCACCCGCCGCTCCAGACGCGGATGGGTTCTGAGCTGCCGCGGTTCCTACCATGTAGACAGCAACCTGACGAGGCGACTCATGGAATTCCTCAAGGGCTTCAATCTCTAATGATTCCCCGAGTCTACCATCATAGAGAGGACAGATCGATTCGGTCTCTCCCATGGAAGAATCGCCATCTGAAGTGACGAAAATGTCGCCGCTGCCCGTGGGCTCATCCGAGAGACAGACTCCCTGAGTAAAGCCGACGAACACATGATGCCGGACGGCTTGATCCTGGCCGGATCATGCGCGCCGAGCTGGTTCGTCGATGTTGGTGCAGATGTCCGTCTCAAAAACCACGGCACCGATCCTGCCAAGGGGAACCTGGTATTAGGGCTTAGTTGAGCTGGCCTCGGTGCCCCAGACTGGATCGTCGATGTAGATCTTGTCGTGGCGACTCTTGATCATCTGCTCAATCGCGAATTTCCCGAACCCTGGACAGGTTCCCTCCGAGGATTCAACTCCACCGGGCGAGAGCCCCACGGTGGGCGCCAACTGTCGTGGTTTTGTCACGGCAGATGTTCTCGTGCAAGGACTTAGGTGTGAGACCATCGCCGCTCGGTGGCGACTCAAAGGGGTTAAATGGGAACGGGAGGCGAGTTTACCAAGGTTCAGCCCCTCCTAGGGAGGTAATAGCCTACGTCCTGCTTTGTGTCTATATTGATGGTGATCTCGATTACAGGGTACGGAATCGCTAACCTAGGTTTCGAGGGTGAATAACTTGAGTCTTTCGGCCCTAGGGGCTTGCCTTTATATACAGGTCAAGACCATAGGGTTTACAACAGAGTCCGAGTCATATTATGACTCGTGACCTATCTTGCCTCTACTACCACAGCCCTTCCTGGCAGCTTCATCTTGGCTCTTCTCCTTGTCGCGCTTCTCGTATTCAGCCTTCTGCTTCTCAGCAAGCTACTCGATGATAACCCACAAGTATAGGGGATCACAACAGTTTTCGAGGGTAGAGTATTCAACCCAAATTTATAGATTCGACACAAGGGGAGCCAAAGAATACTTGAGAGTATTAGTAGTTGAGTTGTCAATTCAACCACACCTGGAGATTAAATATCTGCTGCAGAGTGATCAGTAGCACAGTGATATGATAGTTTGATAGCAGTAGTTACAGTAACAGTAGCGGTAACAGTAGTAGCAATAGTTTTGTAGCAGTTGGAATAGTAGTAGCAGCAATAGTAACTTAGCAAGAACAATAAGTGGAAAGCTCGTAGGCACTTGATCGATAACTCGTTGGATGATATTCATCATATAACAGTCATAACCTAGGGCGACACAGAACTAGCTCCAGTTCGTCAATGTAATGTAGGCATGTACTCCATAAATAGTCATACGTGCTTATGGAAAAGAACTTGCATGACATCGTTTCTCCTACCCTCCCGTGGTAGCGGGGTCCATAAGGAAACTAAGGGATATTAAGGCCTCCTTTTAATAGAGAACCGGAACAAATAATTAACACATGGTGAATACATGAACTCCTCAAACTACGGTCATCACCACGAAGTATCCCAAATATTGTGACTATGGGGTTGACGGATCATAACACGTAATAGGTGCATATGACTAGGTAAGATCAGATCAAGAACATGGATATAAATATGATAACATAAACGGTTCAGATCTGAAATCATGGCACTCGGGCCCTAGTGACAAGCATTAGGCATAGCAAAGTCATAGCAACATCAATCTCAGAACATAATGGATACTATAGATCAAGCCCTAACAAAACTAACTCGATTACATGATGAATCTCATCCAACTCCTCACCGACCAGCAAGCCTACGAAGGAATTACTCACTCCCGGTGGGGAGCATCATGGAATTGGGGATGGAGAAGTGTTGGTGATGACGAAGACCGGAGATTCCCCTCTCCGGAGTCCAAAACGGGCTCCAGATCTGGCCTCCCGATGTAGAACAGGAGGTGGCGGCAGCTCCGTATCGTAAAACGCGATGAAACTTTCTCTCCGATTTTTTTCTCCGAAAATAGAAATTTATAGTGGCGGAATTAGGGTCAGTCGGGCCACGAGGTGGGCACAACCCACCAGGGCGCAACCAGGGGGCCTGGCGCACCCTGGTGGGTGCTGCTTACCCTGGCCCCCCTCTTCGATGGATTTTGGCTCCAATAATTCACATATATTCTGAAATAATTCTCCAAAAAGTTTCGTTCCATTACGAGAACTTTTATTTCTGCACAAAAACAACACCATGGTAGTTCTGCTGAAAACAGCGTCAGTCCGGGTTAGTTCCATTCAAATCATGCAAATTAGAGTCCAAAACAAGGGCAAAAGGGTGAGGAAAAGTAGATACGTTGGAGACGTATCAACTCCCCCAAGCTTAAACCTTTGCTTGTCCTCAAGCAATTCAGTTGACAAACTGAAAGTGATAAAGAAAAACTTTTATGAACTCTTTTGTTCTTGTTTACATATATATGCTTGAGTAGCACCCAGGTTTTCAGCAAAGATTATGACTAACGATGTCAACAATAACTCTTAGAAATTATATTAACTCATAACAATAACATAAGCAACTAGCGAGCAATAATAAGATATCTCAAACGCCAACACTTTATCAAAACAATCATGATACAATATGACAATAGTGGTATCTCGCTAGCCCTTTCTCAGACCGCAAAACATAAATGCGGAGCACCTCCAAAGTTCAAGCAGCGACTAAACATTGTAATTCATGGTAGAAAATATCCAGTCATGCTGCACCCAACATCAACTATACACAATGCATGAGGATGACAATAGTGCTCTCAGGTCTGGCACTTATTTGAGAAGGTGATGACTCAACATAAAAGTAAATAGATAGTCCCTTCACAGAGGGAAGCATGGATTTGCAACGGTGCCAGAGCTCAAAGTTTAAAACATAGATAGATATAATTTTGGGAGGTACACCCTTCCTGTCAACGTCATGACCAAGAGTTATCAATATCTTCCATGCTAAACAAATTAGCGGCGGTTTCCAAGCGGTAAAAGTAAAGGTTTACTCCCCCTCCACCAACAATCACACTCCACTACTAGCCTCATACACGGGTACCGTCCAAACCAACAACATTCCTGGGGGAGTTTTGTTTAATTAATTTTTCATTTTTGATTTCGGGAATGGGAATCCCTATTACCGCCCCTCTCGTGTAAGGACGAGTGAATAAACACTCATCATGAGAATAACCCGCTTAGCATGGAAGATACTGACTGCCCTCTATCGCTCCATGAGCGGTCCAGGCACACAAAACAGATGTTCATTTGAATTTTTAGAGATGGCACATGCAAATTTACTTTAGAACGGCAGGGTAATACCGCATATAGGTAGATATAGTGGACTCATTTGGCACAACTTGGTTTAAAGGTTTTGATGCACAAGCAGTATTCCCGCTTAGTACTGGCGAAGGCTAGCAATTAGATTGAGAAGCGGCCAGCTAGAGAGCAAAAACTGTCATGAACATGCATTACATATAATCAACATTGAATACTAGCATGAGTAGGATATGGACACCATGAACATAAATATCATGAAGGCTATGTTGGTTTTGATTCAACTACATGCGTGAACATGTGCCAAGTCAAGCCACTTGAAACATTCAGAGGAGGATAACATATCATCATACCGCATCACAACCATTTTAATGCATGTTGACACCCAAGATAAATCATTATCCACTCCTATCTTCTTAAGCATGGCATGACCAACTATAATCTCTAATGGTCATTGCAAACATGTTTGATCATAATGAGTTGAATCAAGGGATACTAGGTTCAACACATTTACAAAAACAAAAACAAGTTGAGTTCATACCCGCTTTTCTCTGCCACAGTCAATTCATCAAATGTCGTCATTATTGCCTTTCACTTGCACAACCGAATGATAAGAAAATAATAATAGTGCAAGAGTGTCGTGGACTAAGATGGAATTTGCAACCTTTTATTCAAGAGGAGAAGACAAAGTAATATGGGCTCTTTGTTAGATAAACAATAATGCATATGAGGGCCACTCAACATTTTCATTGTGGTCTTCTCCTTGGTACGACTCAAATAAAAAAGAAAAGAACTTCAGAGAAACATACTGAAATATTTTTGGAGTTTCTGGTTTTTCTTGAAGAAAGCAAATCAAAGAGGGAAAAAAATGAGAAAAACTATTTACACGGGAAATCTCCCAACAAGCAAAAGAAGAAGCGAGAAATCTTTTTAGGATTTTCTTTTGATGCTACAATTAAACTAAGCTAGAAAGAAAAACTAAAGAGAAGTAGGAAATATTTTTCGATTTTCTCAAAGTTTTTCAAACACACAAGAAGAAAGCGAGAAAACAAATCTAGCATGGAAATTACAATGAAAAAGTGTGAAGACCGACAACTGGAATGAAATGTGTGAACATGAATGTAATGTCGATGGAAATATGTACTCCCCCAAGCTTAGGCTTTTGGCCTATCTTGGTAATCACCATCCGTAGTAGCCATCCGGTCCCAAGTTGTAGTGAGGTGGAGGCGGCACCTGAGCATCCCACCCCTGGGGCTCCTCCTCAGCAGCTGCTAGGTTGTTCTGGTAGGCTGTAATGTGATCTGGCATGATCCTGTATCCGTTCCTGGCAATAGAATCAAACAAAGCAAGTGCAGGCAACGGAATAACAACGTGCGTTTCTTTGCTGAATACTAGGTTGTAATGGATGTCACGGGGAGAACCAGTTACATCAAGGACTTCGTGAGCCTGCAGTGACTTGTGGGTAAACTCGGGATAAGAGATAATCATGTGGGCGAAACTAAACTCTAAAGTGTCTCGCTAGACGAGTAGCATAAATACCAGCATGTATCTTTCCCTTAGTTTTGTTAAGATGTAAGCGTCGAGCAATAATAGACCCCATACTAAAGGTGTGATTGTCATAATGAGCACGACGTAAAATAGCAAGGTCAGGGGCACTGAGTGCGCCGACCTTCTCCCTAGCGGGTAAACACTTAGCGATGACCAAAGCGAAATAATGTACTGAGGGAAACTACAAGCTGGTAGCAGTGGCGCTCGACACGCCTCTATCCTCACCCACGGTTAACGTGAGGAGAAAATCCTCAAACTCAGATGGCCTAGGTTCTCTCAAGTCCCAATCAGAAGGGATCAAGCATATGTTGCAGAAGTCAGTTAGCGGCATTTTGTAAGTTTCACCATAAAGATTAAACTGCACTTTAGGAGGGTTGTTTCTCCCCAGATAATAAAAGCCTTGCACAAAGGAATTTGTAAGGATGTGATATTGGTCACACCTAACTGCGAGGAACTCGGTCAACCCAGCGTTTGCAACAAACTGGGCGAACTCTTGATGGAACCCGGCCTCCTCGATGAAGGCATCATGCGGCCATTCATACGGCCGCACCTCCGCCCTTCTTGGGGTGTGAAGGTCATTGTCCGATGATTCCCCAATGACTCCCTTGGCATTTTTCTTGGAGGAGAACTTCCTAAAGATTTGCATTTTATTTCTATAAAAATTCTAAAAAAAATTAGTCCATAAAAATTTGTCAACAAAACTTTGTAAGATTGTTAGCAACTACTCCTAAGCATGCATAGAGGCCATATTGAGCACTCAAACTATTTAGAACTCTAAGAATTCAACATGCAAGCTCATCTATAGCAGCACCAATAGTAGCTAATTACTCTAAAACTAACCCACAAAAACAAAAACTAATTGGAGCAATAGAGGAGTCACATACCAAGTAGCAATCCCTCCAAACAGTTTCAGAAACGGAGCTTCAAGCAAAGAGATCGAAATCCGCGGGTTTGAGAGCAAGAACACGAGAATGGTGGCTGTGGTGATTTTTTTCAGGAGGTAGGGGATGATGTGGGCTAAAGAGATAAGTGAGGGGCCCCTCGTGGGGGCCACAACCCACCAAGGCGCGCCTGGGGGTGCTGGCGCGCCCTGGTGTCTTGTGGGCACCAGGTGCACCACCCTCTGGTATTATTTGCACCAAAAATTCATAAATAATTGGAAAAAAAATGTGTTAAATTTTCAGGGCATTCTGAGAATTTTTATTTTTGGGTCATTTTTTTATTGCACGGAGAAAATAGAAAACATGATAATCATGGCATTTTATTTTATTTGACTAGCTAAAACAGAAAATAAAAGGTGGCAGCAGAGAGTTGTGCTTACTAGATTCATCGACTTCATACCTCTCAAAACTGATTCATTAATAAGGTTGATCAAGTCTTATTAACAACCACTTCCGGTTAGCATGAAACCGAAGAACTTTCGTAAAACACTAAATTACATCAATGGGGATGTGCATATCCCCAACAATAAGTATATCATATTTCTTTTTGGCAGTAGGTAGAGGTAATTGAAGACTTCCAATAGTGATGGTTGGAGATTCTTCAAGAACTTTTATACCATTCACTTGGAATTGTTTCTTCGGAAAGTGCATCGTATGCTCATTACCATTGATATGAAAAGTGACTTTGCTTTTATTGCAATCAATCACAGCCCCTGCAGTATTCAGAAAGGGTCTACCAAGGATAATCGACATGTTGTCGTCCTCGGGCATCTCAAGAATAACAAAGTCCATTCAGAGAGTAACATTTGCAACACCAACGGGCACATCCTCACAAATACCAATAGGTATGGCTGTTGATTTGTCAGTGATGACCCACAAGTATAGGGGATCTATCGTAGTCCTTTCGATAAGTAAGAGTGTCGAACCCAACGAGGAGCAGAAGGAAATGACAAGCGGTTTTCAGTAAGGTATTCTCCGCAAGCACTGAAATTATCAGTAACAGATAGTTTTGTGATAACATAATTCGTAACGGGTAGCAAGTAACAAATGTAACAAAGCTGTAGCAAGGTGGCCCAATCTTTTTTGTAGCAAAGGACAAGCCTGGACAAACTCTTATATAAAGCAAAGCGCTCCCGAGGACACATGGGAATTTCTGTCAAGCTAGTTTTCATCATGCTCATATGATTCGCGTTCGTTACTTTGATAATTTGATATGTGGGTGGACCGGTGCTTGGGTGCTGCCCTTACTTGGACAAGCCTCCCCACTTATGATTAACCTCTCTCGCAAGCATCCGCAACTACGAAAGAATAATTAAGATAAATCTAACCATAGCATGAAACGTATGGTTCCAAATCAACCCCTCACGAAGGAATGCATAAACTAGGGTTTAAGCTTCTGTCACTCTAGCTACCCATCATCTACTTATTACTTCCCAATGCCTTCCCCTAGGCCCAAATAATGGTGAAGTGTCATGTAGTCGACGTTCACATAACACCACTAGAGGAGAGACAACATACATCTTATCAAAATATCGAACGAATACCAAATTCACATGATTACTTATAACAAGACTTATCCGATGTCCTCAGGAACAAACGTAACTACTCACAAAGCATATTCATGTTCATAATCAGAGGAGTATTAATTATCATTAAGGATCTGAACATATGATCTTCCACCGAATAAAGCAAATAGCATCAACTACAAGGAGTAATCAACACTACTAGCAACCCACAGGTACCAATCTGAGGTTTTGAGACTAAGATCGGATACAAGAGATGAACTAGGGTTTGGAGAGGAGATGGTGCTGGTGAAGATGTTGATGGAGATTGACCCCCTCTCGATGAGAGGATCGTTGGTGATGACGATGGCTTCGATTTCCCCCTCCGGGAATGAAGTATCCCCGGCAGAACAGCTCCGCCAGAGCCCTAGATTGCTTCATCCCGAAAGCTCTCTTCTGATTTTTTCCAGGTCAAAACCCTCCATATAGCAGAAGATGGGCACCGGAGGCCTGCCAGGTGGCCCACAAGCCACAGGGGCGCGCCCAGGGGGGTGGGGCGCGCCCCCCAGGCTTGTGGCTGCCTGGTGGGTCCCCTCTGGTATCTCTTTGGCCCAATATTTTTTATAAATTCCAAAATAATTCTCCGTAACTTTTTAGGACTTTTGGAGTGGTGCAGAATAGGTCTCTCATATTTGCTCTTTTTCCAGTCCAGAATTCCCGCTGCCGGCATTCTCCCTCTTCATGTAAACCTTGTAAAATAGGAGAGAAAAGGCATAAGTATTGTACCATAATGTGTAATAACAGCCCATAATGCAATAAATATCAATATAAAAGCATGATGCAAAATGGATGTATCAACTCCCCCAAGCTTAGACCTCGCTTGTCCTCAAGCGAAAGCCGAAATATGATAAATATGTCAACATGTTTAGAGATAGAGGTGTCGATAAAATAAAATACGGACATGAAGGCGTCATGATCATCTTTAGAATAGCAACATATATTGACATATAATTTCTTATGCTAAAGTGAAAATTCATTCACAAGGTAAAGTATGAATCAGAAACTTTATTGAAAACTAACAAACTATGATCTCGGTCATTGAAGCAATTGCAATTTATCATAACATCGGAAAGAGTCAATATAAGGGCTTTTCAGCAAGTTCACATACTCAACTATCATTTAGTCTTTTACAATTGCTAACGCTCACGCGATACTTATGAGATCAAAGTTTCAATCGGACACAGAGAAAGATAGGGGCTTATAGTTTCGCCTCCTAACTATTTACCTCAACGGTAATGTCAACAGAAATAACTCATGATCACCCACATCCGAGTGGATATATGTGCCTAGATCATTCCCCAACACATGACGCTTGCCAAGAGAGAAAGGCGAAATATAGGAAGTGGTGAAGATCACCGTGACTCTTGCATAAAAGTAAGTACTAGAAAGTAAAAGTAACAGATAGGCCCTTCGCAGAGGGAAGCAGAGGTTGTCATGCGCTTTTATAGTTGGATGCGCAATCTCTTAATGCAAAAGAACGTCACTTTATATTGCCACTTGTGATAAAGAACTTTATTATGCAGTCTGTCGCTTTTATTTCTTCTATATCACAAGTTCGTATAAAGTTTGTTTTCCTCACACTAATAGATCATACATATTTAGGGAGCAAATTTTTTTATTGCTTGCACCGATGACAACTTACTTGAAGGATCTTACTCAATCCATAGGTAGGTATGGTGGACTCTCATGGCAAAACTGGTTTAAGGGTGTTTGGATGCACAAGTAGTATCTCTACTTGGTGCGGAAGTTTTGGCTAGTATGAGGTGGAAGCAAGCGTCACATGTTAGAGGATCCATGACAATATAACTTCTATTCGCAAATAAGCAAACATAACTCATTATGTTGTCTTCCTTGTCCAACATCAACTTTTTAGCATATAATATTTTGATGAGGGCTCACAATCACAAAAGATGTCCAAGATAGTATATTTATATATGAGACCTCTTCCTCTTTATTACTTCCTATTAATTGCAACAATGACCAAAACTATGTTTGTCAACTAACAACAAGTTTCATGCGACATACTTCTTATATGTGAAGTCATCACTCCCCATAAGGTCATCATATATACTCTTTGCTTTTATTCTATTCTTCTTTTTATTTCTTTTTCCCAAGATCATAGCAAGCAAGCAAAGCCCTCAACTGAAAACTACTTTTTATTATATAACTCTCGGACTCGATTACATAGGGGGAACATAAAGCAAAACTCAAAGCTAGATCACACTAAAACTTTATTCTACTAGATCAAGATATAACCAAAAGGATCGAACTAAGAAAAACGATAAAAGTAAAAGATGTGATGATGATACGATACCGGGCACCTCCCCCAAGCTTGGCACAAGCCAAGGGGAGTGCCCGTACCCATGTGTTTAGTTGTCTTTCTTCGGAGGTGGTGATGTTGGAGTTATTGATGAGGTTGGAGGTTTGTCCTCCGTCTTCCAAGGCATAGCCTCACCATCGTAAAAAGATGAACGAGTCTCCGGGATCCTCAAATCTGCAGCCAAATTCATTCTCTTAAATCTGTATTCATACTCACAATTTTGGTTTTGCAGATCATAGATCTGGGCTTGGAGATGCTCGATTTTCTCGTAAAGCTTGAAGATGTCCTCCCCGATGTTCTTGGCGTCCATCTTGTGCTTATGGGTAAACTCCGCGATCATCATGTGATTGGCATTGAGTCCACGTTCCACCAACCCTTGACACTTGAAGACTTGCTACTCCATTTCTTCGAGCCTTGTCTCCACGCTTCCGGTCTTCTTTGGCCCCTCAACATCACAGATGTGCAGCACCCCCTCACGCATCTCAATGGTTTGAGGGTGTCGCAGCACCTCCGCAAGGTAGGGGTTGATGACCTTCTCGAAGAAGTTGTCCATCGAAGCACTTGGGGACATCATGGCGATCTAGATCGGTTCGGAAAGCAATTCGAAACAAAAACAGGAGATATTGTTGTGATACGAAGGTCAAAACCTTCGGGAGATTATATAATGACTTTTAACGACCTAAATGAGTGTACCACAAGAAAACGGAGTACGGAGGGTACACGGGGTGGCCACAAGCCACAGGGGAGCGCCCAGGGGGGTAGGGCGCATCCCCATGGCTTGTCACCTCCTCGTGCACTTTTCGGACTACTTTAAATTTTCCTAATTTATTAAATATTCAAAAACGGAGAAAAATAGCTATTGGAAAAGTTTTGGAGTCGGTTTACTTACCGTACCACATACCTACTCCTTTTCAGAGTCTGAAACGTTCTGGTAGACATCCCTTATGTACTCCTCCGAGGTTATGGTATTAATAATATTGGTTTCTACATTTACGGGAGTACCTGAGATATAATGTTTGATTCTCTGACCGTTTACCACCTTCGGCGTTGTCGATCTTGATGGCACCGGAACGATATACTTCCTCGACAATGTAAGGCCCTTCCCATTTAGAGAGAAGTTTTCCTAAAAAAATCTTAAACGAGAATTGTATAGCAAGACATGGTCACCTACATTGAATTCACGCTTTTGTATCCTTTTATCATGCCATCTCTTAACCTTTTCTTTAAACAACTTGGCATTCTCATAGGCCTGGGTTCTCCATTCATCAAGTGAGCTAATATCAAATAACCTCTTCTCACCAGCAAGCTTGAAATCACAGTTGAGATCTTTGATTGCCCAATAAGCTTTATGTTCTAGTTCTAGAGGTAGGTGACATGCCTTACCATAGACCATTTTATACGGAGACATACCCATAGGGTTTTTGTAAGCAGTTCTATAAGCCCATAATGCATCATCAAGTTTCTTAGACCAATTCTTTCTAGATCTATTAACAGTCTTTTGCAAGAGCAAGTTAATTTCTCTATTGCTTAATTCTACTTGACCACTAGACTGAGGATGATATGGAGATGCAATTCTATGATTAACATCATACTTAGCAAGCAATTTACGGAAAGCACCATGAATAAAGTGTGTACCACCATCAGTCATTAAATATCTAGGGACTCCAAATCTAGGGAAAATAAATTCTTTAAGCATTTTAATAGAAGTGTTATGATCAGCACTACTAGTTGGAATAGCTTCTACCCACTTAGTAACATAATCAACAGCAACTAGAATATGAGTATACCCGTTGGACTTTGGAAAAGGTCCCATATAATCAAAACCCCAAACCTCAAATGGTTCAATAACAAGTGAGTAATTCATAGGCATTTCCTGACGTCTACTAATATTACCAATTCTTTGACATTCATCACAAGACAAGACAAACTTACGAGCATCCTTGAAGAGAGTATGCCAATAAAAACCATATTGTAATACCTTGTGTGCAGTTCTATCTCCAGCGTGGTGTCCTCCGTAGGCCTCGGAGTGACACTTGTGTAGGATCTATTCCTGTTCATGCTCAGGTACACAACGTCTAATAACACCATCTACTCCTTCTTTATAAAGGTGTGGACCATCCCAAAAGTAATGTCTTAAATCATAGAAGAACTTTTTCTTTTGTTGGTATGTGAAACTAGGTGGTATAAATTTGGCAAACAATGTAATTAGCATAATCAGCATACCATGGAGCATTACATGAAGCATTTATGACAGCTAATTGTTCATCCGGAAAGCTATCATCAATAGGTAGTGGGTCATCAAGAACATTCTCTAACCTAGACAAGTTATCTGCTACGGGGTTCTCAGCACCCTTTCTATCAACAATATGCAAATCAAATTCTTGTAGCAAGAGAACCCATCTAATAAGTCTAGGTTTAGCTTCTTTCTTTTCCATAAGGTTTTTAATAGCAGCATGATCAGTGTGAATAGTAACTTTGGAATCGACAATATAAGATCTGAACTTATCACATGCAAACACAACAGCTAAAAATTCCTTTTCAGTAGTAGCATAGTTTCTTTGAGCACTGTCTTGAGTTTTACTAGAATAATGGATAACATTCAATTTCTTATCAACTCTTTGTCCTAGAACAGCACCAACAGCATAATCACTAGCGTCACACATGATTTCAAAGGGTAGGTTCCAATCAGGTGGTTGAACAACAGGTGCAGTGATCAAGGCTTTCTTAAGAATTTCAAATGCTTCTACACAATCATCATCAAAAACGAATGGAACATCTTTTTGCAAGAGATGTGAGAGGCCTAGAAATCTTAGAGAAGTCTTTAATAAACCTCCTATAGAAACCAGCATGACCAAGGAAACTTCTTATACCTTTGATATCCGTAGGACACGGCATTTTTTCAATAGCATCAACTTTAGCTTTATCAACTTCAATACCTTTTTCGGAGATTTTGTGTCCCAAGACAATACCCTCATTAACCAAAAAGTGGCACTTCTCCCAATTCAAGACAAGATTAATTTCTTCACATCTCTGCAAAACTCAATCAAGGTTGCTCAAGCAATCATCAAAAGAAGTTCCGTAAACGGAGAAATCATCCATGAAAACCTCAACAATCTTTTCACAAAAGTCAGAGAATATAGCAGTCATACATCTTTGAAAGGTAGCAGGTGCATTGCATAAACCAAAAGGCATACGTCTATAAGCAAAGGTACTGAAAGGACAAGTAAAAGTGGTCTTCTCTTGGTCCACTTTTGACACAGGTATTTGAGAGAAACTAGAATAACCATCTAGAAAGCAAAAGTGTGTGTGTTTGGATAGTCTTTCTAGCATTTGATCAATAAAATGTAGAGGGTAATGATCTTTCCTAGTAACTTTATTTAATTTCCTAAAATCAATTACCATTCTATATCCTGTAACAATTCTTTGCGGGATCAATTCATTTTTATCATTGGGAACAACGGTAATACCTCCCTTCTTAGGGACACAATGAACGGGACTAACCCATCTACTATCAGCAATAGGATAAATTATACCTGCCTCCAGAAGCTTTAATATTTCATTTCTTACCACTTCTTTCATTTTAGGATTTAACCGTCGTTGGTGATCAACAACTGGTTTAGCACCAGGCTCCATATTAATTTTATGCTGACATAGAGTGGGACTAATGCCCTTAAGATCATCAAGAGTATATCCAATAGCAGCACAGTGCTTCTTCAGAGTTTTCAATAATCTCTTTTCTTCATGCTCTGAAAGGTTAGCACTAATAATAACAGGATATATCTTCTTTTCATCAAGATAAGCATATTTCAGAGTATCCGGTAATTGTTTAAGCTCAAACACGGGATCACCCTTAAGTGGAGGAGGATCCCCAAGTATTTCAACAGGCAAGTTGTGTTTCAAAACAGGCATTTGATCAAAGAAAATATTATCTAATTCCCTTCTTTCATTCATGAACATATCATTTTCATGGTCTAGCAAATATTGTTCTAAAGTATCAGTAGGAGGCACAGCAATAGAAGCAAGACCAATAATTTCATCCTTACTAGGCAATTCTTTATCATGGGGTTGTCTACTAAATTTAGAGAAATTAAACTCATGGGACACATCCCCAAAACTTACAGTAACAGGTTCTTTCTCACAATATATCTTAGCATTAACAGTATTCAAGAAAGGCCTACCAAATATAATGGGACAAAAATCATCTTGTGGGGAACCAAGAACAAGAAAATCAGTAGGATATTTTATTTTCCCACACAAGACTTCAACATCTCTAACAATCCCAATTGGTGATATAGTATCTCTATTAGCAAGCTTGATGATAACATCAATATCTTCTATTTCAGCAGGTGCAATATCATTCATAATTTCTTGGTATAAAGTAAAGGGAATTGCACTCACACTAGCACCCACATCACATAAGCCATGATAACAATGATCTCCTATTTTAACAGAAACAACAGGCATGCCAACAACAGGTCTATGTTTATCTTTAGTAACAGGTCTAGCAATTCTAGCAGCTTCATCACAGAAATAAATAACATGCCCATCAATATTATGGACCAAGAGATCTTTAACCATAGCAATACTAGGTTCAACTTTAATTTGTTCAGGGGGTGTAGGTGTTCTAACATAGCTCTTACAAACCATAGTTGAAGCTTTAGCATGTTCCTTTATTCTAACAGGGAAAGGTGGTTTCTCAATATAAGCAACAGGATCAACATTACAAGTAATAGTTTCTTCTTCAACTTTAATAGGTTCAAATACTTTCACTTCAATGGGAGGATGATATTTAAACCACTTATCCTTAGGGAGATCAACATGAGTAGCAAATGATTCACATAAAGAAGCTACTATCTCAGAGTCAAGTCCATATTTAGTGCTAAATTCACGAAAAGCATCGGTGTCTATAAAGGATTTAACACAATCAAACTTAAGGTTTATGCCTGACTCCTTACCTTCGTCGAGTTCCCAATCTTCAGAGTTGCATTTAATTCTTTCCAATAAATCCCATTTGAATTCAATATCTTTCTTCATAAAGGAACCAGTACAAGAAGTATCGAGCATGGATTGATCATTACGAGAAAGCCGAGCATAAAAATTCTGAATAATAATTTCTCTTGAGAGCTCATGATTGGGGCATGAATATAACATTGAATTAAGCCTCCCCAAAGCTTGAGCAATACTTTCTCCTTCATGAGGCCAAAAATTATAAATATAATTCCGATCACGATGAACCAGATGCATAGGATAAAACTTCTAATAAAATTCCAATTTCAATCGGTTGTAGTTCCATGATCCAATATCATCACATAGCCTATACCATGTCAATGCCTTCTCCTTCAAAGATAAAGGGAAGACCTTCTTCTTGACATCATCCTCGGGCAAACCTGCAAGCTTAAATAATCCACAAACTTCATCCACATAGATTAGATGCAAATCAGGATGTAGTATTCCATCTCCTGCATAAGGATTAGCTAGCAGTTTCTCTATCATACCCGAAGGAATTTCATAATAAATATTTTCAGTAGGTTCAGTAAGTTGCAACTATTTGTGCTTCCGGTCGAGGTGAAGATACCCCGAACAAGCCCCTCAAAGGATTATTTTCCATAGTAACAAGTGACAGTAAATTTCAGCACACTATATAAATTTTTCCTTACCAAATTCAACTCACCAAAGGCGCTTCACTCCCCGGCAAAGGCGCCAGAAAAGAGTCTTGATGACCCACAAGTATAGGGGATCTATCATAGTCCTTTCAATAAGTAAGAGTGTCGAACCCAACGAGGAGCAGAAGGAAATGACAAGCGGTTTTCAGTAAGGTATTCTCTGCAAGCACTGAAATTATCAGTAACAGATAGTTTTGTGATAAGATAATTCGTAATGGGTAGCAAGTAACAAATGTAACAAAGGTGCAGCAATGTGGCCTAATCCTTTTTGTAGCAAAGGACAAGCCTGGACAAACTCTTATATAAAGCAAAGCGCTCCCGAGGACACATGGGAATTTCTATCAAGCTAGTTTTCATCATGCTCATATAATTCGCGTTCGTTACTTTGATAATTTGATATGTGGGTGGACCGGTGCTTGGGTGCTGCCCTTACTTGCACAAGCCTCCCACTTATGATTAACCTCTGTCGCAAGCATCCGCAACTACGAAAGAAAAATTAAGATAAATCTAACCATAGCATGAAATGTATGGATCCAAATCAGCCCCTTACGAAGCAATGCATAAACTAGGGTTTAAGCTTCTATCACTCTAGCAACCCATCATCTACTTATTACTTCCCAATACCTTCCCCTAGGCCCAAATAATGGTGAAGTGTCATGTAGTCAACATTCACATAACACCACTAGAGGAGAGACAACATACATCTTATCAAAATATCGAACGAATACCAAATTCACATGATTACTTATAACAAGACTTATCCCATGTCCTCAGGAACAAACGTAACTACTCACAAAGCATATTCATGTTCATAATCAGAGGAGTATTAATTATCATTAAGTATCTGAACATATGATCTTCCACCGAATAAACCAACTAGCATCAACTACAAGGAGTAATCAACACTACTAGCAACCCACAGGTACCAATATGAGGTTTTGAGACTAAGATCGGATACAAGAGATGAACTAGGGTTTGGAGAGGAGATGGTGTTGGTGAAGATGTTGATGGAGATTGACCCCCTCTCGATGAGAGGATCATTGGTGATGACGATGGCTTCGATTTCCCCTCCGGGAGGGAAGTTTCCCCGGCAGAACAGCTCCGCCGGAGCCCTAGATTGCTCCTGCCCAGTTTCCGCCTCGAGACGGCGGCGCTTCATCCCGAAAGCTCTCTTCTGATTTTTTCCAGGTCAAAACCCTCCATATAGCAGAAGACGGGAATCGGAGGCCTGCCAGATGGCCCACAAGCCACAGGGGCGCGCCTAGGGGAGGTGGGGCGCGCCCCCCAGGCTAGTGGCTGCCTGGTGGGTCCCCTCTGGTATCTCTTTCGCCCAATATTTTTTATATATTCCAAAATAATTCTCCGTAAGTTTTCAGGACTTTTGGAGTTGTGCAGAATAGGTCTCTCATATTTGCTCCTTTTCCAGTCTAGAATTCCCGCTGCCGGCATTCTCCCTCTTCATGTAAACATTGTAAAATAAGAGAGAAAAGGCATAAGTATTGTACCATAATGTGTAATAACAGCCCGTAATGCAATAAATATCAATATAAAAGCATGATGCAAAATGGACGTATCAGTCAGCCATTTGCAATGATATCTCGGTAGGTGTGAGTTTATTCAAATCAAGTCTTTTATATAAGGAGAAAGGCATAACACTAACACCGTCCCCCAAATCACACAAGGCAGTTTTGACATAGTTTCTTTTGATGGAGAAAGGTATAGTTGGTATTCCAGGATCTTCGAGTTTTTTAGGTACTCCATCCTTAAAAGAATAATTAGCAAGCATGGTGGAGATTTCAGCTTCCGGTATCTTTCTTTTATTTGTGATGATGTCTTTCATATACTTTGCATAAGGGGCCATCTTCAAAATATCGGTTAAACGGGTACGCAAAAAGACTGGCCTAATCATCTCAGCAAAGCGCTCAAATTCTTCATCATCCTTTTTCTTAGATGGCTTAGGTGGAAATGGCATGGGTTTTTTAACCCATGGCTCTCTTTCTTTACCATGTTTCCTAGCCACAATGTCTCTTTTATCATACCGTTTGTTTTTAGGTTGTGGGTTATCAAGATCAGGAGCAGGCTCTATTTCAACATCATTATCCGGTTCTTTATCATTACTAGGTTGAACATCATCGTGAACATCGTCATTATCATTTTCATTATCACTAGGTGAATGTTCACTACCAGATTGAGTTTCAGCATCGGAAATAGAGACATCATTATTATCAGGAGGTTTTTGTGTCTCGGGTTCACTACAGGTATGCACAGTCCTATCATTTTTCTTTTTCTTCTTAGAAGGACTAGGTGCATCAGGATTAATTCTCTGAGAGTCTTGTTCAATTCTTTTCGGATGACCCTCGGGATAAAGTGGTTCTTGGGTCATTCTACCTCCTATGGTTACTACTCTAGCAGCAAAATCATGCATATTATTATTCATTTCATCAAGCAATTCTTTTTGAGATTTAGCGACTTGTTCTAACTGAGTTTGAACTATAGAGGCATGCTTTCCTACACCTCTAACATCATTACTAATTCTAAATAGCAAGTCACTCAAGCGAGCAATCATATCAGAATTATATTTTAATTGTTTCAGAACATGAGCATTGAAATGATCTTGCTTCATAATATAATTGTCAAACTCATATAAGCATTGACTAGGATGTTTATTGTGAGGGATGTCACTTTCATTAAACTTTAATAAAGAATTTACCTCTACCACCTGTGGAGGTGGTGGTGTGTCAAGGCCATGTATTTCTTCAATAGGTGGCAAATTCTTAACATCCTCAGCTTTAATACCCTTTTCCTTCATAGATTTCTTTGCCTCTTGCATATCTTCAGGACTGAGAAATAAGATATCCTTCTTCTTTGGAGTGGCTTTAGGCGGTGGTTCAGGAAGAGTCCAATCATCATAATTTTTCAATAGTTCCTCAGCTTGTTCAACAGTTCGTTCCCTGAAAACACAACCAGCACAACTATCTAGGAAGTCCCTAGAAGTATCGGTTAGTCCATTGTAAAAGATATCAAGTATTTAATTTTTCTTGAGAGGATGATCAGGCAAAGCATTAAGCAACTGGAGAAGTCTCCCCCAAGCTTGTGGGAGACTCTCTTCTTCAATTTGCACAAAGTTAAATATTTCCTGTAAGGCAACTTGTTTCTTATGAGTAGGAAAATGTTTTTCAGAGAAGTAGTAGATCATATCCTGGGGACTACGCACACAACCAGGAGTAAGAGTATTGTACCATGTCTTAGCATCACCCTTTAATGAGAACGGAAATAACTTAAGGATATAATAGTAGCGAATCTTCTCATCATGAGCATAGAGGGTGGCTATATCATTCAGCTTAGTAAGGTGTGCCACTACAGTTTCAGTTTCATAGCCATGGAAAGGATCAGATTCAACCAAAGTGATTAACTCTGGGTCGACAGAGAATTCATGATCCTTATCGGTAACAAAGATAGGTGAAGTAGCAAACTTAGGATCACATTTCATTCTAGCATTCAAAGTCTTTTCCTTATACTTGCGTAGCAATTTCTTAAGATCGTTTCCACCCTTGCAAGAAAGAATTTCTCTAGTTATCTCATCGTCCATAACATAACCTTCAGGTATCTTAGGCATTTCAAACTTAGGAGATCTAGGACTAATAGGAGTTTCATAGTCATCCTCAGTTTCAGCAATCTCATCAATTTCAGTAGTTTCATTCTCTTTAGCTCTAGCAATTTGTTCATCAAGAAATTCTCCTAGTGGCACATTATCATCAAGAATGATACTAGCATCATCATAAGCATCATTCATAGCAGAGGTAGCATCATCAATAACTTGCGACATATCAGGATTACTAGCATGTGGTGCTGTTACAAGCTTACTCATAATAGAAGGTGAATCAAGTGCAGAGCTAGATGGCAGTTCCTTACCTCCCCTCGTCTTAGAGGGAAAAATCTTAGTCTTTGGATCCTTCAGATTCTTCATAGTGATCAATTGATATAAATCCCCTGTGACTCAACAAATATTGCTATGCTCCCCGGCAACGGCGCCAGAAAAAGGTCTTGATAACCCACAAGTATAGGGGATCGCAACAGTTTTCGAGGGTAGAGTATTCAACCCAGATTTATAGATTCGACACAAGGGGAGCCAAAGAATACTTGAGAGTATTAGCAGTTGAGTTGTCAATTCAACCACACCTGGAGATTAAATATCTGCAGCAGAGTGATCAGTAACACAGTAATATGATAGTTTGATAACAGTAGTGATAGTAACAGTAGCGGTAACAGTAGTAGCAATAGTTTTGTAGTAGTTGGAACAGCAGCAGCAGCAATAGTAACTTAGCAAGAACAATAAGTGGAAAGCTCGTAGGCACTAGATCGGTAACTCGTTGGATGATATTCATCATATAACAGTCATAACCTAGGGCGACACAGAACTAGCTCCAGTTCGTCAATGTAATGTAGGCATGTACTCCGTAAATAGTCATACGTGCTTATGGAAAAGAACTTGCATGACATCTTTTGTTCTACCCTCCCGTGGCAGCGGGGTCCATAAGGAAACTAAGGGATATTAAGGCCTCCTTTTAATAGAGAACCGAAACAAAGCATTAACACATGGTGAATACATGAACTCCTCAAACTACGGTCATCACCATGAAGTATCCCAAATATTGTCACTATGGGGTTGACGGATCATAACACGTAATAGGTGCATATTGCTAGGCAAGATCGGATCAAGAACATGGATATAAAGATGATAAAATAAACGGTTCAGATCTAAAATCATGGCACTCGGGCCCTAGTGACAAGCATTAAGCATAGCAAAGTCATAGCAACATCAATCTCAGAACATAATGGATACTAGGGATCAAGCCCTAACAAAACTAACTCGATTACATGATGAATCTCATCCAACTCCTCACCGACCAGCAAGCCTACGAAGGAATTACTCACTCCCGGTGGGGAGCATCATGGAATTGGCGATAGAGAAGGGTTGGTGATGACGAAGACCAAAGATTCCCCTCTCCGGATCCCCAAACTGGCTCCAGATCTGGCCTCCCGATGAAGAACAGGAGGTGACGGCGGCTCCGTATCGTAAAATGTGCTGAAACTTTCTCTCCGGTATTTTTCTCCGAAAATAGGAAATATATAGTGGAGGAATTAGGGTCAGTGGGGCCACGAGGTGGGCACAACCCACCAGGGCGAGCCCAGGGGGCCTGGCGCGCCCTGGTGGGTGCTGCTCACCCTGCCCCCCCCCCTCTTCGGTGGATTTTGGCTCCAATAATTCACATATATTCTGAAATAATTCTCCAAAAAGTTTCGTTCCATTCCGAGAACTTTCATTTCTGCAAAAAAACAACACCATGGTAGTTCTGCTGAAAACAGCGCCAGTCCGGGTTAGTTCCATTCAAATCATGCAAATTAGAGTCCAAAACAAGGGAAAAAGGGTGAAGAAAAGTAGATACGTTGGAGACGTATTAGTCTCTCACACGCCTTGCCACTTAAGCAAGGAATCCTCCGACACCTTATGCCTTGTGGGCCTTGAGTCACCGTCTCCACGCGCTTGGGCTGCCCGACGGTTCACTTAACAGCGGCCTTACCTGTCTTATCTTCACCACGCGGCCCATCTTGAACATATTTCCAGAGCCGCCATTATACCGACCCGGCCCAGTAGGGCCGGTCACACCGTGGGGTTATATCCCCGGCACGACGGGTCAGCGCCCATCCCATCGCTCCGCACGACAAGACCTCACCACGCCGGTGAGACGTGGCGACAGTGATCCTAGTACCGCTGACCAGGGCGCGAGTGGCTATAGGGGAGGCGGCCGTACCGCTGACCAGCGCATGCGTGGCTACAGGGAGGTTTCTGTACCGCTGACCACAGCCGACTACGACCATGCGAGGAGGCACAGTGGCAACACAGTGCCAACCACTCCATGACACCCAGACGCGTGGCTACTGTGAAGGCGGCCGTACCGCTGACCGCATCCGACTGTGACCAAGCGAGGCGGGTCCCCCACTTCGACGGAACCCTATAGTCGGTGGGGCCTACGAGCGATGAGACTGCACCGTCGGCGGGCCCCATGGTCGGCTAATCAGGCCATCAACCGGGGCCCACCCCCATTATCCATGCATATTGTAATCCAGGGGGCTGGCCTATAAAATCCCCCGGTAGCCCTCCATGTAGAGGGGCTTAGCTTCTTCTTTCTCCATCCGATCACACACCCAGGGGAGAGGCAGAGAGAGGGCGAGCTAGCCCCTTCTTCCTCCTCCAACCAACAGCTCAAGGAGCATCATTGTATTGCCTATCCATCATCTACTATATCTGGCAGGACTAGGGGTGTTACCTCCCACTGAGGGCCCCAAACCTGGGTACATCGTGTGCCGCTCACCGCTTGTCACCAATCTCATTTCTGAAGCCAGTAGACACACTTTGGCCCCAACCACACTCGATAAGCGCCCCCCCATGGCAGCTGCCATGACAAAACCACGACAGTGAGCCATCTATTGCAGCTCCTTGCTACTTTGCGTAGGTTTTGGGTTTTTCCCTGAAGAAGAAGGAATGATGTAGTAGTAGAAGAGAGTATTTCCCTTAGTTAAGAAGCAAGGTTTATCGAACCAATAGGAGACGCCACACAAAAAAGATAAGCGGTACCTGCGCACACACAAATAAATACTTGCACCCAACGAAGGCAAGGGGGTTTTCAATCCCCTTGTTTCTCACCAATTACAAGATTAAGTTTTGTAGTGTGGATAGTAAATAAGAATTAATTAAAAACAACAAGGTATTTTATTTTTTATAATATAAAGTGAATGGACCCGGGATCCATAGAATCACTAGTGGCATCTCTCTCATGAGCATACTAACGGTGGGTACCAAATTACTGTTGGGAAAATGATCGAAAATACAATAATTATGATGATCATCCATGGCATAATATATATATAGGCATTACGTCCATGAAAAGCAGACTGACATCCATTTGCATCTAATAATATTACTGAACCCATTGACGACTATCCAGCATGCATCGCCTGGTATTAAGTTCATAACAAACAGAGTAATGGATGAAACAAGATGACACGATATAGACAGAAAATACCATGCCATATGTTCTAACCCCGTCATTTTATCCTGAGTAGCAACAATATAATACGTGCCTTGCAACTTCTCCTGTCACAAAGTAAGGACACCGCAAGATTGAACCTAGTACTACGCACCACTTCCTTTGAAGATCTAATCATCAACTTGGCCAGAGAAAACTCATAAATCTGGAAGCATACATAGCTATACAATTATAAATAATAGAACTAAAAAGACTCAATTACTTTCAATGAATATCTGATCATAAACCCATAATTCATCGGATCTCAACAAACACACCACAAAAGGATTACATCGAATAGATCTCCGAAGAGAACATGGTATTGAAGATCAGCGGGAGAGAGAGACATCTATCTACTGCTATGGACCCATAGGTCTCATGGGGAACTACTCAGACATCACCACTGAGGCAGCAAGGTTGATGAAGATGACCTCCATGATGGATTCCCGTTCCGATAGAGTACCGGAAAAGGCCACCAGATGGGATCGCGAAAGAACAGAGGCCTCCGGCTGTAATACAATTGTTTCGAGATGTGTTACAGAGGTTTCTGGGTAGTTGTGAATTTACAACGGTTGTTTTATGGTAAACGGAGCCACATGGACCCCGCAAGGGGGCTGGGCATGCCCCTAGCCTTGTGGCTCCATGTCTGCCATTGTGGGGACACTGACTCATAAGTCGTGATCACCGAATGCACGTGTACAGTGATCTCAGAGATCAATGCTCACTGAACACACATAAGCTGAATAACAAGAGTCTTACATCCATACATACCGTCTTACACAAATAAAGACCATCAAGGTCAAGTTTTACATGGATAGGGCCATGAAGGCCAAATAGCAAACATTAACTCGCAGCGGAAATCTCGAAGGATAGCGTAGACCCATGCCATCTGCCTTAACCCTGCTGGCATTCTGACTAGGAAGCGTCCTAATTCGCATGTTCGTCACCAACGAATTCTTCACCACATTCCTGCTCTTCCATGCTTGGCTAATTAAATAACCATTGGCAAGCCAATGAGTACTTTGAATGTACTTGCAAGCAACCCATGTTTTGGAACAAGGCATACCAATGCATGATATAGCACTAAATAGGTAAGTTGCGGAAAGCTAATTTTGAGTGCAATGACATGATCAAATGACTTGAAGTAGCATGCATCATGAGGATACAAGTATCTGTATGAACAGGTTACAGATATCAATACGAATCAAGGTTTGAACATCTCATGTTCAATCCTCATGTCAAGTCATTCGACTTAACTCAAGTTCTACTTTCTTTCCCACACACACACCAAGTTTGTGAAAACACCTGGACATAGTTTAAGCAGGACCTCCAACTGTCCATGACCATGGACACGGCTGTTCGAATAGTTTTACACTCTGCAGAGGTTGCAGACTTTACCCACAAGATTCGGGGAACTTCCGTGTCATCCACGACTCGCGGAATATTGCATACCCGAGTTAAGCACCCAAACAATACCTTTCCCTTGACGACACTAAACAAAGAGTCCACTCGTTGGTGCCATCCCCCCATGATGTACATCACACGTATCATCCATGAGGGCACGCAACGGTGTGCCCGGTGTCTGTGAAAACAGCCCATTATCGTCCATTCCGGTACGACCCGGTATCGAGAGTGACCACGTCACTCTCGCCACTAGTAATGCAGGCTCTCTAGTAGCATCAACCAAAGTAATCAACAAAGCACCGTCCCATAAGGGGTATCGTGGTTGTACATGTAAGGTTGGGATGATCAGCAAATCTTAAATCTAATCCGTTTTTGAAAACACACACACAACTTGCCTCGATACACCACTTCTTTCTCAAGTGATTACCTAGCTCAAGATCATCTCCCTCGGGCATTAGTGGCACCAGACAGGGTTTTCGAAAAGTCTTCGAAATCATACCCTTTCCGACACCATGCATAATCCCGTCCCATTTGTGTAGCATCTATTTTAGCAACCTAAATACTCCCACCCGTATAACCCTCATAGGAAGGTAGGGTCATGCACGATGCAAGTATCAACGGAAAAGTAACAGAGGCATCCACCAAAGTGGTCACCACATCATCATGATCAATAGATCGCAATAAAGTTCTATATGTCATGCATGAAAAAAACTTCTTAGACATGGTCAAGGGGCTACTTTCCTGGCTCAACAAAGTTCTCGGGGTCTTCAAAGTCTTCTTATCCAAATCCCTCGTCAACAACGTAATCTATCATCGCAAAGTAACGGGTATAATAAGGCAATAGCACAAAACGGGGAAAATAATTCACTCAGAAAAATGTCAAACCACTTTTGTAAAATACTAGTGTAGAAACTAAAAATACTAAAAATACTTGTCTCTGGTTTTGAAGTTTAAAAAGTAGTCAAAACAATTTTAACAGAATCTAAAGTGCTTAAAAAGGGGTTTTAAATGAAACAATACATAAAATGTTTTCAAAAATTGGCACAAGTGGCATCAATAAATACTGCATAATATTACAAGGTTTTAGGTGAAAGAATATTTGGGTTTGGAGTAATATTTGAATCTGTGGAAATTTTGGAAGATGCCAGAAAAATGAAAAGAAAAAGTGGCACTGTGCCACTAGGCTAGAAGCAACTGGCCGAGCCGGCCTAGCCAGCAAGTCCAGACCAGGCGAGGCGCGGCGCGCGCGCTCTCGCGCGTTTGAAGCTGACTGGTGGGGGCGGCTGGCCATTAAGAGAGGGAGGGGCCGGATACCAGGGAGAGGATGACAAGCGGGCCTCGCTTGTCATCTCCTTCCTCGGCGAGAGGAGGTCGAGGGGGCTAACCGGCGGCTACAAAGCATGGGGAGGTGAACAGAGGTCACCGACGTCCTCATGGCCTCGCCGCTAGTCGGATGGTGGTGGAGGGGGCGCCAGGGAGCTCTCGTTCGTTGGTGACGTGGAAGTCCGGCGGCGGTGCTTCGGGAGGGGGATGCCCCGGTCGTCCTATGCACCAAATGGGGGGAGATGGAGGGAAATGAGTCAAGGGGCTGAGGTGATTCCAAATCAGACCAGAGTAGGGGCGGGGGGAGCTTACTCCGGGTGAACGACGGCAGACCTGACGCGGCGGCGATCGACTCGATCTTGAGCACCGGGGGGTCTAGAGATCGCTTGGGTGGAGCAGGGGCCGATTGGGGTTGCGAGAAGGAAGGGGGAGCCGAGAGGGGAGCTTGGGACTGCTCTTTATAGGTGAGCCGGGGCTCGCCGTGGACCGAGCACACGGGCTTTCGCCGGGCGGGCTCTGGTGGTCACGGGAGGATGCTGGGTATAGCCTGCGGCATTCCAGGAAGTAGTGTAGGTTGCTGGGGGGCTAGAGAAGGAGCGGGGCAAGCTCTGAGGTGGGGCCCGGGCATGGGCAGAGAGTGGCCGAGCTGGGCAGCGTCGGGCACGCGCGCTGGAGGTCGCTGGAGATAGAAATAGGAGGGGGCCGACAGGTCGACTTCTTGTGGACGTCGAGGAGGGTCCAGGGGACACGATGGGGAGGCCCGAGGTGGTCGGGGAAGGTGATTGGGGGGCGGCTACAGTGCGGGAGCGCACTATAGCGCGCTCCAGAGCATGGTTATGGCCGGCATTGGCATAAACAATGGTCACCAGCGTGTCCACTTTTGTCTTCGAGGTTCTGGAGATGCCCATGGGTGCTTAGGAGCTAAGGTAGAGGTAGGGGTGAATAAACGGAGTGAGGGAGAGGTAGAAATGCTGCTGCTCTTGCTGTCCAGGGGGTAAAAATGGGGTATTCCACTACTGGAATCAGGGACTTTGCCATCTGCCAGCTCTTTGCTGTCTGCTGGCAGACGGCAAAGAGGTTGTTTGACGTCTGCTTTGGGAAAGCAGACGGCAAAGATCTGGCTGATGGCAAAGACATTGTTTGCCATCAGCCAGCTCTTTGCCGTCTGCTAGCGGACGGCAAAGTTTCTTTGCCGTCCGCTAGCAGACGGTAAAGAGGTGGGGTGGGGCCCAGTGGAGGCCAGTTAACTGCAACGGCCCACCCCATCTCTTTGCCGTCTGCTAGCGGACGGCAAAGAATCTTTGCCGTCTGCTAGCAGACGGCAAAGAAAATACCTACTAACGGCCCTAACGGCCCACCCCCCCTCCACTCTCTCCACTCTCTCAACCTCTCCCCTCCCGACCCTGACCCCACGCTGTCCGCCGCACCCCCCGCCACCCCCGACCCGCCCCGGCCCGCCGCCCGCCGCTCGCCGCCGCCGCACCCGCGACTGCCGACGCCGCCCACTGCCCCGCCCCACTGCCCCGCCCCGTGTCCGCGCGGCCGCGCCCAGGCCTGCACCTCGCCGCCCCGTCACGGCCCGGCCGCCCCCTCGCCGCCCCGTCGCGGCCCGGACGCCGGCCAGCCCCGTCGCCGCCCCCTCGCCGGCCAACCCCTCTGCCCCCCTCTGGTGAGCTCCCCCTCCTGCCCCTTTTTTCTGTTTTTTTTATTATTTTTTCTGTTTAGGTTTTAGATATTTAGACATTTTGGAGTTTAGATACTTAGATGTTTAGGTTTTTAGATATTTAGACATTTAGGTAGAAAGAAACCTAGAAGAAAGAAAAAGAAGAAAAGAAAAAGGAAAAAAAGGAAAAAGAAAAAGGAAAAGAAGAAAAAATAAGAAGAAGAAGAAGAAGAAGAAGAAAAAGAAAAAGAAGAAGAGGAGGAGGAGAAGAAGAAGAAGAAGAAGAAGAAGAAGAAGAAGAATAAGAGGAGGAGGAGAGGAGGAGAAGAAGAAGAGGAAAAAGGAAAGGAAGAAGAAAAGAAGAGGAGGAGGAGAAGAAAAAAGAAGAAGAAGAAGAAGAAGAAGAAGAAGAAGAAGAAGAAGAAGAAGAAGAAGGAAAAAAGGAAGAAAAGGAAGAAGAGGAAGAAGAAGAAAAGGAAAAAGAGGAAAAAAAGACCCCGACACCCGGACCCCGACCCCGACACGACACCCCGACCCCGACACGACACCCTGACACCCTGACCCTGACATGACACCCCGACCCCGACATGACACCCCGACACGACATTCGACACACCCCGACACCCCGACACGACACCCCGACACCACGACACCCCGACACCCCGACACCCCGACACCACGACAGCCCGACACCACGACACCCCCGACGCCGACACCTCTTCAGCCTCCTGTTGACTGAAAAGGTGCTCTTCGGCCTTCCAGAGGCCGACGGGGTCATATATTTCCCTATTTTGTTATGAAAAACATCATATATATTTGTGTTGATCGGGTGGATTTAAATGTGCAGTTCTTTCGTTGCTGCGAGGGTCTGGTGTTCGACGACCTCCCCGTGCGTACGACGAGCTCCGCCCCTGCGTTCGTGGGTGAGCACAAATGACATCTCCTCCTCCCCCCTTCATTTGCTCTGTTCCGGTCTTCGTGCCGATGAAACTTGCTAGCTATAGGTGTCAATCATCAGTATGCGTGACCACTATGCGTCTCCCGTTCGAAAGGGTTACATCTATAAATATGCATGCATTTTCATATTTATAACCGTGATTCTTTTGAATTGTCCAACGTTATCCATGGACAGCCCGAGTATGTGTAGATTGGGTTCATTTTCCCATATGCTCTACTCCGGATCCGATGCAGAATTTCGTCAGTGCCTCCCTGTTGTTCTCCGGGTACACATCCTCTCTGCTTATTGCCGAGACGTGTATCAGGAGAACAGCGGGGAGGTGCTGCCGAAATTTTGCATCAGATCCGGAGCCGAGCATGGGAAAACGAACCCATCTACACATACTCGGGTGGGATTAGGACCTATCTTTACCTACTAGCATCTAGGTTGCATGGACGTAAAAAAACTGACAAACTCTATTAACTGATGAATATGGTTTGCTGAATTATGTATATATTTCTTGTGTGTCCAGTAGCTAGGCAAGATGAGTGATCGTGCGTGGATGTACACCGGTCACACTAGTCAGAAAGACATGACCCATGAATGGATAAGAAAAACCAAGGGGTTTGTGAGAGCCGCATTTGCAAATGGACAGGAAACAACCTGGTGCCCCTGTGTCGAGTGCGACAACTTTCATAAGAAGTCAAAGTTTGAAATGATCAAACACCTGCAGAAGTTGGGTTTTACGCCTAATTATAAGGTCTGGACATTTCATGGTGAGTCTGCCCAACGTGCCAGAGCTGAGGAGGGCCGTCGTCACACCGACGAGCATGGTACCGGGATGGAAGACATGGTGGAAGACTTTGATGATGCTCGGGATTCGGACGATGAGATGGAGGAATCTGCAAAAGCCTTCAATGATATGTTGGAGTCTTCAAAACGTCCTCTCCACGAGCACACTGAGCTTTGTCAGCTGGATGCCATCACACAAGTAATGGCTCTGAAGGCTCAATTCAACTTGGGCAGAGAATGCTACGACGCGATGATGACACTATTTGGACGTTTTCTACCCAAAGGCCATGTAATGCCTGCAAACCTGTACCAGTCGGACAAAATCCTCCGTGTACTTAAGATGCCCTATGAGAAGATAGATGCTTGTGAGAAAGGATGTGCCTTATTTAGGCTTGAGTATGCAGACTTGAAGTATTGTCCCGTTTGCCAGTCTTCCAGGTATGTTGAGGTAGACAACGGTATGGGTGAGAAGAGTCAGACAAATATCCCAGTTAATGTTCTTCGGTATATGCCAATCATACCAAGACTTCAACGTCTTTTCATGGTCGAAGAGACGGCCAGACAGATGACATGGCACAAATTGGGCAAAAGAACCGAACTAGATGCAGATGGGGAGCCGATGTTGGTACACACATCGGACGCTTTTGCGTGGAAGCGCTTCGATGCAATACATCATGCTAAAGCGGCAGATCCAAGGCATCCTCGAATCGCCATAAGCACGGATGGGTTCAATGTGTTTGGTATGATGGCAGCCCAATACAGTTGTTGGCCTGTATTTGTCATTCCACTCAATCTCCCCCCCGGACAGATTATGCAAAGAAAGAACATTTTCCTGACGTTGATAATTCCGGGGCCCAACTATCCGGGGAAGAGTATGAATGTGTACATGCAGGCGCTTAAGGATGAACTGCAAGAAGCTTGGGATAATGGGATCAAGACATACGACGCCGCTACAAAAAAAACTTCCTAATGCGTGTGTGGTACATGTACTCGATGCATGACTTGCCGGCGTATGCGCTATTCGTTGGCTGGTGTGTGCATGGAAGGTTCCCGTGCCCCACATGCAAGGCAGCTCTTGAGTTTCGTCGGCTGCAGACGGGTGGCAAGTTTTCTTGCTTCGACATGCATAGACAGTTCCTGGATCCTCGCCATAAGTTCAGAAAAGACAAGAAGAACTTCATCAAAGGTAGAGTTGTCAAAAACTCTGCACCACCTGCGTTGATAGGCCAACAGACCCTGGATCAGTTAAACTCTCTCGAGCCGGATCCAGAGCGTCCAGGGTATTTCAAGGGGTATAATTCGGAACACGCCTGGACTCACAAGACATGCTTGTGGGATCTGCCTTACTTCAAAGACCTCCTTTGCCCACACAACATGGACGTGATGCACACTGAAAAGAATGTCGGCGAGGCCCTCTTTGGTACATTGTTAGGCATAGATGGGAAAACAAAGGATAATCCTAAGGCTAGAGTCGATCAGCAGACTCTATGTGATAGACCACTACAAAACATGCGACAACCGAGAGGATGCAGAAGACGCTTCGAGAAAAATGTAAAAATAAACGTCGAATTGAAGCATCGATGGCCGAGGCATTCATTACTGAGGAGGCAGCAAACTTCGTGACAGCACACTACGAAGCCAAAAATCGTCATTTGCATAATCCAAAGCCTCGGTACAATGCTGGCGACCCTAAAAAGGGTGGATCCAACCTCAGCCTATTCAAAGGGAAGCTCGCACCAGCCGGTGCTTATACTTCCTTACCGTTGGATGTCGACGAATGGCGGACCATTACGTTGTATATCTTGAACAACCTAACAGAAGTGCGGCCGTACATCGAGTAAGTTCTCGGTACATTGTTTCGCAACCTCTAATTCCTTTGAACTGCTCTTATTCCCGGATATTTGATACAGTCGATACGTCGCCGAATTCTCGTATGGAGCGGTGATCCAAAAGGATTCCGTCGAAGAGTATGAGCTTCTGGCAATGCATGGAGGCGGCTATCCCGGTTTCATCTCTTGGTTCAAACAAACGGTAATTTCCATTAGACCATTTCATTTCTTCGTCTAATTTCCGGCTAATGCAACAATCCTTTCGTATTAAACTTGTAGGCTAGTTCAGAGTCTATGGACGCCGAATTGAGACAAGTCGCAAATGGTTTTGACTATAAGGTCCGTTCATTTGACAAATACGACATCAACGGGTATCGCTTTCGTACCTATGGCAAAGAGCTATCTATGGCCGACCGAAAGTCTACAAATTGTTGTGTCTCTGCTATCGGCGAAGGAGGTACCGAGTATTATGGAAGAGTTGAAGCAATTTATGAACTTCTATTCTATGGTGCAAACCCACCGAACGTCGTAGTCTTCAAATGTTATTGGTTCCAGCCGAAGGAGACTAGAAGGACTCATGAACATCTAGGGCTAGTCGAAATCAAACAAAGCACCCATTTGGATGTTCCCGATGTCTATATTACGGCTCAACAGGCGACCCAAGTTTTCTATCTACCGTGGGCCTGCCAAACTGATCCAAATCTGAATGGTTGGGATGTCGTTTATGAAGTGCCGCCACGTGTTAGAGCACCTCCCCCCAATGAAGAGGATTATGAACCTCACATTAACCCAGACACATATGAAGGAGAATTCTTCCAAGAAACACGTCTTTCCAAAAAAACGTTTCAAGAACCGCTCTACTTCACACCAGAACATTGAAGTAGACAGCGGCAGTGAATCCGAGCCTGAGCCGGAACAAGAAGAGCTGGAACAAGAAGAGCCGGAACAAGAAGAGGTTACTGCTGCGGATGACCTGTCAATGCTTGACCGATTACGTACAGGAGGCCTTCCACATGTTGATGCATTTATTGATGATGATGATGAGCACGTCATTACTGATAGTGATGATGATGATGATGCATTTATTGACCCCGAAGCATATATAGACGATGATGATGCATTTATTAATGATGACGATGAAGATTAATATTATAGTTCATGCCAGGTATTCAATTATTATTATGTAAATATATATTATTAATTAGTTCATGTTAGGTATTCAATTTTTTATTATGTTCATGATGATGATACACTTAAATTATATACATATTATTCATGTCAGGTATTCATTCTTTAACCTAGGATAGCTCTAAAATGACCTATACTTAGCATTTATTCCTCCAAAATGAATTTATATGCTTAGCTAGCTCAAAAATTACATAACAACCTTAATTAGCTCCAAAATGACCTATTTAACCTAGGATAGCTCTAAAATGACCTATACTTAGCATTTATTCCTCCAAAATGACTTAATATGCTTAGGTAGCTCAAAAATGACATAATAACCTTAATTAGCTCCAAAATGACCTATTTAACCTAGAATAGCTCTAAAATGACCTATACTTAGCATTTATTCCTCCAAAATGAATTTATATGCTTAGCTAGCTCAAAAATGACATAATAACCTTAATTAGCTCAAAAATGACCTATTTAACATATGATAGCTCTAAAATGACCTATACTTAGCATTTATTCCTCCAAAATGAATTTATATGCTTAGCTAGCTAAAAAAATGGACCTATTTAACCTTGGATAGCTCTAAAATGACCTATTTAACCTAGGATAGCTCTAAAATGACCTATACTTAGCATTTATTCCTCCAAAATGACTTAATATGCTTAGCTAGCTCAAAAATGACATAATATGCTTAAGAAATGACCTATTTAGCTCCAAAATGACTTAATATTCTTAATTAGCTCAAAAATGGCATAATTACTTATGTTAGCACAAAAATGACATATACTTAGCTTTTTTTAGTTCATTTATGATATACTTAGCATATTTAGGTCAAAAATGGCCTATTTCCCTAGGTTAGCTCTAAAATGACACAAGTAAGCAATAAGAAGAAGAACAAGAAGAGGAGAAAAATTCTAGTCTTCTTCTTCTTCTTCTTCTTCTTCTTCTTCTAGTCTTCTTCTTCTAACTTTCTTCTTTCTCATTTTGCAGATTTGATTCACTTCACGGAAGCTTGCGTTCATGGAGTCCTTGTCCTTCCATTTTCTTTTGATTTTGTAGGATCAACAATGTGACACTTGCATATGTATGTATAGATGAATGAAACTTGCATATGTATGGATGAGACTTGCATATGTTTTGATTTGGTATGTGTTGGATGATCATATCCATATGGCTTGCATATTATTTGCATATGTGTTGTTTATTATGTGGTGGATGAGACATATTATGTGGTGGATAAGACATAATGTTTTGCCTTATTATGTGATTCTGAATATATATATATGTGTGTGTTTGAATTTCTGTGAAAATGAATTGATACAAGAAAAAACAGAAAAAACAGTAGCTATATAGCCACTTTGCCGTCTGCTAGCAGACGGCAAAGAGGTTTGCCGTCTGTTAGCAGACGGCAAAGTGGGCACGTCGCAGCAGCCTGTGCAACCTGGGCTGGCCTATTTGGCCTCTTTGCCGTCTGCTGGCAGACGGCAAAGACCTTTGCTTCTTTGCCGTCTGCTGGCAGACGGCAAAGAGCCTGCGTTGGCCCAGCTGACGCATGACGTCAGCTGACGTCAGCTGCAGCTCTTTGCCGTCTGCTGGCAGACGGCAAAGAGCGCCATTAGCCCTCTAACGGGGCTGGCACCTTTTGTCTGCCGTCCAGGTGCTTTGCCGGCAGCCAGCAGACGGCAAAGAGGCCTTTGCCGGCAGCCGTTCAGCCGGAGTGTTGGCCGTCTGCTGGCAGACGGCAAAGGCTTTGCCGTCCGCAAAGTATGCCTTTGCCGTCTGCTATGGCAGACGGCAAAGCAGCTGATCCCTGTAGTAAAAAGGCAACTATTCACAGCTGTGGTAAAAAGTTGAAGTGAATGAGAGGAGTAGAAGTGGTCAAAACATGCCTTTTACCAAACAACCAGAAGGTGTTTGATGCTGGTTTGGCCAAGTAAAAATGCTCTACTTGCCATGAGTTTTAGCAAGGTCAAATAGATGGTAAAAATGAGGTTGGCCACCAAGTATGAGATTATTTGAGAAAAGTTGGCAATGGAAACTTTGTAAGCCCTGGAAATGAGCATAAACTGATTTCTGTAGATCTAACCATGCTAAACTATTCTCCTTAATGAACCACTTTGTGTGGCAGCATTATTTGGGTATTAGAGAATGTCCACCAAGTTTGAGATCAATTAAAGAAACTTGGCAATGTAAAGTTGCTCAAATTTAATTCTGCACAGAGAGGGTTTTGGGATATTTTGGTGAAGCAAAACAATTGAGATTGAGATGAAACTTTGCAAGATCATCGCAAATAGCATGTGTGACTTGGATTTATTTGAGAATATTTCCCATAGAAATATTTCAAAACCTTGAAACAGACAGAAAGGGTTTTGGAAGGTTTTGTCCAATAAAAAAGTTTCCAAGTTAGCACTTAACCGCAGGCACGGCTTTTCGAAAGATTTAACCCTGCAGGGGTGCTCCAACTCATCCATCACAAACTAACGACATGCCGCGGGAATAACCTCGACCACGAATCTCGTGATCTTCCTAGGCAATTCCACTGGAAAACCGCAACCTCGAGATAGCCCGAAGTATTCTCGGAATTCCTCGCACAAGACGTTCGAGAAAGGTAAAACAAATCCAGCAAGGCCGCCCGACGTGTCGACGAACCCGATAGGAGCCGCGTATCTCGTTCTCAGGACACGACCGGATGAGCAGTACGTACGGTGGCCGGATAGAAATCCCCAGAGTTGCCCTGGGTGGCCCCGCAAGTGGCTCTGTTTTGGACCAACACTCATGAGGAGCACTGGCCCGACTTGTTGATTAAAGATCCTCGGGTTAATTACTCCCTATGTAGGTTTATTAGTTATTAGGCAAATGTAGTACCAATGTTGGGCCTTGCCAGACAAGTTTTATCCTAAAACGAAAATCAAGGGGGTCCCCATAACAACCCCGAGCATGTTAGGAGCGCTCAAATTATGGAACATAACACCGGTTCACAAGTAACTAGGGCGGCTAGAGTGGAACAAAACACCGAGCAAAAGGCCAAGCCTTCCACCCTTTACCAAGTATATATGTGCATTAAATTAAATGGCAATAATATTGTGATATAGCAAAAATATCCATGTGTCACACGGGAAACATCTTGCACCTGAAACTAGCAATGCTATAAGAAGGGCTGAGCAAGCAGTAACATAGCCAAACAATGTTTTGCTGGGATGTGGAGGGGTTAGAGGCTTATCATGGCATTTGGGAGGCTTGACATACAAGTGGTAGGTAGCGAGACAGCGATAGAAACGAGACATCTAGCATGGCAATGATAGTAATGGTATCCAGGGAAATGATCATCTTGCCTGAGATCCCTCTTGGAAGAAGAACGAATCAGTGAAGCAGGCGAACGGGACATAGTCGAACGAATCCTCACACTCCAAACGCTTTTGAAACTCTATCGAGAAGAAGCAATCCGGAACAAACAATCACCACATGATACACCACGACATATGCATGACATTATACACTTCAAATATGATGCGTGTTATGCATGACATGGCAAGCACAACAATCAACTTCTACACATTAAGTGAAGCTCAATATGCAACGAGTTGCATATTGATGAAACTCCATATTTGAATATTTAGTTCACTCTCGTTTATGTACACGACAATATTATATGTTGTTAAACATGGCAAGAGGTGAAGCATAAGTAAACTACACATCTAGGCAAGTTTAAATGAGGCCGGAAACAACATATACCATTTCCGAAACGACCCCATATGTTAATTTCGAAATTGGTCCAGATCTGAACTAATCATGTTTTATATTTATTAAACAGGAAAATAAAGTATACCATGCAATCCTACACGTCATTCTAGTTGATTTACATATATGGAACATCTCAAACGGAGCTACGGTCTAAAAGATATGACCTTCACAAGATGAACATGACATGAATGCAAAATGCATGAAAATGACAACCACAAACATTTCAAATCATGAATACAGCAAGATATTATGATACTACATGAAAATCTAAGCAAGTTTCATATATGGCGTGTCCAAAACGGAGCTACGGCTCAACCACAACAACCAACACAAGTTTGGGTATAATCTGCCCAAAAACAGCAACATGGCATATTGCACGCATGAAAACAACAAGCTACAAGATTCTAAAATGCACACACTAAGCATGGGGCAGTAGCATATAACACACACTTCATTTCATCTTCACACTTCATACACAAAAGAATCATGGAACACATGGTAGGAAACTCACAACATGGCAATAAAATATAGCAGATTATGACAGTGAAAATAACAGTTTTTAGCATAGCAGTTTTTCACGAAGGCATATTGGCAGCAGCAAAACTATATGCTACATGGCATATTATGGCATGAAAATTAGCAGCATGGTAGTAGACATGATGCACTACATTTACTCCCATTATGGCAACATCAAATTATGCATAGAGTCATGGCTAGCATCGTCACAACATGGCATTATGAAGAAAAAGGATTCTCGGACTTGGTGAAAATTAGAGTAGACATGTGCAGCAGTTTTTAACAGATTGACATATAGGACAACAGAATTAATTATGACGCTAAACCTTTTCATGCAATCTATTGGCACAACATGATAGGCAACAACATGCTTAACAAAAGACTCCTTGGTGGCAACCACAAAAGACTCCTAGATCAATAGTTATTCTCATGGCAACATGGCAACAAAATAACAGTTTCAGACTTAGTGAAATTTAACAAACTCCCAAAACTGAAGTATTGACTAGGCATGTTGACATGGCAATAACAGTAGCATAGAAATCATTTATAGGCATGGCAAGGACTCTAACAACAAGTATACATGACACACTTCAAATCATTCCATTGGCACAATTACATAGGATGCATGGTTTGCTTAATATGATGCCCACAAAACGGAACTCTTCATTAACAAATTTCAGTTTTGACATGATGGCAACTTTAGAGCAAGTAATGAACATGATGATGATGTCCTACCTAGCAACCAGAGGCATGGCATCAAAGTACACTTATAATCGGGCACATCTCATGAATAATCCAATGGAAAAGACCTACAGTTTACTTGCGATCATCCACACAAAATTGAACAAAATAACAGATTTGCACCTAACGACACGATGCACTTTTGCAACAGATTTTAGGGCATGAATATGAACCCTAATGCACATGCAAAGGCAACCATCATAACGATCACGAAAAGTAGATCATTTTTTATATATAACATATTTCCATACGATGCACGGTTCCCGAGATATGAGGCACGCAAAATGCAATGATGCTGTAAAAATGGGCATTTCCAGACTTGGGCGTTTTACCCTGCGTGAAACGGTACGGCGGAATCCAGGGATGGCTCGGTGTAGCGGGGTCGCCCGTTTGGATGGCTGGCTCCGGCCAGGTCCGGGACATGGCCATCCCGGCGGCAGTTGACCAAGCCACGCCATGGTAGCGGCCACTCCGGCGAGGAGCGACGGCAGCAGGGGACTCCGGAGCTCGGGGAAGCGGCGGGGACGACCGGATCCGGGGGCGGCCGGCCTGGATCCGGCCGGAGGCGGTGTGGCGGCGACCTCCGGCGGCGGGGAGCTCGGGGCTCGGCCGCGACAGGGAGGCAAGGCGGCAGGGTTGAGGCACGGGCGGCGGCGCTGTGCTGCAGGGGCGCGACGGTGGAGCGCTGGCGAGGTGCGGCGGCGGCGGAGCGCATCGGCGACGGGGCGCTGGTCGCCGGCGGGAGGGGCGGCGATGCGGCGGCGGTGCGGGAGGCGGAGCGCCGCTAGGGTTGTGGGAGGCAGGGCGGCGGCAGGCTGGTGCGCGGGTGGCGGCGCGACCCATTTCGGGCTCGGGCGTGCCGGAGATGGGCCCGGGTGGGCTTGCGGCGGAGGGAGGCTGGGAAGGCCGCGTGGCGCCCCGGGGTTAGCCAGGGAGGCGGCTGCGGCGGCGGTTTGACTGCTTGGCGGCGCCAAGCGGCGGCGGGGGAGGTGGCCTGCACGGAAATTGAGGAGGAGTAGGGGCTAGAGGTTGGTGGAGGCTAGGGAGGCCATTTTTGGACGTGGGGAACGTCCATATATAGCAGTTTTGGCTAGGGTTTGAGGGTTTTGGGGCGGTTCGAGCCGTTCGATCGCAATCGGATGGCTCCGGTCGCGGGGAAGGTTTAGGTGGGCTGCGGTGGGCTGCGATGGGCTGTGCAGAGGGGCTTGGTGGGGATGAGAGGGAATGGATGGCAGCCCGTGACAAGTTTTTAAAACACCGAAAACGTCCGATAATAAACCGATGACGGTGCCGCTACGGTCGACCGTTCGGGTATCAAATGACCTCCGATAGCGACGAAATTTGGGAGGCGGTCTACCTACAATATAACAAGACCGCACGCCACGTTTCATCCCAATCCGAGAATATTTTTAGCGCGCCTTGAAAACAATATTTTAAAGATGTCGCGGGCACGTGCGTGTGTGGTTGGTCTCGAAACATTCACCGACGAGAACGGAGGGAACCGGCAACTACGAATGGATGCAAGTTTTAAAAAAAATGAGTGACGATGCTATGCAGATGATGCGAATGATGCGATGATGAATGTGGCACACAAAAGAATCGCACGACAACAATGGAATAAAAGGGGAATCTTCTCGAGCGTCGGTCCCGGGCTGTTATAACTCTCCTCCACTAACAAGAGATCTCGACCCGAGATCTTAGAATGAGAAGGGGAAGAGGAAGAGGAAAGGAAGAGGTAAAACTTAGTTGTTTCTTTGACAAACGTGAAGCCAACGAATCTTGAAGGTTGCAACGAGATGATGAATGACATGAGGAACAAGCAAGAATTCACAAGAAATTTGGGCAGCACTTCGGTAGACATAGAAGAGAAACTTGATAAGATAAAAGAACATGAGAACATGGCACCACACTCCGGTTAGATGGATAAGCGAGGAAAGAACATGATCTTTGACAAAACGATATGATGGATCGAAGAGAGAAACATTACAATGCCTCCGGAACAAAAGAATAGAAGCTAGAACAATGGAAGGAAAAGAACCTAGAATAAAAATGACAACTTCTACCACAATTGAATTTGGAAAGCATCATTACCAGAAGGATTGAACGGAGTTGTTGAAAAATCAACAACGAAAAGAACAGGCTTTGCTGTGGGCTTATGGAAATCATCTCAACAATATGAGGTGGCAACCGGCCACCAATAGAAACAAAGATTGCTTGGGAGCAACAAGATATGCAAAACTTCTTTCACCGAGAGGATAAGAGAATACTTGGATCATTGATAAGCACCACAAATAGCAACAATCCTTAAGAAATGCTTTAGGTGAAATTCTATCCAAGATAGCTCCAAGAGGAAATGATGGGTTTAAATATCTCATTCTTGACAAATTCTCTTCAAGACTCCTCATGAAACAAGAATGCTATAACACCACCTCAAAGATAAGGGAGAATGAATTGCATCTTGAAAAGCAAGATAAGAATACTTGAGGTACTACCACAAGAATCTTGAAGAACCTTCGAGAATGCATTGAATCCTTGAAGAACCACCATGAAGAATATCTTGGAGAACTCCGGAAACAAATGATGATCAAGAGAATGAAGGTTGAGAAGAATAATATTAAGGACTTGCCATCATTTAGATGAAGCTTCGCTATAAGATACTTGAGAAAACTTGGGACTCCAGAAAAGAAATGATGATCACTTGGCATAAGGAATTTGATATCATGAACAACCTCCGGAAAACTGATTGAAATCACTTGATTAAACAAGAATAAGAATTATGTTATGCTTATCCTTCATCAATTTCAATTGATGACAAGCAACGGATTTGGCATACCACTTATTCTTCTTGAAAAAATTGGAGAGAAGCACAGACTTGAAGAAGTCTTCAATGCAACGCCGGTAAGAATTTGAAACGAATGAGGATATTTCGCATGAATGGAGATACATGAGAACGAAGAGATCACGATCTGCCTAATAGAAATATTGAATGAAGCACTGGAATAATTGAGATACGAACGAAGAGACAACAATTGAGAAGAATATGAGAACGAGAGCTGAAAGGTGAGAACGAAGAAATCTTCTGAAATGATGGCCTTCGGAGGATCGAGAAATGAAAACAACACTCAATGCTCCGGATAGATATGGAAGGAAATGCTCATGATTGGAAAGAATTTGAGAGGAAAGCAACAAGCTGAAACCATGAATCTCCGAGAATGGAACAAAAATTTAAGAGAAACACTCCTTCGGTCTTCAAAGATGAGAATGATGACGAGAAACCACCACATGAATTACTGAGATACTCCCAAATAATGAAGAATGGAAAGGTTTAGCCAACGATGGAAAAGAATTAGAAGCGATCTTCGAGAAGGAATATGATTGATGGAATTCATTCTTACGTCATATATGAAATGAAATTGAGATCTCCGGAGAAAGATAAAAGAGTTAGGTAAGATCCTGGGAAAAACATGTGGGTTATGGGCTCACACAAAGAGACCACCGTTGAAATGATAGCTTAGAAAGAGAGATACTGCATCGGTACAAATTAAAACTTGATGAGGTCAGACCCTCAAAATAATTTGAAAGGAATTTTGGATGAAGACACGAGACTTTTCAGATATCTTCAGCACTCCGGATAGAATAGTGAGGGATGAATAAACAATAGAGGCTTGAATAAGAATTCCAACACGGTAAAGCATTTAAAGGATGAAAAGGATATGATGAACATCGAGGTTGAATTGAATTCACCGGAGAAGAATAACAACGAGAACAAAGAATATGAGGATAGATATTGAAATTAAAACTCCTGAGAATCTTCCCATGAATCACCGGATACGAACGAAAGAAGAGATAGCAGAAGCATCGATGAAAAGAAAGGCACTTGGATGACAATAACTCTTTGAGAGGAAAGGGCGGGAGGGAGGGAAAAAACAAAGACAACTTAGGACGGATGAAAAGAACTCCGGGAAGAAATATGAGGATTGATCTTGCACATTGGAAATGATTGAATCATCTTGAAGAGAAGCACACCGGTTGGAATGAATTTCATGACGACTCCGGTTGATCAAAAGGATTAGCATTCCCACCAAATATGAGAACACCGCTCCGAAAAGATATGAAATCACCACTTGACATCGAAGCAACTCGAATTACCATACTCTAAAACAACCAAGGATGAGGCTTGCAAATTAAGCCGGAAACATATACGTAACCCATTAGCATTTGTTGGAAGGATAATCCTAGGTAACTACTTGAATTCCCACCTAAGAATTTCCGAAGTCTTTCTTGTTGATGCGATTTGGGTTGCGGCCCCAGGAACGTACCCAAGGTAATCAGCTACAACTGCACCCGCAACCTTCCACACCATAATCCAAGAAACTCCGCAAACTCGTCTACCTCAGACACTCGTAATCACAATGATACTAAGTATGGAAGTACATCCGAACTCTCTCCACCAGTACTAGGGATGCCAGACTCCTCTCGCCACTACTAGTATTGAAGCAATTTTGAACATCCTCCGTCCTGAGATACTAAGGAAACTGAATGATAAAGATGTGCAAAAATCCCTCGGAGCTCTACTCCTCGATAACAGGAGGCACCAAGACAGAATTCCTTCACATCGGCATCATATAGTTTCCAAAATACCCGCGTAATCCTAAAAAAAAATTGAGCGAGACGAGGAGTAGAATCAAAATTCCTAAGTCGAATAGCTCACCAGAGCATAGAAGAGGAGTAAAAGAAACCTACTCTCCGATATATAACTAGACTCAAAATAGTTTTTCACTAGACTCGACTTGGCCAAGTTCGATCAATCAAGGGGGCTCCTAGGTCGGTACAGCCTCTGATACCAACTTGTCACGCCCAAGATGCGATCCTATCCTTGTTTTTGGCACGAGGGCCTCGACAGGTGTCAGGGAAGTATCTTTCGGTGAGACCCGCCCGTTTAGGGCCGGGTTCTGGGGATTTTTATTGAAGGTGGGCCAGGTGGGCCGGAGCGTTCTCAAGAGGCCCAGAAGAAGAGCCGCCCAAGGAAGGGCCGGCCCAAGACCCGCCGTGAGAGGCGGTATGTGCAAACCGCCTCGAGGTATAACTTAGGAAACAAGTAAAGGAGAGTTGGGCTCGGATTGCTATCCCGACCCGGACTCTTACGTAAGCCCCGGACCTCCGCCTATATATAAAGGGGGAGCCCTGGGGCTTGAGAGATCACGTTGAGACTTTTCGAGAGCTAGGGCTAGACAAGTTCCAAAACCCTTGTAATCGAGATCTTCAATACATCTAGCAGGAGTAGGCTTTTACCTCCACGAGAGGGGCCGAACCTGGGTAAACCTTGCCTCTCGTGTTCCTCGTTTAACCCCTTCGGTCTGCTACTTACGCGATGGCTTCGAGATCAAGTCCTATGAGGACATCTGCCGTGAAAATACCACGACAGTTGGCGCCCACCGTGGGGCTATCGCATGGTGGTGTTGAGTATTCGAAGGGTCCTCCCCAAGGACTCGAGGGATACGTGATTGGCCGGATAACCAAGAGTCGCCGGACGGACAATCTACTCATCGACGACTCAGGCTGGGGCCCCGAGGCCGATTCTCTTGAGTACGGGTACCGGGTCCCCTTTGGCAGAATCCATGTCTTCATCGGGAAGGCCGGCGGCTCTAAGCCGGCCACCTCCACGGAGGTCGTTGAAACGGCCCGCCGCGCGCAACCCGCCGTGGCGAGAGCCGCCCCTAGGCTTCCGGCTCCTATGCAGGCCGGCGGATCTGGATCTGGGCCGGATATCTTCACCGACACCTTCAAACCGGTCCAGGACACACAGCCCGCCAGGCGAGAGCACGTCTTCGTTGGCTTCACTCAAGGGGTGGAATATTCTGGATCGTCGGCTTCCACGGAGGGCTCGGCGACTTACGTTGATGGTGGCTATTCCTCTGGCGGAGAGTCGCTTTATTCTCTTCACCAAGAGGATCTTGGGGGCTTTCAGCAGAACTCGCCGGCGCAGGATTCTTTAGGCCCGCCCGCTCGCCCTGTTGTCTACATGGCGGGGGCGGCTAATATACCAGACCCGGCAGCGGATGCTGGAACCTCCAATGCGGTGTCAAGAGTTTCGCTAGCACAGACCCTGGTGGGATTGACGGCTACGTTGACTACACTGCTGGGCACACAGGTCACTGCGGAAAATCAGGCAGAGCTCAATGCAGAGATCGTCAGGATCACGGATCAGATGGTACAGGCTCAAGCTGGCATTGATGCGGAGAACGTCCGTCTGGCGACTCGTGAACGAGAGTTACGGGAAGAATCGGCGCGTCTGCAACAGGAGAATTATCATCTGGAGCAGCACCGGGTGGAGTCTGACACGGTTCATCACAGACGACACCGGAGCCGGCTTGCGGCCGAGGTTGAAGGTCAGGCCCTGCAGTTCAGCACGCCGCCAGGGGAACGCCTTCGAGGTCCAGCGACAGGAACTCCCCAGAGGTCGCCAGACCCGGGAACCCAACGCCCGGTGGATCATGGGGAGCGGCCAGAGGTACCGATGCTTACGGCACAAGGGCACTTTACGAACCCTGTGGACAACCTCTACGCGGCTACCACGGCGCTGGCACGTCTGCCCATCAATGGAGACACGCCCCTTGAGATCGAGGTTCGCAATGCAATTGCAAAACTGAAAACCGATGTGGTCCAGCAAGCGAATTATTCGTACAGCCGGGAGCGACTGCATTCTACACCCGCTCCTAACAGAAGCCGCACTAGAAGCCGCCACGCTGAAAGCCCTGCGGTGTCTAGCACCCGCCATCATCGGGGTGCGCCTGGGGGCTTGCCGTATTCACCAAATCTCATGATCCCAGGGCACGGAGTACATGAGACTCACGCAGCACATACGGCAGCTCACGCGGCAGATCAGGAGGCGGCTCATGCGGCGGCTCTCGCGGCTCAGGAGGCGGCTCTCGCGCCAGTCGTGACTACAACAGTCACCCCAACAGGAAGATCCATTGGAGTGCCTTGCTTGAGCCCGGCTCTCCGCAGCGCACCCCGGCCCAGGGATTTCAAGGGCCCGCGGAAGGTGTCCAGTTATACACCAGACCAGGACCCGGCCTAGTGGATAGAAAGTTATGAGCTTGCCATGGATATGCAGGGGGTCAGCGATCAGGCTTGTGCAAGATATTTCACCATGATGTTGGAAGGAGCAGCGCGTACGTGGCTGAAGAATTTACCCCCGAATTCCATCAAGATATGGGGCGAGTTAAGGGAACGTTTTATCAAAAACTTCCAAGGTACCTGCAAGCGTCCGAAGACTATCATTGATCTTCAGCATTGTGTTCAGCGGCAGGGAGAGTCGGCTCACCATTGGGTCAGCCGAGTTGCAGAGATCATTCATTCTTCAGATAATGTCTCCGCCCCTCAGGCAGTTTTGGTGCTGGAGAAGGCTTGCCACTATGAGCCTCTCACGCAGAAGTTAGGGCGGCTCAAACGAAGTGTCAAAGATATGGGGGAGCTCATGAATGCTCTCACCAAGTATGCTGAGTCTGATCCTACGAAGGACCCAGGAGGTGATGAGCCAGAGGTTCCTGATCCGAAAGGTAAAAAGCATGTTGGTGGCAAGAGTCAGCAGCAGAACAATGATAAGAAGCGTAAAGGTCCAGAAGCCGGATCTGAGCTGGTGGCTAATACCAATGCAGGGGCTAAGTTTCAGAAGGGTGGTTCTGGTAATAGACCTTTTAAGCCACAAAACTTCGATGAGTTCCTCAAGGGGCCGTGTCCAAAACACGGTACCAAAGAGAGGCCAGCAAGGCATACTTGGGAACAGTGTCACATTATGGATGCTTTCGCTCAGCGCTTCCAGAACCCGCCGGGTGGCGGGGGTGGCGGATATGGACCGGGTTCCGGGCCCGGGTTCGGACCACCTGGTGGAGGCCCTCCTGGCGGCTTTCATCAACAGTCGCACCACCCGGGCGGGTCTGGTAGCGGCTTCCAGGGGAATAACAGTGGTCAGCAACCTCAAGGAAACCAATACAACAGCGGCCAACACTCTCAACAACAGCAGAACAATCAGACCGGGTTCCAGAGTAATCCTAAACAGTTGAATAATGGACAGTATCATGTGTTCACTACATGTGCAGATAAAAGGGAGCGCAAGGTCAGGAGACGTTCTGTTAATGCGGTAGAGCCGGCTGTTCCAGAGTATCTGAAGTGGTCAGAGATGCCGATTACTTGGAGCAGGGAGGATCACCCGCCCAGAGTAGATAAACCGGGTCATCTGGCGCTTGTGGTAGCACCCCAAGTTGGAGGATATGCTCTCACCAAGGTTCTGATGGATGGCGGAAGCAGCATCAATATTCTGTACTATGACACTTTCCGACGTATGGGATTGACGGAGAAAGACCTTACACCATCTAACACAGTTTTTCATGGGATTATACCTGGCAAATCAGCATACCCGGTTGGAAGGATCAAGTTGAACGTGGCCTTTGGGACATCAGAGGATAACTCCAGATGTGAATCATTGTCGTTTGAAGTAGTCAGGATCAAGAGTCCCTATCATGCTCTCTTCGGGCGGCTAGCTTATGCCAAATTCATGGCTAGGCCCTGTTATATTTATCTCAAGCTCAAGATGCCGGGTCCCAAGGGTCCAATCACAGTTCATGGAAACCGGAAAGTCGCCATGGAGTGTGAAGAAGGAGATGCTGCTTACGCTGAGGCGGCTTGTGCCTCGGAGGAGCTCAAGATCTACACCAGCAATGTAGACCCGGCGGACATGACGCCTCTCAAGAAGCCCTCTACAGAAGGAGAGCCGCCTCTCAAGTTTCAGGCTCACAGAGATTCCAAGGAAGTGGAGTTTACCCCTGGCGACTCTTCTGCTAAGTTCACTATCGGGTCCAACATGGACCCCAAATAGGAAAGTGCGCTCGTCGAGTTTATCCGTGAGAATCGGGACATCTTTGCATGGAAACCTTCTGACATGCCGGGTGTGCCGAGAAAACTCGCCGAGCACCGCCTTAATGTGGATCCTAAGTACAAGCCTGTCAAGCAGTATCTTCGTCGCTTTAATGAGGAGAGACGTAAAGCTATTGGGGAAGAGATAGCCCGGCTTCTGGCGGCCGGGTTTATCATAGAAGTCTTACACCCGGAGTGGTTGGCTAACCCGGTGCTGGTTCTGAAGAAAAATGGCACTTGGCGTATGTGTATTGACTACACGGATCTTAACAAAGCTTGTCCAGCTGATCCATTTGCTCTCCCTCGCATTGACCAAATCATCGATGCTACAGCGGGGTGTAAGAGGTTATGTTTCCTGGATGCATACTCTGGTTATCATCAGATCAAGATGGCAGTGGAGGACCAAGAGAAGACGGCTTTCATTACACCTTTTGGCACCTTCTGTTATGTGTCTATGCCTTTCGGGCTCAAGAGTGCCCAGGCGACTTATCAACGTTGCGTGCAAAATTGTTTCCATGGACAGATTGGCCGCAACGTGCATGCCTATGTGGATGATATTGTGGTCAAGTCAGAAAAGCAAGAGACCTTGTTAGATGACCTCAAGGAGACCTTTGACAATCTCAGAGTTTACCAGATGAAGCTTAACCCGGACAAGTGTGTCTTTGGTGTTCCTGCAGGAAAGCTTCTAGGTTTCATGGTTTCTGAGCGTGGAATTGAAGCTAACCCGGAGAAAATCAAGGCTATCACCTCTTTGGCTGAGCCTAATTGCATCAATGATGTTCAGCGCCTGGCGGGTCGCATTGCAGCTTTGAGTCGCTTCATAAGTCGCCTAGGGGAGAAGGCTATTCCTCTATATCAGATGCTGAAGAAGGCGGACGACTTCCAATGGAACAAAGCTGCTGGGGAGGCCTTTGAGGCTCTGAAGAAGCAGCTGGCAGAGCCGCCCATACTGGCGGCTCCTATCACCAAGGAGCCGATGCTTCTGTATATTGTAGCAAATAACAAGGCTGCTAGTGTTGCAATGGTGGTGGAAAGAAAGGAGGCAAACCGGGAGTATCCGGTCCAGAGGCCGGTTTATTATGTTAGTGAGGTCCTGACTTTGTCTAAGCAGTGTTACCCACACTGGCAGAAGCTGGTCTTCGGAGTATTCATGGCAAGCCGGAAGTTGAGGCATTATTTTCTGGAGCATCCTATCACAGTGGTCTCTTCAGCTCCTTTGGGGGATATAATTCATAACAAAGAGGCTACAGGCAGGATTGCAAAGTGGGCCATCGAACTTGGACCCCATGACATCACATATGTGCCTCGCACAGCCATAAAGTCTCAGGCATTAGTGGATTTCATTAATGACTGGACAGAGCTTCAAGCCCCGGAAGAAAGGCCGGATAACACATATTGGACCATACACTTTGATGGGTCTAGGCAGCTGGAAGGCTCGGGGGCTGGAGTTATAATATCTTCCCCTCGAGGTGACAAGTTCTGCTATGTCTTACGGCTTATGTTTCCTTGCACTAACAATGCTGCAGAGTATGAGGCCCTTCTCCATGGGCTCCGGATTGCAAAGGAGATGAATCTCAGCCGGGTTAGGTGCCTTGGCGACTCTGGTCTGGTGGCACAACAAGTCTCAGGGACTTGGGATTCTAAAGACCCGCTCATGGCGGCTTACAGGCAAGCTGTTACTAACGTGGCTGGTTGCTTCAAAGGTTATCAGGTGGATCACATTGATCGGCGGCAGAATGAGGCGGCTGATGCTTTATCACGACTCGGATCGCAGCGAAAGCCGGTTCCTCCAAATGTTTTCCTGGATGTGCTCCATAACCCGTCAGTTAAGCTGCCAACGGAGGAGGACCTTGCTGTCCCAGACCCGGAGGCCCAGCTCGTGGCGGCTCTCCATGAGATCCCGGATTGGACTGTCCCATACTTGGATTATCTGACTCGTGGCGTCTTGCCAGCTGACGAGATTGAAGCCCGCCTGATTGTGAGACGGTCCAAATCCATGACCATTGTCAATGGCGAGTTGCACCGAAGAAGTGCCACAGGCGTCTTTCAGCGCTGCGTATCGCCAGATGAAGGCCGGAATATCCTCAATGAGATACACTCCGGCGACTGTGGTCATCATGCCGGCTCTAAATCATTGGTGGCAAAGGCTTTCCGCCACGGTTTCTTTTGGCTCACGGCTCATGCTGATGCAAAGGAAATAGTCAGGAAGTGTGACGGTTGTCAGAGGTTTGCCCGCCAAGCTCATGTGCCGGCTCAGGAACTTCGGATGATCCCTATCACATGGCCCTTTGCGGTCTGGGGGCTGGATATGGTGGGGCCTTTCAGAGCTTCTAGTGACAAAAAGACTCACCTTTTGGTGGTTGTTGACAAATTTACCAAGTGGGTAGAGGCAGAACCTATCAGCAATTTGGATGCAGATACGGCTGTTAAGTTTGTCAAAAAGTTAATCTTTCGTTTCAGGTACCCGCACAGCATCATTACTGACAATGGTACAAACCTTTCGAAAGGCGCCATGAAGCAGTTCTGTGATGAGGAGCACATCAGACTGGATGTGGCGGCTGTTGCGCACCCACAGTCCAATGGGCAAGCTGAACGCGCCAATCAGGAGATCCTTCGAGGAATAAAGCCCCGGCTTATGGCTCCTCTTCAGCGTACACCCGGCTGTTGGGTAGAAGAACTTCCCTCCGTCTTATGGAGCTTATGGACAACTCCCAACAGATCAACGGGTTTCACACCTTTCTTCATGGTTTATGGGGCAGAGGCCGTTTTGCCAAGCGACATCCGCCATGACTCGCCCCGGGTCTCAGCATATGTTGAAGAGGATAATGAGTTGGCTCGTCAGGACTCTCTGGACGCCTTGGAGGAAGAGCGGGATTTGGCAGCCGCCCGATCAGCTATTTACCAGCAAGACCTGCGTCGCTATCATAGCCGTAGGATCAGAAGCCGGACTTTCCAAGAAGGAGATTTGGTGCTTCGTTTAATACAAGACCAGTCAGGCATGCATAAGCTTTCGCCTCCTTGGGAAGGGCCCTTTGTTGTCAGCAAAAATCTTCATAACGGGTCTTATTATCTGATTGATCTCTGGCCTGGGAAGGAGTCTCAAACATCTGAAGAAGAGACCAACAGGCCCTGGAACATAGCTCATCTGAGACCCTACTACACCTAGAGTTCCGGCTCTGGGAATCTGGTACATACCTCTCATGTATATATTATCAATAATGAATAAAAGCCGGCGACCCTGAAATTCGGGGTATCTGTCGTTTTCCATCCAACATGATGAGTAAGTTTTATTACATTATTACTTGTGCTTTATCATACATATATTGTGAAAGTGCAGAAACAAAAGACCCACTTCGGATGAGCTTCCTGGTAATCCAGAAGCCTTCACCATCATGGGACACTTAACCCTATGGGCCGAACTTACTGGTAAACCAGAAGTCGCCACCATATCGGGTCAAAGTCCTAATAAGCGGGCTGTGTTACTGGTAATCCAGAACCTTCATCGTGTACAGGCACCTAATAAACGGGCTGTGTTCCTGGTAATCCAGAGCCTTCGTCCGTGTACAGGCATAAAAGATTCATGTGGGTTGAGCCTCCTGGTAATCCAGAGGCCTTCACCATCTTGGGACCTTCAGCCCTTATGAAGCTAAACTCACTGGTAAACCAGAAGTCGCCATATTGGGAAAAAGACCTAACAAACGGGTTGTGTTACTGGTAATCCAGAACCTTCATCCGTGTACGGGCACAAACGATTTAGATGGGATGCTGCCTGCTGGTAATCCAGAAGGCTTTACCTTCTTGAAATAATCAACCTTATGGGCCGAACTAACTGGCAAGCCAGAAGTCGCCACCATACAGGAAAAGAAGTAACTGATCTGGTTGGGGGTGATCCAAGAGTCGCCACCATACTGGGGACTTTGCAATCTTTAGAAATTCGCTAAAGCTTTTATTTAAGATATACTGCTTTAAAGAGTTTTATGACCTCTCTTATGAGCTCTTTTTAATGTTCGTATTTGGCCAAGAGCCGCCAGTTGTATTATATTGGCTACATCATAAGCATCTGCAAGTTTACTGGTTATAAGCCGCCATGACTGCTTTAGTTATTGGTTTAATACTTGTTAAGAATAAATTATACATCTTATCAAGCTTTATGACTGTCTTGATGTTTGGCCAAGAGCCGCCAACGTCAAAGGATTCAATTTCTTCCAGAAGCAGCCAGAATAACTTTTCATAAGGAAGCTTCGGGCAAAAGAAGCAGACTTGCTTCCCAAGGAAGCCAGTATGAATTTAAACAGAATTTTTTCTAAGTCTATTACAAAAGGCCACTAGAGGGCATTTCAGAATCATTGTTCAAGACATATATTACAAGCAGTTAAACAACTGGCGACTTTCAAGGTTCCGGTTTTACTCCCGGGTCTTGCTGCCTCCGGCTTGGGCTGCGTCTATTGAAGGATCTGTCTTGGCTTGATCGGCAGCCCAGTCAATAGTGGCAAAGGCATCAAAAACTTCTCTGTCATCAATAAGATCTGAAGAATCAATGTCCGGAGCAAACTCGTCCTTACGGCCTTCAGGAGTAAGATCGAGAGGCGGAAGAGGACCGGGCTTTACGCGTTTTCCGTCTTCGCTGTAGGCTGACTGAAACCTTGTAAGCTTCATCTCTTGGACCAACTGGCTTGCAGGGACAAAGGTCTCCTTCTTCAAAGCGTTATAGGTAAACTGATCAAGAGCTTGCCCCTTATAAGTTTCGGGAAAGCCACCAACTAAAGTTGAAAGTTCTAAATCCTCGTAATGAGCTTTAGCGCGGGCCATGGTGTGCATAGTGGCGATGCGGGCGCTGGACTCTTTCATGATCTACAGCTGAGCAGGCAGAGTGGATAAAATCTTCAGGACTTCCTTGATGGTGGATGGGTTTTCTTTTCCATAGAAGGCAGCTTGAATAGCCCGCCGACTCCCAGTGTATAACTGTTCAAGGAAGTCATAAGTCGCCTTGAGCTGCATTACGGGTTCTTTCGCCAGTTTATCACTTCTAGGACCTACAAGGGAAAAGTGTCAGAGTTATCAAGATTATCAAAATAGGGATTATAAACAGGCGACTTACCAAAGATGGCGCTGCTCATTTGCTGGATGTGCAATTTTAATCCGCTGAGCTCATCGGAGGCAGTCTTCAGGCGGCCTTCAGCGTTTTTAGCATGTTGAACAAGGAGCTGCTTCTCCTTCTCATGCTCAGCGGTCAAAGCAGCCAGCTTGGTGGCCGCCTCAGACGCGGCTTCCTCCAATGTCTTCACCCTTTCTTCAGCGGCGACTCTCAGCTCTTGCTTAGTTTTCAGCTCTTTCTGACTGTCAGCCAGCTGGGTGTGAAGGGAAGTTATTTGAACCTGAAAGAAAGGAAAAGTTCAAGTTATTTATGCAGATGAAGTTCCATATTGATTACAAGTAATCCACATGGCACTTGGGGGCTAATGCAATCCCGAAGTTTTACAAAGGAATATTATCGAATAGCTGGAAGCATTTAAGACTTGGACACATGTGGTTCTTTGCTTCTATGACCCGGCTGTTTCAAGAAGACAGCCGGCTCTTGGGGACTACATGTGGTTCTTTGCTCTAAGACCCGGCTGTTTCAAGAAGACAGCCGGCTCTTGGGGACTACATGTGGTTCTTTGCTCTGAAACCCGGCTGTTTCAAGAAGACAGCCGGTTCTTGGGGACTACAATTGGCTCTTTGTTCTATATAAGCATGTGGTTCTTTGCTCCATGTAAGACCCGGCTGTTTCAAGAAAACAGCCGGCTCTTGGGGACTGCATGTGTGTATTTACGTATTTTCAAATATGTAAGCTTACAAACCTTCATACAACTATGAAATCACTAATATGCAGGTTTGGGCGACTAATAAGGGCCATAAGTAAATTATGACTCACCTTTGGTTTGTTGGCCAAGGTCTTGGCAATCTCCTGACTCTCAAGTAGTCGAGTCTGAAGGGCTTCATGAAGATCATTTAAATCAGTGCTCTCCAAGGAGGAGAGATCTAATTTATTCTTCTCTTTAGAAGACATGGCTTCAAAGGAAGATTTGCCCAAAGCCGCCGACGAGTCTGGGGCGGTGGCAGTGGCAGTAGCAATAGTACCCTCTTCAATATCGAAGGAGGGGATAATAGTATCTGGCTGTTGTTCAATGTTATCAGCCGGCACTGCCATCTCTGGTTCTAAAGAAACCTGAGTTTCTGGAGCGGTGGAAACATCTGGCAGAGGAGGATCATTGGCCCTTTCCTCTGTGTCTTTGGCCGGGTCTTCAGAACCTTCAGGAGGCAGAGACGAGGCAGAAGTTGTGGGTTTTAGTTTCTTGGAGGTAACCCTGCATTTTTGACAAAGACCTCAATAAGTATTATCTTTTGCTTTATGTAAGAGGAGTGAGAATAAGGGTGATTGTATCTTTACCCTGCTTTAATAACAAAAGTCGTATCTGGCGACTCTGAGGCGGCATCATCAGAGGATGTTTCCTGATAGTCCGGATCTTCGGGATTAAGAGGTCATTTAAACAAGCCGGCTTTGGGAAACAGAAGAGTCGGGTGAAGAAGTACCTCACGAGGGCGCTTATGAGAGCCGCCCGCATCGGCGTCAGACCCGCCCATACCAGTGCTAGAGCCGCCACAATCAGTTTGGCGGAGCTCGGCGTGCTGAGACGTCTTCCATGAGTAATATGGGTCCAAACAAGCAAAAGGATGAGAAAAAGGATATTTTCTCACAGCAACTCTGTTTTTCCTAGGTTTATGAATATCAAAGTCAGGCAAGGCTGAAGTTACCTCAGTTTCATCCTGGTCTTCCTCTTCTTCTTCGTCCTGGAAAGGTACAGATTAAAGTTATCAGCAGAAAGTTGCAGATGAAAGACAGATTGATTCAAGTTATGTACTTGCCTCTGACTCATCTTTAGAGGATTCTAAGATGGACGGATCCACCTCTAAAGGATTGATGGTATTATGCTTCTTCTTCTTAGCAACGGTTTTTTTCCCCGTCTTCTTCTGGCCCTTCGTAGCTATTTCTTTCAACATCGGCCTCGCTTGCCAGAAGGAGCTATCCGCCTGTGGTTTATCAGGGAAAAGGTTTTCATGATATGAAAGTTTAAGCAGAAAAATAAGAGATTGCTTGAAAGTTTCTTACTGCTGGTGGCGGGTTAGTTTTGGTGAAAGGCGCCAAGCCAAACTCGCCAGTGTATTTGTCTGGTAAGTTGACAATAATTCTCATCTGATTAATTACAGACGACAAGGAGATGTCTGTGGCACTGATCCTTTGCGGATCCTGTAAGCCGGAGTATTCATGCATCAGTTTATTCCGGAGACCTAGTGGCTGGATCTTCCATGACAGCCAGCAACGGATTAAATCGGCTCCTTCCAGGCCGTTGGCGGCCAAGGCAGATATTTTATCCATCCAAGGTTTCAGCTTTGCTTGTTCCGCTGGTGTAGGCCTGGGAGGGTATTTCTTTTTGTGATCCAAGCACCCTGGCCTGAAACCCGGCAGTGGGTGTTCTCCTTCAGGAACCGGCGCCTTACAGTATATCCAAGACTTGCCCCAGCCCTTGGGGTGGCTTAGCAGATCAGCTCCAGGGAAGGTGACCCCTCGTCGCTTCTAGAAAGAAACGCCACCAAGCTCTTGATGACGGCCTTGGGCGGTCTCAGTTTGTTTGTTGACATAGAAGCATTCCCGAAACAATAGAACTGTAGGTTCTGTCTGAAGATAAGCTTCACATATCACTGCAAATTGGCTCATGTTGACAATTGAATTGGGAGAAAGATCTTGTGGATGCAGCCCATAGAAGTTCAGAAGGTCCCTAAAGAACTTGGAGCCGGGAGGGGAAAATCCCCTCTCCACATGATCAAGGAATATAATAACATCTCCTTCTTTAGGCGTTGGGGGACATTCGCCTCTTGCAAGTCGGCAGTTAGTAGCTCCTTTTAGTATGCCTGTCTGAATGGCATTTTTGAGAAAATCTTTGGTGATCTCAGAAGGAACCCAGTTGCATTCAATTGTTTTCTTTGTCATCCTAGTTAATGGAGCAAAGGGTTGAGTTAGCGGCTTTCGGCACAAAGTAAGGGATGTTACAAGAAATGAAAGACGGCAGTTTGATTATGTTTCTAGGGTCTGAGACATATGGTTGGAAAAATCATTAAATATATACGGCGGCTTACATAAGTCGCCACAAGTGAGAGCTGCTCGGCGAGGCGAAAATTTTTACTAAGTCTGCAATAACAGCTTTTTACCGAGGGAGGTGAAATTTTGGATCAAGAAGTCTGTAAAAATGAGGAAAAAAGCAGTTCTGGTTACTGTTCGTAAGGCAGCAGCAGGTCATCACAGATGGGTTTTTCTTAGATCTGTTTTTATGCAAGATTGACTCCTGAGTTTAAGGGGGAATCAACGGCGATGTTTCTATGCCTTGGAAGCATCAAGATGTGGCCGGCGGCGGCGACCATGGAGAAACCGAGGCGGAGCTTGAGCTATGATAATGGCGGAACCCTAGGAGGAGGAGGAACAATGGGTACCTGAAATCTGATGGAGACGCGGCGCGGTTGCAGACGGCGACGGGGGTGCGTTGAAGCTGAGTCCCCTCCGGTGGCTGATGAGCTCATGATGCAGAATGGGGCTGCGGCGGCTCGAGCAGAGAGAGGAGGAAGGCGAAGGGGAAAATGATAAAAGAATGACCCAGGGGGTATTTATAACAGGATGGGATGCTCAAGAGTCGGGGCGGAAATTATGGATCTACAGTATCCCGACGCCCCGATTTTCGCGCCTAATCGATTCATTTGAGATATGGATGATGTCATGGAAAGATCCGTTTTAAAGATTCGGTGACATCATAAGGCGAACAGGTTTAAAAGAAAAACAATTAAGAAATATTCAGAAGTGGCGGGTTCTGTGGAGACTCGCCAAATGTCAAAGACAGGTTTGTATGAAGACAAGGTTGTCCAGAACCAGTTCAAGTCAACCTGAGGGCTAATGTCAGGGAAGTATCTTTCGGTGAGACCCGCCCGTTTAGGGCCGGGTTCTGGGGATTTTTATTGAAGGTGGGCCAGGTGGGCCGGAGCATTCTCAAGAGGCCCAGAAGAAGAGCCGCCCAAGGAAGGGCCGGCCCAAGACCCGCCGTGAGAGGCGGTATGTGCAAACCGCCTCGAGGTATAACTTAGGAAACAAGTAAAGGAGAGTTGGGCTCGGATTGCTATCCCGACCCGGACTCTTATGTAAGCCCCGGACCTCCGCCTATATATAAAGGGGGAGCCCTGGGGCTTGAGAGATCACGTTGAGACTTTTCAAGAGCTAGGGCTAGACAAGTTCCAAAACCCTTGTAATCGAGATCTTCAATACATCTAGCAGGAGTAGGCTTTTACCTCCACGAGAGGGGCCGAACCTGGGTAAACCTTGCCTCCCGTGTTCCTCGTTTAACCCCTTCGGTCTGCTACTTACGCGATGGCTTCGAGATCAAGTCCTATGAGGACATCTGCCGTGAAAATACCACGACAACAGGGATAGAAGCGCATCTCGTCGTTTCGCAAGAATGGATATCATTACAAGTACATGTAAAGAAGAGATGAGTATATGGAATTGGCTTACACTCACCACAAGCTACATCAATATCACATCAATACAACAACATATCCAAACATCATACAGAAGAGCAGGGTCCGACTACGGACGAAAACAAACGATAAAATGACATCCATCCTTGCTATCCCAGGCTGCCGCCTGGAACCCATCCTAGATCGATGAAGAAGAAGAAGAAGAAGAACTCCAAATCAAACAAGCATCGCGCTCACGTCAAATCATCACATTACATGTACCTGCAACTGTTGTTGTAGTAATCTGTGAGCCACAGGGACTCAGCAATCTCATTTCCAAGGGTATCAAGACTATTAAAGCTTAATGGGTGTGGTAAGGTTAAGTGGTGAGGCTGCAGCAAGCACTAGGCATTTATTTGAGTGGCTACCTTACGAGTACAAGAATAAAGGGGGGTGATTGTCGCATAAACGGACGTGATCTAGTAATGATCTCTAAGAGAACCAGAACACCTACTTACGTCAAACATAACCCCACCGTGTTCTCTCTCTGATCAGAAATTCATGAGAAGAGACAGTCACGGTTACGCACACGGTTGGTGTATTTTATTAGAGTTTACTTCAAGTTTGCTATTACCGGGTGTTAAACAAAGTTTCCAAGTTGCCACTTAACCGCGGGCACGGATTTCCGAAAGATTTAACCCTATAGGGGTGCTCCAACTCAACCATCACAAACTAACCACACGCCGCGGGAATAACCTCGACCACGAATCTCGTGATCTTCCTAGGCAATTCCACTGGAAAACCGCAACCTCGAGATAGCCCGAAGTATTCTCAGAATTCCTCGCACAAGACGTTCGAGAAAGGTAAAACAAATCCAGCAAGGCCGCCCGACATGTCGACGAACCTGATAGGAGCCGCGTATCTCGTACTCAGGACACTACCGGATGCGCAGTACGTACGGTGGCCGGATAGAAATCCCCCGAGTTGCCCTGGGTGGCCCCGCAAGTGGCTCTGTTTTGGACCAACACTTATGAGGAGCACTGGCCCGAGTTGTTGATTAAAGATCCTCGGGTTAATTACTCCCTATGCAGGTTTATTAGTTATTAGGCAAATGTAGTACCAATGGTGGGCCTTGCCAGACAAGTTTTATCCTAAAACGAAAATCAAGGGGGTCCCCATAACAACCCCGAGCATGTTAGGAGCGCTCAAATTATGGAACATAACACCGGTTCACAAGTAACTAGGGCGGCAAGAGTGGAACCAAACACCGAGCAAAAGGCCAAGCCTTCCACCCTTTACCAAGTATATATGTGCATTAAATTAAATAGCAATAATATTGTGATATAGCAAAAATATCCATGTTTCACACGGGAAACATCTTGCACCTGCAACTAGCAACGCTATAAGAAGGGCTGAGCAAGCAGTAACATAGCCAAACAAGGTTTTGCTGGGATGTGGAGGGGTTAGAGGCTTATCATGGCATTTGGGAGGCTTGACATACAAGTGGTAGGTAGCGAGACAGCGATAGAAATGAGACATCTAGCATGGCAATGATAGTAATGGTATCCAGGGAAATGATCATCTTGCCTGAGATCCCGCTTGGAAGAAGAACGAATCCGTGAAGCAGGCGATCCGTGAAGTAGACGAACAGGACGTAGTCGAACGAATCCTCACACTCCGAACGCTTTCGGAACACTATCGAGAAGAAGCAATCCAGAACAAACAATCAACACACGATACACCACGACATATGCATGACATGATGCACTTCAAATATGATGCATGTTATGCATGACATGGCAAGCATTACAATCAACTTCTACACATTAAGTGAAGCTCAATATGCAACGAGTTGCATATTGACGAAACTCCACATTCGAATATTTAGTTCACTCTCGTTTAGGTACACGACAATATTAAATGTTGTTAAACATGGCAAGAGGTGAAGCATAAGTAAACTACACATCTAGGCAAGTTTAAATGAGGCCGGAAACAACATATAGCATTTCCGAAATGACCCCATATGTTAATTTCGAAATGGGTACAGATCTGAACTAATCATGTTTTATATTATTAAACAGGAAAATAAAGTATACCATGCAATCCTACACGTCATTCTAGTCGATTTACATATATGGAACATCTCAAACGGAGCTACGGTCTAAAAGATATGACCTTCACAAGATGAACATGACATGAATGCAAAATGCATTAAAATGACAACCACAAACATTTCAAATCATGAATGCAGCAAGATATTATGATACTACATGAAAATCTAAGCAAGTTTCATATATGGCATGTCCAAAACGGAGCTACAGCTCAACCACAACAACCAACACAAGTTTGGGTATAATCTGCCCAAAAACAGCAACATGGCATATTGCACGCATGAAAACAACAAGCTACAAGATTCTTAAATGCACAAACTAAGCATGGGGCAGTAGCATATAACACACACTTCATTTCATCTTCACACTTCATACACAAAAGAATCATGGAACACATGGTAGGAAGCTCACAACATGGCAATAAAATATAGCAGATTATGACTTAGTGAAAATAATAGTTTTTAGCATCGCAGTTTTTCACGAAGGCATATTGGCAGCAGCAAAACTATATGCTACATGGCATATTATGGCAGGAAAATTAGCAGCATGGTAGTAGACATGATGCACTACATTTACTCCCATTATGGCAACATCAAATTATGCATAGAGTCATGGCTAGCATCGTCACAACATGGCATTATGAAGAAAAAAGATTCTCAGACTTGGTGAAAATTAGAGTAGACATGTGCAACAGTTTTTAACAGATTGACATATTGGACAACAGAATTAATTATGACGCTAAACCTATTCATGCAATCTATTGGCACAACATGATAGGCAACAACATGCTTAACAAAAGACTCCTTGGTGGCAACAACAAAAGACTCCTAGATCAATAGTTATTCACATGGCATCATGGCAACAAAATAACAGTTTCAGACTTACTGAAATTTAACAAACTCCCAAAACTGAAGTATTGACTAGGCATGTTGACATGGCAATAACAGTAGCATAGAAATCATTTATAGGCATGGCAAGGACTCTAACAGCAAGTATACATGACACACTTCAAATCATTCCATTGGCACAATTACATAGGATGCATGGTTTGCTTAATATGATGCCCACAAAACGGAACTCTTCGTTAACAGATTTCAGTTTTGACATGATGGCAACTTTAGAGCAAGTAATGAACATGATGATGATGTCCTACCTAGCAACCAGAGGCATGGCATCAAAGTACACTTATAATAGGGCACATCTCATGAATAAACCACATGGAAAAGACCTACGGTTTACTTGTGATCATCCACACAAAATTGAACAAAATAACAGATTTGCACCTAACGACACGATGCACTTTTGCAACAGATTTTAGGGCATGAATATGAACCCTAATGCACATGCAAAGGCAACCATCATGAAGAGCACGAAAAGTAGATCATTTTTCATATATAACATATTTCCATCCGATGCACGGCAGCCAAGATATGAGGCACGCAAAATGCAATGATGCTATAAAAATGGGCATTTCCAGACATAGGCGTTTTACCCTGTGCGAAATGGTATGGGGGAATCCAGGGATGGCTCGGTGCAGCGGGGTCGCCCGTTTGGATGGCTGGCTCCGGCCAGATTCGGGACATGGCCATCCCGGCGGCAGTTGACCAAGCCACGCCATGGCAGCGGCCAAACCGGCGAGGAGCGACGGCAGCAGGGGACTCCGGAGCTCGGGGAAGGGGCGGGGACGACCGGATCCGGGGGCGGCTAGCCCAGATCCGGCCGGAGGCGGTGCGGCGGCGACCTCCGGCGGCGGGGAGCTCGGGGCTCGGCCGCGACAGGGAGGTGAGGCGGCGGGGTTGAGGCACGGGCGGCGGCGCTGTGCTGCACGGGCGCGGCGGTGGGGCGCGGGCGTGGTGCGGCGGCGGGGCGCGGGCGAGGTGCCGCGGCGGCGGAGCGCACCGACGGCGGGGCGCTGGTCGCCGGCGGGATGGGCGGCGATGCGGCGGCGGTGCGGGAGGCGGAGCGCCGCTAGGGTTGCGGGAGGCAGGGCGGCAGTGGGCTGGTGCGCGGGCGGCGGCACGGCCTGTTTCGGGCCTGGGCGGGCCGGAGACGGGCCCGGGTGGGCTTGCAGCGGAGGGAGGCTGGGGAGGCCGCGTGGCGCCCCGGGGTTGGCCCGGGAGGCGGTTGCGGCGGCGGTTTGACTGCTTGGCGGCGCCAAGCAGCGGCGGGGGAGGTGGCCTACATGGAAATTGAGGAGGAGGAGGGGCTAGAGGTTGGTGGAGGCTAGGGAGGCCATTTTTGGACGTGGGGAACGTCCATATATAGCAGTTTTGGCTAGGGTTTGAGGGTTTTGGGGCTGTTCGAGCCGTTCGATCGCAATCGGACGGCTCCGGTCGCGGGGAAGGTTTAGGTGGGCTGCAGTGGGCTGCGATGGGCTATGCAGAAGGGCTTGGTGGGGATGAGAGGGAATGGATGGCATCCCATGACAAGTTTTTAAAACACCGAAAACGTCCGATAATAAACCGATGACGGTGCCGCTATGGTCGACCGTTCGGGTATCAAATGACCTCCGATAGCGACAAAATTTGGGAGGCGGTCTACCTACAATATAACAAGACCGCATGCCACGTTTCGTCCTAATCCGAGAATATTTTTAGCGTGCCTTGAAAACAATATTTTAAAGATGTCGCGGGCGCGTGCGTGTGTGGTTGGTCTCGAAACGGTCATCGATGAGAAAGGAGGCAACCGGCAACTACGAACGGATGCAAGTTTTAAAAAAAATGAGTGACGATGCTATGCAGATGATGCGAATGATGCGATGATGAATGTGACACACAATAGAATCACACGATGACAATGGAATAAAAGGGGAATCTTCTCGAGCGTCGGTCCCGGGCTGTTACAGGTTAGTACCTTCGGAGTTATTAATCTTGATAGCTCCAGAGCGATAAACCTCTTCGATAATATATGGTCCTTCCCATTTTGAGAGAAGCTTTCCTGCAAAAAATCTTAAACGAGAGTTGAACAAAAGAACATAGTCTCCTATTTTGAATTCCCGCTTTTGGATTCTTTTGTCATGCCATCTTTTTACTTTTTCTTTGAATAGCTTAGCATTTTCATAGGCTTGGGTTCTCCATTCATCTAGTGAGCCCAAAATGCTTTGTGTTCTAATTCTATAGGCAAGTTTGAAATCATAGTTGAGTTCTTTAATTTCCCAAAATGCTTTGTGTTCTAATTCTATAGGCAAATGACAGGTCTTCCCATACACCATTTTATATGGAGACATACCCATAGGATTTTTATAAGCTGTTCTATAGGCCCAAAGTGCATCATCTAATTTCTTAGACCAATTCTTACGAGACCTATTGACAATTTTTGTAATATTAATTTTATTTCTCTATTGCTAAGTTCAACTTGACCACTAGATTGAGGATGATAGGGTGATGCAATTCTATGGTTAACATCACATTTAGCAAGCATCTTACGGAAGGCACCATGAATAAAATGTGAACCACCATCGGTCATTAAATATCTAGGGACTCCGAACCTCGTGAACATAACCTCTTTAAGCATTTTAATGGAAGTGTGGTGATCGGCACTACTAGTTGGAATAGCTTCTACCCATTTAGTGACATAATCAACCGCGACCAGAATATGAGTGTACCCATTGGAGGAAGGAAAAGGCCCCATATAATCAAAACCCCAAACGTCAAATGGTTCAACAACAAGTGAATAATTCATAGGCATTTCCTGATGCTTACAGATATTACCAATCCTTTGACATTCATCACAAGACAAGACAAACTTATGAGCATCCTTGAAGAGAGTAGGCCAATAAAAACCAGATTGCAATACCTTATGAGCAGTTCTATCTCCCGCATGATGTCCTCCATAAGATTTGGAATGACATTTCCGTAGGATTTGTTCCTGTTCATGCTCAGGTACACAACGTCTAATAATACCATCTACTCCTTCTTTATAAAGATGTGGGTCATCCCAAAAGTAATGTCTCAAGTCATAGAAAAAATTCTCTTTTGCTGATAAGTAAATCTAGGTGGTATATATTTAGCGACAATGTAGTCAGCATAATCAGCATACCAAGGTGTGCGTTGTGAGACACTTATTGTAGCTAGCTGTTCGTCAGGGAAACTATCATCAATTGGTAGTGGGTCATCAAGAATATTTTCTAACCTAGACAAGTTGTCAGCTACGGGGTTCTCGGCTCCTTTCCTATCTACGATGTGTAAGTCCAATTCTTGGAGCAATAGAACCCACCTAATGAGTCTAGGTTTAGCATCTTTCTTTTCCATAAGGTATTTATAGCAGCATGATCGGTCGGAAGAATGACTTTGGAATCTAAAATATAGGATCTAAATTTATCACAAGCAAACACAACTGCTAAAAATTCTTTTTCAGTAGTAGCATAGCTTTGTTGGGCACTATCTAGAGTTTTACTCGCATAATGGATAACATTCAATTTCATATCAACTCTTTGTCCTAGAACAGCACAAACAGCATAATAACTAGCATCACACATAATTTCAAAAGGCAAGTTCCAATCAGGTGGTTGAACGATAGATGCAGAGGTTAAGGCTGTCTTGAGTGTTTCAAAGGCTTCCACACAATCATCATCAAAAACAAAAGGGATATCCTTTTGCAAAAGCTTAGTAAGAGGCCTAGAAATTTTAGATAAGTCTTTAATGAACCTCCTATAAAAACCAGCATGACCAAGAAAACTTCGAATACCTTTAACGTCTTTAGGACATGGCATTTTCTCAATTGCATCAACTTTAGCTTTGTCTACCTCAATACCTCGTTCAGATATTTTATGCCCCAAGACAATGCCTTCATTAACCATAAAGTGGCACTTCTCCCAATTCAAGACGAGATTAGTTTGTTCACATCTCTGCAAAACTCTATCAAGGTTGCTTAAGCAATCATCAAAAGAAGTTCCGTAACCGGAAAAATCATCCATGAAAACCTCCACAATCTTTTCACAAAAATCAGAGAATATAGCAGTCATACATCTTTGAAAGGTAGCAGGTGCATTGCATAAACCAAAAGGCATACGCCTATAAGCATAGGTTCCAAAAGGGCAAGTAAAGGTAGTTTTCTCTTGATCAGATTGTGACACAGGTATTTGAGAGAAACCAGAATATCCATCTAAGAAGCAAAAGTGTGTGTGCTTAGATAGTCTCTCTAACATTTGATCAATGAACGGTAGAGGGTAATGATCTTTTCTAGTAGATTTATTTAATTTTCTAAAATCAATTACCATTCTATAGCCAGTGACAATTCTTTGTGGAATGAGTTCATTCTTATCATTAGGAACAACGGTAATACCGCCTTTCTTAGGGACACAATGAACGGGACTTACCCGTCTACTGTCAGCAATAGGATAGATTATACCTGCTTCCAGAAGTTTAAGTATTTTAGTTCTTACCACTTCCTCCATCTTAGGATTCAATAGCCGTTGGTGATCAACAACGGGTTTAGCATCAGGTTTCATATTGATCTTGTGCTAACATAGAGTGGGACTAATGCCCTTAAGATCATCAAGAGTATATCCAATAGCAGCCCGGTGCTTCCTTAGAACTTTTAATAATCTTTATTCTTCATGTTCTGAAAGGTTAGCACTAACAATAACATGATATATATTTTTCTCATCAAGATAAGCGTACTTCAAAGTGTCACGCAATTGTTTCAATTCAAACACAGGATCACCTTTAGGTGGAGGAGGACCTCCAAGAGTTTCAATAGGCAAATTGTGTTTCAAGAGAGGTTGTTGTTCGAAGAAAATTTGATCTATTTCATTTCTTTCATGCAAATGCATATCATTTTCATGGTCGAGCAAATATTGTTCTAATGGATCAGTAGGAGGAACGACAATAGAAGCAAGACCAATTATTTCATCCTAATTAGGTAACGCTTTATCACGAGGTTGTCTACTAAACTTGGAAAAATTAAACTCATGAGACACATTACCAAAACTGACACCGAAAGTTTGTTTTTCACAATCTATCTTAGCATTGACGGTGCTCAAGAAAGGTCTGCCAAAGATAATGGGACAAAAGTCATCTTGTGGGGAACCAAGAACTAGAAAATCAGTAGAATATTTTACTTTCCCACACAAGACTTCAACATCTCTAACAATCCCAAGTGGTGTGATAGTGTCTCTATTAGCAAGTTTAATAGTGACATCAATGTCTTCCATTTCAGCAGGTGCTATTTCATCCATAATTTCTTGGTATAAGGTAAAAGGGATAGCACTCACACTAGCACATATATCACATAAACCATGATAGCAATGATCTCCCATTTTGACTGAGACGACAGGCAAGCCTTCTATGGGTCTATGTTTATCTTTTTCATCACGTTTAGCAATTCTAGCACCTTCATCACAAAAGTAGATAACAAGCCCATCAATATTTTCTACCAAGAGATCTTTAACCATAACAACACTACGTTCTACTTTAATCTGCTCAGGGGTTTTAGGTGCTCTTGTATTACTCTTACGAACCACATTTGATACCTTAGCATGTTCCTTTATCCTAACAGGGAAAAGTAGTTTTTCAATATAAGCGGTAGGCACAACTGGATCAACATTGTAAAAGATGGTTTCTTCTTTAGCTATGCCCGGTTCTTTAATTTCTTCCTTAATAGGGGGATGATATTTAAACCACTTCTCCTTAGGGAGATCAACGTGACTAGCAAATGATTCACAGAAAGAGGCTACTATCTCAGAGTCAAGTCCATATTTAGTGCTAAACTTGTGAAAAGTATCGGTATTCATAAAAGATTTAACACAATCAAATTCAAGCTTTATACCTGACTCATTACCTTCATCGAGTTCCCAATCTACAGAGTTGCATTTAATTCTTTCTAAGAGATCCCACTTGAATTCAATAGTCTTCATTATATAAGAACCAGCACAAGAAGTATCGAGCATGGATTGATCATTATGAGAAAGCCGAGCATAAAAATTATGAATGATAACTTCCCTCGGAATGTCATGATTGGGGAATGAATATAACATTGACTTAAGCCTCCCCCAAGCTAGGGCAATACTTTCTCCTTTACGAGGCCAAAAATTATATATATAAATCCGATCACGATGAACTAGATGCATGGGGTAAAACTTTTGGTGAAATTCCAATTGCAAACGATTCCAGTTCCACGATCCAAGATCATCACATAGCCTATACCATGTCAATGCTTTTCCCTCCAAAGATAAAGGGAAAACCTTCTTGTTAACTTCATCTCCGGGTAAACCAGCAAGCTTAAATAATCCACAAATCTCGTTCACATATAAAAGGTGCATATCAGCATGTTCAGTTCCATCTCCTGCATAAGGTTTAGCAAGCAGTTGTTCTAGCATACCTGAAGGAATTTCATAAGTAACATTTTCAGTAGGTGCTATATGTTGAGGGGTAACTAATTGTGGTTCCGGTCGAGGTGAAGATACCCCGAACAAACCCCTCAAAGGATTGTTCTCCATAGTTGCAAGTAGCAATAAATTTCAGCACGTAGTATAAGTTTTTCCTTACCGATTTCCACTTACCAAGAGCGCTTCACTCCCCGGCAACGGCACCAGCAAAGAGTCTTGATGACCCACAAGTATAGGGGATCAATCGTAGTCCTTTCGATAAGTAAGAGTGACGAACCCAACGAGGAGCAGAAGGAAATGACAAGCGGTTTTTAGCAAGGTAATTTCTGCAAGCACTGAAATTGTAGGTAACAGATAGTTTGATAGCAACATAATTTGTAATGAGCAAGTAACGGTAACGGTAAACAAGGTGCAGCAAGGTATCCCAATCCTTTTGAGGCAAAGGACAGGCCAGAACAATCACTAGTAATAGGCAAAGTGTTCTTGAGGGTACACGGGAATCTCGTCTAGTCACTTTTATCATGTTGGTTTGATTCGTGTTCGCTACTTTGATAATTTCATATGTGGGTGGACCGATGCTAAGGTGCTGTTCTTACTTGAACTAGCAACCTACTTATGATTAACCCCCTCGCAAGCATCCGCAACTACGAGAAAAGTATTAAGACAAAGTCTAACCATAGCATTACACATGTGGATCCAAATCAACCCCTTATGAAGTAGCGCATAAACTAGGGTTTAAGCTTCTGTCACTCTAGCAACCCATCATCTAATAACTACTCCACAATGCCTTCCCTTAGGCCCATGAATGGTGAAGTGTCATGTAGTCGACGTTCACATGACACCACTAAGGGAATCACAACATACATATCGTCAAAATATCGAACACATATCAAATTCACACGATTACTCGCAACATCACATCTCCCGTGACCTCAAGAACAAAGGTAACTACTCACAAATAATAAACATGCTCAAAATCAGAGAGGTAATGAATAGCATATTGGATCTGAACATACAATCTTCCACCAAGTAAACCATATAGTAATCAACTAAGCAAGGTAATCAACACTACTAGTCACCCACAGGTACCAATGTGAGGTTCCGGTAAAAAGATTGAATACAAGAGATGAACTAGGGTTTGAGAGGAGATGGTGTTGTTGAAGATGTTGATGAAGATTGGCCTCCCAAAGATGAGAGGGGTGTTGGTGATGACGATAACTTCGATTTCCCCCTCCGGGAGGGCAGTTCCCCCGGCGGAATCGCTCTGTCGGAGGGCAAAAGTGCTCCTGCCCAAGTTTCACCTCGAGGCAGCGGCGCTTCATCCCGAAAGTCCTCCTCTGATTTTTTCTAGGTCAAGAGAGACCTTATACCAGAAGATGGGCACCGGAGGTGGGCCAGGCTGAGCACAACCCATCAAGGCGCGCCCGGGGGGGCCTGGCGCGCTCTGGTGGGTTGTGCCCACCTGGGGGGCCTCCTCCGGTAGTTTCCAGCTCTAGTATTTTTTTTGAATGTAAAAATAATCTCCATAAAATTTCAGCTTCATTGGAGTTGTGCAGAATAGGTATCTCTGACGTGCTTTTCTTGGGTCCAGAATTCCAACTACCGGTATTCTCCCTCCTTGTGTAAACCTTGCATATTATGAGAGATAAGGCATTAGAATCACTCCCCAAAGCATTATTATTCAACAAAACAAAGTAAATAATAGTAGGAAATCATGATGCAAAATGGATGTATCAAGGGGCGGAGATTGGGCGAGGGAGCGAAAAGGAAGAAACGGCAAGGGGAGGAGGCATACCGGAGAAGCCGAGGGGCGAGGCCTTTTATGACTGTCGCACCTGACGGTTGCCCAGTGAAGGCGCAGTTCTCAGAGCGTCGTGGGGGAGTGGAGGTGACGCACGTCTCACCGAATGCCATGCGTCGCGCCTGGCCAGCAGGCGATGGGGCCCGCGTCACTTCGACCTCCCCAACACGCAAGGCCCTCCACGCCGCGGGCCTAGGGGCTACTGTCGGGCTCCTGGGACTGGGGATGCCCAGGCCCGTCTGCCTGCGGCCCAAGACGCGAAGATTACCTCAAACACTAGGTGGTCCCACCCGCAGGGCTCAAGGAGTCGGGCCTCGCGAGAGCCAGTGCCTCGCAAGGCGCGAGGCGACGTCTCCACCAAGCACCTCATGGGATCCCCCCGCGTAGCTCCCCGCGGCGCCCTTGGGAGGTGGGTCCGCCTGGAGCTAGCCGGGCTGTCCCCGCAACTCCATACCCGCACATGGGTGACGCACGCCGTGCCAAATGGTGCCAGCAGTAGCGCCAACAGGCGCGGAAGGCGAGGATCCCCTCTTTTCTGATAGAGGAGAGGCGCCAGCTCGCGGGTTCCCAAAGCATCCCCCAAAGGTTTCCTTTTCCGCACAAGGAGACCAAGACCAAGGGCGCGGCGGGACGGATGTCACCCCCGAGCCCACGAGCGCGTCACGGCAGGGAGCTTTAGCAAGCGAAGACCGCCTTTTGTCAGGATAAGCTGCAATCTTGTCCCCTTTCAAAATGGTCGTTGTGGCAACCCTTCCCGCCTAATATTTTTCGGGGGAAGAGGACCAGGGCTAATATAAGGAGGGGACCGCCCCCCGTGTGAAGAGGGATCACTCTTGGTTGGGCAAGAACAAGCCTTGTACTCCTCTTCCTCCTCAAGCAATACACCAAGCAGGAGTAGGGTTTTTCACCGCGAGGTGGCCCGAACCTGGGTAAACTCTGTGTGTCCTTGTTCGTCTTCCTAGCTCAAACCGCCGGAGAGTCGTCGTGAGGTTTCGAGGTAGAGTAGGGCAGGAGAGCAAGCGCACCCCAGTGTTCTAACCTTCTTGGGTCTGCGGAGCCCCAATTCCGACATTGCGTGTTTTTGCCCTTGAAGGTTTACTGTACCAAATGAAGTCCAATTGCCACGAAACTTTTTGATGATTTTTTCTGGACTATATGAAGACCAAGAAGCTTTGGAAGGAAGCCGGGAGACACACAAGGGCCCCACGACACATCAGGGTGTGCCCTGCGGGCGCCCTAATATGTGGTGGCCCCCACGGGCACCTCCCAACGTCCCTCTTCGGCCTATAAATTTTCTAATATTCTAAAAACCCTGGAGGCAGTCCTGAAACCCTTTTTCCGCCGCCACAAGTCTCTGTTCCGTCGCGAGGCCATCTGGAGCTCCGTTCCGACACCCTGCCGGAGGGGGGATCGATCACGGAGGGCCTCTTCATCAACCTTGCTGCTCTCATGATGATGTGTGAGTAGTTCACCACAGACGTACGGGTCCATAGCTAGTACCTACATGGCAACCTCTCTCTCTTATGATCTTTAATACAATGATCATCGCATCTTCGCTTTGATCTATCCGATGTAATCCTATTGTGCGGTGTGTTTGTTGGGATCCGATGAATTGTGGGTTTATGTTCAGATTATTCATGAAAAGTATTTGAGATGCCTCTGAATTATATTATCTCTTATGCGCATGATCATTATAGCTTCGTAATGCTCCCCGATCTAATTATATGCTTTGGCCAAGTAGATTGATATTTCATCAGTGGGAGTGGTGCGTTGTGGTAGGTTCAACCTGGCGAGTTTCTATATCTCAGTGACAAAGTAGGGGACAAGATGTGTCTTTGTGTTGTTTCTACTAAGGATAAATCAATGGGGTTCATTCATATTGTTTGAGTTTACTTTGTCTACATCATGTCATTGTTCTTCAAGCATTACTCTGTTTTACTTAATACTCTAGATGCATGCTGGATAGTGGTCGATGAGTGGAGTAATAGTAATAGGTGCAGGCAGGAGTCGGCCTATTTTCTTATGGACGTGATGCCTATATATACATGATCATGGCCGTGAAAATCGCATCACTATCCGCTTTTCTATGAATTTCTCAACAGTAATGTGTTTACCCACCGTATGCTGCCTACATGACAGATGTCGCTAGGGAACACTATGGCCCCCGGGTCTATTCACTTTTATATTCGTAGACACTATATTTACCTTGCTGCCTTTATTTACTTTTTATTTATTTTTCAATTTATATTTATCAGCAATTATCTACACAACTCATTTGCTTGCAAATAACGAGATCAAGGGGATTGACAACCCTCTTGCCCGCATTGGGTGCAAGCCGTTTGTTCATTTGTGTGCAGCCGCTGAAGACAGTTGAGGATTGATATTCCTATTGGTTTGATAAACCTTCACTACAGGAATTAGGCACTTTGCCATCTGCCATGGCAGATGGCAAAGGCATGGCCGGCGGACGGCAAAGGGCTTTGCCATCTGCCAGCAGATGGCAAAGGGCCGGCTGAATAAGCTACGGTAAAGGCTTCTTTGCCGTCTGCTGGCAGACGGCAAAGAACTTTGTGCCTTTGCCGTCAGCTGGCAGATGGCAAAGCCTCTATACGGCAGAGGGTCGGGGTTAGCCCCGTTAGGAGGCTAACGGCGTGCTTTGCCATCTGTTGGCAGAGGGCAAAGGCTGCAGGCTCTTTGCCGTCTGCCAGCAGAGGGCAAAGCCTGCAGGCTCTTTGCCGTCTGCCAGCAGATGGCAAAGGCTGCAGGCTCTTTGCCGTCTGCCAGCAGATGGCAAAGGATGCAGGCTCTTTGCCATCTGTTGGCAGACGGCAAAGAGACCAAATAGGCCAGCCGAGTGCTTCCCAGGTTGAACAGGTAGCTGCCACGTGGCCTCTTTGCCATCTGCCAGCGGATGGCAAAGCTCTTTGCCATCTGCCAGCGGATGGCAAAGTGCCTATATTGCCCCATTTAATTTTGTTTTTTCTTATATCAATTCATTTTCACAGAAAATCAAAGACAGATATATATATATGACCAATATAGCATATTCAACACATATTACCAATAGTCATGAACACATATATATCCAACACATATCCAACACATGTTACCAATAGTAGCAAGTTTCATCCATACATATACATAGTTTCATCAATATTACACAGTTTCATCCATAGGTAGCAAGTTTCACAAAGTCAAAACAAAAACTAAAGACAAGCACTCCATCAACCCAAGCTTCCGTGATCTGAAGCAAATCTGCAAAATGGGAAAGAAGAAAGTTAGAAGAAGAAGACTAGAAGAAGAAGATTATTATGATGCAACTAAAATGTGAAGATTATTATGATGCAACTTATATCTGTAAAATAGGTCATTTTGGAGCTAAGTATGGTTATTATGTCATTTTTGAGCTAGCTAAGCATACTAAGTCATTTTGGTGTAAAAAATGCTAAGTAAGGTCATTTTGGAGCTAAGTAAGGTTATTATGACATTTTGGAGCTAGCTAAGCATATGAAATCATTTAGGAGCTAAAATATGTAATTTCTTAAGCATATTATGTCATTTTAGAGCTAGCTAAGCATATTAAGTCATTTTGGAGGAAAAGATGCTAAGTATAGGTCATTTTAGAGCTATCCTAGGTTAAATAGGTCATTTTGGAGCTATCCTAGGTTAAGTAGGTCCATTTTTTAGCTAGCTAAGCACATAAATTCATTTTGGAGGAATAAATGCTAAGTATAGGTCATTTTAGAGCTATCCTAGGTTAAATAGGTCATTTTGGAGCTAATTAAGGTTATTATGTCATTTTTGAGCTAGCTAAGCATATTAAGTCATTTTGGAGGAATAAATGCTAAGTATAGGTCATTTTAGAGCTATCCTAGGTTAAATAGGTCATTTTTGAGCTAATTAAGGTATTATGTCATTTTTGAGCTAGCTAAGCATATAAATTCATTTTTGGAGGAATAAATGCTAAGTATAGGTCATTTTAGAGCTATCCTAGGTTAAATAGGTCATTTTTGAGCTAATTAAGGTTGTTATGTCATTTTTGAGCTAGCTAAGCATATAAATTCATTTTGGAGGAATAAATGCTAAGTATAGGTCATTTTAGAGCTATCCTAGGTTAAATAGGTCATTTTGGAGCTAATTAAGGTTATTATGTCATTTTTGAGCTAGCTAAGCATATTAAGTCATTTTGGAGATAAATAGGTCATTTCTTAAGCTAAGTATGCATTTGTTAAGCAAAACACTTGGGAAAACTTACCGTCATCACAGAGGTGTAGGTGTAGGACCGGTCGCGCCAGTGGTAGACGGAGAAGGATCGGTCGATGCTTGTCGGGAGTTATGCTGCACCAAAGATCATTTGCAATGTATTGTTAGCATGATGCAACTCAAATGTGAAGACTAGTAACTAATGACCATTCAAATGAAACTCACCGTGCCCGCCGGAGCAATGACTGGCATCGGCGGAGGGGTCGTGCCATTGTTCTGGCACATGGTCTGCACATTTGGTTTTCTCGAGTCAGTCATATTAGTTAGTAATGAAAGGAACATTACGTGCATGATTTGGCTAATATGCAGAAGAAACTTACCACGATGAGCTCGTATAGGGCCCGTTAACCCGCATCATTCCGGTTCCTCTCCTCCTCCATTAGCCTAGACGTCCTCTCCTCTGCCTCCCTCTCCCTCTCCGCCGCCTGCCGGTCCCTCTCCTCTAGAAGCGCCTGGGTCTTCGCTCTCTCTTCCTCAATAGCAGCCTCGGTCTTCGCTCTCTCTGCCTCAATAGCAGCCTGCAACACCACTCGTTAGCATTGTAATCATCGACGGCCGCACACACAATGTAATGGAGGAAAGGTATCTGAGTCCGTATAACTAACCTTCAATTCGAGCTCCATTGGCCGTGCACGAGGCCTTATCTCAGGATCGGAGCTGGTCTGGCGCTTCTTGATCTGCGGGAGAGTGCTAGTACAATGTATCAGTCCATTACCAATGGCTAACGAGCCATGGGGCCTCCCGCCACGAGATATCATCACCAGCTCTGGATCAATAGGCTGGCTCGGGTTAAAGTCCGGCCCTTTCCTCGCCTTCCCCTCGTCTCTGTACCTCACAAGCTTGTTGTGGGAAGCGCGGTTGGTGAATTTCTCTGGATCATCGAGGTCAGACTCAGAGAATGCCTTGGCCTTCTTGTACGAGGCAGTATTGGCCATGGCATAGAGGTCGAACAGATCTGGCACTGGAGCCTTGTTGTGTCACGCCTAAAAGAGAGAAACAGAGTATTAGTTAAGGGCTCAAGCTAGCATGAAGAATGAATTTGCATGAATCATGAAGCAAACCACATACCCAGTTTTCCCCGTACTAATATAGTTGACGCTGCCTAGATGGTGTGGCACACCTTTCATTTTGCCACGCTTCTCCTTTGCAATGTTGTGGGTGGATAGCCATTGGGGAGAGCACCACTCATCCACCAACGCCTCCCAACAATCCTGCCTATCCGCACACCATCTCGGGGGCACCTAAGTTAAGCAAGAAAAATTTGAGCTCTACGCCTACGAATCAAGTGAAGGAAACTAAGTACAAGGCCTTAAGAATAGGTAATTACCTTCATGTACTTGTCCTTACTTAGATACTTTGTGCGGCACTTCGTCTTGGACCTCCTAATACCAGTCGAGGCGTAGTAGTCTCGAACAGCCTGCGTCCGAGCCTCGTGCCGAAAGTTTTGAAATAGGCGCCTGCACTCGGCGTCGATAACCCGAGCCACGGCCTCCTCCTGTCCCTCAACACACATGTAGAAGGTCTGCAATCAAACAAGAAAACATGGATTAGTACAATCACTAGGGTTGCCAATCAAAGAAGAAAACACAACGTAGACGGCAAAGGAGAAATTACCCAAAACGTCTGGATCACAATGTCGGCCACCGTGTGGCACTCGACATCGCCGATCCTATGCCCCGGCGGGGCCGGGGCAGCTAAGTAGTGCTCCCAGGTCATTCCTAGCTCTGGAACCCGGCCCTCACCGGGCAACGTGACCCACCCCGGGAAGCTCTGGCGACAAATCACACCAAGGACACTGTTGGGCCTGCGGACACCACGGTCGTGTTTCCAAGAACTGCAGTATGACAAGGCCAACGCATTAGATATTCGAAGAAACGTGAAGGCAAAAGGTTAAAAAAGAGTAAATGCACTTACTTCTCCCCGTCAGGCGCAATCAACCACCTCTGGTCGGGGGTCGCCGGGATGGGCGGGAGCTTTGTACCACCACGCCGGTAGACTTTGCGCCCCTCAACCCACTCACTCTCTCTATAGCTATCAGAACTATAGCCACCCTCAGCATGGCCACTCGACCCCGGCCAGTCCCCCCATGGGTTCGGCTGCGACTCAGCCTGATCCCTGCTCTGCTCCGGAGTCTCGTGGGACGGAGCCTCTGGGACCGAAGTCTCGTGGGGCGAAGGCTCGGCGGCCCGAGGCGTGGCGGCCCGAGGCTCGTCGGCCCGACGCTCGTCGGCCCGAGGCTCATCGGCCGTAGGCGCGTCTGCCATACGCTCGTCGGCCCGAGGCTCGTGGACCGGAGTCCGAGACGGGTCCACCTCAGGTGGCTCCATCTCAGACGGAGCAGTCCTGTGATCGGGTGAATCAGCTGGGGGTGGCGGCGAGGAAGGTGTAGTAGCAGCCTTCCTACCTCTCCCGCCGCCACGTCCACCTCTACCAGCCTTCTCCTTCTTCTTCCCCCCCGACCTCTCCCGGCCGAAGAAGAAGCGACCGCTGGTGGTGTCTGCATACTGAAATGCAGCACTCTCCGGAGGCTTTGGGGTGGAATGGAACTACCCCTCCCACCACGCGCCGAGGAAGGAGCCTCGGAGCGCTCTCGATCCGCGCCCACCATCTATCAACACCTACAATGACAAAGAGTAAACAAAATTAGTACAACATAAAAAAAATGAATACCTGACATGAATAATAATATGTATATAATTTAAGTGTAGCATCATCATGAACATAATAAAAAATTGAATACCTAACATGAACTAATTAATAATATATATGTACATAATAATAATTGAATACCTAACATGAACTATAATATTAATCTTCATCATTATCATCAATAAATGCATCATCATCGTCTATATATGCTTCGGGGTCAATAAATGCATCATCATCATCACTATCAGTAATGACGTGCTCATCATCATCATCAATAAATGCATCAACATGTGGAAGGCCTCCTGTACGTAATCGGTCAAGTTGATAGGTCATCCGCAGCAGTAACCTCTTCTTGTTCCGGCTCTTCTTGTTCCGGCTCAGGCTCGGATTCACTGTCGCTGTCTACTTCAATGTTCTGGGGTGAAGTAGAGCGGTTCTTGAAACGTTTTTTTGAAAGACGTGTTTCTTGGAAGAATTCTCCTTCATATGTGTCTGGGTTAATGTGAGGTTCATAATCCTCTTCATTGGGGGGAGGTAGTCTAACATGTGGTGGCACTTCATAAACGACATCCCAACCATTGAGATTTGGATCACTTTGGCAGGCCCACGGTAGATAGAAAACTTGGGTTGCCTGTTGAGCCGTAATATAGACATCGGCAACATCCAAATGGGTGCTTTGTTTGATTTCGACTAGCCCTAGATGTTCATGAGTCCTTCTAGTCTCCTTCGGCTGGAACCAATAACATTTGAAGACTATGACGTTCGGTGGGTTTGCACCATAGAATAGAAGTTCATAAATTGCTTCAACTCTTCCATAATACTCGGTACCTCCTTCACCGATAGCAGAGACACAACAATTTGTAGACTTTCGGTCGGCCATAGATACCTCTTTGCCATAGGTACGAAAGCGATACCCGTTGATGTCGTATTTGTCAAATGAACGGACCTTATAGTCAAAACCATTAGCGACTTGTCTCAATTCGGCGTCCATAGACTCTGAACTAGCCTACAAGTTTAATACGAAAGGATTGTTGCATTAGCCGGAAATTAGATGAAGAAATGAAATGGTCTAATGGAAATTACCATTTGTTTGAACCAAGAGATGAAACCGGGATAGCCGCCTCCATGCATTGCCAGAAGCTCATACTCTTCGACGGAATCCTTTTGGATCACCGCTCCATACGAGAATTTGGCGACGTATCGACTGTATCAAATATCCGGGAATAAGAGCAGTTCAAAGGAATTAGAGGTTGCGAAACAATGTACCAAGAACTTACTCGATGTACGGCCGCACTTCTGTTAGATTGTTCAAGATATACAACGTAATGGTCCGCCATTCGTCGACATCCAACGATAAGGAAGTATAAGCACCGGCTGGTGCGAGCTTCCCTTTGAATAGGCTGAGGTTGGATCCACACTTTTTAGGGTCGCCAGCATTGTACCGAGGCTTCGGATTATGCAAATGACGATTTTTGACTTCGTAGTGTGCTGTCACGAAGTTTGCCGCCTCCTCAGTAATGAATGCCTCGGCCATCGATGCTTCAATTCGACGTTTATTTTTACATTTTGCTCAAAGCGTCTTCTGCATCCTCTCAGTTGCGTAGCACCAACGATTCTGCACGGGCCCCCCCAATCGTGCCTCGGTCGGGAGATGCAAAATCAAATGCTGCATTGAATTAAAGAAGCCCAGTGGAAAGATCTTCTCTAACTTGCAGATCAACTCCGGCGCCAACTCTTCCAGTTCTTCTAGCAAGCCAGGCGATAGTTCTTTCACACAAAGAACACGGAAGAAATAGCTCAGCTCTGCCAGTACTAGCCATTCATCCTCAGGATAAAGCCACGCAACATCACTGGCATTACCCGCTCAAGCCATATGTGCCAATCATGGCTCTTGCGACCAAATATTTTCAATTTTTCAAGGCTCGCTCCCCTCTTTAGATTCGCTGCATACCCATCGGGAAACATCAACTCCTTTTTCACCCACAGGAGTATTTCCCTCATAACTGGCCTTCCAAGATTGAACCATGCCTTTGGCTTCGCCCAGTTCTTCTTTCCTTTCGGTTGTCGCATGTTTTGTAGCGGTCTATCACATAGAGCCTCCTGATCGACTCTAGCCTTAGGATTATCCTTTGTTTTCCCCTCTATCATCTGTCTGGCCGTCTCTTCGGTTCCCCATCTGCATCTAGTTCGGTTCTTTTGCCCAATTTGTGCCATGTCATCTGTCTGGCCGTCTCTTCGACCATGAAAAGACGTTGAAGTCTTGGTATGATTGGCATATACCGAAGAACATTAACTGGGATTTTTGTCTGACTCTTCTCACCCATACCGTTGTCTACCACAACATACCTGGAAGACTGGCAAACGGGACAATACTTCAAGTCCGCATACTCAAGCCTAAATAAGGCACGTCCTTTCTCACAGGCATCTATCTTCTCATAGGGCATCTTAAGTACACGGAGGATTTTGTCCGACTGGTACATGTTTGCAGGCATTACATGGCCTTTGGGTAGAAAGCGTCCAAATAGTGTCATCATCGCGTCGTAGCATTCTCTGCCCAAGTTGAATTGAGCCTTCAGAGCCATTACTTGTGCGATGGCATCCAGCTGACAAAGCTCAGTGTGCTCGTGGAGAGGATGTTTTGAAGACTCCAACATATCATTGAAGGCCTTTGCATCATCAAAGTCTTCCACCATGTCTTCCATCCCGGTACCATGCTCGTCGGTGCGACGACGGCCCTCCTCAGCTCTGGCACGTTGGGCAGACTCACCATTAAATGTCCAGACCGTATAATTAGGCGTAAAACCCCACTTCTGCAGGTGTTTGATCATTTCAAACTCTGACCTCTTATGATAGTTGTCACAATAGACACAGGGGCACCAGGTTGTTTTCTGTCCATTTGCAAATGCGGCTCTCACAAACCCCTTGGTTTTTGTTATCCATTCATGGGTCATGTATTTCTGACTAGTGTGACCGGTGTACATCCACGCACGATCACTCATCTTGCCTAGCTACTGTACACACAAGAAATATATACATAATTCAGCAAACCATATTCATCAGTTAATAGAGTTTGTCAGTTTTATTACGTCCATGCAACCTAGACGCTAGTAGGTAAAGATAGGTCCTAATCCCACCCGAGTATGTGTAGATTGGGTTCGTTTTCCCATGCTCTGCTCCGGATCCGACGCAAAATTTCGGCAGCACCTCCCCGCTGTTCTCCTGATACACGTCTCGGCAATAAGCAGAGAGGATGTGTACCCGGAGAACAACAGGGAGGCACTGACGAAATTCTGCATCAGATCCGGAGCAGAGCATATGGGAAAACGAACCCAATCTACACATACTCGGGCTGTCCATGGATAACGTTGGACAATTCGAAAGAATCACGGTTATAAATATGCAAATGCATGCATATTTATAGATGTAACCCTTTCGAACGGGAGACGCATAGTGGTCACGCATACTGATGATTCAATCTACCTACAGCTAGCATGTTTCATCGACACGAAGACCGGAACAGAGCAAATGAAGGGGGGAGGAGGAGATGTCATTTGTGCTCACCCACGAATGCAGGGGCGGAGCTCGTCAAACGCACAGGGAGGTCGTCGAACACCAGACCCTCGCAGCGACGAAACAACTGCACATTTAAATCCACCCGATCAACACAAATATATATGATGTTTTTCATAACAAAATCGGAAAATATATGACCTAACTCATAATTCACAAATATATGACCCCGTCGGCCTCTGGAAGGCCGAAAAGCACCTTTTCGGTTAGTATATGAATTTCTCTTTAATGGCCTTGCAGAAGGAGATATTTTGAAAAAATAATAACTCCTGTAGTACTACCCAAGAATCTTTTGGGTTATAATACTTTGGGAGAGTGCAATACTGGATTGGATATAAGTCATAAATGACAGGAGTATTTCATCTATTCTTTTTTGGAAATTTATAGGACTCGCCCATTAAAAAAATTGCGCATGCGGCACTACGAATGTGTGATGTAAGTTCCTTCCAAATCTCCTATGCTCATTTTCTTCAGTGGAACAAACTGTAAATATTGCTGCTCTATGAGATGGAGGTCATCAATGATGCTACTTCCTCATATCATGATAAAGAGAAGATTGCATGGCAAATAACTATTTTTCTAGATCGCAGATACAACACAATTTGTGTTTTAATTATTGATGTTGCTTTGTCATTCCAAATATCTTATAAAGTGGAAACTCAAAGCTAAGATTATATATCGCAATGCCTACAACTGTGATCATGTAACAATACTTCCCTTGGCTGCAATCATTAGTATTATATAATTCTCATTAGTATTATATAATTCTTTTGTTTCACAAAATTATTTGTTCAGTTGCGTTTTTGAAACTATTCGCCAAACAATAATTGTCACTCAATCAACCTCTTCGCTCCACTCGACATTCCGTTTCTGTAACCAAATGAGCACCAAAAATTCAAACGGGCTCTGCTACGGGCGCGGCGTGACGCCGCGCTTTTTCAGCTCTAGTATGACACAATAGAGGAGCAGCACCTACACTACAGAACTACTAGCAGTCTAGCACTAGCAGAAGCCAACGAGCAACGGAAGTAACTAACAGCAGCACACGAGCAGCAGACTAGCAGTAGCACATCCAGCACAAGTAGCAGACTAGCAGTAGCACCAGTGCCCCACCAACAACACAAGTAGCAGTAGCAACACATAGCAGCAGCCAGCAGGCCAACATCACAAAACATAGCAGCAAGCCAACAGGCAACAGCACAACAGAGCACCACGAGCAGCAGCAGAGCACAAGCACAAAAGAGGACAAGTGAGCTCGAGGCACTGGCTCAAGGGGGAGACCGGGAGAGAACCAGAGGAGCTCACCGGCGGAGAAGGGGGCTCGATGTCAAGCTTGGGGGCGCGAGGCGGAGAAGCTCTGAATCTGACGGTCGGCGGCGCGAGGAGGAGCCGGGGCTGGGGCGCCGCGGCCTGGCTCGGTGGAGGGGCTGGCGGCGGTGCTGGGGCGCCGCGGCCTGGCTCGGTGGAGGGGCGGGCGCAGGGGCGGGCTGCGGTGGCGGGGAGGGGTGGGGGAGGGGCGGGCGAAAGGGCGGGCTGCGGTGGCGGGGAGGGGCGGGGGAGGGGCGGGCTGCGGTGGCGGGGAGGGGAGGGCTGGTGGCGGTGCTGGGCGGCGGCGGGAACGCGGGGCTGGGGCGGCGGGGAGGGGCGGGCTGCGTTGGCGGGGAGGGGCGGGGGAGGGGCGGGCTGCGGTGGCGGGGAGGGGCGGGGGAGGGGCGGGCTGCGGTGGCGGGGAGGGGCGGGGGAGGGGCGGGCTGCGGTGGCGGGGAGGGGCGGGCTGGCGGCGGTGCTGGGCGGCGGCGGGAACGCGGGGCTGGGGCGGTGGGTGTGGTGGTGGGTGGGTGAGGTGGGGGGGAGAGAGAGAGGGGAGAGAGAGAGGGGTGGGGCCGGGCTGGGAGAGAGGGGAGAGAGAGAAGGGTGGGGCCGGGCTGGGAGAGAGGGGAGGAGATAACCCCACCTCTTTGCCATCAGCCAGCGGATGGCAAAGCCCCACCTCTTTGCCATCAGCCAGCGGATGGCAAAGCCCCACCTCTTTGCCGTCTGCCAGCAGATGGCAAAGAATCTTTCCGTCTGCTGGCAGACGGCAAAGAGGTGGGGCTAGTGGGCCGTTACAACGCCGTCGTCCACTGGACCGCACCCACCTCTTTGCCGTCTGCCAGCAGATGGCAAAGAATCTTTGCCGTCCGCTGGCAGACGGCAAAGAGGTGGGGTTGATAGGCCGTTACAGCACCGGCGTCCACTGGACCCCACCCACCTCTTTGCCGTCTGCCAGCGGACGGCAAAGATTCTTTGCCATCTGGTGGCAGATGGCAAAGAATTGGCTGATGGCAACCAGGTTCTTTGCCGTCTGTCAGTTCTTTGCCGTCTGTTTTTTGTAAGCGGATGACAAATACGTTCTTTGCCATCCGCTGGAGATGGCAAAGAGATGACTGATGGCAAATTCCCTGTTTCCAGTAGTGCTTGGTTTCACAACTGAGGGAAATACTTATCCGCTTTGTGATGCAATTACCCGTTCCTCTTCACGGAAAACCCAATGCAGATCACAAGTATCAGGAAGGATTTCTGGCGCCGTTGCCGGGGAATATCATCATCAACTACCAAGTAACTTCACACACATTTTCATTCACTTGTTCTTCTTTTTATTTGCTGTTATATTTACCTTGTCTTATAAAAAACAAAAATACAAAAATAATTATCTTTGCTTGTCACTAGTTTGTTCGTATCCATGTCTAGTTCCTCTCCAGATATGCCTCAACCACCTTATTTGGGAGAGGGTTCCCCAATCTTAGATTTTAAGCAAGTAGGTGATGAATCACTTAAAGAGGCATGGGATAGATTATTAGAAATTCAAGTTAGAGCTAATCCTAAGATCCACATTAAATTGCTCCTTAGAAGTTTTTTTCTTGGTTTATCCCTTTCTCATAGGCGTGTTCTAGATTCTATGTTTGAGAAAGATTTTCTTCGGAACAATGCTTTTGACACCTATGATAGGATGAAAAATATATTTGGGGAGCCTAAAATAGAAAGCATTGAACCTGCTATACTAGTATGCCACCGGCAAACTAAGCTAATCAAATAGGCTAGAACTAGTATGGAGTCTAATTTTAGAGGGGTGTTCAATTCTATCTCTAAAATTTATCGAACGTCATGATACACAATAGGAGGCTTGATACCATGGAACAAAATCTTGATGTTCTTTGTTCTAGGGAGAATAAGATTGTGAAGGGGAGTGGATCCCTTGTGAGAAAGGATGACAAAACTTGAAACTATGCATTATGCCTATCGAGGGGCATAAAACAATAGCGCTTGTTGGGAGGCAACCCAATAGTTCTCTTTAATTTTTTGTTTTGAACTTTCTATTTATTTTTAATAACATGGTTATTTCCTATGTAATTATTATGTTTTTGTGTTTAAATTAGTGTTTGTGCCAAGTAAAGCCTTTGGGATGACTCACAAGATGAGTAGAATTGATGCTGAACCAAAATAGAAACTTTTGACTCAAGTACAGGAATTTTCATTTTTTACTGGCGCGCGATAATGATCTGAAATTTTTACACACTGTTGATATAAAAATTCTTCAGGTTTTCCTAATTGTTCAGAATTTTTAGAGACAACGAAGTATGGTTATACTACAGATCTTCACAGACTGTTCTGTTTTTGACAGATTCTGTTTTGCATGCATAGTTTTCTTGTTTTAGTGTTCCCATAGCTTATATTCAGTGATATAAATTATGTGAATGGTAGAATACAGTAGGTATTATGTGACAAAAATTATGAATATTTTCTTGATAGTACCTAAGTGGATGATATTTATTTATTAAACTAACCCATCTCACGAAGTTCCTTTAAGTTTTGTGTGATTGAAGTTTCCAAGGTTTGGGTGAGACACCGATATGAGAAGAATAAGGAGTGACAAGAACCTAAGCTTGGGGATGCCCAAGGCACCCCCAAGGTAATATAAAATGAATACTCAAGCGCCTTGATGTCTACTATGCAACTTTATTCTTGTAGACTCTTGTTGGGCCTCCAAGCGCAGAGTTTTGTAGGACAGTAGCAATTTTCCCTCAAGTGGATGATCTAAGGTTTATCAATCCGTGGGAGGTGTAGGATGAAGATGGTCTCTCTCAAACAACCCTGCAATCAAATACAAGAAATCTCTTGTGTCCCCAACACACCCGATACAATGGCAAATTGTATAGGTCCACTAGTTCGGCGAAGAGATGGTGATACAAGTGCAATATGGATGGTAGATAAAGGTTATTGTAATCTGAAAATATAAAAACAGCAAGGTGGCAAGTAACAAAAGTGAGCACAAACGGTATTGCAATGCTTGAAAACAAGGCCTAGGGTCCATACTTTCGCTAGTGCAATCTCTTAACAATGCTAATATAATTGGATCACATAACCATCCCTCAACGTGAAATGAAGAATCACTCCAAAGTTCTTATCTAGAGGAGAACATAAGAAGAAATTGTTTGTAGGGTACGAAACCACCTTAACGTTATCCTTTCCAATCGATCTATTCAAGAGTTCGTACTAAGATAACATCAAGTTATCCTTTCCGTTCGATCTATCTAAGAGTTCGTACTAGAATAACAACATATGATACGCATCAACCAACTCTAATGTCACCTAGATACTCCAATGTCACCACAAGTATCCATGAGTTAATTATATGATACGCATCAAACAATTTCAGATTCATAATACTCAATCCAACACAAAGAACCTCAAAGTGTGCCCCAAGATTTCTACCGGAGAAAGTAGGACAAGAACGTGTATCAACCCCTATGCATAGATTACCCCAATGTCACCTCGGTAATTTGCTTGTTGAGTACCAAAACATATATCAAGTGAATCAATAGAACACCCCATTGTCACCACGGGTATCCATATGAAGACATATATCAAGTGTTCTCAAATCCAATATTCAATCCAACATAACGATATCTCAAAGGGAAAGATTCAATTCATCACAACATGATAGCAAGGGAATAACATCATATGATCCGACTATATTAACAAAGCCCGTGATACATCAAGATCGTGACACCTCGAGAACACGAGAGAGAGAAATTGAACACATAGCTACTGGTACATACCCTCAACCCCGAGGGTGGACTACTCCCTCCTCGTCATGGCCTCCGCCGGGATGATGAAGATGGCCACCGGAGATGATTTCCCCTCTCTGGCAGGGTACTGTTTTCTCTCCAGATTAGTTTTTCGCCGACACAGAGGCTTTGCGGCGGCAGAACTTCCTATCTAGGGTTATTTCTGGGGGTTTCTGAATATATAGGATTTTTGAGCGTCGGTTTCACGCGGAGATAGGCGGTGTCGTCGCGTAGTTGAGGTCGATTATCTGGCGCTAGGTCGATGTCGACATAGGTATTAAGCGGCATAGCGTGTCTGTAACTGATTATCGAAGTCGATTATGGCGTGGTGAAGTTTAGGTCGATTATACAGGGTGTTGGCACGACGAGGTGTCAAAATCCGAATTTGTAGGGTCATCCACATCGCGCCAGGGCGACAAGAAATTTTCTTCAATAGAGATGGGGCAACGACGTCGGTACGCCGGGGTGACAATGCCACCTCGTCCGAATCCTTTTCCTGCACACATAAACCAGTGCAAGCCGGTGATAATAATAATACATTTTTGCATAATCAATTTACGCAGAGTATGAATATAAAACAAATATGGCCTCCGTGTAGCATAAGTAGAATCGACATCACAAGGACGTTGATGCGGATCGGAGTCCATCGGCTGCATCGTAAATCTGCCTGTAATTGGCCGATCTCCTGTAGCTTGAGTGCTCGTGCCTGCTGCCAAGGCGTATGAACATCCTCTGCCCGATCGCATCAACGAACCTGGTTGCCCGAGGTGTCAGATCAAAATTGTCTGGACCAGCATGAGAGATTTCACAACAATCTTAGGCTAATCAACATAAGTGAAGGATGAGAGGAATTGTTTATCCATAAGATCTCGTAACGGGCGCTGCAACTTAGCATTAATTAATGTGTTAGTGCTTGCCTATGCATGCGTCAACAGAAATCAATGGCCTGACACCGGCAATACTTGACACTTCAGAGAATTTAAAGTAGAAAAAGGAAAGAATTTCCCTGATGTGTGCTTCCATCGAGACGTGTTCTTGCCAGGACACTGCTCGACTGCTCCGCATGGTCTCCTCGGCTGGATCGCCCATCGGGTGGATTGTAGAGTCTGGATCCCACGTATCGCTTGGCGGTGAACGCCGCCCTCGTTGAACTTTTCTCAATCCGATCAGACTGCCAATAAAATAGCACAATGCGAAAGCAACAATTTCGCAAAAGATATGGAACAGATTTTATGACAAAATAACACCTGATCATCCCATCGATCCGTGACGATGGCCTAGCAGACTCTCAATGAAAGCACCAATGTCGGTGTCAAATCCGACATATCTCGTAGTAGGGGTCCTAAGCTAGGCGTCTTGGAGCGATGGTAACATGGTCACGGGATTTTACCCAGGTTCGGGCTCTCTCAAGGAGATAATACCCTACGTCCTGCTTTTGATTGTATTGATATGGGGATAGTACATAGTACAGGTATCTACCACGAGATTGTTGTAATGAATATGAGATTGTCTATTGACTAGCCTGGCCTCGGTTTATATAATGTACCAGAGGCCTAAGGTTTAGAAGAGTCCTTGTCTTGTGCGCCAAGTCTTGTGGAATCTCCCTTGTATGCACCATGGGCTTCCCGAAGTGGCCCATTAGTGAATCGCCCTGGGGGTCCTCGGCCCGACCCACTGGTCGGGAGACGACATGGTGAGTACCCCCTAGTCCAGGACACCATCAGCCTCCCCTAAAGAGCAAACCCTCGCATTAGCGTTGGCGCTACCTACTGCCTCCCTCCACTCGAGCTGGGCGAGGACCTTGTTGCGCGTCACCATGAAGGCGGCCCTGTCGGCAAGGACCTGACCCTCCAAGGTCTCAAGGCGTTCGCACTCCGCCTCCTGGTCAAAGGAGGTCCGGTCGGCCTCCCGTTCACTCAAGGCCACGTCGGCCTCCCGCCCAACGATGGTCGCCTCCCTACGAGCCAGCTCCGCTTCGTGGGCAGCGTCCTGGTGAGCACGTGCGGTGGCGGCGGCCGCGTGCCCCCGGAGCTCCACCGCGGCTTCGGGTTGATTAGCGGCCCCTCCAGGCCCTGCCAAGCCGGGCGCGAGGGCTAAGGCCTCCCCAGCAAGCAACATGCGAGAGGGATCCACAGGCAAGGCATCCCTCTGCCTCTTGCGGGCAGGCACCCCGAGGAGATCAACGATCAGGTTCACTGGCCCTAAGCACGGCATGCAGGAGGAAGGTGGGAGGCCGATGCACTTACTCGTCGTCGGCGGCCCAGCGCCTCTGTGTCAGGTTTGGCCTTGGATCTCGACTCCCGCCGCTTACAGGGGAGGAGGGCGGCGCCGAAGGCCCCGCCTGCACTCCGGCGCCTGTGGTGCTCTTCTGCCTCCATGGCGAAAGGAGGAGAGAGGGAGACATCGTCTGCGCAAGGAAGGAGGAGCGGCGCAAAAGGGACGCGTATGGGAGAAGGCAAGCAATGATGGCTTCGCTCGGCGCGCATGGCAGTTTTCTAGGCAGGAGCGCAGTCTCCGGGATGTCATGGGGAAGTGAAGGCATCACACGCCCCGTCGTGCGCCACGCATCGCGCCTGGCCCACAGGCAGTTGGGTCCCACGTCATTTCGCCCCTCCAACTAGCGGAATCGTGCACGTCGCGGGCACGGGTGCCACTGTCAGGCCCCTGGGACTGGGGGTACCCCGGCCCGTCTTCCTACGGCCCGAGGGGCGGCGTGCGCCATGGGCCCGACGCGGCCCACCACTGGACTGCGCAAGCGAGACCCTCCGCCTCGCGAGGGGTGCTCTGGCAAGCATCTTCAAGGGCCGTGTGAAGCCCCCTCGTGAGGTCACTTCCCGAGGCTGCCTCTGGGACATTCATGAGGCGGGCAGGCCTAGGATGGCTCGGCGGGGCCGAGCGGTCCTGCACCTTCCCGTGGGCGACGCGTGCCGTGCGGAGCGGCGCTAGGAGCCTTGCTAGCAGGCACGGATGAGGAGGGTTTCCTCTTCTTTGATAGGGGAGCAGGGTCGGCTCGCCCACTCCTGAAGCAACCCCCAAAGGTTTCCGTTTTGGTGAAAGAAGACCGAGGCAGGGGGCTCGCCGGGACGGAGGTCATCCCCGAGCCCACCATTACATCATGTCGGGAGGCTTTTTGCAGGCGAAGACTACTTTTGTTAGGATAAGCTGCAGTCTTGTCCCCCTTTAAACTTGCCATAGTGGCAACCCTTCCCGCCTTGCGTTTTTGGGGGAAGAGGACCAAGGCCAGTATAAGAAGGGACATGCTACAACCGTAGAGGGGGATCGACCCTAGTTAGCCAAAACCAACCCTTGTACTCGCTCCCATCCTCAAGCAATCCAGACAAGCAGGAGTAGGGTTTTACACCGCACGGTGGCCTGAACCTGGGTAAATCATCGTGTCTACTGTGCTTCTTCCTTAGCTCGAGCACGCCAGAGGGTCGCCGTGATGTTGCAAGGTAGAGTAGGGTGAGAGAACTTGTGCACCCCAGAGTTCGAACCTCCTTGGATCTCCGGAGCCTGGATTTCGACAACCGGTGAGCTGCTGGACGAGGAACCGGTACCTCGCCAAGTTGGCGTCCCACTCGCCAGAGACCTGCTGCACCACGAGGTCTGAGTCGCCGAACCAGAGGATGCGCCGGATGCCGATCTCCTTGGCAAGCCGGAGGCCGTGGACGAGCGCCTCGTACTCAGCCACATTGTTGGCGGCGGCGAAGTGGATCTGGAGCAGGTACTTGAGCTGATCCCTCGTTAGGGAGTACAGGACGATGTCGACTCCCAAGCCAGCACGCATCTTCGAGCCATCGACGTGCATGCACCAATGCATCGAGTTGAGAGGCGGCGGCACGTACTGGGTCTCCACGCAGTCGACGAGGAAATCGGCCTGCATCTGTGACTTGATGGTCGTGCGGGGCTCGCACTGGATGTCGTGGTCGGCGAGGGCAATGTCCACTTGGCGATCCGGCCGGTGGTGTCCCGGCTGCCCATGATCTATGAGAGCAGAGTCGTGCTCACCATGCTGATGGTGTGCTCCTGGAAGTATTGCTTCAGCTTCTTGGCGGCAAAGTACACGTCGTAGCACATCTTCTTATAGTGGGGGTAGTTCTTCTTGGAGTTGGAGAGGACCTCGCTCAGGTAGTATTCGGGGTGCTGGACCTGCAGCGCCCTGCCATCCTCGGGCTGCTCCACCACCAGCACGCTGCTGACCACGTGTGTGATCACCGCAATGTACGCGAGCATGGGCTTGATAACCCACAAGTGTAAGGCATCGTTTATAGCCTTTTTTGATAAGTAAGAGTGTTAAACCCAAGGATGAGCTAAAGGTAGAATAAATATTCTCTCAAGTTCTATTGACCACCGATACAACTCTACGCATGCTAACAATTAATTTACCTGGAACAAGTATGGAACTATTTTGCGGGAATAAAACAAGAAGTACTTTGTCGATAGTTTTGCAAGATAATAAAGAACGTGGAAATAAAAGTTAAGTGTTGTTTTAATAAAAGAACAATTAACTAAATATAGCGAGTGTGGAAAAGTGGTGGTAGGATTTCCAAGATTATCCTAGGCAATTGATAACTAGAACGGTAATCATTATTGCAGTTGTATATGAGGGAGAGGCATACGCTAACATACTTTCCGTCTTGGATCATATGCACTTATGATTGGAACTCTAGCAAGCATCCGCAACTACTAAAGATCATTAAGGTAAACCCAACCATAGCATTAAACATGAAGTCCCCTTTACTCCCATATGCAACAATCCCCTTACTCGGGTGTAAGCTTCTATCACTCTAGCCACCCACTATAAGCGAATCATGAACGTATTACAACACCCTCTAGCGGGAATCCCTCACATCTGCGCGGCATGGAGGGCACCTTAGGACAGCACCATATCAACATACAACTCAAACCAATCAAGATCGTCAGTCAAGCCATAGAGCAAAAGGGATCTGCACAAACATCATACGCTAGCAACAAATCATTGGATAATAATATGTAGCATAAAACACCATGTTTAAGTAGGGGGTATAGCGGGATGCGGGAGAGTGGACTGTTGTAGATAGATGAGGGAAGGTGATGGTGGTGGTGATGACGGCCGCGAAGTTGTTGGTGTAGATTCCCATCATGATGGTTGCCCCGGCGGCCCTCCGGCACCACCGGGAGAGAGGGGGATAGAGCCCCCCTCCAGCTTCTTCTTCCTTGGCCTCCTCCCTAGGTGGGAGGAGGGTTTCCCCTCTGGTCCATGGCTGCTATGGCTCCTGGAGGGCAAGAGCCCCTCCAAGATCAGATCTCTCTCTGTTTCTCTCCTGTTTTAGCGACTGTTTTCTGGCCCTTCACGGTTTCTTAAATATCCAGAGATCCGTAACTCCGATTGAGCTGAAATTTTGAGGGGATTTTTACCACGAAAATATATTTCTTGCAGCAAAAGTAGGGCCCCAACCGACCTAAGGGGGAGGCACAAGCTATCAGGGGGCTGCCAACCCCCCTGGTTGCTCCCTATTGGCTTGTGCCTCCCTCGGACACCGTGTTGCATTGATTATTCTTCCCAAAATTCACATCGATTCCAAAAAAATCTCCGTAAATTTTTATCGCGTTTGGACTTCATTTTATATGGAATTTCTATGAAACAAAAAACACACAAAAACAAGAAGTGACACTGGGCATTGGATAAGTAAGTTAGTCCCAAAAATAATATAAAATGTTGCCAAAAGTATATGTAAGTTGTAGAATATTGGCATGAAACTATCAAACATTAGAGATATGATGGAGACGTATCAGCATCCCCAAGCTTAATTCCTGCTCGTCCTCAAGTAGGTAAATAATAAAAAGATAATTTTTGATGTGGAATGCAACCTAACATACTCTTGAACAAATGTCTAATCATGGCATGAATATTACGATACAATTGATTCAAAGCAGTAGTCTATCATTTGACATAAAGACATCAATACTCAGGTTTACTAGCAAACAATCATGTCCTTTCAAAATAACAATGTTAAAGAACGCTATCCCTACAAAATCATATAGCCTGTCAAGCTTGGTCTTCCTAGCATGAATTATAAACCATGAGCACCCCGGTGTCAAACCAAGCAATTGGATCGTATTTTTTAATGCACTTTAGCTTATTATTACTCACGCAATACATGAGCGTGAAGCATGGATATAGAATAAAGGTGGAATAGAATATGGTGGTAGGTTTCAAAGGGGTAAAAACTGGAAGAAAGTATCGGATCGACTAGGCGTATCAACGGGCTATGGAGATGCCCATTGATAGATATCAATGCGAGGAGTAGGGATTGCCATGCAACTGATGCACTGGAGTTATACGTGTATGAAAGCTCAACTGAAGCTAAGTGGGTGTGCATCCAACTTGCTTGCTCACGAAGACCTCGGGCATTTGAGGACGCCCGTCATTGGAATAGAAAAGCCAAGTTTTAAATAATGAAAAATAATTCTCACTAGCATATGAAAATGACATAACATGAGACTCTCTATATGAAGAACAAGGTGCCACTTTGAGACACAAGTGTGGTAAAGGATAGTAGGAAAGTCCATTCTCTCTTTTTCTCTCATTTGTTTATGGTGGGCTCATTTGGCCTCCCCCATTTTTATTTTTATTTTCATTCGGAGTCTCATCCCGACTTGTGGGGGAATCATTGTCTCCATCATCCTTTCCTCATTGAGACAATGCCCTAATAATGATGATCATCACACTTCTATTTACTTACAACTCAACATGAAAAACTGTATGACTCTATATGAATGCCTCTGGCAGTGTACCAGGATGTGCAATGATCTAGCATAGCAAAGATATCAAAAAACAGACAAGCCATGGAAATATCATGCTAGCTATCTTACGATCATGCAAAGCAATATGATAATGAAGGTACAAGTCATATGATGTGACGGTGGAAGTTGCATGGCAATATATCTTGGAATGGCTATGGAAATGCCAAAATAGTTAGGTATGGTGGCTGTTTTGAGGAAGATATAATTAGGCTTATGTGCAACAGGGTGTATCATGCCACGGGGTTTGGATGCACCAGCTAAGGATGCACCGATCCTCGAGGTGAGAATGGGCAATGCACGGTACCAAAGAGGCTAGCAAATATGTGGAGGTGAGAGTGCGTATATCCATGGATTCACATTAGTCTTAAAGAACTCACATACTTATTGCAAGGTTTTATTAGCTCTCTTGAAGCAGAGTACTACTTGCATTCTCCTAGGGATGAGGTTGGGAGGAGTTAACCATCGCGCGCCCTTGATTATAACAGCACAAAGGATTTCAATCGAGGTGTCGGGGAACGACAATCTATGGGTCCGGCAAGGACCCTTTGTGACCAAGAAGGTAGGTCTCCAACACGTAAAGAGCATCACTGATTCCTGTGTACATGGGGGTTTAAACAAGTTCGGGCCGCCGGAGCGTAAAACCCTACATCATGTGTTCTTGTGATTTATGAGCGTTAACAATACAGGGCGCAACAACCCAGGCAAGAGGTGCCTCGGGAGTGCAGCTACGCGTGTAGAATGAACAGGGTGTCGAGCTTTGTAAAGGTAGCCATGGTCCTCCTTTTATAGACAAGGGATTATCACAAGTGGCAAAATGGTCTTTACATCTGGTAAACAGTGGATACTGCTCTCTGCCAGAGTGTCAACAGAGGTGGTAGTAGGAAATACCTAACCCTGACGGACTAGGACAGGGGCATTGAATGCGCTGTGAGGTGTCAAGCTTGCGACGTTTCCCAGCAAGGTTTGCATCTCCTTCTGTGTCGTCCTCCCAGCTACCTTCTATTCTTTTGCCACGCCATGGGACGGGTGTCATCAAAGCTTATGTAAATCCCCCCACGCTGCCACGTGCCCCGACCGGTTCCACCTATCCGCCTGCCCGCTCGCCACTGGTCGATGTAGACAACCAGCCTGGCGATGTGGGGCTATGTCTTGGCAGGCAGAGTCCTTGGCGGGCACGGGCATCCTTGAGCCCCCGTCAAGGCGTCTTGCTAGGGTTACTTGGTCTTTGCTTGTCGTAGTTGGAGGAATGTTTCTGCCCGGCAAAATCTCGCCGGACTGGAGGCTGCGGCATGTGGTGCACAAGTCAGGGTGCTAAGGACCTCGTTTCTTAGTACACGGACAGGAGCCTCCGGGCCTGGGCCACACATGCGTCCATGACGTTTGTTGGGTTAGGCCCAAAAAACAGTGCAGAGGCACACGCGGGCGCAATTCTCTGGGGTTATGATGATTTTTACTGACCTTTCCCACGACGCGCATTGATTGCGGGTCGTGGGAGTGGTGAAGCGGGGCGGACACCCGAGGAGGCGCGCCCAAAAGCCGCACCGTGCTAGACAAGGAGTGATGCTTCCCTCGCGCCATGTGTTCTCGTATGGGGTCGCGTATGTAGAAGGGAAACGGTCGCTCGGTAGCGCACTTGGTAGTGAACAGTCAACTCCCAAGCCCTCCAGGGCTGCTTGAGCGTCTCTGCCTCACCCATCACGTCCCGCGCGACGCGTGTCATGCGCGGGGCCTGGTATTGGCTGAGAGGGGCGGTCGCGGGCGCTAACTGAGGGCCAGTGCGCATCCGGCCCAGGTCACGAAGTGTCGGCCCCTTCCCCTTGCCCAGCTCTATAAAGAGGAGAAGACTGAGGGGAGGTGCGACTCATCCGCGCCCTCCTACTCTCAGTCCTTCGCCCATTGTCTTCTTCTTCCCTCGCCTTCCGCCACCTTCTCCGGCGCGTTCCCCTCGAGATGGCAACGGGCCACGGTCGTGGCGGCGGGTCGGGTGGCGCTGCGAGGGGTGCTCCGCAAAGCCTGATGCGGATCGTGGGCAGGCGGCTCCGTCGGCCCGCAGGCGTCACGGTGGTCGGACGACTCCCCCGAACCGTGGCGGCCCCGGAGGCGCACCTCTCCCTCAACCCCACGTGGGGATCCACGCGGAGGAGGAGGTGCTGGAGTTTGTCGTGGCAGTACCTCGCCGTCCCCGGAGCTAGCTACGCCTCCCCGACCCGTTTTCTCGGGCCATTGAAGGCAGCCCACCTCAGGGGTTATGGCTACGGGCGGACGGCTGTTGCAACGGCCGCGCCTGGGTGGCCGTCGACTTCTCCGCCGGTATTGCCATGTTCCTGACGCTGGAGTGGAACTCATTTTCCCACTCCCGTGGCCTAGGCAATGTGTATCTCCTCCATTTAAAGTTTGACGGCGCCTCCACCCTCTTCGTGAAGATCTTCGGGGCGTCCAACGTCTGCTTGGAGTGCTGCGCGGATAGCTCAAGTGGCAGCGACTACGACTCCTCTAGCGACAGCGACGACAATGGCAGCACCTTCGGCATGGTGTCGCATGGCGTCATAGCTAGGGTTTTAAGGATCCGTGAACGAGGCTCTATCCACGAGACCTCGTTTTCGGATCAACTGCCACATCGTAGTGGCAGATCTCCTATCGGAGGACAACGGGGTCGTTAGAGGAAGTCGTACGCCGTCCTGACCCCATCGCCGCCGTCGCCGAGCTTGGCGTCCATCCCTTCGGAGGCTGGCGGGGACGTTATAGGAAGTCGTACTCCGTCCCATCCCCATCGTCGCCTTCGCCGAGCTTGGCGTCCTTCTTTTGTAAAAGTCGAGCTCGGCGTCCTCCTTTTGTAAAAGTCCAGCTCGACGTTCTCCTTTTGTATTTAAATTGCACCCAATGTAACCTTGTGATGAGACGAAGGGAAAAGATTGGGCACTCTAAAAAATGGCAACGAGCTCGCTCATGTGCCTTATAAATATCCGCTTTTCTGTCGCGAAAGAGTCTCGCGTTCGTGTGTTTTTCGGGTTGCTTCGCTCACCAAGGGCACTTGCCGATGCGTACGTTCTCCCTTCGGGCGCTTCTAAGGATAAATCCTGAGCACCCTAATAGAGACGTTGCTTCCGGCAAGGCTGCCCTGCCATCCCCGCCGCGGCAACCTTAAGTGTTAGGCATGCTTCCAGCACCTAAGTGCGCAACGAATCTGACAACGACCCTTAGCGTTCAAGCTTTCCCGCACGAACAGGAAAAAGTTCAAAAAAATTCTTGAAGGGGTTGTGCAACTTAGCTTTTTCCCGTCGCATCCCTTGCATTCGAACGCTTCCGTAGGTGCCTGCCCCATTACTCCCCCCGGGAAGACTTGCACGCGGGGTTCCTTCTCCTTTTGAGAAAAAGAAAGAAGAGAAAATAGAGTAGGGAAGGAACCTAGGTGGCCCAACAGTCCCCTTACGCAACATGTTATGAAACATACACAAAATAAATATGTACTTTGACAAAAGGTTGCGGAATACTTAGCTCTTATTAACTACGCACAGGGTCATCGTCTGGCTTTGTACAAAGGATTACATGCCCTTCCGACATAATGATACGTCTCTGTCGTATCTATAATTTTTGATTGTTTCATGCCAATCTTATACAACTTTCACATATTGTTGGCAAAATTTTATATGATTTATTGGACTAACATGTTGATCCAGTGCCCAGTGCCAGTTCCTGTTTGTTGCATGTTTTTTGTTTCGCAGAATATCCATATCAAACGAAGTCCAAACGCGATAAAAATTTACAGAGATTGTTTTTGGAATATTTGTGAATTTTGAGAAGTGGAATCAACACAGACGGAGGCCCACAGCCCCCACAAGACACCAAGGCACGGCTAGGGGGCCCAGGTGCGCCCTAGCAAGTCAAACGAGCAAAGGAGTAAACTAGTAACAAGCAAAGATAAATATTTTTGATTTTTATGAAACAAACTAAATATAACATCAAATAAAAAGATAAACTAGTGAATGATAATTTGTGTGAAGTTACTTGATAGTTGGTGATGATATTCCTCGGCAACGGCGCCAGAAATCCTTCCTGATACTTGTGATCTGCGTTGGGTTTCCGTGAAGAGGAACGGGCAATTGCAGCACAAAGTGGTTAAGTATTTCCCTTAGTTATGAAACCAAGGTTTATCGAACCAATAGGAATATCAATCCTCAACCGTCTTCAGCGGTTGCACACAAAAGAACAAACAACTTGCACCCAACGAGGGCAAGAGGATTGTCAATCCCCTTGATCTCGTTATTTGCAAGCAAACGAGTTGTGTAGATAATTGTAAATAAAATAAAAGATAAATAAAGGCAGCAATGTAATAATAGCTTTATGAATTTATAAGTGAATAGACACGGGGGCTATAGTTTTCCCTAGCGGCATCTCTCATGTAGGCAACCAACATACGGTGGGTAACAAATTACTGTTGGGCAATTGATAGAAAGACGGATAGTTATGCGATTTTCACGGCAATGATCATGTGTATATAGGCATCACGTCCATAAACAAATAGTCAGACTCCTGCCTACACCTATTACTATTACTCCACTCATTGACCGCTATCCAGCATGCATCTAGAGTATTAAGTAAAACAGAGTAATGCATGGAGAACGATGACATGATGTAGACAAAGTAAACTCAAACAATATGAATAAACCCCATCGTGTTATCCTTAGTAGAAACGACACAAATATGTGTCTTGTCCCTTTCTATCATTGGGATAAAGAGCACCGCCAGATTGAACCTACCACAACGCACCTATCCCACTGAAGATAGATCAATCTACTTGGCCAAAGCACATCAATAGATCGGAGAGAATTACGAAGCTATAATGATCGAACAAATAAGAATCTTAATATTCAGAGGTGACTCAAATACTTTTCATGAATAATCTGAACATAAACCCACAATTCATCGGATCCCAACAAACACACCGCACAATAGGATTACATCGGATAGATCAAAGCGAAGATGCGATGATCATTGTATTGAAGATCAAGAGAGAGAGAGATTGTCATCTAGGTACTAGCTGTGGACCCGTAGGTCTGTGGTGAACTACTCACACATCATCATGAGGGCAGCAAGGTTGATGAAGAGGCCCTCCGTGATCGATCCCCCCTCCGACAGGGTGCCGGAACGGAGCTCCAGAGGGCCTCGCAACGAAACACAGACTTGCGGCAGCTTAAAAAGGGTTTCGGGGCTGCCTCTAGGGTTTTTACGATATATGAGAATTTATAGGCCAGAGAACGAGGTCGGGGGAGCTGCCAGGGGCCCACAAGCCATCAAGGCGTGCCCCCCCCCCAGGGCGCGCCCTATTCGCTTGTCCGGCCCTGGTGTAGCCCCCAGCCTTCTTTCGAAGCTCCCAGGTCTTCTTTTCTCCGAGGCAATTGGACTTCATTTGGTACTGTAAACCTAAGTAAAAACATGCAGAAAACAGCTACTGGCATTGGGCACTGGGTCAATAGGGTAGTGCTCAAAAATATTATAAATTGGTAAATAAAGACCCAAATAGTATCCTAGAATGATAATATATCAGCATGGAACAATCAAAAATTATAGATACGTTGGAGACGTATCAGACACACCCTTGACGCACAAGCGGCTCGCGCTAGGAAAATTAGGGCTCATCGAGAGGGGAACATGGGGGAAGAAAACCTGAGGGGTGCTCTTTAGACTTAGCTACTTTGAGGTGTACGGCTTAGGGTGAATTTTCCTCCGAAGATGGCTCATGAGGCTCGGTCCCTCATGAAGCCCCCTTTGCTGCAAGGCGCCCTCACGAGGCCCCGCTAGAGTAGGGCTCCCGAGGCCTCCTCGGTCTTATACCATGAAAAGATAGCCGAGTAGCGCCGCGGGGCACGCTTAGGGGGTCGCCTGTGGCCATGACGCGAGGAGACGAAGGCACCAAGGACCAGTGAGGTGACGTGCACGGGAGCAGGCCCGCGAGACACAGATTTGTCACTTGAGTTTTGCAGTGCTGCAGGGACGGACCCGAGCACAGACACCATGCCCAGGAAGCAAAGGCACCAAGGAACTAGTGACGTGACGTGCACGAGAGCAGGCCCGCGAGACAGAGCTCGGTCCCTTTGGTTTTGCAGTGCTGCGGGGACAGACCCGACCACAGACACCGTGCCCAGCCCCCGCTCGCGTGATAGACACGGGGGACACCATGAGGGTACGCCCCTCCTGAGGCACGCTTAGCTGCGAGGACGCAGGAATTATCTTGGAGAAAAACAGCTTTACTGATGCATGAAACAAGTTCATTACACAACATAAAGGTACATGCTGCCATCTATCTATTTATATTAAAAAGTGCTTGATGGGATCATTAGTGTAATGATAATTAGCTTAGATAATCCCAGAATAATTAGAAAGATCTGACCTTTAATTCGGTGTATGTATTTTCCAGGCAATATACAACCGTTTGACGATCATAAACTAGGTGGGACCATCCCGTGAGATGTTGACTTGACGACTTCATGTTCAATTTCACAATCCCAACAGTATATCCCGAAAATCACATACAAGTTGGGCCATCCCACTCGTACATGTTAGCCATCAATGATATCATCCCAAAAAAGAGAAACAGAAAAAACTGGCACGTGCAGGTATAATATCGCCAAACAAACCAAACTGGTCATCCCACGCGTACATGTTGGCCAGCGATGAGACTATCCAAAAAAATGGCACGTGCAGGTACAATATCACCAAACAAACCAAACTATCAATACAGAGTTCCCCCTCAAAAAAAGGTGCATAGATCCAATCTCTCCAAACATAATATCTCTCCAGACGGCATCCAAAAAATCTCTCTTTCCATAGTGCAAACATGATAAACTCAGCCATCCCTACAATCCTTTCTCCATGCAATGCTTGCTTCCACGACCTCAGAGGTTCATCATCCTCTAGATTTGAGGGTACAAATTCTACATCATCTTCCGTCGAACAACACTTCGAGGTCAACTTCCTCCAACCATTGGTACTCCAAAATTGTGTTCCTTCAGTGCCCGCTTCATCGACCACTTTAAGTAAGTACCATCTGCACGGAATTATACGTCAGACCTATTAATTGACCACTTCAAGTAAGTACCATCTGCAGGAAATTATAAATCATACCTATTAATTGATCAATAATAGTTCAATTATGCAGTGCTCATCTAAAAGAATTTGACATGTTACCTCAGAAGGTTGATTATGTAGAGTTCTATAGATCTGTTTTACTCATCTAGAGGAGGCTGATGCCATGGATGTTGCATCCAGTGTATTTATGTTAAGATAATATACTATAAAGGTCAAGATTTATATTACAACTATAAAAAAAATGGGATTGCTTGACGCGATAAAAGAAAGATAGATGATTTTCATATTATAGATTAGACCTATTAATGGATCAATAATATTTCAATTATGCTATAGGTTAGTGCTAATCTAAAAACATTCAACATGTTACCTCACAAGTTCCATATGTACAAAACGAAAAAGCTTTGCAGGGTATTCTACATTAAGTAATGCAATTCTATAGGCATGGGTTCCCATCTTAATGGTTGCACGTTCATACTTTTCCTCATCTAGAGAAAGTTGATGCAATGGATGTTGGTTCCAGTGTATTCATGTTAACATAATATACTCTAGAAGACTAGAACCATACTACGGCTATAACAGAAACAAATGGGATTGCTTGCTGCAATATAGAGAAACATTTCCAGTTTAAAAATTCTTCAATTTTCGTATTTGACCAACCTCAAATTCAATAGTGCGTTCCTTTCCTAATGCCACCAGCTCCATCTGAAACAAAAATTCAGACCAACTGTTAATAAAATTGTATTTATTCATCCACTATGATTTCATATATCTATTCTAGTTTAAAAAATCTGCAGTTTTGTTTGTTGTCACCTAATCACTATTTTATTTATAAAGCTTGCGTGTCACTACATTACTTACTTAACTAATAAACACTCTGTTCTCATATTTTTAGGGCCTCAAAGAATATGGCACCTACGCCGTTGAATGCATCAAGTACACAAAATGAGACATGGACAGTCAAAGTAAAAGTTTTAAGACTTTGGAACACAATTATAAATTATCGACTAATGAACTCATTAGCACTGATATGAATTTATTAGATAAAAGGTACAAGTATTACATACATAATGTCTCTTCATTTTTCCTTTTCCAAAATGTCTCTTTAGTTTTCCTTTTCCAAACTTTTTAAGATAAATACAAAAGTTCCACTGTGTTTTGAATTGTGGTATTTTATGTAGATCCAAAAACTCTACCATTCAAGATACTAATAATGAGGTATATTTCATATTTTTTTCATTTGGGAGTACATGACCTGGCAGTCTGGTAGTACTGTGCATCAGATGTACCTTTCATATCAATGATTTTATATTTTGCTAGAATACTTTTCATATACATCATTATATAATTTTCACTATGATGGATTATTATCACATTCAAAATCACACAACAGAAAAGAAGAAGAAGAGAAGTAAAAAGGATGCAAAAGAGCAAAGACTGAGCAATAGCCATAGAAAAGATATCTGAAAAGACAACCACAACAAGGGATGTAAAAATGTTGGGACCAAGGTTGCTTCTGCTAAGCTCAAAAAAATTGATGCAGAATTATATCGGAATGCATTTTACCTTCTATGTCTATTAATAATATGCTCTACTATGAACATTTAATGTGTTGTTAAACTACTTCATACTATTTTACCGGTACAAAAGGAAGAAAGTGGCACCAATGATGATGTCACCAATGAAGATATCAGTAATGAGGTACTCTCATATAAAATGAAAAGGATCTAATTTTCAATATATTAATACCAAAATTGACATATAGTTTCTATCTTACAGGTACAAGAGGAAGGAAATGACTTAGATGTTAATTCACCATTAAAGATATCAATAATGAGGTAATATCAAATCGAAGCAAAAACATTTAATTATACAAAATATAATAGTTCCAAGATAAAAAAAATTGTTTCTATCTTACCAAGGAAGAGGGCAACAGTAACGCAATCAGCAGTCCAAAACTCCAAATGTTGATAGTACCAGAAAAAAGTAGAAGAATGAACAAGGTAAATATTTCGATGGTGTACAAGCTTAATATTTACCATGCATTTACAGGAATTCACAAATGTTTTAATAACAACATTGTTTTTACATTTATGTAGACAGACAACAATAGTCACGCTGACAAGAACCGTGTCATCACAAGTAACTATGATGGAGAATGGAATGCAAAACTAGAAGAAAAACAAAGAAGGAAAGGACCAATTGCATTAAGAAGATGAAAAAATCATCTCAAGACAATAATATGGAGCCAACCTTGCATGATAGACCAAAGAGGATTAGGAGGGAACCAGAGAGATGCATGGGCTAGGCATTACGCAGTAGCAAGTGCTTACATACGTCCAATAGCTGCAAGAACATACTATACACACTATATATACTTGGTAGTAGTTTGCATTGATATAAAATTATGTTTATTTTATGCTCTACGAGAGCATGTATTGAAGTTATCATGTGTACTCAGACATATACTTAAATTATTTTGAGCTACACTCGCTTGTGTCGTCTTTAAAATCTGCCTCATTCAACACTTACAGAGCCCTTAAAGAAATAAACACTATTTGAAGAAAATTAAAGGAAGCATACCCAACTATAGATGTAGATCCATAGCACGATTCATGATTGGAACGCATAAACATTCCCATAAAACACCTCCTTAAGATTGACATGTGCCTCTCTTACACTTGATGTCACAAATATGCCACCACCTTTCCAAATCAAACAAGAAAGTATATAATTTGAAATATAAACATGAGAATAAATTAAATTACTGTAAAACAGACTAAAGAAAAACTTTTGGCAATTACTGTTATAATTCTAGATGGACTTATAGACCACTTAAAAATAATCCCATGTTTTTCCAGGATTTGAAAGAAAAATGATGAAATATTTACCACTAATAGGCATTTCATAATTAACATTATATTCATTGAACTGCACAACCACAGGAAAAGGATAAGAAAAAGGAGGAAATTACAGAGTCGGAAAAGGAAAATTAGGGACCTGCAAGTCAAACTTTGAAGAATGTCACCGCTGTGGACGATGAGGATGATGTGCCGAGCTACCTCCAGCGGAAATACAGACGATGCCTATCTCTTGCGCGCTTGTGAAAGAAAACGTAGCCAGCAACCTCATACTAAAGCTAGATCCAAGACGGCTACAGGTCTGCGGCAGATGAAATCAGTGAACAAACCAACGGCACGGACCACACCACCGCCCTTGGCAAGCCTACGAGGATAGAAACCAGCCGCCGTCCATGGTCAATATGTGCCAGAACCAGCTGCGGTGGTGGCTCCAGGCGAGGAAGATGAACCTCAATGTAGCAAATCAAGAATCGAAGCTGATGGGAGCTATCCAGCAGTAGTGATTTTTGGGTGAGAAGAAAGATTTAGGAAAAGAGAAAGGGGATCGGGGAGATGAACAAATTCACTGTGTGAGAACATGACAGAAATGGAGAAGTCAAGAAGACTACACAATGGGAAAGGGGATCGGGGGAGATGAACAAATTCACTGTGTAAGAACATGACAGAAATGGAGAAGTCAAGAAGACTACACAATGGGAAAGTGAAGATTAATAATGGTGGGACCCATCAGACTAATGACGTTCTGTGCATCCACCTTGCTACAGTGAGGGCACGTGTGTATGTTAAGACAAAATATGTCAAGTTCCTTTGCTACTAAGAAAAACGGATTGGTCTGATAGCCAAAATATATCATGGGTGGCTTATATATTAGACGGATTGGTACTGTTGTGCACGTCTATTGAAACAAATACCTACCAACAAACTTTTTATGGTTCCCGCAAGAAAAAATAAAGTTTTTATGGACATCTATCATTCATAAAAAAACTAAATAAATATCAGAAAAGAAATGTCAATTTTGCGTACTGTTAGCAAATTTACTTATGACACGAAAACAATGAGAACTCCATCTGTTAAATATTAGTTGTTGCTGATTCAATGAACCTTACATGAAGAAATTATACTGACATATTGCCTTTGAGCACAACCTTGGATAAAAAATAATTACATATATAATTTAATATGATTTTTTAAAATTGATATTCCTATTATTTTATGTATTATAAAATGTATACTATTATAAGTTAGTAGTCAAAATAATAGTTAACTTTAAACATAAGAATTATCAAGAGTATGATTTTCCATTTATATATTAACTGCTTCACAAGACATAGCCCGTCGATTAAATTTCTATTTATACAAAACAACTAAGGAATATGATAAAAAATGTTAGCAAAAGTGTACAAATAAAATTTGAAGAATACAATCGATCATAAAACTATAGTGTACAAATATGAATTGACTAATACAGTCGATCATAAAATTACAGTTAGTACGTCATGCATAATTAGCATGTAAAGGATCAACGGACAACATATATATTTATATATCAGTAAAACACCAAACATACCCAAAAAGAGTTGTTGTAATTGTAGTACTCGCAAATGCCTTCACATTTGGATTCAACTTTGCTATGGACAAATAAAATAATAAATTTTGAAAATTTAACTTCATAAAATCCTAGCCCGCGCATCGAGCGGGCCACTTTGCTAGTTCTTGAAATAGACCAGCTTGAGGTTGCGGCCGGTAGGTGCCCCTCAGGAATGACAGAGAATGTTGCCGTGACGGACACGAGACGGCCTAATGTTGGTCGCGCTGAAAAGCGCACTCATTGTCAAAATCCAGCAGCGCGGAGCATGGGGCTTTCACGAGAGTGGGAAGGGACTCTCACGTGTCGTGGCCAGCGTGGGTAGAGAGAGCCCCGGAGCGTGTACAACTCTGTCTCGCTCGTATCCGTGAAAACAGACAGAACTTACGGTGATGGTGGGCGTTCCACGTGTTTGGCACCGGAACACCCACCACCATCATTTGCGGTGCCGCACGGGGCTGGAGATTGGCCGAGGACCACTTCAGCATGCCTTGCGGTGCAGGACTCCAGACTCATGCGCATTAGCCTCTCGAAGGTGGTTGCAGCCCCCTTTAAGTCGAAAGGCATGCACATGAGCGGAGATGGAGAGAAGGGCCTCGCGAGGCGAGCCTGGTTGATGGAGATGTAGTCGACACACATGCGCCACTCGGAGACGGGGGTGGGGTCGACGGTCAGCTTGAAGGGGGCTACCCCGCGAAGGAGGCCTCATGAAGTGCTTGCGCCCGCCAAGTTGCCTCGTGAAGCGCTTGCGCCCGCCAAGTTACCTCGGTAGGGATTTGCCTCGCGCAAGGGGTCCTGCCCCTTGTGAGGCAACTCTCTTGGGACAGGAAAGAGGGGGTTCAACCCTCTTGGGCCGGCCCAGCATCGCCTCCTGGCTCGGCCGGTAGATGGGCTATGGTACGCCTGGTCCCACTGGGCCGACAGTTTCCTTTTCTATTTTCCCTCTATTCATAATTTAGTTAGGGCAAAAACTTAACAGCAAAAACCCTGAGATTTATTCTGGGGTATAAGTATAATATTGCTCAGCCCCACAATAAGTTTCAGCATTTTTGGAGCAACTAGAATATTTATAGCCATTTAAGTGTCATTTTCAGTTGCGTTTTTGGTTTATTTAAAATGTCAAATGGCTTGGTTAAATGTGCAACACCTCTGGTATGTTGTTTCCAACATTAATCATAGATGAAGAACATTTTTTAAGGGCATTTTGGATTCATTGAAAAAATTAATTATTGGAGTTTGTTTATCCAATGAAGTGCTCGGGTTTGTCAATCCCCATTTCAAGTTTAGCCAAAATTTAGACATGATGCAACACCCAAGCTAGCACAAAGCAAGAGGAAACTAGGGATATTACAGGATGGGACATTAGTAGCATGAACATGGCTGATGCCATGGGTAGCTGATATCTCCTTTTAATCCGGTATTGGAACAAGAAAGGGTATCCCGCACCTATTTCCCCAGATGTGACCCTCGGTATCGAACCCACGAGAGGAAGACTCCCTTGAAGCAATGGTCTCTAGCAAGCTTATGTTAAAGTCTCAATCCAGCTTTTGACCGGATCAGCAAGCAAATTGTGATTCAAACAATTATAATAAAAATAGGTACAGGGGCGAGGTCTTAATGCTTACAACCATGTATTGGTGTTGGGATCAAAAATGATATTAGTTTATGCTCGGGAAGTCACCCATCAAGAGGTGATTGCTTCATATTGGAGTGGTGGATGTGTCCAAATAACATCTTGACCGTCTCAAGTCCTGCATCAAGAATTAGTTGTCCTGCCGAAGGCCCTATCCGTCTCACGGGGATTCCCCGATAATTAAAATAATAATATCAGACAAAAGCATTGGGTGTTTAATGACAACACCTCATGAATCCCCAAGGTTGAGAAACTCTTTCTCTAGTAAAATCCTCATGCCCGACTGAGAAACTCTTTCTCTAGGAAAACCCCATTTAGAGCAACAAACACTTTGTCCTCTTCCAGGTTATAGAAGCTATATCCCAAGGTTTCACTCAAATATCCCACGAATATGCATCTATGCGACTTGGGTGTAAGCTTGTTTGACATGAGTTGCTTGAAAAACGCTTCACAACCCCAAATCTTTAGAAAAGACAAAGTGGGACTCTTCTTGGTCCACGTCTCATGTGGTGTCTTGTCTACAGATTTGATGGTACCCTGTTTAGTGTGAAAGTTATTGTTTCTAGAGTGTATCCCCAGAATGACAAGGGTTAATCCGATTTGTTCATCATTGATCGGACCATGTCTAACAAGGTATGATTTCTCCGTTCTGACACGCCATTTCTATGTGGCGTACCCAAAGGTGTGAGTTGAGGTACTATACCTCGGCTTTTTAGATGATCATCAAACTCCTGGCTCATGTACTTACCTCCATGGTCTAATCGCAGAAGCTTTATAGTCTTGCCAAGCTGATTTACAACCTCGTCCTGAAACTCTTTGAACTTTTGAAAAGTTTTCAACTTGTTCCTTATCAAATAGATATATCCATATCTACTCAAGTCATCGGTAAAAGTCACAAAGTACAAAATTTGTAGAGTTACAGAAGTATAGGTTCTCTACAGATCTTTACAGACTGTTCTGCTTTAAACTAATTATGTTTTTGCTTGCATAGTTTGCTTGTTTTCATGATGCTATGGATTGTATCTGGGGGTATAAGACATGGAGAAGTTAGAATACAGTACCTTATGCAATAATAATAAAAGAATCAATTTATAACAGTACCTAAAGTATTTGATATGTTTTCTATACTAACGGATCTCGGGAAGGTTTTGTTGAGTTTTGTGTGCTGAAGTTTTCATGTTTTGGGTGCTATCACGATAGATGAAGGAATAAGGAGCGGCAAGAGCCAAAGCTTGGGGATGCCCCAGGAACCCCAAGGTAATATTCAAGGAAGACTCAAGCGTCTAAGCTTGGGGATGCACCGGAAGGCATCCCCTCTTTCGTCTCCATCCATCGGTATGTCACTTGGAGCTATATTTTTATTCATCACATAACATGAGTTTTGCTTGGAGCGTCGTTTGCTTTAGTTTTCTGTTTGTTTTTGCTTTTCCACAATCATTGTTTGCTCGACACACCCACTTGAGAGAGACACAAGATCACCATGATTTGTTAGAATACTCTTTGTGCTTCACTTATATCTTTTGAGCTTCGTAGTTGCTCTAGTACTTCACTTATATATTTTAGAGCACGGTGGCGTATAGATTTTATAGAAATAATTGCACTCTCGTTCTTCACTTATATTTGTTTGAGAGTTAATAAATAGTGATGGTAATTTGCATGGGTTATAAGACTAGTCCAAAAATAATAGGTATACAATGTGTGTATAATTGAAACCACATGTAGCACATAAAAGAGAAATTGTGGGTTAATGATATTGATGTGGTAATATGAAACGGCATGAGTGCATGATCATTGGTTAGTAGAAGTATCATGAATTAGAGGGTGTTAACTTGATGTTCATCTAAATATTTTTTATAGCATGGTGATGATGTGTGAGTATACTTATTCCTCGTTGAAATCCTAGTGCTCTTTAAGTTGGTGGCGCGTGATGGTTAACTCCTCCCAACCTCCTCCCTAGGGGCATGTGAGTAGTACTTTGCTTCAAGAGAGCTAATAAAATCTTGCAATAAGTATGTGAGTTCTTTATGACTAATGTGAATCCATGGATGTACGCACTCTCACCTTCTCATATTTTCTAGCCTCTTCGGTACCGTGCATTGCCGATTCTCACCTCAAGGATCGGTGCAACCTTTGCCGGTTCATCCAAACCCCGTGACATGATACGCTCAGTTGCACATAAGACTTAGTATATCTTCTTCAAAACTGCCACCATACCTACCTATTATGGCATTTCCATAGCCATTCCGAGATATATTGCCATGCAACTTTCATCGTTGCATCATATGACTAGCACTTTCATTGTCATATTGCTTTGCATGATCATATAAGATGACATAGTATTTGTGGCAAAGCCAGTGTTCATTATTTTTATACATGTTACACTTCATCATTGCACATCCTGGTACACTGCCAGAGGCATTCATATAGAGTCATATTATAGTTTTTCATGTTGACTTGTAAGTAAATAACATTGTGATGATCATAATTATTAGGGCACTGTCTCAGTGAGGAAAGGATGATGGAGACAATGATTCCCCCACAAGTCGGGATGAGACTCCGGACGAAAAATAAAAGAAAAAGAACATGCTATAGTGATGGATCATAGATCGTTACCACTAGACGCGCAGTGTCGTGCAGCGGAAGTAGAGTTGGGGCAGCGTGTCCGTGATGTCCGTCTCCTCCTCGCATGATCTCCCTCGAACAATCGTTCACCGGATCCCACGTATAGGTTCGTCGGAGCGGCGCAAGTGCACCGTCTCTAACGGTATCCGCGCGTGCAGGAGGAACACCGTGCAAAGCCCTAATGATGGCGCCGAAGCGATCAACTGAATAAGTGTGTCACACCTCCACTATATATAGCGATCCGTCGCGGCCTCGACTCTTGGGCCTCGCAGGGATCCTAAAGCCCACGTGTTCCTTCCCTTAAGCATGCGACCCCTTAGGTTCTCGTTCACTTGGTCACAAGTCAGATCACATCCGGCACGACTAGTCGGTAGCGGCCTCTAAAAAAGCGTGCCGACTCCAAGTGTCTGATGAAGCTGGTTAGGCGAACCTATACTTCATACTTATGTTCCCTTTGCCACACGATATATGTTGTCGTGCTCAAGGCGACATGGTGTCACACCCTGTGTTTTGCCTCATGACTAAGTTAGCATGACTCAAAAACTAGGGCCAATTAAAACTTTTTCTGTGCTTGTGGTGTTTGACTTGAGTGTTGATTGCTTGTTTGCTTGTTGGTGCTCTATATTCATAAAATCCCTCCTACTCTCAAAACTCATCTCCTTGCTCCAAATCTTTGCCCAATGATCATGCCATGTGTATAGGACATAAAACTATTTTTATAAAATATTATTTTGGCCAAAATGGATTTATTCAAATTAGGTTTTCCAAAACCCCTGAATTGAGGTTTGTACTACAAGTCCTCAAATTGGGTGGATTGTTTTGCCACAAAGACTTTATTTGGAACCTACTATATATATATAACTCCCCAAAACCACAAAATATTAATTTTAAAGATTATTTTCCTATTTTATTTAAAGGCTTTTTCTTAAGGCCAGAAATGGTCTTTTATAGGGAAAAATTATTTTTATGCTTTCAAAATATTTGAGAAAATTTAGGAAAACTCAGTGGACATATATTGTCCATATATAAGAGTTTGAACACATGGTCATGTTCAAAATATTGGACAAAACCCTTCAAAACCATTTCTGCCTATTTCAAGCATTTGAAATATTTCTATAAGAAATATTCTCAAATAAATCCAGGAAAATTCTGGCATGTCACATATGACATATGTGATCATCTTGCCAAGTTTCATGTCAATCCCAATTGATTTGGTTCACCAAAATATCCCAAAACCCTCTCTGTCCAGAATCAAATTTGAACAACTTTACATTGTGAAGTTTCCCCTATTGATCTCAAACTTTGTAGTCAAACTCTAATACCAAAATAATGCCACCACACCAAGTGGTGAATCAAGGAGATTAGCCTAGCATGACTGGATCTACAGAAACCTGATTCTGTTGATTTCTAGGGTTTACCAAGTTTTTGTTATCAACTTTCTTCAAATGAGATCAAAATTGGTGATCAAGCCTAATTCCAACCCCTCATCTCTTCCTGTTAAGTTTCATCTCCAGAAGAGGAGCTTAGCTAGCCCAAACACTGATCAAACACCTTCTGGTGCATTATTGGGATCAATAATTGAAGCACCCCAGGTGATCTCCTTCAGCCCATATTTTTACCACAGCACCAACATCTCCTCTTCTACCTCCAGTAAGTCTTCCTTGCCCTGTATCAATTATTGTGGGGGGAGGGGGTAACACCTCAAGATTCCCTCCTTTGGACATCATTGGCATGCACTTCTCCCTCTCTCCCATTATTCTGATCATGCAACTGCCCCCAAGCTCTTCCACGGTTTCATTTGCATGATATTGCATCAATCCAAACCCATATAGGCCTTACTCATATGGAAAATATGAGCAGTACCTCTAAAACTAGATTTTGCAAGAATTGTAGCCTTGAACTACAAGTACCCTGTAAACTCATCTTCCTGAGCTTAAAATTGGTGGGCACAGAGTCCTTCCATACCTAGGGCCACTAGACAAAGTTTTTTCCCATATACCTTACAGTAAAAACCCTCACCTGGCCCCCAAGATCGCCGCAGCAAACTTACCCCCTGTGAAAACCCCATCTACCCAGCTTCATCGACCTTGAAATTTTGCCAGAGCACCCAAGCACGCATGCCTCACGCGTTAGGCAACTTTAGCCGACCAAAATAATGCCCTGGACACAAAGTGGTACGGTGACCATGCCACTGACCTGCAAAAGTGGTGCTCCGCCACTTAAGCTCGTCCTGCAGCATGCATCCGGCTTCGGCAAAGCACCCCAGCGCGCCTTCGATCCCCTCTCAGTCTCCCATGCCCATCCCCGACGCCATGATGCCTCCAAGACATCTCTGCTACGCATGCTCGTCGTGCCCAGAGCATCAGAGGCGGATCCGAGTCTCCCCCTCTCTCCCCTCTTGCATATACCCCTCCTCGAGCCCCCCTGCAGTGCCCATTTGCTCTCTCTCACTCCCACAAAGCTCCTGGACCGAGCTATCGGAGCTCCCGTGCCCTCCTCCTTCTCCCATGAACGCTATGGCGCCGCCTCGGCCTCCGGCGAATTCGTGCTGCCCCGCCTCTCTCCTCTCCTCCGGACGGCATCCTAGCACCCTAGCGCCACCAAACCCCCCCCTCCGCGCTCCTTTCCTCGTTCCGGTGGCCGGAGCACCGCCCCCCACGGTCACCGTCGTCGGCCTCCGCCACAACCGAGGCCCACTCCTTCCGGCGCTCCCCGGCCAAGGATAAGCCCCCTGGTGGATGCGTCCCTCCGTTCTGAGCACGCCGGTGGCCGGAGCATCGCCGGAGGTGGCCGGAGCCACCGGGGCGAGCACCGGCGTCGCTCGGTCACGCCTCCTCTGCCTCTCCCCGCTCGAGCAGGAGGTGGAAGGCGGACCCGACAGGTGGGCCCCGCCTGTCGGCGAGCCAGAGGCCGGGCCCCTGTTTAAGTGGAGATGCCCTCCGCGGGCTGCGCCTCTCTACACAGGAGGCGTACTTCTGTGGAGTACGCCTTTGACATCGCCCCGGCCCCCGCACGGCTGTGGCTGCTGGGCCGGCCCAGTGCTATCTCGCGCCCAGTGCGCGGTTTAGCTATTTTTGGTAATTTCTTTTATTTGCCTTTTTCTTTTTTTACAAAGGCAAATAATTCATAGAATATTAATTTCAGCTTCAAATTTGGTGATTCAAGATCCTACAGATTCCTAAAATCATGTGCTCTCCAAATATGTGCACTGCACATTTTTCCAGAAAACTTTTCTGTTATGTTCAAATTCAAATTTGAATTTGGACCATGTGGAACCCCACTTTGCAAATTCCTAGAGAATTCATATAAACTCCAAATGGAGTGATTCAAATTTCTAGAGACACTAAAAGTCATGCCCTATTTTTCTAGCCATGGATTAACATTTTTGCCATGTCTTATATCTGATGTACCTATTAAATAGCTCCTTTTTCCATTATTCCATCTTCGGAAAATCATAGGAAATTCTTCCAAACTCCAAACCCAGTGAAACCAATTCCTAAATGTTTCTAAAATCATGCCCTATTTGTTGAGACCATCTAATCCTTTTTACAGAAATATTTTCTGTGGACATCTTATAGGATCATCATTTCCTTCATTTCCACTATTCAAAACTCCCCCTTGACCCACATCCAATGAAACCTCCTTGGTTATTTTTCTTATGACCAAAGATGTCCGAGAAAAATAAAACTCCTATTTATAGAGCACTCTTATTTCTCTACTTGTTGAGTTGCTTATTGCGGTTGTTTCCGGCGATAGTTGACGAAGTAGACGAAGTGCTCGAAGTTGGACGAGAAGTGTGTGAAGACCTCGAAGACTTTGCTGAGCCAGGCAAGCAGCCCTTTGACCATGACTATGAAACCCTTTTTATTGCATGGCATGTAGCACTTTATTTCGTGATGTTGATCATATGATGTGGTGACCACTTCGGTGGGATGCCTCCGATACTTTTACCGTTGGTACTTGCGTCGTGCATGACCCTACCTCATTATGAGGGTTGTGCGAGTGGGAGTAGATAGGATGCTTAGTAGATGCTACGCAAATGGGATAGGGATATGCATGGTGATGGACACAAAAGTGTTTTCAAATACTTTCGAAAACCCCCGTCGGGTGCCACTAATGCCTGAGGGAGATGAAGTTGAGATAGGTAACCACTTGATAAAGAAGTGGTGTACCGGAGCAAATTGTGTATTTGTGTGTTTTTGAAAACGGAGAGATTTAAGATTTGCTGACCACCCCAACCTTACATGCACAGCCACGATACCCCTTATGGGACGGGGCTTTGTTGATTAATTTGGTGGGTACTAGCATAGAGCCCGCATTACTAGTGGCGGGAGTGACGTGGTCACTCTCGATACGGGGTCATGCCGGTAAGGACAATCATGTGTTGTCTTCACAGGCACCGGGCACACCGTTGCGTGCCCTCATGGATGATACGTGTGATGTATATCATGAGGGATGGCACCAACGAGTGGACTCTCTGTTTAGTATCGCTAGGGGAAAGGCAATGTTCGGGTACTTACCTCGGGTATGAACAATATCGCGAGTCGTGACTTGACACGGAAGTTTCCCGAGTCTTGTGGGTAAAGTGTGCAACCTCTGTAGAGTGTGAAACTATTCGAATAGCCGTGTCCACGGTCATGGACAGTTGTTGGTCCTGCTTAAACTACGTCCGATGTTTTCATAAACTTGGTGTGAGTGTGTGGTTAACAAAGATGGAATACTCGAGACAAGTCGGATGACTTGACATGATTATTGAACATGAGATGTTCATACCTTCATAATATTGATATCGGTAACCTGTTTGTGCGGATACTTCTATCCTCATGATGCATGCTACTACTAGTTATCTTGATCATGTTTATTGCACTCAAAATTAGCTTTCCGCAAAACTCACCTACTTAGTGCTATATCATGCATTGTTATTGCCTTGGTCCAAACATGGGTTGCTTGCGAGTACATTCAAAGTACTCATTGGATTGCCACTGGTTATGATGAAGAGTACCTTGGTGATGAACATGCGAGCTAGGACGCTTCCCAGTCAGAATGCCTGTAGGGTTAAGGCAGATGACATGAGTTCACGCTATCGTTGATGATTTCCGCTACAAGTTTATGAAGACTTGGCCATAAAGGCCATATTTGAGTACAAACGGTATGTAATGGATGTAAGACTCTTGTTATTCAGTTTCTGTGTGTTCAGTGAGCATTGATCTCTGGGATCACTGTGCACATACATTCGGTGATCACGACTTATGAGTCGGGGTCCCCACAGAGCTGGTATCAGAGCCATCCTGACTGTAGGAAGCCCTTTGTTAGCATGGACGTTAGTAAGGACAAAACTGTTTCCCCCAGACCCTTCAAATCACTTGCAAAGACTTCTATATTTCTCACCTCTCCTTAATTTTCAAAGGAAGTGAAGGTTTTTGCCTTAGCACTTCCACCGTTATTCTCTTGACCCTCCTTGTCTGCTTTTTCCAAACTTTGCAACGGTCGTTAGTACCTTTATGCCCCTGACCACTAGATTCCTTGAAATCCTTATGGGTAAACCGTAAGGAAACCACCTTGCCAAACATTTTCCCACATATCTTGGACACAAGTTGGCGACACCAGACAAGAAGATACCAACAGAGGATACCTTCTCGAAGGATGAGAATATCAAGACTCAGAAGATGGTGACATCCTCGACACTGCCCCAAGATGATGCCACCTCGGCCTACGATGGTCAAGACATAAGATATGCAAGATCATGATATGCATCGCTAATAGAGCAACCCTGTCCTTTTTCGTTGTTGTGTTGGCAACCACCGGGGGGTGAGAACCTTGCCATTTGGTCCGCCTCACCACAGTGAGCAGGAAAACCGGTTCTCTTCATCCCCCGCTCTCGGTGTCGATATTATCAACATGACTGACAAGTTGGAACTCTATCATGCCTTGTTGATGTCATTGCATAAAGGATTGTCCACTTGGAACTCTCGACACCTTGAAGGACAAGAAGGCATTGGAACGATTACGAAGAGAACAGAAGACCCGTCAATGACAGCCATGAGGAACCGCCTTCATCATCAACTCACCAGATGCGAAGCTGTCAAGGACTCTTCAGGCACAACCCGGATCGTCCGATAAACAACAACAAGAGACATAGCGACACTTGAAGAAGACCCGGAAGACTGAGCGGACTCCTCTCCAAGACACGAAGCAAGCACGACTGTCGGTGTCAAAACCGGCGGATCTCGGGTAGGGGGTCCCGAGCTGTGAGTCTAGGATCGATGGTAACAAAGGGACAAAGGAGACGATGTTTACCCAGGTTCGGGCCCTCCTATGGAGCTAAAACCCTAGGTCCTGCTTGATTATATTGATGGTATGAAGGTTACAGAGTTGATCTACCTCGAGATCGACTAGCTAAAACCCTAGATGAGTTTCTCTGTCCTACAATCTAAAACCCTCCCGGTTTATATAGACACCGGGGGGTTCCTAGGGTTTACACATGACAGGTCACCTGCCGGGGATGGAAATGTCCATTCCCTCATCCTGACTTCGGGACTTCCTTCTAGAACATCGGGTCTCAATGTATCCGGCCCCTCCTGCAATAGTTGGAGTGCGGCCCACCAAGCCGGCCCATTGAGAGACATGCCAGCGGCCCGAGGACCCCTTAGTCCAGGACTCCCTCAGTAGCCCCCGAACTAGCCCCCAACGCCAAGGGTCACAGCACTGGTAGCTTCACGTGATCAGAATCTTCGGCTTGAGGGGTGAGTTCTCCTTTCCTTTCGATGATCGGCTGGGACTAGTCCGGCTTCCGATGGCGCGTAGCTCTTCCGGTCATACAATTATCCGGGCACCATGAGTGGGCCTGCCCCGAAGGCCAACCATCCAAGTGTAAACAATGTTTTCTGACGCCCCCTTCTGACGAAGGTTCGTGGCCTACCACGACCACTGAACCAGTTATATCAACTCGATTCGCGGTTCGAGGCCACTTTTACATTGACACGACTCATCAATGTATAGATCGTGCTCCGTTTCACACATGATATAATCAACACCCGAGGTTTATTTTGTGCGTGCATAACGGCACGCATGCCTTGGGAAGTGGAGAGACTCACGGCGCAGCAAAGGGAGGCTAATCGGCGTGATGCCTCATAAAAGGGGAAAAAACCCCAAGGATTACGCACGCTTCCCATTCGCATCATCTGCTTTCCCAATCCTCCCAAGCTCCGAGAGCCCAGATCCAGTTCTTCCTCAATTCCCCTTCCGAGCTTAGCCATGGTGCGCTCGGGCTCCATGGGCAAGTGGGAGGCCTCCACGGTCACCGACCAGGACATCGGGGAGCTAAAGCTCGCCGGCTACCTCCCCGCCAACGTCTTCCACCGTGCTCCCGAAGCCAAACAGGTCGTTCCCACCCCTAAGCCAGGCGAAAGGGTGGTATTTGTCCCCCATTTCATCCGGGGACTGAGCTTCCCGCTCCACCGCTTCGTCAGGGGCCTTATGTTCTTCTACGGGTTGGACTTCCACGACCTTCCCCCGAATTCCTTTATGCATATTTCGGCTTTCATCATCCTCTGCGAAGCCTTTCTGCTGGTCGAGCCACACTTCGGCCTGTGACTCAAGGTCTTCAACGTCAAGAGAAAGACCGTTGCAGGTGAGCACGCAGACTGTGGAGGGGCGGTAATCAGCAAGCTCCCCCGCGTCGAGTGGCCAACCGGCACCTTCATCGACACAATCAAGATCTGGCAGAAAGAGTGGTTCTACATCACCGAGCCAAGGGACGAGAGCTGGACGCCGCCTGCCGAATTCAGATCCAGACCCCCCACGAGATTCACCTCGTGGCTTAGGAAGGGCCTCGACTGGGGGTCGGATGCAGAGGTGAAGCTTCTGCATAAGCACATTACCTCGGTGATAGAGGCCAAGGTTGAGCTGGTCAATGTGATCCAGGTCATGCTCCACCGCCGCATTCTTCCTTGCCAGCGCCGGGCTTCCCCAATGTGGGCTTATCAGCCTGAGGACGAGCCTACCGTGTGCCAACTCTTCCGCACTACCTCTGAGAAGCTGTGGAAGGCATTGTTCAAGCCTCGGAAAAGCTGGCCGGCCAAGGAAGAGGATTCGGGCCTACGCTCCGATAACCCACCTTCCCAGGTACGGTACAATTCTAATCTGCTGACTCTGTTTCTTTGGCAAAAAGACTGAACATCCCCCTTCGTTTCCGTAGAAGTGGCTGAAGAAAACCGCAAGTGTTAACTGCCCGATGCCACAACCCGAAGACCCCAGGTCAGAGTTGTTGTCGGCGATGCTCGTTGTGGCGCCGTCACGGCGCCAGAGAAGAAGAAGAAGAACAGAGAAGGTCTCCACATCAGGGACCAGCCGGACGCTATGTCCGGGGAAACCCATGCCTCCTCTAGTCATGAGGAAGAGCATGAAGATGGGGGGAAGGCGTTTCCCCCCTCACAAGAAAGAGGGCAGCGTCGCCGGACGCCGCGGAGGCTGCTGCTCCTCCTGCCCTGAAGAGGGCGCGCCGGGCGAGGTTGATCCTGCCTGACGACAGCTCGGACTCTGATACAGAGTCCGAGGACTTCGAGAGGGCTCCCCAAAGGAACTTAAGGGTCAAGCCCCCCGCCCAAAGGTATGAATCCGAAGACTCCCGGGTTACTTATGCAAAGTTTTTAATGTTTTAAATGCAAGAACAAGTTTTAATCTGCAGCCCACCGCGTGTTCTTCCCACTGACCAAATATCGGATGGGGAGTCTCGGCCCGCCGAGCTGGCGGAGAGTGGGACTGCATCGCACCCCACACCTCCAGGGGACACGAAGGATGCCGCGGAGGTGTCATCCAGCTTGGCCCCGTTGGAGCCGAACACGGGCGGTGGGCGTGACCATGCCATGGCCGAGGATGATGCCACGGCCGCCGAAGGCTAGGGAGAGGAAACTCCCCAGGCTGCTGAGGACCAGGGGAGAATATTCCCCTGGCCGCCAAAGAGGAAGGGTGAAGGGATGCCCAGTCCCCTCCGAGGACGTCTCCGGAGCACACTGTGCCTCCGGAGCTACCAACTTAGTCTCCGATCAGAGATTGGACTGTCCGGTCACCACCGGTGCCACCGACGACTGGGTGGCCGGTCATGGAGGAGGCGCTAGGAAGCGCCCCCATCTCCGAGGATCACCGCACTCTTATGGGTACGGTTTTACATGGAATTCAGTCCGTTGATAGCGGACTGAAAGAGGCCTTCAATGGTCTCTTGGCGGGCTTCAAGGTGAGTCACGTAATACCCTTTTCCCGAACAACTTTAATTTTAAGTTTGTGCTATCTTTATATATGTAGTAGCCCCCGAGCCCCGGATGGGTTTGCAAAAACGCACCCGGGGGTCAAATGCTTAGGAGTGAACAACGATGCACAAGGCACCGTTTAGTCCCGCGATGTTCTAAAAGCCCTTCAGAGGACCGAACATAGAGTCATATCCTTAACAGTTCGGGGGTTGGAACGCACATAATTGGATGCATTTTTTGTAGGCCTCATCATCTGCGGCGGCCGTTAATGCCGCTGAGCTAACCGAGCTCAATCGGAAGCTCAAGATCTCCGAAGAGGAGCTTGATAGCCTGAACAAGATGTTCGACGAGGCACAAGGTAAGCCGAATTGTAACATCCGGGCTATATATTTGTAATGATCCGCACTGGTGACCCAGCGTGACTGTTTATTTATTGCTTCCATAGCTTCAGCTGCGGAGGTCGAAAAACTCAAGGCCGAGCTCCAGAAAATGAAGCAAGAGGCCACGGATGAGAAGGCAGCCCCCGAACAAGCAGCGGCCGTGCTTTCCTCTTTGAAGGTTGTGAGTGCCAAGCATGAGGCCCGGGTGGAGGAGGTGCAGCAAGAGCTCAAGGATGCCGGCACGAAGTGCGAGGCCCTTGAGCAGAAAGGCAAAGTGCAAGCCACCGAACTAGCCGCGCTAAAATCCGAGCTCCAAAAGGAGCGGGTGGAGAGGCGGTCCTTTGAAGAGGAGGTTCGCCAAGTCAAGGCTGTCATCGATGGTAAGCCGTATTCACTACAATGCTCCTTTGGTGGTAGCAAGTTTGCTTTTCTCACCCAAGTGTGGCGTTCCTCAGGCATTTGTGCGGATCTCCAGAAGAGTGCAGCGGACGCGAACAATTTTTATGCTTCGCGGGCGGAGGATGATGAGGCCCGGCTATTCTGGGCGCAGTTTGAGTCCCCCGAGCGCTCTCCTCTCCTCATCGACTAGATAAAGCAATTGATGGAGATGCACAGAGTGGCGGAGCTGGCCATGAAGGACCTCTGCATCCGGCTGTGGCCTGAGGAACCGTTGCCGAGCAGCTACTTCGGTTTGGTGCAGAAACTATGTGATGATGTGCCTCGGGTCGATGTGCTGAAGCGTTCTACATGCATCGAGGGCGCTCGGATGGCCTTTGCAAAGACCATGGTGCACTGGCCGAAGCTCCAGCCGACCAAGATGGCCACTGCACCTCCGCCTCCTGACAAGGGGCATAGGTGCCCCGAGCTATACTTCCCCGTAGTGATGGAGGGTGCTCGGGCAATAGAGTCCCAATGCTCCAAAGACGTTTTGTATGAATGAGCGCGTTGTAATATGTCCGAAGACTTTAACGCTTTATAATCAGTGTTGCATGGTTTATCATGTCTTATAAGTATTTAATTTTTATTTTGACTCCTATGTGGCCGGTTTATCTGAAAGTTGCGAGTCGTCGGCTTCAGCTCCCACGTAGATACTATGCGGGGTGTCTCTATATCTGCACTGTGATCCTTAGCCGAGGTATCGGTGCCCGAAGGCGGTAGTGCGAGGGGGACAAGGCAATCGGACTATGATGCTTTATCGCTTTCACTTAGCCGTGGGAGCGTAGAAAAAATGCGGGGGCTGATGACCAGCCCCTAGTGTTTTGTGATGTCCCGATGTACCGGGGCCAAAGCCAGCATCACATGGTTTGTACCAGTACAGAACCCATCGTATAACACGGAATAACCGATATCGGTTTTTTAGTATGACACTTATGCTCGGATTTATAGACCGGCTCTCGCTTACTATGACGATCAGTTTTTGGCTTTCTCCCCTGAGGTGCTTAACCAGACGAGCTGGAAACACAATCGCAGTGGTTCTCCCTTTGCCCTTTTAGCCGAACGAGCGGAATGTAAGAGGGCAAACATAGGAGCCGGGCAACCCAACTATTGACCCAAGACATAGTTCGGATCCGATGCATATAAAGCAAAATCCAAGACGCCGAACACACGACCCCTTGTGCTGGGGTGATGCTCAGGGCGATTTTTTTAAATTCAAGCCCCCGGTCTATTAGCCGGTTGCACCATGATGTGTACCGAACAGTTGTCGCAAGAAGAGTTGATGAGGGAAGAACAGAGTAAATATAAAATACATCAAAGTGGCCATGTATAATGGTCTTGTATTTTGCTCAATAATTCTTATAGCTCCGATTGCCGAAGCAACTGTTTACAGGTATTTGAAGATGAAATATAAAATTTACAGAGGGGAGGTTGTACCAGGCGTCTTCGATTGGTGGCGTGACGTCCTCGATGCGCCCTGTCGCCTGTCCGTTCATATTCCTCTGTGGGAGTTGCATTCCTTTAAGGGTGATGCTGTCGCCGAGCGGACCTTGGGAAGAAGGTCTTGAGAAGTCGCCGAAGTATAGATGAGATTTACGCTTTAGCAGGTCCTTGATGGTACCTGTGTTATGTCCGAGGACGTGTACTGGTAATGGTTCGGTCCAGCCGAAAACTTACCCTTTGATGGTTGTTCCCCACTCCTGCCCATGGAATCTTGAGTGCGAAGTTGTGCCTTCTTGGCACGTGTTTGACGGTCGTTAGGGCTGTGCAATGGGGAGCGTGTCCCTATTTCTGGGGAGAAGAGGAATCTGGGTGTTCGGATTGAAACCGAGCTCGTTTGTCGACCTTACGGGCCTTTATGGCTGATTTAGGTGTTTGCCGACAGTCCTCGTAATGGAATTCGGCCGCCAAGGCCAATGCATGTTCCTCAGTTCGGAGGGAACGCTCTGTGTTGCCGTTGACAGTGATGACCCCCTTGGGCCCAGGCATCTTGAGCTTGAGGTTTGCGTAGTGTGGAACGGTGTTAAAGCGAGTGAACGCCGTTCGGCCCAGCAGGGCGTGATAGCCGCTGCGGAAAGGTACGATGTCAAAGATCAAGTCCTCGCTACGGAAGTTATCGGGCGAGCCGAACACCACCTCCAGGCTCATAGAGCCCGTGCACCGGGCCTCGACGCCTGGGATCACTCCTTTAAAGGTAGTGTTGCTGGGTTTGATCCTTGATGGATCTATAGCCATCTTTTGCACCGTATCTGAGTAAATCAGATTTAGGCTACTTCCTCCGTCCATTAGGACTTTAGTGAGGTGGTACCCATCGATAATTGGGTCTAAGACGAGGGCCGCCGACCCCCCATGACAGATACTGGTCGGGTGATCTCGTCGATCGAAGGTGATCGGGTACGCCGACCATGGGTTAAACTTCGGGGCTACAGGCTCTACGGCGTAGACCTCTCGAAGGGCGCGCTTCCTCTCCTTTTTAGGTATATGAGTGGCATATATCATGTTCACAGTCTTTACCTCTGGAGGGAACTGCTTCTGTCCTCCATTGTTCAGACCGCGGGGCTCCTCATCGTCCTCGCTGCGTGGGCCTTTGCCATGCTCCTCAGCTGCGAGTTTGCCGGCCTATTTGAACACCCAACAGTTACGGTTGGTGTGGTTGGCGGGCTTGTCTGGAGTGCCATGGATCTGGCAAGGCCTCTCCATGATCTTGTCTAGCGGGGTGGGTCCGTCGCGGTAGCCTTTAGGAGGCTTCTTCCGCTGCCCGGATCGAGGGTTGCGGAAGCTGGCGTTAACGGCCGTATCGTCGGCGTCACTAGTACTGTGCCGGCGTTTGTTTTTGTTGCGTCGTGTTTTCTCGTTTCCATCCCGAGCTTCGGAGGTGCCGGGGTCTTCGGGGTTGTGGCTTCTTCTTGCTAGCCAGTTATCTTCGCCTGTGCAAAAGCAGGTCATGAGTGATGTAAGGCCGGACATGGTTCTTGGTTTATCCTGACCGAGCTGGCGAGCCAGCCATTCGTCCCGAAAATTGTGCCTGAAAGAGGCTATGGCTTCAGCGTCTGGGCAATCGATGATCTGGTTTTTCTTGGTCAGGAACTGATTCCAGAATTGTCGCGCGGACTCTCCTGCCTTTTGGACGACATTGCTTAGGTCGGAGGAGTCCGGAGGCCGTACATAGGTGCCCTGGAAGTTAGATCGTAATGCATCCTCGAGATCCTCCCAGCTCCCGATAGAATTATTGTTGAGACTGTTCAACCAGTGCCGAGCTGGCCCCTTAAGTTTGAGGGGCAAATATTTGATGGCATGGAGATCATCTCCTCGTGCCATGTGAATGTGGAGGAGGAAATCCTCGATCCACACTGCTGGGTCAGTTGTTACGTCGTATTGCTCTATGTTCACGGGTTTAAACCCTTCCGGGAACTGATGCTGCATCACCTCGTCGGTGAAGCACAGTGGGTGGGTAGTGCCTTTGACCCGGGCTATGTCACGCCGGTAGTCGGCGTCTGTTCTGGCCCAGTTTTATTCCCAAACTCCGTTGTTTCGGTCGAGCCAGGGCTGGTACCCGTCCCGTCTATCGGGGGAGTACCGTCTAGATCCGTAAATGGATCTCGTGCGGCCTGTTCTACAATCTAGGTCCCGTCGCAGGTCGTACCTGTCCTTAGGCTCCATGGGTTCCTTTCCCCTTCTGCGGGGTATCGTCGGCCTATAACCGGTGTCGACAGTCGTCCTGTCTCGTCCTCGGGGAGGGCGGTCTAGCTGGTCGTATGGAGTGTGCTTGGGGGACGGCGTATTAGGGAGCTCGTCATCAAATTGTGGCAGCAGCCGTCGGCGTGGATAGCTCTTGGGCTGGTCCGATAGACCGGTGCCGTATCCTTCTTCGGCTGACAGGACCCTCGTCCACCTATCATTGAGGGTATCTTGTTCGGCCTTAAGCTGCCGCTCTTTTGCTTTTAAGCTTCGGGTAGTAGCTATGAGTTGTTGCCTAAACCGTTCCTAATCCTCAAGGTCTTCGGGGACGAAAAAGTCCTCGGCTTCCGGGCTATCCTCCTCCTCTACGGGGGGAGGTAGTTATCATCCTCGGAATCGTTTGGATCCTCGGGGTCGCGCTGGTCCTCCGGCCTTTCCTGGTCCTCTAGCGGCTGCTCGGGGATATCGGGATTGCCGAGGTCTTCCGGGGTATCGTTTTCCCCAGTGCCAGCAATAGCTTCCCGTCCCTTTTTGGTCTTTGATCGTTTGCGCGGTTTCCGGCGCCTTGATGGCGCTTCACCCGATCCATCACCATTATTTGCGGGTGTGCGCTCGCCGTTATCGGCTGGAGTATCTACCATGTAGACATCGTAGGTGGAGGTGGCAGTCCATCGCCTGGTGTTGACGGGGGTGGGAGCGCGATCCTCTTCCTCCATGTATTCTGCCTCCTTGGAGGCGTAGTCCAACATATCGGTTAAGTCTTCGATAGTGGCTACGAAGTGAGTGGTGGGTGGGACGAAAAATTCTTCTTGACCCGCCTCGAGGCCGATCGGAGTGTGGATCGGGGTTGGGTCATCAGTAATTTTCATCAATAAGATCCGATCTAGAGCTTCGTTGAGTGTCGAGAGCTCGATCGGGTCAATCTGCCCGGCACGTTCAGAGTTAACCTCCGATGTGTCCACACAAGATGTGTATTCGGCAGGAGTTGATGCCCGGCCATCTGGCGCTATAGCCGGATCCGGATTGAAATCCAAATCATCACCGGGGCGGGACCGGAAGTGAAATCCGAGGTTAAGGTCTCAGAGTCCTCGGGCGCGTCGGGTAAGATTGCGAGCCCGGTGAGCAAAAGGTCGCCCCGAGAGTCTACAGAGAACTCTAGGTTCCCGAATCTGACCTCTTGATCAGGGGCGAAACTCTCGACCCGGCCCAGATGGCCGATCGGGTCAGCGTGCAGCACAATGCTGCCGAAAGCGAAGATCTGTCCAGGGACAAAGGAGTCCATGCTCCGGACTTCTTCGTTGATGACAACACGAGCCATCGATTCCTTTGGCGATCACAGCGGAACTCTCAATGAAAGCACCAATTTCAGTGTCAAAACCGACGGATCTCGGGTAGGGGGTCCCGAGCTGTGAGTCTAGGATCGATGGTAACAAAGGGACGAAGGAGACGATGTTTACCCAGGTTCGGGCCCTCCTATGGAGGTAAAACCCTACGTCATGCTTGATTATATTGATGGTATGAAGGTTATAGAGTTGATCTACCTCGAGATCGACTAGCTAAAACCCTAGATGAGTTTCTCTGTCCTACAATCTAAAACCCTCCTGGTTTATATAGACACCGGGGGGTTCCTAGGGTTTACACATGACAGGTCATCTGCCGGGGATGGAAATGTCCATTCCCTCATCCTGACTTGGTGTACACGACGCGCCTTCGGGACTTCCTTCTAGAACACCAGGTCTCGATGTATCCGGCCCCTCCTGCAATAGTTGGAGTGCGGCCCACCAAGCCGGCCCATTGAGAGACAAGCCAGCGGCTCGAGGACCCCTTAGTCCAGGACTCCCTCAACGACTACTGAGTCCGAGAACCCCTAGGGTAGGATAGGTCGTGTAAACCCCATGCGAAGTCGAGTCCGTGTGATGGTTGGAATGGAACCGAGATGTGTGTTTCTTGTTTTCTGCTTGTTTATGCTTTGGTGTAAGTCGCACTTTTTCCCTAGGCAACAAGTATGCGACTAAGCACCCACCTTATCTTAATAAGTGTGTTTTGCCTTTTCGGCACTTGTTTGATTGCACTTGCACTATACCACCCCCTTAGGCAATCCTCTCTATGCTACTTTTCCCTCTCACCTTTCTCATCAACTGAAGGCCAGCAAGACAAGACACACCAAGGATACACCTCATCGATCAACTAGCACTTAAGACTCGTAACGACAACCTACTCAACCGGATGCAACCCCGTAGGGCTATGCCTCCCCCTCAAGATTGGAAACCCTCTCCTAGAGGAACCTAGACCTCACAAGCTCCAACAGCTCAAACCTCTGATCGCGTGTTTAATACACGGATTTGCCAGAGCACCCATTGAGCTTCAATAACCCTGCTTGGCACTAGGTTCATTATGGGACTAGTGATCATAGTGAACAAACACCTTTATCCTTAAGCTAGCACTTGATCTAATGATGCCATGGGATAGATCATCTTGAGGATAAATGATTAGTAGACTAATCGTTTGACGAGGCTAGGGTAGATATCTTGAGGAAGCGGTTGAGACCCTTTGGTGGATTGCGAGATTTTCAGGATGATCGGGAGGTTGATGGATCAATTTGGTAGAGTAGCATAATTTACTTCTCCCTTGAGTCAATTGGATTTAGTAGGACGACTGTGATCACAAGTTGGAATTATTGGGGGACTAATGACTTGACTTTGGCTAGTAATATTGATAGTGGATTGATGGTAATACGATAGTGACTGGAGTAACAAGTAGGGAATTCTTACTAGGTGTAAACCCTGGATTTAAATAGGTGGTTCCAATAGGTGCTCAGGATCAATCAAACTACATGGTTCGGAGTAATTTGGATTTAGTCCGATGATCTTGATCTTGATACCATGTTTCTCGGTAAAAGACAAACCATGAATATTGGATGGTTGTCAGAAATTTATTCAAGGATCCATATGCACCTAACATCGGAGTTTACTAAGCAATAATGATGGGAATTGCTGGTTAGACTATGATGAGATAGTTCTTTCTGGAATTTGGGGATTTAGGAAACCTGGAGATATATGGAACGTCACCGGTATTGGATTTGTAGCAGTAATGAATCATGTAACAGTGGATGGTATTTGTGGATCGGTTAACTGGATTCGTAGGAAGAAACGAGATCTTGGATTGGTATGTTACGTGTTTCCTTAGGAGAGAGATGCAACACCTTAGGCCTTGGATATATTAGCTAAATACTTGGATTTGTAGTATCACAATCAAGCTTAGCAGCTTGTATGCTTCCCGAGGACTTTTACATAGGGATATAGTTGAGTTAGCTATAGAATGACATATGAGATTTTGGTTTAGTCCTTCTCTCAAGACCTTGGAGATATGAGTAGCACGAGTAATGCTGAAGTTGACTTATATGAGGTGATACCTTCGATGATATGGGGTGATTTTGTTTGGAGTAATAGGTAGTACTATTGGCATCTAAGAATGTGCTCATGGATAAGATGATAGACGTTCACTCACATCCTAAGCTCCATGAAACACTGAAGCTTTACCGAGCCATAATATGATCGGATTATGACCATAGGTATTGGCTCTAAATCGAAAGACTATAGCCAGTACTCCACCTTGACCACCGCCCACCCCTTTCCATAAGGAAGGTGGACACGAAGGACTAGGTTACGATGGACCACAAGCCCCTGGACAAGTGACCATCCGGAGCAAATGCCCGCTCCTCTCACATATCCCACGGGCAATGGGCTTGTGTGATACTTGGGGAAATATGATGTTGTCCTCACGGATGACATACTTATCTGCCCAATGAGGGGAAGGAACACCTTAGTCCTATTTGGATAAGCCCCAAAAGCACCAACTGCCTTGTCTCTCAAAGTGTAAGGTTTTACCATAAAGCGGTTGGACTCCTCGAAGCATCCTCCCTACAACAGAAGACCTTCTTGCCCGAGCAAGATGAAGAACCACTACGGTCAAGAAACCCCGACGAAGAATAAGAAGCAAAGGAAGTCAACCACCACTCCTCTGCTGTCTACATCAACTAGACTATACCAAGAAGCACCGACGTTCAAGCACTATGAAGACCTTGGACAGCAAGAGGATTAAGGGGCCCTTATTTTAGGTAGTCACCTATCAGTTCCTGACTAGGATGGAACTGAGAAGTTGATAGCGCCCTCATTCCACCACCTTGACGGTGTACGATGAACATGACGTCCCTACTCTCTCCAGATACCTGGAACAAAGTGGAACGACTGACATGACTTCATTACTAGCCTCTTTTGGACCAATCAAGGGCGTGATCCTAACTGGATCATGGTGAAATACCTGACAAAGGTAGTTCACCCCGCTTGTCAAGCCTCAGACCTTGGGGATTTGGATGGCTGATCTATACCTTTTGGTAGCCAGCTCATCTAGGAACCCTCGAAGACCTTACCACAAATGGCTACAGAGAGACGGGTGTACCAAACACTTGAAGGCACGCGAGAAACTTGCGTCCGTGACTACGAAGACAAGTGACCAGGGATCATCGAAGAACGTACCTTGACAACTTTGCCAAGCGGAAGACCTCGACAAGAAGCCTACGTTGACACGCCTCAACGTTCTCGAGGATGAAGACCACCTGCAACTGAAGATCACCTGCCTTAAGGGACTCGAGGACTTCCCCGTCGATGAGAGATACACCAAGAATCGATCCTTCCATTCTAACCCAAGACATCTAGATGTCACTAACCAGCATGTGCAAACCCGGTACCAGCCCAGAGACACTACTTTGCCACGTATTCCAACCTTGGAATACACACGCAAGCCAGGCCCTTGCGAGAACCTCGTCCACCAAACCCTTAATCATTAAGCAAGCCTAGCAGATTGCAAGAACCCCGTTCACCTTTAGACGAAGTCAATGATGCACTCGAAGTTATTTCATCAAGCACTGCAAGACCCGAGAGGACAACCACACCAGAGCAGAAGCAACATGGGAACGTGAAGACTACCTCACGTCTGAATTTCCGCACCTTTTCTACGCCTACCCTACGAATCTCGGGGACGAGATTCTTGTAAGGGGGGTAGGTCTGTCACACCCTGTGTTTTGCCTCATGACTAAGTTAGCATGACTCAAAAATTAGGGCCAATTAAAACTTTTTCTATGCTTGTGGTGTTTGACTTGACTGTTGATTGCTTATTTGCTTGCTGGTGCTCTATATTCATAAAATCCCTCCTACTCTCAAAACTCATCTCCTTGCTCCAAATCTTTGACCAATGATCATGCCATGTGTATAGGACATAAAACTATTTTTATAAAATATTATTTTCTCCAAAATGGATTTATTCAAATTAGGTTTTCCAAAACCCCTGAATTGAGGTTTGTACTACAAGTCCTCAAATTGGGTGGATTGTTTTACCACAAAGACTTTATTTGTAACCTACTATATATATAACTCCCCAAAACCACAAAATATTAATTTTAAAGATTATTTTCCTATTTTATTTAAAGGCTGTTTCTTAAGGCCAGAAATGGTCTTTTGTAGGGAAAAATTATTTTTATGCTTTCAAAATATTTGAGAAAATTTAGGAAAACTCAGTGGACATATATTGTCCATATATAAGAGTTTAAACACATGGTCATGTTCAAAATATTGACAAACCCTTCAAAACCATTTCTGCCTATTTCAAGCATTTGAAATATTTCTATAAGAAATATTCTCAAATAAATCCAGGAAAATTCTGGCATGTCACATATGACATATGTGATCATCTTGCCAAGTTTCATGTCAATCCCAATCGATTTGGTTCACCAAAATATCCCAAAACCCTCTTTGTCCAGAATCAAATTTGAACAACTTTACATTGTGAAGTTTCCCCTATTGATCTCAAACTTTGTAGTCATACTCTAATACCAAAATAATGCCACCACACCAAGTGGTGAATCAAGGAGATTAGCCTAGCATGACTGGATCTACGAAAACCTGATTCTGTTGATTTCTAGGGTTTACCAAGTGTTTGTTATCAACTTTCTTCAAATGAGTTCAAAATTGGTGATCAAGCCTAATTCCATCGCTCATCTCTTCCTGTTAAGTTTCATCTCCAGGAGAGGAGCTTAGCTACCCCAAACACTGATCAAACACCTTCTGGTGCATTATTGGGATCAATAATTGAAGCACCGCAGGTGATCTCCTTCAGCCCATATTTTTACCACAGCACCAGCATATCCTCTTCTACCTCCAGTAAGTCTTCCTTGCCCTGTATCAATTATTGAGGGGGGGGGGTAACACCTCAAGATTCCCTCCTTTGGACAGCATTGTCATGCACTTCTCCCTCTCTCCCATTATTCCGATCATGCAACTGCCCCCAAGCTCTTCCACAATTTCATTTCCATGATATTGCATCAATCCAAACTCATATAGGCCTTACTCATATGGAAAATATGAGCAGTACCTCTAAAACTAGATTTTGGCACGAATTGTAGCCTTGAACTACAAGTACCCTGTAAACTCATCTGCCTGAGTTAAAAATTGGTTGGCACAGAGTCCTTCCATACCTAGGGCCACTAGACAAAGTTTTGCCCCATATACCTTCCAGTAAAAACCCCTCACCTGGCCCCCAAGATCGCTGCTACAAACTTACCCCCTGTGAAAACCCCATCTACCCAGCTCCATTGACCTTGAAATTTCACCAAAGCACTCAAGCACGCATGCCTCACGCGTTAGACAACTTTAGCCGACCAAAATAATGCCCTGGACACAAAGTGGCACGGTGACCATGCCACTGACCTGCAAAAGTGGTGCTCTGCCACTTGAGCTCGTCCTACAGCATGCGTCCGGCTTCGGCAAAGCACCCCAGCGCGCCTTGGATCCCCTCTCAGTCTCCCACGCCCATCCCCGATGCCATGATGCCTCCAAGACCTCTCTGCCACGCGTGCTCATCATGCCCAGAGCATATGAGGAGGATCCGAGTCTCCCCCACGCTCCCCTCTTGCATATACCCCTCCTCGAACCCCCCTGCAGTGCCCATTTGCTCCCTCTCACTCCAACGAAGATCTTGGACCGAGCTATCGGAGCTGCCATGCCCTCCTCCTTCTCCCATGAATGCCATGGCGCCGCCTCGGCCTCCGGCGAATTCTTGCTGCCCCGCCTCTCTCCTCTCCCACGGACGGCATCCTAGCACCCTAGCGCCACCACAAACCCCCCTTTGTGCTCCTTTCCTCGTTCCGGTGGCCGTAGCACCGCCCCCCACGGTCGCCGTCGTTGGCCTCCGCCACAGCCGAGGCCCGCTCCTTCCGGCGCTCCCCGGCGAAGGAGAAGCCCCCTGGTGGATGCTGCCCTCCGTTCTGAGCACGCCGGTGACCGGAGCGTCGCTGGAGGTGGCCGGAGCCACCTGGGCGAGCGCGGGCGCTGTTCCGTCATGCCTCCTCTGCCTCTCCCCGCTCGAGCGGGAGGTGGAAGGCGGACCCGACAGGTGGGGCCTGCCTATCGGCGAGCCAGAGGCCGGGCCCCGTTTAAGTGGAGACGCCCTCCGCGGGCTGCGCCTCTTGGCACAGGAGGCGTACTCCTCTGGAGTACGCCTTCGACGTCGCCCCGGCCCCCGCACGGCTGCGGCTGCTGGGCCGGCACAGTGCTATCTCGCGCCCAGTGCGTGGTTTAGCTATTTTTGGTAATTTCTTTTATTTGCTTTTTTCTTTTTTTACAGAGACAAATAATTCATAGAATATTAATTTCAGCTGCAAATTTGGTGATTCAAGATCCTACAGATTCCTAAAATCATGTGCTATCCATATATGTGCACTGCACATTTTTCCAGAAAACTTTTCTGTTATGTTCAAATTCAAATTTGAATTTGGACCATGTAGAACCCAACTTTGCAAATTCCTAGGGAATTCATATAAATTCCAAATGGAGCGATTCAAATTTCGAGAGACACTAAAAGTCATACCCTATTTTTCTAGCCTTGGATTAAATTTTTTGCCATGTCTTATATCTGATGTACCTATTAAATAGCTCCCTTTTCCATTATTCCATCTTAGGAAAATCATAGGAAATTCTTCCAAACTCCAAACCCAGTGAAACCAATTCCTAAATGTTTCTAAAATCATGCCCTATTTGTTGAGACCATCCAATCCTTTTTACAAAAATATTTTCTGTGGACATCTTATAGGATCATCATTTCTTTCTTTTCCACTATTCAAAATTCCCCCTTGACCCACATCCAATGAAACCTCCTTGGTTATTTTTCTTATGACCAGAGATGTCTGAGAAAAATAAAACTCCTATTTATAGAGCACTCTTATTTCTCTACTTGTTGAGTTGCTTATCGCAGTTGTTTCCGGCGATAGTTGATGAAGTAGACGAAGTGCTCGAAGTTGGTCGAGAAGCGTGTGAAGACCTCGAAGACTTTGCTGAGCCAGGCAAGCAGCCCTTTGACCATGACTATGAAACCCTTTTTATTGCATGGCATGTAGCACTTTATTTCGTGATGTTGATCATATGATGTGGTGACCACTTCGGTGGGATGCCTCCGATACTTTTACCGTTGGTACTTGCGTCATGCATGACCCTACCTCCTTATGAGGGTTGTGCGGGTGGGAGTAGATAGGATGCTTAGTAGATGCTACGCAAATGGGATAGGGATATGCATGGTGATGGACACAAAAGTGTTTTCAAATACTTTCGAAAACCCCCGTCGGGTGCCACTAATGCCCGAGGGAGATGAAGTTGAGATAGGTAACCACTTGATAAAGAAGTGGTGTACCGGAGCAAATTGTGTATGTGATTGTTTTTGAAAACGGAGAGATTTAAGATTTGCTGATCACCCCAACCTTACATGCACAGCCATGATACCCCTTATGGGACGGGGCTTTGCTGATTACTTTGGTGGGTACTAGCATAGAGCCCGCATTACTAGTGGCGGGAGTGACGTGGTCACTCTCGATACGGGGTCGTGCCGGTAAGGACGATCATGCGCTGTCTTCACAGGCACCGGGGACACCGTTGCATGCCCTCATGGATGATACGTGTGATGTATATCATGAGGGATGGCACCAATGAGTGGACTCTTTGTTTAGTATCGCTAGGGGAAAGGCAATGTTCGGGTACTTATCTCGGGTATGAACAATATCGCGAGTCGTGGCTTGACACGGAAGTTTCCCGAGTCTTGTGGGTAAAGTCTGCAACCTCTGCAGAGTGTGAAACTATTCGAATAGCCGTGTCCACAGTCATGGACAGTTGGAGGTCCTGTATTTACTACGTCCGATGTTTTCATAAACTTGGTGTGAGTGTGTGGTTAACAAAGATGGAATACTCGAGACAAGTCGGATGACTTGACATGATGATTGAGCATGAGATGTTCATACCTTGATTATATTGATATCGGTAACCTATTTGTGTGGATACTTGTATCCTCATGATGCATGCTACTACTAGTTATCTTGATCATGTCATTGCACTCAAAATTAGCTTTCCGCAAAACTCACCTACTTAGTGCTATATCATGCATTGTTATTGCCTTGTTCCAAACATGGGTTGCTTGCGAGTACATTCAAAGTACTCATTGGCTTGCCACTTGTTATTTTATTGGCCAGGCATCAAAGGACAGGATATGATGAAGAGTACCTTGGTGACGAACATGCGAGCTAGGACGCTTCCCAGTCAGAATGCCTGTAGGGTTAAGGCAGATGACATGGGTTCATGCTATCGTTGAAGATTTCCGCTGCAAGTTTATGAAGACTTGGCCATAAAGGCCATATTTGAGTACAAATGGTATGTAATGGATGTAAGACTCTTGTTATTCAGTTTCTGTGTGTTCAGTGAGCATTGTTCTCTGGAGTCACTGTGCACGTACATTCGGTGATCACGACTTATGTCGGCGTCCTGTGAACGGGTGTACCCAGACTTGCCTGCCTGCGGCCCAGGGCGTGGCCCACCTCGACAGCTGAATACGGCCCGGCGCGGCCTCACTCAGCACAAGGCCCTCGCGAGAGCCCCGAGCTCGCGAGGGAAACGGTGCCAAGACCCGCAGCGGAATAGGCCTCCCCAGGCCTCCTCCCGAGCGGCGGAGATCTCTAGGCAACGCTCGACCTCAGGAGGTCAAAGATGACGCAAGGCGGGCCAGGCGGGCACCAGCGCGCCAGAGGAGACAGCTTCCTCTTTCGTGCAAAGGAGGCAGGGGCGCACGCAGGTTCGAAAAGCGTTCCCCAAAGGTTTCCCTTCCGGTGAAACAAGACCAAGACCCCGAGCCCCGCAGGACGGACGTCATCGCCGAGCCCACCTCTGCATCACCACCGGCTACTTTGCAGGCGAAGACCACCTTTCGTCAGGATAAGATGTACTCCATGTCCCCCTTCAAATTTTGCCGTTGTGGGATCCCTTCCCGCCATTGCGATAAGGGAAGAGGACCAGGGCCGCTATAAATAGAGGCTAGGCTGCTCCATAGAAGAGGGGGGAACACCACCCAAACACACCCGCGAGGCAACTCACCGCTGTACTAGTTCATCCACAAACCTCCTCGTGAGGCAATCCACCAAAAGCAGGAGTAGGGTTTTACACTTCGCAGTTGCCCGAACCTAGGTAAACTCTCGTGTGTTATCTTCTTCCTCGCCATCGAGCGGGGTCATCGCATTGTGAGCTTGGAGGGGATGAAGCTATTGGGGATCTTTGCACACGCCCCTGGGTTCGAACTTCTTAGGGTTTTTGCGGAGCCCGAAATCCGACATTTGGCGCGCCAGGTAGGGGGCGTGTCGGAGTCTTCAACAAGCTTCGTTTCTTCTTCGCCCCGTCGTGTCGATGGCCGACGCCCGACAAACTCCCTTCAGCCTAGGCGGATCCGCCTTCACCGACTTCCCCACTGCCGTCCAAGACCCGCGCCCCGGCGGCGCATTGCTGGGCGGTCATTACCAGGCCACCAGCGTCGTTTCCACCACCGTTGCTGCTCACGCCGACCAGGCGCGTGGTGGACGAGCGGCGCCCACGGGACCGACATCGCACTGTACCCACGTAGGAGACCTCAACGCGCATGATGCACTGCTGATGGCGAGTGAGATGCTTCGCCACCGCCCGACGCACGGGGGCTTCGACGCCTGGGCCGACCACATCGCCGAGTTGGTCACCGTCGCGAGGAGGGCCTAGGCTCCCCACTCCTCTTTGCGACCACTGGCGCTGGGCGCCGGGGGCTCGTTCGCCGTGCCCGTCGCCTCATCTGGGACGACGTGCCCGCTTCACTCCCGGGCGAACCTGGCCAGGGCCCGCCGCACGCCGTGCTCCTTCTCCTCCGGATCCCGGTGACTGGCTTCGGAGCGCTGCCCGGCCCCACCAGCGGTGCCTTTGGAGGAGGTGACGAGACGCTCCACGCACGCCTCGATGCACGCACTCTTACCCAGATGGATCATCAACAGCCTGGGACGTCCCGGCGGGAGCGTGCCAACCGGCGGAGGGAAGAGGCAGCTCAGGCTCCCGGGTAGGCAGGTAACCGTAACGAACGCTTGGTGGATAACCAGGGAGGCAACCCAGGTCAAGACACACGCGGCCAACCCCACGGCGGCGGCAGAGGTAAGCAACTTCGGGCAGAGGCTCGCCGCAGGAGGGTCTGCGGGCCGCGCCCCCAGGGCGGTGTCACCTTGCCATCCGGGGAGGCTGCCCTTGGTGGTCATGGGGACGGTTCAGGAGGGGGCCAGGGCCTTTATACAGAGGCCTATGTTCCGAGCTACGTCATACCTGCGGATGGCGTGATGGATCAGGCGCCCCCCCGCGGGTGCCAGCACCCTCCGGGAATAGGAAGAAGTCCCGGACGCTCCCCCCAAGCCTGGCCCGGGGGCTTCCACTGAGGGAGTACTAGGCCAGGTTGATGCAAGCAGGGGGGCATCCCGGGATGCGCGGGGGCGCGACGCAGCCGTCGCCCTCACGAGCAAGCAACACGCAGCCAAGCCCCCCGGGCCACAGGAGCGACCACCTAGGGGGATTGGTAGGATACAAGCAGCGCGGGCCATCCGCGGTAATGGGGGCGCCGGCGCGGCCCTCTGGGGGCAGGGCCTCGCGAGGTCCTCGAGCTGCGGTCTGGCCGGCGCCCCGACGCCTCACGAGGCGGCTTCACCTACACAACACCTCTATGGCTGCGCTGGGTGCATTGTGCTCATGTTTGGTCCGCGGGAGCGCAATCCCGCGGCTATGCGGGGAGCAATGCACTCAGGTTTGGGTTGTAGGGGCGCGCAACCGCGCAGAAATGCGCGAAATGGCTCTTAACTGAGTTGGGAGCACCTAGGCCATGCGCCCGGGGGCTTGCCCAGCTATCTTCGGCCATGTCACTCTCACGTAATAATGAGTGGGCTGTATACGCCCGGAGCCCCCCGAGGACGCGGAGGGGTTCCCACCCACACCCAAGTGGAAGCCCCATGCTCAGCGCTGGCGGACAACACTGCCCTCCAATGGCTATGCCCACGCAACGTGGATGCCCTATGTTCCGTGCTGGGGGATGATGAAGACGAAGACTAGCCTAGGTGCCGGACGCGGCTGTTGCTTGCCCCTTTTTGTATTCGAATTGCCGTTTTTTGAAATGAAGCCCGAAGGGTTTATAACTCTATTTGAAAAAGGGGTGGAATTTTATCTCTTTGCGATTCTTTTTCTGGTCTTAAAGCCTCTTTTTCTGAATCGACACCTGTCGACCTCACCCTCACGCGCTTCGTGGGTGGTGGCGTTGCGAGCACAGTGTGCACACCTTGCCAAGGCCATGGCACCCTGGCCCACCCGAGACACCTCTCAGGGCATGAACTGGCAAAAAGAAGGGGGGGTATGGAAGCCGCTCGAGGGTCAAGGGGGACTCCTGAGCAGTGCGCCTCAGGAGCCTCACTAGTCACGTAGCCCCTCGCCCCTTGGTCTCGTCCTGGTGATCCGGACGCCCCAACGGCGGTCGAGGTATGTGCGGGATTGGGATCCGCCGAGGTAGAGCACCGCTTGAATGTCAAGGGGGGGTCCTGAGCAACGCGCCTCAGGAGCCTCACCGATCGCGTAGCTCCGTGCCCCTTGGTCTCATCCTGGTTATCCGGACGCCCCAACCGTGGCCAAAGCCTCGCCCCTTTGGTCTCGTCCTGGGGATCCGGACGCCCCAACAGCGGTCGAGGCTTGCTCGTGGTCGGGCCCCGCCGACGTAGAGTGCCGAAAGGGCTCCCAAACCATTCTGCTTACAAGGAAGAAGCCCTCCCTAGTGGGATCCTCGAGTTCCCTGGACGCCGCAGCTGCACCCCGCGACACACAAGCCCGCCACGACCCGCCAAGCTAAGTACGCCAACCGAACAGGGCATAAACCTTCTGATCAGATGATAACCTGAATACAGGGCATGAGACAGGAGCGCTAACGCAAAAATGCAGGCACTAGGGTTCGCTAACGCATTCCCATCAGGATTCTTGTGGTCCCAGGAACAAGGAAGGGCAGCGCAAGGGAAGGAATCCGGCCACTCTGGGCGACATCGCTAAGGTTCTGGCCTTGGGGCAGCACGCTCCTCCTCGGGAGGGCCCGCCCCGTGAGGCCCCAGCAGGCCGCCATCGTCGGTCATAGTGCGATACCCACGCGGACCTCTCGAGGGGCGCCGGGCCACACCGGCAATAACGCAAGGCCCCGCAGAAGAGGCGAAGTCGCGCCACACAAAACAAACAATCGACGGCTTAAAAGAAGAAGGAGGAAGACGAAGGTAAAAACACAAAAGTTAACGCCCCCGGGAGCCACGGCGCCGGAATCGTCACCCTCGTCGGAGGAAGGCTCTTGGACGAACCGCTCCACCAAGGACTCCACGTGCGGGCGCACCTCGTCCCTGAGGGGCCTCTGGAGCTCCTCGGGCACCGGCTCCATGACGCGAAAATATAAAAACAACAAGGTAGCAAGTAACAAAAGTGTGCAAAAATGGTATTGCAATGCTTGGAAACAAGGCCTAGGGTTCATACTTTCACTAGTGCAAGTTCTCTCAACAATACTAACATAGTTGAATCATATGTAAATCCCTCACGTGCGACAAAGAGTTCACTCCAAAGTTACAAATAGCGGAGAACAAACGAAGAAATTATTGTAGGGTACAAAACCACCTCAAAGTTATCTTTTCCGATCAATCTTATGAGCTATCCCTATAAGTGTCACGAACAGCCCTAGAGTTCGTACTAAAATAACACCTTAAGATACACATCAACCAAAACCCTAATGTCACCTAGATACTCCAATGTCACCACGAGTACCCATGGGCTTGATTATATGATATGCATCACACAATTTCAGATTCATCATGTTCAATCCAACACAAAGAACTTCAACGAGTGCCCCAAAGTTTCTACCGGAGAGTCAAGACGAAAACATGTGCCAACCCCTATGCATAGATTCCCAAGGTCACGGAACCCGCAAGTTGATCACCAAAACATACATCAAGTGGATCAATAGAACATCCCATTGTCACCACGGATATCCCATCGCAAGACATACATCAAGTGTTCTCAAATCCTTAATGAGTCAATCCGATAAGAAAACTTCAAAGGGAAAACTCAATTCATCACAAGAAGATAGAGAGGGGAAAACTCCATATGATTCATCTATATTAATAAAGCTCGCGGTACATCAAGATCGTGCCATCTCAAGAACACGAGAGAGAGAGATCAAACACATAGCTACTAGTATATATCCTCAGCCCCGAGGGTGAACTACTCCCTCCTCGTCATGGAGATGGCCTCCGGTGATTGTTTCCCCCTCCGGCAGGGTGCCGGAACGGGCTCGCGATTGGTTTTTCGTGGTTCTGGAGGCTTGCGGCGGCGGAACTCCCGATCTAGGTTTCTTTTTTGGAGATTTCTATATTTATAAGAGTTTTTGGCGTTGGTCCCACGTCCAGAAGGTTCCCGAGGAAGTCACAAGCCAGGGGGCGCGCCCTAGGGGGGAGGGGGCGCCCCCACCCTTGTGGCTTCCTCGGCCTTCCTCTCTGGTGTCTTTTTGCTCCAATATTTTTTACATTTTCCAAAAATATTCTCCGTAAATTTTCAGCTCATTCCGAGAACTTTTATTTCTGCACAAAAACAACACCACGGTAGTTCTGCTGAAAATAGCGTCAGTCCGGGTTAGTTCTAATAAAATCATACCAAAATCATATAGAATTATTGTAAACATGGCATGAATACTTCATAAATTATAGATACGTTGGAGACGTATCAGCATCCCCAAGCTTAATTCCTGCTCGTCCTCGAGTAGGTGAATGATAAAAGAAATAATTTATGAAGTGTGAATGCTACCTAACATGTTCATCATATTCTTTTCTTATATGTATAGCATGGACATTTGGACTTGTAAATGATTCAAAGCAATAGTCTAGTTTTAACATAATGACTTCAATACTCAAGCATATCAACAAGCAACCATGTCTTTCAAAATATCAACACTAAAGAAAGTTATCCATAGCCCATCATGCTCAATCATTGATCCATTCATGAAACACACTCAAATATTAGCTATGCCCAATGCTCAAGTACGATCATAGTGCCCCTTAGTTGGTGCTTATAAGATAAGATGGAGACTCAAAGCAAAAATAAAAATTGCATAAAGTAAATAGATAGGCCCTTCGCAGAGGGAAGTAGGGATTTGCAGAGGTGCCAGAGCTCAAGGTTTAAATTGAGAGAGAAAAATATTTTGAGTGGCATGCTTTTCCTGTCAACAAAAACGACAAAGTAGCTCACAATACTTTCCATGCTAGATACATTATAGGCGGTTCCCAAACAGAATGGTAAAGTTTTTACTCCCCCTCCACCAATCAATCACACTCCACGGCGAGCCGAATCCACGGGTACCGTCCATACAAACAACAATCCTGGGGGAGTTTTGTTTCATTATATTTTGATTTGATTTTTTTGAGCATGGGACTGGGCATCCCGAATACTAGCCACTTTCTCGTGAATGATAGTGAATCAACACATATCATGAGAATAACACACCTAGCATGGAAAAATATTGGATACTCCCCACCGTTTCATGAGTGGTACGGGCACACAAAAGAGAAAATTTATTTTGAAAATTTAGAGATGGCACATACAAATTTGCTTGGAACGGCATGGAAATACCGCATATAGGTAGGTATGGTGGACTCATAAGGCAAAACTTGGTTTAAGGATTTTGGATGCACAAGTAGTATTTCTACTTAGTACAAATGAAGGCTAGCAAATAGATTGGGAAGCAACCAAACCGAGGAACGAAAAATCTCATAAGTGAGCATTGAGTCATAACTCACACCGAATAATGCACCACAAGTAGGATGTAACTTCATTGCATAACTATTGACTTTCGTGCATGCATAGGGAATCACAAACCTTAACACCAATATTCCTACTAAGCATAATTACTCACTAACATGACTCACATATTACTATCATCATGTTTCAAAACTATTACAGGGAATCAAGTTTAATTTGTCCAATGATCTTCATGAAAGTTTTTATTATATCCTCCTTGGAGATCTATCACTTTGGGACTAGTATCATATATTGCCATTGCTTTTTGGCAAGCTCAAACAAATTTAAGTGAAGCACATGAGCAAATGACAAGCAACTCTCAAAAGATATAAGTGAAGATCAATGAGTAGCCAACAATTAAATAACTATGTGAGGACTCTCTCTCTCTTAGTAAATATTTTCAGATCTGAGTATTTTATTAAACAGCAAGCAAAAGAAAAATAGCACTCCAAGAATAGCACATATCATGTGAACGAATAAAAATTTAGGCTCAACATAGGCTAACCGATAATTGTTGATGAAGAGAGGTGGGATGCGTAGCATCCCCAAGCTTAGATGCTTGAGACTTCTTGAAATATTTACTTGGGGTGCCTTGGGCATCCCCAAGCTTGAGCTTTTGTATCTCGTTCAATCCTCTCATATCATGGTTTCACCTATTCTCAAAAACAACTTCCACACAAAACTTGAAAAGAACTCGTGAGATAGGTTAGTACACATAATAATAAATCAACTCTTTATGTACTGCCAATACAAGTTGCATAATAATTTTCAAACATTAGGTACTGTATACTATCATTTCCACAATTTATATCTATCAATATAGGCTATGGAAACTATAGGATAAGTAGATAACAAAACTATGACAGCAATCTGTCCAAACAGAACAGTCTGTAGCAATTTCTGAAAACAGTGTACTTCTGTAACTCAAAAAATTATGAAAATTTAGGACATGCTGAATAATTTATATGACAACACTGTGTAAAAATTTCAGAAACTTTCCATGTTCCAGTAAAATATGAAAATGCAAACACTACAGCAAAAGTTTCTGTTTATACACAGAACACATCAAAACATGCAATGCAAGCATCCTAAGGCAATTCTTGGAACTTTTTATTAAAAAACAAGATTATAAATAACACCTAACAGAGAACAACAAAATATAATGACGCTCCAAGCAAAACTCATATTATGTGACGAATAAAAATATAGCTCCAAGTGAGATATACCGATAGTGTTGAAGATGAAAGAGGGGATGCCTTCCGGGGCATCCCCAAGCTTAGACGCTTGAGTCTTCCTTGAATATTACCTTGGGGGTGCCTTAGGAATCCCCAAGATTAGGTTCTTGTCACTCCTTATTCTCCTCATATCGGTGTCTCACCCAAAACTTGAAAACTTCAATCACACAAAACTTAACGGAACTTCGTGAGATGGGTTAGTATAATAAATAATGATCATTCACTTAGGTACTGTCAAGACAAGATTCATAATTGTTCCCACATCATACCTACTGTATTCTACCATTCCCATAATTTATATCACTGAATATAAGCTAAGGGAACACTAAAACAAGCAAACTATGCATGCAAAACAGAATCTGTCAAAAACAGAACAGTCTGTGAAGATCTGTAGTGTAGCCATAATTCCCTGTCTCTAAAAATTCTGAAAAATTAGGACAACCTGAAGAATTTGTATATAAAGACTGTGTAAAAATTTCAGATCAAAAGCAGATTCCAGTGAATTTACAAAATTCCTGGACTGAGAGAAAAAGTTTCTGTTTTTGCACAGAATCAAGTCAATTATCATCCACACTATCCCAAAGGCTTTACTTGGCACTTTATTGAAACAAAAGATATAAAACATGATTACTAAAGTAGCTTAATCATGTGAACACACAAAAACAGAAAGGAAAAGTGTCGGGTTGTCTCCCAACAAGCGCTTTTCTTTAAAGCCTTTTAGCTAGGCATGATGATTTCAATGATGCCCACGTAAAAGATAAGAATTGAAACACAAAGAGAGCATCATGAAGCATATGACTAGCACATTTAAGTCTAACCCACTTCCTATGCATAGGTATTTTGTGAGAAAACAATTTCTGGGAGCAAGAATCAACTAGCATAGGAAGGCAAAACAAGCATAACTTCAAAACTTTGAACACATAGAGAGGAAACTTGATATTTTTGCAATTCCTACAAGCATATATTCCTCCCTCATAATAATTTTTAGTAGCATCATGAAGTAATTCAACAATATAACCAGCACATAAAGCATTCTTTTCATGATCTACAAGCATAGAAATTTTACTACTCTTCACACAAGCATATTTCTTCTGATTCATAATAGTGGGAGCAAACTCAACAAAATAACTATCATGAGATACTTGATTGACATAACCACTTTGAATATTAAAATCATGATGACAAGTTTCATAGTTACTATCACTCTTTATAGCATACATGTCATCACCATAATCATCATAGATTGGAGGCATGCCATCATCATAATAGTTTTGCTCATCAAAACTTGGGGGACTAAAAATATCATATTCATCAAACATAGCATCCCCAAGCTTGTGGCTTTGTATATCATTAGCATCATGAATATTCAGAGAATTCATACTAACAACATTGCAATCATGCTCATCACTCAAAGATTTAGTGCCAAACAATTTAATAACTTCTTCTTCTAACACTTGAGCACAATTTTCTTTTCCATCATTTTCACGAAAGACATTAAAAAGATGAAGCATATGAGGCAACCTCAATTCCATATTTTTTTGTAGTTTTCTTTTATAAAACCAAACTAGTGAAAAAAAACAAGAAACTAAAAGATTTAATTGCAAGATCTAAAGATATACCTTCAAGCACTCACCTCCCCGGCAACGGCGCCAGAAAAGAGCTTGATGTCTACTACGCAACCTTCCCTCAAGTGGATGACCTAAGATTTATCAATCCGTGGGAGCCGTAGGATGAAGATGGTCTCTCTCAAGCAACCCTGCAATCAAATAACAAAGAGTCTCTTGTGTCCCCAACACACCCAATACAATGGTAAATTGTATAGGTGCACTAGTTCGGCGAAGAGATGGTGATACAAGTGCAATATGGATGGTAGATAAAGGTTTTTGTAATCTGAAAATATAAAAACAGCAATGTAGCAAGTAACAAAAGTGAGCAAAAACGGTATTGCAATGCTTGGAAACAAGGCCTAGGGTTCATACTTTCACTAGTGCAAGTTCTCTCAACAATACTAACATAGTTGAATCATATGTAAATCCCTCACGCGCGACAAAGAGTTCACTCCAAAGTCACAAATAGCGGAGAACAAACGAAGAAATTATTGTAGGGTACGAAAATACCTCAAAGTTATCTTTTCTGATCAATCTTATGAGCTATCCCTATAAGTGTCATGAACAGCCCTAGAGTTCGTACTAAAATAACACCTTAAGATACACATCAACCAAAACCCTAATGTCACCTAGATACTACAATGTCACCACGAGTACCCATGGGCTTGATTATACGATATGCATCACACAATTTCAGACTCATCATGTTCAATCCAACACAAAGAACTTCAAAGAGTGCCCCAAAGTTTCTACCGGAGAGTCAAGACGAAAACATGTGCCAACCCCTATGCATAGATTCCCAAGGTCACGGAACCCGCAAGTTGATCACCAAAACATACATCAAGTGGATCAATAGAACATCCCAATGTCACCACGGATATCCCATCGCAAGACATACATCAAGGGTTCTCAAATCCTTAAAGACTCAATCCGATAAGAAAACTTCAAAGGGAAAACTCAATTCATCACAAGAAGATAGAGAGGGGAAAACTCCATATGATTCATCTATATTAATAAAGCTCGCGGTACATCAAGATTGTGCCATCTCAAGAACACGAGAGAGAGAGAGATCAAACACATAGCTACTGGTACATACCCTCAGCCCCGAGGGTGAACTACTCCCTCCTCGTCATGGAGACCGCCGGGGTGATGAAGATGGCCTCCGGTGATGGTTTCCCCCTCCGGCAGGGTGCCGGAACGGGCTCCCGATTGGTTTTTCGTGGCTCTGGAGGCTTGCGGCGGCAGAACTCCTGATCTAGGTTTCTTTTCGGAGATTTCTATATTTATAAGAGTTTTTGGCGTTGGTCCCACGTCCAGATGGTTCTCGAGGAAGTCACAAGCCAGGGGGGCGCGCCCTAGGGGGGGGGCACGCCCCCACACCCTTGTGGCTTCCTCGGCCTTCCTCTCCGGTGACTTTTTGCTCCAGTATTTTTTATATTTTCCAAAAATATTCTCTGTAAATTTTCAGCTCATTCCGAGAACTTTTATTTCTGCACAAAAACAACACCACGGTAGTTCTGCTGAAAATAGCGTCAGTCCGGGTTAGTTCTAATAAAATCATACCAAAATCATATAGAATTATTGTAAACATGGCATGAATACTTCATAAATTATAGATACATTGGAGACGTATCACGCCTCCAGCACCTTGCGAAAAAGTTGAGGTAGCCTCCGTCGCCGTGCGCGCACGGCAGCGCGGGGGCTTCCCCGACGAACCGGCTCACCGTGCCAACCGCGCGGTGGGCAATGTCCAGATACTGCTTGGCGCGCTGCACCTCCAGCATCTTCGCGTGGGCTGCCTCATCCTGGGCGCCCTGCACGGCATCGGCAGCCCCCTTGACCTGGCTCTGGAGGGACGCCAGCTCCGCCTGGGCCTTTGCTTCGCCCCTGAGCGCGGCCTGGAGGGCGGCCTCGGCGTCCGCCAGCTGGATCCTCAGTGCGTCCGTCTCCTCCTGGAGCTCGTCGAGCGTGCGCCTCTTTGGCGCGGGCACCCTGGGAGGAGGGAATGATCAGGACCGCCGCGTCGGGAGCGATTGCAAGAGAAAAGGGCGGGTGACGGAACACTTACTCGTCGATGATGGCCCAGCGCCGGCGAGCTTGAGCCGGCCTTGAGGGTCCCCCACTGCTGCCTCCGGGGGCCGACGATGGTGCCGGGGACCCTGGGTGCTTCCCCGAACCCGCTGCACTCCCACCGGACACCATGGAGGAGCAAAGAGAGAGAGGAGGACAAGGAAGATAACTTGGAAGGAAGAGAAGTAAGAAGGCGCGTCAAGATGGCAAGACCCCCCAGGCGGGGCGGGTTTATGGGCGCAACCGCTGCCCATGGGGCACCGTGGGGAGTGGAGGCGCCGTGCGCTCCTCGGGCAACGCGTGCCAGACTCGGTCGGCGTGCTACCCTGCCTCACGTCGTTTCATCTGCTCCCGTCGGGTCACACGTGTGGCCCGAGGGGGGAGAGGACACGAGGAGACAGCCGCATTCAAAGAAGAGCAATGATGGCCGGGGAGGCACGCAGGCTTCACGTCAGCGCGACTCAAGGCGGTTCCCGACTCCTCCGGGGAGCCGGGAAGCCCATGTCTCATTGTGCGCCACGCGTCAAGTTGGGCCCGCAGGCGGTTGGAGCCCACGGCGCTTCGGGCCATCCTCCATGGCTTCGCCCAGAAGCTAGCTCGAGCGCGCGTCGGGCCCGGGGGCTACTGTCGGCGTCCTGGGAACGGGGCTACCCAGACTTGCCTACCTGCGGCCCAGGGCATGGCCCACCTCGACCGCCGAATATGGCCCGACGTGGCCTCAATCAGCACAAGGCCCTCGCGAGAGCCCCGAGCTCGCGACGGAAACGGCGCCAAGACCTGCAGGGGAATAGGCCTCCCCAGGCCTCCTCCTAAGCGATGGAGATCTCTAGGCAACGCTCAACCTCAGGAGGTCAAAGATGACGCAAGGCGGGCCAGGCGGGCACCAGCGCGCCAGAGGAGACAGCTTCCTTTTTCGTGCAAAGGAGGCAGGGGCGCACGCAGGTTCCAAAAGTGTCCCCCAAAGGTTTCCCTTCCAGTGCAACAAGACCAAGACCCCGAGCCCCGCAGGACGGACGTCATCGCCGAGCCCACCTCTGCATCACCACCGGCTACTTTGCAGGCGAAGACCACCTTTCGTCAGGATAAGATGTACTCCATGTCCCCCTTCAAATTTGGCCTTTGTGGGATCCCTTCCCGCCATTGCGATAAGGGAAGAGGACCAGGGCCGCTATAAATAGAGGCTAGGCTGCTCCGTATAAGAGGGGGGAACACCATCCAAACGCACCCGCGAGGCAACTCACCACTGTACTAGTTCATCCACAAACCTCCTCGTGAGGCAATCCACCAAAAGCAGGAGTAGGGTTTTACGCTTCGCAGCGGCCCGAACCTGGGTAAACTCTTGTGTGTTATCGTCTTCCTCGCCATCGAGCGGGGTCATCGCGTTGTGAGCTTGGAGGGGGTGAAGCTGTTGGGGATCTTCGCACACGCCCCTGGCTTCGAACTTCTTAGGGTTTTTGCAGAGCCCGAAATCCGACAACTTATGAGTCAGGGTGCCCACACATGGTCATCCTTGTTGCAGCACGACCTCTTTCTCGTTCCGGTGAATCCGACCAACACTTCAGATTATCTCATAATCCTCATCGCATGGCCATGCTTATACAGGTCTGATCACCTGAGGGGTTCAGAGTATATCTCTCCTGATCGGAGGGGCAAATCCCGTCCTACTCAACCATGTATCGCAACATGGGTCCGGACAAGCCCAAAACCTACCTTTATAACTACCTAGTTATGGAGTAGCGTTTGGTCGGCCCAAAGCAGGTCTATCACCATCCCGACTACATGTGTTAGCTCAGGTCTTAGGATATAGAATGTATGTTGTACTAGAGACTTACAGATGACCTATCGCCGCGTCTCATAGTCGGGTCTGTCCAACTTAGACCTTATCTTGACTCGGATCCAACTACGTCGAATCCGACCAGATCTTTCCGAGTCCATATTATCCGGCTAGCATCCAATGCTACATGGTCAGTCAGACCAGACCATCCATCGTGTCATATGCTAGTCTAAATGGATGCTTGTCCACACTGCCCTTTCGACTAGGGACCATTTAGGACAGTCATCATACAATGCATAGTCTCACAAACAAGTCACGTACTTGTTAATACACATCATTGATAATGTCCAAGGAATCTCTTTATTCATAAACACATATGAAATATTATCATACATGATTGCCTCTAGGGCATATCTCCAACAGTCTCCCACTTGCACTAGAGTCAATCAAATAGACATTGAATGCCCATAGCTCTAACGTGCCCCTCATCCTTGGGTTGTGGAAGCGGCTTAGTCAACGGATCTGCAACATTTTCATCCGTATGAATCTTGCATAAATTAGTATCACCATTCTTTACGAGCTTTCGTATCAGGTGATATTTTCGGTCTATGTGCCTGGTCTTGTGGTGTTGTCTCAGCTCCTTGGCCTGTGCGATGGCACCTGAATTATCGCAATACAGATCCAACGGTTTTGCCCAGCCTGGGAACACACCAAGATCTTCCAAGAACTTCCAAATCCAAACAACTTCCTTTGCGGCTTCACAAGCCGCAATGTATTCGGCCTTTGTTGTGGAGTCGGCCACCGTATCTTGCTTGGAACTCGTCCAGCTCACTGCTCCTCCATTCATGACATACACGAATCCAGTTTGCGATCGACAATCATCCTTGTCGATTTGGAAACTAGCATCAACGTAACACCTTACGTAGAGCTCCTCCTCGCCTCCATAAGCTAGGAACATCTCTTTAGTCCTTTTCAGGTACTTCGGGATAGGTTTCACCGCTGCCCAGTGACTCTCACCTGGGTCGGCCTGGTATCTGCTTGTTAAGCTTATTGCATAGGGAACATCAGGCCGAGTACATAGCATGGCATACATGATGGATCCTATTGCCGAAGCATACGGAATCCTACTCATCCGGTTTTGCTCATCAGAAGTCGTAGGACTCTGAGTCTTGCTTAGCCTTATACCATGTGAGATGGGCAAGAACATTTTCTTAGCCTCACTCATGTTGAACCGCTTCAACACTTTCGCTATGTACGTGCTCTGGCTTAAGCCGCGCAGCCTTCTCGATCTATCTCTATAGATCTTGATGCCTAAAATGTACAATGCTTCTCTAAGGTCTATCATCCAAAACTTGACATTCAATGATTCCTTGACTGAGTTCAGCATCGAAACATCATTTCCGATCAGCAGTATGTCATCCACATACATGATCAAAAATACTACCGATCTCCCACTAGACTTCTTGTATAAACAATAGTCCTCTTCGTTCTTGATGAAACCAAGGTCAATGATGACTTCATCAAAATGAATGTTCCAACTCCGAGCTGCTTGCTTCAATCCATAAATGGATCTCTTGAGCTTGCATATTTTACCAGTGTATTTTGGATCGACAAAATCTTCAAGCTGTATCATGTATACATCCTCTTTTAAATTTCCATGAAGGAAAGACGTTTTGACATCCATCTGCCATATCTCATAATCAAAATATGCAGCTATAGCTAGTATGATCCTCACCGACTATAGCATCGCTACCAGTGAGTAGGTCTCGTCGTAGTCAAATCCTTGAACTTGTCCATAACCTTTAGCGACAAGCCGAGCTTTGTGGATTTGAACTTTTCATCCACATCGGTTTTCTTCTTAGAGACCCCTTTGCAACCAATGGCAATTACGCCAGGTGGTGGATCAACCATGTCCCAGACTTGATTATCATCCATGGACTTTAACTCGGATCTCATGGCCTCCAACCATGCCTTGGAATCTGGGCTCATTATCGCTTCCGCATACGTGGTCGGCTCGTCGCTTTCTAGCAACAACACATCGCGCACTCTGCGCAATCTTTCCGACCTCCATTGTTCAGGTGCCGACTCCACTACGGGTTCCCTGACCTACTCCGGTATGATGTTATCACCAGCGGAGTCGTCCCCGAGTGGCTCTCGAATTTCTCCCAGTCGCACCATTCTCCCACTGGCTTCCCGACTGAGAAACTCTTTCTCTAGAAAAACCCCGTTCCGAGCAACAAATACTTTGTTCTCTTCCTGTTTGTAGAAGCTGTATCTGAAGGTTTCCCTCGGATATCCCACGAATATGCATTTATCAGACTTGGGTGTAAGCATGTCGAACACGAGTCGCTTGAAAATGCTTCACAACCCCAAATCTTTAGAAAGACCAACTAGGACTCTTCCCGGTCCTCATCTCATCTGGTGTCTTGTCTACGGATTTTGATGGTACCCTATTAAGTGTGAAAGCTGCATTTTCTAGAGCATATCCCCAGAATGACAAGGGTAAATCTGATTTGCTCATCATCGATCTGACACGCCATTTCTCTGTGGCGTACCCGGAGGTGTGAGCTGAGGTACTACACCTTGGCTTTTCAGATGATCATCAAACTCCTGGGTCATGTATTCACCTCCACGATCTGATCACAGAAGCTTTATCATCTTGCCGAGTTGATTTTCAACCTCGTTTTGAAACTCTTTGAACTTTTCAAAAGTTTCCGACTTGTGCCTCATCAAATAGATATATCCATATCTACTCAAGTCGTCGATAAAAGTCACGAAGTACTGATAGCCACCTCTGGCTGTTGTGCTCATTGGACCACACACATCACTGTGTATAAGCTCCAACAGTTCGGACGCCCTTTCGCAACTCTTTGCAAAAGGAGACTTAGTCATCTTGCTTAGCAAGCATGATTCGCTTGTCTCGAACGACCCAATGTCGGACGAAGTTAGGAGTCCATCATCATGGAGCTTCTTCATGCGTTTCAGACTGATGTGTCCAAGCCCGCAATGCCAGAAGTATGTCGAATTTATCTCATTAGGTTTATGCCTCTTGACATTCATGTTATGGACTGGTTCCGTTTCCAGATTTAAAATAAACAGCCCATCTACAATGGGTGCATAGTCGTGGAACATTCCATTCAAATAAAATGAACAACCATTGTCCTTTAAACTGAATTCATAACCCTGATTCATCAGGCATGGGGAAGAAATAATGTTCCGACTAAGTGCGGGAATGTAATAACAATTATTCAATTCCAAAATAAATGCAGAAGGAAGCTTGAGCTGCATCATGCCGACCTCCAATGCAGCAACTCTTGCTTTGTTGCCGACCCTGATGTCAATCTCCCCTTGTGCCACATGCCTAGTTCTTATTAGCCCCTGCATCGAGTTGCTAATATGAACAACTGATCCGGTATCAAATACCCAAGAGCTACTAGGTATGTCAGCAAGGTAAATGTCTATAACATATGTAACAAGTGTACCTTTGCCTGAAGAAGCATTTCCGGCCTTCTTGCCATGCTCAGCAAGCCACTTGCTATAGTTCCTCTTCCAGTGACTAGTTTCCTTGCAATGAAAGCAAATTGTCTTTCAGTCTGGTCCCGGCTTCGGCATAGCGGCGGAGACAACCTTCTCTGTGCCCTTTGCCTTAACCTTTCTTGGACCAACTCTTCTTGAACTTAGCCGAGTTCTGCACCATCAACACTTGATGCGTGCCTTTCTTAATATCTTGCTCTGCCACCTTGAGCATCCCATGCAATTCAGTGAGCTTCTTATCCATGCCGTGCATATGATAGTTGGAGATGAACGTCCCATAGCTAGATGGAAGAGAACCTAGAATTGCATCGATGCACAGCTCGTCCCCAAGTGGGAAGCCTAACCGATCCAAAGCTTGCACATACCCGATCATCTTGATCACATGCGGGCTCGGTGGATCATCCTCTTTCAGCTTACAATCTGTCAAGGACAGCCAGACAATGAACCTTTTGGTCCTAGCCAGCATCTGAAACATGCTCTTGAGACTCTCGATCATATAAAAAGCCTCAATGTTTTCGAAATGTTGTTGCAAATCGGGCTCCATACAAGCCAGCATGAGGCAGCTGATCTCTTTTGAATCATCAACGAGTTTCTGGTAGGCATTTTTGGTTGTGGCATTAGCATTATCGGCAGGTACCTTTGGAAATGGATCCTCTAGAACATGTTCCTTTTTATCGTGTTTGAGAACAATTCTAAAATTTCTATATCAGGTGGTAAAGTTTGTTCCATTCAGTTTATCATTTTACATAATTGATTTCAATGCAAAGTTGGGTTGAGCTTGTAGTGCCATTGATCTACAACAGAAAATATGCAATCACTAAGAAATGTATTTATGTGGGTCTTAAACAGAACTACTCCCACTGAAGTCGGCATCCCTCCACAAACTCTCAGTGATTCAGGATCCGACTTGCGCAAACGACTAGTGAGCTTTAGCATCACTGCTAGCCAACTTGCCTTCTCAGTAAGCAACTCCTTGCTAATTGTACCTCCATACGACTCCTGTCAGTCGGGTAGGTATCTTATACCCCGGCTCCCGACCTTCTTTGCCACAAGGCCCAAAACTGTTTTGATAGCCTTGTCAAGTTAACCTGATGTAGTGCATGTCCGTGTCTGACACGAACCCTCCAGTTTAAGGACACCTAGTAGCACCTCAATTTTATGAGCCCACTACTAGACGTACTTGACGTGCGAAGGTGCAACATCGGGAATGGCAACGCGCTTGATATTAACGAGGGATCTTCCTACCATTTAAACATGCATAGAAACAAGAAGCAATATCAATCACATATATACATTAAATATGTGAAATAGTATGCCTCCTTCATGGTTGTCCTTCCAAGCCGGCTCCAACTCCGATGACCAGGATGGACCTCCATCTTGATTGTCACACTGGGACGCCAAAGCATCAAACTTGATCTCTGTCCTCAAAGTACTACAACTAGTAATGAATTACAGAGAGTCACAAGTCGACACGCAGGTCGTTATACAATATAATGACAACACTTTGGCTCCTGCCAGCTGTCAAATCATGACACGCAGGTCACGTTAAATTACACACATGCATCACATACATATGAGCCATATTATTCACATCAAACCTGTAAAACAAAGTTATGCATAGAATCGCATTCAACCGATTTGAGTGATCATGTACAAAATACAAGGCGCTACGCATACGGCAGTGCCGACATTTTTAGAAATCACAAATCGAATTTGTACTCCGATCACGCCGAATTTTCTGATCTGACCGATCTTATCGATCATCGCGAATCTGATTCGGATTTATATTTCACTATTAACCCCGATGGCAGAAACCGACCGGTAGGGGTAGGTTGTGTCACGACCTCAATGATTCCTATTGACAGAAAACATAGCCATATCGACCCTCATGTGATTTGATCCCATCAACCGTGCACATAGCCGATCTCATAAACGATGACATAACTTATCTGCCGCCTCCACATATCATATATGCATCCCATCTGAATCCAAATCCTATAACAGAGGCTCTGATACCACTATTGGGTTCTACGGTAGGAGCATCGCATGCAAATTAAAAAATTCCTACACGCAGAACATCCAAGAACATGCTACAGAGATGGATCACAGATCGTTACCACTAGACGTGCAGTGCCATGCGGCGGAAGTAGAGTTGTGGTAGCGCGTCCTTGATGTCTGTCTCCTCCTCACGTGATGTCCCTCGAATAGCCGTTCACCGGATCCCACGTACATGTTCGCTGGAGCGGCGCAAGTGCACCGCCTCTAATGGTATCCGCATGTGCAGGAGGAACACCGTGCGGCGGACTGCTAGGTCCGATCACACAGTTCGGCGGCGACTGCAGATGTCTAGTTACAACACATGCAAAGCCGTAATGACGGTGCCAAAGCAATCAACTTAATAAGTGTGCCGCACCTCCACTATATATAGGAATCTGTCGCGGGCTTGACTCTTGGGCCTCGCACGGATCCTAAAGCCCACATGTTCCTTCCCTTAAGCACGTGACCCCTTAGGTTCTCGTTCACTTGGTCGCGAGTCAGATCACATCCGGCTCGACTAGTCGGTAGCGGCCTCTAGCAAAGCATGCCGACTCCAAGTGTCCGATGAAGCTGGTTAAGCGAACCTGTACTTCATACTTCTGTTCCCTTTGCCACACGATATATGTTGTCGTGCTCAAGGCAACATGGTCATCTGTGTTGCAGCACGATCTCTTTCTCGTTCCGGTGAATCAGACCAACACTTCGAATTATCTCATAATCCTCATCGCATGGCCATGCTTATCCAGGTCAGATCACCCGAGGGGCCCAGAGTATATCTCTCCTGATCGGAGGGGCAAATCCCATCTTGCTCAACCATGTCACGCAACATGGGTCCGGACAAGCCCGAAACCTACCTTTATAACTACCCAGTTACATAGTAGCATTTGGTCGGCCCAAAGCAGGTCTATCACCATCCCGAGTACATGCGTCATCTCGGGTCTTAGGATATAGAATGTATGTTGTACTAGAGACTCACAGATGACCTATCGCTGTGTTTCATAGTCGGGTCTGTCCAACTCGGACCTTATCTCGACTCAGATCCAACTACGTCGAATCCGCCCAGTTCTTTGCAAGTCCATATTATCCGCCTAGCATCCAATGCTACATGGTCAGTGAGACCGGACCATCCACCATGTCATATGCTAGTCTAACTGGCTGCGTGTCCACACTGCCCTTTCGACTAGGGACCATTTAGGGCAGTCATCATACAATGCATAGTCTCACAAACAAGTCATGTACTTGTTAATACACATCATTGATAATGTCCAAGGACTATCTTTATTCATAAACACATAGGAAATATTATCATACATGATTGCCTCTAGGGAATATCTCCAACATCTATACGATGTGGTAAATTCTTGATCCAATCCGTTTATCCTTTTCCAGAATTGATTTCAAATCAAAGGTTTTTTGAGCAGGTGGTGCCATCGATCTAAAATAGAAAAATATGCAAAAACTAAGAAATGTGTTTATGTAGACTAATTCAAGCGTTAAAAATAAATACTCTCACTAAGGTCGGCATTACTCAGCAAACTCTTATTGATTCAGGATCTGACTAGCGCAAGAAACTAGTGAGCTTTAGCATCACTACTAGCGTTAAAAATAAATACTCTCACTAAAGTCGGCATTACTCAGCAAACTCTTATTGATTCAGGATCTGACTAGCGCAAGAAACTAGTGAGCTTTAGCATCACTACTAGCCAACTTGCCTATCCGGTAAGCAATTCCTTGCCAATCGTATCTCTATACGACTCATGTCGGTCGGGTAGGTATCTTATACCCCGGCTCCCAACCTCCTTTGCCACATGGCCAAAAACTATTTTGATAGCCTTGTCATGTTAACCTGATGCAGTGCATTGCTATGTCTCCAACATATCTATAATTTTTTATTGCTCCATGCTGATATATTATCAGTCGAGGATACTTTGTGGATCTTTATTTACCAAATACTATTTTTGCGCACTAACCTATTGACCCAGTGCCCAGTGCCAGTTGCTATTTTCTGCATGTTTTTTACTTTTCAGGTTTGCAGTACCAAACGAAGTCTAATTGCCACGAAACTTTTTGATGATTTTTTATGGACCAAAAGAATACCTGGAAGCTTTGGGAGGAGTCAGGAGGACACACAAGGGTACCAGCATGCAACAGGGCGCGCCCTGGGGGGCGCCCTGATGTGTGTTGGCCCCCTTGGGCACCTCCCGACGCCCCTCTCTGGCCTATAAATTCTCTAATATTCCAAAAACCCTAGAGGCAGTCCCGAAACCCTTTTTACGCTGCTGCAAGTCTTTGTTCCATCGCGAGGCCATCTGGAGCTCCATTCTGGCACCCTGCTGGCGGGGGGGGGGGGTCGATCACGGAGGGCCTCTTCATCAACCTTGCTGCCCTCATGATGATGTGTGAGTAGTTCACCACAGACCTACGGGTCCATAGCTAGTACCTACATGGCAATCTCTCTATCTCTAATCTTCAATACAATGATCATCGCATCTTCGCTTTGATCTATCCGATGTAATCCTATTATGCGGTGTGTTTGTTGGGATCCGATGAATTGTGGGTTTATGTTCAGATTATTCATGAAAAGTATTTGAGTCACCTCTCTATATTAAGATTCTTATTTGCATGATCATTATAGCTTCGTAATGCTCTCCGATTTATTGATATCCTTTGGCCAAATAGATTGATCTATCTTCAGTGGGAGTGGGGCGTTGTGGTAGGTTCAACCTGACGAGTTTCTATATCCTAGTGAAAAAGTAGGGGACAAGATGCGTCTTTGTGTTGTTGCTACTAAGGATAACATGGTGGGGTTTATTCATATTGCTTGAGTTTACTTTGTCTACATAATGTCATCGTTCTCCATTCATTACTCTGTTTTACTTAATACTCTAGATGCATGCTGGATAGCGGTCGATGAGTGGAGTAATAGTAATAGGTGCAAGCAGGATTCGGCCTATTTGTTTATAGACATGATGCCTATATACACATCATCATTGCCATGAAAATCGCATAACTATCCGCTTTTCTATCAATTGCCCAACAGTAATTTTTTACCCACCGTATGCTGCCTACATGAGAGATGCCGCTAGGGAAAACTATGGCCCCCGGGTCTATTCACTTATAAATTTACAAACAGTACTATTACCTTGCTGCCTTTATTTACTTTTTATTTTATTTTGCAATTTACAATTATCTAGACAACTCATTTGCTTGCAAATAACGAGATCAAGGGGATTGACAACCCTCTTGACCGCGTTGGGTGCAAGTTGTTTGTTATTTTGTGTGCAGCCGCTGAAGATGGCTGAGGATTTATATTCCTATTAGTTCGATAAACCTTGGTTTCATAACTGAGGGAAATACTTACCCACTTTGTGCTGCACTAACACGTTCCTCTTCACGGAAAACCCATCGCAGATCACAAGTATCAGGAAGGATTTCTGGCGCCGTTGCCGGGCAATATCATCGTCAGCTATCAAGTAACTTCACACAAATTATCATTCACTTGTTTATCTTTTTATTTGTTGTTATATTTAGTTTGTCTCATAAAAATCAAAAATACAAAAATATTCATCTTTGCTTGATATTAGTTTTCTTGTTTGAAGTCATGGCTAGTTCTTCTTCCGCACACGTTATTCCCAATAATGATGTAGTCAATTTTAAACAAAGGGGATGAGAAAGTTTGAAAGATGCATGGTATAGGATTTGCTTCGCTCAAAATAAAGCAACTAAAAAGTTATCCACCACTACCTTGCTTCATAATTTTTATGTTGGTGTTACAACTTTGTATAGGTTTGTCCTTGACACCATCACCGGTGGGAACTTCCTAATGTGTCACACCTTGGATGTTTATGACGCATTTGAAAATCTTGTAGGGGCACCACCCGTTATTGTTAATGAAATTAGTTTGATCTTGGAACATGTTATGCAAAGGCTTGATGCTATTGAAAAGAAAATGATCTCGAATAAACCAATTGAGGATTTGGATAAAAAACTCCATAATCATATCACTCAACTTGGGTCACGGGTAGGAATGACTTTGAAAGTTTTAAAGGAAAAATGGAAGGACACCTAGTAGCACCTCAATCTTATGAGCTTAGTACTAGAAGTACTTCACGTGCGAAGGTGCAACATAGGGAATGGAAACATGCTTGATTTTATGAGGGGTATTTCTACCATTTTAACATCCATAGAAACATGAAGCAATATCAAGCACAAATAGACATAATATGTGAAATAGTATGGCTCCATCATGGATGCCCTTCCAGGCCAGTTTCAACTCCAATGACCATGGCAGACCTCAACCTTTTTCGTCACCCCAGAATGCCAAGCCATGAACTTGATCTCTGTCCTCCAACTACTACAACTAGTAAAAAATTATAGAGAATCACAAGTCAACACGTTGGTCGTTATACATTACAATGACAGCACTTTGGCTCCTGCCGGCTGACAAATCATGACACGCAGGTCACGTTAAATTACACACATGCATCACATCCACATGAGCCATACTATTCACATCAACCGTGAAAAAACAAGTTAGACATGTTGTACCGAGTTATGCAAACTTGTAATAAATCTATGGCGCATGCATATGGTGGTCCGAAATCGAATTTACGTTTCACGGTCTACATCGATGGCAGAAACCTACCGGTAGTGATAGGTTGTGTAACGACCTCATCGATCCCGATGGGCGGCTGATCTCGTCAATCATGCACATAGCCAATGTCATAAATGACAAAAGATCAAATCTGCCGCCTCCCACATATCACATACGCATATTGTATGAACCCAAATCCTATAGCAAAGGCTTTGATACCACTATCGGGCTACGCCAGGTGCATCGGCTACAATTTTTTTTCCTACGCGTAGAACAACGAGGAACATGCTATGAAGATGGATCATGGATCATTACCAATAGACGCGTAGTGCCATGCAGCGGCAGTAGATTCGGGGCAGCGTGTCCGTGTGGTTTGTCTCCTCATCGTCCGACCTCCCTCGAACATCCGGTCGCCGGATCCCACGAACAGGTTCACCGGAGCGGCGCAAGTGCACCGCCTCTAACAGTATTCATGCGTGTAGGAGGAACTTCGTGCGATGGACTGCTAGGTCCGATCACACTGTCACTTGTGGAGTCTTGAGATGGCTCATTTCGGCTGGGCACGCACGCGGCTGGAAGTGGCTGGCGTACGACTGTATGATGCATGGTTTGGGCATGCGCGTTGATACGTCTCCAACGTATCTATAATTTTTGCTTGTTCCATGCTATTATATTATCATTCTTAGATGTTTTACAATCATTTTATAACAACTTTATATCATTTTTTGGGACTAACCTATTGACATAGTGCCAAAGTGCCAGTTACTGTTTTTGCTTGTTTTTTTACTTCACAGAAAATCAATACCAAACGGTGTCCAATCATGACGAAACTTTTTGGAGATTTTTTCTAGACCAGAAGACACCCAGTGGGCCAAAGAAGTGCCGGAGAGGTGGGCCGTGGAGACCACAACCCACCAAGGCGCGCCAGGGGGGCCCCGGCGCGCCCTGATGGGTTGTGCCCTCCTCGGGGCCCCTCTCCACCGCCTCTGATGCCTATAAATTCCCAAATATTCCAAAAACCCTAGGGGATTCGACAAAACACAATTCCAGCCGCCGCAAGTTATAGAACCGCGAGATCCAATCTAAACACCATCATGGAGGGGTTCATCTTCTTCATAGGTGCCTCTCCGATGATGCATGAGTAGTCCACCATAGACCTACAGGTCTGTAGGCAGTAGCTAGATGGCTTCCTCTCTCTCTTATGATTCTCAATACAATGGTCACTTGGAGATCTATTTGATGTAAACTTTTGCGGTGTGTTTGTCGGGATCCGATTAATTTTGAGTTCATGATCAGTTTCTATCCATGAATATTATTTGAGTATTTTTTGATCTCTTATATGCATGATTGCTTATAGCATCGTATTTCTTCTTCGAATCTTTGGTTTAGTTAGGCCAACTAGATTGATTTTTCTTGCCATGGGAAGAGGTGCTTTGTGATGGGTTCGATCTTGCGGTGTTCTTTCCCAGTGACAGAAGGGACAACAAGACATGCATGTATCGTCGCTATTAAGGATAAAAAGATGGGGTCTATTCCTACATGAATAAGTCTTGTCTACATCATGTCATCATTCTTATTGCATTACTCCATTTTTCCATGAACTTAATACACTAGATGCATGCTGGATAGCGGTCGATGTGTGGAGTAATAGAGGTAGATGCAGACAGGAGTCGGTCTTCCTACCTTGGACGTGATGCCTATATAATGATCATCGCCTTGGATATCGTCATGACTATTCGATTTTCTATCAATTCCCCAACAGTAATTTGTTCACCCACCGTGCGCTATACTCATGAGAGAAGCCACTAGTGAATCCTACGGCCCCCGGGTCTACTTTTCCAACATATTGCTTTCAGATCTATCTTTTTGCATCTTTGTTTTCAGATCTACAAAACCAAAACCCCAAAAACATATTGCTGCATATTTTATTTGCCTTTTCTATTTTGTGTTCTTGAGAGATCTATCTCTCCTATCTATCACTACCTAATCTATCTTTTTACCGTAGAGAGATTGACAACCTCTCTTTCGCGTCGGGTTGCAAGTATTTGTTGTTTGTGTGCAGGTGCTGCTTATTGGGTGGTGGTGATCCTCCTACTGGTTCGATAACCTTGGTTTCATAACTGAGGGAAATACTTACCGTCGCTGTGATGCGTCATCCCTTCCTCTTTGGGGAAATACCGACGCAGTCTCAAGCCACGTCAAAGGAATTTCTGGCGCTGTTGTCGGGGAGGAAGCGGTCTCTTCTACGTGCCTATCGTAGGCGCCGAGGGGACTCCATCATCATCTACCAGGTTCCTAATCACAAATCTCATCTCCTTAAAATTACACTATTTGCCATTTGCCTCTCGTTTTCCTCTCCCCCACTTCACCAATTTGCCGTTTTATTCGCCCTCTTTTTCGTTTGCCTTTTTCTCGCCGGATCTCTTACTTGCTTGTCACCATGAGTGATTTTGGTATGGCAGAAATAGATGATGGCAGGACTCCTAAAATTGGACGTTCTGGTAATCTGGATGCGAAAACTTTTGCTTTGGGGCAAGGGAACATTATGGGAAAAGAAACTATCCAAGAATTTTTCAATTGCGTTGGAAATTTGCCTCTTGATGACACCCCTATACTGAAAAGAACTAAAACTTATGCGGAAGCTATTTCCGTGCTAGTCTTGAAACTTGAAAATAGGTTTATCCGTACCCATCCTACCTTGCAAAGATTGTTTTATGAGCTACCCATCATTAATAATCCCAAGGCTAAGAAGCTAGCTACCCTTGTTCTCATGCATGAATTTGATCACATAGTACATGAGGCTAGGGAGATATTTGATTTCTATGGTATGAGCCGTGAAAAACCGGTAATAGGAGAGATCCTTTACAATAGTGATTATATGATGAGATATTTGCTTGGAAATGATCAAATTTTCGATGAGAATCTCAAAAAGGAAGTCCCCGTTTTAGACATGATCCAACAAGTTTTCCATGATATAAACCAACAATATTCTTGGATTGTGGCCGGGAATCAAAGGGGATACGTAGAGGGACAACTTGATAATGATAAGGTTATTATAGATGATGTTTTATTTGCAAAACCTTTTGACAAAAACACCTCTACCAAAACCAAAGATGACAATACTTGAATATATGCGTTATGCCTAGCTAGGGGCATAAAACAATAGCGCTTGTTGGGAGGCAACCCAATGAATAAATAAATTTTTTCTTTTTCCTTTATGTTTTTGTGTGTTGACACAATTATTCCTCTGTTATGATTGTGTTTTTATTGTTTATTTAGTGTTTGTGCCAAGTAGAGCCTTTAGGATGATTCATAGGATGAGTAGAAGTGATGCTGAATCTGAAACAGAAACTTTGCGTCCAATATATGAATTTTCATTTTTTGCTGGAATGTGATCTTGAGCTGAAATTTTAAAACAGTGTTGCTATACAAATTTATTACGTTGTACTATTGTTTCATAATTTTTAGAGTTACAGAAGTATGGTTAGAGTACAGATGACTACAGACTGTTCTGTTTAAGACAGATTCTGTTTTCGTTGCATTGTGTGCTTGTTTTGATGAATCTATGGTTTGTATCGGGGGGTATGAGCCATGGTAAAGTTGAAATACAGTAGGTATAATGCAATAATAAAATATGAATAGGTTTGCAACAGCACCTAAAGTAGTGATTTGCTTGATTATACTAACGGATCTCTCGAAGATTTTGTTGAGTTTTGTGTGATTGAAGTTTTCAAGTTTTGGGTGAGATCTCGATGGATGAAGGAATAAGGAGTGATAAGAGCCTAAGCTTGGGGATGCTACCGCACCCCCAAGATATATCCAAATAGAAACAAGCAACTAAGCTTGGGGATGCCCCCGAGTGGCATCCCCTCTTTCTTCTAACGACCATCGGTATTTTACTTGGAGCTATATTTTTATTCGTCACATATCATGAGTTTTGCTTGGAGCGTCTTGTATCTTTGCTTGCTTTGCTTGTTAGTTTTTCCTTTGTATCCTTGCTGTACACACCTATTTGGGAGAGCCAAAATTATGCCATGATTTGTTAGAATTGCTCTCTATGCTTCACTTAAACTTTTTGAGCTATAGAATTGCTCTAGTGTTTCACTTATATCTTTTGGAGCACGGTGTGCTTGGAAATTTTTATAGAAATACTCTCATTCTTCACTTAGATTAATTTGACAGTTAGTAAATTTTGAAGAAATCCTCTCATGCTTCACTTATACCTTTTTGAGAGATGAAATCTTTATGCTCATGTGCTTCACTTAAATTTGTTTGAGCTTGTCAAAAAAGCAATGGAAATATATGAAACTAGTCCCAAAGTGATAGATATCCAAGGAGGATATAATAAAAACTTTCATGAAGATCATTGGGCAAATTAAACTTGATTCCTTGTAATAGTTTTGAAACATGATGATAGTAATATGTGAGTCATGCTAGTGAGTAATTGTGCTTTAGTAGGAACATTGGTGTTAAGATTTGTGATTCCCTATGCAAGTACGAAAGTCAATAGTTATGCAATGAAATTACATCCTACTTGTGGTGCATTATTCGGTGTTAGTTATGCTCAATGCTCACTTATGTGAATTTTCGTTTCTTGGTTTGGTTGCTTCCCAATCTATTTGCTAGCCTCCATTTTTACTAAGTATAAATACTACTTGTGCATCCAAAATCCTTAAACCAAGTTTTGCCTTATGAGTCCACTATACCTACCTATATGCGGTATTTCCGTGCCCCTCCAAGCAAATTTGTATGTGCCATCTCTAAATTTTCAAAATAAATTTGCTGTTTTGTGTGCTCGTACCGCTCATGAGACGGTGGGGAGTGTCCAATATTTTTCCATGCTAGATGTGTTATTCTCAAGATGAGTGTTTATTCACTTGTCATTGCACAAGAGTGCGGCGATAATAGGGATGCCCATTCCCGAAATGAAAAAGAAAAAATATTTACTTTATGTTGTCAAATAATAAATTCCTTGAAAAGTGTGTTTGGGAACCGCCTATGATATATCTAGCATGGAAAGTATTGTGAGCTACTTTGTCATTTTTGTTGACAGGAAAAGCATGCCACCCAAAATATTTTTCTCTCTCAATTTAAAACTTTGAGCTCTGGCACCTCTACAAATCCCTACTTCCCTTTGCGAAGGGCCTATCTATTTACTTTATGCAATTTTTATTTTTTACTTTGAGTCTCCATCTTCACTTATAAGCACCAACTAGGGGGCACTATGATCGTACTTGAGCATTGGGCATAGCTAATATTTGAGTGTGTTTCATGAATGGATCAATGATTGAGCATGATGGCCTAGGGATTACATTCTTTAGTGTTGATATTTTGAAAGACATGGTTGCTTGTTGGCATGCTTGAGTATTGAAGTCATTACGTTAAAACTAGACTATTGCTTTGAATCATCTATAAGTCCAAATGTCCATGCAATACAAAAGAAAAGAATATGATGAACATGTTAGGCAACATTCCACATCAAAAATTCTGTTTTTATCATTTACCTACTCAAGGACGAGTAGGAATTAAGCTTGGGGATGCTGATACATCTCCAGCGTATCTATATTTTTTCCTTGTTCCATGCTGTTATATTATCATTCTTGGATGTTTTACAATCATTTTATAACAACTTTATATCATTTTTTGGGACTAACCTATTGACATAGTGCCAAAGTGCCAGTTGCTGTTTTTTGCTTCATAGAAAATCAATACCAAACGGAGTCCAATCGCGACGAAACTTTTTGGAGATTTTTTCTAGACCAGAAGACACCCAATGGGCCAAAGAAGTGCCGGAGAGGTGGGCCGTGGAGACCACAACCTACCAGGGCGTGCCAGGGGGGCCCCGGCGTGCCCTGATGGGTTGTGCCCTCCTCGGGGCCCCTATCCACCGCCTCTGATGCCTATAACTTCCCAAATATTCCAAAAACCCTAGGGGAGTCGACGAAACACAATTCTAGCCTCCGCAAGTTCCAGAACCGCGAGATCCAATCTAAACACCATCACGGAGGTGTTCATCTTCTTCATAGGTGTCTCTCCGATGATGCATGAGTAGTCCACCATAGACCTACGGGTCCGTAGGCAGTAGCTAGATGGCTTCCTCTCTCTCTTATGATTCTCAATACAATGGTCTCTTGGAGATCTATTTGATGTAAAATTTTGCGGTGTGTTTATTGGGATCCGATGAATACTGAGTTCATGATCAGTTTCTATCCATGAATATTATTTGAGTCTTCTTTGATCTCTTATATGCATGATTGCTTATAGCATAGTATTTCTTCTTCGAATCTTTGGTTTAGTTAGGCCGACTAGATCGCTTTTTCTTGCCATTGGAAGAGGTGCTTTGTGATGGGTTCGATCTTGCGGTGTTCTTTCCCAGTGACACAAGGGGCAGCAAGACACGAATGTATCGTTGCTATTAAGGATAACAATATGGGGTCTATTCCTACATGAATAGATCTTGTCTACATCATGTCATCGTTCTTATTGCATTACTCTGTTTTTCCATGAACTTAATACACTAGATGCATGCTCGATAGCGGTCGATGTGTGGAGTAATAGTGGTAGATGCAGGCAGGAGTCGGTCTACCTATCTTGGACGTGATGCCTATATAATGATCATTGCCTTGGATATTGTCATGACTATTCAATCTTCTATCAATTGCCCAAAAGTAATTTGTTCACCCACCGTGCGCTATACTCATGAGAGAAGCCACTAGTGAATCCTACGGCCCCGGGTCTACTTTTCCAACATATTGCTTTCAGATCTATCTTTTTGCATCTTTTATTTTAGATCTACAAAACCAAAAACCCAAAAACATATTGCTGCATATTTTATTTGCCTTTTCTATTTTGTGTTCTTGAGAGATCTATCTCTCCTATCTATCACTACCTAATCTATCTTTTTACCGTAGAGAGATTGACAACCTCTCTTTCGCGTCGGGTTGCAAGTATTTGTTGTTTGTGTGTAGGTGCTGCTTATTGGGTGGTGGTGATCCTCCTACTGGTTCGATAACCTTGGTTTCATAATTGAGGGAAATACTTACCGTCGCTGTGCTGCATCATCCCTTCCTCCTTGGGGAAATACCGACGCAGTCTCAAGCCACGTCACGCGTACGGTCGTGAGTGGCTGGCGTTTGACGAAATGCACATGGAACACTTTAGTATTTTGTTTGGTTATATATGGTTTAATACCAAACCAAGCTAATTGAATTTGGTTCTCAAATGTACAAAATCAAATTTAATTGTACAAGAAGCAAAAACATTTTTTTTGACTTTTCGGTTTTGGTATCGGTTCGGTAATCGGTTGGTCGATTTTATGCCCACACATAGACATTAGTGGTACATAACACACAAATCCAAATTCTCAAGGAAATAAATGGGGAAACCCGTGTGCATAACCTATTTGGCCAGAGTCCACAACTGGACTAACCACTAAGCCAAACGTCTATGGTGCTGATGGACAATAATCTCGAGTATATCAACTCACCTAGTGAATATCGGGCTCCATCGTTTCTTTCATGATCTTGGAGCCCTTAATAAAAAATACAACAACTATGCTTTATTAGTGGAAGCTACCACTAGAGATAAATATTGTGGAATAAAAGGACACACTTTTTATGCCCGGTTACATTGTAACGCCCAACATGCGGTTGTTGGGCTATGCTAGGTGCATCGGCTGCAATATAAAATTTTCCTATGCACAGAACAACGAGGAATATGCTATGGAGATGGATCACAGATCTTTACTACTAGACGAGCAACGCCATGCAGCGGAAGTAGAGTCAGGGCAGCGCGTCCGCTTGGTTCGTCTCCTCCTCGTCCGATCTCCCTCGAACAGCAGGTCGCTGGATTCCATGAACAGGTTTGCCGGAGCAGCATAAGTGCACCGCCTCTAACAGTATCTACACGTGCAGGAGGAACACCGTGCAGTGCACTGGTAGGTCTAATCACACAGTCGGCGGTGAGTTGAGGTGGCTAGTTGCAACACATGCAAATCCCTAATTAATGAGTCGAAGCGATCAACTGCATATGTGTGCCGCATCTCCACTATTTTTAGGCATCCGTCGCAGGCTTAACTCTTGGGCCTTGCACGGATCGTAAAGCCCAAAGTGTACTCGGTCATGATGCAAGTCCAACTCGGATCAGATCCGACCAATGTCCTCTATCCGACCTCGTAGGTTCCTTCCCTTAGGCACGCGACCCCTTAGGTTCTCATTCACTCGGTCGTGAGTCAGATCATCTCCGTCTCGACAAATCGGTGGCGGCCTCTAGCAAAGTGTGCCGACTCCAAGTGTCCTATGAAGCTGGTTAGGCAAACCTGTACATCACACTTATGTTCCCTTTGCCACAGAATATATGTTGTCGGGCCCAAGGCGACATGGTCATTCTTGTTGCAGCCCGACCTCTTTCTCGTTCCGATGAATCCGACCAACACTTCAGATTATCTCATAATGGCTATCGCATGGCCATGCTTATCCAGGTCAGATCATTCGAGGGGCCCAGATTATATCTCTCCGGATCGGTGGGGCAATCCCATCTTGCTCAACCATGTCTCGCAACATGGGTATGGACAAACCCAAAAGCTACCTTTAGAACTACCCAGTTATGGAGTAGCGTTTAGTCTGCCCAAAGAAGGTATGTCACCATCCCGAGTTCATCAATTTGCTTAGGTATTAGGACAAAGAACTTGTGCTGTACTCGAGACTCACAGATGACTTCATCTTGCGCGTCTCACAGTCAGGTCTGTCCGACTTGTACGTTATCTGGACTCGGATCCGACTACGTCGAATCCGACAAGATCTTTATGAGTCCATATTATCGGGCTAGCATCCAATGCTACATGGTCATTGAGACTGGACCATCCACCATATCATATGCTAGTCTAGCTGGTTGCGCGTCCACAGATCCCTTTCGTCTAGGGACCATTTAGGACACATATCATACAATGCATAGTCTCATAAACAAGTCGCATAATTGTTGATATACATCTGTCAGAATCGGTGCTCCGGGGACCGAAGAGAGGTTCGAACTCTGGGGCGCACCGGCTCTCCAACTCCGCTCTCTCACCCTAACCTACGGCGATGCTCCGGCGTGCTCGAGCTTGTGGGAAGGACAAGGAACACAGCCGTTTACCTAGGTTCAGGCCACCGTGTGGTGTAAAACCCTACTCCTGCCTATCTGGATTGCTTAGTCGGAGAAAATGAATACAGTCGGGGTCCTCCCCTACGGTTGCGGCTTCCCCTTTATATACTAGCCTCGGTCCTCCTCCCCACAAAACACCAGGTGGGAAGGGTTGCCACAACTGCTAGATTGAAGGGGGACAAGACTGCAGCCTATCCTGGCTAAAGTAGTCTTCGCCTGCAAAAGCCACCTGCCGTGACGCATCGATGGGCTCATGGATGACCTCCGTCCTGGCGAGTCCCTGCCCTGGTCTTCTTTCACCAAAGAGGAAACCTTTGAAGGGTTGCTTTGGGGTCAGTTGCTGGCCCTGCTTCCTTAGCACGGGAGGGGAAAACTTCCCATCCATGCCCGCTGGCGCAGCGCCCACGTGAAGCCCCCGTGGAACAACCCCAGGAAGCGGCCTCCCGAGGGCATCCTCGCGAGGCCCTCGAAGGCACCTTCGGCCAGAGGCCTCGCGAAGCGGGGGCTCCCATGGAAGCCCCTCCCGCGATGTCCAATTCTGGGCCGTATTGGGCCCGAATCACGCGTCGTGTCATGGGCCCTAGGCAGACGGGTCTCGGTACCCCCAGTCCTAGAAGCCCGACAGTAGCCCCCGGGCCCGCGGCATGCGCGATCCTGCCCGTAGGAAGGGCGAAACGACATGGGCCCTGACCGTCTGCAGGCCTAGGCACAATGAGTAGCGGATGACGGGGCGCGCGACACTTCCACTTTTCACAACACCTCGACAACCGCCCGGGCTGATGTCAGGCTAGCGTACGGCGCGCGACCATCATAGTTCTTCCTCGCTTTGCGTCCATACATCGGAGGCGAGGAGGCGGAGGCTGCCCACTCACTGCATACTATTTGAAGGCGGAGGGGGCCCGACGCCTCGCCTCTCCACTCTTGCCCTCTACCTCTGCTTACCGTCGTAGCAGCGATGGCCTTCGTGAGGAGGCTTTCCACTGCTGAAAAAGGAAATCTTGCAGTAGAGGAGACAGAGGTGCTGACACCGGCGAGAAGGCGAGGTCGTCCCCGTGCGCTTGCTATCGGTGTCAAAACCGGCGGATCTCGGGTAGGGGGTCCCGAGCTGTGAGTCTAGGATCGATGGTAATAGGGGACGAAGGAGACAGCATTTACCCAGGTTCGGGCCCTTCTATGGAGGTAAAACCCTACGTCCTGCTCGATTATATTGATGTGTATGAAGGTTACAGAGTTGATCTACCACGAGATCGAATAGCTAAAACCCTAGATGAGTTTCTCTGTCCTACAATCTAAATCCTCCCCGGTTTATATAGACACCGGGGGGTACCTAGGGTTTACACATGATAGGTCTCCTGTCGGGGATGGAGATGCCGATTTCCTCATCTTGACTTGGAGTGCACGACGCGCCTTCGAGGCTTCCTTCTAGAATGTGGGGTCGTGGCATATCCGGCCCTTCCTGCGATAGTCAGAGAGCGGCCCACCAAGCCGGCCTATTGGGAGATAAGCCAGCGGCCCGAGGACCCCTTAGTCCAGGACTCCCTCAGTAGCCCCCGAACTAGCCCCCAACGCCAAGGGTCACAGCACCGGCAGTTTCACGTGATCAGAGTCTTCGGCTTGAGGGGTGAGTTCTTCTACCATTGATGATCGGCTGAGACTAGTCCGGCTTCCGATGACGCACAATTGTTCTGATCATTCGATTGTCCGGACGCCATGAGTTGCTTAGCCCCAAAGGCCAAACGTCAAAGTGTAAATAGTGTTTCCCGTCAGCCCCTTTTGACGAAGGGTCGCGGCCTATCACGACCACTGAACTAGTTATGGAAACTTGATTCACGGTTCGAGGCCATTTTTACATTGGAACGACTCATCAATGTAGAGATCATGCTCCGTTTCACACGGGATATGATTAACGCCCTAGGTTTTCTCACGCGTGCATAACGGCAAGGATATCTCAGGAAGCGGAGAGGCTTGCGGCGCAGTAGAGTGAGGCTCATCGGCGTCACGCCTCACAAAAGGGAAAAAACCCCGAGGCCTATTCACGCATCCCATTCGCATCCCTCGCTCCCTCCGTCTTCCCAAGCTCCAAGAGCCCAGATCCAGTTTTCCCTCAATATCTCCTCCGAGCTTAGCCATGGCAGGTTCAGGCTCTATGGGCAAGTGGGAGGCCTCCATGGTCACCGACAAGGACATCCGGGAGTTATAGCTCGCCGGCTACCTCCCCGCCAACGTCTTCCATCGCGCTCCAGAGGCGAACCAGGTGGTCCCCACCCCTAAGCCAGGCGAGAGGGTGGTGTTCGTCCCCCATTTCATCCGGGGACTGGGCTTTCCGCTCCACCCCTTCGTCAGGGGCCTTATGTTTTTCTACGGGTTGGATTTCCACGATCTTCCCCCAAACTCCTTCGCTCATATTTCGGCATTCATCATTATCTGCGAAGCCTTCCTGCGGGTCGAGCCGCACTTCAGCCTATGGCTCAAGGTATTCAATGTCAAGCCGAAGATAGTCGTGGGTGAGCACGCAGACTGCGGAGGGGCGGTAATCAGTAAGCTCCCCTGTGTCGAGTGGCCGGCCGGTACCTTCATCGATACAATCAAGATCTGGCAGAAGGAATGGTTCTACATCACCGAACCAAGGGACGAGGGTTGGGTGGCACCTACCGAGTTCAGATCTAGACCTCCTGCGAGGTTAACCTCGTGGCTCAAGAAGGGACTTGACTGGGGGTCAGACGCAAAGGTGAAATTGCTGCAGAAGCGTATTTCCTCGGTAATTGCGGCCAAGATCGAGCTGGTCAATGTGGTCCAGGTCATGCTCCACCTCCGTCTTCTTCCCTGCCAGCGCCGAGCCTCCCCAATGTGGGCCTATCAGCTCGAGGACCAGCCTATGGTGCAGGGATTCTTCCGCACTACCCACCAGAAATTGTGGAAGGCATTATTCAAGCCCCAGAAGAGCTGGCCAGCCGAGGAGGAGGACTCGGGCCTAAGCGCCGATAACCCTCCTACCCAGGTATGATATTATCTTGATACTTCGGCCCTGTTGTTTGACAAAGAGCTGAACAACCTCCCTATTATCTTTACAGAAGTGGCTAAGCAAGGCCGTCAAAATGGACTGCCCGAAGGCCTCGGGTCGGATCTGCTGACGTCGATGCTCGTCATTGTGTCGTACACAGCGCCGAAGAAGAAGGAAAAGAAGAAAAACAGAGAAGGCCTCCGTATAAGGGACCCGCCGAACACTATGTCCGAGGAAACCCATGCCTCCTGTACTCATGAGGAAGAGCAAGAGGACGGGGGGAAGGCGATTCCCCCCTTGCAAGAAAGAGGGCGGCGTCGCAGGGCGCCGCGGAGGATCTACCCCCTCCTGCCCCGAAGAGGGCGCGTCGGCCGAGGTTAATCCTGGCCGACGGCAGCTCGGACTCCGACGCTGAGTCCGAGGACTTTGAGAGGGTTCCCCGAAGGAACCTAAGGGTCAAGCCCCCAGCCCAAAGGTAAGAATTTGAATACACCCCAGGTCATTTATGTGAGGTTTTTAATGTTTTAAATGGACGGATGCCTTTTAATATGCAGCCCACCATGCGTTGTCCCCACTGACCAAACATCGGACGGGGAGTCTCCACCCGCCGAGCTGGCAGAGAGTGGGACTGCATCGCAACCCACACCTCCAGGGGCTTCGAAAGAGGCCGCGGAGGTGTCATCGCGCCCGGCTCCTTCGGAGCCGAACACAGGCGGTGGGGGCGATGATATTATGGCCGAGGTCAATGCCTCGACGGCCGAAGACTAGGGGGACGAAGCTCTCCTGGCTGCTGAGGAGGGGGGACAGAGGAATGTCCAGTCCCCTCTGAGGACATCTCCAGAGCGCACTGTGCCTTCGGAGCTACTGACTCAATCCCCCGTCAGAGATCGGGTTGACTGGTCACCACCAATGCCACCCATGGCTGGGTGGCCGGTCATGATGGAGGATGCTCTGTCAAGTGCCTCCATCTCCGAGGATCACCGCACTCTTATGGGTGCAGTTTTGCAAGGTATTCAGTCCGTTGATAGCGGACTGAAAGAGGCCTTCAATGGTCTCTTGACGGGCTTCAAGGTGAGCCATGTAATACCCTTTTCCTGAAAAGTTTAATTTTATTAAGTTTGCGCTATCTTTATATATGTAGTAGCCCCCGATCCCTGGGTGGTTTTGAAAAAACCCACCCGAGGGTCAAATACCCCGGAGTGACCAACGACGCACCAGGCGCCATTTATCCTGCACTGTTCTAAAAGCACTTAAGAGGACCGATCATAGGGTCATATTCTCGACGGTTCGGGGTTTGAACGTGCATAGCCTAATATTTATTAATTTATTTTTTGTAGGCCTCGTCGTCGGCGGTGGCCGTCAACACCGCGGAGCTTGCCGAGCTGAATTGGAAGCTTGAGAGCTCCGATGAGGAGCTTGATCGCCTGAATAAGAGGTTCGACGAGGCTCAAGGTAAGCCAAATTAAAATATCCAGGCTACCTATCGTTAGTGATCCACACTGGTAACCCAGTGTAATTATTCATTTATTGCTTTCACAGCTTCGGCTGCGGAGGTCGAGAACCTCAAGGCCGGGCTAAAAAGGATGAAGCAGGCGGCCGCAGATGAGAAGGTGGAGGCCAAACAAGCAAAAGCCGCTCTATCAGCGTTAAAAGCTGCAAGTGACAAGCATGAGGCCCGGGTGGCGGAGGTGCAGCAGGAGCTCAAGGATGCCAGCACGAAGTGCGAGGCCCTTGAGCAGAAAGGCAAAGAGCAAGCCACCGAGCTATCCACACTGAAATCTGAGCTCCAAAAGGAGCGGGTGGACAGGCGGTTCTTTGAAGAAGAAATCCGTCAAGTCAAGGCTGTCATGGATGGTAAGCCATATTTACTACAATTTGCCTTTGGAGGTAGCAGGTTTGCGTTGCTCACCCAGGTGTGGCGTTCCTCAGGCGCCTGTACGGACCTCCAAAAGAGTGCAGCGGACGTGAACAAGTTTTATGCTTCGCGGGAGGAGGGCGATGAGGCTCGGCTATTCTGGGCATAGTTTGAGTCCCCCGAGCGCTCTCCTCTTCTGATCGAACAGATGAAGCAACTGATGGACCTACACAGGATGGCGGAGCCGGCCATGAAGGATCTCTGCATCCGGCTATGGCCTGCAGAGCCATTGCCGGGCAGCTACGTCGGCTTGGTGCGGAAACTGTGCGATGCTGCGCCTCGGATTGACGTGCTAAAGCGTTCTAAATGCATCGAGGGAGCTCGGATGGCCTTTGCAAAGACCAAGGTGCACTGGCCGAAGCTCAAGCCGACCGAGATGGCTACCGCACCTCCGCCCCCTGGAAAGCAGGATAGGTGCCCCGAGCTATAGTTCTCCGCAGTGATGGAGGGTGCTCGGGCGATAGAGGCCCAATGCTCTAAGGATGTTTTTTATGAATGAGTGCGCTGTAATATGTCCGAAGACTGTTAAAGCTTTATAATGAGGCTGCATGGTTTATCAAGTTCTTTTGAGTTTTGTATTTAATGTGACTCCTGTGTGGTTGTTTTATCTGAAAGTTGCGAGTCGTCGGCTTCAGCCCCCACGTAGATACTACGCGAGGTGTTTCTACCTCCGCACTGTGACCCTTAGCCGAGGTATCGGTGCCCGAAGGTGGTAGTGCGAGGGGAACAAGGCAATCGGACTATGATGCTTTATTGATTTCACTTAGTCGTAGGAAAAAATGCGGGGCTGATGACTAGCCCCGAGTGTTTTGTGATGTTCGGATGTACCAAGGCTAAAGCCAGCATCACATGGTTCGTACAAGTACAAAACCCTTAGTATGACACGGAATAACCTCTATCGATTTTTTAGTATGACACTTATGCTCGGATTTGTAGACCGGTTCTCGCTTACTATGATAGTCAGTCTTTGGCTTTCTCCCCTGAGGTGCTTGACCAGGCGAGCTGGAAGCACAATCGCAGTGGTTCTCCCTTTGCCCTTTTAGCCGAACGAGCGGAACGTAAGAGGGCAAACACAGGAGCCGGGCAACCCAACTATTGACCCAAGACATAGTTCGGATCCAATGCATATAAAGCAAAATCCAAGACACCGAACGCACAATCAATTGCGTCGGGGTGATGCTTAGGGTGATATTTTAAATTCAATCCCCCGGTTTAGTAGCCGGATGCATCGTAATGTATACCGAACAGTTTCGCAAGAAGCGTTTGATGAGGGAAGAACAGAGTATGTAGCACAAAATACAGTGAAGAAGCCATGTACAATGGTCTATTATTTGCTCATTAATTCTTATAACTCAAATTGTCAAAGCCACTGTTTATAGGTATTTGACAAGGAAATATAAAGTTTACAGAGGAGAGGTTGTACCAGGGGTCTTCGACGGGTGGCTTGACGACCTCGATGTGCCCAGTCGCATGTCCGCTCCTGCGCCTCCTAGGGAGTTGTATTCCTCTAAGGGTGATGGTGTCGGCGAGCGGACCTTGGGAAGAAGATCTTGAGAAGTCGCCAAAGTATGGATGAGCTTTACGCTTTACCAGGTCCTTGATGGTACCTGTGGTATGTCCGAGGACATGTACTGGCTGTAGTTCGGTCCAGCCGAACACTTTCCTTTTGATAGTTGCTCCCCACTGCTACCCATGGAATCTTAAGTGCAAAGTTGTGCCGTTTTGGCACATGTTTGACGGGCGCTAGGGCTGTGCAGTGAGGAGCGTGTCCCTATTTCTGGTGAGAATAGGATTCTGGGAGTTCGGACTGAGAGCGAGCTCATTTGTCAACCTTACGTGCCTTTAGGACAGATTTCGGTGTTGGCCGATCATCCTCGTAATGGAATTCGGCCGCCAGGGCCAATGCATGCTCCTCAGTTTGGAGGGAACGCTCTATGTTGCCGTTGACAGTAATTACCCCCTTGGGCCCGGGCATCTTGAGCTTGAGGTATGCGTAGTGTGGGACAGCGTTAAAGCGAGCGAACGATGTGCGGCCCAGCAGGGCATGATAACCGCTGCGGAAAGGGACAATGTCGAAGATCAAGTCCTCGCTGCGGAAGTTGTCGGGCGAACTGAACACTACTTCCAGGTTCACAGAGCCCGTGCACCGGGCTTCGACACCTGGGATCACTCCTTTAAAGGTAGTGTTACTAGGTTTGATCCTTGAGGGATCTATACCCATCTTTTTCACCATGTCTGAGTAAATCAGATTGAGGCTACTTCCTCCGTCCATTAGGATTTTAGTGAGGTGATACCCATCGATTATGGGGTCTAGGACGAGGGCCGCCGAACCCCCATGACGGATACTGGTCGGATGGTCTCGTCGATCAAAGGTGATCGGGTACGCCGACCATGGGTTATACTTCGGGGCTACAGGCTCTACGGCGTAGACCTCTCGAAGGGCGCGCTTCCTCTCCTTTTAGGTATATTGGTGGCATGTATCATGTTCACAGTCTTTACCTCTGGAGGGAACTGCTTCTGTCCTCCATTGCCCGGACCGCGGGGCTCGTCATCGTCCTCGCTGCGTGGGCCCTTGCCTTGGTCTTCGGCTGCGAGTTTGCCGGCTTGTTTGAACACCCAACAGTTACGGTTGGTGTGGGTGGCGGGCTTGTCTTGAGTGCCGTGGATCTGGCAGGGCCTATCCATGATCTTGTCCAGCGGGGTAGGTCCATCACGATTGCCTTTAGAAGGCTTCTTCTGCTGCCTGGATCGGGGGTTGCGGAAACCGGCGTTAACGGCCGTGTCGTCAGCATCACCGTTGTTATGCCGGCATTTACTTTTGTTGCGTCGTGGTTTACCGTTTCCATCCCGGACTTCAGAGGTGCCGGGGTCTTCGGGGTTGTGGCTTCGTCTAGCTAGCCAGTTATCCTCGCCCGCGCAAAAGCGGGTCATGAGTGATGTAAGGGCGTAAATGGTCCTAGGCCTGTCCTGACCGAGCTGGCGAGCCAGCCATTCGTCCGAATATTGTGCCGGAAGGAGGCTATTACCTCGGCATCTGGGCAATCGACAATCTGGTTCTTCTTGGTCAAGAACCGACTCCAGAATTGTCGAGCCGGTTCACCTGCTTTCTGGCCAACATTGCTTAGGTCGGAGGAGTCCGGCGGCCGGACATAGGTGCCTTGGAAGTTAGATCGGAAAGCGTCATCGAGATCCTCCCAACTGCCGATAGAATTTTTGGGGAGGCTGTTTAACCAGTGCCGAGCTGGCCCCTTAAGTTTTAGGGGCAGATACTTGATGGCGTGGAGATCATCTCCTCGTGCCATATGAATGTGGAGGAGGAAATCCTCGATCCATACTGCTGGGTCAGTTGTCCCGTCGTATTGCTCTATGTTCACGGGTTTAAACCCTTCCGGGAACTAATGTTGCATCACCTCGTCGGTGAAGCACAGTGGGTGGGCAGCGCCTCTGACCCGGGCTATGTCACGCCGGTAGTCGGCGCCTGATCTGGCCCGGTTTGGTTCCCGACCTCTGTTGTTGTGGTCGAGCCGAGGCTGGTACCCGTCCCGTCTATCAGGGGAGTACCTTCTAGATCCGTAGAAGGATCTCGTGCGGCCTGTTCTATAATCCAAGTCGTGTCGCTGGTCGTACCTGTCCTCGGGCTCTATTGGCTCTTTTCCCCTTCTGCGGGGTATCGCCGGCCTATAACCGGTGTCGCCAGCCGTCCTATCTCGTCCTCGGGGAGGGCGGTCCGGCTGGTCGTATGGAGTGTGTTTGGGCGACGGTGTATTAGAGACCTCGTCATCGAACTGCGGCAGCAACCGTCAGCGTGGATAGCTCTTGGGTTGGTCCAATAGACCGGTACCGTACCCTTCCTCGGCTGATAGGACCCTTGTCCATCTATCATTGAGGGTGTCCTGTTCGGCCTTAAGCTGCCGTTATTTTGCCCTCAGGCTTCGGGCAGTGGCTATAAGCTATTGCCTGAACCGTTCCTGATCCTCAAGATTTTCGGGGATGGTGAAGTCTTCGGCTTCCAGGCTGTCCTCCTCCTCGACAGGGGGGAGGTAGTTGTCATCCTCGGAATCGTTTAGATCCTCGTGGTCGTGCTGATCTTCCGGCCTCTCCTGGTCCTCTAGCGGATGCTTGGGGAGATCGGGATCGCCAAGGTCTTCCGGGGTGTCATTTTCCCCAGTGTCAGCAATGGCTTCCCTTCCCTTTTTTGCCTTTGACCGTTTGCGCAGTTTCCGGCGCCTTGACGGCACCTCGTCAGATTTATCGCCATTGTTTTTGGGTGTGTGATCGCCATTTTCGGCTGGAGTATCCACCATATAGACGTCGTAGGTGGAGGTGGCAGTCCATCACCCGGTGTTGCTGGGGGCGGGAGCACAATCCTCATCATCCATGTCTACTGCCTCCTCGGAGGCGTAGTCCAACATGTCTGTTAAGTCTTCGACAGTGGCTACTAAGTGGGTGGTGGGTGGGACGAAAAATTCTTCTTGACCCACCTTCAGACTGATCTGAGCGTGGATCGGGGTTGAGTCATCAGTGATTTTCATCGATGAGATCTGATCTAGAGCCTCATTGAGTGTCAAGAGCTCGATCGGGTCCATCTACCCAGAGCTTTCGGAGTTAACCTCCGATGCGTCTGAACAAGGAGTGTGTTTGGCAAGAGCTGACCCCCGACCATCCGGTACTATGACCGGATCCGGACTGTGTAACACCCCAAAAATCGGGTTATCGATTTTTGTGCTGTTATTCCTTCCTAGCTTTTCTCTCCCAAATTTTTTCTCTGGAATCTGGTAAGTGACCAAGTGAATCCAGACAATACTCAACCTCTCAGTACCTTTCCCATGCTCATGTGCCAGCCAAGCCCTCCATCAGTAAACCCCGAATCCCATTCAAACCCTAGTTCCAAAATATTGGAACTGGAAATTCTGCCTTTGTGATTACAAAGGAGCCATCATTTTCCTTGCTCTGTTAATCCTCCCAAAATTTCCAGAGATACTCCTTCACTCATAAACCCTAGATGTGCAAAAATATTGCCAAGTCATATGCAATATTTCTCATCTAGAATTAATTCCTTTTTCTGCCTTTCTGAGGAATTAAATCCAGGAAAATATCTATCCATCTCCCAAGATCATGACAACTTGTGGAGATATTCTTTATGATCATATTAAGCTCTCATAAAAATATTGGCCATAATTAAATAGGGGAAATTGCATTTTCCTATTTAAAGCCAATATCTTCATTTAGGGCCTTTGCAAAGGAACTACCATTTTGGTAGCTAGGAAAAATCCCAACTAATTTGTGGAGCTTCTTATATCCATATCTTCTCCATTTCCATCAAAATCTCAAGTTCCACAATTCAAAATTGAGCACAACTTCCCTTTGCAAATTCTGTCCAGATTTCTCATTTGCAAAGGAAGTGCTTGATTCCTTGATCTCCTTGGGCTGAAACTTTGCAGGGTGATTCCTTATGATAAATTACCATAGTCCACCAAAAATTAGCCCATCTCATCCAGCCAATCTCCCTCAGTAAATTATTTAAGTTTCTGACCAGATTGCATCTCTGTGTAGGAAGTACCATCATAGATAATCAATTTGATCTGAAATTTGTCCAGCTATCTCTCATGATCAAATCATCACTCTACACCAAAAATCATCCAAATCCATCCAGCCATTTGACTCCAGCATCATCATCTTCAATTCTGTCCTGTCTGGCACTTTGCAAAGGAGGTACTATCTAGAGTGGTCCATGGGAGATCAAACTTTGCCAAGTTAGTCACCTTAGTAGATGATTGACCCCTGCCCAAGGTCATACCAAGAGGAGCACTGTGATGGCCACTGCACAGCACAAACACATGGCTGCCAGCTGTTGGTTGACTTTGGTGTAGTCACACCAGAGCTCACTTTTCTTGATTGAGGGTTCAAGTCAGCTCAGTGTAGAGTGTAGAACAGCCCAGACATGTTTTGGCCTCGAGCAGGGCGTGGCAAGGCCCTGGCCACGCGGTGACCGCGGGCAGAGCATGCCAAAACTACACCCTGTGCACCCGACCCTTCGGGAGTCCTCTCCGGAAGGCCCCGGCTTGTCCGGGAGCATTGTAGAACTCCCAACCGCATGTGGGATCCATTTAGAGCCCTCTCCCCCTCGTCCCGAAGCTCCTGGCCGTCTCTGTCGACCACCAGAGCGCCGCCAGCTCGCCGTCCCGAAGCTTCGGCCGCCGTCGTGAAGGACCTTCCCTGAGCCTATTTAAGCGTGCCCCCGAGCCCCTCCAACCGCCAGCAAGCTGCATCACCCCTCCTAACCCCCTCCTCACTCCCTACAGCGGCCATGGCTGAAGCTCTGTCGCCGGCCCCCTCGACTAACCTCGGCCCCTAGCCCTCCCCTCCTCCTCCGTCTGTGGACAGATGCCTCACCGGAGTCCGCAAGACCACCGCCGCCCTCCATTTTGCCAAGGAAGCCTTACCGGCCCGGCCCCGCTGTTGCCGTGCGGCCGTCGCGCCTCGAGCCGTGGCAATGGCGCCACCGGCCGTTCCCCGAGGTTCCGCGACCGCCCCCGGATGCGGTATGGAGCCCCGGTTCCGGCGGGCCCCTCGGTGGGCCCTCCCGTGCCGCCGTCCATCGGCTGCACCAGCGGCCGGCCACCCCTGCCTCTGCTCCGGTCGAGGCGGGGGAAAGAAGGAGATGATCCAGGGGAGGAGAGAGAGAGGATAGGGCGGGTCCCGCCCGTCAGCAAGAGGAAAAGTCAACCAGGCCCGCGCGTCAGATTCAGTGAAGGCGTATTCACGAAAATACATCTTCTGTTCATCGGAAGCATATTCGCAGAAATGCGCCTTCTCTTTTTCAGCCGGCGGCCGTACCTGTTAAATAGTGAGCGTTCACTCGTTAAAGACTGTAGTGGACACTGTTTTGTCTACTTTACAGCCTAACGAACGAACGGGCGTATCTTTGCGACCATAGCTCCGATCGAGGTAAAACCAACGCCCACTTCTTCGTCTCGTCGAGCCCGTTCCGATGGTATCATTTTCATAGTGTGTTCACACTGTGAAAATGACCATTTTGCCCTTGCCCTATATCTGGCCCCTCTGTGAGGGAACCCTTTTCGGCGAATCCTTCCGCGAGGTGATCGCTCTTCTTCCCGGCGTATTCATCGACCCCCAGGCAAGCCAACCTCTTATCATGAGCTCCGGACTTGCGTGATGACTTTGCTTGCACCCTATGTGTTTATTCTATTACATTCGTATCACCTGTTAGTCCGCATTTGCATACACTTGTTGTGCCACCCGCATTAAATGTTAGCACTACTTTTCATCTAAGGTTATGACTTGTTCTCATACTCTGCCATGTATTGCTAATGACGTAGTCATGTTAGTACTATGGTTGATCTCATGCCATGACTACCAGTACTATGATCTTGCTATGTCAGCACTTACAGTTGTTGGTGAAATGGTACGAGGATGAATATGTTGAGTTGGATTAAGAAACTAAACTTAGTTGGTTGATCTTGAGTCACCTATCCGGGCTTACCCGTGCAACCACATTTGCTGGTATGGGACGACCTTGACTTGGTCTGATCGCGTGCTCTTTCACCCGTACCTCCAAAAAGGGAGGGTTATGCGCGCGTGCTACCCTGATCAGGTAGGCGGCGATAACCCTGTGAGCCCAGTTGTTGTTTGTTTGTGCGCACGTTCCCGTTTGGGACAGTTTACTTTGGCCATGACGGTGGTAGGTGTCATGAGGACACAGGTGTCATGGGGACACAGGGGCCACCCAGGGCAGGCCTCCAAGGGAGGATGAATGCCGGAGGTACGATGAGAGAGTCACGGTTCAGGCAGGTTTCGTTGAAGCAATGCTGGTCCACCCGAAGGGGATCGCGAGGCCAGGTGCTTCATGGTGTGGGTCAAGTGCGCAACCTCTGCAGAGTGTAAAATCTATTCGAATAGCTGCGTCCATGGTATTGGACACCCCGTCCAGACCTCACTATGTGGTCGACTGTAACAATGATGATAATGATGGAAGAACTCATCGTGAGTAGACATTAGATGATGTCAGGAATATGATATGTTTGCCAAGGGATGGCTAGATGCCGAGTGGTCGGATGACCACATGATTTGGATTGGATTTGAGTCAGTTCAGGTTGGATCATGAGTATGTCGAGGGTTGCGGGACAACCCAGAAGAGAGTAAGTTGATCCTCGGTATCAGTAAGCACTAGAAGTACCTAACGTGATCAGTGCCATGCTATGTTATGTAGATTATATGCCTGATCCATGCTATGCCATGCTTGATCCATGCTTTCCTTGTTAAATTTCGTGCCATGCTTAGGATTGATTCATGCATAGCATAGGGCTTGCTTTGTCATCTGTTTGTTTGGATGCTATGTATTTGTTTGTCTTGCGAGTACATTCAAAGTACTCACCTGGCCTTGCACGTGGCCAGTTGTAGGAGAAGATCCGTCGTGCTAGATCGTAACCCAGCCAGTCCTGCGAGTTATGGAGCCCAGCCAGAGACGTCGTTGCCGCTGAGCCAAGACCTCTGCTGCCATTTAGTTAGCCTTGGAGTTATGTAATATTGTTGTAAGCAACAGTATTGTAATACTCCAATATTTTAATAAAGCTATTTTGTGCCTGGAATTGCTGTATCATGTCTTTGACGTGCGCCAGGTCTTATCCTGGGGCTGGCGTACGTCGGCCCTCTATCGGGGTGCCACAAGACGTGGTATCAGAGCCAGGCTGGCTATAGGTTACCCTAGCACCAAACCACCCCTATCTTCAACCGGTAGTGAGCCCAATAGATTTGACCCGTCTCTGGCACCCGACATGGCCACTGTTGATCAACAGGCGGCGCAGTCGGAATGGACGAGACCCTACCCAGCTGTCCGACCACCCAGCCACTCTAGATTGGACCGCAACCCTACTTAGCTGTCGGCCGTGCCGGCGTATCTTCTACCCGGCACGAGAAGGATCCACGCCATGCTGGTGTGTCCTAGCCCGACTGCCTATTTAACCCCTTTCATCTGTGAGTCGCAGCTCTCCCCATTCAGTAGGTCAGATCCGTGCAAGAGAACCCATGCTAGTATCCCCAACCCAGCAGCCATGGCCAGTTCTTCCAAAGCACCCAACACACCCACTTTCCATAGCCGAATCTTGGCTTAGGGTATTCCCGGCTTTCCGCCCATCCTTTCGAGGATCCTTACTCAAGCCTTTGGCTGTACTCCTCCTCCAGTGTATCTGGTGTTTCAATCGGAACCCGTTCCCCACCTTTGCCGATTTTATGCAAGGGCGTATATCAACCCAGGTCCAACAGCGGATGGGAAGCCCATGAGTTTTCAGGGCAAACCCATGCCTACCCCTGCGTTGGCTGTCCAGATGGCTGCCACAGGAGCCATCACCTGTCTTCGCATCCAGTTTTCGCAAGTAGCAGAGATGCAAGAGTTCCACTATTTTCCCTCTCCGTCCGACTCAGGTGGCAAGTTCTCCAGCATAGTTGGAGATGCTGACCCAGCAATAGCTCGCCTAGTCCAGTATATTGATGCCCAGGGACTTCTGCTCTCCGGCATTCTTAGAGAGTTCCAAGCCATTGACCAAGACACTACACGGGTTGTTACGGGAGCATACCGTGCGGCCCGTGAAATTGCATCCCAGACCACCCGTTCCCTGTTGCCAAACCCAGTGCCACCTTCACAGCTAGTACCACCCACGCAATCTGTAGACCTATATCGCCCAGTCAGCATCCCCCCAAATTCCTTTTAAGGAGCTATCCGGCGACTTCGTCGTCGGGATGTGTTCCATCAAGATTCCCCTGCAGCTCCAGCAGTTGAGCCCCAACCCATAGAGGTGTCCGATGATGAAGACGGAAGTTGGCTCAGCCTTCGTCCCCCAGGAGAGCCCCAACAAGAGTAGGCCCATTTGTGGCTTCGACAGTGATCGAAGCCAGGAGATGCCGCGAGTATGTGTGCTGCGCATACTGCTTCTTCGCCGGCATTTAGGATTAGGACCCTGTAGTTCGGAGTGAGTTGTTGTTGCTAGCTGCCTAGTAAGGCTGTGTGTTGTTGTGTGCTTGTACTGCTTGTGCTGCTGCTGCTTGTGTGCTGTTGTAATGTTATGTATGCCTGTTGGCTCTGTGTGCCTGGTACGTCTGTCACTATGTTAAGCAGAAATGTTTAACAGAGCTGGCTGTGCATTCTTAAGAAGATTTTAGTCAGTAAAGCACTTACACCTAATAACATTGGACTCGCCCAGAGTCTCTAATAAAATGCAAGCTGGTGTAGGTGTATGTATACCAGGAGTACATACACCCACTAGCATTAAATCACCTTAGTGTAACATGCTAGATATGTTTTCTTTCCTCTGTCTGCATTTTGCTATCATGTGCATTCTGCATCTGCCTGCATATTAGTCTAGATTGCATGTGTATCGTGTGAGCAATGTCTGCACGCCAAGTTCTTTCCCCTGAGTACAGTCGCAGCAGTACTCGAGCAGAATGCAAGTCCCCTATCCATACCTATCCGTGCTTGCCCCATTTGCCAGTCTTCCCGAACCTAGTATTCTGGAAAACCAGCTCTTCCCAAAAATTCCCCTGTCCCAAATTTTTTGCCCAGAACCCGGTTGCAATCTTGGAGAAATTCTAGGAAATTTTATTGCAGCATAGACCGGTACAACCCTTCTAGCCCAAGACCTAAACCCTGATGCTACCCCAACACCCACCCATTGTGGATGTCGTTCAACAAGAAGCAATCAGCAGTGTGGCCTCCACACTGGTAGAGCTCCGCTTACCGCACCACACTACCCCAGACCTAGCAGCGCCTCTGTCATCGTCTTGTGTGATGGTTGACAGGCCGCCCCCCCTTCGCCGCCGCAGCCCACGCTTATTCCGCCGACCTGAGATGGCGTAGTTGACCCCCAGCCACCCCTCTGGCAGCGGCATCACGGCGATCATCGAGGATCATCACGCACAACAGCAGCGAGCCGCCAACCAATGCCGCCAGCATGCCAGCCAGGAGAATAGTGATCCGCTCCGAGCCCACGTCCGCCATTAACGCCTTGCCTCGCGCTCCTGCAACCAGAAGGAGAAGGAAAGAGGAGGAAGAAGTGAGGTTGAGTGCGAGGTGGTAGAAAGAGAGAAGAAACCGCGGTCGTTTTTATAGCCCCAGTCCGGTGTACGGTGAGCAAGGTCCAGGAGACCGCGCACCGCTCGATCACCGGCGTCCAGGAGGCGAATCCGCGAGCAGTGCCGACCGGCGTTGGCCCGCGATGGGAGTGCTCTCTACGTCCGCCTCGTGCGCACCACGCACTACCATCATAGGGTGCTTTATGCCCCAGGAGCTAGGCGTGTGCAGTGCCTAGCCGCACTCAGGACCGCGAGTGCGCGAGAGGGAGAGAAAGCCGTTGGCCGGAGAAAGAAGAAGAAGGCTGCCAGTGGGCCCTGGCCCTACCTGTCAGCGAGAGAGGTCACTGTTCATTGTAGTGCCCCGAGCATATTTGGAAAAAGGAAATTCCGCTTTTTCTAAAAATGTCAGGGCTACCCAGCGGCCCCTACCCGTGGAGTAGATCCCGCGATATCCGTATCTCGATCTGGGTGTACCAGTTTTCGGTGCTTTTAACTCGGTTGCTTTCAACCACAGAGTTAAGACCCCACCCAGAGGTTTTTCCAGGAGGCGTAGTGTTTGTTATAAGCTAATCCTAGGAATCTCGAGGACGAGATTTTTCTAAGGGGGGAAGGTTTGTAACACCCCAAAAATCGGGTTATCGATTTTTGTGCTGTTATTCCTTCCTAGCTTTTCTCTCCCAAATTTTTTTTCTCTGGAATCTGGTAAGTGACCAAGTGAATCCAGACAATCCTCAACCTCTCAGTACCTTTCCCATGCTCATGTGCCAGCCAAGCCCTCCGTCAGTAAACCCCGAATCCCATTCAAACCCTAGTTCCAAAATATTGGAACTGGAAATTCGGCCTTTGTGATTACAAAGGAGCCATCATTTTCCTTGCTCTGTTAATCCTCCCAAAATTTCCAGAGATCCTCCTTCAATCATAAACCCTAGATGTGCAAAAATATTGCCAAGTCATATGCAATATTTCTCATCTAGAATTAATTCCTTTTTCTGCCTTTCTGAGGAATTAAATCCAGGAAAATATCTATCCATCTCCCAAGATCATGAAAACTTGTGGAGATATTCTTTGTGATCATATTAAGCTCTCATAAAAATATTGGCCATAATTAAATAGGGGAAATTGCATTTTCCTATTTAAAGCCAATATCTTCATTTGGGGCCTTTCCAAAGGAACTACCATTTCGGTAGCTAGGAAAAATCCCTAATAATTTGTGGAGCTTCTTATATCCATATCTTCTCCATTTCCATCAAAATATCAAGTTCCACAATTCAAAATTGAGCACAACTTCCCTTTGCAAATTCTGTCCAGATTTCCCATTTGCAAAGGAAGTGCTTGATTCCTTGATCTCCTTGGGCTGAAACTTTGCATGGTGATTCCTTGTGATAAATTACCCTAGTCCACCAAAAATTAGCCCATCTCATCTAGCCAATCTCCCTCAGTAAATTATTTAAGTTTCTGACTAGATTGCATCTCTGTGTAGGAAGTACCATCATGGATAATCAATTTGATCTGAAATTTGTCCAGCTATCTCTCATGATCAAATCATCACTCTACACCAAAAATCATCCAAATCCATCTAGCCATTTGACCCCAGCATCATCATCTTCAATTCTGTCCAGTCTGGCACTTTGCAAAGGAGGTACTATCTAGAGTGGTCCAGGGGAGCTGAAACTTTGCCAAGTTAGTCACCTTAGAAGATGATTGACCCCTGCCGAAGGTCATGCCAAGAGGAGCACTGTGATGGCCACTACACAGCACAACCACATGGCTGCCAGCTGTTGTTTGACTTTGGTGTAGTCACACCAGAGCTCACTTTTCTTGCTTGAGGGATCAAGTCAGCTCAGTGTAGAGTGTAGAACAGCCCAGACATGTTTTGGCCTCGAGCAGGGCGTGGCAAGGCCGTGGCCACGCGGTGACCGCGGGCAGAGCGTGCCAAAACTACGCCCTGTGCACCCGACCCTTCGGGAGTCCTCTCCGGCAGGCCCCGGCTTGTCTGGGAGCGTCGTAGAACTCCCCACCGCATGCGGGGTCCATCCAGAGCCCTCTCCCCCTCTTCCCGTAGCTCCTGGCCATCTCTATCGACCACCGGAGCGCCGCCAGCTCGCCGTCCCGAAGCTTCGGCCGCCGTCGTGAAGGACCTTCCCCGAGCCTATTTAAGCATGCCCCCGAGCCCCTCCAGCCGCCAGCAAGCCCCAGCGCCCCTCCTAACCCCCTCCCCACTCCCTACAGCGGCCATGGCCGAAGCTCTGTCGCCGGCCCCCTCGACTAACGTCGAGCCCTAGCCCTCCCCTCCTCCTCCGTCTGTGGCCAGAGGCCTCACCGGAGTTCGCAAGACCACCGCCGCCCTCCATTTTGCCAGGGAAGCCTTACCGGCCTGGCCCCGCTGTTGCCGTGCGGCCGTCGCGCCTCGAGCCATGGCAACGGCACCACCGGCCGTTCCCCGAGGTTCCGCGACCGCCCCCGGATGCGGTATGGAGCCCCGATTCCGGCGAGCTCCTCGGCGGGCCCTCCCATGCCGCCGTCCATCGGCTGCACCGGCAGCCGGCCACCCCTGCCTCTGCTCTGGTCGGGGCGGGGGAAAGAAGGAGACGACCTAGGGGAGGAGAGAGAGGATAGGGCGGGTCCCGCCCGTCAGCTAGAGGAAAAGTCAACCAGGCCCGCGCGTCAGATTAAGTGAAGGCGTATTCACGAAAATATATCTTCTGTTCATCGGAAGCGTATTCGCAGAAAGGCGCCTTCTCTTTTTCAGCCGGCGGCCGTACCTGTTAAATAGTGAGCATTCACTCGTTAAAGACTGTAGTGGACACTGTTTTGTCTACTTTACAGCCTAACGAACGAACGGGCGTATCTTTGCGTCCATAGCTCCGATGGAGGTAAAACCAACGCCCACTTCTTCGTCTCGTCGAGCCCGTTCCGATGGTATCATTTTCATAGTGTGTTCACACTGTGAAAATGACCATTTTGCCCTTGCCCTATATCTGGCCCCTCTGTGAGGGAACCCTTTCCGGCGAATCCTTCCGCGAGGTGATCGCTCTTCTTTCCGGTGTATTCATCGACCCCCAGGCAAGCCAACCTCTTATCATGAGCTCCGGACTTGCGTGATGACTTTGCTTGCACCCTGTGTGTTTATTCTATTACATTCGTATCACCTGTTAGTCCGCATTTGCATACACTTGTTGTGCCACCCGCATTAAATGTTAGCACTACTTTTCATCTAAGGTTATGACTTGTTCTCATACTCTGCCATGTATTGCTAATGACGTAGTCATGTTAGTACTATGGTTGATCTCATGCCATGACTACCAGTACTATGATCTTGCTATGTCAGCACTTACAGTTGTTGGTGAAATGGTACGAGGATGAATATGTTGAGTTGGATTAAGAAACTAAACTTAGTTGGTTGATCTTGAGTCACCTGTCCAGGCTTACCCGTGCAACCACATTTGTCGGTATGGGACGGCCTTGACTTGGTCTGACTGCGTGCTCTTTCACCGGTACCTCCAAAAAGGGAGGGTTATGCGCGCATGCTACCCTGATCAGGTAGGCGGCGATTACCCTGTGAGCCCAGTTGTTGTTTGTTTGTGCGCACGTCCCCGTTTGGGACAGTTTAGTTTGGCCACGACGGTGGTAGGTGTCATGAGGACACAAGTGTCATGGGGACACAGGGGCCACCCAGGGCAGGCCTCCAAGGGAGGATGAATGCCGGAGGTATGACGAGAGAGTCACAGGTCAGGCAGGTTTCGTTGAAGCAACGCTGGTCCACCCGAAGGGGATCGCGAGGCCAGGTGCTTCATGGTGTGGGTAAAGTGCACAACCTCTGCAGAGTGTAAAATCTATTCGAATAGCCGCGTCCACGGTATTGTACAGCCCGTCTAGACCTCACTAGGTGGTCGACTGTAACAATGATGATAATGATGGAAGAACTCATCGTGAGTAGACATCAGATGATGTCAGGAATATGATATGTTAGCCAAGGGATGGCTAGATGCCGAGTGGTCGGATGACCACATTATTTGGATTGGATTTGAGTCAGTTCAGGATGGATCATGAGTATGTCGAGGGTTGCGGGACAACCCAGAAGAGAGTAAGTTGATCCTCGGTATCAGTAAGCACTAGAAGTACCTAACGTGATCAGTGCCATGCTATGTTATGTAGATTATATGCCTGATCCATGCTATGCCATGCTTGATCCATGCTTTCCTTGTTAAATTTCGTGCCATGCTTAGGATTGATTCATGCATAGCATAGGGCTTGCTTTGTCATCTGTTTGTTTGGATGCTATGTATTTGGTTGTCTTGCGAGTACATTCAAAGTACTCACCTGGCCTTGCACGTGGCCAGTTGCAGGAGAAGATCCGTCGTGCTAGATCGTAACCCAGCTAGTCCTGCGAGTTATGGAGCCTAGCCAGAGACGTCGTTGCCGCTGAGCCAAGACCTCTGCTGCCATTTAGTTAGCCTTGGAGTTATGTAATATTGTTGTAAGCAACAGTATAGTAATACTCCAATATTTTAATAAAGCCATTTTGTGCCTGGAATTTCTGTATCATGTCTTTGACGTGCACCAGGTCTTATCCTGGGGCTGGCGTGCGTCGGCCCTCTATTGGGGTGCCACAGACTGGAAGCCAGATCGTCGTCGAGGTTGGTCCCGTGGGCAGGGTTGAGAGCGAAATCCGAAGTCGAGGCCTCGGAGTCCTCGGGCGCATCAGATGAGATTGCAAGCCCGGTGAGCAAAAGATTGCCCCGAGAGTCTACGGAGAAATCTAGGTTCCCGAATCTGACCTCTTGATCAGGGGCGAAAGTCCCGACCCGGCCAAGACGGCCGGTCGGGTCGGCGTGCAGCACGACGCTGCCGAAAGCGAAGATCTGTCCAGGGACAAAGGAGTCCATGTTGCGGACTTCCTTGCTAATGACTAAGCGAGCAATTGATTCCTTTGGCGATCACAGCGGAACTCACAATGAAAGCACAAATGTCGGTGTCAAAACCGGCGGATCTCGGGTAGGGGGTCCCGAGCTGTGAGTCTAGGATCGATGGTAACAGGGGACGAAGGAGACATCGTTTACCCAGGTTCAGGCCCTCCTATGGAGGTAAAACCCTACATCCTTCTCGATTATATTGATGTGTATGAAGGTTACAGAGTTGATCTACCACGAGATCGAATAGCTAAAACCCTAGATGAGTTTCTCTGTCCTACAATCTAAAACCTCCCCGGTTTATATAGACACTGGGGGGTACCTAGGGTTTACACATGATAGGTCTCCTGCCGGGGATGGAGATGCCGATTTCCTCATCTTGAATTGGAGTGCACGACGCGCCTTCGAGGCTTCCTTCTAGAACGTGGGGTCGTGGCATATCCGGCCCTTCCTGCGATAGTCAGAGAGCGGCCCACCAAGCCGGCCTATTGGGAGATAAGCCAGCGGCCCGAGGACTCCTTAGTCCAGGACTCCCTCACTTGCCGCTACGCCTGGGTTGCTATCTAGGGGGCATGGACGCTGCTTGCCGGTGACCCAGGACGGTTTGAGCCGCCGCGGACGGGGTTCGACCCGCGGTCGCGGACGCGGGGGGCGAGGTGGCCGCGATCATGGCAGGAGGAGTGGCGGGGGAATGGCGCTTCCTCCGGGCCGCCACGTCCGTGGAGCCACTCCGCCGACGTGGCCCTGGAGTTCATTGTGGGGATGGACAACCAACCTCGCACCTGGCTCCGGCTGCCTGACTCCTTTGTGAAAGCACAATGTGCTCCCTTGGTGGTTTTTATAATTCATGACAACATACGTTCTCTCTTGGACTAATATTTCAACCTAGTGTATTTCAGGTGAAAGTCCATAGAGGGAGAAGGGTTGGCAAAAGGACTGTGTGGAGAAACTTTGTGAGAAATCATTTTGAGTCCATAGGAAAGCCAATACTATTAAAAGGGGGTAAGGTACTGTTGGTGAACAAGATGCTCCACGTGCACAAGAGATAGTCACCAAAAACACCCACAAGCTCTTCCACAAAAGTCTGTCCAAAGACAAATATCCAAAATCGGTGCAACCAACAATTCCCACTCGGTCCCACCGATTCCCAAACTCAGACAGACACCTGCCAAACCCTAGCCAGTCGGTGCCACCGAGTTCAGTTGCCAACTTTCTGTTTAGCTATTTTTAGTCTTCGGTACCACCGAGTTTTGCCAGTCGGTCTCACCGAGTTTTTGGACCAACTCTCTGGATAGCCATTCACAAGAATCGGTACCACCGAGAATTGTGAATCGGCGCCACCGAGTTTCTCGACCAACTCTCTGGTAAACCATGGTCAAGAATCGGTACCACCGAGATATGAAAATCGGCGTCACCGAGTTGCGCAATCTGACTGTTGGTCACCTGATTGGTACCACCGAGCATTATATATCGGTCTCACCGAGATTCAAAAGTTACTGCCTTTTGGTCACTTCGGTACCACCGAGATTCACACATCGGTGTCACCGAGTTGGTCACTTTAGGTGTAATTGTTGGATTTTTGGGGATGCGTATATATACGCCTTCACCACCACCCACTCGAAAGTGAAGCACTCAAAACTATTCCATACTTGCCCCATCCAATTTTCTGAGAGAGAGCCAGCTACTCATGTGTTGAGATCAAGCTAGTCCACTCCATCCATATGAATCTTGATCTCTAGACTCCCCAAGTTGCTTTCCACCAAATCAATCTCTTCCACTATAGCCAAATCTGTGAGAGAGTGATTGTGTGTTGAGGAGTCTATCATCTTGAAGCACAAGAGCAAGGAGTTCATCGACTTTACCGAGCCTATTACCTTTTGGAGGGTGGTGCCTCCTAGATTGGTTAGGTGTCGCTTGGGAGCCTCCTACTTCGTGTTCTGGAGGTGAACCAAGAAGTTCGTACGGGCAAGGAGATCGCCTACTTCGTGAAGATCTACCCATAGTGAGGCTAGTCCTTCATGGACGGAAGCCGTTATGGAATAGTCAAGGTTGCTACTTCGTGGACCCTTATGGGTGGAGCCCTCCGTGGACTCTCGCGATCGTTACCCTCTATGGGTTGAAGACTCCATAAACGTGGATGTACGATAGCACCACCTATCGGAACCACGGGAAAAATCTTCGTGTCCCTCATGCGTTTGATCTCCCTATCTCAACTCTTTACCTCCATGTGTAATGTCTTTACTTTACGCTGCCATACTTGTTGACATGCATGTGTAGGGTGTGCTAGACATGCTATAATTGTTAAAATCTGCCAACCAATTAACTTGGGAAAAGGTTAGGTTTTTAATTCCTGCTAGTAGTCTATTCACCCCCCTCTAGACACTCTTCTAGTGATCCTACAAGTGGTATCAGAGCTTTGGTCTCCATTGCTTTGGTTTAATCACCGTGTAGGAAGATGGATGTGTCTAGTATAGGGAGTTTGAGTTGTAGAGTGCCTATTCTTGATGGGGAGTACTATAGTCAATGGAAACATATGATGCTTGAGCTATTTAATGAATTTCAATTGAGCAAGTATGTTAAGAGCCCCTATGTACCTCCCATTGATCCCTTACATCCCACACACGTAGAGGAAATTGATATGCTATGCAATCTTAGAACTGTTAATCTTATCGTTAGAGGATTGCCTATAATTGTGCTTAATCAAATGAAGAATTTTGAATGTGCTTATACTTTGTGGAACGACTTGGAGAAACGATATCCAAGTTATTCATTGAGCAATCTTGATGAAATTCTTCATAAAACTATTGCCTTTCACAAAATGACACCTAGTGATCCCACATTTGATGACTATCTATTTGAGCTTAGAGACCTTATGCGTGCTAAAGGAGATGTCATAACTATCAACACCATCATTGTAGAAGCCATTCGAATTCATAAGTTTGAACATTGTCATGATCACAACACTAACGAATCTCTTGTTCCTTGTGACGAGGATTTCCCACTTGATGATGACAATGTGGAACATGGCTACTATGATGAAGATGAGTTGTTCGACATCAAGCATGAGAAGATCATGAAGAATCTAAGTCTTATGGCAAACTTCTAGGATTACATGTCCGGAGGAAAAGAGTGGATTCTCGATAGCGGATGTACCGATCATATGACCGGAGATAGAGAAATGTTTGAAGAGATCACACCAAACCATGGACCGCGAAGGTACATAACGTTTGGAGACAACTCCAAGGGTAAGGTACTTGGCCTTGGTAAGGTGGACCTATCCCATGATAGCTCTATTCAAAACGTCATGCTTGTTGAATCCCTTGGCTACAATCTTCTTTCCGTATCTAGACTTGCCGACTTTGGTTTTAATGTGTTGTTCATGAAAGTAGATTGCCAAGTGTTTCATCAAGATAATCATAAAATGGTCTTTACTGGTTTCGGTAGAGGTGATATATACATTGTCAATTTCACTAAGAGATCCAAACCTCGTACTTGTCTTATTGCAAAATCTTCTAAAGGTTGGCTTTGGCATAGAAGACTAGGACATGTTGGCATGCGTAATCTAGACAAGCTTATCAAAGGTGATCATATACTTGGTGTTAAAGATGTTATCTTTGACAAAGATAGACTTTGTAGTGCTTGTCAAGCTGGAAAGCAAGTAGGTGGAAGTCATCCCGTAAAGAATATCATGACTACTAGCAGACCACTCGAGTTACTTCACAAGGATCTTTTTGGTCCCAATGCTTACAAGAGTCTCGGTGGAAATTCCTATGGTCTAGTTATAGTTGATGATTTTTCCAGATTTACGTGGGTATTCTTTCTTGATTTACGTGGAAATCAGTTTGAAGTGAAGATGAAGAAGGTTCGGAGCGATAATGGATCGGAGTTCAAGAACACCCATGTAGATACCTTTCTAGAAAAAGAAGGTGTCTCACATGAGTTCTCGGCTACGTACATGCCACAACAATATGGAGTTGTTGAGAGGAAGAACCGAACTCTCATTGAGATGGCAAGAACGATGCTTGACGAATACAAGACGCCAAGACACTTTTGGGCAGAAGCCATGGAAACAGCATGTCATGCCATAAACCGACTCTACTTGCACAAGCTTCTCGGTAAAACGGCATACGATCTACTCACCGGTAACAAACCCCAAGTTGGATACTTTCGGGTATTCGGCTCAAAGTTCTACATTCTTGATAAGCATCGTCATACTAAATTTGCTCCTAAATCTCATGAAGGATTCCGACTTGGTTACGGATCGAACTCTCGCACTTACCGTGTCTACAACAACTTCTCTCGAAAAGTTGAAGAGACGGTAGATGTGAAGTTTGATGAATCTAATGGTTCGCAAGTCAAACAATTGCCAAATGATGTAGGTGATAAGGACCCTTCGGAAGCTATCCAAGACTTGTCCATCGGCAAGATTCGTCCCATGGAGGTGAAGGAAAGTACTTTGTCAACTCAAGTGGAAGCCCCTACTTCACGACAAGGTGAACCTCAGTATGACATGGAGGCATCCACAAGCGGTACACGACAAGATGAAGAAGAGGAAGTACATCATGAAGATCCACCACAACCTCCTTCACCACCACCTCAAGGAAACGACACATTCAACAACAAAGAAGATGAAGGAGATGATGATGATGAAGAAGCTCCACCATCCAACAAACAAAAGCTACCCCGAGTTCGAGCAAGAGTGACCAAGAACCATCATCTAAACCAAATCTTTGGTGACATACAAACCAGGAGAATCACTCGCTCTAAAACTCGCTTAGCTAATTTTTGTTAGCATTATTCTTTCATCTCTAGCATTGAACCCTTGAAGGTAGAACAAGCTCTTGAAGACCCGGATTGGGTGAACGCTATGCATGAAGAGCTTCACAACTTCGAGAGGAACGAAGTGTGGACACTCGTGTAGAAGCCCAAGGACGAGCACAACATCATCGGAATCAAATGGTTGTTTCAAAACAAGCAAGATGAAGACGGTCAAGTCGTACGCAACAAGGCATGTCTCGTAGCCCAAGGATATACGCAAGTCAAAGGTATGGACTACGGTGAGACCTATGCCCCCATCGCTAGACTTGAAGCTATTCGCATTCTTCTTGCTTATGCTAATCACCATGATATCACGCTTTATCAAATGGACATAAAAGTGCCTTTTTAAATGGTGAGATTGAAGAAGTCTATGGTAACCAACCACCTGGTTTTGTGAATCCCAAGAAACCTAATCATGTTTACAAGCTTCGTATAGCTCTTTATGGTCTTAAGCAAGCCCCACGTGCTTGGTACAAATGCTTAACGAAGTTTCTCATTGAAAAGGGTTTTGAAATTGGTAAAATTGACGCAACCTTATTCACTAAGAGAGTTAATGGTGAGTTATTTGTGTGCCAAATCTATGTGGATGATATTATCTTTGGATCTACTAACCCACAATTTAGTGAAAGATTTGGAAGGTTGATGTCCGAGAAGTATGAGATGTCCATGATGTGTGAGCTGAAATTCTTTCTTGGTTTGCAAATCAAGCAAACAAGAGAAGGAACTTTCATCTCTCAAACCAAGTATACCAAGGACTTGATCAAGAAGTTCAACATGCAAGAGTGTAAAGGTATGAAAATTCCTATGCCTACTAGTGGACATGTTGATCTTACCAAGGAGGATGAACCGGTTGATCAAAAGGTTTATCGATCTATGATTGGTTCATTGCTATATCTATGTGCCTCCCGTCCCGATATTATGCTTAGTGTTTGCATGTGTGCTAGATATCAAGCTGCACCTAAAGAGTGTCATCTTTTGGCCGTGAAACGTATTGTGAGATATTTGATACAAACACCAAACTTTGGCATTTGGTATCCCAAGGGATCTTCCTTTAACCTTGTTGGCTATTCCGATTTAGACTATGCCGGTGACAAGGTTGATAGAAAATCCACCTTGGGTACATGTCAATTTCTTGGTAGATCTCTTGTGTCTTGGCCTTCCAAGAAACAAAACTCGGTATCTCTATCTACTGCCGAAGCTGTGTATATTGCTGCCGGATCGTGTTGCGCTCAATTACTATGGATGACACAAACGCTTAAGGATTATGGAATCCATGTTAAAAATGTTCCATTGCTTTGTGACAATGAAAGTGCTATTAAGATTGGTCATAATCCCGTGCAACATTCTCGAACTAAACATATTCAAGTTAGATATCATTTCATTCGTGATCATGTTGCCAAAGGAGATATTGATCTTAAGCATGTTCGCACTAACAAGCAATTCGCCGACATCTTTACTAAGCCACTTGATGAGAAAGTGTTTTGTCACTTGAGAAGTGAGTTGAACATCATTGATGCTTCAAACTTGAGCTAGACTCACTCGATTGCATGCAAGGGCATGAGCTTACTTGATACTTCCATGATACTCTTAACATATTATCTTATACCATGGAATTCTATGCTCCCTTGCATTGCAACTAATCTTTTGTAGGTACTTGAAAGAACTTCATTCCACAAGATTGCCATCAACTCCAATCATAAGCAATCTTGTCATGACCAAGTATCCACAAGCTCTCTTGATGATGGAAGGAAGAAGACAACAAAATCATATCCTTGACATATATTTGATGTGATCATAATTGCTAATTCTCAATTGGTATGATGTCAAATGGATATATATTGTTCTTCCTTGCATGACTAACCTATGTAGGTGACAACTGTACTAAAACGAGAAGGATTGCTCCCAACTCAAGATGATCTTCATCAACCTCGAGCATCCTCAACAAGTTCACCTACAAGCCACGTCATCAACATCACTCAAAGGTATGTACTCATATCCTTGAAAAAGCTTTACTCCAAGTCATGAGATAAAGCAACTCAAGTGATATGAACACATTAAAATACTTAATCGAAAAATGGTAACCCCATTTTGAGCTTAACGATGAGTATGACCTATGATCAAGTATTCTTGCTTGGCTCCTAAGTCAATATACTCTAATATAGGTGACCTAGTCACCGCCCATCATCTAGTTAAGAATCTTGTTTGGTTCATTCTCTATTTTGCAATATTTCTTGGAACCACTCAAATCTTCTCTAGTTGATATCTCATAGTAAAATCTTTTACATTTCCTTTGAAAATTTCTTTTGACACTTGGTTACGAGTTTTCTAAAACTTATTTGCAAGTTTCACAAACATTGCCAAGTTTCTGTTTTAGCCTCGGAGCCGCCGATACAAATAACTCGGTTCTACCGAATTAGCAGATGAGCTGCAAAACAACATCGCGGTACCACCAACTTGTTTGTCTCGGAGCCACTGATTTAATATCTTCTCTAGTCTATATTCATGTCAGTAAATATGTGTTTCCTTAGTGATCCTATTGTGATATTTTCATTTCTTCGATGATCCCTTCATTTAAAAATAAAAAAAGAGGAGGGTGATAAATCAATTCAAGGATCCCTAACTCAAAGGAGGAGAAGTCTTACAAACTCTCAGTTTAGCCAAAGGGAGAGAAATTATTTTCAATGATTCCCTCCGTTTTAATGCTATCTATAATTTTCATTTCTGTGAACCCTACATTCTATGACCCTTGTTCTCAAGGATCCCTTCTTAATCAATGATCCCTGTGTCTAACCCTGTCTATGAACCTTTTTGGAAATTAATGCCAAAGGGGGAGAAATACCAAAGCTTCAAAGCTAAAGGGGGAGATACATGCATATGAAAAGGGGGAGATATAATCAACGGGGAGAATATGCAAAATTTATACTTATATAGACAAGGTGAGAATACCAAAATAGGAGGAGAAAAATATGTTTATTTCATTTGACTACTCATGCTAGACTTTTCTCACCCTATCCAATCCCAATATCTACATGCTAAGATTCAGAGGGAGAGGATGGCCTACTATCTCATATCTAGGGGAGAAAGCTCTAAGTAATCTTGGAGACATATCAATCATAAGGAATACTATCTTCTATATGTTCTCCATATCTTGGTACTATTGAGTTCCATTGCCCTTTTGATTAGTAGAACACTCTTGTGTTTCCTAACATTGTTTTCTCAAGTGTGTTTCTACTACTAGGATGCTCAAGAACTCAAGGTAAGTATATGCATCATATCCTTGATCAAGATGATCTCTTGCTTATTGCACATATTGTTTGCAAGAGTGAAGTCTTGAACAAGGATACACCTCATTCATATATACTTGATGCATATAGCCAAGATACACATGACTCATTATATCGCTTCCACTATATGTGTGTCCATTCATTCCAAAGCAACTATCCTTTAAAAGGATTGCACACATTTAGGGGGGGCAAATCTAAGTCATGTGTCTCTCAAAGTCTTCATTATATCCATGCATATCTTTATTTGAAGCTTTGATTGTATGTTGTCATCAATTACCAAAAAGGGGGAGATTGAAAGCACAATGTGCTCCCTTGGTGGTTTCGATAATTCATGACAACATACATTGTCTCTTGGACTAATATTTCTACCTAGTGTATTTCAGGTGAAAGTCCATAGAGGGAGAAGGGTTGGCAAAAGGACTGTGTGGAGAAACCCCAAGATGCAAGAAAATGGATTGGCAAAGATTCAAGCAAGAGGACTCTATGTTTTACTTTGTGAGAAATCACTTTGAGTCCATAGGAAAGCCAATACTATTAAAAGGGGGTAAGGTACTGTTGGTGAACAAGATGCTCCACATGCACAAGAGATAGTCACCAAAAACACCCACAAGCTCTTCCACAAAAGTCTGTCCAAAGCCAAATATCCAAAATCGGTGCAACCAAGAATTCCCACTCGGTCCCACCGATTTCCAAACTCAGACAGACACTTGCCAAACCCTAGCCAGTCGGTGCAACCGATTCTGCATCGGTGCCACCGAGTTCAGTTGCCAAATTTCTGTTTAGCTATTTTAAGTCTTCGGTACCACCGAGTATTGCTAGTCGGTCTCACCGAGTTTTTGTACCAACTCTCTGGATAGCCATTCACAAGAATCGGTACCACCGAGAATTGTGAATCGGTGCCATCGAGTTTCTGGACCAACTCTCTGGTAAGCCATGGTCAAGAACGGTACCACCGAGATATGAAAATCGGCGTCACCGAGTTGCGCAATCTGACCATTGGTCACCTGATCGGTACCACCGAGCATTATATATCGGTCTCACCGAGATTCAAAAGTTACTGCCTTTTGGTCACTTCGGTACCACCGAGATTCACACATCGGTGTCACCGAGTTGGTCACTTTAGGTGTAACGGTTGGATTTTTGGGGATGCCTATATATGCCCCTTCACCACCACCCACTCGAAAGTGAAGCACTCGGAACTATTCCATACTTGCCCCATCCAATTTTCTAAGAGAGAGCCAACTACTCATGTGTTGAGATCAAGCTATTCCACTCCATCCATATGAATCTTGATCTCTAGCCTCCCCAAGTTGCTTTCCACCAAATCAATCTCTTCCACCATAGCCAAATCTGTGAGAGAGTGATTGTGTGTTGAGGAGTTTATCATCTTGAAGCACAAGAGCAAGGAGTTCATCGACTTTACCGAGCCTATTACCTTTTGGAGGGTGATGCCTCCTAGATTGGTTAGGGGTCGCTTGGGAGCCTCCTACTTCGTGTTGTGGAGTTGAACCAAGAAGTTTGTACGGGCAAGGAGATCGCCTACTTCGTGAAGATCTTGTTGGAAATATGCCCTAGAGGCAATAATAAATTAGTTATTATTATATTTCCTTGTTCATGATAATCGTTTATTATCCATGCTATAATTGTATTGATTGGAAACTCAAATACATGTGTGGGTACATAGACAACACTGTGTCCCTAGTAAGCCTCTAGTTGACTAGCTCGTTGATCAAAAGATGGTGAAGGTTTCCTGGCCATGGACATAAGATGTCATTTGATAACGGGATCACATCATTAGGAGAATGATGTGATGGACAAGACCCAAACTATAAATGTAGCATATGATCGTGTCAGTTTATTGCTATTGTTTTCTGCATGTAAAGTATCTGTTCCTATGACCATGAGATCGTGCAACTCACTGACACCGGAGGAATACCTTGTGTGTATCAAACGTCGCAACGTAACTGGGTGACTATAAAGATGCTCTACAGGTATCTCCGAGGGTGTCTGTTGGGTTGGCATGGATCAAGACTGGGATTTGTTACTCCATGTGACGGAGAGGTATCTCAGGGCCCACTCGGTAATACAACATCACAATGAGCCTTGCAAGCAATGTGACTAAAGTGTTAGCCACGAGATCTTGTATTACGGAACGAGTAAAGAGACTTGCCAGTAACGAGATTGAACTAGGTATAGAGATACCGACGATCGAATCTCGGGCAAGTAACATACCGAAGAACAAAGGGAACAGCATACGGGATTAACTGAATCCTTGACATAGAGGTTCGACCGATAAAGATCTTCGTAGAATATGTAGGAGCCAATATGGGCATCCAGGTCCCGCTATTGGTTATTGATCGTAGAGGTGTCTCGGTCATGTCTACATAGTTCTCGAACCCGCAGGGTCTACACACTTAACGTTTGGTGACGATTAGTATAGTTGAGTTATTTTGTTGGTGACTGAAGGTTGCTCGGAGTCCCGGATAAGATCCCGAACATGACGAGGATCTCCGGAAGAGTCCGGAGGTAAAGATTGATATATGTGATAATAGTGTTTTGATCTCCGGAAGGGTTCCGGAATTCACCGGAAGGGGTTCCGGATGTTTACCGAAGTGTTCGGGTGCAGCAGCACTTTATATGAGCCAAAGGGGTAAAGCCCACGAGGTATTGGAAAGTGCAAAAGGAAGTTTTGCTGCTGCCTTAAGCGGTACTACCGCTGGTATGGCAGTACTACCGCGTAAGCGGTACTACCGCTTGTGTGAAGCGGTACTACCGCTCAAGCGGTACTACCGCTCGTGAGCGGTACTACCGCTTGTACGCGATACTGCTGGAATCCGAGTTGGACTCTTTCCGTGCGGGCCAAACCGACCTTGTGCGGGCAAAACCGACCTTGTGGACGCTTTCTCTCCAAGTTTAGACCCCAGGGCTCAACATATAAATAGAGGGGCAGGGCTAACACACGGGACACATCAAGATTTCCCAAGCCGTGTGCCGGCAACCCTAACCCTCTAGTTCCTCCCATCATAATCTCCGTAGTGCGTGGCGAAGCCCTGCAGAGATTGTTCCTCACCACCATCACCACGCCGTCGTGCTACCGGAACTCATCCACTACTTCACCATCGCTCGCTGGATCGAGGAGGTGAAGGCGTCATCAAGCCGTACGTGTGTTGAACGCGGAGGTGCTGTCCGTTCGGCACTAGTTCGTGATCGGATCGAGGGACGACTTGCGATTTGGATCGCGGAGACGTTCGACTACATCAACCGCGTTTCTTAACGCTTCCGCTTAGCGATCTACAAGGGTATGTAGATTCACTCTCCCTCTTGTAGATGCTCATCACCATGGATAGATCTTGTGTGTGCGTAGGAAATTTTTTGTTTCCCATGCAACGTTCCCCAACAGTGGCATCTGAGCTAGGTCTATGCGTAGATGAGATCTCGAGTAGAACAGAAAAGGGTTTTGTGGGCGTTGATATTCAGATTGCTTCCTCCCTTAGTCTTTTCTTGTTTCGGCGGTATTGTGGGATGAAGCGGCTCGGACCAACATTACTCGTACGCTTACGAGAGACCGGTTCCATCAACTGACGTGTAACTTCGTTGCATAAAGATGGCTGGCGGGTGTCTGTCTCTCCCACTTTAGTCGGATCGGATTTGACAAAGGCGGTCCTTGAGAAGGTTGAATAGCAATTTTTATATCACCGTTGTGGTTTTTGCGTAGGTAAGAATCGTTCTTGCTAGATACCCATAGCAGCCACGTAAAACTTGCAACAACAATTAGAGGACGTCTAACTTGTTTTTGCAGGGTATGTTGTGATGTGATATGGCCAAGTACATGATGAGATATATGTGATGTATGAGACGATCATGTGTTGTATAGAATATCACGACTTGCATGTCGATGAGTACGGTAACTGGCAGGAGCCATAGAGTTGTCTTTAATTATTTTCGTCGTTTTGCTTTACTTTATCGCTATGAGTTAGCAATAGTCGTGGAAGCAACAGTCGGCGCGACAACTTCATGGCGACACGTTGATGGAGATCATGGTGTCATGCCGGTGACGATGGAGATCATGCCGGTGCTTTGAAGATGGAGATCAAAAGCACAAGTTCATGGCCATATCATGTCACTTATGATTTGCATGTGATGTTAATCCTTTTATGCATCTTATTTTTCTTAGGACGACGGTAGCATTATAAGGTGATCCCTCACTTAAATTTCAAGATAAAATTGTGTTCTCCCCGAGTGTGCACCGTTGCGAAAGTTCGTCGTTTCGAGACACCACGTGATGATCGGGTGTGATAGACTCTACGTTCGCATACAACGGGTGCAAGCCAGTGTTGCACGTGCGGAACACTCGGGTTAAACTTGACGAGCCTAGCATGTACAGACATGGCCTCGGAACACAAGAGACAGAAAGGTCGAACATGAGTCATATAGTAGATATGATCAACATGAAGATGTTCACCATTGAAACCACCTCAACTCATGTGATGATCGGACTTGAGTTGGTGGATTTGGATCATGTTACACTCAAATGACCGGAGGGATGTCAATTTGAGTGGGAGTTTTTAAGTAATATGATTAACTAAACTCATTATCTTGAACAATAGTCTAAGTTGTCTTTGCTATATTTATGTTGTAGATCATGGCTCGCGCAGTAGCACCCCTGAATTTTAATGCGTTCCTAGAGAAAGCTAAGTTGAAAGATGATGGAAGTAACTTTGTGGACTGGGCCCGTAATCTAAGGATTATCCTTACGGCTTCCCAGAAGGCTTATGTCCTTGATGCACCGCTTGGTGATCCACCCGCTCCAGTTGAGTCTCTAGACGTTGTGAACGCCTGGCAGGCTCGTTCTGAAGATTACTCAATAGTTCAATGTGCAATATTGTATGGCTTAGAACCGGGACTTCAAAGACGTTTTGAACGTCATGGAGCATATGAGATGTTCCAGGAGTTGAAGTTTATCTTTCAGAAGTATGCCCGGATCGAGAGGTATGAGATCTCCGATAAGTTCTATGCTTGCAAGATGGAGGAGAACGGGTCTATCAGTGATCACATACTCAGAATGTCTGGGTACTCCACCCGTCTGGCTGAATTGGGGATGCCCCTTCCGCCAGAGGCTATCACTGACAGAGTTCTTCAATCATTGCCACCTAGCTACAAGAGCTTCGTGTTGAACTATAATATGCACGGGATGAACAAGTCAGTCGCCGAGCTGTTTGCGATGCTGAAAGCCGCTGAGTCTGAAATTCAGAAGGAGCATCAAGTGTTGATGGTCAATAAAACCACTAGTTTCAAGAAAAATGGCAAGGGTAAGAAGGGTAACTCCAAGAAGAGTGCCAAAGCAGTTGCTCCTCCCGTGAAGAAACCCAAGGCTGGACCCAAACCAGAAACTGTGTGCTTTCATTGCAAGGGAACTGGACACTGGAAGCGGAACTGCCCCAAGTATTTGGCTGACAAGAAGGCGGTCAACAACAAACAAGGTATATATGATATACATGTTATTGATGTGTACCTTACCAACTCTCGTTGTAGTGCCTGGGTATTTGATACCGGTGCGGTTGCTTACATTTGCAACTCTAAACAAGAACTGCGGAATAGACGGAGGCTGGCAAAGGATGAAGTGACGATGCACGTGGGAAATGGTTCCAAGGTTGATGTGATCGCCGTCGGCACGCTCGCTCTTCAATTACCATCGGGATTAGTGATGAACCTGAATAATTGTTATTTAGTGCCTGCGTTAAGCATGAACATTATATCTGGATCTTGTTTATTGTGAGACGGTTACTCATTTAAATCAGAGAATAATGGTTGTTCTATTTACATGAGTAATATCTTTTATGGTCATGCACCCAATGTGAGGGGTTTATTCTTATTAAATCTCGATAGTGATGATACACATGTTCATAACATTGATGCCAAAAGATGTAGAACTGATAATGATAATACCACTTTCTTGTGGCACTGCCGTTTAGGTCATATTGGCGTAAAACGCATGAGTAAGCTCCATGCTGATGGACTTTTGGAGTCACTTGATTTTGAATCACTTGACACATGCGAGCCATGCCTCATGGGCAAGATGACTAAAACGCCGTTCTCTGGAACAATGGAACGGGCAAGTGACTTATTGGAAATCATACATACTGATGTGTGCGGTCCGATGAGCATTGAGGCGCGCGGTGGTTATCATTACTTTCTCACCTTCACTGATGACTTAAGTAGATATGGGTATATTTACTTAATGAAACACAAGTCTGAAACATTTGAAAAGTTCAAACAATTTCAGAGTGAAGTTGAGAATCATCGTAACAAGAAGATTAAATTCCTACGATCTGATCGAGGAGGAGAATATCTGAGTTATGAGTTTGGCAGTCACTTAAGACAATGTGGAATTGTTTCACAACTGACACCGCCTGGAACACCACAGCGTAATGGTGTGTCCGAACGTCGTAATCGAACCTTATTGGATATGGTGCAATCTATGATGTCTCTTGCCGATTTGCCACTATCGTTTTGGGGTTATGCATTAGAGACAGCTGCATTCACTTTAAATAGGGCACCATCGAAATCCGTTGAGATGACGCCATATGAACTTTGGTTTGGCAAGAAGCCAAAGCTGTCGTTTCTTAAAGTTTGGGGATGTGATGCTTATGTCAAAAAGCTTCAGCCTGAAAAGCTGGAACCCAAAGCGGAGAAATGCGTCTTCATAGGATACCCAAAAGAGACAGTTGGGTATACCTTCTACCTCAGATCCGAAGGCAAAGTGTTTGTCGCTAAAAACGGAACGTTTCTTGAGAAAGAGTTTCTCTCGAAAGAATTGAGTGGGAGGAAGATAGAACTTGATGAGGTTGTTGAACCTTTACTTCAACCTGAAATTAGCGCAGCACAGAAAGATGTTTCTGTAGAGCCTACATCAGCTGAAGAGGAAGTTAATGATGATGATCATGAAGCTTTGGATCAAGTTGCTATCGAACCTCGTAGGTCGACAAGGACGCGTACTGCTCCTGAGTGGTACGGCAACCCTGTCTTAGAGGTCATGTTGTTGGACAACGATGAACCTACGAGCTATGGAGAAGCGATGATGGGCCCGGATTCCGAGAAGTGGTTAGAGGCCATGAAATCCGAGATGGGATCCATGTATGAAAACAAAGTGTGGACTTTGGAAGTATTACATGAAGGGCGTAAGGCCATTCAGAACAAGTGGATCTTTGAGAGGAAGACGGACGCGGACGGTAATGTCACCGTCTATAAAGCTCGACTTGTGGCAAAGGGTTTTTCACAAGTTCAAGGAGTTGACTACGATGAGACCTTCTCACCCGTAGCGATGCTTAAGTCCGTCAGAATCATGTTAGCAATAGCTGCCTTTTTCGATTATGAAATTTGGCAGGTGGATGTCAAAACAGCGTTCCTTAATGGTTTCCTTAAGGAAGAGTTGTATATGATACAACCAGAAGGTTTTGTCGATCCAGAGAATGCTGACAAAGTTTGCAAACTCCAGCGATCCATTTATGGACTGGTGCAAGCATCTCGGAGTTGGAATCTTCGCTTTGATGAGGTGATCAAAGCGTTCGAGTTTATACAAGTTTACGGAGAAGCTTGTATTTACAAAAAGGTGAGTGGGAGCTCTATAGCGTTTCTAATATTATATGTGGATGACATATTACTGATTGGAAACAATATAGAAATGTTGGAAAGCGTGAAGGAATATTTGAATAAGAGTTTTTCAATGAAGGACCTAGGAGAAGCTGCTTTCATATTAGGCATCAAGATCTATAGAGATAGATCGAGACACTTAATAGGACTTTCACAAAGCACATACCTTGACAAAGTTTTGAAGAAGTTCAAAATGGATCAGTCCAAGAAGGGGTTCTTGCCTGTATTGCAAGGTGTGAAATTGAGTAAGACTCAATGCCCAGTGACTGCAGAAGATAGAGAAAAGATGAGTGTCGTCCCCTATGCCTCAGCCATAGGCTCTATCATGTATGCAATGCTGTGCACAAGACCCGATGTCAGCCTTGCCATAAGTATGGCCGGAAGCTTTCAAAGTGATCCAGGAGTGGAACACTGGACGGCGGTCAAGAATATCCTGAAGTACCTGAAAAGGACTAAGGACATGTTTCTCGTTTATGGAGGTGATCAAGAGCTCGTCGTAAAGGGTTACGTCGATGCAAGCTTTGACACTGATCCGGATGACTCTAAGTCGCAAACCGGATACGTATTTATTCTTAATGGGGGTGCGGTTAGCTGGTGCAGTTCCAAGAAAGCGTGGTAGCTGATTCTACATGCGAAGCGGAGTACATCGTGACCTCGGAGGCGGCGAAGGAAGGTGTCTGGATGAAGGAGTTCATGACAGATCTTGGAGTTGTGCCTAGTGCGCTTAACCCAATGACTCTGTTTTGTGATAATACTGGTGCCATTGCTCTAGCCAAGGAACCAAGATTTCACAAGAGGACCAGACACATAAAGCGACGTTTCAATTCCATCCGCGATTACATCAAGGAGGACGACATAAATATTTGCAAAGTACACACGGATCTGAATGTTGCAGATCCGATGACTAAACCTCTTCCAAGGGCTAAACATGAACAACACCAGAACTGCATGGGTGTTCGATTCATTACAATGTAAATCACATAGTGATGTGAACTAGATTATTGACTCTAGTGCAAGTGGGAGACTGTTGGAAATATGCCCTAGAGGCAATAATAAATTAGTTATTATTATATTTCCTTGTTCATGATAATCGTTTATTATCCATGCTATAATTGTATTGATTGGAAACTCAAATACATGTGTGGGTACATAGACAACACTGTGTCCCTAGTAAGCCTCTAGTTGACTAGCTCGTTGATCAAAAGATGGTGAAGGTTTCCTGGCCATGGACATAAGATGTCATTTGATAACGGGATCACATCATTAGGAGAATGATGTGATGGACAAGACCCAAACTATAAATGTAGCATATGATCGTGTCAGTTTATTGCTATTGTTTTCTGCATGTCAAGTATCTGTTCCTATGACCATGAGATCGTGCAACTCACTGACACTGGAGGAATACCTTGTGTGTATCAAACGTCGCAACGTAACTGGGTGACTATAAAGATGCTCTACAGGTATCTCCGAGGGTGTCTGTTGGGTTGGCATGGATCAAGACTGGGATTTGTTACTCCGTGTGACGGAGAGGTATCTCAGGGCCCACTCGGTAATACAACATCACAATGAGCCTTGCAAGCAATGTGACTAAAGTATTAGCCACGAGATCTTGTATTACGGAACGAGCAAAGAGACTTGCCAGTAACGAGATTGAACTAGGTATAGAGATACCGACGATCGAATCTCGGGCAAGTAACATACCGAAGAACAAAGGGAACAGCATACGGGATTAACTGAATCCTTCACATAGAGGTTCGACCGATAAAGATCTTCGTAGAATATGTAGGAGCCAATATGGGCATCCAGGTCCCGCTATTGGTTATTGATCGTAGAGGTGTCTCGGTCATGTCTACATAGTTCTCGAACCCGCAGGGTCTACACACTTAACGTTTGGTGACGATTAGTATAGTTGAGTTATTTTGTTGGTGACCAAAGGTTGTTCGGAGTCCCGGATAAGATCCCGGACATGACGAGGATCTCCGGAAGAGTCCGGAGGTAAAGATTGATATATGTGATAATAGTGTTTTGATCTCCGGAAGGGTTCCGGAATTCACCGGAAGGGGTTCCGGATGTTTACCGAAGTGTTCGGGTGCAACAACACTTTATATGAGCCAAAGGGGTAAAGCCCACGAGGTATTGGAAAGTGCAAAAGGAAGTTTTGCTACTGCCTTAAGCAGTACTACCGCTGGTAAGGCAGTACTACCGCGTAAGCGGTACTACCGCTTGTGTGAAGCGGTACTACCGCTCAAGCGGTACTACCGCTCGTGAGCGGTACTACCGCTTGTACGCGATACTGCTGGAATCCGAGTTGGACTCTTTCCGTGCGGGCCAAACCGACCTTGTGCGGGCAAAACCGACCTTGTGGAGGCTTTCTCTCCAAGTTTAGACCCCAGGGCTCAACATATAAATAGAGGGGCAGGGCTAACACACGGGACACATCAAGATTTCCCAAGCCGTGTGCCGGCAACCCTAACCCTCTAGTTCCTCCCGTCATAATCTCCGTAGTGCTTGGCGAAGCCCTGCAAAGATTGTTCCTCACCACCATTACCACGCCGTCGTGCTGCCGGAACTCATCCACTACTTCACCATCCCTCGCTGGATCGAGGAGGTGAAGGCGTCATCAAGCCGTACGTGTGTTGAACGCGGAGGTGCCGTCCATTCGGCACTAGTTCGTGATCGGATCGAGGGACGACTTGCGATTTGGATCGCGAAGATGTTCGACTACATCAACCGCGTTTCTTAACGCTTCCGCTTAGCGATCTACAAGGGTATGTAGATTCACTCTCCCTCTCGTAGATGCTCATCACCATGGATAGATCTTGTGTGTGCGTAGGAAATTTTTTGTTTCCCATGCAACGTTCCCCAACAGATCTACCCATAGTGAGGCTAGTCCTTCGTGGATGGAAGCCATTATGGAATAGTCAAGGTTGCTAATTCTTGGACTTATGGGTGGAGCCCTCCGTGGACTCTCGCGACCGTTACCCTCCGTGTGTTGAAGACTCCATAAACGTGGATGTACGATAGCACCTCCTATCGGAAGCACGGGAAAAATCTTCCTGTCCCTCATGCGTTTGATCTCCCTATCTCAACTCTTTACTTCCATGTGCAATGTCTTTACTTTTCGCTGCCATACTTGTTGACATGCATGTGTGGGTGTGCCAGACTTGCTATAATTGTTAAAATCTGCCAACCAATTAACTTGGGAAAAGGTTAGGTTTTTAATTCCTGCTAGTAGTCTATTCACCCCCCCCCCTCTAGACACTCTTCTAGTGATCCTACACTTTACGAGGGAGATGGCGGAGCATGCACCCCTGGGCCTGTGGCTGGAACCCGACGGCTGCTGTAATGGGCCCTCTTTGGTGGCGACGGAGTTCGACCCCCTCGTCTTCAGGTTCTTGAAGCGGGGGTGGAAGTCGTTCGCTCTTGCCCGCGGCTTGAAGGAAGGGTGCGTGTGCTCCATTTCAAGTTCGATGGGGCCGCTACTCTCTTCATGAAGATCTTCGGGAAGGCTAGCGACCGCCTGTGTTGCTGCATGGAGAGCGACAGCACTGGTGGCGAGTCCTCTAGTGACGACGGCAGTAGCAACTCCTCTCTCGGGGGAACGGGGAGTGACGACGGCTCGACGACGGCTCCGGCGCCTCCCCGGGCACCCGCGTCAAGGCGAAAGATTCCCACTGAGCACAGGTGGTGCCAGAGCCGGGGTCCCAGGGGCGGCGGCGCTTGGGACCGGACCCCCCCCTCTTATTTTGCGTTGTCTTTGTTGGTGAACCATGCAGCCATAGCTGGCACGTCGGGTCGTGACACTCGGGGGCCATCCTTGGGCGGGAGGCCTGGGACCCAGTAATAGCCCCCCGGGCGTGACGCTCGAGAGGTCCCTCCTGACGCGTCGACGGCCCGCATGGGAGGTGAGGCTTTCGAGCCTCATTGTCTCCGGGTTTCGCCTCCGTGCCAAACCTCGGTGGGTCAACGTTAGCCCGACGGGGGTATATGAAGGGTCATCCCCCTTCGTGGATCAGGTCCTCGCAATTTGAACTAGGTGTGTGTCTCAGGAGCCCTCTCGTGGAGCTCCCGGCCTTCCTCTCTTCTTCCTTACGAGCCTTGTATCATCGGGGTCCTGCCCTTGAATGAGGGCGTGATGCTCGGGGGCCTCCATCCTTGACGCACGTGGGGGCTTCGACGGCGGCCCTTGCCTCATAAAAAAGTTGCCAATTGTGGGGCGTTCCTTGAGGCCCTTCAGGCGGTGCTCTCGGAGGGGGCCTTCGCAGAACGCTCAGCTGCCAAGAGAGGTTAGCGCTTACGATACTGCGCCAGCGGCCCCCGGGAGGCACCTTCGAGGGTTTTTAGAACGGGCCCTTCCTGGGGGCTCTGCCTCAAAAGCGACGCGCTCTTGTTGGCTCATTCGTGTGCATCACGCGAGGGGACCTGACACCAGGATTCTTGGTGAGGTGGCACACGCGATGTCTGGCCCGCGGTCCGGAGCCCACCAAGTGTAGGCGACGTGTCCAGCCCCCGCTCGCGCGAGGTACATGAGAGAGAGAACAACCGCGCGGTTTTGCCAAAGGATTTCAACCAGACACAACAATACTCAGAAAAGACAAGGCCTTGCTTTAAGAGGGGCGACAAATTTGTTCATAAGTGGGTGGAACGGTGGTTCTTATACCCAACGCGGGGCATGGGGCTTCCACTTGGGCGTGGGCATAGTTGCGGATCGACAGAAATTCCTCCAGCGCGGATCATGGGGCTTCCACTTGGGCATGGGCATAGTCGCGGAATGACAGTAATTCCGCCAGCGCTGAGCATGGGGCTTCCACTTGGGCGTGGGCATAGTCACGGATCGACAGTAATTCCGCCAGCGCGGAGCATGGGGCTTCCACTTGGGCGTGGGCATAGTCGCGGTTCAACAGTAATTCCGCCAGCGCGGAGCATGGGGCTTCCACTTGGGTGTGGGCGGGAGTCCTCCCAATGCCATGGCGTGGCGCATCAGGACGCTCCGGGCGTATACAGCCCCACTCATTCTTACGTGAGAGTGTCACGGTAGAACTTGTGGAGGTGCTGGATGTTCCATGCATTTTTCACTGGGACTCCATCCCCCGTCTCCAAGCAGGCCGCGCCTGGCCTGGAGACGTGGGTGACCCTGAAAGGGCCTTCCCACATGGGTGAGAGCTTGTGGAGGCCCTCTCTGGAGAGGACGCGTCGCAAGACGAGGTCCCCGACCGCGAGGATACGAGGACGAACACCACGGCTGTGGTAAAGCCGCAGGTCCTGCTTGTACCTTGCGGCGCGTAGGGCGGCCTGGCGGCGTGACTCCTCCAGGAACAAAAGATCGGCCTCCTGCGGGTCATCCTGACGCGCCTCGTCGAATGCCAAGACCCGCGGAGAACCGTTCTTAAGCTCCGAGGGAAGGACCGCCTCAGCCTCATAGACGAGAAAGAAGGGGATTTCGTCGGTGGGCTTAGTCGCGGTGGTGCGGATGGACCACAACACGGACTGTAGCTCATCCAACCACCCCCTCCCGTAGGCCTCAAGCTTCTTTTTGAAGCTCCTTGTCTTGAGGCTCTTGAGGACCTCAGCATTGGCCCGCTCAGCCTGGCCGTTGCTTCGAGGGTGGGCCACCGAAGCATAGCATATCTGCATGCCAAGGTTAGCGCAATATGAATTGAAGGGGCCGCTTGTAAACTGGGAACCGTTGTCGGTGATGATGAACTTGACGGCCGACCCAGCTGGGATGGTGCGGACGAGCTCTACCTCTACCCACTTTGTGAATTTGTCGATGGCGACATAGAGGTATCGGTATCCCCCAGCCGCGCAAGGGAAAGGACCCAGGATGTCGAGCCCCCATACCACGAAGGGCCAGGAGAGCAGGATAGTCTGAAGCCCTTGCGCCGGCTGGTGGATCTACTTGGTGTGGAACTGGCAGGCTTCGCAAGACTGGACCAGCTCGGCGGCGTCCCGAAGTGTAGTGGGCCAATAAAAACCACAGCGGAACGCCTTACCGGCAAGGGTTCGTGACGAGGAGTGGTGTCTGCAATCTCCTCCGTGGATGTCGGCGAGCAGCTCACGCCCCTGTTCTTTCGAGATGCACCGCATCGAGACGTCGTTGGGTCGCTAGCGGTACAGCTCACCACCCCGTAGACAGTAGGCAGTGGATTGTCGGGTGACGCGTTCCGCATCCGCATCTTCTGTGAGGAGGTCATCATTGAGTAGGTAAGCCTTAAATTCATTGGCCCAATTGCCCTTCTGAGGTTCCAGCGCCATCAGCAAGCGGCCCCCTGAGGGCAAGCCACAGTCCGGCGCGCCTGTGGACGGCGCGGGGGGCGGCTCCTCCCACAGCTGGGTGGCGCCAGTGGCAGGCGGCACGGCCGACGGCCTGAGGAGCCTTTCCTCGAAGACGCCTGGGTCTTGGGCCTCTCAGCGTGATGCTCGCTTGGCGAGGTTGTCGGCCTCCTGGTTGGCGCCATGCGGCATGTGCTACAATTCTAAAGAAAGGAAGGGCTTCTCGAGTTTTCGTACCTCATCCAGATAGGCCGCCATGTGCTCGTCCTTGGGTTTGTAGTTCTTGTTGGAGAAGTCGACGGGGAGCTGGGAATCGCCCTTGATGACGAGGCACTTCGTGCCGAGAGCGGAGGCGGCCTTAAGGCTGGCGATGAGGGCCTCGTATTCCGCGAGGTTGTTGGAAACCTTCCCCGAAGCACAGTTGGACAGCATAGAGGAGCTTGTCTCCCGTTGGTGATGTGAGCACGGCGCCAGACCCCACCCCCTGCCTGGAGAAAGTGCCATCAAAGCATAGGACCCATCCCTCGAGTGCCTAGTCCCCAGGTAGGAGGGGCTCGCCACCCTGAGATCCTTCCTCGCACTGGTTCGTCCATTCCGCTATGAAGTCGGCTAGAGCCACGCCCTTGATGACCCTGGTGGTGTAGAATTCCGGTTGGAAGGCTTATAGCTCGATGTTCCATTTGGCGACCCTGACGCAGCATTGGGACTATGCAGGATTTACTCCAGGGGGTAGGCAGAAACAACCCTAATGGGGTGGCTTTGGAAGTAGTGGCACAACTGACAAGAGGCGATGAGTAACACGAGGAGGAGTTTTTGCTGCATGGGGTAACGCTCACGCGCGTCCCTCAGCATCGTGCTAACGTAGTACACATGCCGCTGGAAGTGACGCGTGACCATGGTGTCGGCGTCGCCCCTGGTAGAAGGCTCGAGAGGGGCGATAGGAGGCGGGGCCGTGGTGTTCTTTAGGGACGCGACGCCATCGATCGTGGGGGCCCCCGGAATCATGGCGTCGGGGGGCGCTGGAGCCCCTAGGGGTACACCGCCCAAGGCCGTGGGTGCCTCCTGTGGCATGCCCCTTGAGGCCGTTGGGACCCCCTGCAGTGCATCCTTGGCCCTGGTCTCTTTCTTGGGGATGACTCGCTCTTCCCGCTCCACCACGAGGACCGTCTGACTGTCTAGGGGGTAGCCGCCAGGTACAGCAGTAGGCGCTCTTGGGGGTGCGGTGCGACCATGACGGGAGGGCTGGTTAGGTACCTCTTGAGGTCCGTGAAGGCTGCATCCGCTTCAGGGGTCCACTTGAACGGGCCAGACCTCTTCATGAGTTTGAAGAATTGCAGAGCTCGCTCACAGAATTTGGAGATGAAGCGCCCCAGCGAGGCCAAGCACCCCGCCAGCTTTTGCATCTCCTTGAGTGTTCATGGGGGGTGCATCTGCTGGATAGCCTTGACCTTTTCCAAGTTGGCTTTGATCCCTCTCTGAGACACGATGAATCTGAGGAGCTTGCCCGAAGGGACCCCGAAGACGCACTTGTCGGGGTTGAGCTTGAATTTGACCTTGCGCAGGCGGGCGAAAGTTTCCTCCAGATCCTTGACAAGCATCCTGGCCTCCCGCGATTTGACCACGATGTCGTCCACATAAGCTTCCGCGTTCCTGCCTAGCTGAGGCCCCAATGCAATGTACATTAACCTCTAGAAGGTGGCACCAGCACTCTTTAGACCGAAAGGCATGGAGGTGTAGCAGAATATCACACAGGGAGAGGTGAGTGTCGTCTTCTCCACATTCTTCACCGCCATCTTGATCTGGTGGTAGCCCGAGAAGGCGTCCAAGAAGCACAGGAGATCATAGCCGGCAGTGGAGTCTCGGATCTGGTCGATGCATGTCAGCGGGAAAGGGTCCTGAGGGCATGCCTTGTTGAGGCTCGTGAAGTCGACGCACATCCGTTCCTTGCCGCCCTTCTTGGGTACAATGACCGGATTAGCAAGCCATTCAGGATATCGCACCTCACGGATGACCCCAGCCTCCTGCAACTTCTGCACCTCCTGGATGATGAACTGCTGATTCTCTGGTGCCTGGCGCCGCACCTTCGAATTAACGGGCGCGCATTGGGGCACACCTCTAGGTGGTGCTCAATCACTTCCCTTGGCACTCTGGTTAAGTCTGTTGGTTTCCGTGCGAACACATCAGGGTTCGCCCAAAGGAACGCGATGAGTTCGCTTTCCTGCTCGGGGGAGAGCTCTACACCAATGGTGAAAGTGTGGCTTGAGTCGGCACTGCCGAACGGTACCTTCTTCGTTTCAGCTCGGTCTTGGGAGAACAACAGCTTCTTCCTTGCCAGTGTCGCCTCCGGGGGCTCCGCCTGGCCCCCGGCGGCCGTGTGTGCGGCTACGACGGCCTTGTACGCAAGCTTGAGGCAGCCGACCGCGTCTCTCTCGTCGCATTTGACGGTGATGATACCACCTCATCCAGGCATCTTGATGATGTTGTAGCCCGGGTGGGTGGCCGCCGTGAACTTGGCGAGTGCCGGGTAACCCACGATGGCGTTGTATGGGAGGCCGATGGGTGCCACATCAAAGTCGATGAGCTCGGTGCGGTAATTGCTGTTGGTGCCGAAGGTGACGGGCAGGTGTATCTGCCCAAGGGGGGCCGTGACACCGTCTGCCACTCCGAAGAAGGGCCTGGTGGGCTTCAGCTGGTCACGGGGCACCTGGAGCGCCTCGAAGGTCATGACGAAGATAACGTTGAGCCCAGCACCCCCGTCAATGAGGGTTTTGGTGACCGCGATGTTGCTGATGGTCGGGGTGCACAACATAGGGAGGGCACCCGCGGCAGCAGTAGACCTAGGGTGGTCCCCCACGTCGAAGGTGATGTCGCGCTGTGCCCAGCTTGGCGGCAACACAGGTCCGCGCTCCGTGAGGGCGGCGTTCACCTCGTGGAGAGCAGGCTTGAGGTGACGGCCGTCGGCGGGGGCCTGGGCCCCATCAAGGATGCATGCTTCGGCGCGCGACCCCGGATTAACTCCAGCGCTCCCGCCTGGCAGGTGCGAACCATGCCGAGGCCCGGCTATGCTTCCGATCAAGGGAGGCGAAGGGGGCGCTCCATGACCCGTGCCTCCAGTGCGGTGTGTTGAGGGGCGAGGCGGGCGAGGAGGCGTCTGACCCCTTCCCGTGATGGTGACGAGCTTGGTGATGTGTGATAGCCAGGCGTCTTGGGGGATGCTCGTCGGGCAAGGGCAAAGCAGCTCGCACGCCATGAGCATCGTGTCCTGTGCGTTCACGTGCTAAAAGCGATCGTGGGAGGAGGAGGCCGCGGCAGTGCGGCCTTCCTTCTAGACAAAAGTGTGCATGGAGGAGCCCTGCTGCTTGCGGGGAGCAGGGTCGATGGCGGCGGCAGCTTGGGCGCCGGCGGAGTGGCGGCGACCATCACGACCAGCGAGCGCAGGCTCGACGCGGGCCGCTCGGCACACAACACGCATGCAACGGGCTTCGACTATGGGGTCAGCAAGGGCGGAGCCGAAACGGAGATGAAGAGTGATGGCGCACCCCCTACCTGGTGCGCCAAATGTTGGAATCGGGGATCCGGGTACCCAAGAGAGGTTCAAACTCTGGGGAGCACTGGCTCTCCATCCCCGCTCTCTCACCCTAACCTACAGCGATGCTCTGGCGTGCTAGAGCTTGTGGGAAGGACAAGGAACACAGCCGTTTACCCAGGTTCGGGCCACCATGTGGTCTAAAACCCTACTCCTGCCTGTCTAGATAGCTTAGTGGGAGAAAGTGAATACAATCGGGGTCCTCCCCCTACGGTTGCGGCCTCCCCCTTCATATAGTCGCCTCGGTCCTCTTCCCCCTGAAACACCGGGTGGGAAGGGTTGCCACAACGGCCAGTTTGAAGTGGGACACTACTGCAGCCTATCATGGCTAAAGTAGTCTTCGCCTGCAAAAGCCGCCTGTCGTGACGCATCGGTGGGCTCAGGGATGACCTCTGTCCTGGCGAACCCCGGCCCTAGTCTTCTTTCACCAAAGAGAAAACCTTTGAAGGGTTTCTTTGGGGTTGGTGGCTGGCCCTGCTTCCTTCGCATGGGAGGGGAAAACTTCCCATCCGTGCCCGCTGGCGCGGCGCCTAGCCCTCCACGCGGCGCCCACGTGAAACCCCATGAAACAACCCTAGGAAGCAGCCTCCCGAGGGCATCCTCGCGAGTCCCTCGGAGGCACCTTCGTCCAGAGGCCTCGCGAAGTAGGGGCTCCCATGGAAGCCCCTCCCGTGATGTCCAACTCCGGGCCATACTGGGCCCGGATCACGTGTCGTCTCATGGGCCCTAGGCAGACGGTTCTGGGTACCCCCAGTCCCAGATGCCCGACAACATCATTGGTAATGTCCAAATAATTTCTTTATTCATAAACACATAGGAAATATGATCATACATGATTCCCACTATGGCATATCTCCAATAGCGGTCCTAGTTCAAACTAAGCCTTTAGCAAGCCTCGCTAAGGGTATAAGTGCATATTGGACGTTCCAAGTTGGTATCAGAACCAAGCCTCGTGGTTACACGGATGTTTGCAGGTCAGGTGCACAGTCATGTTGTACATGACGTTTGTGACCCGTTGCGGACACGGCATGTCAGACGTGCTGGACTGGACGCACAGATGTGTGCCAAGAGGGAACAATCCTCTGGGCCGACGAGGACATCGGTTCCTTTGAGTGGGGGTGTCTGTGAGACCCTAACTTAATATGGATGATACACTACTCATATAAATAAGAAATTCCTTCTTTCCTGGAGCCCATTCAGAAAAAAAACTCTAAAGTTAAGTGTGCTCAGCTTGGAGAAATTTCAGTATGGATGACTGTATGGGAAGTTCGTTCCAGGTGCACACGTGTGAGGTCAAGGTGAGCAGGAAAGACTAGTCTGATCTGTGGGGCCAGTCTAAATCACACCCGGAGTAGTGCCTATAACCGACTGGTGTGTTCGGGGAGTTACATACATTCACCAAGGATTTTGACTTTTTAGTGAAGAAACTTGTTATTATATCTAATTAGATTACATTTGTCACACCGTGTGTTTTTCCACATGACTAAGTTAACATGACTCAAAAATCAGAGCCAACAAAAACTTTTGTGTGCTTGTGGTGCTTGACTGGATTGTTGATTGCTTGTTTTCTTGCTTGTATTTTAGTTCATAGGATCCCCCCTACTCTCAAAATTCATCTCCTTGATCCAAGTCTTTGCCCAATGATCATGCCAGGTGTATAGGACCAAAAAATATTTTTATACAAATTTATTTTGGCCAAAAAGTATTTATTCAATTTAGGTTTTCCAAAACTCCTGAATTGAGGTTTGTACTACAAGTCCTCAAATTGGGTGGATTGTTTTGCCCCAAAGACATTATTTGGAACCTATTGTATATAATATTTCCCAAAACCACCAAATATTATTTTTTAAAATTATTTTCCTATTTTATTTAAAGGCTTTTTCTTATGGCCAGAAATGGTCTTTTATAGGGAAAAATTATTTTTATGCTTTCAAAATATTTGAGAAAATTTAGGGAAACTAAGTGGACATATATTTTCCATATACAAGAGATTCAACATATGGTCATGTTCAAAATATTGACGAAACCCTCCAAAACCCTTTCTGCATGTTTCAAATATTTGAAATATTTCTACAAGAAATATTCTCAAATAAATCCAAGAAAATTCTAGCATGTCACATATGCCATATGAGATCACCTTGCCAAGTTTCATCTCAATCACAATAATTTTGGTTCACCAAAAGGCCCCAAAACCCTATCTGTCCTGATCCAAAATTAAGCAACTCTACATTGCCAATTGTCTCTTATTGTGCTCAAGTTTTGTGGAATTGTTCTAATCCTCCAATAATGCATCCACACCAAGTGGTGCATAAAGGAGAACGGATCCACTTGTCCAAATTACCCCAAACCTACTTTTGTTGATTTCTAGAATTGGGCATTTTTGCATTGTCAAGTTTCCCCATTTGGTCCCAAACTTTTTGGGCATGCTATAATCCCCCAAATTATTCCGCCACACCAAGTGGTGCATCAAGGAGATTGGATTTGCATAGCTAGATCTAAGCAAATCCATTTCTGCCTATTTCTAGGGTTTGTAAAAATTACATTGGCAACTTTCATCACCTAATCCCAATTTGGTGATCAACCTCATTTCTATCCATCATCCAGTCCTGTTAAATTTTATAGCAAGGAGAACCATTTACCTAGGACAAAACTCCATCAAACATCTTCTGGTCATACCCAAAAGTTACTGTTTCCACCCCTTCTCCTATTCCATTGATCCCAAATTTTTACCACATCACGTCATAGTACCCATCTAACCCCAGTAAACTTTGCATGGCCATAGCTCAAAATTGGTGGGTGAAAACTTCATTTTTACCCCCTGGATAACACACATTCCTCTCCCTCTCAACTTTTCTTCTACCATAAGGCACCCCAAAGCACCCATTGGCCTTATGCGCCTTGTTTGAGCTCCCCTGGATCCCTTGGACGCAAGTGGCCGCACCCAAAGTGCCAAAAGCATGCCCTGGCATGCAGAGCTCGCGCTCTGGAGCTCGCTACAGTGTGCACCCTAACTGTAGCGGCGCCCAACCCGAGCCCCCTGACCACCTCGAGCTCCTCCCGCTCGCCTCCAGACCTGCCCTGGCGTCGGCAACACGCCGAGTGTTCGTCCCCTCCTTCCTCGCCCTGCCCATGCATGACCGCCGCCGCCAAGCTTCGCCACTCACTGATCGTGCGGGGGTCCCGCTGAAGCCTCGCCCCGCTCTTCCTCTCACACCCCCTGTCCCAGAACTGCTTCCATGAGGCCCGTAGACACAATCAAGAGTGCCACTTTGGCCTCTGGCAATGCATGCGCCGTGGCCGTGGGCGTCGTCCGGGGTACGTCATCGCCTGGCCATAAAAGTGCACCCCCTGGCCTCTCGACCGGCTTCCGTGACATCCTGCTCCTCTAGAGAACTCCCTTGGACCACCCATTCAAGCTCTCGTCCCCTCTATCGACGACAATGGTCAGAGCCTTGTCGGCAGCCTCTCCTCTAAATTGGAGCCCCCAACGCCCCTCCTCCTCTCCTAACCACGTCAAGGGGCCCTAGAAACCTCCTCTAACCTCCCCTCAACCCCATTCCCTCTCTTGTCGACCGTGCCACCTTGCCTGAGCTCGCCGTCGCTGCCATCCGCTTGTCATAGATGCCGATGCTCTAGTGGTCCTCGGCGTCCATGCGGTGCGGGAATGGGATCACCGCGTCCTCCCGAGCATGCCTGTGGTCGGACGGCCATCAGAACGGGCGCTGGCGAGTGCTGATCCACTTCTCCTGCCTCCCCTCTATTCGAGCGGGAGGAGGGAGAGGGACCTGACCCACGGCCCCCCTTGTAAGTGGCACACTAGCCGGGCCCAGCGTTAAGTGCAGGCGCCTTTGCGCGACCCGCCTCCATGCGAAGGAAAGCGCATCTGGCACAATGCGTCTTCGATGTCGACCCCAGCCGCCAGGTTGAGCCACTGGGCCGACCCAGTTGGCAATTCTACGCCCCTTGCGTCGATTAGCCCATTTGGTAATTTCTTTTTTCTCTTTTTCTTTTTCCAGATCCACTAAATAACTCATATTAAATTCATTTTACCTCAAAATTTGATGATTCAAGTTTCTACAGACTCCTAAAATCTTGACCTATCCAAATATGTGCATCGCACAATTTTCCCTATAGCATATTCTGCTCCACCAAAATTTTGGTCATATCTTCTATTATGGAACCATCTTAAAAAATTCCTAGAGAGTGTAAATCAACTCCAAATAGAGTGATTCAAGTTCCTAGATGGATCTAAATTCATGCACTAAGTGATGAGCATTTTTCCTGGCACCTCCTCTGCAATCTAGATTATTGAGCTATTTCTTCATATAGGGATCACTTGTTAAATCTCTAGAATATTCATACCAGCTCCAAATCTAGTGGAACCAATTCCTAAAAGCTTATAAATTCATGCCCTATTTAATGAGTGCCTCCACTCATTTTTACAAAAACACATTCCGTGAATTCCTTATAGGGTCATCATTTCCTTCATTCCCATCATATTGGCCATTCCAAAAATCCCTATTGATGCAATTTAAGTAGATCCTATTTAGTTATTTTTATTCTGACTAGAGATGTCCAAGGAAAATAAAAATCCTATTTAGAGAGCACTTTTATTTTCTGCTTCTTGTATTGCTTATTGTGGTTGTTTCCAGCGGTAGTTGATGAAGTAGAGGAAGTACTCGGAGTTGGACGAGAAGCGTGTGAAGACCTTGAAGACTTTGCTAAGCCAGGCAAGCAGCCCCTTGACCATGTTTAAAGAAACCATTTTATTGCATGGCATATAGCACTTTATTTTCGATATGTTGATCATGATGTTGTGGTGACCACCTTCATGAGTTGTTTCCGATACTTTTACCCGTTGATACTTGCACTGAGCATGACCCTACCTTCCTATGAGGGTTGTGCGGGTGGGAAGTAGTTAGGATGCTAAGTAGTTGCTACGCAGGTGGCTTGGGAATATGCATGGTGTCGGAAAGGAAATGATTTCAAAGACTTTTCGAAAACCTCGTCGGGTGCGACTAATGCCCGAGGGAGATGGTGTTGGGCTATGTAACCACTTCAGTAGTGGTGTACCGGAGCAACTTGTGTGTGTGTCTGTGTGTGTGTGTTTTCGAAAACGGAGAGATTTAAGATTTGTCGACCGTCCCAACCTTACATGTACGACCATGCTACCCCTATATGGGTAGGGGCTTTGTTGATTACTTTGTTCGATATTAGCAGAGAGCCCGCATTAGTAGTGGCGGGAGTGACGTGGGCACTCTTCATATGGGGTCGTGCCAGGTAGGGCGACCATGGGCTGTTTTCAAGACACCGGGCACACCGTTGTGTCCCTTCATGGATGGTACTATGTTGAGCAAGGCTCGTGTTTGTACATCATGCAGACATGGGCCAATGAGTGGACTCTTTGTTTAGTGTCGTCAAGGGAAAGGCATTGTTCGGGTGGTTAATTACCTCGGGTATGTAATATACCGCGAGTCGTGGATGACACGGAAGTTCCCCGACTCTGGTGGGTAAAGTGTGCAACCTCTGAAGAGTGTAAAACTATTCGAATAGCCGTGTCCATGGTCTAGGACAGTTGGGTGGTGCTGCTTAAACTATGTCCGATGTTTTCACAAACTTGGTGTGCGTGTGTGTGGCAGAAAGATGGTACTTGAGCTAAGTCAGATGACTTGGCATGATGAATGAAGATTAGATGTTCACCCCTGCTTATATTGATATATGTAACTTTTCATATGGATATCTGCCATCTGTTGATGCATGCTTACACAAGTTATTTGATCATGTCACTTCACTCAAAATTAGCCTTCTGCAAAAAACCCCTACTTAGGGCTATATCATGCATTCTTATTGCCTCGTTCCAAACATGGGTTGCTTGCGAGTACATTCAATGTACTCATTGGCTTGCCACTGGTTATTTTATTGGCCAGGCATGAACGACCAGGTTATGATGAGATTACCTTGGCGACGAACATGCGAGCTAGGACGCTTTCCCAATCAGAATGTCTATAGGCTTAAGGCAAATGGCATGGGTCCACGCTATTGTTGAAGATTTCCGCTGCAAACACATGAAGACATGGCCATAAAGGCCACATTCGAGTAAATCGGTACGTAATGGATGTAAGACTCTTGTTATTTAGTTTCTGTGTGTTCAGTGAGCATTGATCTATGGGATCACTATGCACATACATTCGGTGACCACGACTTATGAGTCGGGGTCCACACAAAGCTGGTATCAGAGCCATCCTGACTGTAGGAAGCCCTTAGTTAGCATGGACATTAGTTAGGACTAGACTATTTGTCCAGACCCTTCAAAATCACTTACAAAACCTCTATATTTCTCACCTCTCCTAAAAATTTCAAAGGAAGCAAAGGTTTTGCCTTAGCACCTCCACTCTTTTGCTCTTTGCTCTCCTCATCTGCTTTTTCAAAACCTTGCAAACGGTCGATAGTACCCTTATGCCCCTGACCACCGGATTCCTTGTAATCCTCGTGGGTAAGCTGGAAGGAAGCCACCTTGCCAGACATTTGCCCACATATCTTGGACACATGTTGGCGAAAACAGACGAGAAGATACCGACAGAAGATACCTTCTTGAGGAATGAGGGTATCAAGACATAGAAGATGGTGACACCCTTGACACTGCCCCAGGATGATGCCACCTTGGCCTATGATGACAAGGGCACAAGACATGCAATGTCATGGTATGCATCGCTAATAGAGCAACCTTGTCCTTACCGTGGTTATATCGGCAACCACCGGTTGATGAGAACCTCGCCATTTGGTCCACCTCACCATAGTGAGAAGGAAAACGGTTCTCTTCATTCCCCACTCTTGGTGTCGATATTATCATCAACATGACCGAAAAGTTGGAACTCTATCATGCCTTGTTGATGTCATTGCATAAAGGATTGCCCACTTGGCACCCTTGACGTCTCAGAAGACAAGAGGGATTGTCATGATTAAAAAGACAATAGAAGACCGAGTCAGTGGCGACCACAAGGAACCACCTTCATCCCGTCAACGTACCAGGTGAGAAGTTGTCAAAGATTCTTCAGGCTCAATCCGGATCATTTCGACGAACAACTACAAGAGACATGGCAACACCCGTGGAAGACCCAGAAGACTGGAAGTCCTTCTCTCCGAGACACGACGCAAGGCACGACTACTGAGTCCGAGAACCCCTAGGGTAGGATTAGTCGTATATCCCCTATGCGAAGTCGAGTCCGTATGATGGTTCGAATGGAACCATGATGTGTGTTGCTTGTTTTTATTTGTTTGTGTTTTGATATAAGTCGCACTTTCGCCCTAGGAAACAAGTACGCGACCATATCACCTACCTTATCTTAGTATTTGTATTAGGCCCTTTCGGCACTTGTTTGATTGCACTTGCACTATAGAACCCCTTTAGGCACCTCCCCTCTGTGCTACTTTTCCCTCCTTCCTCATCTCGTCAAATGAGGACCAACAAGACAAGATGCACCAAGGATCTTCCTCGACAGACAACTAGCACTAAAGACTTTGACTACAATGTAATCAACCAGACGCAACCCCGTAAGGCTATGCATTTCCCTCAAGATTGGAAACCCCTCCCTAGACCAAACTAGACCTCATGAGCTCCCCCAGCTCAAACCTCCAATCACTTGTTTAATACACGGAATTGCTAGAGCACTTGTTGACCTTCAATAACCCCCTGCTTAGCACTGGGTTCATTATGGAACTGGTGATCACAGTGAACAAACGTCTTTCATTCTTAAGCTAGCACCAGAACCTTGATGCCATAGGAAGGATCGTTCCAAGGAAATACGACTTGTAGGCAATGGTTTGAGGTGACTATAATATGTGTCTTGAGGATGTAGCAAGGCCCCTTGGTGGATCGTAAGACCCTTATGTTGGTAGACGAACTTGATGGATCAAAGTTGATAGAGTAGCATAACTCGCATCTCCCTTGAGTGGATTGGATTTAGTAGGACAATTGGGGATCACGTGTTGAAAAAATCGTGATTGTATGATAACTTGATTCTGATAAGTAGTGGTCATGGTTTGATGATGTTGCAATATTGACTTGGAATAATGAGTAGGAACTCTTGTTGAGCATGAGGTCTGGATTTAAATAGGTAATCCTAGTAGAGTGTTGGTCTTAAGCAAGACTACATGGTTCGCAGTAGTTTGGATTTGGTCCGATGATCTTGATCATGATACCATATTTCTCTGTGGGAGATAAACTAGGTATATTTGATTGTTATCAAAGTTGATTTAGAGGCATGTATGAGCTTGACCTTGGAGTTTACCCGATCCTAATATTGGAAGCTCATGGAGACACTGCGATAATAATCCTTTCAAGTTTTGGGAATTATAGGAACTCTAGAAGATTATGTGGGACTCCGTCAATGTTGGATTTGTAGAAGTGATCAATCATGTGATGGTTGATGGGATTAGTAGACTGATGAAATGGATTCATAGGAAGGAAACAAGATCTTGGATTGGTATATTACGTGTTTCTGTGGCATAGAAGTGTAGTACCTTAGACCTTGGATAGGTTAGTAGATCACTTGGATTTGTAGTGTCACAATCAAGATTAGCAGCTTGTATGCTTTCTCAAGGATTTTTATATAGGGATATATACGAGTTAACTATAGTATACATATGAGATTCGGATTTAGTCCGTCTCTCAAAACCTTGGAGTTGAATAGCATGAGTGATGTTGGAATTGACTTATATGATATAATACCTTCAATGATATAAGGTGATTTTGTTTGCGGAAATAAGTAGGACTATTGGCATCTAAGAACTGTGCTCAAGGATAGATGATAGACGTTCACTTACATCCTAAGCTCCTTAAAACCCCGAAGCCTTACCCAGCCATAACCGGGTCAGAATAATACCATAGGCTTTGGCTCTAAGTCAAAAGACTATGGTAACCACCAATCCTATCCATAAGAAATGTAGACATGAAGAACCAGATTACGATGGACCACAAACCCCTGGATAAGTGACCATCCAGAGCAAATATCGCTCCTCCCACGTATCCCACGAACAATGAGTTTGTATGATACTTGGGGGGGTGGGGAATGTTGTTGTCCTCACGGATAACATACTTATTTACCCAATAAGAGAAGGAACACCTCAGTCCTATTTGGATAAGCCCCGGAAGGACCAACTGCCATGCCTCACAAGTATAAGATTATACCTTAAAGAAGTTGGACCCCTCAGAACACTCCCTGCAGTAGAAGACATTCTTACTCGAGCAAGATGATGAACCACTACGGTGGGGAAGCCACGACGACAAAGAAGAAGAAGCAAGAGAAGTCAACCACCACTCCTCTGCCGTCTACATTAGCTAGACTATGTTAAGAAGCACCGACGCACAAGCACGATGAAGCACTTGGACATCAAGAAAACTTAAAGGGACCCTTACTTTAATTGTCACCTATCAGTTCCTGACTAGGAAGGAACCGAAAGATTGATAGCACCACTCACTCCACCACTTTGATGGTGTGCGACAAGCATGATGTCTCTACTCTCTTCAGATGCCTGGAACAGAGTGGAACAACTGTCATGACCTCGTTACTGGCCTCTTTTGGTCCAATCAAGGACATGACCCTGGCTGGACCATGGAGAACCACCTACCAAAGATAGTCCTCCCCATTTGTCCGAACCCCCGACCATGAGGACTAGATGGCTATTCTATGCTTTTGAATGGCCAGCTTACTTAAGGAACCCCGCAGAAACCTTCCCAGATGGTAGGACCCGTTTTTCCCCAAGTCTCTAAACTTAGTCTTAGGGACGAGACTCAGTCCCAAACCTTGCCACAAATGGCTATGGAGAGACAAGACGACCAAACACTCGAAGACCCGCCAGAAAACGTCCGTCCGTGACGACGAAGACAAATGGCCGAAGATGAATGAAGAAAATACCTGGGCAACTTGTTCAAATAGAAGTTCTCGACGAGAAGCCTACGTTGACGCGCTTCAACACTCTCAAGGATGAAGACCACCTATGACTGAAGATCTCCTGCTTTAAGGAAGATAAGGACTTCCCCGCCGACGGGAAGCTACACAAAACCTTGACCAATTTATTCTAACACAAGACATCTAGATGTCACTAACCAGCATGGGCAACCCACATGACCAGCACACAGACACAAAGCCTTGCCCCATATTCTGACTTTGGAATACACACGCAAGCCAGAGCCTTGCTCAAACCCCGTTCATCAAGCCCTTAACTACTAGCCAGACCCAGCTTAACGCAAGAACCCCGTCCACCTCTCAGATGGAGTCAAACGATGCACTCGAAGCCGTATTGTCAATCAGCTCAAGGACCAGTGGAGCAACCACACCGGAGCAAGAGCAACATGGGAACATGAAGACTACCTTAGATCCAAATTTCCGTACCTCTTCAACGCCTAGCCTAGGAATCTCGGGGACAAGATTCTTGTAAGGGGGGTAGGTCTGTCACACCCTGTGTTTTGCCTCATGACTAAGTTAACATGACTCCAAAATCAGGGCAACAAAAACTTTTGTGTGCTTGTGATGCTTGATTGGATTGTTGATTGCGTGTTTGTTTGCTTGTATTTTAGTTCATACGACCCCCTACTCTCAAAATTCATCTCCGTGATCGAAGCCTTTGCCCAATGATCATGCCATGTGTATAGGACCAAAAACTATTTTTATACAAATTTATTTTGGCCAAAAAGTATTTATTCAATTCAGGTTTTCCAAAACCCCTGAATTGAGGTTTGTACTACAAGTCCTCAAATTGGGTGGATTGTTTTTCCCCAAAGAAATTATTTGGAACCAATTGTATATAATACTTCCCAAAACCACCAAATATTATTTTTAAAGATTATTTTCCTTTTTTATTTAAATCTTTTTCTCATGGCGAGAAATGGTCTTTTATAGGGAAAAAAATTACTTTTATGGTTTCAAAATATTTGAGAAAATTTAGGGAAACTCAGTGGACATATATTTTAGATATACAAGAGTTTCAACACATGCTCTGTTCAAAATATTGGACAAAACCCTCCAAAACCCTTTCTGCATGTTTCAAGTATTTGAAATATTTCTATAAGAAATATTCTCAAGTAAATCCAAGAAAATTCTAGCATGTCACATATGCCATATGAGATCACATTGCCAAGTTTCATCTCAACCACAATAACTTTGGTTCACCAAAAGGCCCCAAAACCCTATCTATCCAGATCCAAAATTGCGCAACTATACATTGCCAACTGTCTCCTATTGTGCTCAAGTTTTGTGGACTTGTTCTAATCCTCCAATAATGCATCTGCATCAAGTGGTGCATCAAGGAGAGCAGATCCACTTGTCGAAATTACCCCAAACCTACTTTTATTAATTCCTAGAATTGGGCATTTTTGCATTTTCAAGTTTCCCCATTTGGTCCCGAACTTTTTGGACATGCTATAATCCCCAAATTATTCCACCACACCAAGTGGTGCATCAAGGAGAATGGATTTGCATAGCTAGATCTAAGCAAATCCATTTCTGCCTATTTCTAGGGTTTGTAAAAATTACATTGGCAACTTTCATCACCTAATCCCAAATTTGGTGATCAACCTCATTTCTATCTATCATCCAGTCCTGTTAAATTATATAGCAAGGAGAAGCATTTACCTAGGACAAAACTCCATCAAACACCTTCTGGTCATATCCAAAAGTTACTGTTTCCACCCCTTCTCCTATTCCCATTGATCCCAAATTTTTACCACGTCACCTCATAGTACCCATCTAACCCCAGTAAACTTTGCATGGCCATAGCTCAACTATTGGTGTGTGAAAACTTCATTTTTACCCCCTGGACAACACCCATTTCTCTCCCTCTCAACTTTTGTTCTACCATAAGGCACCCCAGAGCACCCATTGGCCTTATGCGCCTTGTTTGAGCTCCCCTGGATCCCCTGGACGCAAGTAGTCGTGACCAAAGTGCCAAAAGCATGCCCTGGCATGCAGAGCTCACGCTCTGGAGCGAGCTATAGTGCGCACCCGCACTGTAGTGGCGCCCAACCCAAGCCGCCCGACAACCTCGAGCTCCTCCCGCTCGCCTCCAGACCTGCCCTAGCGTCTGCAACACGCCGAGTGGTCGGCCCCCTCCATCCTCGCCCCTTCCTCGCCCCACCCGCGCATGACCGGCACCGCCAAGCTCCACCACTCGCTGATCGTGCGGGGCTCCATCTGAAGCCTCGCCCCGCTCTTCCTCTCACACCCCCTGTCCAAGAACCGCGTCCATGAGGCCCGTAGACACAGTACAGAGTGCCAATTTGGCCTCTGGCGCTGCGTGCGCCGTTGCCGTGGGCATCATCTGCGGTACGCCGTCGCCTGGCCATAAAGGTGCACCCCCTGGCCTCTCGACTGGCTTCCGCGACCTCCTGCACCTGTAGAGAACTCACCCGGACCACCCATTCAAGCTCTCATCCCCTCCATCGACGGCAATGGCCGGAGCCTTGCTGGCGGCGTCTCCTCAAAATTGGAGCCCCCCAATGCCCCTCCTCATCTCCTAACCTCGGCAGGGGGCCCTAGAAACCTCCGCTAACCTCCCCTCAACCCCATTCCCTCTCTTGTCAACCGTGCCACCTTGCCCGAGCTAGCTGTCGCTGCCATCCGCCTGCCGTCGATGTCAATGCTCTAGTGGTCCTTGGCATCCGTGCGGTGCGGGAATGGGATCGTCGCGTCCTCCCGAGCACGCCTGTTGTCAGACGGTCGCCGGAGGTGTCCGGAGCCATCGGAATGGGCGCCGGCGATCGCTCGACTACACGTCCCCTTCCTCCCCTCTGTTCGAGCGGGAGGAGGGAGAGGGACCTGACCAACGGACCGCCCATGTAAGTGGCACACCGGCCGGGCCCAACATTAAGTGGAGGCGCCTTCGCGTGACCCGTCTCCATGCAAAGGAAAGCGCATCTGGCGCAATGCAGCTTTGACATCGACCCAAGCCGCCAGGCCGAGCCACTGGGCCGGCCTAGTTGGCTATTCTGCGCCCTGTGCGTCGATTAGCCCATTTGGTAATTTCTTTTTCTCTTTTTCTTTTTCTAGATCCTCTAAATAATTCATATTAAATTCATTTGACCTCCAAATTTGATGATTCAAGTTTTTGCAGACTCCTAAAATCTAGACCTATCCAAATATGTGCATTGCACAATTTTCCCTATAGCACTTTTATTTTCTGCTTGTTGTATTCCTTATTGTGGTTGTTTCGGCTTTAGTTCACGAAGTAGACGAAGTGCTCGGAGTTGGACGAGAAGCATGTGAAGACCTCGAAGACTTTGCTAAGCCAGGCAAGAAGCCCCTTGACCATGTTTAAAGAAACCATTTTATTGCATGGCATATAGCACTTTATTTTTGATATGTTGATCATGATGTTATGGTGACCACCTTCATGGGTTGTCTCCGATACTTTTACCCGTTGATACTTGCACTGAGCATGACCCTACCTTCCTATGAGGGTTGTGCGGGTGGGATGTAGTTAGGATGTTAAGTAGTTGCTACGCAAGGGGCTTGGGAATATGCATGGTGTCGAAAAGGAAATGATTTCAAAGACTTTTCGAAAACCCCGTCGGGTGCCACTAATGCCCGAGGGAGATGGTGTTGGGCTAGGTAACCACTTGAGTAGTGGTGTACCGGAGCAAGTTGTGTGTGTGTGTTTTAAAAAACGGAGAGATTTAAGATTTGTCGACCGTCCCAACGTTACATGTACGACCACGCTACCCCTATTTGGGAAGGGTCTTTATTGATTACTTTGGTCGATGCTAGAAGAGAGACCGCATTACTAGTGGCGGGAGTGACGTGGTCACTCTCGATACGGGGTCTTGCCAGGTAGGTCGACCATGGGCTGTTTTGACAGACACCGGGCACACCGTTGTGTCCCTTCATGGATGGTACTATGTTGAGCAAGGCTTGTGTTTGTACATCATGAAGACGTGGGCCAACGAGTGGACTCTTTGTTTAGTGTCGTCAAGGGAAAGGCATTGTTCGGATGCTTACCTCGGGTATGAAATATGCCACGAGTCGTGGATGACACGGAAGTTCCCCGAGTCTTGTAAAGTGTGCAACCTTTGCAGAGTGTAAAACTATTCGAATTGACGTGTCCACGGTCAAGGACAGTTGGATGGTGCTGCATAAACTACGTCCAAAGTTTTCACAAACTTGGTGTGCCTGTGTGTGGCAGAAATATGGTACTTGAGCTAAGTCAGATGACTTGGCATGATGAATGAACATGAGATGTTGACCCCTACTTATATTGATATTTGTAACTTGTTCATATGGATATCTGACATGTGTTGATGCATGCTTACACAAGTTATTTGATCATGTCACTGCACTCAAAATTAGCCTTCTGCAAAAAAAACCCTACTTAGGGCTATATCATGCATTGTTATTGTCTCGTTCAAAACATGGTTTGCTTGCGAGTACATTCCAAGTACTCATTGGCTTGTCACTGGTTATTTTATTGGTCGGACATGAAAGACCAGGTTATGATGAAGATTACCTCGGCGACGAACATGCGAGCTAGGACGCTTTCCCAGTCAGAATGCCTGTAGGGTTAAGGTAGATGGCATGGGTCCACGCTATTGTTGAAGATTTCCGCTGCAAACATATGAAGACTTGGCCATAAAGGCCACATTCGAGTAAATCGGTACGTAACGGATGTAAGACTCTTGTTATTCAGTTTCTATGTGTTCAGTGAGCATTGATCTCTGGGATCACTGTGCACGTACATTCGGTGACCACGACTTATGAGTCAGGGTCCCCACAACATTAGTCCAGAGTCAAAATGGAAAATCAGTGCTCCCCAACATAGTAGATAATCGGTCCTCTATCCTTTTGGTCGAGGGGCTCATAAGATAAATACAACCTCATCACCCAAATTCTTGAAGAAGACAGAAAAACGGTAAATGCAAATATGTTTTCTTTGGACATTTTTCCTCATTCTCACTCTTCATGCACAATTCATTGTACCCTAGAAAATGGAAAACTAAAAAGGGGAAATGTTCCACTCTCCTTTTTGACATCTTAGCAAACGGTCACGATGGATTCAATAAGATCAATAAGTGGTGCAAGTTCAGCCTTGTCGATCAATTTGAACTCCTACAGGAGGAAGAAAATTAAGAACTAGCATTAATAAGTAACCCATTAATTTATCATTGGTTGGAAAGAAATTCTATGTTGAATCAACACATGGTGCTCATGTGATGAACATTCTTAATCAGTTGGAATCGGTCTAAACACAATAAACTAGATTTACTAGGGATATATTTAGATCTACATATAATCAAGCCATCCCAATTTCACTCTTTTTACTGAATCCTACGACGTTGAAAAAAAGGTCAACAACCAATATTGACCAAAATGCATCATAAGATGGTTCGTTCCGACATGGTCATTTAGAATGGGGTGGGAGACAGATCAAGATGCAACTTACGCAGGTGAACAATGTAAAATGCTTGAAGCAGGTGTTAAGATGGGCTTCTTCCTTGAGGCTCACAATTTTTTGAAAATGAGTTTGGTAGATGTGAGCATAAACACGGAAAATGCGCTTGAATATTGTCTTCACAACATCTCGAAAATTTTGGGGAAAACTTGTTCCTGCACAAATAGTACAATTTAATCAAGTGACAAAATGCACCCCTCCTAAGTCCTATCATAAAATTAGCATGATTAATGTAGCTTCTATAGTAGGCACTATGTTATAAGTTGTAACTACCAAGTTTTTGAGGAAAAATGGACTCATCATCAAGCTGGACCTCAATCCAGTCTATCAAGTATTCCACATATTTTGGTGCTGAAACCTCGATAGGTTTCTTGATCTGCACTCCGTCGGCCCATCTATACTCAAACCTGAAATGCTTCGTTTTCTTTAATGAAAGTTACACTAGCCAACTAAATAAACACATAGACCTAAAAACATATATAAATGAATGTCCACAAGAATGAAAGCATCTTACTTGGATCCCGCTGTCATCATTGGGCATGTAGAAGGTGTGCAGAACTCCATCAGGGTGCCATACAATATATTCACCTGATTGAAGAAATCAACAGCTGTGAAAAAGAAAAGGATTTTTAGTAATACTGAAAACTTAGTTTTCTTATAAACATGTTGCAATCAAATGCTTACTATTAACAGCAAGCCATTCATTGAGATCTTCTCCAGGAGGTAACCGTACAGCATCTCTCAAATTACCATTTCCTAATGTCGCATCAATGTGTTTCTTCAACTGTACACCCTGCATACCCAAAGAATTAGAAAACATGGAGCTCCACCCAGTCTTAGAGGCCATCTAGGACCTAAAGGTAGGATCCACCAACAGCTTCTATCGTGGGTATAAAACCATGCAATGGGAATGCTCTAAACTCAAGCCTCTAAGGTCTACCCATAAGAAAATAAAATATGCTATTATTGTGGTGAATGAGGCATTAAAATTAGCAAGAAAATATTATGAGGGTCAACTCATTACTTTGGAATATAGCGGCAGCCTCCAAGGTAGGAGGCAAGGCTTTCATTTTGTAAAAGGTATCATTTGTAGTGGATACATGCAACTCCAAATTCAATCGGAAGAAATGATCTTACGCTATTTGGATAATTATTTTGGATATTAATAATGTATTCTCATTTATACTCCTTATATAATTATAAATTTTGACAAAGCAACACCTTTTCTAAATAATTTGTTTTTCTCGGATGGCCGACTGATGGAATAATGAAATAATGAAAGTACAAAATATTTGTAATGATGGAGAATACCACTACCTTATTGCCAGATGGTGCATTCTTCTTGGGCCTAAATGTCTTTTGGTTCCTGCTGCCATCAACCCAACTCAAAATAAAAAGCTAGATAAAGAAATAACTATAGAGTTGTTCATGAACAATCAACAAAATTTATTTGGGTATGTGATTAACAATAAATTCAAATAAACATCGACAAATTTTTAGAGTCCGCTTGCGAATTTTCATGTGAAACGAAATGTGTTCCGGTGGCAATAAACTGAAAATTTTGGTAGTCTATAAATGTAAAATATTTGGCACTCAACTGTTTTTCACATGTCAAAATTGTTGGGCATCCCCTCTATAAAAATACATGTCTACAAATATTCCATATATCATTTCAACTTGAATATGCACATGTCTAAAGTTTTCATTTTTTGTAACATTTAAAAACACATTTTCATCGTGCGCGAGCAAATGCTTCCCATGGCGAGTTGGATAGATGAATTTAGCTTCTCTATGTACTAACAAAAATAATAGGTAATAAATACAGACAATAATGATATTGGTCTCGAAAACCTCATTGGTTCCCAAGTTAATATTGTCTATTGGCTCCTAAATAATATATATCTAAATATATATCTCGCGTTACTCTGTTTACTACATTTGAGTTCTGACGCGTCATCTCAATTATTGTTGGTTGTCTGACTAAAATATTGCGACATTAGCAAATCTTGCATGTACACATAAGTTGATTCTTTCGCACTAATGTAACACCGCAAGCAATGCCACCTAATAAAGTCGTGCATGCCATTCTTTTAAACAGGAATCAAGTCATGCATGTCACTCACAAGTTAATATTTTCTATAATTTGTGTGGCATATGTGATGGATGCTTGGAGCATAAAATATATTTTATGCTTCATTGTTTTTTGTTAAACGATGATATTACAATAAGTTCGAATCGAATTTTTTTACATTTACATCATTTTTTCACATACTTCATATGTTTTACCGTTTTTAAAATATAAACCAACAATTCTCTTATATTTGTTTGCTAGAAGTTTTAGTTGTTTTTAAACACCTATTTATGCTCTCTTTTTTTTTCTAAGAATTCTCTGGCCACAACGTATGGGACACCATCTATTTTAACTAAATAGGTGACACCCATTATCTTATTTCTCTCAATATGCAAACAAACTACATAAACATGATAGTGTGCTGAGCAAAAGGGCCACCTCATCCGAACACTCCTATACATCTGACAAATTGTTACATGAGGTTTGTATTATTCCGGCTCATCACCCTAAATGTAATCAATACATTAGGCGGAGGGTCATTGGATCAGAATGCCAAACGAGGACCATATATATCGAATGCAGAGCATTTTCACATGTCAATATGCAATATTTCATGCATTATGCAATATTTCATGTATTTAGAATTGGGTGACATTAGCAAGTTATGCATTTAGTCAGCAATTACTATTTCTGTATTAATCTACCATGCAAATAATGCCACCTCATCAAGTCATGCATGTCTTTCTTTTTGGAGGAATCAACTCATCCATGTAAGTCCAACTTTACATGTTTGTGCCTTAATTTTCGTGTGGTATATGTTTTGGATGCTTGGTGAAAACCTATATATTTTATGCTTCACATTTTTATAAAAGATGGTGTCTCATTATAGTATTTCTCTTTTATATATCATTTTGTCACATACTTTGTCAATTTTATCATTAAGTGCAAAACCGATAACACCCTTAAATTCTTTTCCATTAGTTTTAGCTATTTTGAAGAACCTATTATATATATTATTAACGGTTCCAACTGCACCACGTGGGGCACCCACTAGTATAACTAAATATGTGATCCCCACTAACTTATATTTCTCTAACATGCATACATACCACCAATTGTATGGGATAAACCCACCTCAATATGCAAGTATGGATTCCATTATAAGATCGTACATAAATTCAACAATTACACAATGTCAAATACAATGCTTAATGTGTATTTTCAGTTCAGTTCTCGTATTTTTAATTGAAGTATTCATGTTGTATAATATCATATATCATTGAAATATATCATAACCAATTCCTGTAACAATGTGTGGGCTTTCATCTATTTATGTAAATGCGGACTATCACAAACTATTAACTTAGACACATATCCATTGGCGGAACATATATGGGGCAATTCCGGCCTATGGCCATCCTTTAGAAATTGTAGTGTTTTTGGATAGTACATAGGTCCCGATAGTTGGTAGAGTTTTGTAACATGGCCAAGGCTGAAAGTTAACTAATCAGCTTGTATTATTTCTCTAAACGACATTTTAGACAACATCATAGAGAACAACACATAAATTGCAGAACAAAAAATTATATGTAAAATGATGAAAATGTAAATATTTATGTCAAACAAGAACATAAACATAAACCCGTACTTGCTTCCCAGGCCAAAGAGACTCATTGTTTGTCTTCACAAAGTTGATCAACAAATAGTGGAACTTCTGATGTAGGGGAAGAAAGAAACAAGGCGTGAACGAATCGGTGATGTTGGTGTCGATCTCTCTTCTTATCATGCGGCAACACAAGCTGGAAGAATAGTCGAGAGAGTATTACCATTGAGAGGATTTTATCCTCCCTGTCCCTTGTTCCTCTCTTTTGGCTCCCCAAATTTAGTTTTCCTTTTGTTGTTCTCTATTTTTGTCAGTTCTTGCTGTGGTGGTGATGTCATTGTGTTATTTTGGAATAGGTTGGCGGGGTCTCAGGGAGGAGAGGCTATATTGCCATGCATGGTTGATGCAATTTCTCACCTTTGGGCCTCATAAAAGAAACAAGGTGATCTCCCTCTCCCTCACTCTCACACACACAAAATGAATGTGTGTGTGTCCATGCGCGCACACACACACACACATGTTTAGAACATATCGTATGTGCTCAATCTGTATTGTACTGATCTCTGTTATGGATAGCAACTTAGTATTATCAGGAGGCAAAAGCCATCATATATACATGTAAAGAGGAGGCCAAAGGCTAGAATGCAAAAGGCCAAAGGCCACCATAAATATAACTCTAACAACCCCTCAAACTCATGGTGGATCCACAAGACTGAGTTTGGAGATGTAAAATCCATGTTGCGCTCTAGTCGGGGCCTGCGTGAAGAAGTCTGCCAGCTATAACTATGAAGGCACATACTGAAGAGCAATAACATGGTCCTACACACTAGCACGCACAAATAAAGCATCAACACAAATATGCTTGGTAAGCTCATGCTTCACTGGGTCCTGTGCAATACTTATAGCACATGTACTGTCTGACAAGAATGTAGTAGCTGTAGTAACAGTAACACCAAAATCCTCAAGTAACCAAGTCACCTTTGCCATGAGATGAGCCATAGCTCGCAACTCAGCCTCTCCACTCGAACGGGAAACTGCAGCCTATTTCTTCGTCTTCCAGGCAATGAGAGAACCACAAATAAAGACATGGTAAGTAGAAAGGTAACGGCGATCTGAAGGATCACTAGCCCAAGTAGCATCTGAATAGGCTTGTAGCTGTAATGAGATATGAGGAAAGAAGAGATGGTGAGAGATCATGCCACAAAGATATCATAGAACACGAAGAAGGTGACTATAATGAACCGAAGTGGGAAAAGAAACAAACTGACTCGGGATATGGACAGGATAGGAGATATATGGTCGTGTGTTGCATAGGAGTCTCCGCCGCTCGGGAGGAGGCCTGGGGAGGCCTACTTCCCCGCGGGTCTTGGCGCTGTTTCCCTCGAGAGCTCGGGGTCTCGCGAGGGCCTTGTGTGGAGCGAGGCTGCGCCGGGCCGTACTTGGTCGTTGAGGTGGGCCATGCCTTGGGCCGCAGGCAAGCAAGTCTGGATACCCTGGTATCCGGAACGCCGACAGCGTGACCTCCTTGGGATGCTTCATCTCGAAGCTCGGCGAGCGGGCCCTGCTGTTCTTCAAGCTCATGAAGAGGAAGGGCCCCTTCAGATGGACTCCGGAGGCAGACGCGGCATTCGAGGACCTCAAGCAGTACCTCACGAGCCCACCAGTAATGGTGGCACCTCGCCCCCGGGAGCCCCTGGTACTGTACCTGGCTGCCACGCCGCACTCCGCCACTGCTGCGCTTGTGGCGGTCAGGGAAGAGCGCGCTTGCATGCGCGCTACGCCTCCAGGCACGGGCGGGCCCCCGGGCAAGAAGCAAGGTGACTCACGAGACGCCAAGGAGCCTTCATCTCCTCAAGACAACACTCCCGAGGCCCCAGCCGCACCGGCGACCCCCGAGGCACCCGGGCTTCAAGAGCCCACAGCGGAGAGAGGCGGAGCGGAAGGCCTCTCCCTCGTCGAGCATCCGGTGTACTACGTCAGTACCGTGCTGCGGGACGCGCGCTCGCGCTACCCTATGCAGCAAAAGCTCTTGCTCGCACTTCTTGTCGCCTCAAGGAAACTGCGCCATTACTTCCAGGGGCATCCCATCAGGGTCATCTCCGTGTATCCCTTGGAGAAAGTGTTGCGCAACCCCAACGCAGCAGGAAGGGTGGCAGAATGGAACATCGAGCTACATGACTTTTTAGCCGAATGGACGGACGCTCCTGACTGGGGGCTGGATGAGGGCCAGTCCCTTTCCCCCGGCGACGAGATGCCTGAGGATTGGACCATGCACTTCGATGGGGCCTTCGCGCGCAGGGGAGTAGGGGCCGGAGTATTACTCGTCTCCCCGACCGGGGACAAGCTCTACTACGCCGTGCAACTCTGTTTCTAGCATGGTGAGAAGGTCTCCAACAACATCGTGGAGTACGAGGGCCTGATCGCCGGCCTCCGGGCCGCAGTCGCCTTGGGGATTCAATGCCTCACCATCAAGGGTGACTCCCATCTCCTCGTCAACTTCTCCAACAAGGAGTATACGCCTAAGGATGAGCACATGGAGGCATACTTGGCAGAGGTACGTTAGATTGAAAAATGTTTCCAGGGCTTGGAATTGTAGCACATCCTGCGCGGCGCGAACAAGGAGGCCGATGACATCGCCAAGAGGGCATCGCGCCGCTAGCCTTAGGAGCTGGGCGTCTTCGAGGAGCGGCTCCTCAAGCCATCCGGGGCACCACCAACCGGCGATCTGGCGCCGCGGAATGAAGAGCTACCCCCAGCGCCACCCTCAAGGGCTCCAACTTGTGGTCCGGCCTCGGGAGCCCGACTGCTCCTGGTGCTGGAGCCCCGAGTCGATGACTGGACGCAGGAGTTCAAGGCGTACCTGCTTCACGGCACACTACCCGAAAAGGAGGAAGACGCGGAGCATGTGGTGCGACAGGCCACAGCTTATTGTCTGCGGGATGGCGAGCTGTACCGCAGGCGCCCGAACGACGTCGCGTTGCGGTGCGTATCCAGAGAACAAGGGTGTGAGCTGTTGGCCAACATCCATGGAGGAGACTGCGGGCACCACTCCTCGTCACGCACCCTCGTAGGGAAGGCGTTCCGCACTGGCTTCTACTGGCCCACGGCGCTCAACGACGCCACCGAGCTGGTCCGGTCCTGTGAGGCCTTCCAGTTCCATGCCAAGCAGATTCATCAGCCCGCGCAGGGCCTCCAGACCATCGCGCTCTCCTGGCCCTTCGCGGTCTGGGGGCTGGATATACTGGGGCCCTTTCTGCGAGCAGCAGGTGGGTACCGCTACCTCTACGTCGCCATCGACAAGTTCACCAAGTGGGCGAAGGTGGAGCCCGTCCGCACCATCCCCGCCGGATCGGCCGTCAAATTCATCAAGGGCATCGTGAGCCGCTTCGGCGTCCCGAACCGCATCATCACCGATAACAGTTCGCAGTTCACAAGTAACCTCTTCAAGACCTATAGCGCTAACCTTGGAACGCAGATATGCTACGCCTCAGTGGATCACCCACGGAGCAACGGTCAGGCAGAGTGCGCCAACGCGGAGGTCCTACGGGGCCTCAAGGCAAGGAGCTTCAAGATGAAGCTCGAGGCCTACAGCAAAGGTTAGGTCGATGAGCTTCAGTCCGTGTTGTGGTCTATCCGCACCACCGCGACTAAGCCCACCGCCGAGACCCCGTTCTTCCTCGTCTACGGAGCCAAAGCCGTCCTCCCACACGAGGTCAAGCACCGATCCCCGTGGGTTTTGGCATTTGACGAGGAACGTTAGGATGCCTCGCGAGGAACGGACCTCGTGCTTGGGGAGGAGGTTCGTCACCAAGCCTCGCTCCGAGCTGCGAGGTACCAGCAGGCACTGTGGCGTTACCATTGCCGTAACATCCGCTCCAGGACCCTTGAAGTCGGAGACCTCGCCCTGACGCAGGTCCTCTCTAGGGAAGGCTTGCACAAGCTCTCGCCCATGTGGGAAGGCCCGTTCAAGGTCGCCCGCGTCTCCAGACCTGGCGCTGTGCGTCTAGAGACTCAGGACGGAGTCCCCATCCAGAACGACTGGAACATCCAGCACCTCCGCAAGTTCTACCCGTGACACTCTCACGTAATAATGAGTGGGCTGTATATGCCCGGAGCCCCCCGAGGACGTGGAGGGGTTCCCACCCACGCCCAAGTGAAAGCCCCATGCTCCGCGCTGGCGGACAACACTGTCCTCCAATGACTATGCCCACACAACGTGGATGCCCTATGTTCCGCGCTTGAGGAAGACGTAGACTAGCCTAGGTGCCGGACGCGGCCGTTCTTTGCTTTTCTTGTATTCGAATTTGCCGTTTTTCCTGGAACGAAGTCCGAGGTTTTTTATCGACTCTATTTAAAGGAAAAGGGGTGGGAATTTTTTCTTCTTGAAGTGCTCTCTCTTGAAATTTCTTTCTCTGAGGTAATGCCTGCCAGCCTCTCCCTCCCGCGCCCCGCGAGCGGGGGCTACTGGCACGGTGCGCACACCTCGCCAAGGCCTTGGCGTCCTGGTCCCCGCGTGGCCTTGGCATCCTGGTCCTCGCGTGGCACTCTCGAGCAAGCTAGCAGGCGCGCGCCGCCTCACCCTCGCTCGGGGGCTCCGCCGCGGCTCGGTGCGCTGACTTAAAAAACACCTGGAGGCTCACGCCCCCTGGGGACAAGAACCGGCAGAAAGGATTGGTCGTCGCTTGAACGTCAAGGGAGGCTTTTGAGCATTGCGCCTCAGGAGCCTCACTGATCGCATGGCTACTCGCTCGCTCTTTGGTCTCGTCCTGGTGATCCGGACGCCCCAATGACGGTCGAGGCCTCGCCCCTTTGGTCTCGTCCTGGTGATCCGTACGCCCCAACGGTGGTCGAGGCATGCACGGGATCGGGCCCCTTCGACGTAGAGCGCCGCTTGAGCATCAAAGGGGGCTCCTGAGGCTCGCGCCTCAAGAGCCTCACTGATCGTGTGGCTCCTCGCTCGCCCTTGATCTCATCCTGGTGATCCGGACGCCCCAATGGCGGTCGAGGCCTCGCCCCCTTTGGTCTCGTCCTGGTGATCCGGACGAAACCAATGATGGTGGGGCATGCACGATATCGGGCCCTGCAGACGTAGAGTGCCGATAGGGGCCCCCCAAGCCGCCTCATTCATAGGAAGGAGGAACCTCCCCAATCTCTCCAAGTGCCACTAGCTCACAAGGCGCCACTGCCAAACCTCACGATGCGAAAGACCGCCGCGGATGCATCGAGCTAAGTGCTCTGACCACGATCCAAGGGAAGCCTCAGTTAACAGTAACACAGTGACCGCAATACGTAATGAGAGTGCTAACGAAAGGGCGCAAGCGTCAAAGTTCATCACACACCCGGAAGGGCCCCCCATGATTTTGATTACAGGCAGAGGAAAAGGAAAGAAGACGAAGGAGCCCCCTCCCCAGGGTCCGCCGCTCCTGAGGCCCCGGCCTCGGCGCGCCGGCGCTCAGTCGGAGTCCTCCTCCTCCTTGATGACACCGCGGTGGCATGTCGGCATGGCCGCTTCCCGGGCGGGGGAGCGGCGCCTCCGCGGCTGGCTTCCCCCCGAAGTCCGGGTGCACCGGTGTGGCGGGGCGTCGTAGCTGTCGTCACTCAGGCTCTCCTCGGAGGAGGTATCGCTACTACTGGAAGCATGGTGGCCGTCGCCAAGGGCAAGCTCACCTCCAAGATCGCCGCTGTCGCCGCCCTCCGGGCAGCACTCCAAGCGCCTACCGTCCTCACGGAAGATCTTGATGAAAAGCGTCGCGGCGCCGCCGCGCGTGAAGTGGAGCATGGGCCTCCCCTCCAGGCCATGTGCGCGGGCAAAGGTCTGCCACCCGCGGCTCAAAAAGGCATTGCCTGCGGGGGTAACCTCAACCTCCACCCACAACGCGCCGCTGCAACAACCGTCGGCCTGCAGCCACAGACCTACGGGCGCGTCAACCGAGAACGTCACCGCGAAAGAGCGCGGGAGCAGCAACCAGGAGCTTGCCGGCCTCTCCACGGGCACCAGGAACTCGAGGCCCGCGTCGGCCGTGCGGGCTTGCGGGTGCGGCGGCCGAGCATCGACTGCAGGTTTCCCTCCCCATCCGTGGCTGCCGCGCCCGCCGCCTCCGGATATGCTAGTGGAAGAGACAGGCCCCGCGGAGGGGCGCCCACGCCCACGGGGCGCCGCTAGGGACGCCTCGGTATACTTGCGAGGGCGATCCCTGCCCCTCTTGGGAGGTTGTGGGTCCGATGCCCCCTAAGAGGCCTTTCCCTTCTCGGCGGCGGAGAACCTTCTCACCGGCATCATAATAGGGAAGACGAAGGACGAAGGCGGGCGAACAAGGACTAGGAATGGGCTGGGGGCTCAGTTCCCCCCTCCCCCCCGCCCATTTATAGCTGGACAGAGGCCAACCGGCGTTTTCCCTATCCCAGGTAAAGATGGCCCCGCAACGTGCACCGATTGAAGGTCAAATGGAGCGGTTGCCGAGGCGTCGTGGGGAGTGGAAGCACCGTGCACTACTCAGGCGACGCATGCCAGACTCGGTCGGCGTATCATACTGCCTCACGTCGCTTCCTTTGCTCCCCGTTGGGTCACATCCGCGTGGCCCGAGGGGGGGAGGACACAAGGAGTCAGCTGCATTCAAGGAAGAGCAATGATGGCCGAGGAGGTGCGCAGGGCTCACGTCGGCTCGACTCAGGGCGGTTCGCGATGTCTTCGGGGAGCCGAGACGCCCACGTCTCGTCGTGCGCCACGCGTCAAGATGGGCCCGCAGGTGTTGGGGCCCACAACGCTTCGGGCCAACCTCCATGGCTTCACCCAGAAGCTAACCCGAGTGCGCCTTGGGCCCGGGGGCTACTGTCGGCGTCCTGGGAACGGGGGTACCCAGACTTGCCTGCCTGCGGCCCAGGGCGTGGCCCACCTCGACGACCAAGTACGGCCCGGCGCAGCCTCACTCAGCACAAGGCCCCCGCGAGACCCCGAGCTCGCGAGGGAAACAACGCCAAGACAAGCGGGGAGATAGGCCTCCCCAGGCCTCCTCCCGAGCAACGGAGATTTCTTGACATATAAAATGATATGGAGCATTTGTCGCCATGGCGGAAAGAATTGGGTGCCACGGCAATGAACCCAAAACTGATGCCACGACAACATTCCGGTTTCGATGCTCGATGAGACACCGATGCAAAAGAATTGTGGGTGTGGGCGTGTCGTGCAAAAGATGGTGGGGTGATCCCGGTCACCGGGTTCCCACGTGTCGAGGGCGTGGCAAAGGCGAAACGTGCAGGTAACAATAAGGACATGAAGCAAGCATAGGCATACAACACATGCATTCGTCCACGGGTGGTCGACTCGATGATTATACCTTTGAAGCATGCGGGCGAGGCGGAATGGTTCGATGCAGTGTAGATGTTCACGGGTCGTCGCGGACGTAGTGGTACACAGGTCTTCGGCGACGGTAGTGAACTTGACGATTGTGGTACTCGCGGTCTTGGCGGGTCGTCGTGTAGTCATTCACCTGCTGTAGTGGAAGTACTTGTACTTGCGGGTCGGCGGTAGTTGTACACGTACGTAGGCGTTCGGGGCATCGTTAGTACTTGGCGAGATCCGGACTTCGAAGGACTTGGCGTCCACGGGGTGTTAACGAACAAACTTGACAGTGACTGGGGCTCTTGGATCACGATCTTAACGTCCACGAGGGCGATCTTGGTACTTGTGGCAGAGATAGTCAGCAGCGGCTGGAGGTACCGCAGGTGGCGGACGAGGCTGCAGCGGGGCCGTGGCAAGCTTGACAGGCAATGACAATGAAGCAACAACGGATGGCAGCAGCGCCATGTCAAGGAGACAGTGAGCACGGAGGGCAAGGGTTCATCAGCAGCAGGAGGCAGCTGCATCGGGAGGTGTACAAGGATGGCAGCCAGGCCGAGCAACACGCAACAGCGGTAGCCATGGAAAATGTTCGCAAGGGGCGATGCCGTTTTGGATGGAAACGAAGGTGGAGGCCTTGCTGGTCGGCGACACTCGATGAGGCAAGATGGGGCTCGGCGGAGATGTGGCAGAAGGGGCTGGTAACGCCATGGCCAGGCTCAGCCGAGCTTGGCGCTAGAGAGGTGCAGGGCGAGGTCGCAGCCGACCGGGGACAAGGAAGGAGGGCACCAGAGGTGGTCCTCGCTGGCGGCGTGGGCGGCTAGGCGATGGAGGCGAGGTCAAGCACGGCGAGGAGGCAGCTTGGCGTGGCGCGAGAGCAGGAGGTTGGTTGAGGCGCCCGATCGGTCTCCCTCCCTGACGGAGCTCGAGGGGAAGACAGGAGGTGGGGGATCGAGAAGGGGGGTCGAACGAGAGTGGCTGGGTTCGCGTGGGTTTCTGGGCAGGTGGCTGCTACTTCTTGAGCATGCGTTGGTTTTCCCTTGAAGAGGAAAGGGTGATGCAGCAAAGTAGATAAGTATTTCCCTCAGTTGTTGAGAACCAAGGTATCAATCCAGTAGGAGATACAAGCAAGTCCCCAATAGATGTACCTACACAAAGAATCAAACTCTTGCACCCAACGCTATAAAGGGGTGTCAATCCCTTCACGGTTACTTGCAAGGATGAGATCTTATAGATATAGATGGAAAAGATTGCTGAAAGTAAAAACACAATTAAATAGATCTGAAAATATAAGATGGAAAATAGACCCGGGGGGCATAGGTTTCACTAGAGGCTTCTCTCATGAAGGCAAATATTACGGTGGGTGAACAAATTACTGTCGAGCAATTGATAGAAAAGCGCATAGTTATGACGATATCCAAGGCAATGATTATGCATATAGGCATCACATCCGTGTCAAGTAGACCGAAACGATTCTACATCTACTACTATTACTCCACACATCGACCGACTCCTGCCTGCATCTAGAGTATTAAGTTCATGAAGAACAGAGTAACGCATTAGGTAAGATGACATGATGTAGAGGGATAAACTCAAGCAATATGATGAAAACCCCATCTTTTTATCCTCGATGGCAACAATACAATACGTGCCTCGCTACCCCTACTATGTCACTGGGTGAGGACACCGCAAGATTGAACCCAAAACTAAGCACTTCTCCCATTGCAAGAATTACCAATCTAGTTGGCCAAACCAAACCAATAACTCGAAGAGACTTGCAAAGATATGAAATCATGCATATAAGAATTCAGAAAAGACTCAAATAATATTCATAGATAATCTGATCATAAACCCACAATTCATCGGATCTGGACAAACACACCGCAAAAGAGTATTACATCAGATGGATCTCCATGAAGATCATGAAGAACATGGTATTGAAGAGCAAAGAGAGAGAAGAAGCCATCTAGCTACTAGCTATGGACCCGAAGGTCTGTGGTGGACTACTCACGCATCATCGGAGGGGCAATGGAGTTGATGTAGATGCCCCCCGTGATCGAATCCCCCTCCGGCAGATTACCGGAAAAGGCTCCAAGATTGGATCTTACGGGAACAGAGGCTCCTGGCGGCGGAAAAGTGTTTTCGTGGATCTCTCTGGTATCCAGGGAATATTTGTGAATTTATAGGCCGAAGAGTAGGGTTAGGAGGGCTGCCGTGGGCCCACAAGCCAGGGGGCGCGCCCTACCCCCCCTGGGCGCCCCCCTGTGGCTTGTGGCCACACGGCGGCTCTCCCGCCTTGGTCTCCAAGCTTGGTAGGTGTCTTCTGGTCCAAGAAAAATCATTCCGAAGATTTTATTCCGTTTGGACTCCGTTTAATATTCCTTATCTGCAATACTCAAAAACAAGGAAAAAACAGAAACTGGCACTAGGCACTAGATTAATAGGTTAGTCTCAAAAATAATATAAAACAGCATATTAATGCATATAAAACATCCAAAACAGATAATATAATAGCATGGAACAATCAAAAATTATAGATACGTTGGAGACGTATCAAGCATCCCCAAGCTTAATTCCTGCTCGTCCTCGAGTAGGTAAATGATAAAAACAGAATTTTTGATGTGGAATGCTACCTAACATATTTATCCATGTAATATTCTTTATTGTGGCATGAATATTCAGACCCGTACAATTCAATACTATAGCTTAATGTTGACATAAAAACAATAATACTTAAAGCATACTAATAAGCAATCATAGCTTTCAAAATACCATGGCTAAAGAAAGTTATCCCTACAATATCATATAGTCTGGCTATGCTCCATCTTCCCCACACAAAATATCTAAATCATGCACACCCCCGATGACAAGTCAAGCAATTGTTTCACCCCTTTTATGTTCTCAAACCTTTTCAACTCTCACGCAATACATGAGCGTGAGCCATGGATATAGCATTATGGGTGGAATAGAATGTGGTGGAGGTGCAAGGGAAAAGGAGAAGATAGTCTCACATCAACTAGGCGTATCAACGGCTATGGCGATGCCCATCAATAGATATCAATGCGAGTGAGTAGGGATTGCCATGCAACGGATGCACTAGAGCTATAAGTGTATGAAAGCTCAAAAGGAAACTAAGTGGGTGTGCATCCAACTCGCTTCCTCACGAAGACCTAGGGCACTTTGAGGAAGCCCATCATTGGAATATACAAGCCAAGTTATATAATGAAAAATTCCCACTAGTATATGAAAGTGACAAAATAGGAGACTCCCTATCATGAAGAACATGGTGCTACTCGAAGCACAAGTGTGGAAAAGGATAGTAACATCGTCCCTTCTCTCTTTTCTCTCATTCCTTTTTTTTTCTTTTTTTATTTTTTTCTTTCTTCTTTTTTTTGGTGGGCATCTTTGGCCTCTTTTTTTTTGGGCTTCGCTGGCCTCTTTTTTTTGTTTTGTAAAGTCCAGAGACTCATCCCATCTATTGAGGGAATCATAGCTTCCATCATCCTTTCCTCTCATGGGACAATGCTCTAATAATGAAGATCATCAAACTTTTATTTACTTACAACTCGAAACTTAGAACAACATATGACTCTATATGAATGCCTCCGGCGGTGTACCAGGATGTGCAATGATCTAGCATAGCAAATGACATCAAAAAAATGGACAAGCCATAAAAACATCATGCTAGCTGTCTTACGATCATGCAAAGCAATATGACAATGATGGTGCGTGTCATAATAAACGGAACAGTGGAAGTTGCATGGCAATATATCTCAGAATGGCTATGGAAATGCCATAATAGGTATGTATGGTGGCTGTTTTGAGGAAGGTATATGGTGGTTGTTTTGTGGAAGGTGGGTTTATTGCACCGGCGAAAGTTGCGCGATACTAGAGAGGCTAGCAAAGGTGGAAGGGTAAGAATGCGTATAATCCATGGACTCACATTAGTCATAAAGAACTCACATACTTATTGCAAAAGTCTATTAGTCATCAAGGCAAAGAGTTAGACGCATGCACCTAGGGGAGAGGTTGGTAGGAGTAAACCATCGCGCGCTCCCGACCCATCACACAAAGGATGACAATCATTAAACAAATCATGCTCCGACTTCATTACATAACGGTTCACCATACGTGCATGCTACGGGAATCACAAACCTTAACACAAGTATCTATACTAATCCACAATTTACTTACTAACATAACTCTTAATATTACCATCTCTACGTCTCAAAACTATATGCACGAAATCAAACTTCTTATCATATTCAATGCACTTAATATGAAAGTTTTTATTATATCCCTCTTGGATGCCTATTATATTAGGAACAAATTCATAACCTAATCCAATTACCATGCTGTTTAGAGACTCTCAAAATAATATAAGTGAGGTACGAGAGTTCAATTATTTCTATAAAATATAACACCACCATGCTCTAAAAAGATATAAGTGAAGCACTAGAGCAAAATTGCCTAGCTCAAAAGATATAAGTGAAGCACATAGAGTATTCTAATAAATTCACGATTCAGCGTGTCCTTCTCAAAAAGATGTGTGCATCAAGGATGATTGTGGCAAACTAAAAAGCAAAGACTCATATCATACAAGACGCTCCAAGCAAAACACATATCATGTGGTGAATAAAAATATAGCCTCAAGTAAATTTACCGATGGATTGAAGACGAAAGAGGGGATGCCTTCCGGGGCATCCCCAAGCTTAGGCTTTTTGGTATCCTTGAATATGGCTTGGGGTGCCTTGGGCATCCCCAAGCTTAGGCTCTTGCCAGTCCTTATTCCATAGTCCATCAAATCTTTACCCAAAACTTGAAAACTTCACAACACAAAACTCAACAGAAAACTCGTGAGATCCGTTAGTATAAGAAAAATAAATCACCACTTTAGGTACTGTTGTGAACTCATTCTTTATTTATATTTGTGTAATACCTACTGTACTTGTATCAACGTCTCTTCGCCGAACTAGTGCACCTATACAATTTGCCATTCTATTGGGTGTGTTGGGGACACAAGAGATTTCTGGTAATCGATTGAAGGGTTGCTTGAGAGAGACCATCTTCATCCTACACCTCCCATGGATTGATAAACCTTAGGTCATCCACTTGAGGGAAAATTGCTACTGTCCTACAAAACTCTGCGCTTGGAGGCCCAACAAAGTCTACAAGAATAAAGTTGCGTAGTACACATCAGACCTCGTAGCAACCTCTTCTCTATCCCTCACCCCTATATTTTCCTAGGAGAGCCCCGAGGCTAGCCCCGCGAGGAGGACATGAGCCACTCGATGCGTTTACGTGCTCCGGCCAGCCGTCCTTGTCGACTGCGTCGCCCCGAGCACCGCCGTAGCAACCAACGAGACCGCCACGACGAGCCCAACCTCGTCGTGCCCTCCCTGTGCTCCGGCGATCACCGAAGATCCCGTCCACATCAAACCCGGGCCACCCTCACTGCCGTCCCCTCCATCTCTAGCAACCCGCGCCGCTCGCTGAGCTTCCTTCCATCTCGACCGTTAGATCTACCATGTACGCTCATGATTAGATCACTTAAAACGTTGAAGCGTTTTCCTTTAGGCTTCGGAAGTTCGCCGTAAATGCTAGCCTCGGGTGGCCTCTAGCAAATATGAACGAGCCATGTGTCGCCCATGTCTGACGCTTAAATCCAGAGAAATTGTTAATTAAAAAGAAAATACACTTTTGCAGAAGAGCCCCTGGAACTTGAATTCATTATAACTAATTATCCAGAGGTCCAAATTGAATGATTATTTTTGCAAATGGAACCTTCTGAAATTTAGTTTCAGAATAAGTATACAAAAAATAAATTTAACTTTTCAAATTTAAATTTCTAAAAGATTCATTCAAATACCAAATAGGCCATAACTTCTAATTTATAATTCCAAGTTGGTTGATTCATTTTGCAAATTGGAAGAAGTGAATTGTAGATTAAATTAGTTACATTCTTTTAAATTATTAAAATAATTTAAATTGTTTCTAGACACAAACATGTAGACTCTAAATTCAAAGGATCTTCGAATTCTGTAATGAAATAAAAATTATAAATAAATTATAAACAATTATGGTTATTGTAAGGATAATTTTTGACTTTTTAGGATATGTCAAATGCATTTTTGAAATAATTTGAACTTTATTTGAACTGGAAATGAAATCAAATAGGCAATCCAAATCATTTGAATTGAATTCAAGATTTATAAATGAATTAAATTGAAATCATTTAATAATACATTATGATTGAATTATTTTCAAAATATTATGCAAGCCAACCTTATTCATTTATTTACAAATTAAATACAAGTCACATTGAATCAAATGTTTTCATATGAAGACAAGTCAAACATAAGTCAAATATTTTCAAATGAATTAAAATTCAAATCAATTTAAATTAAACCCTTAATTCAAATATTTTCAAAGAAAGATTGTAAATTTAAATGTTGATTAAATGGAAACAAATATAATTAAGGGTCAAGTAGGCACTACTAGATAAAAGCCTAGTAGCAGCGCGCTTTTTTCTTGTATCAGTAGCGTGGTGGCGCGCGCTACTGCTAGGGCGCTACAGCTAACAATTGCCAGTAGCACGGGCCGGGACCTCGCTACTGGTAATTGAGATACCAGTAGTGCGGTTCGTTGCATCCGTTACTGCTAACTATTAGTAGTGTTGTTTTGTGCCCCGCGCCACTACTAATTGCGAATATGTCTTTTTTATATTTTATTTTCACACGGTTATACATATTAATATACAACATCAATTATAGTTGTGCAAGAAACAACATTTAGATTAAAGTGGCTGGGTGCAAGTGATCAAGTTGAATTAGTACAAAAAATATGATGTTACGACGACACACACTAACCCAACTTGATCACTTGCACCCATCCACTTTAATCCAATCTATATCATCTAATAAATCATCATCCTTATTCACATGACAACTTATCATCATCTTAATCATCTAACAAATCATCATCATCTTAATCATGCCAAGTTAATAATTCCTACACAATGTCATAAACTAGAAAAGGTCCTCTCTCCTATCTAGCACATATTATTATCTCCTAGGTAGAACCTACTACTCTCTCCTAGGTAAAATACAATAAAATAGGTAAGCTCCTTCCTCTCGATTGTGAAGAATAGAGATCCATCTATCTCCTACTTGTGGCCTGCGCAAATACTTCGTGTCTCCGCCAAGTGGTTGTCTGCGGTCTTTCATTACTTTGCTAAATCCTTTGAGTTTTAGGCTTTCTTCCCTTCTAGAAATCGAGTATACATTGCAGAATAACGTAGCCACACGTGGCTGTAAGCTGGTAATATTCAAATGACCTTCTAGAAACATCAGTTGAGGCACAACATATGGCGGGAATTTTTGTTGAAGAACATAATAATAACATAGTTAGCAATCTAATTTTGCTTAAGAAAAATTTATGTATGCAAAAGATGGACTAATTAACGACACAATAGTAAAAAATAATCTTACCATGCTATCTGCACAGATGTTACCATGGTTCAACAGGTGCACTATTGGCACGTATCCAAAATAACTTCCGCCAATTTCATAATTGATCTTAAAATTATCAACAACATTAATAAATGAGATAAAATGATTTTTCTCCAACAAAGTTAGATCGAAGCCATGACTATAGTAGGTCCGGTCTACTACCTGTTGAGTATTTGTTGAAGAAGAGAAATAAGCTGACAATTAAAAATAAAAAAGTTAAGTAGGGATGAACACCAACTATTTTTAAATAAACAATATAAATTACTTAACACTCACATGGAGGTAAAATTGGAAGCATATCCACATCCACCCAAATGTCGATATTATCTTCAGGACGAATATCCAAGGTTATGTGCATATCATCCTGAAATGCATATGCCTTGGCTAGAGCTTCCCAATTTGAGGAACAAAAATGTCAGTGATTAACTACATTGTATAGTTTAACCAGAAATGCGTAACCATGTTTGGTCCTCAGGTTAGCTCTCCTCGTCTACATATTCTCACTATCTTGGAAAACGAGCTTCTCCAATACATACCGTCTTGCATGGCAGGGGATGCACTAGTCGAATTGTAAAAAACGGAAATTACACATTGAAGCAAAGAAACAAAAGTCAAGATTAATTATGAAAAAATACTTGTCATCATTGCGTACCATAAAAACATCGAAGGTCTCGTCCAGCAGGTGAGGCATGTCACACTTACCCCAATCGTCACCGCAGTAATCACACTCAGGGGTCCTATTGTCGTCAGACATTTCCTATGTTCACGATTCAAAGATTAAAAATCGACGACAATTATACCAGGAACTATTAAACATGGGTTGAGTTTTGGTCTGTCGAGGCTTCCTTGAGAAACTCCAATATCTCATAATATATATAGTGCACACTCCATGACGCTGATATGGTGGTGTATGTGGTGGACACTCCTCTCGACAGAAATTTCGACCGTCGGTCCTGGCCGCTCCTCCCTTCATCCCGGCTTGCATTACCAAAATGTGTAGCACAAGGGGAAGAAGGTGGAAGCGACCCCCATGACAACAGTCGGGATTCTTCCTCTTATATTTCGATCGTCGGGGCTGGTCGCTTGCTCCCCCCTTTCTCGCTCATTATACCAAGGTATATATCATGAGAAGAAGAAGAGGAAGCGACCACCACTACAATAGTCGGGATTTTCAAAAGATATTTAATTAGACTGCTGAGATATTAGAGTGATTATTGGAAAAAAAGATGCACATATCATTGGGCAGTTCAAGGTGAAGAAAATACCAAATATCTCCATGCACGTGCTACTGAAAGATACATGTGAAACTCAGTTACCTCTTTACAACCACCAGATGGCCAAACAATTGCTAGTCATGTTGAAAAGGCTGCTGCATTTTATGAGTGTTTCAAAAACTGAATGGGAGTTTCAGAGGATACAAGCTATGATTTTCATTTGCCGAATTTGATACAGTACCACCCAGGGCTAGAAGATTTGTCTCAACCTTTCACTAGAGAGGAAATAGATCATGTAATCAAAATCATCCCCGCTGACAGGGCCCCAGGGCCGAATGGATTTAATGGGCAGTTCCTCAAGGTATGCTTGCACATAATTAAAGAGGATTTCTACAAACTATGTGATGACTTTTGGGATGGCAAGATAAATATCGGTTGTCTTAACACCACTTTGATCACGTTAATTCCTAAAATACTTACACCAGAGACTGTGAATGACTATAGGCCAATATCTTTACTTAATTGTGTCTTGAAAGTCCTCACTAAATTACTAGTTGAAAGGTTACAAAGGATTATCTTAAAAATTGTTCATAGAAACCAGTATGGGTTTATCAAAATGAGGACAATACATGATTGTTTAGGCAGGGCATATGAATATCTACACCAGCGCAAGCATTCTGGCAAAGAGATTGTGATTTTAAAGCTTGACTTTGCTAAAGCATTTGATACAATGGATCATTCTTTTATCCTAGAGATGCAAAAGTGCAAAGGATTTGATGATAGATGGTGTATGTGGGTCAAAATGATTCTGGAGTCTGGTTCATCCTCGGTACTTCTTAATGGGGTGCCTGGGAAGGAATTCAGATGCCGTAGGGGAGTGCGACAAGGAGATCCTTATTCTACCCTACTTTTTGTGTTGGCAGCAGACCTATTACAAGCCATGTTGAATCGTGCTTGGAAAGGACATATTAATTTACCAATTGGACAACCTGCTACAGAACAGTATCCTGTAATCCAGTACATGAATGACACTCGCATGATTATACCAGAAAAAACAGAGGACCTACAGGCGGCTAAACAACTGTTGTATTCTTATGCTAAAGCCACTGGTCTGAAAATTAATTACTCTAAGTTGCAGCTTATCCCTATTAACACTTCAGTGGAAATGGCTCAAGGACTAGCTTCTCTGCTAGGTTGTCAAGTAGGCACAATGCCATTTACATATTTGGGACTCCCTTTGGGCACCACTAAGCCTACAGTTAGAGAATTAATGCCCCTTGTTAATCGTATTGAGAGAAGACTGATAAGTACTACTATTTGGTTATCCTATGGAGAAAGAGTATAGTTGATCAACTCTTCTCTCTTGTCTCTACTGTCATTTGCAATGTGTGTGCTCAAGCATCCACTAAAGCTCATTAAAATATTTGACAAAGCTAGGAGACATTGCCTCTGGAGGAAAGTTATTGACAGAGATGCAAGAACAAATTCTCTAGCTGATTGGGACCTTGTGTGCAGACCAAAGCAGAAAGGAGGGTTAGGAGTGATAAACTTACAGATTCAGAACAATGCACTTCTCCTCAAATACATACACAAGTTCATGCACAAAAAACATCTCCCATGGGTCATGTTGGATTGGAATTCTCACTACGATAACACTCCACCCAAGGCGGCACAACCTTGCGGCTCGTTTTGGTGGAAGGATGTCTTCTCTTTAATAAACATCTACAGAGGAATTACAACGTGTATACCAGCGGCTGGGGACACTATTCTCCTATGGAAGGATGTTTGGATGGGTAATCAAGCACTCATGGACACACATGCAAGATTGTTCTCCTTCGTGCAAAATGAAGACATCTCTTTGGCGCAATTTCATGAAAATCCAAACCCTGACATGCATTTCCACCTGCCTTTATCAGTGGAAGCCTGTTTGGAACTAGAGGACGTCATGCAAACAGTTAATATTATAACATTGGACCACATGACCACTGATGAATGGATTTTGTATTGGGGGAGACTGACTACAAACCAAATAAATTCTACAAATTTATGTTCAGAAAGTTGCGTGCTCCACAGTATATAACTTTGATCTGGAAAGAAAAATGTATCATGGGACATAAAGTATTTTCTTGGTTGATGTTGATGGACCGTGTGAACACAAGGGACATGCTACTGCGAAGGCATTTTGAGATAGGGGAAGTTCATTCATGGATGATGTGCACAACATGAGAGTTGGAAACTAATAGACATTTGTTTTATGATTGCATTTTTGTGAAGAGGTGTTGGGTGGCAGTGAACATAAACTGGGAGACCACATTCAACACACAAGCAAGGTATGACAATGCACAAAACACATGGAATCGTCCACTGTTTAAAGAGATTACTATTATGTCTACATGGAATATTTGGAAGTAAAGGAATAGAGTTTACTTTGATGGTGAACACCCATCCCGTGCGCAGTGGCTCAGAATGCTCAAAGGAGATCTTCAAACTCGCTGCTATAGATTACCTTCGGTCAAGTCTTCTTTCTTGGAGACCTTAATTGAAAACCTTACTCTTTAGGTTGCTGAGAGCTTGTCCTACAACTGTCTAGATAGGTTGTTGGAGCTATGAATAACATAAGTCATGGAGTTGTAAAGTTGTAAATACTATTATTTTTATTTAATGGAGCAACAGTAGGAGCCTCTCCTGCTGTTTTAACTGTTCAAGAAAAAGAACATACTGAAAGTCACACAAGGAGCTCCGACAGAATAAAGGTCAACCCAAATGATAAGTCAATTGGCATTACATTTATGGAGTAATGACACAAGAAATGGCCTATGTTTTGCCGGAATGTCATCTAATTCCTGTTCTGGCAAATCACGGGCACTTGATATTTCCTACTTTATAGTAAAAGTCATGCTTAAATCCAAAGAAAAGTTTCGCATGACCATTGCTAAAATAGGACATATCGAGCGCCTGAATTTGCCAAAATGGAAATGAATCAACATTCCGGTAAAACATAGGCACTAGGAGGTGTTTCTGCAAATTCACATTTGCATTTCAAAAAAAAACTAGCTTCACATTTAAATTTCAAAGAAAAACTCCCTTCACATTTTCATTTCAAAAAAACTATTTGCACATTTTTACTGCTACTCATCTATTACTACTACATCTATGGCAATGGAGGAACATTTTTACCACTACTACATCTACTACTACTACATCTACTACAAATTCACATTTTTACAAATACTATTTGAACATCATCTAGACTTAGAACATGAAGAAATTATAAAACTTGGGAGGAGGAGGGCGCCGGCGGCTGGCGGAGGAGGAGGGGCGGCGGATGGAGGAGGGAAGAGGGTCGATGGCCGGAGGAGGGAGAAGGGGCGGCGGTCGGAGGAGATAGGAGGGAGAGGACGGAGGGGGATGAGGGTGAGGGGGAGCAGGGCGAGGATGGAGGAGAGAGGAGGGCGAGGGGGAGGAGGCTTACGCCAATGGAGGAGAGAGGACGGCGGTGCGGCAACGACAACGGTGACGACGACACGGGAGACGGCGCGGTGAGAGAGAGAGAGACTAGAGAGTGTGGAGGGGAGAGTGGGCAACGCGGGCAGGGAAGAGGATAAGGGTAGAATAGCAGTAGCGTGGTGTGGCGAACCACGCTACTACTATATACTTAGCAGTAGCACGTGAAACTAAGCCGTGCTGCTACTAAGCGTAGCCTGGTGGGTACGGTGTGGCCATCTTAGCAGTAGTGATGTCTACTTCCCACGCGCTGCTGATAAACTTGTACCGGTAGCGCGCGTATGGATCCCGCGCTACTATAAAGTAGCAGTAGCGCATCTCCCTGTGCCGCGCTACTGTTAGTGCTCCACCTATAGGCTTTTCCCTAGTAGTGAGGATTCAAACACAATTCATACTTGTGAACTACTTTTAATTGATTAGTGTAATTCTTTTATTTAATGAGTTCTACTGAGTTGACGTGACTAATTAAATTCTTTAGTCAAATCAAAGCAAACCCTGAATTATAATTGAAAACAAATTGACCATAACCAAACCACAAACCAAACACTTGTATTTGTGTGCTGTGTATTTGCATTCATGCAAGTTTTCCCTTTGCATGATTGTTTTCTTATGATTTCTAATTGTCATTGTTCGTTGACATTATATTACGAGGAGTGTAACCCCTGTAACTATGAGTAGTGCACCGGAGACAACAACAACTAAGGAAAGTTCCACTTGATCATATCACCAAGTATTTTATTTGCATTGTAGATCTGCCATGATAGGTGTGTGAGTTTAGGATGCTAGATTTTGTAAAACCTAGTAGTTGACAACTTAGGTCCAAACTTACACTGGCCTTGTAACCATCGTGTAGTTGCTTAGCTATTATAATGTCGATTGGGAACACCAATTAATATTCCACCATACAACCGCATGGTTGACTACTTAACTTCTACTTAATTAAAGAATCGATCTGGGTGGACTGGCTTTGATTGGGCCATAGGAGTGTATCCTTTGGTGGGGAATACCACCCAAGTACGAGAGATTGTACGAGTTCAAAAGTGGAGTAGTTTCCATGTGTGACCGTGAGACAATATGAGCTCGGTCAGGATTGAGTAAGTTGTGGGAACCCTCCTGCGGCAGTCCAGCATATGTAGGTGTGTAGGTTGGACTGTGTCTGTCTTTTCTGAGGGGGCGACTACTCCCCCAAAGTCTTTTCTTGATCTACCTAGGAACTTCACTAGTGAAGTTTAATAGAAGGAAGGTGTGATCGGTAATCACGGGTAAAGTATAAAAACCTCTACAAAGTGTATAAAATTGATCATGAATAGCCGTGTCCTCGGTTATGGACAACTTTGGGGAACTCATCTCAGAATTGCCAACTTGATCTCATTCACCACTTCCAGCTAAAAGCAATGGGTTAAACCAATGGGGATTTATGGTGTTGATCTCAGTGGACTGGGGTTACTAGGGTCTCTAGAGAGAAGCATGGGATGACCAGGGTTACTGGGAGTCCACATACTAAAACTGCATTGGAGTTACATCGGCGTTACTGGAGTAACTCTAGACTACGACCGGAGTTACCGGGAGTGCCATACACTCATAATGCTATTAGGGTAGACATCTATACTATTTATAGGGCAAAACTTGTCGGACCACTCGATGATTGGGTATCCATGAAAGGACGACCAAGAGGCTCAACGAAGGTGCCTTGGTGAGCAAGGAACAAAGATGGAGGCGAGGGGGAGTCAGATGAACCGGGCACGCTTGTGCGTCCCTCCCGGAAGGCTCCCTGGGAAGACCTCCTGGATGCCTCTCACATAAAGAGAGGAAGATATTAGTGTGGAGGATAAAAGAAGGACTTGTAAGCAAACAAAGCGTGGAGGAAAATTGATAAGGTTTGATTTCCGTCACCAATATGATGACGTTCTGCCTCCCTGGCATTCATCTAATGTGCCGTAGGATAGACCGGTTGAGCACACCACAGGCCTTCTTCATAGCATGATGGGAGCGATAGGAAGTACCATTGGTGGTCGGAGGTGGAGAAAGAGATTCCCGCTCCACCACCTTCCTTCTTCGCTCGCCCATGTACAAATATAGGAGGATCGGCACCGCCTGAGGGGTCGATCTTTTCACCATTGTACCACACTCATTGTTAGCTCTCTACCATTGCAATACAACCAAGCAGGAGTGGGGTATTACACTAACAAGGTGGCCCAAACCTGGGTAGTTCTTCATGTTCATCCACTAAGTTTCATCCATGACTTAGGATCCCTGGCCAAACTCTCAAAGAGTTGTTGCTCAAAACTGATATTTAGGTTCTTAGAACCCGACATTTGGCGCAGGTGAGACGTCCGACTCTCGCATCAATGCCGTATTCATCAATAGCCCTTCTCTCGAGCGCAAGCGTAGCTTGCTCCATGGCGCTGAGACACTCCGAGAGATCCATGGCCCAAGTAAGCAATCGTGAGGCACGTTCTTTGGTGCGACGCGGGCAGCAGGAGGCTGCTAGCGCTGCCAGGCAGGTACCATTGGTGCCTTCCCCTCAACCTCCTACTCCTCCTCCTCCTTCACAAGCGGAGGAGGTCCACCATCAAAACCACAGTCAGGAGGAGGACGCAGGACTGAATAGGGGAGGAGGAGCGGTGGGCCAAGAGGTGTCGTGGTTTTGTCATGGCATGATGTCCTCGTGAGAGAACTTAGGTGTGAGGCCATCGCATCTAGGTGGCGGCTTGAGAGGGGTTGGTCGGAATCGAGAGACGCGAGTTTACCCAGGTTCGGCCCCTTCGATGGAAGTAAAAGCCTACGTCCTGCTTTTTGTGTATTGATGATGATGATGATCTCGATTACAAGGGTGCGGAATCGCTACCTCTAGTCTCGAGGGTTTCTAGTCTGTCTATCTCTAATGACTTGAACTTGTCCCTCTTGGGGTGCCTTACCCCTTCTTATATAGGTTGAAGGGGTAGGTTTACATGTAGAGTCCTACTAAGAGTAGGACTAGGACTAGTCTCTCTTGAATCCTAATCTGTGTCTTGTTTCCTTTGTGAGGGAATCTTTCCTTCTCTTCTTGGGCCTTCTCTACGAGCCGGCCCTTCAGGTTTCTCCATGATCCGCCTTCCGCAGGGGTGCACGCTGGGCCTTGGGCCTTGCCATCCAGGTTGAGCCGATAAAACACGGCGCCCGTATGAGCCGCCAAATGATGGGCCGGGTCATTCTCCTGGTCAGGTCAAACCGTGGGTAATATCCCCGACATAGTGTCACAGCCCTAGTTTCACCTTGCTTGCTAATGCATTCATGCATGCATTTTTATTTTCTTCTGAATATGAAATGAGGAATGATCAAGCCTCACCATCCAAATTTTTGTCAAATAAGCAATATAAAAATTGCTTCAAAGTGATCTAAGAAAATGTCCCTGGTATTCTAAGGAAATATTGGCATGAGTTGAAATTCAAAACAATATTTTTGGACTCAGAAAGACATTTTATCTTGGGCATTTGAATTAATTTAACTACTATTTGCATTGGATATATATTTTCTATACATGAAATATTTGTCCAATGTCTCTCAGATTTATTATGTGGCATTGGATAATTCCTCTTAGTTCACATATACATTTTGAGAATTTTACAAAATGGTTTGATATTTGTTTCAAACCAAAACAAATTGCACAAAGTATAAAAGAAAAACAAAATAGGAAAAGGCACAGGCCTCACCTGGCCACTTACCTGGCCCAGGAGAGAGCCGGCCCAGCCAGCCCAATTGCCAGTCGCCCCTGTCCTTTAGCCAGAAGGACAGGGCACGAGCTCGACGCGCGCGACCACGCGCCCGGCCAGCTCCTCCCTGCCTGCCTGCCCCCCCCTCGACGCCCTGGTCTCCAGAACGTCACCACGCAACCCCCTCGGCCCTCTCCCACTCCTCTCACTCTCTTCCTCCCGTCTACTGCTCTCTCCCCTCGCGTAGCCGAGCGCCGCTCGCCGTAGTCGCAGACGCCGACAACCCCTCGCTCCCCCGTGCTATCCAGAAGAACCGCCGAATCGCCCTGCTCCTCCTCGTTGAAGAAATCGAGCCTGGGAGCTCCTCATCGCCGTCACCATCGCCATTTCCCCCTCCGGTCGCCGCCGTTCCCCGGCGCTGATTCGCCATCGTCTTCGCTCTCCCGAGCCTGCCGTCCCCACCAGCGCAACCTCGGTGAGCCACCGCCCGTTTCCCTCTCGCTCTCGCGCGAACCCGCCCTCCAGCGAAGCTCCTCGCTAAGGCCGAGCTCCGGCCGCCACGCGGTGTCGTCGTCGGCATCGGTCCGGCCACGCCTTGACCCGTGGTCGGGTCAGATGGACGCGCGCGGCTGCGGGATACCTCCTGGTGCCCTCGGCTTGCCCGTCCGCCGCCCGATTGGTCGCCGGCGCCGCCGTCCCGAACGCCGCCGCCGTACTGTGTGTCGCTAGCGTTAAGCTGATGACGTGGCCGTCATTAGCCCGGTTAATTAGCGACTAACCTCCACAAGAGCCACTGACAACGGGCCCAGCAATCAGTCAAAGTCCGGGTCAACGCGAGATTAACCCTGAGCCAATGACATGCGGGTTTTGCAGGTCAGGTTTGACCCGGCCCTGGCGCGTTTGACTGCTGACGCAGTGATGATGCAATGATGACGCGGTAATTGATTTCTGAATTTATTTAACTCTAGAAAATTCTTAAAACTTTTAAAAATCATAGAAAATAATCTATAAATCATATGAAAAGAATTTATATATGAAAAATGATCAGAAAAATCCAATGAATCTGTTTATGCCATTCTCATGCATATTTGAACAAGTTAACCACTAGTAGAAAACAGACTTTTGTGCCGGTTCGTAAGGGCCTTTAGTGCCGGTTCTCTAACCGGCACTAAAGGGTGGGGACTAAAGCCCCCCCCTTTAGTCCCGGTTCAACACGGCCCGACACTAAAAGCCCACCACGTGGCACCTGCCGGCGCCGTGGGCTGGGGGACCTTTAGTCCCGGTTGGTAACACCAACCGGGACTAAAAGTATTTCATTCTTTTAATTTTGGTTTATTTTTCCTTTTAATCCTTTAGGGGTTTATGAATTAATTATGGTTTATTTTTCCTTTTAATTTTGTGTTTTCCATTTAATTATTTTTCATTTCAAACATATATTACGCTACTACATACTGTACACGTTGTGCATATATATATAAATAGAATTTCTCGTAGAACCGATCATATATATATCATCGAATTTCTCGTACGACGACCATTCACATACATATATATATATACAATTTGGTATATACAATTTCTCCTACAATTTGCGGATCATTACATATGCAGGCATTACTGCTTGATCTTGTAATGGTATTCTCCTTTGGGATCTATGACCTGGTCGAGCAGAAATCCAGCTATTTCCTCTTGAATTGCTCGTATGCGAGCCGTTGGTAGGAGCTGGCCCCGCATCTCTGTCAGCTATAAGAAGGAGATCAAGATGAATATATTAGTTGTGTGTATATATATTAGCTAGATCATGATAAAAAAATTATGGATAGTGTTCTGGCAAACGTACCCAAAGATTTCTTTCATTTCTGCTCCTTTCAGACGTGATCATGCGAATGTTCTCGCAAACGTAGTATGCGCATAAAATATTCCCATGCTCCTGCCTCATGCATTTTGAGAATAAAATTCAATCAGGTAATAATTAATCAAGCATGATAATGGTATTGAAACTAGAATTAAAGAGATGCATGGACGTAGCTAGCTAGTACTACTTAATTACCTTGGGTCGCACCCATTTCAGCTTTTGTGCAAAGTCGCCTGGGACCAGTTTGATGAACTTGGCCCAAGCCCGGCCCGCCGGCAAAGAAAATGAATAAAGGAGTTATTAACTAGTTGATATCAGGAAATGAAGTAAAGAGGCCGACATAGTGCGATAATGATTGAAATTACCTGTCGACCATCCCCCTCACGGTTGCGTATTCGGATGGATTCTTATATAGTGAGTCTAGTACTTCAACTTTTCCCTTGTGAACTTCAATGATTAACAACATCCAGTGGTAACTGCATGCGCACACGTTTTGTATAATTAAGCGGGCATGTGCATAACTCATCAACTACACTTATTAACATCTAGTAAGCAAAAAATAGAATTTGTAGTACAAGATATAGTAACACTCACCCGAAGTTGTAAGGAAGTAGTATTTCTGGTTGGGTGTTTAGTTGCTTCAAAAACTCTAGCAGGAATCTCTCTGTGTCTTTTCTCGAATATTCATCTTCCCATATCGCTTGATTAACCGTATTTGGGTCAATGAACCCAATGCCATAGCGTCCAGGTTTTTTCATTTCATACATCTTCATTCTGCATAATACCACAGAAAAGAATATAGTGAGGATAATTAAAGGTAATGAACGAGAGCACAGATAGCTAGCTAGAGACTTAAATTACAGAAAGAAATCACTTACAGACAATAGCAACTGACGATAGATTTGTCGAGTGCGTCTTGATTGAATAACTGAAACAACTCTGAATAATGAATCCACAACTCTTTTTTATGGAAGTAATGCTTTCTCTTGACTTTCACCATGAGGGACTCTTGATTGGTATTTGCTGTTTCTTGCATGTACCACGTATGCAAATTGTACAATCTCGTTGGTAGAAGCTTGACATCGTCAGGCTTGACCAGAGGTTTGCCGCGGACATATTGGTATTTTACTTCCTCCTCTGTAATCCCGGGGATTTCCTCAAGGCCTAGGAGTTGTTCAACAGTGACACCGGCCTCTTTAGCTTGCCTTTTATGATCGTCGGTTATTACCAGCCGATCGGCGGTACTCACAGGTGTTTGTACAATGAGCGGGGGGATCGATTGCACTGCCTGTTCTCCCAGCTGGGGAACAGTTTTCCCGCTTTTTTTGCGAACTGCTTTGCTCGAGCTCGAGCTCGACTCCTTTTGTCCTTCTAAATATGACTTCTTGATAGACCGCACATAGTCGGAGTCCTTCCGATTGCCAGCCGGTCGAGCCATATCAATAAAGTGTTGTGATACATGCTCAGGTACTTTCTCCTTTGGCGGCAGGGGCTGTTTCGGTCCAAAATGGGCCTTTAATTGGGCATCCACTACGGTGTTGAGTTCCTCCTCAGTCAGGTGGTAAGACAACTTCGGAAGAGGCTTGAGGCTTGGACCATATTTGAAATTCTTGCCTGTTGTACCGCTAGCCGTCGTAGCTACGGCCTTTCTCTTCCGCTGTTGCTTAGGCGACAGAGCACGCTGAGTCGGTGGAGACGGTAGACGCGGTGCCGGACTTGGAGGAGGAGTCGGCTGACGCGGTGCCGGCAGACTTGGGGGAGGAGTTGGCTGACGCCATGCCGGACTTGGAGGAGGAGTCGGCTGACGCGGTGCCAGACTTGGAGGAGGAGGAGTCGACTGACGCGGCGGCAGACTTGGAGGAGGAGGAGTCGGTGTCCTTGGAAAGACGATGCAATCCTTTTTCCATAGAATGATACGATGTATGGCCTCTCCTAGTGTTCTCTCCTCGTCACCTCCAAGAATGTCAAGTTGTAGCTCGTGATATCCTGACATCACTTCATCAACCCCGACACGAGCATAGCCAGCTGGAATGGGATTGCAATGGAAGGTTACTTCAGGGGGATTTGCTAAAGCATAGCCGTCCACCACCTTCATGGATAAGTTCTTCACTTTCATGTGTAGCTCACAGTTAGTCCTGTCTTTGATATCATCCACAGGGTAGCTAGCTAGCAGTGCATTATTGATATCGGCCGGGGCGGAACCCACGCTGCTTCTCGGCATAGATGGGACAGTGCCATCCAATGCTGGATCGATCTGCTCATGCTGCCGCTGAGACGCCCTTTCCTGGCTGAGTGAGTCGATCTGCTCCTGCTGCCGCCTGACAAATCGTTCCAACTCCAGGTGCTTTGATTCTAAGCCTTCAAGGCAGAGTGCTTCCTCCTTCTTCTTCTACTCGTCCTACATCTTCTTTCTCGCACGACTTCTATAGTCGTCGTTCCAATCTGCAAACCCCTCAAACCACGGAACAACGCCTTTGCCTCGTGTTCTTCCCGGGTGTTCAGGATTCTTCAGGGCGCGCGTAAGCTCGTCGTTCTCTCTGTTGGGCGTGAACACCCCCGTTCGAGCTTCTTCTATTAGAATAAGTATTTCGTCTGTCGCTTCTTTAAGACTTGCCTTCACCATAACCAGCCCTATCTCTGGGTCCAACTTCCCCCCATGCGCATAAAACCATGTCCTGCACCTGGGGGGCCATGTCAATGTAACTGGAGTGACCCCTGCACTAATCATCTTTTGCTTAGATTGATCCCACTTAGGCAGGGCCACCTGGTAGCCACCTGGCCCCAGAGTATGGTGCCACTTCTTTTTCGCAGCATTAATCTTGTTTTTTCTTGACCGTTCCTTAGCTTCTTCCGATTCCTTGAACTTCACGAAAGCGTCCCAGTGATCTTTTGCCTTCACCAGTGCTCCCATGAATTCTGGAGTCTTTTTTTTGATTTGACGTACTTAGTCCATGCATTTTTCTTGAAGGTGTTGAATGCGATCGCCATCTTTTTAAGAGCACAGTTTCTGACTTTCTTCAGATCTGCATCTGTTAAATTATCTGGTAGGGTGAAATGTTCCATGAGCGATGTCCAAAGCACATCTTTTGCTCTTTCGTCGACAAAAGTAACTCCTGCTCGATCTCCCTTTGCTGGCTTTTTCCATTCTTGAACGGAGATCGGGATTTGGTCCCTGACAATAACTCCGCATTGATTCTTGAACTTGGTCGCATTTTTCCTAGGTTCAAGCGGTTCGCCTCGAACTACCCTGTCGTTGATATTTTGATGGAATCGATGTTGAACTTTACGCCAGGATCCAACTTTCTGGCCGGGCCTCGAACTACCCTGTCGCTTGTAGAAGATTTGCTCGATCCGGAGGCCTAAAAGAAGAATGATCGATTCATTAATACATACAAATCAATTAAGACATGTAATGATCACCGGATGGCTTATATAATAAATATACCTGCCGGTCTTTGTTATTTGAAGAACATTTTCTTCGTCAACATCGTTGTCGTCGCCTTCATCTATTCGTTTGTCTTCATCAAATATCATACAACCCTCACTAGAATTGTTCAGATATTGCGAGCCGTCATCATCTTCAGGTTCATGCTCTGGGCTCGGGGAGGAGCGTATGATGTCGAATAGAGACTCTTCTCCTTCTCTGCCAGTATTGTCCATAGCTTTTATTTAACTAATCCAGAAGAAAGAAAAAACAATTTAGTATTCAAATTAGAATGCATGCAATCAATAAGGAAAAACTGAATCATAGTACATAATATGCATCTCGAATAATTCATATAATATGCATCATCGAATATAATCTCGAATAAATCGTCTCGAATATTATCGAATATAATCTTGAATACATCTCGAGTATTATCACTAGCTAATACAGATCGAATATTATCGAAGAATCTAGTTCACTCGCGGTTCCTGAGGCGCGGGCGGTGGACACCCAAAGAGAAGGAACCATCACAGGATCATAGCTCGGGTGAGATCCCTGAAGAACCTGCCAAGTATTGGAGAACCTGACGTCCAATGCATCCATGTAGCGATGGATGTGCTCGTCCTCCGCCCTGACACGGCGACGTACCACCTCCGGCGGGGCCGGCTGCCTCCGCACCGAAAGTGGCCCACGCGAACGCCACCAAAGAAGATCCGGGTCAACGACAGGACCCGGGGCCGGGTTCCTCACCAAGCTGCGCACCCCTGAAGGTAGCACCTCCCAGTGCCAGCCCGGCGGAGCCCAGTCCCGAACATTGCCCCTCTGAAGCAGGACGTCGTCGCGAACGAGTCGACGACGAGGATGCGGGCCAGGCATCGTTGACTCCGAGAAGAAATTCTATGCAAATTTAACATTTTTTAAATGCTTGATTGTGATTTCTTATATACGAGGAACCTTGAGAATCCTAACGGATTCTCTTAACCTTTAAGGGATTTAACAAAATGGCGCCATTGTGGATGTGCAGAAAATGGTCCATATTTTTCCTGATCTCATCTACCCTTCTATATGTCACGTTGTCTAGCTAGTGTCAAAGGAAGAAAACCATGGCTTCATCATTAGCCGGAAGTAACAGGCGCATGATGGTACGAAGTTGTCCAAAGTTGTTTTGGAACGGAGTTCCGGATAGGATAATTAGCTTTTTGGTACGAAGTTCAGCAACAGCCTTCCGAATATCACTATTTGGAAGGCCTTTGCTGAACTTCATACCAAAAAAACTAATTATTCTATCAAGAACTCCGTTCTAAAACAACTTTGAAAAGCTTCGTACCATCATGCGCCTGTTACTTCCGGCTAATGATGAAGCCATGGTTTTCTTGAATCCTTTGACACTAGCAAGACAAAACGTGACATATAGAAGGGTAGATGCATGAGATCAGAAAAAAATTGGATCAACTTGTGCACATCCATAATGGGAGCATTCTTGATAAATCCCTTAAAGGACTCAGAGAATCTATTGTATACATACATATACTAATTGCAAATACATAACAAACTTTTGCAAATACAACATTAAAATATGCAACTTTTGCAAATACTATTTGCTATACATTGGATCAAATGTCAAAATTCATCAACTTTTTTCTATACATTGTATTCATACATATATATATATATATACTAATTTCTATACATATTGGATAAAAATGTAAAAAATCCTCAAATGTCAAAATTCCTTCACTTTTTTCTCTACATCTAATTAATCATCTAGTGAAAAAAAATGTCAAAATTCTTGCATCTATGTCAAAATTCCTCAAATGTCAAAATTCCTTAACTTTTTTCTATACATCAAAATTCTTGCATCTAATCATCTATACATCTAATCATCTAATCATCTAGTGTGTGTGTGTGTGTGTGTGTGTTCATGCATATACGTGTGTGTGTGTCGGGGCTCGGGGAGGGGCCGACGGCCGCCATGGCGGCACAGGGGGCGAGGGAGAGGGGGGAGAGGGGGGAGCTCACAGCGGGGCGACGGGGCGTCGGAGAGGCGAGGCGAGTCGGGGGCGGCGACGGCGAGGAGCTCGGGGCCGGAGGAGCGGGCACGGGCGGCGTCCCGGGCGGCGTCAGGCCGGGCTCGGGGAGGAGCGGGCGCGGGCGGCGTCGGGGATCGGCGCGAGGAGGCGCGGGCGGCCGGCGTCGGGGGCGGCGACGAGCTCCGGCGTTGGGGAGGCGAGACGGCGACGGCGCGGCGATGTTGAAGAGGTCGAAGAAAGCAGAGGAACTGAAATTTTTTGAAGTGTTGTATATATATAAGGAGGCCTTTAGTCCCGGTTGGAGCCACCAACCGGGACTAAAGGTGAATTTCACCAGCCGAAGCGCTGGGAAGCGACCCCCTTTAGTCGCGGTTAGTGGCTCCAACCGGGACTAAAGGGGGGCCTTTAGTCGCGGTTGGTGGCACCAACCGCGACTAAAGGCCTAGCTTTCCGTATTGAAATGTTTAGTCCCACCTCGCTAGTTGAGAGGAGTTCGCACCGGTTTATAAGCCCCGCCGCGGCTACCGTGTCGAGCTCCTCTCTAATGCAGGCCTACTGGGCCTACCACACCTCTGCCGCCCAGTGGGGCCTACTGGGCCGTACGGGCCTGCATCTTGTCCCAACTAGAGGTTGGGTTTCTAGTCGTATGCAGGCCGTGGCGGCCCAATAGGAGGGCTTTTTTTTAATTTATTTATTTTTCTGTTTTTTTCTGCTTTATTTATTTTCTTTTGTTTCTGAGTTCTTTTTTGCTTTATTTAGAGTTTCTTTGTGAATCTTTTTTCTTTAGGTAAAAAAAATTATAAACTTTCTGTTAGTGCCAGTAGTTTTCAAATTTGAATAGTTTAAATTTGAATTATTTGAAATTTGTGTGAATCACTAGTTTGTGAATAACTTTATTTTAAAAGTAGATTTTGTCAGTGATTCTTTTTTCTACTGTTTAATATTAGCGTGTTTTATCATTATATTCAATTTGGTAATTCTTAGGTTATTTAAAAAATGAAAGGCCTTAGTAACAGACGCGTTTTCGTCTGAAACACTGATACTTCGAAAGAGATTGTCCATTTTGTACACGAAGTGCATCCAAATTTTGCCGTAACCCTCTCAACCTTTTAGCACATGCTATGTGGGTGAAATGATGATACCATGCCAACTTTCAACCTTTTCAGAGTTCATTTGTAGTGCTTTTCAATTTCATGGTCATTTAGCTCAAAACAATCAGTAAATGCATGAAAAATAGCAAATGAAGTCAAAAAGGGTTGAAAATTGATGGAGTGGCTTCGAATGGTGCATACTGAACACACAAAAAGTCTTTAGTTGAAATAAGTTTAAAAAAATGAAATGCCTTAGTAACAGACGAGTTTTCGTCTGAAACCCTGATACTTCGAAAGAGATTGTCCATTTTGTACACGTAGTGCATCCAGTTTTTGCCGTAACCCTCTCAACTTTTTAGCACATGCTATGTGGGTGAAATGATGATACCATGCCAACTTTCAACCTTTTCAGAGTTCATTTGAAGTGCTTTTCAATTTCAGGGTCATTTAGCTCAAAAAAATCAGTAAATGCATGAAAAATAGCAAATGAAGTCAGAAAGGGTTGAAAATTGATGGCGTGGCTTCAAATGGTGCATACTGAACACACAAAAAGTCTGGAGTTGAAATAACTTTAAAAAAATGAAATGCCTTAGTAACAGACGAGTTTTCGTCTGAAACCCTGATACATCGAAAGAGATTGTCCATTTTGTACACGAAGTGCATCCAGTTTTTGTCGTAACCCTCTCAACTTTTTAGCACATGCTATGTGGGTGAAATGATGATACCATGCCAACTTTCAACCTTTTCAGAGTTCATTTGTAGTGCTTTTCAATTTCAGTGTCATTTAGCTCAAAAAAATCAGTAAATGCATGAAAAATAGCAAATGAAGTCAGAAAGGGTTGAAAATTGATGACGTGGCTTTGGACATAATATTTCGACGCGTTTCAAATGCCAAAACACATAAGTACACTACTATTACAAAGATTCCCTCCGGTTTGTCCGAAGTGGGACTTTCCAGATATATAAGTCCGGAAACTAACTAGAGAAGCCGGTCACATCCCAGAGTGGGATCTTTGGGTATAAAACTTTTTCTTCGCGTGTGTCCCTTTGCGTCGTAACCATAGACAATCTTCATCATTTTACTTGATGCTCGGGTCAACATTCACTCTGAAGGGAGCAATTTTATGAAACTTTTAATAATCTTCTGACATGTCTGTCTTGTCCTCCACTCCCACGATGTTTCTTTTCCCTAAAAGAACTATTTGCCGCTTTGGCTCATCGTATGATGTATTCGCTTCCTTATCTTTTCTTTTTCTCGGCTTGGTAGACATGTCCTTCACATGGAAAACCTGCGCCACATCATTGGCTAGGACGAATGGTTCGTCTGCGTACCCAAGATTGTTGAGATCCACTATTGTCATTCCGTACTGCGGGTCTTCCTTTACCCCGCCTCCTGTCAGATTGACCCATTTGCACCGAAACAAAGGGAGCTTCAAACCAAGTCAATAGTCAAGTTCCCATATCTCCTCTATGTAACCATAATATGTGTCCTCTGGCCTATTGGTGTTTGCTGCATCAAAGCGGACACCACTGTTTTGGTTGGCGCTCTTTTTATCTTGGGCGATCGTGTAAAATGTATTCCCATTTATCTCGTACCCTTTGAAAGTCAATATAGTCGAAGATGGTAACTTGGACAGCAAGTACAGGTCATCTGCAACAGTGTCGTCATGCATGAGACGTGTCTGCAACCAACCGGCGAAAGTCACCGTTTGTTCATGTGTAATCCAGTCGTCAGACTGCTCCGGGTGTTTGGAGCGTAGAATATTCTTGTGTTGCTCGATATACGGAGCCACCAAGGCGGAACTTTGTAGAACTGTGTAGTGTGCTTGCGCCAAACAATGCCCGTCCCGGCATATTACTGAATTCTTTCCTAGCGTGCCTTTTCCACCCAGTCTGCCCTCATGCCGCGATTCAGGAACACCAATCGGCTTAATGTCAGGAATAAAGTCAACACAAAACTCAATGACCTCCTCTGTTTCATGGCCCTTGGAGATGCTTCCTTCTGGCCTAGCACGATTATGAACATATTTCTTTAAGACTCCCATGAACCTCTCAAAGGGGAACATATTGTGTAGAAATACAGGACCCAGAATGGCAATCTCCTCGACTAGGTGAACTAGGACGTGCGTCATGATATTGAAGAAGGATGGTGGGAACACCAACTCGAAACTGACAAGACATTGCACCAAATCATTCTCTAACCTTGGTAGGATTTCTGGATCGATTACCTTCTGAGAGATTGCATTGAGGAATGCACATAGCTTCACAATGGCTAATCGAACGTTTTCCGGTAGAAGCCCCCTCAATGCAACCGGAAGCAGTTGTGTCATAATCACGTGGCAGTCATGAGACTTTAGGTTCTGGAACTTTTTCTCTGCCATATTTATTATTCCCTTTATATTCGACGAGAAGCCAGACGGGACCTTCATACTAAGCAGGCATTCGAAGAAGATTTCCTTCTATTCTTTGGTAAGAGCGTAGCTGGCATGACCCTGAAACTGCTTTGGATCCATGTCGTCTTCTCCGTGCATACGTTGCTGGTCCTCCCGTGCCTCCGGTGTATCTTTTGTCTTCCCATACATGCCCAAGAAGCCTAGCAGGTTCACGCAAAGATTCTTCGTCACGTGCATCACGTCGATTGCAGAGCGGACCTCTAGGTCTTTCCAATAGGGTAGGTCCCAAAATATAGATTTCTTCTTCCACATGGGTGCGCGTCCGTCAGCGTCATTCAGAACAGATTGTCCGCCAGGACCCTTTCCAAAGATTACTTTTAAATCCTTGACCATATCAAGTATATCATCACCAGTACGGTGGCGAGGCTTCTTCCGGTGATCTGCCTCACCTTTGAAATGCTTGCCTTTCTTTCTTATGGGATGCCTGCTCTGAAGAAATCGACGATGCCCCAGGTACACATTCTTCTTACATTTATCCAAATATATACTGTCGGTATCATCTAAACAATGCGTGCATGCGTGGTATCCCTTGTTTGTCTGTCCTGAAAGGTTACTGAGAGCAGGCCAATCATTGATGGTTACAAACAGTAACGCATGTAGGTAAAATTCCTCCTGTTCTTTCTCATCCCACGCACGTACACCTTTTCCATTCCACAGCTATAAAAGTTCTTCAACTAATGGCCTTAGGTACACATCAATGTCGTTGCCGGGTTGCTTGGGGCCTTGGATGAGCACTGGCATCATAATGAACTTCCGCTTCATGCACAACCAAGGAGGAAGGTTATAGATACATAGAGTCACAGGCCATGTGCTATGATTGCTGTTCTGCTCCCCAAAAGGATTAATGCCATCTGCACTTAAACCAAACCATACGTTCCTTGCGTCCTTTGCAAAGTCCTTCCACTTTCTCTCGATTTTTCTCCACTGCGATCCGTCAGCGGGTACACTCAACTTCCCGTCTTTCTTACGGTCTTCGTTGTGCCATCGCATCAACTTGGCATGCTCTTTGTTTTGGAACAAACGTTTCAACCGTGGTATTATAGGAGCATACCACATCACCTTGGCAGGAATCTTCTTCCTGGGGCGCTCGCCCTCAACATCACCAGGGTCATCGTGGCCAATCTTATAGCGCAATGCACAGCATACCGGGCATGCATTCAAATCCTCGTACTCACCGCGGTAGAGAATGGTGTATCTTATAGGAGCATACCCAGCTTTTTCTTGTCATCTTCGCAATTTGGGTACAACAATTTCTTGTGATCCTCTAACATGCGTTGCAACTTCAGCTTCTCCTTTTCACTTGCGCAGTTTCTCTTTGCATCGGCAATGGCCCTACCAAGATCATCAGCGGGCTCATCTGATGCCTCTTCTTCAGCTCCTTCCCGCATTGCCGGCTCAGCTTGTTCCCCCATTGTTGTACCATCGTATTCATGGAACCCATGGCCAGGATAGCTGTCGTCATCCTCTTCTTCTTCATTCTCTTCCATTAGGACCCCTCTTTCTCCATGCTTAGTCCAACAGTTATAGACGGACATGAAACCGGACTCAAACAGGTGGACGTGAATGGTTCTTGAGTTAGAGTAATTTCGATCATTCTTACAGCCAGCACATGGACAATACATAAAACCATCCGCCCGCTTGTTTGCCTCAGCCGCAACCAGAAAAGTATGCACGCCATTAATGAACTGGGGAGAGCATCGGTCATCGTACATCCTTTGCCGGCTCATCTTCATTACACAACACCGAAAAGACCAAATTAATACAAGTTCATACATAAAGTTCATACACACTTGTTCTCATAAAACAACATACAAACTCTCTAGTTAAAGCATTTAAATGCAACAACAAATGCGATCAAGATCGCAACTAAGGTAACAATTGATCCAACAGCATAGTGATACCAAGCCTCACTATCAATGGCATATTTTTTAAATTTTCTAATCTTCAAGCGCATTGCATCCATCTTGATCTTGTGATCATCGACGACATCGGCAACATACAACTCCAGTTTCATCTTCTCTTCTTCAACTCTTTTCAATTTTTCTTTCAAATACTCGTTTTCTTTTTCAACTAAATTTAAGTTCTTGACAAGAATATCTATGTCGGTTGCAATTTTCGGTTCACATACCTCCTAGATAAAAATATCTATGTCAACTTGATGGGCATAATTGTCATAAACACGAAATGCAACAAATAGTTATAAAAGAGAGTATATACCACATCCGAATCATAAACCGGACGAGGGCCGACGGGGACGGATATCAAAACCATGCCACTATGTATAACAAACAACCATATAGGTAAGAAAACTATACAAGTAACTATCGAAATCTTACAAACATGATTTTTTTTATAAAAAGGATAAGAACAAGAGGCCCACCAAGGTGGTGCCGGCGACGGGACGGTGCGGGCGATCGACGGTGGTTAGGACGGGGACGGGAAGGCACTAAGTAAACCACACCTACACATGCAAAGTAAGAAGTTAATTTGAGCTCAAATTGCATATAAATCAAATAAACTACCACATATAAATACTCCCAAACTAAAACCCACAAATCACTATACTTATAGAGCATTGCAAGAGCTAATCTAGCAATGAGAGATGAAAGGACAAAGTTGCTAACCTTTGTGAACACTTGGATGGATGGGGTGCCTCCAAATCTTGACAAATTTTGGCAAAAATGGAGGTGAACTCGAGCAAGGGGAAGAACAAAGGAGAGGAAGATGGGGAAAAAAAGGGAGGAGTGTGCTCGGGCTGGCCGGAGGGTTCAAATAGGGGATCTTTAGTCCTGGTTCGTGACACAAACCGGGACTAAAGGTGAGCCTATAGTCCCGGTTCGTGGCATGAACCGGGACTAAAGGTGATCGTGGGGCCCCAGGCTGCCACCAGCCTGCCACCACCCCTTTAGTCCTGGTTCGTGTTACGAACCGGGACTATAGGTCCAGAACGAACCGGGACTAATAATGCCCGTCCCGAACTAGGACTAATGGTCACATTAGTGCCGGTTCAAAACCAGACCGGGACTAATGCTTTGGACAAAAGGTCTGTTTTCAACTAGTGAACATCACCAACTAGGACATTTTATGATTAGGGCAATGTATGAAATATCATTTGGAGTTGGAATGCAAACTTGTTTGAGTTCCACTTCAATTAACTTGGTTAATTACACCTCTAGGTCAATTCAGAACCTTAATTTGCCATGTCATACATCATGTCTGCTGCATTGCATTGAATGTGTTCATTTCCTTGTTGCCGGTATTGTTCCCTCTCGGTGGACGTTAATCCCAAGTTGAGATCAATGCCACCAATGAAGACTCACCGTTATCTTTAGAAAGTGTTAGGCGAGCAGCCCCCCTTGAGCATTTCGATACAATCCCACTCTCTCGCTCTTGCTCTCATTTCAATGCATTAGGACAATGCGATTCAACTGGTACTTGTGTTTCGGTAGATGAACCCATTCCTCTGCATGACCTGTCATTGTCACAGTAAATAGCTAAACCAAGCAACCTAGCATACCTGGTACATGCTTGAGCCATGTTGTGACATAACCCTGTTATGCTTGCTATGCTTGGAATTGTGTCAGGTCTGATTCATCAGGGTGATGAACCGGAGTGATATGGATGTGTTCTAATGATGAGAGCTAGTGTTGAGCCTGTTTTGGTAAAGGTAGCGATGAGAGGCCATGTAGGAGTACATGGTGGGTTGTCTCATTGAAACCGCTCATAGGAACTGAGTTCCGTGTTTGTGTTCCAAGACTAGCTAGTACCGCACATTGGGCTCCGGTAACTCGAGCTCTCTTGGCCTATCAACCTACCCTGTTCTCAGTCCAGGAGTCGCAGTAGTTCGAAACGTTGATAGGTGTGCCACGGCCTGCGAAGTGCATGAACGGCCCAGTCGGGACCAGCTTGGGGACCTGCTTACAACATTTGAGGCCATGTTGGAAACCTCGGCCGGACTTCCATTATGGGTTCCAACTCAGATAGGCGACTGCCTTGGACGTGAGACGTTGTAAGTTAACGTCCATGGCCGACTCCCTCAGCTGGCTTCCGCTTGAAGGTTGCCGAGGTGCCTTTTTACGTGCACATGGCGATAAGTGGCGGGAGCATGTGCGACGAAGTACACCCCTGCAGGGTAAACTATCTATTCGAATAGCCGCGTCCGCGGATATGGACTACTTGGAGACTTGCATTGTTCATAGATAACTTTAAATGGATACTCTAAAATGCTCCAGATAAGTGTGAGTTCTATGGATGGCTTCTCGTAGGAAGACGAGAGAGGATCCATAGTGTTGTATTTATGTGGTGAATATGTGGATTCGTGTATGATACGCCACCTCAAAGAAAGTACTCGTAGCCGTAGTACAGGTTAGCCAAGAGTCAAAGCTGGCTTGCTGCAATAAACTCCACAGCCCCCTTTGTTGACAATGATGCATATGTAGATAGTTCTGATGTATGTCTTGATGAGTACCTTTGTACCCACGTTTGCTTATTTATGTTTTTGCAGATGAGACTTCAGTCTCATTAGTGATTCTTATGACGTGAAGTTCGATGTTGACCGGATTAGCTTGGGAATCCCAGACAGAGGTTTGGCTCCTTTGGGAGGGTCGTTGTAGGTTTTTAGGCTCCTGCAGCCACTTTTAGTAGATGTCTCTACCCAGACATGTTTTTCTTTCGCTTGTTGTTTGTATGCTCTGAATGATGGGTCATGTGACCCCCTGCTTGTAACATTATACTATGTTGGCTCTTCGGAGCCTTCTAAATAAATCTTATGTTGTAGGGTTTGGTTGTGATGCCATGTTGTATCTACGCATATCGTGCATAATGCGTGTATGGTTGAAATGCATTGGTATGTGTGGGCTTCGACACCTAGCTATATGCCTTTAGTAGCCTTCTTTATGGGGAAATGCCTCTTTGTGATTCCACTGAGCCTTGGTAGCTTGCTACTGCCCCGGACACATTGATTGACCGGCATGTATACTTCTTTGCTGCTGTGTCTGTCCCTACGGGGAAATGTCACGCGGTGTAATGGAGTCCTTGTAACTTGCTACGACTCGTCTACACACGCTGATGACCAACACCTACATTGTTGGGTTACGTATGCCTGTCCCTGTACGGTTGTGCCACTTGGGGCTATAACTAGTCAGGTCGACCCGAGTTCTCTGACATATGATTGCTAGCGACATATTCATATACGTGAGCCAAAAGGCGCAAACGGTCCCGGCCAAGGTAAGGTGGTAGCCGTTGGGATTACCGTGCGTGAGGTCGCAATGTGATCTGATCTGTTCCATGCTAGAATTGTATGGCTTAGGATCGGGGTCCCGACAGCGTTGGTATCAAAGCTTGACTACCTGTAGGATTACCAAGCCAAGCTAGTCGATGTTTGACTCTGGAACTACTTTAGTTATATAAGGGAATTGATTGTGGAAGGGAACGTAAGATCCTTTTTACTCTTTTCCTCATGTCATTCTAATTCTGAGTCACCCTCTTCTTTATTCTACGGGGTTTAAAACTAGGCTTTCTCATCTATCTATCAGGATGACGAGTTACTATGCTCGAGACCTATAGGAAAGGTTTTGTTTTCCCAGATCGATCTCTCCATAAGAATTCAGTTGTTATGTTGTTAGTTGCATGCAGGTTGCCTCATATTTCATGCCCGTACAGCCATTATGATGTCCGAGTTATCGAAGGTTTCTAAATAATCTGATGCAATTGCAAACTCTTTCATCTCGAATCGATGTATTTTTGGCCAGACAAAGCACACTAATTGTTGTGTTGAGATACTCTTTTACCTCGACGTATTTGTTGAAGTGTTAGGAAACCATGTTATCTCAGAGAACCACCCAATAGTCTAGTTGTGTTGTGTGTTTCCAGTGTGATAATTCTGGCCATCGTTATCGAAAGCATCCCACGATGCTAATTAGTCAATAGGTACTCTATTTCCGGGTTCTTGAGCCCAAGGATCATTCTGCTCACTCCTGTTGATAGTGTTTGCTCGTCCCTTTAGGATGATTAGTAACCTTGTTTTAATCTTCAAGGTTCATGGTTTGTCATTCTTCCAATAACATGACCCAACATGGTAAAAGTTCTTCGTGAACTAAAGGTCACCACAAGAGTGCTCTTGATGAGTTCTCCATTCCAGAGTTGTGACTCTGCCAATCCTACCTTTCCGCATGGGTCATCCGGAAGAATTTTGCTGAACTCGTTCGACATGCTGACCTATGCATCCACAACTCAGAAAAATCGTGTGCTCTTGAGTTGCCCTTTCATTTGTATTTCGACCTTCTTCTATCAGCGGATAGTCAAGAGTAGTTGTGTATTCGCATTCATCGATGCCTATTATTCTTGTGGTCTGTCAAGCCATTCTATTTCAGAATGACTAGGAGAAACAAACTCCAGTACCTCAGCCATTTTTAGGATTGGGTCAAAGCAGTTGTATTCCGCAGATTAAAATGCAAATCCAGCTTTTGCTCTGTTCTACCTTGAAGTATTACCCTCTTTATGTCAAGAGTATTGTGAGAATTGTACCACCTCTCATGAATTCCTGATATAGTGGTACTTCTCACCATCGTCATTCATTCCTCGGTCTCCATGTTGGTTGTTACCGGAACGCCGACAAGTGAACCGTGATGTGCGAAATCAATACTCCTAGCAACCCTATTGCTTGGAAGTTAATGGACAATTATATCATTCTTAGTGTGTTGGTTATGAACCATCATTACAAAGGTTGATCGTGCTACCTAGTCCATCTTTCCTGGTTCACTCTTCGATCAATGAGTTAGGTTTGTGTGAAGCTCTTTTGATCATATCGTCTTGCCCTGAAAAGCAAGATTGTTCCCGAGCTTGATAACATATCGGTGGTCCGTGATTTTTCGAATATCTTCTCGGAAGTATCACCAGGTTGTCCTCTGATCGTTATGTTGAGTTCATGATCAAGTTGGTTTCCTGTAAGCCACCCCTTCTCCAAGACTCTGTGTTAGATACCCCTGAACTAGTTGGACTAAGCCAAACAATAACTTGGAGAGTTGGAAGATAAAAGCTTCATCTGACTTAGTTCATTCCAAAGGGATATCTTTTGTGTGTGTGTTGAGGAAAGATGATACCTTCATCGGTTGATCCTCGTGATCAGTTTTGGATCTATTGTCTTGTCCAATCTTTGATTTGAGTGTGGGCTATTGTCAAATCAAAATCAGAACCAATGACCTAATGTTGTCTTACTCGTGGATGTTTCGTCGAGCATGCACCATTATATCTTTGGTCTGACAAATGCTATCAGTTGTTCTCATAGTTGTGGAATTCCATTCATATGGATATCTCGATGAATTGTTGTTGAGCCCATCAACAACATCTTTATCTTCTCCATAACTTATGATGAGCATAAACTAGTGTTGGAAACTTTGTAGGCCATATCTTCGTGCTCCGTTCATGAAGTATATGGTTGGTGAAAAGAAGTGACTTCCTCTAAGTTCACGTGCATTTGACACAAGTTGCCGCCTTAAATTTAAGAAAGTTTGTCTTGCTTCCTTTGTAATCATCCCAAGTCAGTCATGCATGTGCGAAGTATGCTATGGTTTGATAGGTTAGCCGCCTCCACTCCATATGTATCTCCTAGTACACCAAGCTACTGATTGATTTGTTCAAGGAAAAGAAGTTCTTTATTAAGAGCTAATCATATGACTTATGTAAGGACTTCGCTATCCTCCAATGATGCTTCCTAACCCGAACTCAGTGGTGTTTTGTTGTAAGAATTCTATGTAGTCACATTTGTCTTGGACAGAGTGTCCACGTGAGTTGCAATCCAGCTCATGTTTTGGATTTGGCTTCCGCGGTTCATTTCCTGAGAATCCTGCAACGTCATCTCGTCGATTTATGTTGCAAACCTTCTTTTCAGGCAGGCTTAGTCTGAAACATCCTATAACCAACCAGATCTGAAACTCAGGCAGACATGATGGTTGGAACATTTCCCAAGAATTAAAATATTGGTCTCTGTGTAACCGGTAAGGTGTTGTTGTGGCTAATACACCTAGCCGGAATATCTATTGTTATGGTATCTTGTATCAGCAAAATTTGCCACTTCCCCATGAGGACCTTGTATGACTTGCTCTAGAAGTTATTCCTCATGGACCCTGTCATGCTCCCGAAGTCTGACCTTTACTTGATGTTCTAGGTACCAAATGTTATCTAATTGGGGTATGCTAGTACATCAAGGAGAACATTAGAAGCGGAGTGCTAAATGTCTCTCGGTCGATCATCCAGATTTCGTTCCCTTGGCATAGCTAAGCTAAAATCTGAGAATGTGTTGTCTTCCTTTGCATCTGCATTCTCCATCGCTGTTCATCATGGTAGTATGATTTGTTGCCAGGATCCTTGGCATGGATGTTGGTAAAACCTTGATGAATATGGAAATGCTCAAGTTCTTGAGAGCATGCTCGGACACTGGGTTATACCCTCGGTATCAATTGGAATGTGCCTTCCGTTGCCGAGTTTTTTTATAACTCTAGTTCCCTTCCCATCTGGGTATGCCATTCTTTCGAATTCCTTCAAATGGTCATTGTGAATTGCCTTAGGCTGGTATGAAGAGTTCCAATGATCTCTGTATCAAAAGTAATTCCTTTTGCCACTTAAGGGATAATCATACGAGTCGCCGTTCCTAATGTGCCCGTTATGGTATGAAGGGCAACTACCTCCTCCCTACTTTGAAACCTCATCACCATCTATTTTAGCATGGAACTTGTTGTCTACCAATTGAACCTCCGCCATCTGCCTCATTCCATTGTTCTTGATGTGTGTTTTTGTGTCTCACCTCAAGAGACGTTCTTACGTCCTATTCCATGAGTTGATCATGAGTTGTTCGATCTTCAAGAAGATCGATTCTTGTAGGGTTTTCCTGTCCCTCTATCATTGTGTTTAGATGAAGATCTCAAGAGCAAAAATGTCAAGATCAATATGATGCAATGAATCAACATCGTTGGGAAGGGCAATTGGATCATGAAGTTTGTGATGAGTTAGTGTCCCCTTTGTTCTCTTACTCTACGTCTCAATATCAGGACGAGATTCTTGTTTAGTGGGGGTAAGTTGTCACAGCCCTAGTTTCACCTTGCTTGCTAATGCATTCATGCATGCATTTTTTTCTTCTTCTGAATATGAAGTGAGGAATGATCAAGCCTCACCATCAAAATTTATGTCAAATAAGCAATATAAACATTGCTTCAAAGTGATCTAAGAAAATGTCCCTGGTATTCTCAGGAAATATTGGCATGAGTTAAAATTCAAAACAATACTTTTGGAATCAGAGAAACATTTTATCTTGGGCATTTGAATTAATTTAACTACTATTTCCTTTGGATATATATTTTCTATACCTGAAATATTTGTCCAATGTGTCGGCGTTCTGGGAACAGGGGTACCCAGACCTGCCTGCCTGCGGCCCAGGGCATGGCCCACTTCATCAGCCAAGAACGGCCCCACTCAAGACAAGGCCCTCGCGGGGGCCCTAGCCTCGCGAGGAGGAGCGGCGTCAAGACCGGCAAGGGATGGGCCTCCCCAGGCCCCCTCTCGAGGCAGCGGAGATCTCTATGCAAGGCCCAGCCTCAGGGGTCAAAGGTGACGCACAGAAGGATAGGCGGGCGCCAGCGCGCCAGGCGGTGCAATTTCCCCTTTAGTGCAAAGGGAGCAAGGACGTGTGCGGGCTCCCAAAGCATCCCCCAAAGGTTTCTACTTCGGTGCAACAAGACCACGACCACCAGCCCCGTAGGACGGATGTCATCGCCGAGCCCATCTCTACATCATCGACAGTTACTTTGCAGGCGAAGACCGCCTTTGGGCAGGGAGGACATGTACTCCTGTCCCCCTTCAAAATTGGCCATTGTGGGATCCCTTCCCGCCATTGCGATAAGGGAAGAGGACCCGAGCCACCGCTATATATAGAGGGTAGGCAACACCGTAGAGGGGGATCGAAAACCCTTCGACTCACTCTCCCATCACAAAGCCAACAGAGGGCCAAGAACACCTCAGGAGTGCCCTCACGAGGCTCCGAAACACTGTACTAGTACATCCACCCCACCTCCTCGAGAGGCAATCCACCAAAGCAGGAGTAGGGTATTACGCTTCGCAGCGGCCTGAACCTGGGTAAACTACCGTCTTCATCTGGTTCCTCGTCATCATGCGAGTTTATCGTTTCACCCATCGAGTAGTGAGCTAGGTTGGGTGAAGCAGCGGTGGATATTCGCACATGCCCCTGTGTTCGAATCCTAAGGGTTTTGCGGAGCCCGAAATCTGACATTTGGCACGCCAGGTAGGGGGCGTGTCGAGGTCTTCTCCAAGCTTCGTTTTTCCAAAGCTTCACTGCTCCGATGGCCGGCGCTCAACAAGCTTCCCTCGGCCGCAGCGGGTCAGCTTCCGTCAACCCCGCCGCGGCAGTCGGAGGCCCACGCCCCGGCAGCGTTGTACCGAGCGGTGAGTATTAGGTCGCCAGCATCGCCTCCACTGTCACCGCCTCTCGCACCGCTCAAGCACACGGCGGGCGGGCGGCGCCCCCGGCACCAACAACGCGCCGCACCTACGTGGGGGACCTCGAATCGCATGATGCGTTAGTGCTGGCAAGCGAGATGCTCTGCCACCGCCCAACGCACGGGGGCTTCGACGCCTGGGCTGATCACATCGCAGAGCTGGTCACCGTCCCGCAAAGGGCCATGGCCCCTCACTCTTCCTCAAGGCCGCAGGCGCCGGGCACCGGGGGCTCGCACGACGCGCCCGCTCCCCAGCCCACCAGCGTGATGGCCCTCCCACCACCGGACGTGTCCGAGCAGGGCACGCCGCACGCTGTGCTTCTCCTCCTCCGAATCCCGGTGACCGGTTTCGGGGCGCAGCCTGGCCACGACGGCTAGGCACACGGAGGAAACGACGGGGCGCCCCGCACGCACACCAACACGCACCTCCACGACCCGGCAGGCCCACAACAGCCTGGGTTGACCAGACGGGAGCGCGCCATCCGGCGCAGTCAGCAGGCGACGCAGGCGTCCGGACAAACAAGCAACAACGGCGAAGATGCATCAGGTCGCCAAGGAAGCAATCCACACCAGGAGGCGCACGGCCCACCCAACGGCGGTGGCAGAGGTAAGCAACTCCGCTCTGAGGCCCGGCGCAGGAGGGTCTGCGAGCGACGCGTGCGGGGCGGCTTCCCGCCGCCGCCAGGAGGGATCGTCCCCGGCGCACCGACGGACGGCCCAGGAGGACGACCGAGCTCTTACGTGGAGCCCTATGTACCATGCTACGTCATACCGCCTGGCGGTGGGATGGGTCAGGCACCCACTGCAGGCGCCAGCACCTCCCAAGAGTGAGGAACGCCCTGGGCGTCCTCCTCGAGCCGGGCCTGGGGGCTTCCATCGGCGGAGCACCGAGCCTGGACGACGCGAGCAGGAGGACGCCCCCGGGCCCGCAGGGCGCGGCGCAAGCCGGCGCCCCCGCGGGTAAGCGACGCCGGGCCAAGCCTCGAGGCCTCAGGAGTGATGGCTTGGGGGAGCGGTAAGACGCAAGCAGGGCGGGCCACCCGCGGCAACTATAGCGCCGGCACGGCCTCGGGAGGCTGGGCCTCACGAGGCCCTCAGGACATGGTCCGGCCGGCGCACGGACGCTTCATGAGGCAGGCTTCATCGACAAAACACCCTTATGGCCGCGCCAATGCATCGTGCTCATGTTTGGGCCTCGGGAGCGCAATCCTGTGGTCGCGCGGGGAACGATGCATTCGGGTTAGGGTCATAAGGGCGCGCAACCGGGCAGAAATGCACGGAATGGTTCTTGAAGGAGTTGGGAGCCACCAGGCCGTGCGCCTAGGGGCTTGCCCAGCTATCTATAGCCGTGACACTCTCACGTAATAATGAGCGTGTTCTATACGCCCGGAGCCCCCCGAGGACGCGGAGGGGTTCCTCCCACGCAATGTGGCGGCCACAGCCTAGAGCTGGCGGAGAAGTCAACACTGCCCACCAATGGCTATGCCCATGCAATGTGGATGCCCTACGCTCAGCGCTGGGGGAAGACGAAGACTAGTCTAGGTGCCGGACGCGGCCGTTATTTGCTTTTCTCCTGTTTGGATTTGCCAGCCTTTATGAAACTAAACTCGCGGTTTTTCCAAATCACGTTTTAAAGGAAAGGGCCAAAGATTTGTTTTCATCGCCATTTCTTGTATTGGTTTCTCCCTCTTCGAGTCAAGCACTCGCCTGCTCCCCTCCCCCTCGTACCCCACGAGCGGGGGATGGGGGGCATGGTGCTTGCACCTCGCCAAGGCCTTGGCGCCCGGATCCTCGCATGGCACTCACGGATGAGTCAGCAGGCGCATGCCGTCTCGTACTCGCCCGGGGGCTCCATTCACGGCCCGACGCGCCATCTTGGAAAGAAAACAAAATTTTCTTGAGACAACTTGAGCGTCTAAGGGGGCTCCTGAGCATCGCGCCTCAGGAGCCTTACCGGTCATAATGCCACTCGCCCCCCTGATGTCGTCCTTGGTATCCGGTCGACATCAGGAGTGTCGGGGCCTCGCCCCGTGAAGTGCGTCCTTGGTTTCCGGTCGTACCTAACGGTGGTGGGGAAATGTGCGGGACTGGGACCTGCCGACGTAGGGCTACTTGAACGACAACTCGGAGCCTCATGAAGCCCGCGCTTCCCGGGGCAGGAAGCAAAATTTTCGGTTGCCGCTTGAGCATCTAAGGGGGCTCCTGAGCATCGCGCCTCAGGAGCCTTACCGGTCATAATGCCACTCGCCCCCCTGATGTCGCCCTTGGTTTCCGGTCGGCATCAGGGGCGTCGGGGCCTCTCCCCGCGAAGTGCGTCCTTGGTTTCCGGTCGTACCTAACGGTGGTGAGGAAATGTGCGGGACTGGGACCTGCCGACGTAGAGCTGCTTGAGTGTCGAAGGGGGCTCCTGAGCACCGCGCCTCAGGAGCCTTACCGGTCGAAAAGCCACTCGCCCCTCAATGTCGTCCTTGGTGATCTGGTCGGCATCAAGGGTGTCAGGGCCTCGCCTCGTGAGGAGTGCCCAGGTAAACTGGTCGTACCTTGCAATGGTAGGGAAATGTGCGGGACTGGGACCTGCAGACACAGAGCGCCGACAGAGCTCCCAACCTACCTCGCTCGTAAGAAGAAGAAGCCCACCGGACGTACGGGCTCTCCGGGCGCCGCAACCGTGCCTCCACAACCCAGAAGCCTACCGCGAGCGTACCAAGCTAAGTATCCTAACCATGACCGGAAGGCAATTTCAAACAACAAAATACAAAGGCCAGGGCACATGACAAGGTGTTGATAAAGAGGGGCAACCGCCCAAGTCCATTACACTCCCGCAAGGCCTTCCTTGTTTCTTTGACCGCAGGGACAAGAGAAGAGGAGGAGAAAGAAACTGAAAAAGCCCCACGGGGGCTGCCGCCTCGGGAGCCCAGATGACGGCGCACCTGCGCTCAGCCGGTGTCCTCCTCTTCCTTCACGGCCCCATGGAGACGCGCCGGCACGGACGCCCCTGGAGCGGAGGAACGGCGCCGCGCTGGTTGGCTACCCCCTGAGGTCCGAACGCGCCGGCGTGGCGGCGCGTCCTAGCTGCTGTCGCTCGGACTCCCTTCGGAGGGGGAGTCGCTGCTGCTAGAGGTGCGGCGCCCGTCGTGAAAGGCAAGCTCATCTCCAAGATCGCCACGGCCGAAATCCTCCGGACAACACCCTAGACGCTCGCCCGCTCCCCCGAAGATCTTGACGAAGAGCGTCGCCTCCCCGTCATACTTGAAGTGAAGGGTGCGTCTCCCCTTCAGGCCGTGAGCGCGGGCGAACGCTTGCCACCCGCGATTCAGATACACGTAGCCTCCGGGGGTGACCTCGACCTCCACCCATGACGCCGCGCTGCAGCAGCCGTCGGCCTGCAGCCATAGGCCGGCAGGCCCTCCGGCCGGCAGTGCTTCCGTGAAGAAGTTTGGGAGTTGGAACCAAGCGGCCTCCGGCCTCTCCGCCCACGTCGTGAACTCCTGGGCCGTGTCGGCTGAATGAAGCCGCGGGCGCGGCGGCCGGGCGGCCACCGCCGACCTCCCACCTCGGGCGCCGACGCCCCGGCCACTACGGCCGCCCGCGCTGGATGACGCCCCACCGCGGCCGCCGATGGTGACCCCGGGGCACGCAGAAGCACGGCCGCGCTCGCCGGAAACCACTGTCGGCGTCGCGGCGTACTTCCGACGACGACCGCGGCCCCTCCTGGGCGGCGGAACGGCAGGACCCTCCCCGGAGGCCTTTCCCTTCTCAGCAGCAGAGAACTTCCTCACCGACGCCATGACTGGGAGAGCAACGGATTGGAGATGGGGAGGTAAATAAGACGAAGGTGAGTGAGGGCTTTCTCGCCCTCGCCAGCTTATATACAGCCAAGGACCGCCTGGCACCCCCACGAGTTCCCGGGGGCGTGCGGCCTCTGAAGGGTCACGTCCGCGTGGCACGAAGCGGCGGCAGCATTCAAGGGAGGGCAATGATGGCCGGCGCCACGCGCGGACGTCGCGTTAATCTAACTTGGAACCATTTTTGACTCCCTCGGGGAGCGGGGGCGTCGCCGCCCAGGCATTCGATGCGTGTAAAGCCTGGCACGCAGGCATTTGGGGCCCGCGGCGCTACGGGCCGCCCTCGAGGCTTCACCCGGAAGCCGGCTCGAGCGCGCCTCAGGCCCGGGGGCTACTGTCGGTGTTCTGGGAACGGGGGTACCCAGACCTGCATGCCTGCGGCCTAGGGCATGGCCCACTTCATCAGCCAAGCGCGGCCCCACTCAAGACAAGGCCCTCGCGGGGGCCCTAGCCTCGCGAGGAGGAGCGGCGTCAAGACCGGCAAGGGATGGGCCTCCCCAGGCCCCCTCCCGAGGCAGCTGAGATCTCTATGCAAGGCCCAGCCTCAGGGGTCAAAGGTGATGCACAGAAGGACAGGCGGGCGCCAGCGCGCCAGGCGGCGCAGTTTGCCCTTTAGTGCAAAGGGAGCAAGGACGTGCGCGGGCTCCCAAACCATCCCCCAAAGGTTTCTACTTCGGTGCAACAAGACAAACACCACCAGCCCCGCAGGACGGATGTCATCGCCGAGCCCACCTCTGCATCATCGACAGTTACTTTGCAGGCGAAAACCGCCTTTGGGCAGGGAGGACATGTACTCCTGTCCCCCTTCAAAATTGGCTGTTGTGGGATCCCTTCCCGCCATTGCGAAAAGGGAAGAGGACCCGAGCCACCGCTATCTATAGAGGGCAGGCAGCACCGTAGAGGGGGAACGAAAACCCGTCGACTCACTCTCCCATCACAAAGCCAACAGAGGGCCAAGAACACCTCAGGAGTGCCCTCACGAGGCTCCGAAACACTGTACTAGTTCATCCACCCCACCTCCTCGAGAGGCAATCCACCAAAGCAGGAGTAGGGTATTACGCTTCGCAGCGGCCGGAACCTGGGTAAACTACCGTGTTCATCTGGTTCCTCGTCATCATGCGAGTTTATCGTTTCACCCGTCGAGTAGTGACCTAGGTTGGGCGAAGCAGCGGGGGATATTCGCACACGCCCCTGTGTTCGAATCTTAAGGGTTTTGCGGAGCCCGAAATCCGACACAATGTCTCTCATATTTATTATGTGGCATTGGATAATTCCTCTTAGTCCACATATACATTTTGAGAATTTTACAAAATGGTTTGATATTTGTTTCAAACCAGAAAAATTGCAGAAAGTATAAAACAAAAACAAAATAGGAAAAGGCAGAGGCCTCACCTGGCCACTTACCTGGCCCAGGAGAGAGCCGGCCCAGCCAGCCCAATTGCCAGTCGCCCCTGTCCTCCAGCCAGAAGGACAGGGCACGAGCTCGACGCGCGCGGCCACGCGCCCGGCCAGCTCCACCCTGCCTGCCTGTCCTCCCCTCAATGCCCTGGTCTCCAGCACGTCGCCACGCTACCCCCTCGGCCCTCTCCCACTCCTCTCGCTCTCTCCCTCCCCTCTGCTGCTCTCTCCCCTCGCGTAGCCGAGCGCCACCGCGAGCGCCGCTCACCGTAGTTGCAGACACCGGCAACCCCTCACTCTCCCGTGCTATCCAAAAGAACCGCCGAATCGCCCTGCTGCTCCTCGCCGAAGAAATCGATCCCGGGAGCTCCTCATCGCCGTCACCGTCGCATTTTCCCATTCCGGTCGCCGCCGTTCCCCGATGCCGATTCGCCGTCGTCTTCGCTCCCCCGAGCCTGCCGTCCCCACCAGCGCAACCTTGGTGAGCCACCGCCCGTTTCCCTCTCGCTCTCGCATGAACCCGCCCTCCAGCGAAGCTCTCGCTTGCCCGTCCGCCGCCCGATTCGTCGCCGGTGCCGCCGTCCCGAACGCCGCCGCCGTGCTGCATGTCGCCGGCGTTAAGCTGATGTCGTGGCCGTCATTAGCCCGGTTAATTAGCCACTAACCCACACCAGAGCCGCTGACAACGGGCCGAGGAATCAGTCAAAGTCCGGGTCAACGCGGGATTAACTCTGAGCAAATGACATGCGGGTCCCGCAGGTTGGGTTTGACCCGGCCCTGGCGCGTTTGACTGCTGACGCAATGATGACGCAATGATGATGCAGTAATTGATTTCTAAATTTATTTAACTCCAGAAAATGCTTAAAACTTCTAAAAATCATAGAAAATAATCTATAAATCAGATGAAAATAATTTATATATGAAAAATAATCATAAAAATCCAATGAATCTGTTTATGCAATTCTCATGCATGTTTGAATAAGTTAACATCACCAACTAGGACATTTTATGATTAGGGCAATGTATGAAATATCATTTGGAGTTGGAATTCAAACTTGTTTGAGTTCCACTTCAATTAACTTGGTTAATTATACCTCTAGGTCAATTCAGAACCATAATTTGCCATGTCATACATCATGTCTGCTGCATTGCAATGAATGTGTTCATTTCCTTGTTGCCGGTATTGTTCCCTCTCGGTAGACGTTAATCCGACGTTGAGATCGATGCCACCAATGAAGACTCGCCGTTATCTTCTGAAAGTGTCAAGCAAGCAACCCCCTTTGGGCATTTCGATACAATCCCACTCTCTCGTTCTTGCTCTCATTTCAATGCATTCGGACAATGCGATTCAACTGGTACTTGTGTTTCGGTAGATGAACCCATTCCTCTGCATGACCTGTCATTGTCACAGTAAATAGCTAAACCAAGCAACCTAGCATACCTGGTAGATGCTTGAGCCATGTTGTGACATAACCCTGTTATGCTTGCTATGCTTAGAGTTGTGTCAGGTCTGATTCATCTGGGTGATGAACCGGAGTGATAAGGATGTGTTCTAATGATGAGAGCTATGTGTTGAACCTGTTTTGGTAAAGGTAGCGATGAGAGGCCATGTAGGAGTACATGGTGGGTTGTCTCATTGAAACCGCTCAAAGGAACTGATTTCCGTGTTTGTGTTCCAAGACTAGCTACTACCGCACATTGGGCTCTAGTAACTCGAGCTCTCTCGGCCTATTAACCTACCCTGTTCTCAGTCCGGGAGTCATAGTAGTTCGAAACATTGACAGGTGTGGCACGGCCTGCGAAGTGGATGAATGGCCCAGTCGGGACCGGCTTGGGGCCCTGCTCACAACGTTTGAGGCCATGTTGGAAACCTCGGCCGGACTTCCATTATGGGTTCCAACTCAGATAGGCGACTGCCTTGTACGTGAGTCATTGTAAGTTAACGTCCGTGGCCGACACCCTCGCCTGGCTTCCGCTTGAAGGTTGTCGAGCTGCCTTTTTACGTGCACATGGCGATAAATGGCAGGAGCATGTGTGACGAAGTACACCCCTGTAGGGTAAACTATATATTCGAATAGCCGAGTCCGCAGATATGGACTACTTAGAGACTTGCATTGTTCATAGAAAACTTTAAATGGATACTAAAATGCTCCAGCTAAGTGTGAGTGCTATGGACAGCTTCTCGTAGGAAGACGAGAGAGGATCCATAGTGGTGTATTTATGTGGTGAATATGTGGACTCGTGTATGATACGCCACCTCAAAGAAAGTACTCGTAGCCGTAGTACAGGTTAGCCAATAATCAAAGCTGGCTTGCTGCAATAAACTCCACAACCCCCTTTGTTGACAATGATGCATATGTAGATAGTTCTGATGTGAGTCTTGCTGAGTACCTTTGTACTCATGTTTGCTTATTTATGTTTTTGCAGATGAGACTTTAGTCTCATTAGTGATTCTTATGACGTGAAGTTCGATGTTGACCGGATTAGCTTGGGAATCCCAGACGGAGGTCTGGCTCCTTTGGGAGGGTCGTTGTAGGTTTTCAGACTCCTCCAACCACTTTTAGTAGATGTCTGTACCCAGACATGTTTTGCTTCTGCTTGTTGTTTGTATGCTCTGAATGATGGGTCATGTGACCCCCTGCTTGTAACATTATGCTATGTTGGCTCTTCGGAGCCTTCTAAATAAATATTATGTTGTACGGTTTTGTTGTGATGCCATGTTGTATCTACGCATATCGTGCATAATGCGTGTATGGTTGAAATGCTTTGGTATGTGTGGGATTCGACACCTAGTTGTATGCCTTTAGTAGCCTTCTTTACGGGGAAATGCCTCTTTGTGCTTCCACTGAGCCTTGGTAGCTTGCTACTGCTTCGGACACATTGATTGACCGGCATGTATCCTTTGCTGCTGTGTCTGTCCCTACGGGGAAATGTCACACGGTGTAATGGAGTCCTTGTAGCTTTCTACGACTCGTCTACACTCGCTGATGACCGACACCTACATTGTTGGGTTACATATGCCTATCCCTGTACGATTGTGCCACTTGGGTCTATAACTAGTCATGTCGACCCGGGTTCTCTGACATATGATTGCTAGCGACATATTCATATACGTGATCCAAAAGGCGCAACCAGTCCCGGCCAAGGTAAGGTGGCAGCCATGGGGATTACCGTGCGTGAGGCCGCAATGTGATATGATGTGTTACATGCTAGAATCGTATGGCTTAGGATCGGGGTCCCGACACATAGCATCTAGGTTAGCTTGAATTTATTCATGGTAAGCTCCTGAAATGAGAATAATAAATATGTTAAACGACCAGCTTGCTCCACTGGCGGCTTAATTTAATGAAGTGGCTCCTTGAAAATCCGGGTTTCTTCTTCATATTAACCAGTCGTCTTCACAATCATCTTGCAGGTACGTGTCCTTTGCAATAAAATATTGGGCATAAAACACCCATATGCCATTGAGTCGACGTCCAATGCTTTGGCTTGTTGAAAATTTTGGGAATAAGAAATCCACATTATGTTGAGCGGGCTTTCCATTGCTTCAGTTTTGATGAAAATGTTGGGAACGGAAATTCCTCCATTTTTTAAACCACTTTCAACTTGTGAAGTCGGGTTGCTTATATAGATTCTACCGGGTTATGATCTTTGATAATGTCGAGTCATGATTGTTGGTGACGCCAGGTCGAACAACTAGACTCCAATTGACTTGATAAAATTATTGGGAATAAAGAATTCCGTTGTGATGTTGAGCCGATCCTCTTGGCGCCTTTCTATGAATAACTTGAAGAAAATGGTCTTTGCAAACCTCCATCAAAAAATGAGACCAATCTCGGTCCCAATTGACAGCTTGAAAGTGTTCTTCAATTTTTTGATATATCCATATTACTTGTAGCCCCCAAGCTCCGAGTTCATGAGTTCATGATGACTTGGTGCTTTGCAATAATATATTTGACTGTGTAGCCCCCAAGTGTCGGGTTGTCTTGCCTGCAGCAGCCTGGAACTTGTAATTGTCTTATACTTTATAAAGATTCAGCTACTGAAGCACTCAAGGGCCGGCTCATCAGTATGTGATGGGCCGGGTCTTCAATTTGGACCTTATAATTTGTTTAAACAGCTGAGTACTGTAGCCCCCAAGTGCCGGGTCGCATGCCTGCAACATCATGGGACTTTAGAAAATTTGATCTGAGTAGTGTAGCCCCCAAGTTCCGGGCCGTTTGCCTGCAGCGACTCGGGACTAATATGCACTTCTCCTTTGAAAAGAAAAACATCATATGATGTAGACCCAAGTGTCGGGTCGTTTGCTTGCAGCGACTTGGGACTGTGTGAAAATAATATAACCCATCATAATGCACTTCAGAAGTTCTTTTGAACTAATATTGATCTGATTTGAATGAATCCTTGACCGTGGTTATAATGTAACCCGGTACGAATATCCTGGAATAATGCCTTTGTCCTTGAAATGAAATCCCTGCTCGTGGTTGCGGTGCAACCCGGCAAATATATGTTTGAGAAATCCATAAGTGTTGTAGTTTACTACAGAGCACAAGGTGAAAAAATTCCAAGAGCCGGTCAATTAGATGAGACGACATTATAAGTGATAGGGCGGCTCTTTGAGAATAGTCATTTCTTCCGAGATGGCTTTGAAAAACCCCAATCATTTAATACTGGTTATGATAAACCATGATGAAGATCCAGCCATTTTGGCTATCAAAGATTTATTTGTTCCTGCAAAGGTTATGATGTAACCCGGTTTGATGACCGGCTTGATATATATGTATGATGCATGATGCAATGAATGATGATGTATGTATATGATAATAGAATATAAAGTGCCAGTTTTCAAGGCATGACATAAAGACCAGCTTTCGAGGCTCGACTCTTGCTTCAATGAAGCACGTGTGATAACCCGTGGTTTATCCAAGCTCTCTCTAAGCCAGCTCTCACGTGACTCAAGCCACTATTTAAACCTTGATAAGTTCAGGGTCTAGATGGATTGACTTGTCAGGAGTAGATGGGGTCACCTGATCGGAGTCGCATCAAGCATACGTGTAGGTTTAACCATTTTGTGGCGTATTGCCGGGTCAAGAGGGTGAGAAAGCTAAACTCGATGAGTTGGAAGCCCCCAGGTGACCTATGATCATGGAAAATCTCATCATAGGATATACAAGAGACAATGCTACTACTGCAAAACATCTGGGGTCCAGATAAGCCGTGTTTATTCCATTGATCATAATGTGCTAATATGATGATCCAATAAAGCAGGATACCTATGTTTGAACAGCGCATCATGGCAGCTGGTCCTCTTTGGAAACCTTTAATTTTTTGCCCATAAGGCAGGGCACCCATGTTTGAATAGCGCATCGTGGCAGCTAGTCCTCTTAGGCGACTTTTAATTTTTCGTTAATAAGGCAGGGCTGCAGCCCCCGGGACCAGGTTATCTTCCCTGCAATCACCCGGGGTTCTTGTTGAAACGACCAAATCTGTCGAGCCATGTCTGTGTAGCCCCCGAGTCTTAAGTCGACTCGAGGAGGCGGCTTAAGAGTCTTCATACTTGGCTTGTGGCATAAACCGGCATAAGGTTGACGACTGAACGATGGAATTTGATGTAGTGAGCTGATGATCTTCGTGATGCTCATCATATGTCTTTTGGCAAAAATTGTGGCCAAATTGAGAGCATATGCCTCCTGACCCATGCTTTGTTATTCTCATGTTGTCCGGCTCTCCTGGCTCCTCTAGGGCCATTTTCTTTTTCTTTGCCGCTGACTTTTGAATTACCAGCTCAATGGTGGCCGGTTCAAATTGTAGCTTCTCCAGGGATATATCCTTTATGGCAAGCTCTCATGTTTCTTTGGATACGTTGAAGTAGATCATATCGCTGGGATAACAGGTCAATGCGTCTATCCATTGATCAACCCGGCGCAGGTAAAGGTTGATAACAAATATATATTTCTTTCTTGCTCCAATGTTTTGGTGGAGTAAATCGGATCGTGGGGGCGGCCGTTTTTGCGCGTGTCCGACGGGCGAATCATATAGGTGCGCGTAGCCCCGACGTGTGACGTGGCTTGAGACCGCGTCGGAATTTTCCCAAAGAGGAAGGGATGATGCAGCACAGCGACGGTAAATATTTCCCTCAGTTATGAAACCAAGGTTATTGAACCAGTAGGAGGATCACCACCACCCAATAAGAAGCACGTGCACGCAAACAACAAATACTTGCAACCCGACGTGAAAGAGAGGTTGTCAATCTCTCGACGGTAATAACATAGATTAGGTAGTGATAGATAGGAGAGATAGATCTCTCAAGAACACAAATAAAAAGAGTAAATATGCAGCAATTTGTTTTTGGGTTTTTGGTTTTGTAGATCTGAAAATAAAGATTGCAAAAAGATAGATCGGAAAGCAATATGTTTTTAAAGTAGACCCGGGGGCCGTAGGGTTCACTAGTGGCTTCTCTCATGAGTATAGCGCACTGTGAGTGAACAAATTACTGTTGGGCAATTGATAGAAAATCGAATAGTCATGACGATATCCAAGGCGATGATCATTATATAGGCATCACGTCCAAGATAGATAGACCAACTCCTGCCTGCATCTACCTCTATTACTAAACACATAGACCGCTATCCAGCATGCATCTAGTGTATTAAGTTCATGGAAAAACGGAGTAATGCAATAAGAATGGTGACATGATGTAGAAAAGATCTATTCATGTAGGAATAGACCCCATCTTGTTATCCTTAATAGCAACGATACATGCGTGTCTTGCTGCCCCTTCTGTCACTGGGAAAGAATACCGCAAGATCGAACCCATCACAAAGCACCTCTTCCTATGGCAAGAAAAATCGATCTAGTCGGCCTAACTAAACCAAAGATTCGAAGAAGAAATACGATGCTATAAGCAATCATGCATATAAGAGATCAAAGAAGACTCAAATAATATTCATGGATAGAAACTGATTATGAACTCAAAATTCATCGGATCCCAACAAACACACCGCAAAAGTTTACATCAAATAAATCTCCAAGAGACCATTGTAGTGAGAATCATAAGAGAGAGAGAAGAAGCCATCTAGCTACTGCCTACGGACCCGTAGGTCTATGGTGGACTACTCACGCATCATCAGAGAGGCACCTATGAGGAAGATGAACCCCTCCGTGATGGTGTTTAGATTGGATCTCGCGGTTTTGGAACTTGCGACGGCTGGAATTGTGTTTCGTCGACTCCTCTAGGGTTTCCGGATATTTGAGAATATATAGGCATCAGAGGCGGTGCGGAAGGGGGCCGAGGAGGGCACAACCCATCAGGGCGCGCCGGGGCCCCCCTGGCGCGCCCTGGTGGGTTGTGCTCTACACAGCCTACCTTTCCGGCAGTTGTTTGGCCCACTGGGTGTCTTCTGGTCCAGAAAAATTCTCCAAAAAGTTTCGTCACGATTGTACTCCGTTTGGTATTGATTTTCTGCGAAGTAAAAAAAAAGCAAAAACAATAACTGGCACTTTGGCACTATGTCAATAGGTTAATCCCAAAAAATGATATAAAGTTTTTATAAAATGATTGTAAAACATCCAAGAATGATAATATAACATCATGGAACAAGCAAAAATTATAGATACGTTGGAGACGTATCAGCACGGGCGGTGGTCTGCACGCGTGTCCGTTGGACAATGTGGTTTTGGACGGACACTCGCGCATGATGATATTGATACGAGCTCCGTATTTGTGGTCTAACGCCACACCACTTTTCTATTAAACAATTATCCTGCGTAAAAATATCACAGGCCAAAGTAATTGTTCTCGAAGAAATCTAATGTGTACTGATAAAATAAGGCGGATAGCACCTGGTATTTTTGCGGATGAACGTCGATATTTTGCCAGATGAATGTGGACGTTGTCTCATATGAACGCGAACGTAGAGACGATAAACGCAGACGTAGAGCCGGAGTAGTAGACGCAGTTGTTTCTCTGTTGATTTCAATTTAGAGAAAGAAGTAATAACAGAGTACGTATTGGTACAGCCATAAAGTAGTAGTTGAATCCTTCATCACGTGATCTCTCTCTTCCTTTGTCTTCTCTTGTTTTTTTTCTTGATTCTCACATGAGACAAACCTTTACGTGGAGTGCCCATGTTGCTTGATTTAAAGTGTTAGCAAGGATGTGTGTGTATGCACAATTCCCTGGCAACATGCAAACGCCGGTCTTGGGACCTCTGGTGTCCAGGCGTTTCCTCCTTCGATCTTGCCGCTGCCGTGGGCTGGTATTTATTTCAACTTTATTCCTCAAGTAGTTGTGCTCACCAAAACCGAGGCCAACTCTGCGATCATCCGCTCTTCATTATTTTAATGTTGCATGTCTCTCCTTTGTTTGCTCGCATCAGGTCATTGTACGAGGAATCCAAATACTTTTCTCTAATCTCCTGCAATGTTGCGAATCATAGATAAGGTCGGACTCCTCATCCATGATGGTGCTTTTTTTTGCATGTCAGAAACGCCATGATGTCCCAGCGATTTTAGGAATTGTTTTGACTTTAGTCACGCTGGCTCTTCTATGCTCTGGTCGATTCCATGATTTGATGGGCGCCACCAATTTTGCATCCACTCCTCTTTTCTGCTTGTAGGTTCGATCATGTCAAGGAACTTGAGGACTGCTCGGGACCCGGAGGACTTTCGGTTGGATTGCCTAGACCGCGACTGATCTGAGGGCGCGTGGCCGCAATTTGCGTGACTCATGGGAACTTTATTGTTTTGCCTGGACGCCGATGCTGCCGCCCGTCTCCTCGATCTGATAAATTGAAAAAATCGCATAGCCACCACCAGTTTTACGTTTTGACTCCGATCTGATTTATGCTCTTGTTGAAACCTTTTCAATCTTGACTGGAGAACTCAGAGTCGATGTAGATTCTTCCACGCTATCTCTTTTTTATCAAGTCGATCGCAATCTTCTCGATCCCTGTAAGAGCTGCCTCCAAGAACACAATATCACCGTGCGCAGGCCCCACGGTGGGCGCCAACTGTCGTTTTTTTGTCACGACATGATGGAACTTAGGTGTGAGGCCAGCACATCAGGTGGCGTCTTGAGAGGGGTTGGTCGGAATCGAGAGACGCGAGTTTACCCAGGTTTGGCCCCTCCGATGGAGGTAAAAGCCTATGTCCTGCTTTGTGTGTATTGATGATGATGATGATATCGATTACAAGGGTGCGGAATCGCTACCTCTAGTCTCGAGGGTTTCTAGTCTGTCTATCTCTAGTGACTTGAACTTGTCCCTCGTGGGGTGCCTTACCCCTCCTTATATAGGTTGAAGGGGTAGGTTTACATGTAGAGTCCTACTAAGAGTAGAACTAAGACTAGTCTCTCTTGAATCCTAATCCTGGTCTTGTTTCCTTTGTAAGGGAATCTTTACTTCTCTTCTTGGGCCTTCTCTACGAGCCGGCCCTCTAGGCCTCTTCATGAGCCGCCTTCCGCCGGGGTGCACGCCGGGACTTGGGCCTTGCCATCCAGGTTGAGCCGATAAAACACGGCGCCCGTATGAGCCGCCAAATGATGGGCCGGGTCATTCTCCTGGCTAGGTCAAACCGTGGGTAATATCCCCGACAAGAGGCGAGCGTCATTAGCGCACAGGTCATCGTTCCCTGTAATGGGAAGGGCGAACTCATGTCACGGCTGTCCCGTTGGCAACCACAGCTCGCAACGACTACTTGGCGGCGGCAGCATTGGCGGTGGCACGCAAACTCCAGCGGTACCCACCATCGGAGGCCGAACGTGGCCCTTGGCTTGCTCGAATCACACATTTGTTCGACATTGCGGGCCAGTCATAGCCGCGTTCATGGAAACCTTCACGGCATCTCCTTGAGCGATCGCATGTCCCAGAGCATACACCACCCCCTCAGCACCTTCGGGGTCGCAAACCATGCCAGGCTCGCGAACACCCGGGAGAGGAGGTGTGCCAATCGGTGGCATTTTCTCCCGTGAAGGATAAGGATGGATACCTGCCGACGCGGCACCCGGTGGAGGATGCCCGTGTGGCCATAGAGCACCGACGGGAACGGCTGGATTGGTTCGGCCAAGAAATAGCAGAGGCGACACGCCTAGCACAAGGCACCCCAGTTGCTCGGGTTGTGCACATTGGGGCAGGATGCTAGGCGCTCACCCCCGAGCTTCGCACGGTGGCCTGGCCTATATGATTTAAGCCAGATCTATCATCGCGGTATGATGGTTCGAATGATCCCATTGAGTTTCTCCAAATCTACACCACGACAACTCGTGCATCTCACAGCCATGCGGATGCCTTGGTCAACTGGTTCCCCATAGCCTCAAAGACTTGGCACGCTCATGGCTCATGAACCTTCCACCAAATTCCATCAGAACTTGGGATGTGCTTTGTGAGCACCTCATCGCCAACTTCAAGGGGACCTGCGATTGGCCCTCGATGATTGCCCATTTGAACACCATCTAGTAGAAGGAGAGAGAGACGCTATGTGTCTTCATCCAGCCCTTCAACCAGGTCCGCAACAAGATTCCTTGCATCGACGACATAGAGGTTGTTGTGGCCTTCCGCAATGGGGTCTCGGACCACAAAATGTGTGAAAAATGGCGGTCCACGATGTTCGAACGGCCGTGCAGCTCTATGAGCTGGCGGACAAGTGCGCTAGGCCAGCCTAGGCCTGAAACCGATCGACTTTGACTATTGACCGGGAGGTAGGATCCTCCCGAGACAAGAAGGCCCAAACACGCAAATCGCCTGGGGTCTTCGAGGCAGAGCCCGAACGGAAGCCACAAAAGACGGAGCAATTGACTTATCATGATTCGGGCGACGACCAGTTCTTGGTCCTGCATAGCTCAATAATGCACGACACGGCCGAGTGCCGTGAAATCAAGAAGATGGTGGAGGACCGACAAAAGGAGTGGCGCAAAGAGAGGCGCGGCAATGAGAGAAAAGAAGGTGGCCGAGGGAGAGGGCGCGGCGGTCAATGTAGAGGATGGCATGAACGCTTTCCCAGGGGACACGAGAAGTCAGGGGACGGCAAGACCGCAGATGGCCCGGAATCCAAAAAGGATAGCAGCAAAGGCTTTGAGGATCACAAGGTGCTCGCATGGATTCACGGCAGGGCGCAGACCCCTTACTCCAACCGGTGCTTCAAGCACCTCGCTCGGGAAGTGTGCGCCTCCCTTCCCAGGGGAAATGCCTCCAAGCCTTTAAAATGGTCTGGGGTCTCAGTGACGCTAGACCACGCGGATCACCCCTTGAATGCGAAGGCCGTGGGTATTGTACCGATTATGGTATCCCCCACTATCCATAACATCAAGGTCACCAAAACCATCATCGACAGAGGAGCAGGGCTAAATGTCATATCCCCGAAGATCTTGGATCTGATGCTCATCCCATACGATTGCTTGATGCCCACCAGGCCCTTCTTGAGCGTAACCTCTGGAAGCAAAACTCCTCTCGGGCATGTGGCTCTTCCCGTCACATTCGGGACCAGTAAGAACTACCGACGGAAAGAATTGTCTTTGATGTGGCCCACATTGGCCTGTAATACAACATCATCCTGGGTTACCCCACGCTAGCCCAATTTATGGCCGTGATCCATCACACCTACAATGTCTTCAAAATGCCAAGACTTGGGGGAGTGAGCACCATCCAGGCGGACCAGGAGGATGTCTTTCGATGTGTCAAACACTTCTACAAAGTGGTTGCTTCTGTCGCCCCAAATGACATAGACTTGCCCGACATCTCTGAGGCCTCGGCTCCCCGACAGTAGATGCTCTTGAAAGAAGAAAAGGCCTCAACCAAGAAGGTGTTACTCGACGAAGGGAAGGGTACCAACGTTCATATTGGCGGAAGTCTCACCGACAAATAAGAAAGTGCCCTCATCGCCTTTATGCGGGCAAACTATGACATGTTTGCTTGGACAACATTGGATATACCCAGAGTCCCTAGGGAGGTGACCGAGAACCACTTGGCGGTGTGCCCCGGCTGCCACCCCATCAACAAAAGATCCGGCGACAATCGCTGGAGTAGCAGGAATTTATCACCCAGTAGATAGAAAAACTGAAGAAGGCCAGATTCATCCGTGAGGTGTCCCACCCGAAGTGGGTCACTAAGCCTGTGGTTGTACCCAAGGCCAATGGAGAATTAGGCGTATGCATTAACTTCAAGGACATCAACAAATCTTTTCCGAAGGATCCATACCCCTTCCCAAGGATCGACGAAATCATCGATAAAACGGCGGGATGTGACCTCCTCTGCTTCCTCGATGCCTTCTCAGGCTACCACTAGATCAAGATGGCAAAGGAAGATGAAGAGAACACGACTTTCATCACCCCTTGGGTGGTGTATTGTTTCATGTGTATGCCCTTCGGGCTAAAAAACACCGACGCAACCTTCCAGAGGCTCCCGCATATGGCCCTCGTTACTCAGATGGGCAGGAACGTAGAGGCCTACGTGGACGACATCTTTGTCAACACCCGCGAGCGGGGCATTCTGATCCCGGACGTTGAGGAGACCTTCACCAACCTTCGGAAGGCCAACATTAAGATCAACCCCGACAAGTGCGTGTTCGGTGTGCCTTCTGGGAAGCTCCTTGGGTTTTTGGTGTCCCACAGGGGCATTGAGGCCAACCCCGAGAAGATTAGGGCCCTTGAGGAAATGCTGCTTTCGAAACGTCTCAAGGACATGCAGCTCCTGGCTAGGTGCGTCGTCGTGCTCGGGCGATTCATCTCCAAGATGGGAGAATGCACCCTGCTTTTCTTGAAGATCATGAAGAGAACATGATCTTTCAAATGGACACCGGAGGCCGATCAAGCCTTATGAGATATGAAAAGATACCTGGATACACCCCCAATAATGGTGGCTTCTCACCCGAACGAGCCACTCTTGCTCTACATCACGACCACCCCGCAAATGACAAGGGCGGTCCTCGTAGCAAAGCGGGAGCTACTGGGGGTGTTGCCTGGGCAGAATTCGGGACCGACAAAGAGCCCTCTGGTGCAGTGCCTGGTGTACTTCGTATGCACAGCGCTGCACGAGGCGCGGGAGCGGTATCCTATGCCGCAGAAACTTTTGTATGGCCTCCTCAACGCTTCACGGAAGCTGCAACACTACTTCCAGGGCCACCTAGTCAAGGTTGTCACCGAATTTCCCATGGAAGGGGTTTAGACAGCCCCAATGCAACTAGACGGGTGTTGAGTGGGGAATCGAGCTTCAGGTTTCGCCCTAGAATTCTTGGCGACCAAGATTACCAAAAGCCGAGCCCTAGCGGAGTTCTTGGCAGAATGGGCACCCTCCACTCCAGGAAGTCCCTGGGAACTGTCCACCTCTCTCGAGCGGAAGACCCTGGACCATTGGCAATGAACTTCGACGGTGCCTTCTCGCTACCAGGTGCAGGGCTAGAGTCGTCTTTACATCTCCTAAGGGGGATCAGATCTCCTACTCCGTGTAGCTGGACATCAAGCGCGGCAAGGTCTCCAACAACATCGCAATATACGAGGGATTGACGGAAGGGCTCAGGGCCTCCATCACCCTCGGCATAAAGCAGTTAGTCATAAATGGAGACTACCAGTTGGTCATCAACCAATCCAACAAAGACTACAAGGCAAGAGACCCTCGAATGGCCGCATACTTGGCGACTGTCTAGAGGACGCAAAAGCAGTTCCTTGGTATGATCTTCAGGGACATCCCATGCCTAGACAATCATGACGTTGATGACATCGCCAAAATATCCGCTAGATGGGAGCCCCTACCGCCTGGTGTATTCAAGGAGAGGCTCACTGGGCCATCTGTCATGATCGAGGAGCTGGAGGAGGAAGTGCATACAAACAAAGGTAACAATACGGGAGGGAAGGATCATGCCACAATCCCCCAGAGCCGCGTCACGTCCTAGGGCGCCCATGCTCTTCTCGCCATTACCCACCCCGAAACAGATTGGATGGAGGAGATACGGAACTTCTTAACTCGGAAGATCCTTCCGGAGGAAGAGACTGACGCAGAAGGAGTCGTGCGTCAGTCCAAACTATACACCATGAAGGATGGAGATCTTTATTGGGTCCACCCCACTGGAGTCTCCCTTAAATGCATCCCACGCGAGGACGGCAGCGAGCTCCTGAAAGCACAATGTGCTCCCATGGTGGTTTTGCTAATTCATGACAACATACATTGTCTCTTAGACTAATACTTTCACCTAGTGTATTTCAGATAAAGTCAACAGAGAGGGTTGGCAAAAGGATTGTGGAGACACCCCAAGATGCAAGGAAATGGATTGGCAAAGCTTCAAGCAAGAGGACTCTACATTTTACTTTGTGAGAAATCACTTTGAGTCCATAGGAAAGCCAATACTATTAAAAGGGGGTAAGGTAATGTTGGTGAACAAGATGCTCCACTTGCACAATAGATAGTCACCAAAAACACCCACAAGCTCTTCCACAAAAGTCTGTCCAAAGCCAAATATCCAAAATCAGTGCAACCAACAATACCCACTTGGTCCCACCGATTCCCAAACTCAGACAAACCCATGCCAAACCCTAGCCAGTCGGTGCAACCGATTCTGCATCGGTGCCACCGAGTTTAGTTGCCAACTTTCTATTTAGCCATTTTCATTCTTCGGTACCACCGAGTTTTGCCAGTCGGTCTCACCGAGTTTTTGGACCAACTCTCTGGATAGCCATACACAAGAATCGGTACCACCGAGAATTGTGAATCGGCGCCACCGAGTTTCTGGACCAACTCTTTGGTAAGCCATGGTCAAGAATTGGTACCACCGAGATGTGAGAATCGGCGTCACCGAGTTGTGCAATCTGACCGTTGGTCACCTGATCGGTACCACCAAGATTTATATATCGGTCTCACCGAGATTCAAAAGTTGTCACCTTTTGGTCACTTCGGTACCACCGAGATTCGCACATCGGTGTCACCAAGTTGGTCACTTTAGGTGTAACGGTTGGATTTTTGGGGATGCCTATATATATACCCCTTCACCACCACCCACTCGAAAGAGAAGCACTCAGAACTATTCCATACTTGCCCCATCATATTTTCTGAAAGAGAGCCACCTACTCATGTGTTGAGATCAAGCCATTCCACTCCATCCATATGAATCTTGATCTCTAGCCTCCCCAAGTTGCTTTCCACCAAATCAATCTCTTCCACCAAAGCCAAATCTGTGAGAGAGTGATTGTGTGTTGAGGAGTCTATCATCTTGAAGCACAAGAGCAAGGAGTTCATCGATATTGTCGAGCCTATTACCTTTTGGAGGGTGGTGCCTCCTAGATTGGTTAGGTGTCGCTTGGGAGCCTCCTACTTCGTGTTGTGGAGTTGAACCAAGAAGTTTGTACGGGCAAGGAGATTGCCTACTTCATGAAGATCTACAAATAGTGAGGCTAGTCCTTCGTGGACGGAAGGCGTTATGGAATAGTCAAGGTTGCTACTTCGTGGACCCTTATGGGTGGAGCCCTCCGTAGACTCTCGCGACCGTTACCCTCCGTGGGTTGAAGACTCCATAAACGTGGACGTACGATTGCACCACCTATCAGAACCACGGGAAAAATCTTCGTGTCCCTCATGCGTTTGATCTCCCTATCTCAACTCTTTACGTCCATGTGCAATGTCTTTACTTTCCGCTGCCATACTTGTTGACTTGCATGTGTAGGGTGTGTTAGACTTGCTATAATTGTTAAAATCTGCCAACCAATTAACTTGGGAAAAGGTTAGGTTTTAAATTCCTGCTAGTAGTCTATTCACCCCCCCCCCCTCTAGACACTCTTCTAGTGATCCCTCAATTGGTATCAGAGCATTGGTCTCCATTGCTTCGGTTTAATCACCGAGGAGGAAGATGGATGTGTCTAGTATAGGGAGTTTGAGTTGTAGAGTGCCTATTCTTGATGGGGAGTACTATAGTCATTGGAAACATATGATGCTTGAGCTATTTAATGAATTTCAATTGAGCAAGTATGTTAAGAACCCCTATGTACCTCCCATTGATCCTTTACATCCCACACACGAAGAGGAAATTGATATGCTATGCAATCTTAGAACTGTTAAGCTTATCGTTAGAGGATTTCCTAGAATTGTGCTTAATCAAATGAAGAATTTTGAATGTGCTTATACTTTGTGGAACGACTTGGAGAAACGATATCCAAGTTATTAATTGAGTAATATTGATGAAATTCTTCATAAAACTATTGCCTTTCACAAAATGACGCCTAGTGATCCCAAGTTTGATGACTATCTATTTGAGCTTAGAGACCTCATGCGTGTTAAAGGAGATGTCATAACTATCAGGAACATCATTGTAGAAGCCATTCGAATTCATAAACTTGAACATTGTCATGATCACAACACTAACGAATCTCTTGTTCCTTGTGACGAGGATTTCCCACTTGATGATGACAATGAGGAACATGGCTACTATGATGAATATGAGTTGTTCGACATCGAGCACGAGAAGATCATGAAGAATCTAAGTCTCATGGCAAACTTCAAAGATTACTTGTCCGAAGGTAAAGAGTGGATTCTCGATAGTGGATGCACGGATCACATGACCGGAGATAGAGAAATGTTTGAAGAGATCACACCAAACCATGGACAGCGAAGGTATGTAACTTTTGGAGACAACTCCAAGGATAAGGTACTTGGTCTTGGTAAGGTGGCCATATCCCATGATAGCTCTATTCAAAACGTCATGCTTGTTGAATCCCTTGGCTACAATCTTCTTTCCGTATCTAGACTTGCCGACTTTGGTTTTAATGTGCTATTCACGAAAGTAGATTGCCAAGTGTTTCGACAAGATAATCATAACATGGTCTTTACCGATTTCCATAGAGGTGATCTATATATTGTCGATTTCACTAAGAGATCCAAACCTCGTACTTGTCTTATTGCAAAATCTTCCAAAGGTTGGCTTTGGCATAGAAGACTAGGACATGTTGGCATGCGTAATCTAGACAAACTTATCAAAGGTGATCATATATTTGGTGTTAAAGATGTTATCTTTGACAAAGATAGACTTTGTAGTGCTTGTCAAGCTGCAAAGCAAGTAGGTGGAAGTCATCCCATAAAGAATATCATGACTACTAGGAGACCACTCGAGTTACTTCACATGGATCTTTTTGGTCCCAATTCTTACAAGAGTCTCGGTGGAAATTCCTATGGTCTAGTTGATGATTTTTCCAGATTTACATGGGTATTCTTTCTTGATGATAAGTTGCAGGTACAAAAGATCTTCAAGAACTTCGTTCGCAAAGTGCAAAATCAGTTTGCAGTGAAGATCAAGAAGGTTCGGAGCGATAATGGATCGGAGTTCAAGAACACCCATGTGGATACCTTTGTTGACGAAGAAGGTGTCTCACATGAGTTCTCGGCTACGTACACGCCTCAACAAAATGGAGTTGTTGAGAGGAAGAACCGAACTCTTGTTCAGATGGCAAGAACGATGCTTGACGAATACAGGACGCCAAGACACTTTTGGGCCGAAGCCGTGGAAATAGCATGTCATGCCGCAAACCAACTCTACTTGCACAAGCTTCTTGGTAAAATGGCATACGAGCTACTCACCGGTAACAAACCCCAAGTTGGATACTTTCGGGTATTCGGCTTAAAGTGCTACATTCTTGATAAGCATCGTCGTACTAAATTTGCTCCTAAATCTCATGAAGGATTCCTACTTGGTTACGGATCGAACTCTCACACTTACCGTGTCTATAACAACTTCACTCGAAAAGTTGAAGAGACGGTAGATGTGAAGTTTGATGAATCTAATGGTTCACAAGTCGAACAATTGCTAAATGATGTAGGTGATAAGGACCCTTCGGAAGCTATCCAAGGCTTGTCCATCGGCAAGATTCATCTCATGGAGGTGAAGGAAAGTACTTCGTCTACTCAAGTGGAAGCCCCTACTTCACGTCAAGGTGAACCTCAACACGACATAGAGGCATCTACAAGTGGTACATGACAAGATGATGAAGAAGAGCAAGTACATCATGAAGATCCACCACAACCTCCTTCACCACCACCTCAATGAAACGACACCTTCAACAACAATGAAGATGAAGATAATGATGATGAAGAAGCTCCACCATCCAACAAGCAAAAGTTACCCCGAGTTCGAGCAAGAGTGACCAAGATCCATCCTCTAAACCAAATCTTTGGTGACATACAAACCGGAAGAATCACTCGCTCTAAAACTCGCTTAGCTAATTTTTGTGAGCATTATTCTTTCATCTCTAGCATTGAACCCTTGAAGGTAGAACAAGCTCTTGAAGACCCGGATTGGGTGAACGCAATGCATGAAGAGCTTCACAACTTCGAGAGGAATGAAGTGTGGACACTCGTGGAGAAGCCCAAGGATGAGCACAACATCATCGGAACCAAATGGGTGTTTCGGAACAAGCAAGACGAAGACGGCCAAGTCGTACGCAACAAGGCACGTCTCGTAGCCCAAGGATATACGCAAGTCGAAGGTATGGACTACGGTGAGACCTATGCCCCCGTCGCTAGACATGAAGCTATTCGCATTCTTCTTGCTTATGCTAATCACCATGATATCATGCTTTATCAAATGGACATTAAAAGTGCATTTTTAAATGGTGAGATTGAAGAAGAAGTCTATGTTAAGCAACCACCTGGTTTTGTGAATCCTAAGAAACCTAATCATGTTTACAAGCTTCGTAAATCTCATTACGGTCTTAAGCAATCCCCACGCGCTTGGTACAAATGCTTAACGAAATTTCTCATCGAAAAGGGTTTTGAAATTGGTGAAATTGACGCAACCTTATTCCCTAAGAGATTTAATGGTGAATTATTTGTGTGCCAAATCTATGTGGATGATATTATCTTTGGATCTACTAACCCACAATTTAGTGAAAGATTTGGAAGGTTGATGTCCGAAAAGTATGAGATGTCCATGATGTGTGAGCTGAAATTCTTTCTTGGTTTGCAAATCAAGCAAACAAGAGAAGGAACTTTCATCTCTCAAACCAAGTATACTAAGGACTTGATCAAGAAGTTCAACATGCAAGAGTGTAAAGGTAAGAAAACTCCTATGCCTACTAGTGGACATGTTGATCTTACCAAGGAGGATGAACCGGTTGCTCAAAAGGTTTATCGATCTATGATTGGTTCATTGCTATATCTATGTGCCTCCCGTCACGATATTATGCTTACTGTTTGCATGTGTGCTAGATATCAAGCTGCACCTAAAGAGTGTCATCTTTTGGCCATGAAACGTATTGTGAGATATTTGATACAAACACCGAACTTTGGCATTTGGTATCCCAAGGGATCTTCTTTTAACCTTGTTGGCTATTCCGATTCGGACTATGCCGGTGACACGGTTGATAGAAAATCCACCTCGGGTACTTGTCAATTTTTGGGTAGATCTCTTGTGTCTTGGTCCTCCAAGAAACAAAACTCGGTATCTCCATCTACTGCCGAAGCTGAGTATATTGCTGCCGGATCATGTTGTGCTCAATTATTATGGATGACACAAACGCTTAAGGATTATGGAATCCATGTGAAAAATGTTCCATTACTTTGTGACAATGAAAGTGCTATTAAAATTGGTCATAATCCGGTGCAACATTCTCGACCTAAACATATTCAAGTTAGACATCATTTTATTCGTGATCATGTTGCCAAAGGAGATATTGATCTTAAGCATGTTCGCACTAACAAGCAATTGGCCGATATCTTTACTAAGCCACTTGATGAGAAAACGTTTTCTCACTTGAGGAGTGAGTTGAACATCATTGATGCTTCAAACTTGAGCTAGACTCACTGGGATGCATGCAAGGGCATGAGCTTACATGATACTTCCATGATACCCTTGACATGTTATCTTATACCATGTAATTCTATGCTTCCTTGCATTGCATCTAACCTTTTGTAGGTACTTGGAAGAACTTCATTCCACAAGATTGCCATCAACTCTAATCATAAGCAATCTTGTCATGACCAAGTATCCACAAGCTCTTTTGTTGATGGAAAGAAGAAGACAACAAAAACATATCCTTGACACATTTGTACTTCACAATTGGTATCGTGTCATATCATGCCCTTCCTTGCTTGACTAACCTATGTAGGTGACAAGTGTACTAAAACGAGAAGGATTGCTCCCAACTCAAGATGACCTTCATCAACCTCGAGCATCCTCAACAAGTTCACCTACAAGCCACGTCATCAACATCACTCAAAGGTATGTACTCGTATCCTTGAAAAAGCTTTACTCCAAGTCATGAGATAAAGCAACACAAGTGATATGAAAACATTAAAATGCTTATTCGAAAAATGGTAATGCCATTTTGAGCTTAACGATGAGTATGACCTATGATCAAGTATTCTTGCTTGGCTCCTAAGTCAATATACTCTAATATAGCTGACCTAGTCACCGCCGATCATCTAGTTAAGAATCTTGGTTGGTTCACTGTCTATTTTGCAAGATTTCTTGGAACCACTCAAATCTTCTCTAGTTGATATCTCTTTGCAAAGTCTTTTGCATTTTTCCTTGAAAATTTCTTTCGACACTTTGTTACAAGTTTTCTAAATTAATTTGCAAGTTTCTCAAACATTGCCAAGTTTCTGTTTTAGCCTCGGAGCCGCCGATACAAATAACTCGGTTCTATCGAATTAACAGATGAGCTGCAAAACAACATCTTGGTACCACCGACTTGTTTGTCTCGGAGCCACCAATTTGATATCTTCTCCAATCTGTATTTATGTTAGTGAATCTTTGTTTCCTTAGAGATCCTATTATGATATTTTCAAACTCTTCAATGGTCCCTCATTTAAAAAAAATTATTAGGTGGCGAATTCAATTCAAGGATCCCTAACTCAAAGGAGGAGAAGTCTTACAAGCTCTCAGTTTAGCCAAAGGGAGAGAAATTATTTTCAATGATTCCCTTAGTTTTTCATTTCTATGAACCCTACATTCTATGACCCTTGTTCTCAAGGATCCCTTCTTAATCAATGATCCCTATATCTGACCCTGTGTATGGCATTTTTGGAAATTAATGCCAAAGGGGGAGAAATACCAAAGCTTCAAAGCTAAAGGGGGAGATACATGCTTATGCAAAGGGGGAGATACAATCAAGGGGGAGAGGAGAATATCAAAGCTTATACCTACATACATAATCAAGGGGAGAACACCAAAGTAGGGGGAGAAAAATATGTTCTAAAAAAATGTGGTTATTTCATTTGACTACTCATGTTAGACTTTTCTCACCCTATCCAATCCCAATATCTATAGGCTAAGATTCAGGGGGAGAGGATGATCTACCATTTTTATATCTAAGGGGAGAAAGTTCTAAATGATCTTGGAAACATATCAATCTTAAAGAACACTATCTTCTATATGTTCTCCATATCTTGGTACTTTTGAATTCTATTGCCTTTTGATTAGTAGAATACTCTTGTGTTTCCTAACATTGTTTTCTCAAGTGTGTTTCTACTACAAGAATGCTCAAGAACTCAAGGTAAGTGTATGCATCGTATCTTTGATCAAGATGATCTCTTGCTTCTTGCACATATTGTTTGCAAGAGTGAAGTCTTGAACAAGGATACATCTCATTCATATATATTTGATGCATATAGCCAAGATACACATGACTCATTCTATCCCTTCTACTATCTGTGTATCCATGCATTCAAAAGCAACTATCCTTTAAAAGGGATTGCACACATTTAGGGGGAGCAAGTCTAAGTCATGTGTCTCTCAAAGTCTTCATTATATCTATGCATATCTTTATTTGAATCTTTGATTGGGGGAGATTTAAAGCACAATGTGCTCCCTTGGTGGTTTTGATAATTCATGAAAACATACATTGTCTCTTGGACTAATACTTTCACCTAGTGTATTTCAGATAAAGTCCACAGAGAGGGTTGGCAAATGGATTGTGGAGACACCCCAAGATGCAAGGAAATGGATTGGCAAAGCTTCAAGCAAGAGGACTCTACATTTTACTTTGTGGGAAATCACTTTGAGTCCATAGGAAAGCCAATACTATTAAAAGGGGGTAAGGTACTGTTGGTGAACAAGATGCTCCACGTGCACAAGAGATAGTCACCAAAAACACCCACAAGCTCTTCCACAAAAGTCTGTCCAAAGCCAAATATCCAAAATCGGTGCAACCAACAATTCCCACTCGGTTCCACCAATTCCCAAACTCAGACAGACCCATGCCAAACCCTAGCCAGTCGGTGCAACCGATTCTGCATCGGTGCCACCGAGTTTAGTTGCCAACTTTCTGTTTAGCCATTTTCAGTCTTCGGTACCACCGAGTTTTGCCAGTCGGTCTCACCGAGTTTTTGGACCAACTCTCTGGATAGCCATTCACAAGAATCGGTACCACCGAGAATTGTGAATTGGCGCCACCGAGTTTCTGGACCAACTCTCTAGTAAGCCATGGTCAAGAATCGGTACCACCGAGATGTGAGAATCGGCGTCACCGAGTTGTGCAATCTGACCGTTCGTCACCTGATCGGTACCACCGAGATTTATATATCGGTCTCACCGAGATTCAAAAGTTGTCACCTTTTGGTCACTTCGATACCACCGAGATTCACACATCGGTGTCACCGAGTTGGTCACTTTAGGTGTAACAGTTGGATTTTTGGGGATGCCTCTATATATACCCCTTCACCATGACCCACTCGAAAGAGAAGCACTCAGAACTATTCCATACTTGCCCCATCATATTTTCTGAAAGAGATCCACCTACTCATGTGTTGAGATCAAGCCATTCCACTCCATCCATATGAATCTTGATCTCTAGCCTAACCAAGTTGCTTTCCACCAAATAAATCTCTTCCACCAAAGCCAAATCTGTGAGAGAGTGATTGTGTGTTGAGGAGCCTCTCATCTTGAAGCACAAGAACAAGGAGTTCATCGATATTGCCAAGCCTATTACCTTTTGGAGGGTGGTGCCTCCTAGATTGGTTAGGTGTCGCGTGGGAGCCTCCTACTTCGTGTTGTGGAGTTGAACCAAGAAGTTTGTATGGGCAAGGAGATCGCCTACTTCGTGAAGATCTACCCATAGTGAGGCTAGTCCTTCGTGGACGGAAGGCGTTATGGAATAGTCAAGGTTGCTACTTCGTGGACCCTTATGGGTGGAGCCCTCCGTGGAGTCTCGCGACCGTTACCCTCCATGGGTTGAAGACTCCATAAACGTGGACGTATGATAGCACCACCTATCGAAACCATGGGAAAAATCTTCGTGTCCCTCATGAGTTTGATCTCCCTATCTCAACTCTTTACTTCCATGTGCAATGTCTTTACTTTCCGCTGCCATACTTGTTGACTTGCATGTGTGGGGTGTGTTAGACTTGCTATAATTGTTAAAATCTGCCAACCAATTAACTTGGGAAAAGGTTAGGTTTTAAATTCCTGCTAGTAGTCTATTCACCCCCCCTCTAGACAATCTTCTAGTGATCCCTCAGCTCCTTGCAGACATCCATTAAAGTGAATGTGGCAGTCAGCCTCGTCTCGTACCCTGGTATGAAAGGCCTACCGACAAGCTTGCTTCTGGCCTACGGCCCTTCATGATGCAGCCGAGATGGTGCGAAGCTGCAAAGCATGCCACTTCTATGCCAAGAAAATTCACCAGCCTGCGCAGGCCCTCTAGACTATTCTGGTCTCTTGGTTTTTCGTGGTCTGGGGTTTGATATTCTTGGCCCCTTCCCACGTGTTGTCGGTGGTTACCAGTACCTCTACGCCGCCATGGACAAGTTCACTAAATGGATCGAGGTGGAGCCTGTCTGCACCATTCTGGCCCAGTTGGTTGTCAATTTCATCACAGGTTTGGTCTCTTGCTTCGGGGACCCTAATCATATAATCACTGACAATGGCTCACAGTTCACCAGTGGAGCTTTCCGCGAGTATTTTGAGAACATCAGCACCAAAATCTGCTTTGCCTCTGTTGCACACCCCCGCAACAATGGGTAGGCCGAGCGAGCACACCACTGCTTTGCCTCTGGTGCTCCAAGGACTCATGACCAGGATATTGGACAGGCTGAAGAAAAGTGGTCGGAACTGGATTGAAGAGCTACCCTCCGTGCTATTTTCCATCCGCACAGCAATGAAGTCCACAGAAGAATACTATTTTTTCTCGTATATGGGGTGGAGGTAGTCCTCCTGACATAGCTCCATCACCGGACGCCCCGGGTCCTAGCCTTCAACGAGTCGGAACAAGCCCTGCTTCGGAGAGATGTGATCACTATCTTGGAAAGAGCACGATGCCACGCCTCCATACGCGCCGCCGGGTACCAACAAGCACTCCACCGGTACCATAGCCGGCACATCCGCTCTCGCGTCCTAGAGGTTGGGGACCTTGTCTTACGCCGGCTGCAAACCTTTGAGGGCCTCAACAAGCTGTCACCCATCTGAGAAGGTCCCTTCAAAGTGGTCCATGTCGCCCGACCTGGTGCGGTCCAGTTGGAGATGAAGGAAGGATGCCCCGTGCAAAACATCTGGAATATTGAGCACCTTCGCAAGTTCTACCCTGCAAGAGACTCTTGTACATATCTATTCAGGGCCTCCCCCGCTAAGAACCAAGATCTGTACGGATGATTTCCTTATCTTTGTCACCACCATTTATAATGCCTGGGTGGCTGTACAGCGACTTGTTCCATCCGCATTATGAAAATGTTATCTCGGGCCTCTTTCCGTGGTACTAGTGAACACTCATTTGTCCCCCAAGGTTAGAGGAGTTACGACGGCATACCCCCGTGCAGATATGAAAATGGTCCTGGGCATTGTTCCATACGAACCTCTTTTCGCGGGATGAGTTGGGTGATACGTCTCCAACGTATCTATAATTTTTGATTGTTCCATGCTATAATATTATCATTCTAGGATACTTTTTGGGCATTTATTTTCTGATCATATTATTTTTGAACACTAACCTATTAACCCAGTGCCAAGTGCCAGTTGTTGTTTTCTGCATGTTTTTGGCTTTTGAGGTTTTCAGTACCAAATGAAGTCCAATTGCCATGAAACTATTTTATCTTTTTTTCTGGACCAAAAGAATACCTGGAAGCTTCGGGAGAAGGCCAGAGGCCGCACAAGGGCCCCACAAGCCAACAGGGCGAGCCCAGGGGGGTCGGCGCGCCCTGTAAGCTTGTGCCCCCCCCCCCCCAACGCCTCCAACCCTGATCTATGGCCTATAAATTCACATATATTGCAAAAACCCTAGGGGAGCTCCCGAAACACTTTTTCCGTTGCTGCAAGTCTCTGTTCTGCTTCGATCTCATCTAGAGCCCTTTTCCGGTTCCTTGCTGGAGGGGTGATCAATCACGGAGGGCCTCTACATCATCCTTGCTGCTCCCATGGTGATGTGTGAGTAGTTCACCACAGACCTACGGGTCCATATCTAGTACCTAGATGGCTTCTTCTCTCTCTTTGATCTTCAATACAATGTTCATCGCGATCTTCGCGGTGCTCTATTCAATGTAACCTTCTTTTGCGGTGTGTTTGTTGGGATCCGATGAATTGTGGGTTTATGTTCGGATTATTTATGAGAAAAGATTTGAGTCATCTTTGAATACTTATTTGATTCTTATTTGCATGATCATCATAGCTTCGTAAATCTCTCCGATCTGTCGGTTTAGTTTTGCCAACTAGATTGGTTTATCTTCAGTGAGAGGGGTACGTTGTAGTGGGTTCAATCTTTCGGTGCTCTATACCCCAGTGACAAAGTAGGGGATAAGACACGTATTCGTATTTCTGCCACTAAGGATAAAATGATGGGGTTCATTCATATTATTTGAGTTTACTTTGACTACATTATGTCATCGTTCTCCAAGCATTAATCTGTTTGCATAAACTTAATACCTAGAGAGGCAAGCATACAAGCGCTCTCGAAGTGGAGTAATAGTAGTAGATGCAGGCAGGACTCGTTCTACTTGTTTATGGACGCGATGCCTATATACACTTGATCATTGTTGTGAATAAATATTGCATAACTATGCGCTTTTCTATCAATTGCCCAACAGTAATTTGTTTACCCACCGTCTGCTTTATTCAAGAGAGAAGCCTCTAGCAAACACTATCGTCCCGGGTCTATTCACATATATATTTATAAACGCTCTTATTATCTTTCTGCCATTTATTTGTTTTTGTTTTTTTCAATTTATAATTATCAACTATCATCTACACTACTCATTTGCTTGCAAGTAACGAGATCAAGGGGATTGACAACCCTCTTGCCCACGTTGGGTGCAAGTGTTTGCTCTTTTTTGTGTAGGCACTGAAGACGGGAGTTGTGTGGTCCTCCTATTGGTTCGATAACTTTGGTTCTCACTAAGGTAAATACTTATCTACACTGTGTTGCATCATCCACTCCTCTTCGGGGGAAAACCCAGCACAGATCACAAGTATCATTGGGTACCGTTTCTCTCATCGTCATGAGAAGAGTTACGACCATGTGATTCCCCCTACCACATAGAAAAGGTTCTCGAGATTTTCCCCGTACTGAAGTGCTTTTCGATAGGGCATGAACCACTAGTTTCTTTAGGCCCGCATGGTAGGAGGATTCATGAGCGATATGTCTCTCATGCCTTTCCTAGAAGCGTTCTCGGGAATCCCGTGCGAACCCCTTGCTGCAGTGTGTTGGACGATCATTTTTTGTCCTCATGACAGGCAGAGTTATAGCGACACACTCCTCCCGCAAGTTTGGAAGCGCTCTTAGGAAACCCCTGTATGAACCTCTTTCCGCGGGATACGCATCGACTTTTTCTGTCTAGAAATGACAGGTGAAGTCACCATCACAAAACATCTTCCGGCAATGTATCAAGGCTTCCATATGCCTCTGTGGATTATTTGTCCCATTCTCCCCAAACACTCGCTCGGTGAACGCATGGCGCAAACGGGACAGGGGCTGTAGGCACACCATCGACGTTTTTTCAACAACGGTCTGCTGGCGTACCAAGTTAAAATCACGACGGCGGCAGGGGGGGCCTCGTGAAGGAAAAGCAAGTTAAAAGCGCGATAGTGGCAAGCGGCCCCTCGCGAAGGAAAACACACCAAAGACAAAGCATTATAAAGCTATAACAATGAAATATCGGAAGGTCCAATGTTACAATATGACTTCACGGAGCACCTACATCCTCCGGGCCCGGAGTTTCATTCAAAGGACCCCGGGCGGGACTCACCTCCCGCAAGGACCCAACATCTCTGTCAACCGCGTGCTCATACAAATTGACAAGCTCCGCGTTATAACAAGCAATGCCACTCCGGTAGATCCTTGCTTCGGACTCAAGCTCTGGGGAATTCAGTACTTCACCAAAGGGAAAGTGGGCATCGCGCAGGAAGAGATTGGTAAAGATGTGGTCTCCGGCATGCTCCAACACTTCACGAAGCACCTTCCGAGTGGCCACGTGCATGGCCCCCCTCACCTTCTTGAGCCTGACAGTAAGCTCCTTGCAGAATTGGACATGGCCACCTATGTCATCTGGTCGACGGAAGATAGTAACATCCACGTGGAAGCCTGATGTCTACTACACAACTTTATTCTTGTAGACTCCAAGTGGACGACCTAATGTTTTGTAGAACAGTAGCAATTTACCCTCAAGTGGACGACCTAATGTTTATCAATCCGTGGCAAATGTAGGATTAAGATGGTCTCTCTCAAATAACCTTGCAATCAAATTCAAACAATCTCTTGTGTCCCCAACACACCCAATGCAATGGTAAATTGTATAGGTGCACTAGTTCGGTGAAGAGATGGTGATACAATTGTAGTATGGATAGTAGATATAGGTTTTTGTAATCTGCAATAATAAAAACAGCATGGTAACAAGTAGCAAACAGCGAGGAAAATGGTGTATCAATGCTTGGAAATAAGTCCTAGGGTTCATAATTTCACTAGTGCAATCTCTCAACAGTGCGAACAGAATTGAATCATATAACCATCCCTCAACATGCGACAAACAATCACTTCTAAGTACCTATCTAGCCGAGAACATAAAAAAAATTGTGGTAGCTAGCGAACCACCTCAAAGTTATCTTTCCGATCAATCTATTGAGCCATCCCCATAAGTGTGACAAATAGCCCTAGAGTTCGTACTAAATATTTATCTTTCCGATCAATCTATTGAGCCATCCTTATAGGTGTCACAAAGGGCCCTAGAGTTCATACTAAATAACACCAATCAATTTCAGATTTCTAACATTCAATCCACACAAAGAACCTCAAAGAGTACCTCAAAGTTTCAATTGGACAAAGTAGGACGAACACTTGCATCAACCTATGTGCATAGATCACCCCAATGTCACCACGAGGATCCGCAAGTTTATTAGCAAAACATACATCAAGTGACTCAACAGAGCACCCATTCTCACCATGGGTATCCACATGCAAGACATATATCAAGTGTTCTCAAATCCAAAGTATTCAATCCAACAAAACGATACCTCCAAGGGAAAGACTCAATTCATCACATCAAGATAGAGAGGGAAGAACACCATATGATTCAACTATATTAACAAAGCGTGCCGTACATCAAGATCGTGCCATATCGTGAACACGAGAGAGAGAGATAGAGAGAGAGAGAGAGAGAGAGATAAAACACATAGCTACTTGTACATACCCTTAGCCCCGAGGGTGAAATACTCCCTTCTTAACATGGAGATCGCCAGGATGATGAAGATGGCCTCTGGTGATGATTTCCTCCTCTGGCAGGGCACTAGAAAAGGGCTCCAGACGAGATTTCTTTGGTACAGAGGCTTGCGGCGGCGGAGCGGAAGTTCTAGGTTCGTTCTGGAAGTTTCGATATTTATAGGAATTTTTTGCGGTGGTTTCACGCCAAGGGGTGCCCGAGGGACCCACGAGCTAGGAGCATACTCCCTACCCTACAGGGCATGTGGGGCTAGCTCGTCGCTCCCCTGGAGTTCGCTTGGTCCTTCCATGAAGCTTCAGGGGTCTCGTTTGTTCCAAAAAAATCACCAAAAAGTTTCAGCCCTGTGGGGACCCTGACACTTAAGTCGAAGCCTCCGATTGTGCATGCACAGTGATCCCAAGATCAATGCTCACTAAACCCAACGAAATGAATATCAAGAGTTTACATCCATTACATAACGTCTTACACAAAGAGGACCATTATGGTCAAGTCTGTCTGGACCCCGACCCTAAGTCACATAGATCTAGCATGTAACCTATCATATCACTTTGCGGCCTCACACATGGTATTTCCACGGCTGCAACCATTACCTTGTCCGGGATCGTTTGCGCCTTCGCGCTCATGTATACGATCATGTTGCTAGCATCCATAGGCGAGAGAACCCGGGTCGACATAATTAGTTATAAACCAAGGTGGCACAATCGTACAGGGACAAACATAGGTAACCCAGCAATGGACGTCTCGGTCAACAACGGGTGCAACTGAGTGAGAGGAAGCTCCAAGGACTCTGGTAAACACTGCATGACATTTCCTCGTAGGATACATGCCGGTCAATCAATGTGTCCGGAGCAGTAGCGAACTATCAAGGCTTAGTGGAAGCACACAGAGGCATTTCCCTCTAAGGAAGGCTACCATAGGAATACAACTAGGTGTCTAACCCCACACATAGCAATACATATCACATGTACGCATAACATGCAAGTATGTGTTGGTACAACATGGCATCACAACATAACTCAAGTATAGATAAGTCTCGAAGGATCCAACATATTATGATATTACAAACAACCCAACATACAAAGCCATACAAGCAACAAGGGAAGCTAAACATGCCTGAGTACACAACTAGAAAAGAAACAAGGCTGATGTAGCATGTCTATCTACAAGACCCTCCATAGGAACTAGACCACTTTCTAGGATTCCCAAGCTACTTGGTCAACATCGAACTCATCGATGAAACCACTAGTGAGACTAACGTCTCCTCTGCAAAAACATAATTAAGAAACCGTGAGTACAAAGGTATGATACATCTCCAACGTATCTACAATTTTTTATTGTTCCATGCTATAATATTATCATTCTAGGATGCTTTTTGGGTGATTATTTACCAATTCATATTATTTTTAGCACTAACCTATTAACCAAGGCTCCAGTGCCAGTTGTTGTTTTCTGCATGTTTTTGACTTTTCAGGTTTACAGTACCAAACGAAGTTCAATTGCCCCAAAACTTTTTTATGAATTTTTCTGGACCAAAAGAAGACCTGGAAGCTTCGGGAGGAGACCGGAGGCCGCACGAGGGAGCGACAACACAACAGGGCGCGCCCAGGGGGTGGCCACGCCCTGTTATGTGGTGGCCCCCTTGGGCGTCTCCTGATACCCCTCTTTGGCCTATAAATTCCAATAAATCCAAAAAACCATAGAGAGCATCCCAAAACACTTTTTTTTGCCGCCGCAAGTCTCTGTTCCACCGTGTGCCCATCTAGAGCCCTGTTTCGGTGCCCTGTCGGAGGGGGGATCGATCACACAGGGACTCTACATTAACCTTGCTGCTCCCATGGTGATGTGTGAGTAGTTCCCTATAGACATATAGGTCCGTAGTTAGTACCTAGATGGATATCTCTCTCGCTTCATCTTCAATACAAAGTTCACCGCATCTTTGCGGTGATCTATTCGATGTAATAACTTTGTGCGGTGCGTTTGTTGGGATCCGATGAATTGTGGGTTTATGTTCAGACTATTCATGAAAAAGATTTGAGTCTTATCTGATTTCTATAACGATTCTTATCTGATTTCTATAATGATTCTTATACCAACCTAATATCAAGTACGTTCGCACAAATTATCATTCACTTGTTCTACTTTTTATTTGCTGTTATATTTAGCTTGCTTCATAAAAATCAAAAATAAATTTTTTTATCTTTGCAAGTTGCTAGTTTGCTAGTTTGCTTGCTGCTATGGCTAGTTTCCCTCCGGACATGCCTTACCCTCCTTACTTTGCACAGGGTTCTCCAATCCTGGATTTTAAGAAATTGGGTGATGATTCCCTTAAAGAAGCTTGGGATAGATTACTAGAGATACAAATGATAGCTAATCCCAAAATTCATATCAAATTGCTTCTTAGAAGTTTTTATGTTGGTCTATCTTTATCTCATCGACGTGTCTTGGATTCTATGTTCGAAAAAGATTTCCTTTGGAATAATGCTTTCGACAACTATAAAAAGATGAAAAACATATTTGGACAACTCAAAATAGAAACCATTGAACCATCCATATTTGTGTGCTTTCATCAAACTGAGTTAATAAAAGAAACTAAGGCCATTATGGAAACCAATTTTAGAGTGTTATACAACATGTCTATTAAAATGAATGGGAACATAGTGATGCAAAATAAGAGATTTGACACTATGGACCAAAAGATTGATGCTCTCAGTATTTTGAAAGATGAAATAAAAATTCTCAATACCAAGTTTGAACAACTTGTTCTGAGTGTCAAAGATGTCAACACTTGAAACTATGCAATATGCCTAGCTAGGGGCGTAAAACAGTAGCGCTAGTTGGGAGGCAACCCAATAGTTATCTTATAATTTTTATTTTTAATTTCTGTTTGTGTGTGATAACATGATTATTTCCTCTTTAATGATTGTGTTTTTATCTTTAAATTAGTTTTTGTGCCAAGTAAATCCTTTGAGATGACTCACAAGATAAGTAATTGATACTGTGCAAAAATACAAACTTTGTCATCCAGTTCAGAATTTCTGTGATTTAACTGGAAATTCCTTTTGATATGAAATTTTTACACAGTATTTCTGTTAAATTTATTTAGGTTTTTCTAATTTTTGAGAATTTTTGGAGTTACATAAGTATACGTTCTCTATATATCTTTACAGACTGTTCTATTTTAGACTGATTTTGTTTTTGCTTGCATAGCTTGCTTGTTTTGATGATGCTATGGATTTTATCGGGGGGTATAAGCCATGGATAAGTTAGAACACAGTACCTTAAGAAATAATAAAATAAGAATCAATTTATAACAGTACCTAAAGTATTTGATATGTTTTCTATACTAACGGATCTCGTGAAGGTTTTGTTGAGTTTTGTGTGCTGAAGTTTTTAACTTTTGGGTGCTATCACGATGGATGAAGGAATAAGCAGCGGCAAGAGCCTAAGCTTGGGGATTCCCAAAGCACCCCAAGGTAATATTCAAGGAATAATCAAGCGTCTAAGCTTGGGGATGCCCCGGAAGGCATCCCCTCTTTCGTCTCAATCCATCGGTATGTTTCTTGGAGTTAGATTTTTATTCATCACATGATATGAGCTTTGCTTGGAGCGTCGTTTGCTTTAGTTTGATTTTTGTGTTAGTTTTCCCCAATCATTGTTTGCTAGACACACCCACTTGAGATAGACACAAGATCACAATAATTTATTTGAATACTCTTTGTGCTTCACTTATATCTTTTGATCTTAGCAGTTGCTCTAGTACTTCACGTATATCTTTCAGAGCACAGTGGCATATAGATTTTATAAAAATAATTGCACTCCTATTCTTCACTTATATTTGTTTGAGAGCTAATAAATAGTGACGGTAATTTGCATGGGTTATAAGACTAGTCCAAAAATAATAGGTATCCAATGAGTGCATAATCAAAACCAAATGTAGCACACAAAAGAGAAATTGTGGGTTAATTATAGTGATGTGGTACTGTGAAAGGGCATGAGTGCATGATCATTGGTTAGTAACAATGTTGTGAATTAGAGGGTGTTAACTTGCTTTTCATCTAAATATTTTTTATGGCATGGTGATGATGTGTGAGCATACTTATTCCTCGTCGAAATCCTAGTGTTGATTAAGTCGGAGGCGCGCAATGGTTAACTCCTCCCAACCTCCACCCTAGGGGCATGCGAGTAGTGCCTTGCTTCGAGAGAGCTAAAAAAATATTGCAATAAGTATGTGAGTTCTTTATGACTAATGGGAATCCATGGATGTACGCACTCTCACCTTCTCATATTTTCTAGCCTCTTCGGTACCGTGCATTGCCCATTCTCACCTCGAGGATCGGTGCAACCTTCGCCGGTGCATCCAAACCCCGTGACATGATACGCTCTGTTGCACATAAGCCTTATTATATTTCCTCAAAACAACCACAATACCTACCTATTATATAGCATTTCCATAGCCATTCCGAGATATATGGCCATTTAACTTACACCGTTACATCATATGACTAGTACTTTCATTGTCATATTGCTTTGCGTGATCATATAAGCTAACATAGTATTTGTGGCAAAGCCACCGTTCATCATTTTTATACATGTTACGCTTGATCATTGCACATCCTAGTACACTACCAGAGGCATTCATGTAGAGTCATACTATAGTTTTTCATATTGAGTTGTAAATAACTAAAAGTGTGATGATCATCATTTTTAGGGCACTGTTTCAGTAAGGAAAGCATGATGGAGACAATGATTCCCCCACAGGTCGGGATGAGGCTCCGGACGAAAAATAAAAGAAAGAAAGAAAGAAAAAAGGAAAAAAAGAGAAAGAAAGAAAGAAAAAAAACAAAGAAAAATAAAAAAATAAATGAGAGAAAAGAGAGAAGGGACAGTGCTACTACTTCTTTTTCCACATTTGTGCCTCAAAGTGGCACCATGTTCTTCATATAGAGAGTATCTTGTTTTGTCACTTTCATATGCTAGTGGGAATTTTTCATTATAGAACGTGGCTTATATATTCCTATGATGGGCTTCCACAAATGCTCGAGGTTTTCATGAGCAAGCAAGTTGGATGCACACCCACTTAGCTTCAGTTGAGATTTCATACACTTATAGCTCTAGTGCATCCGTTGCATGGCAATCCCTACTCCTCGCATTGATATCGATTGATGTGCATATCCATAGCCCATTGATATGCCTAGTTGATGCAAGACTTTCTTCTCCACTTTTGCCCCTTTGAAACCTACCACCATATTCTATTCCACCTTTATGCAATATCCATGGTTAACGCTCATATATTGCGTGAGTAATAAAAAGTTGAAGCACGTTAAGAAGTATGATCCAATTACCTGACTTTACACCGTGGTGCTTGACATTTGTATTTATGTGGTGAAGACGCAGCCGTGCTATTCTAATATGATAAAATGAATATGGGGTGAACATTCTTTAAGGATCCTATATTTTGAAACTTGATGATTATGTTGCTTATGTTTATAAGTATTACTATGTTGGTGTTTGTTAATTCAACATTTATCAATGATCATACCCGCAATAGATTACTTGTTGGGTAGTATGTCACATCAAAAATTCTGTTTTTATCCTTTACCTAATCGAGGACGAGTAGGAATTGAGCTTGGGGATGCTGATACGTCTCCTACGTATCTATAATTTTTTATTGTTCCATGCTACAATATTATCATTCTAGGATGCTTTTTGGGTGATTATTTACCAATTCATATTATTTTTTAGCACTAACCTATTAACTCAGTGCCCAGTACCAGTTGTTGTTTTCTTCATGTTTTTGACTTTTCAGGTTTACAGTACTAAACGAAGTTCAATTGCCCCGAAACTTTTTTATGATTTTTTCTGGACCAAAAGAACACCTAGAAGCTTCGGGAGGAGATCGGAGGCCGCACGAGGCAGTGACCACTATTATGTGGTGGCCCCATCGGGCGTCTCCTGACGCCCCTCTCTGGCCTATAAATTCCAATAAATCCCAAAAACCCTAGAAAGCCTCCCGAAACACTTTTTCCATCGCCGCAAGTCTGTGTTATACCGTGTGCCCATCTGGAGCCCTGTTCCGGTGCCCTGTCGGAGGGGGGATCGATCGCGGAGGGCCTGTACATCAAGCTTGCTTCTCCCATGGTGATGTGTGAGTAGTTCCCTATAGACCTATGGGTCCGTAGTTAGTACCTAGATGGCTATCTCTCTCTCTCTCTCTCTCTTTATCTACAATACAAAGTTCACCGCATCTTTGCGGTGAACTATTCGATGTAATCACTTTGTGCGGTGCGCTTATTGGGATCCAATGAATTGTGGGTTTATGTTCAGATTATTCATGAAAACGATTTGAGTCTTCTCAGATTTCTATTATGATTCTTATTTGCATGATTATTACAGCTTCGTAAATCTCTCCGATCTACTGAAATAGTTTGGCCAACTAGATTGATATTTCTTCAGTGAGAGGGGTGCGTTGTAGTGGGTTCAATCTGGCGGTGCTCTATATCCCAGTGACAGAAGGGGACTAGACACGTCTTTGTATTGTTGCCACTAAGGATAAAATGATGGGGTTCATTCATATTGATTGCGTTTTATTTGTCTACATCATGTCATCGTTCTCCAAGCATTACTCTGTTTGTGATGAACTTAATACTTAGAGAGGCAACCATAGAAGCACTCTCGACATGGAGTAATAGTAATAGGTGAAGGCAGGAGTCAGTCTGCTTGCTTATGGACGTGATGCCTATACGCACATGATCATTGCCGTCAAATAAATATTGTATAACTATGCGCTTTTCTATCAATTGCCCAACAGTAATTTTTTTACCCACCGTATGCCTACTACATGAGAGATGCCACTAGAGAACACTACGGCCCCCAGGTCTATTCACTTATATATTTACAAAAGCTTTCAATACCTTGCTGCTATTTATTTGTTTTTATTTTATTTTGCAATTTACTTTATTATACTATCATCTATACACTTCATTTGCTGCAAATAACGAGTCCAAGGGGATTGACAATCCTCTTTGCTTGCAGTCGGTGAAGACAGGGATTGCATGCTACTCCTATTGGTTCGATAACGTTGGTTCTCACTGAGGGAAATACTTATCTATACTGTGTTGCATCACCCGTTCCACTTCACCGAAAACCCAACGTAGATCATAAGTATCAAGGTACTCAGCAAGACTTACATCAGAACTATCTACATATGCATTGGTATCAACAAGGGGGGTTGTGGAGTATATTACGGCAAGCCAGCTTTGACGCTTGGCTAACTTGTACGACGACTACCAGTAGTTTCTTTGAGGTGAGAGGGCGCACACGAGTCCACATATTCACCACATCAATACACCACTATGGATCCCCTCCCGTCTCCCTACGAGAAAGCCAACCATAGCACTCACACTTATCTTGCGCATTTTAAAGTATCCATTTCACTTGTCTATGAACGATATAAGCTTCCAAGTAGTGAATATCCGTGAACGCGACTAGTCGAATGGATCATTTACCCGACAGGGGTATACTTCTTCACACACACTCTCACAACCTACAATACATGTCATGTATTGCGACAACCTTCAAGCGGAAGCACTGGGGAGGGTGTCGGCCACAACCGTTAACCACACAAGACTCTAGTCCTGGTTTATCACCTATTTTAGAATGAACCCGCAAAGAAGTCCGGCTGAAGTTTCCTTTATGGCCCCAAACGATGTGAGAAGGGTTCCACAAGCCCACCATTTGGGTGACACTTGGTACACCGTGCCACAGTGCATCTACCGGATAATCCCATCCCATTGGGCAGTGCTAAGCACGGGCCCCAGCCCAAATCCTACAAACACCAGAAACTAGTTGCAACTCTTGGAGAGATATTATGGTGATTAATAAGTCGAGAGAGATTGGAGTAACCCGGATCCCAAGGTGTGGTAGTAACTGTTCTTGGATAACATACACAGAACTATGTTCTTAAGGACGGCCCCAATGAGACAACCTGCCATGTACTCCTACACGGCCTCTCATCACTACCTTTACCAAATCGGGTTCACGCACTTAGCTCTCACATAACACGACATGAACACAACCATTCCAATTCATCATCCATATGGATCAGACCCGACATGACTCTAAACATAGCTAGCATGACAAGCAAGCATGGATGAGTACTCACATCATGGCTCAAGTAATTTCTACTCATGCTTGGAGGTTTTACTATTTATTGTGACAAAGATAGTTCATGCAGAAGAATGGGTTCAACTACCGAGAACAGGTAGCAGTTGAATCATTGTTGTCCTAATGTAGTAAAAGAGAGCAAGAACGAGAGAGGGGGATTGTATCAAAATGCTCAAAGGGGTTTGCTTGCCTGGCACTTCTGGGGATAGCATTGTGTCTTCATTGATGACATCGATCTCAATATCGAAACAACGTCTACTTAGAGGGACATAAAACCGGCAAAAAGAAAAGGAAAACATTCAATGTAATGCACAATCAAGCAAATGGCATGACATGTTAAGGTACTGGATTGACCTAATGCAGTATTTAGTGAGGTTAATTGAAGTGGAATTCAAACAAGATTAAATTCCAACGCCAATTGTTATTTCATAACTTGCCCTAATCATGATATGTCCTATTTGGTGATGTTATCTTGTTCGAACATGCATGAGAATGGCATAAACAAATTCATGGGATTTTTCTGATCATTTTTCATATATAAATTTTTTTCATCCGAGTTATAGATTATTTTCTATGATTTTAGAAGTTTGAAACATTTTCTGAAATTAATAAATCAATTCTGATTTATTTAAATTTCCAGAAAACATTACTGCGTCAACAACAAGTCAAGGTGACGTCAGCAAGTCAACTGACCTGGGTCAGCTCGAACCTGCCGTGCGGGTCCCATCTCACATGGACATATGGGCTAACTCGGGGTTAATTAGTGACGTGGTGTCCATCTGTCTGCGTCACAGGGGGTCAACTAGCACGTTCATTAGCGCTAATTAAGTGCCACGGTGGCGGCTGAACACCGGCGACCAAAACCGCCGGCAGTGGAATGACGGAGTTGCTTAGGCTCGCGCTACAGGCGGTGGACGAACGTGCTGCTGGCACAAAATGGAAGCTGGGGCTTGCGCATGTTCAATGATGCAGGTGGCATCACCGGAGGTGGCCGGAGCTGAGCGCAGCGATGATGGAGGCGGTGGTTGGAGCACGGGCTCGAAGCGGTCGACGCTACAGAGCGCTACACATCTAGCTACTAGGGGCATTCAGTTCCCGAGAGCATCCAAAGCACACTCATGTGCTCGGAAGTGAACTTCGGCGGCCCTGAGCATGGCTACAATGAGGCACCACGATGCCGATCTTCGGCCATGGAGGTAAGGGTGCCTATAAACCAAGCCAAGCGTGAAAAACTGGAGGGGGATTCGACGAAGGGTTCGGCTTGCTCGGGGTGGTTCTATACATGGCGAATCGGCAATGGTGATCGCCGTGTGGGGACCCCAACTCATAAGTCGTGATCACCGAATGTACGTGCACGGCGATCCCAGAGATCAATGCTCACTGCGCACACAAAAACCGAATAACAATAGTCTTACATCCATTACGTACCGTATTACTCAAATGTGGCCTTTATGGCCAAGTCTTTATAAACTCGCAACGGAAATCTTCAACGTCAGCGTGATCGCATGCCATCTGCCCTAACCCTACAGGCATTCTGTCTGGGAAGCGTCCTAGCTCGCATGTTCATCACCAAGGTACTCTTCATCATATCCTGTTCTTTTATGCCTGGTTAATAAAATAACCAGTGGCAAGCCAATGATTACTTTGAATGTACTCGCAAGCAACCCATGTTTGGGAACAAGGTATAACAAAGCATGATATAGCACTAAAAAGGTAAGTTGCGGAAAGATAATTTTGAGAGCAATGACATGCTCAAATGACTTGAAGTAGCATGCATCATGAGGTTGCGGGTATCCATATGAACAGGTTACAGATATCAATATAAGTAAAGGCTGAACACCTCGTGTTCAGTCACCATGTCAAGTAATCTGACTTGACTCAGGAATCATCTTTTGTCTCGCACACACCCACACACACCAAGTTTTTGTGAAAACATCTAGACATAGTTTAAGCAGCACCACCCAACTGTCCTTGACCGTGGACAAGGCTATTCAAATAGTTTTACACTCTGCAGAGGTTGCACACTTTACCCACACGACTCGGGGAGCTTTCGTGTCATCCACGACTCGCGGTATATTACATACCCGAGGTCAGCACCTGAACAATGCCTCTCTCTTGATGACCCTAAACAAACAGTCCATGCGTTGGTGCCATCCCTCATAATGCACATCACACATACCATCCATGAGGGCACGCAACGGTGTGCCCGGTGTCTGTGAAAACAGCCAATGGTCGTCCTATCAGGCACGACTCCGTATCGAGAGTGACCACGTCGCTCCCGCCACTAGTAATGCGAGCTCTTTGCTAGTAATGACCAAGGTAATCAACAAAGCCCCTTCCCATATAGGGCTAGAGTGGTTGTACATGTAAGGTTGGGACAGTCGACAAATCTTAAATCTAATCCATTTTCGAAAACACACACACACAACTTGCTCCGGTACACCACTTCTTTCTCAAGTGGTTACCTAGCTCATCTCCTCCCTCGGGCATTAGTGGCACCCGACGGGGTTTTCGTAAAGTCTTTGATAAAACATTTCGCTTTCCATCTCATGCATATCCCGTCCCACTTGCATAGCAACTACTTAGCATCCTAACTACTTCCCACCTGCATAACCGTCGTAAGAAGGTAGGGTCATGCACAATGCAAGTATCAACGAGAATAGCATCGAAGACAAACCCGGCAAGGTTGTCACCACATCATCGACATGCTCTTACATGCAACAAGCAAATTACTATAATGCCATGCAAGAAATAGTTTCATCGACATAGTCAAAGGGCTGCTTGCCTGGCTTAGCAAAGTCTTCGAGGTCTTCACACGCTTCTCGTCCAACTCCGAGCACGTCGTCTACTTCGTCAACTACCGTCAGAAACAACCACAATAAGCAACACAACAAGCAGAAAATAAAAGTGCTCTATAAATAGGAGTTTTATTTTTCTTGGACATCTCTGGTCATAAGAAAAATACCTAAAATGGTGGAAATAGGGGAATTGGTGATCCTATAAGTCTTCAGAATTTTTTTTATAAAAATGGGTGGATGCACCCAACAAATAGGGCATGATTTTAGAAGATTTTAGAAAGTGGTTTCACTAGATTTGGAGTTGGGATGAATTTCCTAGGAATTTGCAAAGTGGATTATACATAAAGGAATGGTTCACTAATTTATATAGCAGAGGAAGTGTAAGGAAAAATGTTCATCACTTAGTGCATGAATTTATAACCACCTAGGAGTTAGAATCATAGCATTTGGATCTAGAGTGAGCCCCCTAGGAATTTGCAAAGCCCAAGGCAGAAATATAAAAATTGGGTTTCGTCTATTTGTTGTACAAGAAAGTTTCATGGAAAAATGTGCAAGCTAGTAATCTGGATAGAGCAAGATTTTTGGGACCTCTAGGAATTTGAATCACCAAGTTTGGAGTTCATATGAATTTCCTATGGATTTTTTATTCTATCAGAAAAAGAAAAGGGCAAGGATTATTTTTTACCAAAAATGCCGAAATAGTGCATTGGGCATGGAATAGTCACTGGGCCGGCCCAGTGGCTCATCCGCGCACACCCAGGTGCCACGTTGATGGTGTATTCCATCGAATATGCCTTCGATCGGGGGAAACGACTTCCCCGGGTGCTGCTTCCACTAAAAATCGTTGGGCCCGGCCGATAGCCGCTTACAGGCAGGGCCCGCTGGCAGGTCTCTCTCCTTCCTCCCGCTCGAGCAGGGGAAGTACAGAGGAGGTGAGGCAAAGCACCCGCTGGTGTCGTTCCAGCGGCTCGGGCCATCTCCGGCCAAGCTCCGGTCGCCGGCGTGCTCAGGGACGAGACCCGCACCCGCCTGGGGTGTCCATTCCCGCAGGGGAACGATGGGGTGAGCAGGACTTCGGCCGTGGCGGGGGCCGGTGACGGACAACCGCGGGAGCAGTGCACCGGCTGCCTGGAGGAGGAAAAGGAGCACGGGGAGGAGCTCGGCAACGCTGGGGGGCTGGTGAAGCTCGGGAGAGAGGAAGGAGCCGTAGCTGCCCGGATTCGCCCGAGGCCGAGGCGGCAACCTTCCAGCCAGGAGAGGGCATTGGGAGCTCGGGAGCTCCAATGGCTCGGTCCGGGGGCTTCTGGGAGGGAGAGAGAGCAAGAGGGGGCAAGTGGGGGGCTCGAGAACGGTCTTTTAGGCGGGGGAGACTAGAGAGAGCTCGGGCATGCCTTGGATGCCCTCGAGCGCTGCGAGCACGCGCGCCAGAGACACCTTGGAGGCTTGCGAGCAACGGGGAGGGGCGTGGAGGTCGATGGTAGATGCCTGGCGCGTGTGGACACCCTGCCATAGCCGGACGCGAGCTCCAGGACAAGCTTAGTTGCAGAGCACCATTTCTTCATGTCAGCTGCGTGGTCACCATGCTAAGGCTTGTCGAAGGCACCCTTTTGGTCGGCCAAAGCTATTTGGGGTGTAAGGCACGGATGGTAAAGCTCCCTGGTGAAGCTTGGATCCATATGGAGCTGGGTGTGGTTGGTTTCTATTGCAGGTAAGTTTGCAGCAGCAAACCGGGGAGATACCTCAGGGGTTCTTACTGAAGAGTAATTGAGATAAAAGGTTGTCTGGTGGTCTTAGGTGTGGAAGGACTTCAAGTACACCAAATTTCAGCTTAGGGAAATAAGAATAACTGGCACTTGTAGTACAAAGCCATATTTGATGCCATAAACTAGGTTTCGATGATTTGTTCATTTGAGTATGCCATATTTGGATGTGGATTGATGCATCGGTATGCAAATGAGGTTGTGGTAAAGTTTGGGGGCAATCATAAGTATAGAATGGAAGGAGAGGGGAAAGAGAGGCATGCCAATGTTGTCCAAATAGTAAAATGGAGGGGTTTTACCCACCAATTATTGTTCCCTAGCCAAGAGAGAGTTACTAGGGGTAGAAGTGGTCTAGCACATGGTGTGATAAAAAGATAGAGGCAAGGAGAATCCTTTTGGTTCAACTTTTCTTGTCCACAAGCTTATGGCTGAAGGTGTTTGATGTTGTCCCAGGGCATCTAGGGGTATCCAATGGCCCTGAGATTTACCAGGAGTAAATGGTAAGTCTAGATGATCCTGATCACAAGTTTACATCTCATTTGAAGAAAGTTGATAATACAAACTTTTGTGAAACCTAGAAAAGGGCAGAAATGGGTTTCATTAGATATGGTCATGCAAAGCTATTCTCCTTAATGCACCACTTGTTGTAGTGGCATCATTTGGTGATTAGAGCATGCCCACCAAGTTTGGGATCAAATGGAGAAACTTTACAATGTAAAGTTATTCAAATTTTAACATGGACAGAGAGGGTTTTGGGGTAGTATTGTGAACCAAAACTATTTGGATTGGAATGAAACTTTGCAAGGTCATCACTTTAGGCATGTGTGACTTGCTAGAATTTTCCTGGATTTATTTGAGAATATTTCTTATAGAATATTTCAAATGCTTGAATTAGGGAGAAAGGGTTTTGGAGGGATTTGTCCAATATCTTGAACATGACCATGTGTTGAAACTCATATATATGGAAAATATATGTCCACTGAGTTTCCCTAAATTTTCTAGAATATTTTGAAAGCATAATTTTTTTCCTTATAAAAGACCATTTCTGGCCTTAAGAAAAAGCCTTTTAACAAAATAGGAAAATAATCTTTAAAAATAATATTAAGTGGTTTTGGGAAGTCTTATATATAATAGGTTTCAAATATAGTTTTTGAAAGAATTTAAATACCCTAATTTAAGGACTTGTAGTTTAAGCCTCAACCCAGGGCTTTTTGAAAACCTAAATTAATAAATGCTTTTTGGCCAAAATAAATTTGTATGAAAATAGTTTTTGGTTCTATACACATGGCATGATCATTGGGCAAAGATTTAGATTAAGGAGGTGGGTCCAGAGTGTAGGAAGAATTTTATGAATTAAATCACTAGCAAGCAAACAAGCAATCAGGAATCAAGTCAAGCATCACAAGTAGACAAAAAGTTTTTGTTGGCCCTAATTTTTTTAGTCATGAGGCAAAACACGAGGTGTGACATACCTACCCCCCTTACAAGAATCTTGTCCCCGAGATTCCTAGGCTAGGCATAGAAACGATGCGGAAATTCATAGGTGAGGTAGTCTTCATGTTCCATGTTGCTTCTGCTCTAGTGTGGTTGTCCTCCTGGATCTTGAAGGGCTTGATGATATGGCTTCGATTGCATAATTGGCTTCGTCTGAGGGTGAACGTGTTTCTTGCAATATGTTAGGATTTCCTAAAGGTCAAGGGTTTGGTGAACGAGGTTCGAGCAAAGGTCTGGCTTGCGTGTGTATTCCAAAGTCGGAATACGGAGCAAAGTAGTGTGTCTGCATGCTGGTCTTGGGGTTACTCACATTGGTTAGTGACATCTAGAGGTCTCGTGCTAGTCTTAGAAGGATTACGGTCTTGGTGTAGCCTCCTCGTGACGTGGAATCGTCGACCTTTCTGGTGCAGATGATCTTCCGATGCATGTGGTCTTCAATTGTAAGGACGTCGGAGTTTGTTGGTGTAGGTTTCTCGTTGAGATCTTCCACTTGAGTAAGTAGCCCAGGCACATTATTCAGTCATGTTCGAATATTTGTGGAAAGATTTGGGTTGAGTTTCGTCCCTGAGACTAAGCTTAGAGACTTGGTGTCAAAACGGGTTCTCCCATTAGGGAAGATTTCAGTGGGGTTATAAGTAAGCTGGCTATTCAAAAGCGTAGAACAGCCATCTAGTCCTCGGGGCTTGGCAAGAGGGGTGAACCTCCTTTGACAAGTGTCTCACCATGATCCAGTCAGGATCACGTCCTTGATTGGACCAAAAGGGGCTAGTGACGAAGTCATGACAGTAGCTCCACTCCGTTCTAGACACCTAAATGTCGGTGCTTCCCACCATAGCCTAGTTGATGTAGCCGATAGAGGAGTGGTGGTTGACTTATCTTGCTTCTTCTTCTTTATCATGGTTTCCCAACCGTAGTAGTTCTTCATCTTGCTTGGGCAAGAATGCCTTCTGCTACAGGGAGAGTGCTCCGAGGAGTCGGACTCCTTCAAGGTAAAACTTTGCATTTGAGAAGCTTGGCAATTGGGGCTTCAGAGCTTACCCAGCTAGGACTAAGGTGCTCCTTTCTCTCATTGGTTAAATAAGGATGTCATTCGTGGGGACATCAACATATTTCTCCAAGTATCACACGAACACATTGCTCATGGGATATGTGAGAGAAGCGGGCATAAGTCATCCTAAAATGGGCTTGACGGTATATCCATTAATCGTGAGGTGTGGATGGTGTGGTCTTGGGGTAAGACTCGGGAATGGCTTTAGACTGACGTCATTTTGATTCAGCTAGCCCTCGAGAGGGAGCTCGGGAACCAATCTTCGGCCAGTTAGTCTTAATCTTCTGGGAGATGTATTAGTCCCGGGTGGTCACTTGTTCATGGCTTTTCTGGTCCTTCGTGACCAATTTCTTCGAGTCCACCTTCCTTATTGATAGGATTGGTGGTGGTCAAGGTGGAGTATTAGACATATTCTAATGACTTAGAGCCAGGGCTTATGGTCATGATCCTACCATGTTATCTCTCGGTAAAGCTTAAGGGTTAAGGATCTTAGAAGGTGAGTGAACGTCTATCATCTTATCCTTGAGCACGGTCCGTAGATGACAATAGTCATACCTATTACTCCAAAAAAACACCCTTTATCATTGAGGGTATCATCTCATATAAGTCAACTCCAATATTACTCATGCTATTCATATCTCCATGGTTTTGAGAGAAGGACTAAACCAAATCACATATGTATACTATAGCTAACTCATATGTATCCCTATATAAAAATCCTCGGGAGAAGCATACAAGCTGCTAAGCTTGAATAAGGCACTGCAAACCCAAGTGCTCAGCTAATGTATCCAAGCTCTGAGGTGTGGTACCACTATGCTAAGGAAACACGGATTTACCAATGCAAGATCTTGTTTCCTTCTTACAAATCCAATTAATCGATCTACGAATATCATCCACTATTACATGATCCATTACACCTGGAAATTTAATACTGGTGACGTTCTGTATATCTCCTAGAGTTCCTATAGTCCTCAAATCCTTGAAAGGACTATCTCATTGTAGCATATCCACCAATTCCCATCATGATGATCTAGTAAACTCCAGTGTTAGGTGCATATAGATCCTTGAATCAAATCAGACAACAATCCGGTGCTCCTAGTTTACCTTCCATCAAGAAACATTGTATCATGATCGATATCAACGGGCTAAATCCAAATTACTCCGAACCATGTAGTTTTACTCAATGTCTACACTCCACTAGGATCACCTATTTAATCCAAATCTCATGTCCTATGAGGATTCCTACTTGTTCTTCCGAGTCATTATTGTAACATCATCAATCCATGACTATTACTTGACAAGGTCAAACTTTACCACCAAGAATTTCAACTTGTGATCCCAATTGTCCTACTAAATCCAATTTACTCAAGGGAGAAGTAAGTTATGCAGTTCCATCAACTTGATCCATCAAGCTCACCTTTCGTAATGAAAATCTCGTAATCCACCAAAGGTTCTCAACTACTTCCTCAAGATATCTTCTATAGCCTCATCAAATCATGTTCTACTAAACCCTGTATCCTCAAAAATGATCTTCCATATGGCATCATCAAATCAAGTGCTTGCTCAAGAATGTAATGTGTTTGTTCACTTCGATCACTAGTTCCATAACGAACCCAGTGCTAAACCAAGGTTATCAAAGCTTATCCGGTGTTCTCTCACAAACCTGTATGTTAATAACATTGTTATGGGTTTGTCCGGGTAACTCGTGAGGTCTGGGATGGTCTAGGGAGGCACTTCTAATATTGAGGGTAGAGCATCACTCTATGGGGTGCATCTAGTTGAGTAGGCCGCGGTCAAAGTCTTCACTACTAATTGTTTGTCGAGGTGGATCCTTGGTGCATATTGTCTTGCTGGTCTTCAGTTGACGATGAAGGTGAGAGGGAAAAGTAGCATTGAGGGGAGTGCCTAAGGGGGTGGTATAGTGCAAGTGCTATCAAACAAGTGCCGAAAAGGCCAAAGAGAACCATTAGGATAAGGTAGGTGGTATGGTCGTGGACTTGTTGCCTAGGGCAAAAGTGCGACTTATATCAAAGCACAAACAAGTAAAAACAAGCAATGCACAACATGGTTCCATTCAAACCATCTCACGGACTCGACTTCACATAGGGGATATACGACTAATCCTACCCTAGGGGTTCTCGGACTCAGTAGTCGTGCTTTACTTCGTGTCTCGGAGAGAAGGACTTCTAGTCTTCTGGGTCTTCTGCAGGTGTTGCCGCGTCTCTTCTAGTTGTTCGATGAAATGACCCAGGTTGGTCCTGAAGAATCTTCGACAACTTCTCGCCGGATAGGCTGACGGGGCGAAGGTGGTTCCTTGTGGCAATCATGACAATCCTCCTTGTCTTCTGAGACATCGACGGTTCTGATGGGCAATCCTTTATGTGATGTAATTAACAAGGCATGGTAGAGGTCCACCCTGTCGATTACGTCGATGACAACATCGACACCAAAAGCGGGGGATGAAGAGAACTGTTTTCCTGCTCACTATGGTGAGGCGGACCAAAAGGCAAGGTTCTCATCCAGCGGTGGTTGCCGATACAACAACGGTAAGGACACAGTTACTCTACTAGTGATGCATATCATGATCTTGCATATCTTAAGCCCTGATTATTGTAGGCCAAGGTTCCCTCATCCTTGGCAGTGTCGAGGGTGTCACCATCTTCTGAGTCTCAATGCCTTCATTCCTCGAGAAGGTATCTTCTGTTAGTTTCGTCTTGTCGTAGCGTTGCCAACCTTGTTTTTTCAAAGATGTGGCTCAATGTTTGTAAAGGTGACTCCCTTCCAGGTCATCCACGAGGATCACAAGGAATCCAGTGGTCAGGGGAAAAAGGGTGCTAACGACCGTTTGCAAGGTGTTGGAAAAAGGCAGATGAGGAGAGCCAAGAGAAAAATGGTGGAAGTGCCAAGGCACAATCCTTCGGTTTCTTTGAAAACTTAGAGGAGGTAAGAAATATGGAATTTTTGTAATTGATTTGAAGGGTATGGAAAAAGAGTTTTGTCCTGACTAACTTCCATGCTAACTAAGGCTTCCTATAGTCAGGATGGCTCCGATACCAGCTCTATGTGGACCACGACTCATAAGTCGTGATCACCGAATGTACGTGTACAGTGATCCCAGAGATCAATGCTCACTGCACACACACATAAACTGAATAACAAGAGTCTTACATCCGTTACATACCGTTTTACTCAAATGTGGCCTTTATGGCCAAGTCTTTATAAACTCGCAGCAGAAATCTTCAACGTTAGCATGATCCCATGCCATCTGCCTTAACCCTACAGGCATTCTGACTGGGAAGCGTCCTAGCTCGCATGTTCTTCACCAAGGTACTCTTCATCATATCCTGTTCTTTTATGCCTGGCCAATAAAATAACCAGTGTCAAGCCAATGAGTACTTTGAATGAACTCGCAAGCAACCCATGTTTTGGAACAAGGTATAACAAAGCATGATATAGCACTAAATAGGTAAGTTGCGGAAAGCTAATTTTGAGAGCAATGACATGATCAAATGACTTGAAGTAGCATGCATCATGAGGTTGCAAGTATCCATATGAACAGGTTACAGATATCAATATAAGTAAAGGCTGAACTCCTCGTGTTCAGTCACCATGTCAAGTCATCTAACTTGACTCAGGAATCATCTTCTGTCTCACATACACCCACACACACCAAGTTTTTTGTGAATACATCTAGTCGTAGTTTAAGCAGCAACACCTAACTTTCCTTGACTGTGGACATGGCTATTCGAATAGTTTTACACTCTGCAGAGGTTGCACACTGTACCCACAAGACTCGGGGAACTTCCGTGTGATCCACGACTCGCGGTATATTACATACCCGAGGTAAGCACCCGAACAATGCCTTTCTCTTGACGACACTAAACAAAGAGTCCATGTGTTGGTGCCATCCCTCATGATGCACATCACATGTACCATCCATGAGGGCACGCAACGGTGTGCCCGGTGTCTGTGAAAACAGCCCATGGTCGTCCTATCAGGCACGACCCCGTATCGAGAGTGACCTCGTCACTCCCGCCACTAGTAATGTGGGATCTCTGCTAGCATCGACCAAGGTAATCAACAAAGCCCCTTCCCATATAGGGGTAGAGTGGTTGTACATGTAAGGTTGGGACGATCGACTTAAATCTAATCCGTTTTCGAAAACACACACACACAACTTGCTCTGGTACACCACTTCCTTCTCAAGTGGTTACCTAGCTCATCTCCTCCCTCGGGCATTAGTGGCATCCGACGGGTTTTTCGTAAAGTCTTTGATAAAACATTTCACTTTCCATCTCATGCATATCCCCTTCCCACTTGCGTAGCAACTACTTAGCATCCTAACTACTTCCCACCTGCATAACCCTCATAAGAAGGTAGGGTCATGCACAATGCAAGTATCAACTAGAATAGCATCGGTGGCAAACTCGACAAGGTTGTCACCACATCATCGACATGCTCTTTAATGCAACAATCAAAATACTATAATGCCATGCAAGAAATAGTTTCATCGGCATGGTCAAAGGGCTGCTTGCCTGGATAAGCAAAGTCTCCGAGGTCTTCACATGCTTCTCCTCCAACTCCGAGCACTTCGTCTACTTTGTCAACTACCGCCGGAAACAACCACAATAAACAACACAACAAGCAAAAAATAAAAGTGCTCTATAAATAAAAGTTTTATTTTTTTTGAACATCTCTGGTCATAGGAAAAATACCTAAAATGGTGTTACTTGAGTTGGATCAATGAGGCTCTTTGAATGGTGGAAATAGGGGAATTGGTGATCCTATAAGAAGTCTTCAGAAAAGATTTTTATGAAAATGGGTGGATACACCCAACAAATAGGGAATGATTTTATAATAATTTAGAAAGTGGCTTCACTGGATTTGGAGTTGGGATGAACCTAGGGATTTGCAAAGGGGATTATACATAAAGGAATGGTTCACTAATTGATATAGCCGAGGAAGTGTAAGGAAAAATGTTCATCACTTAGTGCATGAATTTATATCCACCTAGGAGTTAGAATCACAGCATTTGGATCTAGGGTGAGCTCCCTAGGAATTTCCAAAGCCCAAGGCAAAAATATAAAAATAGGGTTTGATCTATTAGGTGTACAAGAAAGTGTCGGGACCCCCATCCTTAGCCATATGAATCTAACATGTATCAAATCATATCACATTGCGGCCTCACGCACAGTAATTCCCCACGGCTGCCACCTTACCCTAACCGGGACCGTTTGCGTCTTTTGGCTCACGTGTATGAATATGGCGCTAGCAATCATATGTCAGAGAACCCGGGTCAACATGACTAGTTATAGACCCAAGTGGCACAACCGTACAGGGACAAGCATACGTAACCCAGCAATGTAGGTGTTGGTCTTCAGCATGTGTAGACGAGTCGTAGCAAGCTACATGGACTCCATTACACTGCGTGACATTTCCCTAAAGGAACAGACATAGCAGCAAAGAAGGATACATGCCGGTCAATCAATGTGTCCAGAGCAGTAGCAAGCTACCAGGGCTCAATGGAAGCACAAAGAGGCATTTCCATGTAAAGAAGGCTACCATAGGCATACGACTAGGTGTCGAATCCCACACATACCAATGCATTTCAAACATACATGCAATATGCACGATATGCGCAGATGCAACATGGCATCACAACATAACTCTAGGACTCAAGTATTTATTAACGACTCAAAAGAGCCAACGTAGTGTGATATTACAAACAGGGTTCACATGACCCAACACTCAAGTCATAGAAGAAACAAGCGGATGCATTACATGTCTGAGTACAGACATCTACTAAAAGTGGCTGGAGGAGCCTGAAAACCTACAAATACCCTACCAAAGGAGCCAGACCTCTGTCTGGGATTCCCAATCTAATCCAGTCAACATCGAACATCACGTCGTAAGAATCACTAGTGAGACCGACGTCTCCTCTGCAAAAACATAAATTAAGCAACCATGAGTACAAAGGTACTCAACAAGACTTACATCAGAACTATCTACATATGCATCATTGTCAACAAAGGGGGTGGTGGAGCTTATTGCAGCAAGCCAGCTTTGACTGTTGGCTAACCTGTACTACGACTACCAACAGTATCCACATATTCACCAAATCAATACACCACTATGGATCCACTCCCGTCTTCCAACGAGAAGGCTATCCATCGCACTCATGCTTATCTTGCACATTTTAGAGCATCCATTCCATGGTGTCTATGAACCACATAAGTTTTCCAAGTAGTCCATATCCGAGGATGCGTCTATTCGAATAGATTGATAACCTGGCGGGGGTGTACTTCTTCACACATGCTCCCTCCACTTATCGCCATGTGCACGTAAAAAGGCACCTCGACAACCTTCAAGCGGAAGCCCAGCGAGGGAGTCGGCCACGATTGTTAACCACACAAGACACTAGTCCAGGTTTCTCGCCTATTTGAGACTGACCCGCAAGGAAGTCCAGCTGAAGTTTCCTCTACGGCCTCAAACGATGTGCGCAGGGTTCCACAAGCCCACTGTTCGGGTGCCACTTGGTACAGCGTGCCACTGTGTATATACCGCATCACAACCCACCCCATCGGGCAGCGCTATGCACAACCGCCAACACTTTTCCTACAAACACCAGAAACTAGTTGCAACTCCTGGACAGAGATCAAGGTGATTAATAAGTCGAGAGGGTCAATTAAGTATCCTAATGCGTGGTAGTATCTTGTCTTGGATAACACACATATAACTCAGTTCTTAAGGATGGTCCCAATGAGACAACCCGCCATGTACTCCTACATGGCCGCTCATCGCTACCTTTACCAAATCGTGTTCACACACTTAGCTCTCACACAGTAGGACATGAACACATCCATTTCGATTCATCGCCCAAATGGATCAGACCCGACACAACTCTAAGCATAGCAGGCAAGGTAAGGAAGCATGGATGAGTAAGCACAACAAGGCTCAAGCAGTTGCTACTCATGCTATGTGGTTTCAACTATTTACTGTGACAAGGAAATGTCATGCAAAGGAATGTGTTCAACTACCGAGAACATGTAGCAGTTGAATTGTTGTTGTCTGAATGGAGTAAAAGAGAGCAGGAGCGAGAGAGTGGGTTTATATCAATATGCTCAAGGGGGGGGGGGTTCTTGCCTGACAGTTCTGAAAATAGTACTCCTCTTCATCAGTGTCAATGATCACAACGTGGGAACCATCGTCTACCAAGAGGAAACAAACACCGGCAAACAAGAAGGAACCCATTCAATGCAATGCCACAAACATGTTGTGTGATATGACATGTTAAGGTACAGAAGTGACCTAATGTAGTACCTAGTCATATTAATTGAGGTGGAATTCAAACCTAGTTCAAATTCCAACTCCAAATGTTATTTCATATATTGTCCTAGTCATGAAATGTACTAGTTGATGATGTTAACTTGTTCAAACATGAATGATCATGGCATAAACAGATTCATTGGATTTTTCTGATTATTTTTCATTTATGAATTATTTCCATCTGAGTTACAGATTATTTTATATGATTTTTAGAAGTTTTAAGCATTTTCTGAAATAAAATAAATCATTTAGTATTTATTTCAATTCTAGAAAACATATATTGCGTCAGCATTATGTCCGGGTGGCATCAACAGTCAACTGGCCCGGTCCAGGTCAAACCTGACTGGCTGGACCCACATGTCAATTACACATAGTCATCTCGAGAGGCTGACTGGGGGGCCAGTCTACCCTGACGTGGCCAGGTCAAAACTGACATGTGGGGCCCGACAGTCAGTGACACGGGAGGTTAATTAGGGTAGTTAAAACTAATTTTCTAATTAACAAAAGCTACCCCACCTGTCATGCTAACATGCACTAACTAATTGTGTCATTAGCGTAAACCAATCTGGCCGGGTCATAACCACCGGTGTTTAGCCGCCGGTGACCACAAACGTGGCTGAGGGCGTCGGGAATCGCCGTCCGACAAAGGTTTGGGACGCGAGATGGCGCGTTCAGGAGTTGACGGTCGCGCGCGTCTCTAGGAGGTAGCGGGAGGCTACGGAATGACTGGACCTTGACGGCAGCGAGCTCGTGGCGGTGGCCGGAGCTCGGGCTCAGCCGTCGCGAGGATACAGTGCACGGCACGGAGCGCTGAGGCGTTCTACAGCCTCGTGTGGACGCGAGGAACACGGTGGTGTGCTCAGACGCATCGTGCGAGGGCTCTGGCCATGGCGGCGTCATGGCTGGCGGCATGGAGCTCTCGGGCATGGTGGTGCAAGTGGATAGCGGGCGAAAACAAGCACATCAGTAGGGGGAAGGAGACCGGGGGGCTCACAACGAACTCGTGGAGGTGGTCGGCGAGTTCGGGGACGACCGGAGGGAGGCGAATCGGGGCTCGCGACCGGCGGATGCAAAGGAGGAAGACGAGCTCGAAGGCGGTGATTCCAGCTGTCCGTGCTTGATTCCTTTGTCTTGGAGGTGCTAGGATCGACAGCGGATCTTCTGGACTCGTTGGCGGGGTTGAAGACTGTTGGTGCACGAGGTGGCTACGAGAGGCGGCAACGAACGCTTTCGGCCGTGTGCTTGAGAGAGAGACGGGGGAGGGGATGAGCACGGGGAGGAGAGCGAGACATGCACGGGGGTCGCGTGGCGCCCTCAGGCGACGTCCAGGGCGAGCAGGCACGCTGGAGGTGGCCAGGCGTATGCATGCGCGCCGCGGGAACACGCCCTCTGCCTTCTGTCCTGAGGTAGGGGACGACTGGCAGAGTCCGATGGGCTGGGCCGGCTAATGGGCCAGGTAAGACAGGTTTGCTCTCTTTCTTTCTTTTCTTTTGTTTGTTTGTCTTTTCTATTTTATGTAATATGTTTTGAATTTGGTTTGCTAACCAAATTATTTTTGCTGCTTCTTAAAAATATTGTGGGAGCTAGATGAACTATTCCAAAGCCCCACCAAATGTTCCAGAATTATTGGAGCTATCAATAATTATATAGCAATTAATAGCTCCAATTCAAATACATAAGTATTAAATCAAAAATCCAAATGTGTCCCAAAAATAAGTGCATGATTTTAGGCATAGGTTTTCCCCTTTTTCAGAAATGATGAACTTTTTAAAGGGCATTTTGGGTTTAGTGAAAATATTATTAAGTGAACCTATTTGGATTTTATTTAGTGCTAGGGTTTGATCATCCTTATTTCACATTCAAAAGAAATTAACCTGATGCCATGGATGCCAATGCAGCTATTTACACCCAATATTCTAGGGCTGTGACAACTCACCCCCACTAAACAAGAATCTCGTCTCGAGATTCAGGCGTAGGGTATGAGGAAGAGGGGACACTAGACTATCATAATCTCCATGATCCAGCTGCCCTTCTTGAAGGAGGTGATTCATTGCATCATGTTCATACTAACATCCTTTTCTTCACGACCTTCATCCAACATGACAACAAAAGAATGAAAGCTCTACTAGCATCGATCTTTTCGAAGATCGAGTATCTCTCGATCAACTCAGAGTGAGACGTCAAAACATCTCTTGAGATGAGACACAAAACACATATCAGGGGTGACGGAACGAAGCAGATGACAAAGGTTCAATTTGGTAGGCAACAATTCCACGCTAGAGCAGATGGTGACAGCGTTTCAATGTAGTGTGGAGTTAAGTTGCCCTGAAACCATAACGGGGCACCTTAGGGGAGGTGATTGTAGAATTATTCCCTTAAGTGGCAAAAAGAATTACTTTTGATCCATAGATCATTGAAACTCTTCATACCATGCTAAGGGAATTTACAAATGATCGTTTGAAAGAGTTCGAAAGAATGGCATACTCAGATCGTAAAGGGAACTAGAGTTATAGAACAACTCGGCAACGGAAGGCACATTCCAGTTGATACCGAGGGTATAACCCAGTGTCCGAGCATGCTCTCAAGAACTTGAGCATTTCCATATTCAGCAAGGTTTTACCAACATCCATGCCAAGATCTTGGTGACACCTCATACTACCATGATGAATAACGATGTACGAGGCAGATGCAAAGGAAGACAACACTTTCTCAGATTTCACCTTAGCTATGCCAAGGAACAAAGTCTGGATGGTCGACTGAGAGACATTTAGCACTCCGCTTCTAATGTTCTCCGTGTTGTAATAGCGTAACCCAAATATGTAACATTTGGTATCTAGAACATGAACTAAAAGGTCGGACTTCGGGATCTCAAAGGGTCCATGAGGACCAACTTCTAGAATAAGTCATACGAAATCCTCACGGGAAAGTGGCTAAGGTTGCTGATATAAGATATTATAATAATAGGTCTTCCAGCTAGGTGTGCCAGCCATGACATCACCTTACCGGGTTAAACTGAGTTCAATATTATAATTCTTGGGTAACATTCCAACCATCATATCTGCCCGAGATTCAGATATGGTTGGTGTATCAGGATATTCCAGACTCAGCATGTCTTAAAAGGAAGGTTTGCAACACAAATCGAAGAGACAACGTTGCGAGATTCTCGAGAAATGAACTACATAAGCCAGCTCCAAAACATGAGCTGGTTGCAAGAGCCACGTGAACACAGTGTCCCAGACAATTGCGGTCAGATCGTGAGCTTACAACAAAACACTACCGAGCTCTGGGTGGGAACCATCATTGGAGGTAACAAAGTCTTGTGCATAGCCTAGGATTAGCACTTACATACTCCCTTTTCTTGAACAAGTCAATCAATGGCTTGGTGTGCTAGGGATACATATGGTATGGAGGTAGCAAGCCTATCAAACCATAAAATACTTCGCACGTGCATGAATGATTTGGAATGATTCCAAAGGAAGCAAAACGACATTTCCCGGATTCACGGTGGCAACTTGCATTGAATACTCATGAACTCAGAGGAAGTCACTTCTTACATCAAAGCATACACGTCATGAGCTAACACGAAGGTAATTCTTTACTAAAGTTTCCAATACTAGCTTTATGTTCATCATGAATCATGGAGAGGATAAACAATGTTGTCGATGGGCTCAACAACAGTTCCTCAAGGTTTCCATGAAGATGGAAGTCCGTAACTATGTGAACAAGGTGATAGCATTGGTCAGACCATAGGATATAATGGTGCATGCTCGAGGAAACGTCCACGAGTAAGACAACATTGCGATAACCGTCGGTTCTGATTTTGATTTGACGATAGCCCACACTCATATAAAGATTTGATAAGACAATAGATGCAACAATTGATCACAAGGATCAAGCAATGAAGGTATCATCTTTCTTCGACACACACACACCAGAAAATATATCCCTTTGACATGAACTAAGTTACGCGAAGCTTTCATCTTCCAACTCTCCAAGTTGTTGTTTAGCTTAACCAACTTGTTCAGGGGGTATCCAACATAGATTCTTGGAGAAGAGGTGGTTTATAAGAAAACCAATTTGATCACGAACTCAACATAGCGGTCTGAAAACAACCTGGTAATACTTCCGAGAAGATATCTGGAAAATCACAAACCACTGATATGTTATTAAGTTCGAGAACAATCTTGCTTTTCAGGGCAAGACGATATGATCTTGAGAGCTTAGCACAGCCTGGCTCATCAATCTAGTGTGCACCAGGAAAGATGGACTAGGTAGCATGATCAATCTTAGGATGACAATAAAATAACCATCACACTAAGAGTGAAATTATTGTCCATTAACTACCAAGCAACGGGGTTTCTAGGAATATTGATTTCACACATCACGGTTCACTTGTCGATGTTCCGGTTACAACCAACACGGAGATCGAGGAATGAACAATGATGGCGAGCAGTATCACTGTAGCAAGAATTCATAAGAGGTTGTGCAATTCTCATGATACTCTTTACATAAGAGGGTAATACTCCAAGGTAGAACAGAACAAAAGCTGGATTTGCATTTTGATCTGCGGAATACATCTACTTCGACCCAATCCAAGAAATGGATGACGTACTGGAGTTTGTTTCTCATAGGCATTCTGAAATAGAATGACCTGACAGACCACAAGAATGATAGGCATCGATGACCACGAATGCACAACGACTCTTGACTATCCACTGACAGATGAAGGTCAGAATACAACTGAAGAGGGGCAACTCAAGGAGCACATGATTTTTCTGAGTTGTAGATGCATAGGTTGGCACGTCAAACAAGTTTGACATAATTCTTCTGGATAACCCATGCAGAAAGGCTGAGTTGGCAGAGTCACAATGTAGAATGAGGAACTCATCACGAGCACTCTTATTGTGATCTTTTGGTTCAAGAAGAACTTCTGCCATAAGCAGTTCATGGTATTGGAAGAATGATAAACCATGAACCTCGAAGATTAGAACAAAGTTACTATCCATCCTAAAGGAACGAGCAAATACTATCAACAGGAGTGAGCTGAATGATTCTTGGGCTCAAGAACACAGAAATAGAATACCTATTGACTAATTAGCATTGCAGGTGCTTTCGATAACGGTAGCCAGAGTTATCACACTTGGGTCACAAAACATGACTAAATCTTTGGGTGGTTCACTGGAATAATACGGTTTCCTAGTATTTACAATAGATACATCGAGGCGGTAGAGTACCTCAACAGAACAATTAGTGTGCTTTGTCTGGCCCAAAAGACATCGGGAATAGGAGGAAGGAAATTGCAATTGCATCAGATTGTTTATCAACCTTGGATAACTCGGACAACATAACGACTATACGGGCATGAAATATGAGGCAACCTGCATGAAAACTGACAACATAACAGCTGAATTCTTAAGGAGACATTGATCCAGAAAGACAACACCTTTCCTATAGGTCTCTAGCATAGTAACTCGTCATCCTAATAGATAGATGAGAATGCCTAGTTCTTAATCCCCGTAGGAAAAGAAAGGGTGACTCAGAATAAGAAGGACACAAGAAAAGAAGTAACAAGAACCTTACTTTACCTTCCACAATCAATTCCCCTATATAACTAAAGCAGTTCTAGACTCAATATCGACAAGTTTGGCATGGTAATCCTATAGGCAGTCAATCTCTGATACCAATGCTGTCGGGACCTCAATCCTAAGCCATACGAATCCAACATGTGTCACATCATATCACATTGCGGCCTCACGCACGGTAATTCCCCACGGCTGCCACCTTACCCTGGTCAGGACCGTTTGCGCCTTTCGGATCACTTATATGAATATGTCACTAGCAATCATATGTCAGAGAACCAAGGTCGACAAGACTAGTTATAGACCCAAGTGGCACAACCATACAGGGACAGGCATACGTAACCCAGCAATGCAGGGTCATTCATCAGCGTGTGTAGACGAATCGTAGCAAGCTACATGGACTCCATTACACTGCGTGACATTTCCCCAAAGGGACAGACACAATAGCAAGAAGGATACACGTCGGTCAATCAATGTGTCCAGAGCAATAGAAAGCTACCAGGGCTCAACAGAAGCACAAAGAGGCATTTCCTTGTAAAGAAGGCTACCATAGGCATACGACTAGGTGTCGAATCCCACACATACCAATGCATTTCAAACATACACGCAATATGCACGACATGCACAGATACAGCATGGCATCACAACATAACTCTATGACTCAAGTATTTATTAACGACTCAAAAGAGCCAGCATAGTTTGATATTACAAACAGGGGTCACATGACCCAACACTCAAGCGATACAAAAAACAAGCGGAAGCATCACATGTCTGAGTACAGACTGTCGGCGTTCGGGGAACGGGGGTACCCAGACCTACCTGCCTGCGGCCAGGGCATGGCCCACTTCATCGGCCAACCACGGCCAGACGCGGCCCCACCCAAGACAAGGCCTTCGCAAAGGGGAGCGGCGTCAAGACCGGTAAGAGATGGGCCACCCCGGGCCCCCCTCCGGAGGCAGCGGAGATCTCTATGCAAGGCCCGGCCTCAGGAGTCAAAGATGATGCAGGGAAGGACAGGCGGGCGCCAGCGCGCCAGGTGGCGCAGTTTCCCCTTTGGTGCAAAGGGAGCAAGGACGTACGCGGGTTCCCACAGCACCCCCCAAAGGTTTCCATTCTGGTGCAACAAGACCACGACCACCAGCCCCACAGGACGGATGTCATCGCCGAGCCCACCTCTGCATCATCGACAGTTACTTTGCAGGCGAAGACCGCCTTTGGGCAGGGAGGACATGTACTCTTGTCCCCCTTCAAAATTGGGCGTTGTGGGATCCCTTCCCGCTATTGCGATAAGGGAAGAGGACCCGAGCCTCCACTATATATAGAGGGTAGGCAGCACCGTAGAGAGGGATCGGAAACCCTTCAACTCACTCTCCCATCACAAAGCCAACAGAGGGCCAAGAACACCTCAGGAGCGCCCTCACGAGGCTCCGAAACACTGTACTAGTTCATCCACCCCACCTCCTCGAGAGGCAATTCACCAAAGCAGGAGTAGGGTATTACGCTTCGCAGCGGCCCGAACCTGGGTAAACTACCGAGTTCATCTGATTCCTCGTCATCGTGTGAGTTTATCATTTTATCCGTCGAGTAGTGAGCTAGGTTGGGCGAAGCTGCAGAGGATCTTCGCACACGCCCCTGTGTTCGAATCTTAAGGGTTTTGCAGAGCCCGAAATCTGACATTTGGCGTGCCAGGTAGGGGGCGTGTCAGAGTCTTCCTCGAGCCAGGATCTTCTCCCACCTTGCCGTTCCGATGTCTGACGCTCGTCGAGCCCGCGCTGAACGCCGTGCCACCCGCATCGCCCAGACGGCGCCTTTGGGTCGCGCCGACGCACGAAGGTCGCCCTCGCCTGTGGCAAACGCCGCCACGGGCCCCGACGCCCACGAGCAACAAGACTCCTCCCAGCCGGTCACCGCGCAGCACAACGGCCACACCACCACTCCCTCGATCGTCCCGGCTTCCGGGTCGTCCTGCCATGTTCGGCCCGGGCCGGTGCGCGGCCAGGGCACACTCGCCATGGCTAACGAGCTGCTTCGCTACCGCCCCGCCCCCGACCGCTACGACGACTGGCTTCGGCGCATCGCGGAGCTCGTCAGTGCTGCCGGTGATGCTGCGGCACTCTCCTACTCGCTTCGACCCCAACCATCCCTGGTAGACGACATGGCCCAGGATGCGCGGCCGCCTCCTCCGCAACGCGACGACGACCCCGAGCCCAGGCGAGAAGCGCGCCCCCGCGACCGGCCTCGCGAACCACGGGCGAAGGCGGGAGATGAAGTAAGCTGTCAGGTGGTTCCCCGGCCGCGCGTCGACGTGCGTGCGCTCCCCGCGCAGCCGACCCAACGCCGCGACCGGGCACCGCTCGAGGTGGCCCCGCTAGAGCGCCAAGACCGGGTCCCTCCCGCGCACGCTGCGCCCGTCGAACCGGTGGGGTGCCTCGCCATTGCCCCGGAGCTCTACCCAACCACGTGGCCCTGGAAGTTCAAGGCTGACCTGGCCCCGCGCTACGACGGCACCCCAGATCCAGCCGAGTTCCTACAGCTCTACTCCCTGAGCATCCGGGCGGCTGGAGGAGACGACAAGGTCATGGCGTGCTAGTTCCCCATGGCGCTCAAGGGCGGCGCGCTCTCCTGGCTCTTCAACCTCCCGTTGGCATGCATCACCTCCTGGGATGGCCTGTGCAAACGCTTCATCGCCAACTTCCAAGGCACCCGCGACCGCGCGCCCACCGTGAACGACCTGCGGCGTATCAAGCAGCAGGATGGGGAGACCCTGCACAAGTTCATACAACGCTTCATGACTACGCGCCTCAAGATCCCGAGGGCATCAGACGAGGTTATGATCTCAGCATTCAACGACGGTGTCATGGACCTCCAGATGAAGGAGGAGCTCGCCATGAACGACGAACTGTGCTCTACGTTGGAGATGTTCAATCGGGCGAACAGGTGCGCCAAGGCTGAGGAGGGCCGCCTGTCGCTCCGCGGGCCTCCAGCGGCAGAGCCAGAAGAAAATAAGACCAAGGCCAAGGAGGGCGAAGCACAAGGCCCCAGCAGTGCTTCCGGCCGAACCAGAGGCTAAGCGCAGCCGGGGTGAGGAACACCCCCCAGGGGGAAAACCATCCTGCATCTTCCACGGCACCAACAACCACGACACCGCCGACTGCCAGGAACTCAGGCTGATCCGCGCCGAGCACTCCGGCAGGCGCTCCGGATGCGCTGACCGAGGCTTCGGACGCGGCGGAGGCCGCGGTGGAGGCCGCTGGGACAACCGGGAACCACGTCAAGGGTGGTGCGATTAGCCCCAGGAGGACCGCTGGCGCGATCAGGCTCAGGACGATCGCTGGCGCGATCAGCCTCGTGAGGATCGCTGGCGCGACGACCCTCCGGAGGGGTCACGCCACGGCCAGCCTCATGAGGCCGGTCTACCCCCACTACCTCCGCCACCCAGAAGGAAGGAAGAGGACAGGCAGGACGATGGGGCTGGGGGCTTCCAGGAAGTCAGGGCGGTAGCCTGCATCCTGGGCAGCGCCCAGGCCCCTGCATCGAACTGCGCCTTCAAGCAGTTCACGCGGGAGGTGAACGCGGCTCTCCCAAAGCCCGAAGCGATGCGTCCCCTCAAGTGGTCCCAGACTGCCATAACCTTCGACTCGAGGGACCAGCTCAGATGCTCAGCCATGGCCGGCAAGCTCCCCATGCTGTGCACTCCAACCATCAGCAACGTCCTCTTCACCAAGACCCTCATCGATAGTGGAGCGGGGCTCAATGTCCTCTCCATCGAGACCTTCGAGACGCTCCAAGTACCGTATGAACAACTCATGCCAACCAAGCCCTTCTCGGGAGTCACCGACGGATTCACCGTCCCCATCGGGCAAGTGCGTCTGCGTGTCACCTTCGGCGGGTGCGGGAACTACCACACCGAGATCATCGTCTTCGACGTCACGCACATCCACCTTCCGTCCAACACGATCCTCGGGTACCCGGCCCTCGCCAAGTTAATGGCGGTGACTCACCACGGCTACAACGTTCTCAAGATGCCAGGGAGTGGCCGTGTCATCACCGTTGCTTGTGATGAGAAGGATGTTGTCTGCAGCCTCGAGCGTGCTTACCGTGCCGTGGCGGCCGAGCGCTCGGACGACGAAGTAGATGTACTGCCTCGTGAGGACCCGCGCAAGACGAAGAAGCAACTCCCTCCCGCAGGGCGCCCTAGAACATCGGGCTCTGCGCTCAGGGATGGGGCCCCACCTCCTATCGCATAGGGAAGCGCGCTCGGCGCCCCTCTTGGGTCGGTCCCGGGGGCTCCCACCTGGGGAGTTTCCGGCTTGGCCAGTGAGACAAGGGAGGCGCTCGAGCACAACCAGAGGGCACGTTCTGACGCGCGTCAGCTCAAGCTGGGAGCACGGCGTGTGGCGTCCAGTTCGCAAGAGTCCGTCATCAGAGCGATCGAGGAGCTTCGAGAAGCGTAGGCCATGCAAGGCGGGGACTGCCCAGCACCACCAATCGCAGCCGCCATTATTGGCACGAACGACCAGCCGCGCATCTGCGTCAGCGCGCTCGCGATCATCAGGGCCACGTCCCAGGGCCCCTTCTGGCCAGCGCGTGCCGATCATGGATGGTTCTACCTGAACGCCTACTTCCGCATGCCCTTCGGACTGGCGAATGCAGGCGTCACCTTCCAGCGCCTTTACCGAGCCATGCTCATACCTTGCCTGGCGAAGCACGGCGAGGAGTTGGAGGAGATGCTCGGACCAAGCGAAGCTCCCGAGCCTCGTGAGATGACAGACCCATGAGGGTCGCGCTCATGGAGGTGCAAGGTCAGGCTATGACGGTAGCTTCGGCTCTTCAGCGGCATGGCCGTTAAGTCTTTTGTTGGCTGTTGCCAGGTAATTTTTTGGCTCACTCTATTTGAGGGCGCCCACCGGGCCGCATTATCCTCAGGCGATCAGGGCACGCCCCTGCAATTGCCCCATTTATGCAAATTTCAATAGTTTCTCATGTATCTGGTCTGTTCCCTAACGTTTTAACTTGCCTACATGGCTCCTTGCTGGTGTGAATGCCGCCGCATCACACTTTCTGAGCTGGTGTTTCGCAAGGGGCCACGCGCTACGGCCCCTCCCGAGGCACCTCGGAACTGGCACGCAAGGCCCTGTCGCCTCAAGGACTTGCATCTTTCGGCAGTTCACTCCTGCTCGGGGGCTCCGACCGCAGCAGGGCGCCTCTGCATGGAGTCTCGGGAGGCCCCATGGCCTCTTGAGGCAGCAGCCGACAGGATGGAGTGGGGGTCGCTCGAGCGTCAAAGGGGGCTCCTGAGCATCGCGCCTCAGGAGCCTTACTGGTCATATAGCCACTTGCCCCTTGGTGTCGTCCTTGGTGATTCGGTCGGCATCAAGGGTGTCGGGGCCTCGCCCCGTAGTTGCGTCCTTGGTGATCCGGTCGTACACTACAGCGGTAGGGAAATGTGCGGGACTGGGACCTGCCGACGTAGAGCCGCTTGAGCATCAAAGGGGGCTCCTCAGGAGCCTTACTGGTCATAAAGCCACTCGCCCCTTGATGCCGTCCGTGGTGATCCGGTCGGCGTCAAGGGTGCCGGGGCCTGACCCCGTAGTTGCGTCCTTGGTGATCCGGTCGTACACTACGGCGGTCGGGAAATGTGCGGGACCGGGACCTGCAGACGTAGAGTGCCAAAAGGACTCCCAACCTGCCTCACTCGTGAAGAAGAAGTCAGCAGGGCCTCGGATGGCCCCGTCTACAAGAAGACTCAGGCGCCAACCGCCTTTGAGGTAGCGACCTCACGAGGCCAAAGTGCCCTCGCGAGCTCCCTGATACACCTCCCAGTTCTGCCGTGCCAGCCACGTGCATGAAATCTATGGGCTGTACACGCCCGAAGCCCCCCGAGGACGCGGAGGGGTTCCTTCCCACGCAATGTGGCAGCCACAGCCCAGCGCCGGCGGAGAAGTCAACACGGTCCCCCAATGACTATGCCCACGCAATGTGGAAGCCACAGCTCTGTGCTGGCGGTCAACACGGTCCCCCAATGACTATGCCCACGCAATGTGCAAGCCACAGCTCCATGCTGGCGGTCAACACGGTCCTCCAATGACTATGCCCACGCAATGTGGAAGCCCCACGCCCCGTGCGGGGGGATAAACAACTGAGGGCGCCCCAGCGGCTGCATCCAACCTCAGGAAGGTCCCTAGTGGCCCCCCTTCTCGCTGCGTTCCCTAGGGATGTACGCGTGAGGGGGCTGCACGGGGGCTGCTACCCGGCCAAGCCTGGTACACGCCACCTTCCCAGGTCTGCCAAACCTGGTCTTCACACGCCCATCTCCAGAAAAGCTGGCGAGGAAAGGTATGGGAGCCGCTCGTACGTCAAGGGGGGCTCCTGAGCATCGCGACTCAGGAGCCTAACTGGACCCGTAGCCCCTCACCCCTTGGACCGTCCTTGGTGATCTGGTCGGCCCAACGGCGGTTGAGGTATGCGCGGGCCGGGCCCTGCCGACGCAGAGCTCGAAGCGCTCAAAAAACCACTCAAAAACCCTTAAGGAGGATGCTGGAGCTCGTATGTCAAGGGGGACTCCTGAGCATCGCGACTCAGGAGCCTAACTGGACCCGTAGCCCCTCACCCCTTGAACCGTCCTTGGTGATCCGGTCGGCCCAACGGCGGTTGAGGTATGCGCGGGCCGGGCCTTGCCGACGCAGAGCGCTAAAGGTGTTCGAAAATTTCAAGTTAACCCAATCTTCACCATGTTCCCTTCATGAGGGCTGCTCGCACGTCAAGGGGGACTCCTGAGCATCGCGACTCAGGAGCCTCACTGGACCCGTAGCCCCTCACCCCTTGGACCGTCCTTGGTGATCCGGTCGGCCCAATGGCGGCTGAGGTATGCGCGGGCCGGCCCTGCTGACGCAGAGCATCACAGCAAGTAAGAAGGAAACAAGGCGAAGAGAGCAATCACGCAGTCCAACAGTTATTACAAGCAATAAAAGTTTTCGCGAACACAAACAAGTTTAACGCCTCCATGAGGCACGATGTGCATTGCAAGAAAGGAGCAGGAGAAAGGAATCAGGAGGAACCACCGCCACCACTCGTCCCGCCCTCGGGGAACTCGTCGTCGACATCGCTGGCATCGTCTTCTTCGCCGCCAACCCCAGCAGCATCCGGAGGCGGAGAAACCGTGACGCGGGTGAACCTCTTCACCAGCGTCTCCACGGCGCCCTTCACCGCCGCCGCAGCGTTGACGCGACCTCAGGGGCGACCGGGCGGATCATGGAGTCGAAGTCAAACCCTGGCTCGCGAAGATGAAGATGGCTGAAGACACGCGTCGCAACCTCAGAAAAGAGGTCGCGGCACTCGCTCTCCAAGACCCCCTCCACCTTGACGATGGCGCCCTCCAGCGCCTCGACGAGCTTCGAAGCGAGCACCGCGAAGCCGCTCTCTGGAGCCGCCAGGGGCTCCGCGAACCCATCCCGGCAAAGGGCATGGAGCGCTCGGCGAAGCTTGAGCTCGACGGTGGGAAAGGCGCTCAGCTCCGCGGCCTTTTTCTCCTCGGCCGCGGCAAGAGTTTCCTCCCTGGTGTCGAGCAGGGCCTTCTTCGAAGCAATTTCCTTCTCCTGTGCGTCCAGGCGCACCCGCTCCGCGTCCTGGCTGGTCGTCACCTGGGACAGCTCGGAGTCCCGAGCAGCAAGCTTGGCCTCGCAGGCCTCGAGGTCTTCCTCCCGCTGACACAGCTGCCCCGCAAGCTTGGCCTTCTCCTCATGGAAGGCCTTCAGACGGGTTTCCACCTCTTAGCAACGCTTGGCAACAGACGCCGCTTCAATCAGCGCCTCTTCGCACGCTGCCCGGGCAGACGCGGCTTCCTTCTCGCTCTTCGCCGCGGCAGCCTCGGCCTGACCCCAAATCGCCACGGCGGAGGCGTCGGCCTGGAGCCTCCCTGAGAGGAGCTCTAGGCGCCTACTCGCGAGGCGATCGTCGGCACCCCTGAGGGCGCCACGAACCTGACCCAGAACAGTGAAGGCACCGTCCAGGACTTCGTGGCCGCGCGCTGGAGGCATCAAGGTCCCCTCCGCAGGAGTCCCCTGTGCGATCGCAGGAGGCGTTCTCGGGGAGGCAACGACACGAGGAGCAGGAGGCTCTGGAGGCCGCGCTATGACCGCGGACACGGACGGATCGATGGGTGGTTGGCCCTCAGGGGCCGGCCCACCAGACAGTGGCGTCCCCGTGCCCTCGAGGGCAGGAGCGATCACGCCAACAGGCATTGGGGGCTCAGGGGGCTCCGCGATGATGGCCTGAGGGGTCGCCTCGCGAGCCCTCGCCCCTTCGGCAACAGGCGACGGCACGACGGCAGGAGCGGGCGGCGCGTCAGAAGACGCCTTTGGCTTGACGCCCGCCTTCTGCCTTCTCATCTTCAGCACGGTGGCATCCCTGGACACCAAACAAGGGAGGTCATCAATACACAAGCCATAGGTGGACAAGCAAAGCCGAGCCGGGTCGCTTACTCCTCAACGTCGACCCACTTCCTCTTCCTCTCCACTCCGGCAATGACAGAGGCGCCCAAGCCTCCCTCGGTGGGGGCACCACCACGCGGGGGAGCAGGGGCGCTGTCCGCGAGGGCGGCCGCCGAAGGGACCGCCATGGCCCCGGCCTCGCCCACCTTGCCTGCGAGTTGCGGTTCGGGCGAGAGCAAGGCCGGCGCTCCAACCGCCTTGCCGGCAGGGGCAGGGCACACCGGAGGAGACTCCGCTCCGCGCCTCCTGGGAGTCGACACACAGGCGGACCGCGTGGCACGAGGGGCCGGCCCAAGCCCCCTAGGGGCCTTGGCGGCGCATGAGGAGCTCGTAGCAGAAACTTCACCAACATCGTCGTCGTCCTCAAGCTCGCGCAGAAGGGTGCCCTGCGACGGGGGGGACGCCCCCACCGTGCCGTCGTCGGCGGTCTTCTCCGAGTCCTCCCCGCACGTGGTGTCGCCGGAGGCCACCATCACTCGGGAACCAAGGCCCTCAGCTGGGAAAAGCCCCAGTTCATTGAAGACAGGCATCGCGGCAACCAAATCGGCCCCGTCGTCGTGGCAGTACAGCGGGGCGTGGGCCTCGGGGAGGTCACCAGGGTCGCCGTTGAGCACGGTCATCACAGCCCTGCTCAGTTCCTCGGGGGTTATGCGCACGGACCGAAGCCTGAGGTTGTTGCCGCTATCCTGATAGTCCCACAAGGGCCTAGAATGAGCCTAGAGGGGCGCCAGGCGCTGTGCCAAGAACTCCTTCACTATCATCCCCCAGTCAGCTTCCTGCCGCTAATATCGCAGGAGAAGCGCTCCAGGATGGGCCCGGCCCAGGAGTCGGAGAGCTTCGCGGAGCTCCACGCGGAGGTCTTCTCCGGCAGCCCCTTCGGCAGATCCAACCGAGGGTTGGTGTCCTTGAGATCCATGAGGACCCAGCGGTGCCTGAAGTTCTCCACCTCTGGACCGCGACGAAGGAGACACACTCCGACTGTCAGGGAAGTATCTTTCGGTGAGACCCGCCCGTTTAGGGCCGGGTTCTGGGGATTTTTATTGAAGGTGGGCCAGGTGGGCCGGAGCGTTCTCAAGAGGCCCAGAAGAAGAGCCGCCGAAGGAAGGGCCGGCCCAAGACCCGCCGTGAGAGGCGGTATGTGCAAACCGCCTCGAGGTATAACTTAGGAAACAAGTAAAGGAGAGTTGGGCTCGGATTGCTATCCCGACCCGGACTCTTATGTAAGCCCCGGACATCCGCCTATATATAAAGGGGGAGCCCTGGGGCTTGAGGGATCACGTTGAAACCTTTCGAGAGCTAGGGCTAGACAAGTTCCAGAACCCTTGTAATCGAGATCTTCAATACATCTAGCAGGAGTAGGCTTTTACCTCCACGAGAGGGGCCGAACCTGGGTAAACCTTGCCTCCCGTGTTCCTCGTTTAATCCCTTCGGTCTGCTACTTACGCGATGGCTTCGAGATCAAGTCCTATGAGGACATCTGCCGTGAAAATACCACGACAGTTGGCGCCCACCATGGGGCTATCGCATGGTGGTGTTGAGTATTCGAAGGGTCCTCCCCAAGGACTCGAGGGATACGTGACTGGCCGGATAACCAAAAGTCGCCGCGGCAATCTGCTCATCGACGACTCAGGCTGGGGCCCCGAGGCCGACTCTCTTGAGTACGGGTACCGGGTCCCCTTTGGCGGAATTCATGTCTTCATCGGGAAGGCCGGAGGCTCTAAGCCGGCCACCTCCACGGAGGTCGTTGAAACGGCCCGCCGCGCGCAACCCGCCGTGGCGAGAGCCGCCCCTAGGCTTCCGGCTCCTGTGCAGGCCGGCGGATCTGGATCTGGGCCGGATATCTTCACCGACATCTTCAAGCCGGTGCAGGGCACGCAGCCCGCCAGGCGAGAGCACATCTTCGTTGGCTTCACTCAAGGGGTGGAGTATTCTGGATCGTCGGCCCCCACGGAGGGCTCGGCGACTTACGTTGATGGCGGCTATTCCTCTGGCGGAGAGTCGCTTTATTCTCTTCACCAAGAGGGTCTTGGGGGCTTTCGGCAGAACTCGCCGGCGAAGGATTCTTTAGGCCCGCCCGCTCGCCCTATTGTCTACATGGCGGGGGCGGCTGATATACCAGACCCGGCAGCGGATGCTGGAACCTCCAATGCGGTGTCAAGAGTTTCGCCAGCACAGACCCTGGTGGGGTTGACGGCTACGTTGACTACACTGCTGGGCACACAGGTCACTGTGGAAAATCAGGCAGAGCTCAATGCAGAGATCGTCAGGATCAAGGATCAGATGGTACAGGCTCAAGCTGGCATTGATGCGGAGAACGTCCGTCTGGCGACTCGTGAACGAGAGTTACGGGAAGAATCGGCGTGTCTGCAACAGGAGAATTATCATCTGGAGCAGCGCCGGGTGGAGTCTGACGCGGTTCATCACAGACGACACCGGAGCCGGCTTGCGGCCGAGGTTGAAGGTCAGGCCCTGCAGTTCAGCACCCCGCCAGGGGAACGCCTTCGAGGTCCAGCGACAGGAACTCCCCAAAGGTCGCCAGACCCAGGACCCCGACGCCCGGCGGATCATGGGGAGCGGCCAGAGGTACCGATGCTTACGGCACAAGGGCACTTTACGAACCCTGTGGACAACCTCTACGCGGCTACCACGGCGCTGGCACGTCTGCCCATCAATGGAGACATGCCCCTTGAGATCGAGGTTCGCAATGCAATTGCAAAATTGAAAACCGCCGTGGTCCAGCAAGCGAATTATTCGTACAGCCGGGAGCGACTGCATTCTACACCCGCTCCTAACAGAAGCCGCACTAGAAGCCGCCACGCTGAAAGCCCTGCGGTGTCTAGCACCCGCCATCATCGGGGTGCACCTGGGGGCTTGCCGTATTCACCAAATCCCATGATCCCAGTGCACGGAGTACATGAGACTCACGCAGCACATACGGCGGCTCACGCGGCGGATCAGGAGGCGGCTCATGCGGCGGCTCTCGCGGCTCAGGAGGCGGCTCTCGCGCCAGTCGTGACTACAACAGTCACCCCAACAGGAAGATCCATTGGAGTGCCTTGCTTGAGCCCGGCTCTCCGCAGCGCACCCCTGCCCAGGGATTTCAAGGGCCCGCGAAAGGTGTCCAGTTATACACCAGACCAGGACCCGGCCCAGTGGATAGAAAGTTATGAGCTTGCCATGGATATGCAGGGGGTCAGCGATCAGGCTTGTGCAAGATATTTCACCATGATGTTGGAAGGAGCAGCGCGTACGTGGCTGAAGAATTTACCCCCGAATTCCATCAAGATATGGGGCGAGTTAAGGGAACGTTTTATCAAAAACTTCCAAGGTACCTGCAAGCGTCCGAAGACTATCATTGATCTTCAGCATTGTGTTCAGCGGCAGGGAGAGTCGGCTCACCATTGGGTCAGCCGAGTTGCAGAGATCATTCATTCTTCAGATAATATCTCCGCCCCTCAGGCAGTTTTGGTGCTGGAGAAGGCTTGCCACTATGAGCCTCTCACGCAGAAGTTAGGGCGGCTCAAACGGAGTGTCAAAGATATGGGGGAGCTCATGAATGCTCTCACCAAGTATGCTGAGTCTGATCCTACGAAGGACCCAGGAGGTGATGAGCCAGAGGTTCCTGATCCGAAAGGTAAAAAGCCTGTTGGTGGCAAGAGTCAGCAGCAGAACAATGATAAGAAGCGTAAGGGTCCAGAAGTCGGATCTGAGCTGGTGGCTAATACCAATGCAGGGGCTAAGTTTCAGAAGGGTGGTTCTGGTAACAGACCTTTTAAGCCACAAAACTTCGATGAGTTCCTCAAGGGGCCGTGTCCAAAACATGGTACCAAAGAGAGGCCAGCAAGGCATACTTGGGAACAGTGTCACATTATGGATGCTTTCGCTCAGCGCTTCCAGAACCCGCCGGGTGGCGGGGGTGGCGGATACGGACCGGGTTCCGGGCCCGGGCTCAGACCACCTAGTGGAGGCCCTCCTGGCGGCTTTCATCAACGGTCGCACCACCCGGGCGGGTCTGATAGCGGCTTCCAGGGGAATAACAGTGGTCAGCAACCTCAAGGAAACCAATACAACAGCGGCCAACACTCTCAACAATAGCAGAACAATCAGACCGGGTTCCAGAGTAATCCTAAACAGTTGAATAATGGACAGTATCATGTGTTCACTACATGTGCAGATAAAAGGGAGCGCAAGGTCAGGAGACGTTCTGTTAATGCGGTAGAGCCGGCTGTTCCAGAGTATCTGAAGTGGTCAGAGATGCCGATTACTTGGAGCAGGGAGGATCACCCGCCCAGAGTAGATAATCCGGGTCATCTGGCACTTGTGGTAGCACCCCAAGTTGGAGGATATGCTCTCACCAAGGTTCTGATGGATGGCGGAAGCAGCATCAATATTCTGTACTATGACACTTTCCGACGTATGGGATTGACGGAGAAAGACCTTACGCCATCTAACACAGTTTTTCATGGGATTATACCTGGCAAATCAGCATACCCGGTTGGAAGGATCAAGTTGAACGTGGCCTTTGGGACATCAGAGGATAACTCCAGATGTGAATCATTGTCGTTTGAAGTAGTCAGAATCAAGAGTCCCTATCATGCTCTCTTCGGGCGGCCGGCTTATGCCAAATTCATGGCTAGGCCCTGTTATATTTATCTCAAGCAAAAGATGCCGGGTCCCAAGGGTCCAATCATAGTTCATGGAAACCGGAAAGTCGCCATGGAGTGTGAAGAAGGAGATGCTGCTTATGCTGAGGCGGCTTGTGCCTCGGAGGAGCTCAAGATCTACACCAGCAATGTAGACCCGGCGGACATGACGCCTCTCAAGAAGCCCTCTACAGAAGGAGAGCCGCCTCTCAAGTTTCAGGCTCACAGAGATACCAAGGAAGTGGAGTTTACCCCTGGCGACTCTTCTTCTAAGTTCACTATCGGGTCCAACATGGACCCCAAATAGGAAAGCGCGCTCGTCGAGTTTATCCGTGAGAATCGGGACATCTTTGCATGGAAACCTTCTGACATGCCGGGTGTGCCGAGAAAACTCGCCGAGCACCGCCTTAATGTGGATCCTAAGTACAAGCCTGTCAAGCAGTATCTTCGCCGCTTTAATGAGGAGAGACGTAAAGCTATTGGGAAAGAGATAGCCCGGCTTCTGGCGGCCGGGTTTATCATAGAAGTCTTACACCCGGAGTGGTTGGCTAACCCGGTGCTGGTTCTGAAGAAAAATGGCACTTGGCGTATGTGTATTGACTACACGGATCTTAACAAAGCTTGTCCAGCTGATCCATTTGCTCTCCCTCGCATTGACCAATTCATTGATGCTACAGCGGGGTGTAAGAGGTTATGTTTCCTAGATGCATACTCTGGTTATCATCAGATCAAGATGGCAGTGGAGGACCAAGAGAAGACGGTTTTCATTACACCTTTTGGCACCTTCTGTTATGTGTCTATGCCTTTCGGGCTCAAGAGTGCCCAGGCGACTTATCAACGTTGCGTGCAAAATTGTTTCCATGGACAGATTGGCCGCAACGTGCATGCCTATGTGGATGATATTGTGGTCAAGTCAGAAAAGCAAGAGACCTTGTTAGATGACCTCAAGGAGACCTTTGACAATCTCAGAGTTTACCATATGAAGCTTAACCCGGACAAGTGTGTCTTTGGTGTTCCTGTAGGAAAGCTTCTAGGTTTCATGGTTTCTGAGCGTGGAATTGAAGCTAACCCGGAGAAAATCAAGGCTATCACCTCTTTGGCTGAGCCTAATTGCATCAATGATGTTCAGCGCCTGGCGGGTCGCATTGCAGCTTTGAGTCGCTTCATAAGTCGCCTAGGGGAGAAGGCTATTCCTCTATATCAGATGCTGAAGAAGGCGGACGACTTCCAATGGAGCAAAGATGCTGGGGAGGCCTTTGAGGCTCTGAAGAAGCAGCTGGCAGAGCCGCCCATACTGGCGGCTCCTATCACCAAGGAGCCGATGCTTCTGTATATTGCGGCAAATAACAAGGCTGTTAGTGTTGCAATGGTGGTGGAAAGAAAGGAGGCAAACCGGGAGTATCCGGTCCAGAGGCCGGTTTATTATGTTAGTGAGGTCCTGGCTTTGTCTAAGCAGCGTTACCCACACTGGCAGAAGCAGGTCTTCGGAGTATTCATGGCAAGCCGGAAGTTGAGGCATTATTTTCTGGAGCATCCTATCACAGTGGTCTCTTCAGCTCCTTTGGGGGATATCATTCATAACAGGGAAGCTACAGGGTGAATTGCAAAGTGGGCCATTGAGCTTGGACCTCATGAGATCAAGTATGTGCCTCGCACGGCCATCAAATCTCAGGCATTGGTGGATTTCATCAATGACTGGACAGAGCTTCAAGCCCCGGAAGAAAGGCCGGATAAAACATATTGGACCATACACTTTGATGGGTCTAGGCAGCTGGAAGGCTCGGGGGCTGGAATTATAATATCTTCCCCTCGAGGTGACAAGTTCTGCTATGTTTTGCGGCTTATGTTTCCTTGCACTAACAATGCTGCAGAGTATGAGGCCCTGCTCCATGGGCTCCGGATTGCAAAGGAGATGAATCTCAGCCGGGTTAGGTTCCTAGGCGACTCTGATCTGGTGGCACAGCAAGTTTCAGGGACTTGGGATTCTAAAGACCCGCTCATGGCGGCTTACAGACAAGCTGTTACTAATGTGGCTGGTTGCTTCAAGGGTTATCAGGTGGATCACATTGATCGGCGGCAGAATGAGGCGGCTGATGCTTTATCACGACTTGGTTCGCAGCGAAAGCCGGTTCCTCCAAATGTTTTCCTGGATGTGCTCCATAACCCGTCAGTTAAGCTGCCAACGGAGGAGGACCTTGCTGTCCCAGACCCGGAGGCCCGGCTCGTGGCGGCTCTCCATGAGATCCCGGATTGGACTGTCCCATACTTGGATTATCTGACTCGTGGCGTCTTGCCAGCTGACGAGATTGAAGCCCGCCTGATTGTGAGAAGGTCCAAATCCATGACCATTGTCAATGGCGAGTTGCACCGAAGAAGTGCCACAGGCGTCTTTCAGCGCTGCGTATCGCCTGATGAAGGCCGGAATATCCTCAATGAGATACACTCTGGCGACTGTGGTCATCATGCCGGCTCTAAGTCATTGGTGGCGAAGGCTTTCCGCCACGGTTTCTTTTGGCTCACGGCTCATGCTGATGCAAAGGAAATAGTCAGGAAGTGTGACGGTTGTCAGAGGTTTGCCCGCCAAGCTCATGTGCCGGTTCAGGAACTTCGGATGATCCCTATCACATGGCCCTTTGCGGTCTGGGGGCTGGATATGGTGGGGCCTTTCAGAGCTTCTAGTGACAAAAAGACTCACCTTTTGGTGGCTGTTGACAAATTTACCAAGTGGGTAGAGGCAGAACCTATCAGCAATTTGGATGCAGAGACGGCTGTTAAGTTTGTCAAAAAGTTAATCTTTCATTTCGGGTACCCGCACAGCATCATTACTGACAATGGTACAAACCTTTCGAAAGGCGCCATGAAGCAGTTCTGTGATGAGGAGCACATCAGACTGGATGTGGCGGCTGTTGCGCACCCACAGTCCAATGGGCAAGCTGAACGCGCCAATCAGGAGATCCTTCGAGGAGTAAAGCCCCGGCTTATGGTTCCTCTTCAGCGTACACCCGGCTGTTGGGTAGAAGAACTTCCCTCCGTCTTATGGAGTTTATGGACAACTCCCAACAGATCAACGGGTTTCACACCTTTCTTCATGGTTTATGGGGCAGGGGCCGTTTTGCCAAGCGACATCCGCCATGACTCACCCCGGGTCTCAGCATATGTTGAAGAGGATAATGAGTTGGCTCGTCAGGACTCTCTGGACGCCTTGGAGGAAGAGCGGGATTTGGCAGCCGCCCGATCTGCTATCTACCAGCAAGACCTGCGTCGCTATCATAGCCGTAGGATCAGAAGCCGGACTTTCCAAGAAGGAGATTTGGTGCTTCGTTTAATACAAGACCAGTCAGGCATGCATAAGCTTTCGCCTCCTTGGGAAGGGCCCTTTGTTGTCAGCAAAAATCTTCATAACGGGTCTTATTATCTGATTGATCTCCGGCCTGGGAAGGAGTCTCGAACATCTGAAGAAGAGACCAACAGGCCCTGGAACATAGCTCATCTGAGACCCTACTACACCTAGAGTTCCGGCTCTGGGAATCTTGTACATACCTCTCATGTATATATTATCAATAATGAGTAAAAGCCGGCGGCCCTGAAATACGGGGTATCTGTCGTTTTCCATCCAACATGATGAGTAAGTTTTATTACATTATTACTTGTGCTTTATCATACATATATTGTGAAAGTGCAGAAACAAAAGACCCACTTCGGATGAGCTTCCTGGTAATCCAGAAGCCTTCACCATCATGGGACACTTAACCCTATGGGCCGAACTTACTGGTAAGCCAGAAGTCGCCACCATATCGGGTCAAAGTCCTAATAAGCGGGCTGTGTTACTGGTAATCCAGAACCTTCATCCGTGTATAGGCACCTAATAAACGGGCTGTGTTCCTGGTAATCCAGAACCTTCATCCGTGTACAGGCATAAAAGACTCATGTGGGTTGAGCCTCCTGGTAATCCAGAGGCCTTCACCATCTTGGGACCTTCAGCCCTTATGAAGCTAAACTTACTGGTAAACCAGAAGTCGCCATATTGGGAAAAATACCTAACAAACGGGCTGTGTTACTGGTAATCCAGAACCTTCATCCGTGTATGGGCACAAACGATTTAGATGGGATGCTGCCTGCTGGTAATCCAGAAGGCTTTACCATCTTGAAATAATCAACCTTATGGGCCGAACTAACTGGCAAGCCAGAAGTCGCCACCATACAGGAAAAGAAGTAACTGATCTGGTTGGGGGTGATCCAAGAGTCGCCACCATACTGGGGACTTTGCAATCTTTAGAAATTCGCTAAAGCTTTTATTTAAGATATACTGCTTTAAAGAGTTTTATGACCTCTCTTATGAGCTCTTTTTAATGTTCGTATTTGGCCAAGAGCCGCCAGTTGTATTATATTGGCTACACCGTAAGCATCTGCAAGTTTACTGGTTATAAGCCACCATGACTGCTTTAGTTAATGGTTTAATACTTGTTAAGAATAAATTATACATCTTATCAAGCTTTATGACTGTCTTGATGTTTGGCCAAGAGCCGCCAGCGTCAAAGGATTCAATTTCTTCCAGAAGCAGCCAGAATAACTTTGCATAAGGAAGCTTCGGGCAAAAGAAGCAGACTTGCTTCCCAAGGAAGCCAGTATGAATTTAAACAGAATTTTTTCTAAGTCTATTACAAAAGGCCACTAGAGGGCATTTCAGAATCATTGTTCAAGACATATATTACAAGCAGTTAAACAACTGGCGACTTTCAAGGTTCCGGTTTTACTCCCGGGTCTTGCTGCCTCCGGCTTGGGCTGCGTCTGTTGAAGGATCTGTCTTGGCTTGATCGGCAGCCCAGTCAATAGTGGCAAAGGCATCAAAAATTTCTCCATCATCAATAAGATCTGAAGAATCAATGTCCGGAGCAAACTCGTCCTTACGGCCTTCAGGAGTAAGATCAAGAGGCGGAAGAGGACCGGGCTTTACGCGTTTTCCGTCTTCGCTGTAGGCTGATTGAAACCTTGTAAGCTTCATCTCTTGGACCAACTGGCTTGCGGGGACAAAGGTCTCCTTCTTCAAAGCGTTATAGGTAAGCTGATCAAGAGCTTGCCCCTTATAAGTTTCGGGAAAGCCACCAACTAAAGTTGAAAGTTCTAAATCCTCGTAATGAGCTTTAGCGCGGGCCATGGTGTGCATAGTGGCGATGCGGGCGCTGGACTCTTTCATGATCTGCAGCTGAGCAGGCAGAGTGGATAAAGTCTTCAAAACTTCCTTGATGGTGGATGGGTTTTCTTTTCCATAGAAGGCAGCTTGCATAGCCCGCCGACTCCTAGTGTATAACTGTTCAAGGAAGTCATAAGCCGCCTTCAGCTGCATTACGGGTTCTTTCGCCAGTTTATCACTTCTAGGACCAGCAAGGGAAAAGTGTCAGAGTTATCAAGATTATCAAAATAGGGATTATAAACAGGCGACTTACCAAAGATGGCGCTGCTCATTTGCTGGATGTGCAATTTTAATCCGCTGAGCTCATCGGGGGCAGTCTTCAGGCGGCCTTCAGCGTTTTTAGCACGTTGAACAAGGAGCTGCTTCTCCTTCTCATGCTCAGCGGTCAAAGCAGCCAGCTTGGTGGCCGCCTCAGACGCGGCTTCCTCCAATGTCTTCACCCTTTCTTCAGCGGCGACTCTCAGCTCTTGCTCAGTTTTCAGCTCTTTCTGACTGTCAGCCAGCTGGGTGTGAAGGGAAGTTATTTGAACCTGAAAGAAAGGAAAAGTTCAAGTTATTTATGCAGATGAAGTTCCATATTGATTACAAGTAATCCACATGGCACTTGGGGGCTAATGCAATCCCGAAGTTTTACGAAGGAATATTATCGAATAGATGGAAGCATTTAAAGACTTGGACACATGTGGTCCTTTGCTCTAAGACCCGGCTGTTTCAAGAAGACAGCCGGCTCTTGGGGACTACATGTGGTTCTTTGCTCTAAGACCCGGCTGTTTCAAGAAGACAGCCGGCTCTTGGGGACTACATGTGGTTCTTTGCTCTGAGACCCGGCTGTTTCAAGAAGACAGCCGGTTCTTGGGGACTACAATTGGCTCTTTGTTCTATATAAGCATGTGGTTCTTTGCTCCATGTAAGACCCGGCTATTTCAAGAAAACAACCGGCTCTTGGGGACTGCATGTGTGTATTTACGTATTTTCAAATATGTAAGCTTACAAACCTTCATACAACTATGAAATCAGTAATATGCAGGTTTGGGCGACTAATAAGGGCCATAAGTAAATTATGACTCACCTTTGGTTTATTGGCCAAGGTCTTGGCAATCTCCTGACTCTCAAGTAGTCGAGTCTGAAGGGCTTCATGAAGATCATTTAAATCAGTGCTCTCCAAGGAGGAGAGATCTAATTTATTCTTCTCTTTAGAAGACATGGCTTCAAAGGAAGATTTGCCCAAAGCCGCCGACGAGTCTGGGGCGGTGCCAGTGGCAGTAGCAACAGTACCCTCTTCAATATCGAAGGAGGGGATAATAGTATCCGGCTGTTGTTCAATGTTATCAGCCGGCGCTGCCATCTCTGGTTCTAAAGAAACCTGAGTTTCTGGAGCGGTGGAAACATCTGGCAGAGGAGGATCATTGGCCCTTTCCTCTGTGTCTTTGACCGGGTCTTCAGAACCTTCAGGAGGCGGAGACGAGGCAGAAGTTTTGGGTTTTAGTTTCTTGGAGGTAACCCTGCATTTTCGACAAAGATCTCAATAACTACTATCTTTTGCTTTATGTAAGAGGAGTGAGAATAAGGGTGATCATATCTTTACCCTGCTTTAATAACAAAAGTCGTATCTGGGGACTCTGAGGCGTCATCATCAGAGGATGTGTCCTGATAGTCCGGATCTTCGGGATTAAGAGGTCGTTTAAACAAGCCGGCTTTGGGAAACAGAAGAGTCGGGTGAAGAAGTACCTCACGAGGGCGCTTATGAGAGCCGACCACATCGGCGTCAGACCCGCCCATACCAGTGCTAGAGCCACCACAATCAGTTTGGCGGAGCTCGGCGTGCTGAGACGTCTTCCATGAATAATATGGGTCCAAACGAGCAAAAGGATGAGAAAAAGGATATTTTCTCACAGCAATTCTGTTTTTCCTAGGTTTATGAATATCAAAGTCAGGCAAGGTTGAAGTTACCTCAGTTTCATCCTGGTCTTCCTCTTCTTCTTCGTCCTGGAAAGGTACAGATTAAAGTTATCAGCAGAAAGTTGCAGATGAAAGACAGATTGATTCAAGTTATGTACTTGCCTCTGACTCATCTTTAGAGGATTCTAAGATGGACGGATCCACCTCTAAAGGATTGATGGTATTATGCTTCTTCTTCTTAGCAACGGTTTTTTTCCCCGTCTTCTTCTGGCCCTTCGTAGCTATTTCTTTCAACATCGGCCTCGCTTGCCAGAAGGAGCTATCCGCCTGTGGTTTATCAGGGAAAAGGTTTTCATGATATGATAGTTTAAGCAGAAAAATAAGAGATTGCTTGAAAGTTTCTTACTGCTGGTGGCGGGTTAGTTTTGGTGAAAGGCGCCAAGCCAAACTCGCCAGTGTATTTGTCTGGTAAGTTGACAATAATTCTCATCTGATTAATTACAGACGACAAGGAGATGTTTGTGGCACTGATCCTTTGCGGATCCTGTAAGCCGGAGTATTCATGCATCAGTTTATTCCGGAGACCTAGTGGCTGTATCTTCCATGACAGCCAGCAACGGATTAAATCGGCTCCTTCCAGGCCGTTGGCGGCCAAGGCAGATATTTTATCCATCCAAGGTTTCAGCTCTGCTTGTTCCGCTGGTGTAGGCCTGGGAGGGTATTTCTTTTTGTGATCCAAGCGCCCTGGCCTGAAACCCGGCAGTGGGTGTTCTCCTTCAGGAACCGGCGCCTTACAGTATATCCAAGACTTGCCCCAGCCCTTGGGGTGGCTTAGCAGATCAGCTCAAGGGAAGGTGACCCCTCGTCGCTTCTGGAAAGAAACGCCACCAAGCTCTTGATGACGGCCTTGGGCGGTCTCAGTTTGTTTGTTGACATAGAAGCATTCCCGAAACAATAGAACTATAGGTTCTATCTGAAGATAAGCTTCACATATCACTGCAAATTGGCTCATGTTGACAATTGAATTGGGAGAAAGATCTTGTGGATGCAGCCCATAGAAGTTCAGAAGCTCCCTAAAGAACTTGGAGCCGGGAGGGGAAAATCCCCTCTCCACATGATCAAGGAATATAATAACTTCTCCTTCTTTAGGCGTTGGGGGACATTCGCCTCTTGCAAGTCGGCAGTTAGTAGCTCCTTTCAGTATGCCTGTCTGAATGGCATTTTTGAGAAAATCTTTGGTGATCTCAGAAGGAACCCAGTTGCATTCAATTGTTTTCTTTGTCATCCTAGTTAATGGAGCAAAGGGTTGAGTTAGCGGCTTTCGGCACAAAGTAAGGGATGTTACAAGAAATGAAAGACGGCAGTTTGATTATGTTTCTAGGGTCTGAGACATATGGTTGGAAAAATCATTAAATATATACGACGGCTTACATAAGTCGCCACAAGTGAGAGCTGCTCGGCGAGGCGAAATTTTTTACTAAGTCTGCAATAACAGCTTTTTACCGAGGGAGGTGAAATTTTGGATCAAGAAGTCTGTAAAAATGAGGAAAAAAGTAATTCTGGTTACTGTTCGTAAGGCAGCAGCAGGTCATCACAGATGGGTTTTTCTTAGATCTGTTTTTATGCAAGATTGACTCCTGAGTTTAAGGGGGAATCAACGGCGCTGTTTCTATGCCTTGGAAGCATCAAGCTGTGGTCAACGGCGGCGACCATGGAGAAACCGAGGCAGAGCATGAGCTATGATAATGGCGGAACCCTAGGAGGAGGAGGAACAATGGGTACCTGAAATCTGATGGAGACGCGGCGCGGTTGCAGACGGCGACGGGGGTGCGTTGAAGCTGAGTCCCCTCCGGTGGCTGATGAGCTCGTGATGCAGAATGGGGCTGCGGTGGCTCGAGCAGAGAGAGGAGGAAGGCGAAGGGGAAAATGATAAAAGAATGACCCAGGGGGTATTTATAACAGGATGGGATGCTCAAGAGTCGGGGCGGAAATTATGGATCTACAGTATCCCGACGCCCCGATTTTCGCGCCTAATCGAGTCATCTGAGATATGGATGATGTCATGGAAAGATCCGTTTTAAAGATTCGGTGACATCATAAGGCGAACAGGTTTAAAAGAAAAACAATTAAGAAATATTCAGAAGTGGCGGGTTCTGCGGAGACTCGCCAAATGTCAAAGACAGGTTTGTATGAAGACAAGGTTGTCCAGAACCAGTTCAAGTCAACCTGAGGGCTAATGTCAGGGAAGTATCTTTCGGTGAGACCCGCCTATTTAGGGCCGGGTTCTGGGGATATTTATTGAAGGTGGGCCAGGTGGGCCGGAGCGTTCTCAAGAGGCCCAGAAGAAGAGCTGCCCAAGGAAGGGCCGGCCCAAGACCCGCCGTGAGAGGCGGTATGTGCAAACCGCCTCGAGGTATAACTTAGGAAACAAGTAAAGGAGAGTTGGGCTCGGATTGCTATCCCGACCCGGACTCTTATGTAAGCCCCGGACATCCGCCTATATATAAAGGGGGAGCCCTGGGGCTTGAGGGATCACGTTGAAACCTTTCGAGAGCTAGGGCTAGACAAGTTCCAGAACCCTTGTAATCGAGATCTTCAATACATCTAGCAGGAGTAGGCTTTTACCTCCACGAGAGGGGCCGAACCTGGGTAAACCTTGCCTCCCGTGTTCCTCGTTTAACCCCTTCGGTCTGCTACTTACACGATGGCTTCGAGATCAAGCCCTATGAGGACATCTGCCGTGAAAATACCACGACACCGACCGTTGAGCACCGTCGTGCAGGCGCAAGCTGAAGAAATGGCGGAAGAGGGCCACCGAAGGCCTCACGCCCACGAAGGCCTCTCAGTAGAAGGCAAAGACGGACAAGAGCAGGATGGAGTTGGGCTGGAGATGAAGGGTCTCGATCCCGTAGTGGTCAAGGATGGCGGTGAAGAACGCGGAGAAGGGCGGGACGAGCCCGGCGAAGACGCTATGGAGGAAGAAGGGGTAGACTGCCTTGGACGAGGGCCGCTTCTCCGAGGAGCCGCCCCATATCAAGGTTCGCCCGCACTCGTTGGTCTCGTCCGCCATCGACGGAAGCACCGGGACGAGGTCCTCGTCCTTGGCAATGGTGGACCCAGAGAGCGCCGGCGAGATAGGAGCGGAGGCAGAGCTCTGAGCCTCTGGCTTCTGCTTGCCGGCGGGAGCCATCGGGAAGCTCGCAAGGCCGAAGCGGCAAGGAGGAAGCCGGAGCGGCGCCGGATCTGGAAAGCAAGAGCAAATGCACGAGAGGGAAAGCAATAATGGCCCAGCGCTAAAAGTTAGGCTCTTATCGATTCGGGCGGTGGCCGAAGAGACGAAGAACGCCCGACATCACCTGCACAACGCGCGCCAGTCCTGGCCCGCAGCCATTTGGGGCCCGCGGAACTTCGGGCCGCCCTCAAGGCTTCGGCCAAAAGCTAGCTCGAGCGCGCCTTGGGCCCGGGGGCTACTGTCGGCATTCTGGGAACAGGGGTACCCAGACCTGCCTGCCTGCGGCCAGGGCATGGCCTACTTCATCGGCCAACCACGGCCAGACGCGGACCCACCCAAGACAAGGCCCTCGCGAGGGCCCCAGCCTCGCGAAGGGGAGCGGCGTCAAGACCGGCAAGAGATGGGCCACCCCAGGCCCCCCTCCGGAGGCAGCGGAATTCTCTATGCAAGGCCCGGCCTCAGGAGTCAAAGATGACGCAGGGAAGGACAGGCAGGCGCCAGCGCGCCAGGCGGCGCAATTTCCCCTTTGGTGCAAAGGGAGCAAGGACGTACGCGGGTTCCCAAAGCACCCCCCAAAGGTTTCCATTCTGGTGCAACAAGACCACGACCACCAGCCCCGCAGGACGGATGTCATCGCCGAGCCCACCTCTGCATCATCGACAATTACTTTGGAGGCGAAGACCGCCTTTGGGCAGGGAGGACATGTACTCCTGTCCCCCTTCAAAATTGGCCGTTGTGGGATCCCTTCCCACCATTGCGATAAGGGAAGAGGACCCGAGCCTCCACTATATATAGAGGGTAGGCAGCACCGTAGAGAGGGATCGGAAACCCTTCAACTCACTCTCCCATCACAGAGCCAACAGAGGGCCAAGAACACCTCAGGAGCGCCCTCACAAGGCTCCGAAACAATGTACTAGTTCATCCACCCCACCTCCTTGAGAGGCAATCCACCAAAGCAGGAGTAGGGTATTACGCTTCGCAGCGGCCCGAACCTGGGTAAACTACCGAGTTCATCTGATTCCTCGTCATCGTGCGAGTTTATTGTTTCATCCGTCGAGTTGTGAGCTAGGTTGGGCAAAGCTGCAGAGGATCTTCACACATGCCCCTGTGTTCGAATCTTAAGGGTTTTGCGTAGCCCGAAATCCGACACAGACATCTACTAAAAGTGACTGGAGGAGCCTGAAAAGCTACAACGACCCTACCAAAGGAGCCAGACCTCTGTCTGGGATTCCCAAGCTAATCCAGTCAACATCGAACTTCATGTCGTAAGAATCACTAGTGAGAGTGACGTCTCCTCTGCAAAAACATAAATTAAGCAACCGTGAGTACAAAGGTACTCAGCAAGACTTACATCAAAACTATCTACATATGCATCATTGTCAACAAAGGGGGTCGTGGAGCATATTGTAGCAAGCTAGCTTTGACTCTTGGCTAACCTGTACTGCGACTACCAGTAGTATCTTTGAAGTGGGAGAGCGCACACGAGTCCAAATATTCACCAAATCAGTACACCACTATGGATCCACTTCCGTCTTCCTACGAGAAGGCCATCCATAGTACTCATGCTTATCTTGCGCATTTTAGAGTATCCATTCCAAGTTGTTTATGAACCACATAAGTTTTCCAAGTAGTCCATATCTGAGGACGCGGCTATTCAAACAGATTGATAAACCTGCAGGGGTGTACTTCTTCACACAAGCTCCCACCACTTATCGCCATGTGCACGTAAAAGGCACCTCGGGAACCTTCAAGCAGAAGTCCATCGAGGGGTCGGCCACGACCGTTAACCATACAAGACCCTAGTCCAGGTATATCGCCTATTTGAGACTAACCCGCAAGGAAGTCCGGCCGAAATTCCCTCTACGACCTCAAACGATGTGCGTAGGGTACCACAAGCTCACCGTTCGGGTGCCACTTGGTACATCGTGCCACTGTGTATATACTGCATCACAACCCACCCCATCGGTCAGCGCTATGCATGGCCGCCAACACTTTTCCTACAAACACCAGAAACTAGTTGCAACTCCTAGAGAGAGATCAAGGCGATTAATAAGTCGAGAGGGTCAATTAAGTATCGCAATGCGTGGTAGTATCTTGTCTTGGATAACACACATAGAACTAAGTTCTTAAGGACGGTCAATGAGACAACCCGCCATGTACTCCTACATGGCCTCTCATCGCTACCTTTACCAAGTCGTGTTCACACACTTAGCTCTCACACAGTAGGACATAAAAACATCCATTCCGATTCATCGCCGAGATGGATCAGACCCGACACAATTCTAAGCAAAGCAGGCATGGTAAGCAAGCATGGATGAGTAAGCAAAACAAGGCTCAAGCAGTTGCTACTCATGCTAAGTGGTTTCAACTATTTAGTGTGACAAGGATAGGTCATGCAAATCTATGGGTTCAACTACCGAGAACATGTAGCAGTTGAATCATTGTTGTCCTAATGCGGTAAAAGAGAACAGGAGCGAGAGAGTGGGTTTATATCAATATGCTCAAGGGGGGTTGCTTGCCTGACAGTTCTGAAGATAGTACTTCTCTTCATCAGTGTCAACGATCACAACGTCGGGACCATCATCTACCGAGAGGAAACAAACACCGGCAAACAAGAAGGAACACATTCCATGCAATGCCACAAACATGATGTATGATATGAAAGGTTAAGGTACAGAAGTGACCTAATGTAGTAGCTAGTCATATTAATTGAAGTGGAATTCAAACCTAGTTCAAATTCCAACTCCAAATGTTATTTCATATATTGTCCTAGTCATGAAATGTCCTAGTTGGTGATGTTAACTTGTTCAAACATTAATGATCATGGCATAAACAGATTCATTTGATTTTTCTGATCATTTTTTATATATAAATTATTTCCATCTGAGTTAGAGATTATTTTCTATGATTTTTAGAAGTTTTAAGCATTTTCTGAAATAAAATAAATCATTTAGTATTTATTTCAATTCCAGAAAACATATATTGCGTCAGCATTGTGTTTGGGTGACATCAGCAGTCAACTGGCCCGGTCCAGGTCAAACCTGGCTGGCTAGACCCACATGTCAATGACACATAGTCATCCTGAGAGGCTGACTGGTGGGGCCAGTCAACCCTGACGTGGCCAGGTTAAAACTGACGTGTGGTGCCCGTTAGTCAGTGACACGGGAGGTTAATTATGGTAGTTAAAACTAATTTTCTAATTAACAAAAGCGGCCCCACCTGTCATGCTAACAGGCAGTAACTAATTGTGTCATTAGCCTAAACTAATATGGCCACGTCATAACCGCCGGCGTTTAGCCGCCGGTGACCACAAACACGGCAGAGGGCGTCGGGAATCACCGTCCGGCGACGGTTTGGCACGTGAGATGGCGTGTTTAGGAGCTGATGCTCGTGCACGTCTCTGGGTGGTAGCGGCTGGCTGCGGGATGGCTGAACTTCGACGGTAGTGAGCTCGTGGTAGTGGCCGGAGCTCGGGCTCAGCCATCGCGAGGCTACGGTGCATGGCTCGGAGCACTGAGGCGTTCTACAGCCTCGTTTGGACGCGAGGAACACGGTGGGGTGCTCGAACGCGTAGTGCGAGGGCTCTGGCCACGACGGCGTCATGGTTGGCGGCGTGGAGCTCTCGGGCATGGCGGTGCTAGCGGCTACCGGGCGAAAACTAGCACATGGGTAGGGGGAAGGAGACCGGGGGCTCATAGCAAACTCGAGGAGGTGGTCGGCGACCTCGGGGACGACCGGAGGGAGGCGAATCGTGGCCGGCGACCGGTGGATGCAGAGGAGGAAGACGAGCTTGAAGGCGGCCATTCCAGCTATCCATGCTTGATTCCTTTGCCTTGGAGGTGTTGGGATCGACGGTGGATCTTCTGGACTCGTTGGCGGGGCTGAAGATGGCAGGTGGACGCGGTGGCTGCGAGCGGCGGCGACGAACGCTTTCGGCCGTGCGCGTGAGAGAGAGACAGGGGAGGGTATGAGCACGGGGAGGAGAGCGAGACGTGCACAGGGGTCGCGTGGCGCTCTTAGGCGACGTCCAAGGCGAGCAGGCAGGCTAGAGGTGGACGACTGGCAGGGTACCATGGGATGGGCCGGCTAATGGGCCAGGTAAGGCAGGTTTGCTCTCTTTCTCTCTTTTCTTTTATTTGTTTCTCTTTTCTATTTTCTTTAATATGTTTTGAATTTGGTTTGCTAACCAAATTATTTTTGCTGCTTCTCACAAATATTGTCGGAGCTAGATGAACTATTCCAAATCCCCACCAAATGTTCCAGAATTATTGGAGCGATAAATAATTTCATAGCAATTAATAGCGCCAATTCAAATACATAAGTATTAAATCAAAAATCCAAATGTGTCTTGAAAATAAGTGCATCATTTTAGGCAGAGGTTTTCCCCTTTTTCAGAAATGATGAACTTTTTTTAAAGGACATTTTGGGTTTAGTGAAAATATTTTTAACTTGAACCTATTTGGATTTTATTTGGTGCTAGGGTTTGATCATCCCTATTTCACATTCAAAAGAAATTAACCTGATGCCATGGATGCCAATGCAGCTATTTACAATCAATATTCTAGGGCTGTGACAGAAAGTTTCTTGGAAAAATTTTCAAGCTAGTAATCTGGATAGAGCAAGATTTTTGGGACCTCTAGGAATTTGAATCACCAAGTTTGGAGTTCATATGAATTTCCTATGGATTTTTGATAGAAAAAGAAAAGGGCAAGGATTATTATTTTACCAAAAATGCTGAAATACTGCGCTGGGCGTGGAATAGTCACTAGCTGGCCTAGTGGCTCAGCCACGCACGCCCAGGTGCCACGTTGATGGCGTATTCCATCGAATATGCCTTCAGTCGGCGTAACGACTTCCTGGGAAGCCGCTTCCACTAAAAATCATCGGGCCCGACCGGTAGCCGCTTACAGGCGGGGCCCACTGCCAGCTATCTCTCCTTCCTCCCACTTACAGGCGGCGTTTCAGCGGCTCGGGCCATCTCCGGCCAAGCTTCGGCCGCCGGCGTGCTCAGGGAAGAGACCCGCATCCGCTTGGGGGGGTCCATTCCCGCCGGGGAACGCCGGGGTGAGCAGGACTTCGGCCATGGCGGGGGCCTATGACGGATGACAGCGGGAGCAGTGCGCCGGCTGCCTGGAGGAGGAAAAGGAGCACGGGAGGAGCACGGCAACGTTGGGGGGGGGGGCTGGCGAAGCTCAGGAGAGAGGAGGGAGCCGGAGCTGCCCGGATTTTCCTGAGGCCGAGGCGGCAACCTTGCGGCCATGAGAGGGCATTGGGAGCTCAGGAGCTCCAATGGCTCGTGATGAGGATATGTCTACCTTGAATATAACCAAAAATATTGCATACATGCTTATTTGTGAGGTGATTTCTTATAAGAATTGTGCAATAATTTATTTATGTTATCCGGAACAAAAATACTTTACGTATTTTTATTTCATGGCTAAATGTAGAATTGATGAACATTTTTACGAACCACGTGTGAAGACAAAGGAAGAGAAAATGAATATGTGTTGTTCAAGACTTCCTATCACTTCAAACAAAATGATTAGGTGTTGTTAAGGAAGTTTTCCTGTGTCACTTTTTTCCCAAGAGAAGATAGAGTCCAAGTCTCTCACGTTCTGGACTCAGATTCGGACTGCACAGACATACCTGTCTCAAAACCCTAAGAACTTTTTTATCCGGACCCCAAATTGGGTGATTCCTTTTTTATTGGAAAGTAGATTTCATATGATTTTCATCCCAATTGGATTGGCCTTCAAATGCGTCCGAAGCGTGGACATATTGACGAAACAATCTGACTCTACAACACAATCTGAGTCCAACTACAAGTCCAAAGGTGTTGCATCACCTCCACTTGGGCCCATAGGCCTTGTACGACCTAGGGATAGTTTTAGGCTGCCTTGGGATGTCCTTCCACCTCCTTGGCCGCCACCCCTTGCTCCTATATAAGTAGATCCATCTGGTAGCTTTTTCCCTGGGTTTTGTTTAGTTAAAAGTTAGCCATTGCAACTTTGTGTACTTCGTTTGTGTGTAACGACCAGACCAAGACCGCTTTCAGAACCCCACCTTTATCAATACTTCATCTATATTTGCAATATTTAGATTGCTTTTATCTTATCTTGCTTGTTCTTCGATTGCTTGCAGGAATAGACCTTCGTGGTCAGGTTGAGCGTGCTCCAGCGTGGTCAATAACCTCTTGGAGATTGGTTTAGCGATTGCTAAGGTGCAATGTCGTGCACTTTTGTAGTCGGATCGCCAAAGTCGTCTCCACTAAATCGATAGCTATCATCTCATCGAAAGATCGGGACCCTTGCCTCTATCAAGTGGTATCCATTTTCAGGTTGCTCGGTGAGATTTTACCAGTTTTTCGTAGTTTAGATCGCATATGTTCTTTATACCTACAATCCACGAAAAAGCCAAAAACAATTAGGGTTAGATCATCATATCCGAACTAATCTGAGCCTTTTTGCAATTTCCTGTTCGGTGTTTTGCTTTGTTGAATTTGTAGTTGCATCGTCGTGTCGAGTTGCTGGTCTTAGCGTCTAGTCTTTTAGAGTTGCTGGTCCAGGGGCTTCTGTGAGGGAGAGAGAGCGAGAGGGGGCAAGTGGGGGGCTTGGGAATGGTCTTGTAGGCAGGGGCTACCAAAGAGAGCTCGGGCATGCCTCAGATGCCCTCGGGCGCGGAGAGCACGTGCGCCAGAGCCACCTTATAGGCTTGCGAGCGTCGGGGAGGGGCGTGGGAGGTCGAGGGTAGATGTCTGGCGCGTGTGGACACCCTACCATAGCTGGACGCGAGCTAGAGGACAAGCTTAGCGGCAGAGCATCGTTTCTGCATGTCAGCTGCGTGGTCACCATGCTAAAGCGGTGTCGAGGGTGACCTTTTGGTCAGCCAAAGTTCTCTGGGGTGTAAGGCACGCATGGTAAAGCTGTCTGGTGAAGCTTGTATCCATATGGAGCTGGGTGGGGTTGGTTTCTACTGCAGGTAAGTTTGCCGCAGCAACCTGGGGAGATACCTCATGGGTTCTTATTGAAGAGTAAATGAGGTAAAAGGTTGTCTGGTGGTCTTAGGTATGGAAGGACTACAAGCACACCAAATTTCAGCTCAGGGAAATAAGAATAACTGGCACTTGTAGTACAAAGCCATATTTGATGCCATAAATTAGGTTTGAATGATTTGTTCATATGAGTATGCCATGTTTGGACGTGGATTGATGCATCAGTATGCAAATGAGGTTGTGGTAAAGTTTGGCGGCAATCATAAGTACAGAATGGAAGGAGAGGGGATAGAGAAGCATGCCAATGCTTTTCAAACAGTAAAATGGAGGTGTTTTACCAACAAATTATTGTTCCCTAGCCAAGAGAGAGTTACCGGGGGTAGAAGTGGTCTAGCACATGGTGTGGTAAAAAGATAGTGGCAACAAGAATTCTTTTGGTTCAACTTTTCTTGTCCACAAGCTTATGGCTGAAGGTGTTTGATGATGTCCCAGGGCCTCTAGGGGTATCCAATGGCCCTGAGATTTACCAGGAGTGAATGGTAATTCTAGATGGTCATGATCATAAGTTTTCATCTCATTTGAAGAAATTTGATAATACAAACTTGGTAAACCCAAGAAATGGGCAGAAATGGGTTTCATTAGATATGGTCATGCAAAGTTATTCTCCTTAATGCACCACCTTTTGTAGTGGCATCATTTGGTGATCAGAGCATGCCCACAAAGTTTGGGATCCAATGGAGAAACTTTACAGTGTAAAGTTATTCAAATTTGAACCAAGACAAAGAGGGTTTTGGGGTAGTATTGTGAACCAAAACTATTTGGATTGGAATGAAACTTTGCAAGATCATCACTTTAGGCATGTGTGACTTGCTAGAATTTTCCTGGATTTATTTGAGAATATTTCTTATAAAAATATTTGAGTGTGTTTCATGAATGGATCAATGGTTGCGCATGATGGGCTAGGGATAACTTTCTTTAGTGTTGATATTTTGAAAGACATCGTTGTTTGTTGACATGCTTGAGTATTGAAGTCATTATGTTAAAACTATACTATTGCTTTGAATCATCTATAAGTCCAAATGTCCATGCTATACAAAACAAAAGAATATGACGAACATGTTAGGCTGCATTCCACATCAAAAATTCTGTTTTTATCATTTACCTACTCGAGGACGAGTAGAAATTAAGCTTGGGGATGCTGATACGTCTCTAACGTATCTATAATTTTTGCTTGTTCCATGCTGTTATATTATCATTCTTGGATCTTTTAGAATCATTTTATAACAAGTTTATATCATTTTTTGGGACTAACCTATTGACATAGTGCCAAAGTGCCAGTTGTTGTTTTTGCTTGTTTTTACTTCGTAGAAAATCATACCAAACGGAGTCCAATCGCGACGAAACTTTTCGGAGATTTTTTCTGGACCAGAAGACACCCAGTGGGCCAAAGAAGTACCGGAGAAGTGGGCCGAGGAGATGAAAACCCACCAGGGCGCACCAGGGGGCCCCAGCGCGCCTTGATAGGTTGTGCCCTCCTCGGGACCCCTCTCCACCGCCTCTGATGCCTATAAATTCCCAAATATTCCGAAAACCCTAGGGGAGTCGACGAAACACAGTTCCAGCCGCTGCGAGTTCCAGAACCGCGAGATCTAATCTAAACACCATCACGAAGGGGTTCATCTTCTTCATAGGTGCCTCTCCGATGATGCGTGAGTAGTCCACCATAGACCTATGGGTCCGTAGGCAGTAGCTAGATGGCTTCCTCTCTCTCTCTTATGATTCTCAATACAATGGTCTCTTGGAGATCTATTTAATGTAAACTTTTGTGGTGTGTTTGTTGGGATCCGATGAATTTTGAGTTCATGATCAGTTTCTATCCATGAATATTATTTGAGTCTTCTTTGATCTCTTATATGCATGATTGCTTATAGCATCGTATTTCTTCTTCGAATCTTTGGTTTAGTTAGGCCGACTAGATCGATTTTTCTTGCCATGGGAAGAGGTGCTTTGTGATGGGTTCGATCTTGCGATGTTCTTTCCCAGTGACAGAAGGGGCAGCAAGACACGCATGTATTGTTGCTATTAAGCATAACAAGATGGGGTCTATTCCTACATGAATAGATCTTGTCTACATCTTGTCATCGTTCTTATTGCATTACTCCGTTTTTCCATGAACTTAATACACTTGATGCATGCTGGATAGCGGTCAATGTGTGGAGTAATAGAGGTAGATGCAGGCAGGAGTCGGTCTACCTATCTTGGACGTGATGCCTATATAATGATCATCGCCCTGGATCGTCATGACTATTCGATTTTCTATAAATTGCCCAACAGTAATTTGTTCACCAACCATGGGCTATACTCATGAGAGAAGCCACTAGTGAACCCTACGGCTCCCGGGTCTACTTTTCCAACATATTGCTTTCAGATCTATCTTTTTGCATCTTTGTTTTCAGATCTACAAAACCAAAAACCCAAAAACATATTGCTGGATATTATATTTGCCTTTTCTATTTTGTGTTCTTGAGAGATCTATCTCTCCTATCTATCATTACCTAATCTATCTTTTTACCGTAGAGAGATTGACAACCTCTCTTTCGCGTCGGGTTGCAAGTATTTGTTGTTTGTGTGCAGGTGCTACTTATTGGGTGGTGGTGATCCTCCTACTGGTTCGATAACCTTGGTTTCATAACTTAGGGAAATACTTACCGTCGCTGTGCTGCATCATTCCTTCCTCTTTGGGGAAATACCGATGTAGTCTCAAGCCACGTCAATTGTATCTCTCCGAAATTAAATTATGAATTTTAAACAACATCGGCAAGAACATGTTGAACAAGCATGGGAGAGAATGAAATTGATGATTAGAAATTGTCCCACTCATCGCTTAAGTTTATGGATAATAATACATACTTTCTATGCGAGACTAAACTTTGTGTTGAGAAATCTTCTATACTCTACTGTAGGTGTTACCTTTATGGAAAACATTGGGAGACGCTACAAAACTACTGAATAATATCATGAAAAATTATTCACATTGGCACACCGAACGAGCTCCAACTGGTAAGAAAGTAAACTCTTTTGAAGAAATTGCTACTTTGAGTGATAAGTTAGATTCTCTTATGAATATGGTTAAGAATTCTCATGTTGATCCCAATGATGTGCCACTATCTACTTTTATTGAGCAAAATAATGATGCTATTGATGTGAACTTTATCTTTAGAAATAATTTCAATAACAATGCTTATAGAGGAAATTTCATTCCTAGACTGTATCTCGGCAATTCCTCTAATAATTATCGCAATTCTTATGGTAATTCTTCAAACAATAATAATAGGATACCCTATAATCTTGGGACACCATTAAAGAATTGATTAGTTCTCAAAAGATTTTCAACACTATGTTAGACGAAAAACTACATAAAGTTGATGATATGGCTAGAAACATGGATAGGACTGCTCATGATGTGGAAACTCTTAAAACTAAAACCTTGCCACGCAAGCATGATATTAATGGTTCTTTTAAATCCATCAAAATATCTATTAATGAAAGTAAGGAGAGGACTGCCAGGTTGAGAGTTAAGCGAGAATTCCTAGAAAAAGTGATTCCTCCTAGTTTTTATCATAATCATCATGATGATCTTAAAATGATTGATTTTTTTCCTATTGAATCTTTTTTTACTAATCTGAAAATTTATGCTAATGGGACTGGAGATGAGTCAACTTTATCTAAAAGACGCACCGTTTGTTCGGAGGGTGATGATCTTATTGATAAAAATGAAGAAAAGTGGGTTGGAGAGGTCAAAACTTTAAATAGTGATGCACCTACTACTTTGGATTACAAGGACTTTCATTATGAAAGTTTCTCTTTAGTACAATGTATTTCCTTGTTCAATCCATGATTATCTCACCTAATGCCTATTAACAAAATAAAGGTTTTACTAAACATATTGTGGAATCTATGATAAAATCTCACGAGGAGAAACTTGATTTAGAGGTTTCAATACCTAGAAAGTTGCACAATGAATGGGAAGCTACTATTCAAATTAAGCTTAAATATTATGAATGCAATGCTTTGTGTGACCTTGGTGCTAGTGTTTCTACTATACCGAAATCTTTATGTGATGTGCTAGGTCTCACTGATATAAATGAATGTTCCCTTAACTTGCATTTAGCGGATTCCACTATTAAGAAACCATTGGGTAGAACAAATGATGTCCTTATTATTTCTAATAGAAATTATGTGCCCATGGATTTCATTGGGCTTGATATTGAATGCAATTTGTCTTATCCTATTATACTTGGTAGGCCTTTCCTACGAACTATAGGTGCTACTGTTGACATGAAAGAAGGTAATATAAGATTCCAATTCACACTAAAGAAAGGGACGGAAATTTTCCTACAAAGAGAATCAAACAACCTTTTGAATATATTATGAGGGCCACCTATGGAATCAGTTTGAAGGATGACAAAACTTGATACTATGCATTATGCCTAGCTAGGGGCATAAAACAATAGCGCTTCTTGGGAGGCAACCCAATAGTTATCTTTAATTTTTTTGTTCTACTTTATGTTTTGGTGTGTTTAACTCCGCCTATGTTGTGTCAACATAGCCAGTCCCAAGCCCAAGTAAAGGAGGAGGGTTGTGATAGGCTTGGCAAGCCAAGTCAATACTCAGCCACTCTTATGGAGATTTAACCCAAAAGATTTTCGTTGGGGCGTAACCCTCTCAGCGACGCGCCACATGGGAACCCGGGTGTGGTCTCAAACGGGCAAGGACCAGGCTGTCACCCCCCAGGTGGTGTGCCGTATAATGATCTAGATACGTTGTCAAGTGAGCGAGGATTGGGTCGTCGCATGCTAAGTGGCGTGCTACATCGACGCCCGGGTCTAGTGGAAAATGAGCAAGGGTCTTCGCATTTGACTCGAAGAGTGCGAAGGGTAAGGAACTAGCCGAGCCTAGGAGGATCTGCTTAGGTAGTTGGAGCATAGGGTCTCTGAAAGTTAAGCTTCGGGAGGTAGTTGATACAATGGTGAGGAGAGGTGTTGATATCCTTTGCGTCCAAGCGACCAAATGGAGGGAACAGAATGCGAAGGAGGTGGACGGTACCGGCTTCATTCTATGGTACACGGGGATGGTTGCAGACAGAAATGGGGTAGGCATATTGATCAACAAGAGCCTCAAGTATGGAGTCGTAGACGTCAAGAGACGTGGGGACCGGATTATCAAGATCGAGCTAGTAGTTGGAGACTTAGTTCTCAAAATTATCAACGTGTATGCCCCGCAAGTAGTCCACAATGAGAACACCAAGAGGGAGTTCTGGGAAGGCCTAGAGGACATGGTTAGGGGTGTACCGATTGGCGAGAGGCTCTTCATAGGAGGAGATCTCAATGGCCACGTGGTCACATCTAACATAGGTTTTGAAGGGGTGCATGGGGGATTTGCTATGGCATCAAGAATCAAGATTGAGAAGGTGTCTTAAGCTTTGCGCTAGCCTACAACATGATTGTAGCTAACACCTTCTTTAAGAAGAGAGAATCACATCTAGTGACTTTTAGTAGTGGTCAACACTCTAGCCAGATTGATTTCATCTTCTCGAGAAGAGAAGATAGGCGTGCATGCCTAGATTGTAAGGTGATACCTGGAGAGAGTGTTGTCCCTCTGCATAAGCTTGTGGTTGCTGACTTCCGCTTTCAGAATCGTGTCCAACGGGACAAGCGTGCCAAAGTCGCTAGAACAAAGTGACGGAAGCTCAAGGGGGATGTAGCTCAGGCGTTCAAGGAGAGGGTCATTAAGGAGGGACCTTGGGAGGAAGGAGGTAATGCAGACAACATGTGGATGAAGATGGTGACTTGATTTCATAGGGTGGCCTCAGAGGAGTTTGGAGTGTCTAGGGGAAGTAGAAGCGAAGCTAAAGATACCTGGTGGTGGGGGTGGTCGTGGTGAGGAGTTTGGTGTTATCTTAGTACAAACTCTTGGATAGATCGATCGGAAAGAATAACTTTAAGGTGGTTTCGTACCCTACAAACAATTTCTTCTTATATTCTCCGCTAGATAAGAACTTTGGAGTGATTCTTCGTTGCACGTTGAGGGTTGGTTATGTGATCCAATTATATTAGCATTGTTGAGAGATTGCACTAGCGAAAGTATGTGATCCAATACCGTTTGTGCTCACTTTTGTTACTTGCTACCTTGCTGTTTTTATATTTTCAGATTAAAAAAACCTATATCTACCATCCATATTGCACTTGTATCACTATCTCATTGCCAAACTAGTGCACCTATACAATTTGCCATTGTATTGGGTGTGTTGGGGACACAAGAGATTTCTTCTATTTGATTGCAGGGTTGTTTGAGAGAGACCATCTTCATCCTACACCTCCCATGGATTGAAAAACCGTAGGTCATCCACTTGAGGGAAAATTGCTACTGTCCTAGAAAACTCTGCGCTTGGAGGCCCAACAAAGTCTACAAGAATAAAGTTGCATAGTAGACATCAAGCTCTTTTCTGGCGCCGTTGCCGGGGAGGTGAGTGCTTGAAGGTATATCTTTAGATCTTGCAATTAAATCTTTTAGTTTCTTGTTTTATCACTAGTTTGGTTTCATAAAAGAAAACTACCAAAAAATGGAGTTTAGGTTGCATCATTTGTTTCGTCTTTGTAATGTCTTTCGTGAAAATAAGGATTCAGAAAGTTGTGCTCAATTGGTAGAGGAAGAAACTATGAAAATACTTAATGGGAATTCCTTGAATGATGAGCATGATTGCAATGTTGTTAGTATGAATTCTATGAATATCCAAAATACTAATGATGATTGCACTAGTCATGATAAAAATGTTTCTTATAAGCATGTCAATTTTTGTGGAGTGCATAAAGTTTGTGAAGACGTGCCTTATAGGGATGATAGATTTTGTAAGAAGCATAAACATGATAGAACCAATTTTTTGCTCAAAGTGATAGATGAATTTGCTACAAAATTATGTTCTCTTTGTCCTATTACTTGTGAAGTTTGCAATAAAGTTGGTCATCTTAATTTCCAATGCAAACTTTTTCATGATCAAATCATGGCCAAACATTGTAATGACTTGATCTCCCTTGAACTTTATGATGAGCTTTCTCTATTTTTGGGGAGTGAAGAATTGACACATAAAAATAGTTGGTTCGAAGTATTCATTCTCACGAACGACATTGAAACTAATCTAAAAAATATCTATATGTTTTGCATGGTAAATTGCAATGAGAATGCTTATATTGCCAACTACAGAAAGATGGGAAAACCAATAGAATATAAAAGGAATACTAATGAAAGGGTAAAGAATTCCACTTTCCCTCCTATTGTCTCTCATGATGTAATAGGTGATGAGGAGGATCTCCCTATTCAATCAATCTCATCAATAAGAAGCTCGAAAAAATTAATTAAACCCACACATGATGTGGTGAAGAAGAATAAAAGAAGAAAGAGTAGAGGTAAAAAAGTATCTCTTCCAAATGATGTTGCTCCTATTATTCTTGTGCCTCACGAGGATGAATCAAAAATAATTGTGGAAGATGATACACTTGATGATGATTTTGTTATGCCAATTGCATGTTGTGATGACTATGATTGGGAAGATAACGATACTACTTATAATCTTGAAAATATTTTTGGCACCAACTTGGTAAATTATGATGATAATAATTGTTATACTATTGGTGCTATTCATACTATTAATGATGAGTGTGACTATGCTTATGATATGCCAAGCCACAAGCTTGGGGATGCTATGTTTGATGAGACTGACATGTTTGAGAATTTATTTGCTGCAATTAATGTTTGTCCCAAGCTTGGGGATGCTATGCTTAATGAAGATGATCTTTTTAGTTCCCTTACTTTGAATGATCTTTGTTATGATGATTGCATGCCTCCTATTTATGATGATTGCGATATTTATGAAAGTGGGTTTGGAAGAGTGTCAAGTTTAGATAATTATTATCCCATTATTTTGGAGGGTGTTGAATTTTATTATAATGATAAAAGTGGATTTGGAGAGGTCATGACTTTATTTAGTAATGATTCCACTATTTCGGAAGAGGTTTCACTTGACTATGATGAGAACAAAGTTGCTACTTATGATGATTATTGTGATGATACTTATGTTATAAAAAGTAGTGATAATTATTTTCATAATTTTGAATATCCTTTTACTGAACATTACTCTTTTAATGTGGAAACAATTTATAGTATTCAAGTTTCATTTGATGTTCCCACTATTATGAATGAGAAGAAAATTGCTTATGTGGAGAGTAATAAATTTTCTATGCTTGTAGATCACGAAAAGAATTCTTTATGTGATAATTATACTGTGGAATTCCTTCATGATGCTACTGAAAACTATTATGAGGGAGGAACATATGCTTGTAGGAATTGCAATAATATCAAGTTTCCTCTCTATGTGTTAAAAGTTTTGAAGTTATGCTTGTTTTGCCTTCCTATGATAGTTGATTCTTGCTCCCATAAACTATTTGCTCGCAAAATCCCTATGCATAGGAAGTGGTTTAGACTTAAATGTGCTTGTAATGAGATTCATGATTCTCTCTTGCATGTTTCAACTACTATTCTTATGTGAGCATCATTGAAATCATCATGCCTAGCTAAAAGGCTTTAAAGAAAAGCGCTTGTTGGGAGACAACCCAACACTTTTACTTTCTGTTTTTGAATATTCAAATGACTAAGCTACTGTATTAATCATGTTTTGTGTCTTTTATTTCAATAAAGTGCCAAGTAAAGCCTTTGGGATGACTCACAAGATGAGTAGAATTGATGCTGAACCAAAACAGAAACTTTTGACTCCAGTACAGGAATTTTCATTTTTTACTCTAGCATGATAATGATCTGAAATTTTTACACAATATTTATATAAAAATTATTCATGTTTCCCTAATTTTTCAGAATTGTTAGAGACAGGGAAGTATGGTTATACTACATATCTTCACAGACTGTTCTGTTTCTGATAGATTCTGTTTTGCATGCATAGTTTGCTTGTTTTAGTGTTCCCATAGCTTATATTAAGTGATATAAATTATGTGAATGGTATAATAATGTAGTTATTATGTGATAACAATTATGAATCTTGTCTTGACAGTACCTAAGTGAACTATCTTTATTTATTATACTAACCCATCTAACGAAGTTCCGTTAAGTTTTGTGTGATTGAAGTTTTCAAGTTTTGGGTGAGACTCGATATGAGGAGAATAAGGAGTGACAAGAACCTAAGATTAGGGATGCCCAAGGCACCCCAAGGTAATATCCAAGGAAGACTCAAGCGTCTAAGCTTGGGGATGCCCCGGAAGGCATCCCCTCTTTCGTCTTCAACATTATCGGTATATCTTACTTAGAGCTATATTTTTATTCGTCACATAATATGTGCTTGTATTGGATCGTCATTATATTTTGTTATTTTCTTTTAGGTGTTATTTATAATCTTGTTTTTCAATAAAAAGTTCCAAGAATTGCCTTAGGATGCTTGCATTGCATGTTTGATGTGTGCTGTGTAAAAACAGAAATTTTCTCTGTAGTGTTTGAATTTTCATATTTTACTGGAACGTGGAAAGTTTCTGAAATTTTTACACAGTGTTTTCATATAAATTATTTAGCACTTCCTAAATTTTCATAATTTTTTGAGTTACATAAGTACACTGTTTTCATAGATTGCTACAGACTGTTCTGTTTGGACAGATTGCTGTCATAGTTTTGTTATCTACTTATCCTATAGTTTCCATAGCCTATATTGGTAGATATAAATTGTGGAAATGATTGTAAATAACCTATCTCACGAGTTATTTTCGAGTTTTGTGTGGATGAAGTTTTTGAGAATACGTGAAACCATGATATGAGAGGATTGAACGAGATACAAAAACTCAAGCTTGGGGATGCCCAAGGCACCCCAAGTAAATATTTCAAGAAGTATCAAGCATCTAAGCTTGGGGATGCTACGCATCCCACCTCTCTTCGTCAACTATCGGTTAGCCTATGTTGAGCCCAAACTTTTATTCGCTCACATGATGCGTGCTATTCTTAGAGTCTATTTTTTTTAGTTTGCTGTTTGAATAAAATACTCAGATCTGAAAATATTTATTGAGACAGAGAGTCCTCACATAGCTACTTAATTTTTTGACTACTCATTGATCTTCACTTATATCTTTTGAAGAGTAGTTTGATGTTTACTCTTGAGCTTCACTTTTATCCTATGAGTAAATTATGAATCAATGAAATATCATAAATATGAAATTATCAATGTGCTTTATGCTTAGTAGTAGTTTCACATATGGTTTATAAAGTAAAATCTATTGAAGTTTGACAATCACAATATTGGTCATACAAGCAATTCTTGAATGATTAGTATAAGAAAGAGAACTTTCACATACAAATATATTATCTTGGACATCTTCTATGATTGTGAATAACCATTAATTATTTTCAAACTTGAGCAAATTAGTTGAAGTTGGACAAGGAAGACAACGTAATGAGTTATGGTTGTGTATATTTGCATAGAAGTTATATTGTAATGGATCCTCCAACATGTGGTGCTTGTTTAAAACCTTTTGCTAGCCAACACTTCGTACTAAGTAGAGATACTACTTGTGCATCCAAATCCTTGAGCCAAGTTTCTTCCATAAGAGTCCACCATACCTACCTATATATGGTATTTCACTGCCATTCCAAGTAAATTTGCTTGTGCCACCTCTAAAATTTCAAATGAATGCCTGTTATGTATGCCTGGACTGCTCATGGAGCGACAGGGGGCGGTCAGTATCTTCCATGTTAAGCGGGTTATTCTCATGATGAGTGTTTATTCACTCATCCTTGTATGAGAGGGGCGGTAATAGGGATTCCCAGTCCCGAAAAAAAATGCAAATAATTAAACAAAACTCCCCCAGGAATGTTGTTGGTATGGACGGTACCCGTGGATTTGGCTAGCCGTGGAATGTGTTTGTTGGTGGAGGGGGAGTAAACTTTTACTTTTACCGCTTGGGAACCGCCGCTAATGTGTTTAACATGGAAGATATTGATAACTCTCGGTCGTAACATTGACAGGAAGGGTGCACCTCCCAAAACTATATTCATCTCTATTTTTAAACAAGGAGCTCTGGCACTTTTGCAAATCCCTGCTTGCCTCTACGAAGGGATAATCTATTTACTTTCATGTTATATACTATTCATGTTGAGTCAACTTCTTATTCCAACCTCAGTCTATTAGTTGGCAAGCATCATGTGGTGGGGAAAGATCCAAATATATATATCCAGTCAAATATATTTGATCATGATTTATTATTATTGACAATTATCTCTATGATAAATGAGTTGGGAGGCGAAACATTAAGCCCCTATCTTTCTCTATGTTCGATGGATGCCATTTGTTCTAAAAATATGCTTTGAGTACTAGCAATCATAGAAGACTATATGATGATTGAGTATGTGGAGCACTTACTTAGACTTTGTTGAGAATAAGTTGAATTGCAATTGTTTGGTGACTAAAAACATAGGTTGCTAAGTTTCAAGAGAATTCATTGTTTGAACCATAACATGTGAATTGGTTGCTATTCTATCATGATGATTTTTATGAGAAAAAGTTTCTGGTTATGATGCTAGAAATTGACTGAAATAATCAATGATCAAACTTATATATTATGCTAGCATTCACACTTCATAAATTAGTTCTTTAATCATTTACCTACTCGAGGACGAGTAGGAATTAAGCTTGGGGATGGTGATACGTCTCCAACGTCTCGATAATTTATGAAGTATTCATGCCATATTCACCTATGTTTATAATACTTTTATATGGTTTTGATGCACTTTATATGATTTATTTAGAACTAACCCGGACTGACGTTGTTTTCAGCAGAACTACCGTCGTGTTGTTTTTGTGCAGAAAATGAAAGTTCTCGAAATCGCCCGTAACTTTTTGACAATTTTTTTTGGAACAAAAGAGGCACTAGATGATTCGTGGGAGGGCCAGAAGAGCCACGAGGTGGGCACAACCCACCTGGGTGAGCCAGGCCCCCCCGGCGTGCCCTGGTGTATCGTGCCCACCTCATGGCCCATCTTGGCGTGAAACCGACGCCCAAAAATCCTATAAATATAGAAACCATCAGAAATAACCCTAGACTCTCCGCTCCGCTTCCGCAACTCTCTTTATCGATGAAAAACCAATCTGGAGACATTCCAGTACCATGCCAGAGAGGGGAATCCATCTCTGGTGGCCATCTTCATCATCCCGGCGGAGGCCATGCCGAGGAGGGAGTAGTCCACCCTCGGGGCTGAGGGTATGTACCAGTAGCTATGGGTTCAATCTCTCTCTCTCTCTCACATGTTTTTGAGATGTCACGATCTTGATGTATCATGGGCTTTGTTAATATAGTTGGATCATATGGTGTGTTTCCCTTGCTATCATGTTGTGATGAATTGAATCTTTCCCTTTGAGATATCGTTCTGTTGGATTGAATATTGGATTTGAGAACATTTGATATATGTCTTGCATGTGGATACCCGTGGTGACAATGGGTGTTCTATTGATTCACTTGATATATGTTTTGGTACTCAAATTGCGGATTCCCGCGGTGACATTGGGGTAATCTATGCATAGGGGTTGATACACGTTCTTGTCCTACTTTCTCCGATAGAAATCTTAGGGTACTCTTTGAGGCTCTTTGTGTTGGATTGAGTATTATGAATCTGAAATTGTTTGATGTGTATCGTATAACTAACTCATGGATACTTGTGGTGACATTGGAGTATCTAGGTGACATTAGAGTTGGTTGATGAGTATCATATGGTGTTATTCTAGTACGAACTCTTAGATAGATTGATCGGAAAGGATAGCTTGGTGTCATCTTAGTACGAACTCTTGGATAGATTGATCGGAAAGAATAACTTTATGGTGGTTTCGTACCCTACAAACAATTTTTGCTTATGTTCTCCGCTAGATAAGAACTTTGGAGTGATTCTTCATTGCACGTTGAGGGATGGTTATGTGATCCAATTATATTAGCATTGTTGAGAGATTGCACTAGCGAAAGTACGGACCCTAGGCCTTGTTTTCAAGCATTGCAATACCGTTTGTGCTCACTTTTGTTACTTGCTACCTTCTTGTTTTTATATTTTCAGATTACAAAAACCTATATCTACCATCCATATTGCACTTGTATCACCATCTCTTTGCCGAACTAGTGCACCTATACAATTTGCCATTGTATTGGGTGTGTTGGGGACACAAGAGATTTCTTGTATTTGATTGCATGGTTGTTTGAGAGAGACCATCTTCATCCTACACCTCCCACGGATTGATAAACCTTAGGTCATCCACTTGAGGGAAAATTGCTACTGTCCTACAAAACTCTGCACTTGGAGGCCCAACAAAGTATACAAGAATAAAGTCGTGTAGTAGACATCAAATTCTTAGAGTTCTAAGTAGTTTGAATGCTTAATATGGCCTCTATGCATGCTTAGGAGTAGTTGCTATCAATCTTACAAAGTTTTGTTGGCAATAATTTTGTGGACTAAATTTTTTCATAATTTTTATAGGAATAAGATGGATTTCTTTAGGAAGTTTTCCTCCAAGAAAAATGCCAAAGGAGTCATTGGGGAATCAATGGACAATGACCTTCACACCCCAAGAAGGGCGGAGGTGCGGCTGTGTGAATGGCCGCATGATGCCTTCATGGAGGAGGTCGGGTTTCACCAAGAGTTCGCTCAATTTGTTGCAAACGCTGGGCAGACCGAGTTCCACGCGGCTAAGTGTGACGAATATCACATCCTTACAAATTCCTTTGTGCAAAGTTTTCATTTTCTGAGAAAGAATAATCCTCCTGAAGTGCAGTTTAATCTTTATGCCGAGACTTACAAAATGCCGCTAACTGACTTCTGCAACATATGCTTGATCCCTTCTGATGGGGAATTGAGAGAACCTAGACCATCAGAGTTTGAGGATTTTCTCCTCACTTTAATAGTGGGTGAAGATAGAGGCGTGCCAAACGCTACAGCTACCAGTTTGCAGTTTCGCTCAGTGCATTACTTTGCTTTGGTCATCGCTAAGTGTTTAACCGCTAGGGAGAAGGTCGGCGCACTCAGTGCCCCTGACTTTGCTATTTTACGCCGTACACTTTATGATGATCACACCTTTAGTATGGGGCTATTATTGCTCTTGCTTACACCTTAATAGAAGTAAGGGAAAGATACATGGTGGTATTTTTGCTACTCGCTTAGCGAGACACTTTAATGTTCAGATTCACCCACATGATTATCTCTTGTCCCAAGTCTACCTGGATCACAAGTTGTTGCAAGATCACCGATTTCTTGAGGCAACTGATTCTTTCCATAACATTCGCTACAACTTAGTGTTCAGCGTCGAAACTCGTGATGTTATTCCGTTACCTGCACCCGCTCTGTTTGATTCTATTGCCAGGAATGAATACAGGATCATGGCAGATGACATTACAGCCTACCAGAACAACCTAGCAGCTGCTGAGGAGGAGCCCCAGGGGTGGGATGCTCAGGTGCCGACTCCACCTCACTTTGACATGGGACCGGATGGTTTTTACGGTGGTGATTACCAAGCTAGGCCAAAAGTGTAAGCTTGGGGGAGTTCGTATTTCCACCGACATTACATTCATGTTCACATATTTCATTTCAGTTGTCGGTGCTCATACTTTTTCATTGTAATATCCATGCTAAATTTTTTTTCTCGCTTTCTTCTTGTGTGTTTGAGAAACTTTAACAAAATCCAAAAATATTTCCTACTACTTTTCGGTTTTTCTTTCTAGCTTAGTTTAATTGTAGCATTAAAAGAAAACCCAAAAATATTTCTCGTTTCTTCTTTTAGTTGTTGGGAGCTTTCCCGTGTAAATAGTTTTTCTCGTTTGTGTTTTTCCTCTTTAATTTGCTTTCTTCAAGAAAAACCAAAAACTCCAAAAATATTTCAGTGTGTTTCTCTGAAATTCTTTTCTTTTCGTTTGAGTCGTACCAAGGAGAAGACCACGATGAAAATGTTGAGTGGCTCTCATATGCATCATTGTTAATCTATCAAAGAGCCCATTTTACCTTGTCTTCTCCTCTTAAATAAAATGTTGCAGATTCCAGCTTAGTCCACAGCACTCTTGCACTATTATTATTTTCTTATCATTCGGTCATCCAAGTGAAAGGCAATGATGACGATATTTGGTGAATTGACTGTGCAAGTGAAAGGCAATGATGACGATAACCTAGTATCCTTGATTCAGCATATTATGATCAAACATGTTTGCAATGACCATTAGAGATTATAGTTGTTCATGCCATGCTTAAGTAGCTAGGAGTGGATAATAACTTATCTGGGACGTCAACATGCATTAAAATGGTTGTGATGTGGTATGATGATATGGTATCCTCCTCTGAATGTTTCAAGTGGATTGACTTGGCACATGTTCACGCATGTAGTTGAATCAAAACCAACATAGCCTTCATGATATTTATGTTCATGGTGTCCATATCCTACTCATGCTAGTAGTGAATGTTTATTATATGTAATGCATGTTCATGACCGTTTTCGCTCTCTAGCTGGCCGCTTCTCAATCTATTTGCTAGCCTTCACCTATACTAAGTGTGAATACTGCTTGTGCATCAAAATCCTTAAACAGAAGTTATTCCAGATGAGTCCACTATATCTACCTATATGCGGTATTACCCTGCCGTTCCAAAGTAAATTTGTACGTGCCATCTCTAAAAATTCAAATGAACATCTGTTTTGTGTGCCTGGACCACTCATGGAGCGATAGGGGGCGGTTAGTATCTTCCATGCTAAGCGGGTTATTCTCATGATGAGTGTTTATTCACTCGTCCTTACACGAGAGGGGCGGTAATAGGGATTCCCAGTCCCGAAATAAAAAATTACAAATAATTAAACAAAACTCCCCCAGGAATGTTGTTGGTTTGGACGGTACCCGTGGATGCGGCTAGCCGTGGAGTGTGATTGTTGGTGGAGGGAGAGTAAACCTTTACTTTTACCGCTTGGGAACCGCCTCTAATTTGTTTAGCATGGAAGATATTGATAACTCTTGGTCGTGACGTTGACAGGAAGGGTGTACCTCCCAAAATTATATCTATCTCTGTTTTAAAAGCTTGAGCTCTGGCACCTCTGCAAATCCATGCTTCCCTCTGTGAAGGGATTATCTATTTACTTTTATGTTGAGTCATCACCTTCTCAAATAAGCGCCAGACCTGAGAGCACTATTGTCATCCTCATGCATTGTGTATAGTTGATGTTGGGTGCAGCATGACTGGATCTTTTCTACCATGAATTATAATGTTTAGTCGCTGCTTGAACTTTGGAGGTGCTATGCATTTATGTTTTGCAGTCTCAGAAAGGGCTAGTGAGATACCACTATGTCGGGGTATACAAACAGGGGTGTTCGTTTCCCCTGACTTGTGCACAGACAATAACCTTCTGGCCTTCACGGCCTGAGCCCGCCGGGAAATGCTACCACACCACCAAGCAAGAATTCACAAACCGGACCCCGGCAACAATGATTTGCAGAAGACCAAGCAAACGCCGACAAGACTATCGCAACGGCCCAGGAGGGGCCCAAAGCGCGCCAGCCACGTCCCCGGAGCCTGCCGGGGACAGAGGCGCGCACATCGCAGGAATACCCAGCAAGCCATCCCCCGACAGGTGCGAGCTGACCAGCCACCGCTCCATCGCATCACGATGCCAGTCACTTGTCGATGCGTTGTCGAGCCCCCAGGCGGCCAAGTGGCTCTCACTAAGCACGTGGCGACGCACCTGAAGACAGATTATATCCAGTTGACACCCGTCCAGTAGCGTGTCAAGACCCTAAGCAACTGCCAGCTAAGCGGTGGCAAGAGCTTGCCGGGGATGCATCTCCGAGCACCACCTAGTCTAGCAATCATCGTATTTTGTCCTAAATATTAGAGTTAGGTATGATAGCTCTGTTAGCTATCTAATCATGAGATAAAGACCGTTTTGCCACTGTGGTTGCCCCTTGCACTATAAAAGGAGGCCCAAGGCAACCTAGCTCAAGATTCGGACCTTTGAACAGTTGTACTCATGTAGTAGCTCTCCCCGACGGCAACCCTTGTCGGGATTGACCACTGCGTGTTCTTCGTGCTCCTTTGATCAATCCACCAAAAGCAGGAGTAGGGTTTTACGCTTCATAGCGGCCTGAACTTGGGTAAAAATGCCAGCGTCCCGATCGTCGCGCTGCCTCACGCTCTCCGCTCTTTGTGCAATGTGACCCCTCTTGCCGAACCACAAAGGGGCCTCTGGTCCCATAGGTGATCATGTGCATCCATGCCCCGACATCTTTGGCGCGCCAGGTAGGGGGCGTGCATCATTTGCGCGAACCTGAGTTCGTGAACAGCGAGTCGATCTTCATCATCACCTTCTTCATCCATGGCTCCCAAGAAGAAGACCGCCGCGATCGCACATCTACCCGCCTCGACGGCCCTCTCGCACGCAGCCGTGAACGCCATGCATGCTACTATGGCGGTGAATGAGGAGGGTGCAGAGGGCGGAGCGACGGGTACGGACGGTGCCGCCGTCGCGTTCCCCGCGGCCAAAACCGGAGCAGGGAACGCCGAAAGTAAATGGGCCCGCCCAACCCTATGGAGGTGTGGCATCATCCGGTAGGCCAAGGAAAGAAAGAGGTACCTGGCTATGCCCTTCTTCCCTCTCCTTCCCCGCCTGTGACCAGCTCTGCGCGGCGGCGGTACCATCAGTGTCGATAAGCTCGCATGAGGTTCGGTCTTGCATTTGCCTTGCCAGGGATAAATCCAGAACCGAGTGCTAGAGCTAATACACTGGTCAACGATCCCGGCAGGCGAACCATGGCAAGATCCCGTCCGCCTATGCATAGGTTGCCGCGGGGCCGTTGGGTGCGATGGAAAGGAGGGAAGGCTCGGCCGTTCATGTTTTTCTCTTCCATTCCCGTTGATTATGAATGTTTACATTAACCCGGCAGATCCATGCCGCGGATTGTACTCATGACTAACGGCACTCCAAGTACCTCCACTTCGCTCCCCTCCGCATCCCCTTCCTCTCAGGGTAGCGGTGAACGCACGCTTATGCGCACGTCGGAGGGAGCACGAAGAGGAGAGGTGCCAGTGGATAAAGGGAAGGGTTAGGAACATAAATAAGCACGCGCCACGACGGAATGAAAAGCCATGACAAAAGCTAAGTTGACATAAATATCAACTTCCATTAGGATATACATTTGTATGCCCCTTTCGTCGAACCAAAGGTTTCGTATGAAAAATCTTGGGTGTGATGGGACCATACCGTGTTCGTTCGCGCCCGTTTTTTGTTTCGAGCCTACTCAACAAAATGCGTGGCAGCATCAACACTGCCGAAGGTAATCTCGCCGGAAGCATGCCCTTGCCAGCAAAAAGCTAAGGGCCCGTTCCTCAAAGCAATGCGGCAACACGTCGTTGGCGGGTAACTAGAATGCGCAAAGATAACAATCATACGAACGCCGATTGGGAAGCGAAGGGGATGGCATACGTTTGCATAAAAACATCAGTTCAACAAACATTAAAATAAAGAAAATGCATGCTCTAATACAAGATACCTACTGTGTCTTAAGTACAGGACAGCATGGCGACAAGGACGGCTCAAAGTCAACTCCGGTGGCTCCCGTGGGTCCTTGAAACTGTGAGGATCCTGTCAGCAAGGGGACCGGCCTTCTTCACGGAGGCAGAGGTGTCGGCGCCCAACGACAGCTTATTGAAGCCATCGGAGAGGTCGAGCTTCCGGTGGAAGAAGGCGAGATTGCTCAAGACCAGGAAGAGTGCGTTTCTGGGATTCATTGGCAAAGCAGGCAGCCCTGTCTTCCTCATACGTCTTCAACCCCTCGATCAAGCCGTCGAAGAAGAGTGCCAGCTTGACGCTTGGAGCCTCGTGCCTGGCGACGGGGAAAGCCGAGCTCTTCATGTCCATCTTGGCGATTTGGGCAGTGGGGCGCTTGGCGATATCTACCATGCTCTTGATCCAGAGGTCACGCTGCTCAACTAAGTTCTCCAGCTTTTCTTCAGCATCCTTCTGGAGGGTCTTCGCGCGGTTCACATCTGTCAGCAGCAGTTTCTCGTGAGCCCCAGCAGATTCAAGGTCGCTCTCCAAGGAAGGAAGCGTAGATTTCATGTCAAAAATGGTGTTGTTGGCGGCATCAAGACCTTGGCTCTTGGAAGAAAGCTGTGATTGCGCCTCTCCCAGTGTGGCTTCTTCCTTTCGCGCTTCCTTCTTGAAGGGCTCGATCTCCTTGGTGCTCCCGGCAAGATCCTCCGTCAGCTTGGTTAGTTGAACTTCAAGTTTGGCCTTGGTGGCAGATACAACAGCTAGCTCGCCAGCCACCTTCTTCAGTTGAGCAGCGGACTCCAGGGAAAGTACGTCAAGAGTGGTCTTGTGGCTATCCTCTAGCTCCTTGGTGCACTGCCGGACGCGGGCTTCCAGCTCCTCCTTCTTGCCGCGGAGGGTAGCTTCAAGGGGACCTTCCCGGGAGGAAATGCTCTTCTCTTTGGCGTCCAGAAGCGCTTCGCGCTCCGCCAGTTGAACCTTCCAGGCGGCAACATCCTCTTTGGCCATGGATAGCATCTCATGCCGCCTCTTGAGAGAATGGACATGCCGGTTATACCACTCCTGCAGCTCACTCCCTTTGTTCCTTAGTTGCTAGTCCACGAGCTCGGCTGAGTCACGATGCTCCTTGACCGCCTGCCACTTGAGGTTGTACCTGCTCTGCACGTCCTTGAGCCCTACTACTATGGATTTCTAAAAAGTCAAATCCTTGGCGCTATTGGCAAAGCTATCAGCTCCTTCAATCTTCTGGGACAGCGGCGCCAGGATCCTATTGATTTCCTCATCAAGGTCTGCGCCCGATGAAAAGGCTGAACCAGGAGCTGAGGAACCCAGCTAAGCGGTGACCAATGCCAAATGGCTCTGGGGGGGTCACAGAGCCGATGCCAGAGGATAGATAAGCGAGGAGGGCCCCATGGACTAAAGGGGAGTCTTCTCCTCAACCACTGGGTCCAGACCAGGCGCGCTGCAGGGGTTTAGCTCCATCTCTTCTAAGGACCTATGAATGTCCCCAGCAGCCGGCCCATGTTCCTCCGCGGCAGCGATCTTCATCGCTTCCGCGGCAGCGTCCTTCCCAATGTTAGCTACCTCTTCCAGCAACTCGGGCTCTTCAGGTAGCGGTGCTGAGGATTATAGCAAGAAACAGAGATATGGAAATCAGAAATCAACAAGGCACGTAAAAGGGAGAACACAGGGAAAGCAAAAATACCGGCAAGAGGGATACCTGAGGGAGGTTGCTGCGGAGGGACATCCCCTTCCCCGGCAACATTAGTTGATGGCGTGCAATCCGTCACCGTCCCTTCGGCGGTGACCTCGACACGAGCAAACTCTTCGCTGGAGGCCCTTGCCGGCGAATCTTCTTCGCGGGCGACGGCTGACAAGAAATCTGGAAGGAGAGGTTCTTCTTGGCGAGCCTCTCCCTGATATTTTTCTCCTGCCTCCCTATCAGGTGAAGGGAGACGTCCTTCCTCATCCCTGTCAATGGACGAGTCCCGCACTTGGATTTCAGGAGGAGGGCTAAACCGAGGGCTAAGCGTGGGGTTCTCCACCGCGTCTCCTGCCGGGCTCTTGCTTGCCGTAGGATCCGGTCCAGCCGTGGATTTGGCCCGCTTGGTCCTATGGGTGAGAGTCTCCTCGTCCTCATCCCTGCCAGAATCAACCATACAAGATCAATCAGGAAAATCAAGATTAAAGACTTTGACAAAAGTTGAGATCAATTAAACTCACTCCGAGGCAATGAGCATGGAGCCCTGCTCGTACGATGCAGGCGGTGGAGTTGACCTGCCCCTCTTTAGAGTTGGAGGGACAGGGCTTGGCGTAGAGGCCGGGACTTCCGGCAAGGGCAAGCCTGGCGGAGAAGTTGGGCTTGACAGGGGGCTGGGGTCCACCCCTAAAACCCTCCGTTGCTTCACGGGAGACGCTTTGGCTTGAGAAAGGCAGGAGGATTGGCAGCGTGCTACTTCGCGCCCGCCACCCTTGGAGGTCGTCTTCTTCACCTTCGACAGACCTCGCGAAGACGCGGGGGCCGTTGGCTCTCAGTTGGTGCGTTGACGGACGCGGCGCCCCGGCTCTGGATCTTGGGGGCCCTCTTCAAGCCCCTCTTTCTCCACCTCCGGTTCTTTTGCCACGTCCGCCTCGATCCCTTCTTGGGTTCCTGTCGCAGCGGTTTGTGAACCACCGGCCCCGACACACTCCAATCCGGCAGTCTCCCCCGGAGCAAGATTTCCGCTCTCCTCCCCAAAAGAGTCATCGCCCTCGGAATCCTCATCCTCCTCTTCTCCGGAGGCTGCTCCCTTAGCGGTTCTGACAGTCTTGTTTTTTGCAATCTGAGCAGTAATGAAGGCTCTCTCCGCCACCCTGGTTGGCGCAGTCAAGTTATCCTTCGGCCTGGAAGCCCTTTCCTCCAGGCTGGAGACCCACTCCATCTCACTCTCCAGGGCAGGCAGCTCCCAATCAGGCTTAACACCGGACGCATCGCAATCACGCATCCATTGTAGGGTCTGGCCCCGGGCAGAATTGCGTTGCAAAGGGACGACTCCTGCCGGCAAATGGAATGGCCCAAGGTGGCCGAACAACTGATCGCATAGCCAGCCATGGCCATAAACTGTCAGGTTGTTGGCAAGGCCTGGGTACAGTGGCATCCAGTCGGCGGGACCATTGAACTCCCATGCAAGCCTGTCCCTCTTCTGCAACAGCGCGATGTGGCGACGGAGGAAGTCTGCTCCCACATGCTTGATGGTCAGCCCGACAGCTTTGAGGCGGATGATCCTGTTCAGCGCCAAGCGGAGCTTGCCGTCGGTAGGACCTAGCTTGCCCCAGTCACTGCCGCGCGTGGCACATCCGGTCCGTGCCAAGCAGAACGCGGGGGCCTTGTCGTTCTTGATCCAGCACCAGTCACCCCTCCATTCTTCCCACTTCCCACGCTGCTGTCCAGAAAGGTAATCCTAGTCATCCTTCCTGCCCCGGGGGGTCCAGCTTATATTCCCCGAGCGGTGGGATCTGTCCTCAATCCGAGGGAGGAAGAAGTGCCTGAACAAGTCCACATTGGTGGGCGACTATGACGAAGTTCTCGCACAGATGGGCAAAAATTGCCATGCACGCCATTGAATTGGGCGTGAAGTCCAGGAGGTAGAATCCATACGCCGCCATCATGGCAGAGAAGAAATCAGAGAAGGGGGGAGAGAGACCGCAGTAAAAGTACGCGCAGACGAAGCGATACGAATCTGATGGCTTTTTCTCCTTGGGGCTGTCCGACAGGACCTCAGGTGCTCCATGCCCCTTCGTCGCCCACCCCCACATATAGGCATACCTTTTGATCAAGGTATTGCCATCCAGGCTCGATGGGGAAATAACCACATCTCCCTGTCGCTGCCTCTCCAGCTCTTCCACTTTCTTCTTCCTCTCCTCGACCACTAGGTCTGCAGATGCAGCCGTCTGCTTCCCCTTGTTGGTGGCCGTCTTCCGCCCCATCCCTAGAACTTCCAAGGGCGGCGGATGGTCTAGCAACGCTCGGCGGGCCGAAAGTGGGGGCGGGAGCAGTTCTTTGGCTTGAGGAGGAAGATGAAGGACGGAGAAAAGGATGCGAATGAGCAGCACCCCTGCGTGTTCCCCTATTTATTTAGAGGGGCCCGCACGCGGGCTGGCCCTTCGCTATCTTTTCGGAGAACTGCCATTTTATTACTGGCAGTTCTTTTTTACTCTCCAATGGCTACTGTTCCATGACCCCACGACCTACGATAATTGCGCGGAGTGGGCGTGGGACGGGAGGACAGCATCCCGGCGACGCGTGTCCGTGCAATGTTTGGGGCCTAACCCAACATGCCAAGCGACACGTATGGCTCAGGCCCGGGGGCTTCTGTCGGGGTATACAAACAGGGGTGTTCGTTTCCCTTGACTTGTGCATGGACAATAAGCTTCCGGCCTTCACGGCCTTAGCCAACCGAGAAATGCTACCACACCACCAAGCAAGCATTCACGAACCGGACCCCGGCAGCAACGACCAGCAGAAGGCCAAGCAAACGCTGGCAAGACTATCGCAATGGCCCAGGAGGGGCCCAAAGCGTGCCAGCCACGTCGCGGAGCCTGCCGGGGACCGAGGCGCGCACATCTCAGGAAGACCCGGCAAGCCATCCCCCGGCAGGCGCGAGCTATCCAGCCACCGCTCCACCGCATCACGATGCCAGTCACTTGTCGAAGCGATGTCGAGCCCCCAGGCGGCTAAGTGGCTCTCGCTAAGCACATGGCGACGGACCTGAAGATAGATTATACCCAGTTGACACACGTCCAGTAGCGTGTCAAGACCCTAAGCAACGGCCAGCTAAGCGGTGGCAAGAGCTTGCCGGGGATGCATCTCCGAGTGCCACCTAGTCTAGCAATCATGGTATTTTGTCCTAAATGCCAGAGTTAGGTATGATAGCTCTGTTAGCTATCTAATCACCAGATAAAGACTGTTTTGCCACTGTGGTTGCCCCTTGCACTATAAAAGGAGGCCCAAGGCAACCTAGCTCAAGATTCGGACCTTTGGACGCATGTACTCACGTAGTAGCTCTCCCCGACGGCAACCCTTGCCGGCATTGAGCGTTGCGTGTTCTTCGTGCTCCTTTGATCAATCCACCAAAAGAAGGAGTAGGGTTTTACGCTTCACAGCGGCCCGAACCTAGGTAAAAATGCTAGCATCCCGATCGTCGTGCTGCCTCACGCTCTCCGCTCTTTGTGCAACGTGACCCCCCTTGCTGAACCACAAAGGGGCCTCTGGTCCCATAGGTGATCATGTGCATCCGTGCCCCGACACACTATTGACATATTGTATCATGATTATTTTGACAAAGTGATGGCATTTGAGATATCTTATTATTTATTGCTAGTTGCTTATGTTATTGATATGAGTTAATATAATTTCTAAGAGTTATTGTTGGCATGGTTAGTCATAATCTTTGTTGAAAACATGGGTGCTACTTGAGCATATATATGTAAACAAGAACAAAAGAGTTCGTAAAAGTTTTTCTATATCACTTTCAGTTTGTCAACTGAATTGCTTGAGGACAAGCAATGGGTTAAGCTTGGGGGATTTGATACGTCTCCATCGTATCTACTTTTCCTCACACTTTTTCCCTTGTTTTGGACTCAAATTTGCATGATTTGAATGAAACTAACCCGGACTGACGCTGTTTTCAGCAAAACTACCATGGTATTGTTTTTGTGCAGAAATAAAAGTTCTCAGAATTGGATGAAACTTTTTGGATATTTATTTTAGAATAAATAAAAAATACTGCAGCCAAGAACCACCGGAGGGGGGCCCCTGGCTGGGCAAGATACACCAGGGCGCGCCAGCCCCCCCAGGCGCGCCGTGGTGGGTTGTGCCCACCTTGGGGCCCCACTGACCCTAATTCTGACACTATAAATTCCTATTTTTAGAGAAAAAAATCAGGGAGAAACTTTCATCGCGTTTTACGATACGGAGCCGCCGCCACCTCCTGTTCTTCATCGGGAGGCCACATCTGGAGCCCGTTTGGTGCTCCAAAGAGGGGAATCTTCGGTCTTCGTCATCATCAACCCTTCTCCATCACCAATTCCATGATGCTCCCTACCGGGAGTGAGTAATTCCTATGTAGGCTTGTTGGTCGGTGAGGTGTTGGATGAGATTCATCATGTAGTCGAGTTAGTTTTGTTAGGGTTTGATCCCTAGTATCCACTATGTTCTGAGATTGATGTTGCTATGACTTTGCCGTGCTTAATGCTTGTCACTAGGGCCCGAGTGCCATGATTTAAGATCTGAACTTTTTATGTTATCACCATTATATATGTGTTCTTGCTCCGATCTTGCCTAGTCATATGCACCTATTACATGTTATGATCTGTAAACCCCATAGTGACAATATTTGGGATACTTTCTGGTGATGACCGTAGTTTGAGGAGTTCATTTATTCACCATGTGTTAATGCTTTGTTCTGGTTCTCTATTAAAAGGAGGCCTTAATATCCCTTAGTTTCCTTATGGACCCCGCTGCCACGGGAGGGTAGGACAAAAGATGTCATGCAAGTTCTTTTCCATAAGCACGTATGACTATTTACGGAATACATGCCTGCATTACATTTATGAACTGGAGCTAGTTCTGTATCGCCCTACATTATGACTGTTATATGATGAATATCATCCAACGAGTTCACCGATCCAGTGCCTACGAGCTTTCCACTTATTTTTCTTGCTAAGTTATTATTGTTGCTGCTACCGTTCCAACTGCTACAAAACTATTGCTATCACTGTTACCGTTACTGTTACTGCTGCTACCGCTATCAAAACTATCATACTACTATGCTATTGATCACTCTACTCTAGATATTTATCTCCAGGTGTGGTTGAATTGACAACTCAGCTGCTAATACTCGCAAATATTCTTTGGCTCCCCTTGTGTCGAATCTATAAATTTGGGTTGAATACTCTACCCTCGAAAACTATTGCGATCCTCTATACTTGTGGGTTATCAATGTGTTATAATGACTTTGGAGGACAACAGTCAGCAAGGATGATGTCATTAACAGACAAACACCGGAGAAAAGATAAGTCTGGAAGCACTACAAGTCGGCGTTGTGAGATCCATGAAAGACACAGGTCCAATAATGAGCCATCGATGAAGAGGAGAAATTGACATGAATGGATTCAAATCAATCTGGGACCTAATGTCGGGGATATAGCCCCACGATATAACCCGCCCTATGGGGCCGGGTTAATATGTTGATGGTTTTACAGTCAAGTTTAAGATGGGCCGAGTTGTCGGAATCGGGGCTCCGCAGACCCAAGAAAAGGTTCGAACTCTGGGGCGTGTGCGAAGATCCCAACCAGCTCAAACCCCACGCTCATTGCCCCACAACCTAGCCTTGCCGAATGCCCGCGGGCGAGCGAGAAGATGAACATAGAGATTTACCCAGGTTCGGGCCACCTTGCGGTGTGAAACCCTACTCCTGCTTTGGGTGGATTGGCCTCACGAGGAGGTTCGGGGATGAACAAGTACAGTGGTGAGCGACCTCGCGAGGGCTCTTTGTTGTGGGTGGTTCGGTATCTTCCTGGTCCACCTCTACGGTGGAGGCTAGCCCTTATTTATAGTGGCCTGGGTCCTCTTCCCTCATCGCACAGGCGGGAAGGGATCCCACAACAGCCAAATTTGAAAGGGGACAGGAGGTACAGCTTATCCTGACTAAAGGTGGTCTTCACCTGCACAGCAACCGGGCGTGATGCAGAGGTGAGCTTGGCGATGACATCCGTCCTGATGAGCTCGTGGTCTTGGTCTCCTTGCACCGGAAGGCAAACCTTTGGGGGATCCCTTGGGAACCCGCGTACGTCCTTGTCTCATTAGCACCAAGGGGGAAACTGTCCCTCCTGCGCCCGCTGGTGCCCGCTGGCCTTGGTCTTCATGAATCACGTCATCCGTGCCTCCTGAGGCCGGGCACCTGCATAGGAATCTCTGCTCCTCGGGAGGCAACTTGGGGAGGTCGCTCCCCTGGAGGTCTTGGCGTTGTTCTCCGCGCGAGGCCGGGGCCCTCACTAGGGTCTTGTCCAGGTGGGTTTGTCACCATGCCGTACCGGGCCGTCAAGGTGGGTCACGCATTGGGCCGCAGGCAGGCAGGTCTGGGTACCCCCGACCCCAGAACGCCGACATGAGTCATGAAGACAAGACAAGCAAGGAGGTGGCTGACTTAGTCACCGGGCGGCCCAACACCTGAATACGGCTGCTCAAGGCCCACAGGGCCGAAGGCGCCGGCCGGTTTCCTTGCTTAAGGAGCAAGGCGAGTTAGAGGCGTTATATGTTATTAGTCACGATATTACCCGGACTCTATTGTAAACCCTAGGGTCTTGACCTGTATATAAAGGCAAGCCCCTAGGACAGAAAGGGTCAAGTTACGATCTCTCGATAGCTAGGTTAGCGATTCTGCACCCTTATAGTCGAGATCTATCCATCAATACACACAAAGCAGTACATAGGCTATTACCTCCATCAGAGGGGCCGAACCTGGATAAACCCGACTCTCTTTCCCGTTCAACCCCTTTGAGTCGCCACCTAGCGGCGATGGCCTCACACCTAAGTCCTTGCACGAGGACATCTGCTGTGACAAACCACGACAATCCTGTTTGGAGCAGCCACGTCAAATGACTGGGATAGAGGAGAGGGAAAAACAATGATAGAGATATGCACCTAAGGGGGTTGGTGTAGTGCAAGTGTGATCAAACAGAGGTCAAAACACCAAACACATAATATTAGGATAAGATAAATGATGTAGTCACTTACATGTTTCCTAGGGCAAAAGCACGACTTGCATCTTGACACAAATAACAAAACAAACAACAAGCACACATTGTTTCACATGAACCATTACACAGACTCGACATTGCATGGGGAATATACAACTTATCCTACCCTAGGGGTACTCGGATTTAGGTGGTGGATTGCTCGGTCTCATACTCACACTTATCTGGGTCTTCTTCCTTTTCACCCTCCGTGCGAGTGTCATCTCCAGTCGAAGGTGTCGAAGGACGAGGAGGTCCATCCTGCTGACGCTTCGCCGGTGGTCCGATAATGTGCTGACCCCGACTCATAAGTCATGATCACCGAATGCACGTGTACAGTGATCACAGAGATCAATGCTCACTGAACACACAGAAGCTAAATAACAAGAGTCTTACATCCATACATACCGTCTTGCACAAATAAAGACCATCAAGGTCAAGTCTTACAAAGTTAGGGCCATGAAGGCCAAATAGCAAACATAAACTCGCAGCGGAAATCTTGAAAGATAGCGTAGGCCCATGCCATTTGCCTTAACCCTACAGGCATTCTGACTGGGAAGCGTCCTAGTTCAGATGTTCGTCACCAACGATCTCTTCACCATATTCCTTCTCTTCCATGCATGGCCAATTAAATAACCAATGGCAAGCCAATGAGTACTTTGAATGTACTCGCAAGGAACCCATGTTTTGGAACAAGGTATAACAATGCATGATATAGCACTAAGTAGGTAAGTTTTGCGGAAAGCTAATTTTGAGTGCAATGTCATGTTCAAATAATTTGTCATAGCATGCATCAACAAGTAGCAGGTATCCGTATGAACAGGTTACATATATCAATACAAATCAAGGTTTGAACATCTCATGTTCGATCATCATGTCAAGTCATCAGACTTAACTCATGTATCTCTTTTGTCACCAACACACACACACACCAGTTTGCGAAAACACTGGACATAGTTTAAGCAGCACCCCCAACTGTCCTTGACCGTGGACACAGCTATTCGAATAGTTTTACACTCTGCAGGGGTTGCACACTTTACCCACAAGACTCGGGAAACTTCTGTGTCAAGCCACGACTCGCTGTATATTGTATACCCGAGGTAAGTACCCGAACATTGCCTTTTCCCTGACGATACTAAACAAAGAGTCCACTTGTTTGTCCGTGTCTTCATGATGTACAAAACACGAGCATCGCTCCACATAGTACCATCCATGAAGGAACACAACGGTCTGCCTGGTGCCTGTAAAGACAGTACATGGTCGCCCTACCAGGCATGACCCCGTATCGAGAGAGTTACACATACCCTCCCGCCACTAGGAATGCGGGCTCCCTGCTAGTACCCATCAAAGTAATCAACAAAGCCCCGTCCCATAAGGGGTATCGTGGTTGTACATGTAAGGTTGGGAACGGTCGACAAATCTTAAATCTAATCCGTTTTCGAAAACACACACACACATCTTGCTCCGGTACACCACTTCTTTATCAAGTGGTTACCTAGCTCATCTTCATCTCCCTAGGGCATTAGTGGCACCCGATGGGGTTTTCGAAATGTCTTTGAAAACACTTTGAATCCATCACCATGCATATCCCCATCCCACTCGCGTAGCAACTACTTAGACCTAACTACTCCCACCCGCACAACCCTCATAAAGAGGTAGGGTCATGCACGATGCAAGTATCAACGGTAAAAGTATCGGAGGCAACCCACCGGAGTGGTCACCACATCATCATGATCAATATATCGAAAATAAAGTGCTATATGCCATGCAATGAAAATAGTTTCTTAACATGGTCAAAGGGCTGCTTGCCTGGCTCAACAAAGTCTTCGGGGTCTTCAAAGTCTTTGGGTACAACTCCCTCGTCAACAACGCAATCTATCGTCGCCATAATAACGGGCAATAATAAGATTCACAAAAAAACAGAGCACAAAATCGACTTCTAAAATGTTACCCTACTCTGTAAAATACTACAATAGAAACTAAAAATATTTGCCTCTGGTTTTGAAGTGAAAAAGATTTTGAAAACTATTTTAACAGAGGCTTAAAATATTCAAAACTAGGTTTTAAATACATCCAGTACATAAAATGTTTTCAAAAATTTACACAAGTGGCACTATTAAATACTACAAAATATTCTAAGATTTATGGTGTAAAATTTTTTGGAATTGGAGGGATATTAAATTCTATGGAAATTTTGGAATCTTACTGGAAAAACAAAAAAGATAAATGGCACTGTGCTCATCGGGCCGAAGTCGTCGCAGCCGAGCCGGCCCAAAGGGGATTTGGCACAAGGCGAAACGGTGTGCGCAGCAGGTTCATTTTGAAACCTGCCCACGGGCCCTACTTGGCAGCGAGAGACGGGAGGGTGAGGGTATGACAGGTGGGCTCCACCTGTCATCCCTCACCTCGCGACAGGGAGCAGAGGAGCTCACTGGCGATGACACGTGGCGCGGTAGGCGGACCTGAGGGCACCGATAGGTTCCTGGGGTTGTCGCGCATCTCCAAGGGGTGGAGCAGGTCACCAGAGCTGACGGGAACGCAGGCGATGAGGAAGCAGGGCGGCAGCGCTACGGACCAAGCTCGATTCCGTCACCCCGAGCTGCAAAAGAAGCGGGGATGAGGGGGAGTGAGTTCTGGTACTCGACGTAGTTCCAATGGAGGGAGAATCGGGGCAAGAGGAGGCATGTATAGCGCAGTTGCCGGCGAGCCGAGACGGCGGAGCTCTGGTCATTCTCGAGCTCAGGGCTCCCTTGGGGTGGATGGATCGAGCAGGGGGGACGATTAGGCGCCAGGGAGAGAGAGGGAGGCCGCAAGAGGCGCTCGAGGATGCCTCTTATAGGGAGGCCGGGGATTGCCGAGGACTCGTTCCTCGGGTGTCCGCCGGATGGGTTCTGGAGGCCACGGGAGGGGGTCGAGGCTGCTCCACGGCGCTCGGGGGGTTAGTCTAGGTTGCTGGGGAGCGAGAGAGACAGAGCGCACTACTAGGAAAAGGCCTACTAGTGGCGCACCAGTTTTGCCTACTAATGGCGCACTACTGGTGCGCCACTAGTACCACGCCACTAGTATTTTTTACTAATGGCGCACCTGTGGTGCGCCATTAGTATATCCCACGGTGCGCCATTAGTATGCCTCCCAGGGGCCATATTTACCCAGGTGCTTTGGCATACTAATGGCGCACCGTGGGGTGGTGCGCCATTAGTATATTTGGCATTCTAATGGCGCACCGTGGGGTGGTGCGCCATTAGTATCCTTTGGCATACTAATGGCGCACCGTGAGGTGGTGCGCCATTAGTATCTTTGGCATTCTAATGGCGCACCGTGGGGTGGTGCGCCATTAGTATGAATATTAGGTTTTTTATTTTTTTTACTTTTTTGATTTTTGCACAGGTTACAAAATGTATTATTGGACAGAATATAGACAGCACCACACAGCAACAGCAGATTCATCGAATACAATAGAAGATTAGTCTCTGAATACAATTCATCATATTAGTCTCCGAATTCAAAAGACCGAACAAAGATAAAACATTACAATAAGTCTCGAGACCGCGAGTAGCAAGTTTGTCTTCACATTACAAGTCGATATCGATCATCTAAACTATCATCACATATGCGGTCATCACGATGAGCATCATCGCGATGAAAACTGGTCTTCATCCGGTTCCTCCAACGCTCCCTCCTCTCTCCCGCTAGATAGCGGGCGTATCTAGATTCCGCCTCCGCCCTAGTGGTGTACCCTTTGTAACTGTTACCGCTGAAACGGTGAACCTGTCTCCGACACTCCTCCCAGTCGTCGTAGACTCCGGGAACCTTACCCTTGTACACGACATACGACGGCATCTCTATGCACAAGCCAAACAACAGACAATACATAAGCAATATATAAATATGCAACAAAAGGATCGAAAGAGAAAAGCAACACATTAATAGCGCGATTCATGGTCCTACTAATAAATAGCATCGATTAAATATAAGTTGAACGACTGTCCAAACTAATCGATATCGATATTTGAACTACATACCATCAATACTTTGGACGACTCGACTCAGCGACCGGAGCGTGGATGAAGCCGCCGTCTACCGACATGGTCATGAATGTGCGGTAGTCGTCAGCCTGCATTTTTAGGATTGTTTCTATAACACTGTTGGACGGTTGTTCTTTGAGGTAGAACTGCCCCGAGGTACGAAGGACATCTTCAGAGATGATTTCGGCCAACTCCGACTGGATGCGAAAGAATTCTAGTCTGTAGCATTAGGTGATTATGGTTCCGTACGATCGCCCGCGTGTGATGGAGGGCGTAGTAGGCATCTTTCTGACTGCCAGTCGGCTGCTTGACGCAGGGGAACGTCATTACGTGGGTGAACACGTGCTTGCCGTACCTACGCATTGCCCTCTTGAAGGTGCCTCCAGATTTGGCGTAGCCGGGGAGAGCATCATCGAGGACTTTCTTTATATTTGTGTAGTCTTTCTTCGACTCACGCTCCGAGTCAAAATACGTGGCCATGGAATGTTTCGGGCTGAAGAGGATGAGTGTGCAATGTGTGTCACTGCACAAAACACGGAATGTTAGAAAAAAAAAGACCCATCATATGTTACGGGGCGGTGAGTTGATGACTTACTCGGAAAAATAAGTCATGAGGAAGTTATCCTTATCTGGGTTCGCCAGAATGACGCCTTCGAGGTATGAACTCGCGATTTGCCGGTCCCCAGCGTTGCACAAGTTCTTGGCACGCATGTAGAAGGGGTCGACTATCACGATGTCCGGGGTCTGGTCTCTAATGATCCGCATCTCCATACTCAGCGAAAAGAGCCGAATGAAGGTGTAGTGCAGCGGATAAAGGTTAAACATAGCGAAGATGTCATCAAACCGCAGGATGATCATACGCCCGATGGTGCTATCAACAAAGCCCCTGCCCTCTGGCACCTTGGCCACGAAAACCGGGTATGCCACATCTTTCTCGGAGAGACGCCGCTTCTCCATATAAAGAACACAGTCATGAAGACTGCGCATAGAACCGGTTGCAGCTTTGAGCATATTACCCGGTAGCATCGGCCTACCCGCCACATGCACCCTCCTCTCGATATCCTTAGGTATCGGTGGCCCGTCCTGAGCACGGATCGTACTCGGTGCCGGCTGGCTCGCACCCTTGTTAGATTTTCTTTTCCGTCCCTTCTTCTGCTTCTTCTCCTGTACTGGGATCGCGTTCTCCTCAGAGACCACCTTCTTGAGTGTGTTTGGGCTGATAATATTTCGCACATCGGCTGTTTGAGTCTCGGTGAAGGCGGCAGCTGGAGGCGTCTCCTGAGAACTGAACGCCAGACGACGCCTGTTGGAATTGGGTTTCTCCGCAGTACCAGCTAGATCGCGATCGTCTCTTGCAGGGTTGGGTTCTTGAGAAGTAGGAGGCTCGAATATATCGTCACCGTACCCATGCTTGTTGATGTACTGATCGATGTTGGAAAACGTACCGTTGTCGTCGTCGTGCGGCTCCTGTGCCATATGCATCTCCGGATCAGCTTACGGCGGTAGCGTTGCGGCGGTCTTGCCATGGCTTGGCGCCGGCACGACTGGCGGTGTTGTCTTTGGGGTGGTGTCCCCCGCCCCCAAACGAATCTGGCTCTTCGGCCAAAGCAGGGGCCAGCTTAGGCAGGCGCTGAGGGTCATCACATCATCTTCGTCGGCCCCGGCGGGTCGAATCGGAGGTAACAACTCGTCGCAGCCTGGCAGCACCTGAACCAGTTGAACCCTATACACGGTGGGTGGCATCGGATTACCGTGGAACACGGGGTTGCCCGGTTGAACGATTTTGCCCTTGGCGACATCGACCAACTCGTTGTTCACGAAGTGCAGGAGAGTGCACGGAACGTCGGCGGCGCCCTGCGAAAACATGTAGGGCGTCAGGGATGCCCAGTCAAAGGCAAGGAGATGAAGTCCTCGGCCGAGAGGCTTAATTAGTTACCGTGATGATGGCGTCGAGCTCGGCTAATGTCGTGGCACCGCCAACGGCAGGCGTGCAATTGACGGAGGGGCCGCTTGCTGCCGAGGTGCCGGCCGGCATACACCCAGGTGCATTAAGCTCCAATGCCCGTGCCGGCGTCGGAGACACCAATACCGGCTCCGCCGGAGACACCAATGGCGCCGCCTGCGCGTTGTGCGAGTTGCTGGCCGTGAAGCTAGGAATCGGGGGCGGCCCCTGTTGGCCGCCCGCAATCCACGTCGTCAGCCCATGAATCAAGGTAGGCATAATGCCGGTGAGCGTCGATCCCAATTGTTGTTGCACTTGCTCTTGGACAATCTCCGGAATCCGCGCCACTTGTGCCTTGAGTTCTTGAACCTCGCGCGACTGGCTTTCCGAGCTGGTCTTTCTCTCCTTTCGCCCACCATCGTTATAGTATGACGACCATTTTGTGGACAAGCCTTTGCCGGCCACACGACCAGCTGACGACGGCTTACTGAGCTTATCCTTGTTTTTCATTACGTTCAACGCCCTATTTAGAGTGCTGTCCCAAGGGGTGCTCTGAGACGACCCCGCGCTACTGCTTTCAGTCTCCTGCGCCAGAACAAGCTCAAGCGCCCTGGTCTTCGGATCCGTGGTAAGCTCCTTTGTTTCCGGGTCCTCCTTGTACCGGGCCCTGACATAGTTCCTGGTCTGCTTGTCACGGTATTTCTCGAAGCGGGGCGGTAGGCCTTGCTCGGCACGCTCCGCGTCCTCCTTGTCCCATATAGGCTCCGCCACTCTGTAACCGCCGGGACCGAGTTTGTGTTCCCCTAAGTTCAACTCCCGCATTTCGTTCCCCCACTGACTTGATTCGGAGCTTGCGCTGCTCTGGCACTTGATCTTGAACTCCTCGTAGTCATCTTCGCTGATCGAAGGATTTTTCGCCTTGATCTTCTCATAACTATCACCTTTGTCAATCATTCTCTTCACCGCGCTTCTCCAAGTTGACAGGGCCGTGCTCATCTTCGTGAGGGCGGCACTGTTCACTTTATTCCCTGAGAGGCGTGTGTTTTCAAATTCAGCGGGGAACTTGTATCGTTCGTGCAGCTTCGTGAAGAGGAGGTTGCGCAAATTCCCTCGGTCCTTATGCCTTAGGTTCTCGGTGTTGATCGAGACGGTGCTCCGGAGAATGCACCCGAGCTGAACCGAGTACCCCTTGACTATTTGTTTGGGCTCCGTTGGATGCCCGTCGGAGTCCACTTGAGTAAATTCCTCCTTGACGGTGCGGAGCACGTTCGGGCGCCGGTCCTTCCGTTGCCTCTTCGGTTGGCTGCCATCTGTGCGTGCGCTGCCATCATCAGTGCTGGCATCCTCGGCGGCACCATCAGTGGTGTCATCCCCGACGCCACTAGGGGTTGTGTAGTCAGGATCGGTGTCTTCCGCGGCGTCCTCATAGCGGTGAGGTTGTTCCTCCATCTCCTGGGACAGCTCCCAGAATTGCTTGCCGCCCGAACCGCCGGCCTCATCGTTGTGGGCCATGTTTCGCTCTAAATAGGAAAAAAGTTTGGTCAAAAAGTTGGTTATTGTCAAGGAACAAGATCATGGTCTCATCATTTAGGGTTTGTCGACACCGAGGCATCCTAAAAGCTAAGCTTTTATCATTTAGGGTTTGTCGACGCCGAGGCACCCTAAAAGCCTAAGCTTTCATCATTTAGGTTCTTATCGACACCGAGGCACCCTAAAACCTAAGCTGGGAAGGAGAATTCTAAGTTGGGCCTAATCACTTGGCTCTATTGCCACCTATGGTTTAATGCAGCAAGAATGGCGGGGCAGTTGATCCTACTTAATTAAGTACTAAGATACCCCGGCCCATGCATTAGTAGCAAGTACCCCATATGTCCGATTTTTAGCAAAGTCATGCTTAAATTCACGGAAAATTTCAGCATGACCTTTGCTGAAAATAGGACATATGGAGTACCCGAATTTGCCGGAACGGAAGTTAATCGACATTCCGGCAAACTCAAGGGCCTCTCGGGGTACCTGCAAAATCATTATCCCCGCGTAATGAAGTCGCCAATGGGTCATTTCAGAATCTAAGTATGGAATATATTCGAATGCACTCATGTCAAGTTATTAGAATCTAAGTATATCAACTCGTTGTCCTCCTCCTTCTTTTACATCACAAAATGCAGAACAACTGAATTTGCTCATCAATGTACAACTGTACCTAACTGAATTTTTTGACAGTAGCTAACTGAACCTAACTGAATTTTTTGACAGTAGCTAACTGTACCTAACTGAATTTTTTGACATGATGCTAACTGTACCTAACAGAACATTTTCTTACATTATGGCCATTTTCTTACATTTTGGCCAGTACCACATTTATGCATTGCAAAAAGGACTACAGAAGGTGCATTAAGTTGACTGATGATGCATTGCAAAAAGTTCTGGAGAAATGCTCTGCTCTTCAGAAATTGCAATCTCAAATGATCCCGCCAACCAATGGTGGAGAGAGGGAGGAAGGAGGAAGGAGGAGAGGTACCTGGTCGCCGGAGGGGTCGGGGTCGGGGTCGGCGAAGGGGTCGGGGTCGGGGTCCGAGCTCGTCCGGGTCCTCGCTCACCGCGGTCGAAGGAGAGCAGGGGCCGGTGGCGGAGGACGGCAGGGGCAGGCGGGGTGGGTGCGTCGGGGCCGCGCTCGCCGGCTGCTGCAGGGGCCGGAGGAGGCCCTCGCTCGTCGGAGGGAGGAGGAGAGGAGAGGAGCGGGCGGCGCGCGCTCGGCCGATCCCGTTCGGGGGGCGCGGGGGCGGCGGGGGTGGAGTCCCGCGGGGGTCGGGGCGGCGGCGTCGGGGGCAGCGCAAGACCACAGCGGCGGCGGCGTCGCCGACGGCGTGCAGGCGCTGCGGACAGAGGGGGCGGAGCAAGGGGGCGGCGGCGTACGGTTGGGGTCGAGTGGGGGATCTGGCGAGGGAGGGAGGGAGGCCACAGTGCGAGGGGAATAGGTGGAGTGGGGGGAGGGTTCTAATGGCGCACCTCCCCCTAGTGCGCCATAAGTACGACGATTCTAATGGCGCACCTCTCTCTGGTGCGCCATTAGAATTTTGTTTTAATTACTAGCCCGACTGGTCAGGTTATATTCCACCTAACCCTATCTCCATCAGAACACGCCCACTAGCCCGACTGGTAAGCACGCAGCACACACACCAGGAGGTCCTGGGTTCGATTCCCAGGCTCCCCAATTTTTGTTTTTATGCATTTAAAATACTGTTTGATATTTATTTGTGTATAAATATGTTCAAACTTGTTTAAATCATAACAGTAATATTTTTTTATAAAAACAGTAATATTTTTTTATAAAAACAGTAATATCTAATGTCCGCAGCTATTAACAAGAGATGAGAAGATGAGAAACCAGTGAAAGTGAAGCAAACCATCTAATATCTACCCCCCTCCCTCCCCTGCTGATTTTCCACCTAGCTAGACCTACTAATAGTTTTTTAAAAATATTATTGAGTTCAAAAATAGTAATAAATTTTTATAAATGATTTTCATAAATTTTTATAAAAACAGTAATAAATTTTTATAAAAACAGTAATAATTTATAAATTTTTAAAAATATTATTGAGTTCAAAAACTATTCATGAATTCAAAAAGTGCCCATGAAATTTAAAAATATTCATGAGTTCAAAAAGTGCCCATGAAATACAATCGAGAAATGAAGGCTACAATTTAAATACAATCGATCTTAGCTAGCTAGCTATCTTTTTCACAATGTTCTTGCCCTTCTTTTTCGCAAATGGAGTTCTTCTGTGGAACGGACGTCCTTTAGGTAGGGTGGTCCTGCTTCTTCTTGTGGTGTATGCTGCTACTTCATCGTCGTCGTCATGTTCCATCTTCGGGTCGCCGTACTTGTCGAAGTCTTGCTCATTGGCGACTCCATCCATTCCGATGATCTTCCTTTTGCCTCTCCTCACAACAACACGACTGGGCTTTGACGGGTCGGTAATGATGAAGCATTGGTCCACTTGGGAAGCCAGTACCCATGGATCATATTTCGCGGTGACGTTTGCGCCCGCGGTCTTGGATTTGGCTTCGGGTATAACCATGGTGGTGAAATACCGGTCTTCTTTTAGGACGCTCTTGGCCCATCTGACACGGAACATCGGGACCTTCTCTCCAGCGTAGCTCAGCTCCCAGATCTCCTCGATCCTTCCGTAGTATCTGTCCTTGTCGTTACCGGTGTAGGATTCCATCGTTACCCCGGAGTTCTGATAACCATCGCTCTTCATGTCCTTGTCCTCGGTGTAGAATGTGTAGCCGTTGATATCATACGCCTCATAGGTCATCAGGTTGTGCTCGGCGCCCTGTGACAAGGCGAATATGAGTTGTTCTTATGCGGAAGAATCCTCATGTAAAGGGTATGACAGAAGCTTCTGCTTGAACCAACGCGTGAAACATGAGTTGTGCTCTTTGATTATATCTCCGTCCGTCCTCTGTTGGCCTCGGTCATTGTACGTCTTCTCAATAAAGGTTTTGTGCTCTACCACCCAAGGATCGACCACGTCTATGTGTTGTAGCGCGACTAGGTTTGCTCTTTCAAAGTCGGCGAGTCGACCCTCGAAGTCGACATGCATTTCGCGGCGACCCTCACGGTGACCCCATCCAGCGAGCCTGCCGAGGTGCCTGTTGACGGGCAGACCAACGGGGTTCTCGATGCCTAGATAATTCGTGCAGTAGGAGATTCACTCTTCGGTCAGAAAGCCCCTGGCTATGCTTCCCTCTGGACGTGACATGTTGCGAACGTATCCTTTGACGACACCATTCATCCTTTCGAACGGCATCATGCTGTGCAGGAACGTGGGCCCGAGTTGGATGATATCCTCCACGATATGGACCAGCAGATGCACCATAACGTCGAAGAATGCGGGCGGGAAGTACATCTCAAGCTCGCATAGTATCACCACGATCTCTTCCTGTAGCCTTCTGAGTTGCCTCACGCCAACCGACTTCCGAGAGATGACGTCGAAAAAGTTGCATATGCCAAATAGCATTTCACGGACGTGCGCGTCCATGATCCCACGGATTGCAACTGGAAGTATCTGCGTCATCAGCACGTGACAGTCGTGAGACTTCATCCCGCTGAACTTCTGCTTCGCTGGGTCTAGGTATCTGCATATCTTCCCCGCGTAACCGTAAGGAAGTTTTACTCCTACGAGGCAGGTGAAAAACTGCTCGATCTCCTCCTGACTTAGAGTGAAGCACGCGGGAGGGTAGTCATTTCCGGTCTTCTTGGCCTTTTTGCCTTTGCGACGACTTTCTGTGTCCTGCTTCGCCTCATCATCATCATCACTAGCGTGAAGCTCCTCCCTGATGCCCATTGATTTCAAGTCTGCCCTTGCTTTCGGCCCATCTTTGGTCCTCTCTGGCATGTTGAGCAGGGTACCAAGCAGACTCTCGCACACGTTCTTCGTGATATGCATGACATCAAGGCTGTGAGGCACACGGTGGATCTTCCAGTACGGCAAGTCGCAGAAAACAGACCTCGTTTTCCATACCTTCAGCAGCGGCTCTGGCGCCTTTCACTTCTTTCCCGGCTCTGGCGCCTTTTGCTTCTTTCCCGGCAGTGGGCAATCTTTCCAATTTTTCAACAACTCGTCTATTTCCTCGCCGCTCCTCGTACGCGGGCGTCTTCGGGGTTCGGTTTCACCATCGAACAGATCCTTGCGTTTTCTCCACGGGTCATCGTCGCGAAGCCACCTTCGATGTCCCATGAACACGGTTTTCGAAGAACCGGGATCTCTATCTAGCTGGCGATACGTTGTGTCATCCATGCACCTGACGCATCCAGAAAATCCGTGGACCACCTGCCCCGCGAGATATCCGTAACCGAGATAGTCGTGCACCGTCATGAGCAGTGCGGCTCTCATAGGGAAATATTCTTTCTCTGCGGCGTCCCACGTATTGGCTGGCGTTTTCCACAGCGTGTCTAGCTCCTCTTTCAGCAACCCCAGATACAGATTGATGTCGTTCCCTGGTTGTTTCGGCCCTTCAATTAGCATACTCATGTGAATGTACTTCCTCTTCATGCACAACCAGGGGGGAAGGTTGTACATCCACACAAACACAGGCCAGGTGCTATGTGTGCTTCTCTGGCTGCCAAACGGATTGACTCCATCGGTGCTCGCGCCCAGCACGATGTTCCTTGGATCGTTCCCAAATTCTGGGTCTTCGAAGTTCAACGCTTGCCACTGGCTCGCATCCTTAGGGTGACTCAGCATCTTGTCTTTTTTATTTATCTCCGGATCATTTGCGTCATCTTCTCCTCGCTTCTTCTCCTCCCTATCCGCGTGCCAACGCAGGAGCTTTGCTACCTTAGGGTCCGCGAAATACCGCTGCAGACGAGGAGTGATCGGAAAGTACCACACCACTTTTCGAGGAGCTTTCTTCCTCTTCTTGTATCGAGTGACGCCGCACACCGGACATATGGTAGACTCCGCGTGCTCGTCCCGATAAATGATGCAATTGTTCATGCACACATGGTATTTCACGTGCGGTAAATCCAGAGGACACACGATTTTCTTCGCCTCCTCGAAACTGGTCGGGCACTTGTTCCCCTTGGGAAGACGTTCGTGCCAGAATGACATGTTCTCGTCGAAGCATGCGTCGGTCATTTTGTGTTTTACCTTCATCTCCAGAGCCATGAGCGTTACTTTCCGGCGGGTATCCTCGGGCCTGCATCCTTCATACAATGGAGTAACCGCGTCTATCTCCAGTTGATCCAGCTTGGCTTTCTCTCGGGCGGCAGCTCTTGCGTTATCCGTCTGCTTGAGAAGCAGCTCTTGAATATGAGGGTCCTGCACCCAGCCCATCGATGGTCCATCGTCGTCTGCTCCGCCGGCATCTTCATCTTCATGATCATGCCCTTCGTCTGCTCCGGCATCTTCCTCATCATCATGTCCTGCATCTTCCACATGATGACTGTGTACAGCATCACCGTCGTGATCATGTCCTGGAGATTCTGCGTCTTCTCGCCCGCCCGAGCCGTGGTGGTTGTCTTGCTGCCCTTCCTCATTTCTTGCCCGGCCCCCATGGACGACTTCGTAGTCATCTTCATCACCTTGCCACCGATAGCCATCCATGAAACCACGCAAGAGCAGGTGGTCCCGCACCTGCCCGGAATCCGGGTCCGCAATAAGGCTCTTCAGCTTGCATCTTCGACACGGACATCTTATCTCCGTCTCGTTCTTTTGAAGCATCTCGGCCTTCGCGGAGCTCAAAAACCTATTCACGATGCCTTCGGTCATCGTGCGGACCATGGTCGCCTGCGGGGTAGAGCAAAACGATATTTTAGAACCAAGAAAAAATTTGGCATGACTTTCCCTAAAAATAGGACCAAAAAGAATGCATAGTGCCAAAATTCTCACCGAAACGGAAATGAATCAACATTCCGGCAAAATATTGGCAACTATCGCATTTCAAATACCGGTACCTGCAAACACAAACATATATGCAACACCACAAATATATGCAACACCACGAACATACATAGATCTAGCTAGGCCATAAAAAGTGCATGTGCACGTTGTTGGAGGGAGAACAACATAAACATAGCTTCCCCCCTTACTTACCTATCAAAAAAAGGTAATTTAACCACTTAATTTGGATGAATCTATGGTGGAAATGAGGTGACAAGGAGGAGGCAGCCGAGACAAGTTTGGAGGAGGAGGTGGAGAGAATGAAGTGGGGAAAGTGAGTGGGTAGGTGGCTGTCCAAAATATCTTGTTGGTCCCAGGTTACTAATGGCGCACCTGCTGGTGGTGCGCCATTAGTAGTTCTGCAAAAAAAAATATACATATATACTAATGGCGCACCGTGGCATAGTGCGCCATTACTAGTTTAAACTAGTAATGGCGCACTATGCCACGGTGCGCCATTAGTAGTTTTGCAAAAAAAAGAAAAAAAACTATAGTAGTGGCGCACTGTGTGTCTGGTGCGCCATTACTAGTTAGAACTAGTAATGGCGCACTGTGCATGGATGCGCCATTAGTATGTTTGGAAAAAAAAATTGTTACTAGTGGCGCACCATGTGCCTGGTGCGCCATTAGTGTCTTCCACACTAATGGCGCACCTGCACATGGTGCGCCACTGGTATATAGTAGTGGCGCACCACATGTTAGGTGCGCCATTAGTATCCATTTCATCTATAGCCCTTTTCCTAGTAGTGGCGGGGCGAGCTCGAGGCGGGTCCCTCGCGTGGACAGGGAGTGGTGGAGCTTTGCGGTGCTTGGGCACGCGCGACTGGGGGCGCATGAGAGAGAAGGAGCAGGAGGCCGACCACTTGGAGCTTTGCGGATGTCGAGGGGAATCCAGGGGACATCTTCCCCCATCCCAAAGCTGTCGGGGGGCCTCGGGATGCTCCTGCTACAGTGCGGACATGCACTGTAGCGCGCTCCAGAGCATGCCTTTGGCATGCCATGGCATGCTTGCGTGCTCTAGACGCGTCCCTGCATGTCTCTTAGCTCTAGGGTGATATGTAGATGCTCTAGGAGCTAGAGGGGGCTAGGGAGAAAAGGAATGGAGTGGGGGAGAGGTAAACCAGCCCTGCCAATGTTGTCTAGAGGGGTAAAATGAGGGTTTACCCCACTCTATGATTGATCCTGGGCTTGAGATTAATACTGGGGTAGAGGGAACATACAAGTGACTGTGGTAAAAATATTAGATCAAGGAGAATAGTGGAAGAGGGTCAAACAGGGTTTTTCCTAAACAACCAGAAGGTGTTTGATGCTGATTTGGGCAATTTAAATGAGTTTTCTTGCCATGGGATTTGACAGGATGACACTGTAGGTGAAAATAGAGTGGACCACCAAGTTTGAGCTGGTTTGAAGAAAGTTCACAATATAGGCATTGTAAACCCTAGAAATCAACAGAATCAGGTTCCTGTAGATCTAGGCATGCAATACCATTCTCCTCGATGCACCACTTGGTGTATAATCATTATTTAGGTAAAAGAACATGCCCACAAAGTTTGGGGTTAATAGGAGAAACTTCACAATGTAAAGTTGTTCAAATTTGATTCTGGACAGAGAGGGTTTTGGAATATTTTGGTGAATCAAATGTTGGGATTAAGATAAAACTTTGCAAGATCATCACATATAGCAGGTGTGACTTGCTGGAATTTTCCTGGATTTTATTGAGAATATTTCCTATAGAAATATTTCAAATGCTTGATTTAAGCAGAAAAGGTTTTGAAGGTTTTTTCTCATTATGTTGAGCATGACCATGCGTTGAAACTCATATATGTGGAAAATATATGCCCACTGAGTTTCCCTAAATTTTCTCAAATATTTTAAAAGCATTTAAATATTTTTTCCCTGTGAAAAACCATGTCTGGCCTTAAGAAAAAGCCTTTAAATAAAATAGTAAAATAATCTTTAAAATTAATATTTGGTGGTTTTGGGAAGTCTTATATATAGTAGGCTTCAAATAAAGTCTTTGGGGAAAAAGGATCCACCCAATTTGAGGACTTGTAGTGTAACCCTCAATTCAAGGGTTTTTGAATACCTAATTTGAATAAATCCTTTTTGGCCAACATAAAATTTGACAAAAATAGTTTTGGGTACTATACACATGGCATGATCATTGGTCAAGAAGTTTGGATCAAGGAGGATGAATATGGAGAGAAGAAGAATCTTTTGGAATAAAAACACAACAATCATTCAAGCAAGTAACACTCAAGTCATCCATCACAATCAAGCAAAAAGTTTTAAATGGGTCCAAATTTTATAAAACCATATCATAGCAAAGTGATACAAACACAGGGTGTGACAGACCTACCCCCCTTACAAGAATCTCATCCCCGAGATTCCTAGGCTAAGCGCTAAAAAGATAAGGGAACTCTGATCTAAGGTAGTCTTCACGCTCCCAGGTTGCTTCTGCTTCAGTGCGGTTGCTCCATTAGACCTTGAAGTACTTGATGGTGCGGCTTTGGGTGCAATGTTCTGCTTCATCTAGAATAAGAACTGGCCTCTCACGATAAGTGTGGTCTGGCTAAAGGTCGATGGCTTGATGATCGATGTCCTTGTAGAGGTCGGGGCGGTTGGGGACTTGGAGACATTTCCAGAGCTGTGACACGTGGAATACGTTGTGCACATCTGATAGCTCGGAAGGTAGTTCTAGCTGGTAGGCAACTTCTCCTTGTCTTGCGGTGATCTTGAAGGGCCCAATGTATCTTGGTGCAAGCTTCCCTTTGACGTGAAAACGCTTGGTCCCTTTGAGAGGCGTGACTCGAAGATAGACATGGTCTCCGTTGTTGAAGCTCACTTCTCGGCGGTGAGAGTCGGCGTAGCTCTTTTGTCTTGTTTTGGTGGTCTCGAGACGCTCTCGGATGAGTTGAACTTGCTCTTTTGCTTCGCGGAGGATATCTGGTCTAAAGACTAGTCCTTCTCCGGTTTCTGACCAGTTAAGGGGAGTACAACACTTGTGTCCATACAACACCTCAAATGGTGCCATCTGAAGGCTCGACTGATAGCTGTTGTTGTAGGAGAACTCGGCAAATGGTAGGCAGTCCCCACTTGGCTCCATACGCTAAAACACAAGCACTAAGTATGTCTTCGAGTATCTGATTTACTCGCTCAGTTTGTCCTCCAGTTTGGGGGTGAAAAGCAGTGCTGAAGGAGAGCTTGGTTCCCGTTGCCTCTTGAAACTTCTTCCAGAATCTCGAGGTGAACTGGGTGCCTAGGTCTGACACAATCTCCTTTGGGACTCCGTGAAGGCTCATGATGCGGTTGATGTAGAGGTTTGCTAGATGGCTTCCATCATAGGTGGTCTTAACGGTAATGAAGTGGGTTACCTTGGTCAGATGATCGACAATGACCCAAATGGAATCATGTCCTTTGCTTGACCTAGGTAATCCGGTGATGAAGTCCATCCAGACTTTGTCCCACTTCCATTCAGGCCCTTTGAGAGGTTGCAACAATCCAGCGGGTCGCTGATGCTCAGCCTTGACTCTCTGGCATATGTCACATTTAGCAACAAAGGTGCCTATTTCTCTCTTCATTCCATTCCACCAGAATCTTGCCTTGAGGTCTTGGTACATTTTGGTTCCTCCCGGGTGGATGGAATACGGAGTGTCGTGGGCTTCTTGCAAGATCAAATTGTTGAGCTCAACTTTGTTGGTTATGCAGATGCGCTTCCTGAACCATACAACTCCTTGTTCACTCACCGAGAATCCTGGGGCCTTGCCTGCCTTGATCTTCCTCTTGATGCCTTCAATGCTCTCGTGTCCCTTCTGAGCTTCTTTAATATCATCCATCAAGGTAGGCTTTGCTTCGAGGTTGGCTAGGAATCTAGGTGCAACTAGTTCCAAGCCAAAACTTTCAAGCTCTTCATAAAAGGCGGGTAGCCTTTCCTTAATCATAGCGTTGAAGGAACAAACCTTCCTGCTTAAGGCGTCTGCTACCACATTAGCCTTTCCGGGGTGGTATTGAATACGAAGGTCATAATCCTTGATCAACTCCAACCATCTTCGCTGTCTCATGTTCAATTCCTTTTGAGTGAAAATATACTTCAAACTCTTGTGGTCTGTGTATATCTCACATCGCTTCCCCAAATGGTAATGTGGCCATGTCTTCAAGGCATGAACTACGGCTGCCGGCTCAAGATCATGAGTGGCGTAGTTCTCTTCATGAGGACGTAGCTGTTTGGATAGATATGCTACGACTCTGCCTTCTTGCATCAGAACGCCACCAAGCCCGGTTCTCGATGCATCACAATATATAACAACCTCTTTGTGAATGTCGGGGGTGGCCAAAACTGGGGCTGTTGTCAATCTCTTCTTGAGCTCTTGGAAGCTTTCTTCACACTTCGGTGTCCATTAGAACTTCTTGTCCTTCTTCAAAAGCTGAGTCATGGGTCAGGCAATGCTCGAGAATCCTTCGACAAACTTGCGGTAGTATCCCGCGAGTCCGAGGAAGCTTGTGACTTCATTCACATTGCTTGGGGATTGCCATTCAGTCATGGCTTCAATCTTGGCAGGATCCACTGACACTCCTTCTACAGTCAACACATGACCCAAGAATCCAACTTCATGCAGCCAGAATTGACACTTGCTGAACTTGGCATAAAGCTGGTGCTCTCGAAGTTTGTTTAGGACCAATCTCAAGTGTTTCTCATGCTCTTCTTTAGACTTGGAGAAGACGAGTATGTCATCAATGAAGACGACAACAAACTTGTGCAAGTACTCCATGAAGACTATGTTCATAACGTACATGAAGTAGGCATGGGCATTGGTCAACCCAAATGAAATGACCGTATATTCATACAGACCATACCGGGTCACGAATGCCGTCTTCGGAATGTCTTGGGGCCTGATCTTCAACTGGTAGTACCAGACCTGAGGTCGATCTTGGAAAACACCTTAGCTCCACTCAGCTGATCGAACGGGTCTTGAATCTTGGGAAGTGGGTACTTAATCTTTATTGTGACCTCATTGAGAGAACGGTAATCGACACAGAGTCGGATAGTTCCATCCCTCTTTGACACAAATAGAACAGGTGATCCCCAAGGAGAGGCACTAGGGCGACTGAATCATTTTCTGAGCTGCTCTGCCAGCTGCTTCTTCAATTCAGCCAACTCTTTGGATCCCATCCTATAGGGCTTCTTATAGATGGGTCCTGCTCTGGGCATTAGCTCAATGATGAACTCAATGTCACGATCAGGAGGTATCCTAGGCAGCTCATCAGGAAAAACATCCGGGTATTCACATACCACAGGCACTTGATCCAACTCAATTCCTGACAAACAATTTGCCTGAGGGGCTTGAGCGGAGGCAGGATTGGGGACATACTTAACTTCAACTCCTTGGCTATTGGTCATGGTGACAGTCCTCTTGGCACAGTCCAACAGTCCTTGGTGTTTGGTCAACCAATTCATGCCAAGGATGACGTCCAATCCTGGCGAATCCAAAACTATGAGGTCTGCTAGGAAATCTACCCCGTTAATGCTGATCCCGACTCCTTTACATCCTATCTTGGACTTCATAACCGAACCCGCGGTTTGTATCAACATATGACTACCCAGGGGTGTAGGCTTCATACCACTCTCTAGTGCAAACTTTTGGGTGACAAAAGAATGCAAAGCTCCACAATCAAACAATACGGTTGCTGGGGTTTAGTTGACGAGGAACGTACCCAGTATGACATCCGGGTCTTCCTGGGCTTCCTCTGCTGTGATGTGATTCACATGACCCTTGCCATTGTTGGGCTGGTTGCGGGGAGCTGGGTTTCTTGGTGGCGCTCCACGACCTTGACCTGGGTTTGTCGCATTGGGGCGCGGTGCATCTGGCTTCTTGTTGGGGCACTACTTAGAGTAGTGTCCTGGCTGACAACATCCAAAACAGGTGACTTGACCAGAGTGGTTGTTGTTGTTCCTGCCACCGTTGTTGTTATTGGAGTTGTTGTAGGTTGGCCTGGGATTGGCATACTGCTGAGGCTGGTAGCTCGGACGAGGTGCAGGAGGCCTAGCCTGCTGAGGTTGATAGGTCGGCTTGGCTGGGGCTGGCTGCCAGGGGCGAGGCTTCTGGTTGCTGGAACTACCCTTGCTAATCATCTTGCGCTTTCGAGTGTCGTCCATGGCACATCGCTTGTCTTCAATAATGAGGGCCTTGTTCACCAGGTCGAAGAAGGTCCGACAGTCGCAGACAATGAGCTGATACTACAGGGCTTGCTGGAGTCCTTCCATGAAGTGCTCCATCTTCGCAGCCTCAGTGTTGACATCTTCAGGTGCATACTTGACAGCAGGTTGAACTTATGCATGGAGTCCTTGACAGAGCCACTTCCTTGCTTCAGCGCTCGGAATTCTCTCTTCTTGATAGCCATGATCCCAGAAGGAATGTCGGCGGTACGGAATCCTTCCTTAAAGTTAGCCCAGGTGATCACACGGTCGCCTTGCATGACCTTGAATCCATCCCACCAAGATCTGGCGGTACCTCCGAGGGAGTGAGAGGCATACAGCACCTTCTCTCAATCCTCATTGCAATTGATCAGTGCAAGGAGTTCCTTAATGCTGCGGATCCAGTCATCGGCATCCAGGGGTTCAGCAGTCTCGGTGAAGGTTGGGGGTGAATTCATCATGAACTCACACAGAGTGGAGCGGCCATTTCCGTTCCTACCTTGCTGCGGGTTGTTCACAAGGACTTGAGCCATCTGCTGGATAGCAGCAGAGTTGGCCTGGCGTTCCTCCCGGAGAACTTGGAGAAACTGAGCTACAGTCATGTTCTCCGGTGGAGGTGGTGGCGGGGGAATGTCGCCTTGTGGCTGCTCCGGGTGATATCTAGCGTGAGCAGCCCCACCATCTCCTTGTTGCTGGCTGGAGTTGCTGGCTTCAGGGTTGGTGAAGGAGCTATTGCGGGTTGCGGTCACCATCCTATTTGGAGCAGCCAAGTCAAACAACTGGGACAGACGACAGGGAAAAACAGCAACTGAGAAAACGTGCCTAAGGGGGTTGGTATAGTGCAAGTGTGATCAAACATAGGTCGAAAGACCAACACATATATTAAGATAAGATAGACGATGGAGTCGCTTAGATGTTGCCTAAGGCAAAAGTGTGACTTGCATCAAAACACAAACAACAAAACAAGCAACAAGCACACATGGTTTCATTCGAACCATTACACGGACTCGACTTCGCATAGGGGATACATGACTTGTCCTACCCTAGGGGTTCTCGGACTCAGGTGGTAGAGTGCTCTGCTTCCTATCGAGGAGGAAAGAAGACTCGGTCGCTTGTTGGAACTCCTTCCGTCACGATGCCCATGTTTGCCACACCCGAAACATGTGATGAAAAACCAGAGGTCGCTACTCGGCCTTGGGTTAAGATGCCAGTGGTTTGGCGAAGTAACTCTTGGGTGTGGTGAAGTTCCTGGCAGAGCTTCACAGACTCCTTAATCAAGTTGTGAGCCAGACTGTCGGCGGAGAGGCTGAAGTAAGTCTGGAATCTGAGGGGCATGCCATCCTCCTTGGATGGAACCAATGTCTGACTCTCGCTCATGTCGTTCTTGCTGAAGGGAAGGTAGTGAGTAGCTGGCTCGTCAGTCATCTCCGGAATGACGTCCCGTAGATGGATAAGTGCCTTGTGTGCTGCCATCTCGACTGCGATTGCCAGGGTCTCCATTTGCAGGCCTTCAATTCTTGGTGATCCCTTCAATCCAAAACCACAACCAGATGAGCTTGGTGTCTTCTGCCAGCCATCAATTGTCATGGGATCCCTCTTCCAACAAGCCGGTGCTTTGCTCTCAAGGTGGCCTATCTACTGCAGGAAAAGACTAGCTGAACTTCTAGCAAAGGTGTGGTTGAACTTCCTTTTCTATGTTCTGTTTGTATATTTGTTCAATATGTGGATGAACATTTAGCAAAGGTGTGGATGAACTTCTAGCCATTGTGTGGTTGATCTTCTGGCCAAGATGTGGTTTTCACAGTTTGTTTTCTATTGCATGATCATGTACTATGCATCTCTACAACATGTGAACTTGTACTAGTACACCATGTGAAGTTCAACTAGTACACCATGTGAAGTGATGTTAGTGACTGAGGCTCAGTCCAGGATATTAAACACCATGTGAAGTTCAACTAGTACACCATGTGAAGTTCTGTTAGTGACTGAGGCTCAGTCCAGGCATCAGTTCAAGTTGGTATATATCGAATCTTGAGCATCAGTTCAACCATGCATTCACCCACAGTCCATGTTTAACTATACACAGGAGTATAGATGGTATTACTCCTCTATATCTATAAGTTCAACAATGGAATCCTACACAACAATTTGTTGTATTCCCCTATCCAGACTAGAAGTTTAGACTATGAATAATGCTCAGTAGAGCTACAAAAAAAAGAAGTATTAGATACATGATACTTGTGCTAATTTTTTTTCAATTAGATATGTACTATGCTGGGAAGTTCAGCCTATGAAGAATGCTCAGTTCAGCTACACAAATACAGATAGATGCTACTTGTGCTAACGAAATTATCATGCGATTGTAATATTTTCAGGATGAGAGACGCAGAAAAAGAGGTAGAACTTCCAAGCAACAAGTATACAACCCTCAGCCTGTACGCAGCGTGCCGCCCCCCGAATGGCTAACACCTGAAATACACCATCCTCAGCATTCCCAATCTGCTCCACACCCCAAATGGGTGACGCCCAAAAACCTTAACACCCATCCTCACCAGTACGCACATCCACCTAATTGGGTGACACCAGAAATCCCCCGAGGATTCTTTGTATCCACCAGCAGACTTCCAAGCACACCGATGGAGGAGGACGTTAGCTCGGGTTCTGCATATAACTCTGGAGGTTATACTGGTGTGGGTCATAAATGTGAACGAGCAGCAAGTGGACCAAATGCAAGAACAATTACAACACCAACACACACAAGGAGGAAAGTGCTCTGCGCACTACCGCTGAGGGATCCCAATGCTGCTGCTACAACTCATCAGCGTACTGGACATGGGATTGATGGATTGTTTCCCATAAGAAAAGAGCAAACCAACACAAGGATTGGCATGCCTCCACAACAACCACAAGCCAAAAGGACACAAACAAGAGAGAGGCCATCTTCAACCCTCCTGCCTCCTCGTGATCCACTCCTGCACCATGCTATGGTAACTCCGCCCTGCCCCATCCCAACGGGCTAGCAACAGACTCCGGGGGAGTTGCGATCATAAAAACATGTGAGTGAAACAAAAAAACATATTTATATATGCATCTGTTCAGTTCTGCCAATTTTTTGCACCAGGATCAAAATATTTATAAGCTGCATTTTAACACAGTTTTTTTTGTTGCAGAACCCGGACCTCCCAGATTATCTAATACCAAGACTCACAATGAGATTCAAGAATGTGGATAAAGCATGGGAATTTTACAGACGATATGCTAGACACGCTGGTTTTGGCATCAGGAAGACGGGTGGAAATGAGAATAACAAGTACATTGTCTGCGCATATCAAGGAAAACACAATCCAACTGTTTCTGAAGCTAATAGGCAACGAAACAAAACCTCGCACAGGACTGGCTGCAATGCTAAAATGAGGGTGAAGGTGCAAGAGGATAACACTTGTGTGGTGGTGGACATGGAATACAATCATAATCACCACCTCATCCAAAGTGCTGACATGTTGGTATTCTTGCACTCACACAAGAATTATGACCCAACTCTTTTGGAGTACGTAAAGATATTGCAGTACCATGATGTCAAACATACAACGATTACGTCCATGCTATCAGAAAATGAAGATGGCAGATCTTCCTAAGCATGACCGGACGAGACCTACTAAACAAGTAAGTATTGAAAAATGCACATAATGCAATGTACATAGCATCCTAAGTAAACAACCTAGATAAAAAATAACAAATGCATATTTGTATATATTTTGTAGGAAAGCTATGAATGCAAGGAAAGATGACTTGGATGATGTATTGAAACTCATCTCTTTCTTTAAAGACATGAAGGCAGTCAATGATGAGTTCTTCTATGACATACAAGAAGACAAAGACGGTGCAATAAAGAACATTTTTTGGTCCAATGCAAGCTGTCAGGGAACATATCAAGATTTTGGCAATTGCGTAATATTCGACACAACTTAAAAAACAAATAGATTTCATATGCCTCTAGGAGTGTTTGTTGGAACAAACCACCATTTGCAATCAACAATATTTGTTGTTGCCCTTATCAGAGATGAAGATGCAAAATCATTCAGGTGGATCTTCGATACATTCGTAAGATGCATGAACAACAAACACCCAACATGTATTCTCACAGGTAAAATATTACAAGTTTCAGCATTATTGTAGTTTTGGCTGTGTTGGGTGTACTAGTGATAATGCAAAAAGAATGCAAAACCATGCAGTTCAAGTACTATTTAACACTGAAGTCCAGCTACACTGCAGTAGGAAGCAGTATTATGTTTCATGGTTAGTTAGACATACTTATGGTTGTGCAGTCCAAGAACACTAAACACTGAAGTCCAGCTACACTGCAGTAGGAAGCAGTATTATGTTTCATGGTTAGTTAGACATACTTATGTTTGTGCAGTCCAAGAACACTAAACACTGAAGTCTAGCTACACTGCAGTAGGAAGCAGTATTATGTTTCATGGTTAGTTCGACATACTTATGGTTGTGCAGTGCAATAAAACTGAACACTAAAGTTTACCAATTGTGTAAGAAGCATTATACAATTTACAACATTGCATATAAGATCAATGAAGTTCAATAACCCTGCATATTACATTTTATATCCATGCAGACCAGTGCCCTTCAATGGCAAAAGCTATACCACTAGCTTTCCCAAATACCGTCCACAAGCTTTGCAGTTGGCACATCCTCAAAAAGTTCAAGGAACATCTCACGTACTTGTACAAAAAGTATCCAACATTCAAAGAGGAGTTCACATCTATCTTAAACTGGCCGCTAATGCCAACAGAATTTGAAGCTGCCTGGGCTGTACTCGTGCAGAAGTACAACCTGCAGAATGACCCGATGATGATGCAATTTGTCGGATTTCGGGCTCCGCAAAACCCAAGCAAGTTTGAACATAGGGGCGTGTGCGGAGATCCCCAACAGCTTCACCCCCTCCAAGCTCTCAACGTGATAACCCTGCTCGATGGCGAGGAAGAAGATTGCACACGAGAGTGGACCCAGGTTCGGGCGTAAAACCTTATTCCTGCCTTTGGTGGATTGCCTCACGAGGAGGTTTGTGGACGAACTAGTACAGAGCTGAGTTGTCTCGCATGTGCGTTTGGGTGGCCTCCGATCCCTCCCCTCGCTACGGGGCAGCCTAACCTCTATTTATATTGGCCCGGGTCCTCTCCCCTTATCGCAATTGCAGGAAGGGATCGCACAACGGCCAAATTTGAAGGGGGACAGGAGGTACATCTTATCCCGACGAAAGGTGGTCTTCGCCTGCAAAGTAGCTGTTGGTGATGCAGAGGTGGGCTCGGTGATGACATCCATCCTGCAGAGCTTGTGGTCTTGGTCTCGTTGCACCAGAATGGAAACCTTTGGGGGGGCGCTTTGGGAGCCTGCGTGCTCCCCTGCCTCCTTTGCACGAAAGAGGAAACTGTCTCCTCTGGCGTGCTGGTTCCTGCCTGGCCCGCCTTGCGTCATCCTTGGCCTCCTGAGGTCAAGGGTTGAATAGAGATCTCCGCCGCTTAGGAGGGGGCCTGGGGAGGCCTATTCCCCTGCGGGTGTTGGCGCTGTTCCCCTCGCGAGTTCAGAGCTCTCGCGAAGGCCTTGTCTTGATTGAGGCCACGCTGGGCCATACTTGGCTGTCGAAGTGGGCCACGCCCCTGGGCCGCAGGTAGGCAAGTCTGGGTACCCCCGTTCCCAGGACGCCGACAGTAGCCCCCGGGCCTGAGGCGCGCTCGAGCTAGCTTCTGGGCGAAGCCACGGAGGATGGCCCGTAGCGCCGTGGGCCCCAACCGCCTGCGGGCCCAACCTGACGCGTGGCGCATAATGAGACGTGGGCATCTCAGCTCCCCGAAGACGTCGGGAACCGCCCGGAGTCAAGTTGTCACGAAGCCTGCGCGCCTCCCCGGCCATCATTGCTCTTCCTTGAATGCAGTCGTTTCCTTGTGTCCTCCCCTCCCCTCGGGCCGCACGGATGTGACCCGACGGGAGCAGGTGAAGCGACGTGAGGCAGGGTAGCATGCCGATCGAGTCTGGCACGCGTCACCCGAGGACTGCACGGCGCCTCCACTCCCCATGACGCCCCATGGGCAGCGGTTGCGCCTATAAACCCACCCCGCCTGGGGGGTCTTGCCATCCTGACGCGCCCTCTTGCATCTCATCCTTCCAAGTTTTCTTCCTTGTCCTCCTCTCTCACTTTGCTCTTCGATAGCGTCCGGGGGGAGTGCAACGGGTGCGGGAGGACGTATGGGGCCTCCGGCTCCGCCGTCGGCCTCTGGAGGCAGCGGTGGGGGGCCCTCGATGCCGGTTCACACCCGCCGGCGCTGGGCCATTCTCGATGAGTAAGTGTTCTGCCACATGTCCCTTTCTCTTGCAATCGCGCCCGACACGCCGGTCTTCACTGTTCCCTCCTCCCAGGGCGCCCGCGCCCAAGAGGCGCAGGCTCGATGAGCTCCAGGAGGAGGTGGGCGCGTTGAGGGTCCAGCTGGCGGATGCCGAGGCCGCCCTCCAGGCCGCACTTAAGGGCGAGGAGGAGGCCCAGGCGGAGCTGGCGTCCCTCCAGACCCAAATCAAGGGGGCTGCCGACGCCGTGCAGGCCGCCCAGGACGAGGCGGCCCATGCGAAGATGCTGGAGGCGCAGCGCGCCAAGCAGTATCTGGATATCGCCCCCCGCGCGGTTGGTGCGGTGAGCCGGTTCGTCGGGGAAGCCCCCGCATTGTCGTGCGCCCACGGTTACGGGTGCTACCTCAACTTCTTCGGCAAGGTGGTGGAGGCGCTGGAGACCGGCATCTCCCGGGTGGACGAGGACGGCGTGTCCAGTGCGCGTGACCTCCTGGATCTCGCGCTGACGCGCGTCTTGTCCAACCTGCGCCGCCACGCCCCGGAGCTTAATCTTCCCCGCATCATGGAGCCGGTGCCCGAGGAGCTCCAGAGGCCACTCAGGGACGAAGTGCGCCCGCACGTGGAGTCCTTGGTGGAGTGGTTCGTCCAGACACCCTCCTCCGACGAGGATGAAGACTCCGGCGCTGGGGCAGGTGATGGTCTAGATGGCGACAGCGGCTCCTCCGCCTAGGCTCCCCCTGTTTTCTTTTCCCTTTTCCTGTCATGCGAAGAAACGCTCGGCCCCTGAGGGCGTTAACTTTTGTGTTTTACCTTCGCATTCTTCCTCCCCTTTTTTAAATCGCCGGTTGCCTGTTCTGCGTGACGCGACTTTATCTCTTGCACGGAGCTCGGAGTCATCGTTGGTGCGGCCAGGCGATGGCAGCCTGTTGGGGCCTCGCGAGGCGGGCCCTCCTGAGAAGGAACGTGCCGCCCCGAGGCCGGGGTCTTAGCGACGTCGCCCAGAGAGGCCGGATTCCTTCCCTTTCGCTGCTCCTCCCTGTACCGGGTGCCACAAGACACGTGATGGGGGCACGTGGCAAACCGTAGCGCCTGCATTCTCATGTTAGCGCTCCTGTCTCATGCCCTGTATTCAGGTTATCATCTGATCAGAAAACTTCTGCTCTGTTCGGCGGGAGCACTTAGCTTATCGGGTTGTGCCGAGCTCGCGCGTCGTGAGGTGTAGCTGGAGTGTCCAGGGAGGTCGAGGATCCAACCAGGGAGGGCTTCTTCCTTGTGTGCGGGATGGTTTGGGAGCCCTTTCGGCACTCTGCGTCGGCGGGGCCCAATCCCGAGCAGGCGTCGACCGCCGTTGGGGCGTCCGGATCACCAGGACGAGACCAAAGGGGCGAGGCCTCGGCCACCGTTGGGGTGTCCGGATCACCAGGACGTGACCAAGGGGCGCGGGGCTACGTGATCGGTGAGGTTCCCGAGGCGCGTTGCTCGGGAACCCCCCCTTGACGCTCAAGCGGCGCTCTGCGTCGGCGGAGCCCAGTCCCACGCATACCTCAACCGCCGTTGGGGCGTCCGGATCACCAGGACGAGACCAAGGGGCGAGGGGCTACGTGACCACTGCGGCTCCTGAGGCGCGTTGCTCAGGAGTCCCCCTTGACGCTCGAGCGGCTCCCATACCCTTCCGCCGGTTGCTGCCTCGGGATGCGCCTGAGCCTCCCGAGGCTCCGTGCTGCCATGCCGGGCCGTGGCCAGAGCCCCCGAGCGGGGGTCGACCGTTAAAAAGATGTATGCTTCCGAGGCAACAGGCCCTTGCCGGCCCGCTCTGAGGCGCCACGGGTGGAGGGCCAGATTGTGTGGGCCTTGGCAAGGCGCCAATTCTGAGAAAAGAGACTCTAAAGCCAGAAAAAAGAAATTGCGAAGAGAGAAAAAATCCTGCCCCTTTTCAAATAGAGTGACGAAGTCTTCAAATTTCATTTCAAAGAGTGGCAATCCGAACACAAAAAGAAGCAAGCAACAGCCGCGTCCGGCACATAAGCTAGTCTTCGCCTTGGTCTTCCCCCAGCGCGGAGCGTAGGGCATCCACGTTGCGTGGGCATAGTCATTGGAGGACAGTGTTGTCCGCCAGCGCGGAGCATGGGGCTTCCACTTGGGCGTGGGATGGAACCCCTCCGCGTCCTCGAGGGGCTCTGGGCATATACAGCCCACTCATTATTACGTGAGAGTGTCACGGCCGAAGATAGCTGGGCAAGCCCCCGGGCGCTTGGCCCAGGTGCTCCCAACTCGGTTAAGAGCCATCCCACGCATTTCTGCGCGGTTGCGCACCCCTACAGCCCAAACCTGAGCGCATTGCTCTCCGCGTAGCCGCGGGATTGCGCTCCCGCGGCCCAAACATGAGCACAATGCACCCAGCGCAGCCATAGAGGTGTTGTGTTGGTGAAGCCGCCTCGTGTGGCGTCGGGGCGCCGTCCAGACCGCGGCTTGGGGACCTCGCGTGGCCCTGCCCCCCGAGGACCGTGCCAGCGCTCCCGTTGCCGCGGGTGGCCTGCGCTGCTTGTATCCTGCCGATTCCCCAGGAGGTCGCTCCTATGGCCCGGGGGACTTGGCTGCATGTAGCTTGCTCGCGAGGGCGGCTGCCGCGCCGCGCCTTCGCGTATCCCAGGATGCCCCCCCTGTTTACATCAACCTAGCCTGGTACTCCCTCAATGGAAGCCCCCAGGCCCGGCTTGGGGAGGACATCCAGGACATCTCTCTACTCCGGGAGGGTGCTGGCGCCCGCGGGGGGCGCCTGATCCATCACGCCATCCGCAGGTGTGACGTAGCTCGGAACATAGGCCTCTGTGTAAAGGCCTTGGCTTCCTCCTGAACCGTCCCCGCGCGCACCAAGGGCAGCCTCCCCGGGTAGCAAGGTGACACCGCCCTGGGCGCGTGGCCCACTGACCTTCCTGCGGCAAGCCTCCGCCCGAAGTTGCTTACCTCTGCCTCCGCCGTGGGGTTGGCCGCGCGTGTCTTGACGTGGGTTGCCTCCCTGGTTGACCACCGTGCCTCCGTTACCTTCCTGCCCGGATGCCTGAGCCGCCTGTTCCCTGCGCCGTTTGGTGCGCTCTTGCCAGGATGACCCAGGCTGCTGATGATCCATCTGGATACGAGTGCGCGCGTCGAGGCGCGCGCGGAGCGCCCCATCACCTTCTTCAAAGGCACCACTGGCGGGGCCAGGCGGCGCTCCGAAGCCGGTCACCGGGATATGGAGGAGGAGGAGCACGGCGTGCGGCGGGCCCTGCCCGGGCTCGCCCGGGAGTGAAGCTGGCACGTCGTCCGCAGATGAGGCGACAGGCACGGTGAACGAGCCCCCGGCGCCCAACGCCGGTGGTCACGGAGAGGGGTGGGGAACCCAGGCCCTCCTCGCCATCGTAACCAACTCGGCGATGTGGTCGGCCCAGGCGTCGAAGCCCCCGTGCGTCGGGCGGTGGCGAAGCATCTCACTCGCCATCAGCAGTGCATCATGCGCGATGAGGTCTCCCACGTGGGTACAATGCGATGTCGGTCCCGTGGGCGCCGCTCGTCCGCCACGCGCCTGGCTGGCACGAACAGCAACGGTGGTGGAAACGACGCTGGTGGCCTGATAACGACCGCCCGGCATCGCGCCGCCGGGGCGCGGGTCTTGGACGGTAGTGGCAAGGTTGGTGAAGGCGGGTCCGCCGAGGCCGAAGGGAGCTTGTCGGGTGTCGGCCATCGACACGACGGGGTGAAGAAAAAGCGAAGCTTGCTGATGACTCCGACACGCCCCCTACCTGGCGCGCCAAATGTCGGATTTCGGGCTCCGCAAAACCCAAGGAAGTTTGAACACAGGGGCATGTGCGAAGATCCCCAACAGCTTCACCCCCTCCAAGCTCTCAACGCGATAACCCCGCTCGATGGCGAGGAAGAAGATTGCACACGAGAGTTTACCCAGGTTCGGGCCGTTGCGAAGTGTAAAACCGTACTCCTGCCTTTGTTGGATTGCCTCACGAGGAGGTTTGAGGATGAACTAGTACAGAGGTGAGTTGTCTCGCGAGTGCGTTTGGGTGGCCTCCGATCCCTCCCCTCGCTACGGGGCAGCCTAACCTCTATTTATAGTGGCCCGTGTCCTCTCCCCTTATCACAATGACGGGAAGGGATCCCACAATTGCCAAATTTGAAGGGGGACAGGAGGTACATCTTATCCTGACGAAAGGTGGTCTTCGCCTGCAAAGTAGCTGTTGATGATGCAGAGGTGGGCTCGGTGATGACATCTGTCCTGCAGAGCTTGTGGTCTTGGTCTCGTTGCACCGGAATGGAAACCTTTGGGGGGCGCTTTGGGAGCCTGCGTGCTCCCCTGCCTCCTTTGCACGAAAGAGGAAACTGTCTCCTCTGGCGCACTGGTGCCCGCCTGGCCTGCCTTACGTCATCCTTGGCCTCCCGAGGTCAAGCGTTGCATAGAGATCTCCGCCGCTTAGGAGGCGGCCTAGGGAGGCCTATTCCCCCGCGGGTCTTGGCGATGTTCCCCTCGCGAGTTCGGGGCTCTCGCGAGGGCCTTGTCTTGAGTGAGGCCGCGCTGGGCCGTACTTGGCTGTCGAAGTGGGCCACGCCCTGGGCCGCAGGCAGGCAAGTCTGGGTACCCTCGTTCCCAGGACGCCGACACAATTGTGGAGTGATAGGAAAATGTGGATCTCAGCGTATTACAAGAACATTTTCTGTGCTAGAATGACTTCTACACAACGAAGCGAGAGCATGAACCACGTGCTCAAGAGAGGGTTTGTCAAGGGGACCCAGAACCTACACAAGTTTGCTAGGCGGGTAAATGCTTGCATACAAACTCGGCTGCACCTGGAGAATGAGAAAACGTTGGCCAGCATGGTATTAATACAAAAAACACCTTCTTATTCAGAACCTTGAGCCTGCGCATTTGCTATCTAAATAAAAAACAAATTACTCTGCTTGACTAATCTCTTATTTTTGACATATGCAGAGCGATCCAGAGACAAAAACAAAATATGGCTACGAGGAAGATATGGCTATCAAGTACACAAGATCCGTATACAGCGAGATGCGGGATAGGATGAGAAGGAGCACACTCTTCCGTGTTAAGAAAACAACAGAGGAAAATAAGTACCTTGTGTACTACCATAACAGAGGGAAGCATGAGGAAAAAGTATTTGCGTGGTCAAAGCATGAATTCCAGGTTGTAGCTGATCCTGCAAAAAAAATATGAGTGTGAATGCAAGCTTTGGACACACACAGGTGAGTGCAAAAATAAATAAATAAATAACTAGCAAAACTAGTATTATGATATCACTATATAGTAACTCGTTGCTGGCTCACAAACAATGAATTCTGCACTTCTCTAACTGCAGGTATGTTCTGCCTTCACATCATGAACATCCTGGACTACCTGAGGGATGACGAGTTTGCGGACAAATATAACCTTAAGCGGTACACCAAGACTGCTAAATCGCAACCAACATTTGATACAAGGGACTACAACACAATAGCGTCCGATGGCAGCTCAAATATCTCAAAGCAAGACATCCTACTACAGCTAAATTTGACGGTTAACAAGAAAGCAATGAGATGTGAACAGCAGTACGACAGGGCCTTCTATGTCCTCAAGAGGCTCGTAGAAGAACTTGACGCCATACATTCAACAAATCAAGCAGATATTGACGAAAGAATGGCTGGAGAGGATGCTGAAATAGCTGATGATCTTGCTTATTATGAAGCTGAAATGCTCCAAACCGCTGCACAAGCCAATAAATATCAGGATGGTGCAGGTCATTCAATGCAGTAGCAGGACCAACAACAGCAGCAGCAGCAAAGGATGATGAAACCTCCATTGTACTCTCAAACAAAGGGTAGGAAGAAAAAATCTGCACCAATGAAAAGTGAACAGAGAGCTCAAATAAAGGCACCACCTGTAGATAGAAGAGTGATCAAGCTGGATGAGAATGGAGTGCCACTTGGACAAAGGCAATGCAGTCTATGCAAACTGGTTGCAGGACACAACAAACTGACTTGTCCAACACTTGTAGAAAGAAAAGATGCCAAGGAAGTGAAGCAATCCAATGCTCAAACAAATAACAAGGGACCACACCCAGAGAAAGCTAGCAGTAGGCAATGTAGCATATGCAAGGAATATGCTCCACACAATTCAAGAACATGCCCGAAGCGCGAAGAAGAAGGAGAAAAGAGGAGACAAAATCCACAAAAGAAAGGGAAAACAAAGCCTAGAGCCAGCACAAAGAAAGTGGTGGAAGATGAAGATGAGCAAGAATTTGTAGACGAAGGTGAAGACAACGAAGAGGAAAGCGAAGACCTCGAAGAAGAAGACCTCGACAAAGAAGAAGAAGAAGAAGAAGGAGAAGCAGGAGAAGAAGAAGAAGGGGGAGAAGAAGAGCAATAGCAAGCGCAAAAGGAAGAGGTACATCGCAAACATAAACCGCAAGCAGCAAAGCCTAGGAGGAGCGCAAGGCTGATGAACATGTAGAATATGTCAATTAAACAAAAAAAATCTTATACTGAAAAGTATATTATGTCATTACACTATTGACCAGTATTTGTGGAGAAGTTCAAATACCATTATGTCTGGAGCTTTGCCAGCAATGTTATGTTATTTCACAGATTGAACAATACATGGTGAAGTTCAACTGTTGTTACTGTAGAAGTTCAAACTAATGTTACTTGAGAAGTTTTGGTACACTAGGAGTTGCTATATTACATAAGAAAGACTTAACAGGAACAGTACAACATGATGAAGTTCAACTATTGTTACTGTAGAAGTTCAAATTAATGTTACTTGAGAAGTTCTGGTACACTAGGAGTTGCTATATTACATAAGAAAGACTTATCATGAACAGTACAACATGATGAAGTTCAACTGTTGTTACTGTAGAAGTTCAAATTAATGTTACTGGAGAAGTTATGGTACATAAGAAAGACTAAACAGGAACAGTACATGGTGAAGTTCAAATGTTTTCACTGGAGAAGTTCTGGTATAAGAAGAGAACATAAAAAGGTACTACCGTGTAAACTAAGTTAGTATGCCGAATGTCATGCGAGAATTTATGAAGTTCTAGTTGGATACAATGTGACGGAAATATAAGAGCGTTTAGATCATTAAAGTATTGATCTAAAACAAGTACTTTTATATTCATTTACATCGTACATGCTTGCAGCAGCAGCTGCGGCAAGTAACACATACAAAACTGCCTCAAGCTCTTCACCAAGTACAACACACAGCGACACATACTCTACCGAGTGCATACACCAGTGTCTACCATTCATGCCGTGCAATGCGAGAAGAGGAAAGGCAGAAGTTCAAATACAAATTAGGGCTGCAAAAATAAATTAAAAATTTGAACCATATAGGAGTGTAAGAAGAAATTTGTTATGTGAAGTTCTACAACAATAATATATGCAGTTGAAGTATTACAAAATTTCATATAGCATCTATGCAAAAAAAAGCTACGATTTGAATGAGCTGCAGAAGAACGATGGTGTCATACTAGTTCATTTTACAACACAAGATACTCCTTCTGATAAAACAACAGTCCAACCAGAGGAAAGACAGAAGTTCATATACACATAAGGGCTGCAAAGAAACCACACAACATTCTGTGAAAACAATACTGAACACATACAATAACCATATATATTTTTATTCCAGATAGATTGGACTTCAATCACAAAGAAAAACAGTAAAGTTATAAATTTATACAAATTATCTAATACCAATGTTCAATAGCTCAAGGAAACAAGTCGTTCCAACCATTACAAATTAAAAATGTATACTAAGCCAAATCTATACACTAAATCAATGTTTACAAATGAAGAATTCACGGCGCAAACTCTAGGATCTCAGAGGGAAGCTCTTCACGCAAAATTTCATTCTTTGGGCTGAAGACTAGACTATGCATGTATTCGGCCTTCCAATCTTCAACAGCAGACTGCATGCACAAAACAACCAAGAATCAACAAAAGAGTAAGGCTAAAAAGAAACCGCAACAGGAGCATGTGGGCAAGAGAAGAAACATACCTCCACATCACCGAAATCCTCGACAAGGTCATCACCATCATATATAGAGCAGAACTTCATGCAGAAGAAACCACACTCATTAGCTCCTTGCTTTGGAACATCAACATAAGTCGGCCTCTTTGCAATAGACACCCAATTTGGTTGCTTGCTGGCTTTGTATTCAGCCTTGCCGTACACCTCCTCCAGCAACCCAACAAATCTCTTGAACTGAATGACACGACACAACACTAAAATCAAAAAAAATATGAAGGCAGAATGAAGTTAATGACAAAAAAACATGGGATGGATGTTTCACTTATGAAAACTCAAAATATGTGTGCAGTCTCCGTGGTAACGAGTTCGTGAGATGCGTTTGTTAGAGTAAGGAAGTGAGTCAAGGATGTCAATGCTACCCCGATATCTATTCAGCACATACACGCTGTAGTGCCCTATTTTCCCAATGTGCTAGAAAAATGGCATAAAGACCTGCAAACATTACAAAACACGGTGAGCAAAAACTACACAGAAAAATGTGTTAATGAAAATAAACAAAAAGTTCAGCGAATATAAAACAAGGAAGAACTACGTAAAGAAATAGAGCAGGGCAAAACACATAATACATGTGCAGCAATGCATATAACAGAAGTTCAACAATGCTTTACAAGGCAGTTCAATCAAGGTATATCCAGAGGTTTCAACAAATGCACAACCTCTGGTGCCATATAACAGAAGTTCAACAATGCATTGCAAGGCAGTTCAAATGTTTTACATGTTAACAAACAGTAGAACAACACATATGAACAATAACTTGCTGGAAAACTCAGGAATGGATATGCGTAACTAAAAAGCAATAGTTATAAAAACCTAACCAGCTTTGCATTAAGAAGGTCTTCTCCCTTACGACCGAACATTCTCACCCAAAGGCCCGCCGCCTTTTTCGCATCGAATTTTGGCATTGGAGAAGACAGCAAATCATAATCTAGGCAGTACTGCATTACAAACATAACCATCAAAAATATTTAAGAAACATTAAAACACAACAAATAAAATATACCTAGCAATACCCCTTAACCAAAAATAGCGCAAAAATACAGAGATAGGGTTACAAAAAGAAACCTGTATGAAGTATGGACTCAGAACAACCCTGTCAGCACAAGAGAAGATCTCTGAGGTCTCCGGCGTATCCTTCCACTGGTTTATGAGAAAGTCCATTACGTCTCCTTCCATCTGCTCCCCTTTACCAAAAACACTATGAAGGACACGTCCTGTCAGGTCCATCACGTTGCCACCAGGGACACTAAACATGCAGTATGATGTCCTGCAGAAGAAAAGGATGGAATAATGTTAGAAGCACAAGTACATAAGAAAAGAAAATGATTGCAAAATTAAGAGAAGTTCAGACATTATCAGAACAGAAGTTCAAATTAGAGCATAAAAGCGAGTAAACAGAAGAAGAAAACTAACTCCATACACTTTTTCAGGCCATTTTCACCAAGCACAAAATCTTTCATCTTCCGGGCCTTAACTAGATGAGGGTATATGTATTTCTTTAGGGGACAGACAGGAGAACGCCACTTCAGAGGCAATCTTGCTGCTCTCTTCGAAGAGGTTATGTTTCCAGACTCAAGTGCCGGATTCCTCCTAGCAGTGACAACATTCTTGCCACCTCTCCCAGCAACAATAGCAGTAGCAAATTTACCTTTCCTCATGTCAGCAATCTTCTCAAAATCAGAATCCGATGAAATCTCTTCAGCCAGGATTGCAACCACCTTCCTAGTGCAAGGGGTCTTTGGAGCGGCACTGCTTGGGGCTTTAGACACCCCAATACCGACAGGCTGCTTACCAACCTTGGAAGGAACAACGGTTCGAGCACTCTCATCAGGCTTTGTTATTGTACACATCGGTTCCTGCCTAGGCTTGTATTCTTGTGTACCGAGGTATGCGAAGTGGTAGTCGGTGAAGTCCAAATCCTCCACTGTCAAAAAAAGACCATGAAAACAATTGATGTTCAGTTACAACACAAGCTTCAGTCCAACAAAATATAGTTGACATGATTACTAATCAAGTTCACCTACAAAAAATGAAAAACTAAAGCCTAAATAAACTGATTCATTTAATAATTAATGAAGTTCAAGTTCAACACAAGATAGAGTTCAAAAATAGACTGCTGATAGGAACATCTTTCAAGTTCATCTACCAAAACACAAGGCATAATCACTGAAGTTCTTATACAATAAAAGCTGCAGTTCAAGGAAAAAATGACATGGAAACCTACTAAAACAAAATATACAAGTAAATAAAAGACAATGCATCAGCATACAAATAACAAAAAGAGATATAAAGTAACCAAAACTTTAAGTTTCAACACTTACATGTATAGTAGCCAAACAGACCGAAGAAATCAGTTTCAAACAGATTAGAAGTTGCAATTGAGTACAACAATGTGTTCCTAATATCCGTGATATCCTTATGGGAATAGTTCGCAAGAACCCCATCATGAAACGAATTAACGTTCGTAAGCATGAAGAACCCGCAGTCGATACTGCCAGCAACCAAAGAAACATTGTAAAAATAAAAGAATGCCAAAGCATAACAAAACGCAGCAGCTTACGTACTAATACATATAAACAAGAATAATAGAGAGAAACTGGAACTCAATCCAATCCAAAGGGAAGTGATCAATAGAAAGTGGATTGAAGGGTGTCTCCCTGTCTTGGCTGGCATCGCTCCAAAGCTTCTTGATGTTGTCAGTCATCCGCCGAAAAAGACGCACTGCACATTCATCATCTGGTCCATAGTATGAGTCGAGAAGCTGAAACTTTCGTTCTTCAAGTCCAAAAATATAGAAACCCAATGCCCAACACCACCCATGTGAGCAGGCATTGTAGGTGGGTCAAAAGTAGGGAAAATAACCTGAAGCAAGATAAACACACAATCATTAAAACTGATATTAAAATCAAGAGCACAAACAAAAACAATCACAAAACAGAGAGCATCAACAATGAAATGCTTACAGCATCATGGACATCCATGCTATCAGGACCAGTAGAGTTGAAAAACTTCCTCACACGGGCATCAAATTGCCCTCTGTAAATCTTGTCCTAATAAACAGATAACAACAAAATAAAATATAAGGTACAACAAAAAGAGGAACACATAAATATAAGGAAAACGACAAGTTTAAACAAATTTGGCAAATAAAAACATAAAAGAGAAGTTCACTTACACAAACCCAATAAGGTAGGATAAGCTTGTATGACCCCTGGTATTTGCAACGCAGGCAATAAAGGGCAACCTCAGCAACAGAAGACCGGAGCATTCCACGAGGACCAAAAGAGGATGCAACATCTTCAACACTAGCATCACACTCATTGTTTCGAAATATAGACTTTGATCTAAAAGCATAAAATAATGACAAAAAATGTGGATTCATTCAACTATGAAGATCACCTTATATTCAAAGTTTGCTTTAATAAGTAATAGAGAGTACAGACATAAGATGCCAAGAAGTTCAGCTATGAAACCACAAGCAGTACAAAAGTTAGATGACATGAAGTTCTGAATGGATGCACTCACCTCTTAACACGATCATTCCTAAGCCTAGTTACACTGAAAGGAAAATCATCTACCTTGTTCTTCACAGCTGCAATTTCACTGTCTGCTCACCAAAAACAATAGAACAAGACCAAACATACTTAAAATACACACCATAAATTAGATGTTGAATATACACAGTAATAATGGTTGCATGTACACAAGATATATGAAAACACGGGTTGGTCCTAAAAAAGCAGTTTTACCTTAAAATAAATATAATGCCAAGCACCCAACTAACAAAAGTCAGTTTCAAACACATTGATCATCACAGGAGATGCAAAACAACACAAACACATTCAGCTGCTACAACAAAAGATAACCCACAAAAAATTATAAACATCACAACCCCGTCTAATACACCACTCCCACATCATAAAAACATCTGCACTTCACTTTATTTACATTCACATGAAAACATTTTCACATTATATGACAAACCAGAAGTTCAACTAGTCCTTGACAGACAGTACACATGGACATCACAAGTCAAACCAAAAACAAAAGGCATGGGGATGGGGAAAGAAGAGAGAAGCGTGCTCCTCTCTTTTATGGATTCTTGCCTAAGCCAGTAGCATCACTGGACAGATCCTCCTCCTTTCGGAAACTATCACTTTCAGTTTCTGAATCATCGCCATCCCCAGTAGACATTGTAACATCATCTTCATTAACAACAGTAGTAGCTGGAGAATCTGAAACAACAAGAACGGTTGGTTGTGCTGCAGTAGGAGAAGCTGGAGAATCACCACCAACAATCACTGATGGCTCTGTTGCAACAGGCTTCGCAGGTACCGCTTGAGTGGTACCAGGATCAACAGCTGTCTCGAAGAAATCTTTCTCAGGACTGCTGGCATTAATAATGGTATCACCTCCAGCTGACTTGCCCAGCTCAGCTTCAAAAACACCATCACCAATGTAAGAATGATGTTCAGTTCGATCCAGCCCATCGGAGCAGCCAACGTCTGACACATCGTTGTTTGCAAGCTTTTCTGGAGCAACATTAATATCATCGCTCTGTAACAACAACAAATCTCAAGTAAAAATGGGCACATAGCAAAAAGAACCTTGAAGTAAAAAGAAGAAGTAAACAAATGGACAAGTAAGATGCTACCTTGGAAACATTCTAATCACCCTTAGAAACATTCTCATCACCCTTAGAAACATTCTCATCAGCCACAATGAAATCACTCGCACTCGCTGGGGCAGATTCATCCAGAGGAGCAGTTCCACTTTTAGGTAAAACAATATCATCTCCAGCACTATCATCAGCAGCCTACAAATACCATACAAACTCATAAAAAATATAAAGTCAACAAGACAAGGTAGAAGAATGTGTAATTAGAGGAAGTTCAGATTCAGTAAATAAAGAAAGACAACTATAACAACTGACATATGAAGGAGGTCCAAAGACAGTAAACATAGATGGTCAACAGTGAACAAATAACACTCAACAAGAAGTTCAGATACTGTAAAATAGAGAAGGTAAAGGTTAGACAACAAAACATATCATGGAAGTTCAAATACATTAAATATAGGAGGTCACCTATTAACACTAACTTGTCAAGGGAGAAGTTCAGATAGTGTAAAGAAAGAATGCCACATATAAACAATAATACCTAACAAAAGAAGTTCAAACACACGAAAACAAGAAGGCCACCCTATTAACGGCACTAAAAACTGGACACTAACAATAAACATTAAATCAAAGAACTATCAATATCAAGAAAACTAACCTCTCCAGCACGATCCTTGTTCACACCGTCATGACCCAAATCAACAGAATCAGGCCTTTCAATCTGACTGATAACAACACTAGCCTCATCTTCAAAAGGCTTGCAATGAGCATCCTGCAACTTCTTGAACAATCCAAAGCTGGTACGGAGGTGGATAGTGCTCTGACGGATCTCAGCTAGAATTTTTGCCTCAATTGACAAAGCCTCTTTTGAAGACTCCACATCAAAACCACGACCGGGTGGAAGAATCCCATCAACACGACTAAGACGCTCAACCATCGTCGGAACACGTGCAATCTCCTGACAAACACTGCTCAAAAGACCATCAATCCTACCAAGGGAAACATTGGAAGCATCGAAGAAACCCTTCGCAGACTCTGAAGAAATGCCAGCTCCAGCATTCATATGGGCAGAAGAACCTCCAGGTACTTCTGGGGGAGCACCAGTGTGAGCATCCTGGGAGGATTCAGTTCTCGGGGTAGCTTCACTGCCAAGACCGGTGGCACGGGGCATGGTAAGAACAGGTCATTCAATATGCATGAAGAACACAACCTCAGCCTGTGTCTTCCTCTACACGCAAATAAAAGTAAAACGGGTCAAAATATCATGAAGGGACAAGAAACAAAAGTGAACATAATACCTGAAGTTCAAGTTATACTAAGTAGGAAAAGTTTAACGCATAAAAAAGACTCACAGGCAGATTCCCAAAAACCCACGTGGCTGGGTCATCATCACCCTTCTTAACCAAGTTAGCAGAAGCACGCTCACATAGCTTGGCCTGGTCCATGAAATTGATGCGACGAGTTCTCAAATCAACAACAGGCTTCTTGCCAAAGATAAGGCAGTCCAAATACATCAGAAGCAGCGAAATGGCACAACCAATAACACCTTTTCCCCTGCTAGTCCCTTCTTGATACCTAATTACAGCCCTTTTAAGATCATCAACAAGCAGCTGGCAATAGTCCATTTTTGACATATCCTCAGAAACAAGATTCTCAGCCATTGCTGCCTCCTTGGAAACCCGTGTAGATGTACCAGGAATAATAACTTTCATGAAAAGAATCAGGTAAAATACCTGCAGAGGCAAATCATCTTTCTTGTCATCCTTCACAAGATCTTTTAGGATCTTCCGCAGATCCTTTCTCTTGATGTCATCACTCCTCTTATAGCCAAGTTCGGCCTTCAGCCTCATAACAGCGTCATCATATCCGTCCTCTGAGGGCCTAGGAGAGGTACTATCACCTTGAGGGAAACCAAAAATATGGTGAACAACATCACTTGTAATGCGCAATTTCTTTTTAGGCTCACCCATGTCAAGAATCACAGTTGAAGGGTCAATCTTGGTGTAAATGTGACCCATCAAAGGACGAGAGATGTTCCAATCAACCTTCAAATTAAACACACAACCAAATCCAGAGTTGACAACCCTCTCCTTGTGCCTAGGCTCTAGCAAATTTGCGCACACCTTCACCTCTTTCAGTGAGCAACGAACCGTCTTGTTAAAACGTTTTGCATCATCACCTCCTTCAACAGCTCCTTCCATATTCTTGGCTCCTCTATTCCTCCTCACACGCCTCTTCATAAGCACAAACTGCAAAAAATGCAAAAAAAAAAGAAACGATGGCAGAAAAATGTGTTAATGAAAATAAACAAAAAGTTCAGCGAATATAAAACAAGGAAGAACTACATAAAGAATTACAGCAGGGCAAAACAAATAATACATGTACAACAATGCATATAACAGAAGTTCAACAATACTTTACAAGGCAATTCAATCAAGGTATATCCAGAGGTTTCAACAAACGCACAACCTCTGGTGCCATATAACAGAAGTTCAACAATGCATTGCAGGACAGTTCAATCATAGTATATCCAGAGGGTTCAAATGGTCTACTCCCTCCGTCCCAAAATAAGTCACTCAAAAATGACTCAAGTTTGTACTAAAGTTAGTATTACAATGTAGACCAGAAGTTCAACAATGTAAAACATAAGGCAGTATTACATACACAAGATCAAACAAATAAGAAAAAAAATATGAACATAAGGGAAAAAACAAATTAATACCTGATCGACAGCATCATTATCAGGATCCTCATCATCAGCGTCGAAATCATCATCAGCTTGGCCATCTGCATTAACACGAGAATGCTTCTTGCATCCCTTGTTAACTTTTGCCGGCCCACCCTTGCGCTTAACGCCACATCTCTTGCCCATCCCAGACACACCACTAGAACCAACCGGAGACGAAGGCTTCGCAAAGCCAAGAATAGGAGGACTACGACGTAGGCTAACACCAGCAGCTTGACCACTAATTTCAGGAAGTTCACCTACACCTGGACTTGCAACTTTAGAAACACGTGGACTCCTCCGAGGAGTAACTTCACCAACAAGATGCTTCCTCGTTGCAGTGCGCTTGAACTTCTTCTTCCTAGGGCCTATCAAGTTATCACTGGCACACGCCACATCGCCTGCAGCAAGATCATCAGTTTCACAAACATTAGGACCTTTCAGTAGGCGGGACGCCTTCTTCCTCTCAAAGGCTTCTAGCTTATTTCTCTTGCGTTCATCCTCTAGAAGAAGCTGCAACGGCACATCATCAGCTTGACTGACAGGTTCAGTGCCATCAACAGATTGCGACTGTGTCACTGACAACTGAAGAGAACTCAAAGGCTCCTCAATGGGATCGCAATCTTCAGCTGATGGAGCCACCTGCTCAGCCTCAGCAGTCTTCTCAGCCCCACCCAAGTCAGACAGAACATCGTTTATGATATCAACAGCTTCTTCACTGGCTGCATCTGCAAAAACAAAAAAACAAAACAAAGGAAAAGAGTAAATAAATAACACAAAACAAAAGAAAGAAAAAAGTTCAAAATGATGGCTTTATAGTTAAAAAAACAAAAGGTGAAGCGAGAGCTGAGTTGCACATACTAGTTGAAGCAACGGCTGCGGACGCAAGATCTTCGAGATTTAATTTTTTTCCAAGAAAGCAAGCAACCTCAGTAACTAAACACAAATTGGAAGATTATTTAGCTGCATCAGACTTTGGAATAGCAACATTAACTTCTGGTCCAACATCTTGATCATAGCCACTTTTATCAGAGTTTTTAATCTCATCACCAACTACAAAAAGGGAAAAAAAGACAGCTCAGTTTTAAAAAGGAAGAAGGCTTTACAAATGAAAACACAAAAGCCAAAAACAGTACAATTCAAAACAAGATGGATCTTCAAAGAAACAATCAATAACAAAAAATAACAAGAAGTTCAACAAAAACTAGCAAAGAAGTAAAACAATGAAATATCCAGAAGTTCAGCATAAACTAAAAACAAAAACAAATAAAGCAATGAATAACAAGAAGATCCATGTAAATGTACCTTACCAAGCATTAAAACAAGAGAACAAACAGAAATTCAAACAAATTCTAGAATAATTTACTAAATACAAACCAACAAACAGTATAGTTCTCCCTCTGTTCCCAAATAACTGTTGTGGGGGAGAACTAGTATAGTTCTCCCCAACAAACAGTTATTTAGGAACAGAAGGAGTATTACATAAACAAATAAAGCATCAGCACTAAAACAATGTACGCAAATGTAATAACACAGACAGAAAATGGTAAAATGTACATCAATGTAAAAAAATGTACAACAAAGTTATCATCAAAATTAATGACACAACTTCAACAATGAATAACAAAGTACAACCAGAAAGCCCAACTACTACTATTCAATACCATGAAAATTATGAGTAAATTACAAAAAGCTATGTACTAAAGTTAAAACACTCGGAAGTACGAATAAACTTAATGAGACAGTTCAATGATAATTCCATCAAAAGTCCACAAAGGCACATTATGCTAACTTCAACTACAAGTAAACTGCATACACATCAACCAGGAAAGAAGTTTACACTGACAAACATGGGCAGTTCAACAAGATAACCAATTTCACAAAGATGCATATACATTTACATACCTGAAGAAGGTCCTGAATCTATAACAACACCACTACCAGATGTAAGATAGTCCAAGCCCTAGATCCACCTACAAAAACAAAGACAAAAAGAGGGGGAAAATACATCTTATTAGAAAGTAGAAAATCAAACAACAGTACAAGAAAGCAACTAAATAAAACCCTAGAATATAACAACTAAAATCACACAAACAACTATGGAGATGAACAGCAGCACATCAAGGCAAGCACATCAACAACAGCAACACTCAGAAATTTATTAGTATGTCACAGACCCAAAGTAGACTGCCAAATCAATAAGAAGAAAAGGATGAAGCTACATCAGATCCAGCAGCAACAACCACACCACAACCTGCTTACATTCATCTCATAGGTAAAAATAAACAAGGGGAAATGGAATCCACACAACACTAAAGCCTAAAATAACACAACAGAACGGATGGGGGAGGCGGGAGGCGGATCTCACAAGTTGTAACCACATGCAGAACAACCCTACCTCCACTTGCAACCAAGCATCAGAAGAAATGGGGGAGGCGGATGCGAGAGCCCATAGACAAACTACAAGAACGCACTAGATCTGGCGAATCCTAAGAGCGAGCATTAGGGGTAGGCACCATTTGTACCTCTCCACGCGACGCTGATGCACGAATCGGCGGCAGTTCTTCAACCCCATGACGCCACGCACGGTTGTCGGCTCCGCATCAAACAAGTAGAGAGCAGAGCGAGGGATGGAGAGAGGGGTATCCGGCAGATATAGGAGCGCAGGCGAATGCGGCGCCGGTTACTACACCCACGAGCGCAGGAGAATGCGGCGACGAAATCGGGGGAGGTTGGAGAAGAGAGCGAGCGACAGAGAGGGATAAGAGAGCAAGCGACAGGGGAGAGGGGGTTTCTGACAGGGTGGGGAACCGAGGGAATAAATGGAATCTTTCAGACAGATGTGAAGAGGCATGGGATAATTACACATTTACCCATCCACCACATATTAAATTTTGCCAGCACTTAGAAGCCTATAACAGAAGAAAAGGAGAAGTTCATATACAGTAACAAGGTAAGGTCAAAAATAAATTAGTACAACATCAGTTAAACAAAGGAGAAGTTCAAATACACAAACAGACGTAGTCCATATATAACTAAATAAACAACTTAGAGACAAATGAGAAGTTCAAATTCACCGACACGCTAAGGAAATACACAAACAAACGTAGTCCATAGTGGGGTCACTGATGTGACGGACTCGCCTCCGCATGCGACGCCGCGTCGTCGCCTGCTCCGGCTCGTTCCTGGCTCGGCCTCGCAGGGGGACGGGAGGGAGGGTCCAGACCCCACCTCCCCCCCTGCTCGGCCTCGCGCTAACGCGACAGTGCGTGGTTGGTTGACAGGCGCAATGCGGTTTTTCTGTTTCCACCCACAACGCACGTGTAACAGCCCGGGACCGACGCTCCAGAAGATTCCCGTTTTATTCCGTTGCCTTCGTGTGTATCGTCTGGTTGTCGCATTCATCATTGAATCATTTGCATCATCTTGCATAGCATCGTCACTCGTTTTCAAAAACTTGCATCCGTTCGTAGTTGCCGGTTCTCTCCGTTCATGTCGACGACCGTTTTGAGTCCACCCACACACGCACGCGCCCGCGGCATCGTAAAAAAATGCTTTTAAAAGTGCGCGTAAAATATTCTCGGATTGGGTCGAAAGTTGGCGCGCGGTCTTATTATATTGTAGGTAGACCGCCTACCAAGTTTCGTCACAATCTGAGGTCGTTTGATACCCGAATGGTCGACCGCAGTGGCACTGTCATCGGTTTAATTGTCAGACGTTTTCGGTGTTTCTAAAACTCTGTCACGGGCCACATCTTCCCTCTCTTCTCAGCCCAAGCCTATCTGCACAGCCCAACCAGCCCACCTAAGCCAACCCTAACCCCCTTCCACGTCCGGAGCCGTCCGATCGCGATCCTATGATCCAAATTTGTGCAAAACCCTCAAACCCTAGCCTCCCTACCTATTTAAACAGCCTTCCCATGCCATTTTTGGACCTAACCCTAGCCTCCACCTCAATTCCCCGAAGCCAGCCGCCGCCTGCATCGTTTTCCGTGCCGACCGACCCAGCCGCCACCACTTGTCGCCGCCAGCTCCACCTAGCGCCGCCGCTGCAGCCACCCGCAGCCAATAGGGGCGTGCCACGTCGCCTCCCCAGCTCCTCCAGCCCACAGGGCCCGTTTAAGCACGGATCTGGCGCGCCCCGGGCCAGAAACGGGCCGCCGCCGCCCGCAGCGCTCGCCCGCCTGGCTACCGCAGCTCCCCAGCGCCCGCAGCAGATCGAGGGGAGGCCCTCGATCCCGTCGTCCCCGCCTCCGTCCGCCGGCCAGGGAGCCGCCGTCGTCGGCGACCACCAAGTCGGACCCCCATGCCCCATCTCCTCCCTTCCCTCGTTCTTCCTCCTCCCTAACCTCCCTATCCTCCTCTCTGCCCGAGCCAGGAAGCCATGGAGCCCCGAGGTGCTAGGAGACCCAGACGTCGCCCGGAGCATCGCCGTCCACCTCCAACCACCGGATCCGGTCTGGACCGACCGGATCTGCTCGTCCCCGTCCTCCATGAGCGCCGTCTGTCCTCCTCGCCGGAGATCGAGCGAGCCGCTGCCATGCCTCCTGCTCGTGCTGAGCACGGGAGGGAGAAGAACCCAGCGTCCGCACCTCCTCGCCGGGTGGGCCGCCTCCGCTCCGCGTGGGCCGCGACTGGCCCGCCAGTCCGCCCCGACCTGCACACCTCCACACCGGCCGGCTCAAGTGGCCCTTTGGTGAGCGCCCTGACCCTGCTATCCAACGCCCATAGGCGTCATATAGTCATCCCGCGCCAACAGATTTGGCCCATTGACATTTTTGTTATTGCAGTAAAGGCATGATATTGAATGTCCATATTTAAATAACCGTGCATCGCATGTTAAAACTTAATATATGAAAAATGTCCAGAATTTTGCATAGATTAATAATATGCCACTTTCATCCATATTTTAAAAATATTTAACATGTTGTTCTCCTTACTTTGCATAAATATCATGTTGTTGCATTGCGCATAATTATTGAATCGTGCATCCAAATTTATCAAACCTTGCATGTAAAATGTGTAGCATTTTTATAGGCCTTTTTCATGCATGCTAAAAATATTTCATGTGTTGGTTGCATTTATTTTGCATACATAACGTTGCTAACAGTTTTATGCCATAAACTTGCCTAATTTATTGTGACATATTTTCCTACATGAACCTATGCTTTTTATATATGATTTCGTGGTAGAAAAATCCATAGAATTTACCTGTGCAATTAGTTTTGTCATTTGAGCATTTTTCTGTGCATTATTATTTTGTTAGGATGCCTTTTTGTTTATTTGGTGTGAATTAATCCATGCATATTTTGGGATAGTTGCAAACATGAGATATGCCCTTGGACATGTGTGCTAGGCCCTGGTATTTTTGGTTGATATTGAAATCCATGTTTAGGTGTTATTTTCTTGTTGCCAACATGCTATAAAATACTGCTGTTTTGAGGGTCCAAAATATTTCTAAGTCTGAAAAACTGTTAATTTGTTGTCATGTTGTCATGTGATTTTCTATTGATCTAGGAGTCTTTTGTGGTTGCTCCCAAGGAGTCTTTTGTTATGCATGCTGTTGCCTATCATGTTGTGCCAATAGTTTGCATGAATAGGTTTAGCATCATAATTATTTCTGTTGTCCAATATGTCAATCTGTTAAAAACTGCTGCACATGTCTACTCTTATTTTCCCTAAGTCTGAGAATCTGTTTTCTTCATAATGCCATGTTGTGATGATGCTAGCCACGTTTCTATGAATAATTAGACCTTGCCACCATGGTATGTATTGTAGTGCATCATGCCCTCTACCATGCTGTAAATTTTCATGCCAATATATGCCCTGTAGCATATAGTTTTATTGCTGCCAATATGCCTTCGTGAAAAACTGCTATGCTAAAAAACTATTATTTTCACTAAGTCATAATCTGCTATATTGTATTGCCATGTTGTGAGCTTCGTACCATGTGATCCATGACTCTTTTGAGTATGATATGTGAAGATGAAATGAAGTGTATGTTATATGCTACTGCCCCATGCTTAGTTTGTGTATTTTAGAATCTTGTAGCTTGTTGTTTTCATGCGTGCAAAATGCCATGTTGCTGTTTTGGACAGATTTGCACTAAAACTTGTGTTGGCTGTTGTGGTTGAACCGTAGGTCCGTTTTGAGCATGCCATATATGAAACTTGCTTGGAATCTCATGTAGTTTCATAATAACTTTCCGCATTCATGATTTGAAGTGTTTGTGATTGTCTTTTCCATGCATTTTGCATTCATGACATATGCATCTTGTGAAGGTCATATCTTTTAGACCGTAACTACGTTTGAGATGTTCCATATATGTAAATCGACTAGAATGACATGTAGAAGTGCATGGTATACTTTATTTTCCTGTTTAATAAATATAAAACCTGATTAGTTCAGATCTGGACCAATTTCGAAATTAACATATGGGCTCGTTTCGGAAATGCTATATGTTGTTTCCGGCCTCATTTAAACTTGTCTAGATGTGTAGTTTACTTATACTTCACCTCTTGCCACGTTTAACAACATTTAACATTGTCATGTACCTAATCGAGAGTGAACTAAATACTCGAATGTGGAGTTTCATCAATATGCAACCCATTGTGTATTGAGCTTCCCTTAATGTGTAGTACCTGTTTGTTGTGATTGCCATGCCTTGCATAATTAAACCGGACATGCATCATATTCGTTCGACTACGTTGGTTCGTCTGCTTCATGAACTCGTTCTTCTTCCAAGCGGGATCTCAGGCAAGATGATCATTTCCCTGGATACCATTACTATCATTGGCATGCTAGTTGTCTCGTTTCTATCGTTGTCTCGCTGCCTACCACTTGTTGTCAAGCCTCCCAAATTGCCATGAAAAGCCTCTAACCCCTCCACATCCCAGCAAACATTGTTTGGCTATGTTACCGCTTGCTCAGCCCTTCTTATAGCGTTGCTAGTTGCAGGTGCAAATTCTTCCATGTGCCAACATGGATATTTTGTTATCACAATATTATTGCTATTTAATTTAATGCACATATATACTTGGTAAAGGGTGGAAGGCTTGGCCTTTTGCTCGGTGTTTTGTTCCACTCTTGCTGCCCCTAGTTACTTGTGTACCGTTGTTATGTTCCATAATTGAGCGCTCCTAACATGCTCGGGGTTGTTATGGGGACCCCCTTGATTTTCGTTTTAGGATAAAACTTGTCTGGCAAGGCCCAACATTGCTACTACATTTGCTTAATAACTAATAAAAATTGCAGAGGGACCCGCCGGCACCAGTGGATCTTTAATTAACAACCCGGGCCAGTGCTCCTCATGAGTGTTGGTTCAAACACTAGAGCACTGTGCAGGGCCACTCCGGGGCAACTCGGGTGATTTCTATCAGGCCACTGTACGCGTCAGTTATCTGCCGTGTCCTGAGAACGAGAGACGCGGCTCCTATCGGGATCGTCGACACGTCGGGAGGCCTTTCTGGATTTGTTTTACCTTTCTTGAACGTCTTGTGCGAGGAATTCCGATAATACTTCGGGCTATCTCGAGGTTGTGGTTTTCCAGTGGAATTGCCTAGGAAGATCACGAGATTCGTGGTCGAGGTTATTCCCGCTGCGTGTGGTTAGTTTGTGATGGATGAGTTGGAGCACCCCTGCAGGGTTAAATCTTTTGGAAAGCCGTGCTCGTGGTTACGTGGCAACTTGGAAACTTTGTTTAACACCAGGTCGTAGCAAACTTGAAGTAAACTCAAATAAAATACACCAACCGTGTGCGTAACCGTGACTGTCTCTTCTCATGAGTCCTTCTCCGAGAGAGAACACGGTGGGGTTATGTTAGACGTAAGTAGGTGTCCAGCATCTCTTAGAGATCATTACTAGATCACGTCCGTTTACGCGACAATCATCCCACTTTATTCTTGTACTCGTAAGTTAGCCACTCAAATAAATGCTTAGTGCTTGCTGCAGCCTCACCACTTAACCTTACCTCACCCATTAAGCTTTAATAGTCTTGATACCCTTGGAAATGAGATTGCTGAGTCCCTGTGGCTCACAGATTACAACAACAAAAGTTGCAGGTACGGGTAATGCGATGATATGACGTGAGCATGATGCTTGTTTTGATTTGGAGTTCTTCTTCTTCTTCATCGATCTAGGATGGGTTCCAGGTGGCAGCCTGGGATAGCAAGGATGGATGTCATTTTATCGTTTGTTTTCGTCCGTAGTCGGACCCTGCTCTTCTGTATGATGTTTGGATATGTTGTTGTATTGATGTGATATTGAAGTAGCTTGTGGCGAGTGTAAGCCAATTCCATATACTCATCTCTTCTTTACAAGTACTTTTAATGATATCCATTCTTGCAAAACGACGAGATGCGCTTCTATCCCTGTCGAGGCCATCATGCCAAAATAAGGATAGGATCGCATCTTGGGCGTTACAGCACGCTACCCAGAGCCACACCCCTAAGCTAGATAGTGGGGTCACTGATGTGACGGACTCGCCTCCGCATGCGACGCTGTGGCATGCCGCGACGTCGCCTGCTCCGGCTCGTTCCTGGCTCAGCCTCGCAGGGGGAGGGGAGGGGGGTCCAGACCCCCCTCCCCCCTGCTCGGCCTCGCGCTAACGCGGCAGTGCGTGCTTGGTTGACAGGCGCAATGCGGTTTTTCTGTTTCCACCCACAATGCACGCAACCCAGAGCCACATCCCTAAGATAGATAGTGGGGTCACTGATGTGACGGACTCGCCTCCGCATGCGACGCCGCGGCACGCCGCGTCGTCATCTGCTCCGGCTCGTTCCTGGCTCGGCCTCGCAGGGGGAGGGGAGGGGGGGCCAGACCCCCCTCCCCCCTGCTCGGCCTCGCGCTAATGCGACAGTGCGTGCTTGGTTGACAGGCGCAATGCGGTTTTTCTGTTTCCACCCACAACGCACGCAACCCAGAGGCACACCCCAAAGATAGATAGTGGGTCACTGATGTGACGGACTCGCCTCCGCATGCGACGCCGCGGCACGCCGCGTCGTCGCCTGCTCCGGCTCGTTCCTGGCTCGGCCTCGCAGGGGAGACCTCCTCCCCCCTACTCGGCCTCGCGCTAACGCGGCAGTGCATGCTCTGTTGACAAGTTCAAGAAAAATCAATTCTGAAATTTCGAACACAAGCAAAAAAACAGGAAGTTCAGCATTGGAAGCTACTGAAGTTCTACTATTATTCGGATTATGAAAAATAAGTCATAGATAAATAGAATGCATGTGTCTATGCACCAGATCCACAGGTACACACATGATGACTGTGAAAAAGCAAAAACCAGACACAACTTTTTTTATAACAATAGCAACAGAAGATATCGTATTTCCTTATCATCTAAAAACATGTGAAAAATGATATAAGTCCTAACACGAATGGTATAAAAGTACAACTTATACAACAGAAGCAAAAATTACGAGAAAACAAACTAACATAAAAGAGCACAATGCTGCATTACCTTACAATGTAAACAAAATAGAAGAAGTTCAAGTATACATGATATAGAAGTCCAGATTCTATATCACGCGGCGGTGGGCGGATGGCCTGCAGCTGCAAGACTGCCTCTCCATGGGATCATGTGTGGTTGGGAAGAACCCGGGGTGGCGGCTGCAGCCCGCCTGTGAGCTTCCAAAGGCCTCGCCCGTCGCTCTACTTGGCATGTACAGCAGAGCGGAGTTGCTTGAGCTGGTCCGTCGGGAGATTCCGCTGCTCGTCGCCAGCCTCGTCGGCAGAGCCGTCAACTGATTGGAGACACGTCGCGGGGAACCGTAATGGCAGAGGAGTCGTCCGTGGACTGTCCTTGTTTGGCTATGGCAATGGCGCATACCGACGACCTAAGCAGCCCCCGCCTCCTCACAAAAATAAACAACAGGTAAATTAACGACATATGGACCCGCCCAACTGAAATTAATGATTTAGGAAGGCTTCAATTCAACTAAAATATGCAAATCCACCGCCAATTTTCATAGAAAAACAGAAAATTGACAGAAGCGGATGCAACCACTCCCGCGGAGGAAGGACACAACTCAAATCAAATTCAAGAGAAATAACCAAAAAATGTCTACGAAACGCAGACCAAAACTCAATTCACATCATCTTAGAGGTCCAAGAGCAATAAGTGGATGCATTAAACCTGTAACAAACACGCAGTCATCACGTCCCGAGAGCACATCCACCAACGAGCGAGATCCCGAAATAAAGCGAACATTAAGATGCTACAATTCGTATCCGGATTACAGTTAGATCACAAAGAACACAAAACACCAGCAAATTTCGCGCGCGAAGCCACGATTGCTTAGATAGCACGAAGGTCAGGTTCTTACATAGGGCAGTTCAGGTTGAGTAACTCAGGAAGTTCAACCTATGATCAGAATATTATTCTGATCCCATGATCAGAATAGTGTTTATATATATTATGCACTAATTATATCGCTTAAATTATTATTAGCAATTAGGAAAAATAAAGAGAAAAAGGAAAAAGAAAAAGATCAAGGGAAACCAATAACATATCTACAGAATTTACAAAATAAACAAAATAGTTAGCATTAGCGCGTTTCTAAGAAACACGCTATAGCTAAGTTAGTTATAGCCCGGCCGTTCGAACCCTATCTCATCCCCACCCCCACTCGATCTCTCCCTCTCACTCTGCTACCCTGGCCGATGACCCCGCGCGACCTCTGCTGCCCCACGCGCGGTGACCTCGACCCCAACGCCTCTTCCACCTTCGCTGCGACCTCGACCTCGCTGCGCCTCTACTGCCCCGCGCGCGGCAACCTCGACCTTGACCTCGCTACGCCTTTCCTTCTCCTTCGACCGCCGTGCTTGCATCCCCACGCCTCCTCCGCCTGTCTCTGTCTCAGGTGAGCACCCTCTCGATCCCTTCCCTGGATTGCTTATTTGGTAGGGTTGAAATTATTTGGTAGAGCTGATTAGGGTTCTTGTAAAACAAATAAAAATTAGGGTTGATATGGGTTCTTGTAGGGCTGATTATTTGGTAGGCCTAACTATTTGGTAGGGCTGATTACATAGTAAAACAGAAAAAGTTTGGGTTAAGAATAAATTCAGTTAATTAGATTGTAAAACAAAAAAATTAGGGTTCTTGTAGGGTAGAAAATATTTTATATATGTTTCTGAAAATGGAATTCTTGCTTTCCATTCGAAGTTGATGTCCAAATTGGACCAGATACAATGTGTTGTGGGCCTGAGGATGTTCTTGTTTGCAGGGAAACTTATTCTGAGTGGCCTATGTTTTGCTGGATCGTTGATTCATTTCCGTTCCGGCAAATTTCAGGCGCTCGATATGTGCCATTTTTAGCATAGGTCAAGCCGAAATTTACCGTGAATTTCGACATTACGTGTGCTTCAAAGTAGACATATCGAGTGCCCGAGATTTGCCGGGACGGGAATGAAATGACAGCCAGGCAAAACATAGGCCATTTTTCCAAGAGTCATTATTCATTTTATTATATAAAGCTCAAGAAATTAAACGACTAGATGGAAGCCTAGGAAACATGGCCGATAACGATGAAGCCGGAAATGAAGCAGCACATGTTTACTTCAACTATCTGGCTAGATAGGAGACGGGGACGGCCACTGATGCCAACGCCGATGGCGCAAACGGCACCGACGCTGATGCCACCCACACCGGTACTGAGGCGGAGACGGCCACAGATGGTACCTCCCAAGCAAGTGATAGAAAGAAGGGAAAGAGGACACGATGCCCAAATCAGGTTGGCATCAGAAGACTGGTGATCACGGAGATGTCAGAAGGCGATTTCAAGCCAATCGAGTCGCGGGACGTGGGAGCGACGTACAACAACCAACTAGCATGCATCCTACGGGATACCGCTAACATCAATGACGCAAAATTACGGTAGAATGAACCTTTGCAACACCTGCTCCTAAATAGGTTGCACACAAGATTCTTGTTCCCCGGTCGGGATGAAAAGAATATCAATGACCCGTGGGATGATCCAACCATGAAGAAAATAAACAACAAAGCCCTAGGAAAGTTCAGCAACGCATTGAGCGCCTGGAAAACAAGGGTGAAAAGGGCGATTGAAGTAGAGCATCAAACCTACGCCTAGATAAAAGAAGACAATCCGACAATTTCGGAAGAGGACTTTGAAAAGTTCAAGGCGACTTGCGCTGAAGAAGCTGCCAAGGCCAGATCGGAGAAAGGCAAGGAGCTTCAGGCAAGGAACATGGGGAACCACCACCTCGGAAGTTGTGGTTACATGGGCAAGAGGCCCGTGTGGGCTAAGGAGAACGCGGAACGTGAACGTCTGGGGCTCCCAGACCCCTTGGCTGAGTTCACCGACCAGCAGGAGCATGACTTTATCAGGGCCCGGTTCAAGTGGGACCCAATAAAAAAGGAATTTTACACGGATGGGCCTACAAGGGAATTCATGAGATTACTGGTAATTATCATTTTACCACATTATATTAGCTTTTGATCAAATCAACGACGTTCTAGTCAACATTCATAATTGATTCACCCTCATTTTGCAGAGAGAGCAACACAAGCTTGCAGCCAAAAGTGACTCGTCGACTCAGTCGTCGGCGCCGAAGTACAAGTGGGGCACCCCTTTCAACCGGGCACTCAACATAATGTACGGAAAACCGCTGGATAAGCCGCCTTCGTACAGACGTGTGCACGCCGTCGGAGACGGCGCCACGTGGAAGTACTACTATAGGGAGGACCCTGAGGCCAAAAAGGAGAGAAAGAAGTTTAGTCAAGTGACTATCAACGAGAAGGTGGCACTGGCGTTGGAGAAAACCAAAGCTGGAACCGTAGCTGAGGCAAGAAGGGCAGCGCTAGATGCCTGCAGAAATGATGTGGCAGCTGCATTGACAAGCTTGATTCCATCTATGGTCAGTTGGGTGCAACAGAATCCACACCGCTCCGCAAATGAATTTCCCATGCCCAGCTTCACCGGGAGCAACTCGTTGTACTTCGCACCCGCACCCTTACCTGCTATGCCGACCGCACACGCACCTATTCCAGCAGCACCAGCTCCCGCACCTCCTCCCGCACCTGCACCCTCTGACAGCAGCCCATGCTCCGTCTCTGGCTTAAATGTCGGGCCGTCGACATTGGCCGAGCTCGCTGCCCTCACGGTAAATACGCATCGCACGCTCATCAACATAAGTAACTAATCTTTAGTTCCTGTTACCTTTCGGATCTCTGACGCCGCACACATGTCTTCGCAGGCCGACTCCATTCCGTGCACCCTCCTCTACCACATGAATGGCGGGTTGGTGGTTGTGGGGAAGGCTACTCTAATGAATCCCAAGGATCGCTCGTTCCATGGCGAGCAGATGCCTGATAATGCCTACGAGGGTTTATGTCTTCCCGTACAAATAGGTGGAGAGGATGACGAGACACCGATGGAACTTGGCGAATCGAAAAATGGCCTATCCTGTGGCCGAAGAATCTTATTCGTTTGGAGGTGGTTGGGAGCAATCCAAAGGGACCTGAGCAAGGTATGACCACAACCCCACCTATGCAATTACGACTACCATCTGCGCTGCTGGGTGAGGACAAGCGACACGAGGAAGGGGGTTCAACTGTTCCGGGCCCGGCTGATGATGCCGTCCACATCGATGAGGATATGGATCATGACATTGAAGACGAGGACTCTCTCCAGTGGCTCAATACCGGCACCGACACCTACTATGAGGATGTAGTGATGAGTCAGCCATATGAGGAACAGCCGGAGTAGGAACGTCCTCGGGAGTGCAAGAAGTCTTTGTTCATGCAAGCCTCATAGGACACCCCTTCAGATGTCACCTCAACCCAAGCTCAACTATTAAGACAAGATCGTGCAATGCTTAGCCCAACGACACTGGGGACGGTGGTCAGAAAGGGTCGGACAGACCCACCAGCACTTGATCGCACCAAGAAGAAATAGAGGAAGAGACTCGCGAGGAAAGACCCGGTTGCCACCAAAGATGCGAAAGTGGCTTCTAGCAGCCAGCTGCCTCCGCATACCTGGGTTGCAGACAGTGTACCGATCAAAGGTGCGTCGTCTATCCATATCGCGAGAAAGCCAATGTTACCGGAGGATGCGCTAGCCGCCATAACAGGGGATCTCAGGAGACTGCATGACCATGTGCTGTCGACGAAGAGAAGCTTTCTCTCCTCGAATGATCCAGGATACCCGCTTTATACGGTCCATGTGCCGTGTCTTGACAAGGAGTACATACACGCCTGCCCTGCGGACATGTTCTTCCTGCGATTTGACTACATCTTCGAGATGTTCCTAATGAGGCGGCTAGATTTGTCGTTCGTCCGTCTTTATGCTCTTCATATGAACTACATCGTCAGGAAAGAACAAATCAGTGGTCTTGCGGTCGCGGACCCGTACTACATGCGTGAGGGCTACTTGTCAGTCGACGAACCCAACCGCAAATATGCGACGGAGTACATGGAAGAGTTCATGGTCAACCATAAGGACAAGAAAGCGATTCTCGTACCTTATCATCCCAGGTAAGTCATCTGCGGATAGCCACTATAGCACATACATCCTTTCGTGCATTTCAATAGTTACTTTTGCACGCATGAACATTAAGTTGATCGTGTATTTATTTTGCGCACCCACGAGAGCGCCATTCTCATCGTTCTTTACCTGCGTTACTCCCACGCACTGTATTTGGACCCGTCCATGAACATACAAAAGAAAGATTACACAGACATCAAATATGTTCTGGACAAAGCTCTCCTGGGCTTCAGCATGCGGGGTGGCTACATCCAATTAAAGAAGACATTAAGGGTCACGGTGTGTTTCGCCCACAAGACTAACTTCTATTGCATCCAGCGACCGGCAACAAGTAATAAGGATGGATTCTACGTCATCCATCTAATGCTAGAGTACAGAAGGGATCAACAGTCACTTCGCATGACATCTACATCTGATACCCATATCCAGAGATGGGTCGAAGCCTTAGAAACCGTACTGGATCATCTACTACGATATGAATTCTATCGCATCCAGCAGGAAATTGCGTCGATCATCATCAAAGACGTCATTGAAGAGAATGAGATGTTCTACGGCGGCCAATATCGCGGCGTGATGCCCGCACCCTCATAGCCCTACTACGTCAGGACACCACACCTTTCACCAAGCTTGGGTGCATCTTCCCGGATATGGACGAATGGCGCGAGTGCAATGCTTAAATTAACGATGACATTGTGCCTGTTTAGTTGTTACTTTCTCTACAACCGAAACTTGGAATTTATCTGTACGACATAACTATTAGATGTAAACGCTATCGCACTCTATTTAGTTATCTGTGTTTATGTTGCTTCTATTTGCTAACTATTTCTCTCCGCAGGCTGACGTCGTATATTAAGTTGCATATTAATGTTGAATTCACTGGATAATATATGCATCTCTGACAGATATATAGATCATCCATGCCTAGGTGGTATGCCGTGTAGATTGGGAGGGTTCCGGGAGTGTACGAGGAGTGGCCACAGTGTCAGGCCCAAGTGTATCGCTTCCCGGGCGGCAGCCAGAAAGGGTTTGCTAGCAGAAACGAGGCGGAAGCTAGTTACTTGAGGTGGACGCTAGCGCGAGAGAGAAATCAGAACCGACGCCTCAAGAAGTACTACATAATCCCGCTTGTCCTCATCGTGATCGTCATGCTCTTGTATGCGATCAGATCATAGCTAGGTTACATAGATGATGAAACTTGAGTGTGATCATGGGTAGTTGCATGTATTCGAGACTTCTAATAACTTGTATCGCTATATCTTGGAGACATGAACGTGATCGACTATTAGTGATGATGATGATATGAGATGAAAGAACTTCTTTTATTCATATATGTTTCAATGAATATGCATGTTGTTATCGTATAGAAGTTGTATCTGTATAAATAGAGCAAAAACGCAAAAAAACATAAAATATTAGTAGTAGCGCTTAAAAAATATTACCTGCAGCGAGCTTGTAACAGTAGCGCTCCACTACAAAACGCGCTGCAGATAGTTAGCAGTAGCGCTGGGACGAGGAGCGCTACTGCTATAGGATATTACCAATAGCGCTGGGTAGAACACGCACTACTGCTAAAATTTAGCTGTAGCGTCATAGCAGTAGCGCGGGTACCTGCGCTTCTGCTAGTACAAAAACCGGCGCTACTGGTAGGCTTTTCCCTAGTAGTGCATCATCATGATCAATATATCGAAAATAAAGTGCTATATGCCATGCAATGAAAATGGTTTCTTAACATGGTCAAAGGGCTGCTTGCCTGGCTCAACAAAGTCTTTGGGGTCTCCAAAGTCTTCGGGTCCAACTCCCTCGTCAACAACGCAATCTATCGTCGCGATAATAATGGGCAATAATAAGATTGACAACAAAAACAGAGCACAAAATCCACTTCTAAAATGTTACCCTACTCTGTAAAAATACTACAATAGAAACTAAAAATATTTGCCTCTCATTTTGAAGTGAAAAAGATTTTGAAAACTATTTTAACAGAGGTTTAAAAAATTCAAAACTAGGTTTTAAATACATCCAGTACATAAAATGTTTTCAAAAATTTACACAAGTGGCACTATTAAATACAACAGAATATTCTAAGATTTATGGTGGAAGAATTTTTGGAATTGTAGGGATATTAAATTCCGTGGAAATTTTGGAATCTTACTTGAAAAAGAAAAAGATAAATGGCACTGTGCTCATCAGGCCGAAGCCGTCGCAGCCGAGCCGGCCCAAAGGGGATTTGGCCCAGGGCGAAACGGTGCGCGCGGCAGGTTATTTTTTAAACCTGCCCACGGGCCCTACTTGGCAGGGAGAGAGGGGAGGGTGAGGGTATGACAGGTGGGCTCCACCGGTCATCCCTCACCTCGCGACAGGGAGCGCAGGAGCTCACCGGCGACGACACGGGGCGCGGCAGCCGGACCTGAGGGCACCGACGGGTTCCTGGGGTTGTCGCGCGTCTTCGAGGGGTGGAGCAGGTTACCGGAGCTGACGGGAACGCCGACGCAGGGCGGCGTCGCTACGGACCGAGCTCGATTCCGTCACCCCGAGCTGCAACAGAAGCGGGGATGAGGGGGGATGATATCAGGGACTCGAGGTAGTTCCAATGGAGGGAGAATGGGGGCAAGAGGAAGCATGTACTGCGTAGTTGCCGGCAAGCCGAGACGGCGGAGCTCCGGCTCATTCTTGAGCTCGGGGCTCCCTTGGGGTGGATGGATCGAGTAGGGGCGATTAGGGGCCAGGGAGAGAGAGGGAGGCCGCAAGAGGCGCTCGGGGATGCCTCTTATAGGGAGGCCGGGCCTTGCCATGGACAAGGTCCTCGTGCGTCTGCAGGATGGGTTCTGGAGGCTATAGGAGGGGGTCAGGGCTGCTCCGCGGTGCTCGTGGGGTTAGTCCAGGTTGCTGGGGAGCGAAAGAGAGAGAGCGGGGCGAGCTCGAGGCGGGTCCCCCGCGTGGACAAGGAGTGGCGGAGCTTTGCGGTGCTCGGGCACGCGCGACAGGGGGCGCCGGAGAGAAAAAGATGAGGGGGCCAACCACTTGGAGCTTTGGGGACGTCGAGCGGAATCCAGGGGACTGCTTCCCCCATCCCAAAGATGTCGGGGGGCCTCGGGATGCTCTAGCTACAGTGCGGACATGCACTGTAGCGAGCTCCAAAGCATGCCTTTGGCATGCCATGGCATCCTTGCGTGCTCTGGACGCGTCCCTACATGTGTCTTAGCTCTTGGGTGATCTGTAGATCCTCTAGGAGCTAGAGGGGGCTAGGGATAAAAGGAATGGAGTGGGGGAGAGGTAAAACCAGCCCTGCTAGTAATGTCCAGAGGGGTAAAATGAGGTTTTACCCCACTCTATGATTGATCCTGGGCTTGAGATTAATACTGGGGGTAGAGGGAACATACAAGTGACTGTGGTAAAACTATTAGATCAAGGAGAATAGTGGAAGAGGGTCAAACAGGGTTTTCCTAAACAGCCAGAAGGTGTTTGATGTTGATTTGGGCAAGTTAAATGAGTTTTCTTGCCATGGGATTTGACAAGATAACAATGTAGGTGAAAATAGAGTGGACCTCCAAGTTTGAGCTGGTTTGAAGAAAGTTCACAATGTAGGCATTGTAAACCCTAGAAATCAACAGAATCCGGTTCTTGTAGATCTAGGCAAGCAATTCCATTCTCCTTGATGCACCACCTGGTGTAGCATCATTATTTGGGTAATAGAACATGCCCACAAAGTTTGGGGTTAATAGGAGAAACTTCACAAAGTAAAGTTGTTTAAATTTGATTCTGGATAGAGAGGGTTTTGGAATATTTTGGTGAATCAAATCAATTGTGATTGAGATGAAACTTTTTAAGATCATCACATATAGCAGGTGTGACTTGCTGGAATTTTCCTGGATTTTTTTGAGAATATTTCCTATAGAAATATTTCAAATGCTTGATTTAAGCAGAAAAGATTTTGAAGGGTTTTGCCCATTATGTTGAACATGATCATGTGTTGAAACTCATATATATGGAAAATATATGCCCACTGAGTTTCCCGAATTTTTTTTAAATATTTTCAAAGCACTTAAATATTTTTTCCCTATGAAAAAACATTTCTGGCCTTAAGAAAAAGCCTTTACATAAAATAGTAAAATAATCTTTAAAATTAATATTTGGTCATTTTGGGAAGTCTTATATATAGTAGGCTTCAAATAAAGTCTTTGGGGAAAAAGGATCCACCCAATTTGAGGACTTGTAGTGCAATCCTCAATTCAGGGGGTTTTGAAGACCTAATTTGAATAAATCATTTTTGGCCAAAATAAAATTTGACAAAAAAAGTTTTGGGTACTATACACATGGCACGATCATTGGGCAAAAGTTTGGATCAAGGAAGATGAATATGGAGAGAAGAAGAATCTTTGGGAATAAAAACACAACAATCATTCAAGCAAGTAACACTCAGGTCATCCATCACAATCAAGCAAAAAGTTTTAAATGGGTCCAAATTTTATAAAACCATATCATAGCAAAGTGATCCAAACACAGGGTGCGACTGATATAGAGGTCAACGTACTCCTTCGCACTCATGCGACGACGACGAGATGTGCCCTCGGCGAGTGCATCTCTAGCTGGGGGTACTCCTCCTCTATAAGTGATAGTTGGTCGTCCACTGTGGGATCCATCCATCTTGATCCTATCTGGCTTCTTCTTGGCTTGACGAAGTAGCTCTCGCGTGTGGTGGAGTTCCTTCCAGAGCTTCGCGGACTCCGGAATTAGGTTGTGAGCCAGACTGTCGGAGGAAAGGCTGAAGTAGGTATGGAACCTGAGTGGTGTCCCATCCTCCTTAGATGGAACTAGCATCCAACTCTCACCAACGTCATCCTTCCTGAAAGGTAGGTGGTGAGTAGCTGGCTCGTCAGCCATCTCTGGGATAATGTCTCGAAGGTGGATAAGTTACTTCCATGATGCCGTCTCGACTGCGATCACTAGGGTCTCCATCTGTGGTCCTTCAAAGAACCAACTCGTCAGGGAATCGTTTTCCTTCACGGCCACATCAACGTGGTACTCCTTCGTGGTGGCATCGATCCAGGCTATCCTCAAGGAGTAGGGGAAAGCCATAGGATAGGAGGTCTTCGGGTACGACGACCATCTACCAGGTTTAAGTGGAGGGTGTTAGTAAGGTTTGAAATGAAACTAGAAGAGGTAAGAAGTGCAGAAACTCCTAAGTATAGGTACTAGGTATAGTTTTGAAAATGGGTTTGTCCTAACTAGCATCCATGCTAACTAAGGCTTCCTACAGCGAGGATGGCTCTGATACCAGCTCTATGGGGCCCCCGACTGATAAGTAGAAGTCACCGAATGCACGTGTACAATGATCCCAGAGATCAATGCTCACTGAACACATAGAAGCTAAATAATCAAGATCTTACATCCATTACATACCGTCTTACACAAATATGACCATTATGGTCAAGTCTTACATAGATAGCGCCATGAGGGCCAAACATCAAACACAAACTCGCAGTAGAAATCTTCAACGATAGCGTGAACCCATGCCATCTGCCTTAACCCTATAGGCATTCTGACTGGGAAGCGCCCTAATTCGCATGTTTGTCACCAAGGTACTCTTCACCATATTCCTGCTCTTCCATGCCTGACCAATTAAATAAGGAGTGGCAAGCCAATGAGTAGTTTGAATGTACTCGCAAGAAACCCATGTTAGGAACAAAATCATCATGCATAGTTTAATCGTAAGCGGGTAGTTTGCAGAAAGCTAATTTTAAGAGCATTATCATGTCCTACCATTTATTAAATCATGCCTGAACAAGTTGCAGATATCCATATGAAGAGGATACAGATATCAATAAAAACAGAGTATCACAACTCAAATTTTACCATCTCATCAAATCATTTGACTTTGCTCAAGTACCTCTTTTCCACACACACACACACCAAGTTTTGTAAAACAATGGACATGGTAAAGGGAAAGCCAAGTTGGAACTTCCAAATCTATCTGCACTTGGTGTTGAGGATATTCACCAGCGGTACTTGACCCGGCTGTCTGAGAGCCGGGAAATTGAGATCAATTTAGTCAACGCTCTCAAGGAAAAATATGAGGTAAGATTCTTGCTTTACTATACTGTCTTCAGCCCCCAAAGACCAGCTTATTATGAAAATGGTAAGCTGGTTCTTCAAAATAGATACATTGGATTGTAGCTGTAGCCCCCATGGACCAACTCGTTATGATCATAACGAATTGGTACTTATACTTTGAGTAGAAAATAGAACACTAATGCATCCCCCAAGGGTCGGCTTACCTCGTTGTGTTAGCCGGGTCTTCTTTCATAAGAAGTAAGTGTTTGTTTTGTAATCTTGAAATCATGTAGCCCCCAAAGTCTGGCTTATTTCTATGAAATAGCCGGGTCTTGTAATTGTTTGTGGCTTGAAAATTTGGCACATTAGCCCCCAAGTGCTGTGTGGACCGCACGGGACTTTGATAGTATGAAAATAAGTTTGAAGTGCTGTAGCCCCCAAGGGTCAAGTCGCCTTTTGTATGGCGGCTTGAGGCTTTTTGTAGAAATAGTTATTGATAATGCATGTATGTCTGTCAGGGACATGTAGAAGATGCTGAATCTGTGGCTGGGAAACTGCAGAAATGCCTCAAAGAGGAGATGAAACTAAAAGCTGAGGCTGACATTGCGGCGGCTTGTTTTGAAGATTCTACGCATCAAGCGAATGATCGTCTTGAGAAGGCCGTGAAATTTTTTGAAGAAGAAAAGGCCGCCCTTCTGAGGCATGCTGAAAAGGCTAAGGGTAAACTTGGTCCTTTGAAAGAAAATTATTCCACTCTTGTGAAGCAGATAAACGAGATGCTGACGGCCATCTTCGGTATGTACTCATAGCTCTATTACTTTGAACTGTCGGGTTATGATGATATGGCGGCTCATTATCTCACTTGCTTTTGTATGTAGGATGAAAAGAACATACCCTTGTGGAGTTGCCTATTATGAAATTGAAGGCAATTTTCACATATGTAGAGCAGCTATTCACAGGATCTGTTTACTCCATAATGGAAGTAAAGAATTTGAAATGCCCGCCCAGGAACATCAAGGACATGTTGAAGCAGCTATCAACTTTGCCACAATGGGTCACAGAGACTCGGAAATTGGCGGCTCGGGGACAAGCGAATATGGCCCTTGCCCGGGCAAAGACATATTTACATGAGCTAGATCTTGAAGCTTTAAAAGACGGCTTTCCCGAATTCAAGCTGGACGGCTCAGAGTTTACTCATGCCGATTTCGCCAACTGCTTCAAAGAGACTCGGTCATTGGCGACTCTTATAGCTGAAGAAGTAGACCTGTCGCAGTATCATTCTGCATATTCCAAGAAGAATGAGCGTATCAACGCGCCCAAAGATGAACCTTCGGAGATGGTGCCGCCTCGACGTAAGAGACCCTTTGCTCCTAATGTTGATGCATCAACTCTTATTGAGGGGACTTCAAATTTTGAGTCTTTGAATTCAATTCGGTGGCAACAAAAGGACCAGCAGGTTGAAGATGAAGATGAGACAAGAGAGTCGGATCCTGAGGCGGCTGATGCGAAAGAAGCTTGTAGGCGAGTCTCCGAAGATGAATAAATCGCCAGGTGGCTCTAGCCCCCAAGTGTTGGGCAAAAAGCATGAATATTCTGTGGCTCGTAATGTGAGCCTATAATTGGGGTAGTTTTAAAACTTTGAAATGCTCTGTCATTCCATCTGCACGTTTGCACTTGTTTTGTTGTGGTGAAGCTTGCCACGAAACTTTGATCTTTCGATCTGTCCGCCAAAATATGATTGTCCTGCTTATTACTTGTCTCTGAATATCTGTGTTGTTTGTTCAATGAGGCTTTGATTGAATCAGAAAGGTCGGGTCAAAATAAGCCGGCAAGGAGACTGGCTTTTGAGTCTCAAGTCTTGATTGAATCATTCGACAATGTTTTTGCACAATATACGTGTTTGAACTTGTCATAGTATGACTGCAGTTTTATAACCCGAACACCCATGTATGAGCCGGTAATAGGAATAATATTGTACCTAAAAAGTTATCAAGTAATAAAAAAAATATTGTAACAATATAAAGAACTGTTAATAAGCCGGCTCAGTGAGACTCGGCAAAGAGAGTGGCTTTCGAGGCTCAAGTCTTGCTTCAATGAAGCGGGTACGATAACCCATGGTTTATCCTAGCTTTCTTTATGTCGGCTCTCACGTGAGTCAAGCCGTGTTTTAACCTTGATAAGTTCAGGGTCCGGATGGATTGACTTGTCAAGAGTACATGGGGTCACCTGATCGGAGTCGCATCGCAAACAGGCATGTTCAACCATATTTTGGCGGCTTATAGCCTAGTCAAGAGTGATATTAAAGGCTGACTTGTTGAGTTGGAAGCCCCCAAGTGACTTATGTTTCAAAAAATAAAGACTCATGCTCAATTTGTAGGCTGAAATGATAGAGACCCTGAGTTTCGAGGGTGCTGGCTTTATTATATTTGATCATAAAGAAGTATGTACAAAAATTGGGGGGGTGTACAAAAAGAAAAGGAATCGGTGGCTCTAAGTATAATAAGGCCGCAGGTGAGCAATGTTCCAGGTCCGTGTTGTTTCCTCTTCAGAAGTATATGATCCTTCTTGTAAATCTATCAGGTAATACGTACCATTATTGAGGTTCCTGCTGACGACGAAAGGACCTTCCCAAGGTGGAGAAAGTTAAAGCATTCTGGTTTGATCTTGAATCAGATGGAGCACTAAGTCGCCTTCTTGAAAAGTATGGCTTCGGACTCTATGGCTATGATAGCGACGTAGGTCTTGCTGATATATATCAGATCTGGCTGCGGCTAAGTCACGTTCTTCCTCCAAGGCGTCCAAAGAATCTTGACGTGCTTCCTCATTATCTGCCTCAACGTAAGCAGTGACGTGAGCAGAATCATAGCGAATATCACTAGGTAATACCACCTCAGCTCAATAAACCAGGAAAAACAGTGTATATCCAGTGGATCTATTTGGAGTTGTGTGAATACTCCAAAGTATTGCAAGGAGGCCTTCAACCCAGCAATCTGGAGTGCGCAGGAGTGGAACCATAAGTCGGGGTTTGATCCCTCTGAGAATCTCTTGATTAGCTCGTTCGTCCTGTCCATTGGATTGTGGATGAGAAACTGCCGCCAGGTCAAGCCGGATATGCTCATGTTGACAAAACTGCTCCATAGCTCCTTTGGACAAATTGGTACCATTATCGGTGATAATGTTATGAGGATAGCCACAACAGAAGATCAACTTTTTCAAAACTTTGACTGTTGTCTGCGCGTCACAATTGCTGACAGGTTCCGCCTCGACCCACTTGGTGAATTTATCAACCGTCACCAATAGGTGGGTTTTCTTATCAGAAGACGGCTTGAACGGGCCTACCATGTCAAGCCCCAGACTGCAAACGGCGAAGTAATTGGGATCATAAACAATTCTTGAGCCGGCACATTAGCTTGTCGAGCGAACTTTTGACATCCATCACACTTGCGCACAATGTCTTCTGCGTCCGCATGAGCCATCAACCAATAAAATCCGTGACGAAAAGCCTTCGCCACCAGGGACCATGAGCCGGTATGATGTCCACAATCGCCAACATGAATTTCATTGACAATCTCCTGACCTTCCTCAGGGGAAACACGGCATTGAAAACACCAGTGCTGCTTCGTCGATGTAACTCGCCATTGACAATAGTCATGGACTTGGACCGCCAAATTATCTGTCGAGCGATGATTTCCTCGGCTGGGAGCTCGCCTCGAGTCAAATAAGCCAAATATGGTACTGTCCAGTCAGGTATAGCATGGAGAGCCGCCACCCTTGAAAATGTCCCGCCACTTCGGTGACCGCCCGCCGATATGCCACCATCAAGGGATCCTTCGAATCCAAGGTTCCTGAGACCTGTTGAGCTACCAAATCTGAGTCGCCCAAGCAACTGACCCGGCTAAGATTCGTCTCTTTAGCGATTCTGAGCCTGTGTAAGAGAGCCTCATATTCAGCTGCATTGTTAGTACAAGGGAACATGAGCCGTAAACATAACAAATTTTTTCACCTCGCGGAGAAGACAAAATAACTCCAACCCCCGAGCTTTCTGCCAGATTCAGGGCTCCGCGGACCCAAGAAAGTTCGAACTCTGGGGCGTGTGCAAAGATCCCCACCAGCTCAAGCCTGCCGCTCCACAGCCAGGCCCTGTCGAAGTTGCGTGGAAGCATGACAAGGCAGACACGAGAGATTTACCCAGGTTCGGGCCACCTTGCGGTGTAAGACCCTACTCCTGCTTTGGTGGATTAGCCTCACGAGGAGGTTTGGTAATGAACTTGTACAGTGGTGAGACACCTCGCGAGGGATCTTGGGTGAGGATGGATCAGTCCCCTTCTACGGTGGTGGCTAGTCCCTATTTATAGCGGGCCTTGGTCCTCTTCCCTTATCGCACTGGCGGGAAGGGATGCCACAACGGCCAAATTTGAAAGGGGACATGAGGTCCAACTTATCCTGACTAAAGGTGGTCTTTGCCTTCAAAGCAACTAGTCGTGACGCAGAGGTGGGCTCGGCGATGACATCCTCCATGCCGAGCTCGTGGTCTTGGTCTCGTTGCACCGGAATGGAAACCTTTGGGGGATCCCTCGGGAACCCGCGTTCGCCCTTGCCCCCTTAGCACCGAAGGGGAAATTGTCTCTGCTGCGCCCACTGGTGCCCGCCTGCCTTGATCGTCATGGCTCATGTCATCCCAGCCTCCTGAGGCTATGCTCTGCATAGGAATCTCCACTCCTCGGGAGGCAGCCCGGGGGGGCCGCCCCTCTGGATGTCTTGGCATCATTCTCCCCTCGTGAGGGCCTTGTCTTGTGGAGTTCGCCACAAGGCCGTACCGGGCCGTCGTGGTGGGCCACGTCCTGGGCCGTAGGCAGGCAGGTCTGGGTACCCCCGATCCCAGAACGCCGACAGTCGCCCCCAGGCCCAAGGCGCGCTCGGGCTGGATTCGAGGCGAAGCCAAGGAAGGGCTGCCGAAATGCCGCGGGCCCCAAACGCCTGCGGGCCAGTGTTGACGTGTGGCGCATGATGGTACGCGGACGCCCCTACTTCCCCACGTCGCCTCGGTGACCACCCATGCTGACAAAAACCCTGCGTGCGCAGCGGGGCCATTATTGCTCTTCTCCCTCACGCTTGCCTTCCGCTCCTTATTCCTTTGTAAGCTCGCGCCTTCCTCGCCAGATCCCGCGCCTGCTCCGATCTGTCCCTCCGCCATGCCCCCCAGAAGAAGAGGGGGAAGACCTCGATGATGTCGGGGCCCCGGCTTGTACTAGAGCCCGCATTGGGCCGGTCCTCCGTGGTTAACCTCGAGGGGTTGGACAAAGTCCGGCGAGTAACCGCGGCCTTCACCAATGAGTGGGGGGCGACGAGGATCAGGCTCGCCTCCCGGCTGCCGGCGGATCTGGAAGCCACCGACATTCCTCTTCATCTCCACGCTATCCTCTCTGGCTTGCTGCCGCCGTTCTCGGACTTCTTCGATGCCGTGCTAACACATTACTAGGTCCACGCATTACACCTCGACCCTGGATCCATCATCCTCCTTTCCTCTTTCGCGTTCCTGTGCGAGGCCTTCGTGGGAATTTCCCCATCCGTGGCTCTGCTTCGACATTTCTTCTCACTCCAGATGGTCGACGACGGGCAGTGCTCAGGGTGCGCGTCATTCCTAACGGTGGACGCGTCGGCGGGGAAGGCCCTTGACATCGAGCTTCATCCGAACGCGGAGGGCTTCCGGAGGCAGTGGGTGTACGTCGACGCCGCCGTGTACAGCCCCCTGCTCCAAGCTCCGGAAGCCCCTGCTGTGCTGAGCCCCGGCTGGGAGCACGCGAAGCTTGTGGACCCACAGCTCGCACGGGTTATGGCCAGGTTGGCCGTCTTGAAGGAGGCGGGTGTGACGATGGCGATGGTGGTGAGGGAGTTCGTTCGTCAGCGAATCACTCCCCTCCAACGCCACTCACGCCCCATGTGGGCCTTTACTAGTCCTGGTGAAGTCATGAGGCTCCAGGCGCCTTCCCTTTCCTCCAGCGCACTGCGAGAAGTGCTCCGCCTCCTGACCGGCGTGGAACCCGCCGAACTTCCCCCTGGAGGGCTACCCTTGTATGATCACCCGAATAAAAGGGCCTTCGTCCATAGGATACCACGCTTCGACAAGTGGGGGCTACTTCCCGGGGTCCAGGCGTACCCTCGCGACGCCATCCTCGTGATAGCCCCAGCCTCTCGGAGTCTTGAAGTTAGCGCCCCTCACGCGGCAGAGGAGCGCTCTGAGCTGCTCGCCCCTCGAGCGTCCACGTCCACCCCTCCAAGCGACGCAGGTGACGCCCCGCCCGGGGGCACGATCGCCGCCCCAGCCGCGGGGTGCCTGGCGCCAGATGTCAGCGAGCCGTCTCCTGGTCCCCACACGCGCCGGAGGAAGAGGAAGTCCAAGGGCCGTAGCGTCCCGCCCCCGGGTACCATGAGGAAAAGGAACTGGATCGTCCTGGATGAATAAGCGCCCAACCTCCCCCAATTTCCACATGACGCGCACTTCTGAGTCTTTGCTCCTCAGGTCTCCCCTTGACGAGGGATTGGGCGCGGCCCCACCATCGCCTCTCGTGGATGCTAGGCCTGTGGCGGCCCCGTGTTCTAAAAGCCGCGCGACCTCGCCCGGGGAGGTGCCTGCGGGGCCCAAGCCGTCCCTAGGGGGCCTCGGGCCCGAGTTCCTGGTGTTCCTCCTCTGGCTGAGGCTTCCCTCGATGATTCTTCCTGGTAGCTGGGCGCCCGAGCGGAGGGGCAAGCCTTCACGAGGCCCGGCCCCGGGCCGGGGGGCCGAACGGTGGGCCCTCGGCCTCCAGATCTCCGTTGGAGACGGATGGCCCTACACGGGCTACCCTGCCGACCAGGGGGCTAAAGAGAACCCGTTTCGAGCGTTGGAGCTCGCTTACGGTCGCAGCATTGCCCGGCGCGGCCATCTTCAAGATGCAGAGGGCGCGCTAGGCCGTCTTGGGGCCGAGCTTAATGACGTCGACGCGTGCCTCGAGGTGGATCGCTTGCGCCTGGCGCGCGAATGGCGTCGACTTGGGACCGCCATCAACCTTGGTCGTATGCAACACGAGCAAGCTCACACGAAGGCCGAAGAATCCCTCGTCGCGGCGAGGGAGGCCTGCGACCACGCCCTTGAGGAAGACCAGGCCGTGTACCACAAGCGTGAGGCTGCGGAGAAGCGCGGGGAAGAGCATCAAGCGTCCAATGCCACCTTCGAGCGGCAAGTCCAAGCACGCAAGGTTGCGCTAGCCGCCCTAACAGGCAGGCCGCCCACCGGCGACATGAAGCTCTGCACACTTGAGGATACGCTGATGCTGGAGGCTCTGGAGCAGAGCCTGGAGTGTGAGCGGCTGGAGGTGATGGAGCGTCAGGTGGCCATCGCCGAGGACTCCCTCGCCTCTCGGGAGGCAAGGATCCAGGAAGAGATCGACAAGAAGGTGGCGGAGGTTTGTCGGGCCCTCGCCAAGGACTACCGCGGGAAGATGAAACTTCAAGAGTCCCGTTTCTGCAAGCGGCTCGACGACCCGAAAGGCGAGGCCGACAGCCTCAGGAAGAAGTTAGCCGTGGCGGAGCAGCGTGAAAGAGCTGCAGTGGACCCCCGGACAACCACCGAAGCCGAGCTATCTTTCCTTTATATGCAAGTGGAGGGTGTCACTTCCCTCGCAGATAGGGCCTCGGATGAGGCGGACCGCACCCGGGGGCTGTAGCACACGCGCTCCCAGATGTTCCAGGCTCGTGAGAGGAGGGCCCACCGAGCCCTGAGCAGGATCTGCAACAAGAGCGTCACCAGTCCGCTCGTCCCTGACGATGCTGGCTACCTTGACTTCTTCACCAAGATTGTGGAGCGCCTTGAAGGGGGGGGGCAGAGAAGGCCCGCCGGCTCGTGGAAGAGAAGAGCCGGACCTCCTCGCGAGAGCGTCCTCATGCGTCTTCAGCCACCTCCTTCGCTTCGACCCCAACTTCGACTTCAACTCCGTGACAGCCCCCGTGCCCGAGGTGATTCAAGGCGCCCTCGGCGATTGGGTGGAGGATCACGTGGATGACCTAATCGCGGAGTTTACCCCGGCTGAGGGCGAGGACCAGCCTTTGATCGAAGGGCGTGAATCCGATGGTGGTGGCAGCGATAGTGGCGATGGTGGCATCACATCTCCCTAGGTCATCTTTTTCCTATTTTCCCTGTCAAGATTTTGAACGCACCCCTGCGCGGGGGGGGGGGGGTGAGAGTATTTTGGAAGAAACTCCTTTATGATGTATTAAGTAAAGTTGTACTTCCTTGTGTTGCCTTTCCTTTGCTTGTCGTGGGTCGCGATTCCTAGGGTGGGGAGGGTCATTACCACTATTCCGAGTTGCGGCGCCCGGCCAAGGTTGGGAGGCGGATGTTTCGATGGGGCCTCGGGCCACGCGTGCCTGCTGGCTCACTTGAGAGCGTCGCGCGAGGGTTCTGATGCCCAAGCTTTGGTGAGGCATGCGCGCGGGCGGGCCTGTGGCCGTTGTGATCTGGGCACCCGGGGGAGGCCCCCAACGCCGCTGGGACTGTCTCAACGCGCACACCATGCCCAGCCCCCGCTCGCGGGGCGTGCTAAAGAGAGAGAAAGCTGTCAAGGAGAAACGAGGCTCGAGCCAAGAAACACTTCAAGGAGAAAAATCCCCCACCCTTCTTTTCGAATAAAAACACGAAAACTTCAAACTTTTATTCCAAAAACGTCAAATTCAGTAACAAAAGAGGGCAAGGAATAGCCGCGTCTGGCACCTAATAGCTAGTCTTCGTCTTCCTCCAGCGCGAAGCGTAGGGCTTCCACTAGGCGTGGGCATAGTCATTGGAGGACCGTGTCGTCCGCCAGCACGGAGCATGGGGCATCCACTTGGGCGTGGGTGGGGGCCCCTCCGCGTGCTCGGGGGACCCCGGGCGTATACAGCCCACTCATTATTATGTGAGAGTGTCACGGTTGAAGCTTGGGGGAGCGCAGGACGCTCCATGCCTCTCGGGCACGGATCCCATCCCCGGAATCCTCCGGCCCCTGAAGGCCTGGAGGCGGGCGACGTCGCCGCGGTAGCTCCGCGACTCCTCACGATGCGGATAGGGCCCGGTACCGGGCCTTCTTGCTACGCGTGAGGTCAGCCCCCGGAGTGTCACTTTGACGCGCCTCGCAAGGGTGTGCGGGCGCCTTGCTCGGGCACTCGTCCCCCCGTCTCCAGGCAGGCAGCGCCTGGCCCGATGACGAGGACGAGTGCTCCAGCTTCTGTCCCCAGGCAGGCGACACCCAGCCTGGAGACATGGGCATGTGTTCCACCCTCCGTCTCCAAGCAGGCAATGCCTGACCTGATGACGTAGTCGTGTGTTCCAGGTTATGTCGCCAGGCAGGCAACACCCAGCCCGAAGACATGGGCATGTGTTCCACCCTCCGTCTGCAAGCGGGCAGCGCCTGGCCCGATGACGTGGTCTGCTACCAGGCAGGCAACGCCCAGCCTGGAGACATGGGCGTGTGTTCCACCCTCCGTCTCCAGGCAGGCGGCGCCTGACCCGATGACATGGTCGTGTACTCCAGTTCCCGTCCCCAGGTAGGCAATGCCTAGCCTGGAGACATGGGCGTGTGTTCCATCCTCCGTCTCCAGGCAGGCAGTGCCTTTCCCGAGGACATGCGCACTTGTTGGTGATGGCGCCAGGCCTGGTGGCATGCCTCGCGAGGCTGATCGCGCCAGGCACCCTCACGAGGCTGACCACACCAGCTCTCCCCGCGAGGACCCTCTCGCCAAGCCTGGCAGAGGCCACCCGCGAGGACGTGACCGCTCCACGGGGTGTCGATGTAGATGTGCGGCCCGCCGCCCGCGTCAGGGGCGGCAGCAGCACTGGGCGGTGCGGGGCATCGACTTCCGCGCATCGCCCACGGCTCGCGAAGCTCCTGGTCTGTGCCGGTGACGAATCTTCTCGAGCCCGATGCCCCGCGCCGTGCTCCTTGCTCGCGGGGGCGCGTATCGAAGCGCGCCTCCGAGCGGTACCCGAACGCCTCTCTTGTCGCTTTTGTCAGGTCCGGAGCCCTCCAGGCGGAAGCCCCCAAGCCCGCCCCGGAGGAGAGTGTCAGAGCCTCGCCGACGGCGTTGACGGGCTCGGTGATGCATGCCAGCCAGTCGCTATAGTGATTTTTGGCGGGGTGGTAACGCAGTAGCTTACGCGCCACGCGCAGCGCAGCCCGTGTATTCTCCGGCCTATGGCAAACATGAAAGGATGGCGCCGCGGTGAGGGCAAGGGTCGTCGTGGCGGTGCGGCCGTCACGCCGTGGGGTGTGCAGCGGCAACAGGCCTTGCTGCCCGCGAGTACCCGGGTTGGCTGCGGCATTAGCTGCCGGAGGGGTGAAGCGGCATGGGAAACCGCGGCCCTCGGGCGCCGTCCGGGCGACGCGGGCAGCTCGGCGCTCGGCGCGGACTCGGCGGGCGCCGGCCATGGGAGCGGAGGAGCGGAGGCGAAGCAGAACTGAGGAAGCATTCCGCCACGCCCCTACCTGGCGCGCCAAATGTCGGATTCAGGGCTCCGCAGACACAAGAAGGTTCGAACTCTGGGGCGTGTGCGAAGATCCCCAACAGCTCAAGCCTCAAGCCTGCCGCTCCACACCCAGGCCCTGCCGAAGTTGCGTGGAAGCGTGAGAAGGCGGTCACGAGAGATTTACCCAGGTTCGGGCCACCTTGCGGTGTAAGACCCTACTCCTGCTTGTACAGTATAGTGGTGAGCAATCTCGCGAGGGCTCTTGGGTGAGGATGGATTAGTCCCCTTCTACGGTGGTGGCTAGTCCCTATTTATAGCGGGCCTTGGTCCTCTTCCCTTATCGCACTGGCGGGAAGGGATCCCACAACGGCCAAATTTGAAAGGGGACAGGAGGTACAACTTATCCTTACTAAAGGTGGTCTTCGCCTGCAAAGCAACTGGTCGTGACGCAGAGGTGGGCTCTGCGATGACATCCTCCCTGTCGAGCTCGTGGTCTTGGTCTCGTTGCATCAGAATGGAAACCATTGGGGGATCCATCGGGAACCTGCGTTCGCCCTTGCCCCCTTAGCACTGAAGAGGAAACTATCTCTGGTGCGCCCACTGGCGCCCGCCTGCCTTGATCGTCATGGCTCACGTCATCCCAGCCTCTTGAGGCTTGGCTCTGCATAGCAATCTCCGCTCCTCGGGAGGCAACTCGGGGAGGCCGCCCCTCTCGATGTCTTGGCGTCGTTCTCCTCGCGGGGTCAGGCCCCTCGTGAGTCTGTCACACCCTCTGTTTTAACTCATATTACTATGTTAACATAGCTCAAAAATTAGGGCCAATTAAAACTTTTTGTGTGCTTATGATGCTTGACTTGATTGTTGACGGCTTGTTTGCTTGCTTGTGTTTTAGTACATAGGATTCCTCCAACCCTCAAGAACTCTTTTACTTGATCCAAAATCTTGTCCAATGATCATACCATGTGTATTGGACCTAAAACTATTTTTATCAAATATTATTTTGGCCAAAAAGCATTTATTCAATTTAAGTTTTCCAAAACCCCTGAATTGAGGTTTGTACTACAAGTCCTCAAATTTGGTGGAATGTTTTGCACCAAAGACTTTATTTGGAACATATTATATATAAGACTTCCCAAAACCACTAAATATTACTTTTAAAGATTATTTTCCTATTTTATTTAAAGGCTTTTTCTTAAGGCCAGAAATGGCTTTTCATAGGAAAAAATTATTTAAATGCTTTGAAAATATTTGAGAAAATTTAGGGAAACTCAGTGGACATATATTGTCCATATATAAGAGTTTCAACACATGGTCATGTTCAAAATATTGGACAAAACCCTCCAATACCCTTTCTGCCTATTCCCTGTATTTGAAATATTTCTCTAAGGAATATTGTCAAATAAATCCAGGAAAATTCCAGAATGTCACACAAGCTATATGTGATGATCTTGCCAAGTTTTATCTCAGTCCCAATAGTTTTGGTCCACCAAAATATCCCAAAACCCTCTCTGTCCAGATCCAAACTTGAGCAACTTTACATTGCCAAGTGTCTTCAATTATGCTCAAACTTTGTGGACATGTTATAATCCTCTAATAATGCATCCACACCAAGTGGTGCATCAAGGAGAGCAGTTTATCTCAGGTAGATCTATCCAAATCATTTTCTGCCCATTTCTAGGGTTTGAAACTTTTGCATTGGCCACTTTCTTGAAACGAGCTAAATTTTTGTGGACAAGTTCATTTGGTCCTAATTGTCATTCCTGTTCAATATCATGTCAAGTAGAGCAAGCTAACTAGCTCAAAATTGCATCAAGCACCTACTGCAATAAATTTGAGATCAGTGATTGGAGCATCAAATGAGTTCCCCTTGGACTCAAATTTTTACCATAGCATTCTCAGACCATCTTCTACCTCATGTAAATCCCCCATGGGTTCAGGTCAATTATTGGGGGGTGAAACCCTAGGATTCCTTCTCTGGACAGCCCAACCATAGCTCTTTCCCTCTCCATTTCTTTAGGTAATGAAGCCCCCTTGCTCCTACCTATCCCATAGCATCGCAGAACCCTCCAGTACGCGTGTGTACAAGCCGCTGCCAAAAACAATGTCCAGACGGTCAAACGGGCGCTCCAGAGCGCGGTACAGTGTGCTCCCGCACTGTAGCCGCCCTCATCCCGAAGCCACCGACCGCCTCAGGCCACCCCAGCACGCCTGGCGACGTGCCTCGGCATCCACAGCACGGCACCATGTCGCCCCCTCTCCTATCTCTCTCTCTTCTGCCCGCACCAAGCATGCTCTCGACCGCCCCCATGGCCAACTGTTGCCCGAACCTTCCCCCTCCGAAGCCCGACCCCCTCCTGGACCTCACCCGAACCAACCAACCCGTGGTCGAACAGGTGGCGGGCACCCGGGCTCCGTACCTCCCCTACCTCACCCAAACCCCGTCCCTGATTGCTTCGGACACCCACGGGCCCTCCATGGTCACGCACTCCAGTTAGAGCCCCGGTCGACTCACCTCGCTCTCTGAATCGAGCAGCTCAAGCTTGCCTAGGAGGCTGTCCACGGTGCGCCACAGCTCCAGTATAAAGAGCGGTTTGGAGCTCCAATTCCACCCCTACCAGCTTCTCTTCCTCCTCAATCGACCCCCCCGTATCGGCCTCTGATTACTTCCTCTCCTCTGTACTCGCCCCGGACCAGAAGTGTCGCCACCCCACGTCCCCGACGTGTGCAAGGTAGGGGCTACCTCCGCCTCCTCTTCCTTCTTTGTTGTGGCCGTGGGAAGCCCCTGATCCCTTTCCCACTTCCAATTCTAGGGATCACCATCGAATTCGAGTATAGCGACCCCGGTCCCGAGCACCGCCGCACGGGATCAACGCCGGCGTCACCGTCGACCCCTTCAGCGTCAAACTCCACCACTGTTCTACTAGCGATCCCTCCCCGAGCACGCCCGTGCACACCAATCGCCTCGCCGTCAAACATAGCGTCAGCGGTGAGCATCCTCCCGATCTGGCCGGAGGTTAGAAATGACAGGTGGCCCCCACCTGTCGTCGCCTCCATCCCCTCTGTTCCACTGACGGGCGGGTCCTGCCCGTCAGGTTCAAAAACAGGCCGCCGTGCGTACCGGTTCGGTGCATAAAGGAAAGTGTATGTCCAAAATAAGCCTCCTGCGTCGATAGCCTGCTAGGGCTGAAACTCCCCTGGGCCAAGCCATTGCGCTCAGTTTCGGTCCAAAGAAACAGTGTTGGCTTCCTTTTTTTTAATTTTCCAGGAACTTGCAAATATTCCACAAAGTAAAAAAAATATCCAAATGCATTGATTCAAATTCCTATATTCTTCTAAAAATCCAAGCTATTTAGTGGTGCAACTTCCAAATTTTTCCATAGCACCTTTTTGTAAGGTTCAAATTTTAATTCAAATTTGAGCTATTTAACTCCCACTTTAAAAACTCCTAGATCACTCATTTTTGACCCAAAGGTGATGATTCAAATTTTCAGAGACTCCACAAAATCTTTCTAGCAATGGGTAGCATTTTACCTATGCTATATTCTGCTGGATCAAATAAATAGCCCCCTTCTCAATTATTTAATCTTAGGAAAATCATAGGAAATTCATCCCAACTCTAAATCCAATGAAACCACTTTATAAATTCTTCTAAAATCTTGCCCTATTTGAAGAGTGCATTCACCCATTTTTATAAAAATATTTTCTGTAGACTTCTTATAGGATCATCATTTCCTTCATTTCCACCATTCAAAAATCCCCCTGGATCCACATCCAATAAAACCTCCTTGGTTATTTTTCTTATAGGCGGAGGTGTCCAAGAAAAATAAAACTCCTAATTATAGAGCACTTTTATTTCTCTGCTTGTTGTGTTGCTTATTGTGGTTGTTTCCGACGGTAGTTGACGAAGTAGATAGATTGCTAGGAGTTGGACGAGAAGCGTGTGAAGACCTCGAAGACTTTGCTAAGCCAGGCAAGCAGCCCTTTGACCATGTAAAGAAACCATTTTCATGCATGTCATATAGCACTTTATTTCGATATGTTGATCATGTTGATGTGGTGACCACTTTTGTGGAATGCATCTAATACTTCCTTGTTGATACTTGCATCGTGCATGACCCTACCTTCTTATGAGGATTGTGCGGGTGGGAGTAGCTAGGTTGGTTAGTAGATGCTACGCTATGTGGGACGGGAATATGCATGGTATTGGATACAAGAGTGTTTTCAAAGACTTTTCGAAAACCCCGTCGGGTACCACTAATGGCCGAGGGAGATGATGTTGAGCTGGGTAACCACTTGATAAAGAAATGGTGTACCGGAGCAAGTGAGTGTGTGTGGTTTTCAAAAATGGATTGGTGTAAGTTGCGGCCGTTATTCCAACCTTACATGTACAACCACGATACCCCTTATGGGACGGGGCTTTGTTGACTACCTTGGTGGGTACTAGCATAGAGTCCGCATTACTAGTGGTGGGAGCGACGTGGTCACTCTCGATACGGGGTCATGCCTGGTAGGGCGACCATGTGCTGTCTTTACAGGCACCGGGCACACCGTTGGTCCCTTCATGGATGGTACAATCTGGAGCGAGGCTCGTATGATGTACATCATGAGGGCTGGGTACCAATCGAGTGGACTCCTTGTTTGGTATCGCCAGGGGAAAGGCAATGTTCGGGTACTTACCTCGGGTATGAAGAATACCGCGAGTCGTGGCTTGACACGGAAGTTTCCCGAGTCTTGTGGGTAAAGTGTGCAATCTTTGCAGAGTGTAAAACTATTCGAATAGCTATGTCCACGGTCAAGGACAGTTGGATGACCGCTCTTGTGCTACGTCCAATGTTCACTAAACTTGGTGTGTGTGCGTGTGTTGGTGACAAGGATGTTGCTTGAGTTAAGTCGGATGACTTGACATGATGACGAAACATGAGATGTTCAACCCCAGCTTATGATGATATATGTAACTTGTTCATATGAATATTTGCCAACTGTTGATGCATGCTTACATAAGTTATTTGATCAAGTCATTGTACTCAAAATTGGCTTTCAGCAAAACTTAACTACTTAGTGCTATATCATGCTCTGTTGAATCTTGTTCCAAACATTGGTTGCTTGCTTGTACATTCAAAGTAGTCATTGGCTTGCCACTGGTTATTTTATTGGCCAGGCATGAAGGAACAGGATATGATGAAGAAAACCTTGGTGTCGATCATGCGAGCTAGGATGCTTCCCAGTCAGAATGCCTCTAGGGTTAAGGTAGATGGCATGGGTTCACGCTATCGTTGAAGATTTCCGCTGCAAGTATATGAAGACTAGGCCTTAAAGCCAATATTTGAATAAAACGGTACGTAATGGATGTAAGACTCTTGTTATTAAGTTTCTGTGTGTTCAGTGAGCATTGATCTCTGGGATCACTATGCATGTACATTCGGTGACCACGACTTATGAGTCGGGGTCCCCACAGAGCTGGTATCAGGGCCATCCTGACTCTAGGAAGCCCTTAGTTAGCATGGACGTTAGTTAGGACAGGAACTTGCCCCCGATCCCAAAATTACATGCAAAAATCTATTGCCCTTGTCTCCCCTTCTGATCTAGCCAACCATGACAACTTTTATGCTTACCTCACCCTCTCTAGTCATATTAACCCTCCTCTGACCATCTTGTAGATGGCCGTCAATCCCATGAGACTCCTCATGACCGGATTCCCACCTCTCCCGAGAGACTGCCTCCAACAATGCCAATATCCTTCGGAGCCAATGTACACCCTGCACGAACTGGACAATTGCGAGTTTGAAATGGAGTTCTACGCCAAGGTGGTTGTACCTGCCTTGACCCCACCCCAGAGTCGGTTCTTTGTTGGACCACCTATGCCAACAAGAGACATGGCCATTCAGCAGGCGGCCTATGAAGCCCTCCTTCGTCTCCGGGACCTCCTCCCGGAAATGAAGGAAGGACAATCTACTCGCTACCTGCCCCGCAAGAGTGGATTAGGAGCCTCTGTTGAAGCAATGATTTCCACAAGAGACGAAGATCCAATCCTCAAGCTCCAGATCCGATTCGCCAACGCGGTCGATTACCTTCTGCGTTACCTTACTGAAGAATTCCTCAAATCTCGCTAGGATTTCCCCTTGCTTCTACATCTCCACTGCCTCGAGAAGAAGAAGATGGTCGAGAAAGAGCAACAGATTGCTGCCCTGCAAGTCTACATCACCAACCAAACACAGCAAATTGAGGAACTTCAGGAAGCCTGCAACAGAGTCCCGCGCGGAAGGCGTAGGAACAGATTTCCATATCCACCACGTGAAGGACCATCGTCATCTCACCAACGTCATAACCCAAGGAGGGGTAACGACCTCTTTGCTCCCGTCACATGCCACGGGTGTGGCGAATATGGGCATATTGTTAAGTGGTGTTCCAACAAGCAGCCATCCGTCGCCTACCCACTGGCACCACTGGAGGACCTAGAAGTTGAAGACTGAACAACCTTTTCCCCGAGACAAGAAGCAAGGCACGAATATTGACTCCGAGAACCCCCTAGGGTACGATGAGTCGTGTAACCCCTATGCGAAGTCGAGTCCATGTGATGGTTCAAATGAAACCATGGTGTGTGTTGTTTGCTTTTACGTGTTTGTGTTTGCCTATAAGTCGCACTTTTGCCCTAGGCAACGTGTACGCGACTATACCATCTATCTTATCTTAATGAATATGTTTGGCCTTTTCGACACTTGTTTGATTGCACTTGCACTATGCCACCCCTTTAGGCACCTCCCCTCTATGCTACTTTTCCCTCTCGCCTTTCTCATCAACTGAAGACCAGCAAGACAAGATGCACCAAGGATCCCCCTCGACAAACATTTGCCACTAAAGACTTCGATCACAACCTACTCAACCATGTGCAACCCCTTAGAGCTATGATTTTCCCTCGAGTTTGGTAACCCCTCCCTAGATCAACCTAGACCTCATGAGATTCCCCAGCTCAAGCTTCTGATCATGCATTTAATATACGGGTTTGCCAAAGCACCTATCGAGCTTCAATAACCCCTACTTGGCACTAGGTTCATTATGGAACTAGTGATCATAGTGAACAAACACATTAGTTCCTGATCTAGCACTATAACTATGATGCCATAGGGAAGATCGTTTTGAGGATATATGGTTAGTAGGCTAATTATTTGATGTGGTTATCATAGATATCTTGAGGAGACAACTGAGATCATTTGGTGGATCACAAGACTTTCAAGGTGACAGGTGAACTTGGTGGATCAAAATTGATAGAGTAACATAACTTGCTTCTCCTTAGAATGGATTGGATTTAGTTGGGCAAATATGATCACAAGCTAAAATTCTTGGTGGATTAATGACTTGACTTTGGCAAGTAACATTGATAGTGGATTAATGATGTAACGTTAGTGACCAGAGTAACTAGTAGGGAAATTCTTATTAGATGTTAACCTTGGATTTAAATAGGTGGTTCTAATAGGTGCTCAGGATCAATCAAACTACATGGTTCGGAGTAATTTGGATTTAGTCCGATGATCTTGATCTTGATACCACGCTTCTTGGTGGAAGATAAAATTAGAAACACTGGATTGTTGTCCGATTTAATTCAAGGATCTAGATGCGCCTAACATTGGAGTTTACTAGATTAGCACGATGGGAATTGGTGGATATACCATGATGAGATAGGTGGATATACAAGGATGAGATAGTCCTTTCAAGGAATTGGGGACTATAGGAACTCTAGGAGATACATGGAACAATCGCTGATATTGGATTTGTAGTAGTAAAGGATCATGTGATATTGGATGGTATTCGTGGATCAATTAAATTGAATTCATAGGAAGGAAACAAGGACTTGGATTGGTATATTATGAGTTTCCTTAACATAGTAATGCAGTACCTTAGACCTTGGATAGGTTAGCAGATCACTTAGATTTGTAGTGTCACAATCAAGCTTAGCAGCTTGTATGCTTTCCCGAGGATTTTTTTTACATAGGGATATATTTGAGTTAGCTATAGAATAACATATGGGATTTTGGTTTAGTCCTTCTCTCAAAACCTTGGAGTGGAATAGCATGGGTGATGTTGGAGTTGACTTACATGAAATGATACCTTCGATTATGTGGGATGACTTTGTTTGGAGTAATAGGTAGTACTATTGGCATCTAAGAAACTGTGCTTAAGGATAAAATGATAGACGTTCACTCACATCCTAAGCTCCTTCAACCCGGAAGCTTTAACCAACCATGACACGGTCGGAATATGACCATAGGCTCTGGCTCCAAGTCAAAAGACTATGGTCGATACCTCACCTCGACCACCACCAATCCTGTCCATAAGGAAGGTGGACACGAAGGACTAGATTTCAATGGACCACAAATCCCTGGAGAAGTGACCATCCGAAACAAATGACCACTTCTCTCAGCTATCCCATGACCAAAGTAGGGATAGGTTGTTGTCCCCACGGGTGACATGCTTATTTGTCCAAGAAGAGCGTGGAAAACCTTAGTCCTATTTGGATAAGCCCCAGAAGCACCAACTGCCCTGCCTCTCAAAGTGTAAGGTTTTACCTTATAGAAGTTGGACTCCTCATAGCACCTTCCCTGCAGCAGAAGACATTCTTGCCCAAGCAAGATGAAGAACCACTATGGTTGGGAAGCCACGAAGAAGAAGAAGAAGAAGCAAAAGAAGTCAACCAGCACTCCTCAGCCGGCTACATCAACTAGACTATATCAAGAAGCACCGACGCTCAAGCATGATGAAGCCCTTGGACATCAAGCGGATTAAGGATCCTCTTGTTTTAAGTAGTCACCTATCAGTTCCTGACTAGGATGGAACTGAGAAGTTGATAGCACCCTCCCTCCACCACTTTGACGCTGTATGATGAACATGACATCCCTACTCTCTCCAGATTTCTGGAACAGACTGGAACAACTGTCATGACCTCGTTACTAGCCCCTTTTTGGTCCAATCTAGGGCGTAAACCCTGACTCGATCATGGTAAACCACGTGTCAAAGGTAGTTTACCCCGCTTGCCAAGCCTCAGACCTTGAGGATTAGATGTCCGTTCTATACTTCTGGATAGTCAGCTTATTTGGAACCCCTCAGCCACCTTCCCAGATGGTATAACCCGTTTTGGCACCAAGTCTCTAAGCTTAGCCTTCAGGACGAGAGTTAGCCCAACCTTGCCACAAATGACTACGGAGAGACAAGTAGACCGAACACTCGAAGACCCGCCAGAAACGTGCATCCGTGACAATGAAGTCTAATGGCCAAATATGGATGAAGAACGTACCTGGGCAACTCACTCAAGCAGAAGACCTCGACGAGTAGCCTATGCCGACAAACATCGATGTCCTTATTCTTGAAGACCACGAGCGCCGGAAGATCTACTGCTCCAACGAAGTCGATGATTCCCCGTCACCGGGAAGCTACACCAAGACTCGGCCCTTCCATTCCAGCACGAGACATCTAGATGTCACAAACCAACATGGGTAACCCATATGACCAGCACGCAGATACACTACGTTGCCACGTATTCTGACTTTGGAATACACACGCAAGCCAGACCTTTGTTCAAACCTCGTTCACCAAACCTTAACCTTTAGGCAAGCCTAACATATTGCAAGGACCCCGTTCACCCTCAGACGAAAGTAAGTGATGCACCCGAAGCTGTATCAACAAGCACTTCAAGATCCAATGGAGCAATCACATCGAAGAAGAAGCCTCATGGGAACGAGAAGACTACCTCACCTCTGAGTTCCCGCACCTTTTCTACGCCTAGCCTAGGAATCTCGGGGACGAGATTCTTGTAAGGGGGGTAGGTCTGTCACACCCTGTGTTTTAACTCATATTACTAAGTTAACATAGCTCAAAAATTAGGGCCAATTAAAACTTTTTGTGTGCTTATGATGCTTGACTTGATTGTTGATGGCTTGTTTGCTTGCTTGTGTTTTAGTACATAGGATTCCTCCTACCCTCAAGAACTCTTTTACTTGATCCAAAATCTTGTCCAATGATCATAACATGTGTATAGGACCTACAACTATTTTTATCAAATATTATTTTGGCCAAAAAGCACTTATTCAATTTAAGTTTTCCAAAACCCCTGAATTGAGGTTTGTACTACAAGTCCTCAAATATGGTGGAATGTTTTGCACCAAAGACTTTATTTGGAACCTATTATATATAAGACTTCCCAAAACCACTAAATATTACTTTTAAATATTATTTTCCTATTTTATTTAAAGGCTTTTTCTTAAGGCCAGAAATGGCTTTTCATAGCGAAAAATTATTTAAATGCTTTGAAAATATTTGAGAAAATTTAGGGAAACTCAGTGGACATATATTGTCCATATATAAGAGTTTCAACACATGGTCATGTTCAAAATATTGGACGAAACCCTCCAAAACCCTTTCTACCTATTCCCTGTATTTGAAATATTTCTATAAGAAATATTCTCAAATAAATCCAGGAAAATTCCAGAATGTCACACAAGCTATATGTGATGAGCTTGCCAAGTTTTATCTCAGTCCCAATTGTTTTGGTCCACCAAAATATCCCAAAACCCTCTCTGTCCAGATCCAAACTTGAGCAACTTTACATTGCCAAGTGTCTCCAATTATGCTCAAACTTTGTGGACATGTTATAATCCTCTAATAATGCATCCACACCAAGTGGTGCATCAAGGAGAGCAGTTTATCTCAGGTAGATCTATCCAAATCATTTTCTGCCCATTTCTAGGGTTTGAAACTTTTGCATTGGCCACTTTCTTGAAATGAGCTAAATTTTTGTGGACAAGTTCATTTGGTCCTAATTATCATTCCTGTTCAATATCATGTCAAGTAGAGCAAGCTAACTAGCTCAAACTTGCATCAAGCACCTTCTGCAATAAATTTGTGATCAGTGATTGGAGCATCAAATGAGTTCCCCTTGGACTCAAATTTTTACCATAGCATTCTCAGACCATCTTCTACCTCATGTAAATCCCCCATGGGCTCAGGTCAATTATTGGGCGGGTAAAACCCTAGGATTACTTCTCTGGACAGCCCAACCATAGCTCTTTCCCTCTCCATTTCTTTATGTAATGAAGCCCCCTTGCTCCTACCTATCCCATAGCATCGCAGAACCCTCCAGGACGCGTGTGGACAAGCCCCTGCCCAAAAACAATGTCCAGACAGTTAAACGGCCGCTCCAGAGCGCGCTACAGTGCGCTCCCGCACTGTAGCCGCCCTCATCCCGAAGCCCCCGACCGCCTCAGGCCACCCAGCACGCCTGCCGACGCGCCTCGGCGTCCACAGCACGGCACCAAGTCACCCCTCTCCTATCTCTCTCTCTTCTGCCCGCACCAAGCATGCTCTCAGCCGCCCCACATGGCCAATAGCCGATACCACACGTGCAAGCCACCTGGTCGCCTCGGTCGCATGTGGCACGCCAGTGGGTGAACCCTGACCCCCCTGTCGCCCGAACCTCCCCCCTCCGAAGCACGTCCCCCTCCTGGACCTCACCGAACCAACCAACCCGTGGTCGAACAGGTGGCGGGCACCCGGGCTCCATACCTCCCCTGCCTCACCCGAACCCCGTCCTTGCTTGCTTCGGACACCCACGGGCCCTCCATGGTCATGCACTCTAGTTAGAGCCCCAGTCGACTCCCCTCGCCCTTTGAACCGAGCAGCTCGAGCTCTCTTAGGACGCTGTCCATGGTGCGCCACAGCTCCACTATAAAGAGCGGTTTCGAGCTCTAATTCCACCCCTACCAGCTTCTCTTCCTCCTCAATCGACCCCCCGTATCGACCTCTGATTACTTCCTCTCCTCTGTACTCGGCCCGGACCAGAAGTGTCGCCGCCCCGGGTCCCCGATGTGTGCAAGGTAGGGGCTACCTCCGCCTCCTCTTCCTTCTTTGTTGTGGCCGTGGGAAGCCCCTGATCCCTTTCCCACTTCCAATTCTAGGGATCACCGTCGAATTCGAGTATAGCAACCCTGGTCCCGAGCACCGCTGCACGGGATCAACGCCGGTGTCACCTTTGACCCCTTCAGTGTCAAACTCCACCACCGTTCTTCTGGCGATCCCTCCCCGAGCACGCCCGTGCACACAAATCACCTCGCCGTCAACTACAGCGTCAGCGGTGAGCATCCTCCCGATCTGGCCGGAGGTTAGAGATGACAGGTAGCCCCCACTTGTCATCGCCTCCATCCCCTCTGTTCCACTGACGGGCGGGTCCCACCCGTCAGGTTCAAAAACAGGCAGCCGCGCGTACCGGTTCGGTGCATAAAGGAAAGCATATTTCCAAAATACGCCTCCTGCATCGACAGCCTACTCAGGCTGAAGCTCCCCTGGGTCGAGCCATTGCGCTCAGTTTCGGCCCAAAGCAACGGTGTTGTCTTCCTTTTTTTTAATTTTCCAGGAACTTGCAAATATTGCACAAAGTAAAAAAAATTATCCAAATGCATTGATTCAAATTCCTATATTCTTCTAAAAATCCAAGCTATTTAGTGGTGCAACTTCCAAATTTTTCCATAGCACCTTTTTGTACTGTTCAAATTTTAATTCAAATTTGAGCTATTTAACTCCCACTTTAAAAACTCCTAGATCACTCATTTTTGACCCAAAGGTGATGATTCAAATTTTCAGAGACTCCACAAAATCTTTCCAGCAATGGGTAGCATTTTTCCTATGCTATATTCTTCTGGACCAAATAAATAGCCCCCTTCTCAATTATTTCATCTTAGGAAAATCATAGGAAATTCATCCCAACTCCAAATCCAATGAAACCACTTTCTAAATTCTTCTAAAATCATGCCCTATTTGAAGAGTGCATTCACCCATTTTTATAAAAATATTTTCTGTAGACTTCTTATAGGATCATCATTTCCTTCATGTCCACCATTCAAAAATCCCCCTTGATCCACATCCAATAAAACCTCCTTGGTTATTTTTCTTATAGCCGGAGGTGTCCAAGAAAAATAAAACTCCTAATTATAGAGCACTTTTATTTCTCTGCTTGTTGTGTTGCTTATTGTGGTTGTTTCCGACGGTAGTTGACGAAGTAGACGGAGTGCTCGGAGTTGGACGAGAAGCGTGTGAAGACCTCGAAGACTTTGCTAAGCCAGGCAAGCAGCCCTTTGACCATGTTGAGAAACCATTTTCATGCATGTCATATAGCACTTTATTTCGATATGTTGATCATGTTGATGTGGTGACCACTTTGGTGGAATGCCTCCGATACTTCCTTGTTGATAGTTGCATCATGCATGACCCTACCTTCTTATGAGGGTTGTGAGGGTGGGAGTAGCTAGGTTGCTTAGTAGATGCTACGCAATGTGGGACAGGAATATGCATGGTGTTGGATACAAGAGTGTTTTCAAAGGCTTTTTGAAAACCCCGTCGGGTTCCACTAATGACCGAGGGAGATGATGTTGAGCTGGGTAACAACTTGATAAAGAACTGGTGTACCGGAGCAAGTGAGTGTGTGTGGTTTTCAAAAACGGATTGGTGTAAGTTGCGACCGTTATTCCAACCTTACATGTACAACCACGATACCCCTTATGGGACGGGGCTTTGTTGACTACCTTGGTGGGTACTAGCATAGAGTCTGCATTACTAGTGGCGGGAGCGACGTGGTCACTCTCGATACGGGGTCGTGCCTGGTAGGGTGACCATGCGCTATCTTTACAGGCACTGGGCACACCGTTGGTCCCTTCATGGTTGGTACAATCTGGAGCGAGGCTCGTATGATGTACATCATGAGGGCTGGGTACCAATCGAGTGGACTCCTTGTTTGGTATCGCTAGTGGAAAGGCAATGTTCGGGTACTTACCTTGGGTATGAACAATACCGCGAGTCGTGGCTTGACACGGAAGTTTCCCGAGTCTTGTGGGTAAAGTGTGCAACCTCTGCAGAGTGTAAAACTATTCGAATAGCCGTGTCCATGGTCAGGGATAGTTGAATGACCGCTCCTGTGCTACGTCCAATGCTCACTAAACTTGGTGCGTGTGCGTGTGTTGGTGACAAGGATGTTGCTTGAGTTAAGTCGGATGACTTGACATGATGACGAAACATGAGATGTTCAACCCCTGCTTATGATGATATATGTAACTTGTTCATATGAATATTTGCCAACTGTTGATGCATGCTTACATAATTTATTTGATCATGTCATTGCACTCAAAATTGGCTTTCTGCAAAACTTACCTACTTAGTGCTATATCATGCTCTATTGAATCTTGTTCCAAACATGGGTTGCTTGCGAGTACATTCAAAGTACTCACTGGCGTGCCACTGGTTATTTTATTGGCCAGGCATGAAAGAACAGGATATGATGAAGAGTACCTTGGTGTCGATCATGCGAGCTAGGACGCTTCCCAGTCAGAATGCCTGTAGGGTTAAGGCAGATGGCATGGGTACACGCTATCGTTGAAGATTTCCACTGCAAGTATATGAAGACTAGGCGTTAAAGGCCATATTTGAGTAAAACGGTACGTAATGGATGTAAGACTCTTGTTATTAAGTTTCTGTGTGTTCAGTGAGCATTGATCTCTGGGATCACTTTGCACGTACATTCGGTGACCACGTTTTGAGTCGGGGTCCCCACAGAGCTGGTATCAGAGCCATCCTGACTGTAGGAAGCCCTTAGTTAGCATGGACGTTAGTTAGGACAGGAACTTGCCCCAGACCCCAAAATCACTTGCAAAAACTTATTGCCCTTGTCTCTCCTTCTGATCTAGCCAACCATGACACCTTTTACGCTTACCTCACCCTCTCTAGTCATATTAACCCTCCTCTGACCATTTTGTAGATGGCCGTCGCTCCCATGAGACTCCTCATGACCGGATTTCCAACTCTCCTGAGAGACTACCTCTAACAATGCCAATATCCTTCGGAGCCGATGTACACCCTGCACAAACTGCACAATGGCGAGTTTGGAATGGAGTTCTACGCCAAGGTGGTTATACTTGCCAAGACCGCACCCTAGAGTCGGTTCTTTGTTGGACCACCTATGCCAACATGAGACATGGCCATTTAGCAGGCGGCCTATGAAGCCCTCCTTCGTCTCCGGGACCTCCTCCCGGAAATGAAGGAAGGACAAGCTACTCGATACATGCCCAGCAAGAGTGGATTAGGAGCCTCTGCTCAAGCAATGATTTCCACAAGAGACGAAGACCCAACCCTCAAGCTCCAGATCCGCTTCGCCAAGGCGGTCGATTACCTTCTGCGTTACCTTACTGAAGAATTCCTCAAATCTCACCAGGATTTCCCCTTGCTTCTACATCTCCACTGCCTCGAGAAGAAGAAGATGGTCGAGAAAGAGCAACAGATTGCTGCCCTGCAAGTCTACATCACCAACCAAAGGCAGCAAATTGAGGAACTTCAGGAAGCCTGCAACAGAGCCCCGCGCGGAAGGCATAGGAACAAATTTCCATATCCACCACGTGAAGGACCATAGTCGTCTCACCGAAGTCATAACCCAAGGAGGGGTAACGACCTCTTTGCTCCCGTCACATGCCACGGGTGTGGCGAATATGGGCATATTGTTAAGTGGTGTTCCAATAGGCAACCAACCGTCTCCTACCCACTGGCACCACAGGAGGACCTAGAAGCTGAAGACTGAACGTCCTTTTCCCCGAGACAAGAAGCAAGGCACGACTACTGAGTCCGAGAACCGCCTAGGGTAGGATGAGTCGTGTAACCCCTATGCGAAGTCGAGTCCATGTGATGGTTCAAATGAAACCATGGTGTGTGTTGTTTGCTTTTATGTGTTTGTGTTTGCGTATAAGTAGCACTTTTGCCCTAGGCAACGTGTATGCGACTATACCACCTATCTTATCTTAATGAATATGTTTGGCCTTTTCAGCACTTGTTTGATTGCACTTGCACTATGCCACCCCTTTAGGCACCTCCCCTCTATGCTACTTTTCCCTCTCGCCTTTCTCATCAACTGAAGACCAGCAAGACAAGATGCACCAAGGATCCCCCTCGACAAACATTTGCCACTAAAGACTTCGATCACAACCTACTCAACCATGTGCAACCCCTTAGAGCTATGATTTTCCCTCGAGATTGGTAACCCCTCCCTAGATCAACCTAGACCTCATGAGCTTCCCCAGCTCAAGCTTCTGATCACGCGTTTAATATACGGGTTTGCCAAAGCACCTATCGAGCTTCAATAACCCCTTCTTGGCACTAGGTTCATTATGGAACTAGTGATCATAGTGAACAAACACATTAGTTCCTGATCTAGCACTATAACTGTGATGCCATAGGGAAGATCGTTTTGAGGATATATGGTTAGTAGGCTAATTATTTGATGTGGTTATCATAGATATCTTGACGAGACAACTGAGATCATTTGGTGGATCACGAGACTTTCAAGGTGACAGGTGAACTTGGTGGATCAAAATTGATAGAGTAACATAACTTGCTTCTCCTTAGAATGGATTGGATTTAGTAGGGCAAATATGATAACAGGCTGAAATTCTAGGTGGATTAATGACTTGACTTTGGCAAGTAACATTGATAGTGGATTAATGATGATACGTTAGTGACCAGAGTAACTAGTAGGGAAATTCTTATTAGATGTTAACCTTGGATTTAAGTAGGTGGTTCTAATAGGTGCTTACGATCAATCAAACTACATGGTTCGGAGTAATTTGGATTTAGTCCGATGATCTCGATCTTGATACCACACTTCTTGGTGGAAGATAAAATTAGAAACACTGGATTGTTGTCCGATTTGACTCAAGGATCTAGATGCGCCTAACATTGGATTTTACTAGATCAACACGATGGGAATTGGTGGATATACCACGATGAGATAGGTGGATATACAAGGATGAGATAGTCCTTTCAAGGAATTGGGGACTACAGGAACTCTAGGAGATACATGGAACAATCACTGATATTGGATTTGTAGCAGTAAAGGATCATGTGATATTGGATGGTATTCGTGGATCGATTAAATTGAATTCATAGGAAGGAAACAAGGACTTGGATTGGTATATTACGAGTTTCCTTAACATAGTAATGCAGTACCTTAGACCTTGGATAGGTTAGCAGATCACTTAGATTTGTAGTGTCACAATCAAGCTTAGCAGCTTGTATGCTTTCCCGAGAATTTTTTTTACATAGGGATATATTTGAGTTAGCTATAGAATAACATATGGGATTTTGGTTTAGTCCTTCTCTCAAAACCTTGGAGTGGAATAGCATGGGTGATGTTGGAGTTGACTTACATGAGATGTTACCTTCGATGATGTGGGATGACTTTGTTTGGAGTAATAGGTAGTACTATTGGCATCTAAGCAACTGTGCTTAAGGATAAAATGATAGACGTTCACTCACATCCTAAGCTCCTTCAACCCGGAAGCTTTAACCAACCATGACACGGTCGGAATATGACCATAGGCTCTGGCTCCAAGTCAAAAGACTATGGTCGATACCTCACCTCGACCACCACCAATCCTGTCCATAAGGAAGGTGGACACGAAGGACTAGATTTCAATGGACCACAAATCCCTGGAGAAGTGACCATCCGAAACAAATGACCACTTCTCTCAGCTATCCCATGACCAAAGTAGGGATAGGTTGTTGTCCCCACGGGTGACATGCTTATTTGTCCAAGAAGAGCGCGGAAAACCTTAGTCCTATCTGGATAAGCCCCAGAAGCACCAACTGCCCTGCCTCTCAAAGTGTAAGGTTTTACCTTATAGAAGTTGGACTCCTCGAAGCACCTTCCCTGCAGCAGAAGACATTCTTGCCCAAGCAAGATGAAGAACCACTATGGTTGGGAAGCCACGAAGACGAAGAAGGAGAAGCAAAAGAAGTCAACCACCACTCCTTAGCCGGCTACGTCAACTAGACTATATCAAGAAGCATCGACGCTCAAGCACGATGAAGCCCTTGGACATCAAGAGGATTAAGGATCCTCTTGTTTTAAGTAGTCACATATCAGTTCCTGACTAGGATGGAACTGAGAAGTTGATAGCACCCTCACTCCACCACTTTGACGGTGTACGATGAACATGACGTCCCTACTCTCTCCAGATTTCTGGAACAGAGTGGAACAACTGTCATGACCTCATTACTAGCCCCTTTTTGGTCCAATCTAGGGTGTAAACCCTGACTCGATCATGGTAAACCACCTGTCAAAGGTAGTTTACCCCGCTTACCAAGCCTCAGACCTTGAGGATTAGATGGCCATTCTATACTTCTGGATAGTTAGCTTATTTGGAACCCCTCAGCCACCTTCCCATATGGTAGAACCCGTTTTGGCACCAAGTCTCTAAGCTTAGCCTTAGGGACGAGACTTAGCCCAACCTTGCCTCAAATGACTACGGAGAGACAAGTAAACCGAACACTCGAAGACCCGCCAGAAACATGCATCCATGACGAAAGTCTAATGGCCAAAGATGGATGAAGAACGTACCTGGGCAACTCACTCAAGCAGAAGACCTCGACGAGAAGCCTATGCCGAAAAACTTCGATGTCCTTATTCTTGAAGACCATGAGCGCCGGAAGATCAACTGCTCCAACGAAGTCGATGATTCCCCGTCACCGGGAAGCTACACCAAGACTCGGCCCTTCCATTCTAGCACGAGACATGTAGATGTCACTAACCAACATGGGTAACCCACATGACCAGCACGCAGATACACTACCTTGCCACGTATTCTGACTTTGGAATACACATGCAAGCCAGACCTTTGTTCAAACCTCGTTCACCAAACCTTGACCTTTAGGCAAGTCTAACATATTGCATGGACCCCGTTCACCCTTAGACGAAAGTCAGTGATGCACCCAAAGTTGTATCAACAAGCACTTCAAGATCCAATGGAGCAATCACATCGAAGAAGAAGCCTCATGGGAACGAGAAGACTACCTCACGTCTGAGTTCCCGCACCTTTTCTACGCCTAGCCTAGGAACCTCGGGGACGAGATTCTTGTAAGGGGGGTAGGTCTGTCACACCCTGTGTTTTAGCTCATATTACTAGGTTAACATAGCTCAAAAATTAGGGCCAATTAAAACTTTTTGTGTGCTTATGATGCTTGACTTGATTGTTGATGGCTTTTTTCTTGCTTGTGTTTTAGTACATAGGATTCCTCCTACCCTCAAGAACTCTTTTACTTGATCCAAAATCTTGTCCAATGATCATAACATGTGTATAGGACCTAAAACTATTTTCATCCAATATTATTTTGGCCAAAAAGCATTTATTCAATTTATGTTTTCCAAAACCCCTGAATTGAGGTTTGTACTACAAATCCTCAAATTTGGTGGAATGTTTTGCACCAAAGACTTTATTTTGAACCTATTATATATAAGACATCCCAAAACCACTAAATATTACTTTTAAAGATTATTTTCCTATTTTATTTAAAGGCTTTTTCTTAAGTCCAGAAATGGCTTTTCACAGGAAAAAATTATTTAAATGCTTTGAAAATATTTGAGAAAATTTAGGGAAACTCAGTGGACATATATTGTCCATATATAAGAGTTTCAACACATGGTCATGTTCAAAATATTGGACAAAACCCTCCAAAACCCTTTCTGCCTATTCCCTGTATTTGAAATATTTCTATAACAAATATTCTCAAATAAATCCAGGAAAATTCCAGAATGTCACACATGCTATATGTGATGATCTTGCCAAGTTTTATCTCAGTCCCAATTGTTTTGGTCCACCAAAATATCCCAAAACCCTATCTGTCCAGATCCAAACTTGAGCAACTTTACATTTCCAAGTGTCTCCAATTATGCTCAAACTTTGTGGTCATGTTATAATCCTCTAATAATGCATCAAGGAGAGCAGTTTAGCTCAGGTAGATCTATCCAAATAATTTTCTGCCCATTTCTAGGGTTTGAAACTTTTGCATTGGCCACTTTCTTGAAATGAGCTAAAATTTTGTGGACAAGTTCATTTGGTCCTAATTGTCATTCATGTTCAATATCATGTCAAGTAGAGCAAGCTAACTAGCTCAAACTTGCATCAAGCACCTTCTGCAATAAATTTTTGATCAGTGATTGGATCATCAAATGAGTTCCCCTTGGACTCAAATTTTTACCATAGCATTCTCAGACCATCTTCTACCTCATGTAAATCCCCCTTGGGTTCAGGTCAATTATTGGGGGGTAAAACCCTAGGATTCCTTCTCTGGACAGCCCAACCATAGCTCTTTCCCTCTACATTTCTTTATGTAATGAAGCCCCCTTGCTCCTATCTATCCCATAGCATCGCAGAACTCTCCACGACGCGTGTGGACAAACGCCTGCCCAAAAACAATGTCTAGACGGTCAAACGGGCACTCCAGAGCGCGCTACAGTGTTCTCCCGCACTGTAGCCGCCCTCATCCCGAAGCCACCAACCGCCTCAGGCCACCCCAGCACGCCTACCGACGCGCCTCGGTGTCCACAACACGGCACCATGTCGCCCCTCTTCTATCTCTCTCTCTTCTGCCCGCACCAAGCATGCTCTCGGCCACCCCCCATGGCCAATGGCCGAGACCACACGCGCAAGCCCCCTGGTCGCCTCGGTCACGCGTGGCACGCCAGTGGGTGAACCCTTACCCCCTTGTCGCCCGAACCTCCCCCCTCCGAAGCGCGTCCCCCTCCTGGACCTCACCCGAACCAACCAACCCGCGGTCGAACAGGTGGCGGGCACCCGGGCTCCGTACCTCCCCTGCCTCACCCGAACCCCGTCCCTGCTTGCTTCGGACACCCACGGGCCCTCCACGGTCACTCGCTCCAGTTAGAGCCCCAGTCGACTCCCCTCGCCCTCTGAATCGAGCAGCTCGAGCTCGCCTAGGACGCTGTCCACGGTGCGCCACAGCTCCACTATAAAGAGCGGTTTTGAGCTCCAATTCCACCACTACCAACTTCTTTTCCTCCTCAATCGACCCACCGTATCGACCTCTAATTACTTCATCTCCTCTGTACTCGCCCCGGACCAGAAGTGTCGCCGCCCCGGGTCCCCGACGTGTGCAAGGTAGGGGCTACCTCCGCCTCCTCTTCCTTCTTTGTTGTGGCCGTGGGAAGCCCCTGATCCCTTTACCACTTCCAATTCTAGGGATCACCGTCGAATTCGAGTATAGCGACCCCGGTCTCAAGCACCGCCGCACGGGATCAACGCTGGCGTCACCTTCGACCCCTTCAGCGTCAAACTCCACCACCGTTTTGCTGGCGATCCCTCCCCGAGCACGCCCGTGCACACCAATCGCCTCGCCGTCAACCACAGCGTCAGCTGTGAGCATCCTCCCGATCTGGCCGGAGGTTAGAGATGACAGGTGGTCCCCACCTGTCATCGCCTCCATCCGCTCTGTTCCACAGACGGGCGGGTCCCACCCGTCAGGTTCAAAAACAGGCCGCCGCGCGTACCGGTTCGGTGCATAAAGGAAAGCGTATTTCCAAAATACGCCTCCTGCGTCGACAGCCTGCTAGGGCTGAAGCTCCCCTGGGCCGAGCCATTGCGCTCAGTTTCGCCCCAAGGCAACAGTGTTGTCTTCCTTTTTTTTAATTTTCCAGGAACTTGCAAATATTCCCCAAAGTAAAAAAATTATCCAAATGCATTGATTCAAATTCCTATATTCTTCTAAAAATCCAAGCTATTTAGTGGTGCAACTTCCAAATTTTTCCATCGCACCTTTTAGTATTGTTCAAATTTTAATTCAAATTTGAGCTATTTAACTCCCACTTTAAAAACTCCTTGATCACTCATTTTTACCCAAAGGTGATGATTCAAATTTTCAGAGACTCCACAAAATCTTTCTAGCAATGGGTAGCATTTTTCCTATGCCATATTCTGCTGGACCAAATAAATAGCCCCCTTCTCAATTATTTTATCTTAGGAAAATCATAGGAAATTCATCCCAACTCCAAATCCAATGAAACCACTTTCTAAATTCTTCTAAAATCATGCCCTATTTGAAGAGTGCATTCACCCATTTTTATAAAAATATTTTCTGTAGACTTCTTATAGGATCATCATTTCCTTCATTTCCACCATTCAAAAATCCCCCTTGATCCACATCCAATAAAACCTCCTTGGTTATTTTTCTTATAGCCGGAGGTGTCCAAGAAAAATAAAAATCCTAATTATAGAGCACTTTTATTTCTCTGCTTGTTGTGTTGCTTATTGTGGTTGTTTCCGACGGTAGTTGACGAAGTAGACGGAGTGCTCGGAGTTGGACGAGAAGCGTGTGAAGACCTCGAAGACTTTGCTAAGCCAGGCAAGCAGCCCTTTGACCATGTTAAGAAACCATTTTCATGCATGTCATATAGCACTTCATTTCAATATGTAGATCATGTTGATGTGGTGACCACTTTGGTGGAATGCCTCCGATCCTTCCTTGTTGATACTTGCATCGTGCATGACCCTACCTTCTTATGAGGGTTGTGCGGGTGGGAGTACCTAGGTTTCTTAGTAGATGCTACGTAATGTGGGACGGGAATATGCATGGTGTTGGATACAAGAGTGTTTTCAAAGACTTTTTGAAAACCCCGTCGGGTGCCACTAATGCCCAAGGGAGATGATGTTGAGATGGGTAACCACATGATAAAGAAGTGGTGTACCGGAGCAAGTGAGTGTGTGTGGTTTTCGAAAACGGATTGGTGTAAGTTGCGACTGTTATTCCAACCTTACATGTACAACCACGATACCCCTTATGGGACGGGGCTTTGTTAACTACCTTGGTGGGTACTAGCATAGAGTCCGCATTACTAGTGGCGGGAGCGACGTGGTCACTCTCGATACGGGTTCATGCCTGGTAGGGCGACCATGCGCTGTGTCACGCCCAAGATGCGGTCCTATCTATGTTAAGGCTTGCGGCCTCGACGGGGATAGAAGCACATCTCGTCGTTCGCAAGTACAGTAAAACATTGCAATACATGTATGAAGAGATGAGTATATGAGTTGGCTTACACTCGCCACAAGCTACCTGACAAGTCCACACAAAAATATTCATACATCATTCAGAAGACAGGGTCCGGCTACGGACGAAATCAAACGACAAAAGAAGCAATGAAAAACTGCCTTGCTATCCCAGGAACACGACCACGGTGCCTCCCTACTCATCCGGATACGTAACATACATCCGACCACGTTCTTCATCATACACCCACTAGAGCCGCGACACGTCATCTGGCACGTTCTCGTCAACACCTGTACCTGTATTGTTGTATTCTGTGAGCCACTGGGACTCAGCAATCTCATAACCCGGGTACCGAAACTATGTAAGCCTTTGGGTAAGGAATTGGTTAAGTGGTGAGGCTGCAGCAAGCGCTAAGCATGTATTTGATGGCTAGCTTACGAGAACATGAATGTAAATATGGTGGCCTACGTATGACGGTCGTGAACTTGCATGATCACTAAGTGATCCTGAACACCTACTTACGTCAATCATAACCCCACCGTGTTCTCTCTCCGTTCGTGTTCACGAGCAGAGACGGTCATGGTTACGCACACAGTTGGTGTATTTTATTGAGTTTACTTCAAGTTTACTATAACCGGGTGATAAACAAATTTCCAAGTTGCCACGTAACCGCGGGCACGGCTTTCCTAAAAGATTAAACCCTGCAAGGGTGCTCCAACTCATCCATCACAAACTAACCACACGCCGCGGGAATAACCTCGACCACGAATCTCATGATCTTCCTAGGCAATTCCACTGGAAAACCGCAACCTCGAGATAGCCTGAAGAGAAATCGGAATTCCTCGCGCAAGACATTCGAGAAAGGTAAAACAAGTCCAGCAAGACCGCCCGACGTGTCGATGAACCCGATAAGAGCCGCGTATCTCGTTCTCAGGATATGACCGGATGAGCAGTACGTACGGTGGCCTGATAGAAATCCTCGAGTTGCCCCGGGTGGCCCCGCAAGTGGCTCTGTTTTGGACCAACACTCATGAGGAGCACTGGGCCGGGGGTTGATTAATTATCAAATGGGTAGCTATGCCCTATGCAATTTTATTAAGTTGTTTAGCAAATGTAGTACCAAAGTTGGGTCTTGCCAGACAAGTTTTAATCTAAAACGAATGGTCAAGGGGGTCCCCATACCAACCCCGAGCATGTTAGGAGCGCAAAAATATGGAATATAACACCGGTACTCGGAACTATGCGGCAAAAGCGGAACAAAACACTGAGCATAAGGCCAAGCCTTCCACCGTTGTCAGATATATATGTGCATTAAATTAAATAACAATAAATAGAGTGATATAAACAAAATCCAAGTTGACACATGGAAAGCTTGCACCTGCAACTAGCAACGCTATAAGAAAAGGGGCTGAGCAGCGGTAACATAGCCAATCAATGTTTGCTAGGCAGTGGATGGGTTAGAGGTCTTCATGGCAATTTAGGAGGCTGATAGTTTAAGTGGTATGTAATGAAACATAGCGTTAAAAGCGAGACATCTAGCAAGACAAAAATAGTGTCGGGATCCGGGTATGATCATCTTGCCTGTTGGTTCTTCAAAGGGACAAAGAGCTGGGTCCTCGTAGTTGTACTCTCCGGGTTCCTCGTACTCAGGCTCAACACTCGCGTCTATCCAAAGAGAAATAGCACCAAATAAACATCCAAACAAGGTGCAATGCACAAACAAGATGATGCATGACCAATTTGAATTATTACACATGCAATCCTAGGCTAGTCATGTTTCTCATGCACTTATTAAGTTCTTTACTATTCTGGATAGAACCTCAGGTTTAGTTATTTAAACATGCATGATCATGGAAAATATGAATGCTTCATGCAAAATCGATGCAAATGCATATGTAGAACGTTGCAAATGGAGTAACGTAGCTCACGGTGCACTCACGGCAAGGTACAGACATTAACGGAGACAAAACACAAGATGAGGGAGGCCATGGGCTATTCCTTGGTATTCCAAAGATGCCACTAGATAGGAAATGAAAATCTAGCAAGAATAGAGCTAAAGATCAAGCAAAACAATGGAGTATAGCTCCCTCAAGTCACAAAACATTCAAACACACAATCTATCCACCAACAGTAACTTGTCAACTTGCCACACAAATATCCAGAGTTATAGAAAGTTTTAAATCGCAACCAAGGCATGTACAGAAACTATACAGCATGCTTAACACATCATCCATCTACACAAACTTGAAAGGAAGCATCTATCAATAGCAATGAAGCTCACAAGATGGCATGTTGAAACAGTTTTCAGGGACTTCGTGAAAATTCCAGTTTTATAGAATCTGAGTTAACCAGATGGCATATTGACAGCGTTATTTAGATATGCTATAGCAACTTTCATGGCATGAATTTTAACAGGGTGATAGAGGGCAACATCTACAACAAAACACTAGCACTGAGCATGAGCTAAAACATCACAGATCACATGGTAGCATCCCCTAAACATGGCATGAAAATAACTACAGATTCTCAGACTTAGGCAATTTTCACTAAGAGAATAGCAGCAGTTTTTAACAGGATGACATATTGAGCAACAAAATTGTCTATGATGCGAAACCTCTTTTCACAAACTATTTGCACAAGATGACAGAGGGTAACTTTCACCACAATTCATGTCACTAAACCATACTCAAAGGAACAAAGGAATCATGGGAACCATCAAGACAATATGCTATCATGCTAACAGATTCCCAACACTTAGCAATATTTTGGGCATGTGGAAACAGAATTTAGTGGCATGTTGGCATCAACAATCCCACCCATAATCATGAACTAATCATGGCAAGCAAAATACCAGGGGCTAGAGCACACCCAAATGAACATATAACATGTTGGCAAGTCTCCCAAATCATGCAAGAATTAAATCATACCAAAATCACAAAATGCCACCTCATCACAAATTAACAATTTTACCAAGTTGCTCAAATGACAGCAACAATGCCACCATTGGATTCACTGGAAAATTCTACCCCAATTCCATATATCACACTCATATATTGCTGTTGGTAAAACTCCCACAACATTAAAAGAAAAACAACACAAAAATCCTGATTGACTTATAAGTTGAAACTTGCCCTATTTGGCTACTGCCAAATATGGCCATGTCCAGATCTGGATCTCTTCCTAAAATGGAAAGAAACAAAACAACAGAATGTATTTGATAAAAAAAACAAGCAGAGGGGGGGTCCCACTGGCAGTGACACCAGGGCTCCCCTGAGGATGACACGTGGGCCATGGGCCCACTGACAGTGACCCGGACTAAAGGAAAAAAGGGGGGGCATATTTGCACCCGCGGGGGATCGAACCCGCGCCTCCCATGATGGAGAGAGAGGGCGCTACCACTGGGCTAGTGAGGGGACTACTGAACATCTAGGGATATCTGTTCTTTAGAACAGACCCCTGCTACTGCTGCACTTTTACCGGTGACCGAAACAAAGGAGGACGCTGGCGAGCGCACAAGCGACCACTGGACCAGCTGACCACCGGCGGGGATTGCGGACTCTATGGGGGTTCCATTCTCGGGGTTAGCCAACGGCTACGCGAGGCACTACAGGGCGACGCTCGAGCTTGAGCAAGGGCTCGGCTCCGGGCCATGGCGGAGCGAGGCGACGCTGGTTCTACGAGGCGAACCAGGGCGCTGCAGGGCGCTGTGGATGGCGAACGGCACGCATGGCAAGCTGGGCAGGGCTAGCGACAGGGCAACGGCGCACCTAGGTGAGACTACGGCTCTCTCAAGATCTCTGACGAAGATCTTCAGACAAGCGACCGGAGCGTGGGGAACACGATGGCGGCGCGGCTCTGACCAGAACTACGGCGAGCAAATGACGGTAGGAAGGCAGGGATCGGGAGCGGGGATTACCTTCCCTACCTCAGACTCGAAGATGGGGCCGGGGACGCAGCACAACGACGATGACGCGGCGAGGTTCAGCGGTGAAGCACGTATCCGAGGCGAGGAGGAAGAAGGCCTTGCGGGGGAGGGGCTCCTGGCTCGGGGAGGTTCTGCGGCGAAGCACGGATCCGACGCAAGGGCTCTCCAGGTACGATCCACATGGTCGGGGAGGTCAGAGTCGAGGCGAAGCACTACCCCGAGCTCGAGCTCGAGCTCGGCCGGAGCATGGTGGACAGGGCGACGGCGAGGAGCGAAGCTACCTTACCTGGCGGCGGCGAGGCGAGGCGAGGGGAGGAATGGAGCGAGGGAACTCTGGGCTAGGTCGAGGACATCTTTTATAGGGGTCTAGGGTTCTCCGGTAGTCAAATCGTCAAGAACGTCGATGTGTACCTCCTGGATGCTCGCCGTACAGAGGAGGGCGAACGTGCGCTGGGGTTGGTGGGTTGCGCTGCTGCTGGGCTGCGGGAGCGGGAGGATGGGCCCGGAAGGGGAAGCCAAGGCCCAAGCGCTGGGGGTCTCTCTCTCACACGGACAAAGGTTTTGTCTTATTAATAAAAACAACACCAAAGAAATAAAAGACAGGGAGTTTAAAAAGAAATAATATAGGAAGAGAAAATGTCTTGCACTCACAAAAACATGCACTATTTTATAAAAATGAACTTGGCATTTTTAGGACAACCAATTTAATTCATATATAATTATTAAAACATTCTGTTTGAAGAAAAGGGAGACAACATTCCATCAAACTTGGACAGGAGCTATTTTACAAATCCTAACAGAATATTTAGGGGAAGGGCAACATTTTTAAAGAATTTAAATAGCAAGCAAAATTCCACATGTTGCAATATTGAAAAGAGAGATAGTTGGGCATGGGTTTAGAGAAATTGTGGGGGGGGGGGGGGGTTTGAGAAGAAAAGTGGAGAGGTTTTTGAACCCAACAAGGCCTTCACACCAAACCCACAACACACTCACTCACAACATCCCAAGGCACAACAACAAATAATGCATACAAGAGAAGATGGTGAAATGATATGATGCCATGATGCTAAATGACATGAAGCAACTATCTTGATAAGCAAACCACAATGGCAAAACATGAAGGTCCACATGAAAATATATTACAAGAGGCAAGGATTACACTTGGGCTGTTACAACTCTCCCCCACTACATGAGGATCTCGTCCTGAGATCTAGGAACGGAAGAATTCGGGAAATTCGGAACGGAGATGGTCCTCTCGTTCCCAAGTGGCTTCTTTGTTGGAGTGATGTGACCACTTCACCTTTAGAAACTTGATTGACTTGTTGCGAGTCTTATGCTCAGTTTCTTCAAGGATAGCAACTGGATGCTCATGATAGGATAGGTCTTCTTGGAGATCAATTTCTTGGAGATCAACGGTGTGCTCGGGAGTCTTGAAACACTTCCGGAGCTGAGAGACGTGAAACACATCATGCACATTGGAGAAATTGGGAGGAAAGCTCGAGTTGGTAGGCAAGGTCACCCCTCTTGCCCACAATCTTGAAAGGACACACAAAGCGTGGAGCAAGCTTCCCTTTGATGCCAAAGCGTTGAGTGCCCTTCATGGGAGACACTCTGAGATAGACAAAATCATCGATCTGGAAGGTCATGTCACGATGCTTGCTATCATAATAACTCTTCTGATGGGATTGAGCTGCTTTGAGATTTCCACGAATGACACGGCACATTTCTTCTACTTCAGTGATCATGTCATTACCAAGGATTTGACGCTCGCCGGTTTCTGACCAATTGAGCGGGGTGCGGCACTTTCTGCAATAGAGAATCTCGATAGGAGTTTTGCCGGAACTTGCTTCGAAGCTATTGTTGTATGAGAACTCAGCAAACGGGAGACAATCTTCCCACTTCATGCCAAAAGAAATCACACAAGCTCTGAGCATATCTTCGAGGATTTTATTGACTCTCTCAACTTGACCACTAGTCTGAGGATGGAAGGCTGTGCTGAAACGAAGATTGGTCCCCATTGCAGTCTGGAAGGAATCCCAAAACTTGGAAGTGAAGATGCTTCAACGATCTGAGGATATGAGCTTAGGAACACCGTGCAAAGAAACTATCCTTGCTGTGTACAGCTCTACTAGCAGAGCTGCCGAGATAGATTCTTTGACCGGAAGGAAGTGGGCAACTTTGGTGAGCTTGTCGATGACCACGAAGATGGCTTCGTTCCCTCTCTTGGACTTAGGAAACCCAGTGACGAAATCCATTTCAACATGATCGAATTTCCACTCTGGGATGGGCAAAGGCTGAAGGAGGCCTGCTAGACGTTGATGTTCCGCCTTCACTCTGCGACAAACATCACACTCATTCACAAACTGAGCAATCTCACGTTTCATACGAGTCCACCAGAAGATTTACTTGAGGTCTTGATACATTTTGGAACTTCCTGGATGAATTGAGAGGAGGGAATTATGTGCTTCATCCATGATAACCTTCCTAAGATCACCTTTTGGAACCACCAGACGGTCCTCGAAGAACAAGGTATCTTTGTCATCAACACGGAAGCACTTATACTTTGGAATGCTCTTGGCCACACCTTTCTTCACTTTCTTCACCATAGCATCAAGAAGCTAGGCTTGGTGAATCTGATCTTCTAGAGTCGGAGAGACTTGAAGATTGGCAAGAAAACCTTGAGGAACCACTTGCAGATTGAGCTTGCGGAATGCTTCACAAAGCTCGGGTAGAAGAGGCTTGAGAATAAGACTGTTGCAGTACGCCTTCCTGCTCAGCGCGTCTGCAATGACATTTGCTTTTCCAGGAGTACATTCAATGCTTGGATTGTACTCCTGGATCATTTCCACCCAACGAGTTTGCCGAAGATTGAGATTGGGTTGAGTGAAAATGTACTTCAAGCTCTTGTGGTCGGTGAACACTTCAACTGGACTTCCCAACAAAAGATGTCTCCACGTCATCAGAGCATGCACAACTGCCGCCAGCTCAAGATCATGAGTGGGGTAGTTCTTCTCGCTAGGCTTTAGCTGCCGCGAGGTATAAGCCACAACCTTCTTATCTTGCATGAGAACACCACCGAGACCTTGGAGAGAAGCATCACAAAATACTTGGAAAGGCTTGGATTGCTCGGGAGGAACAAGAACTGGAGCTGAAGTCAGCTTCTATTTGAGTGTATTGAATGCCACATCACACTCAGGAGACCACACAAACTTGACATTCTTCTGAAGGAGGTTGGACAGAGGCTTAGCAATTTGAGAGAAGTTCTCGACGAATCTTCTGCAATAACTTGCAAGCCCAAGGAAGCTTCGAAGCTGCTTGACATTCTGAGGAGGCTCCCACTTCACAATTGCCTCAACTTTCTTAGGGTGCACTTTAATGCCCTCGGCAGAGATGACATGCCCAAGGTACACCACTTCATTGAGCCAAAACTCACACTTTGAGAACTTAGCATAAAACCGATGTTCTCTTAGCTTGTCAAGCACAAGCCTGAGATGCTCTACATGCTCTTCTTCAATCTCCGAGAACACGAGAATATCATCCAAATACACCAAGACGAACTCATTCTTGAAAGGAGAGAATATGAAGTTCATCATTCTGGAGAAGGTCGGAGGCGCATTTGCTAGACCAAAAGACATGACGGTGTACTCATAAGAGCCAAAACTCGTCCTGAAAGCAGTCTTTGGAATATCTTCTTCCCGAATGCGGATTTGATGATAGCCCATACGGAGATCTAACTTCGAGAAAACCTTGGCACCATTCAATTGCCCAAACAACTCATTGATGTTGGGAAGCGGATACTTGTTCCTGATTGTCTTCTTATTCAATGGACGGTAATCGACACATAGTCGGTCCGTGCCATCCTTCTTCTTGACAAACAGAACACCACAACCCCAAGGTGAAGAACTTGGTATGATCAGACCCAGACGCTCTTGTTCATCTAGTTGCTTCTTCAACTCTTTCAGCTCTTCGGGGCCAAGCTTATAAGGACGCTTGCACACCGGTTCCGTTCCAGGCTCGAGTTCAATCACAAACTCCACTGGCATGTGAGGAGGCATTCCTGGCAACTCTTCTGGAAAGACATCTTCATACTCCGAGACAACGGGAATTTGAGAGATAGCAGAAATTTCACCCTTCTCATTGAGAGAAAATAGACGAATCGTGTCATCGCGAGCAGCGAAAATGATCACATCTTCAGAAGGGTGAGTCAATTGGACTTCTTTAGCTTTGCAATCAACATAAGCCTTGTTCATCGCCAGAAAATCCATGCCAAGAATAAGATCAATATCGGAATTGCCGAGCACAATTGGAGAGGCCAGAAAAGAATAATTGCCCATCTCGATAGAGGCATCCCGAACCATCACACGAGAAGTCATTTGCAAACCCAGAGAAACAATCTTTAGAGGTCTAGGAGTCACTTCTGTCACTATATCATGCTTAGCAACGAAAGGCCTAGATATGAATGAATGTGATGCACCAGTGTCAAACACAACTTTTGCAGGAATAGAATTAACCGAGAGATTACCCATAATCACTTGAGAAGAATCCTCTGCTTCAGCTGCATTCACCATGTTCACTCTTGTTGACTTGGGATTGTGCTTCACCATAGCACTGCCTGGGGGCCTGATAGGAGGAGGAGGCGGAAGACGCCGCTGGTTGTTGCACTTGTTGGAGTAATGGCCCTTCTGACCACACTTGTGACAAGTAACCTCTGAGAGCGGACGGAAGTTCCCTGGAGGAGGAGCATTTGCTGACTTGGGTGCCTGAGGCCTCTGCTGAAATCCTAGGTTGGGTGGGTGGGAAGGACCACGACCACCGTGCTTCCTCTGCTGCTGAGGAGGAGGAACCCAATACTTCTGCTGCTTAGGAACCATCTGAGAGCTGGAAGAAGAAGAGTTGGTGTCTCTGAATCGCTTCCTGGAATTCTCTAACCTGAGCTGAGTTGCCTCGACCTTTAGAGCCATGTTGTAGAACTGATCAAACTCACGAGGCTCTTGCAGGACTAGACCTGGCTGAAGTTCATCCTTAAGACCACCTCTGAACTGGTAACTCATTGACTTCTCATCGGGAACATCTTGCTTAGCATAGCGGGCCAGATTCTGAACCTCGATGTTATACTGATAGACAGACTTGCTCCCCTGCTTTAAATTCCTGAACTTCTCACGCATCTCCTTGACAAAGCTCGTCGGGATATGATGAGCTCTGAAGTCACGATAGAAATCATCCCAGCTGATAACACGATCGCCCCTGGAATCCTTGTACTACTGCCACCAATCTGCTGCCTGACCCTTGAGCTGGAAAGTCGCGAACTTGACGTAGTCCGCAGGTCTAACATTGCTGCACTCGAAATGCTTGTTCATGTCACGGAGCCAATCGTCTGCATCAAAAGGCTGCTCACAATAGGTGGAGAACTTGGGTTGATTTGCGAGGAACTAGTTCAGAGTTGCGAACTGAGGCTGATTCTGAAAAATTCCCTTGATGACCTTGCTGTCCCTGCTCTCTTTCCTGCATCAACCTGAGCAACATCTGGGTGTTGGCATTGGTTGCGGCCATCACTGCTTGCCAAGCCTCCGGAGGTGGAGGTGGTGGTGGGGGTGGTGGAGGATCAGACTGCTCCCCCTCACGACCTGGGTTCCCACGAGTTGCCGAAGCCATCCTGAAGATGGACAGAATTATCAGCAAACCATTGATAAGATGATTGAAATAAGCTGAATCAATGGCTTGAGAGAAATTGCAACGGAATATCATCAATTCCGTTCAAACTGCAACTATTAAGAACGTTTTCTGCAGGATCTTGATAACATCAATAGATCATGAAGCCAGTTAAAATAACACAACAAGTATTGAGCAAAGGTTGCTCGGAACACATGTATACCCTTATACATCTGTCGGAAGATGACCCTAAGAGCTACTGGAATTCCCTCCTAAGAATTTCCGAAGTCTTTCTTGTTTATGCGATTCGGGTTGCGGACCCAGGAACGTACCCAAGGTAATCAGCTACAACTGCACCCGCAACCTTCCACACCATAATTCAAGAAACTCCGCAAGCTCGTCTACCTCAGACACTCGTGATCACAACGATACTAAACATGGCAGTACCCTGGACGCCTCCCCAGTAATGGGTGACTCTAGCCTTATCTCGCCACGAGAAGTATTGAAGCAATTTCGAACATCCTCCGTCCTGAGATACTAAGGAAACTGAATGATAACGATGTGCAAAAATCCCTCGGAGTTCTACTCCTCGATAACAGGAGGCACCAAGACAGAATTCCTTCACATCGGCATCATATAGTTTCCAAAATACCCGTGTGATCCTAAAAAATTTTGAGCGAGAAGAGTAGTAGAATGAAAATTCCTAAGTCGAATACCTCACCAGAGTATAGAAGAGGAGTAAAAGAATCCTACTCTCCGATATAACTAGACTCAAAATAGTTTTTCACTAGACTCGACTCGGCCTAGTTCGATCAAGCACGGGGATCCTATGGTCGGTATGGCTCTGAATACCAACTTGTCATGCCCAAGATGCGGTCCTATCCATGTTAAGGCTTGCGGCCTCGACCGGGATAGAAGCGCATCTCGTCGTTCACAAGTATAGTAAAACATTGCAATACATGTATGAAGATATGAGTATATGAGTTGGCTTACACTCGCCACAAGCTACCTTACAAGTCCACACAAAAATATTCATACATCATTTAGAAGAAAGGGTCTGGCTACGGACGAAATCAAACGACAAAAGAAGCAATGAAGAACTGCCTTGCTATCTCAGGAACATGACCACGGTGCCTCCCTACTCATCCGGATACGTAACATACATCCGACCACGTTCTTCATCATACTCCCACTGGAGCTGCGACACGTCATCTGGCACGTTCTCATCAACACCTGTACCTGTATTCTTGTATTCTATGAGCCACAGGGACTCAGCAATCTCATAACCCGGGTACCGAAACTATGTAAGCCTTTGGGTAAGGAATTGGTTAAGTGGTGAGGCTGCAGCAAGCGCTAAGCATGTATTTGATAGCTAGCTTACGAGAACATGAATGTAAATATAGTGGCCTACGTATGACGGTCGTGAACTAGCATGATCACTAAGTGATCCTGAACACCTACTTACGTCAATCATAACCCCACCGTGTTCTCTCTCGGTTCGTGTTCACGAGCAGAGACGGTCATGGTTACGCACACAGTTGGTGTATTTTATTGAGTTTACTATAACCGGGTGTTAAACAAATTTCCAAGTTGCCACGTAACCGCGGGCACGGCTTTCCGAAAAGATTAAACCCTGCAGGGGTGCTCCAACTCATCCATCACAAACTAACCACATGCCGCGGGAATAACCTCGACCACGAATCTCGTGATCTTCCTAGGCAATTCCACTGGAAAACCACAACCTCGAGATAGCCCGAAGAGAAATCGGAATTCCTCGCGCAAGACATTCGAGAAAGGTAAAACAAGTCTAGCAAGACCGCCCGACATGTCGACAAACCCGATAAGAGCAACGCATCTCGTTCTCAGGACACGACCGGATGAGAAGTACGTACGGTGGTCTGATAGAAATCCCCGAGTTGCCCCGGGTGGCCCCACAAGTGGCTCTGTTTTGGACCAACACTCATGAGGAGCACTGGCCCGGGGGTGGATTAATTATCCACGGGGTAGCTATGCCCTATGCAATTTTATTAAGTTGTTTAGTAAATGTAGTACCAAAGTTGGGTCTTGCTAGAAAAGTTTTAATCTAAAACAAATGGTCAAGTGGGTCCCCATAACAACCCTGAGCATGTTAGTAGCGCCAAAATATGGAATATAACACCGGTACTCGGAACTAGTGGGGCAAAAGCGGAACAAAACACTGAGCATAAGGCCAAGCCTTCCACCGTTGCCAGATATATATGTGCATTAAATTAAATAACAATAAATAGAGTGATATAAACAAAATCCATGTTGACACATGGAAAGCTTGCACCTACAACTAGCAACGCTATAAGAAAAGGGGCTGAGCAGCGGTAACGACATAGCCAATCAATGTTTGCTAGGCAGTGGAGGGGTTAGAGGTCTTCATGGCAATTTAGGAGGCTGACAGTTTAAGTGGTAGGTAACGAAACATAGCGGTAAAAGCGAGACATCTAGCAAGACAAAAATAGTGTCGGGATCCCGGTATGATCATCTTGCCTGTTGATTCTTCAGAGGGACAAAGAGCTGGGTCCTCGTAGTTGTACTCTCTGGGTTGTAGTCTACCCAAAGAGAAACAGCACCAAATAAACATCCAAACAAGGTGCAATGCACAAACAAGATGATGCATGACCAATTTGAATTATTACACTTGCAATCCTAGGCTAGTCATGTTTCTCATGCACTTATTAAGTTCTTTAGTATTTTGGACAGAACCTCAGGTTTAGTTATTTGAACATGCATGATCATGGAAACTATGAATGCTTCATGCAAAATCAATGCAAATGCATATGTAGAACGTTGCAAACGGAGTAACGTAGCTCACGGTACACTCACGGCAAGGTACAGACGTTAACAGAGACAAAACACAACATGAGGGAGGCCATGGGCTATTCCTTGGTATTCCAAGGATGCCACTAGATAGGAAATGAAAATCTAGCAACAATAGAGCTAAAGATCAAGCAAAACAATGGAGTATAGCTCCCTCAAGTCACAAAACATTCAAACACACAATCTGTCCACCAACAGCAACTTGTCAACTTGCCACACTCATATCCAGAGCTATAGAAAGTTTTAAATCACAACCAAGGCATGTAAAGAAACTATACAGCATGCTTAACAAATCATCCATCTACACAAACTTGAAAGGAAGCATGTATCAATAGCAATGAAGCTCACAAGATGGCATGTTGAAACAGTTTTTAGGGACTTCATGAAAATTCTAGTTTTATAGAATCTGAGTTAACCAAATGGCATATTGACAGCATTATTTAGATATGCTACAGCAACTTTCATGGCATGAATTTTAACAGGGTGATAGAGGGCAACATCTACAACAAAACACTAGCACTGAGCATGAGCTAAAACATCACAGATCACATGGTAGCATCCCCTAAACATGGCATGAAAATAACTACAGATTCTCAGACTTAGGCAATTTTCACTAAGAGAATAGCAGCAGTTTTTAACAGGATGACATATTGAGCAACAAAATTATCTATGATGCAAAACCTCTTTTCACAAACTATTTGCACAAGATGACAGAGGGTAACTTTCACCACAATTCATGTCACTAAACCATACTCAAAGGAACAAAGGAATCATGGGAACCATCAAGACAATATGCTATCATGCTAACAGATTCCCAACACTTAGCAATATTTTGGGCATGTGGAAATAGAATTTAGTGGCATGTTGGCATCAAGAATCCCATCCATAATCATGAACTAATCATGGCAAGCAAAATACCAGGGGCTAGAGCACACCCAAATGAACATATAACATGTTGGCAAGTCTCCCAAATCATGCAAGAATTAAATCATACCAAAATCACAAAATGCCACCTCATCACAAATTAACAATTTTACCAAGTTGCTCAAATTACAGAAACAATGCCAACATTGGATTCACTGGAAAATTCTACCCCAATTCCATATATCACACTCATATATTGCTGTTGGTAAAACTCCCACAACATTAAAAGAAAAACAACACAAAAATCCTGATTGACTTATAAGTTGAAACTTGCCCTATTTGGCTACTGCCAAATATGGCCATGTCCAGATCTGGATCTCTTCCTAAAATGGAAAGAAACAAAACAACAGAATATATTTGATAATAAAAACAAGTAGAGGGGGGGTCCCACTGGCAGTGACACCAGGGCTCCCCTGAGGATGACACGTGGGCCATGGGCCCACTGTCAGTGGCCCGGACTAAAGGAAAAAAGGGGGGCATATTTGCACCCACGGGGGATCGAACCCGCGCCTCCCACGAAGGAGAGAGAGGGCGCTACAACTGAGCTAGCGAGGGGACTACTGAACATCTAGGGATATCTGTTCTTTAGAACAGACCCCTGCTACTGTTGCACTTCTACCGGCGACCGAAACAGAGGAGGACGCTGGCGAGCGCATAGGCGACCACTGGACCAGCTGACCACCGGCGGGGGTTGCGGACTCTATGGGGGTTCCATTCCCGGGGTTAGCCAACGGCTACGCGAGGCACTACAGGGCGACGCTCCAGCTCGAGCAAGGGCTCGGCTCGGGGCCATGGCGGAGCGAGGCGACGCTGGTTCTACGAGGCAAACCTGGGCGCTGCAGGGCGCTGCGGATGGCGAACGGCACGCACGGCAAGCTGGGCAGGGCTAGCGACAGGGCAACGGCGCACCTAGGCGAGACTACGGCTCTCTGAAGATCTCTGACGAATATCTTCAGACAAGCGACCGGAGCGTGGGGAACACGACGGCGGCGCGGCTCTGACCAGAACTACGGCGAGCAAACGATGGTAGGAAGGCAGGGATCGGGAGCGGGGATTACCTTCCCTACCTCAGACTTGAAGACGGGGCCGGGGACACAGCAGAACGACGGCGACACGGCGAGGTTCTGTGGCGACGCACGGATCCGAGCCGAGGAGGAAGAAGGCCTTGCGGGGGAGGGGGCTCCTGGCTCGGGGACGACGCACACGAAGAGGAAGAAGACGCAGTGGCTCTCCGGGTACGATCCACGCGGTCGGGGAGGTCAGATTCATGGCGAAGCACTACCCCGAGCTCGAGCTCTCGCTCGGCCGGAGCATGGTGGATAGGGCGACAGCGAGGAGCGAAGCTACCTTACCTGGCGGCGGCGAGGCGAGGCGAGGGGAGGAATGGAGCGATGGAACTCCGAGCTAGGTCGAGGCATCTTTTATAGGGGTCTAGGGTTCTCTCTGGTCATCAAATCGTCAAGGACGTCGACGTGTACCTCCTGGATGCTCGCCGTACAGAGGAGGACGAACGTGCGCTGGGGTTGGTGGGCTGCGCTGCTGCTGGGCTGCGGGAGCGGGAGGATGGGCCCGGAAGGGGAAGCCAAGGCCCAAGCGCTGGGGGTCTCTCTCTCACATGGGCAAAAGGTTTTGCCTTATTAATAAAAACAACACCAAAGAAATAAAAGACAGGGAGTTTGAAAAGGAATAATATAGGAAGAGAAAATGTCTTGCACTTACAAAAACATGCACTATTTTATAAAAATGAACTTGGGATTTTTAGGACAACCAATTTAATTCATATATAATTATTAAAACATTCTGTTTGAAGAAAAGGGAGACTACATTCCATCAAACTTGGACAGGAGCTATTTTACAATTCCTAACAGAATATTTAGGGGAAGAGCAACATTTTTAAGGAATTTAAATAGCAAGCAAAATTCCACATGTTGCAATATTGAAAAGAGAGAGAGTTGGGCATGGGTTTAGAGAAATTGTGGTGGCGGTTTGAGAAGAAAAGGGGAGAGGTTTTTGAACACAACAAGGCCTTCACACCAAACCCACAACACACTCACTCACAACATACCAAGGCACAACAACAAATAATGCATACAAGAGATGATGGTGAAATGATATGATGCCATGATGCTAAATGACATGAAGCAACTATCTTGATAAGCAAACCACAATGGCAAAACATGAAGGTCCACATGAAAATATATTACAAGAGGCAAGGATTACACCTGGGCTGTTACACGCTGTCTTTACAGGCACCGGGCACACCGTTGGTCCCTTCTGGAGCGAGGCTCGTATGATGTACATCATGAGGGCTGGGTACCAATCGAGTGGACTCCTTGTTTGGTATCGCTAGGGGAAAGGCAATGTCCGGGTACTTACCTTGGGTATGAACAATACCGCGAGTCATGGCTTGACACGGAAGTTTCCCGAGTCTTGTGGGTAAAGTGTGCAACCTCTGTAGTGTGTAAAACTATTCGAATAGCCGTGTCCACGGTCAAGGACAGTTGGATGACCGCTCTTGTGCTACGTCCAGTGTTCACTAAACTTGGTGTGTGTGCGTGTGTTGGTGACAAGGATGTTGCTTGAGTTAAGTCGGATGACTTGACATGATGACGGAATATGAGATGTTCAACCCCTGCTTATGATGATATCTGTAACTTGTTCATATGAATATTTGCCAACTGTTGATGCATGCTTACATAAGTTATTTTGATCATGTCATTGCACTCAAAATTGGCTTTCTGCAAAACTTACCTACTTAGTGCTATATCATGATTTGTTGAATCTTGTTCCAAACATGGGTTGCTTGCGAGTACATTCAAAGTACTCATTGGCTTGCCACTGGTTATTTTATTGGCCAGGCATGAAAGAACCTGATATGATGAAGAGTACCTTGGTGTCGATATGCGAGCTAGGACGCTTCCTAGTCAGAATGCATGTAGGGTTAAGGCAGATGGCATGGGTTCACGCTATCGTTGAAGATTTCCGCTGCAAGTATATGAAGACTAGGCCTTAAAGGCCATATTTGAGTAAAACGGTACGTAATGGATGTAAGACTCTTGTTATTCAGTTTATGTGTGTTCAGTGAGCATTGATCTCTGGGATCACTGTGCACGTACATTCGGTGACCACGACTTATGAGTCGGGGTCCCCACAGAGGGCCTTGTCTTGTGGAGTTCGCCGCCAGGCCATACTAGGCCGTCGTGGTGGGCCACGCCCTGGGCCGCAGGCAGGCAGGTCTAGGTACCCCCGATCCTAGAACGCCGACACCTTCCAATTTTCTGGATCCATCAAAGTGTATAGTCCAATACGTGTTATCTAGCCTATCCTCTGGGATTTGTAGCTCGGTCCAATCGTTGATGAAATCTACCAGTGTCTAGGACTTAATGGCTGTATGGGGCATGTATTTCACCTGGTGAGGCCCAAGCTCAATTGCCCATTTAGCAATCCGGCCAGTGGTTTCACGATTTTGTATAATATCGCCAAGAGGTGCTGAACTTACCATAGTGATTGGATGCTCTTGGAAGTAGTGTTTTAATTCCCAGCTTGCCATAAAGATGCCGAAAACCAACTTTTGCCAATGCGGATACCACTGCTTGGATAAAGTTAAGACTTCACTGACAAAATAGACCGGCCGCTGTACTGGGTACTCCTTTCCTGCCTCCTTTCGTTCGACGACAACTACAACACTGAACGCCTTTGAATTGGTCGTAATGAACAGGAGCATAGGCTCTTTATCCATCTGGGCGACTAGGATCGGCGGCTCAGCCAGCTGTTTCTTGAGTGCTTCGAAGGCTTCATTAGTTGCGTCAGTCCAAACAAAGTCGTCTGTCTTCCTCAACAACTGATAAAGAGGGATTGCTTTCTCCCCTAGGCGACTTATAAACTGGCTTAACACCGCAATGCGACCAGCCATGCGTTGAACTTGATTCCCGTTGGCCGGCTTAGCTAGCGAAGTCACTGCCTTGATTTTATCTAGATTAGCCTTGATGCCTAGCTCGGAAACCAGAAAACCTAGTAACTTGCCTGCAGGAATGCCAAAGACACACTTGGCCGGGTTGGGCTTCATCTGGTACACTCGAAGATTATCAAACGTCTCCTTGAGGTCATCCAGAAGTGTCTCCTTCTTCTGAGACTTCACCACGATATCATCCACATAGGCATGAACATTGCGTCCAATCTGCGTGTGAAGGCTGTTTTGAACACAACGCCGATAAGTAGCCCCCGCGCTCTTGATCCCAAAAGGCATAGAGACTTAGCAGAAAGCACCGAAGGGGGTTATGAAAGTCATCTTCTCCTGATCCTCAATGGCCATCTTGATCTGATGATAACCAGAGTATGCATCCAGAAAGCATAATAGCTCACAACCCACCGTAGAATCAATGATCTGATCGATGCGTGGGAGAGCGAAAGGATCCTTAGGACAGGCTTTGTTGAGATCTGTATAGTCGACACATATGCGCCAAGTATCGTTCTTTTTCAGAACAAGCACCAGGTTAGCCAACCACTCGGGGTGAAAAACTTCAACGATAAACCCGTTAGCAGGAGCCGGGCTACCTCTTCACCAATAGCTTTGTGTCTCTCCTCGTTAAAACGATGGAGGTATTGACGTACTAGTTTCATCTTTGGATCCACATTAAGATGGTGCTCAGCGAGTTCTCTCGGGACTCCAGGCATGTTAGAAGGTTTCCATGCAAAGATGTCCCGATTCTCACGGATGAACTCGATGAGCGCGCTTTCCTATTTGGGATCCAAGCCGGTCCGAATAGTGAACTGCTGAGATGAGTCGCCCGGCGTGAAGTCAATCTACTGTGTATCTTCAGCTGGCTTAAACTTGAGAAATGACTCAGACTCATTAGTGGGCTTCTTGAGAGGGCTCATATAAGAAGGATCAACGTTGGCCGCATAGAACTTCAACTCCTCTATTGCATAGGCCGACTCAGCATAGGCTGCATCACCCTCCTTGCACTCTTGAGCTATTTTTCTGCTACCACTCAAAGTTATGGTACAGTTTGGACCCAGCATTTTGGGCTTGAGGTGGACATAGCAGGGCTGGGCCATGAAACGTGCATAAGTCGGCCACCCAAAAAGGGTGTGGTAAGGGATTTTTATCTAAACCACTTCAAAAGTTAAGGGATCGCATTTGTAGTTAAACTCGTCACCGAAAGCAACGTCAAGCTTAATCTGCCCGATTGGGTATGCTGACTTCCCAGGAACGATACCGTGAAAAACTGTGGTTGAAGTTTGCAATTTGCTTTCAGGGAGGTTCATCCGCCGGAAGGTGTCGTAATACAAAATGTTGATGCTGCTTCCCCTATCCATGAGGACCTTTGAGAGGGTATAACCACCAACCTGAGGCACCACCACTAGGGCCAAACCACCCGGGTAATCTACCCGGGGAGGGTGATCTTCCCTGCTACAAGTAAATGGCTGCTCGGACCAATTGAGATACCTGGGAACTGCCGGCTCAACCTTGTTGATGGCTCTTTTGTTTTGTTCGTTGTCTCGCCTACAAGTTCTGGTGGTGAAGACGTGGTACTGACCACTATTCAACTGTTTGGGATTACTCTGAAACCCAATTTGATTATTATGCTACTGATTGCCCTGGCTGGAGCACTGTCCATTGCCATTGTTTCCTTGATGCTGAAAACCTGCCCCTGAGCCGCCCTGGCCAGGGAAACCTGGTCCTGAAAACACATCGGATGAGCCGCCATGTGAGCCGCCCTGGACAAGCTGACCCGGATTTCCCCCACCATTGCCTCCTTTGTGACTCTCGAAATCCTGGTTACGGAATTCCTGCATGGTATAACAGTTTTCCCATGAATGTGTAGACGGCTTGTCCGGGGTACTATGCTTGGGACAAAGCGCCTTGAGTGCCTCCTCATAGTTGCGCGGCTTGTTCCCATTGTAAGCTCCTCTAGGGCCGTTGTTGCGATGCTGGTTCTTGAAACTGGTGTTGGTATTAGCAACGAAGTCTGACCTGCCATCGGGCTGTTTTTGCTTACTGTTATTGCCTTGTCCCCCTGGGTTCCCACTGTGCCCATGGTTTTGCTGATGACGCTTGCCACCTTCGCCCTTCCTGTTCTTGCCAGTTTTGTCCTCATCTTAGCCGGGATCCTTCATGCTGTCTGACTCAGCGTATCTGGTAAGAACGTCCATCAAGTCGCCCATATCATGCGCCTTCCGTTTCAGAAGGCCAGGCTTTTGGACTAGCGGCTGAAAGTGGCAATTCTTCTCCAACAATAGGACGGCTTGAGCTGCCATGATGCTATCCTATGAGTGGATGATTTCGGCAACCCGGCGGGTCCAATGATGAGCCGACTCATCCCCGTGCTAGACGCAATGCTGAAGATCCACAATCGTCATTGGTCGTTTGCACGTTCCCTGGAAATTCTTGATAAATCGCTCCTTCAGTTCTGCCCAAGTGTTGATGGAGTTGGGCGGCAGATTCTTCAACCACGTTCGAGCCGGCCCTTCCAGCATCATGGTCAGATACTTCGCGCGCATGGCATTGCTGACATCAAGCATATCCATGGCTAGCTCGTAACTTTCGATCCATGCTGCCGGCTCGAGGTCTGCTGTGTAATTTGGTACCTTACGAGGCCCCTTGAAATCCTTGGGATACGCTCGCCACGGAGAGCCGGGGATAGGCAAGGAATCCCAATTGTCCTATTGTTAACCCCAGCCCCCATAGTTGCGGGTTGGGGATGAGGCTGCTGAGTCGCCTGTATTACCGCCGCTTCCACCTCTGCCTGTCGCGTTGCTCTAGCTGCATCGACAACCGCCTGGGCATTTACAACACACGTCGGGTCAGGGAAATCTAAGGCTATTGCCTGCGTCCACTACTAGAAACAACCGGGAATTACAAATGACGACTCTTACTGCGGCTGGCATACGGCGTGGAGTGCATCCGATCGCGGCTATAAGAGTACTGTGCTTGCTGCACTACCGCTGTTTTCAACATCTCGATGGCGTTCCTGGCCTCAATCTCGACGGGAGTGTTCCCATGGATGGGAAGCGCTTCTAGATTGTGAGTTGCCGCTAGCATGCTGTCAACGGGGTTGGAGTAGTGGCCTTGTGGTGTCTGCAACCGCGGCGGTGATGGCTGAGCCGGTGATGGTTGAGCCGGCTCCGTTTGCCGGGCCAATTGATGAGGGAGATCCTCACGTGGTCGTTCAGCCCCTGGCGTCTGCGGCAGAGTGGGGAATAACCAAGATGGCTCGAGATTCGATGGCAACCGGCTCTGGTGTCTCCTTCGATAAACCGCCTCGAAGGCATCTCGACGAAGACCTAACTGCCAAGCCTCGGCCTTCAGGCGCTCCGACTCACTATGGATACGAGCCTGTATTTCCGCCATCCGAGCGTTTTTGACATCAATTTCCTCCTATAGCTTGGTCATCTGTTCGCGAAATTTTGCTAACTCCGTGTTGCGCTCCTCCTAGTTTTCCGCAGTGACAGGCGTCTCGACGAGCTTTGCCATCTCGGCCATTAGATCTATCATGGCTTGAGTCGGCGTCTTGCCTGATCCGCCAGAACCGCCAGCTGCGCTTGCCGACGAAAGGTCTTGAGTTGCTACGGTTCCGGCCATGTAGATAGTAACCTAACGAGGCGGCTCATGTGACTCTTTAGGAGATTCCACTTTCGAAGGGCCCCCAAGTCCTCCATCATAAAGGGGACACATCGATTTGGTGTCTCCCATGGAAGATTCGCCATCAGAGTTGACGAGGTTGTCCCTGCTGCCTGCCGGCTCATCTGAGGGGCTAACTCCCTGGGTGAAGCCGACGAAGACGTGACGCCAGACGGCTTGACTCCGGCCGGGTTGGGCACGCCAAGCCGGCTCGATGATGTTGGTAAATATGTCCGACTCAGGCACCGACGCACCGATTTTGTCGATGAAGATGTGGATCTTGCCGAAGGGGACCCGGTACCCGTACTCAATTGAGTCGGCCTCAGGGCCCCAGCCTGAATCGTCGATGTAGAGCTTGCCGCGGTGGCTCTTGGTCATCTGACCAATCGCGAATCTCCTGAACCCTGGAAGGGCTCCCTTCGAGAACTCAACAAAACCGGGCGAGGGGCCCAAAGTGGGCGCCAACTGTCGTGGTTTCGTCACAGCAGATGTTCTCTTAGGAGAACTTGAGTGTGAGGCCATCGCCGCTAGGTGGCGACTGATACGTCTCCATCGTATATATAATTTTTGATTGCTTCATGCCAATATTCTACAACTTTCATATACTTTTGGCAACATTTTATATTATTTCTGGGACTAACTTACTTATCCAGTGCCTAGTGCCAGTTCCTATTTTCTGTGTTTTTTTTGTTTCGCAGAAATTCCATATCAAACGAAGTCAAACTCGATAAAAATTTTGAAAGATTTTTTTGAATATATGTGAATTTGAGAGTCAGAATCAACACAAGACGGTGCCCGAGGGAGGCACAAGCCAACAGGGCGCTGCCTGGGGGTAGGGCCGCACCCTGATGGCTTGTTCCTCCCCCTTAAGTCGGTTGGGGCTCTCCTTCCTCCGCAAGAAAGATATTTTTGCGATAAAAATTCCCTTGAAATTTCAGCCCAATCGGAGTTACGAATCTCCGGATATTTAAGAAACGGTGATGGGGTCAAAAACTAGTCGCGAAAACAGAAGAGAAACAAAGAGAGAGAGAGATCCAATCTCGGAGGGTCTCCTGCCCTCCGGGAGCCATGGCGACCATGGACCAGAGGGGAAACCCTCCTCCCACCTAGGGAGGAGGCCAAGGAAGAAGAAGAAGGAGGAGGGCTCTCTCCCCCTCTCTCCCGGTGGCACCGGAGCGCCGTTGGGGCAACCATCGTGACGGCGATCTACACCAACAACTTCGCCGCCTTCATCACCACCACCATCACCTTCCCTCATCTATCTACAGCGGTCCACTCTACCACATCCTGCTGTACCCCCTACTTGAACATGGTGCTTAATGTTATATATTATTATCCAATGATGTGTGGCTATCCTATGATGTTTGAGTAGTTCCTTTTTGTCCTATGGGTTGGTTGATGATCTTGATTGGTTTGAGCTACGTGGTTTATTTTGGTGCTGTCCTAAGGTGCTTTCCATGAGGCGCACACGTGAAAGATTCATGCCGGAGGGTGTTGCAATACGTTCATGATTCGCTTATAGTGGGTGGCTAGAGTGACAGAAGCTTACACCCGAGTAAGGGGATTGTTGCATATGGGAGTAAAGAGGACTTGATGTTTAATGCTATGGTTGGGTTTACCTTAATTATTTCTAGTAGTTATGTATGCTTGCTAGAGGTCCAATCATAAGTGCATATGATCCAAGTACGGAAGTATGTTAGCGTATGCCTATCCCTCATATAAAACAGCAATAATGATTACCAATCTTGTTATCAATTGCCTAGGACAATCTCGCAAATCAAGTGACCACTTTTCCACACTCGCTATATTTACTTTATTGTTATTTTATTAAAACAGCACCTAAATTTTATTTCCATGTTCTTTATTACCTTGCAAAACTATCTCTACACCTATAAAGTACTTCTAGTTTTATTCCCGCAAAGTAGTTTCATACTTGTTATAGGTAAAGTAAGCGTTAGTGTGCGTAGAGTTGTATCGGTGGTCGATAGAACTTGAGACAATATTAATTCTACCTTTAGCTCCTTGTTGTGTTCGACACTCTTACTTATCGAAAAAGGCTACAAACGATCCCCTACACTTGTGGGTTATCAAGACCTTTTTCTGGCGACGTTGCCGGGGAGCAATAGCATAGTGGTTGATATTCTTGTGTGTGCTTCTTTGCTTTATCACTAAGTAATTTTTATTTTCTTTTATTAGTTGTTTTATTTTCTGTTATTAGTTGTTTTATATCATTAGTTATGTATATGGAACACGAAACACCAAAAAAAATAGTTGTACTTGCTACTCATGGAGATGGGGATCCTCCTAAAACCCCCGATGTTGGTTATGTGAAACACATTAAATACTACTTTGATAATCCTGAGAAATCCCCATTCAACTTGATAATGGAAGACACGTTGGAACGTGAGTACTTTAGGGATTATCGCTTGTCTCAAAAAGGGAAACACTTATCGGATCAAATTAAAATGTTGCGTTGGTATGCTTGAGATTTATGCTTGAGCTGTGATTATACTTGTTGCTCTAAGATGGAGGCTCCACAACTTCCCTTTCAATGTGAATTTAATGATAATAAAACCTTGGCTTCTTATGCTAATGGTATATATGATTACTATGATGTGGAACAAATAGAAGAATTTGTTGCTTTTAAGGGTGCTTATGAAATTGAATCGTTCTTTCAGAAGTATGATAACTATGATGATGCTGTTTACAGACCTGAAAATTTTGCCATACTTAAATATTGCTATGATAATTGTGAATACAATGTTGATATTATTGAATTTATTGAGAGAATGTCTGCTGCCTTGGAAGAGACTAATATTTCGCAGGAATCTATGGAAGAAGAAATTGCTGAAACTATGAGCTCATTAGATGAAAAAGATGAGGAGGAGAGTGAAGAACAAAAGGAGGAAGAGCGGATTGATCACCCGTGCCCACATTCTAATGAGAGTAACTCTTCAAGTCATACATTGTTTAATTTCCCTTCGCACATACCGAAGGATGAATGCTATGATGATTGTTATGATATCTTGGATTCATTTGAAATATCCCTTTTTGATGAACTTGATGCTTGCTATGCTTGTGGTCGTGATGCCAATATGAATTATGCTTATGGAGTCGAACTTTCTATAGTTCCTTATGTTAAGCATGAAATTTTCGCTATTGCAACCACAAATGATAGTCCTATTATCTTTTTGAATTCTCCCAAGTACACTATATCGGAGAAGTTTGCGCTTATTAAGGATTATATTGATGGGTTGCGTTTTATCACTACACATGATGATTTAGATGAATATAATATGCATGTGCTTTCTGCTCCTACTTGCAATTGTTATGAGATAGGAACCAAATCTTCACCTCTCTATGTTTCCTATACGATAAAATTGCAAGAAACTACGTATGCTATGAATTGGCCTTTACTTTGTGTGAATGAATTGTTCTTGTATGCCATGCCAATGCATAGGAAGAGAGTTAGACTTCGTTGTCACATGATATATATCACTTTGTGCTCACTATTAAATTACAAATCATTGTTAATTAAATTGGCTTTGATATACCTTGGGATCCGGGTGGATCAATTATTGAGCACTATATGCCTAGCTTAATGGCTTTAAAGAAAGCGCTGCCAGGGAGACAACCCGGAAGTTTTATAGAGTCATTTATTTCTGTTGTGTGCTTTTAAAATAATTAAAAACAAAAAAATAAAGTGGGGAACCTAAAAAAATGTTCAAAAAAAAAGTTAAAGTGAGAAAGACGAGCATCGTTGAAGTGGGGGACGACCTTGAACTTTTGTTCATGCCCATGGAAACTTTCTGTATCTTCATTACAGCAACTTTTCAACAAAAATAATTATCCTCTTGTACAAATACATTGTATTATAAAAATAATGTGCCAAGAATTACCTTTAGGATGTTTGAATTGTTTGTTTGATATGTGCTGTGTAAAAACACAAACTTTTTCTGTAGTGTTTGAATTTTCATATTTTACTGGAGCGTGCAAAAATTCTGAAATTTTTATGAAGTACATATATGCAAAATGTTTATTACGTCCTAATGTTTTAGAATTTTTTGAGTTACAGAAGTATAGTTTCTCTATAGATCATTACAGATTGTTCTATTCTTCACAGATTGCTGTTATAGTTGCTTTGCGTGCTTATGTTTGAATTCTTGTTGACATACAATGACTTGGGATCCATAGAATTGTGATAGTATACAGTGGGTAATGGTATATTATAATTATGCAGTAATGTTATGGCAAGACAAGATGAGATTTGATGATTATTTACTAACGTTTCTAATAAAAGTTTTGTCAAGTTTCGTGTGGATGAAGTGTTCGAAGACCGAGGAGGTATCGATATGAGAAGAATAAGGAGAGACAAGAGTTCAAGCCTGGGGATGCCCAAGACACCCCAAGTAAATATTCAAGGAGACTCAAGCGTCTAAGCTTGGGGATGCCCCGGAAGGCATCCCATCTTTCTTCTTCAACAACTATCGGTACGTTATGGTTTTTGTTTTGTTCACATGATATGCGTAAATTCTTGGAGCGCCGTGTGGCTTTTATTTTCATTTTGGCAATGCACCATGTTGGTTTGGGAAAGTCCATGGTCGATTTATAGAATGTTGTTTGCACTTCACTTATATATTTTGAGTATGGCTTTATAGAATGCTTCATGTGCTTCACTTATATCATTTGAAGTTGGATGTCTGTTTCTCTGCATATAGAAAACCGTTATTTGTAGAATGCTCTTGTGCTTCACTTATATTTATTAGAGCATGTTCAGGTCTTTTGTAGAAAGAAATTAAACTCTCATGCTTCACTTATACCTATTTAGAGAGTCAACGGGAATTGGTCATTTACATGGTTAGTCATAAAATCCTACATAAAACTTGTAGATCACTGAATATGATATGTTTGATTCCCTGCAATAGTTTTGCGACACTAAGTGTCGGGCCTTTGGGACTGGGGGTACCCAGGCCCGTTCGCTTGTGGCCCAGGACGCGGCACTGGCCTTAAGTACCGAATGGCCCACTGACGATCTTCATGAAGAAAGCCCTAGCGAGAGCCCACGCCTCGCGAGGCGTATGACAACCGCGTCATCAAGGACCTCCCGAGGCCCCTTTGCGGAGCCACCTCCTGAAGCCTTCGCGGGGAGGATCTGTCGAGGTCGGCTTGGCGGGGTCATGCAGCCCTGCCCCCTTCACGTGGCTGACGTGGCCCCCACATGGTGGCCCCCAGGGTCGTACCAGCTGGCACGGACAGAGAGGTTTTCCCCTTTGGTGATACGGGAGCAGCGCCATCTCGCGGACTCCCAAAGCAATCCCCAAAGGTTTCCTTTCTCATGCAAGAGGACCAAGACCGGAGGCTCGGCAGGACGGATGTCACCCCCAAGCCCACAAGCACGTCACGACGAGGAGCTTTGACAGACGAAGACCACCTTTTGTTAGGATATGTTGCAGTCCTGTCCCAATTCAAACTGGCCATTGTGGCAATGTAACAGCCCGAGACCGACGCTCTAGAAGATTTCCCTTTTATTAAATTGTTGTCGTTTGATTCGTGTGTTTGTCGCATGCATCATCGCATCATTCGCATCATCTGCATAGCATCGTCATTCGTTTTTGAAAAAATCTGCATCCGTTCATAGTCGCCGGTTCTCTCCGTTCGCGCCGTCGACCGTTTCGAGACCAACCACACTCGCACACGCCCGCGGCATCAAAAAAATATTGTTTTAAAAGTGTGTATAAAACTTTCTCGGATTGGGTCGAAACTTGGTGAGCGGTCGCAAAATATTGTAGGTAGGCCGCCTGCCAAATTTCGTTGCAATCACAGGTCGTTTGATACCCCAACGGTAGACCGTAGCGGCACCGTCATCGGTTTATATCACAGACGTTTTCGGTTTTCCAAAACTCTGTCACGGGCCTCACATATTCCATCTCTTCTCAGCCTCAGCCGCTCTACACAGCCCAAAGCCCAACTAGCTTTCCCCTCCGTTCGTGGCCATCGGATCACGATCGGGGGGACGAGATCCAACCCACTTAGTGCATTCCTTATATAAAACCACCCCATGGAGATAGCCCCCCACACTCTGTAGGGTTTCCCCTTGCCAAATTGCAGCCACCCCCCTAGAAAACCCCACCTTCTAGCTACACCTCTTCCAATACCGAAACCCTAGCCCCCAAGCCAAATCTGGTCCTCAGATCTGAAATCTGGGGCTCAGATTTCGTCTTCCAGCTCCGCCCGGACATTGTCCGCCCCTGGCCGGACGTGTCTGCCCGGCCTCAGGGACCCAAGCCGCCGCCGCTGGACGTGTCCGCGACCGCCGCAGCTCCACAACCCATGGCGCCATGCCCGAGCTCTTCCAGCCCCGCCACCCGAGCGCCGTGCCGCCCTTGCCTCCCACCGGAGACGACCGACGCCGGCGTCCGCATCAACCCTGCTGGAACCCTAGGGCGCCATGGTCGCCCCATCCTGCCTGCCGCCATGGATACTCCGGCTCGCCGGAGCTCGACCCCGCGCTGGGCGACCACCTCGCGCCGCCACCGGAGCCCGCCTCCTTGCCGGATCCGGCCACCCCAGAGCCTCTCCGGCCAGATCCGCTCCGCCGCGCCGCATCGTCGTCACGCCGTCGCAGCCCCGCGGTGAGCCGCCGTCGTCTGCACTCCCGCTCGGGATCGAGCGCTGGGGCGTGGCTCCCGTTGACCGCTGCGCCCGCCTGGGCCGCCCCAACGCCCGCAGGTGGGCCGCCTCTTGCCCAGCCTGCTTCGCCCCCGCCCTGGCCGGCCAAGGCCCAGCCACCGCGGGTGCCAGCCGCGGCCTCGCTAGCTCCTCCGGCCCAAGGCCACGATGGTGAGCACCGCCCTATGCCCCACCTTGTGCGTGTTTTAGCTATCCCGCGCTCACCTGTTTAGCCCATGTTCTGTGCAGTTTTCGCCCGCGTATTTTTTTCTCTTCTCTGTGTTTTTAGCAATAAACCCTGGACATGTTAAATTGCAGAAAAACGCATGTTTTTAAAATGTTGTTAAGTAATTAACCGTGCACCGGATCGTAATGTGTTGTATATGAAAATTGTCTAGAATTTTGCATAGATTATTAATATCTCTTTTTCATGCATGAAAAATGTTTATTGTGATGTATGCGTTCAAATCGCACAAATGCCATTTTTTGCATTGCGCATATATGTCTAACCGTGCATCGGGATTGATCAAACCCTATATGTAAAATATGTAGATTAGTTATATCGCATTTTCATGCATGCTAAAAATATTTGATGTGTTGGTTTCATTTATTTTGCACACATAGCTTGCTAAAAGGGTTTATGTCATAATCTCGCATAAATATTGTGTCATTTGTTTTATAGTGAAAACCCACATATTATATATGTTTTCGGGGTAGAAAATCTATAGAATTTATCTGTGCATTTAGTTTTGTCATTTGAGCAAGTTTGTGTGCATGTCATTTTTGCCATGATGCCCTTTTGTTTATGTCGTGTGAATTAATCCATGCATATTTTGGAATAGTTGCCAACATGAGATATGCCCTTGGACATGTGTGCTAGGCCCTGGTATTTTTGGTTACTGTAGAAATGCATGTTTAGCTGTTATTTTCTTCTTGCCAACATGCTATAAAATACTGCTGTTTTGAGGGTCCAAAATATTTCTAAGTCTGGAATCTGTAACATTTTGTTGCTGTCTTGCCATGTGATTTGCTATTGATCTAGGAGCCTTTTGTGGTTGCTCCCAAGGAGTCTTTTGTTAAGAATGTTGTTGACTACCAGGGTGTGCCTTTTGATGCCATGTATAGGATTTGCAACATAGTTATATTCATTGTCTAACATGTCAATCTGTTAAAAACTGCTGCTCATGTATACCCTAATTGTCATTTTCATGCATTTGGCATTCATGGCATATAATCTTGTGAAGGTCATATCTTTTAGACCGTAGCTCTGTTTGAGATGTTCCATATATGTAAATCGACTAGAATAACGTGTAGAATCGCATTGTGTACTTTATTTTCCTGTTTAATAAATATAAAACATGATTAGTTCAGATCTGGACCAATTTCGAAATTAACATATGGGGTCGTTTCGGAAATGCTATATGCTGTTTCCGGCCTCATTTAAACTTGCCTAGATGTGTAGTTTACTTATGCTTCACCTCTTGCCATGTTTGACAACATTTAATATTGTCGTGTACCTAAACGAGAGTGAACTAAATATTCGCATGTGGAGTTTCATCAATATGCAACGAGTTGTATATTGAGCTTCACTTAATGTGTAGAAGTTGATTGTTGAGCTTGCCATGTCATGCATAACATGTATCATAGTTGAAGTGCATCATGTCATGCATTTGTTGTGGTGTTTATCATGTGTTCATTGTTGTTTTCGGAATGCTTCTTCTTAATAGAGTTCCGAAAGCGTTCGGAGTGTGAGGATTTGTTCGATTATGTTGGATCGTCTTCTTCACAGATTCGTTCTTCTTCCAAGCGGGATCTCAGGCAAGATGACCATTTCCCTGGATACCATTACTATCATTGCCATGCTAGATGTCTCGTTTCTATCGTTGTCTCGCTACCAACCACTTGTATGTCAAGCCTCCCAAATTGCCATGAAAAGCCTCTAACCCCTCCACATCCCAGCAAAACATTGTTTGGCTATGTTACTGCTTGCTCAGCCCTTCTTATAGCGTTGCTAGTTGCAGGTGCAATGTTTCCATGTGCCAACATGGATGTTTTTGATATATCACAATATTATTGCTATTTAATTTAATGCACATATATACTTGGTAAAGGGTGGAAGGTTTTGCCTTTTGCTCGGTGTTTTGTTCCACTCTTGCCGCCCTAGTTACTTGTGTACCGGTGTTATGTTCCATAATTGAGCGCTCCTAACATGCTCGGGGTTGTTATGGGGACCCCCTTGACTTTCGTTTTAGGATAAAACTTGTCTGGCAAGGCCCAACATTGGTACTACATTTGCCTAATAACTAATAAACCTACATAGGGAGTAATTAACCCGAGGATCTTTAATCAACAACCCGGGCCAGTGCTCCTCATGAGTGTTGGTCCAAACTAGAGCACTATGCGGGGCCAACCCAGGGTAACTTGGGTGATTTCTATCAGGCCACTTTACGCGTAGCTTATCTGTCGTGTCCTGAGAACGAGATACGCGGCTCCTATCGGGTTCGTGGACACGTCGGGCGGCCTTGCTGGATTTGTTTTACCTTTCTCGAACATCTTGTGCGAGGAATTCCGATACTTTGGGCTATCTCGAGGTTGAGGTTTTCCAATGGAATTTCCTAGGAAATCACGGGATTCGTGGTTGAGGTTATTCCCGCTGCGTGTGGTTAGTTTGTGATGGATGAGTTGGAGCACCCCTGCAGGGTTAAATCTTTCGGAAAGCCATGCCCGCGGTTACGTGGCAACTTGGAAACTTTGTTTAACACCCGGTCATAGCAAACTTGAAGTAAACTCAAATAAAATACACCAACCGTGTGCGTAACCGTGATTGTCTCTTCTCGTGAGTTCTTATCCGAGAGAGAACACGGTGGGGTTATGTTTGACGTAAGTAGGTGTTCGGGATCACTTAGTGATCATTGCTAGTTGATGTCCGTTTATACGACAATCATCCCCCTCATTTCTTGTACTCGTAAGTTAGCCACTCAAATAAATGCTTAGTGCTTGCTGCAGCCTCACCACTTAACCATACCTCACCCATTAAGCTTTAATAGTCTTGATACCCTTGGAAAAGAGATTGCTGAGTCCCCGTGGCTCACAGATTAGTACAACAACAGTTGTAGGTACAGGTAATGTGATGCTTTGACGTGAGAGCGATGCTTTGTTTTGAATTGGAGTTCTTATTCTTCATCGATCTAGGATGGGTTCCAGGCCGGCAGCCTAGGATAGCAAGGATGGATGTCATTTTATCATTGTTTTCGTCCGTAGTCGGACTCTGCTCTTCTGTATGATGTTTGGATATGTTGTTGTATTGATGTGATATTGATGTAGCTTGTGGCGAGTGTAAGCCAATTCCATATACTCATCTCTTCTTTACATGTACTTGTAATGATATCCATTCTTGCAAAACGATGAGATGCGCTTCTATCCCTGTCGAGGCCTTCGTGCCAAAATAAGGATATGATCGCATCTTGGGCGTGACAGGCAACCCTTCCCGCCTTGTGTTTTCGGGGGAAGAGGACCAAGGCCAGTATAAGAGTAGGAACCGGCAACCGTAGAGAAGAGAGAACTTAGGAAAGAACGCACCTTGTACTCATCCTCATCCTCAAGCAAACCAGACAAGAAGGAGTAGGGTTTTACATCGTGAGGTGGCCCGAACCTGGGTAAACCGTGTGTCCCTTGTTCATCTTCCTTAGCTCGAGCTGCCGGAGAGTCGCCGTGAGGTTGTGAGGCGGAGTAGGGCGGGAGAGCGAGTGCACCCCAGTGTTCGAACCTTTTTGGGTCCCCGAAGCCCCGATTCCGACATTTGGCGCGCCAGGTAGAGGTGCGCCGACATTCTTCAGCTCCGTTTCGGCTCCGGCTTCACCAACCCCATGGCCGACGCGTGCCGTCTGCGCGCTGAGCGCAGGGCAGCCCGGATCGTTCAAACCGCCCCTGTTGGCCAAGGTGGTCGTCGCCACTCCGTCGGCTCTTAGGGCGCAGCGGCCACCGACCCCGCTGCCCGCGAACAGCAGGATTGTGGCTCAAAGTGTTCAACGTCAAGCCGAAGACAGTTGCGGGCACGCATGTAGATTGTGGAGCGGAGGTAATCAGCAAGCTCCCCCATGTCGAGTGGCCGGACGGCACCTTTATCGACATGGTCAAGATCTGGCAAAAGGAATGGTTCTACATCACCGTGCCAAGGAGCGCGGACTGGGTGGCACCTGCCGAGTTCAGATCCGGACCCCCCGCGAGGCTAACCTCGTGGCTCAAGAAAGACCTTGACTGGGGGTCGGCCGCAGAGGTAAAATTGCTGCAGAAGCGCATCTCCGTGATGATTGAGGCCAAAATCGAGCTGGTCAACGTGATCCAGGTTATGCTCCGCCGCCGTCTCCTCCCTGCCAGCACTGGACCTCCCCAATGTGGGCTTACCAGCTCGAGGACCCGGCCACCGTGCGTCAATTCTTCCGCACTACCCATGAGAAATTGTCGAAAGTGTTATTCAAGCCCGAGAAGAGCTGTCCGGCCGAGGAGGAAGACACCGGTCTTGATGCCGAAACCCCTCCTACCAAGGTATAATGAAACTTTAATTCTCTGGCTCTATTTTTTGACAAAGAGTTGAACCCCTTCTCCCTCATCTTCGCAGAAATAGCTGAGCAAGGTCGTGAAAATTGACTGTCCAGCCCCGCAGCCCGAAGACCCTCGGTCGGATCTGCTAACAGAGATGCTCGTCGTGGCGCCATATTCGGCGCCAAAGAAGAAGGAGAAGCAGAAGAAAGGGGAGAAGAAGGAGGCCCGAGAGGGCCTTCGTCTAAGGGGTCTTCCGGACACTAAGTCTGAGGAGACCCATGCCTCTTCCACTCACGAGAATGAGCACGAGGATGAAGGGGAGTGCAGCTCCCCCCTCACAAGGAAAAGGGCGGCGTCAGCGGACGCCGTGGAGGACCTACCTCCTCCTGCCCCGAAGAGGACATGCCGGTCAAAGGCAGTCCTGGCCGATGATAACTCGGACTCCGATAAGGAGTCTGAGGCTTTTGAAAAGGTTCCTCGAAGGAACCCAAGGGTTAAGCCCCCAGCCAGAGGTATGAATCCAAAGACTCTCTGGGTCACTTATATAGAGCTTTTAATGCTAAATGGGCGAACGTCTTTCAATTTGCAGCCCACCACGTGATCTCCCACTGACCAAATCTCAGATGGGGAGTCTCTGCCCGCCGACCTGGCGGAAAGTGGGACTGCGTCACATCCTACGCCTCCTGAGGTCTCAAAGGAGACCGCGCGGAGGTGTTATCGCGCTAGGATCCTTCTGAGCCGAACACCGTCGGCGGGGGTGACGACGTTATGGCTGAGGTTAATGCCTCGGCCGCCGAAGACCAGGAGGAGGAACATCTCCAGGAAACTAAAGAGGGGGGACGAAGTCCGGTCCAGTCCCCTCCGAGGACATCTCCGGAGCGCTCTATGCCTCAGGAGCCGCCAGCCCAATCCCCCACCGGAGGGGGGTTGGCAGGTCACCACCGGTGCCGCCCATGACTGGGTAGCCGGCCATGATGGAGGAAGCTTTATCCGGCTCCTCCATCGCCGAAGATCACCGCGCCCTTATGGGTGCGGTTATGCAAGGCATTCAGTCCGTTTATAGCGGACTGAAAGAGGCCTTCAACGGTCTCTTGACGGGCTTCAAGGTGAGCCACGTAATGCTCTTTTTCCACAAAAAGTTAATTTACCAAGTTTATGCAATCCTTATAAGTGTAGTAGCCCCCGAGCCCTGGGTGAGTTTGACAAACCCACCCGGGGGTCAAATGTCCAAAAATTAGTAACGATGCTCAAGGCACCCTTTGTCCTTTATTATTCTAAGAGCTCCGGAGAGTACTTAGCAGAGGGTCTGAATACGACAGCTCGGGAGTTTTAATGCACATAAGTTGTTTTGTAGGCCTCGTCATCGACGGCGGCCGCCAACGCAGTGGAGCTTGCCGAGCTAAACCGGAAGCTCAAGAGCTCCGATGAGGAGCTCGATCGCCTGAACAAGAGGTTTGACGAGACGCAAGGTGAGTCCGAATTGTATTATTTGGGCTACTGTCTATCCTCATTGATTGAGATATCCGGATTGTTATCCCTAAGTGTTATTTACTCATTCTTACCACAGCAGTGGCCACGGAGGTCGAGAACCACAAGGCCGAGTTGGAAAAGGTGAGGCAGGTGGCCGCTATTGAGAAGGCGGCGGTCGAACAAGCAGCAGCCAAGCTGTTGGCGTTAAAAGCCATGAGCGACAAGCATGAGGCCCGGGTGGTAGAGGTGCGGCTGGAGCTGAAGGATGCCAGCACGAAGTGCGAGGTCCTTGAGCAAAAGAAGGAAGACCAGGCCACCGAACTCCGCCAAGTCAAGGCGATCGCAGAGCGAGTTGATAGGCGGTTCTTTGAAGAAGAACTCCGCCAAGTCAAGGCAATCGCGGATGGTAAGCCGTACTTACTGCAATGTGCCTTTGGTGGTAACAGGTTTGCATTGCTCACCCGGGTGTGGCGTTCCTCAGGCGCCTTTATGGACCTCCCGAGGAGTGCAGCGGACGCGAACAAATACTTTGACTCTCGGGATGGGGATGTTGAGCCTCGGCTGTTCTGGGCGCAATATCAAGCCCCCGAGCATCCTCCCCTCGTGAGCAAGCAAATGAAACAGTTGATGGAGCTGCACAAGATGGCGGAGCCGGCCATGAAGGACCTTTGCATCCGGCTGTGGCCTGCAGAGCCGTTGCCGAGCAGTTACGTCGGCTTGGTGCAGAAGTTGTGTGATGCTGCGCCTCAGATCGATGCTCTCAAGCGTTCTACGTGCATCGAGGGAGCTCGGATGGCCTTTGCTAGGACCATGGTGCACTTGTCGAGGCTCAAGCCGACCGAGATGGCCACCGCGCCTTCACCCCCTGGGAAGGAGCATAGGCGCCCCGAGAAATATTTTTCCACCGTGATGGATGGTGCTCGGGCGATAGAAGCCCAATGCCCTAAGGATGAAATTTATGAATGAGCAATTTGTCATGTATCCGATGACTGTTCCGCTTTATAATGCGGTTGCATGGTTTATCATGTCTTTAAGTTTTGTATTATTTTGACTCCTGTGTGGCCATTTTATCTGAAAGTTGCGAGTCGTCGGCTTCAGCCCCCATGTAGATACTACACGAGGTGTTTCTACCTCCACACTGTGACCCTTAGCCGACGTATCGGTGCCCGAAGGCGGTAGTGCGAGGGGAACAAGGCAATCGGACTATGATGCTTTAGTGCTTTCACTTAGCCATAGGAGCTTGACTGCGGGGGCTGATGACGAGCCCCCAGTGTTTTGTGATATTCGGATACACCGAGGTTGAAACCATCATCACATGGTTTGTAATAGTACAAACCCCTCGTATAACACGGAATAACCTCTATCGATTTTTAGTTTGACACTTATGCTCGGATTGCAAACAGGTTCTCGCTTATTATGGCAGTCAGTTTTTGGCTTTCTCCACTGAGGTACTTGACCAGGCGAGCTGGAAGCACAATCGCAATGGTTCTCCCTTTACCCTTTTAGCCGAACGAGCGGAACGTAAGAGGGCAAACACAGGAGCCGGGCAACCCAACCATTGACCTAAGACATAATTCGGAACCGATTCATATAACGCAAGATCCGAGAAGCTCAATACATAAACAATAGTGCTGGGGTGATGCTTGGGGCGATTTTTATAATCAAGCCCCCAGTCTATTAGCCGGTCGCATCCTAATATGTACCGAACAGCTTTGCTACCGGCATCGGTGAGTAGAGAACAGAGTATGTGACATAAAATACAGTGAGGAGGCCATAAAGGATGGTCTTTATTTCTGATGAATTCTTATAACTCAAACTTCCGAAGCAACTGTTACAGGTATTTTGAAATGAAAAATAAAATTTACAAAGGAGAGGTTTTACCCGGGGTCTTCGATGGGAGGCTTGACGTCCTCAATGTGCTCCGTCGCATGTTGCTCCTTTGTTCTCGAGGGGGTTGCATTCCTTTAAAGGTGATTGCTATCGGCGAACGGACCTTGGGAAGAAGATCTTGAGAAGTCGCCGCAGTGTGGATGAGCTTTGCGCTTGGAAAGTCCTAGATGGTACCTGTGTTTTGTCCGAAGACAAGTGTTGGCAGTAGTTCGGTCCAGCCGAACACTTCCCCTTTGATAGTGGGTCCCCACAGCTGCCCATGGTATTTTGAGCGCGAAGTTGTGCCTTCTTGGCACATATTTTACAGGAACTAGGGCTGTGCTGTGGGAGGCATATCCCTATTTTTGTTGGGCGGAAGATGATTCCGAGAGTTCGGGTTGAGACCGAGCTCATTTACTATCCTGACATGCCTTTATGGCTGATTTGGGCATCAGCCTATCGTCGCCGTACTGGGATTCGGCTGCCAGGGCCGCTGTGTGTTCCTCAGTTCGGAGAGAGCGCTCTGTGTTTCCGTTGACAGTAATCACCCCCTGGGCCCGGGCATCTTGAGCTTCAGGTACGCGTAGTGGGGGACGGCGTTAAAGCGAGCGAATGTTGTGCGGCCGAGTAGGGCGTGATAACCGTTGCGAAAAGGGACAATGTCAAAGATCAAGTATTCGCTGCAGAAGTTGTCGGGTGAGCCGAACACTACTTCCAGATTCTCGGTGCCCGAGCAGCGGGCTTCGACGCCTGGGATCACTCCTTTAAAGGTAGTGTTGCTAGGTTTGATCCTTAACGGATCTATACCCATCTTTTTCACCGTGTCTGAGTAAATCAGATTAAGGCTACTTCCTCCGTCCATTATTACTCTAGTGAGGTGATACCCATTGATAATGGGGTCTAGGACGAGGGCTGCCGAACCTCCGTGATGGATACTGGTCGGATGGTCGCGTCGGTCGAAGGTGATCGGGCAAGCCGACCATGGGTTATACTTCGGGGCTACAGGCTCTACGGCGTAGACCTCCCGAAGGGCGCGCTTCCTCTCCTTTTTTGGTATGTGAGTGGCATATAGCATGTTCACAGTTTTTACCTCTAGAGGGAATTGCTTTTGTCCTCCATTGCTTGGACCGCGGGGCTCGTCGTCGTCCTCGCTGCGTGGGCTCTTGCCTTGTTACTTGGCTGCAAGTTTGCCAGCTTGTTTGAATACCCAACAATTACGGTTCGTGTGGCTAGCGGGCTTGTCTTGGGTGCCGTGGATCTGGCAGGGCCTATCCATGATTGTGTCCAGCATGGTAGGTCCGTCTCGATTTCCTTTAGAAGGTTTCTTCCGCTGTCCGGATTTTGGGTTGCGGAAGCCGGCATTAACGGCCGTGTCCTCAGTATCGCCGTTGTTATGCCGACGTTTGTTTCTGTTATGCCATGGTTTCCTATTTCCATCCCGACCTATGGAGGTGCCGGGGTCTTCGGTGTTATGGCTTCGTCGAGCTTGCCAGTTATCCTCACCCGCGCAAAAGCGGGTCATAAGTGAGGTAAGGGCGGACATTTTCCTCGGCTTCTCCTGGCCGAGCTGACGAGCTAGCCACTCGTCCTCGATATTATGCCGGAAGGAGGCTATTGCCTCAGCGTCCGGGCAGTCAACGATCTGGTTTTTCTTGGTCAGGAACCGATTCCAGAATTGCCGAGCCGATTCACCTGCTTTCTAGACAACATTGCTCAGGTCGGAGGAGTCCGGTGGCCGGACATAAGTGCCCTGGAAGTTACATCGGAAGGCATCCTCGAGCTCTTCCCAGCTCCCGATAGAATTCTTGGGGAGACTGTTTAACCAGTGTCGGGCTGGCCCCTTAAGTTTTAGGGGCAGATACTTGATGGCGTGGAGATCATCTCCTCGTGCCATATGAATGTGGAGGAGGAAGTCCTCAATCCACACGGCTGGGTCTGTTGTCCCGTCATATTGCTCTATGTTAACGGGTTTAAACCCTTCAGGGAACTGATGCTGCATCACCTCGTCTGTGAAGCATAGTGGGTGGGCAGCGCCTCTGTCCCAAGCTATGTCATGCCTGCGATCGGCGGTAGATCGGGCCCGGTTTTGTTCCCGACCTCTATTGTTGCGGTCGAGCCAAGACAGGTACCCGTCCCGTCTAGCGGGGGAATACCCTCTAGATCCGTAGATGGATCTTGTGTTGCCTGCTCTATAATCCAGGTCCTGTCGTAAGTCGTACCAGTCGTCAGGCCCTGCTGGCTCTTTTCCTCTCTTGCGGGGTATCGCCGGTCTGTAGTCGGCCTTGCCGGCCATCCTATCTCGTCCTCGGGGACGGCGGTCCGGCTGGTCGTACGGAGTATGCCTGGGAGACGATGGTTCAAGGACCTCGTCATCGAACTGCGGCAGCAGCCGCCGGCATGGCTAGCTCTTGGGTTGGTCTGGTAGATCGGTACCATACCCTTCTTCGGCAGCCAAGACCCTCGTACATCTATCATTGAGGGTGTCTTGTTCGTCTTTGAGCTCCTATTGTTTTTCCTTGAGGCTTCGGGTGGTGGCTAAAAGCTGCCGCCTAAACCGTTCTTGATCCGCAGGGTTTTCGGGAATGGTGAAGTCTTCGGCTTCCAGGCTGTCCTCCTCCTCGACAGGGGGGAGGTAGTTGTCGTCCTCGGAATCATTAAGATCCTCGGTGTTGCGCCGATCTTCGGGCCTTTCCTGGTCCTCCAGTGACTGTTCGGGGACTTCAGGGTCGCCGAGGTCTTCCGGGGTGTCGTTCTCCCCGGTGCCTGCAATGGCTTCCCTTCCCTTGTTTGCCTTAGATCGTTTGCGCTGTTTCCGGCGCCTTGACGGCTCCTCACCGGATTTATCGCCATTCTTCTTAGGGGTGCGATCGCCCTTATCATTGGGGTTGTCTACCATGTAGATGTTGTAGGTGGAGGTGGCGGTCCATCGCCTAGTGTTTACAGGGGCGGGGGCGCCGTCCTCTTCATCCATGTCTTCTGCCTCCTCGGAGGCGTAGTCCAGCATATCGGTTAAGTCTTCGATAGTGGCTACCAAGTGGGTGGTTGGTGGGTCGAAAAATTCCCCATGACCCACCTTCAGACCGATCTGAGCGTGGGTCGAGGTCGGGTCGTCTGTGATTTTTATTGATAGGATCCGATCCAGCGCCTCGATGATCGCCGAGAGATTGACCGGATCGATCTGCCTAGGACTTTCGGAGTTAACCTCCAATGTGTCCATACAAAGAGCGTGTTCGGCAGGGGCCAACCCCTGGCCCTCAGGTACTGTAACCGGATCCGGACTAAGAACCAGATCATCGGCTGGGATAGACCCGAGGCCAGAGTCGAGAAGGAGATCCGAAGTTAAGGCTTTGGAGACTTCGGGCTCGTCAGATGAGATCGCGAGCCCAGCGAATGAAAGATCGCCCCGGGAGTCTACGGAGAACTCTAGGTTCCCGAATCTGATCTCTTGATCGGGGGCGACACCCCCGATCCGGCCAGGGTGGCCGATCAGGTCGGCGTGCAGCCCGATGCTACCGAAAGCGAAAATCTGTTCGGGGGCGAAGGACCCCTTGTTACGGACTTCATCGCTAATGATTAGGCGAGCAATCAATTCCTCTTGCGATCCCACAGCAGAACTCTCAATGAAAGTACCAATGTCGGTGTCAAAACCAGCGGATCTCGGGTAGGGGGTCCCGAGCTGTGAGTTTAGGATCTATGGGTAACAAGGGACGAAGGAGATGATCTTTACCCAGGTTCGGGCCCTCCTATGGAGGTAAAACCCTATGTCCTGCTTGGTTGTATTAATGTGTATGAAGATTACAGAGTCGATCTACCTCGAGATCAAGTAGCCAAAACCCTGGATGAGCCTGTCTGCCCTCTACGATCTAAACCCACCATTTTATATAGACACCGGGGGTACCTAGGGTTTACACATGATAAGTTTCCAGCCGGAAGTAAAGACGTTGATCCCCTCATCTTGACATGGAGTGCACGTCGCGGCTTCGGAGGTTTCCTTCTAGAATACGAGGTCGTCACATATCCTGGCCCTTCCTGTTATAATCAGAGAGCGACCCACCAAGCTGGCATATGAGAGATAGGCCGGCGGCCCGAGGACCCCTTAGTCCAGGACTCCCTCATGCGGCCCCTGCCAACGCGGGTTCCGTGCCCGTCACCGGCACTGACCGCCTCCCGGCATAGGAAGGCGCGCCCGGCGCCTCCCTCAGGCTAGGCTCGGGGGCTTCCACCTGGAAAGTGTCTGACTTGGCCGGTATGACGAGGGAGATGCTCGGGCACCACTTGGAGGCACGCCTCTTTGCATGCCCCCGCGAAGAAGGAGCGTGGCGCCGGACGCCGGCATCACAGGAGTTCATCGACCAAGAGATCGGCGGGCTACAGGAGGAGCATCGCCCAAAGTGCTCAGGCAGCCAGGCCATCTCCCTTAGGAGGGACAGCGGGGAGCGCATGTGCATCGACATCGCGGGCCTTAACAGGGCTGGATCCCATGGCCTCTTCCGACCACACATCGCCACGACCCACGTGTGCATGCCCTTTTGCTTGGTGAGCGCCAGCGTCACCTTCCAAAGGCTGGCGCAGTCTAAAATGGCACCTTATGAAGCTTCAAGGCCCTACGAGCCTCCAGGACCTCAGGAGCCGGCCGGCCCCTGAGGAGCGCAGGCTGGCTCCTGAGGAGCGCACCTCCGTGGCAAGCCCCATTCGACGGCCAGACCCTTCCTCTACAGCACAATCGCCAGGTGACTTTTTGGTTTGTTCAAATTGAGGGCGCCCTTCGGGCCGCAATACCCTCAGGCTGGCATGGGTATGTCCCTGCTGCATTCTCGCTTTTTGGATGTCTAGCGAACCTTGCTGTTTTTTTCAGAGTTTATGTTATTTGCTTAAGCCTAGTGTTCGGTGCCTCACCACCGTTTGAAATCGCCGTGCTCCCGTGACCCGTCTTTCGAATATCCCTTGGTTGGTGCTAGACATGGCGTCTGTGCTTGGGTGCGTCCCTGCAGCGTTGATAAGTCCAAGCGATCGAGCTCTGTCTCGCAGGCTTGCTCCCGTGCATGTCACCTCCTAAGGTCCTTGGTGTCTCGCCCCTTCGGGGAATTGCCGAGAGTAGGCGAGTAAGGGCGCGTCCTAATATGTGTGACTGCCAACTTGGTGTTTCGTCACCTCGGGCGCCATGCATTGGGTGGTTTTCCCTTGTTCATTCCATGAAGGAACCCGACATAGCGTCTGTGCTCGGGTACGTCCCGGCAGCGTCGCTAAACCCGAGTGACTGAGCTCTGTCTGACGAGCTGCCCCATACACGTCACCTCCTGGGGTCCTCGGTGTCGAACCTCTTCGTGCGGTGGCCTTGGGACGGTCACCCGACGCGCGTCGCCCCCCATGTCATAAGTTTCACGCGCACGCAGCTGCGTGAAGAGTGAGGCGCAACCCACCTCAAGAACTGAGGAAGGAGCTCCTGAGCCATCTGCCTGGGGTGTCCGACACCACTTTAATCGCCGCCCGTGACCCTCTCACATAATAATGAGGTTGGGGCTGTACACGCTGCTACTTCTTGAGCTTGCGTTGGTTTTCCCTTGAAGAGGAAAGGGTGATGCAGCAAAGTAGATAAGTATTTCCCTCAGTTGTTGAGAACCAAGGTATCAATCCAGTAGGAGGTACAAGCAAGGCCCCAATCTTTGCACCTACACAAACAATCAAACACTTGCAGCCAACGCTATAAAGGGGTTCTCAATCCCTTCACGGTTACTTGCAAGGATGAGATCTGATAGAGATAGATATAAAAGATTGCTGAAAGTAAAACTAAAATAGAAGTAAATAAATTGCTGCAAAGTATTTTTGGTATTTTTGGTTTATAGATCTGAAAATATAATATGGAAAATAGACCCGGGGGGCATAGGTTTCACTAGAGGCTTCTCTCTTGAAGGAAAATAATATGGTGGGTGAACAAATTACTGTCGAGGAATTGATAGAAAAGCGCATAGTTATGACGATATCCAAGGCAATGATTATGCATATAGGCATCACGTCCGTATCAAGTAGACCGAAACAATTCTGCATCTACTACTATTACTCCACACATCGACCGACTCATGCCTGCATCTAGAGTATTAAGTTTATGAAGAACAGAGTAACGCATTAAGTAAGATGACATGATGTGGAGGGATAAACTCAAGCAATATGATGAAAACCCCATCTTTTTACCCTTGATGGCAACAATACAAATACGTGCCTCGCTACCCCTACTTTGTCACTGGGTGAGGACACCGCAAGATTGAACCCAAAACTAAGCACTTCTCCCATTGCAAGAATTACCAATCTAGTTGGCCAAACCAAACCAATAACTCAAAGAGACTTGCAAAGATATGAAATCATGCATATAAGAATTCAGAGAAGACTCAAATAATATTCATAGATAATCTGATCATAAACCCACAATTCATCGGATCTCGACAAACACACCGCAAAAGAGTATTACATTGGATAGATCTCCATGAAGATCATGGAGAACATGGTATTGAAGAACATAGAGAGAGAAGAAGCCATCTAGCTACAAGCTATGGACCCGAAGGTCTTAGGTGAACTACTCACGCATCATCGGAGGGGCAATGGAGTTGATGTAGATGCCCTCCGTGATCAAATCCCCCTCCAGCAGATTACCGGAAAAGGCCCCAAGATGGGATCTCACGGGAACAAAGGCTTCTGGAGGTGGAAAAGTCTTATCATGGCTCTCTTTGGTATTGGGGGAATATTCCTGAATTTATAGGCGGAGAATTAGGGTTGGAGGAGCCACGGGGGGCCCACAAGCCAGGGGGTGCCCCCCCCAGGGGCGCGCCCAGGTGGCTTGTGGCCCACTCGTGGATCTTCTGGCCTCTTCTCCAAGTCTCCTGGGTTCCTTCTGGTCCAAGAAAAATCATCGTAGATTTTTATTCCGTTTGGACTCCGTTTGATATTCCTTATCCGCAATACTCAAAAACAAGGAAAAAACAGAAACTGGCACTGGGCACTAGGTTAATAAGTTAGTCCCAAAAATAATATAAAATAGCATATTAATGCATATAAAACATCCAAAACAGATAATATAATAGCATGGAACAATCAAAAATTATAGATACGTTGGAGACGTATCACATGCCCCGGGGCCTCCCGAAGGGCCACCCCTTGGCCTCGGGAGGACTCCCGCCCACGCCCAAGTGGAAGCCCCATGCTTCCCACTGGCGGAGATACTGTCGAACAACGACTATGCCACACCCAAGTGGAAGCCCCCTGCTCCGGCTGGTGGAAGATCGACTGAGCTCCACGCTCCCAAGTTTTCGCTTGTACCTCACACGAGCGGGGGCTGGACACGGTGCTTTTGCTTGGGTTCGTCCCTGCAGCGCTAATAAATTCAAGCGATCGAGCTCTGTCTCGCGGGCCTGCTCCCGTGCATGTCACCTCCGGAGGTCCTTGGTGTCTAGTCTCCTCGCGCAACACCCAAGTGTAAACAGGCAAGCGTGCGACGCTCCAAGCTTGGTTTCCTCTGCGCAGGATTCTTCTTCACGACAGCTACTTGCGCGTCAAAGGGGGATTTTTTAGCATCGCACCTCAGGAACCGTCACTAGCGCCCGTAGCCCCTCACCTCCTGGTTCGGTTCAGGCATCGCGACCTGGCATTCCAGCGACGGCTGAGGTATGCACGGGGCTAGGCCCTGCCGACGCAGGGCACGAGGACTCTTGAGCCGGTCGCTTGTGCGTCAAGGGGGGGGGGTTCTTGAGCATCGCACCTCAGGAACCTTCATTAGAGCCTGTAGCCCCTCACCTCCTGGTTCGGTTCAGGCATCGCGACCTGGCGTTCCAGCGACAGCTGAGGTACGCGCGGGGCTGGGCCCTGCCGACGCAGAGCACAAGGACTCTCGAGCGTGCCGCTTGCGAGTCAAAGGGGGGCTCTTGAGCATCGCACATCAGGAGCCTTCACTAGCGCCCGTTGTCGGTGCCAAAACCGGTGGATCTCGAGTAGGGGGTCCCGAACTATGGATCTAGAATCGATGGTAATAGGGGACGAAGGAGACGGTGTTTACCTAGGTTCGGGCCCTCGTTAAGAGGTAAAACCCTATGTCCTGCTTGATTGTATTGAGAAGTATGAAGGTTACAGAGTTGATCTACCTCGAGATTGGATGAGCTAAACCCTATATGAGTGGACTTATCTCTCTACGAACTAAGCCCCCTGGTTTATATAGACACCCGGGGTACCTCGGGGTACACATGGTCGGTTTCCATCTGGGCATAGATACGCCCATTCTTACTTGGAGGACACCCCAAGTCTTCGGATCATTCCCCCTAAGCCTAGGGTCATTCTGTAGTCCGGCCTGCCCAAAGATGCCACAAGGCGGCCCACCGGGCTGGACCATAAGAAGTAAGCCAACAGCCCGAGGATCCCTTAATCCCGGACTCCCTTAGTAGCCCCCGAACTAGCCTCCAACGCCAGTCTTCGGGACATCCAGCTGCTCCGCACGTCCAGAGTGTCAGGCTTGCTTATCATTGCTTCGGCCACCCTTATGTCACAGCCCTAGCTAGCCATTGCTTATCATTGCATTAATCATCATGTCATCATGTTTAATTTCAAATGAAATTTGAAATGGGGATGACAAACCCTAGCACTTAATTCAGTAAACAAATTCCAATAATTGAATTTTCCAATTATCCCAAAATTCTCTTCAAAAATGTTCCACCTCTCTGATAAATGTTGGCAACAACATACCAGGGATGATATACTTTTAACCACTCTTCTTGGTATTTTAAATAAGCCAGCAATGTTGCTGGAAATGACAAATAAAAGACTATAACTATTTTAGTTGTTTCAAAAATTCTGATAATCATTGAGGGGTCTGAAAATAATATGTATAAACCCCAAAAATTATTTCAGGATTTTTTACTTTAGTATTTTAGCCCAAACATTATATACCAGAGGGCATTTAATAGAAAGGAAATAGAAAACAGAAAGAATTAGGAAAGAGAGAGAATTACCTGTTCGGCCCACCTACCAGGCCCATCCCAGCTCCTTCCCCGTCGTCTTCCTCCTGCCAGTAGGAGCAGCTCGCTGTCGAGCGTGCGCTCACCCCTAGCCAGCCCCTGCTTGCCACGCATCTGCCTCCCCGTGGTCATCCGATCACCCAGGAGACGCCGTGTTCCCACCTCTCGCTCTCCCCTCTCCCTCCGGTCCCTCTCCTCCTCTCCAACGGTCGCCCTCGAGCTCACCCGAGCGCTGCTGTCGCCGCCACTTGCTGTCGCCCCGGCCACCGCCCATTAGGAGCCTCGCAGCCATGTCCGATCGCTCCGCCATGGTCGTCTTTGTCCTCTCCCCGAAGCTCGCAAGCCCTGGAGCACCACAGCGCTGCCATCTGCGTCATCTTCATCATTAGTCACCGAAGCTCCTCGTCGAAGATTCGCCGTGTGCAGGACCTCCCCGAGCTCTCTGACCGTCTGCTCCCCCTCTATGTGAGCTCCCCTTGCTCCTCCCCCTAACCCCGTTGCCCCGGTCGACCTCTAGCTATGACACCCGCCACGGCCATATCCTGGCACCGCACAGCCATGTCGCCGGCGCGGCCACAGCTGCGTTCGCTTGCTTTTGAGCGCGTAGCCGCGTTCCCCATGCTCCGCCGTCGGTTAAGGTCGCCGGCGGTTAAACGCCGGTTAGATGACGTGGAAACACCATTAAGGATAATGACGCAGCTAATTAACCCCACTAAGTCAATGACACTGGGGCCCAGGCTTCCTAATTAATCTTTGGTTAAGTTAACTAAACCGGGTCAGCCATTGTGTCCATGACAGGCGGGTCCCACGGTCAGGTTTGACCTGGACCAGTCCGATTGACCTCATGATGTCATGGTGATGTCAGACTGATGCAATTAATAATTTGTGTTATATAAATAATCCAGAAAATGTCCAATACTTCTAAAAATCATAGAAATTCAAACATAACTCCAATGAAAATAATTTATATATGAAAAATGATCAGAAAAATCCAATGAATCTGTTTATGCCATGATCATGCATGTTTGAGCAAGTTAACATCACCAAGTAGGACATTTTGTGATTAGGGCAATGTAGGAAATATCATTTGGAGTTGGAATTCAAACTTGTTTGAATTCCACTTCAATTAACTTGGTTACTTATTTCTCTAGATCAATTTAGTACCTTAATTTGTCATATCATACATCATGATTGTGCATTGCATGAATTGAATGTTGTTCCTTCTTGTTTGCCGGTGTTTGTTCCTTCTCGGTAGATGATGGTTCCGACGCTATGATCGTTGTCACTGATGAAGAGTCATTGCTATCTTCAGAAGTGTCAGGCAAGCAAACCCCCTTGAGCATACTGATATAAACCCACTCTCTCACTCCTGCTCGCTTTTACTGCATTAGGACAATAACGATTCAACTATTACCTGTTGTCGGTAGTTGAACCCATTCCTTTGCATGACCTGTCCTTGTCACAGTAAATAGTTGAAACCACTTAGCATGAGTAGCAACTGCTTGAGCCTTGTTGTGCTTACTCATCCATGCTTGCTTACTTACTGTGCCTGCTATGCTTAGAGTCGTGTCGTGTCGGGTCTGATCCATCTGGGCGATGAATCGGAATGACAGTGTTCATATCCTACTGTGTGAGAGCTAAGTGTGTGAACACGATTTGGTAAAGGTAGCGATGAGAGGCCATGTAGGAGTACATGGCGGATTGTCTCATTAGGACCGCCCCTAAGAACTGATTTCTGTGTATGTGATCCAAGACAGTTACTACCACATGTTGGGCCCTGAAATATGACCCCGCTTGACTTATTAATTGCCTAGATCTCTGTCCAGGAGTTGCAACTAGTTTCTGGTGTTTGTAGAAAAAGTGTTGGCGGCCGTGCATAGCGCTGCCTGACGGGGAGGGCTTTGATGCGGTATAGATACAGTGGCACGGTGTACCAAGTGGCACCCGAACGGTGATCTTGGGAACCCTGCGCACATCGTTTGAGGCCGTAGCGGAAACTTCGGCCGGACTTCCGTGCGGGTTCAGTCTCAAATAGGCGATAAACCTGGACTAGGGTCTTGTGTGATTGACGGTCATGGCCGACTCCCTCGCTGGGCTTCCGCTTGAAGGTTGCCGAGGTGCCTTTTTTACGTGCACATGGCGATAAGTGGCGGGAGCATGTGTGAAGAAGTACACCCTTGCAGGGTTATGAATCTGTTCGAATAGCCGCGTCCTTGGATATGGACTACTTGGAGAACTTATGTGGTTCATAGTCAAGTGAAATGGATACTCTAAAATGCGCAAGATAAGTGTGAGTGCTATGGATGGCCTTCTAAATAGGGAGATGGGAGTGGATCCATAGTGGTGTATTGATTTGGTGAATATGTGGACTCGTGTGCGCTATCCCACCTCAAAGATAGTACTTGTAGTCGTAGTACAGGTTAGCCAAGAGTCAAAGCTGGCTTGCTGCAATAAACTCCACAACCCCATTTGTTGACAATGATGCATATTTAGATAGTTCTGATGTAAGTCTTGTTGAGTACCTTTGTACTCACGGTTGCTTCATTTTTGTTTTTGCAGATGAGACGTCAGTCTCAATAGTGATCCTTATGACGTGAGGTTCGATGTTGACCGGATTAGCTTGGGAATCCCAGACAGAGGTCTAGTTCCTTTGGTAGGGTCGTTGTAGCTTTTCAGGCTCTTTTAGCCGCTTTTAATAGATGTCTGTACCCAGACATGTATCTTCCGCTTGTTGGTTGTATACTCCAAATCATGGGTCATGTGACCCCTGTTTGTACCATTATTCTATGGAGGTTCTCTGGAGCCTTCTAAATAAATGATATGTTGTTGTATGGTTATGTTATGATGCCATAGTTGTATCTATACATATCGGGCATGTCGTGCGTACGTGTGATGTGCAACGGTATGTATGGGATCCGACACCTAGTTGTGTGCCTTAGGAGTACTCTTTACAGGGAACTGCCTCTTTGTGCTTCCACCGAGCCTTGGTAGCTTGCTACTGCTCCGGACACATTGATTGACCAGCGTGTATCCTTCTTTGCTGCTGTGTCTGTCCCTTCAGGGAAACATCTTGAAGTGTAATGGAGTCCTTGTAGCCTGCTATGACTCGTCTACGCGCAGTTGATGACAGAAATGTCTCACGGCGTAACGGAGTCCATGTAGCTTGCTACGACTCGTCTACACATGCTGGAGGCTGACACCTGCATTGTTGGGTTATGTACGCCTGTCCCTGTGCGGATGTGCTACTTGGGTTCTACGACTAGTCATGTCGGCCTGGGTTCTTCGACATTTGAATGCTAGCGACATATTCACATACGTGAGCCAAAAGACACAAACGGTCCCGGCCCAGGTAAGGTGGCAGCCGTGGGGATAACCGTGAGTGAGGCCGCAAAGTGATGTGATGTGTTACATGCTAGATTCTTATGGCTTAGGATCGGGGTCCCGACAGCGTTGGTATCAGAGCTTGACTGCCTGTAGGATTACCAAGCTAAACTGGTCGATGTTTGAGTCTAGAACTGCTTTAGTTATAGAAGGGAATTGATTGTGGAAGGAAACGTAAGATTCTTTTTACTCCTTTCCTCGTGTCATTCTAATTCTGAGTCACCCTCTCCCTTATTCTACGGGGTTTAAGAATTAGGCTTCTCACCTATCTATCGGGATGACGAGTTACTATGCTGGAGACTTATAGGAAAGTTGTTGTGTTCCTGGATCGATGTCTCTATAAGAATTCAATTGTTTTGTTGTCAGTTTCATGCAGGTTGCCTCATATTTCACGCCCGTACAGCCGTTATGTTGTCCGAGTTATCTAGGGTTTCTAAATTATCCGATGCAATTGCAAATTCCTTTCCCCTGTTCCCGATGTCTTTGGGCCAGACAAAGCACACTAATTGTTGTGTTGGGGTACTTTATTACCTCGACGTGCTTGTTGAAGTGATAGGAAACCAGGTTATTCCAGTGATCCACCCAACAGTCTAGTTGTGTTTAGTGTTCCAGTGTGGTAATTCTGGCCATCATTATCGAAAGCATCCTGTGATGCTACTTAGTCATTAGGTATTCTATTTCTAGGTTCTTGAACCCAAGAATCATTCTGCTCACTCCCGTTGATAGTATTTGCTCGTTCCTTTAGGATATTAGTAACCTTGTTTTAGTCTTCAAGGTTTGTGGTACATCATTCTTCCAATACCATGAACCAGTTATGGCAGAAGCTCCTCGTGAACTTAAGATCACAACAAGAGTGCTCTTCATGTGTCCTCCATCCATAGTTGTGAGCCTGCCAATTCTTTCCTTTCTGCATGGGTTGTCTGGAAGAAACATGTTGAATTAGTTCGACGTATTCAATCTATGCATCTACAACTCTGGAAAATCCATGTGCTCTTGAGTTGCCCACTTCAATTGTATTCCGACCTTTAGCTATCTTTGGATAGTCAAGAGTATTGGTGCATTCATGTTCATCGATGCCTATTATTCTTGTGGTCTGTCAAGCCATTCTATCTCAGAATGACTAGGAGAAACAAACTCCAGTACCTCATCCATTTCTTGGACTGGGTCAAAGCAGTTGTATTCCACAGATCAAAATGCCAATCCAGCTTTTGCTCTGTTCTACCTTGAAGTGTTACCCTCTTCATGTCAAGATTGTCATGAGAATTGCACAACCTTTTATGGACTCTTGATGCAGTGATACTTCTCACCATCATCATTCATTGCTCGGTCTCTGTGTTGTTGTAACCAGAATACCGACAAGTGAATCATGATGCGTGAAATCAATACTCCTAGCAACTTTGTTGCTTAGTAGTTATTGGACAATAATCTCATTCTTAGCGTGTTGGTTATTGAATCACCATTCTAAGATTGATCGTGCCACCTAGTCCCATCTTTCATGGTGCACTCCTTGATCAATGAGTTCGGATTGTGTTAATCCTTCACTCTTTTGATCATATCGTCTTGCCCTAAAAAGCAAGATTGTTCTCAAGCTCAATAACATATCGGTGGATCGTGACTTTCCGACTATCTTCTTGAAAGTGTTACCAGGTTGTCTCCTGACCGTTATGTTGAGTTCATGATCAAGTTGGTTTAAATATAAACCACCCCTCCTCCAAGACTCCGTGTTGGATACCCTGGAACTAGCTGGTTAAGCTAAACAACAACTTGGACAGTTGGAAGATAAATGCTTCACCTGACTTAGTTCATTCCAAAGGGATATCTTCGTATGTGTTCGTGTGTGGAGAAGAAAGAAGATATCTTGATCGGTTGATCCTTGTGATCAATTGTTGCATCTATTGTCTTGTTCAATTTTTGATTTGAGTGTGGGCTATCGTCGAATCAAACTTAGAACCAAGGGTTCTCGCAATGTTGTCTTACTTGTGGCTAACCCCTCGAGCTTACATCATTATACCTTTCGGTCTGACCAATGCTATACTCTTGCTCACATAGTTGTGGAATTCCGTCTTCATGGATATTTTGATGAATTGTTGTTGAGCCCATCGGCAACATTTTCATTGTTCACAACTCATGTTGGACATTAAGTTAGTATTGGAAATTTTGTAGACAATATCTTCGTGTCCCGTGCATGGAGTATATGTTAGGTGTAAGAAGTGACTTACTCTTAGTTTACATGCATTTGACGCAAGTTGCCGCCGTGAATTTGAGAAAAGTTATCTTGCCTCCTTTGGAATCATCCCAAGTCAGTCATGCACGTGCAATGTATGCTATGGTTTGATAGGCTGGCCCCCTCCAATCTATATGTGTCTCCTAGCACACCAAGCCACTGATTGACTTGTTCAAGGAAAAGAAGTTATGTGCTATTCTTGAAGGTACCAGACGGACTTGCACCCAGCTTTGTTATCCGCAATGATGGTTCCTAACCAGAACACGGAAGTGTTTTGTTGCAAGTTCTCCATATGACCACAATTGTCTTGGACACTGTGTTCATGTGGGTCTTGCAATCGAGGTCATCTTTTGGAGCTGGCTTCCGCAGTTCATCGTTCGAGGATCCCGCAACGCCATCTCGTCGATTTGTGTTGCAAACCTTCCTTTTCAGACATGCTGAGTCTGAAGTATCTTGCCACCAACCAGTTCTGAATCTCGGGCAGATATGATGGTTGGAACGTTTTCGAAGAATTATAATACTGGTCTCTCTGCAACCCGATAAGGTGGATGTTGTGGCCAACACACCTAGCTGGAAGACCTGTTATTATAGTTTCTTCATTCAGCAACTTGGCCACTTCCCCATGAGGACTGCGTATGACCTATTTTAGAAGTTGTTTCTCATTGACCCTTGGATTCCCCGAAGTCTGACTTTTACTTGATGTTCTAGATACCAAGCAGTTATAGTTTGGTTACCTATTACATCAAGGAGAACATTAGAAGCGGAGTGCTAAATGTCTCTCGGTCGATCATCCAGATTTCGTTCCCTTGGCATAGCTAAGGTGAAATCTGAGAAGGTGTTGTTTTCCCTTGCATCTGCATCCTCCATCACTATTCATCATGATAGTTTGGTGTGTTGCCAGGATCCTTGGCATGGATATTGGCAGAACCGTGATGAATATGGAAATGCTCAAGTTCTTGAGAGTACGCTCAGACACTGGGTTATTCCTCGGTATCAATTGGAAAGTGCTTTCCGTTTACCGAGCTGTCCTATAATTCTAGCTTCTTTTCCAATCTGAGTATGCCATTTGCTCGAATTCCTTCAAACGATCGTTTGTGAATTGCCTTAGGCTGTCATGAAGAGTTTCATTGATCTCTGTATCAAAAATAATTCTTTTTGCCACTCAAGGGATAATCCTACGAGTCACCTTCCCTAAGGTGCCCGTTATGGTATGAAGGGCAACTAACTCCTCGCTACTTTGAAACTCATGCTCCATCCTAGCTAAGCGTGGAATTGTTGCCTACCAATTGAACCTCCATTATCTGCCTCATTCCATCGCTCTCGATGTGTTTGGTGTCTCATCTCAAGAGACGTTCTTACGTTTCATTCCATGAGTTGATCATGAGTTGCTCGATCTCAAGAGGATCGATTCTTGTAGAGTTCTCCGTTCCCTTGTCGTCTTGCTGAGTGAAGGTCCCGAAGGCAGAATGTCAAGATCAACATGATGCAGTGAATCAACATCTTCGAGAAGGGAAACAGGATCATGAAGATTGGGGTAGTTAGTGTCCCCTCTGTCCTCTTACTCTACACCTGAATCTCGGGACGAGATTCTTGTTTAGTGGGGGTGAGTTGTCATAGCCCTAGCTAGCCATTGCTTATCATTGCATTAATCATCATGTCATCATGTTTAATTTCAAATGAAATTTGAAATGGGGATGATAAACCCTAGCACTTTAGTCAGTAAACAAATTCCAATAATTGAATTTTCCAATTATCCCAAAATTCTCTTCAAAAATGTTCCACCTCTCTGATAAATGTTGGCAACAACATACCAGGGATGATATACTTTTAACCACTCTTCTTGGTATTTTAAATAAGCCAGCAATGTTGCTATAAATGACAAATAAAAGACTTTAACTATTTTAGTTGTTTCAAAAATTCTGATAATCATTGAGGGGTCTGGAAATAATATGTATAAACCCCAAAAATTATTTCAGGATTTTTTACTTCAGTATTTTTTCCCAAACATTATAAACCAAAGGGCATTTAATAGAAAGGAAATAGAAAACAGAAAGAATTAGGAAAGAGAGAGACTTACCTGTTCGGCCCACCTACCAGGCCCAACCCAGCTCCTTCCCCGTCGTCTTCCTCCTGCCAGTAGGAGCAGCTTGCTGTTGAGCGTGTGCTCACCCCTCGCCAGCTCCTGCTTGCCACGCAGCTGCCTCCTCGTGGTCATTCGATCACCCAGGAGACGCCGTGTTCCCTCCTCTCGCTCTCCCCTCTCCCTCCGGTCCCTCTCCTCCTCTCTAACGGTCGCCCTCGAGCTCACCCGAGCGCTGCCGTCGCCGCCGCTTGCTGTTGCCGCGGCCACCGCCCATTAGGAGCCCCGCAGCCATGTCCGATCGCTCCGCCGTGGTCGTCTTCGTCCTCTCCCCGAAGCTCGCAAGCCCTGGAGCACCACAGCGCCGCCATCTGCGTCATCTTCATCTTCGGTCACCGGAGCTCCTCATCGGCGATTCGCCGCGTGCAGGACCTCCCCGAGCTCTCTGACCGTCTGCTCCCCCTCTATGTGAGCTCCCCTTGCTCCTCCCCCTAACCCCGTTGCCCCGGTTGACCTCTAGCTACGACTCCCACCACGGCCAAATCCCGGTGGCGCACGGCCATGTCGCCAGCGCGGCGACAGCTGCGTCTGCTTGCTTTTGAGCACGTAGCCGCGTTCCCCATGCTCCCAGGGAGCCAAAGCACCCACCCGTACAACCCACGATGCACCACATCGCCGTCGCCGTTAACCCCGAGCTCCGGCAGCCGCGCTGGTCATTGCCGCCGTTCGCTCCGACCACCCCGGTGAAACCAGTTGCATGGATGGACGCGGCTCACTCCCAGCTCCCCGTAGAGCGCCTCCGCGCGCAAAACCGTCGCCGGTGCTGCGATTCTGGCGTGCCCACGCCGTCGGTTAAGGTCGCCGGCGGTTAAACACCGGTTAGATGACGTGGCAACACCATTAAGGCTAATGACGCAGCTAATTAACCCCAATAAGTCAATGACACTGGGGCCCATGCTTCCAAATTAATCTTTGATTAAGTTAACTAAACCGGGTCAGCCACTGTGTCCATGACAGGCGGGTCGCACGGTCAGGTTCGACCTGGACTAGTCCGGTTGACCTGATGATGTCATGCTGATGTCAGACTGATGCAATTAATAATTTGTGTTATATAAATAATCCAGAAAATGTCCAAAACTTCTAAAAATAATAGAAATTCAACCATAACTCCAATGAATATAATTTATATATGAAAAATGATCAGAAAAATCCAATGAATCTGTTTATGCCATGATCATGCATGTTTGAGCAAGTTCACATCACCAAGTAGGACATTTTGTGATTAGGGCAATGTAGGAAATATCATATTCCACTTCAATTAACTTGGTTACTTATTTCTCTAGATCAATTCAGTACCTTAATTTGTCATATCATACATAATGATTGTTCATTGCATGAATTGAATGTTGTTCCTTCTTGTTTGCCAGTGTTTGTTCCTTCTCGGTAGACGATGGTTCCGACGCTATGATCGTTGTCACTGATGAAGACTCATTGCTATCTTCAGAAGTGTCGGGCAAGCAAACCCCCTTGAGCATACTGATATAAACCCACTCTCTCGCTCCTGCTCTCTTTTATTGCATTAGGACATGAGCGATTCAACTGTTACCTGTTCTCGGTAGTTGAACCCATTCCTTTGCATGACCTGTCCTTGTCACAGTAAAAAGTTGAAACCACTTAGCATGAGTAGCAACTGCTTGAGCCTTGTTGTGCTTACTCATCCATGCTTGCTTACTTACTGTGCCTACTATGCTTAGAATCGTGTCGTGTCGGGTCTGATCCATCTGGGCGATGAATCGGAATGACAGTGTTCATATCCTACTATGTGAGAGCTAAGTGTGTGAACACGATTTGGTAAACGTAGCGATGAGAGGCCATGTAGGAGTACATGGCGGATTGTCTCATTGGGACCGCCCCTAAGAACGGAGTTCTGTGTATGTGATCCAAGACAGTTACTACCACATGTTGGGCCCTGAAATATGACCCCGCTTGACTTATTAATTGCGTAGATCTCTGTCCAGGAGTTGCAACTAATTTCTAGTGTTTGTAGGAAAAGTGTTGGCGGCCGTGCATAGCGCTGCCTGATAACCCACAAGTATGGGGGATCAGTTGTAGCCTCTTTCGATAAGTAAGAGTGTCGAACCCAACGAGGAGTTAAAGGTAGAACAAATATTCCCTCAAGTTCTATCGACCACTGATACAACTCTACGCACGCTTAACGTTCGCTTTACCTAGAACAAGTATGAAACTAGAAGTACTTTGTAGGTGTGATAGGATAGATTTGCAAGATAATAAAGAGCACGTAAATAAAATCTAGGGGCTGTTTAGATGAAGAAACAACTAAGTTAGTCTGAGTAGAGAGCTTTTTGTCACAAGAAAGTTATTTGTCCCTAGGCAATCGATAACAAGACCGGTAATCATTATTGCAATTTTATATGAGGGAGAGGCGTAAGCTAACATACTTTCTCTACTTGGATCATAAGCACTTATGATTGGAACTCTAGCAAGCATCCGCAAATACTAAGGATCATTAAGGTAAAACCCAACCATAGCATTATAAGGTATCAAGTCCTCTTTACTCCCATGCGGAAACAACCCACCTACTCGGGTTTATGCTTCTGTCACTCAAGCAACCCACCATAGGAAAATCATGAACATATTGCAACACCCTACAGCGAGGATCCCTCACGCTTGCAAGACACGGAGAGCACCATAGGACAGCACCAATAATAAAACATGCAACTCAAACCAATCATGATCATCAATCAACCCATAGGACAAAACGGATCTACTCAAACATCATAGGATAGCCATACATCATTGGGAAATAATGTATAGCATTGAGCACCATGTTTAAGTAGAGATTACAGTGGGGAGAAGGGGTGTTACACCGCTGCATAGAGGGGGAGAGAGTTGGTGATGACGGCGGCGAAGTTGTTGTTGTAGATCGCTGTCACGATGATGGCCCCGGCGGCGTTCCGGTGCCACCGGGAGAGAGGGGGAGAGAGCCCCCCTCCTTCTTTTTCTTCCTTGGCCTCCCCCCTAGATGGGAGGTGGGTTTCCCCTCTCGTCCTTGGCCTCCATGGCGGCGGAGGGGCGGGAGCCCCTCCAAGATTGGATCTCTCTCTCTGTTTCCTTCTGTTTCTGCGTACCTAGATTCTGGCCTTTCACCGTTTCTTAAATTCCCGGAGATCCGTAACTCCGATTGGGCTGAAATTTTAACATGATTTTTATCCGGATATTAGTTTCTTGCGGCGAAAGAAAGGCACCAACCGCCTTACGGGGTGGCCACAAGCCAGCCTGGCGCGCCCTACCCCCCAGGGCGCGCCCCTATGGCTTGTGGGCCCCTCGGGCACCGCCTTCTGTTGATTCCACTTTCCAAAATTCACATATATTCCAAAAAAAATCTCCGTAAGTTTTTATCCCGTTTGGACTTCGTTTGATATGGATTTTCTGTGAAACAAAAAACATGCAACAAACAGGAACTGGCACTAGGCACTGGATCAATATGTTAGTCCCAAAAATAGTATAAAAAGTTGCCAAAAGTATATGAAAGTTGTAGAATATTGGCATGAAACAATCAAAAATTATAGATACGACGGAGACATATCAGCATCCCCAAGCTTAATTCCTGCTCGTCCTCGAGTAGGTAAATGATAAAAAAGATAATTTTTGATGTGGAATGCTACCTAGCATAATCTTGATCATATAATCAAATCATGGCATGAATATTAAGACACAAGTGATTCAAAGCAATAGTCTATCATTTGACATTAAGACAATAATACTTCAAGCATACTAATAAAGCAGTCATGTCTTCTCAAATATCACGGCTAAAAGAAAGTTATCCCTACAAAATCATATAGTCTGGCTATGCTCCATCTTCATCACACAAAGTATTTAATCATGCACATCCCCGGTTTTAGCCAAGCAATTGTTTCATACTCTAGTATTCTCAAACCTTTTCAACTTTCACGCAATACATGAGCGTGAGCCATGGATATAGCACTATAGGTGGAATAGAATATGGTGGTTGTGGAGAAGACAAAAAGAAGGAGATAGTCTCACATCAACTAGGCGTATCAAAGGGCTATGGAGATGCCCATCAATAGATATCAATGTGAGTGAGTAGGGATTGCCATGCAACGGATGCACTAGAGCTATAAGTGTATGAAAGCTCAAAAGAAACTAAGTGGGTGTGCATCCAACTTGCTTGCTCACGAAGACCTAGGGCAATTTGAGGAAGCCCATCATTGGAATATGCAAGCCACGTTCTATAATGAAAAATTCCCACTAGTATATGAAAGTGACAACATAGGAGACTCTCTATATGAAAAACATGGTGCTACTCTGAAGCACAAGTGTGGTAAAGGATAGTAGCATTGCCCATTCTCTCTTTTCTCTCATTTTTTTTTTGTTTTTTGTGTTTTTTTTTGTGGGCTTCTTTGGCCTCTCTTTTTTTATATGGGCTTCACTGGCCTCTTTTATCTATTTGTAAAGTCCGGAGACTCATCCCAACTTGTGAGGGAATCATAGCTTCCATCATCCTTTCCTCACATGGGACAATGCTCTAATAATGATGATCATCACACTTTTATTTACTTACAACTCAAGAATTACAACTCGATACTAGAACAAAATATGACTCTATATGAATGCCTCCGGCGGTGTACCGGGATGTGTAATGATCTAGCATAGCAATGACATCAAAAAATGGACAAGCCATGAAAACATCATGCTAGCTATCTTACGATCATGCAAAGCAATATGACAATGATGGTGCGTGTCATAATAAACGGAACGGTGGAAGTTGCAAGGTAATATATCTCGGAATGGCTATGGAAATGCCATAATAGGTAGGTATGGTGGCTGGTTTGAGGAAGGGAATATGGTGGATTTAATGCACCGGCGAAAGTTGCGCGGTACTAGAGAGGCTAGCAAAGGTGGAAGGGTGAGAGTGCGTATAATCCATGGACTCAACATTAGTCATAAAGAACTCACATACTTATTATGAAAAGTCTATTAGTTATCAAAAAAAAGTACTACACGCATGCTCCTAGGGGAAGGGTTGGTAGGAGTTAACCATCGCGCGATCCCGACCTCCACACAAAGGAGGGCAATCAATAAATAAATCATGCTCCGACTTCATCACATAACGGTTCACCATACGTGCATGCTACGGGAATCACAAACTTTAACACAAGTATTTCTACCAATCCACAATTACTCACTAGCATGACTCTAGTATCACCATCTTTATATCGCAAAACTATTGCAAGGAATCAAACATATCATATTCAGTGATCTACAAGTTTTATGTAGGATTTTATGACTAACCATGTGAATGACCAACTCCTGTTAACTCTCTAAATAGATATAAGTGAAGCATGAGAGTTTAATTCTTTCTACAAAAGATATTCCCACGCTCTAAAAAATATAAGTGAAGCAAAAGAGCATTCTACAAATGGCGGTTTTCTATGTGTAGACAAACAGGCAATCCAAACTTCAAATGATATAAGTGAAGCACATGAAGCATTCTATAAAGCCATACTCAAAAGATATAAGTGAGGTGCAAAGAGCCTTCTATAAATCAACCAATGACTTTCTCATACCAGCATGGTGTATTATTAAAAGAAAAATAAAAATCACATGACGCTCCAAGATTTACGCATATCATGTGACGAATACAAATATAGCTCCAAGTAAAATTACCGATGGTTGTTAGAAGAAAGAGGGGATGCCTTCCGGGGCATCCCCAAGCTTAGTTTCTTGGGAGTCCTTGAATATTACCTTGGGGTGCCTCGGGCATCCCCAAGCTTAGTCTCTTTCCACTCCTTATTCCTTCATCCATCGTGATCTCACCCAAAACTTGAAAACTTCAATCACACAAAACTTAACAAAACCCTCGTGAGATCCGTTAGTATAATAAAGCAAATTACCACTTTAAGTACTGTTGCAAACCCATTCACATTTTATTTTTGCATTGTAGCTACTGTATTATAACTTCTTTATGGCTTATACCACCGATACAATCGATAGTTTCATCAAAACGAGCAAAACAATGCATCAAAAACAGAATCTGTCAAAAACAGGACAGTCTGTAGTAATCTGAACATTCACCATACTTATGTAACTCTAAAAATTCTTAAAAATTAGGAAAAAATAAAAAAATTTCATAGAAGTACTGTGTAAAAATTTCAGAAACTTTTGACATTCCAGTAAAAAATGTAAATTCACGCACTACAGCCAAAGTTTCTGTTTTTGCACTGCACAAACCAAACAAGCAATCTAATCATCCTAAAGGCAAATCTTGGCACATTATTTTTATAATACAATGGATTTATACAAGGGGATAAAGATTTTTGTTGCAAAGTTTCTGTAATTAAGGTTCGCAAAGTTTTCATGGGCATGAACAAAGTTCAAGGAGCTCCCCCACTTCAACGGTGCTCGTCCTTCTTACTTTCACTTCTCTTTTTGAAAAAGTTTTAGGTTCCCCTCTTTATTTTTTTGTTTTTGAACTATATAAAAGCACACAACGGAATAAAGTGACTCTCTAAAACTTCCGGGTTGTCTCCCTGGCAGCGCTTTCTTTAAAACCATTAAGCTAGGCATAAAGTGCTCAAGTAATGGATCTACCCGGATCCCAAGGTATATCAAAGCCAATTTTAATTAACAATGATTTGTAATTTAGTAGTGAGCACAAAGTAGCATATATCATGCAACAACGAAGTCTAACTCTCTTCCTATGCATCAGCATGTCATAAAAGAACAATTCATACACACAAAGTAAAGGCCGATACATAGCATAAGCAGTTTCTTGCAATTTTATCATATTGAAAATATAGAGAGGTGGAGATGTAGTTCCTCTCTCATAATAATTGCAAGTAGGAGCAGCAAGCACATGCATATTATATCTATCAAAATCATCATGTGCAATGGTAAAACGCAACCCATCAATATAATCCTTAATAAGCGCAAACTTCTCCGATATAGTGTAGTTGGGAGAATTCAAAAAGATAATAGGACTATCATGCGTGGGTGCAATAGCAACAATTTCATGTTTAACATAAGGAACTATAGCAAGTTCATCTCCATAAGCATCATTCATATTGGCATCATGGCCACAAGCATAGCAAGCATCAAGTTCATCAAAAAGGGATATTTCAAACGAATCCAAGGGATCATAGCAATTATCATAGCATTCATCCTTCGGTAAGAACGAAGGGAAATTAAAAAATGTATGAGTTGAAGAGTTACTCTCATTAGAAGGTGGGCACGGGTAGCTAATCCGCTCTTCCTCCTTTTGTTCTTCGCTCTCCTCCTCATCTTTTTCATCCAATGAGCTCACAGTGTCATCATTTTCTTCTTCCATAGTTTCCTGCAAAATATTAGTCTCCTCTTGGACAGCGGAGGAGTCCTCAATATATGGCTGAACATAAGCATTAGAAGCATAGTTTTCATAGCAATATTTAAGTATGGCAAAACTTTCAGATTTGTAAAGAGTAGCATCATACTTTTCAATCAAAGAAGCAATTTCAAAGGCACCCTTAAAAGCAACAAATTCTTCAATTTGATCAATGTCATAGTAATTATAAACACCCTTGGCATAAGAAGATACGATTCCATTATCCTTAAACTCACATTGATAGGGAAGGTGTTTTTTAGGGTCTTCAGAACAACAAGTAAAATTATAAATTTCGCATAAATTCCAAGCATAGCATTGCAAAGTATTAATATGATGCCATAAAAGTTTCCCTTTTTGAGATAAGCGGTGTTGCACACAATAAGCATGCTCATTTAATGATTTGCCCTCAACTAAGCTAGTTGGGGTTTCAGCATGAGCACAAGTGGATCGAAGATGACCCAAGTAATATTCTTCGGTGGTACGGAACACTAGTGGTTCCTCAACTTTTGGAGCAGCTAGTACATCTAATTTTTTTGGTATTTTGCGTTTCCTACCCATATCTAAAGATAGAAAACAAGTTAATAACAGAAAAATAAAAATTACTTAGTGATAAAGCAAACAAGCACACACGAGAATATTCACCCCACGCTATTGCTCCCCGGCAACGGCGCCAGAAAAAGGTCTTGATAACACACAAGTATAGGGGATCAGTTGTAGCCTCTTTTGATAAGTAAGAGTGTCGAACCCAACGAGGAGCTAAAGGTAGAACAAATATTCCCTCAAGTTCTATCGACCACCGATACAACTCTACGCACGCTTAACGTTCGCTTTACCTAGAACAAGTATGAAACTAGAAGTACTTTGTAGGTGTGATAGGATATGTTTGCAAGATAATAAAGAGCACGTAAATAAAATCTAGGGGCTGTTTAGATGAAGAAACAACTAAGTTAGTCTTAGTAGAGAGCTTTTTGTCACAAGAAAGTTATTTGTCCCTAGGCAATCGATAACTAGACCGGTAATCATTATTACAATTTTATATCAGGGAGAGGCGTAAGCTAACATATTTTCTCTACTTGGATCATATGCACTTATGATTGGAACTCTAGCAAGCATCCGCAACTACTAAGGATCATTAAGGTAAAACCCAACCATAGCATTATAAGGTATCAAGTCCTCTTTACTCCCATACGCAAACAACCCACCTACTCGGGTTTATGCTTCTGTCACTCAAGCAACCCACCATAGGCAAATCATGAACATATTGCAACACCCTACAGCAAGGATCCCTCACGCTTGCGCGACATGGAGAGCACCATAGGACAGCACCAATAATAAAACATGCAACTCAAACCAATCATGATCATCAATCAACCCATAGGACAAAACGGATCTACTCAAACATCATAGGATAGCCATACATCATTGGGAAATAATGTATAGCGTTGAGCACCATGTTTAAGTAGAGATTACAGCGGGGAGAAGGGGTGTTACACCGCTGCATATAGGGGGAGAGAGTTGATGATGACGGCGGCGAAGTTGTTTGTGTAGATCGCCGTCACGATGATGGCCCCGGCGGCGTTCCGGTACCACTGGGAGAGAGGGGGAGAGAGCCCCCCTCCTTCTTCTTCTTCCTTGGCCTCCCCCCTAGATGAGAGGAGGGTTTACCCTCTGGTCCTTGGCCTCCATGGCGGCAGAGGGGCGGGAGCCCCTCCGAGATTGGATCTCTCTCTCTGTTTCCTTCTGCTTCTGCGTTCCCAGATTCCGGCCTTTCACCGTTTCTTAAATTCCCGGAGATCCGTAACTCCGATTGGGCTGAAATTTTAACACGATTTTTATCCGGATATTAGCTTTCTTGCGGAGAAAGAGGGGCACCAACCGCCTTACGGGGTGTCCACAAGCCAGCCTGGCGCGCCCTACCCCCTAGAGCGCGGCCCTATGGCTTGTGGGCTCCTCGGGCACCGCCTTCTGTTGATTCCACTTCCCAAAATTCACATATATTCCAAAAAAAATCTCCGTAAGTTTTTATCCCATTTGGACTTCGTTTGATATGGATTTTCTGCGAAACAAAAAACATGCAACAAATAGGAACTGGCACTAGGCACTGGATCAATATGTTAGTCCCAAAAATAGTATAAAAAGTTGCCAAAAGTATATGAAAGTTGTAGAATATTGGCATGAAACAATCAAAAATTATAGATACGACAGAGACGTATCACTGCCCGACGGGGTGGGCTTTGATGCGGTATAGACACAGTAGCACGGTGTACCAAGTGGCACCCGAACGGTGGGCTTGGGAACCCTGCACACATCGTATGAGGCCGTAGCTGAAACTTCGGCTGGACTTCCATGCGGGTTCAGTCTCAAATAGGCGATAAACCTGGACTAGGGTCTTGTGTGATTGACGGTCGTGGCCAACTCCCTCGCTGGGCTTCCGCTTGAAGGTTGTCGAGGTGCCTTTTTTACGTGCACATGGCGATAAGTGGCAGGAGCATGTGTGAAGAAGTACACCCCTGCAGGGTTATGAATCTGTTCGAATAGCCGCGTCCTCGGATATGGACTACTTCGAGAACTTATGTGGTTTATAGTCAAGTGAAATGGATACTCTAAAATGCGCAAGATAAGTGTGAGTGCTATGGATGGCCTTCTCGTAGGGAGACGGGAGTGGATCCATAGTGGTGTATTGATTTGGTGAATATGTGGACTCGTGTGCGCTATCCCACCTCAAAGATAGTACTTGTAGTCATAGTACAGGTTAGCCAAGAGTCAAAGCTGGCTTGCTGCAATAAACTCCACAACCCCCTTTGTTGACAATGATGCATATGTAGATAGTTCTAATGTAAGTCTTGCTAAGTACCTTGGTACTCACGGTTGCTTCATTTATGTTTTTGCAGATGAGACGTCGGTCTCAATAGTGATCCTTATGACGTGAGGTTCGATGTTGACCGGATTAGCTTGGGAATCCCAGACAGAGGTCTGGTTCCTTTGGTAGGGTCGTTGTAGCTTTTCAGGTTCTTTTAGCCGCTTTTAATAGATGTCTGTACCCAGACATGTATCTTCCGCTTGTTGGTTATATGCTCTGAATGATGGGTCATGTGACCCCTGTTTGTACCATTATTCTATGGAGGTTCTCTAGAGCCTTCTAAATAAATGATATGTTGTTGTATGGTTATGTTGTGATGCCATAGTTGTATCTATACATATCGGGCATGTCGTGCGTACGTGTGACGTGCAACGGTATGTATGGGATCCAACACCTAGTTGTGTGCCTTAGGAGTACTCTTTACAGGGAACTGCCTCTTTGTGCTTCCACCGAGCCTTGGTAGCTTGCTACTGCTCCGGACACATTGATTGACCAGCGTGTATCCTTCTTTGCTGTTGTGTCTGTCCCTTCGGGGAAACGTCTCGCGGTGTAATGGAGTCCTTGTAGCATGCTATGACTCATCTACGCGCAGTTGATGACAGAAATGTCTCACGGCGTAATGGAGTCCATGTAGCTTGCTACGACTCGTCTACACATGCTGGAGGCTGACACCTGCATTGCTGGGTTATGTACGCCTGTCCCTGTGCAGATGTGCTACTTGGGTTCTACGACTAGTCATGTCAGCCCGGGTTCTTCGACATTTGAATGATAGCGACATATTCACATACGTGAGCCAAAATACGCAAACGGTCCCGGCCCAGGTAAGGTGGCAGCCGTGGGGATAACCGTGCGTGAGGCCGCAAAGTGATGTGATGTGTTACATGCTAGATTCTTATGGCTTAGGATCGGGGTCCCGACACCTTAACTCGGCCACCGATGACACCCTACTTCCCGAACAAACCTTGCTTAGCCTCGAAGGCCAAACGTGTGAGTGTGAATAGTGCCCTTCCTGACAACTGTCCTAACGAAAGGCTCAGACAGATCGTGGCACTTAGCCAGTTACAAAAACTTGATTCGCGGTTCGAGGCCGCCTCTTTATTGGCACGTACAATCGACATGAAGATCGTGATCCATTTTTCACGAGATATGATCAATGATTTGATTTATCCCACGAGCGCATAACGGGACAGTCCCTTCGGGAACGGGCGTAGTTCGCGGCGCAGTAAGGGGACGCTTGGTATTACGGCCTTCCATAAAAGGGAGGAAAACATCTTCATAGCCTTTCCACGCTCCCCAGATTCGCTCTCTCAGGCCTCCCTTGCTCCGAGCGTACAGATCTGACCTTCCTCCAGCCCCTCCCAAGACACCCATCCCTCTTCCCCGAGCACGGCCATGGCTGGTTTAGGCTCGCAAGGCAAGTGGGAGGCATCATGCGTCACCGAGGACGACATCCAGGAACTGAAGCGCACCGATTACCTCCCGGTCGACGTCGCCCACCACACCCCAGAAGAGGGTCAAGTAGTCCCTATGCCAAAGACTGGGGAGCGGGTGCTGTTCATTCCCCATTTCATCCAGGGTCTGAGCTTTCCGCTGCACCCCTTTGTAAGGGGCTTGATGTACTTTTACGGGCTCGACTTCCACGACCATCCCCCAAATTCCATTATGCACATATCGGCCTTCATCATCGTCTGCGAAGCCTTCTTGCGGGTCCAGTCGCATTTCGGCTTATGGCTGAAAGTCGTCAACGTCAAGCCGAAGACCGTGAGCAGCCACCACGCGGACTGTGGGGGGGGCGGTGCTCAACAAGCTCCTGCGGGTCTAGTGGCCGGAGGTCACCTTCAGACCTGGCAAAAGGAGTGGTTCTACCTAACCGAACCACGTGCCGCAGATTGGGCGGCCCCTCCCGAATTCAGATCTGGACCTCCCGCGAGGCTGGCCTCATGGATCAGGAAAGGGTTGGACTGGGGGTCGGCCACAGAGGTGAAGGCACTGCAGGATCGTATCGGGAAGATGCTGGAAGCGAACGTTGGCCTAACCAACGTGATCCAAGTCATGCTTCGTCGCCGCCTCCTCCCCTGCAAGCTTCGGGCTGCACCGATGTGGGCCTATAAGTCTGACGACCCTCCCACCGTGCGCAAACTTTACCGCACTGCTCGGGAGAAGTTGTGCAAGGCAATGTTCAAGCCTCAGGAGGAATGGTCGGCCAAGGAGGAAGACACCGGCCTGGACGCCGAACACCCTCCGTTCAAGGTAAAGTTTTAATTTAATGTCCAGGTTCAATCTTTTAGCAAGGATTTTAACCTCTCCTTCCTTGGTTTCTACAGGGCTAGCTAGCTAAGGCCATGCGGATCAACGGCCCTGCCCCACTGCCCGAAGCCCCCAGGTCGGCCCTGTTGACGGCGATGCTGGTCGAGGCGCCATATTCGGCGCCAGAGAAGAAGGACAAGAAGAAGAAGGGCGAGAAGAAGGAGACTCGAGATGGTCTTCGCCCAATAGGCCCTCCGGACGCTAGGTCCGGGGAGACCCAGGCCTCCTCCGTTCACGAGGAGGAGCAGACGGAGGAAGGGGGAATCGATTCCCCCCAGCAAAGGAAGAGGGCGGCATCTGTGGATGCCGAGGAGGGCCCAGCTCCCTCCTCCCCGAAGAGACCCTGCAGGGCCAAGGTAACCCTGCCCAACGTCAGCCCAGATTCCGATGAGGAATCCGAGGCATTCGAGAGGATCCCTCGGAGGACCCCCAGGACCAATCCCGCAGCCCAAAGGTACCACGTCCGAACACTTTGCTTATAAAAAGTTTCCGTTACTAACCGGACAAATGTCTTTCATATTGTAGTCCGGCCCGTGATCTCCCGACCAAACAGGTCTCAGAGGGAGATCCCCCGCCGGCCGAGCTGGCGGAGAGTGGAACTGCGTCCCGCACTTCTCCTCCCAGGCCGCTGAACAGGCCATGGAGGTGGTATCCCGACAAACCCCTCCTCGGCCGAATACTTAGGGTGAGGAGGTCATGACCGAGGCCCACACCTCGGTGACCGAAGACCAGGAGGTCGAGCCCCTCTTAGTGAACGAAGAGGGAGGCCGCGAGTCATCGGAGCTCCCTCCGAGGACGGCTCCGGAGACCACCAGGCCTTCGATACCGACGACTCTACCTTCTCAAGAATGGGGGGGCGGTGCCGCCCGTGACGGGGCAGGCCACAATCGGGTGACCAGCTATGATGGAGGAGGCCTTGCGCAGCTCCTCCATCGCCGAAGACCACCGCATCCTTATGGGTGTGGTTCTGCAAGGCATTCAGTCCGTTGATAGCAGACTGAAGGAGGCCTTCCGCGGTCTTTTGACGGGCTTCAAGGTAAGCCATGTAAAGTTCCTTTCTCAAACAAAATTTATTTGTGAGGTTTATATATTCCGTATAGGTATAGTAGCCCCCGAGCCATCGGTGAGTTTAAGAAACTTACCCGGGGATTAGAGGACCTCAGGTTCCGAGAAAAAACAAGGTGAGTTCCTGGGAAATTGATTGTTTCCGGAGATGATCTGGCGAAAAAGGGTCTAGGACCAACAGCTCAGAGGTGTGTCTCACACAAGTTTGCTTTGCAGGCCTCGTCATCGGTGGCGGATGTCCATGACGTGGAACTGGCCGAGCTAAACCGGAAGCTCAAGACCTCTGACGAGGAGCTTGACCATCTGAACAAACGGTTTGATGAAATGCAAAGAAAGTTGTAATTTTATCGCGGGGACCCTGTGTTACCCCCATAGATTTAGGTTCTCGAGTTCGCATTTCCTGAAATTTGGATTTCCATTGTTTTTGCAGCAGTGACTTCCGAGGTCGAGAACCTCAAGGCTGAGCTGGAGAAGGCCAAGCAAGAGGCCGCTGATCATAGGATGGCGGCCGAGCAAGCGGCTACCGCACTGAGCTCCCTGAAGGCTACCAGTGACAAGCACGAAGCTCGGGTGGCCGAGGTGCAGCAAGAGCTCCAAGATGCAAGCACTAAGTGTGAGGCTCTTGAGTAGAAGGACAAGGACCAGGCGGCTGAGCTATCCACGTTGGCTTCCGATCTTAGATCGGACCATGTAGATAGGTGGTCCTTTGAGGAAGAACTCCACCAAGTCAGGATGATCGCGGATGGTAAGCCATACTTACTGCAATGTGCCTTTGGTGGTAACAGGTTTGCTCGTCTTACACGGCTGTGGCATTCCTCAGGCGCCTTTACAGATCTTCCGAGGAGTGCGGCGGACGCGGCCAAGCACTTTGCGGCTCGGGACAGGGATGCGGAACATAGGCTGTTCTGAGCGCAATTTCAGACCCCCGAGCACCGTCCGCTTCTCAGTTATCAGATGAAGTAGTTGATGGAGCTGCATCGGATGGCGGAGCCGGCCTTGAAGGACCTCTGCATTTGGTTGTGGCCTTCAAAGCCACTGCCGAGCAGTTATTTCAGCCTGGTGCAGAAGCTTTGCGATGCCTCCTCCCGCATTGAGGTCCTAAAGCGCTCTGTATGTATTGAGGGAGCGCGGATGGCCTTTGCAGGACTATGATGCGCTGGCTAGGGATGAAGCCGCTCGAGATGGCTACAGCGCCCCCGCCGCCTGGGAAGGGGCATAGGCATCCCGAACTGTACTTTGCCGCTGCGGTGGAGGGTGCTCGGTCGGTAGAGACCCAGTGCCCTAAGGATGTAATTTTCGAATGAACATGTTATTGTATGTACGATAAATACTTCTTTTTATAATGCGTGCGTACCGTTTATCATGCTTTTGGTGTTTGAATTATTTTGACTCCTATGTGGCCATTTTGGAACTGAAAGTTGCTAGTCGTCGGCTTTATCCCTATGTAATTATTACAAGAGGTATTCCATCCTCCGCGGTTTTATCCTTAGCCGAATTATCGGAACCCAGAGGCGGTGGTGCGAGAAGGGGGAACAAGGCAATCGGACTATGTGGCTTTAGTACTTTCACTTAGCCGAAGGAGCTTGACTGTGGGGGTTGGTTACTAGCCCCCAGTGTTATGTGATATTCGGGTGTGCCGGGGTAAAAAACCATTACCACATGGTTTGCGAAGGTGCAAACCCCTCGTATGACACGGAATAACATCTATCGATTTTTAGTTTGACACTTGTGCTTGGATTGCAGACCGGTTCTCGCTTATTATGATGGTCGATTTTCGGCTTTCTCCACTGAGGTACTTGACCAGGCGAGCTGGAAATACAATCGCAGTGGTTCTCCCTTTACCCTTTTAGCCGAACGAGCGGAACGTAAGAGGGTAAGCACAGGAGCCGGGCAACCCAACCTTTGACCTAAGACATAATTCAGAACCGATGCATATAACGTAGAAATCCGAGACGCTGGACATATAAAGGGTAATGCCGAGACGATGCTTGGGACGAGCTTTATAGCTATGCCCCCCGGTCTATTAGCCGATTGCATCAAGCATGTACCGAACAGTTTTGTTTCCGGAGGCGGGGAGTTAGAAAACACTTTATAAAATGCCATAACCAGACCGTAAAAGATGATCCTTATATATGATGAATTTATACAATTCATACTACGGACACAACTGTTACAGGTATTTTGTTTTTAGAAACAAATGTATAGAAAGGGGAGGTTCGCTCGGGGTTCTTGACGGGCAGCTTGATGTCCTTGGCGTACCTCGGTGTGCCTCCGCTCCTTTGCTCTTGAAGAGTAGCGTGCTCCTTTAAAGGTGGTTATAATCGGCGAACAGACCTTTGAGAGAGGTACATGTTTAATCGCCGAGACATGCATGAGCTTGATGCCTGTTGTGTTGAGAGTAGTTCGGTCGAGCCGACCACTCGGTTTTCATGGGGTGTCCCCCTCCCCTCCCCCCCCCCCCTCCCCCCCCCCCCCCCCCGTAGCTGCCCATGGTATTTTAAGCGCGAAATTGTGCCTTCTCAGTACGTACCTGACGGGTAGTGGGCCGTGCTGTGGGGGGCGTGTCCCTATTTGTGATGAACAGGAGATTGCTCCGGGGGATCGGTTCGTCCTCGAACCTGCTTGCTCGCGTGTTGCAGCTTGTCGCCTGGTTGGGGTCTTGGTACCTCGATGCCGGACTGGAATTCGGCCGCTAGAGCCATTGTGTGTTCCTCAATCCGGAGTGAGCGTTGTGTATTGCCGTTAACGGTGATGACCCCCTTTGGCCCAGGCATCTTGAGCTTCAAGTATGCGTAGTGGGGAACGGCGTTAAAGCGAGCGAACGTTGTACGGCCGAGCAGTACATGATAGCCACTACGAAAAGGCACGATATCGAAAATCAAGCCTTCTCTACGAAAGTTATCGGGCGAGCCGAACACTACTTCCAGCGTCACAGTACCCGAGCAGCATGCTTCGACACCGGGGATGACTCCCTTGAAGGTAGTGTTGCTAGTTTAATTCTCGAAGGGTCGATACCCATCTTTTTTACTGTGTCTGAGTAAATCAGGTTAAGGTTGCTTCCTCCGTCCATAAGGACTCTAGTGAGGTGGTACCCATCGATGATGGGGTCCAGAACAAGGGCGGCCGAGCCTCCATGACGGATACAGGTCGGGTGATCCCTACGATCGAAGGTGATCGGGCAAGCCAACCACGGATTACACTTCGGGGCTATGGGCTCTACGGCGTAGAACTCCCGAATGGCGCGTTTCCTCTCCTTTCTGGGTATATGTGTGACATATATCATGTTCACAGTTTTGACCTCGGGAGGGAATTGCTTCTTCCCGCCATTTCTCGGCCCGTGAGGTTCTTCGTCGTCCTCGCTGCGCGGGCTCTTGCTCTGTTCCTCAGTTGCGAGCTTGCCGGCTTGTTTGAACACCCAACAGTTTCTGTTGGTGTGGGTGGCCGGCTTGTCTTGTGTGTCGTGGATCTGGCAGGGCCTATCCATGATTTTTTCCAAAGCGGTAGGTCCATCATTGTTCCCTTTAGAGGGCTTCTTCCGTTGTCCGGGTTTGGAATTGCGGAAACCGGCGTTTACGGACGTGTCTTCCGAGTCGTCATTGCTATGGCGGCATTTATTTTTGTTGCACCTTGGATTTCCGTTACCGTCCCATGATGACCCACAAGTATAGGGGATCAATTGTAGTCCTTTCGATAAGTAAGAGTGTCGAACCCAACAAGAAGCAGAAGGAAATGACAAGCGGTTTTCAGCAAGGTAATTTCTGCAAGCACTGAAATTGTAGGTAACAGATAGTTTGATAGCAAGAAAATTGGTAATGAGCAAGTAATGGTAATGGTAAATAAGGTGCAGCAAGGTAGCCCAATCCTTTTGTGGCAAAGGATAGGACAAAACAATCTCTAGTAAGAAGCAAAGTGTTCTTGAGGGTACACGGGAATTTCATCTAGTCACTTTTATCATGTTGGTTTGATTCGTGTTCGCCACTTTGATAATTTGATATGTGGGTGGACCGGTGCTTGGGTGCTGTTCTTACTTGAACAACCTCCCACTTATGATTAACCCCCTCGCAATCATCCGCAACTACGAGAAAAGTATTAAGATAAAATCTAACCATAGCATTAAACGTTTGGATCCAAATCAGCCCCTTATGAAGTAGCGGATAAACTAGGGTTTAAGCTTCTGTCACTCTAGCAACCCATCATCTAATAACAACTCCACAATGCATTCCCTTAGGCCCATGAATGGTGAAGTGTCATGTAGTCGATGTTCACAGGACACCACTAAGGGAATCAGAACATACATATGATCAAAATATCGAACACATATCAAATTCACATGATTACTTGCAACATGACTTCTCCCGTGACCTCAAGAACAAAGGTAACTACTCACAAATAATAAACATGCTCAATATTATAGCGGTATTTAAAAGCATAATGGGTCTGAACATATAATATTCCACCAAATAAACCATATAGTAATCAACTACGCAAGGTAATCAACACTACTTGTCACCCACAGGTACCAATCTGAGGTTTCGGTACAAAGATTGAACACAAGAGATGAACTAGGGTTTGAGAGGAGATGGTGTTGTTGAAGATGTTGATGAAGATTGGCCTCCCAAAGATGAGAGGGGTGTTGGTGATGACAATGGCTTCGATTTCCCCTTCCGGGAGGGAAGTTCCCCCGGTGAAATCGCTCCGCCGGAGGGAAAAAGTGCTCCTGCCCAAGTTCCGCCTCGAGGCGGCGGCGTTTCGTACCAAAAGTCCTCCTCTTATTTTTTTTCTAGGTTAAAAGTGAATTTATACCAGAAGTTGGGCACCGGAGGTGGGCCGAGGAGGGCACAACCAACCAGGGCGCGCCCACGGGTGGCTGACGCGCCCTGGTGTCTTGTGCCCACCAGGGTGGCCCCCTCAGGTAGTTTTTTTCTCCAGTAATTTTTATTTATTCCAAAAATAATCTCCGTAAAATTTCAGCTTCATTGGAGTTGCGCAGAATAGGTATCTCTGATGTGCTTTTTGAGGTCCAGAATTCCAGCTGCCTGTATTCTCCCTCTTTGTGTAAACCTTGCATATTATGAGAGAAAAGGCATTAGAATCACTCCCTAAAGCATTATTATTCAACAAAACATAATAAATAACATTAGGAAATCATGATGCAAAATGGACGTATCAACTCCCCCAAGCTTAGACCTCGCTTGTCCTCAAGCGAAAACCGATATTGAAAAGAATGTCCACATGGTTTGAGAGAGAGGTGTCGATAAAAACAAAATACGGACCTAGTAGCATCATGCTTATTATCATAACAGCAACAAACTCTATCATAAAACTTATGCATACACTTTTATGATATAACTTCTCATGAACAAGTAATGATTCATCACAACATAGAAGTATGAAGCATAAACCTTATCGAAAACCAACAAACTGTGTTCTCAGTCAACTTTGCAACTACAATTCATCCTATTTTCAGGAAGGGTCTCATGTCGGAGCCTTTTGGCAAGTCCACATACTCAACCATCATTTAGTCTTCTATGATTGCTAACAGTAACGGCATACCCATGAACAAAAAGTTTCAACCGGACACATAGGAAGATAGGGGCTTGTAGTTTTGCCTCCCAACGTATTCACCTCAAGGGTGATGCAACAATAATATCTCATGCCCACCCATATCCAACTGGATATATGTGCCTAGATATTTCCTCACCACATGATGCTTGCAAAAAGAAAAAGTAAAAAGGAATAGGGAAAAATACTTTGACTCTTGATTAAAGTAAATACATAAAAGTAAAAGATAATCCCTTCACAGAGGGAAGCAGAGGTTGTCATGCGCTTTTTGGTTTGTATGCCCAATCCCTTAATGTAAAAGAACATCACGCTATATTGCCCCTTATGATAGCAACCTTTATTATGTAGTCCGTCGCTTTTATTACTTTGCCATCATAAGTTCGTATAGCGCTCAATTTTCTCTTACACTAATTGATCAAAACACTTTAAGAAGCATTTTTTATTGCCTTATTGCACCGATGACAACTTACTTGAAGGATCTTACTCGATCCATAGGTAGGTATGGTGGACTCTCAAAGAATGAGTTTGGTTTTGGGTTTTGGATGCACAAGTAGCATCTCTACTTAGTGCGGAATTTTTGGCTAGCAAAGATATTGAGCAAGCACCACATGTTGAAGGATCTATGACAATATAACTTCTATGTGGATATGAACAAACATAAATCATTACGTTGTCTTCCTTGTCCAATGTCAACCATTTTGACATATAATATTTAATGGTGGCTCGCAATCATAAAAGATGTCCAAGATAGTGTATTTGCATGTGAATCTTCTCTTCCCTTATTAATTTTGTCATGAATTGCATCATTGACCAATGCTATGTTTGTCCATCTCCAATAAATTGTACTACTTATACTTTTCCTTATGTGATGTCATTACTCACCATAAGATTAGCATATGATTCTTTTCATTTATTTCTCTTTCCTTTTATTTGATTGCAAGAAGAAAGTAGAGAGGCAAAAACTCAAACTAAAATTTATTATATAACTCTCACTCGATTACATAGATAGATAGGACACGAAACTAACACACAAAAATAGATCATGCTAAACATTTATTCAACTAAAGCAAAGGGAAACTAAAGATCGAACTAAAATAGGTAAAGGTGAATAAAAGTGATGGTGATACGATACCGGGGCACCTCCTCCAAGCTTGGCTCAAGCTAAGGGGAGTTCCCATACCCGTGTGCTCAAGTCTCCTTCGGTGGTGGTGATGAAGAAGGTGGTGGTGTAGAGGTGTCACACTTCAACTTCAAAAGATTCTCCAATTTGCGGATGACTCTCCGAAGGTTATTGATGTGCTCCTCTAGCAAAATATTTTCACGGATGAGAAATTTATTCTGAACACGGACCGCTTCGAAAGCTCTAAAAGCTTCGATTTCAATAGGGGTGAGATGATTGTAATAAGGTTGAAGGATATCTTCTTCTTCTCCCTCCTTTCTTGGCATGGATTGCTCTCCTTCAGGGGGCTGATCCACCATAGCCTCCTTGCCCTTCTCTTCTTTGTTGGCTTCTTCTGGCCCCTCCCTCTTCAGCTCTATCTTCATTAGCCAGGCATCTTCTTCCACATTATTAGAAGAGGGAGAAGACATGATGCCTGACTTGACAGATCTGCCAGGAAAACAGCACGAAACAAGAAGAGAGGATTTTTCTGTGATGCGGTTGTCAAAACAGTCGGGGTATATATAGAGAATTTTTATTCTTGGAAAACAAGCATATGGAAGGAAAATGGAGTCGGGAAGGTGTCCAAGCTGGGCAGAACCCACCAGGGCCTACTAATTTTGTTAATTAGTAAGAGTATTCACCTACTCACCCAGGGGTGCCTGGCACTCCCTGGTGTATCGTGCTCACCTCGATCACCTTCCGGTTTATTTCTTTATTTCCAAAATTTTCTAATATTCCCAAACTGACAAAAAATATTTTTGTGGATTTTTCAGAGTCCGTTTACTTACCATATCACGTACCTCCTATTTTTCAGAATTCTGGAGTGTTCCGGAAGGTTTCTTTTATGTGGTCCTCTGATGTGATGGTTTGGATAACGTTGCTTTCAACGTTAATAGGCGTACCTGAGATATAATGCTTAATTCTTTGTCCATTGACCACCTTCGGGTTAGTACCTTCGGCGTTATTAATCTTGATAGCTCCATAATGATAAACCTCTTCGATAATATAAGGTCCTTCCCATTTGGAGAGAAGCTTACCTGCAAAAAAATCTTAAACGAGGGTTGAACAAAAGAACATAGTCTCCTATTTTGAATTCCCGCTTTTGGATTCTTTTGTCATGCCATATTTTTACTTTTTCTTTGAATAGTTTGGCATTTTCATAGGCTTGGGTTCTCCATTCATCAAGTAAGCCAATATCAAATAGCCTCTTCTCACGGGCAAGTTTGAAATCATAGTTAAGTTCTTTAATTGCCGAAAATGCTTTATGTTCTAATTCTAGAGGCAAATGACAAGCTTTACCGTATACCATTTTGTATGGAGACATACCCATAGGATTTTTATAAGTTGTTCTATAGGCCCAAAGTGCATCATCTAATTTCTTAGACCAATTCTTACGAGACCTATTGTCATTTTTTTGTAATATCAATTTTATTTCTCTATTGCTAAGTTCAACTTGACCACTAGATTGAGGATGATAAGGTGATGCAATTCTATGGTTAACATCATATTTAACAAGCATCTTACAAAAAGCACCATGAATAAAGTGTGAACAACCATCAGTCATTAAATATCTAGGGACTCCAAACCTTGAGAAGATAACCTCTTTAAGCATTTTAATGGAGGTGTGGTGATCAGCACTACTAGTTGGAATACCTTCTACCCACTTAGTGACATAATCAAAAGCAACCAAAATATGAGTGTACCCATTAGAGGAAGGAAAAGGTCCCATATAATCAAAACACCAAACATCAAATGGTTTAACAACAAGTGAATAATTCATAGGCATTTCCTGACGCTTACCGATATTACCAATTCTTTGACATTCATCACAGGACAAAATTACGGGCATCTTTGAAGAGAGTAGGCCAATAAAAACCAGATTGCAATACCATATGAGCAGTTCTATCTCCCGCATGATGTCCTCCATAAGCTTCGGAATGACATTTCCGTAGGATTTGTTCCTGTTCATGCTCAGGTACACAACGTCTAATAATAGCATCTACTCCTTCTTTATAAAGATGTGGGTCATCCCAAAAGTAATGCATCAAGTCGTAGAAGAATTTTTTTTTCTTTTGTTGGTATGTGAAGCTAGGTGGTATATATTTAGCGACAATGTAATTAGCATAATCAGCATACCAAGGGGTGTTTTGAGAAACATTTATTGCAGCTAACTGTTCGTCAGGGAAACTATCATCAATAGGTAGTGGGTCATCAGGAATATTTTCTAACCTAGACAAGTTATCAGCTACGGGGTTCTCAGCTCCTTTCCTATCAACGATGTGTAAATCAAATTCTTGAAGCAAGAGAACCCACCTAATGAGTCTAGGTTTAGCATCTTTCTTTTCCATTTTATAGCAGCATGGTCGGTGTGAACAATAACTTTTGAGTCAACAATGTAGGATCTAAACTTATCACAGGAAAACACGACCGCTAAAATTCTTTTTCAGTAGTAGCATAATTTCGTGGAGCACTGTCTAGAGTTTTACTAGCATAATGGATAACATTCAATTTCTTATCAACTCTTTGTCCTACAACAGCACCAACAGCATAATCACTAGCATCACACATAATTTCAAAAGGCAAGTTCCAATTAGGTGGTTGAACGATAGGTGCAGAGGTTAAGGCTTTCTTGAGTGTTTCAAAGGCTTCCACATCATCATCAAAAACAAAAGGAATATCCTTTTGCAAAAGATTAGTAAGAGGCCTAGAAATTTTAGAGAAGTCTTTAATGAACCTCCTATAGAAACCAGCATGACCAAGGAAACTTCGAATACCTTTAATATCTTTAGGACATGGCATTTTCTCAATTGCATCAACTTTAGCTTTATCCACCTCAATACCTCGTTCAGATATTTTATGCCCCAAGACAATGCCTTCATTAACTATAAAGTGGCACATCTCCCAATTCAAGACAGGATTAGTTTATTCACATCTCTGCAAAACTCGATCAAGGTTGCTTAAGCAATCATCAAAAGAAGTTCCGTAAACGGAAAAATCATCCATGAAAACCTCCACAATCTTTTCACAAAAGTCAGAGAATATAGCAGGCATACATCTTTGAAAGGTAGCAGGTGCATTGCATAAAGCAAAAGGCATACGTCTATAAGCATAGGTTCCAAAAGGGCAAGTAAAGGTGGTTTTCTCATGATCGGATTGTGACACTGGTATTTGAGAGAAACCAGAATATCCATCTAGGAAGCAAAAGTGTGTGTGCTTAGATAATCTTTCTAGCATTTGATCAATTAAAGGCAGAGGGTAGTGATCCTTCCTAGTAGCTTTATTTAATTTTCTAAAATAAATTATCATTCTATAGCCAGTAACAATTCTTTGTGGAATGAGTTCATTCTTATCATTAGGAACAACGGTAATACCTCCTTTCTTAGGAACACAATGAACGGGACTTACGCATCTACTATCAGCAATAGGATAGATTAGACCTGCTTCCAGAAGTTTTAATATTTTAGTTTTTACCACTTCCTTCATCTTAGGATTCAGTCGTCGTTGGTGATCAACAACGGGTTTAGCATCAGGTTCCATATTAATCTTGTGCTGACATAGAGTGGGACTAATGCCCTTAAGATCATCAAGAGTATATCCAATAGCAGCCCGGTGCTTCCTTAGAACTTTTAATAATCTTTCTTCTTCATCTTCTGAAAGTTTAGCCCTAATAATAACAGGATATATCTTTTTCTCATCAAGATAAGCATACTTCAAAGTGTCAGGCAATTGTTTCAATTCAAACACAGGATCACCTTTACGTGAAGGAGGACCTCCAAGAGTTTCAATAGGCAAATTGTGTTTCAGGAGAGGTTGTTGTTCAAAGAAAATTTGATCTATTTGATTTCTTTCACGCAAATGCATATCATTTTCATGGTCAAGGAAATATTGTTCTAATGGATCAGTAGGAGGCACAGCAATAGAAGCAACACCAATTATTTCATCTTTACTAGATAACGCTTTATCACGAGGTTGTCTACTAAACTTGGAAAAATTAAACGCATGAGACACACCACCAAAACTGACACCGACAATTTGTTTTTCGCAATCTATCTTAGCATTGACGGTTCTCAAGAAAGGTCTACCAAAGATAATGGGACAAAAGTCATCTTGTGGGGAACCAAGAACTAGAAAATCAGTAGGGTATTTTACTTTCCCACACAAGACTTCAACATCTCTAACAATCCCAAGTGGTGTGATGGTGTCTCTATTAGCAAGTTTAATGGTAACATCAATGTCTTCTATTTCAGTAGGTGCTATTTCATCCATAATTTCTTGGCATAAGGTAAAAGTGATAGCACTCACACTAGCACCCAAATCACATAAACCATGGTAGCAATGATCTCCTATCTTGACTGAAACAACAGGCATGCCTTCTATGGGTCTATGTTTATCTTTTTCATCGGGTTTAGAAATTCTAGCAGCTTCATCACAGAAGTAGATAACATGCCCATCAATATTTTCTACCAAGAGATATTTAACCATAGCAACACTAGGTTCTACTTTAATTTGCTCTGGGGGCTTAGATGTTTTTAGATTACTCTTACGAACCACAGTTGATACCTTAGTATGTTCCTTTATCCTAACAGGGAAAGGTGGTTTTTCAATATAAGCGATAGGCACAACTGGATCAACATTGTAAATGATGGTTTCTTCTTTAGCTATGACCGGTTCTTTAATTTCTTCTTTAATAGGGGGTTCATATTTAAACCACTTCTCCTTAGGGAGATCAACATGAGTAGCAAATGCTTCGCAAAAAGAGGCTACTATCTCAGAGTCAAGTCCATATTTAGTACTAAACTTGTGAAAAGTATTGGTATTCATAAAAGATTTAACACAATCAAACTCAAGCTTTATACCTGACTCATTACCTTCGTCGAGTTCCAAATCTTCAGAGTTGCGTTTAATTCTTTCTAAGAGATCCCACTTGAATTCAATAGTCTTCTTCATATAAGAACCAGCACAAGAAGTATCGAGAATGGATTGATCATTATGAGAATGCCGAGCATAAAAATTCTGGATGATAACTTCTCTCGGAATGTCATGATTGTGGCATGAATATTGCATTGACTTAAGCCTCCCCCAAGCTAGAGCGATACTTTCTCCTTCACGAGGCCAAAAATTATATAAATAATTCCGATCACGATGAACTAGATGCATGGGATAAAACTTTTGGTGGAATATTCCAGTTCCACGATCCAAGATCATCACATATCCTATACCATGTCAATGCTTTTCCCTCCCAAGATAAAGGGAAAACCTTCTTTTTCACTTCATCTCCGGGTAAACCCACAAGCTTAAATAATCCACAAATTTCGTTCACATATAATATATGCATATCAGGATGTTCAGTTCCATCTCCTGCATAAGGTTTAGCAAGTAGTTGTTCTACCATACCCGAAGGAATTTCATAACCAATATTTTCAGTAGGGGCAGTAGGTTGAGGGGCAACTAATTCTGGTTCAGGTCGAGGTGAAGATACCCCGAACAAACCCATCAAAGCATTGTTTTCCATAGTAGCAAGTAGCAATAAATTTCAGCATGTAGTATAAGTTTTCCCTTACCGATTCCCACTTACCAAGAGCGCTTCACTCCCCGGTAACGGCGCCAGAAAAGAGTCTTGATGACCCACAAGTATAGGGGATCAGTCGTAGTCCTTTTGATAAGTAAGAGTGTCGAACCCAACGAGGAGCAGAAGGAAATGACAAGCGGTTTTCAGCAAGGTAATTTCTGAAATTGTAGGTAACAGATAGTTTGATAGCAAGATAATTGGTAACGAGCAAGTAATGGTAAGGGTAAATAATGTGTAGAAAGGTAGCCCAATCCTTTTGTGGCAAAGTACATGCCATAACAATCTCTAGTAATAAGAAAAGTGTTCTTGAGGGTACACGGGAATTTCATCTAGTCATTTTTATCATGTTGGTTTGATTCGTGTTCGCTACTTTGATAATTTGATATGTGGGTGGACCGTTGCTTGGGTGCTGTTCTTACTTGAACAACCTCCCACTTATGATTAACCCCCTCGCAAGCATCCACAACTATGAGAAACGTATTAAGATAAAATCTAACCATAGCATTAAACATTTGGATCCAAATCAGCCCCTTACGAAGTAGCGCATAAACTAGGGTTTAAGATTCTGTCACTCTAGCAACCCATCATCTAATAACTACACCACAATGCATTCCATTAGGCCCATGAATGGTGAAGTGTCATCTAGTGTTTGTTCACATGACACCACTAAGGGAATCACCACATACATATCTTCAAAATATCGAACACATATCAAATTCACATGATTACTTGCAACATGACTTCTCCTGTGACCTCAAGAACAAAGGTAACTACTCACAAATAATAAACATGCTCAAGATCAGAGAGGTATTGAATAGCATAATGGATCTGAACATATAATCTTCCACCAAATAAACCATATAGTAATCAACTACGCAAGGTAATCAACACTACTAGTCACCCACAGGTACGAATCTGAGGTTCCGGCAGAAAGATTGAACACAAGAGATGAACTAGGTTTTGAGAGGAGATGGTGTTGTTGAAGATGTTGATGAAGATTGGACTCCCAAATATGAGAGGGGTGTTGGTGATGACAATGGCTGCGATTTCCCGCTCCGGGTGAGAAGTTCCCCAGGTGGAATCGCTCCGCCGGAGGGCAAAAGTGCTCCTGTCAAAGTTCCGCCTCGAGGTGGCGGCGCTTCGTCCCGAAAGTCCTCCTCTTATTTTTTTCTAGGTTAATAGTGAATTTATAGCAGAAGATGGGCATCGGAGGTGGGCCGAGGAGGGCACAACCCATCAGGGTGCACCCTGGTATCTTGTGCCCACCAGGGTGGCCCCTCCGGTAGTTTTTTGCTCTAGTAATTTTTATTTATTCCAAAAATAATCTCCGTAAAATTTCAGCTTCATTGGAGTTGTGCAGAATAGGTATCTCTGATGTGCTTTTTCAAGTCCAGAATTCCAGCTCCCGGTATTCTCCCTCTTTGTGTAAACCTTGCATATTATGAGAGAAAAGGCATTAGAATCACTCCCTAAAGCATTATAATTCAACAAAACATAATAAATAATAGTAGAAAATCATGATGAAAAATGGACGTATCATCCCACACTTCAGAGGTGCCGGGGTCTTCGGGATTGTGGCTTCGGCAAGCTAGCCAATTGTCTTCGCCTGCGCAAAAGCGGGTCATAAGTGAGGTGAGGCAGACATTGTTCTTGGCTTATCCTGGCCGAGCTGGCGAGCTAGCCATTCGTCCCGGATGTTGTGTCTGACCGAGGCTATCGCCTCGGCGTCCGGACAGTCGACGATATGGTTCTTCTTAGTCAGGAAACGATTCCAGAACTGCCTGGCTGATTCGCCAGCCTTCTAGATGACATTGCTTAAGTCGGACGAGTCCGGGGCCGGACGTAAGTGCCTTGGATGTTAGACCGGAAGGCGTCCTCGACCTCTTCCCACCTCCCAATGGAGTTTTCGGGGAGACTGTTTAACTAGTGCCGAGCTGGTCCCTTCAGTTTGAGTGGTAGGTATTTGATGGCATGGAGATCGTCTCCTCTGGCCATATGGATGTGAAGGAGGAAGTCCTCGATCCATACGGCCGAGTCCGTCGTTTCGTCGTATGATTCTATGTTTACGGGTTTAAACCCTTCGGGGAACTGGTGCTGCATGACCTCGTCTATGAAACACAGTGGGTGCACGGCGCCTCTGGTCCGGGCTACGTCACGCCGGAAGTCGGCTATTGGCTGGGCCTGGTATTGTTCTCGGCTTCCGTGATTGCGGTCGAGCCACGATTGGTAGCCATCCCGTCTAGCGGGGGAGCGTCCCCTAGATCCGTAAATGGATCTAGTGTGACCTGCCCTATAGTCCAGGTCTTGTCGTAGATCGTATCGATCCTCAGGCTGTGCCGGCCCCTTTCCCCTCCTACGAGGTGATGTGGGCCAGTATTCGGCGTCTCTAGCCCCCCTGTCCCGTCCTCGAGAGGGGCGGTCCAGCTGGTCATACTGGGCGCGCCTGGGAGATTCGGTCTCAAGGGCCTCGTCGTTGAATTGCGGCAGCAGGCGCCGGCGCGGGTAACTCTTGTTTTGGTCTGGCCGCTCAATGCCGAACCCTTCTTCGGCTGCCAGGACTTTTGTCCATCTGTTGTTGATGGTGTCTTGTTCGGCTTTGAGCTGCTACTGCGTTGCCTTTAAGCTCCGAGCGGTGGCTATGAGCTGTTGCCTGAATCATTCTTAGTCCTTGGGGTTTTTGGGGACGGTGAGGTCTTCGGCTTCGAGGCTTTCTTCCTCCTCAGCGGGTGGGAGGTAGTTATCATCCTCGGAATCATTGAGGTTCTCGGCGTCCTATTGATCCGTTAGCCTTTCCGGGTCCTCTAGCGGCTCACCGGGGCCTTCAAGGTCGCCGAGGTCCTCCGGGGTGTCAATTTCCCCGGTGCCTATGATGGCTTCCCTTCCCTTGTTAGTCTTGGATTGCTTGTGTTTTTTCCGGCGCTTTGACGCTTCGGCGGATTTTTTGCCGTTCTTCCTGGGGGTGTGGTTGTCCCTATTGTTAGGGGTATCCACCATATAGACATCATAGGTCGAGGTGGCTATCCACTGCCCGGTGGTCACGGGGGCGGGGTCGCGGATCTATTCATCCATGTGTTCTGCCTCCTTGGAGGCGTAGTCCAACATGTCGGTTAAGTCTTCGACAGTGGCTACTAAGTGGGCGGCGGGTGGGCCGTAAAATTCCCCGGAACCGTCCTCTAGGTCGACCGGAATGCGTGTCGAGGTAACATCATCCTAGATTACCATCGACTTGATCCGGTCTAGAGCCTCGTTCAAGAACGAGAGGACGACCAGATCGGTTTCCTGAGGGCCCTTGGAGTTAAGCTCCAAGGTGTCTTCGGTACGGGCGTGTTCCGCAAAGGCCGAACCCTGATATTCAGGTACTATCAACGAGTCCGGGCTCAAGGCCGGAACTCCGGCGGAGATAGATCTGAGGGTTGAGCCGAACAGAGGGCCCGAAGTTAAAGCTCCAGGATTTTTGGGCCCGTCGGACGAAACCAAGGGTTCCGCATGGAACACATCGCCACGGGATTCGGCGGTGAACTCTAGGTTCCCGAACCTGATCTCCTGGCCGTAGGCAAAACTTTCGATCTGGCCTAGATGGCCGGTCGAGTCAGCATGCAGTACAACGCTGCCGAATGCAAAGACCTGTCCGGGGACGAAGATGTCCTCGTTACGGGCCTGTTCGCTGATGATTAGGCGAGCCATCAATCCACAGGTGATCTCATAGTGGAACTCACAATGAAAGAACCAATGTTGGTGTCAAAACCAGCGGATCTCGGGTAGGGGGTCCCGAACTATGGATCTAGGATCGATGGTAATAGGGGACGAAGGAGACAGTGTTTACCTAGGATTGGGCCCTCGTGAGGAGGTAAAACCCTACGTCCTGCTTGCACTACTAGGAGAAAGCCTAGTAGTAGCACTTGTTTTCCCCTTAGTAGTAGCGCTGGTGGCAGCGCTACTGCTAAGGCGCTACAGCTAAGTGTTTAGCAGTAGCGCTGAAAAACCAGCGCTACTGGTAAGTACTGTTAGCAGTAGTGCTGGTTTACAACAAGCGCTGCTGCTAAACCAGCGCTACTGCTACAACTTACCAGCGCTACTGCTAAACCAGCACTGCTAAGATTTAATTCCCCTCTAAGTATTTGTGCATGCCCTATACGGTAATTTCATCATATCATAATAAACATACATTATTCTCATCATATCATACACATACAGGAGACTCGTCATACCACCACCTCCAACACAAATATCATCACATCTCGAAAATAGCGATACACAAGTCATGTCATGTCTCGAATAAATGCAACTGCATAGTCATGGCACACACACAAGTTTCATCATCTCTATCTCTAAACCATGATGTTGAAGAGAAGAGTGATCAGTATGAGCAAGAGCGCGACTAAGTAGTACTTCTTGAGGCACCAGTTTCGCTCCCTCTCTTGCCGGAGCGTCCACCTCAAGTAACTATTTTCCGCTTCAGCTCTGCTGTCGAACCCTCTGTGGCTAGCGCCCGGGTACCTGTCCACCTGGGCATGAGCATCTGGCCAGTGGTCGTACACTCCTGGAACCCTCCCAATGAATACGGCGTAGCAGTCCTTCGCCATCTCTGATCTATGTACCTGCTTTGTAAGTTGATGAATTCAACGATAATATGCAACATAATGTACTTGAGAAACACAAAGAGGCATAGTTAGCAAAATACAAGCAACCTATAGTAAACATAAATAAGGAAGTTCCTCATACCCAAACTAATTAACTAGAGCGATCTACGCTAGTTCATAGAAAGACAGTAGTACTAATTAAACATACACATTGTCATCGTCAATCACTCCTCCATGTCGGCGCTCCAATCTTCATAGGCAGGGAGGAAGCACCCGAGCTTCGTGAAAGGCTTCAGGTCCAGACGCTGAGCGCTGAGCAGTGTTCGGACATCCTCCCGACTCATTGGCCCATGGTAGAACATCCCTGATTTTTCGAGGACCTCCTTCATGATCACTTGGGCAAGTTCACACTGTACGTGATAAAACTCAGCTCGGATTCGATGATCCGGTGTCCTTCCTATGCTTGTCGCCCAGTTGACAATCTCGGCATCGCTGGAAGTAGCTGACATGCGAAGGCGTTGATTATCCCTTCTGTACTCGATCATGTGATGCATGAGGTAGAATCCATCAGCCTTACTATCTTTTGGTCGCTGGATGTAGCAGAAGTCGGTCTTATGGCCGAAAGCCGGCCCTCTATTCCTGTACTTTTTCACCAGGATATATCCACCACTAAGGCTGAAGGTTAAAATGGCACTATCGAGAACACTCTTTATGTGCGTGTAATCCCTCTTCTTAATTTTCTTTGCTGAGTCCAAGTACAGAGCATGGGAGTATTGTGGGTACAGACAGATGAGGACGGCGCCCCCCCCCCCCCCCCCCGCTGTGCAAAATAAGTACACCTCAAATTAGCCTCCATGCTTGCAAAGGAATGATTAAAACTTACGAAGGATATCCACGGATGACTTACGTGGGATGATAAGGCAGGAGAATCGTTTCCTTGTCCTTATTAGCGACCATGAACTCGCCGATGTACTTGCTCGCATAGTCACGGTGCTCTTTGTAGACTGCCAAGAAGCTCTCGTGCATATAGTACGGGTCCGCGACGCAGATATATTTTATGTTCTCGCGCCTGATGATGTAGTTGAGATACAGCGCATACATGCGGATGAACGGAAAATCCAGCTTGGTCATGTGGAACATGTCGTAGATGTAGTCAAATCACAGGATGAACTTATCTGCGGGACATCTATCGACGTATAACCTCCCACCCGGAACCTGAGCCGCGTAAAGCGGGTATCCTGGTTTTTCCGAGATGAGAAGGCTTTTGTCTCTGGCCAGCACATCATCATGAAGTCTCCTTAGATCATTGTTCGGTATGTCCTCCAGCGCTTTCTGAGGTAGGATCGGGTGGCCGGCGACATGGAAATGCTCCGCACCTACGACAGGTATTCTGTCTACCTCCCGGGGCTTCAGAGGCGGCTGGCTGCTTGAAGCAGCTCTGGCTCCTTTAGAGCCTTTCCTCTCCGGTCTCCTCCTTTGCTTCTTGACGGGTGGCGGTAGTGAGCCCACCATACCTTCCCTAACCACCACCCCCAGTGTCGTCGGGCTAAACAGTGGACAGCCCTCGCGTTGTTCTTGCTGGGTAGAGGCGGCATCTGGAGGTGTCTCCTGCGAGGATCGGATGAAGAGAGACTTTTTGCAATCAGCCTTAGGACGTTCCGGCTGCGGCAAATCAGGCAGCATCAAATCATCATCTCCACGCTCATAGCCTGAGTCAGAGTCCCGAGCATCGCCATAGGCAGTATTGATATACTGGTTAGGGTCATCATCATCCTCCTCCATGACATCATCAACATTTGCTTCTTCGACGGGGGCGACGTCATCTGGCACTAATGGAGGCTCTCCCTCGCGTCGTCCGCTATCACCCGCCACGACAGGTGCAGGTAATTGGGTAGGTGGGTGGTGTTCATACCTTGTTGAGGAGTGGTCGTTGGTGTGCTACTAGGCGCCTCGACACGAAGAAGAGTCTTCGGCCAAGGCAAGAACCAGCTCTTGCATGCGCCAATCCGTTTTGGGGTCTCGTCGTCATCAACTTGTACCGGAGTAGGCAAATCCTCGAAGCATGCTTTGACACTGGCCACGCAAACTTTGAAGATGCTATGGGCCATCTGTCGGTTGTGTAACATGCGTTCCTTCGGCTTCACGATCGTTGCCTTTCCCACGTCCAACTTCTAGCCTTTGATGTCGTACAGTAGGGTGCACGGGGTTTCGTCGGCCAGTTAAGACATGTCTGCGACGTCAAACATCCGAAAGGCAACTGAAACGGAAGACTATAGATATACTGGTCAAGAGGGTATGACGCGTAATTACTGTGAGGGCATCAAGCTCAGCCAAAGACGAAGCCCCGCCGTGCAGGCCAGAGACGGAGGACGGGCTGCTATGAATAGGAGTGGGACCAGGTACGGGAGCATGTGCGGTGGCGTGAGCAGGTGCTGGTGGTGCGATGTTCACCGAATTGCTCCCGACATAGCTGGGAAGGGGAAAGTCCGCTGGCCCTTTATCTGGATTTTTCTTCGTCCATTCGAATAATGCCGGAATAAAGCTGGTAATGGAAGATGTGAAGTCAGCCGTGACATGCGCTACCGCTGCACTGACCCTTTCATTGACTATCTGTTCCAACTCTGCTTTGGTCTCAGCTTTGGCCTTATTGACCGCAAGCGTGACCTTCTCGTCGATTTGCTGTTGACTAAGCAACCGTCTTTGCCTTCTTTCCTCCGGCTTCTCGTCGTAGCACGTCTTTCACGAGGCGCCATCTCCGACGCCGTGCACACGTCCATACGATGGCGGTTTATCCTCCGACACCTTTTTCAGTATGTTGAGGGCCCGGTTGAAAGGGGTGTCCCACTTGGCCCTCGTCGACGACTGAGAAGACTCGTCGCTTTTGGCTGCCTTTTGGTGCTGCTCTTTCTGCAAAAGGAACATGGATGGTTTACAAATGTGACAAAACTTGTTTTCGAATTGATTGGAAGCTAATATAAGGTGGTAATATAACAATTACCAGTAGTCTCATGAACTCCCTCGTGTTCGGGTCCGTGTAAAACATTTTCTTGATGGGGTCCCACTTGTACCGGGCCCTGATCCAGTCACGCTCCTGCGGGTCGGTGAACTCCGCCAAGGGGTCTGGGATTCCATGACTTTCACGTTCGGCGTCCTCCTTGGCCCATACGTGCCTCTTCCCCTCGTAACCACGGCTTCCGAGGCAGTAGAGAGGCGTGTTCCTGGCCTGGAGCACCTTCATTTTCTCCGACTTTATCTTGACTTCTTCTTTAGCGCAAGTCTCCTTGTATTTCTTGAAGTCCTCTTCCGTTAGTGTCGGATTGTCAGCATGAATCTTGGACCACGGTTCATTCTTCGCAATCGCTTTTTTCACCCGAACTTTCCAGGCGGACAAGTCATTGGTGAACATCGTCATCGCCTTGCTGTTTATCTTTGTCATGGGTTCGTCCTTCCATGGAAGCTGGCTTTCAGTCTGCCCGGGGAACAAGAACCTATTGTGCAACTTCGTTAGGAGCATGTGCTCCATATGTGGTATCTTCTTCAACTTTTCATCGTTGATGTTGGCGGTTTCCCTGAGGATGCATCCTAGTTGATTGTCATAGCACGCGCGCGCTTCCTCCGGCGCCAGTGGTTCTAATTTCTTGGGGTACATCGCCGTGACCACAATTTTTCCGATGCCGAGCTCGTTTGGTTTTCGTGCCCTCTTCGGCTTCGGTCCTTCACCGGTCTCGGGGGCGGTGTCGGTACCGGCGGTGCCAGTGTCGGTGCCGGTGTTGGTGTCAGTGTCGGGGTTGTTGTTGCCACTATCACCCTGCACCCGCAACTGGTGTTCGTCCAGGTAACTGAAATAATTGTTTGCTGCCTCGACGGGGTCTTCTTCGAGGCGAGCAGAACCCCCGGCTTCCACGCGGTCAGACATGTTTCCTACGATTATTTAAGTATGCTCGTTCAATTATTTGGTCGGAATGAAATGAATAATGAAAAGAAAAAAGGGGCCTATATTTGGTCGGAATGTTGATTCATTCCCCTTCCGGCAAATCCCGGGCACTCCATATGTCCTAGCTAGTTTCTAGCACAAGTCATGCCGAAAATCACGGAAATTTTCGGCATGAGCTTTGCTAAAAAGTGGACATATGGAGCGCCTGAAATTTGCCGGAACAGAAATGAATCAACATTTCGGCAAAACATAGGCCACTCGGAGCATATGACATCAATGACATAGGGTTCATATTGCAAAATGACCTCACTAAACATTTGCAAAATATAAAACAAGTACACATAGGGTTCAAATTGCAAAATGACCTCACTAAACATTTGCAAAATATAAAGCAAGTACACATAGGGTTCATATTGCCGGAACAGAAGGGAGCTACTGTTTTTTATTTATAGCTATTTTATATACCTACAAAAATTGCCCTAGCTAATTTCCGGAAAAAAATTGCCCCTCTTTTCTTCTTCTTCTGTTGTTTTTCTTCTTCTTTTCCTGTTTCCTCTTCTCCTTCTCCTCCCCTCTTTTCCTTCCTGTCCTCTTTCTTCTTCTTCTTCTTCTCTTCTTCTTCTCTTCTTTTTCTTCTTCTTTTCCTTTTTCCTCTTCTCCTTCTCCTCCTCTCCTCTTTCTTCTTCTTCTTCTTCTCCTCTTCTTCTTCTTCTTCTTCTTCTTCTTTTTCTTCTTCTTTTCCTTTTTCCTCTTCTCCTTCTCCTCCCCTCTTTTCCTTCCTCTCCTCTTTCTTCTTCTTCTTCTTCTCTTCTTTTTCTTCTTCTTTTACTTTTTCCTCTTCTCCTTCTCCTCCTCTCCTCTTTCTTCTTCTTCTTCTCCTATTCTTCTTCTTGTTCTTCGTCTTCTTCTTCTTTTTGATAAATCCTATATGCTAAAAAATCCTATATGCTAAAAATCCTAAATCCTAAATTTCCCTAGCAGGGCAGAAGAGAGGGAGAGGGAGAGGAGGTCAGGGAGGGGGAGAGGAGAGTAGGGCAGGGGAGAGGAGGGGGCGGCGGGGGAAAGGAGGGTAGGGAGAGGGAGAGGAGAGGGAGGCATACGGCGCGGCGGCAGGCAGGGGAGAAGGCGGATGCGGTGGCTCGGGCGGCGGTGGGCGGCTTGGGCAGCGGCGCTCGAGGGCGGGCTCGGGCAGCGGCATCGAGAGAGAGGAGGGCAGGGGAGAGGAGAGGGAGAGGCTTACGGCGCGGTTGCGAGGGTGGGCTCGGGCTCGGGCGGCGGCGGTCGAGGGCGGGCTCGGGCAGCGGCGGCGAGGTCGAGGGCGGGCAGGGGAAAGGTCGGCGGCGGCGACGGCGGGCAGGGCGACGGTGGCGACAGGGGAGTGGGGGAGAGGGGGGAGAAGGGGGAGTGGGAAGTTAGAAAAATTTGAGCCCGGCCGCGCGGGGTTAGCTCAAAATAGCAGTAGCGCTGGATTAGGACCAGCGCTATAGCTAAGTTAGCTATAGCGCTGGTTCCTAACCAGCGCTACTGCTAGCTCTTTTCTTTTTATTATTTTCCTTTTCTAGTTTTTAGTTTTCTTTTCTTTTTATTATTTTCCTTTCCTTTACTTTTCTTTTTCTTTTGTATTGCTTTCTCCCTTTTGTTTTTGTTTTTGTTTTTTGTTTATCTCCCGACGGCCTGGCACGCAGTCGACGAGAACGTCGATCTCCCTCCCCACACTGCGCGAATATCACCGGAACCATGTATACATCATTTGACCGATAACGGTTACTTAAGTGCGTACACAAAATAGATACATATATATAGATAATGGTTTCTCAGCTGCATCGACGACGTTTCACATTGAGCTTCTTCCCTTTCTTGTTCGTTGACGTATAATTGAGCCCCTCTTTATGACTTTTCTGGCACCATGGAGTATGATCTTTCTTACATAATGTAGTCTTGATTCTTCTTTTCACGTATGCTTCATCATCATCGTCATCTTCCCTCATAGGGTTGCCGTATTGGTCGTAGTCTTCCTCGTTGGTGACTCCATCCATTCCGACGATGCTCAATTGCCTCTCCTCACAACAACACAGCCGGGATTGGTCAGGTCGGTTATGAAGAAGCATTGTGTCACGTGCTTAGCTTGTACCCATGGCTCAGTTTTGGCGATGACGTTAACGTTCATGGTAGTGCTATTTGCGTCGGGTATACACATGGTAGTGAAATACTTGTTTTCTCTTACGACGGCCTTAGCCCATCTAACACGGAACATCGTCGCAGCGTGCAATTCAGCGTAGTCAAGCTCCCAGATCTCTTCGACCCTTCCGTAGAATCTTTCAGTTGTGCCGTTGGCATCGGTCACGCATTCAATTGTCACCCCTGAGTTCTGGTACTCACTGTCCATGTCTTTGGCCTCTGTGTAGAACGTGTACCCATTGATATCGTATGCCTGATAGGACGCGAGTTTGGGCACGGGGCCATGTGCTAAGGCGTGTATGAGCAATCCGTCCGAACTGCCCTCTTCAGGGGGATTAGCAAGAATTTGCTCTTTGAACCAACGCAAGAAAGTGGCATTGTGCTCTACAATAGCTTCGTCGTCCGTCTTGCGCATCCCCTGATCATGGTACTTCTCTCCGATGATTTCTTTGCGTAGTGTCATATAATCATCTACCACATCTAGGTGTTGTAGCACTACTAAGTTAGCCCTGTCAAAGTCGCCCCGTCGATCCGAGTAGTCCACGTGCAATTCCCTCCGGCCATTGTTGTGACCTTCTCCTCCGAGCCTCCCATGGTGCTTATTGACGGGCAAACCAACAACAGGGTCTCCGCCGCCTATATAAATCTCACAAAAGGAGATGCACTCTTGGGTCAGATAACCCTGGACGATGCTCCCATCGGGACGGGACATGTTACGAACGAATCCTTTGATGACCCCATTCATCCTCTCGAACGGCATCATGCTGTGAAGGAATGTCGGCCCGAGGTCGATGATGTCGTCCATGATGTGGACACACAGATGCACCATGATGTCAAAGAACGCGGGTGGGAAGTACATCTCAAGCTCACATAGTATGACAATGATCTCTTCATGTAGCCTTCGGAGCTGCTTCACACTGATGGACTTTCGAGAGATAATGTCGAAGAAGTTGCAGAGACCAGTAAGCGTGTCACGGACGTGCTTCTCCATTATCCCTCTAATGGCAACCGGGAGTATTTGCGTCATCATCACGCGACAGTCATGAGACTTCATCCCGCTGAACCTTTTCTTCTTGGTGTCTAGAAATCTGCTTATCTTCCCACAGTAACCGGAACTGACTTTGATTCCCATAAGGCACTTCATGAATTGATCGATCTCCTTCGGACTTAAGGTGCAGCAAGAAGGGGGGCAATAATTCTCCCCCTTCTTCTTGACTTTTCTGCCCCTTGGCCCCGCCTCCGCCTCCATCTCCGTCTCCTCCGTCGACTTTTTACGGGGCATGTGGAGTTCTCTCCTGATCTCCAAATCTTCCAAGTCTTTCCTTGCCTTCGGCCCATCCTTGGTCTTGTCCGGCATGTTCATCAGCGTGCCAAGCAAGATCTCGAGGATATTCTTCGTGATATGCATTTGATCAAGGCCATGAGGCATGTTGTGATTGTGCCAGTACTCCAAGTCCCAGAAAACAGACCTCGTTTTCCATATGTCGAAGCTTTGATCTATATGTTGTCATCAATTACCAAAAAGGGGGAGATTGAAAGCACATTTGCTCCCTTGGTGATTTTGGTAATTAATAACAACATATAAGTCATTGAACTAATGTTTCCACTAAGTATATTTCAGGAAAAGTTCAATGATAGGATTGGCAAAAGGATTGTGGAGATTGTGGAAATACCCCAAGATGCAAGGAAATGGATTGGCAAAGCTTCAAGCAAGAGGACTCTACATTTTACATGTGTGAGAAATCACTTTGAGTCCATAGGAAAGCCAATACTATTAAAAGGGGGTAAGGTACTGTTGGTGAACAAAATGCTCATACGTGCACAAGTGATAGTCACCAAAAACACCCACAAGCTCTTCCACAAAAGTCTGTCCAAAGTCAAATATCCAAAATCGGTGCAACCAACACATACAATCGGTGCCACCGATTCCCATACTCAGACAGACCTAAGCCAAACCCTAGCCTTTCGGTGCAACCGATTTTGCTTCGGTGCCACCGACTTTGGGTTGCCAACTTTCTGTTACGCAGTTTCACAATATCGATACCACCGAGATTGTTGGATCGGCGTCACCGAGAATGGGCAATCTGACCGTTGGTCACCTTATCGGTGCAACCGAGTTTCATATATCGGTCTCACCGAGATTCAAAAGTTGCCACCTTTTGGTCACATCGATACCACCGAGATTAACACATCGGTGTCACCGAGTTGGTCATTTTGTGTGTAACGGTTGGATTTTTGGGGATGCCTATATATACCCCTTCACCACCACCCACTCGAAAGAGAAGCACTCAGAACTATTCCATACTTGCCCCATCTAGTTTTCTGAGAGAGAGCCACCTACTCATGTGTTGAGATCATGCCATTCCATTCCAACCATATGAATCTTGATCTCTAGCCTAACCAAGTTGCTTTCCACCAATCCCATCTCTTCCACCAAGCCAAATCTGTGAGAGAGTGATTGTGTGTTGAGGAGTCTATCATCTTGAAGCACAAGAGCAAGGAGTTCATCGTCATTGCCGAGCCTATTACCTTTTGGAGGGTGGTGCCTCCTAGATTGGTTAGGTGTCGCTTGGGAGCCTCCTACTTCGTGTTGTGGAGTTGAACCAAGAAGTTTGTAAGGGCAAGGAGATCGCCTACTTCGTGAAGATCTACCCATAGTGAGGCTAGTCCTTCGTGGATGGAAGCCGTTATGGAATAGTCAAGGTTGCTACTTCGTGGACCCTTATGGGTGGAGCCCTTCGTAGACTCTCGTGACCGTTACCCTCCGTGGGTTGAAGACTCCATAAACGTGGACGTGCGATAGCACCACCTATCGGAACCACGGGAAAAATCATCGTGTCTACAATTGCGTTTGATCCTCCTACCCTTCCTTTCTACTCATGCTTGTTGTTACTTTCCGCTGCTATACTCTTAGACATGCATGTGTAGGGTGTACTTGACTTGCCATGAATGTTAAAATCTGCCAACACTAAAATTTGGGAAAACGTAGAATTTTTATTTGGTCAAGTAGTCTAATCACCCCCCCCCCCCTCTAGACATACTTTCGGTCCTACAAGTGGTATCAGAGCTTTGGTCTCCATTGCATTGGTCTCACAACCTAGGAGAGTATGGCGTCTAGTGAGGGAAATTATCACCGTAGAGGTCCGTACTTTGATGGTACTAATTTTGCTAGTTGGAAGCACAAAATGAAAATGCATATTCTTGGTCATAACCCCGCCGTTTGGGCTGTTGTTCGTGTTGGCTTGCAAGGTGAATTCTTTGGTGATGGAAAGGAACCGGATCGTGAAGCGACCGCGGATGAATTGAAGATGTTGCAATAAAACGCTCAAGCATGTGACATTCTCTTCAACTGCCTATGCCCCGAAGAATTCAACAAAATCAGCCGTCTTGAGAATGCAAAAGAGATTTGGGATACTTTGGTTGATATACACGAAGGAACCGAGTCCGTAAGAGAATCCAAGTTAGATGTTCTTCAAAGTCAGCTTGACAAGTTCAAGATGAAGGATGGTGAAGGAGTCGCAGAGATGTACTCTAGGCTAGCTCTCATCACCAATGAGATTGCCGGCTTAGGAAGCGAAGAAATGACCGACAAATTCATCATCAAGAAGATACTTAGAGCTTTGGATGAGAGATACGACACCGTGTGCACATTGATCCAAATGATGCCCAACTACAAAGATCTCAAGCCTACGGAAGTCATTGGAAGGATTGTTGCTCATGAAATGACACTCAAAGACAAAGCAGAGCTTCACAACAAGTCTAGCGGTGCTTACAAAGCCACAAGTGATGCTCCCGCAACTTCAAGCGACAACCTTGTCACCAATGAAGAGATAAGCCTCATGGTCAAGAAATTCAACAAGTTCTACAAGAATAGAGGAAAAGAATGAAGCTCCAACTCAAGATATGATGAGAAGCGTTCGTCAAGTCGTGACTGCAATTGCTACAATTGTGGGAAGCCCGGACACTACTCCAATGAGTGCACGGCTCCCTACAAACAAAGAGAAGAGTCACCTAGAAGACGAAGCTCAAGGAATGAATCACCTCAAAGAGAGAGAAGGAGTAGAGATGATCGTTATGAACGAAGACCCTCAAGGAGAAGTAGAGATTCGGAGAAGAAGGACAAGCACACCAAGAGCTACACAAGAAGAAAACATCAAGCTCATTTTGGTGAATGGGTTTCCGGCTCCGACTCCGACAACAACTCCGAGAGAAGCTATCACTCCGACTATAGTCAAGATGATGGTGTTGCCGGAATTGCTCTAGTGACTACCAACTCCTATGATCTATTTGATTCACCAAATGAAGGGAGTGGAAGTTGCTTCATGGCTAAAGGCCACAAGGAATCACACCCCGAGTATCTTGATTTCAATAGTGATGAAGATGATTTGCTTTGTGATGATGACTTGCTCTTTGATAAAACTAGTGATGTTAGTCAAAATGAACTTGATAATTCTCATGCTAGTCAAGATAAGTCAATTGATGATGATAAGATGAAAATAGAACAACTAACTAAAGAACTAAACACTCTTAAGTTAGCTCATGAATCTACTCTAGAAGATCATAGAGAGCTTGTAAGAACTCATGAGAAGCTACGCTTCGAGAAGCTCAACTTGGAGCAAGAGCATGAGTTTCTTAAAGCTATCAATGACGATCTCCGAAAGAAGACTTCATCTTATCTAGCCAAACGACTACTCTTGTCTACATTCCTGCCACAAGTTAAATTTAAGCAAACTAGTAACAAAGGCAAGAAAGGTTCTTCATCTAGTAGCAACAATAAAAATGCTAAACCTAATGATGATGCTTCTAGTAGTTCTATTGATTCCACTAATGATGATTCTCTTAGCCAAGTTACACTTGAGCAAGAAAATGCTTTATTGAAAGGAATTATAGAGAAAGGTATCTACAAGAGTCTTGCCGGGTGTAAGCAATTTGAGGAAATTGTACGCAAGCACGGAGGATACCGGAAGAATCATGGTGTTGGCTACTTCAATGCTAATGGAGTTGAATGGGAAGAAGGTCAATACCCCAAGCCCAAGTTTGTTCCTCAAAAGGAGAAGTATGAAAATACTCTTCCCAAGGGAACAAACACTCAAGATGACCTTCCACCACAAGACCACAAGCTCAAGGGCAAGAACAAGCTTCAAGAGGACATTGACTCATATGAAGATGAATCCCTAGCTTTGGTGGAGTGGGTTCCCAAGGCTACTTCAAGCTCAACTTCTACAAAAGCTACTTCAACACCAAGGATCCCCATCAACTTGATGTGGGTCCCCAAGAAGAAGAACTAGAGAGTTCTTGAGGGGTGACTCCGCCAATGAAATTCACTCACATTCATTATTGGCAAGAACTATTTGCAATCAACATCAACTCTATGCAATAGTTCAAGGAGTCACACATTCCCTCAAAGGTAAGCAAGGGACAAGGTAATCAACAAATCGATGGACATCATTACACATGCTTTGCACTCCATGTCCATAGATATCCTTGTATTTGTCTCTTGTGTGTTGGGACTAACACATGTAGGTGAGAAGAGTAAGGAAACAACAAGGATGCTCCCAACTCTTGGTGATCTTCATCAACCTTGAGCATCCACCACTACCTCACCAACATGAAGTCTTCATCGACAAAACCCAAGGTTAGTTTATCCCTCCTATGGGGGGATGTCACATCTAGGGGGAGCTTTACTCAAGACTTGAGTCAAAGCATCTCTTAGTATGTGACAACATTAAATGCTTTATGTAAAAGTGGTAACCCCACCTGTGCTTAAACGATGAGTATGACCTATGATCAAGTATTCTTACTTGGCTCCTAAGTCAAAATACTCATATATAGATGACTTCGTCATCGCCAAAGTGCTTGTTAGATGCTAGTATGTATGTGCATGTTTGTCATGATTTCATTTGACATCTTATTGTGTGAGCATGTTGGTCTGCATTTATTTACTCATTCGAGGACATCCAATTGTTTCTATTTGGCTTTTGATTTATCTTTAGCCAATTGGATGGACAAAAATTCCTAGGACCACTCTCTAGCTGCCTATGCTTTCTCACCTCACATTCCATTCATGCTGCATCACAAAATTTGAACAAGTGCTTTTCGATCCCTCTGTGTGTGGAGCACTCGGAGTTCCGTATCGACAAAGGACTGACCATTAAAACTTCCAAAGTGCATCTCGGTGGAACCAACCCACAATTCTCGGTCTCACCGAATGCCTAGGGTTGATCTGGTTTTCAATCTCGGTACTACCGATTCCATATTCTCGGTTACACCGAGTTTCCCTGTCAACTGACAGTTGAGGAACTCAGTGACACCGAAAATTTAGAATTGGTGTCACCGACAGCAAAGGGTATATATGCTGTGGACCCAACGCTTTGAAATTCAATCTTCAAACCGTCGCGCTCCAAAACCCTAAGCTACCGAAAAGGACCCCCTGGTCGTCGCCTTGCCTCCCCGTGCGTCGCCGTCGACGGATATCTTCGCCGTAGTGGATCCGTCGCCAAGTTAGGGTACGGATTCGATTCTTCTTGCGCTCCCTGTCTGATTCTCGCTCAATGAAGTTAGATTTTATCGATAAGCCACAGATTGCAAACCTCCCTATCCTCTAAAAGTTCCAGTAGATTAGCGAACGATGGATTTTTTAGGTTTTGCCGTCCGCCTCATGTATCTCGGTAGAACCGATGCAAAATAATTGGTAGCACCGATTTTATTTTCTGGCCAGCTGAGAACACCTTGGTGGAACCGAGTACTAATTCTCGGTGTGACCGAGAATAGTGCCAAGTTTCTGGAAAGCAGGTTGTTTGTCTCGGTGGGTCCGAAATTTTTGTCTCGGTTGTACCGACATACATTTGGCAGAATGCAAAATTTTGAGAAATCTTAGTTCAAACTTTTAAAAACAGCTGCATTTTGTGATGACTCATCTTCTTCTACTCCTCTATATTCTATTCACAGGGTCAGTATGTCTGATGCTGAGGACAGTGAGAACAACTTCAGAGAGCAGAGTGTTGAATTAGATTCAGGCACTAGTCCAGAGTCTAGTTCATCTTCAGATCCAGGCACCCCCAATTCTCATGGGTTGCCCAAGGCTACTACTAGGGCCAGGAAGAAGCTGAATTCAGATGAGGAGGATTCAGATTTTGTGCCAGAGGAAATTCTTGCCAAGAAGCAAGAGAAAGCTGCCAAGAAATCTGCAAATGAAGCCACCTCTTCAAGGAGGACTGTCAGCAAGTTATATGCTAGCTCTGAGGCTATGAGAGCACCTGAGAGTGCTAGGGCTTCCATGTCAATTGAGCCCCCAAGGAAGTCATTGCCTAAGAAGGCAGGAGAGAAGAAGGCCAGGAAGAGGATTGTCTATGTCACTGGTACGCAAACTTCCATGTATGTGGACCCTGAGGAGGCTGCTGGTGCTGCTGCTGAGGAGGAGGAAGAGCAGGTTGTCAAGGCCCCTCCCAAGAAGAAGCAAAAGAAGCTTATGGCAGATGCTATGCCAAAGACTGGCACATCCAAGAGCACCAAGTCTGCCCCCAAGAAGGCTGCTACTGAAAAGCCCAAGAGGACATCCAGACAGATTCCAGCTTCTGAGAAGAACAAGGGAACTACCTCCAGAGTTGAGGATGAGGATGCCATGTCTGCCTTGATGAAGCTTAGACCACACCTTCCTGAACATAATGCCAGCCATCCACTTGCTGACGATATGAAGAAGAGGAAGGATTCTGGTTTGAGGGCATGGAGAGCTGTTGATCCATATGCCCAAAGGAGAAAGACAGCTGTGGACTACAGATTCTACACCAAGGAGCAACAGGATTTCTATGAGACTGTGCTGCTTGACAAGAGTCCAGCTGTGAGTGACATGAGATATGTTGACTGGAAGTACATCAAGGAGAATGAAGATTTCTTTCCAAATGTTCAAGACAACTTTCACTGCATTGGCTTGGATGAGTTTGTTGGCAAAGAGTTTACAGCATGGAATGATGAGATGATCATGCAATTCTACTCCACTGCTCATTTCTATGGAGATGGTAGAATTGTATGGATGACTGAAGGAGCTAGATATGAGTCCACTGTTGATGATTGGGCTGCCATCTTAGGAGTCCCAGAGATGCAGGATGGTGACTTGGATGTCTACTCTGAATCCAAGGAGAGCCACAATGCTATGGCTAACATGTACAATGAGATCCCTGCTGCTCATGTGAAATCTCACAAGTTAGGTTCTATCTACTTCCTCCAAGCTGGCCTCCGCACCATGAACACCATTCTGAGGCATACCTTGATGCCCAAGTCAGGAGATGAGAAGATGATCCGAGGCTACTCCATCAACATGCTGATCCATCTTGACAGACACACCAGGATTAGAGTTATGGATTTGATTGTAGAGACAGTGAACAGGGTTGCTGCTGATCAGAAGCGCTCATGCTGCTATGCACCCTATATCCAGATGCTTATCAACTCCAAGCTGGAGAAGCACATCTTTGCTCTGGACAGACCCCACTTGCCCCTACAACCAGATTTAGAGGACAACGTTGTGGTGATGGACCCAGAACATCCCACATCAGCTGCAGCTCAACCACAGGCAGAGGCAGAGGCAGCTAGAGCCACTAGTGCTCAAGTCCCTAGATCCAGGAACGAGCAAATGGATCTGTTGATCACATCAGTTCAGGGCATGCAGAAGGACATTAAGGACATTCTGAACAATCAAAATAGTCTTGTCAGGATCTTCGAGAACAGGATCAAGACCCTTAATGACAAGGTGGATGGGATGACCAAGACAGTCAATGAGCTTAAGAAGGAAGTTGATTCTGTGCCTCTTCCTCACTCTTCTGATGATGATGATGAGGAGGATGACTCACCTCTCAGGCCAAGCACACACTTCACCACTCAGGCCAGATCAGCCACTGTGCCAGCTCCAGATTTGAGGCCCTCTTCATCAGCTCCTGCTACTGTCACCTTAGTTCCATCAGCTCCAGTTCCTCCAGTTGCCACTCCAACTCCATCCACGACATCAACTGAGATCTTCGCCGACGCAGTTCTCTCGACTCCATCAACAACCGGAGGAGATCAGCCCAAGAATGTTTAGCTATATCTCTTTGATCTTTTTGGTAACTTGTTGCCAAAGGGGGAGAAGTGTATATAGATCTTTAGGCTTCGAGTGAGAGAGCGTTTGGTTTTTATCGCGTTTTCAAAAACAATTGGTCTTTTGGTTGCTTGTGTTCAACGTTTGTTGGTGTTTTGATCATACGCTTAATGTGTGTTGCTACTATTTCCTATCATTATGCTACTTATGAGATGATCTTTCACCTTTGCTTGATTGTGTTGTGCTATGTTATTAACTCTTATTACACTCGCACACCACCAAGATGAAGTGCCCCATGTACCTAATCGATTGTGCATTTGCATTCAAACGCAAATTTATAATAATGCACAAATTTAGGGGGAGCTCTTGCTTATCACATACTTCTCAAAGCGATGATTATATTCATTGATTATATCATATGTCAAAGCTTTGATCTATATGTTGTCATCAATTACCAAAAAGGGGGAGATTGAAAGCACATTTGCTCCCTTGGTGGTTTTGGTAATTAATAACAACATATAAGTCATTGAACTAATGTTTCCACTAAGTATATTTCAGGAAAAGTTCAATGATAGGATTGGCAAAAGGATTGTGGAGATTGTGGAAATACCCTAGATGCAAGGAAATGGATTGGCAAAGCTTCAAGCAAGAGGACTCTACATTTTACATTTGTGAGAAATCACTTTGAGTCCATAGGAAAGCCAATACTATTAAAAGGGGTAAGGTACTGTTGGTGAACAAAATGCTCATACGTGCACAAGTGATAGTCACCAAAAACACCCACAAGCTCTTCCACAAAAGTCTGTCCAAAGTCAATTATCCAAAATCGGTGCAACCAACACATACACTCGGTGCCACCGATTCCCATACTCAGACAGACCTAAGCCAAACCCTAGCCTTTCGGTGCAACCGATTCTGCTTCGGTGCCACCGAGTTTGCATTGCCAACTTTCTGTTACGCAGTTTCACAATATCGGTACCACCGAGATTGTTGGATCGGCGTCACCGAGAATGGGCAATCTGACCGTTGGTCACCTTATCGGTGCAACCGAGTTTCATATATCGGTCTCACCGAGATTCAAAAGTTGCCACCTTTTGGTCACTTCGGTACCACCGAGATTAACACATCGGTGTCACCGAGTTGGTCATTTTGTGTGTAACGGTTGGATTTTTGGGGATGCCTATATATACCCCTTCACCAACACCCACTCGAAAGAGAAGCACTCAGAACTATTCCATACTTGCCCCATCCAGTTTTCTGAGAGAGAGCCACCTACTCATGTGTTGAGATCATGCCATTCCATTCCAACCATATGAATCTTGATCTCTAGCCTCCCCAAGTTGCTTTCCACCAATCCCATCTCTTCCACCAAGCCAAATCTGTGAGAGAGTGATTGTGTGTTGAGGAGTCTATCATCTTGAAGCACAAGAGCAAGGAGTTCATCGTCATTGCCGAGCCTATTACCTTTTGGAGGGTGGTGCCTCCTAGATTGGTTAGGTGTCGCTTGGGAGCCTCCTACTTCATGTTGTGGAGTTGAACCAAGAAGTTTGTAAGGGCAAGGAGATCGCCTACTTCGTGAAGATCTACCCATAGTGAGGCTAGTCCTTCGTGGACGGAAGCCGTTATGGAATAGTCAAGGTTGCTACTTCGTGGACCCTTATGGGTGGAGCCCTCCGTGGACTCTCACAACCGTTACCCTCCGTGGGTTGAAGACTCCATAAACATGGATGTACGATAGCACCACCTATTGGAACTACGGGAAAAATCATCGTGTCTACAATTGCGTTTGATCCTCCTACCCTTCCTTTTTACCCATGCTTGTTGTTACTTTCCGCTGCTATACTCTTAGACATGCATGTGTAGGGTGTACTTGACTTGCCATGAATGTTAAAATCTGCCAACACTAAAATTTGGGAAAAGGTAGAATTTTTATTTGGTCAAGTAGTCTAATCACCCCCCCCCCTCTAGACATACTTTCGGTCCTACATCCTTCTCGAGCCATCTACGATGCCCCATGTACACGATTTTCCCAGACCCGCCATCTTTCGTTGACGTAAGCTGCTGAGACGTTGTATCATCCATGCACTTCGTGCATCCACAGTATCCGTGGCACACCTGGCCTGAAGTGTACCCGTAACCGAGATAGTCGTGCACCGTCGTCATCAGCGCGGCTCTCATATAGAAATAATCTCCTGTGCTGGCGTCCCATGTCTTGACAGGCGATTTCCATAAAGTGTCTAACTCCTCTTTCAGAAGCCCCATATACAGGTTAATATTATTTCCCGGTTGTTTCGGCCCTTGAATCAGCATGCTCATGTGTATGTACTTTGTCTTCATGCACAACCATGGGGGGAGGTTGTACATCCATACAAAGACGGCCATGTGCTCTGGTTGGTGCTCTGGTTTCCAAACGGATTAATGCCATCGGTACTCGCACCAAGCACGATGTTCCTTGCATCTTCTCTAAAAAATCGATATTTAGCGTTGAATGCTCACCACTGGCTAGCATCTGCGAGGTGTCTCAGCTTCGGATCATCTCCATCGTCGGGTTTCTTCCTCTCCGCGTGCCAGCGCATGAGCTTTGCTTCCTTAGGATCTACAAAATACCGCTGCAGACGGGGAGTGATCGGAAAGTACCATACAACTTTCTGAGGAGCTTTCTTTCCTACCTTATTGTATCGCGAAGTATTGCACACTGTACAGCTGGTTTTTTCCGCTTGCTCCCCCCGATAAATGCTGCAATCGTTGATGCATGCATGGTATCTAATGTGCGGCAGATCAAGAGGGCAAACGATTTTTTTGGCCTCCTTGACACTAGTAGGACATAGGTTTCCCGTGGGAAGACCTTTATTATGTAGATACTTCAAATGCTCATCGAGGCTTTTGTCTGTCCATTTGTTTTTGGCCTTCGTCTTTAGAAGTTCGAGCGTGAAACTCAAGCGGGTCACCTCGGGATCACAATCGTCATACAATGGAGTCTTCGAGTCTACTTCAAGTTGCGCCAGCTTGGCCTCCTCTCTAGAAGCAGCTCTGTCGCTAGTCGTACTCTTGCGAAGGAGCTCTCGAACATGAGGGTCCTACACGACTGAACTTAGTAGCGTCGAAGACTGCGGCGTGTCCGTCACCTCTTCTCCGCCATGTCCGGACTCTTCTTTGCCGTGTCCGGAATCTTCTCCGCCGCCATGTCCGGACTCTTCTTCGCCGTGTCTGGAATCTTCTCCGCTGCCATGTCCGGACTCTTGCCCGCCGCCATGTCCGGCGCCATCGTCTTCGTGTCGATCGGTCATCTCTTCATCTAGCCCCATGTCGTTATTCCCTGCCATGTGGAAGTCCTCATCATCATCTTCACTTATCCACCGAGTATAGCCATCCATGAAACCATACATCAGCAGGTGCGCCTTCAAAGTGCCACGCTCAAAAGGGTCCAAAATGAGTACTTCTTTGCATCTTGTACACGGACATCCAATCCCAGTCCAATTATTTGCATACATGTCCATCACCGCGGATTGCAAGTATCGCTCCACCGTCCTTCCACTCACCTTCATAACTGCACGGTATAACAAGCAAAAGGGTTATAAACAAAATGCATGCATGCATCAAAGTCATATAAAAATTTGGCATGACCTTGCCTAAAAATAGGACATATCGAGTTTGCTCGAAATTCGCCGAAACGGAAATAAATTGACATTTCGGCAAAACATAAGCAACTCACGGGGCATGTCACTCACACAAATCCCTTCATACGCAAACACACATATTCCCATTCTTGAAATGCACAACTTTTTACTCACCTATACCCAGAGAGAGATTGTGCACGGTTAATTAGATCATTAGGCCTTCGCTACCTATAGGGATCGAAAGTGGATGGCTAAATAGCTAGCTAGATCTAGTTGTTGGGAGGAGAGATGAGACTCTAGCTATGGAGAGGAAGAGAGATGATCTGGCTAGATCTATATGTATGGAAGGAGGGAGAGGCAAGTAAATGTGGAAGATAGAGCTAGAAGAGGCCATTTATGGAGGAGAATTATGGTGGAGGCGGCATTAATGGGGAGAGAAGAGAGGTAGAAGGAAGAGAGAAGAAGGGCAATAATGGTGGAGAAGAAACTTAGAGAGGGGAGAGGCGAAAGGAGGGGAGAGGGCAAAGGGGGGAGGAAGAAGGGGGAGAGAGGGGGTGGGTGAAAAGGCAGCTCTGCCATGATTAGTAGTAGCGCTGCTTTCAACAGGGCGCTACTGCTATAGGGCTTAGTAGTAGCGCTTTCTAGGAGCAGCGCTACTACTAAGTGGGGCCCCATAGCAGTAGCGGTTTCCTCACAGCAACCGCTACTGCTATGAGGCTTAGTAGTAGCGCTTTATTGTGGGCAGCGCTGCTACTACCAATAGTGTCGGTGGGCTCGTCGTGTCCCGCTTAGCAGTAGCGCTCCTTGAGTTTCCAGCGCTACTGCTAAGTCTTTACTTGTAGCGCTGCTGAAATCCAGCGCTACTGGTAATTACCAGCAGCGCCTGTTACTTTACAGCGCTACTACTAGTGTCCTGCCTATAAGGTTTCTCCTGGTAGTGTTGATTGTATTGAGAAGTATGAAGGTTACAGAGTTGATCTACCTCGAGATCGGATGAGCTAAACCCTATATGAGTGGAGTTGTCTCTCTACGAACTAAGCCCCCGGGTTTATATAGACACCAGGGGTACCTAGGGTTACACATGGTCGGTTTCCATCCGGGCATAGATACGCCCATTCTTACTTGGAGGACACACCAAGTCTTCGGAACATTCCCCCTAAGCCTAGGGTCATTCTACCGTCCGGCCTTCCCGAAGATGCCACAAGGCGGCCCACCAGGCTGGACCATAAGAGGAAAGCCAACAGCCCGAGGACCCCTTAATCCCGGACTCCCTCACCCATAGCCTCTCACCTCCTGGTTCAGTTCAGGAATCACGACCTGGCATTCCAGCGACGGCTGAGGTATGCGCGGGGCTGGGCCCTGCCGACGCAGAGCACAAAGGCAAGCAAGAGAAAAACCAAGCCAAAAGGGAAGTCACAGATCACAAATAGTTACTACAAAGTTTGAAATATTCCCTACAATTTAAACTGTCATCTTATGCCTCCTCGAGGCAGATTCAATTTATTGCAAGAAGGTAGAAGGAGGCTTGCCGCTAGACTCTTCGCCGCCATCATTGCAGAAGAACTTCTCAAGCGGCGCGCTCAGGTGGCCCTCCATAGCCGCCGCCAGCTCGCCGCGAGATTCTTCGGGCACGGGGCCCGTCACCTCGTCGAATTTGAAGTCGGGATCGCAAAGGAGGAGATGGCTGAAGACGCGGGTCGCCTCCACGGAGAAGAGATCACGGCTTTCCTCTTCCAGGATGCCGTCCACCTCCTGGTCCGCGCCCTCAAGTTCCCTCACGAGCTTGGAATATATTTCGGCGTAGCCGGCACCCTGGGGAACAAGAGGAGTCTCGAAACTTAACCTGCAAATAGAGCCCAGGGCCTTGCGGGCCCTGTGATCGAGAGAGGAAAGTGCGGCGTGGTCGAGGCCACCCTCGCTTCTGCTGCGGCCTACACCTCCTTCTCCCAGGCGTCCAACTTGGTGCTAGCCTCGGACACGTGCCCGGCGTTAGCTTTTTGGGCCTCGGCCACCTCTCCAGGCCCCCACGCTCCGTGGCCTGCTCAGCCATCACCTTCGCAAGCTCGGACTCATGGTCTGCGAGCCTCACCTCACGGGCCTTGACGTCTTCTTCCCGCAACTGGAGTTGCTGCACTTGCGCGGCTTGTTCCCGAAGCGCCTTCAGGCCGGCTTCCGCTTCCTTTAAGCGCTTGGCGAGCGCAATTTTCTCGGCAAGAGCACTCTCGCAAGCGGCCCTCGCCTCAGCAACCTCCTTCTTGCCCTCCGCAAGGGTGGCCTCGACCCTGCTGTGAGCCTCCCCACGGTCGGCGTCAAGTTGACGCCACGCCGCGGCGAGCCTCAAGCGCTCGGCGGAGAGGCGTGCCTCGGCATCTCGAAAATCCGCCCTAAGAAGGTCGAGTGCACCTCGGAAGTATGCCCCGAGCTGGTCGAGCCCGTCCTGGGCATCGTACAGGGCCCCGCACCTGAGCAAAGTGCTCTAGTCCATCAGGGAGAGAGCTTGCCTAGGGGTTGGTGCCCCGGCGCTTGCTGTTGCCGTAACAAGAAGGGCCCCGGCGCCCTACGCTTGAGATGCCGGGGGCTTCATGTTCTCCCCCGCGCTTGGATCCCGCTATTCTCCTGGGAAGACTATCGCGATGGCCTCTGGGGCCCCTGGGGCCCCTGGAGTGGCCATCGCTGGAGGGCAGCCTAAGTCGTGCGTCGCGCCATGGAAAGCTGCGGGGGCCAGGACGGCCGACCAAAGTTGATGCGCCCCTCCCTTCCCCGCTGGCTGAGCAGCTGCAGCCTCGGCAGGCGGCACCGAGGACTAAGCAGCCGCGGCCTCGGCAGGTGGCGCCTGAGACTGGACCGCCACGGCCCTGGCAGGCGGCGCCGGGGATGGACCGTCGCGGCCCTGGCGCACGGGCCCGCTCGCTGATACGTCTCCAACGTATCTATAATTTTTGCTTGTTCCATGCTGTTATATTATCATTCTTGGATGTTTTACAATCATTTTATTACAACTTTATATCATTTTTTGGGACTAACCTATTGACATAGTGCCAAAGTGTCAGTTGCTGTTTTTGCTTGTTTTTTACTTCGCAGAAAATCAGTACCAGACGGAGATAAAACGCTGCGGGAATTTTTGTGGGTTTTTTCCAGACCAGAAGAGACCAGATGGGCCAAAGAACACCAGAAGTGGGGGGCCAGGGTGGCTAGCACCCACATGGGCGCGCCTGAGGCCCCCTGGCGTGCCCTGGTGGGTGGTGGGCACCTCAGGTACCCCCTCAACCGACTATCGTGCCTATAAATCTGAAACAGAAACTTTGCGTCCAGTATATGAATTTTAATTTTTTGCTGGAACGTGATCTTGAGCTGAAATTTTAACACAGTGTTTCTATACAAATTCTTTACGCTGTCCTAAGTTTTCAGAATTTTTAGAGTTACAAAAGTATGGGTATGGTACAGATTACTACAGACTGTTCTGTTTGAGACAGATTCTGTTTTTGTTGCATTGTGTGCTTGTTTTGATGAATCTATGGGTTGTATTAAAGGGTATGAGACATGGTAAAGTTAAAATACAGTAGGTATAATGCAATTATAAAATATGAATGGGTTTACAACAGTTCCTAAAGTAGTGATTTGCTTTCTTATACTAACGGATCTCACGAAGATTTTGTTGAGTTTTGTGTGATTGAAGTTTTCAAGTTTTGGGTGAGATCACGATGGATGAAGGAATAAGGAGCAGCAAGAACCTAAGGTTGGGGATGCTACCGCACCCCCAAGATATATCCAAAGAGTAACAAGCAACTAAGCTTGGGGATGCCCCCGAGTGGCATCCCCTCTTTCTTCTAACGACCATCGGTATTTTACTTGGAGCTATATTTTTATTCGTCACATATCATGTGTTTTGCTTGGAACGTCTTGTATCTTTGCTTGCTTTGTTTGTTACTTTTTCCTTTGCATCCTTACTGTACACACCTATTTGAGAGAGCCACAATCATGCTATGATTTGTTAGAATTGCTCTATGTGCTACACTTAAACTTTTTGAGCTATTGGAATTGCTCTAGTGCTTCACTTATATCTTTTTGAGCAGGGTGTGCTTGGAAACTTTTGTAGAAATACTCTCATGCTTCACTTAGATTAATTTGAGAGTTAGTAAATTTTTGAAGAAATCCTCTCATGCTTCACTTATACCTATTTGAGAGATGAAATCTTTATGCTCATGTGCTTCACTTAAATTTGTTTGAGCTTGCCAAAAAGCAATGGCAATATATGAAACTAGTCCCAAAGTGATAGATATCCAAGGAGGATATAATAAAAACTTTCATGAAGATCATTGGACAAATTAAACTTGATTCCTTGTAATAGTTTTGAAACATGATGATAGTAATATGTGAGTTATGTTAGTAAGTAATTATGCTTAGTAGGAATATTGGTGTTAAGGTTTGTGATTCCCTATGCATGCACGAAAGTCAATAGTTATGCAATGAAGTTACATCCTACTTGTGGTGCATGATTCGGTGTTAGTTATGTTCACTTCTCACTTATGTGATTCTTCGTTTCTTGGTTTGGTTGCTTCCCAATCTTTTGCTAGCCTTCACTTGTACTAAGTAGAAATACTACTTGTGCATCCAAAATCCTTAAACCAAGTTTTGCCTTATGAGTCCACCATACCTACCTATATGCGGTATTTCCATGCCGTTCCAAGCAAATTTGTATGTGCCATCTCTAAATTTTCAAAATAAATTTTCTCTTTTGTGTGCCCGTACCGCTCATGAAACGGTGGGGAGTGTCCAATATTTTTCCATGCTAGATGTGTTATTCTCAAGATGAGTGTTTATTCACTTGTCATTGCATGAGAGTGCGGCGGTAATAGGGATGCCCATTCCCGAAATGAAAAAGAAAAAATATTTCCTTTATGTTGTCAAATAATAAATTCCTTGGAAAGTGTTGGTATGGAAGGCAACCGTGGATACGGCCCACCATGGAAAGTGAAAGTTTGGTGGAAAAAGGAATAAACTTTATTTTCTGTTTGGGAACCACCTATGATATATCTAGCATGGAAAGTATTGTGAGCTACTTTGTCGTTTTTGTTGACAGGAAAAGCATGCCACCCAAAATATATTTCTCTCTCAATTTAAACCTTGAGCTCTGGCACCTCTACAAATCCCTACTTCCCTCTGCGAAGGGCCTATCTATTTACTTTATGCAATTTTTATTTTTGCTTTGAGTCTCCATCTTCTCTTATAAGCACCAACTAGGGGGCACTATGATCGTACTTGAGCATTGGGCATAGCTAATATTTGAGTGTGTTTCATGAATGGATGAATGATTGAGCATGATGGGCTAGGGATAACTTTCTTTAGTGTTGATATTTTGAAAGACATGGTTGCTTGTTGACATGCTTGAGTATTGAAGTCATTATGTTAAAACTAGACTATTACTTTGAATCATTTACAAGTCCAAATGTCCATGCTATACAAAGAAGAAAAGAATATGATGAACATGTTAGGCAGCATTCCACATCAAAAATTCTGTTTTTATCATTTACCTACTCGACGACGAGTAGGAATTAAGCTTGGGGATGCTGATACGTCTCCAACGTATCTATAATTTTTGCTTGTTCCATGATGTTATATTATCATTTTTGGATGTTTTACAATCATTTTATTACAACTTTATATCATTTTTTGGTACTAACCTATTGACATAGTGCCAAAGTGCCAGTTGCTGTTTTTGCTTGTTTTTTACTTCGCACAAAATCAGTACCATACGGAGATAAAACGCTGCGGGAATTTTTGTGGATTTTTTCCATACCAGAAGAGACCAGATGGGCCAAAGAACACCAGAAGAGGGGGCCCAGGGTGGCTAGCACCCACATGGGCGTGCCAGAGGCCCCCTGGCGTGCCCTGGTGGGTGCTGGGCACCTTCGGCACCCCCTCAATCGACTATTGTGCCTATAAATTCCCTGGAAATCCAAAAACCCTAGGAGAGTCGACGAAACACAATTCCAGTCGCCGCAAGTTCCAGAACCGCGAGATCCAATCTAAACACCGTCACGGAGGGGTTCATCTTCCTCATAGGTGCCTCTCCGATGATGCGTGAGTAGTCCACCATAGACCTTCGGGTCCATAGGCAGTAGCTAGATGGCTTCTTCTCTCTCCCTTATTATTCTCAATACAATGGTCTCTTGGAGATCTATTTGATGTAAACTTTTGCGGTGTGTTTGTTGGGATCCGATAAATTTTGAGTTCATGATCAGTTTCTATCCATGAATATTATTTGAGTCTTCTTTGATCTCTTATATGCATGATTACTTATAGCCTCGTATTTCTTCTTCGAATCTTTGGTTTAGTTAGGCCGACTAGATCGATTTTTCTTGCCATGGGAAGAGGTGATTTCTGATGGGTTTGATCTTGCGGTGTTCTTTCCCAGTGACAGAAGGGGCAGCAAGACACGCATGTATCATTGCTATTAAGGATAACAAGATGGGGTCTATTCCTACATGAATAGATCTTGTCTACATCATGTCATCATTCTTATTGCATTACTCCGTTTTTCCATGAACTTAATACACTAGATGCATGCTGGATAGCGGTCGATGTGTGGAGTAATAGAGGTAGATGCAGGCAGGAGTCGGTCTACATATCTTGGACATGATGCCTATATAATGATCATCGCCTTGGATATCGTCATGACTATTTGATTTTCTATCAATTGCCCAACAGTAATTTGTTCACCCACCGTGCGCTATACTCATGAGAGAAGCCACTAGTGAACCCTACGGCCCCCGTGTCTACTTTTCCTATCATATTGCTTTCCGATCTATCTTTTTGCCTCTTTGTTTTTAGATCTACAAAACCAAAAACCCAAAAATATATTGCTGCATATTTACTCTTTTTATTTGTGTTCTTGAGAGATCTATCTCTCCTATCTATCACTACCTGATCTATCTATTTACCGTAGAGAGATTGACAACCTCTCTTTCACGTCGGATTGCAAGTATTTGTTGTTTGTGTGCAGGTGCTGCTTATTGGGTGGTGGTGATCCTCCTACTGGTTCGATAACCTTGGTTTCATAACTGAGGGAAATACTTACCATCGCTGTGCTGCATCATCCCTTCCTATTTGGGGAAATACCGACGCAGTCCAAGCCACGTCATTCGCCGCGACGGGGAGACGTTGGGCGCCGCCGCGGCGCCCGCACGACCAAGCATAGCGCCGGGCTGGCCGCAGACTGCCCCCGTGCCTGCCAAGGCTTCGGCCGAGGGTTGAGGCCGCCTTCTTGATGGGCGCTACCTTCGCCCCAGCGTTCGCCCTCTTCTTCTTCTCCTCGCCGCCACTGGAACACCTGCGCCGGCAAAGGGATCAGCTCGAGCAAACCAGGCACAGACATGCGGCGCGGGAGTGGGTTAAGGTACTTACTCATCCACGGTGGCCCACTTCCTCTTCTTCACGGTGGCGAGTGGCGTGCCCCCGCGCGCCCTCTCGACACCGCCCGGAGGTCACCTGGTGCAGCCCTCGGCGGGCCTGGTCTAGCTTCCCCCCTCCTCGGGAGCCAGGGAGGCTTCTTGAGGGGGTGCGGCCACCGCTGGGACCGGCGTCGCGCCTTCGACGTGGGCCACCGTCGCCGGCGCAGGAGTGGCCGCGGGATCAGACCCCGCTCCGTCTTCTGCAGCTCCGGGCCTGGGGGGAGTAGCCTGGCACTGCTCACCCACGGCAGCATCGTCGTCCCCGAGGCCGCGCAAGGACGTGTGGAGACTAGGCGATGACACTCGGTCAGCGCCCCCCTCTCCTTTCGTCGCTTTCGAGTCCTCGTCGTCATCGCCCTCGCAGGAGGACGTCACCGCGATGGAGGGATTCCCGCACGACCCAACGAGCCCCCACTCGTCGAAGATGGGCATCTTCGCGACCAGCTCCTCCATGACGGCGCAGCCATACAGCGGTGGCGCTGCCTCCGAAAGGTCCTCAGGGTCGAAGCCGAGTAAGGCCCCTAAGGCCCCATCCAGCTCATCATGCTTCAGGCCGCTGACTTGCAGCGTCATCGGGTCCCTCGAGCCGGCGAACTCCCACAGGGGCCGCGAGCATGCCTGGAGCGGCGCGATACGCTGCCCCAGGAATTCCTTGATGACCATCACCCCTGTTAGAGGGGCATCCCCGTGCGCGGCGATGCGCTCCAGGACGGGCTCCTCCCTCGGGTCGGTGAGCTTCTTATGGCATCACCCTGGGATCTGCGCGGGCTGGCCCATGGGGGCCGTCAAGAGCGGGCTGACCCGACGCGCGTTCATGAAGACCCAACACTGCCGGTAGCCATCCACCTTCTTCCCGGCATTCAGGCGGATGCTCGCGCTCGTGACATCAACAAAGGAGATGCATGCGGAGCGTTTGTCCGGGGCGGAGAACCGCAGGCTGAAGAAGTGGCGAAAGAGCGCTACCGAGGGCCTCATGCCCACGAAAGCCTCGCAATAAAAGGCGAAGATGGCCAGGAGGAGGATGGAGTTGGGCTGAAGGTGCAAGGCGTGGATCTGGTAATGGGAGAGGATGACATAGAAGAACTTGGAGAATGGCGGGACCAACCCGACATAGATGTTGTGGAAGAAGAAGGGGTAGGCGGACTCCGGCAAGCCGCTCGGCGCTGCCGAGCCCGGCCAGATTTCAGTGGCCTGCCCCTCATTCAGCCTGCCGACCACCAACGGGAGCACCGGGCCCAAGTCCTCCTCGTCAGAGATGGTGGAGGGCAAGAGTGCCGGCCCGATGGCGGCAGGGCTTGCGGCGGAGGTCGTGGCCTTCCCCTTCTTGCCGGCGGGTGCCATCTGAGTGCTGGGGCCACAGGGAGAGCAAGGTAATTACCTCGCGAGAGGTTGGATCTAGAGCAGTTCCGTGCGGAGGAGGAAGGTGCAGGGGACAAATGCAACACAAAGAAGGGCAGTGACGGCCCCGAGCCGCGCGCAGTCTTTATGTCAGCTTGCGCGGCTGCCAAGGCCTCGTGGAAAGTGGGACGCCCCGAACCCCAAAGCACTAGCGCGTCACGCCCATCCCGCGGGCGATTAGGGCCCGCGTCACGCCGCCCCCACCAACAGGCGGAATCGTGCACACTATGGGCCCGGGGGCTACTATCGGCCCTTTGGGATTGGGGGTACCCAGGCCTGTTCGCCTGCGGCCCGGGACGCGGCGCTGGCCTTAAGTACCGAATGGCCCATTGACGATCTTCACGAAGAAAGCCCTCGCGAGAGCCTGCGCCTCGCGAGGCGTATGACAACCGCGTCATCAAGGACCTCCCAAGGCCCCTTTGCGGAGCCACCTCCTGAAGCCTTCGCAGGGCGGATCCGTCGAGGTCGGCCTGGCGGGGTCACGCAGCCCTGCCCCCTTGACGGGGCTGACGCGGCCCGCACAAGGCGGCCCCCAGGGTCGTACCACCTGGCACGGACAGAGAAGTTTTCCCCTTTGGTGATAGGGGAGCAGCGCCATCTCGCGGGCTCCCAAAGCAATCCCCAAAGGTTTCCCCCTTCAAACTGGTCATTGTGGCAACCCTTCCAGCCTTGTGTTTTCGGGGGAAGACGACCAAGGCCAGTATAAGAGTAGGAACCGGCCACCATAGAGAAGAGAGAACCCTGGTTAGGAAAAATGCACCTTGTACTCATCCTCATCCTCAAGCAAACCAGACAAGCAGGAGTAGGGTTTTACACCGCGAGGTGGCCCGAACCTGGGTAAACTGTGTGTCCCTTGTTCATCTTCCTTAGCTCGAGCCGCCGGAGATTCGCCGTGAGGTTGTGAGGCAGAGTAGGGCAGGAGAGCGAGTGCACCCCAGTGTTCGAACCTTTTTGGCTCCCCAGAGCCCCGATTCCGACATTAAGATAGTAATAAGTGGGTGCACTAGTTGATGATTGTGGATTAGTAAGAATATTGATGTTAAGGTTTGTGATTCCCGAAGAATGCACGTATAGTCTCTAGTTATGCGATGAAGTTGGAGCATAATTTATCCTTGATTGAAATCCTTTGTGCTATTATAATCGGGGGCGTGCGATGGTTAACTCCTACCAACCTCCTCCCTAGGAGCATGCGAGTAGTACTTTTCTTCGAGAGAGCTAATAAAACCTTGCAATAAGTATGTGAGTTCTTTATGACTAATGTGAATCCATGGATATACGCACTCTCACCTCCACATATTTGCTAGCCTCTTCGGTACCGTGCATTGCCTATTCTCACCTCGAGGATTGGTGCAACTTTCTCCAGTGCATCCAAACTCCGTGACATGATACGCTCTGTTGCACATAAGCCTCATTATATCTTCCTCAAAACAGCCACCATACCTACCTATCATGGCATTTCCATAGCCATTCCAAGATATATTGCCATGCAAATTCCACCGTCACTTCATATGACTTGTATTTCCATCGTCATATTGCTTTGCATGATCATAATATAGCTACCATGATATTTACATGGCTTGCCCATTTTTTTGATATATTTCGCTATGCTAGATCATTGCACATCCTGGTACACTGCCAGAGGCATTCATATAGAGTCATATCATCCTATCAGTTTTTCATTTCGAGTTGGAAGTAAGTAAAAGTGTGATGATCATCATTATTAGAGCATTGTCCCAGTGAGGAAAGGATGATGGAGACTATGATTCCCCCACAAGTCGAGATGAGACTCCGGACAAAAAAATGGGGGAGGCCAAATGAGCCCACCATAAAAAAAGAGAGATGGGGGAGGCGAAAAAAAGGGAAAAAGAAAAAAATCCCACCATGAAAAAAAACAAATAAATGAGAGAAAAAGAGAGAAGGGACTTTGCTACTATCCTTTACCACACTTGTGCTCAAAGTGGCACCATATTCTTCATATAGAGAGTCTCTTGTTTTGTCACTTCCATATGCTACTGGGAATTTTTCATTATAGAACTTGGCTTGTATATTTCGATGACGGGCATCCTCAAATGCCTGAGGTCTTCATGAGCAAGCAAGTTTGATGCACACCCACTTAACTTTAGTTGAGATTTCATACACTTATAGCTCTAGTGCATCCGTTGCATGGCAATCCCTAATCCTCGCATTGATATCTATTGATGGGTATCTCCATAGCCCGTTGATACGCCGAGTTGATGCGAGACTTTCATCTCCACTTTACCCCTTTGAAACCTACCATCGTTTTCTATTCCACCTTTATGCTATATCCATGGTTCACGCTCATACATTGCGTGAGTAACACAAAGCTGAAGCGCATGAAAAAGTATGATCCAATTGCTTGGTTTGACACTAGGGTGCTCATGATTTATACTTTATGCTAGGAAGACCAAGCATGACAGGCTATATGATTTTGTAGGGATGGCATTCTCTGGCATTGTTATTTTGAAAGGACATGATTATTTGCTAGTAAACCTGAGTGTGGATGTCTTTTTGTCAAATGATATACTATTGCCTTGAATCGCTTGTATCTCAATATTCATGCCATGATTAGACATTTGTTCAAGATTATGTTAGGTAGCATGCCACATCAAAAATTATCTTTTTATCATTTACCTACTCGAGGACGAGCAGGAATTAAGCTTGGGGATGCTGATACGTCTCCGTCGTATCTATAATTTTTGATTGCTTCATGCCAATATTCTACAACTTTCATATACTTTTGGCAACATTTTATATTATTTCTGGGACTAACTTACTTATCCAGTGCCAGTTCCTGTTTTTTGTGTGTGTTTTGTTTCGCAGAAATTCCATATCAAACGAAGTCCAAACGCGATAAAAATTTATGGAGATTTTTTTTGGAATATATGTGAATTTTGAAGGTCAGAATCAACGCAAGACGGTGCCCGAAGGAGGCACAAGCCAACAAGGCGCGGCTTGGGGTTAGGATCGCGCCCTGATGGCTTGTTCCTCCCCCCTTAAGTCGGTTGGGGCTCTCCTTCCGCCGCAAGAAACATATTTTCGCGATAAAAATCCACTCAAAATTTCAGCCCGATCGGAGTTACGGATCTCGGGATATTTAATAAACGGTGAAGGGGTCAGAAACCAGTCGCGAAAACAGAAGAGAAACAGATAGAGAGATCCAATCTCGGAGGGGCTCCTGCCCTCCGGGAGCCATGGCAGCCATGGACCAGAGGGGAAACTCTCCTCCCACCTAGGGAGGAGGCCAAGGAAGAAGAAGAAGGAGGGGAGCTCTCTCCCCCTCTCCCGGTGGTGCCGGAGCGCCGCCGGGGCAACCATCGTGACAGCGATCTACAACAACAACTTCGCCGCCGTCATCACCACCACCATGACTTTCCTTCATCTATCTACAGCAGTCAATTCTCCCGCATCCCGCTGTACACCCTACTTGAACATGGTGCTTAATGCTATATATTATTATCCAATGATATGTGGCTATCCTATGATGTTTGAGTAGTTCCGTTTTGTCCTATGGGTTGATTGATGATCTTGATTTGTTTGAGTTGCGTGGTTTATTTTGGTGCTGTCCTAAGGTGCTTTCCGTGAGGCGCATACGAGAAAGATTCACGCTGGAGGGTGTTGCAATATGTTAATGATTCGCTTATAGTGGGGTGGAGAGTGACAGAAGCTTACACCCAAGTAAGGGGATTGTTGCATATGGGAGTAAAGAGGACTTGATGTTTAATGCTATGGTTGGGTTTACCATAATGATTTCTAGTAGTTGCGGATGCTTGCAAGAGGTCCAATCATAAGTGCATATGATCCAAGTACGGAAAGTATGTTAGTGTATGCCTCTCCCTCATATAAAACTGCAATAATGATTACCGATCTTGTTATCAATTGCCCAGGACAATCTCGCAAATCCTGTCACCACTTTTCCACACTCGCTATATTTACTTTATTTTTCTTTTATTAAAATAGCACCTAACTTTTATTTCCACGTTCTTTATTACCTTGCAAAACTATCTCTACACCTACAAAGTACTTCTAGTTTTATTCCCGCAAAGTAGTTTCATACTTGTTCTAGGTAAAGTAAGCGTAGAGTTGTATCGGTGGTCGATAGAACTTGAGAGAATATTAATTCTACCTTTATCTCCTCGTTGGGTTCGATACTCTTACTTATCGAAAAAGGCTACAAACGATCCCCTACACTTGTGGGTTATCAGCGACTTAAAGGGGTTGATCGGGAACGAGAGACGAGTTTACCCAGGTTCGGCCCCTCCGATGGAGGTAATAGCCTACGTCCTTCTTTGTGTGTATTGATGATGATGTCGATTACAAGGGTGCGGAATTGCTAACCTAGCTCTTGAGGGGTTGTGTGTTTCTTACTTAATCTCTCCAACGCAAGGGCTACCCTTTATATATAGGTAGAGGCATTTAATCTTACAACAGAGTCTGGGTCGTAAAGAGCCCGTGACCTAATCTAACTCCTCCTTTCCTTGCTTCTTAAGGGGAAAAGGATTTCCCACGTCTTCATGTTTAAGCCGGCCTTCTAGACGACGTCGATGAGATGGCCCACCTAATGAGCCACCCGCCTTGGCCTTGTTCTTCTCATGGACATCTTCTGTATGTGTCGTCTTAGTAGAACCTGAGTTATACCCTAGGCGGGTTATACCCGTGGGGTATATCGCCAACAATTCTCAACTAGACTTGACTCATCTCCAGTCCCTTTATCATTTATATTCAGTGAAGTAAATAAAGATTCGATAGGAGAAGTACCAATCATTTTAAGATCCTCATCATGATTCCGGTAAAAACCGGGTGGAAGAGCTTTTTCTAAGAATTCCCGCTTAGCTCTCAACTAAGCGGTCCTCTCCTTACTTTCATTAATAGATATTTGGATAGATTTAATAGCATCATTAAAATCATGCTTGGGTGGCAAAGCTTTACTTTTAAGAGTTTCTACATCAAGAGCAATTCTATCCATGTTTTTAGCCAAAGTATCAAGTACGTGCAATTTTTCTTCAACCATAGTGTTGAAAACCTTTTGAGAATTAATAAATTCTTTAATTGTGTTCTCAAGATCAGAGGTCATCCTATTATAATTTGTAGAAGAATTTCCATCAGAATTACCATAAGAATTTCCATAGTTGTTAGAGGAATTACCAGGATACGGTCTAGAATTGAAGTTTCCTCTATAAGCATTATTGTTGAAATTATTTCGCGAGACAAAGTTCACATCAATAGCATCATTATTTTGCTCAATCAAAGTAGACAAGGGCATGTCATTGGGATCAACATGAGTATTTTTACTAGCAACCATATTCATAAGAGCATCCACTTTTTCACTCAAAGTAGCGATTTCTTCAACAGAATTTACCTTCTTACCGGCTGGAGCCCTTTCGGTATGCCACTGAGAATAATTTTTCATAATGTTGTCCAGAAGTTTTGTGGCCTCTCCTAAGGTCACATCCATAAAGGTACAACCTGCAGCAGAATCTAGAAGATTTCTAGACACAAAGTTTAGTCCAGCATAGAAGTTTTGGATAATCATCCACAAATTTAAGCCATGAGTAGGACAATTTCTTATCATCAATTTCATTCTCTCCCAAGCTTGTGCAACATTCTCTTGATCTTGGTGTTTAATATTCATTATTTGATTTCTAAGGGAGATGATCTTAGCAGGAGGAAAATACTTGGCAATGAAAGAATCTTTACACTTATCCCATGTTCCAATACTATTACGAGGTAAAGATGGAAACCAAGCTTTAGCTTTATCTCTTAGTGAAAAAGGAAATAATTTTAATTTCACAATATCATTATCCATATCCTTTTTCTTTTGCATATCACATAATTCAACAAAGGTATTAATATGTGACGCGGGATCCTCATTAGGACTTCCCGAAAATTAATCCTTCATGACAAGATTTAGCAAAGCAGCATTAATATCAAAAGCCTCCGCACTAGTGGTGGGTGGTATAGGAGTATTAATAAAATCATTATTATTAGTATTTGAGAAGTCACACAAGTAGTATCTTGAGACATGCTGACCGAACAAGCAAAGTAACAAGCAAGACAAGTAAACTAGCAAGCGAAGAAGTAAACTAGTAACAAGCAAAGATAAATATTTTTGTATTTTTGATTTTTATGAGACAAACTAAATATAACAGCAAATAAAAGATAAACAAGTGAATGACAATTTGTGTGAAGTTACTTGATAGTTGATGATGATACTCCTCGGCAACGGTGCCAGAAATTCTTCCTGATACTCGTGATCTGCGTTGGGTTTTCCCTGAAGAGGAACGGGTTATCGCAGCACAAAGTGGGTAAGTATTTCCCTAAGTTATGAAACCAAGATTTATCAAACCAGTAGGAATATCAATCCTCAACCATCTTCAGCGGCTCCACACAAAAGAACAAACAACTTGCACCCAACGCTGGCAAGAGGGTTGTCAATCCCCTTGATCTCGTTATTTGCAAGCAAATGATTTGTGTAGATAATTGTAGATAACTGTAAATTGCAAAATAAAATAAAAAGTAAATAAAGGCAGCAAGGTAATAGTACCATTTATAAATATATAAGCGAATAGAACTGGGGGGCATAGTTTTCCCTAGCGGCATCTCTCAAGTAGGCAGCATACGATGGGTAACAAATTACTGTTGGACAATTGATAGAAAAGCGGATAGTTATGCGATTTTCACGGCAATGATCATGTATATATAGGCATCACATCCATAAACAAATAGGCCAACTCCTGCCTACACCTATTACTATTACTCCACTCATCGACCGCTATCCAGCATGCATCTAGAGTATTAAGTAAAACAGAGTAATGCATGGAGAACGATGACATGATGTAGACAAAGTAAACTCAAGCAATATGAATGAACCCCATCGTCGTATCCTTAGTAGCAACAACACAAAGACACATCTTGTCTCCTACTTTGTCACTGGGATATAGAAACTCGTCAAGTTGAACCTACCACAACGAACCACTCCCACTGAAGATAGATCAATCTACTTGGCCAAAGCACATCAATAAATCGGAGAGCATTACGAAGCTATAATGATCATACAAATAAGAATCTTAATATTTAGAGGTGACTCAAATACTTTTCATGAATAATCTGAACATAAACCCACAACTCATCGGATCCCAACAAACACACGGCACAATAGGATTACATCGGATAGATCAAAGCGAAGATATGATAATCATTGTATTGAAGATCAAGAGATAGAGAGATTGCCATCTAGGTACTAGCTATGCACCCGTAGGTATGTGATGAACTACTCAGACATCATGAGGGCAGCAAGGTTGATGTAGAGGCCCTTCGTGATCGATCCCCCCTCTGGTAGGATGCCGGAACGGAGCTCCAGATGGCCTCGCGACGAAATAGAGACTTGCGGCGGTGGAAAAAGGGTTTCTGGACTGCCTCCAGGGTTTTTAGGATATATTAGAATTTATAGGCCAGAGAGGGGCGTCGGGAGATGCCCGAGGGAGGCACAAGCTATCAGGGCATGCCCCCCAGGGCGCGCCCTGTTGGCTTGTGCAGCCCTCGTGCGGCCCCCGGCCTCCTTATGAAGCTTCCAGGTCTTCTTTTGGTCCAGAAAAAATCATTAAAAAGTTTTGTGGTAATTGGACTTCGTTTGGTACTATAAACCTGAAAAGTGAAAAACACGCAGAAAACAGCAAATGGCACTTGGCACTGGGTCAATAGGTTAGTGCTCAAAAATATTATAAATTGGTAAATAAAGACCCAAAAAGTATCCTAGAATGATAATATATCAGCATGGAACAATCAAAAATTATAGATATGTTGGAGACGCATCAATGACATGGAAAAGTTGGCGCCGGAGTTGCTCTGCAAGTTAGAGAAGATCTTTCCACCGGGCTTCTTTAATCCAATGCGGCATTTGATTTTACATATCCCGACCGAGGCAAGATGGGGGGCCCGTGCAAAATCGTTGGTGCTATGCAACTGAGAGGATCCAGAAGATGCTTCGAGCAAAATGTAAAAATAAACGTAGAATTGAAGCATCGATGGTTGAGGCATTCATTACTGAGGAGGCGGCAAACTTCGTGACAGCACACTACGAAGCCAAAAATCATCATTTGCATAATCCGAAGCCTTGGTACAATGTTGGCGACCCTAAAAAATGTGGATCCAACCTCAGCCTATTCAAAGGGAAGCTCGCACCAGCCAGTGCTTCGAAACCAATAGCCTTGGATGTCGAAGAATGGCGGACCATTTCGTTGTATATCTTCAACAACCTAACAGAAGTGTGGCCGTACATCAAGTAAGTTCTCGGCACATTGTTTCACAACTTCTAATTCCTTTGAACTGCTCTTATTCCTGGATATTTGATACATTCGATATGTCGCCAAACTCTCGGATGGAGCGGTGATCCAAAAGGATTCCATCGAAGAGTATGAGCTTCTGGCAAAGCATGGAGGCGCCTATCCCAGTTTCATCTCTTGGTTCAAACAAATGGTAATTACCATTAATAGACCATTTCATTTCTTGGTCCAATTTGCGGCTAATGCAACAATCCTTTCGTATTAAACTTGTAGGCTAATTCAGAGTCTATGGACGCCAAATTGAGACAAGCCGCTAATGGTTTTGACTATAAGGTTCGTTCATTTGAGAAATACGACATCAACAGGTATCACTTTCATACCTTTGGCAAAGAGCTATCTATGGCGGAACGAAAATCTACAAATTGTGGTGTCTCTGCTATCTGCAAAGGACGTACCGAGTATTATGGAAGAGTTGAAGCAATTTATGAACTTCTATTCTATGGTGAAAACCCACCGAACATCGTAGTCTTCAAATGTTTTTGGTTCCAGCCGAAGGAGACTTGAAGGACTCGTGAACATATAGGGCTAGTAAAAATCAAACAAAGCACCCATTCAGATGTTCCTGATGTCTATATTACGGCTCAACAGGCGACCCAAGTGTTCTATCTACCGTGGGCCTACCAAACTAATACAAATCTGAAAGGTTGGGATGTTGTTTATGAAGTGCCGCCACGTGCTAGACCACCTACCCCCAATGAAGAGGATTATGAACCTGACATTAACCCAGAGACATATGAAGGAGAATTCTTCCAAGAAACACGTCTTTCCAAAAAACATTTCAAGAACCACTCTACTTCACCCCAGAACATGGAAGTAGACGGCGATAGTGAATCTGACTTCACCCCTGAGCCGGCACAAGAAGAGCCAGAACAAGAAGAGGTTACTGTTGCGGATGACCTGTCAATGCTTTACCGATTACAGAAAGGCCTTCCACATGTTGATGCCGCTGAACCCGATGAGCATGTCATTCATGACGACATGCGTGATAGGGATGATGATGCATTTATTGATCCCCGAGCATATATAGACGATCCAGACTATTATTAGTTGTACGCATCCCAACTTAAATTATATACATATTATTATTCATGTTAGGTATTCAATTTTTTATGTTGTACTAATTTCGTTCACTCTTTGTCATGGAAGGTACTGAAAGATGGTGGGCACGGGTCCAGAGTGCTCTATGGGTACTTCTTCATTGGCGGCCCACGGGAGGGCTACTTCCATTCCACCCCTATCTCTCCGGAGAGCGTTGATAGACAGTATGGGGACAGCGGCGGGCGCTTCTTCGTCGGCGTCGTTGCCCACCGGGAGAGGAGGTCGGGGACGGAAGAAGAAAGGTAGAGGACGTGGCCGCGGGAGAGCTGCTACGCCTTCCTCGCCGCCACCCCCAGCTCATTAACCCGAGCACAGGACTGCTAGGGTGGACCCATCTGAGGTGGAGGCTACGGGGACTTCGGACCACGAGCCTCGGGTCAACGGGCCTTCGGCCCATGAGACTTCAGTCCTAGAGGCTTAGACCCACGAGACTTCGGCCCACGAGACTCTGGACCAGCACAGGGATCGAGCTACGTCCCAGGAGACGTCCGGATGGGGTACCTGGCCGGATCCGCCTCAGGGGTCGAGTGGCCATGCTGATGGTGGCGGGGATCAGTTTACTGATAGTGAGGGCGAGGTGGTTGAGGGGGTCACCGTGTACCAGCGTGGTGGTACACGGCTCCTGCCCCTGCTGGCGACTCGCGAGCAGAGGCCGATGATTAGGCCTGATGGGGAGAAGTAAGTGCATTTGCTCTTTTTGTACCTTTTGCCTTCACGTTTCTTCAAATATCTAATGCGTTGGCCTTGTCATACTGCAGGGGTTGGCAACACGCCAGTGGAGTCCGCAGGCCCAACAGCGTCCTTGGTGTGCTTTGCCGGCAAAATTTCCCGGGGTTTGTCACGTTGCCCGGTGAGGGTCAACTTCCACAACTAGGATTGAGCTGGAAGCACTACTTGGCTGCCCAGGCCCTGATACGTCTCCAACGTATCGATAATTTATGAAGTATTCATCCCATATTTGCCTATGTTTACAATACTTTTATATGGTTTTGATGCACTTTATATGATTTATTTAGAACTAACCCGGACTGACGCTGTTTTCGGCAGAATTACCATGGTGTTGTTTTTGTGCAGAAAATGTAAGTTCTCGGAATCACCCGAAACTTTTTGATGATTTTTCTGGAGGAAATAAGCAATATTCGAGCGAAGAATCACCGGAGGGGGGCCACTTGTGGGCCACAAGCCATCAGGGCGCCCCCCCCCCCAGGTCGCGCCCTGATGTGTGCTGGGGCCCACGTGGCTCCATTGCGCATCATTCCAACGCTGAAAAATCCTATAAATCCTGAAAACCCCAGAAATAAAGAGAGACTATCCGCTCCGCCGCCGCCACTCTCTGTATCGACGAAAAACCAATCTGGAGTCGTTGCAGTACCCTTTTGGAGAGGAGAAACCATCATCGGTGGCCATCTTCATCATCCCAGCGGAGGCCATGATGAGGAGGGAGTAGTTCACCCTTGGGGCTGAGGTTATGTACCAGTAGCTGTGTGTTCAATCTCTCTCTCTTATGTTCTTGAGATATCACGATCTTGATGTATCACGGGCTTTGTTAATATAGTCGGATCATATGATGTTATTCCCTTTCTACCTTGTTGTGATGAATTGAATCTTTACCTTTGAGATTTTGTTATGTCGGATTGAATATTGGATTGGAGATCGCTTGATATATGTCTTGCATGTGGATACCCGGGGTGACAATGGGGTGTTCTATTGATTCACTTGATGTATGTTTTTGTACTCAACTTGCGGATTCCTGAGGTGACATTGGGGTAATCTATGCATAGGGGTTGATACACGTTCTTGATCTACGTTCTCCGATAGAAATCCTGGGGTTCTCCTTGAAGTTCTTTGTGTTGGATTGAATATGATAGATCTGAAATTGTTTGATGCATGTCGCATAATTTACCCACGGATACTTGAGGTGACATTGGAGTATCTAGGTGACATTAGGGTTGATTGATATGTATCATTGGTGTTATTTTAGTATGAACTCTAGGTCTGTTTGTGACACTTATAGGAATAGCTCAAAAGATTGATCAGAAAGAATAACTTTGAGATGGTTCTACTACCTACACCAATTTCATCTTATGTTCTCCGCTAGATAGGATCTTTGGAGTGATTCTTTGTTGCACGTTGAGGGATGATCATATGATTCAACTATGTTAGCATTGTTGGGAGATTGCACTAGTGAAAGTTTGAACCCTAGGCCTTGTTTCCAAGCATTAATATATCGTTTTGCTCGTTGTTTACTATTTGCTACCTTGCTGTTTTTGTATTTTCAGATTACAAAAACCTATATCTACCTTCCATATTGCACTTGTATCACCATCTCTTCGCCGAACTAGTGCACCTATACAATTTGCCATTGTATTGGGTCTGTTGGGGATACAAGAGATTTCTTGTATTTGATTGCAGGGTTGTTTGAGAGAGACCATCTTCATCCTACACCTCCCACGGATTGATAAACCTCAGGTCATCCACTTGAGGGAAAATTGCTACTGTCCTACAAAACTCTGCGCTTTGAGGCCCAACAAAGTCTACAAGAATAAAGTTACGTAGTACATTTTCTGGCGCCGTTGCCAGGGAGGTGAGTGCTTGAAGATATATCTTTAGATCTTGCAATTAAATCTTTCAATTTCTTGTTTTTCACTAGTTTGGTTTTATAAAAGAAAACTACAAAAAATGGAATTTAGGTTGCAATAATTGTTTTGTCTTTTTAATGTCTTTCATGAAAATGATGGTTCGGAAAATTGTGCTCAATTGGTAGAGGAAGAGTTTATGAAAGTACTTAATGAGAATTCCTTGAATGACGAGCATGATTGCAATGTTGCTACTATGAATTCTCTGAATATCCATGATGCTAAGGATATGCAAAGCCACAAGCTTGGGGATGCTATGTTTGATGAAGATGATATTTTTAGTCCCCCAAGTTTTGATGAGCCAATTTATTATGATGATGGCATGCCTCCTATCTATGATGATTATGATGATGACATGTATGCTATAAAGAGTGATAGTAACCATGAAACTTTTCATCATGATTTAAATATTGAATGTGGTTATGTCAATCAAGTGTCTCATGATAGTTATTTTGTTGAGTTTGCTCCCAGTGCCATGGATGAAAAGGAATTTGCTTATGTGGAGAGTAATGAAAATTCTATGCTGGTGCATCATGAAAATATTGATTTATGTGATAGTTATATTGTTGAATTCCTTCATGATGCTATAGAAATTTATTATGATGGAGGAACATATACTTGTAGGAATTGCAATAATATCAAGTTTCCTCTCTATATGTTGAAAATCTTGAAGATATGCTTGTTTTACCTTCCTATGCCAGTTGATTCTTGCTCCCATAAATTGTTTCCAAGCATTGCAATACCGTTTTTGCTCACTTTTGTTACTTGCTACCTTGCTGTTTTTATATTTTCAGATTACAAAAACCTATATCTACCATCCATATTACACTTGTATCACCATCTCTTCGCCGAACTAGTGCACCTATACAATTTACCATTGTATTGGGTGTGTTGGGGACACAAGAGACTGTTTGTTATTTGGTTGCAGGGTTGTTTGAGAGAGACCATCTTCATCCTATGCCTCCCACGGATTGATAAACCTTAGGTCATCCACTTGAGGGAAATTTGCTACTGTCCTACAAAACTCTGCGCTTGGAGGCCCAACACGAGTCTACAAGAAGAAGGTTGCGTAGTAGACATCAAGCTCTTTTCTGGCACCGTTGCCGGGGAGGTGAGTGCTTGAAGGTATATCTTTAGATCTTGCAATTAAATCTTTTAGTTTCTTGTTTTTCATTAGTTTGGTTTTATAAAAGAAAACTACAAAAAAATGGAGTTTAGGTTGCATCAATTTGTTCGTCTTTTTAATGTCTTTCGTGAAAATGATGGTTTGGAAAATTGTGCTCAATTGGTAGAGGAAGAATTTATGAAAATACTTAATGAGAATTCCTTGAATGATGAGCATGATTGCAATATTGCTAGTATGAATTCTCTGAATATCCATGATGCTAATGATATGCAAACCCACAAGCTTGGGGATGCTATGTTTGATGAAGATGATATTTTTAGTCCCCCAAGTTTTGATGAGCAAATTTGTTATGATAATGACATGCCTACTATATATGATGATTATGATGATGACATGTATGCTATAAAGAGTGATAATAACCATGAAACTTGTCATCATGATTTTAATATTCAAAGTGGTTATGTCAATCAAGTATCTCATGATAGTTATTTTGTTGAGTTTGCTCCCACTATTATGAATGAGAAGAAAATTGCTTATGTGGAGAGTGACAAATTTTCTATGCTTGTGGATCATGAAGATAATGCTTTATGTGATAGTTATGTTGTGAAATTCCTTCATGATGCTACTGAAAATTATTATGAGGGAGGAACATATGCTTGTAGGAATTGCAATAATATCAAGTTTCCTCTCTATGTGTTCAAAGTTTTGAAGTTATGCTTGTTTTGCCTTCCTATGCAAGTTGATTTTTTCTCCCATAAATTGTTTGCTCACAAACTCCCTATGCATAGGAAGTGGGTTAGACTTAAATGTGCTTGCCATGAGATCCATGATGCTCTCTTGCATGTTTCAATTACTATTCTTATGTGAGCATCATTGAAATCATCATGCCTAGCTAAAAGGCATTAAAGAAAAGCGCTTGTTGGGAGACAACCCAACACTTTTCCTTTATGTTTTTGTGTGTTAACATGATTAAGATACTGTAGTAATCATGTTTTGTGCCTTTTATTTCAATAAAGTGCCAAGTAAAGCCTTTGGGATGACTCACAAGATGAGTAGAATTGATGCTGAACCAAAACAGAAACTTTTGACTCCAGTACAGGAATATTAATTTTTTACTGGAGCGTGATAATGATCTGAAATTTTTACAAAGTCTTGATATACAAATTCTTCAGGTTGTCCTAATTGTTCAGAATTTTTAGAGAGAGGGAAGTATGGTTACACTACAGATCTTCACAGACTGTTCTGTTTTTGACAGATTCTGTTTTGCATGCATAGTTTGCTTGTTTTAGTGTTTCCATAGCTTATATTTAGTGGTATAAATTATGGGAATGGTATAATACAGTAGGTATCATGTGGGAACAATTCTGAATCTTGTCTTGAGAGTACCTAAGTGAATGATCTATCTTTATTATACTAACCCATCTCACGAAGTTCTGTTAAGTTTTGTGTGATTGAAGTTTTCAAGTTTTGGGTGAGACACTGGTATGAGGAGAATAAGGAGTGACAAGAACCTAAGCTTGGGGATGCCCAAGGCACCCCAAGGTAATATCCAAGGAATACTCAAGCGCCTAAGCTTGGGGATGCCCCGGAAGGCATCCCCTCTTTCGTCTTCAACACTATCGGTATATCTTACTTGGAGCTATATTTTTATTCGTCACATAATATGAGTTTTTCTTGAAGCATCATTTTATTTTGTTGTTATCTGTTAGGTGTTATTTATAATTTTGTTTTTCAATAAAAAAAGTTCCAAGAATTTCCTTAGGATGCTTGCATTGCATGTTTGATGTGTGCTGTGTAAAAAACAGAAACTTTTGCTGTAGTGTTTGAATTTTCATATTTTACTGGAACGTGGAAAGTTTCTGAAATTTTTACACAGTATTGTCATATAAATTATTTAGCATTTCCTAAATGTTCATAATTTTTTGAGTTACAGAAGTACACTGGTTTAATAGATTGCTACAGACTGTTCTGTTTGGACAGATTGCTGTCATAGTTTTGTTATCTACTTATCCTATAGTTTCCATAGCCTATATTGGTAGATATAAATTGTGGAAATGATAGTAAACAGTAGATGATGTTTGAAAATTATTGTGCAACTTGTCTTGGCAGTACATGAAGTGTTGATTTATTCTTATGTGTACTAACCTATCTCACGAGTTCTTTTCAAGTTTTGTGTGGATGAAGTTTTTGAGAATAGGTGAAACCATGATATGAGAGGATTGAATGAGATACAAAATCTCAAGCTTGGGATGCCCAAGGCACCCCAAGTAAATATTTCAAGAAGTCTCAAGCATCTAAGCTTGGGGATGCTACGCATCCCATCTCTCTTCATCAACAATTATCGGTTAGCCTATGTTGAGCCTAAATTTTTATTTGTCCACATGATATGTGCTATTCTTGGAGTGCTATTTTTATTTAGTTTGCTGTTTGAATAAAAAAACTCAGATCTGAAAATATTTATTGAGAGAGAGCCCTCACATAGCTACTTGATTGTTTACCTACTCATTAATCTTCACTTATATCTTTTGGAGTAGTTTGTCAATTTGCTCTAGTACTTCACTTATATCTTTTTAGAGCACGGCGGTGGTTTTATTTTATAGAACTTGTTGAACTCTCATGCTTCACTTATATTATTTTGAGAGTCTCTAAACAGTATGGTAATTTTCTTAGGTTATGAATTTAGTCCTAATATGATGGGCATCCAAGAGAAATATAATAAAAACTTTCATATAAAGTGCATTGAATACTATGAGAAGTTTGATTCCTTATGATTGTTTTGAGATATAAAGATTGTGATATTAGAGACATGCTAGTGAGTAATTGTGGATTGGTAGAAATACTTGTGTTAAAGTTTGTGATTCCCGTAGCATGCACGTATGGTGAACCGTTATGTGACGAAGTCGGAGCATGATTTATTTATTGATTGCCCTCCTTTGTGTGGAGGTCGGGATCGCGCGATGGTTAACTCCTACCAACCCTTCCCCTAGGAGCATGCGTGTAGTACTTTGTTTTGATAACTAATAGACTTTTCCAATAAGTATGTGAGTTCTTTATGACTAATGTTGAGTCCATGGATTATACGCACTCTCACCCTTCCACCATTGCTAGCCTCTCTAGTACCGCGCAACTTTCGCCGGTGCATTAAACCCACCATATTCTCTTCCTCAAAACAGCCACCATACCTACCTATTATGGCATTTCCATAGCCATTCCGAGATATATTGCCATGCAACTTCCACCGTTCCGTTTATTATGACACGCACCATCATTGTCATATTGCTTTGCATGATCGTAAGATAGCTAGCATGATGTTTTCATGGCTTGTCCATTTTTTGATGTCATTGCTACGCTAGATCATTGCATATCCCAATACACCGCTGGAGGCATTCATATAGAGTCATATCTTGTTCTAGTATCGAGTTGTAAATTTTGAGTTGTAAGTAAATAAAAGTGTGATGATCATCATTATAGAGCATTGTACCATGTGAGGAAAGGATGATGGAGACTATGATTCCCTCACAAGTCGGGATGAGTCTCCGGACTTTACAAAAAAAAGAGGCCAAAGATGCCCACCAAAAGAAAAAAAATAAAAAAAAATAAAAAAAATGAGAGAAAAGAGAGAAGGGGCAATGCTACTATCCTTTTTCCACACTTGTGCTTCAAAGTAGCACCATGATCTTCATGATAGAGAGTCTCCTATATTGTCACTTTCATATACTAGTGGGAATTTTTCATTATAGAACTTGGCTTGTATATTCCAATGATGGGCTTCCTCAAAATTGCCCTAGGTCTTCGTGAGCAAGCAAGTTGGATGCACACCCACTTAGTTTCTTTTTGGGCTTTCATACACTTATAGCTCTAGTGCATCCGTTGCATGGCAATCCCTACTCACCCACATTGATATCTATTGATGGGCATCTCCATAGCCCGTTGATACGCCTAGTTGGTGTGGGATTATCTCCTTCTTTTTTTGTCTTCTCCACAACCACCATATTCTATTCCACCTATAGTGCTATGTCCATGGCTCACGCTCATGTATTGCGTGAGAGTTGAAAAAGTTTGAGAACACTAAAGTATGAAACAATTGCTTGGCTAAAACCGGGCTTGTGCATGATTTAATACTTTGTGTGATGAAGATGGAGCATAGCCAGACTATATGATTTTGTAGGGATAACTTTCTTTGGCCATGTTATTTTGAGAAGACATGATTGCTTTATTAGTATGCTTGAAGTATTATTGTTTTTATGTCAACATTAAACTTTTGTTTTGAATCTTATGGATCTGAATATTCATGCCACAATAAAGAAAATTACATGGATGAATATGTTAGGTAGCATTCCACATCAAAAATTCTGTTTTTATCATTTACCTACTCGAGGACGAGCAGGAATTAAGCTTGGGGATGCTTGATACGTCTCCAATGTATCTATAATTTTTTATTGTTCCATGCTATTATATTATCCATCTTGGATGTTTTATATGCATTTATATGCTATTTTATATTATTTTTGGGACTAACCTATTAACCTAGAGCCCAGTGCCAGTTTCTGTTTTTTTCCTTGTTTTTGAGTTTTACAGAAAAGGAATATCAAACGGAGTCCAAACGGAATAAAAATTTACGGTGATCATTTATGGACCAGAAGAAGCCCAGGGAGCATTGGAGGTGGGCTAGAAGAGCCACGAGGCAATCACAAGCCTAGGGGCGCCCCCCCTAGGGCGCGCCCCCCTGGCTTGTCGTCGCCTCGTGGATCCCCCTGACGTGATTCCAACGCCAAGTACCCCTATATATCCAGTAACCCCCAGAAAGAAACCTAGATCGGGAGTTTCACCGCCGCAAGCCTCTGTAGCCACGAAAAACCAATCGGGAGCCTGTTCTGGCACCCTGCCGGAGGGGGAAACCATCACCGGAGGCCATCTTCATCATCCCGGCGGTCTCCATGACGAGGAGGGAGTAGTTCACCCTCGGGGCTGAGGGTATGTACCAGTAGCTATGTGTTTGATCTCTCTCTCGTGTTCTTGAGATGACACGATCTTGATGTACCGCGAGCTTTAATAATATAGATGAATCATATGGAGTTTTCCCCTTTCTATCTTCTTGTGATGAATTGAGTTTTCCCTTTGAAGTTTTCTTATCGGATTGAGTCTTTAAAGGATTTGAGAACACTTGATGTATGTATTGCGATGGGATATCCGTGGTGACAATGGGATGTTCTATTGATCCACTTGATGTATGTTTTGGTGATCAACTTGCGGGTTCCGTGACCTTGGGAATCTATGCATAGGGGTTGGCACATGTTTTCTTCTTGACTCTCCGGTAGAAACTTTGGGGCACTCTTTGAAGTTCTTTGTGTTGGATTGAACATGATGAATCTGAAATTGTGTGATGCATATCGTATAATCAAGCCCATGGGTACTCGTGGTGACATTGGAGTATCTAGGTGACATTAGGGTTTTGGTTGATGTGTATCTTAAGGTGTTATTTTAGTACGAACTCTAGGGCTGTTCGTGACACTTATAGGGATAGCTCATAAGATTGATCGGAAAAGATAACTTTGAGGTGGTTTTGTACCCTACAATAATTTCTTCGTTTGTTCTCCGCTATGAGTTAATTTGGAGTGAACTCTTTGTCGCACGTGAGGGATTTACATATGATTCAACTATGTCAGCATTGTTGAGAGAACTTGCACTAGTGAAAGTATGAACCCTAGGCCTTGTTTCCAAGCATTGCAATACCATTTTTGCTCACTTTTGTTACTTGCTACCTTGCTGTTTTTATATTTTCAGATTACAAAAACCTATATCTACCATCCATATTACACTTGTATCAACATCTCTTCGCCGAACTAGTGCACCTATACAATTTACCATTGTATTGGGTGTGTTGGGGACACAAGAGACTCTTTGTTATTTGGTTGCAGGGTTGTTTGAGAGAGACCATCTTCATCCTACGCCTCCCACGGATTGATAAACCTTAGGTCATCCACTTGAGGGAATTTGCTACTGTCCTACGAAACTCTGCGCTTGGAGGCCCAACACGAGTCTACAAGAAGAAGGTTGCGTAGTAGACATCAATGTATCACGGGCTTTGTTAATATAGTCGGATCATATGATGTTATTCCCTTGCTACCTTGTTGTGATGAATTGAATCTTTACCTTTGAGATTTTGTTGTGTCGGAATGAATATTGGATTGGAGATCGCTTGATATATGTCCTGCATGTGGATACCCGAGGTGACAATGGGGTGTTCTATCGATTCACTTGATGTATGTTTTGCTACTCAACTTGCGGATTCCCGAGGTGACATTGGGGTAATCTATGCATACGGGTTGATACACGTTCTTGTCCTACGTTCTTCGATAGAATTCTTGGGGTGCTCCTTGAAGTTCTTTGTTCTGGATTGAATATGATATATATGAAATGATGCATGTCGCATAATTTAGCCACGGATACTTGAGGTGACATTGGAGTATCTAGGTGAAATTAGGGTTGATTGATATGTATCATTGGTGTTATTTTAGTACGTACTCTAGGGCTGTTTGTGACACTTATAGGAATATCTCAAAAGATTCATCGGAAAGAATAACTTTGAGGTGGTTCTACTACCTACACCAATTTCATCTTATGTTCTCCGCTAGATAGGAACTTTGGAGTGATTCTTTGTTGCACACTGAGGGATGGTCATATGATTCAACTATGTTAGCATTGTTGGGAGATTGCACTAGTGAAAGATGAACCCTAGGCCTTGTTTCCAAGCATTAATATACCGTTTTGCTCGCTGTTTACTATTTGCTACCTTGCTGTTTTTATATTTTCGGATTACAAAAACCTATATCTACCTTCCATATTGCACTTGTATCACCATCTCTTCGCCGAACTAGTGCACCTATAAAATTTTCCATTTGTATTGGGTGTGTTGGGGACACGAGATTTCTTGTATTTGATTGCAGGGGGGTTTGAGAGAGACCATCTTCATCCTACACCTCCCACGGATTGATAAACCTTAGGTCATCCACTTGAGGGAAAATTGCTACTGTCCTACAAAACTATGTGCTTGGAGGCCCAACAAAGTCTACAAGAATAAAGTTGCTGTTGGAAATATGCCCTAGAGGCAATAATAAATTGGTTATCCATGCTATAATTGTATTGATCGGAAACTCAGATACATGTGTGGATACATAGACAACACTATGTCCCTAGTGAGCCTCTACCTGACTAGCTCGTTGATCAAAGATGGTCAAGGTTTCCTGACCATAGACATGAATTGTCATTTGATAACGGGATCACATCATTAGGAGAATGATGTGATGGATAAGACCCAACCGTAAGCATAGCATTTGATCGTGTTAGTTTATTGCTACTCCTTTATCCATGTCAAGTATCTGTTCCTATGACCATGAGATCATGCAACTCCCTGATACCGGAGGAATGCCTTGGGTGTATCAAACGTCACAATGTAGCTGGGTGACTATAAAGGTGCTCTATAGGTATATCCGAGGGTGTCTGTTGGGTTGGCGTGGATCGAGACTGATATTTGTCACTCCGTATGACGGAGAGGTATCTCTGGGCCCACTCGGTAATACAGCATCACAAGAAGCTTGCAAGCAATGTGGCTAGGAAGTTAGTCACGGGATATAGTATTACGGAATGAGTAAAGAGACTTGCCGGCTACGATATTGAACTAGATATGAAGATACGGACGATCGAATCTTGGGCAAGTAACATATCGCTGGACAAAGGGAACTGCATACGGGATTGATTGAATCCTTGGCATCGTGGTTCGACCGATAAAGATCTTCGTGGAATATGTGGGAACCAATATGGGCATCTAGGTCCCGCTATTGGTTATTGACCGGAGAATTGTGTCGGCCATGTCCACATGATTCTCGAACCCGTAGGGTCCGCACGCTTAACGTTTGGTGACGATATAGTATTATTGGGTTATGTATGTTGGTGACCGAATGTTGTTCGGAGTCCCGGATGAGATCCCGAACGTCACGAGGAGCTCCAGAATGGTCCAGAGGTAAAGATTTACATATGGGAAGTCATATTTTGGCTACCGGAAAAGTTTCAGGTTTTTCCGGTATTGTATCAGGAAGCTTCTAGAAGGTTCTGGAAACTTCCGGAGGAGTTCGGAAGTCCACCAAGGGTTCCACCACGTCCCAAGGGTTTTCATGGGCTGAGGGGAGTCGTCCTGGCCTTAATGGGCCAGGCGCACAAGTCCCACAAAACCTATGTGGCTTGGGAGAGATGGAAAGTCCACCTATGTAAGGAAAGAGAGGGAATTGGACTAGGAGTCCAACTCCTCCCCCTTTGCTGCGCCCTAGGGCTTGGAGGGGCTGATCCCCACGCCCTCCACCTATATATAGAGAGGAGGGGGCACCCCAAGAGGACACACCAAGCCCTTGGCGCATCCCTCTCTCCCTAGATCGTTTTCTCCTCCGTTCGCGGTTTTGGTAGCACTTGGCGAAGCCCTGCTGGTACTGCTCCACCACCACCTCCACCACACCATCGTGCTGGTTGAGAGCCCATCTACTACTCCGCCCTCGCTCGCTGGATCGAGGAGGCGAAGATGTCATCGAGCCGCACGTGTGCTCAAAGCGGAGGTGCCGTCCGTTCGGCGCTAGATCCGGAAGGATCGCGATTGGATCATGAAGACGTACGACTACATCAACCGCATTATATACGCTTCCGCTTAGTGATCTACAAGGGTATGTAGATACACTCCCCCTCTCGTAGTTATGCATCTCCATGGATAGATCTTGCGTGTGCGTAGGAATTTTTTTGTTTCCCATGCAACGTTCCCCAATAGTTGCGTAGTAGACAACATGCCCCGCCGGAGGAGATGATCGATGGTGTCTTGTGCCACACGAGGGCCGAGATGGTGATCAAAAGATTTTGGGTAATTTCTCCTTTACACAATTAAAAATTAACAATGGCTAGTTATTGTACTAATCAATATGGTCTCGTTTGATTGCAGACATTCTACAGGTGTGAGGAGGTATACAAGGAGGACACGGCAAAGGTTATCAATACCGAGTGCAAGCGCCTATTACAAAACTTATGGCACGAAGGCTCGGCCGCAGGCTATTTGAGACTACTATGCCACGCGTGGTACTAAGAAGGACAAGCCGTCATGACGCGAAAAGTTTCTGAAGAAGCATCAGCACATGAAGGTAATTACCTATTCTTAAGGCTTGTACTTTGTTTCCTTGATTTGATTCGTAGGCGTAGCGCTCAAATTTGTCTTTACTAACTTAGGTTCCCCCCAGATGGTGTGCGGATAAGATGGATTGTTGGAAGGCATTGGTGGATGAGTGGTGCACAGACCACTGGCGAGCCGTACACAACAATGCCAAGGACCGGCGTGCCCAAATGTTTGGTGTGCCACACCATCAAGGCAGCGCCAACTTATTTCAGTACGGGCGGAAATGGGTATGTGGTTTGCTTCATGATTCATGAAATGCATACTTCATGCTAGCTTGAGCCCTTTACTAATACTTTGTTCCTCTCTTTTAGGCGCAACACAATAACACGGAGGTGCTAGAGGTGTACGACCTCTATGCCATGGCCCATACTGCCTCGTACAAGAAGGCCAAGGCATTCTCTGAGTCTGACCTCGATCATCCATAAAAGTTCACCAACATCTCCTCCCACCACAAGCTCATGATGTACAACATGGAGGCGAAGGCGAGGAAAGGGGAGGACTATAACCCGAGCCAGCATCCTATTGATCCAGAGCTGGTGATGATAGCTGGTGGCGGGAGGCCCCATGGCTCGATAGCCATTGGAGATGGACTGATACGTTGTCCTCTCACTCTCCCGGAGATCAAGGAGCGCCAAACAAGCTCCTGTCCTAAGATAAGGACTCGTCCACGGCCAGTCGATCTCGCCATCGAGGTTAGTTATACGGACTCAGATATCTTTCCTCCATTACATTGTGTGTGCGGCCATCAATGATTACAATGCTAACGAGGAGTGGTGTTGCAGGCTGCTCTTCAGAAAGAGAGAGTGACAACCCAGGCGCTTCTGGAGGAGAGGGACCGGGTGGCGGCGGAGAAGGAACTGCTCGCGGAGGAGAAGACGGCTAGGTTGTTGGAGGAGGAGAGGGCACGGAATGAGGCGTCTCAATGGGCCATGTCCGAGCTCCTTGTGGTAAGTTTCTTCTGCATATTAGCCAAATCATGCACGTAATGTTCATTTCATTACTAACTAATATGACTGACTCGTCAAAACCAAATGTGCAGTCTATGTGCGAGAAGATCGGTCAGACCCCTCCGCCGATGCCAGTCATTATTCCGGTGGGAACGGTGAGTTTCATTTGAATGGTCACTAGTTACTAGTCTTAACATTTGAGTGTCATCATGCTAACAAGATATTGCAAATGATCTTTGGTGCAGCATAACTCCCGAGCCGCATCGCACAACCCTTCTCCAAGGCAACCTTCTCTAGATGAAACCGGCCCGAGCAACCCCGGCGCTTCACCTCCGTGATGACGACGATGGTAACTTTAGTCTATTGTTTTACTTAAAAAATGCATACTTAGCTTCGTACATACTAGTTAGCCCTAATATGCCACATACTTAGCTTATTTCCCCCCAAAAAAGGCATACTTAGCTAATTATCCTCCAAAATGACATAATTACCTTATTTAGTTCATTTATGACATAATTAGCTTAGTTAGGTCAAAAATGGCATAATAACCTTGGTTAGCTCATAAATGTCATATACTTAGCTTATTTTCCTCCAAAATGACATAATAAGCTAAGTTAGCTCAATAATGACCTCTACTTACCTAAGTTAGCTCAATAATGACCTATACTTAGCTTCGTTACCTCCAAAATGACATAATAAGCTTAGTTAGCTCAAAAATGTCATAATTACCTCGGTTAGCTCAATAATGACCTATACTTACCTTATTTTCCTCCAAAATGACATAATAAGCTTAGTTAGCTCCAAAATAACATAATTACCTAAGTTAGCTCAATAATGACCTATACTTAACTTCTTCCTCCAAAATGACATAATAAGCTTAGTTAGCTCAAAAATGGCATAATTACCTAAGTTAGCTCAATAATGACCTATACTTACCTTATTTTCCTCCAAAATGACATAATAAGCTTAGTTAGCTCTAAAATGGCATAATTACCTAAGTTAGCTCTAAAATGACACAAATAAGGAATAAGAAGAAGAAAAACAAGGAAGAGGAGAAAAAGAAAGAATAGAAGAAGAAAGAGAAGAAAAAGAAAGAATAAAAGAAGAAGAATGAGAAGGAAAAGGATAAAAAGATAGAAGAGAAGAAGAAAGATGAGAAAAAGAAAGAAGAAGAAGAAAATATATTCTTATTCTACATCTTCTACTCCTTCTTCTTATTCTTATTCTTCTTCTTTCTTCTTCTTTCTTCTTCTTCTTCTTCTTCTTCTTCTTCTTCTTCTTCTTTATTTCTTCTTATTATTTTTCTTCTCTTTCTTCTTCTTCTTCTTCTTCTTCTTCTTCTTCTTCTTCTTCTTTCTTCTTCTTCTTCTTCTTCTAACTTTATTATTCCCATTTTGCAGATTTGATTCACTTCATGGAAGCTGGCATTGATGGACTGCTAGTGTTTAGTTTTTGTTTTGATTTGTATTGATGAACAATGTGAAACTATGTATGTATATATGGATGAACAGTGTGAAACTTTGTATGTATTGGTTCTTTTAATAGCCTATGTGTTCTCTTGTTCAATATTTCACGATGATGTTGGATAGTACATACTATTTGTTGGAATACATGGCCTATGCTTTAGCTTGAAACTATATATATCATATATGTGTTGTGAAAATGCAGGGAAATAACAGAAAATAGATAAAAAAAGTGGTAATACATGCACTTTGCCGTCTGCCAATGGACGGCAAAGCCCTTTTCCGTCGGTAGGCAGACGGCAAAGGTGCCACGTGGCAGCAACCTATGCAACCTGGGAGCACCATGTCTGACCCATTTGGTCATTCTGCTGTCAGCTGACGACACAGGGCAGACGACAAAGTAACAGGAGTGCAGCCACATGCCTGCTGACGTCACAGGGCAGACGACAAAGGCAAGTGTTGGTTTGCCGTCCGTAGGCACACGGCAAAGTCTGCTGTTAGCCACCTAACATGGATAACAACTATACTTTGTCGTCAAAGACCTTTGCCGTCAGCTAGGCCAGGAAGGCGGACGGCAAACGCCTTTGTCGTCCGCTGTGCTTCTGCAGACGGCAAACACGATGATTACCGTGACTTTCCGTGCTGAAAGTGGGGCCGTCAGCTAGCAGACGGCAAAGGTGTTTGCCGTCCGTGGCCTGGTCCTTTGCCGTCCGCTATGGCAGACGACAAAGTAACAGATTCCTGTAGTGTCTACTATGCTTAGGGTTGTTTTGAAGAATAACTTGAAAATGTGGGAAGAATGCTTGCCCCATATTGAATTTGCTTATAATCGTTCATTGCATTCTACTACTAAGATGTGCCCTTTTGAAATTGTGTATAGTTTCATACCTCGTGCACCTATTGATTTGTTGCCTCTTCCATCTTCGGAGAAGGTAAATTTTGATGCTAAACAACGTGTTGAATTGATCTTAAAAATGCATGAGGCAACTAAGGAAAACGTTGAGCGTATGAATGCTAAATACAAACTTGCTGGTGATAAGGGTAGAAAACATGTTGTCTTTGCACCTGGAGATCTTGTTTGGTTACATTTGCGTAAGGATAGATTTCCTGATTTGCGCAAGTCAAAGCTAATGCAACGTGTTGATGGTCCTTTTAAGGTGTTAGAGAAAACAAATGATAATGCATACAAACTTGAGTTGCCTGTAGAGTTTGGGGTTAGTCCCACTTTTAACATTGCAGATTTGAAGCCTTATTTCGGTGACGAAGATGAGCTTCCGTCGATGACGACTTCATTTTCAAGAAGTGGAGGATGATGAGGACATCAATACCATTGTTACACCCACAACCCCTGCTGCTATACATACTGGACCAGTTACTAGAGCTCGTGCACGCCAACTGAATTACCAGGTACTTTCGTTTCTTGAAAATCCTTCTAATGTTCATGAAGATATGATGCTGCCTAAATTAGATACTTTTGTTTTACTTATGAATGAAGGACCTAGCATGGACAAGAAGGATGGCCATTGGAGCAGGAACAAGAATGGAGAAGAGGGTGCGCGCGGGAAAGTACAATGGAGCTTCCAGTGGTGATTTTCGCACTGTGAAGCCACCATAACGAGAGCATGAAGGCTTGGACGAAATATTCAAGACGCCACTTTATAAATTGCGTCCATAGGCTATTATAGGTGCTGCGCCACCTTGTTTTTGGGCCAGGCCCATGTAATTTCGAAATACCATATCATAGGCTGTTTTTAGTGTCCGTATGTGTGGGGAAACTGAGTTTGGGTTGGTTTCGGACCCCTCTTCCAAGGGCCCATGAAATCCCCCTCTATTCCCCCATATATACAGCCCTTAGGGCGCCGTTTAGACTTGGGTTTTGTTTAGATTACAAGTTCGTCATAGCTGCAACTTCGCGTCCTTCGTTTGTGTTCCACAACCAGACCAAGACGTCACAGAACCCCACTTTCATCAATAAAGTTGTCCTCTTATATTCGCAATATCCAGATTGCAATTTCAGTTTCTTCCTTGTTCTTCATTTGCGTGCAGGAAATAGACCCTTGTGGTCAGGTTGATCGTGCTCTGGCGTGGTCAATAACCCCTCGGAGTTGGTTTAGCGATTGCTAAGGCGCGACATCCTCGCACGTTCGTAGTCGGATCGTCAAAGTCTACTCCACCAAAAACGATAGCCATCATCTCATCGAAAGACGAGACACCTTTGCGTCTATCGGATGGAGATGTAGATGGAGGATGGAGGTGGAGGCTCATCCGACGCCTCCCGCTCGGGTGGTGAGGGTGAAAGAGTTCGTGTGACGAGAGCGGTTAATTGATAAGGTAAGAGTCATTAGCGGCCGGGTCCGGTGTGGAGACCTGTGATTGACGTGATTTCAGGAACAGGCTCATCATTTTTTTTGACAACTAACCGACTCATCAGATCATGGGGACGGGTAGCGATACACAGCGGTAGACCACCGGCAGAACATTAAATCGAGGCCGTTAAATGCTATGGCAGACCATCAAAATAATGTAGACCTTTGGATCTTATTAGGTGGGAATGATCTAAGGGTACTGGTTGATCTGTGTACATTATTGTTGGTGGTTTAAAAAAAGTTCTAGTTTGCTCTTTTAATAGTAGTGGAGATTAACAAAAAAAATGCATAGCACTCCCATAATAAATTAGTATATAGATAAGGATGACAATTTTACCCATGGACATGGATACCCATGGTAGGATATGGGCACATCTTTGTGCCCATGGGCACTACCCAAACCATACCCGCTTAGTCGTGGGTAGGGCATTGTATGATTTCGTGTCCATGGTATATCCAGACCCTACCCGATTATCTTACTGGTGGGTCACATTTGTTATAAACCCTAAGCTATACCAAGTCATTGTATGGAAGATATGTACCCTCACTCCCCATCCTTCTCCGAGTAACCAATTCCCCAACCATCAAATATGCCGTCACCCTTCAATGTTGTGTTGATCTATCCAATGGGTACACATCGGACATGGATACCCATAGGGTATGTGCATGTGCATGGATGTTTACCCGATGGATAGGATACAGGTATGATTTTATGCCCATGAGAAACATGAGTATAGGTATGAGATTATTATATCCGCACCATACCCTACCATTGCCATCCCTATATATAGATGTCTCGTAGCTGCGCCAATATTTTTCTTTTTGAGGGAAGCCACGCCCATATATCAACCCGTGACAGCAAGTACACATCGAAATTGAACGGAAATCTCCGTGATGGTGGGCTCTGAATCGACTTTCGATGGGTTAGTTGAGCGAGTGCTCTCCCACCCACCAGGCCAGCCACACCGGTCAGGCCACCACTCCTACTTTTCTCCTCCTTTTCTTCATTCTCCACCCTCTAATATCTCCTTCGTCTTTCTCTCCTCCTCCCCACCAAGAAGGGGATCTCCGCTCGCTTGATTTTCATTTGGGAAGAAGAAAGTTATTTTTTGGTCTCAGAGTAGAAGGTGGGAAGAAGAGATGGGCGGACGGGTGGATCACGAGTACTCCTACCTGTTCAAGATGGTGCTCATCGGGGATAGCGGCGTCGGCAAGTCCAACATCCTCTCCCGATTCACCCGCAACCACTTCTCCCTCGACTCCAAGTCCACCATCGGCGTGGAGTTCGCCACCAAGTCCTTGCAGGTCCGCATTCTCTCCCCTCGCATTTCTGCTATATCTGATCGGAAGATGTTCGACACGCGTGTGTGCGGTTTTTGTATGGCCTCGGACCGATGATGAGACACCGGATCATGGTCCTCTTGATCCTGTTGTGGCGAATGGGGAAAGTTATCTTGGTGACGGCGTTTGCTACCACCAACAAACTTGCTCGTTTCTCACGAGTTTTTTGTTCTCGGAAGGATGGCTCGCTCGTTTGGGACTTCAGAATGATCTATCAAATCTTCTTAAGTGGATCATTAGGAACAAACTTTGCTTCACAAATAGCGAACGCATTGAATTACTGTAGTTGCCATTCGTTTTCCCTTATTCATGAGACTAGGTGTTAAACGTCGTTGTAACCTCGAGTCTGTCCATTACGTTTAAGTGTTCTTTTCTGCATGCTAGATTCGCCTGGTTCCCCCTGGATCACATCATTTGGATGTTGATGGTCTGATTGTTAGGCTGATTTGTCATTGCGAGCTACGGCCACTTCTTTACTTAATGTGGCATCCTGTCTGTTCTGTCTTCCAGGATTAGGTGAAACAAACCTGTCATCTCTATATTAACCTGTTATTCCTTATACATCGCAATTATCATTGTTGTTGCTGTTGTCACAACGGGGCAGGTGTAGTGACCAATCTTCAAATCATTCAAATTATCAATGTTCAGGATATCGGTAACTGGTACCATATCGGTCGGGGCCTGATAAGGGATTAATCGGAAAATTGGCCGTTTAACTGAATATATTGGTAACCCATTTATCGGTAGGTTAACTAGGGCCATATCTATATATCCTAGGCTATATAGCAACATGCATTGTACTGAATGAGATATGCAATCCTAGGCTACAGAACAACAAGGAAGAGTGTTACTTCTTATGATGTCTAGATCTACATAGAAGAGCAGCAGCAACAGCAACACAGCAGCAGTAATTGTACATCACTATCTAACATCAAAGGAGAGCAGCACATTAGCAGCAGCAGCAGCAGTAGTACATCAGCATTTACAGAACAACACAACATAGGAGAGTAGTGCTCCTCTTCTTGGCATAGGAGAGTAGTTTTGGACCAAAAACTGCTTCTCAGTTAATCGGCCCAGCCGATAATTCGGCCTGACAGCCAATAAATCAGCTTTTCAGACCGATTAACTCGCCCTCCCAGTTAATGGACACGAATAACATTTCTTGTATCAGGAGGGGTCCGAATAGCAGTTAACTGGCCGATATTATTGTTATTGTTACTACAATTATTGTTGTTATTGTTACTACAATTATTGTTATAATTGTGGGCATTTAACAGCCTCCTTTTTAGTGCAAAGGCAGTGCCACTTTTTCTGTGGGTTTAGCTCATCACCTACTCTCAATTTATGATCTTTCTTCTACTTCAGAAGATAGTTTGGGTTGGAAACCATGGACTTACGGGTCCAGCTATTTTTTGACGTCTGATTGTGAATGGTGTTGTTAACAGATGGAGGGAAAAACAATAAAGGCTCAGATCTGGGACACAGCTGGTCAGGAGAGGTACCGTGCAATTACAAGCGCATATTACCGGGGCGCTGTAGGGGCTCTCCTTGTATATGACATCACAAAGAAGCAGAGCTTTGACAATGTTAATAGGTGGCTGCGTGAGCTCCGTGATCACGCTGACTCCAGCATTGTCATCATGATGGTCGGTAACAAGTCTGACCTGACACATCTAAGAGCTGTCTCTGAAGATCAAGGCAAGGCACTGGCTGAAAAGGAAGGCCTATTTTTCCTTGAGACATCAGCTATGGAGGCTGTAAATGTGGTGGAAGCCTTTCAGACTATCATCACGGAGGTCTATGGTATTGTCAACAAGAAAGCACTGGCCGCCAAAGAAGCAGCAGCAGCAGCTGTTCCATTGCCTTCCCAGGGTAAAACCATCAGCATTGACAGTACTGTCGGGAACTCAAAGAGGGCATGCTGCAATACTTGAAATGTAGGCATCATACTGTAGAGAATCGGGAGCGGGAATATCAGCAGAGCAGCTTACTTGAACTGATGTGAAGGCATTTCTACTCTTTTTGTTTCTCTGTTAAGCGAACATCCCGTTGTACACTGCTGTAGAGGCAGTTTGTTCAGCATTTCTGGAAATTAGTTGTGTGTATTAGGATTCTGTTCCATTTTCCACTATGAAAGTTACATGATACTATGTCGGATCATACGTCATATTTTATAGGACCCAAACCAAGTTTCGTTAAACACGTTTTAGTCTATTTTTTTTTATTTGCTGCCTTTTTTCTTTGCTAACCAGTTAGTATGGTACTTCTGTCTTTGGAGAAGTATTACGTACTGGTGGGTCTTATGAGTTGTTGGCGCATTATACATCCTTCGTTGGAAATTTCTGAATATTGTGAATGAATCTACTATATCTAAATAGGATCCCCATTACTTGATTTCTCTTGACATGCGGCATATCCACATCAGCGATAAACATGCAGCCATCCATCTCCTTCCACCTCGGTGGTCTAGCCACATCATCAATTCGAAATATACCTAATATTTCTATGATTTAATTTCTATTTCTCTCCCCTTCGTTTATTCACCACAAACCGCTTCATTTTCTACGAAGGGCCACAACTCTGACGCGAGCGCACCACTTCTACTTCATTTCTCTTGACATGCGGCATATCCACATTAGCGATAAACATGCATCCATCCATCTTCCACCTCGGTGGTCTAGCCACATCATCAACTCGAAATATACCTAATATTTCTACGATTTAATTTCTATTTCTCTCCCCTTCGTTTGTTCACCGCAAACCGCTTCATTTTCTGCAAAGGGCCACAACTCTGGCGCGAGCGCACCACTTATTCTTCATGGCAGTTTCTTTCCACAATAAATTCACCAAGGGAGCGTTGTTTTCTTTCTTCAGATTCTCCGTCTTCCCTCTTCTTAAGAGGGCAACCCATCCCCCTCATGCATGGGTAACAGATGCACTTCGTCTCCCCTTTAAGAATTGCAGCCTGGGCAGCCAACTCCCATGCACGCCGGAGGGCGTCATCGCGGAGGACTAGTCAGGAGCCGTCGCGTCGGCTGCATCCGTGCCGGAAGGCTGCGCTGCGTGCCGTCGTTGGCCTCCTTTGTGGTCAGGCTCGCTGGGTGAGCAGTGATGGGTCCTGCTCTGTGGTCAGGTTCGCCGGGTGAGCAGCGATGGGTCAAGCCGGAGGGCTTTGCCACACGCCGTCGTGCGCCGACAACAACGCGTGTAACTGACCACGCCACGCAACATTGCGCCATGATTCCGTGCCGGGACGAGCGGCGTCATGGCCGAGGGTTTCCGTCGTGTGGGTTCGGTGCCGCCTCCACTGTGAGGAGAGGTGTCGTCGGCTGGGCTAGCCTGACGACGGAGCTTCGTTGTTTGAAGCCGCATGTGAAACCGTCGTTTTTGCCAAGTGCAAGGACCATGCTGCGTTGTCCGCTTCTGTTCATTGCATCGTACCAGGCCACTTCTTTTTTTTTTGAAGGAACATGGCAGTAGTTCTGCCTTTTCATATTAGAAGAGGGAAAGGAACCAAGGTTTCAGGTGTTGTACAGAGTGGCCAGAGCCCACACTGCCACACACACTTAAAAGAAAACCAACTCAGGAAACCCAAAAAATAGGAAAAAATAAAATGCACTAAACAGTAGCCCCTTGAACATTGCTACTTCATCTCTAGCCATAGCAGCGACCGTCTCGGGTGAGCATCTCTTCCCTTCAAAAGTCTGCCTATTTCTCTCTTTCCAAAGATTCCAGGCCACTTCTTCCGTCAAGAACATATTCGAATTACTGCTTGGAGTGGCACTCGGTCGATCCAGTTGATTAGTACAGGCAAAGATGAACAGGCAATATGCCATTAGTCATTAGACCTTTGATCTTAATTGCAGAAAAAAATTGCAGCTTCTTCATACCATCTTTATCACAACTTTATGCTCGAATTCCCCGCCTGGATAATCAACGACCTTGATGGGGCGAATTTGAAGTTTTCGTGGTCCACACCCATCGTCTGTTGGTGCCACTCGTGCTGCCGGAGACACATATAAAGAACTGTCCTTCACCACCGCCTGTCAGACCTTTTTCAGTCTCTTCGGGGTACCAGGTTCTCCCTTTTCCTTCATTGCCAATTTCTTTCTACCCTTTATTGCTTCTTTCGTATTAGATTACTATCATGCATACTGCATAATTCTTATTATTTCCTTGCTTACTTTGAGTATGTTCAGAGAATGTGTATTCTGAGTATTTTGCCCAGCATGATACAGTAACACGTTATTAGCTTTTCACTGTATGTTAGTCCACTTTGTTTGGACTGTTCTAATTAGCAGTTTTGCACACAGAACACAAAAAATTAATGGACCAATATTGCAGTAAACCATAGGTTTGTAAGAAATCTTTGTATTGAACCCTTGCATTCGGCAAAAGGATCAACGGTCTCAATGACTACATTTTCTGCACATGTGTCATCGCTCAGTCCACAATTTTTAATCATAGTAATAAGGTATGCCTTATAATATTTGGCATTCTCACGAGAGGTTGTTGCCAGAAATGATGTAACTGAATGCATGTCAAAGTAAGCAAAAGCAGAGTAATGCCACTAGGAGAAATTATATATCAAGGTACCATGGATCACTTTGAACCAGCTCTTATGGATTAACCAAACTCACCATCTATCGAAATTTTACAGGATGTACGGTAAGTACGGCAATATCAAATTATGCTACAAAGAAGATACAATATCCAATGCCTTGCATGCCAATTACATATATAGTATTACCTATATCAGTAATCACTAAATTCATCGCCGTATATTGTAACTGAGAAACATTCTCATATTTCTATGCGCTTTCAACAGTACAAAACCAAATATATATCTGAGCGAATAAATTCTATAAGCTTCCGCATTGTATTACTCTTCTCTTCTACCCATTGGTCAAAGCAACACGTTCCCCCATTTGGCAACCATCCGTTCTCATCTGTGAGATTTATTGTTGAGTATAAAGTGGGACACCATATATCCATGTCATAGTAGTGCAAGAGGACATCTCTCCAAATAACATGAAATAGATCATGCCAAGATATAGTCCATGCAATCAATACAATATATATTTATACCAGTAATAATCTGAATCATTGCCTCTATATGAAAGCTACCATATTGTTGAACTAGAATGTAAGGCGTGCTCCACCACGCCAGCTACGTGTTTAGAACACACCAACACACCATGCGTCAGTGTGTTCTACTAGCAAACGGCCGTGCATTGCAACGGGAGAAAACAATACCACACTCTCATAGCCCAATAATTATGAGTCAAGACTGAATAGATCCACGTCCTTATGTTTTGTTTGGACCAAGGCAAATTTATCTTTATTTTTATGGCAATTTTTATTTAACCTACATGACAAATTTACTTTTTGTCGCTCACGGCCAATTTACTTATAAGAAGTTCACTTTTATTTTGCCACCGCAAAAATACTTTGTATCCATGGCAAATTTTGCCTTTCCCATCGTTCATGGGAATTTTGGCCTCTATAGACTATGGTATTTTTGTTTCTTCATGTATATAGTAGAAATAGCATCCAAATGTTTAATCCACATTTCTTGCCATCGTGTACAGATGCAAATTACCATGAACTTTTTCTTCGTGCCATTGCATAAAAAAAGATCTTTTTTGACCATGGCAAAATTTGCTTATAAAAATGATGGTAATTTTTGGTTTGAACCACTGTTTTTTCTAGTAGTATCTTGTTTTTCATTTTCTATCTATCATGAAAAATCTATTTTTCACTTTATTTTTTCAGAGCATGGCAAACTCTGGGCTTTATTAGTCACAATTAAACCTGGGCATAGCCCGGGCCGGGCCGGGTTTCGGGCCAGGCTTAAAAAAGCCCGAACGGGAAAACTCAGGCCCGAGCCCGGCCCGGCCCGGCCGTCGGGCCTAACAAATCGGGCCCGAACCCGGCCCGAACCTACAAAGCCCGGTAAAGCCCGGCCGGCCCGGCCCGATCTAGGCTTAATAATTGCGTTCCGCAAGCCCGAGCCCGGCCCGGTCTGCTCTTCGGGCTCACTTTCCAGGCCCGAGCCCGGCCCGATGGCACGATCAGACCCGGCCCGGCCTGGGATTTTCGGGCCGGGTCGGGTCGGGCCGGGCTGCCCATGCCCAGGCGTAGTCACAATCAAAACTGAGATTTTTTAGTCACAATAAAATTGGGCCAAACTGGGATTTATTTTTTCTTCTGTTTCGCTTCTGGGCTTTTCCCCCTTTTTTACAGGGAAAAGGCACGTGGGGGCGATGGGGAGGGCGTTCGGACAGGTCGTTTGGTCTGGAAGGTCCCCAGATCAAACTTTCAAATTCGAAAATTAATTTTGTGAAGAAAATCAAACTAACACTAACATACGTATAAATATCCTTACTCGTTAGGAGTTCCCTCAAGTAAGCCGGCAGCCTCCATTCGTGTCATAGACGTGCAACCGTTCCCGAACAAGCCGCACATATGCAGCCGCCTCTGGCCGCCGACGCCTACATGTACGTGTTGGTCACATATGCTGCCGCGCTTTGGCTCCGCAGAATGCCGTGCTCTCTTGGGCTATCAGTTTTGGCCTCGTAGCCTAATGACGCGCCATCAATTTTAATGTCGCTGTGCTCACTACTTGCCGGCGGTCGCCGGTGTGCCGAGCCCAGCGCTCCCTCTGACCACCACCTTGTCCCGCTGGCAACCGCATGCTAGCCACCGTCGTGCCGCGCGAGCCACTGCGAGCCATAGTCGCATGTGCCTCTGCAGCGTCGGATGCATGATGTCCAGCCACGTCAGTGAGAGACGTCGCGAGTGTCGCTCCGCTGATTGCGATCATCCCCACAAATCCCGCTTTATTATTAGGCTACTGTCATTTTCTCGCATCCTGAATCGAGTCTTTTGACTCCCTCCTTAATCTTATGTAATTAGGGAACCAATAAGCTTGAGTGCATGTCCTTCCACCATCCCATTTAATTTGCCTCTTCATCGGGTCTTTCATCTCGATTTTTTATTTCTTGGTTTGGGTGGCTTTGCTGATATTCCAGACAACTTGTGAACGTATTAAAATTGGTGGAATTAAGTCTGGAGAATCAGGGTGGGACTATTAGATATGAACCTTGTTTTGTAGCAAAATTGAATTCTACTTCAGGTGGTTGTTGCCTTCCCTACCAGCGTTGAGGTCGTGAGTTCGATCTCAATAGAGCACAACAATTTTTTGCAACCATGTTTTCGTTCTGGAAAGAAAAAAAAGAACAAGCAAGCCCAGTTCGGTCCATGTTGGGACGACAGACGAAAAAAAGCGGCGGACGAATGAAAAACGTATAAACAGACGAATAAATGGGAGGAAGAAGCGTTTGTTCCTTTAATAGTAGGTATAGATTTGTTTTCAATGTTTTTTTTAATTAGGAGACCAAATGATCATGACATACTGGCTTACCTCAACGTTTGATGCAGGTCATTGGGTTTAAACCACTGAAACAAATAGCACGCTATAGCGTCTAATAGCACATTACAGCTTGTTGACAAATGACTCGCTAAATAAATTTGTATACATTGTTTTTCTAATAGCACACTATAGCGCCACATAACACACTAATAGCGAATTTGAAGGCCGTTGATGTTTCGCTATTATTTTTAGAAAGGACCGTTGATTTTTTTTTAAAATAAACCGTTAACTTTATTAATTGGAAATAACAGTTACGTCAATAAGCAAATTTACAATTTCATCCAAGGGCTCCTCAAAACAATCCTTTGTGATGGAAGATTTCGCTATCCTAGCAAGTTCATGAGCCACCTTATTTGCTTCTCTATTACAATGTTCAAATCTAGTAAGAGGAAAATCAAAAACCAAAAAATAGCAATCATCGAAGATTGCTGCCGCCGTTCCCGCCGATTGTCCTCCATTCTTCATTGTATTAATGACTTCTATATTGTCGGAGTTAATAATAGTCCGGTTGCATCCCATCCTCTGTGTAAGAAGTAATCCAAACCTTAGAGCCAACACTTATGCTGTCAAAACATCAGCACACCAATCAATCCTCCAGTTCCTGCCAGCAATAAATCTTCCTTTATCATCTCTAAGAACCGCCCCCGCGGTGCCTCTAAGTAGATCATGATCAAAGGAAGCATCAACATTCAACTTAACAAATCCCATAGGAGTTCTGCTCCATCCACCCGTTTTATTAGATGCATTAGGTGAGTGGGCATTAACATAGTTTGTTGTTATGGCACGAATCCCCATGGAAGTTTGGTATGCGTTTTGAACCTTTCCTTCATGAACTAATTTTCGTCTGTCCCACCATAGGTACCAAGCGGTTATAGCGATTAGTTCACGTAAATTTTGTAAGCCCACACTAGATAGTTCGTGATCTGCCATAAGAAGTAAAAATTCAAGTATTGCCTCTCCGGCATAATCAATAGCACATGCTTTCTTAATCACCTCGTACATCCCCAAGTTATTCCAAACCTCTTTTGCCTTTTGACAAAGGAACAATACATGTTTTGTATCTTCTGGTCCATTCAAGCATGAGGGGCAGATGGGTGAAACCTTCATGTGTCTATTGGCAAGCGTGACACAACATGGGAGAGTTCCATGCAAGGTACGCCGAACAAATTTTTTAACCTTTGCCGGGCAAGATAAACTCCAAATTCTGCTCCAAATAGGAGTGGCATTGATTCTACCCATACCGTTTGTATGTTGCAGTTTACTTCCATGTTGATGGTTCCATTACTCCAAATAAGCAGATCTGACGGTGAATAAACCATTTTTCGTATAGCTCCACGCAATGAAATCTGACATATTATGTATAGGGAGGGGAATCGCAAGAATTCTTTGAGCGTCAATTAGCCATAAAGTTTGTTGCACCAAATCTTCATCCCAACAATTCGTGGTTGGATCGATAAGATCAGAAACTTTTGACAGAAGTTGTCCTCTTCTAGGGGTGATAATCTTCCTATTTGCCTTGTGGGATCCATGCATCTATCCAAATATTAATATTTTGTCCATTTCCAACTCGCCAGATATAACCATTTCTCAGAGACTTTATACCCGCCATAATGCTTTGCCACGTAAAAGACGAACCCTTTTTTAACTTTGCATTCATCAAATCTCCATCAGGAAAATACTTAGTTCTCAAAATAGTGGCACATAACGATTCAGGTTTATCAAGAAGACGCCATGCTTGTTTAGCTAACAATGCCAAGTTGAAATAGTCTATATCTCGAAAGCCCATACCTCCCTGGTTCTTTGGGACACACATCTTCCACCATGCCATCCAATGCACCCTCTTCTGATTGTCCTCGTCACCCCACCAAAATTGAGACATCGCGTCAATGATTCCTTTACAGATTTTTTTAGGAATTTTAAAGACAGACATGGCATAGGCTGGGATAGCTTGTACAACAGATTTGAGGAGAATTTCCTTTCCTACAACGGATAATAATTTTTCTTTCCATCCACTAATTCTCATAATAATTCTATCAATCAAGAATTGAAAACAATCACTTTTGTCCATACCCACATTTGCAGGTAAACCCAAATACTTGTCATTGAGAGCTTCAGTCATAATATTGAGAATTGTTCAAATTTTCTCCTTGTCTTCCACTCTTGTATTGGGGCTAAAAAATATGCTAGATTTATCAGCACTCACCATTTGCCCCGATGCGGCACAATAAGAATCCAAAACTGCTTTTAATGCCCCCGCATTCATAGCATTTGCCCGCATAAGAATCAATGAATCATCAGCAACAAGGAGATTAGAAATTTGTGGGGCATCCCTGCAAACCTTTATTCCTGAAATACTTCCATTCTCCTCCGCATTAGCTAATAGGGCAGTCAGACCTTTCGTGCATAGCAAGAATAAGTAGGGAGATAGTGGGTCTCCCTGCCTCAGGCCTCTAGTCGGTTTAAAACTATCTGTCTCTTCAGCATTAAAACGAACCCGGTACTCCCAGAGGAGACACATTGCATAACTAAATTCACCCAGTTCTCTTGAAATCCCAATTTCAGCATAATATCCTTCAAAAGAGACCAATCTACTCGGTCGTAAGCCTTGTGCATATCCAGTTTGATAGCATACAGACCGTCTTTACCAGCCCTTTTATTCTTTATTGTATGAAAACACTCATACACCACTAAAATATTGTCCGTAATCATTCTCCCCGGCACAAATGCGCTTTGAGTTGGGCTAATAATGCCTGATAGGAATATCTTCAGACGAGAAGTGGTCCTTTTTTAAATAACCTTATACACCACATTACACAAACTAATTGGTCTAAATTGAGTTACCCTTTCCGGAGATTTAACCTTTGGGATCATTACAATTGCAGTATCATTCCATCCCTTCGGTACAGAACACGTATTCACCGCCTGGAGAACCTCGACAGTCAAATCATCCCCCAACATAGACCAAAATCTTTTGTAAAAGATAGCATGGAGGCCATCTGGACCCGGTGCTTTTAAATCTCCAATATAAAAAGGGCCTTCCGAACCTCCTCAGCCGTATACGGGGCGAGAAGAGCATTATTCATTTCCTCTGTTACTTTCCTTTTGACAAGGGAAATAACCTCTTGATTCGGTTGATTTTTTGCTATAGCGTAGTATTTTTTGTCAAACACCCGGCTAGCTGTTGACAAAAAGTAAGCCTGACTAGCCTAGAAATAGGAGGACGAAGCAACACGGTGGTGGAGTTGGCGAATTGCCAAAGCCTGGGCACGACGTAAGCTAAATACTTTGGTCTATCAAACACGATAAATATCTTATATCTGGATAAATGTCATGTGCAATATATATCTTGATAAATTTCATGTGAAATATATGCACTAATGTTTTATAGATCATATAAGTAAATAAAAACATGAATACAATACCAAATAACTCTCAAACACTAGCCACACAACCAAACCTTTTGACGTCTCGACGAATATAGTCCAATCCTCTCGAATGCTCACCCTTGTGCACACAAGAGAATCTATAAGATACAACACATTAACACATTAACAAAATGCCCATACTGGCCCAGTTAGAGAAGTTTATTTATTTTACATCGTATTTTCGTATTTTTAGGGATTTTGAGGCATACGATGTCTAGGGAAGCTCGCTATAGTTCAGAAAATCGACGTGATCAAAACCGGGCACGTGCCCAGGGTGCCTGGATGGTAATTCGCCCATGAAGCCACGGTAGTAATTAGTAAAATCGTATTAATCTTAAGAAGAAAAGAGTCCACACATGTCATGTTACCACGGTCGCATAACCACACAAGTCACGCACAAGAGGGATTATTGTGTCACACACAGAGTGAGCCATCTGCTTCAAATGTCCTCAGGGCGGTAGAAATCAGCCACACATAAACTATGTAGGTGATTAGTACGTGAGGTGTGATTTCAATATTACTAGGCAGCCTTGTTCGATAGGTGGTACTTTAGAATGACACATTCGATAGGATGGTGATATCGATGAAAATGCAAGGGTCAAATTAAAGCCATATGGATGAATGACGTCAAAATTCTGGTGTTCTCTTTGGCAAGAGAGTGTGTAACGCCCAAGATGCGATCCTATCCTTATTTTGGCTCGAGGGCCTCGACAGGGATAGAAGCGCATCTCGTTGTTTCGCAAGAATGGATATCATTACAAGTACATGTAAAGAAGAGATGAGTATATGGAATTGGCTTACACTTGCCACAGCTAAATGAAGATCACATCAATACAACAACATATACAATCATCATACAGAAGAGCAGGGTCCGACTACGGACGAAATCAAACGATAAAATGACATCCATCCTTGCTATCCCAGGCTGCCGCCTGGAACCCATCCTATGATCGATGAAGAAGAAGAAGAAGAACTCCAAATCAAACAAGCATCGCGCTCACATCAAATCATCGCATTACCAGTACCTGCAACTGTTGTTGTAGTAATCTGTGAGCCACGGGGACTCAGCAATCTCATTTCCAAGGGTATCAAGACTATTAAAACTTAATGGGCGAGGTATGGTTAAGTGGTGAGGCTGCAACAAGCACTAAGCATTTATTGAGTGGCTAACTTACGAGTACAAGAATAAGGTGTTGGAAATATGCCCTAGAGGCAATAATAAATTGGTTATTATTATATTTCCTTGTTCATGATAATCGTTTATTATCCATGCTATAATTGTATTGATTGGAAACTCAAATACATGTGTGGGTACATAGACAACACTGTGTCCCTAGTAAGCCTCTAGTTAACTAGCTCGTTGATCAAAAGATGGTGAAGGTTTCCTAGCCATGGACATGAGATGTCATTTGATAACGGGATCACATCATTAGGAGAATGATGTGATGGACAAGACCCAAACTATAAACGTAGCATATGATCGTGTCAGTTTATTGCTATTGTTTTCTGCATGTCAAGTATCTGTTCCTATGACCATGAGATCATGCAACTCACTGACACCGGAGGAATACCTTATGTGTATCAAACGTCGCAACGTTACTGGGTGACTATAAAGATGCTCTACAGGTATCTCCGAGGGTGTCTGTTGGGTTGGCATGGATCAAGACTGGGATTTGTTACTCCGTGTGACGGAGAGGTATCTCAGGGCCCACTCGGTAATACAACATCACAATGAGCCTTGCAAGCAATGTGACTAAAGTGTTAGCCACGAGATCTTGTATTACGGACCGAGTAAAGAGACTTGCTGATAACGAGATTGAACTAGGTACAGAGATACCGACGATCGAATCTCGGGCAAGTAACATACCGAAGAACAAAGGGAACAGCATACGGGATTAACTGAATCATTGACATAGAGGTTCGACCGATATAGATCTTCGTAGAATATGTAGGAACCAATATGGGCATCCAGGTCCCGCTATTGTTATTGACCGTAGAGGTGTCTCGATCATGTCTACATAGTTCTCGAACCCGCAGGGTCTACACACTTAACGTTTGGTGACGATTAGTATAGTTGAGTTATTGTGTTGGTGACCTAAGGTTGTTCGGAGTCCCGGATAAAATCCCGGACATGACGAGGATCTCCGAAAGAGTCCGGAGGTAAAGTTTGATATATGTGATAATAGTGTTTTGATCTCCGGAAGGGTTCCGGAATTCACCGGAAGGGGTTCCGGATGTTTACCGAAGTGTTCGGGTGCAGCAACACTTTATATGGGCCAAAGGTATAAAGCCCACGAGGTATTGGAAAGTGCAAAAGGAAGTTTTGCTGCTGCCTTAAGCGGTACTACCGCTTGTAAGGCAGTACTACCGCGTAAGCGGTACTACCGCTTGTGTGAAGCGGTACTACCGCTCAAGCGGTACTACCGCTCGTGAGCGGTACTACCGCTTGTACGCGGTACTGCTGGAATCCGAGTGGGACTCTTTCCGTGCGGGCCAAACCGACCTTGTGCGGGCAAAACCGACCTTGTGGAGGCTTTCTCTCCAAGTTTAGACCCCAGGGCTCAACATATAAATAGAGGGGCAGGGCTAGCACACGAGAGACATCAAGATTTCCCAAGCCGTGTGCCGGCAACCCTAACCCTCTAGTTCCTCTCGTCACAATCTCCGTAGTGCTTGGTGAAGCCCTGCAGAGATTGTTCCTCACCACCATCACCACGCCGTCGTACTGCCGGAACTCATCCACTACTTCACCATCGCTCGCTGGATCGAGGAGGTGAAGGCGTCATCAAGCCGTACGTGTGTTGAACGCGGAGGTGCCGTCCGTTCGGCGCTAGATCGTGTTTGGATCGAGGGACGACTTGCGATTTGGATCACGAAGACGTTCGACTACATCAACCGCGTTTCTTAACGCTTCCGCTTAGCGATCTACAAGGGTATGTAGATTCACTCTCCCTCTCGTAGATGCTCATCACCATGGATAGATCTTGCGTGTGCGTAGGAAATATTTTGTTTCCCATGCGACGTTCCCCAACAGTGGCATCTGAGCTAGGTCTATGTGTAGATGATATCTCGAGTAGAACACAAAGGAGTTTGTGGGCGTTGATATTCAGATTGCTTCCTCCCTTGGTCTTTTCTTGTTTCTGCGGTATTGTGGGATGAAGCGGCTCGGACCAACATTACTCGTACGCTTACGAGAGACCGGTTCCATCAACTGACATGTAACTTCGTTGCATAAAGATGGCTGGCGGGTGTCTGTCTCTCCTACTTTAGTCGGATCGGATTTGACAAAGGCGGTCCTTGAGAAGGTTGAAAAGCAATTTTTGTATCACCGTTGTGGTTTTTGCGTAGGTAAGAATTGTTCTTGCTAGATACCCGTAGCAGCCACGTAAAACTTGCAACAACAGTTAGAGGACGTCTAACTTGTTTTTGCAGGGTATGTTGTGATGTGATATGGCCAATTACATGATGAGATATATGTGATGTATGAGATGATCATGTGTTGTATAGAATATCACGACTTGCATGTCGATGAGTACGGCAACTGGCAGGAGCCATAGAGTTGTCTTTAATTATTTTCGCCGTTTTGCTTTACTTTATCGCTATGAGTTAGCAATAGTCGTGGAAGCAACAGTCAGCGCGACAACCTCATGGCGACACGTTGATGGAGATCATGGTGTCATGCCGGTGACGATGGAGATCATGCCGGTGCTTTGGAGATGGAGATCAAAAGCACAAGTTCATGGCCATATCATGTCACTTATGATTTGCATGTGATGTTAATCCTTTTATGCATCTTATTTTGCTTAGGACGACGGTAGCATTATAAGGTGATCCCTCACTTAAATTTAAAGATAAAATTGTGTTCTCCCCGAGTGTGCACCGTTGCGAAAGTTCGTCGTTTCGAGACACCACGTGATGATCGGGTGTGATAGACTCTACGTTCGCATACAACGGGTGCAAGCCAGTGTTGCACGTGCGGAACACTCGGGTTAAACTTGACGAGCCTAGCATGTACATACATGGACTCGGAACACAAGAGACCGAAAGGTCGAACATGAGTCATATAGTAGATATGATCAACATGAAGATGTTCACCATTGAAACCACCTCAACTCACGTGATGATCGGACTTGAGTTGGTGGATTTGGATCATGTGACACTCGAATGACCGGAGGGATGTCAATTTGAGTGGGAGTTTTTTAAGTAATATGATTAACTAAACTCATTATCTTGAACAATAGTCTAAGTTGTCTTTGCTATATTTATGTTGTAGATCATGACTCGCGTAGTAGCACCCCTGAATTTTAATGCGTTCCTAGAGAAAGCTAAGTTGAAAGATGATGGAAGTAACTTTGTGGACTGGGCCCGTAATCTAAGGATTATCCTTACGGCTTCCCAGAAGGCTTATGTCCTTGATGCACCGCTTGGTGATCCACCCGCTCCAGTTGAGTCTCTAGACGTTGTGAACGCCTGGCAGGCTCGCTATGATGATTACTCAATAGTTCAATGTGCAATTTTGTATGGCTTAGAACCGGGACTTCAAAGACGTTTTGAACGTCATCGAGCATATGAGATGTTCCAGGAGTTGAGGTTTATCTTTCAGAAGAATGCCCGGATCGAGAGGTATGAGACCTCCGATAAGTTCTATGCTTGCAAGATGGAGGAGAACGGGTCTGTTAGTGATCACATACTCAGAATGTCTGGGTACTCCACCCGTTTGGCTGAATTGGGGATGCCCCTTCTGCCAGAGGCTATCACTGACAGAGTTCTTCAATCATTGCCACCTAGCTACAAGAGCTTCGTGTTGAACTATAATATGCACGGGATGAACAAGTCAGTCGCCGAGCTGTTTGCGATGCTGAAAGTCGCTGAGTCTGAAATTCAGAAGGAGCATCAAGTGTTGATGGTCAATAAACCCACTAGTTTCAAGAAAAATGGCAAGGGTAAGAAGGGTAACTCCAAGAAGAGTGGCAAAGCAGTTGCTCCTCCCGTGAAGAAACCCAAGGCTGGACCCAAACCAGAAACTGTGTGCTTTCATTGCAAGGGAACTGAACACTGGAAGCGGAACTGCCCCAAGTATTTGGCTGACAAGAAGGCGGCCAACAACAAACAAGGTATATATGATATACATGTTATTGATGTGTACCTTACCAACTCTCGTTGTAGTGCCTGGGTATTTGATACCGGTGCGGTTGCTCACATTTGCAACTCTAAACAGGAACTGCGGAATAGACGGAGGCTGGCAAAGGATGAAGTGATGATGCGCGTGGGAAATGGTTCCAAGGTTGATGTGATCGCCGTCGGCACGCTCGCTCTTCAATTACCATCGGGATTAGTGATGAACCTAAATAATTGTTATTTAGTGCCTGCGTTAAGCATGAACATTATATCTGGATCTTGTTTATTGCGAGACGGTTACTCATTTAAATCAGAGAATAATGGTTGTTCTATTTATATGAGTAATATCTTTTATGGTCATGCACCCGAAGTGAGGGGTTTATTCTTATTGAATCTCGATAGTAATGATACACATGTTCATAACATTGATGCCAAAAGATGTAGAATTGATAATGATAATACCACTTTCTTGTGGCACTGCCGTTTAGGTCATATTAGCGTAAAACGCATGAGGAAGCTCCATGCTGATGGACTTTTGGAGTCACTTGATTTTGAATCACTTAACACATGCGAGCCATGCCTCATGGGCAAGATGACTAAAACGCCGTTCTCTGGAACAATGGAACGGGCAAGTGACTTGTTGGAAATCATACATACTGATATGTGCGGTCCGATGAGTATTGAGGCGCACGGTGGTTATCGTTACTTTCTCACCTTCACTGATAACTTAAGTAGATATGGGTATATTTACTTAATGAAACACAAGTCTGAAACGTTTGAAAAGTTCAAACAATTTCAGAGTGAAGTTGAGAATCATTGTAACAAGAAGATTAAATTCCTACGATCTGATCGAGGAGGAGAATATCTGAGTTATGAGTTTGGCAGTCACTTAAGACAATGTGGAATTGTTTCACAACTGACACCGCCTGGAACACCACAGCGTAATGGTGTTTCCGAACGTCGTAATCGAACCTTATTGGATATGGTGCGATCTATGATGTCTCTTGCCGATTTGCCACTATCGAAAGAATTGAGTGGGAGGAAGATAGAACTTGATGAGGTTGTTGAACCTTTACTTCAACCTGAGAGTAGCGCAGCGCAGAAAGATGTTTCTGTAGAGCCTACATCAGCTGAAGAGGAAGTTGATGATGATCATAAAGCTTCGGATCAAGTTGCTATCGAACCTCGTAGGTCGACAAGGACGCGTACTGCTCCTGAGTGGTACGGCAACCCTGTCTTAGAGGTCATGTTGTTGGACAACGATGAACCTACGAGCTATGGAGAAGCGATGATGGGCCCGGATTCCGAGAAGTGGTTAGAGGCCATGAAATTCGAGATGGGATCCATGTATGAAAACAAAATGTGGACTTTGGAAGTATTATCTGAAGGGCGTAAGGCCATTCAGAATAAATGGATCTTTAAGAGGAAGACGGACGCGGACGGTAATGTCACCGTCTATAAAGCTCGACTTGTGGCAAAGGGTTTTTCACAAGTTCAAGGAGTTGACTACGATGAGACCTTCTCACCCGTAGCGATGCTTAAGTTCGTCAAAATCATGTTAGCAATAGCTGCCTTTTTCGATTATGAAATTTGAGATGGATGTCAAAACAGTGTTCCTTAACGGTTTCCTTAAGGAAGAGTTGTATATGATGCAACCAGAAGGTTTTGTCGATCCAGAGAATGCTGACAAAGTTTGCAAACTCCAGCGATCCATTTATGGACTGGTGCAAGCATCTCGGAGTTGGAATCTTCGCTTTGATGAGGTGATCAAAGCGTTCGAGTTTATACAAGTTTACGGAGAAGCTTGTATTTACAAGAAAGTGAGTGGGAGCTCTATAGCATTTCTAATATTATATGTGGATGACATATTACTGATTGGAAACAATATAGAAATGTTGGAAAGCATGAAGGAATATTTGAACATGAGTTTTTCAATGAAGGACCTAGGAGAAGCTGCTTTCATATTAGGCATCAAGATCTATAGAGATAGATCAAGACGTTTAATAGGACTTTCACAAAGCACATACCTTGATAAGATTTTGAAGAAGTTCAAAATGGATCAGTCCAAGAAGGGGTTCTTGCCTGTTTTGCAAGGTGTGAAGTTGAGTAAGACTCAATGCCCAGTGACTGCAGAAGATAGAGAAAAGATGAGTGTCATCCCCTATGCTTCAGCCATAGGCTCTATCATGTATGCAATGCTGTGCACAAGACCCGATGTCACCCTTGCCATAAGTATGGTCGGAAGGTTTCAAAGTGATCCAGGAATGGAACACTGGACGGCGGTCAAGAATATCCTGAAGTACCTGAAAAGGACTAAGGACATGTTTCTCGTTTATGGAGGTGATCAAGAGCTCGTCGTAAAGGGTTACGTCGATGCAAGCTTTGACACTGATCCGGATGACTCTAAGTCGCAAACCGGATACGTATTTATTCTTAATGGGGGTGCGGTTAGCTGGTGCAGATCCAAGCAAAGCGTGGTAGCTGATTCTACATGCGAAGCAGAGTACATCGCTGCCTCGGAGGCGGCGAAGGAAGGTGTCTGGATGAAGGAGTTCATGACAGATCTTGGAGTAGTGCCTAGTGCGCTTAACCCAATGACTCTGTTTTGTGATAATACTGGTGCCATTGCTCTAGCCAAGGAACCAAGATTTCACAAGAGGACCAGACACATAAAGCGACGTTTCAATTCCATCCGCGATTACTTCAAGGAGGACGACATAAATATTTGCAAAGTACACACGGATCTGAATGTTGCAGATCCGATGACTAAACCTCTTCCAAGGGCTAAACATGAACAACACCAGAACTGCATGGGTGTTCGATTCATTACAATGTAAATCACATAGTGATGTGAACTAGATTATTGACTCTAGTGCAAGTGGGAGACTGTTGGAAATATGCCCTAGAGGCAATAATAAATTGGTTATTATTATATTTCCTTGTTCATGATAATCGTTTATTATCCATGCTATAATTGTATTGATTGGAAACTCAACTACATGTGTGGGTACATAGACAACACTGTGTCCCTAGTAAGCCTCTAGTTAACTAGCTCGTTGATCAAAAGATGGTGAAGGTTTCCTAGCCATGGACATGAGATGTCATTTGATAACGGGATCACATCATTAGGAGAATGATGTGATGGACAAGACCCAAACTATAAACGTAGCATATGATCGTGTCAGTTTATTGCTATTGTTTTCTGCATGTCAAGTATCTATTGCTATGACCATGAGATCATGCAACCCACTGACACCGGAGGAATACCTTGTGTGTATCAAATGTCGCAACGTTACTGGGTGACTATAAAGATGCTCTACAGGTATCTCCGAGGGTGTCTGTTGGGTTGCCATGGATAAAGACTGGGATTTGTTACTCCGTGTGACGGAGAGGTATCTCAGGGCCCACTCGGTAATACAACATCACAATGAGCCTTGCAAGCAATGTGACTAAAGTGTTAGCCACGAGATCTTGTATTACGGACCGAGTAAAGAGACTTGCCGATAACGAGATTGAACTAGGTATAGAGATACCGACGATCGAATCTCGGGCAAGTAACATACCGAAGAACAAAGGGAACAGCATACGGGATTAACTAAATCCTTGACATAGAGGTTCGACCGATATAGATCTTTGTAGAATATGTAGGAACCAATATGGGCATCCAGGTCCCGCTATTGTTATTGACCGTAGAGGTGTCTCGATCATGTCTACATAGTTCTCGAACCCGCAGGGTCTACACACTTAACGTTTGGTGACGATTAGTATAGTTGAGTTATTGTGTTGGTGAACGAAGGTTGTTCAGAGTCCCGGATAAAATCCCAGACATGACGAGGATCTCCGGAAGAGTCCGGAGGTAAAGTTTGATATATGTGATAATAGTGTTTTGATCTCCGGAAGGGTTCCGGAATTCACCGGAAGGGGTTCCGGATGTTTACTGAAGTGTTCGGGTGCAGCAACACTTTATATGCGCCAAAGGGGTAAAGCCCACGAGGTATTGGAAAGTGCAAAAGGAAGTTTTGCTGCTGCCTTAAGTGGTACTACCGCTTGTAAGGTTGTACTACCGCGTAAGCGGTACTTCCGTTTGTGTGAAGCGGTACTACCGCTCGTGAGCGGTACTACCGCTTGTACGCGGTACTGCTGGAATCTGAGTGGGACTCTTTCCATGCGGGGCAAACCGACCTTGTGCGGGCAAAACCGACCTTGTGGAGCCTTTCTCTCCAAGTTTAGACCCCAGGGCTCAACATATAAATAGAGGGGCAGGGCTAGCACACGAGAGACATCAAGATTTCCCAAGCCGTGTGCCGGCAACCATAACCCTCTAGTTCCTCCCGTCACAATCTCCGTAGTGCTTGGCGAAGCCCTGCAGAGATTGTTCCTCACCACCATCACCACACCGTCGTACTGCCGGAACTCATCCACTACTTCACCATCGCTCGCTGGATCGAGGAGGTGAAGGCGTCATCAAGCCATATGTGTGTTCAACGTGGAGGTGCCGTCCGTTCGGCGCTAGATCGTGTTTGGATCGAGGGACGACTTGCGATTTGGATCGCGAAGACGTTCGACTACATCAACCGCGTTTCTTAACGCTTCCGCTTAGCGATCTACAAGGGTATGTAGATTCACTCTCCCTCTCGTAGATGCTCATCACCATGGATAGATCTTGCGTGTGCGTAGGAAATATTTTGTTTCCCATGCGACGTTCCCCAACAGTGGCATCTGAGCTAGGTCTATGTGTAGATGAGATCTCGAGTAGAACACTAAGGAGTTTGTGGGCGTTGATATTCAGATTGCTTCCTCCCTTGGTCTTTTCATGTTTCGGCGGTATTGTGGGATGAAGCGGCTCGGACCAACATTACTCATACGCTTACGAGAGACCGGTTCCATCAACTAACATGTAACTTCGTTGCATAAAGATGGCTGGCGGGTGTCTGTCTCTCCTACTTTAGTCGGATCGGATTTGACAAAGGCGGTCCTTGAGAAGGTTGAAAAGCAATTTTTGTATCACCGTTGTGGTTTTTGCGTAGGTAAGAATTGTTCTTGCTAGATACCCATAGCAGCCACGTAAAACTTGCAACAACAGTTAGAGGACGTCTAACTTGTTTTTGCAGGGTATGTTGTGATGTGATATGGCCAATTACATGATGAGATATATGTGATGTATGAGATAATCATGTGTTGTATAGAATATCACGACTTGCATGTCGATGAGTACGGCAACTGGCAGGAGCCATAGAGTTGTCTTTAATTATTTTCGCTGTTTTGCTTTACTTTATCGCTATGAGTTAGCAATAGTCGTGGAAGCAACAGTCGGCGCGACAACCTCATGGCGACACATTCATGGAGATCAAGATGATGGAGATCATGGTGTCATGCCGGTGACGATGGAGATCATGCCGGTGCTTTGGAGATGGAGATCAAAAGCACAAGTTCATGGCCATATCATGTCACTTATGATTTGCATGTGATGTTAATCCTTTTATGCATCTTATTTTGCTTAGGACGACGGTAGCATTATAAGTTGATCCCTCACTTAAATTTCAAGATAAAATTGTGTTCTCCCCGAGTGTGCACCGTTGCGAAAGTTCATCGTTTCGAGACACCACGTGATGATCGGGTGTGATAGACTCTACGTTCACATACAACGGGTGCAAGCCAGTGTTGCACGTGCGGAACACTCAGGTTAAACTTGACGAGCCTAGCATGTACAGACATGGCCTCGGAACACAAGAGACCGAAAGGTCGAACATGAGTCATATAGTAGATATGATCAACATGAAGATGTTCACCATTGAAACCACCTCAACTCACGTGATGATCGGACTTGAGTTGGTGGATTTGGATCATGTGACACTCGAATGACCGGAGGGATGTCAATTTGAGTGGGAGTTTTTTTAAGTAATATGATTAACTAAACTCATTATCTTGAACAATAGTCTAAGTTGTCTTTGCTATATTTATGTTGTAGATCATGACTCGCGCAGTACCACCCCTGAATTTTAATGCGTTCCTAGAGAATGCTAAGTTGAAAGATGATGGAAGTAACTTTGTGGACTGGGCCCGTAATCTAAGGATTATCCTTACGGCTTCCCAGAAGGCTTATGTCCTTGATGCACCGCTTGGTGATCCACCCGCTCTAGTTGAGTCTCTAGATGTTGTGAACGCCTGGCAGGCTCGCTCTGATGATTACTCAATAGTTCAATGTGCAATTTTGTATGGCTTAGAACCGGGACTTGAAAGACGTTTTGAACGTCATCGAGCATATGAGATGTTCCAGGAGTTGAGGTTTATCTTTCAGAAGAATGCCCGGATCGAGAGGTATGAGACCTCCGATAAGTTCTATGCTTGCAAGATGGAGGAGAACGGGTCTGTTAGTGATCACATACTCAGAATGTCTGGGTACTCCACCCGTTTGGCTGAATTGGGGATGCCCCTTCCGCCAGAGGCTATCACTGACAGAGTTCTTCAATCATTGCCACCTAGCTACAAGAGCTTCGTGTTGAACTATAATATGCACGGGATGAACAAGTCAGTCGCCAAGCTGTTTGCGATGCTGAAAGTCGCTGAGTCTAAAATTCAGAAGGAGCATCAAGTGTTGATGGTCAATAAAACCACTAGTTTCAAGAAAAATGGCAAGGGTAAGAAGGGTAACTCCAAGAAGAGTGGCAAAGCAGTTGCTCCTCCCGTGAAGAAACCCAAGGCTGGACCCAAACCAGAAACTGTGTGCTTTCATTGCAAGGGAACTGGACACTGGAAGCGGAACTGCCCCAAGTATTTGGCCGACAAGAAGGCGGCCAACAACAAACAAGGTATATATGATATACATGTTATTGATGTGTACCATACCAACTCTCGTTGTAGTGCCTGGGTATTTGATACCGGTGCGGTTGCTCACATTTGCAACTCTAAACAGGAACTGCGGAATAGACGGAGGCTGGCAAAGGATGAAGTGACGATGCGCGTGGGAAATGGTTCCAAGGTTGATGTGATCGCTGTCGGCACGCTCGCTCTTCAATTACCATCGGGATTAGTGATGAACCTGAATAATTGTTATTTAGTGCCTGCGTTAAGCATGAACATTATATCTGTATCTTGTTTATTGCGAGATGGTTACTCATTTAAATCAGAGAATAATGGTTGTTCTATTTATATGACTAATATCTTTTATGGTCATGCAACCGAAGTGAGGGGTTTATTCTTATTGAATCTCGATAGTAATGATACACATGTTCATAACATTGATGCCAAAAGATGTAGAATTGATAATGATAATACCACTTTCTTGTGGCACTGCCGTTTAGGTCATATTGGCGTAAAATGCATGAGGAAGCTCCATGCTGATGGACTTTTGGAGTCACTTGGTTTTGAATCACTTAACACATGCGAGCCATGCCTCATGGGCAAGATGACTAAAACGCCGTTCTCTGGAACAATGGAATGGGCAAGTGACTTCTTGGAAATCATACATACTGATGTGTGCGGTCCGATGAGTATTGAGGCGCACGGTGGTTATCGTTACTTTCTCACCTTCACTGATAACTTAAGTAGATATGGGTATATTTACTTAATGAAACACAAGTCTAAAACGTTTGAAAAGTTCGAACAATTTCAGAGTGAAGTTGAGAATCATCGTAACAAGAAGATTAAATTCCTACGATCTGATCGAGGAGGAGAATATCTGAGTTATGAGTTTGGCAGTCACTTAAGACAATGTGGAATTGTTTCACAACTGACACCGCCTGGAACACCACAGCGTAATGGTGTGTCCGAACGTCGTAATCGAACCTTATTGGATATGGTGCGATCTATGATGTCTCTTGCCGATTTGCCACTATCGTTTTGGGGTTATGCATTAGAGACAACTGCATTCACTTTAAATAGGGCACCATCGAAATCCGTTGAGATGATGCCATATGAACTTTGGTTTGGCAAGAAGCCAAAGCTGTCGTTTTTTAAAGTTTGGGGATGTGATGCTTATGTCAAAAAGCTTCAGCCTGAAAAGCTGGAACCCAAAGCGGAGAAATGCGTCTTCATAGGATACCCAAAAGAGACAGTTGGGTATAACTTCTACCTCAGATCCAAAGGCAAAGTGTTTGTCGCTAAAAACGGAACATTTCTTGAGAAAGAGTTTCTCTCGAAAGAATTGAGTGGGAGGAAGATAGAACTTGATGAGGTTGTTGAACCTTTACTTCAACCTGAGAGTAGCGCAGCGCAGAAAGATGTTTCTGTAGAGCCTACATCAGCTGAAGAGGAAGTTGATGATGATCATAAAGCTTCGGATCAAGTTGCTATCGAACCTCGTAGGTCGACAAGGACGCGTACTGCTCCTAAGTGGTACGACAACCCTGTCTTAGAGGTCATGTTGTTGGACAATGATGAACCTACGAGCTATGGAGAAGCGATGATGGGCCCGGATTCCGAGAAGTGGTTAGAGGCCATGAAATCCGAGATGGGATCCATGTATGAAAACAAAATGTGGACTTTGGAAGTATTACCTGAAGGGCGTAAGGCCATTCAGAATAAATGGATCTTTAAGAGGAAGACGGACGCGGACGGTAATGTCATCGTCTATAAAGCTCGACTTGTGGCAAAGGGTTTTTCACAAGTTCAAGGAGTTGACTACGATGAGACCTTCTCACCCGTAGCGATGCTTAAGTTCGTCAGAATCATGTTAGCAATAGCTGCCTTTTTCGATTATGAAATTTGAGATGGATGTCAAAACAGCGTTCCTTAACGGTTTCCTTAAGGAAGAGTTGTATATGATGCAACCAGAAGGTTTTGTCGATCCAGAGAATGCTGACAAAGTTTGCAAACTCCAGCGATCCATTTATGGACTGGTGCAAGCATCTCGGAGTTGGAATCTTCGCTTTGATGAGGTGATCAAAGCGTTCGAGTTTATACAAGTTTACGGAGAAGCTTGTATTTACAAGAAAGTGAGTGGGAGCTCTATAGCGTTTCTAATATTATATGTGGATGACATATTACTGATTGGAAACAATATAGAAATGTTGGAAAGCATGAAGGAATATTTGAACAAGAGTTTTTCAATGAAGGACCTAGGAGAAGCTGCTTTCATATTAGGCATCAAGATCTATAGAGATAGATCAAGACGTTTAATAGGACTTTCACAAAGCACATACCTTGATAAGATTTTGAAGAAGTTCAAAATGGATCAGTCCAAGAAGGGGTTCTTGCCTGTTTTGCAAGGTGTGAAGTTGAGTAAGACTCAATGCCCAGTGACTGCAGAAGATAGAGAAAAGATGAGTGTCATCCCCTATGCTTCAGCCATAGGCTCTATCATGTATGCAATGCTGTGCACAAGACCCGATGTCAGCCTTGCCATAAGTATGGTCGGAAGGTTTCAAAGTGATCCAGGAATGGAACACTGGACGGCGGTCAAGAATATCCTGAAGTACCTGAAAAGGACTAAGGACATGTTTCTCGTTTATGGAGGTGATCAAGAGCTCGTCGTAAAGGGTTACGTCGATGCAAGTTTTGACACTGATCCGGATGACTCTAAGTCGCAAACCGGATACGTATTTATTCTTAATGGGGGTGCGGTTAGCTAGTGCAGTTCCAAGCAAAGCGTGGTAGCTGATTCTACATGCGAAGCGGAGTACATTGCTGCCTCGGAGGCGGCGAAGGAAGGTGTCTGGATGAAGGAGTTCATGGCAGATATTGGAGTAGTGCCTAGTGCGCTTAACCCAATGACTCTGTTTTGTGATAATACTGGTGCCATTGCTCTAGCCAAGGAACCAAGATTTCACAAGAGGACCAGACACATAAAGCGACGTTTCAATTCCATCCGCGATTACTTCAAGGAGGACGACATAAATATTTGCAAAGTACACACGGATCTGAATGTTGCAGATCCGATGACTAAACCTCTTCCAAGGGCTAAACATGAACAACACCAGAACTGCATGGGTGTTCGATTCATTACAATGTAAATCACATAGTGATGTGAACTAGATTATTGACTCTAGTGCAAGTGGGAGACTGTTGGAAATATGCCCTAGAGGCAATAATAAATTGGTTATTATTATATTTCCTTGTTCATGATAATCGTTTATTATCCATGCTATAATTGTATTGATTGGAAACTCAACTACATGTGTGGGTACATAGACAACACTGTGTCCCTAGTAAGCCTCTAGTTAACTAGCTCGTTGATCAAAAGATGGTGAAGGTTTCCTAGCCATGGACATGAGATGTCATTTGATAACGGGATCACATCATTAGGAGAATGATGTGATGGACAAGACCCAAACTATAAACGTAGCATATGATCGTGTCAGTTTATTGCTATTGTTTTCTGCATGTCAAGTATCTGTTCCTATGACCATGAGATCATGCAACTCACTGACACCAGAGGAATACCTTGTATGTATCAAACGTCGCAACGTTACTGGGTGACTATAAAGATGCTCTACAGGTATCTCCGAGGGTGTCTGTTGGGATGGCATGGATCAAGACTGGGATTTGTTACTCCGTGTGACGGAGAGGTATCTCAGGGCCCACTCGGTAATACAACATCACAATGAGCCTTGCAAGCAATGTGACTAAAGTGTTAGCCACGAGATCTTGTATTACGGACAGAGTAAAGAGACTTGCCGATAATGAGATTGAACTAGGTATAGAGATACCGACGATCGAATCTCGGGCAAGTAACATACCGAAGAACAAAGGGAACAGCATACGGGATTAACTGAATCCTTGCCATAGAGGTTCGACCGATATAGATCTTCATAGAATATGTAGGAACCAATATGGGCATCCAGGTCCCGCTATTGGTTATTGACCGTAGAGGTGTCTCGGTCATGTCTACATAGTTCTCGAACCCGCAGGGTCTACACACTTAACGTTTGGTGACGATTAGTATAGTTGAGTTATTGTGTTGGTGACCGAAGGTTGTTCGGAGTCCCGGATAAAATCCCGGACATGACGAGGATCTCCGGAAGAGTCCGGAGGTAAAGTTTGATATATGTGATAATAGTGTTTTGATCTCCGGAAGGGTTCTGGAATTCACCGGAAGGGGTTCCGGATGTTTACCGAAGTGTTCGGGTGCAGCAACACTTTATATGGGCCAAAGGGGTAAAGCCCACGAGGTATTGGAAAGTGCAAAAGGAAGTTTTGCTGCTGCCTTAAGCGGTACTACCGCTTGTAAGGCAGTACTACCGCGTAAGCGGTACTACCGCTTGTGTGAAGCGGTACTACCGCTCGTGAGCGTTACTACCGCTTGTACGCGGTACTGCTGGAATCCGAGTGGGACTCTTTCCGTGCGGGCCAAACCGACCTTGTGCGGGCAAAACCGACCTTGTGGAGGCTTTGTCTCCAAGTTTAGACCCCAGGGCTCAACATATAAATAGAGGGGCAGGGCTAGCACACGAGAGACATCAAGATTTCCCAAGCCGTGTGCCGGCAACCCTAACCCTCTAGTTCCTCCCGTCACAATCACCGTAGTGCTTGGCGAAGCCCTGCAGAGATTGTTCCTCACCACCATCACCACGCCATCGTACTGCCAGAACTCATCCACTACTTCACCATCGCTCGCTGGATCGAGGAGGTGAAGGCGTCATCAAGCCGTACGTGTGTTGAACGCGGAGGTGCCGTCCGTTCGGCGCTAGATCGTGTTTGGATCGAGGGACGACTTGCGATTTGGATCGCGAAGACGTTCGACTACATCAACCGCGTTTCTTAACGCTTCCGCTTAGCGATCTACAAGGGTATGTAGATTCACTCTCCCTCTCGTAGATGCTCATCACCATGGATAGATCTTGCGTGTGCATAGGAAATTTTTTGTTTCCCATGCGACGTTCCCCAACATAAGGGGGATGATTGTCGCATAAATGGACGTGAACTAGTAATGATCTCTAAGAGATCCTGAACACCTACTTACGGACAAACATAACCCCACCGTGTTCTCTCTCGGATAAGGACTCACGAGAAGAGACAGTCACGGTTATGCACACGGTTGGTGTATTTTATTTGAGTTTACTTCAAGTTTGCAATGACCGGGTGTTAAACAAAGTTTCCAAGTTGCCACTTAACCGTGGGCACGGCTTTCCGAAAGATTTAACCCTGTAGGGGTGCTCCAACTCATCCATCACAAACTAACCACACGCCGCGTTGGAATTCCTCAACCGCGGAATCACCCATAGTGTTTGCGGATTCCCGATGGAAAATCCCAACTTCGAGATAGCCCGAAGTGTCGTCGAAATCCCGTGACCGAGACGTTCGAGAAAGGTAAAACAAATCCAGCAAGGCCGCCCGGCGTACCGACTAAACCCGGTAGGAGCCGCGTATCTCGTTCTCAGGGTACGACCAGATGAGCTAGACGTCGGGTTGGCTGAAACCCCGGGTGACTAGGGGGCGCCGGACATCGCTCGGTTTGGACCAACACTCATGAGGAGCACTGCCCTGGGTGGTTGATTAAATTATTCGCGGGTGCCGACGGGTCCCTATGCAATTTTAGTTGTTATTAGGCAAATGTAGTACCAATGTTGGGCCTTTCCAGACAAGTTTTATCCTAAAACGAAAATCAAGGGGGTCCCCATAACAACCCCGAGCATGTTAGGAGCGCTCAATTATGGAACATAACACCGGTTCACAAGTAACTAGGGCGGCAAGAGTGGAACAAAACACCGAGCAAAAGGACAAGCCTTCCACCCTTTACCAAGTATATATGTGCATTAAATTAAATAGCAATAATATTGCGATATATCAAAAGGATATCCATGTTGGCACATGAAAGCAACTTGCACCTGCAACTAGCAATGCTATAAGAAGGGCTGAGGAAGCGTTAACATAGCCAAACAGTGTTTTGCTGGGATGTGGAGGGGTTAGAGGCTTATCATGGCATTTGGGAGGCTAGACAACAAGTGGTAGGTAGAGAGACAACGATAGAAACGAGGCAACTAGCATGGCAATGATAGTAATGGTATCCAGGGAAATGATCATCTTGCCTGAGATCCCGCTTGGAAGAAGAACGAATCCATGAAGAAGACGAACCAACGTAGTCGAATGGATCCTCACACTCCGAACGCTTTCGGAACTCTATCGAGAAGAAGCAATCCGGAAACAACAATCAACACATGATCAACACCACAACATATGCATGACGTGATGCACAAACAAATATGATGCATGTCAAGTTTACATATGCAAGGCATGGCAATCACAACAATCAAATACTACACATTAAGTGAAGCTCAATATGCAACGAGTTGCATATTGACGAAACTCCACGTTCAATTCTTATGTTTGATCTCGTTTAGCTACTCAACAATATTCAATGTTGTTAAACATGGCAAGAGGTGAAGCATAAGTAAACTAGTCACCTAGGCATACTAAATGAGGTCGGAAACAACGTATAGCATTTCCGAAACGACCCCATATGCAAATTGTAAGTTTGGTCCAGATCTGAACTAACCATGTTTTATATTTATTAAACAGCAAAATAAAATGAACAATGAGATTCTACTCGTCATTCTAGTCGATTTACATATATAGAACATTTGCAACGGAGCTACGGTCTAGAAGATATGCCACACACAAGATGAACATGTCATGAATGCAAAATGCATGCAAACAACCACCACAAACATGTCAAATCATGGATGCAACAAGATATTATGAAACTACATGGAATTATAGTCAAGTTTCATATAAGGCATGTTTTAAACGGAGCTACGGTTCAACCAGAATCACCAATACAAGTTTTATTTCAAATCTGCCCAAAACAGCAAGATGGCATATTGCACACATGAAAACAACAAGCTACAAGATTCTAAAATGCACAAACTAAGCATGGGGCAGTAGCATATAACACACACTTCATTTCATCTGCATATAGCATACTCAAAAGAGTCATGGATCACATGGTAGGAAGCCCACAACATGGCAACAAAATATAGCAGATTAGGACTGAAAATAACAGGTTTTAGCATAGCAGATTTTCACGAAGGCATATTGGCAGCAATAAAACTATATGCTACAGGGCATATATTGGCATGAAACTTCACAGCATGGTAGTAGACATGATGCACTACAAATCATTACATGGTGGCAAGGTCTAATTATGCTTAGAAACATGGCAAGCATCAACGCAACATGGCATTATGAAGAAAACAGATTCTCAGACTTGGTGAAAATAAGAGTAGACATGTGCAGCAGTTTTTAACAGATTGACATATTGAACAACAGAATTAATTATGATGCTAAACCTATTCATGCAAACTATTGGCACAACATGATAGGCAACAACATGCTTAACAATAGACTCCTTGGTCGCAACCACAAAAGACTCCTAGATCAATAGCAAATCACATGACAACAAGGCAACAAAATAACAGTTTCAGACTTAGTGAAATTTAGCTATCTCCCAAAACTGCAGTTTTGACTAGGCATGTTGACATGGAAATAAAAGTAACATAACTACCCTCTATGAGCATGGCAAGGACACCAACAGCAAGAAGACATGGCACACAACAAAACATACCATTGGCACATGTTCATACGGGTCATGGATTGCTTAATATGATGCTCACAAAATGGAACCCTTCGTTAACAGATTTCAGTTTTAACGCGATAACAACTTGAGAGCAACTACTGAACATGATAATGAAGTTCTACCTAGCAACCAGAGGCATGTCATCAAAGTACACATATAATAGGGCACATCTCATGAAGAAACCACATGCAAAAGACCTACGGGTGAGATGCAATCATCCACACAACATTGAATAAAATAACAGATTTCAAATTACGACGATATGCACTTTTGTAACAGAGATTACATCAAGCAAATGAATCCTATTATGCATGCAAATGATGCCATGATGTAGAGTGCAATGAGTAGATCAATTTTCATGTATAAAACATTTCCATCGAACACACGGTTACCAAGATACAAGCAATTTAATATGGCAACATGCTGATAAAACGTGCAGTTTTCCAGGGACTTGGAAAAAAACAACCTCGTGGAAGTGGGATGGGATGGTACCGGGGATCCGGAGATCCCGTTTGGATCGGTGGCTCGGGGCATCCGGGGTGAGGCCGTCCCGGCGGTTGGGTGCAGGGGAGGCCGAGGCTACCGGCGGGATGGCGACGACGCCGGTGGTCACCGGCGGCGACGCAACAGCGAGGGGGCGGTGGATCCGGGGGTCCGGCGACCTCCTCCGGCCGGATCTCGCCGGATCCGGCGCGGGCGGCGGCCGATCTGGCCGGAGGCGCCGAGGCAGAGCTTGGACCGGCAGGGTGGCCATGGGATGCGCGGCGCATGGCGATGGGCGGCGGCTCGTAGGCGAGCCTGGCGGCGGGGCGAGGGTGCGGTGCTCCGACGAGGTGCGGTGGCGGCGGCGCGAGGCGGCGGTGGCGGCTCAACGGCTCGCGCGGGGGCGCGGGTGCGGGGGTGCCTCGAGGCTGCGGGTGGAGCAGGGCGGCGGGCGGCTCGGGCCCGGGCGGGCCTGCGACGGGCCGCGGCAGGCCTGGCGCTGGCTGGTGGCCGGTGGGAGGCGTGGGCTGACGTGGCACGCCCTGGTTGGCCAGGGCGGCGGCTCAGGTGGTCGGCTGGCGAGCTAGGCGGCGACAAGTGGCGGCGGGGGATTCCACCGGCACGGATTTCGAGGCAGAGGTGGGAGAAGGCCATTTTTGGCAGGGGAGGAGGGTTTAAATAGGCAGGGGCCTAGGGTTTGAGGGTTTGAGGGCATTTTTGGAGCCTCCGATCTCGATCGGACGGCTGTGAACGCGGGGTAGGCTAGGTGGGTGGTGTTGGGCTGTGAAGAGGGGTTTGGGCCAAGATGAGAGGGAAGTGTGAGGCCCGTGACATTTTTTTATAAACCGAAAACGTGTGACGAATAAACCGATGACCGCACTGCTACGGTTGACCCTTGGGGTATCAAACGACCTCTGATTGGGATGAAATTTGGCAGGCGATCTACCTACAATATAACAAGACCGCATGCCAATTTCGACCCAGCTCGCGCTTGCCGGGGGATGGCTTGCCGGGTCTTCCTGAAGATGTGTGCGCCTCGGTCCCCAGCAGGCACCGGGGACGTGCCTGGTGCGGCTCGGGCCCGTTCTGGGCCGTTGCATTGACGTTGCCATCGTTGCTAGCCAGCGTAGGTCACTTCTGCCGGAGTCTTGGTCTTGAATGTTGGCGTCATCTCCTTGATGCGCTCCTTGATCTCACGTAGAGCGGCTTCTCTGGCTTGGACTGGGGTTGACAGGGCAGTAGCTTTCCTCGGCAGGCTTAGGCCATCGGGTCAGAGGCTTATCGTCCGTGCACAAGTTAGGGGGAAATAAACACCCCTATTTGTGTACTCCGACAACTTCAAGAATGGACAAAATTCTTGATGAACCACCATGAAGAACCTCTTGGAAGATTACCAGAAATGAAAGGATGATAGAAAAGAATTGAAGGTTGCAAAAAGAACAAGATTGAGGCCTTGCCATGATTTAGATGAAGCTTCACGAAGAGATACTTGAGAAAACTTGGAACTCCGAAAAGGAAAAGATAAATAACTTGAAATCGAGAATTTGATATCATGAACAACTCCGGAAGAAGGATTGAAAACACCTTGATGGAACACGAATACGAATTATGTTATGCATATCCTTCATCAAGTTAAATTGATGACAAGCAACGGATTTGGCATACTACTTATTCCTCTTGAAAAAGATTGAAGAGAGATATTGCACACTTGAAGAAGTCTTGAACGAAAACACCAGTAAGAATTTGGAATGGAATGAGGATACTACGAATGAATGGAATACATGAGAACGAAGAGATCATGACCCGACTAACAGAAAACTTGAACGAAGCGCCAAAATAATTGAGATACGAACAAAGAGACATCAATTGGAAGAATTTGAGAACGAAAGCTGAAAACTGAGGATGAAGAAATCTTCTAAAATGTTGGCCTTCGGAGGATCGAGGAATGAAAACAACTCTAAAATGCTCCGATAGATATGGAAGGAATTCCTCATGATCTAAAACAATTTAGAGGATAGCACGAAGATGAAACCATGAATCTTCAAGAGACTGGACAAATATTTAATAGAAATACTCCTTCGGTCTACAACGCTGAGAATGATGACAAGAAACACATCAAGAATTATTGAGCCACTCTAGAACAATGAATAAGGAAAGGTTGAGGGAACGATGAGAAAGATTTAGAAGCGATCTTCGAGAAGGAATATGACTGATGAAATTCATTCTTATGTCATATTGAAAAGAACTTGAGGATATCTCCGGAAAGATTAGAAGAGCCAGGTAAGATCCTGGGAAAAACCTATGGGTTATGGGATCACTCAAAGAGAACACTGGTGAAAAGATTGCTTAGAAAAAAAAAGATTGCACATGTACTAATTGAAAACTTGATGAGGTGAGAACCTCGAAATAATTTGAATGGAAACACGAATCTTCCGAGATAACTTGCCACTCCGAATGGAATAATGAGAAATGCATAACCAAGACAGGCTTGATTAAGAATTTCCAACACGGGAAGCATTTAAGGGTGGAAAAGGATATGATGAACACCGAGAGGTTGAATTGAATTCACCAGAGAAGAAAAACAACGAGAAAAAAGGATGATGAAATTGAAACTCCTGAAAATCTCCACAAGGAATCACCAGATACAATATGGAAGAAAAGAAAGCGGAAGCATCACATTAATAGAAAAGGCACTTGGATGAGAATTTTATCACTGAAGAGAAAGGGCGGGAGGGGCACCACGAGCGCGCGTGGGCTGACCCGGTCCCTCGATGGACTCAGGCGAGCTGTCTCCGAGCCCCGCGGGCCTGCGATGGGAGGAGGCTAATGGGGAGCTATGTGGCGGCCGCTGGTTGGCTGGCGGCGGCGTTGGATAGCCATGCGGTGCCAAGTGGCGGCGGGGCACCAGGCCGACGCGGAAAATGATGCCGGTTCTAGGGAGGCCAAAAATGGACGTGGGGGTGTCCATATATAGCAGTTTTGGCTAGGGTTTGAGGGTTTGGGGCGTTTTTCGTCCGCGCGATCGCGATCGGTCGGCTCTAGCTGTGCAGAGGGTTAGGTAGGCTTAGTGGGATGTGGTGGGCTGTGGAGAGGTGGTTGGACTGAGATGAGAGGGGGGTGTGAGGCCGGTGACAGAGTTTTTTTTAAATCGCGAAAATGTCCGATAATTAAACCGATGACGGCGCCGCTACGGTTGACCGTTGGGGTATCAAACGACCTCCAATTGCGATGAAATTTGGCAGGCGGTCTACCTACAATATAATAAGACCGCACGCCAACTTTCGGCCCAATCTGAGAATATTTATACCCACTTTAAAAACAATATTTTATCGATGCCGCGGGCACGTGCCTGCGTGGTTGGTCAACGACAAAACGGAGAGAACCGAGAACTACGACCGGATGCAATTTTTGGAAAATGACGCAACGGAGTGCCGATCAATGCGGGTGATGCGAATGATGCGATGATGAATGTGACAAACGAAAAATCACACGGTGACAACAAAATATATCGGGAATCTTTTAGAGCGTCGGTCTCGGGCTGTTACGGAAGAGGCAACAAGTCAATAGGTGCACGAGGTATGAAACCATACACAATTTCAAAAGGGCACATCTTAGTGGTGGAATGCACTGAACGATTGTACGCAAATTCAATATGAGGCAAGCATTCTTCCAACATTTTCAAGTTATTCTTCAAAACATCCCTAAGCATAGTAGACAATGATCTATTGACTACTTCAGTTTGTCCATCAGTTTGGGGGTGACAAGTAGTACTAAAAAGCAGTTTAGTCCCCAACTTAGCCCATAAATATCTCCAAAAGTGGCTAAGAAATTTAGCATCACGATCTGAAACAATTGTATTTGGCACACCATGCAAGCGAATAATTTCACGAAAGAACAAATCGGCAACATTAGCAGCATCATCACTTTTATGACATGGTATAAAGTGTGCCATTTTTGAAAATCTATCCATGACAACAAATATGCTATCCCTCCCCTTCTTTGTTCGAGGTAAACCTAAAACAAAGTCCATAGATATATCCTCCCAAGGAACACTAGGTACAGGCAAAGGCATATATAAACCATGAGGATTGAGTCATGAGTTAGCTTTTTGACATGTAGTGAAGCGAGCAACAAAACGCTCAACATCCCGTCTCATCTTTGGCCAAAAGAAATGTGTAGCAAGTACGTCATCTGTCTTCTTCACACCAAAGTGTCCCATTAATCCTCCTCCATGCGCCTCCTGTAACAACAAAAGACGAACGGAGCTAGCTAGAATGCATAGCTTGTTAGCACGGAACACAAATCCATCATTAATGACGAACTTGTTCCATGTTCTCCCTTCTTGACAGTTCTCCAACACATCTTTAAATTCAGCATCATGCACATATTGATCTTTGATTGTCTCCAAACCAAAATATTTTAAAGTCAGGTTGTGAAATCATAGTATAACGACGAGATAATGCATCAGCAATAACATTTTCTTTACCCTTCTTGTGTTTAATGACATAAGGGAAAGTCTTAATGAATTCAACCCATTTAGCATGTCTTCTGTTCAGTTTTGTTTGACTTTTAATATGTTTCAAAGATTCATGATCACAATGTATGATAAATTCTTTGGGCCATAAATAATGTTGCCATGTTTCCAAAGTCCGTACAAGAGCATATAATTCCTTGTCGTAAGTAGAATAATTCAGACTAGGCCCGCTCAATTTTTCAGAAAAGTATGCAACAGGTTTACCATCTTGTAATAACATACCTCCTAATCCAATTCCACTAGCATCACATTCAAGCTCAAAAGTCTTATTAAAATCAGGAAGTTGGAGTAACGGAGCATGTGTTAACCTATCTTTCAATACCGTGAAGGCTTCTTCCTGTGCGCTACCCCAAACAAAAGGTACATCATTCTTTGTAAGCTCATTGAGAGGTGCGGCAATGGTGTTGAAATCACTCACAAAACGCCTATAGAAACCAACGAGTCCAAGAAAACTCCTCACTTGTGTGACCGTTTTGGGCTGTGACCAACTCTCAATAGCTTCATTCTTGGCTTTATCAACTTCAATTCCCTGTGGAGTAACAACATAGCCAAGAAAAAATAATCGGTCAGTGCAAAAGGTGCACTTCCCAAGGTTACCAAACAAACGTGCATCATGTAGAGCAATAAAAATAGCACGCAAATGATCCAAGTGTTCCTCTAAAGATCTACTATAAATCAATATATCATCAAAAAAGACTACCACAAATCATCCAATGAAAACACATAATACCTCATTCATTAATCTCATGAAAATGCTAGGTGCATTAGTTAACCCAAAAGGCATGACTAACCAATCATATAATCCAAACTTAGTTTTAAATGCTTTTTTCCATTCATCTCCCAATTTCATACGAATTTGATGGTATCCACTATGCAAATCCACTTTGGGGAAAATTGTAGAGCCACTTAATTCATCAAGCATATCATCTAGCCTAGGAATAGGATCATGATAACGAATAGTAATATTATTAATGCCTCTACAATCAACACACATACGTGATGTACCATCCTTTTTCGGTACTAGAATAATAGGAACAACACAAGGGCTAAGGGATTCGCTTATATAACCTTTGTCGAGCAGCTCCTATAGTTGACGCATAATCTCCTTCGTCTCCTCTGGATTGGTAGGGTATGGCGCATGATTGGGTAGCGATGCACCGGGAATTAAGTCAATCTGATGCTCAATCCCTCGGATAGGTGGTAATCCCGATGGCACATCTTGTGGTAAGACGTCAGCGAACTCTTGCAAGATGTTAGTGACAGCAGAAGGCAAAGAGGGAGGCATGTCCTTGAATGAAAATAATACCTCTTTGCATACAAAAGCATATCAAACAGATGTAGTAATATCCAAATCAGTAATATCAGATTTAGTGGCATGTAAGCAACCACTCTTCAGTTTAATTTCAGATGCAACACTAGATGATGGTTTATTAGGATTATTATGTTGCTCAAATTCCTTTTCCACTATCTGATTTTCACTCTCACTTTGCTCCTGTTTTTCTTCATTAGCTCTAGCAATGTCATCTTTAATAATATGTTCAGGAGACATAGGAAGCAAAGTTATATTTTTATCCTTATGAACAAGAGTATACTTATTTGTCCTACCATGATGTACAATTTTTTTTATCAAATTTCCATGGTCTACCAAGTAAAACAGAGCATGCTTGCATGGGTACCACATCACAAACAACATAATCAGAATATGTAGCAACGCTAAAGTGCACACGAACAATACGTGTTACCTTAACGTTGCCACTGTTGTTGAACCATTGGATGTAATATGGATGAGGATGTGGTATGCTGGTTAAAGACAGCTTCTCCACCATCTCCATGCTTGCCAAGTTGTTGCAACTCCCTCCATCGATGATGACGCGAACAAAACGCTCCATCACAACTCCCTTTGTATGGAACAAGTTGTGCCTATGATTTTTCTTAGCCTGTGTAACCTGCACACTCAGAACACGTTGAGGAACTAAACTTTCATACATGTCCACGTAGTCAGCATCCATGTAGTGTGTCTCTTGTTCAGTATCCTCAGCACTCAGTTCTTCACTTGCAAAAAGAGCCAAAGTCTCCTCATCATAATCACTAGCGGAGGCATATCCACCATCCTCAGTAACAATCATCACACGCCTGGATGTGCATTCTCTCGCAAAATGACCTCTACCCTTGCAACGACGACATATAACCTCATGTGTTTGCCCTGTAGATGCCATGGATGAAGAAGAGATCTGTGCAGGCCCCGAAGGTGTGCCCTTGCTGGAGGCTGGTGGTGGTGCCTATTTTCTTGTATCTCTGTTGGAGTTGACGGCTGAAGTAAGTGGTGCTGTAGTAGGACGTGTGGCGGTAGATGATGTATGTGGTGTCCATGATGAAGCTCGACCTGTAGAGAAATTAGTTCCCGCCATTGCCGTCGATCATGCACTTCACGTTTAGCTTTGCAAGCAAGATGGAATAAACGAGTGATAGTGTTATACTCCTTATACTCTAGAATAGTCTGAATCTCTCTATTTAATCCTCCCATAAAACGTGCAAGCATAGCTTCATTCTCCTCAACAATACCACATCTAATCATGCTAGTTTGTAATTCCTGATAATATTCCTATACAGAATATTCCATAAAACGTGCAAGCATAGCTTCATTCTCCTCAAATTTTGAAGCAATTCACGTTGATAATATGGTGGAACCCAACGATTATGCATAGCAGTTTTCAAAGCAGCCCAAGTAGTTGGGATATTATCATGATGTATTATACAATGTTCAGACCACCAAACACAAGCAAAACTAGTGAATGCACAAACAGTAGCAGCAACACGTCTATCCTGAGGAAATTGTAAGCATGTAAAACGTTGTTATGTTTCTAACTCCCAAGTAAGATATATATCAGGAACGTATCTACCCTCAAATGTCGGAATATTCAATTTAAGTTTAGGGAGATGGTCATGATCCCGTACCTGAGGAGGTGGTGCAGCCCTACCATTGCGATTGTATGCATGTGGACGACCTGGTGCTTGTGGTGGTGGTTGCCCCTGGTGCTGATTGGGAGCAACCTCTCCCTCATCATCGTAATCACCATCACAGTCCCCATTCTGCTCAACCATAGCAGCAGCAACAACAACAGAAATTGCAGCAGTAGCAACGGCACCAGAATTTTGGCCTTGATCGATGGCACATGTTACGCTCATCCCAAGAAATTTGACCGATGTTGTTGTAGGCGAGGTATGATAGGAGCAGCTGGTGGTAGACGTGCAAGCACCTCATTGAACTTAGCCTCCATCTTGGTGTCCAACGTCTTCTCCAAACCATCGAGCTTCTCCATAGCCTCTCCAAGGCTCGTCACCAAGTCGTGCACCTGTTCGTCCATCATTTGTTGAAATTTATCGTGGAGCTCCTTGTTCGTCATGCTCTCCCAGTTGATCTCATCGGCTTGTGATCCTGGCATGGTTAGCAGCAATAGGAACAAACAAAAATATGACCCTACAGACTACTATGAAGTGGTGGTGGTGTGTGTCACGGTTTTTTCATGGCAGATGTCCTCATAGCAGAACTTTAGTGTGAGGCCATCGCCGCTAGGTGGCGACTCAGAGGGGTTGATTGGGAACGAGAGACGAGTTTACCCAGGTTCGGCCCCTCCGATGGAGGTAATAGCCTACGTCCTGCTTTGTGTATATTGATGATGATCTCGATTACAAGGGTGCAGAATCGCTAACTTAGCTCTCGAGGGTTTGTTTCTTTCCTTCTTGATCTTTCTATCTCAGGGACTCCCCTTTATATATATAGGTGGAGGCCCGAAGTTTACAATAGAGTCTAGGTCGCAATGCAACCCGTGCTCTAGTCTAATTCCTCCTTCCCTTGCTCCTCAAGGAAAAGAGAACTCATCACGTCTTCACGTCTTCATGCTTGAGCCGGTCCCCCGGACAATGTTATTGAGCCAGCCTTGGAGATGAGCCGCCCGTTGGGCCTTGTAGTTCTTGTGGGCATCTTGTTTAGGGGCCGCCTTAGTAGAATCCGGGTCATAACTTAGGCGAGTCATACCCGTGGGGTATATCCCCAACAGTCGTCACAAATCTGTCAGGAAAATCACACATTCTTACCAGTTCTTACCCAGCAGTAGGTGGTAATCGCCAACCATTGTAGTAAAAAACCCTCAAAGGTTGGATAGAACAATTGCCAGGTGTTTTCCAATGCACGAAGTAGATGTATATGGAGTTGGGAAGGTTTATAATATGGTAGGAAAAAGGGTCAGCAATAATCAGTTCAGAGATGCAAAGATGAAAAGATGCTTAACGACGGTACCGTGCTGGTCCTAGGCTAGATTGTACTAGAGACGCGAGCCTAGAAGACCAACAAAATCATGACGCGACACGTAACCAAGGGAAGAGCACACTCTAAATTTTTTCTCTTTTTTTTGGCGCCTCTTTTTTTCGCTCCTTTTTTCTTCAGAAAATCACTATAATGGCGAGTGTCTCAAAACTCTTCCCAAGGCGTATAAATAGGATAGGCACAAAAAAAATCTCGACTCAATTTTTTATTTATTTTCTGGAACGATTCGGGGCTGCCACGACCAAAAATTGCGACAAAAAATTACTATGGTGGCGAGTGTCTCAAAACGCTCTGCAAAGCCTAAAAATAGGATAGGAAAAAAATTCACCAACCAAAATTTTGGCCTAAAAACTGTCCGGGGGTCTCCAGACTCTTTTTTCCTGTAACCTACTCAAGCAAGGAAACATGAATCTGAAAACAAAGGGATCTCGAAATCAAACCTAATATGTGTTGGAATCGGATTGGTGGCGGATATGTGGTGGTATATATGGACACAGATTGATGACAAATATATGGTGGTGATATATGGATGCAGTGATGATGATGGTGGATATGGCAGCGATGCTAATGATGGTGGGTATTGCAGCAGTGATGATGATGGTGGGTATGGCAGCGGTGATGATGATGGAGGGTATGGCGGCGGTGCTGATGATGGTGGGTATGGCAGCGGTGGGCGGTGTGAGAACTTATGAACGAAACCCGAAACTCTAAAGGACTAGACACTAAGACCAACAACTTGACATGACGATGCAATCGCAAATTCAACAAAGCAAATACCAAACAGAAAATTGCAAAGCTCATATTGGTTTGGATATGATGATCAAACCCTAATTTTTTGTGTGGCTTTTTCGTGGACTGTAGGTAAGAAGAACAGATGCAATCTAAACTACGAAAAACTAGTAAAATCTCACTGAGCAACCTGGAAATCTGATACCACTTGATAGAGGCAAAGGTGTTCCGTCTTTCGATGAGATGGTGGCTATCGTTTTTGGTGGAGTAGACTTTGACGATCCAACTACAAACGTGCGAGGACATCGCGCCTTAGCAATCGCTAAACCAACTCCAAGAGGTTATTGACCACGCCAGAGCATGATCAACCTGACCACGAAGGTCTATTTCCTGCACGCAAATGAAGAACAAGCAAGAAATTGAAATTGCAATCTAGATATTGCAAATATAAGAGGAAAGATTTATTGATGAAAGTGGGGTTCGATGATCTCTTGGTCTGGTTGTGGAACACAAACAAAGGACGCGAAGTTGCAGCTATGGTGAACTTTCAATTTAAACCAAACCCAAGTGTAAACGATTCCCTAAGGGCTTTATATATGGGGGAATAGACGGGAATTTCGTGACCCCTTGGAGGAGGGGTCCGAAACCAACCCTAACTCAGTTTCCCCACACACACAGACTCTAAAAATAGCCTATAATGTAGTATTTCAAAATTACATGGGCCTGGCCCAAAAAATAAGGTGACGCATCACCCATAATTGCCTGTGGACAAAATTTATGAAGTGACATCTTGTATATTTCATCCAAGACTTCATGCTCTCATTATGGTGGATTCAAAGTACGAAAATCACCACTGAAAACTCCATTGTTCTTTCCTCCGCGCACATCTTCTTCTCCATGCTTGATCCCGCTCCAATGGCCATCCTTCTTGTCCATGCTAGGTCCTTAATTCATATGTAAAACAAATGTATCTAATTTAGGCAGTATAATATGTTCATGAACATTAGAAGGATTTCCAAGAAACGAAAGTACTTGGTAATTCAATTGGCGTGCATGAGCTCTAGTAATTGGTCCAATATGTATAGCAGTAGGAGTTGTGGGTGTAACAATGGTATTGATGTCCTCATCAGCCCGCCTCCTGCTTGCCCTGGCCGCACCGGGACAGCCCTGTCCCAGTTTCGCGTGAGTCCCCGATCCAAACGCCCGCCCGGATCCACTCCGTACCAAGCCGTCCCGCACCCCCACATCCAGTTTTATCCCCATGAGTTTGATTTTTTTTCGAAGTCTTTTACGTGTCTGAAATTCACCATCTTGCATTTTTTGACGCTTGTATGTTTGCAACCGTGCATCATATAAAAATGTGTTATATATGAAAAATCATTTACTCTTCGTGCTCTACATGATGGCATCATTTGCACACATATTAGGAATCATCTACATGTTCAAATCTCTGATACAAAGGTGCATTCTGAATAAAACTGCTGAAAACTGTTGCTTGAGGAATTTAAGGAGATGGCGGTTTAATTATATATTGGAGATGAATTTAATACCCTCAATTGGTGTAAATGCCTAAGGAGTATTTTCTATAAAGAGGAATTTAAGGGGACATGCATATGTGTCAAGATTTAGGGGGACACACATTAATTCTTGCTTCATATTTTTTGATTTTTTCTAACCTCTTAAACTACTCCCGATAAAAGTGTCTTGACACATGGTAGAGGAATCCTATAGGTGGGCTAAAATCTTCTTGATATCTTATTGAGTATTCTTCATTTCATTTCTCTCGGAACATGAAGTCATACAAGTGGTATTTACTATTAGTAGCGATACTTGTTCTTATATATGTTTTTCCCATATTGGTTCTAACTGCAGTACTTCTCATGTTAATGAAGCGAGATTCTTGTGTTTTCTAACTATTTTCACAAATATATCTCTTGATGAATCATTGTTTTGTATTTCAGTTTATTGGGTGCACCTCTTCACTTTATTGCCATGATTCCTTCTTCTTGTAAATATTTGTATTTCAGGTAGGACTTGTGTTCTTTTGCTTTGATGCACTACACCAAGATTCCTGTGATAGACAAGAGTTCCCAATACATAGTCAATTGTGTATTTGCATTCCAAAAGCACATATTTAAATATACACTATTGGCCACGTGAAGACCAAGATCCCATGGATCTGTCTCGCGTGGGCCACGATAGCCCAGTGAACAGGCAAATCTTAGGCAAGCAGCCTATGTGTTCAAGACTATGCCCCTCCCAAGGTGGCATGTAGCTCTTCGTCATCACCAACTAACTAGACGTGCAACATTGTGAAGAATCTCACCAGCAAAACCATCATGTTGGACAGAGGGATTCTGCATCAGTAGCAGCGTCAAGGCCAAGATCTACGCGGGTGCGGTTTTCCTCCCGAGAATGTATGCCCCATGCTCAGCCTCCGAGCAGGATCCCTAAGACACGCCGATGACCAATTGTTTGTGGGCGGATTGATGGCACTACTCAGGGGCTACGACGAGCTAGGTCTGCGGTGTCCAGCCATACCACCGCAAAGCCAGCTAGCGGGCATGTGCGATCTCCCTTGGAGGCCAAGTTCCTTGCCTACCAGTGCGCTGCACGTCTTCCCCCGCATGTGTGCCACTTGTCGACCGCTGTAGTAGTGGCGCGCCCCCATTGTCAACAAAGGCATCTGATGGGACGTGCGTATGCTCCCGGCAACACACCTCGTCGCCATGTGCCTGTCATATTTACTCCAATTGAAGTTCTACCACACAACCACTTATTTCTACCGATCGTAGCTACTATGAGAACCCCTTACCACTATAAAAGAGGCTCGAGGTACCTAGATTAGGCTTGGACCTGAAGAAGTTTGGATCCTAGAATAGGTTGAACCTCCAAGAAGGTTAGTTTCTCAGTAGGAAGAACACCCACATACCGTAGTATATTTCCTCGTCCCAGCACACCCCGGCAATGGAAATCACACCTTGTAGCAACAGTTCATCACAGCCATCAAAACAACCAAGAAGGACGTAATGTTTTACGCTTTGTAGTGGCCTAAACCTGGCTAAAATCATCATGTGACATAGGTGATATACATACTTCTCTTCGCCCCTCATCGAACCAAATAAGGGGAGCACCCTAAGCTCCCTGGCATTGTGCACTAAGCCACGATATCTAGCGTGCCAGGTAGGGGCGTCAACATTTGAATCTTCATATTCTTCAACACCTTGACTGCACTTTATAATGAGAATGGCTCCAGCCAAGAAGTCACGGACAAAGAGCAAGCAAAGTACCACCAGGTTGCAGCAATAGCCACCTCCGATGGTTGAAAGTTCCCACTGAGGACAAGCCATATTCCTACCATGGGCCTCGCGCATCGGAATTGAGGGAGAGGACTCTCGAAATTGACTTCACGGCTGGTGCAAAGGCTCTCACGCTACAACTATTGGCGAGCGTGTGCAAAGCCACTCTTTATTGTGGCCCTAGAATTCTCGTGGCAAGGTGACAGCCACACATCCTCCACCTCCGCCTCCTTGGCGCTTGGGTGAGACGCTGTGACCAAATGGCTCCCACAACCAGTCTCACATGGTGATACGTCTTCAATGTATCTATAATTTATGAATTATTGATCCCATGTTTACAATAATTTTATATGACTTTGGAGCACTTTTATATTCTTTTATGGACTAACATATTAATCTAGTGGCCAATGCTAGTTGCTGTTTTTCTGCATGTTTTTGGGTTTCCATAAAATCCATACCAAACAAAGTCCAAACAAGATGAAACTTTTTGATGATTTTTTCTAGAAGGAAAGAAACTCAAGAAGCTTCGAGGGAGTACCAAAAGACCCACAGGGGCCCCACAAGGCAGGGGCTCACCCTGGGGGGTAGACATTCCCAGATGCCTTATGGAGCTCCTATGACCCCTCCTGACATGATTCCAATGCTGAAAATTCTTATATTGCAAAACCCCAAAAACTTAACTGATACTCCTTTTTGTATGATCCGACAACGAATCAGAAAGTACCCCACACCTATTTCAACAAGAAGTGACCTGGGTTATCGAACCCATAAGAGGAAGGTTCCCTTGAAGCGATGGTCTCTAGCAAGCAATTGTTAAGAGATTAATTTCAACTTTTCACTGGATCAATCAAGCTAACGGTGAATGATACGTCTCCAACTATCTATAATTTTTGATTGTTTCATGCTATTATATTATCAATCTTGAATACTTTATATGCAATTTTATGCTATTTTATATCAATTTTTTGGGACTAACCTATTAACCCAATGCGCAGTGTCGGTTCCTATTTTTTTTTCATGTTTTTCGAGTTTTCAAAAAATCAATATCAAACGGAGTTCAAATTGGATAAAATTTTACGGGAGTTAGTTTTGGACCAAAAGAGACCCAAGAAGCTTCGGGAGGAGGCCAGAAGACCCAAGAGGTGGCCATAAGACATGAGGGCGCGCCCTGGGTGTAGGGCGCGCCCCCTGGCTTGTGGGCCCCTCGTGGCACCTCCTAACCTAATTTCACTTCTATATATTCCCAATTACCCCAAAAAGAATGGAGAGACACCCGAAACACTTTTCCACCGTCGCAAGCCTCTGTTCTTCCGCGATCCCATCTGGAGGGGAATCGATCACGGAGGCCGTCTACATCAACCTTGTTGCCTCCCTGATGATTTGTGAGTAGTTCACACAGACCTACAGGTCTATAGCTAGTAGCTAGATGACTTCTTCTCTCTCTTTGATCTTCAACACCAGGTTCTTCTCGATTCTCGCATCATCTATCCGATGTAAACTTAATTTGCGGTGTGTTTGTTGGGATCCGATGAATCGTGGGGTTATGATTAGATTATTCACTAAAAGTAATAGAGTCTTTGCTGAACTTTATTATGCATGATTGTTATAAATTTGTAATTCTCTCTGATCTATCTATTTGGTTTGGCAAACTAATTTGATTTATCTTCAGTGGGAGGAGTGCATTGTAGTGGGTTCAATCTTGCGGTGCTCTATATCCCAGTGACAGAAGGGGATAAGACACGTATTTTATTCTTGCTACTAAGGCTAAAACAACGGGGTATGAACATATTGCTTGTCTTACTTTGTCTACATCATGTCATCTTGGTTAATGTATTGCTCTGTTTGTTATCAAGTTAATACCATAGATACACAATCATTTCGGTCGATTGGTGGAGCAATAGTAGTAGATACATAATCGTTTCTGTCTACTTGTTACGTACGTGATGCCTATATACATGAACATTGTCATGAATAACATCATAACTATGCGCTTTTCTATCAATGGCCAAACAATAATTTGTCTACCCACCATATGCTATGTGTTCAATAGAGAAGCCTCTAGTGAAAACTTTGGCCCCCGGGTCTATTCAGATCATATTACTAAAATCCTTAAAATCTTGCTGGAAATTATTTAATTTTATTTTCTTTTGCTTTTTATTTATTTATCTATCACTATCAGAAGTAATCCTTCCAAGTAACGAGTTCAAGGGGCTTGACAACCCTCTTGCCCGCATTGGGTGGAAGTGTTTGGTTTTGTGTGTGCAGGTATTGTTGACGCAAAGTTGTCATGATTCTCCTACTGGTTCGATAACATTGGTTCTCACTGAGGGAAATACTTATCGCAACTATATTGCCACACCCTTCCTCTTTGGAAAAAAACCCGCAGCTCGCAAGTAGCACTGATGTAACACTTATAATAAAAACAAGGTATGGGTATTGAGGTCTTAATGCTTACAACCATGTATTTGTGTTGGGACCATATATGATATTAATTTGTGCTCTGGAAGTCAACCATCGAGGTGTGCTTGTTACGAACCAAAGTGGGGGATGTGTCAAAATAACATCTTGACTGGCACGAGTCCTACATCAAGAATCAGTTATCCTACCACTGGTACATCGTCGTCCTAAAAAAACGGGGTTTAACCCCTTTCCGCGATGTAGTTTTAAAATGTCGCCTTCCCTGTGTTGGCTATAGGGCAGGGGATCCATCCCACACAACACAGAAAAAGCGTCTGCGATAGTGACCGATGGTACAGACGCTCTGCCAAATATAACCGTGTGCGATGCAGGAACATATCGCACACACTATATTTTGGGAACACGTGTGGGATTGGAGTTCAATCACACATGTGTATCACGTGTCAAATGCGTCTAGTTGTTCATGGAAAACAAATAGGGTTTGACCTTTAACCGTTTGAGAAATATTATCTAATCCACATGGGCAATCATACAACTGTGTGTGATGTCTGCGTCATCACACACGAGTTTTCTCTGGCAAGCGTCTGCCATGCATGATATCATTGCACACGTTTCATGAAAAATTTACGCTTGGGATTGCCTTTGCATCGGGCAAGGTTTCCTCTAGCCTCGCATTTGAGATAGTGTGCTATCACAAACAATTGAGGACAGTGGTAGAGCCAGGAAAATCAAATAAGGGGGGCTAAGTATTGTTCAGTCTAGTTGGGGAGGGACAATTCATCAAAATACATCATTTTAGCAGCAGAAAAATCACTGTTTACAGTAATACTAGGCTTAAATCAATAATGTTAGGGGGTCCCAGGGCCCCTACTGCCCGCTGTCTCCGCCACTGATTGAGGAGCTCCTACACACACGTATAAGTGCTACAATGTGTCTGCAATTTGTTAGCTATCACCAACGTTTTTGTTGATATCTCATGTGCTTTTCCTATAGATCACAGGCGGTTACACTATGAATGACGTGTGCTATCCATTATGGATCGCACACACTTAATTACTTGAACCGTGTGCGCTTAAATGGCCAGGTTATGGTAAAATATTGCATTTAAATCACCCTGTAAAAAAGCAAATTCGCCATAATCTGCAATTGAACAAATAGTGTCAACAGGAAGAATACTCATCAAAATTCGCGACAATGTGCAATTGAATAAATGCTAGTTAAATTCCACAGATGTATGGACATATGTATTACATAATCACAGTGTATGAAATATGAAGACTTGATCACATGGAAAACAATGCATCCATGCATATATATTTAGCTAATAACACTATCTGCATGCATACTTATTCTTGGGAGATAGGAAGCTGAAATCTTCATAGTCTTTACTGGCCATGATATAGTTTTTCACGAAGAAGTTGCTGATAAATTTCCTAACAAATATCAATTCATCTACGGGGAGCGGTGCAGAGGTCATCGGTCCAAAGATCAGCTGTAGGATTTTAGATCAGAATGTGCCATACGTGTGGACTAGAAGAGAGTAATTAAGAAACATACTTCCTGGTACTATTTTGTCACCATCGGCACAACATTCAAAAGATCTGCATAGGGACATCATGTGTCTGCAAACGTAGTATACACAAAGGTTGATCCCTTCTTGCTGTTGAGGACATTGAATTATTTTGTACAAAATTACTCATGTATTTGCCCTATTAGGAACAACCTTACCGGTGTAGTATGTTTCTTTTTTTGTCTTCAGAGAGAAATATAAAGAGGTTTACTTAGAAACTGTCGGAATCCGGGCTTCGAGGACCCAAAGAGGTTCGAACTCTGGGGTGCGCCGGTTCTCAAAACCTGCTCTCTCTTGCTAACCTACGGCGATGCTCCGGCGTGCTTGAGCTTGGGGGAAGGACAAATAATGAAGTGGTTTACCTAGGTTCGGGCCACCTCGCGGTGTAAAACCCTACTCCTGCTTGTCTGGATTTCTTGGGGGTGAGAGTGAATACAGAGGGGGTCGGTCTTTGCTACGGTGGCTGCCTCGTTCCTCTTATACTGGCTTTGGTCCTCCTCCCCCAAAAATATCAGGCGGGAAGGGTTGCCAAAAGCGCCAGTTTGAAGGGGGACAAGACTGCAGCTTATCCTGACAAAAGTGGTCTTCGCCTGCAAAAGACTCCCCTCGTGACGCGCTGGTGGGCTCAGGGATTACCTCCGTCCTAGCGAGCCCCTAGCTTTGGCCTTCTTACACCAAACGGGAAACCTTTTGGGGTTGCTTTGGGAACCGGCGGACTGGCCCTATTCCCTTAGCACCAAAGGTGAAAGTCTTTTCAGTGAAGGCTCCTGCTACAGCTCCGGACGTTGCTTGGCAGGGTGTGCGTTGCCCTCATGACGGGGCGGCCTGCATGACCCCGTCGAACTGCCTTTGACCTATGCGCCCCGTGAAGCCTCCGGGGGTGATACGGGGCACGCCCGTGTGCGTCGATCTTTCACGAATTGGAGGGGGATTTCACGAGGAAGACGAAAAACACAAGAGAACACGAAGAGAAATCACACATTGAAGGACAATCTTCGATTACACATCCACTAGAAACACACGAACACACGAGTCACAAGATCCACAATCAACAAAAGGATACACGTAACGATAGTCTCCTCGCTCCAAAGGAGGAGGTCTTGAATCCCTTAGGATCTTCCCATAGAGGGGCCTTGGCATCACTTGGATCTTCTCTCAATTGAGGTCAATCTCCATGGGAGAAGTAAGTAATGGAGCTATGCTCAACAAAAGGTCTTTGCTAAACAACAGCTAACCCTAATTCGAGGTGGAAGAAGAGTATATATAGTCCTAGGGACGAAGGTGTAAGTGGGAGAGATACATGGGCCTCGGGCCTGAGTGCAGTTGCTTTGTCAAGGCCGGAAGTTCCGGGCTAGGCTGGAAGTTCCGGGCGCCGGAAGTTCCGGGCTGGTTCCGGGCATGGTCCGGGCTGAACAGAGAGTTGGCGCAGGCTTCGGGAGCTGGTTTCATGGGGGGCCAGAAGTTCCGTGGCCCGGAGGTTCCGGGCGAAGGTCCAGGCTGGTTCCGGTCTATCCAAAGAGTTTGCACCTCTAGACTTGGTCCTGGGTCGCAAGAGGGCCGGAAGTTCCGGGCAGGCCGGAAGGTCCGGGCTGTCCAGAGAGTTGCCCTTGGTGCTGGCTCCTTCTCTTCCTCGGCCTTGGTCTTGGGGATGCTTCCTTGATCCTTTGTGGTCGTCTCCCTCGAACCTGATGATGCACAGGGTTTCATTGTGAGGTAGCATCCAAGTCCCTTGGCTATCCAAGTCAAACTCGAAGAGGAGTGAGTTCACCTTAGCTCCGATGTCACGTGCGCGTGCTCTTGTCATAGGGCCACATTGGGGTTGGCTTGATGGTGTAGTCTTCATGGGATGATGGTGCGATGCTCCGCATCATCTACCCCCCCCTTGGGGAAGATCCTTCCTCGGATCAAGATCTTCATTGCCATGAAAAGGGGATAGATCCGTGACGTTGAAGGTGTCACTCACGTTGTACTTGTCGCGTGGAATGTTGATCTTGTAGGCATTGTTGTTGTAGCATGCCAACACCTTGAAGGGGCCGTCGGCTCGAGGGAGAAGCTTGGAATTGCGTTCATTGGGGAAGCGGTCCTTGCGGAGGTGTAGCCACACAAGGTCACCGGGCTTGAACACCATGGGGTGCCTGTTGAGGTTGCGCTTGTTGGTGACGCGTTCCACTTGACGTTCAATTGTGCACCTTGTATCTTCATGCATCCTCTGGATGTAGCTTGCCCTTGCACTTGCGTCCATGTTGACACGCTCTTGGAGTGGTAGAGGTAGGATGTCCAATGGGGACAAAGGATTGAAGCCGTAGACCACTTCGAAGAGAGACTTGCCGGTGGTGGAGTGACTTGTGCGATTGTAGGCGTACTCGGCGATGGGGCGGCAATCTTCCCATTCCTTGATGTTCTTCTTGATCAACACGCGAAGTAGGGTAGAAAGCATCCGGTTCGTCACCTCCGTTTGTCCATCGGTTTGAGGGTGATATGCCGAAGAGAATAGAAGCTTGATTCCGAGCTTGGCGTATAGGGTCTTCCAAAATTAGCTCAAGAACTTGACGTAGCGAACCGAGACAATGGTCTTGGGGACGCCATGTAGTCGCAAGATGTCCCTACAAAAGAGATTTGCAATATGTGAAGCATCGTCTATCTTGTGACATGGAATGAAATGAGCCATCTTGGAAAAGTGGTCCACAACGACAAGAACAGAATCATGGCCATTTTTAGTTCGTGGCAAACCAAGCACAAAATCCATACTAATGTCTTCCCATGGTTGGAAAGGTATAGGGAGAGGCATGTAAAGACCATAGGATTGAGCTTTTGACTTAGCTTTGCGGCATGTAGAACATCGGTTGGTGAAGCGTGCAACATCACGAAACATCTTGGGCCAAAAGTACTTGTTGGATAGTGTGGCGTGTGTCTTTTCGCGTCCAAAGTGACCATCTTGGGCCAAAAGTACTTGTTGGATAAGTCCTCCACCATGAGTCTCTTGCAAAAGCAACAAACAAAGAGAAGACTCGGGTATACAAAGTTTGTTAGCACGCATAAGGTAGCCATCATTCATATAGTAGTTCTCCCAACAAGTTTTCACTTGGCACATAGCGTAAGGATTAGCAAAATAAACATCATGCGCATACAAGTCTTTGATGTGCTAAAAACCAATAACATTCAATTCAAGTTGAGTAACTAGCATGCTGATGAGGATATATTCATGGAATATGATGATTCTGCTTGCTTAAGCTGGAAAGAAATATTGAGCCTAGTTGAAAAATATCATAAGGTGAATTTATTCCTAGTTGTACTTGTTCCCTTGATTCGGAAGAATTTTATACTGCCTAAGTCCTTGTGTGCATGTATCTTTAGGTACATCGGAGAGGAAGGCATGGCACAAGGGAGCAAGGAGGAGAGCAAGGAGGCAATGCAGCTGGGCAGGGAAAAGGATCTTGGAGTTTCCAGGGCGGTAGTACCGCCCTACACCAGCGGTAGTACCGCTTGAGACGGTACTACCGCCCCTACTACCGTGAAAACTACTGGCATCTTTTGACGCTAACCGGTAGTAGAGCGGTACTGAAGCGGTAGTACCGCTTGGAGCGGTAGTACCGCATGACATCAGCGGTACTACCGTGCTGCCTGCGCGCAGAGTTTCGGGCTGACAGCCCATGTACCCCTTCGATCTATCTTAGGATATAAATACTCTTCCTTAGGGTTAGTTAGAGTTAGACCACGTTTAAGATAAACCCTAGTTCAGGAGATTGCTTGTAAGCATTCATCTTGAATCCTCATCACCAATTCGTATCGATCTGGTGATTATATACTGCAAGTCAAGTGTGATCTGCTGTTCCATTGGGAATTAGTATATTGCAATTCTAACCGTTCGTGGTCGACGGCTGCGTGCGCAAGTGTGTGACGTTGTGAATATCCAAAGGGTTGAGACCTTTTGCATTGGCATCAGGAATCAAGCGAGGGAGAGTTCATCGGCGACATACAAGTTATCCTACACCATCATCATCACCACCGCCGCTTACTGAGAAGATCGGGACACCCCATATCATCTTGGTATCAGATATCCAGCGTTGCCTCGGTAAGCATCCACCAAATCATCCGTAGATTAGTTGTGTTTTTCATCCTATCCAGAAAAAGCCTCACAAAAAGATTAGGGTTCGGGTTTTTGCCATACCCTAGATAACATCGTTTCCAAGTTTTAGTTGCTGGTCGTTGTGTCTTTCTTTTGCGTCACTTTTTCTTCCGAGTCATCTAGTAGGCGTCTAGGGTTTTGTTCTGATCCGAGTCTTTTTGTTCTTGTGTTCGTCGGAGTCTTGGTTCTTGTGTTCGTTGGTTTTTTTTTTTTTTTCCTTTAGCGTTTTCTTTTAGGTTTCCTTTTTCCAGTCCGAGTTAAATCGAGTCTTTCCTTTGTGAGCCATAGACAAGCCAATTTTTCTTCTTTTGCGTAGCACTTTCCTATTGAGACTAGCATATCCTTGTGCTCTACGGGCTGCTCATCTAGGTTTTTGGTAAGTGCATCTTTGAGATTGGCAAGATCTGCTTCGTTGTTTGTTGCTCCAGTCTCGGCTACAAAAAAAAAAAAAAAAAAAAAAGAGTTTGTACTGTTCACGTCCTGTTCACGTACTGTTCACGAGGCAGTTAAAAAAATCCGCGGTACTGTTCACGCGACCTGCAGTGAAAAGAAAAAAAAAGAGTGAAAAGAGGATAAAAAAAAAGAGAGAGAGAAAAAAAAAAGGGAGTACAAAAAAAAAAAACAGCGAGAAAGCACGAAACGAGAGCAACCGTGGCCAGAAGTTGCTGCTATCTCTTGCAGTGTTGGATTTGTATTATCTTGCTGTTTGCACTTGTAGAATTGAGCAATCTTGTGCCCTGTTTTGAGCTTTTTGCTAGCGTCTCTCCCTGTGCATTGCAGCACGAGCATTACTCCGACACATAAATCAAATTTGAGCTCCTTTTCAGAGTTGCAATTGCCCCATTTATCTCCACCGTGTGAGTTTCCATGGGTCTTTTTGTATCACACGATCAGCACTAGGATTGTGAATTGGTGTTGTTAGGTATCCCAACCAAGCTCCACCATATACCCTGGTTTGTCGTGTGATTGCTCTCATACCCGGATATTCACTTCATCACATCCGTGCACTAGTCCTCCATCCGAACGGGTACGCATTGCTATTCACTTTGGAACGGTAAGATTTCCTTTTCTTGTCAGTTTTTGAGTGAGTTGTGCGAGTACACCATATACATCTGCTATACTTTTTATGTACTAATAATGGTGAATCCTATCAAGGACAAGCCATTACCATTACAGTTTTTGTGCAGTGATGCATTCTGGGAGGAGGAAGATCTTGGTGTACATCCTGATTCAGGTTTGTTTCACTTTACTGCCGACATCGAAGGTAGACCTGCTGCAGTGATCCTTGATAATTATTCTCTCACAAACTTGGTCAGTATTGATGTTGTTAACAAGCTGCAGTTGCGTACATATACCAAACTTGTGCCATATACGTTAGCTGCTTATGATGAGGCATTTCCAATTACTCATCATGCTTATGTTCCTATCACCATTTATGGTTATACTGTTAGCATGCGCTGTGATGTCATTCCTAGAGCACTCAATTGTTGTCACGTTTTGTTGGGAACACCTTGGTGTGATAGGTATAAGGTCGAATTTGATAGTGCTCAGATTGATCCTTTATTCGTTTGGAATAATAAGCACACTTGGTTAGCACATACACGACTTAAGAAATTTCAGGAGGTTAGGCGTCAAAATCTATGTCCACCTGTCATTCCCATAGTTGACAATGAGCATATGCGTGATCACACAATCTTGGGAGTACATGTTAATGAGACATGTCAGGTTTCACCTAACGTAATCATGTCTCCTCCTCGTGTTGTTTCTTGTGATATGCAGGTTGTTTTTGAAGAAAGGGAGCAGCATGTAGTACAACCTGCTTCACCACTTGAGCAAGATTTTCCAGTACCTACTACATCTCAGGCGGCTGACATTGATACTGGTGCTAATTTGGAGCTGCAACCAGCCAATGAGGCATTCAGTGAGTCTGTTCCTTTGCTGGTTGATTCTTGTGCGTTGATCGGTCCAAATATGTCCGCACCATGTGATAATTTTCTAAATTCCAATTCTGATCATGTGGTACTGATAACACATACAGAACTACTTGCTCGAATACCACTTGTTGATATTGTGTATTCTATCATGCTAAATGAACCTATTCGTTTGAGTTGTGCTATGAAGAAGATTTCTAAACTTTCATATCTAAATTTTCGCACCTATGCATATAGTTTCACATTTAATTTAATTGGTGAATATAGCATGACTGATAATTTTCTGGTGGATCACATATGCATTACCTGTGATACGATTGCTGATTTGAAACTTGCTGTTTTGCGTCCTATATGCTTTGTGACAGAGTCTTTTTGCTTTTGGACAGTACCTAATTTTCATGAGAATCTGAAAATTTCCGATATGTTCGATTGTTCTCATCTTGCTATCACCGAATCTGATCCATTGTGTTTGTTTCCACACCTGTTGCATTTATATGCTACTGCTATAGACTTCACTTATATTTGCAAACTGAGTTGCATCTTACATGCTGCGAGTACTGCTCATGAACATACATATGCTTGTTCTATATATCAGAGTCGCACAGTTGAAGCATGGTATCCAATATATGTCCCTTTGAATATTTTGGACTGGTTTGACCTTGCTTGTAGCACTTTTGATCATCGATCTTCTGTGAGGGCTTCGGACTTAATACTGAACAATAAGACATTGTACATGTGTGTTCCTCATTCTGGTCATGACTATATGAACTTCACTTATACTTGCAATTTAAGTTGCATATTGCATACTGGGAATCTTTTTCATGACAACAAAAATGATACAGCATGTTACATCTACATATATTATGCGTACACGTTGTTCTTTTTGTTGCTGCCATTTTCAGCTTACCCAAAGCCGCGGACGGCTTTTCTTGAAGAAAGGGAGGATGATGAGGATATATTCATGGAATATGATGATTCTGGTTGCTTAAGCTGGAAAGAAATATTGAGCCTAGTTGAAAAATATCATAAGGTGAATTTATTCCTAGTTGTACTTGTTCCCTTGATTCGGAAGAATTTTATACTGCCTAAGTCCTTGTGTGCATGTATCTTTAGGTACATCGGAGAGGAAGGCATGGCACAAGGGAGCAAGGAGGAGAGCAAGGAGGCAATGCAGCTGGGCAGGGAAAAGGATCTTGGAGTTTCCAGGGCGGTAGTACCGCCCTACACCAGCGGTAGTACCGCTTGAGACGGTACTACCGCCCCTACTACCGTGAAAACTACTGGCATCTTTTGACGCTAACCGGTAGTAGAGCGGTACTGAAGCGGTAGTACCGCTTGGAGCGGTAGTACCGCATGACATCAGCGGTACTACCGTGCTGCCTGCGCGCAGAGTTTCGGGCTGACAGCCCATGTACCCCTTCGATCTATCTTAGGATATAAATACTCTTCCTTAGGGTTAGTTAGAGTTAGACCACGTTTAAGATAAACCCTAGTTCAGGAGATTGCTTGTAAGCATTCATCTTGAATCCTCATCACCAATTCGTATCGATCTGGTGATTATATACTGCAAGTCAAGTGTGATCTGCTGTTCCATTGGGAATTAGTATATTGCAATTCTAACCGTTCGTGGTCGACGGCTGCGTGCGCAAGTGTGTGACGTTGTGAATATCCAAAGGGTTGAGACCTTTTGCATTGGCATCAGGGATCAAGCGAGGGAGAGTTCATCGGCGACATACAAGTTATCCTACACCATCATCATCACCACCGCCGCTTACTGAGAAGATCGGGACACCCCATATCATCTTGGTATCAGATATCCAGCGTTGCCTCGGTAAGCATCCACCAAATCATCCGTAGATTAGTTGTGTTTTTCATCCTATCCAGAAAAAGCCTCACAAAAAGATTAGGGTTCGGGTTTTTGCCATACCCTAGATAACATCGTTTCCAAGTTTTAGTTGCTGGTCGTTGTGTCTTTCTTTTGCGTCACTTTTTCTTCCGAGTCATCTAGTAGGCGTCTAGGGTTTTGTTCTGATCCGAGTCTTTTTGTTCTTGTGTTCGTCGGAGTCTTGGTTCTTGTGTTCGTTGGTTTTTTTTTTTTTTCCTTTAGCGTTTTCTTTTAGGTTTCCTTTTTCCAGTCCGAGTTAAATCGAGTCTTTCCTTTGTGAGCCATAGACAAGCCAATTTTTCTTCTTTTGCGTAGCACTTTCCTATTGAGACTAGCATATCCTTGTGCTCTACGGGCTGCTCATCTAGGTTTTTGGTAAGTGCATCTTTGAGATTGGCAAGATCTGCTTCGTTGTTTGTTGCTCCAGTCTCGGCTACAAAAAAAAAAAAAAAAAAAAAAGAGTTTGTACTGTTCACGTCCTGTTCACGTACTGTTCACGAGGCAGTTAAAAAAAATCCGCGGTACTGTTCACGCGACCTGCAGTGAAAAGAAAAAAAAAGAGTGAAAAGAGGATAAAAAAAAAGAGAGAGAGAAAAAAAAAAGGGAGTACAAAAAAAAAAAACAGCGAGAAAGCACGAAACGAGAGCAACCGTGGCCAGAAGTTGCTGCTATCTCTTGCAGTGTTGGATTTGTATTATCTTGCTGTTTGCACTTGTAGAATTGAGCAATCTTGTGCCCTGTTTTGAGCTTTTTGCTAGCGTCTCTCCCTGTGCATTGCAGCACGAGCATTACTCCGACACATAAATCAAATTTGAGCTCCTTTTCAGAGTTGCAATTGCCCCATTTATCTCCACCGTGTGAGTTTCCATGGGTCTTTTTGTATCACACGATCAGCACTAGGATTGTGAATTGGTGTTGTTAGGTATCCCAACCAAGCTCCACCATATACCCTGGTTTGTCGTGTGATTGCTCTCATACCCGGATATTCACTTCATCACATCCGTGCACTAGTCCTCCATCCGAACGGGTACGCATTGCTATTCACTTTGGAACGGTAAGATTTCCTTTTCTTGTCAGTTTTTGAGTGAGTTGTGCGAGTACACCATATACATCTGCTATACTTTTTATGTACTAATAATGGTGAATCCTATCAAGGACAAGCCATTACCATTACAGTTTTTGTGCAGTGATGCATTCTGGGAGGAGGAAGATCTTGGTGTACATCCTGATTCAGGTTTGTTTCACTTTACTGCCGACATCGAAGGTAGACCTGCTGCAGTGATCCTTGATAATTATTCTCTCACAAACTTGGTCAGTATTGATGTTGTTAACAAGCTGCAGTTGCGTACATATACCAAACTTGTGCCATATACGTTAGCTGCTTATGATGAGGCATTTCCAATTACTCATCATGCTTATGTTCCTATCACCATTTATGGTTATACTGTTAGCATGCGCTGTGATGTCATTCCTAGAGCACTCAATTGTTGTCACGTTTTGTTGGGAACACCTTGGTGTGATAGGTATAAGGTCGAATTTGATAGTGCTCAGATTGATCCTTTATTCGTTTGGAATAATAAGCACACTTGGTTAGCACATACACGACTTAAGAAATTTCAGGAGGTTAGGCGTCAAAATCTATGTCCACCTGTCATTCCCATAGTTGACAATGAGCATATGCGTGATCACACAATCTTGGGAGTACATGTTAATGAGACATGTCAGGTTTCACCTAACGTAATCATGTCTCCTCCTCGTGTTGTTTCTTGTGATATGCAGGTTGTTTTTGAAGAAAGGGAGCAGCATGTAGTACAACCTGCTTCACCACTTGAGCAAGATTTTCCAGTACCTACTACATCTCAGGCGGCTGACATTGATACTGGTGCTAATTTGGAGCTGCAACCAGCCAATGAGGCATTCAGTGAGTCTGTTCCTTTGCTGGTTGATTCTTGTGCGTTGATCGGTCCAAATATGTCCGCACCATGTGATAATTTTCTAAATTCCAATTCTGATCATGTGGTACTGATAACACATACAGAACTACTTGCTCGAATACCACTTGTTGATATTGTGTATTCTATCATGCTAAATGAACCTATTCGTTTGAGTTGTGCTATGAAGAAGATTTCTAAACTTTCATATCTAAATTTTCGCACCTATGCATATAGTTTCACATTTAATTTAATTGGTGAATATAGCATGACTGATAATTTTCTGGTGGATCACATATGCATTACCTGTGATACGATTGCTGATTTGAAACTTGCTGTTTTGCGTCCTATATGCTTTGTGACAGAGTCTTTTTGCTTTTGGACAGTACCTAATTTTCATGAGAATCTGAAAATTTCCGATATGTTCGATTGTTCTCATCTTGCTATCACCGAATCTGATCCATTGTGTTTGTTTCCACACCTGTTGCATTTATATGCTACTGCTATAGACTTCACTTATATTTGCAAACTGAGTTGCATCTTACATGCTGCGAGTACTGCTCATGAACATACATATGCTTGTTCTATATATCAGAGTCGCACAGTTGAAGCATGGTATCCAATATATGTCCCTTTGAATATTTTGGACTGGTTTGACCTTGCTTGTAGCACTTTTGATCATCGATCTTCTGTGAGGGCTTCGGACTTAATACTGAACAATAAGACATTGTACATGTGTGTTCCTCATTCTGGTCATGACTATATGAACTTCACTTATACTTGCAATTTAAGTTGCATATTGCATACTGGGAATCTTTTTCATGACAACAAAAATGATACAGCATGTTACATCTACATATATTATGCGTACACGTTGTTCTTTTTGTTGCTGCCATTTTCAGCTTACCCAAAGCCGCGGACGGCTTTTCTTGAAGAAAGGGAGGATGATGAGGATATATTCATGGAATATGATGATTCTGCTTGCTTAAGCTGGAAAGAAATATTGAGCCTAGTTGAAAAATATCATAAGGTGAATTTATTCCTAGTTGTACTTGTTCCCTTGATTCGGAAGAATTTTATACTGCCTAAGTCCTTGTGTGCATGTATCTTTAGGTACATCGGAGAGGAAGGCATGGCACAAGGGAGCAAGGAGGAGAGCAAGGAGGCAATGCAGCTGGGCAGGGAAAGGATCTTGGAGTTTCCAGGGCGGTAGTACCGCCCTACACCAGCGGTAGTACCGCTTGAGACGGTACTACCGCCCCTACTACCGTGAAAACTACTGGCATCTTTTGACGCTAACCGGTAGTAGAGCGGTACTGAAGCGGTAGTACCGCTTGGAGCGGTAGTACCGCATGACATCAGCGGTACTACCGTGCTGCCTGCGCGCAGAGTTTCGGGCTGACAGCCCATGTACCCCTTCGATCTATCTTAGGATATAAATACTCTTCCTTAGGGTTAGTTAGAGTTAGACCACGTTTAAGATAAACCCTAGTTCAGGAGATTGCTTGTAAGCATTCATCTTGAATCCTCATCACCAATTCGTATCGATCTGGTGATTATATACTGCAAGTCAAGTGTGATCTGCTGTTCCATTGGGAATTAGTATATTGCAATTCTAACCGTTCGTGGTCGACGGCTGCGTGCGCAAGTGTGTGACGTTGTGAATATCCAAAGGGTTGAGACCTTTTGCATTGGCATCAGGGATCAAGCGAGGGAGAGTTCATCGGCGACATACAAGTTATCCTACACCATCATCATCACCACCGCCGCTTACTGAGAAGATCGGGACACCCCATATCACATGCATTTGCGGGAAAGGGCATCCACCACAATGTTTTCCTTAACCTTAATGTATTTGATGACATAAGGGAAAGATTCAATAAATTCACTCCATTTAGCATGCCGTTTGTTCAACTTAGTTTGACCCTTTAAGTACTTGAGCGTTTCATGGTCGGTATGGATAACAAACTCATGAGGTCGCAAGTAATGTTCCCACACATGTAAAACTCTCACCAAAGCATACAATTCCTTGTCATATATGGGGTAGTTAAGTTGTGCGCCGGATAGTTTCTCGCTAAAGTACGCAATTGGGCACTTCTCTTGCATAAGCACACTACCTATTCCATTACCACTAGCATCACAATGCACTTCAAATGTTTTATCAAAGTTGGGCAAAGCAAGCAAAGGTGCATGAGTGAGCAAAGTTTTAAGTTCATGGAAAGCGATGTCTTGTGAAGGACCCCAAAGGAATGGTGCATTCTTCTTGCTCAAAGCATGGAGAGGAGATGCAATAGTTCTAAAGTCTTTGACAAAGCGGCGATAGAAACCGGTTAGTCCTAGGAAACTACGCACTTGTTGCAAATTCATTGGTGTGGCCAAGTTTTAATAGCATCAATCTTAGTTTCATCTACATGAACGCCCTTAGAAGATACTACAAAACCTAGGAAAACTACTTTCTCAACAACAAAGGTGCATTTCTCCATGTTTGCTTAGAGTTGTTCTTTCCTAAGGATTTGCAAAACATCACGAACATGTGTAGCATGCTCCTCAAGAGACTTGCTAAAGACAAGAATGTCATCAAAATAGACCACAACACAATATCCTATGAGAGGTCGCAAAACATAATGCAAGACACGCATGAAAGTACCCGGTGCTTCGGATAAGCCCATGGGCATAACCATCCATTCATATAGACCAAATTTAGTCTTGAAAGCAGTTTTCCACTCGTCACCCTCTTGTATGCGTATTTGGTAGTAACCACTTTTTAAGTCAATCTTAGAAAATATAGTGGCACCACTAAGTTCATCTAGCATATCACCTAAGCGAGGAATGGGATGACGGTATCGAATGGTGATAGCATTGATAGAACGGCAATCGGAACACATGCGCATACTACCATCTTGCTTAGGCACTAGTATCATCGGTACCGCACAAGGACTCAAACTCTCACATAGATGCCCTTTATCTAGGAATTTTTGGACTTGCCTTTGTATTTCCTTTGTTTCTTCGGGGTTGACGTGGTATGGAGCCTTGTTGGGAAGCGGTGCTCCGGGGATGAGGTCGATGCGGTGTTCGATTCCTCGTTTTGGTGGTAGTCCCGGAGGTAGCTCATCGGGAAAAACATCTTGGAATTCCTGCAACAACTTAGATAACACAAGAGGAAGATGTTGTGAAGGGTTAGCCCGAACAACGTCATCTTTGCACACAAGTACATAGTGAAGAACGGTCGATGGGCTCTCACTCACATCCCTCAAATCTCTTTTGGTGGCTAAAAGAACGATATATCTCATGTCCCTCATCGTGGAGTCGCTCATTTTTTTCTTGTGGCACTCAATCTCTTTGAGGTGGATCACTCTCTCATTTTTATCTCCATGATGGGATGAAGCTTGTTTGTCGGCGATGACTTGACTTGGAGACATTGGTCGGAGTACATATTGCTTGCCCTTCATTTTGAAGCTATATTGATTTGTGCGACCATTTTGTGTGACGCCACGGTCGAATTGCCAAGGTCTACCAAGGAGGTGGTGGCAAACGGACATTGGAACCACATCACACTCCAAAGTGTCTTCATAAGCTCCTATCTTGAAGGAAACTTCCACGCTATGGTCAACTTATAGGGTTCCGGAGTCACTTAACCATTGGACCTTGTAGGGGCGAGGGTGCTTTTTCTTGAGCAATTGTAGCTTGGAACAAAGGTCCTCGCTTGCCAAGATGATGACCTTGACGGATTTTCCTTGGATGCCCGCCTTGGTGTGGAAGATGTGGCAACGTTGGTCCTCGTCTTCTTGTTGTTGGAGCGTCAAAACCTTGGAGACAACGAGACCGAGGCTCAAATCGTTGTCGCAAAAGATTTGTGAATCTTCATGTTCATTCACTTGGTGGTGTATGGCCACTTGTTCCAAAGCTTGCATCTCGTCGTCACTCATAGAGTCATAGATGTCGTCATCAAGGAGAACCATATTGCGTTTGGTTGGAGATTCGAATGTCTTGTGGCCTCGGCCTTGGCACGTGAAACACTTGATGGAGCTTGTCCTGGCGGTAGCATCCGGTGTTGTCGTAGAGGATGAAGCTCTCGGCTTGTAGGTTCTTGAGGTTGGTTGGCTTGAAGAAGTCGTCTTGTCCTTGTAGCTTGAGTTGTCGCCGGTAGGTGTTGTCGATTTCATTGTCAAAGGTGTTGTTGTCATAGTAGCTTGAGCACTTGAGCCGTAGGTCTTGGAGGAGAACTTGGAGTATTTGTAGTCATCTTGCACTTGCCATTCCGCCTTGGTTGCTTGGTGCACAAGTTCGAGAAGGTTGGAGTATGGTTAGAAGTCGGCAATTTTCTTGACTTGGTAGTTGAGGCCATTCAAGAAGCGTGCCATTGTTTGCTTGTCATCTTCCTTGACATTGGCTCGGATCATAGCGATTTCCATCTCTTGGTAGTACTCTTCCACCGATTTGGTGCCTTGCTTGAGTTGTTGTATCTTCTTGAAGAGATCCCGGTTGTAGTGTGTAGGCACAAAACGAGCTCACATGAGATCCTTCATTTGGGCCCAAGTGTTGATAGGAGGTTCGCCTCTTTCTCGTCTCCGCTCAATCACTTGTACCCACCAAATAAGGACGTAGTCTTGGAACTTGAGTGAAGCCATGGCTATCTTCTTTTCTTCATCATAGTTGTGTAGGCGAAAGATCTTGTCAACCTTGAGGGCCCATGATGAATAGTCTTTGGGATCATTGCTTCTGGAAAACTTTGGCATTGAGAACTTGAGCGTGCCGAAGCGTTGTTCATCATTGTGGTGGTTATGCCAAAATGTTTGTCTTGGATGTGGATCCTCTTTAGCATTGCCATGAGCGTGTTAACATTGATCTTGTCCTTGCTCATCTTCATGGTCGGGTTCGTCGCGATGATCTTGAGGACGGTGACGAGGTGGATGCACTCGGTTGCACCTTTCTTGGTGCTCCTCTTGGCGGTTTGCTTCTTCTTGTCGTAGTCGATGAAGTTCTTCTTGTTGTTCTTGGAGAAGGGCTTCTTGCTCGTGGTGAGCTAGGCGGTTATGCTCCTCCAAGGCGCGAGTAGCTTCTTGTAGAGCGCGATGTACTTCAAGCGCTCGTTCATGACGGTGTTGTTGTTCTTCTTCTCAGCGTCGTTGTTCTTGTTCTTGGCGTTGTTGTTCTTGCTCCAATGCATCTTGATCTTGTTGGCGGCGGCGTTCTCGAGCGCGGACGCGATCTTGCAATCCATTGCCATGAAATGGATTGTCTTGACGGTGACGACCTTGAGGAGAACTTGGGATGGAGTGTTCGTCGCGATGGTGATGACGCGCTTGTGGGCTTGCGTCAGAAGAGTACGTCGTTGAGTTGCGACTTGTGTGACGACTCCTTGTCGATGTAGATGTGGAAGGTGTGCGGGTGACCATCAAGGACCGGAGCTCCTCCTTTTGGCTTGAGAGCTTGGTGTCGAGGTATTCCCTTGTGCGCATTTCGGATTCACGCAAGTTGGAGGCGAGTTGGTCGATGCAGTCATGCAAGACATCTTGAGCTTGAGTAATTGCCTTGTGTGTGCCGAAGAAGTGCAACTTGGTGACGTGGTTGTTCGCGTCATCGTCATGCTCCTCGAAGGCCGGGTTCGACATGATGTTCCTATCCATAGCACTCAAGAAGATATAAGTGGAAGAGTGGGAAGACAATATCAATTACCGTTCCAAAAGTTGAAAGTGGATCAATATCATTCAATGTGCAAGTATGGAAATAGTAGAATTGGCATCAAAGATCGGTCTTCTCACACCTACACAAATAAGGCTTATGGAGTAGCTTGGTTAGGATAGTGGCACAAATTTCAAGTAATTCGAAAGATAAGATTCAACAATGTTGAAAGAGATTCATAAAATTCGCAAATGAGACAATGTAGATCAATAGCAATGGGTATACACGGAAACACACACACGGAAGAAAATTGGGGTCATGCAACCAAGGATGAGCCAAAATGTGCAATCCATGGAAAATGCTCTCGTTGCACAACACTAGAGAGATGGTAGCATGATTGCTCCAATGGGCATGATACGCACTTGTGCACAACCTAAAAGGAACCAAACATGTCGTCTTCCTATGCCCAACTTGCTATGTGTGTATGTGGCACGTGTCCCTGGCTTAAGTGATCCAAGATGATCAAGTATGCTATGCGAATTTTGCGATGCTATTGCTCTTTTGCTCTTGCTTAAAAGCTTTGCTACTCGTTTTCTTTTGCAATGATGTTTTGTATGGACACGATGCGGGACGTGCGCACCAAGATAGCAATTATGTATGCGGGCACTACTTGAACACAAAAGATACCAAAATGTGATACCGAAATGATACTAAGATATATGCACGCAATTGAAGCTATGCGGAGTATGTATCACTAAAGTGCACAAGTAGCGTATCCCGGCAATACTCAATGGCTAGTCTCGATACGCATGTAACGCAAATAGGCTCGGGGTAACAATGCAATGGCAAGGGTATAGACAAGAGTGTCATCGCGGTTACCGTCATTGCTTACGGTGAGGTGTCAATGAAGAGTTGGTCGGCGACAATCCGGGGCGATGATGAGCGGCGATGTCGATGAAGGAGCACTCCTAATTAGCCGAAACACCTTAGGAAGTGGCGATGCTCGCGACTCAAAACCTCAAGTGCAAATGGGTTGCGGAAGAAATGGTGGAGGTTTGTGGAAAACTGTGGTGGAAACACTGAAGAAAGTGATAAATGTGGCAAAGCGAAAGTTTTTGCAAAGGCCGGAAGGTCTGGGACGGCCGGAGGTTCCGGGGGCCGGAAGGTCCGGGTGAGACCGGAGGTTCCGGGGGTCGAAAAAACTAGGATGAACCCTAATTTCCAGATCTTGGACTTGGGCGGAAAACCAAGAGGAAAAACCAAAATCTGACAGGGAAAAAGAAAAATTGGGGGAAATTGGATGGATAGAAAGGTAGATCCACACGCCCACAACGAAATCCATGGATCAAAATCAACAAAATCTCCTCAAATCAAACGAACCCAAGAAATTTGGTATGGCTATTTTTGAAATTAGGTCAAAACAAAACAATATTGGCTAGAAATCGAAGGGGGACACACCAAATTCGTGAGAAACCTTGGCTTTTGATAGCAATATAATACGGGGCAGGCCCGTGTGCGTCGATCTTTCACGAATTGGAGGGGGATTTCACGAGGAACACGAAGAACACGAGAGGAAATCACACACTGAAGGACAATCTTCGATTACACATCCACTAGAAACACATGAACACACGAGTCACAAGATCCACAATCAACAAAAGGATACACGTAACGATAGTCTCCTCGCTCCAAAGGAGGTGGTCTTGAATACCTTAGGATCTTCCCTTAGAGGGGCCTTGGCATCACTTGGATCTTCTCTCAATGGAGGTCAATCTCCGTGGGAGAAGTAAGTAATGGAGCTATGCTCAACAAAAGGTCTTTGCTAAACAACAGCTAACCCTAATTCGAGGTGGAAGAAGAGTATATATAGTCCTAGGGACGAAGGGGTAAGTGGGAGAGATACATGGGCCTCGGGCCCGAGTGTAGTTGCTCTGTCAAGGCTAGAAGTTCCGGGATAGGCCAAAAGTTCCGGGCGCCGGAAGTTCCGGGCTGGTTCCGGGCAGGGTCCGGGCTGAACAGAGTGTTGGCGCAGGCTTCGGGAGCTGGTTTCACGGGGGGGGGGGGGGGGGGGGTGGGGGGCGGAAGTTCCGGGCTGGCCGGAAGTTCCGTGGCCCGGAGGTTCTGGGCTGGTTCCGGGCTATCCAGAGAGTTTGCACCTCTGGACTTGGGCCTGAGTCGTCGGAGGGCCGGAAGTTCTGGGCAGGCCGGAAGTTCCGGGCAGCTCGAAAGGTCCGGGCTATCTAGAGAGTTGCCCTTGTGGCTGGCTCCTTCTCCTGCTCGGCATTGGTCTTGGGGATGCTCCCTTGATCCTTTGTGTTCGTCTCCCTCGAACCTGATGATGAGCAGGGTTTCATTGTGAGGTACCATCCAAGTCCCTTGGCTATCCAAGTCAAACTCGAAGAGGCGTGAGTTCACCTTAGCTTCGATGTCGCGTGCACGTGCTCTTGTGATAGGGCCAATTGGGGGTTGGCTTGATGGTGTAGTCTTCATGGGGATGATGGTGGGATGCTCCGCATCAGGGGGGCAACCCCGGGGGTGACCTCGCGAGGGTGTCCTCATGAGGCTGGTGGGGGTGCCTTCGGCCAAATGCCTCACGAGGCGGGGGCCCCGATGAAGGCCTTTCTCACGAAGCCTAACGGCGGGCCGTATTAGGCCCAGGCCGTGCGTCGTGTCGTGGGCCTCAGGCAGACGGGCCTGGTACCCCCTGTCCCAGGGGCCCGATAGTAGCCCCCGAGCCTATAGTGTGCATGACTCCGCCAGCTGGAGGGGCGAAGCGGTGCGGGCTCCAACCGCCTGCGAGCGAGTACCGACGCGTGGCGCTCGATGGGGCGCAGGGCGCCCCCACTTCCACACGACACCTCTGCAACTGCCCAAGCTAGCATAAAGCTTGCCCGCCGCACAGGGCTATCATTACTTCTCCTCGCCTGGCGTCCGTCTTACTGTGCCTCCCTTCACCGTTAGAAACTCCGCCAGATCCGATCTCAGGCGATGCACTCCCCTCCCCATTTTGCTTGCCACTCCGACGCGTGGATGCTGGCGGCCGGGAAGAAGGCGAAGGCCGTGGCTCCGGCCACGAGCTCCCCGATTATCGGGGCGGCTCTCTTGCGCTCCTCGATTGCCAAGGAAGAAGACCTGGGCCCGGTGCGCCCGATGGTAGCGGGCTAAGGGAATGAGGGGAAGGCAACCGTGATCTCCCCCGGTGCGGCGGCACGGGGCGACCTGGGGGCTGATGACCCACAACTATAGGGGGTCAATCGTAGTCCTTTCGATAAGTAAGAGTGTCGAACCCAACGAGGAGCAGAAGGAAATGACAAGCGGTTTTCAGCAATGTAATTTCTGCAAGCACTGAAATTGTAGGTAGAATGTAGTTTGATAGCAAGATAATTGGTAACGAGCAAGTAATGGTAATGGTAAATAAAGTGCAGCAAGATAGCCCAATACTTTTATGGCAAAGGACAGGCCAAAACGGTCTCTTATAATAAGCAAGCATTCTTGAGGGTACACGGGAATTTCATCTAGTCACTTTCATCATGTTGGTTTGATTTGCGTTCACTACTTTGATAATTTGATATGTGGGTGGACCGGTGCTTGGTTCCTATTCTTACATTAACAAACCTCCCACTTATGATCAACCCCCTCGCAAGAATCTGCAACTACAAGAAAAGTATTAAGATAAAATATAACCATAGCATTAAACATTTGGATCCAAATCAGCCCCTTACGAAATAGTGCATAAACTAGGGTTTAAGCTTATGTCACTCTAGCAACCCATCATCTAATAACTACTCCACAATGCATTCCCTTAGGCCCAAAGATGGTGAAGTGCCATGTAGTCGACGTTCACATGACACCACTAAGGGAATCACAACATTCATATCATCAAAATATCGAACACATATCAACGTCACATGATTACTTGCAACATGACTTCTCCCGTGACCTCAACAACAAAGGTAACTACTCACAAATGATATTCATGCTCAAGATCAGAGGGGTATTAAATAGCATAATGGATCTGAACATATAATCTTCCACCAAATAAACCATATAGTAATCAACTACGAGATGTTATCAACACTACTAGTCACCCACATGTGCCAATCTGAGGTTCCAGTACAAAGATTGAATACAAGAGATGAACTAGGGTTTGAGAGGAGATGGTGCTGTTGAAGATGTGGATGAATATTGGCCTCCCAAAGATGAGAGGGTTGTTGGTGATGACGATGGCTTCGATTTCCCCCTCCGGGAGGGAAGTTATTTGCTCCAGTATTTTTTATATATTCCCGCGGTGGAATCGCTCCGCCGGATGGCAAAAGTGCTCCTGCCCAAGTCCGGCCTCGAGACGGCGGCGTTCCGTCCCAAAAGTCCCCTCTTCATTTTTTCTAGGTCAAAAGACCTTAAGTACCAGAAGATGGGCACCGGAGGTGGGCCAGGCTGGCCACAACCCACCAGGGCGCGCTTGGGGGGCCGGGCGCGCCCTGGTGTCTTGTGGTCACCAGGTGCCCCCCTCCATTAGTTATTTGCTCCAGTATTTTTTATATATTCCAAAATAATTATCCGTGAAGTTTCAGCTTATTTGGAGATGTGCAAAATAGGTGTCTCTGACTTGCCTTTTCAGGTCCAGAATTCCAGCTGCAGGCATTCTCCCTCTTTGTGTAAACCTTGCATATTATGATAGAAAAGGCATTAGAATTACTCCATAAAGCATTATTATGCATAAAAACATTATAAACGTATCTACTCCCCCAAGCTTAGACCTCGCTTGTCCTCAAGCGAAAGCCGATATCGAGAAACATGTCCATATGGTTTGAGAGAGAGGTGTCGATAAAAACAAAATACAGACATAGTAGCATCATGCTTATTATCATTGCAGCTAAAAACTTTATAATAGAACTTATTCATATAACTTTTATTATATAACTTCATCATATAACTTCTAATTAACAAGTAACAATTCATCACAACATAGAAGTATACGCATAAACCTTATTGAAAACCAACAAACTATGTTCTTAGTCAACTTTGCAACTATAATTCATCATATTTTCAGGAAGGGTCTTGTGTTGGAGCCTTTTGGCAAGTCCACATACTCAACCATCATTTAATATTCAATGATTGCTAACACTCACAGCATACCCATGAGCAAAAAGTTTCAACCGGACACATAGAAAGATAGGGGCTTATAATTTTGCCTCCCAACGTATTCACCTGAAGGGTGATGTCAACAATAATAAGTCATGCTCACTCATATCCAACTGGATATATGTGCCTAGATCTTTCCTCACCACATGATGCTTGCAAAAATAAAAAGTAAAAAGGAATAGGGAAGAATACTTTGACTCTTGCATAAAAGTAAATACATAAAAGTAAAAGATGCGCCCTTCGTATAGGGAAGCAGAGGTTGTCATGCGATTTTTGGTTTGTATGCCAAATCCCTTAATGCAAAAGAACGTCGCTTTATATTTCCCCTTATGATATCAACATTTATTATGCAGTCTGTCGCTTTTATTACTTTGCCATCACAAGTTCGTACAACGCTCAATTTTCTCTTACACTAATTGATCAAACACATTTAGAAGCAATTTTTATTGCCTTAGTGCACCGATGACAACTTACTTGAAGGATCTTACTCAATCCATAGGTAGGTATGGTGGACTCTCAAAACATGAGTTTGGGTTTAGGGTTTTTGGATGCACAAGTAGTATCTCTACTTAGTGCGGAATATTTAGCTAGCAAAGATAGTGAGCAAGCACCACATGTTGAAGTATCTATAACAATATAACTTCTATGTGAATATGAACAAACATAAATCATTACGTTGTCTTCCTTGTCCAACGTCAACAATTTTGGCATATAATATTTAATGGGGGCTCACAATCATAAAAGATATCCAAGATTGTGTATTTGCATGTGAATCTTCTCTTCCCTTATTAATTCTTTCATGAATTGCATCATTGACCTATGCTATGTTTGTCAATCTCCAATAAATTTTACCACTTATACTTTTCCTTATGTGATGTCATTACTTACCATAAGATTAGCATATGATCCTTTTCATTTATTTCCTTTTTATTTTGATTGCAACAAGAAAGTAAACAAGCAAAAGCTCAAACTAAACTTTGTTATATATCTCTCACTTGATTACATAGATAGATAGATCACGAAACTAGCACCGGAAAATAGATCATACTAAACTTTTATTCAACTAGATCACGAAAGAGCTAAGGATCAAACTAAAATAGTTAAAGGTAAATAAAAGTGATGGTGATACGATACCGGGGCATCTCCCCCAAGCTTGGCACAAGCCAAGGGGAGTGCCCATACCCGTGTACTCAAGTCTCCTTTGGTGGTGAAGATGATGAAGGTGGTGATGAAGTGGTAGCGTTCTTTTTTAGCTTATACTTGAGCATAAAGTTTTCCTCCCTAAGATCGTCATTCTCTAACTCAAGCTTTAATATCTTCTTGCATAATGCTGCCTTGCTATCCTGCAGAAAACGAGAAGGGATAGATTGGGTCTTAGTTTTGTTGGGGAGGCTTAACTTCTTGAACTCTACGTGCATATCCCCAGGTTGGGGTAGTGGAACTTTGTCTTCTTCTAAGGATGGATCCTCCATCTCCACCGGATCAGTGTCCTCCTCCTCATCCGTGAACCAAAAATATGGGGAGGTCTTCTTAAAGATATTTGGATCTACAGTATGGTGGGTAACATAACCCTCTCCATCCGAACCTTGAGACGACATATCTTCAGACCTGTCAGGAAAACAACACGAAACAAGAACAGAGAATTTTTCTGGGATGCGGTGCTCAAATCAATCGGGGGTATATATAAAGATTTTATCTTGGGAAGCAAGAATATGGAAGGAAAACGGAGTCGGGAAGGTGCCCGAGGGGGGCACAACCCATCAGGGCACGCCAGGGAGGGCAGGCGCGCCCTGGTGTATCGTGCTCACATATGTTGCTTTCCGGTTTATTTATTATTTTCCTAATATTTGTAATATTCAAAAACTAACAGAAAATATTTTTGCTGAATTTTCGGAGTCCGTTTACTTATCGTATCACGTACCTCCTCTTTTTCAGGATTCTGGAGTGTTCCGGAAGGTTTCTTTTATGTGTTCCTCCGGTGTCATGGTTTGGATAATATTGCTTTCAACATTAATAGGTGTACCTGAGATATAGTGTTTAGTTCTTTGTCCATTGACCACCTCCGGGTTAGTACCTTTCGGCATTATTAATCTTGATAGCTCCAAAACGATAAACCTCTTCGATAATATATGGTCCTTCCCATTTGGAAAGTAGCTTTCCTGCAAAAAATCTAAAATGAGAGTTGTACAAAAAAACATATTCTCCAACTTTGAATTCCCGCTTTTCGATTCTTTTGTCATGGCATCTTTTAACTTTTTCTTTGAACAGTTTGACATTTTCATATGCTTGGGTTCTGCATTCATCTAGTGAGCTAATATCAAATAACCTATTTTCACTGGCAAGTTTGAAATCATAACTGAGTTCTTTAATTGCCCAAAATGCTTTATGTTCTAACTCTAGAGGCAAATGACAAGCTTTTCCATATACCATTTTGTATAGAGACATACCCATAGGATTTTTATAAGCTGTTCTATAGGCCCAAAGTGCATCATCTAGTTTCTTAGACCAATTCTTTCGGGACCTATTGACAATTTTTTGTAATATTAATTTTATTTCTCTATTGCTAAGTTCAACTGGACCACTAGATTGAGGATGATAGGGTGATGCAATTCTAAGGTTAACATCATATTTAGCAAGCGTTTTACGGAAAGCACCATGAATAAAGTGTGAACCACCATCAGTCATTAAATATCTAGGGACTCCAAACCCGAGGAAAATAACTTCTTTATGCATTTTAATGGATGTGTTATGATTAGCACTACTAGTTGGAATAGCTTCTACCCACTTAGTAACATAATCAACAACAACCAAAATATGAGTATACCCATTAGAGGAAGGAAAAGGCCCCATATAGTCAAAACCGCAAACATCAAATGGTTCAACAACAAGTGAATAATTCATAGGCATTTCTTGACGCTTATCGATATTACCAATTCTTTGACATTCATCACAAGACAAGACAAACTTACGGGCATCCTTGAAGAGAGTAGGCCAATAAAAACCAGATTGCAATACCTTGTGAGCAGTTCTATCTCCCGCATCATGTCCTCCATAGGCTTCGGAATGGCATTTCCATAGGATTTATTCCTGTTCATGCTCAGGTACACAACGTCTAATAATACCATCTACCCCTTCTTTATAAAGATGTGGTTCATCCCAAAAGTAATGTCTTAAATCATAGAAGAATTTTTTTTGTTGGTATGTGAAACTAGGTGTTATATATTTAGCAACAATATAGTTAGCGTAATAATCATACCAAGGAGTATTTTGAGAAACATTTACTGCAGCTAACTGTTCATCAGGAAAACTATCATGAATAGGTAGTGGGTCATCAAGAATATTTTCTAACCTAGACAAGTTATCAGCTACGGGGTTCTCAGCTCCTTTCCTATCAGTGATATGTAAATCAAATTCTTGAAGCAAGAGAACCCACCTAATGAGTCTAGGTTTATCATCTTTCTTTTTCATAAGATATTTTATAGCAGCATGATCAGTGTGAACAATAAGTTTGGAATCAACAATGTAAGATCTAAATTTATCACAAGCAAACACAACTGCCAAAAATTCTTTTTCAGTAGTACCATAATTTCTTTGGGAACTGTCTAGAGTTTTGCTAGCATAATGGATAACATTTAATTTCTTATCAACTCTTTGTCCTAGAACAGCACCAACAACATAATCACCAGCATCACACATAATTTCAAAAGGAAAGTTCCAATCAGGTGGTTGGACAATAGGTGGAGAAGTTAAGGCTTTCTTGAGTGTTTCAAAGGCTTCTACAAAATCGTCACCAAAAAAATATGGAATATCCATTTGTAAAAGATTAGTAAGAGGCCTAGAAATTTTAGAGAAGTCCTTAATAAACCTCCTATAGAAACCAGCATGACCAAGGAAACTCCAAATACCTTTAATATCTTTAGGACATGGCATTTTCTCAATTGCATTAACTTTAGCTTTATCCACCTCAATACCTCATTCAGATATTTTATGCCCCAAGACAATACCTTCATTAACCATAAAGTGGCACTTCTCCCAATTCATGACGAGATTAGTTTGTTCACATCTTTGCAAAACTCGATCAAGGTTGCTTAAGCAATCATCAAAAGAAGTTCCGTGAACGGAAAAAGACTCCATGAAAACCTCCACAATCTTTTCACAAAAATCAGAGAATATAGGAGTCATAAATCTTTGAAAGGTAGCAGGTGCATTGCGTAAACCAAAAGGCATACGTCTATAAGCATACGTTCCAAAAGGACAAGTAAAGGTTGGTTTCTCTTGATCAGGTTGTGATACAGGTATTTGAGAGAAACCAAAATATCCATCCAGAAAACAAAAGTGTGTGTGCCTAGATAATCTTTCTAGCATTTGATCAATGAAAGGTAGAGGGTAATGATATTTTCTAGTAGCTTTTTTTTATTTTGTAAAATCAATTACCATTCTATAGCTAGTGAAAATTCTCTGTGGAATAAGTTCATTTTTATCATTAGGAACAGCAGTAATACCTCCCTTGTTAGGGACACAATGAACGGGACTTACCCATCTACTATCAGCTAAGGGATAAATTATACCTTCTTCCAGAAGCTTTAATATTTTAGCTCTTACCACTTCTTTCATCTTAGGATTCAATCTTCGTTGGTGATCAACAACGGGTTTAGCATCGGGTTCCATATTAATCTTGTGCTGACATAGAGTGGGACTAATGCCCTTAAGATCATCAAGAGTATATCCAATAGCAGGCCGGTGCTTCCTCAGAATTTTGAATAATCTTTCTTCTTCATGTTCTGGAAGGTTAGCAATAATAATAACAGGATATATTTTTTTCTCATCAAGATAAGCATACTTCAAAGTGTCAGGAAATTGTTTTAATTCAAACACAGGATCACCTTTAGGTGGAGGAGGACCTCCTAGAGTTTCAATAGGCAAATTGTGTTTTAGGAGAGGTTGTTGTTCAAAGAAATTTTTATCTATTTCATTTCTTTCATGCAAGTGCATATCATTTTCATGGTCTAGCAAATATTATTCTAGTGGATCAGTAGGAGGAACGGCAATAGAAGCAAGACCAATTATTTCATCCTTACTAGATAATTCTTTATTACGGGGTTGTCTACTAAACCTGGAAAAGTTAAACTCATGCGACACATCACCAAAACTAACACCGACAGTTTGTTTTTCACAATCTATCTTAGCATTAACAATGTTTAAGAAAGGTCTACCAAAGATAATGGGACAAAAGACATCTTGTGAGGAACCAAGAACTAGAAAATCAGTAGGATATTTTATTTTCCCACACAAGACTTCAACATATCTAACAATCCCAAGTGGTGTGATGGTCTCTCGGTTTGCAAGTTTAATAGTAACATCTATGCCTTATATTTCAGCAGGTGCTATGTCATTGATAATTTCTTGGTATAAGGTAAAAGGAATAGCACTCACACTAGCACCCACATCACACAAACCATGATAGCAATGATCTCCTATTTTAACTGAGACAACAGGCATGCCAACTACGGCCCTATGTTTATCTTTTTCATCGGGTTTGACAATTCTAGCAGCTTCATCATAGAAGTAAATAACATGCCCATCAATATTTTCTACCAAGAGATCTTTAACCATGGCAACACTAGGTTCTACTTTAATCTGTTCAGAGGGCTTAGGTGCTTTAATATTACTTTGTCGAACCAAAGTTGATACCTTAGCATGTTCCTTTATCCTAACAGGGAAAGGTAGTTTTTCAATATAAGCAGTAGGCACAACTGGATCAACATTGTAAATGATGGTTTGATCTTTAGCTTTTACCGGTTCTTTAATTTCTTCTTTAATAGGGGGGTGATATTTAAACCACTTCTCCTTAGGGAGATCAACATGAGTAGCAAATGTGTCACACCCTGTGTTTTGCCTCTCCTGAATAAGTTGACATAGCTCAAAAATCAGGACCAATTAAAACTTTTTGTGTGCTTGTGATGTTTGACTTGATTGCTGATTGTTTGATTGCTTGCTTGTGCTCTATATTCATAAAACTTCCTCCTACCCTCAAGAACTCTTCTTCTTGATCCAAACTCTTGTCCAATGATCATACCATGTGTATAGCACCTAAAATTATTTTTATCAGATATTATTTTGGCCAAAAATCATTTATTCAATTTAGGTTTTCCAAAACCCCTAAATTGAGGATTGTACTACAAGTCCTCAAATTGGGAGGATTGTTTTTCCTCAAAGGATTTATTTGGAACCTACTATTTATATAACTCCCCAAAACCATAAAATATTATTTTTAAAGTTATTTTCTTATTTTCTTTAAAGGCTTTTTCTTAAGGCCAGAGATGGTATTTTGTAGGGGAAAATTATTTTTATGCTTTCAAAATATTTGAGAAAAATTGGGGAAACTCAGTGGTCATATATTTTCCATATATAAGAGTTTCAACACATGGTCATGTTCAAAATATTGGACAAAACCCTCCAAGACCCTTTCTGCCTATTTCCTGTGTTCTAAATATTTCCATAAGAAATATTCTCAAATAAATCCAAGAAACTTCCAGCATGTCACATATGACATATGTGACGATCTTGCCAAGTTTCATATCAATCCAAATAGTTTTTGTTCACAAAACTATCCCAAAACCCTCTCTATCCAGAATTTAATTTGAACAACTTTACATTGTGAAGTTTCTCCTATGGACCCAAAACTTTGTGAACATGTTCTAATCCCTAAATAATGATTTTAGACCAATTGGTGTGTCAAGGAGATTAGTTTAGCCTAACTGGATCTACAAAAACATGAATCTGATGATTTCTAGGGTTTATAAAGTTTGCATTAGCAACTTTCTTCAAATGAGCTCAAACTTGGTGAACAACACTATTTTTACCCACCAGTTGATCCTGGTAAATCTCATGGAAAGTAGAATCTTTTTACTAGCCGAAACCAGCATCAAACACCTTCTGGTTGTTTGGTAAAACTGCTATTTTGACCCCTCCCACTATACTTCCACTCCAAAATTTTACCAGAGCTCTTACTAGTCCCCCTTTTACCCCCAGTAGCAACCCCATCGGCTAGCTCCATGATTGAGGGGGTAAAAACCCCATTTGCACCCCCTGGACAGCCCTTATCTCCCTCTCTCTCAGCCTCTCCTCTCTCCTATCAGGCAACAAGGGCATCCAATGCTCCTTCCCGCATTGTTTACCTCCTCAGCAACTTTTGGACACAAGTGGGCGCGCGAGAGCACGTCAGGACGTGCCCATGCCGGCCAAAAGTGTGCTCTGGAGCACGCGACAGAGCATCCAAGCGCTGACCTCACGTCCCCTGGCCACCTCGGGCCTCCCCAGCGCGCCAGTCGAGGCCCCTCGACATTCAGGACACGCCATGATCCGGTCCCCCTCTTCTCTCTCCCTCTGCTGGCCTCCCCTTGCACGCGCACCAGCCGCCCGAGCGCACCAGTGGGCGCACTCGCACGCGCGACGCGTCTGCACTCCCCCTCTCCCTCTCATTCCTTCCCTGGGCGTGGACCACATCCACGAAGCTCGGAGACACGCCCCGGAGCACCCCCATGGCCTCTGGCATGGTCCGAGCCGTGGCCGTGGGCATGGCCTACGGTGCTCCGGCACTACGGCTATAAGAGGCCTTCCTAGCCCCCCTCTTGGCTCCCTTGGCTCTCTCTCACTCCCCTGAGCCTCCTAGATCATCCCGTTTCCCCTCCCGAGCCCTCCATCTGCTCCTATGGCCGAAACCTCCCCGTCGGCCCCTGCTCAAATTCGAGCACGACAGCCTCTCCCTTCCCTTATGAGCTCCACCCTAAGGCCCCTTGAACCACCGCTCATCTTCCCCGCACTCCATTTTCTCCTTCCCGGGCTCGTGGCACCGGGCCCATCGACGCCGACGGCCGTTTCTGCCATGGTCGACGTCGCGGTCAACTTTGACCTCCCCCGGGGCCAATAACCACCGAGATGGATGCGAAGCTCCCTCCCGAGCACGCCAGTGGCCAGAGCGTTGCCGGAGGTGACCGGAGCCACCAGAGCAAGCGCCGGCGCGGCTCGGTCCCGCCTCCTCTGCCTCTCCCTGGTCGAGCGGGAGGTGAGGGACGAACCCGACAGGCAGGCCCCGCGTGTCGGCGACCGGCCGTCCGGGCCCCCAGTTTAAGTGGAAGCGCCCCCCCCCTCGCCTATTCCTGCCTCCCTGCACAGGAGGCGTACTCCAATGAGTACACCTTCGACGTCGCCCGCCCCCCTATGCGGTTGAGCTGCTGGGCCAGCCCATGTGCTTATCCTGCGCACTGTGCGCTATTTAGCCCATTGGTAATACCCCTTTTCTTTCCCCTTTTTCTTTTTCAGACAGATTCAAAAATTCATAATAAATTCATTTCAACCCCAAATTTGGTGATTCAAATTCCTACAGGTTCCTAAAATCTCGGCCTAACCAAATATGTGCATTGCACATTTTTTCAGAAAACTTTCTTGTACACTTATATGATTAGAGCCTATTTTGATTTTCTTCTTTAAACTTTGTAAATTCCTAGGGAGCTCACCCTAGCTCCAAATGAAATGATTCTAACTCCTAGGTGGGCCTAAATTCATGCACTAAGGGGTGAACATTTTTCCTTACACTTATTCTGCTATGTCAAATTTTTGGACCGTTTCTTCATATATGACCCACTTTGTAAATCCCTAGAATATTCATACCAACTCGAAATCCAGTGAAACCACTTCCCAAATGTTTCTAAAAGCATGCCCTATTTGTTGGAACCATCCACTCCTTTTTACAAAAATATTTTCTGTGGACTTCTTATAGGATCATCATTTCCTTCATTTCCACCATTCAAAACTCCCCCTTGACCCACATCCAATAAAACCTCCTTGGTTTTTTTTCTCATGACCAGAGGTGTCCAAGAAAAATAAAACTCCTATCTATAGAGCACTTTTATTTCTCTGCTTGTTGTGTTGCTTATTATGATTGTTTCCCTTGATAGTTGACGAAGTAGATGGAGTGCTCGAAGTTGGACGAGAAGCGTGTGAAGACCTCGAAGAATTTGCTGAGACAGGCAAGCAGCCTCTTGACCATGTCTAATAAACCATTTTATTGCATGGCATATAGCACTTTACTTTTGATATCTTGATCATGATGCTAAGGTGACCACCTTCATTGGTTGACTCCGATACTTTTACCCGTTGATACTTGCACTGAGCATGACCCTACCTTCCTATGAGGGTTATGCGGGTGGGAAGTAGATAGGATGCTTAAGTAGTGCTACGCAAATGGGATGGGAATATGCATGGTGTTGGAAACAAATGCTTTCAAAGACTTTTCGAAAACCCCGTCGGGTGCCACTAATGCCCGAGGGAGATGATGTTGTGCTAGGTAACCACTTGAGAAAGAAGTGGGGTACCGAGGCAAGTTGTGTGTGTGTTTTCGAAAATGGATTAGATTTAAGATCTGCTGATCGTCCCAACCTTACATGTACAACCACGATACCCCCTTATGGGACGGGGCTTTGTAGATTACCTTGGTCGGTACTAGTAGAGAGCCCGCATTAAGAGGGCCGGAGTTACTCTCTCGATACGGGATCGTGCTAGGTAGGGTGACCATGGGCTGTTTTTACAGACACTGGGCACACCGTTGTGTCCCCTCATGGATGTTACGATCTTGAGCGAGGCTCGTGGGATGTGCATCATGAGGGCTGGGTACCAATGAGTGGACTCTTTGTTTAGTGTCGTCAAGGGAAAGGCAATGTTCGAGTACTTACCTCGGGTATGTGGCATACCACGAGTCATGGCTTGACACGGAAGTTCCCTGAGTCTTTTGGGTAAAGTGTGCAACCTCTGCAGAGTGTAAAACTATTCGAATAGCTGTGTCCACGATGAAGGACAGTTGGGTGGTCCTGCTTAAACTATGTCCAGGATGTTTTCACCAACTTCACATGTGTGTGAGAAAGATGGAATACTCGAGATAAGTCGGATGACTTGGCATGATGATTGAACATGAGATGTTCAGAGGATGCTTGAGTTAAGTCGGATGACTTGGCATGATGATTGAACATGAGATGTTCAGATGATACTTGAGCTAAGTCGGATGACTTGGCATGATGATTGAACATGAGATGTTCAGAGGATGCTTGAGTTAAGTCAGATGACTTGGCATGATGATTGAACATGAGATGTTCAACCCCTGTTTATATTGATATGTGTAACCACCTGTTGATGCATGCTTAGAAGTTGTTTGATCATATCGTTGCATTCCAAAGATTAGCTCTCTGCAAAATTTCCTACTTAGTGCTATATCATGTTTCTGTTATACCTTGTTCCAAACATGGGTTGCTTGCGAGTACATTCAAAGTATTCATTGGCTTGCCACTGGTTATTTTATTGGCCAGGCATGAAAGAGCAGGATACAGTGAGAAGTACCTTGATGAAGGTCATGCGAGCTAGGACGCTTCCTAGTCAGAATGTCTGTAGGGTTAAGGCAGGTGGCATGGGTTCACGCTATCGTTGAAGATTTCCGCTGCAAACATATGAAGACTTGGCCATAATGGCCATATTCGAGTAAAATGGTACGTAATGGATGTAAGACTCGTGTTATTCAGTTTCTGTGTGTTCAGTGAGCATTGATCTACGGGATCACTGTGCGCGTACATTCGGTGATCTTGACTTATGAGTCGGGGTCCCCAGAAATTGATTAACAGAAAGAGGCTACTATTTCAGAGTCAAGTCCATATTTAGTGCTAAACTTGTGAAAAGCATCGGTATTCATAAAAGATTTATCACAATCAAACTTAAGCTTAATACCAGACTCATTACCTTTGTCGAGTTCCCAATCTTTAGAGTTGCGTTCAATTCTTTCTAAGAGATCCCACTTGAATTCAATAGTCTTCTTCATAAAAGAACTAGTACAAGAAGTATCGAGCATGGATCGATCATTATGAGAAAGCCGAGCATAAAATTCTGAATAATACTTTCTCTCGAGAGCTCATGATTGGGGCATGAATATAACATTGACTTAAGCCTCCCCAAGCTAGAGCGATGCTTTCTCGTTCACGAGGCCAAAAATTATATATATAATTCCGATCACGATGAACTAGATGCATAGGATAAAACTTTTGGTGAACTTCAAATTTCAGTCGATTCCAGTTCCATGATCCAATATCATCACATAGCCTATACCATGTCAATGCTTTTCCCTTCAAAGATAAAGGGAAAACCTTCTTCTTAACTTCATCTCCGGGTAAATCTGCAAGCTTAAAAACTCCACAAATTTCATCCACTTGTATTACATGCATATCAGGATGTTCAGTTCCGTCTCCTGCATAAGGATTAGCTAGCAGTTGTTCTATCATACCCGAAGGAATTTCATAACCAATATTTTTAGTAGGTGCAGTAGGTTGAGGGGCAACTAATTGTGGTTCCGGTCGAGGTGACGATACCCCGAACAAACCCCTCAAAGGATTGTTTTCCATAGTAGCAAGTGACAATAAATTTCAGCATGTAGTATAAATTTTTCCTTACCGATTTACACTTACCAAGAGTGTTTCACTCCCTAGCAACGGTGCCAGAAAAGAGCCTTGATGACCCACATGTATAGGGGGTCAATCGTAGTCCTTTCGATAAGTAAAAGTGTCGAACCCAATGAGGAGCAGAAGGAAATGACAAACGGTTTTCAGCGAGGTAATTTCTGCAAGCACTGAAATTGTAGGTAACAGGTAGTTTGATAGCAAGATAATTGGTAACGAGCAATTAACGGTAACGGTAAATAAAGTGCAGAAAGATACCCCAATCCTTTTGTGGCAAAGGACATGCCAAAATGGTCTCTTATAATAAGCAAGCATTCTTGAGGATACACGGGAATTTCATCTAGTCACTTTCATCATGTTGGTTTGATTTGCGTTCGCTACTTTGATAATTTGATATGTGGGTGGACCGGTTCTTGGGTGCTGTTCTTACTAGAACAAACCTCCCACTTATGATTAACCCCCTCGCAAGCATCCGCAACTACGAGAAAAGTATGAAGATAAAATCTAACCATAGCATTAAACATTTGGATCCAAATCAGCCCCTTACGAAATAGCGCATAAACTAGGGTTTAAGGTTCTGTCAATCTAGCAACCCATCATCTAATAACTACTCCACAATGCATTCCCTTAGGCCCAAAGATGGTGAAGTGCCATGTAGTCGACGTTCACATGACACCACTAAGGGAATCACAACATTCATATTATCAAAATATTGAACACATATCAACTTCACATGATTACTTGCAACATGACTTCTCCCGTGACCTCAACAACAAAGGTAACTACTCACAAATGATATTCATGCTCAAGATCAGAGGGGTATTAAATAGAATAATTGATCTGAACATATAATCTTCCACCACATAAACCATATAGTAATCAACTACGAGATGTAATCAACACTACTAGTTACCCACAGGTACCAATCTGAGGTTCCGGTACAAAGATTGAACACAAGAGATGAACTAGGGTTTGAGAGGAGATGGTGCTGTTGAAGATGTTGATGAAGATTGGCCTCCCAAATATGAGAGGGTTGTTGGTGATGACGATGGCTTCGATTTCCCCCTCCGGGAGGGAAGTTCACCCGGCGGAATCGCTCCACCGGAGGGCAAAAGTGCTCCTGCCCAAGTTCTGCCTCGAGATGGTGGCGTTCCGTCCCGAAAGTCCGCTCTTCATTTTTTCTAGGTCAAAAGACCTTAAGTACTGGAAGTTGGGCACCGGAGGTGGGCCAGGCTGGCCACAACCCACCAGGGCGTGCCTGGGGGGCCTGGCGCGCCCTGGTGTCTCTTGGTCACTAGGTGGCCCTCCTCCGGTAGTTATTTGCCGCAGTACTTTTTATATATTCCAAAATAATTCTCCGTGAGGCTTAAGCTTATTTGGAGATGTGCAGAATAGGTGTCTCTAACATGCTTTTTCAGGTCCAGAATTCCAGCTGCCGGCATTCTCCCTCTTTGTGTAAACCTTGCATATTATGAGAGAATAGCATTAGAATTACTCCATAAAGCATTATTATGCATAAAAAGATTATAAATAAAAGTACGAAATCATGATGCAAAATGGTCGTATCAGGGGTGTCCACATATGCCTTCTACCTCCACAGCGTTTACGCCCGGTTGGTCCCACCGTTCTCCGAATTCTTCTACGCCATCCTCACCCAATATCAGATACATGCTCTACATCTCCAACCCAACTCCATCCTCCTCCTGTCTATCTTTGCTTTCTACTGCGAAGCCTTTGCGGGTGTGAGGCCCTCGGTGGAGCTCTTTCGCCACTTCTTCAGCCTGCAGTTCATCGTTCGTGACCAGCTCTCAGCGTGCGTCTCCTTCGTTGATGTCAAGGGCGACACTATCCACCTGAAGGCCGGGAAGAAGGTGGAGGGCTATCGGTAGTGCTGGGTATACATGGATGCCCTCCAAGTCAACCCACCCTTGAGGATCCTGTCGGCCCTTCCTGTGCAACACCCCGGATTGAGCCACGCGAAACTCACTGACCCGGGGGCAGGGCCTGTCCTGGAGCGGATCGCTTCGCATGGGAACTCCCAGCTGTCGGGGGCAATGATCGTCAAGGAATTCCTGGGGTAGCGTATCGCGCCGCTCCAAGCACACTCGTGGCCCGTTTGGGAGTATGATGGCGCGAGGGACGCGATGACGCTACAGCCCGCCGGCCTGACACATGCCAAGTTTGAAGGGGCTCTAACGGCTCTGATTGCCTTCATCCCCGACAATCCTTCCGAGGCCGCGGCTCCATTGTACAGCTACGACGACCGAGTGGACATGGTTGCATGCATGCCTCCCTTCGATGAATGGGGGCTCGTGCCGAGCGGCAGCGAGGGGCCGCTGGGGAGCTCCCCAATCGCGGTGTCGTCCTCCGCCGAAGACGGCGATGGCGAAGACTCAGAGGCGACAGAGGAGGAGGAGGACATCGGCCGGGGGCCGCCGCCCAGCCACTGCCAGTCTCTGCGCAGCTTCGGTGATGACGACGATGACGCTGAGGAGCTGCCTCGGGGACGCCTCCTCGGCCCTCCGACCTGGTGGGGGCAACAAGGGTCCTCGCTGGCGAGTTGGCTGATGCTCCTGGGGCAACCGCACCCTCTCAATGGGCTCTCCAGGCCCTCGGGAAGGGAGTTGACCCGACTGGATCAACTAAGGATCGCGCCGAGCGCTCTCCATGTGGCATCAGGGAGGCGCTCGAGGGCGGCGGGGCGTGCCATCCACCGCCGAGAAGAAAAGGAAGTGGGCCGCCGAGAACAAGTAAGTGCTTGAGTTCATGTTTATACCTCGCACCCGCGAATCTGTTGTTCAGTTAACTCCTCGTCCACGTAGGTGCCGGGCAGTAGCAAAGGGAAGAAGAAGAAGACGGATGTCGGGGCGAAGGTGACCACCACTCTAAAGGAAACATCGAGGGTCGGACGCAACCTTGGCGGATGCGGGGGCGCCTTGCGCCGTGTCGGCGCCATGCCTAGGCATACGGGAGTCGTGGAGACGCCCAACTCCTCCTCTGCACATCAACGGGGGCCGATCGCTGAGGCTGTGGAGGCCCAGCCCCCTGCGCCGCCTGCTATGGTTGCGGCGCTCCAACTTGCGGAGAAGGAGCAGGCGCCTCAGCCACCCCCAGCTTTCCTTGTTCCCATGACAGGACACGACGCAGGGGGCCTCCTGGGGCCACCCCAAGCCGGGCCTACTTCTGGGGTCGACGAAGCTAATGCGGCTGCCCCGCCCGGCGCGCTGATACTTGTGATATGTGTTGGGTTTTCCGTGAAGAGGAACGGGTAATTGCAGCACAAAGTGGGTAAGTATTTCCCTCAGTTATGAAACCAAGGTTTATCGAACCAATAGGAATATCAATCCTCAACCGTCTTCAGCGGCTGCACAGAAATGAACAAACAACTTGCACCCAACACGGGCAAGAGGGTTGTCAATCCCCTTGATCTCGTTATTTGCAAGCAAATGAATTGTGTAGATAATTGTTGATAAATATAAATTGCAAAATAAAATAAAAGATAAATAAAGGCAGCAAGGTAATTGTAGCGTTTATAAATATATAAGTGAATAGACCCGGGGGCCATAGTTTTCCCTAGCGGAATCTCTCATGTAGGCAGCATACAGTGGGTAACAAATTACTATTGGGCAATTGATAGAAAAGTGGATAGTTATGCGATTTTCACGGCAATGATCATGTGTATATAGGCATCACATCCATAAACAAATAGGCCGACTCCTGCCTGCACCTATTACTATTAATCGACTCATCGACCGCTATCCAGCATGCATCTAGAGTATTAAGTAAAACAGAGTAATGCTTGGAGAACGATGACATGATGTAGACAAAGTAAAGTCAATCAATATGAATAAACCCAATCGTGTTACCTTATTAGCAACAACACAAAGACGCATCTTGTCCCCTACTTTATCACTGGGCTATAAAAACTCGCCAGGTTGAACCTACCACAACGCACCACTCCCACCGATGAAATATCAATCTACTTGGCCAAAGTACATCAATAGATCGGAGAGCATTACAAAGCTATAATGATCATGCAATTAAGAGACAATATATATCAAAGGTGTCTCAAATACTTTCCATGAATAATCTGAATATAAACCCACAATTCATCGGATCCCAACAAACACACCGCACAATAGGATTACATCGGATAGATCAAAGCGAAGATGCGATGACCATGGTATTGAAGATCAAGAGATAGAGAGATTGCTATCTTGGTACTAGCTATGGACCTGTAGGTCTGTGGTGAACTACTCACACATCATCATGAGGGCAGCAAGGCTAATGAAGAGGCCCTCCGTGATCGATCCCCCTCCGCCAGGGTGCCGGAACGGAGCTCCAGATGGCCTCGCGATGAAACAGAGACTTGCGGCGGCGGAAAAAGGGTTTCGGGACTACCTCCAGGGTTTTTGCAATATTAGAGAATTCATTGGCCAGAGAGGGACGTCAGGAGAGCCACGAGGGGGCCACCACATTTCAGGGCGCGCCCCCCACGCGCATCGCGGTAGCGGCCGCGCTTCTGCTTGGGCTCCGCCGCGAACGACCGGACCCTTGCGTTTGACTTCCTTGGCCTTCGCCTTGCCGTCGTCCTGCGCGGCGTCGGGGTCGTCCTGGATGAAGAGGCGACCTTCCTTGGCCTTGGTGCATTTGTCAGCGATGTTGAAGAGCTCTAGAGCCAAGCTGAGCGCGTCGTTGATGGTGAGCTTTTCGCACATCCGGACGTCCTTGAAGCCATTGGTGAACGCCATAATGATGGCTTCGTTCGAGGCGCACGGGATCTTGTTGCGCACCTGGTTGAAGCGTTGGATGTACTTGCGCAGGGTCTCTCCAGGGTGCTACTTCACGCGCCGCAGGTCGTTGACCGAGAGAGGGCGGTCATGCATGCCCTTGAAGTTGGCGACAAACAACTCGTAAAGCTTGCTCCAAGAAGAGATCGACTCCTCGGGCAGGTTCATGAGCGAGGAGCACACGCCATCCTTGAGGGCCATGGGAAACCAGTTTGCCATGACCTTGTCATCGCCGTTTGACGCCTTGATGCTCAGCGCGTAGTGCTGGGGGAACTCTGTGGGGTCAGGGACTACATCATAGCGCGGGGGCAGCTCAGGCTTGAACTTGACGGGCCAAACCACCCAGTGCAGCTCGCGAGTGAAGGCCCGCCAGCCCACACTGCTGGTAGGGACGCCACGTGCGAGGGCAGCCCGGTTCTAGCGACCGGCGGCGGCGACGTCCTGGACTATCCGGTCCTGGTGCTAGCGCGGCTGCTCGAGGATCACCCGTGCGACATACGCGCGATGAACGATCTAGCAGCTGGCCTTGTCCTCGGCTGGTGGAGGTGCCTCGCGTGGCGGGTCACGCGAGTGTGCATCACGCTGAGGCTCGACCGGCTCTTCGTGCAGGGGAGGTGGCGGTGGCGCTCCGTGCGCCACGTCCCTTGCTTGAGTCGGCGGGGGCGGAGTGAGCGAGAGGGCGTCAACGCTTCTCCGGCGGCGGTGACGAGTTCGGTGATGCGACCCAGCCAAGCGTCATAGCCAGTGTCCGCCGGACGGTAGCGAAGCAGCTCGCGCGCCATGAGCAGCGCAGCCAGCACGTTCACGTGCTCAAGGCGGGCGTGGGAGGAGGAGGCGGTGGCGGTGCGGCCGTCCCTCTGCACGGAAGGGCGCATGGAGGAGTCCTGTTGTTCGCGTGCAGCAGGGTCGGTGGCGGCGGCAGCTTCAGCGGGCGTGGTCTGGACGACGCGGGCTGCTCGACACTCAACGCGCACACGACGGGCATCAGCCATGGGGTTGGCAAGGGCGGAGATGAAACGTAGCTGAAGAACAATGGTGCACCCCTACCTGGCGCGCCAAATGTCGGAATCGGGGCTCCGAGAACCCAAAGAGGTTTGAACTCTGGGGTGCGCCGGTTGTCAAACCCTGCACTCTCTTACTAACCTACGGCGATGCTCCGACGTGCTTGATTTTGGGGATGGACAAAGAACACGGTGGTTTACCAGGTTCGGGCCACCTTGCGGTGTAAAACCCTACTCCTGCTTGTCTGGATTTCTTGGGGGTGAGAGTGAATACAGAGGGGGTCAGTCTTTGCTACGGTGGCTGCCCCGTTCGTCTTATACTGGCTTTGGTCCTCCTCCGCCAAAAATATCAGGCGGGAAGGGTTGCCAAAAGCGCCAGTTTGAAGGGGGACAAGACTGCAGCTTATCCTGACAAAAGTGGTCTTCGCCCGCAAAAGACTCTCCTTGTGATGCGCTGGTTGGCTCAGGGATGACCTTCATCCTGGCGAGCCCCCAGCTTTGGCCTTCTTACACCAAACAGGAAACCTTTGGGGGTTGCTTTGGGAACCGGCGGGCTGGACCCGCTCCCTTAGCACCGAAGGGGAATGTCTTTTCAGCGAAGCCCCCTGTTATGGCTCAGGACGTCGTTTGGTAGGGCGCGCGTTGCCCTCATGACAGGGCGGCCTGCACGACCCGGTGAAACCGCCTTCGACCTATGCGCCCCGTGAAGCCCCCGGGGGGCAAGCCCAGGAGGAGACCTCGCGAGGGAGCCCTTGTGAGGCTGGTAGGGGTGCCTCTGGCCAAATGCCTCACGAGACGGGGGCCCCATGAAGGCCTTTCTCACGAATCCTAATGGCGGGCCGTACTGGGCCTCAGGCAGACGGGCCTGGGTACCCCCTGTCTCAGGGGCCCGATAGAAACTTGAACATCTTAGTAGCATTTTCTGAAAATAACGGATTTCGGTGTTTTACCGGAGAAACGACTCGAGCTGCAGAGGTAGTTGGCGGTCGAACCGTATCCCTCATAAAGTTATCTACCTTGAGAATATAGTGCAAATGAAGATGAATTTTCACATACTTAATTCTTGAACCAGATGTGAATACAACATATGAACATAAAAGAATTCGATACCTATCCATGAAATCCTAAAGATGATTCAGATCCTAAGGCTTATTTGACTCTCTAAGAGAATCCAGGTAGTAAACCGTGCTCCACTTTGGAACAATGATCACCAAGATCCAGTGTTGGCTATAATTTAAGAAAAGCATGAGCTTATGAACTATGTCAAAAACTGACGGACGATCAATGTATGTATGGTTGTATATATGGCCACATGAAGAATTCTCATACGTGTAGCTTATGCAAGATCTTGGAGACATGTTCAATGGAATCCTCACGCGGACCATTGTCATGTAATAAAGTGTCATTTGCTAAATCAGGATCTATGAAATAATCATGCACCCTTAATGATATCTACGTTGTTAATCCCCTACGAGGAATACAATATAGTTAGTTTTTTTCTTCATGTCTGCGCAAACGTAGTATCCACATAGGTTGGTTCCTTTTTGTTGTGGAGGACACTAAAATGTTTGTATAGTATTAGTCATGTATTTTCCCTGTTAGGAACAACCTAACTGGTGTAAGTTGCTTTTTTTCTTTGGAGAGAAATAGAAAGAGGTTTATTTAGAAACTTGAACATCTGACTAGCATTTTCTGAAAATTATGGATTTCGTTGTCTTACTGGAGAAACTATCACGTGCTGCAGAGGTAGTTGGCGGTCGAACCGTAACCCTCCTAAAGTTATGTTCTTTGACAATACACTTCAAATGAAGATGAATTTTTGCGTACTCAATTTTTGAACGAGATATGAACACAACATGTTAACATCAAAGAATTCAATACCTAACCATGAAATCCTGAAGACGACTCCGATCCTGAGGCTCATTTGACTCTCTGAGAGAATCCATGTAGTAAATTGTGTTGGGTTTTGGAACAATGACCAAGATCCAATGATGGCTACAGTTTAAGAAAATCTTGAACTCACAAACTATGTCGAAAACTCAAAGTCGATCAATGTATGCGTGGTTGTATATTTAACTTACCATTCATGATATGGCCACATAAAGAATACTCATACCTTTAACTTCCACAAAATATTGGCGACATGATCAATGGAAGCCTTGTGTGAAACATTATTATCTAACAAAATGTAGTTTGTTAAATGAGCATCTATGAAATATGCATGCACCCTTAATGATCTCTGCACCGTCAATCCCCTGAGAGGAATACAATACATTTAGCTTTTTTTCATTTACAACTTTGTATGGAGAAGTTGATCAGAGTTTGTGAAGTACTTTCAACATCAAGCATTTCACAAGAGTGGCTGGGAGCTCATCGAAGTTGAAGAAGAGATGAAAGTCCTCGAATTCCACATTGATGGTACCCGGAACGTGACATAAATGTCTCTTGTCATAGTGGAGTTGGAGAATGCTATTATCTTCTCCTTCTGACATTTTTTTCACGCAATATTTATGTAATTTGCGGCAACTCGAACTGCACTCCTCAAATTATTTGCCAACAAGAAATGGCTAGCCATGCTTGTACTTGCGTGGTTCAAATGGGTCTTCATTACGACTACCAAGTAGCTTATCAAATGTGTCATCATCCATGGCGTTAGAACCGTCATTAAACACCCCTTCAAATAACATGTTGTTAATTTGGTTCTGGGCGAGGAGTCTTTGTAGTAGGAGGCTATTGGTCCCATCCCTCCTCGATTTTGGGGGCCCCTTTTTTGTGTTTGCAGCCATGCCCGCATTCCTCTTATTAGATGAAGCACTTCTGGTTTGAGGTCTGGATACATGAACGATGTGCTGCGGATAAGCCGGTGAAGCTACGATGGACTGCTGACTTGATGGTGCTGCTATGACGGACTGTCGAGCTGTAGTAGCAGAGGCGACAAACTGCTACCTAGGCGTTGAAGCTATGTCATGCTTCTGCACAGGTGGTGCCAACATGTCAGTGTGGTGAGGCAGATGCGACAACGAGTTGGTTTGCTGAGTAGGCAGTGCCAACACATCTGTATGCTTATCAGGCTGCTCCGAACCACTGGACTAATAGCAGGTGGTTTCGGACTTTTGGACTGCTTAGCAGGCGGATCCGGACTCCCCGAGTGCTTAGCAGGAGGTTTGTGGAGACCCCAAGTCATAAGTCATGATCACCGAATGCACGTGTACAATGATCCCAGAGATCGATGCTCACTGAACACAAAGAAGCTGAATAACAAGAGTCTTACATCCATACATACCGTCTTACACAAATAATGACCATCATGGTCAAGTCTTACATAGATAAGGCCATGAGGGCCAAACAACCAACATAAACTCGCAGCAGAAATCTTGAAAGATAGAGTAGACCCATGCCATCTGCCTTAACCCTAGAGTCAGTCTGACTGGGAAGCATCCTAATTCGCATGTTCATCACCAATGAAATCTTCACCATATTCCTACTCTTCCATGCCTGGCCAATAAAATAACCATTGGCAAGCCAATGAGTACTTGGAATGTACTCGCAAGCAACCCATGTTTTGGAGCAAGGTATAAGGAAGCATGATATAGCAGTAAATAGGTAGTTTTGCAGAAAGCTAATTTTGGAATGTGTGACATGTCCTATCAACTTGTAACCATGCATCATGAGGTCACAAGTATCCGTGTGAACAGGTTACAGATATCAATATAAACAAGGTTTGAACATCTCATGTTCAATCATCACATCAAGTCATCCGACTTAACTCAAGTATACCTTTCCCACATACTCTCACCAAGTTTTGTGAAAAACATCGGACGTAGTTTAAGAAGGACCACCAACTGTCCTTGATCATGGACACGGCTATTCGAATAGTTTTACACTCTGCAGAGGTTGCGCACTTTACCCACAAGACTCGAGGAACTTCCGTGTCATCCACGACTCGTGGTACCTTAGGTACCCGAGGTAAGCACCCGAACACTATCTTTCCCTTGGCAACACTAAACAAGGAGTCCACTCGTTGGCCCACGTCTTCATGATGTACATCACATGAGACTGGCTCAACAATGTACCATCCATGAATGGACACAACGGTGTGCCCGGTGTTTGTAAAAACAGTACATGGCCCGCCTACCTGACACGACCCCTTATCGAGAGAGTAACTCATACTCTCCCGCCAGTAGTAATGCGGGCTCTCTGCTAGCATCGACCAATGTACTCAACAAAGCCCCGTCCCCTAAGGGGTATCATGGTCGCACATGTAAGGTTGGGAGGGTCGGTAGATCTTAAATCTCTCCATTTTTGAAAACACACACACACACAACTTGCCTCGGTACACCACTTCTTTATCAAGTGGTTACCTAGCTCTCATCTCCCTCGGGCATTAGTGGCACTAGACGGGTTTTCAAAAAGTCTTTGAAAACACTTTGTTTCCAACACCATGCTTATTCCCGTCTCACTATGCGTAGCAACTACTTAGCAACCTATCTACTTCCCACCCACACAACTCTAAGCCGAAGGTAGAGTCATGTCATGCAAGTATCAACGAGGAAAGTAACGGAGGCAACACATAAAGGTGGTCACCACATTCATTATGATTACATGCAACAAAGTAAGTGCTATATGCCATGCAAAAAGGGGTGTCATAGACATGGTCAAAGGGCTGCTTGCCTGGGCGCAACAAAGTCTTCGGGGTCTTCAAAATCTTCGGGTCCAACTCCCTCGTCAAAAACACAATCTATCGTCGCAATATTAACGACCAAAATTAAGACCATGGCAAAAATAGGGAAAATAAACTACTCATAAAAATGGCAAACCAATCTGTAAAATACTATATTAAAAACTAAAAATACTAAAAATACTAGTTTCTATTTTTGAGGTTTAAAAAGTGGTAAACATAATTTTAACAGTGGTTTGAATATTCAAAACAAGGTTTTTAAATAAAACCAGTACATAAACTATTTTAAAAAAGTTGCAGAAGTGGCGTCATTAAATAGGTGGTATTTCAACAGGAATTTAGAAATTTGAATCATTGGATTTGGATAATTATTGAGATCTGTGGAATTTTTGGGAATCTGACAGAAAAAGAAAAAGATAAAGGCTATTGTTCTTTTTGGGCCAAACGGTTAGCCGAGCCTGGTTCAGCCGGCGAAAAATGGCCCAACCGAGCAGGGCACGCGCGCGGCGTTAGGTTTGAACCTGACGGGCAGGCCCCGGTGGCCAGAGAGAGAGGAAGGGGGTTGAGACTATGACACGCGGGGCCCGCCTGTCATCTCCTACCTCAGGACCAGGGAGGCCGGGAGCTCACCGGCGAGGCTACCGGCGGCCGTTCGAAGTGCGGGAGGAACCGGTGGGCTTGGGAGGTTTGCGCCGGTTGGATGGAGGTGGGCAGAGTGCCGGAGAGGCTCTGGTTCATCGGCGCCATCGAAGTCCGGAGCTGCAAAACGCTTGGGAGGAGGGGGAAATCTCATTAGAGAGCCGCGGTGGCCATAGTTCGGGTAAGAACAGGGGTAGAGGAGGCCTGTACCATGTGGTCGCTGGCTGACCGAGATGGCGGTGCTCGGCTCAATCCTGAGCACCGGTGCTCTAAGGGGCAAAAGAGGGGATGCGTGCGGTCGATTGGGAGGGAGAAGGGGCTAGGAGAGGGGAGAGAGGGTCTCGGGGAGGCCTACTTATACATGAGCGGCGATGCACCCTGGATAAGGAGCTCGACGGGGTCGAGGTCGTCGCCACAGTGCACTAGGGCTCGCCGGCTTGTGCCTGGGGTCTTCCTGGGGGTGCTCTACGTCTAGGGGAATGAAGAGAGAGGAAGGGGGAGTGCGCGCGTGTGAGGCTCCCTGTTGGCCTAGCTAGCGGCGCTTGGCACGCGCGGGAGGTAGAGGAGAGAGGAAGAGAGAGAAGGTGGGCGACAGCATGTCGTGTCACGGACGTCGAGGTGGCCTCGGGGGACACGATGCAGAGGCCTGAGGCGGTCGGGGAGGTGATTGGGGGGCGGCTACACAGTGTGGGAGCGCATTGTAGCGTGCTCTAGAGCACGCGTATGGCATGCCAAGACATGCTCTTGGCGCGTAGGGTATGTCCATGCATGTCCAGGGGATATAGGGGCATACTATAGTGGTAGGGGAGGACTTTGGATGCTCTGGAACTCACTTGGGTGAGAGAGTGAAGAAGATGCTGCTGTTTTTACTATCCAGGGGGTAAAAATGGAGTCCCCCTCCCTCCATGATTGATCTGAGGCCAAGGGAAGGTTACTAGGGGTGCAAGGTAACTCTGGCAAGCTGTGTTAAAATTTGGGGGCAAGGAGAATAGTGGAAGAGGTGAAACCATGGGTTTTATTATTCTACCAGAAGGTGTTTGATGTAGTTTCGGGCAAGATAAATTTCACCACTAGATGTGGGATTTAACAAGGTAAAAATTTAGGTAAAATCAAGGTTGATCACCAAGTTTGAGGTCATTTGAGGAAAGTTGACAATGTAAACTTTGTAAACCCTAGAATTTAACAAAATCAGGTTTCTACAGATCTAGTCATGCTAAGTTAATCTCCTTGATGCACCACTTGGTGTAGTGTCGTCATTTGGGTATTAGAGCGTGTCTACAAAGTTTGAGATCAATTGCGAATACTTGACAATGCAAAGTTACTCAAATTTGGATCTGGACAAAGAGGGTTTTGAGACATTTTAGTGAACCAAAACAATTGGGATTGAGATGAAACTTTGCAAGATCATCACATATAGCATGTGTGACTTGCTAGAATTTTCCTGGATTTATTTGAGAATATTTCTTATAGAAATATTTCAAAATCTTGAAATAGGCAGAAAGGGTTTTGAGGGGTTTTGTCCAATGTTTTGAACATGACCTTGTGTTCAAACTCTTATATATGTAAATATATGCCTACTCAGTTTCCCTAAATTTTCTCAAATATTTTGAAAGCATATAAATAATTTTTCCCTAAAAGACCATTTTGGCCTTAAGAAAAAGCCTTTCAATAAAATATGAGAATAATCTTTAAAAATATCATTAGGTGGTTTTGGGAAGTCTTATATATAGTGGGTTCCAAATAAAATAATTGGGGAAGAATAGTTTCCCTAATTTGAGGACTTGTAGTACAACCCTCAATTCAGGGGTTTTTGAAAACCTAAATTGAATAAATGCTTTTTGGCCAAAATAATATTTTATAAAAATAGATTTAGGTCCTATACACATTGCATGATCATTAGGCAGGGAGTTTGGATCAAGTAGATGAGTATTGAGAGAAGGAGAATCTTTGAGTGCCAAAACACAATGAACCAAATAAGCAGACATCAAACAATTTAAACATGCACTAGCACTCAAAAGTTTTAAATGGGTCCAAATTTTATAAACTCATAGCATAGCAAAGTGGTACAAACACAGGGTGTGACAGACCTAGCCCCCTTACAAGAATCTCTTCCTCGAGATTCCTAGCCTAAGCGCTAAAGAGGTAACGGAACTCAGATCTAAGGTAGTCTTCACGCTCCCAGGTTGCTTCTGCTTCAGTATGGTTGCTCCATTGGACCTTGTAGTACTTGATGGTGCGACTTCAGGTGCAACGCGCAGTTTTGCCCAGGATGCGAATTGGTCTCTCACGGTAATTGAGGTATGGTTGAAGGTCGATGGCTTGATGATCGATGTCCTTGTAGAGGTCGGGGCGGTTGGGAACTTGGAGACACTTCTGGAGATGTGACACGTGGAAAACGTTGTGCACATCAGACAATTCGGAAGGAAAATCTAGCTGGTAGGCGACTTCTCTTCGCTTTGCGGTGATCTTGAAGGGGCCGATGTATCTTGGTGCAAGCTTTCCCTTGATGTGGAAACGCTTGGTTCCTTTGAGAGGCGTGACTCGGAGATATACATGGTCTCCGACGCAGAAGTTCACTTCTCGGTGGTGTGAGTCGACGTAGCTCTTCTGTCTTGACTTGGCGGTCTCCAGACACTCTCTAAGTAGTTGAACTTGCTCTTCTACTTCACAGAAAATCTCTGGTCCATAGATCAACCCTTCTCCAGTTTCCGACCAGTTGAGGGGAGTGCGACACTTGCGTCCGTACAACAACTCAAACGATGCCATCTGGAGACTAGACTGGTAGCCGTTGTTGTAGGAGAACTTGGAAAAATGCAAGCAATCTTCCCACTTGGCTCCGTATGCCAGGACGCAAGCATGAAGTATTCCTTCGAGTATCTGGTTTACTCACTATGTCTGTCCTCCGGTCTGAGGGTGAAATGCGGTGCTGAAAGATAGCTTGGTTCCCATAGCTTCTTGAAACTTCTTCCAAAACCTCGAGGTAAATTGAGTACCCCGGTTTGACACAATCTCCCTTGGAATTCCGTGGAGGCTCACGATATGCTCGATGTAAAAACTGGCTAGCTTGTTTCCATCATAGGTGGTGTTGACGGGAATGAAGTGGGCTACCTTGGTCAGGTGATCGACAATGGTCGAAATGGAATCATGTCCCTTGCCTGACTTGGGAAAACCGGTGATGAAGTCCATCCCGAATTTGTCCCACTTCCATTCAGGCACTTTGAGAGGTTGTACCAGTACAGCGGGTCGCTGGTGCTTAGCTTTGACTCTCTGGCATATGTCACACTTAGCGATGAAATTGGCTATCAGTCTTTTCATGCCATGCCACCAGAATCTTCCCCTTGAGGTCTTGGTACATCTTGGTTCCTCCAGGATGGATGGAATACGGAGTGTCATGGGCTTCTTGCAAGATCAAATTCTTGATCTCAACTTTGTTGGGTACGCAAATGCGATTACCAAACCATACGACTCCTTGATCATCCACTGAGAATCCCGGGGCCTTGCCTGCCTTGATCTTCCTCTTGATGCCTTCAATGCTGTCATGACCCTTATGAGCTTCCTTAATATCATCCATTAATGTAGGCTTTGCGTTGAGGTTGGCTAGGAATCTAGGCGCTACTAGTTCCAAGCCAAATCTTTTAAGCTCTTCATACAGGGCGGGTAGCCTTTCCTTCATCATAGCATTCAAGGAACAAGCCTTTCTACTTAAGGCATCTGCTACCACGTTAGCCTTTCCAGGGTGGTATTGAACATTGAGGTCATAGTCCTTGATCAATTCCAACCATCTTCGCTGCTTCATGTTCAATTCCTTTTGAGTGAAAATATAATTCAAACTCTTGTGGTCTGTGTATATCTCACATCGCTTCCCTAGAAGGTAATGTCGCCATGTCTTCAAGGTATGAACTACTGCTGCCAACTCGAGATCATGAGTAGCGTAGTTCACTTCGTGAGGGCATAGCTGTCTGGATAGATATTCTACGACTCTGCCTTCTTGCATCAGAACACCTCCAAGCCCGGTTCTCGATGCATCACAATATATCACAAACTCCTTGTGAATATCGGGAGTGGCCAAAACTGGAGCTGTCGTCAATCTCTTCTTGAGTTCGTGGAAGCTTTCTTCACACTTCGCTGTCTATTCAAACTTCTTGTCCTTCTTCAAGAGCTGAGTCATGGGTCTAGCGATGCTCGAGAATCCTTCGACGAACTTACGGTAGTATCCCGCAAGTTTGAGGAAGCTTATGACTTCCTTCACATTGCTTGGGGATTGCCATTCAGTCACGGCTTCAATCTTGGCAGGATCCACTGACAATCCTTCTGTTGTTAACACATGACCCAAGAATCCAACTTCGTGCAGCCAGAATTGGCACTTGCTGAATTTGGCATAAATCGGGTGCTCTCGAAGCTTATCCAGGACCATCCTCAAGTGTTTCTCATGATCTTCCTTAGACTTGGAAAAGATGAGTATGTCATCAATGAAGACGACAAGAAACTTGTCCAAGTACTCCATGAAAACTTTGTTCATGATGTACATGAAGTAGGCAGGGGCATTGGTCAACCGAAATGACATGGTCATGTACTTGTACATGCCATAACGGGTTACGAATGCCTTCTTCGGAATGTCTTGGGGTCTGATCTTCAGTTGGTAGTACCCAGACCTGAGGTCGATCTTGGAAAACACCTTGGCACCATTCAGCTGATCGAGCAGGTCTTCAATCTTGGGGACTGGGTACTTGTTCTTGATTGTGACTTCATTAAGAGATCGGTAATCGACATAGAGTCGCATAGTACCATCCCTTTTTGACAGAAATAGAACAGGTGATCCCCAAGGAGAGTAACTAGGGCGGATAAATCCTTTTCTGAGTTGCTCAGCCAGTTGCTTCTTCAGTTCAGCCAGCTCTTCGGATCCCATTCTATAGGGCTTCTTATAGATGGGTCCTACTCTGGGCATTAGCTCAATGATGAACTCAATGTCACGGTCAGGAGGCATTCCGGGCAACTCATCGGGAAAGACATCTGGGTATTCACATACCACTGGCACTTGATCCGACTCAATTCCCGACAGACAATTGACCTGAGGGGCTTGAGTGGAGGCCGGGTTGGGGACCTACTTGACTTCAACTCCTTGGCTATTGGTCATGGTAATAGTTCGCTTGGCACAGTGTATCAAACCTTGGTGCTTGGTTAACCAATTCATGCCAAGGATCACATCCAAGCCTTGCGAATCCAAAACTATGAGGTCAGCTAGGAAGTCTACCCCGTTGATGTGAATCTCAACTCCTTTACATCCTATCTTGGTTCTCAACTGCGATCCCGGGGTTTGCACCAACATGGGATTACTCAAGGGTGTAGGTTTAATACCACTCTCTAGTGCAAACTTTTGGGTAACAAAAGAACGCCAAGCCCCACAATCAAACAATACGGTTGCTGGGGTTGAGTTGACAAGGAACGTAACCAGTATGACGTCCCGGTCGTCGTGGGCGTCCTGTACGGTGACGTGATTCACACGGCCTTTGCCATTGTTGGGATGGTTGCGGGGAGCTTGGTTCCAGAGTGGTGCTCCACGGCCTTGACCTTGGTTCTGCGCATTGGGGCGCGGTGCATCTGGCTTCTTAATGGGGCACTGCTTAGAGTAGTGTCCTGGCTGACCACATCCAAAACAAGTGACTTGGCCCAAGTTGTTGTTGTTGTTATTCCTACCACCACTATTGTTATTGGGGTTGTTGTAGGCAGGCCTGGGGTTGGTATACTGTTGAGGCTGGTAGCTCGGACGAGGTGCAGGGGTCCTCGCTTGCTGAGGCTAATAGGTCGGCTTGGCTAGGGCTGGCTGCCATGAGCGAGGCTTCTGGTTGCCAGAACTACCCTTGTTGATTATCTTGCGCTTGCGAGTGTATTCCATGGCACGACGCTTGTCTTCAAGCATGAGGTCCTTATTCACCAGGTCGAAGAAGGTTCGGCAGTCGCAGAAAATGAGTTCATACTACAGGGCTTGCTGGAGTCCTTCCATGAAGCGTTCCATCTTAGCGGCCTCAGTGCTGACATCTTCAGGGGCATACCTCGACAGCAGGTTGAACTTCTGCATGTACTCCTTGACAGAGCTAGTTCCTTGCTTCAGCTCTCGGAATTCTCTCTGCTTGATAGCCATGATCCCAGAAGGAATGTGGGCCATGCGGAAATCTTGCTTGAAATCAGCCCAGGTGATCACACGATCTCCTTGCATGACCTTGAATCCATCCCACCAAGCTGTGGCAGTACCTTCGAGGCAGTGAGAGGCATAAAGAACCTTCTCACGATCCTCATTGCAATTGACAAGTGCAAGGAGGTCCTCGATGGTGCGGATCCAGTCATCGACATCCAGAGGTTCAACAGTCTTAGTGAAGGTTGGGGGAGAATTCCTCATGAACTCCGACAGAGTGGAGAAGACATTGTCGTTCCTCCCTTGCTGTTGGTTGTTCAAAAGGGCCTGAGCCATCTGCTGGATAGCAGCAGAGTTGACTTGGCGTTCCTCCCAGAGAACTTGGAGAAACTGAGCTATGGTCATGTTCTCCAGTGGAGGTGGTGACGGGGGAATGTCGCCATGTGGCTGCTCCTGGTGATCTCCAGCGTGAGCAGACCCACCAGCTCCCTGCTGCTGGCTAGAGTTGCCGGCGTAGGGGTTCCCAAAAGTGCTGGCGCGGGTTGCAGTTACCATCCTGTTTGGAGCAGTCAAGTCAAACAACTTGGATAGAAGAGACGGGGGAGCAATAATAGAGAGAGTGCGCCTAAGGGGGTTGGTATAGTGCAAGTGTGGTCAAACAGAGGTCGAAAGACCAAACACATAATATTAAGATAAGATAGATGATGGCGTCGCTTACATGTTGCCTACGGCAAAAGCACGACTTGCATCGGAACACAAACAACAAAACAAACAATAAGGGCACATGGTTTCATATGAACCATTACATGGACTCGGCTTCACATGAGGGGTACATGACATATCCTACCCTAGGGGTTCTCAGACTCAAGTGGTGGAGTGCTTGGTCTCGTGCTCACGCTCTTCAGGATCTTCCTCCTTGTCATCATCCGTATGGGCGTCGTCTCTGGTCAAGGGGTTCGGAGAACGAGGAGGTCCATCCTGACGATGCTTTGCCGGTGGGTCGGTGAATTGCGCTCGGTACTCCTTCACACTCATGTGACGATGACGTGTGGGTGCATCTCTAGCTGGGGGTACTCCTCCTCTGTAAGCGATAGCTGGTCATCCCTCGGGGGCTCCTGTAATGCCCAAGATGCAGTCCTATCCTTATTTTGGCTTGAGGGCCTCGATAGGGATAGAAGCGCATCTCGTCGTTTCGCAAGAATGGATATCATTACAAATACATGTAAAGAGGAGATGAGTATATGTAATTGGCTTACACTCGCCACAAGCTACATCTAGATCATCTCAATACAACAATACATTCAATCACCATACAGAAGAGCAGGGTCTGATTACGGACGAAATCAAACGATAAAAAAATGACATCCATCCTTGCTATCCCAGGCTGCCGGTTTGGAACCCATCCTAGATCGATGAAGATGAAGAAGAAGAAGAACTCCAAATCAAACAAACATCGCTCTCACGTCAAAGCATTGCATTACCTATACCTGCAACTGTTGTTGTAGTAATCTGTGAGCCACAGGGACTCAGCAACCTCATTTCCAAGGGTATCAAGACTAGCAAAGCTTAATGGGTGAGATATGGTTAAGTGGTGAGGCTGCAGCAAGCACTAAGCATTTTATTTGAGTGGCTAACTTACGAGTACAAGAATAAGGGGGGGTGATCATCGTATAAACGGACGTGAACTAGTAATGATCACACAGTGATCCTGAACACCTACTTATGAGTCAAACATAACCCCACCATGTTCTCTCTCGGTTCAGAACTCACGAGTAGAGACAGTCATGGTTATGCACACAGTTGGTGTATTTTATTAGAGTTTACTTCAAGTTTTCTATGACAGGATGTTAACAAATTTCCAAGTTGCCACATAATCGCGGGCACGGCTTCTCGAAAAGGTTTAACCCTGCAGGGATGCTCCAACTCATCCATCACAAACTAACAACACGCTCCATGGAAAACCTCAACCACGGGATTCCCGTAGTATCCTCAAAATTCCGATGGAAAACCTCAACCTCGAGATAGCCCAAAGTATCCACGGAATCCCGTGCACAAGACGTTCGAGAAAGGTAAAACAAATCGTGCAAGACCGCCCGACGTGTCGACGAACCCGATAGGAGCCGCGTATCTCGTTCTCAGGACACGACGGATGAGCGATGGTTACCACGCCAATCACCGAGTTGCCCCGGGCGACGTTAATAAGCTGCTCTGGGTTGGACTAACACTCACGAGAAGCACTAGCCCAGGGGTTGATTAATTATCCACGGGGTCCGGAAAGTCCCTATGCAATTTTATTAGTTATTAGGCAAATGTAGTACCAATGTCGGGCCTTGCCAGAAGAGTTTTATCCCAAAACGAAAGTCAAGGGGGTCCCCATAACAACCCCAAGCATGTTGGGAGCGCTCAATATGCAACATAACACCGGTACACAAGTAACTAGGGCGGAAAAAGTGGAACAAAACACCGAGCAAAAGGCCAAGCCTTCCACCTTTTACCAAGTATATATGCGCATTAAATTAAATAGCAATAATATTGTGATATCTCAAAATATCCATGTTAGCACATGGAAACAAATTTGCACCTGCAACTAGCAACGCTATAAGAAGGGTTGAGTAAGCGGTAACATATCCATGTTAGAGGCTTTTCATGGCAATTTGAGAGGCTAGAAAAACAAGTTGTAGGTAGCGAGACAAAGCGATAGAAACGAGACAACTAGCATGGCAATGATAGTAGTGGTATCCAGGGAAATGGTCATCTTGCCTGAGATCCCGCTTGGAAGAAGAACGAGTCCATGAAGCAGACAAATGGGACGTAGTGGAACGAATCCTCACACCCCGAAAACTTTCGGAACTCTATCGAGAAGAAGCAATCGGAAACAAACAATCAACACACGATAAACACCACACCGTATTCATGATATGATGCACAACAAGGATGATGCATGTTATGCATGACATGGCAAAGCACAACAATCAACTCCTACACATTAAGTGAAGCTCAATATGCAACGAGTTGCATATTGACGGAACTCCACGTTCGAATCATTTAGTTTACTCTCGTTTATTTACACAACAAGTTTAAAGGTTGTTAAACATGGCAAGAGGTGAAGCATAAATAAACTACGCTATCTAGGCATCTTAAATGAGGCTGAAAACAACATATAGTATTTCCAAAGCGACTCCATATGTTAATTTCGAAATTGTTCCAGATCTGAAATAATCATGTTTTATTTTTATTAAACAGGGAAATAAAATGCACAATGCGATTCTACTAGTCATTCTAGTCGATTTACATATATAGATCATATAAAACGGAGCTACGGCCTAAAAGATATGATCGTCACAAGATAATATTCCATGAATGCAAAATGCATGAAAATGACAAGCACAAGCTCTTCAAAACATGGATGCAACATGATAGTGTGAAACTACATGAAAATGACAAGCACAAGCTCTTCAAAATAGCAACATGGCATATTGCAACCCACAAATCAACAAGCTACAACCATATAAAATGCACAACAAAGGCATGGTGATGTAGTCTATATGATGCACAACCATTCATCTCATTGCAGCAAATTGAATGGAAGCGTGGATCAATAGGAAATGAGCTCACAAGATGACTATATAATATAGCAGATTAGAACTTAGTGAAAATAACAGTTTTTAGCATAGCAGTTTTTCATGAAGGCATGTTGGCAACAATAAAACTATATGCTACAGGTCATAGAATGAAATGAAATTTTACATCAAGGTAGAGGACATCATGCACTACAATTCATTTCATTATGCCAAGCTCTAATTATGCACAGAATCATGGCAAACAACAACACAATATGGCATTCTGAAATAACCAGAATCTTAGGTTGGCATGTTGGACTGCAGAATTAATTAAGATTCAAAACCTATACATGCAAACTAATGGCACAAAATTATAGAGCATAATATGCTTTACAAGAAATTCCATTGTGGCAACACCCAAGGAGCTATAGAACAATAGCAAAACACATGGCAACATGGCAACAAAATAATCCAGTTTCAGACTTAAAATTATTTGGACCCCTCAAAATAGCAATATTTTCATAGCAAGTTGGCAACAAGAAAATAACACCTAAACATGGATTTCTATAGAAACCAAAATACCAGGGCCTAGCACACATGTCCAAAGGCATATCTCATGTTCAAAATTAATTCATATCATGCATGGAATAAATCACACAAAATAAATGAAAAGGCATCACGACAAAATGACATGCTCACAAATTTGCTCACATGACAAAACTAAATGCACAGATAAATTCTATGGATTTTTCTACCCCGAAAACATATATAATATGTGGGTTTTTATAATAAAAAAGACACAACAATTATGCAAGATTAGGACATAAACCGTTTTAGCAAGTTATTTATGCAAATTAAATGCAAACATCGCATTAAACATTTTTAGCATGCACAAAAAAGGGATATAAATGATCTACACATTTTACATACATGGTTTGTTTAATTCCGATGCACGGTTAAATAAATATGTGCAATGGAAAATCATGACATTTATGCGAATTCCAAGAAAACATCATGGTAAACATTTTTTAAACATGGATGAAAGTGGGATATAATTAATCTACACAAAATTCTAAGCATTTTACATATCTATAGTTTTTACATCCGATGCACGGTTATTAAGTTATTAGCAAATTTAAAACGTGGATTTTTAAAAGTGTGCAATGCACTGGATAATTAGAAAAATTCGGTGGGCAGAAAAAATATACACATGGGCCGAATCTTTCTGCTGGATGAAACAGAGCATGGGCGGGCAGATAGCTACACGGTGCACATGGGCGAGGGACAGGGCGGTTTTGCACTCACTAGAGGCCACATGGGCCGGATCTAGCCCCGATTGGGCCTCGAGCTGGCTTGGGCCAGAGGCGCGCTGGGGCCAGGCAGTGGCCCAGTGGGGCGCTGGCATCGGCGTCATTAACCTCCTCTGTTCGAACAGAGGGGCAACCAGGGCACGGTGGCTCGATTGGGGAGGCCGGCGATGAGCGATGGAACTCCAGCGAGTCAAGGAACAACCGGGGACAGGCAGATCTGGGGCGGCGGCACCGGATCCTTCCGGTTCCGGCCTGCTTTGGTGACACAGCTCCAAATCCATGGAAGTTGGGACCTCCTGCGAGCCATGTGAGAGGGAGGGAAATCGAAGTTAGGGAGAGAGAGATGAGACAATGAGGGAGAGGGAGATACAGGGGGGCGACGGGGGCTGGCCTAGGTCGCCGGCGGCTCGCCGGGGACGGCGGGAGGCATGAGGAAGGAGCTCCGGGTCGCTGGCGTCAGACATGGGGAGATCGGGCTCCCCTTGGTTCCGCAGCAGAGGAGGAGCTCCTCTCGAAGAGCGGCGACGCTGTTCCGGGCCCGACGGGCCTCAGATGGGCTAGGGCGGCCGCGCAGCTGGCTGCGGGGGCATGGCTGGCTGGCTGCACGGCTAGGCGCCCTGGCCGTCCGATCCGGCCACGAACTGCCTGGATCACGGTTTGGGGATCCGATCTAGCGGCTTGGCTGGGAGCTGGCGGCGCAGGAGCGGCGGTGGCTCGCCAAGCGGTGGCGGTTGGTAGGTCTAGCACGGAATTTGAGGCGAGGGCGGCGGCTAGAGGTAGGGGAAGGGTTAGGCTAGGGTTTTCTAGCCAAAAATGGCAGGTTGGGTGTCTATTTATAGACAAGGGGCTACGGTTGTGGGGTTTTGTCCATTTTTGGTCCGTTCGATCCTGATCGGACGGTCTGGAAGCGGAGGGGGGGGGGGGGCTAGGCTTGGTAGTGAGCTGTGTATAAGTCCATGGGCTTGAGATGAGAGGGAAATGAGCGGCCCGACACAAGTTTTGTAAAACCGAAAACGTCCGACGAATTAACCGACTATAGTGCCGCTATATATATAACGGTTCGGGTATCAAACGGACTCTGAACGCGATGAAATTTGGCAGGCGGTCTGCCTACAATATAATAGGACCTCATGCCAACTTTCGGCCCATTCCGAGAATGTTTGAAACACACTTCTGAAAACAATATTTTGACGATGCCGCAGGCGCGTGCGTGTGTGGTTGGACTCGAAACGATCTACGACACGAACGGAGAGAACCGACAACTACGAACGGATGCATGTTTTGAAAAATGACAGCAACGGAGTGCCGATGCAATGCAGATGATGCGAATGATGCGATGATGAATGCGACAACCAAAAAATCACACGACGATAATGGAATAAAAGGGGAATCTTCTGGGGCGTCGATATCGGGCTGTTACAACTCTCCTCCACTTACAAAAGATCTCGACCCGAGATCATAGAATGAGAAGGGGAAGAGGATGAGAAAAGGAAGAGGGAAAACTTAGTTGCTTCTTTGACAAACAAGTGAAACCAACGAAACTTGAAGGTTGCAAAGAATGAAGAAATGGCATGAGGAACAAGCAAGAATTCAAAAGAAATTTCGGCAGCACTTCGGTAGAAAAGAGAGGCAAGACTTCATAAGATGGAAAGAACTTGAAAAGAGGACGCAACACACCGATTAAACGGATAAGCAAGGAAAAAACACAATCTTGATAAAACAAGATGATGGGTTGAAGAGAGCAACATCACAACATGTCCAGAAGAAAAGAATAGAAGCTATATTGTTGGAAAGAAAAGAACGATGAAGAAAAGACAACTACTCCCACAATTGAATTTGTAAAGCATCCTTATAGGAAGGATTGAACTAAGTTGTTGACACATCAACAACAAAAGAACAAGCTTGTTATGGGCTTATGGAAAACATCTCAAAATTATGAGGTGACAGTCGGCCATTAACGAAATAATTGATTTGATTGAGATCAACAAAGGGATGAAAACTTCTTTCCCCAAGAGGAGGAGGAGAAAACTTGGATCGTTTATGAGCACCTCAATTAGCAACAATCCTTAGGAAACGCTTTAGGTGAAATCCAATCCAAGATAACTCCAAGAAAGAAATGATTGGTTTACATATCTCATTCTTGACAAATTATCTTCGAGACTCCTCATGAATCAAGACTGCTATAACACCACCTCAAAAGATAAGGGAGAATGAATTTCACTTGAAATGCAAGATAAGAATACTTGAGAAACTACCACAAGAATCTTGAACAACACTTTGAGAAATGAAAGAAATCCTAGACAAACCACCACGAAGAACCTCTTGAAGAACACCGGAATGAAAGGATGAGAGAAAAGTATTGAAGGTTGCAAAAGAACAAGATTGAGGCCTGGCAAAGACTAAGATGAAGCTTCATCATGAGATACTTTAGAAAATTGAAACTCCAGAAAAGAAAATATGAACAACTTAGAATCAAGAACTTGATATCATGAACAACTCAGAAAGAAGGATTGAAATCACCTTGATGGAAAAAGAATAAGAATTGTGTTATGCCTATCCTTCATCAACTTAAATTGATTACAACGCATACTACTTATTCCTCTTGAAAGATTGAAGAGAATCGCAAATTTGAAGAAGTCTTGAATGAAATGTCGGTAAGAATTTGAAGACGGATGAGGAATACTATGAATGAAGAGATATGCATGACAACGAAGAGATTGAGATCCGCATTGAGAAAACATGAACAAGGCACCGGAATAATTGAGATATGAATGAAGAGACAACAATTGAGAAGAATCTGAGAACGAAAGATGAAAGCTAAGAACGAAGAAATCTTTTGGAATGATGGCCTTCGGAGGATCGAGAAATGAAACAACACTAAAATTCTTTCGGATAGATATGGAAGTAATTACTCATGATGGAAAACAATTTGCGAGGATAGCATGAAACTTGAAGCATGAATCTTTAAGAGAATGAGCAAATATTTAAGAGAAACTCTTGTTTGGTCTTCAATGCTGAGAATGATGGTGAGAAAGACCACCATGAATTACTGAGACACTCCAGAATAATAAACAAAGAAAGGTTGTGTCAACAATGAAATAATTTGAAACGATCTCGGATTAGGAATATGACTGATGGAATTCATTCTTACCTCATATTTGAGAAGAACTTGAGATCTCCGAAAAAGATTAGAAGAGCCAGGTAAGATCCTGGGAAAAACCTGTGGGTTATGGGCCCACTAAAAGAGAACACCCTTGAAGCAATTGATTAGAAAGAGATATTGCACCGGTAAAAATTAAGAACTTGATGAGGTGAGAACCTCGAAATATTTTGAAAGGATTTTGAGAGAAACACAAATATTCTAAGATATACTAAACTCCGGATAAGAATGGAGAGAGGGAAGAATAAAGAAGAGAGTCTTGGACAAGACCTTCCACATGGACAACATTTAATGAATGAAAAAGATATGACGAACACCGAGAGGTTGAATTGAATCCACCGGGAAAGAAAACAAGAATGAAGAACGATGAACTTGAAGCTCCTGAGCATCTTAACATGAATCACCGAAAACAATACGAAAGAAAAGATAGCGGAAGCATCGATGAAAGGAAAGGCACTTGGATGATAATTTAATCATTGAAGAAAAAGGGCGGGAGGGTGGGGAAAAAACAAACAAAACTTGAGACAGATGACACGAACTCCGGGAAGAAATATGAGGATTGATCTTGCAAATATTGGAAAGGATTGAATTCACTTGAAGAGAAGAACTCCGGTTAGAAAGAATTGACATGACAATTTGATCGAGCAAAAGGATTAGCATTCCCATAGAATTATGAGAACACCGCTTAGGACAGATATGAAATCAACATTTGACATCGAAGCAACTTGAATTACCATACTCCAACAAAACAAAGGACGAAGCTTACGAAACAAGCCGGAAACAAATACATAACCCACCATGCATTTGTTGGAAGGATAATCCTAGGTAACTACTAGAATTCCCACCTAAGAACTTCCGAAATCTTTGGTTATCCAATCGGGTCCACGGATACATGGAGTAAAATCCATCACTCAACTCCTAGCAGTAATACTACTCTCCAATGTATCACATCTGTCAACACATAACCAGAGGCCTCGAAAATTCATCTACCTTAGACCCTCATAATCACAACGATACAAAACATGGCAGTACATGTGATCTTGCTCCCCAGTACTGGGTGCCGCCACACTCTTCACACCACGTATAGTATTGAAGCAATTTCGAACATCCGCGTCCTGAGGTACTGAGGAAACTGAACGATAATGATGTGACATGAATCCCTTGGAGCTCTACTCCTCAGAAACATGAGGCAACAAGTACAAAATTCCGTCACATCGGCATCATAGAGTTCCAAAATACCCGTGTGATCCTAAAAAAATTTTGAGTGAGAAGAGGGGTCGAATTAAAATTCCTACGTCAGGATTCCTCACCAGAGCATAGAAGAGGAGTAAAAAGAATCCTACTCTCCGATATATAACTAGACTAAAAATATATTTTTTGTCACTAGACTCGACTCGACAAAGTTCGATCAATCAAGGGGGCTCCTAGGTCGGTACTACTCTGATACCAACTTGTAATGCCCAAGATGCGGTCCTTTCCTTATTTTGGTTCGAGGGCCTCGATAGGGATGGAAGCGCATCTCGTCGTTTCGCAAGATTGGATATCATTACAAGTACATGGAAAGAGGAGATGAGTATATGGAATTCGCTTACACTCGCCACAAGCTACATCAAGATCATCTCAATACAACAATACATTCAATCACCATACAGAAGAGCAGGGTCCGACTACGGATGAAATCAAACGATAAAAAAAACGACATCCATCCTTGCTATCCCAGGTTGCCGGCCTGGAACCCATCCTAGATCGATGAAGATGAAGAAGAAGAAGAACTCCAAAACAAACAAGCATCGCTCTCACGTCAAAGCATTGCATTACCTGTACCTGCAACTGTTGTTGTAGTAATCTGTGAGCCACAGGGACTCAACAACCTCATTTCCAAGGCTATCAAGACTAGCAAAGCTTAATGGGTGAGATATGGTTAAGTGGTGAGGCTGCAGCAAGCACTAAGCATTTTATTTGAGTGGCTAACTTACGAGTACAAGAATAAGGGGGTGATCGTCGTATAAACGGACGTGAACTAGTAATGATCACAAAGTGATCCTGAACACCTACTTACGAGTCAAACATAACCCCACCGTGTTCTCTCTCGGTTTGGAACTCACGCGTAGAGACAGTCACTGTTACGCACACGGTTGGTGTATTTTATTAGAGTTTACTTCAACTTTTCTATGACTGGATGTTAACAAATTTCCAAGTTGCCACATAACCGCGGGCACGGCTTCTCAAAAATATTTAACCCTGCAAGGGTGCTCCAACTCATCCATTACAAACTAACCACACACTGCGTGGAAAACCTCAACCACGGGATTGCCCGTAGTATCCTCAGAATTCCGGTGGAAAACCTCAACCTCAAGATAGCCCAAAGTATCCTCGGAATCCCGTGCACAAGACATTCGAGAAAGGTAAAATAAATCCAGCAAGACCGCCCGACGTGTCGACGAACCCGATAGGAGCTGTGTATCTCGTTCTTAGGGCATGACGGATGAGCGATGGTTACCACGCCAATCACCGAGTTGCCCCGGGCGGCGTTAATAAGCTGCTCTGGGTTGGACCAACACTCATGAGGAGCACTGGCCCGAGGGTTGATTAATTATCCACGGGGTCCGGAAAGTCCCTATGCAATTTTATTAGTTATTAGGCAAATGTAGTACCAATGTTGGGCCTTGCCAGAAGAGTTTTATCCCAAAACGAAAGTCAAGGGGGTCCCCATAACAACCCCAAGCATGTTAGGAGCGCTCAATATGGAACATAACACCGGTAACTAGGGCGGCAAAAGTGGAACAAGACACCGGGCAAAAGGGCAAGCCTTACACCTTTTACCAAGTATATATGTGCATTAAATTAAATAGCAATAATATTGTGATATCTCAAAATATCCATGTTAGCACATGGAAACAACTTGCACCTGCAGCTAGCAACGCTATAAGAAGGGCCGAGCAAGCGGTAACATAGCCAAACAATGGTTTGCTGGGATGTGGAGGGTTAGAGGCTTTTCATGGAAATTTGGGAGGCTAGACAAACAAGTGGTAGGTAGCGAGACAAAGCGATAGAAATGAGACAACTAGCATGGCAATGATAGTAGTGGTATCCAGGGAAATGGTCATCTTGCCTGAGATCCTGCTTGGAAGAAGAACGAGTCCATGAAGCAGACGAACGGGATGTTGTCGAACGAATCCTCACACTTCGGACGCTTTCGAAACTCTATCGAGAAGAAGCAATCCGAAACAAACAATCAACACACGATAAACACCACAACACACAACAACAAGGATGATGCATGTTATGCATGACATGGCAAAGCACAACAATCAACTCCTACACATTAAGTGAAGCTCAATATGCAACGAGTTGCATATTGATGGAACTCCACGTTTGAATCATTTAGTTCACTCTCGTTTATTTACACAACAAGTTTAAAGGTTGTTAAACATGGCAAGAGGTGAATCATAAATAAACTACACTATCTAGGCATCTTAAATGAGGCCGGAAACAACATATAGTATTTGCGAAGCGACCCCATATGTTAATTTCGAAATTGTTCTAGATCTGAACTAATCAAGTTTTATATTTATTAAAAAGGGAAAAAATGCACAATGCAATTCTACTCGTCATTCTAGTCGATTTAGAAATATAGATCATATAAAATGGAGCTACGGCCTAAAAGATATGATCATCACAAGATAACATGCCATGAATGCAAAATGCATGAAAATGAGAAGCACAAGCACTTCAAAACATGGATGCAACATGATAATGTGAAACTACATGATATTCTAAGCAAGTTTCATATATGGCATGTTCAAAACGGAGCAATGGTTCAACAATAACACCCAACACAAGTTTTGATCAAACCTGCCCAAAAAAAAGCAACATGGAAATGGTGATGTAGTCTATATGATGCATAACCATTCATCTCATTGCCGCAAATTGAATGGAAGCATGGATCAATAGGAAATGAGCTCAGAAGATGACTATAAAATATAGCATATTAGGACTTAGTGAAAATAATAGTTTTTAGCATAGCAGTTTTTCATGAAGGCATGTTGGCAACAATAAAACTATATGCTATGGATCATAGAATGACATGAAATTTTACAGCAAGGTAGAGGACATGATGCACTACAATTCATTTCATTATGCCAATCTCTAATTATGCACAAAATCATGGCAAACAACAACACAATACGACATTCTGAAATAACCAGAATCTCAGACTTCGTGAAAATTAGACTAGACATGTGCAGCATTTTTTATGAGGTTGGCATGTTGGACTGCAGAATTAATTAAGATGCAAAACCTATAAATGCAAACTAACGGCACAAAATGATAGAGCATAATATGCACAATGGAATGTCTTCTGGCACAACCCAAGGAGCTATAGAACAATAGCAAAACGCATGGCAACAAGGCAACAAAATAATCCAGTTTCAAACTTAGAATTATTTGGACCACTCAAAACAACACTATTTTTATAGCAAGATGGCAACAAGAAAATAACACCTAAATATGTATTTCTATAGCAACCAAAATACCAGGGCCTAGCACACATGTCCAAGGGCATATCTCATGTTCAAAATTAATTCACATCATGCATGGAATAAATCACACAAAATAAATAAAAGGGCATCACGGCAAAATGAAATGCTCACAAATTTTCTCACATGACAAAACTAAATGCACAGATAAATTCTATGGATTTTTCTACCCCGAAAACATATATAATATGTATATGTGGGTTTTTATATTAAAAAAAGATACAACAATTATGCGAGATTTGGACATAAACCATTTTAGCAAGTTATTTATGCAAATTAAATGCCAACATCACATAATTTTTTTATCATGCATGAAAAAGGGATATGAATAATCTACACATTTTACATATATCGTTTGTTTAATTCCGATGCACGGTTAAATAAATATGTGCAATGCAAAATCATGACATTTATGCGAATTCCAAGAAAACAACATGTTAGACATTTTTTAAACATGGATGAAAGTGGGATATAATTAATCTACACAAAATTCTAAGCAATTTACATATTTATAGTTTTTACATCCGATGCACGGTTATTAAGTTATTAGCAAATTAAAAACATGGTTTTTTAAAAGTGTGCAATGCACTCGATAATTAGACTAATTCGGTGGGCAGAAAAAAATATACACATGGGCCGAATCTTGCTACGGGATGAAACGGGGCATGGGCTGCAGATAGCTACACGGTGCACATGGGCGAGGGACAGGGCGGTTTTGCACTCACCAGAGGCCACATGGGCAGGATCGGCCGTGGTTGGGCCTCGAGCTGGCTTGGGCCGGAGGCGCGCTGGGGCGAGGCAGTGGCCCAGCGCAGCGCTGGCATTGGCATCGTTGACCTCCTCTGTTCAAACAGAGGGGCAACCAGGGCATGGCGGCGCGATTGGGGAGGGCGGCGACGAGCGATGGAACTCCGGCGAGGCAAGGAACAACCGGGGACGGGCAGATCTGGGGCGGGGCGCCGGATCCCTCCGGTTCCAGCCTGCTTTGGCAACGGAGCTCCAAATCCGTGGAAGTTGGGACCTCCTGTGAGCCATGGGAGAGAGAGGGAAATCGAGGTTAGGAAGAGAGAGATGAGACAACAAGGGAGAGGGAGATACAGGGGGCGACGGGGGCTGGCCTGGGTCACCGACGGCTCGCCGAGGGCCGGCTAGAGGCATGAGGAAGGAGTTGCGGGTCGCTGGCATCGGGCATGAGGAGATCGGGCTCCCCCTGGTGCGGCAGCACTGGAGGAGCTCCTCTCCAGGGGCGGCAGCGCGGTTCCGGGCCTGGCGGGCATCAGATGGGCTCGAGCGGCCCCGCAGCTGGCTGAGGCGGCTGGCTGCAGGGGCACAACTAGCTGGCTGCGCGGCGAGGCACCCTGGCCATATGATCCGGCCACGAACCGCTTGGATCACGGCTTGGGGAGCCGATCTAGCGGCTTGGCTGGGAGCTGGCGGCGCAAGAGCGGCGGTGGCTCGCCAAGTGGCGGCGGTGGGTAGGTCTGGCATGGCATTTGAGGCGAGGGCGGCGGCTAGAGGTAGCGGAAGGGTTATGCTAGGGTTTTTCTGCCCAAAAATGGCAGGTTGTGTGTCTATTTATAGATAAAGGGCTAGGGTTGTGGGGTTTTGTCTGTTTTCGGGCCGTTCGATCCCGACCAGACGGTGCGGAAGCGGAGGGGGGGCTAGGCTAGGTAGTGGGATGTGTAGAAGTCCATGGGCTTGATATGAGAGGGAAATGAGTGGCCCGACACAAGTTTTGTAAAACCGAAAACGTCCGACGAATTAACCGACTATAGTACCGCTATATATAATGGTTCGGGTATCAAACAGACTCTGAACACGACGAAATTTGGCATGCAGTCTGCCTACAATATAATAAAAACGTATGCCAAATTCCGACCCATTCCGATAATGTGTGAAATGCACTTTTGAAAACAATATTTTGACGATGCCGCGGGCGCGTGCGTGTGTGTTTGGACTCGAAACGATCTACGGCACGAACGGAGAGAACCGACAACTATGAACGGATGCATGTTTTGAAAATTGATGGCAACGGAGTGCCGATGCAATGCAGATGATGCGAATGATGTGATGATGAATGCGAAAACCAAACGAATCACACGACGACAATGGAATAAAAGGGGAATCTTCTGGGGTGTCTGTCTCGGGCTGTTACAGCTCCATCCTTCTTGATCATATCTGGCTTCATCTTGGCTTGGTGAAGTAGCTCTCGGGTGTAGTTAAGTTCCTTGCGGAGCTTCATGGACTCCTTAATCAGGTTGTGAGCTAGACTGTCGGCAGAGAGGCTGAAGTAGGTCTGGAACCTGAGTGGCGTACCATCCTCCTTGGATGGGACCAACACCCAACTCTTGCCAAAGTCATCCTTCCTGAAAGGTAGGTAGCGAGTAGCTGGCTCGTCTGCCATCTCTGGAATGATGTCTCGAAGGTGGATAAGTGCCTTGCGTGCAGATGTCTCGACTGCGAACACCAGGGTCTCCATCTGTGGTCTTTCAGAGAACCAATTCGCCGGGAAGTCGTTTGCCTTCATGACCACATCAACGTGGTACTCCTTCGTGACGACATCGACCTAGTGCTCGTGGTAGAGGAAAATGGGTGGTCGGCGAATCTGGCACTTCTCTAGGCTACCCCCAAGGAGTAGGGGAAAGCCGGATGCTAGGAGGTCCTCGGGTACAACGGCCATCTACAAGGTTTGAAGGGAGGAGAGTCAGTAAGGGTTTGAAATAGACTAGAAGAGAAGAGAAGTATAGAAACTGTTGCACTTAGCAACTAGGTATAGTTTTTGAAAAGGTTTTTTTATCCTAACTAACGTTCATGCTAACTAAGGCTTCCTACAGTCAAGATGGCTCTAATACCAGCCCTGTGGGGACCCCAACTCATAAGTCGTGATCACCGAATGCACGTGTATAGTGATCCCAGAGATCAATGCTCACTGAACACACAGAAGCTGAATAACAAAAGTCTTACATCCATACATACCGTCTTACACAAATAATTACCATCATGGTTAAGTCTTACATAGATAGGGCCATTAAGGCCAAACAACCAACATAAACTCGCAGCGGAAATCTTGAAAGATAGCGTAGACCCATGCCATCTGCCTTAACCCTACAAGCATTCTAACTGGGAAGCGTCTTAATTCGCATGTTTGTCACCACGAATTCTTCGCCATATTCCTGCTCTTCCATGCCTGGCCAATTAAATGACCAGTCACAAGCCAATGCATACTTTGAATGTACTCGCAAGCAACCCATGTTTTGGAACAAGGTATAACGAAGCATGATATAGCACTAAATAGGTAGTTTTGCAGAAAGCTAATTTTGGAATGCAGTGACATGTCCTATCAACTTGTAAGCATGAACCGTGAGGCCACAAGTATCCATATGAACAGGTTACAGATATCAATATAAACAAGGTTTGAACATCTCAGGTTCAACCATCACGTCAAGTCATCCGACTTAACTCAAGTATACCTTTCCCACACACACACTCACCAAGTTTTGTGAAAAACATCGGACATAGTTTAAGCAGGACGACGAACTGTCCATGACTGTGGACACGGCTATTAGAATAGTTTTACACTATAGAGAGGTTGCATGCTTTACCCACAAGACTCGGGGAACTTCCGTGTCATCCACGAGTCGTGGTACCTTAGGTACCCGAGGTAAGCACCCGAACATTATCTTTCCCTTGACAACACTAAACAAAGAGTCCACTCCTTGGCCCACATCTTCATGATGTACATCACATGACACTCACTCAAAATGGTACCATCCATGGAGGGACACAATGGTGTGCCCGGTGTCTGTAAAAACAGTACATGGCTGCCCTACCTGGCACAACCCCATCTCGAGAGAGTAACTCATAATCTCCCGCCACTAGTAATGCAGGCTCTCTGCTAGCATCGACCAAAGTACTCAACAAAGTCCCGTCCCATAAGGGGTATCTTGGTCGCACATGTAAGGTTGGGATGGTCAGCAGATCTTAAATTTCTCCGTTTTCGAAAACAAACACATACACAACTGGCCTCAGTACACCACTTCTTTATTAAGTGGTTATCTAGATCTCATCTCCCTCGGGCATTAGTGGCACCCGACGGGTTTTCGAAAAGTCTTTGAAAACAATTTGTTTCCAACACCATGCATATTCCCGTCCCACTTTGCGTAGCAACTAGTTAGCAGCCTATCTACTTCCCACCCACACAACTCTAAGCAGAAGGTAGAGCCATGTCAGGCAAGTATCAATGAGGAAAGTAACGGAGGCAACCCATAAAGGTGGTCACCACATTCATCATGATTCGATGCAACAAAGTAAGTGCTATATGCCATGCAAAAAAGGGGTTTCATAGACCTGGCCAAAGGGCTGCTTGCCTGGCTTAACAAAGTCTCCGGGGTCTTCAAAATCTTCGGGACCAACTCCCTCGTCAAAAACGCAATCTATCGTCGCAATATTAACGGGCAAAAATAAGATCACGACAAATATAGGGAAAATAAACTACTCCTAAAAATGTCAAACCACTCTGTAAAATACTAGATTAAAAACTGTAAATACTAGTTTCTGGTTTTGAGGTTGAAAAAGTGGTAAAATTAATTTTAACAGTGGTTTGAATATTCAAAACAAGGTTTTTAAATAAAACCAGTACATAAACTATTTTCAAAAAGTTGCACAAGTGGCATCATTAAATAGGTTGTATTTTAACAGGGATTTAGAAATTCAAATCATTGGATTTGGATAATTATTGAGATCTGTGGAATTTATGGGAATCTGATAGAAAAAGAAAAAGATAAAGGCTAGTGTGCCGTTTGGGCCAAACGGCGCGTGGCGTCAGGTTTGAACCTAACGATTGGGACCTGGTGGCCAGAGAGAGGAAGGGGGTTGAGACCATGTCAGGCGGGACTTGCCTAACATCTCCCACCTCGTGACCAGGGAGGCCGGGAGATCACCGGCAAGACTACCGGCGGCCGTTCGAAGCGCGGGAGGAATCGGTGTGCTTGGCAGGTTTGCGCCGGTCGGATGGTGTCAGCGTCCTGGGAACGGGGGTACCCAGACTTGCCTGCCAGTGGCCCAGGGCATGGCCCACCTCGACGACCAAATACGGCCCAGCGTGGCCTCACTCAGCACAAGGCCCTCGCGAGACCCTGAGCTCGCGAGGGAAACAACGCCAAGACCCGCGGGGGTAGGCCTCCCCAGGCCTCCTCCCGAGCAGCGGAGATCTCTATGCAGTGCTCGGCCTCGGGAGGTCAAGGGTGACGCCAGCCAGGCCAGGCGGGCGCCAGCGCGCCAGAGGGGACAATTTCCCCTTTGGTGCAAAGGAGGCAGGGGCGCACGCAAGAACCCAAAGCGCCCCCCAAAGGTTTCGGTGCAACAAGACCAAGACCCCGAGCCCCGCAGGACGGACGTCATCGCCGGGCCCACCTCTGCATCACCACCGACTACTTTGCAGGAGAAGACCACCTTTCGTCAGGATAAGATGTACCTCCTGTCCCCTTTCGAATTTGGCCGTTGTGGGATCCCTTCCCGCCATTGCGATAAGGGAGGAGGACCCGGGCCGCTATAAATAGAGGCTAGGCTGCTCGGTAGAGGGGAGAGACAACACACCACCCCGAATGCACCCACGAGGCAACTCACCACTGTACTAGTTCATACGCAAACCTCCTCGTGAGGCAATCCACCAAAAGCAGGAGTAGGGTTTTACGCTTCGCAGCGGCCCGAACCTGGGTAAACTCTGGTGTGCTATCTTCTTCCTCGCCATCGAGCAGGGTCATCGCGTTGTGAGCTTGGAGGGGTGAAGCCATTGGAGATCTTTGCACACGCCCCTGGGTTCGAACTTCGTAGGGTTTTGCGGAGCCCGATATCTAACATTTGGCGCGCCAGGTAGGGGCATGTTGGAGTCTTCAGCAAGCTTCGCTTCTGCTTCACCTCGTCGCGTCGATGGCCGATGCCCGACAGGCTCCTTTCGGCATCGGCGGATCCGCCTTCCCCAACCTCGCCACTGCCGTCCAAGACCCGCGCCCCAGCAGCGCGATGCTGGGCAGTCGCTACCAGGCCACCAGCGTCATTTCCGCCAGCATTACTGCTCGCGACAACCAGGCACGTGGCAGATGAGCGGGGCCCACGGGACCAACATCGCACTGTACCCACGTAGGAGACCTCAACGCGCATGATGCACTGCTGATGGCGAGCGAGATGCTTCACCACCGCCCGACTCACGGGGGCTTCGACGCCTGGGCCAACCACATCGCCGAGTTGGTCACTGTCGCGAGAAGGGCCTGGCTTCCCCACCCCCCTTCGCCACCACCGGCGCTGGGCGCCGGGGGCTCATCCGCCGTGCCCGCCGCCTCATCCGTGGGCGGCGTGCCCACTTCACCCCCGGGCGAGCCCTAGCGGGGCTCGCCGCACGCCATACTTCTTCTCCTCCGGATCCGGGTGACCGGCTTCGGGGCGCCGCCCGGTCCCGTCGGTGGTGCCTTTGAAGAAGGTGATGGGGCGCTCCGCGCGCACCTCGACATGCGCACCTATACCCAGATGGAACATCAACAATCCGGCTCATCCCGATGGGAGCACGCCAACCGGCGCAGGGAACAGACAGCTCAGGCTTCCGGTCAGGCAGGTAATCATAACGAAGGCGCGGTGGACAACCGGGCGGCAACCCACGTCAAGACATGCGCGGCCCACCCCATGGCGGCGGCAGAGGTAAGCAACTTCGGGCGGAGGCCCGCCGCAGGAGGGTCCGTGGCCCGCGCGCCCCAGGTGGTCTCATGTCGCTACCCAGGGAGGCTGCCCTTGGTGCGCGCGGGGACGACTCAGGAGGTGGCCAAGGCCTCTATACGGAGGCCTATGTTCCGAGCTATGTGATACCTGCGGAGGGCGCGGAGGATCAGACGCCCCCCGCGGGTGCCAACGCCTTCCCGGAGTAGGGAGATCTCCCGGATGCTCTCCCCAAGCCGGGCCTGGGGGCTCCCACAGAGGGAGTACCGGGCCAGGTTGATGCAAGCAGGGGGGAACCCCGTGATGCGCGGGGGCGCGACGCAGCCGCGACCTCCACGAGCAAGCAGCGCACAGCTAAGCCCAGGGCCACAGGAGCGACCCCCTAGGGGATCGGCAGGATACAAGCAACGCGGGCCACCCGCGGCAACAGGAGCGCCGGCACGGCCCTCAGGGGACAGGCCTTGCGAGGTCCTCGAGACATGGCCCGGCCGGCGCCCCGATGCCTCACGAGGCGACTTCACCAACACAACACCTCTACGGCTGCACTGGGTGCATTGTGCTCATGTTTGGGCCGCGGGAGTGCAATCCCATGGCTACGCAGGGAACAATGCACTCAGGTTTGGGATGTAGAGGCGCGCAACCGCGCAGAAATGCGTGGGATGGCTCTTAACTGAGTTGGGAGCACCTGGGCCATGCGCCTGGGGGCTTGCCCAGCTATCTTCGACCGTGACACTCTCACGTAATAATGAGTGGGCTGTATACGCCCGGATCCCCCCGAGGACGCGGAGGGGTTCCCTCCCACGCCCAAGTGGAAGCCCCATGTTCCGCGCTGGCGGACAACACTGTCCTGTAATGACTATGCCCACGCAACGTGGATGCCTTACGCTCCGCGCTAGGGGAAGACGAAGGCGAAGACTAGCCTAGGTGTCGGACGCGGCTGTTGCTTGCTTATTTTTGTGTTCGTATTGCCACTCTTTGAAATGAAATTTGGAGACTTCGTAACTCTATTAAAAAAAAGGGCGGGAATTTTTCTCTCTTCGCGATTCCTTTTTCTGGCCTTGCAGTCTCTTTTCTTTGAATTGGCACCTTGCCGGGGCCCACGCACTCTGGCCTCCCCTCGTGGCCCCTAAGGGCAGGCCGGCTAGGACCTGTTGCCTCGGGAACACACATCTTTTGACGGTTGACCCCCGCTCGGGAGCTCCGACCACGGACCGGCACGAAAGTGCGGAACCGCGGGAGGCTCAGGCACCTCCCGTAGCGACAACCGGCGGAAAGGTATGGGAGCCGCTTGAGCGTCAAGGGGGACCCCTGAGCAACGTGTCTCAGGAGCCACACTGGTCACGTAGCCCCTTGCCCGTTGGTCTTGTCCAGGTGATCCGGACGCCCCAACGGCGGTTAAGGTATGCGCGGGACTGGGCTCCGCCGACGCAGAGCGCCGCTTGAGCATCAAGGGGGGGGGGGGTTACCCAGCAGTGCGCCTCGGGAACCTCACCGCTCACATAGCTCCGTGCCCCTTGGTCTCGTCCTGGTGATCCGGACGCCCCAATGGCGGCAAGGCCTCGCCCCTTTGGTCTCGTCCTAGTGATCCGGACGCCCCAACGGCGGTCGAGGTCTGCTCGGGATCGGGCCCCGTCAACGCAGAGTGCCGAAAGGGCTCCCGGACAACCCCGCACGCAAGGAAGAAGCCCTCCCTGGTGGGATCCTCGACCTCTCTGGACGCTCCAGCTACGCCTCACGACGCTCGAGCTAGCCACGACACGATGAGCTAAGTACACCCGTCGAATAGAGCAAAACCTTCAAATCAGATGATAGCCCGAATGCCGGGCAAGAGGCATGAGTGCTAACGTAAAAATGCAGGTGCTACGGTCGCTACGTATTCCCATCAGGATTCTTGTGGTCCCAGGAACACGGAAGGGCAGCGCGAGGGAAGGAATCCGGCCACTCTGGGCGACGTCGCTAAGATTCTGGCCTTGGGGGCGGCACGTTCCTCCTCGGGAGGGCCCGCCCCGCGAGTGCCCGGCCGGATGCCACTGCCGGTCATAGCACGATACCCTCGCGGACCTCTCGAGGGGCGCCGGGATGCACCGGCCATAACGCAAGGCCCCGCAGGAGAGGCGAAGTCACGCCGCGCAAAACAAACAATCGACGGCTTAAAAGAAGAAGGACGGACAGGAAGGTAAAAACACAAAAGTTAACGCCCTCAGGGGCCGGGTGTTGCTTGACATGACAGGAACCAGGAAGAGAAAACAGGGGAAGCCTAGGCGGAAGAGCCGCTGTCGCCATCCGGACCGTCGCCCGCCGCGGCGCTGGAGTCATCACCCTCGTCGGAGGGAGGTCTTGGACGAACAGCTCCACCAAGGACTCCACGTGCGGGCGCACCTCATCCCTGAGGGGCCTCTGGAGCTCCTCGGGCACCGGCTCCAAGACACGGGGAAGATCAAGCTCCGGGACATGGCGGCGAAGGTTGGAGAAGACGCACGTCAGCGCAAGGTCCAGGAGGTCATGCGCGCTGGACGCGTTGTCCTCGTCCACCCGGGAGATGCCTGTCTCCAGCGCCTCCACCACCATACCGAAGAAGTTGAGATAGCCCCCGTCGCCGTGCGCGCACGGCAGCGCGGGGCCCCCCCCGACGAACCGGCTCACCGCGCCAACCGCGCGGCGGGCAACATCCAGATACTGCTTGGCGCGCTGCGCCTCTAGCATCTTCGCGTGGGCCGCCTCATCTTGCGCGGCCTGCACGGCGTCGGCGGCCCCCTTGATCTGGGTCTGGAGGGACGCCAGCTCCGCCTGGGCCTCCGCCTCACCCCTGAGCACGGCCTGGAGGGCAGCCTCGGCGTCCGCCAGCTGGACCCTCAGCGCGTCCGTCTCCTCCTAGAGCTCGTCGAGCCTCTACCTCTTGGGTGCGGGCGCCCTGGGAGGAAGGAACAATCAGGACCAGTGCATCAGGTGCGATTGCAAGAGAAGAGGGCGGGTGACAGAACACTTACTCATCATTGATGGCCCAGCACCGACGAGCTTGGGCCGGACTCAAGGGTCCTCCACCGCTGCTTCCGGGGGCCGACGGAGGAGCCAGGGACCCCGTGTGCTTCCCCGCGCCCGCTGCACTCCCACCGGACGCCATGAAGGAACAAAGGGAGAGAAGAGGACAAGGAAGATACCTTGGAAGGAAGAGAGGCAAGAGGGCATGTCGAGATGGCAAGACCCCCCATGCGGGGCAGGTTTATACTCGCAACCGCTGCCCATGGGGCGTCGTGGGGAGTGGAGACGCCGCACACCCCTCGGGCATCACGATCCATGCTCAATCGGCATGCTACCTTGCCTCATGTCATTTCATCTGCTCCCGTCGGTCAGATCCGCGTGGCCCGAGGGGGGAGAGACCACAAGGAGACAGTCACATTCAAGGAAGGCAATGATGGCCGGTTAGGCGCACAGGCTTCGCGTTAGCTCGACTCAGGGCAATTCCCGACGTCTTCAGGGAGCCAAGACGCCCACGTCTCATTGTGCGCCACGCGTCAAGTCGGGCCCGCAGGCGGTTGGGGCCCAGGGCGCTCCGGACCATCTTCCGTGGCTTCGCCCAGAAGCTGGCTCGAGCGCGCCTCGGGCTCGGGGGCTACTGTCGGCGTCCTGGGAACGGGGGTACCCAGACTTGCCTGCCTGCGGCCCAGGGTGTGGCCCACCTCGACGACCAAATACGGCCCAGCGCGGCCTCACTCAGCACAAGGCCCTCGTGAGACCCTGAGCTCGCGAGGGAAACAGCGCCAAGACCCGCGGGGGGTAGGCCTCCCCAGGCCTCCTCCTGAGCGGCAGAGATCTATATGCAGTGCTCGGCCTCGGGAGGTCAAGGGTGACGCCAGCCAGGCCAGGCGGGCGCCAGCGCGCCAGAGGGGACAATTTCCCCTTTGGTGCAAAGGAGGCAGGGGCGCACGCAAGTTCCCAAAGCGCCCCCAAAGGTTTCGACTCGAGTGCAACAAGACCAAGACCCCGAGCCCCGCAGGACGGACGTCATCGCCGAGCCCACCTCTACATCACCACCGACTACTTTGCAGGCGAAGACCACCTTTCATCAGGATAAGATGTACCTCCTGTCCCCTTTCGAATTTGGCCGTTGTGGGATCCCTTCCCGCTATTGCGATAAGGGAGGAGGACCCGGGCCGCTATAAATAGAGGCTAGGCTGCACGGTAGAGGGGAGAGACAACACACCACCCCGAACGCACCCGCGAGGCAACTCACCACTGTAATAGTTCATCCGCAAACCTCCTCGTGAGGCAATCCACCAAATGCAAGAGTAGGGTTTTACGCTTCGCAGTGGCCCGAACCTGGGTAAACTCTCGTGTGCTATCTTCTTCCTCGCCATCAAGCGGGGTCATCGCGTTGTGAGCTTGGAGGGGTGAAGCCGTTGGGGATCTTCGCACATGCCCCTGGGTTCGAACTTCGTAGGGTTTTGCGGAGCCCGAAATCAGATAGATGGAGGTCGGCGGAGCACCGAAGAGGCTCTGGATCGTCGACGATGTCTAAGTCCGGCGGCGAGGCCTCGGGAGGTCGCCGCTCCTGCCGTCCAGAGCTGCAAAACGCATGGGAGGAGGGGGGAATCGCATCAGCGGGCCAGTGGCCATAGACCGGGGAAAAATGGGGGTACAGGAGGCTCGTACTGCATGAACAACGGCTGATCGAGTCGGCGATACATGGCTCGATCCGTGCACCGGTCGATTGGGAGGGAGAAGGGGCTAGCAGAAGGGAGAGAGGGTCTTAGGGAGCCCTACTTATACACGAGTGGCGGTGCACCGTGGAGTGGGAGCTCGGCGGAGTCGGGGTCGTTGCCATAGCGCACTAGGGCTCGCTGGCTCGTGTCTGGGGCCTTCCTGGGGGTGTTCTACGTCTAGGGGAAGGAACAGAGAGGAAGGGGGAGTGCGCGCATGTGTGGCTCCCGGTTGGCCGAGCTGGCGGCGCTCGCCACGCGTGGGAGGGAGAGGAGAGAGGAAGAGAGAGAAGGGGGCGACAGCATGCCGTGTCACAAACGCCGATGTGGCCTCGGGGGCCACGATGTAGAGGCCCGAGGCGGTCGGGGGAGGTGATTGGGGGGCGGCTACAGTGCGGGAGCGCAGTGAAGTGCTCCAGAGCGCGCGTATGGCATACCACGGCATGCACTTGGCACGTAGGGTATGTCCATACATGTCCAGGGGATCTAGGGGCATAGTATATTGGTAGGGAAGGAGTTTGGATGCTCTGGAACTCACTGGGGGTGAGAGAGTGAAGAAGATGCTGCTGTTTTTACTATCCAGGGGGTTAAAAATGGAGTTTGCACCCCTCCATAATGGATCTGAGGCCAGGGGAAGGTAACTGGGGTGCAAGGTAACTCTCGCAAGCTGTGGTAAAATTTTGGGGGCAAGGAGGATAGTGTAAGAGGTGAAAGCAGGGGTTTTACTATTCTACCAGAAGGTGTTTGATGTTGTTTTTGGCAAGATAAATTTCACCACTAGATGTGAGATTTAACAGGGTAAAAAGGTAGGTAAAAACAAGGTTGATTACCTAGTTTGAGCTCATTTGAGGAAATTTGACAATGTAAACTTTATAAACCCCAGAATTTAACAAAATGAGGTTTCTGTAGATCTAATCATGCTTAGCTAATCTCCTTGATGCACCACTTGGTGTAGTGTCATCATTTGGGTGTTAGAGCATGTGTACAAAGTTTGAGATCAATTGGGAATACTTTACAATGCAAAGTTACTCAAATTTGTATATGGACACAGAGGGTTTTGCGACATTTTAGTGAAGCAAAACAATTGGGATTGAGATGAAACTTTGCAAGATCATCACATATAGCATGTGTGACTTGCTAGAATTTTCCTGGATTTATTTGAGAATATTTCTTATAGAAATATTTCAAAAGCTTGAAATAGGCAGAAAGGGTTTTGAGGGTTTTGTCAAATGTTTCGAACATGACCATGTGTTGAAATTCTTATATATGGAAAATATATTCCCAGTGAGTTTCCCAAGTTTTCTCAAATATTTTGAACGCATAAAAATAATTTCTCCCTAGAAAAGACCATTTTTGGCCTTAAGAAAAAGCCTTTCAATAAAATATGAAAATAATCTTTAGAAATATTATTTGGTGATTTTGGGAAGTCTTATATATAGTGGGTTCCAAATAAAATAATTGGGGAAGAATATTTTCCCTAGTTTGAGGACTTGTAGTACAACCCCCAATTTAGGGGTTTTTGAAAACCTAAATTGAATAAATGATTTTTGGCCAAAATAATATGTGATAAAAATAGATTTAGGTCCTATACACATTGCATGATCATTGTGAAGGGAGTTTGGGTCAAGTAGATGAGTATTGAGAGAAGGAGAATCTTTGAGTGCCAAAACACAATCAACCAAACAAACAAACATCAAACAATTTATACATGCACTAGCAGTCAAAAGTTTTAAATGGGTACACATTTTATAAACTCATAGCATAGCAAAGTGGTACAAACACAGTGTGTGACACGGTTCCATCAAACAATCTAAATGCAGTGTCGATGTGTCTACCCCTTGTGCTTTAGTGACCGGCATCTGAACCGATGGTGCGTATTCAGAAGTTGTAGGCCTAGCGACAGGGTACTCAGGAGCGGACGATGACATGGCCTGTATGCCAGGAATTCGGGCGGGCAGTTCACAGGTTGATGCCTCAGCCATCGGATTACGAATATTATATTTGTCGGGGGAAGGTCGCAAGATGATTTAATAGTATTTCTTTCCATGGCACCAATATGATTTAACAGTATTTCTTTCAAGGTCCTCTCCTCATCCTAGTCCCCTAGGACATTCTTCAGGGCAAATTTCGTGAATCAAGGCATTACTTCAGTCACAAGGCACTTCACACAACCCGGCTTCAATGACACATTGTCCAACAAGAGTCCCCCGTCTGATCCGGGGGGGTAAACCTAGGTTGTTGCACATTTGAACGTACCTTCATAATGTGTTAGCACGTCCTCCAACCTGTCTCTCATTCCAGATAGATCGGATATAGCAACAAAATGTGCAACTGTAGTCTCAGTGTCGTTGGGTGACGGTGTCTTGGACTTGGGGGTCCCAGCCGACCTGGTCTAGTCCATGGGCCGTACTGGAGGCCCGTAGGTAGGAAGTACTTCAATGGCCCTCAGTCCGTGGGATGAGCACATCAAACTCCACCGAAGACCTCGCGTTTACTCCAAGAAGGGATGATTTGTTCATCATGTAATCTCTAGATGGTAACCGACCTTGATGTAACCCAAGATACACTTGGTGCCTATATAAGCTGGAGGGTTTAGCCCGTAGAGGATACCCATACACATTCATCTTCATCCTAGGGATTTACACCACAACATATGATCGCGACGTAGATCAACTCTGTGCCTTGCAACACCAAAAATACAATAAGAATAGGACGTAGGGTTTTACCTCCATCGAGAGGGCCTGAACCCGGGTAAACACCGTGGGTTCCTTGTCTCCTATTACTGCTACTTGTGAGCTACGTTGGGATTTTCCCCAAAGAGGATAGGACATGCAACACAGTAGAGATAAGTATTCCCCTCGGTGAGAACGGAGGTTATCGAACTAATAGGAGAACCAAGAAAACTCCATTCAACAACACCTACACACACAAAAGCAAACACATGCACCCAACGTGGGCAAGAGGGTTGTCAAGCCCCTTGAACTCGTTACATGCAAGGATTAAATCTTGATAGAAATAGATATTTTAAAGGCAGAATAATATAAAAGTAAATAAATTACAGAAAAGTATTTGTTGGTTTTTTGTATTTATGTTTAAGTAGACCCGGGGGCCATAGTGTTTGCTAGAAGCTTCTCTCTAAAAAATAGCATATAGTGGGTAGGTAAATTACTGTTCGGAAATTGACAGAATTGCACATAGTTATGACATGTTATTCATGACAATGATCATGTATATAGGGATAACGTCCACAAACAAGTAGACCAAAACGATTCTGCAACTGCTACTATTACATCACCAATCGACCGACTCCTACCTGCATCTATGGTATTATGTTCATGACAAACAAAGTAAGGCTTGGAGCAAGGTGACATGATGTAGACAAAATAAGACAAGCAATATGTTCAGATCTTGTCGTTTTATGCTTAATGGCAACAATATAAATACAAGACTTGTCCCCTTCTGTCACTAGGATATAGAGCACCGCAAGATTGAACCCATTACAACACACCAATTCAACTGAAGCTAAACCAATATAGTTGGCCAAACAAAACCGATAGATTGTAGAGAAATATGAAGCTATAATAATCATGCATAATGGAATTCAGAGAAGACTCAATTACTTACAATGAATAATCTGACCATAAACCCACAATTCATCGGATCCCAACAAACACACCGCAAAAGAAGATTACATCGGATAGATCACCGCGAACTTTGCGGCGAACATGGTATTGAAGTTAAAAGAGAGAGAAGAAGCCATCTATGTACTAGCTATGGACCCGTAAGTCTGTGGTGGACTACTCGCGCATCATCATGGAGGTAACAAGGTTGATGTAGATGGCCTTAGTAGTTGATTCCCCCTTCGGCAGAGTACTGGAAAAGGTCTCCAGATGGCCTCCCGCCGGAACAAAAAAAGTGGTTCGGGTGGCTCTATGTTGGTTTCCCCGTTTTAGAGAATTTATGGAGGTGGAATTAGGTCAGACGGAGCCACGAGGGGCCCACAAGGTATGAGGGGGCACCAACCCCCTAGGCGCACCCTGTTGCCTTGCCGTCTCCTCACGTTGCTTCCTAACTTCTTCTGAAGCTTCCTGGGTCTCTTTTGTCCAGAAAAACATCATAAAAAAGTTTTGTAGAGTTTGGACTTCGTTTGGTATAGATTTCCTAGAAAACCAAAAAGAGGCAAGAAACAACAACTGGCACTTGGCACTGGGTTAATAGGTTAGTTCTCAAAAATGATATAAAATAGCCTGTAATTGCATATAAAGTATCCTAGATTGATAATATAATTGCATGGAACAATTAAAAATTATAGATACGTTGGAGATTTATCAACATCCCCAAGCTTAATTCATGCTCGTCCTCGAGTAGGTAAATGATAAAATCAGAATTTTTTTGCGACATGCTACACAACATGTAATCTATTTCTAATTATGATCATTGAGAAACGATGAACTAATTGCTATCAACGTAATAATATCCATAAACAGAAATAACATAATCATTACTTCTCAAAATATACGATCCTTCAAGAATGTGACTCCCAACTCATTTTATCATATCAAGCATGGCCTGACCCCGTCTTTACCGCATATGTATAAATCGTGAGCACCCCGGTGTCAAACCAGGCAATTGGATTGTACTTCTAACATGCTTCAGCATTTTCAACTTCACGCAATACATGAGCGTGAGCCATGGATATAGCATATCGGTGGAATAGAGTATGGTGGTAGATATCAAAGGAGTCAAAGTGGAAAAACAAAGTCTCGCATCAACTAGGTGGACAAACGGGCTATGGAGATATCCATCAATCGATATTGATGCACGGAGTAGGGATTGCCATGCAATGGTGCACTAGAGCTATAAGTGTATGAAAGCTCAACGAAAGCTAAGTGGGTGTGCATCCAACTTGCTTGCTCATGAAGACCTCATGCATTTGAGGAAGCCCGTCATCGGAATATACAAGCCAAGTTCTATAATGAAAAATACCCCCTAACATATGAAAATGACAACTCAGAAGACTCTCTATATGAAGAACATGGTGCCACTTTGAGGCACAAGTGTGGTAAATGGATAGTAACGCTGCTCCTTCTCTCTTTTCTCTCATTTTTTTCATGGTGGGCTTTTCTCTCTTTTTTCGCCTCCCCCATTTATTTTATTTTATTTTATTTTTCATCCGGAGTCTCATTCCGACTTGTGGGGTAATCATTGTCTCCATCATCCTTTTCTCATTGGGATAGTGCTCTAATAATGATGATCATCACACTTTTATTTACTTACAATTCAATATTACAACTGAACATAAAACAATATGACTCTATATGAATGCCTCTAGCAGTGTACCAGGATGTGCAATGATCTAGTGTAACATGTAGACAATGATGAATGGTGGCTTTTCCACAAATACTATGTTAGCTATATGATCATGCAAAGGAATATGATGATGAACACACAAGTCATGTTATAGAACGGTGGAAGTTGCATGGAAATTTATCTCGGAATGGCTATGGAAATACCATGATGTACAGTCACTATTTTGAGGAAGATATAAGGAGGTTTATGTGTGATAGAACGTGTCATATCACGGGGTTTGGATGCACCAGCGAAGGTTACACCGACTCTCGAGGTGAGAATGGGCAATGCACGGTACCGAAGAGGCTAGCAAATACGGAAAGGTGAGAGTGTGTATATCCATGGATTCACATTAGTCATAAAGAACACATATACTTATTGTAAAGCCTTATTACCTCTCTCGAAGGAAATTACTTCCGCATGCCCCTAGAGAGGAGGTTGGGAGGAGTTAACCATCGCGCACCCCCGATTCGAGCAACACAATAGGATTTCATTTTAGACATAAAAATGCTCACACATCATCACCATGCCATAGTTAATACTTAGATGAATAAAAAATAACAACCTTTAATTACCAGTATTCCTACTAACCAATAATCATGTACTCATGTCCTTTCATATTACTATATCAATATAATCAACTCATGTTTCTTGTTTGGTGAGATACATGAAGGTTTTTATTTTATCCCCCTTTAATACTTATCCTTTTTGGACTAGTCTTATAAAACATGCCCATTACAATTACTATTTCTTATGTACTCTCAAAAAGATTTAAGTGAAGCATGATAGTTCAATTGTTTCTACAAAATCTAAACGCCACCGTGCTCTAAATAGATATAAGTAAAGCACTAGAGCAACTGCCTAGCTCAAAGGATATAAATGGAGCATATAGAGTATTCTAACAAATTATGATGACCGCGTGTCTCTCTAAAATATGTGTTCCCAGGAAACACTTATTGTGGAAAAGTAAAAGAAAAACAAAATATAACACACGACGCTCCAAGCAAAACACATATCATGTGATGAATAAAAATATAGCTCCAAGTGACATACCGATAGATTGGTGACGGAATAGGGGATACCTTTCAGGGCATCCCTAAGATTAGACACTTGGGTCGTCCTTGAATATTACATTGGGGTGTCTAGGGAATCCCCAATCTTAGGGTCTCGCTGCTCCTTATTCCTTCATCCGTCGTTCTCTCACCCAAAACTTGAAAACTTCAGCACAGAAAACTCAACAAAACCTCGTGAGATCCATTAGTATAATCAACATATCAAATACTTTAGGTATTGTTGTAAATTGATTCATATTTCATTATGGCATAATAGGTACTGTATTATAACTTCTACAAGGCTGGTACCCCCCCGATACAATCCATAGCATCAGCAAAACATGCAAACTAGGCATGCAAAAACAGAATTTGTCTAAAACGGAACAATCTGTAATGATCTGTAGTAAAACCATACTTTTGTAACTCCTAAAATTTTGAAAAATTAGTAAAACCTGGGAAATTTTCATACTAATACTGTGTTAAAAGTTCAGATCAAAAAGACGTTCCAGTAAAATCAGAGAAATTCTGCACTGGACACAAAAGTTTCTGTTTTACACCGTATCAATTATACTATCTTCCAAATCATCTGAAAGGCTTTACTTGGCATAAAAACTAATTTAAACATAAAAACACAATCATTACAGTAGCAATAATCATGTCAACAACCAAAATAGAAAGCAAAACAAATATTTAAGGATAACTATTGGGTTGCCTCCCAACAAGCGCTATTGTTTTATGCCCCTAGCTAGATATAATGCATAGTATCAAGTATTGTCATCCTTATCATCTATCTTGGCTACTTTATAGGGGCCCTTCTCAAACCCAGGGGGTTCTTTATGTTTTCGCATAATCTCTTAATGTAAAGTTGTCATTGTCTCTGAGGCGTCAAGTCTTTTGTTGAAAACCGTAAGGAGTGAATTCATGCGATTTAGGCTAGAACCGAGAGTCTTGGTAGGTTCATTTAGTTTTGTAGTATGTTCAAGTTTTTCTGCATGTCCCCTAACTTTTCTAATATTTGAATCCCTTCATGAGCATAAGGGGTGATTTGAGGCATAGGAGGTGTTCCCACAATTCCCTCTACTATTTCATGTGTTGTGCTAGAATAAATCTCAATAAAATTTCCTTTGGCGGTGAAATTTAGAATTTGCCTATTAGATAAAGTAAGTCCCACATAGAAATTACGAAGAAGAATCTTCATATCAGTTTTTATACTAGCGTTACGATGGGATTCTATTATACGGTACCAAGCGTCTTTTCGTCTCTCTCCTTGCCTTTGCTTAAAGTAAAGTAACTCAAAGTCCGGAGAGACATTAATAGAAGGACCAGCCATAGTGATGAATAAGTAAAGTAGATAACTAAGAAAAAAAGCAAATACAAATGTTTTTTTTATTTTTGTTTGTTAAAGAAAGTAAAATATAACAGCAAACAAAAAAGTAGAACAAGTGAAAGATAATATATGTGTAGGGACCTGACGAGAATTTTATGATGTCTCACCAGCAACGGCGCAAGAAATTGGCAACTTGACGGTAGACTACTTTCATACCTCCTCAGCAGCAATGGCGCCAGAAATTCCTACTGCTACTTGTGAGCTACGTTGGGAATTTCTCCGAAGAGGAGAGGAGATGCAGCACAGTAGAGATAAGTATTTCCCTCAGTGAGAACCAAGCAAAGTCCTTTCAACAACACGTACAAACACAAAACCAAACACTTGCACCCAATGCGGAAAAGAGGTTGTCAGCCCCTTGAACTCGTTACTTGCAAGGATTAAATCTTGATGGAAATAGATATTGTAAAGAAAAATAAAAGAAAAGTAAATAAATTGCAGAAAAGTATTTTTAGGTTTTTTTGTATGTATGTTTAAGTAGACAAGGGGGCATAGTGTTCACTAGAAGCTTCTCTCTCGAAAATAGCATACGATGGGTAGATAAATTTCTGTTGTGGCAATTGACATAATTGTGCAAAGTTATGACATGTTATTCATGGCAATGATCATTTATATAGTCATCACATCCATAAACAAGTAGACCGAAATGATTCTGCATCTACTATTATTACTTCACCAATCGATCGACTCCTGCTTGCATCTATGGTATTAAGTTCATGACAAACAAATTAATGCTTGGAGCAAGGTTACATGATGTGGACAAAATAAGACAAGCAATATGTTAAAATCCCGTTGCATTATCCTTAATGGCAACAACACAAATACGTGTCTTGTCCTCTTCTGTCACTAGGATATAGAGCACCGCAAGATTGAACCCATCAAAATGCACCACTCCCTCTAATGATAAATGAATCTAGTTGGCCAAACCAAACCTATAGATCGGAGAGAAATACGAATCTATAATAATCTTGCATAATAGAATTCAGAGAAGACTCGGTTACTTTCAATGAATAATCTTATCATAAACCCACAATCCTCAGATCCCAACAAACACAGTGCAAAAGAAGAGTACGCTGGATAGATCACCACGAAGATCGCGGTGAACATGGTATTGAAGATCAAAGAAAGAGAAGAAGCCATCTAGGTACTAGCTATGGACCCGTAGGTCTGTGGTGGTACTCACGCATCATCATGGAGGTAGCAAGGTTGATGTAGATGGCCTCTATGCTCGATTCCTGCTCCGGCAGAGTACCGGAAACATTCTCCAGATGGCCTCCCGTCGAAATAGAGGCTTGCGGCGGCGGATATAGTGTTTCGGGTGGCTATCTGTTGGTTTCCCGATTTTAGAGAATTTATCAAGGTGGAATAAGGTCAGAAATTGCCACGAGGGGTCCACAAGGCATCAGGGCGTGGCTACCCCCCTAGGCATGCCCTGTGGCCTTGTCGTGTCCTCACGTCGCTTCCTGACTTCTCCCAAAGTTTCCTGGGTCTCTTTTGTCCAAAAAAAATTGTCAACAAGTTTTGTAACGTTTGGACTTCGTTTGGTACAGATTTCCCGAAAAACCAAAAACAGCCAAAAAACAACAATTGGCACTGGGTTAATAGGTTAGTTCCCAAAAATAATATAAAATAGCATATAATTGCATATAAAGTATCCTAGATTGATAATATAATAGTATGGAACAATCAAAAATTATAGATACGTTGGAGACGTATCAGTTACCCAACGATCCGATCTCATAGCTCGGGCTATTGGTTCTTTCATTGAGAGCTCGTTGTGTGATCACCCTGGAACGATGACCTCTTCGATCGGCGATCTGAGTCACTTCGGAACTTTTGTCGTCTGAGCGACCCTCACCAATGGGCCATATGAGGAAACGGAGAACCCCTGTAAGAGACGGTTTTCCGGGATATAAAATTCATAGCAAATAACCCTTGTGCCATCACCAGCCCCAGGATTACTGTTCGCTGGTGGACACTTCCTTGATATAGAATTCCAAGCAAATACAAGAAATTAGAGTACAAGACCATGAAGGTCCATGAAGTACACCAAAGATTTCTAGTGGCTGATGATGGAGGCGGCTCGTGGATCTCCAGTGTCTATGGGACCCCATTCCCACATGAACAGCTGGCCTGGATAACTCCTATCACGTGGGGCAGTTATCTTCAATGCCTAGCTTGCGGGAATGCCTTCATCCTGCTCCTCTCCAAATACGTGATCGGGCCAAGAAAATAGCTAGGGACAAGCAAGTTAGTACATTTGAATGTACCGGCAAACATCATGAAAACAAATATAATAAAGCAGGTGAGTTGTATGCACTAAGAGTTTAATAGTATTTAATATGCCAAGGGTTAATTCATGAATGCAATTATGCAGATAATTTAGCCATATCAAAAACAAATAAATAATAAGGGAAGATAAGATAAAAATGGAATATCGGGCGGTAGTCCTCTCGAGGATTCCAAGAAAATAAAATGTGCCAACCTGGTGTCTAAAGCGACACCTCAAAAGGAAATTGCAAAGCATGCATCAGTCGGGCGTCCGAGCGACGCCGCATAAAGGGGTTATATCAAAAATAAATACATGAGTGACACAGTCGTGCGTCTGAAGCGACGCCACATAAAGGGCTTATATTGACAATAATAACATGTGTCCCAAAGTCAGGCGTCTCAAGCGACGCCACATAAAGGGCTTATATTGAAAATCAATAACTCGAGTATCCAGGTGGCAGAACCTTCCCTGGGATACTCAACAATTCATATAATAGGAAAGGGTTAGTCCATATAAAAATTGATAATAATCATCCGTCATGATTCATGATCAGCATCATGGTTCAATTAATTCCTCTGAAGACCGACACTTGACATATCCCAAACTGTAGTCCTTAACCACGGGAACAGCTATTCGAATAGATGTTATACTCTGCAGAGGGTGCACGCTTTACCCATGAGTAATGGATTCCTTTAGCCAACCCGAGATGTTGACTAATTCCAATTACGGTCTTTGAGTTGAAAACACACCTGACCCGCACACACCAGCTTAACTTCCCGATGCTTGGAATCATCTACGCAATCGTTAAGTAAAACTCTGTGTGGGGAGACCACAATGTTGATTAGCATGTGATCAAAGTATTTATAACACGCGCAAACATGGGCGCTACCCCTGCGGTCCAACTAGAACACCCATGCCCCCGGACCAAGTGACATGCCTACCGGGGGCCACTGGTATCTTTCACTATGGCCTCTCTGTATGGTGTGTGCCAAGAAAGGGGTTGACGACCTACTGAACCGTACCTTACCCATGGTAGGGATATGTGGTAGTACGAAACAAGTATGGGGGTTACCAGAACAAGGCTCAATCTACGGTCGACTCAGGAGGTTTAAGTTTTCCCTGCAATGGTTAGCACAACACATTTTCTGAATGGCATCCCACTAGTCACCATACATCATGCCCCAACATGCCTTCACTGATCAGCCTCGTCACAACGAGATATTTGTTCCACAGTCATGTCTACCCGAGATGAAGCCCTTCCTTCGGAATTTGTCCGAACCAGCATAGGCATGTGTGGCATGAGGTAGTAACCACTTTAGAAAGTATTACTTGTTTAACAGAAAATAATTCTTACCAAGAATTCATGCACGGATATTGTTCATATGCAAGATATTATTTCAATAAACATAGCCATGATTCATCTACTATAGCAAACAAACGAATAACTTATATCATATCAGGTGTTCAAGATGCTTGCCTTGAGTATGTAGAAATGTTGGGTGCACTCCAAAACTTTGAAAAATTGATCTTCCCTCCATTTTTCTATTTTTAAAATTATATAATAGCTACCTAAATATAAAACAGTAGAAAAAATAGTTTGGAAATTTTTGAAAGAAATACTAAAATAAACTAGATGAAATTTTAGGAATGTGGGAAAAAGAATCAAATCCTTTGGTGTTGTGGTTAAAAAGATAGAGGCAGTTAAAGTCTGGTCAAACCTGATTTTGAATTTAGAACAGAAAAAGGAAAACGGTTCGATAGAAATTACGCTTTCTTGTTAAGAAAGCGTTCTTACGCAAAATACGTCTCCACTTAGGCGCGCGGATGTGGCTCTGGGTCACTGCCAATGTGTCCCGCCTGGCCCACTGGTCAGGTTTGACCGCTCCATGCCGTCTTCCCCTCCCGCGGCAGAACCGGACAGAGATCCGGCGTTCCACGCCGGCGAACGGCGACTCCCCACAGAATCTAGGGCGTGAGAATGGAGCCAGGGGGTCTTGACGGTCCGCCTGGTGGTCGCCATGGTTAGGGGGGTGGGTGGAGTTGTCGGCGGTGTTGATTCCACCCGTGGTCTTCCCCAGAACAAATTGGAGGTGGAAGTAGTATCCCGGGACAATAGGAAAGTTGATGGTGTGGAGAGGATGGGATGGGAAGCTGTGGTGGACTCGGGATTTATAGGGACGTGGCGGCGGCCAAAACTACTGGAGCTGAGGAGGACGGCGACTTCCGGTCGTTCTGGTGCTTAAGTCCGATCATAGAGGGGGAGGAGGGGTGGTATCGAGCGGATCGAGCCCAGGGTTCGGCTTTTATAGCTTCGAAGAGTTGGTTCCATGACTACCAGGGGATGAACACGTTGGCCATCGCCATTGATGGCAGTCAAAGGTAAGTGGAGTGGCCGGTGGTGGACGGCGGGGCCCTGGCACGGACGGCAGGCGTCCAAATTTACTCCTGGGTTGCGCTTGCTAGCTCGGGGAGTGCCAGGTGGTTCGGTCGGTGCCGACCATGCCCAAGTCGGGTGGTGGCCATTGATGGTCGAGTGGTGCGCTAGCGAGGCCGGTGAGGGCGGCAACGGAGCTGCAGGAGGATGAGGATAACCTCGGCTGTCCAGAGGGCTCAAGGATGTGTCACGTTGCCCGGACGGTGCCGTCCACTGGCAAATTCCAGCGGCGACGATTATTGTGAGCTGTGGATGTGGAGGGGTCGATACAGTGGAGGTTGGGGGTGTCAGGGTGATCTAGCGCAACGCGGCGACCATAGTAGGGGTAAGCGCAAGGGAAAACAACCAGTAGCGGGAGACGGCGGCTCGGATGCTAGCACATGCAAAACCCGTGCTCTGGCCGTGCCTAGAGCATGCACGCAGAGTGCTCGACGAAATGCCATCTTAACTAAATTGACCAGATGGAGCTAATGTTTTTTAGGATGATCACATGTGGTCTGATAGGAGTCTAGGACATTCTGGTTTGGCCAGGGAAGCAGGTCCCTAATACATGTTTAGGAGCTTGCAAATTTCTGCCATGCACATAACTTGTTGGACAAAATGTTAGGGATATTTAGGAAACTTTGTTGGTGACCAAAATTTCCAGTATGAAGTCTCTTTATATGATATAGAAGGTGGTGAAGTTGGTTTGGTAAGATACAAAACTTGATAGTGTAGGTTTTGTGGAAATCAGTCCTGGACAGAAACTACAGGGGTTTATTTGGTGGACTTAAAAGATGAATTTGGCGCTGATATCCTGGACTTAAGGGTTTGGTTAGAAGGAATAAAAGTGGCAAAAATTTGGGGTCATTTGAGAAAGGAAAATTGTCGGAAATCGGGCTCCGCAGACCGAAGAAGGTTCGAACTCTGGGGCGTGTGCGAAGTTCCTTCCCAGCTCAAGTCTCAAGCTCGCCACCCCACAGCCCAGCCTCGTCGAATGCGCACAATGAAGAAGAAGATGGACACAGAGATTTACCCAAGTTCGACCATACTCCTGCTTTTGGTGGATTGGCCTCACGAGGAGGTTTGAGGATGAACTAGAACAGTGGCTGAGCGACCTCGTGAGGGCTCTTGGGTGAGGATGGATTCGATCTGCTTTTCTACGGTGCTGGCTAGTCCCGATTTATAGCGGTCTTGGTCCTCTTCCCTTATCGCATCGGCGGGAAGGGATCCCACAACGGCCAAATTTGAAAGGGGATAGGAAGTACATCTTATCCTGACTAAAGGTGGTCTTCGCCTGCAAAGCTTCTGGCTGTGACGCAGAGGTGGGCTCGGCGATGACCTCCGTCCTGCCGAGCTCGTGGTCTTGGTCTTGTTGCACTGGAATGGAAACATTTGGGGGATTCCTTGGGAACCCGCGTCCGTCCTTGCCTCCTTAGCACAAAATAGGAAACTGTCCCTTCTATGCCCGCTGGCTTCCGCCTGGCCTTGGTCGTCATGGCCCACGTCATCCCAGCCTCATGAGGCCGGGAACTGCATAGGAATCTCCGCTCCTCGAGAGGCAACTTAGGGGGGCCGCTCCTCTGGAAGTCTTGGCGTCGTTCTCCTCGCGAGGCCGGGGTCCTCGTGAGGGTCTTGTCGTGGGAGGTTGCTTCCAGGCCGTACCGGGCCGTCGAGGTGGGCTACGTGCTGGGCCGCAGGCAGGCAAGTCTGGGTACCCCCGATCGCAGAACGCCGACTGCAGCCCCCGGGCCCAAGGCGCGCTCGGGCTGGCTTCGGGGCGAAGCCAAGGAAGGAAGGCCGAAACGCCGTGGGCCCCAACCGCCTGTGGGCTAGGCTCGACGCGCGGCACATGGCAGGGCGCGGACGCCTCCGCTCCCACGTCGCCTCGGCAACTGCCTAGACTGACAAAAAGCCTGGCGCCTGCTGCCGAGCCATTATTGCTCTTCTTCCTCGTGCCTTTGCTTCCTTGTTCAGATCCCCTTTCCTTCGCGAGAGCCTTCTCCAGATCTTGGCGTAGCACCGTCCTCCCTCTTGCTTCCTGAATCCCAAAGATTCTTCAGATCGCGCCCGCTGGGAAGTCGAAGACTGAGGCCCAGGCCTTGGACTCCTCTTCTCCCTTGCTGGCGCTTACAGAATCCACCATCACCAAGGAGGGGGACATCTACCCCGCGCTCCTGTTGACAGCGGGCGACACCAATGAGTGGGCGCAGACCCTGATCTGGTGCGGTGCTGCGGAGCAGCGCACCTTCGCGAAGATAGTCTACCCCTTCTTTCTCCACAGCATCTTCTCCGGGCTCATCCCGCCCTTCTCTGGGTTCTTCACCGCCATCCTTGAGCATTCCGAGATCCAGGCCCTACATCTTCAGCCCAACTCCATCGTGCTCATCTCCGTCTTCACTTTCTACTACGAGGCCTTCATCGGCGTGAGGCCCTCAGTGGCCCTCTTCCGCCACTACTTCAGCTTGCAGCTCCATGATGGCGCACACCGGTCGGCTTGCGCCTCCTTCCTCGCGGTCCAGAGCGGGAATATGCTCCTGAAGGCCGGGAAGAAGGTGGAAGGCTTCAGGCACCGTTGGGTCTTCTTGGACGCCAGAGGCCTCAATCATCACCTGGAGCTCCCGACGAAGCTGCCCGAGAAGGCCCACACGTGGGGCTCCGCGAAGCTCACCAATCCCCGGGCGAAGCCCGTCTTGAAGCGGATCTCTCTGGACATGGTGGCCAAGAAACTGACCGGGGCGATGATAGTGAAGGAGTTCTTGGTGCAGCACCTGGCGCCTCTCCAGTCGCACTCGAAGCCCATGTGGGCATACGAGGGTGCGCAAGACACAATCAGGCTTCGATCCGCCAGCTTGCCAGGCGAGGAGCTGGACAGGGCCGTGGCTACCCTGCTCCACAGCGATCCTGGAGACCTCCCCGAGGCCTACGCCCCGCTGTACCGCCGTGACGACATGGAGGAGCTGGTTGCTGCTATGACCGCCTTTGACGATCAGGGGCTCACCCTGGCCGAGCGCCCCAATTCCCCCGTGTCGGTGTCCTCCGGCGACGCCAGCGGCGAGGGGGACTCGGAGGAGACTGAGGACGACAACCCGGAAGAGGTGCCCCCCCCGTTGCTGAGCATGCTCCTCCGTGATCTTGAAGACGATGACGATGCCGACGAGACCCCAACCGTGGACTCCTCGCACTTTGCCAGGGTCCTCAGGAGGCCAAGTCCTGACCTTCAGGCCATGCAGGCTTCTGGCCGGGCGACCCCGAAGAAACGCGTGGCCACGGCTCCTCCGGCGGACTCCCCACGCTCCAGCAAGGCGACTGAGACGCCGGCCTCATCCCCGTCCGAGCCGCAGCCAAAAGACGGGGCGGCCGCCACTGGGGCAGACGTGGCCTCTCTGGCTGTGGCCCCTCAGGGCGATCTCGCCACCTCTCCAGGAGGTAGCGCCACGCCGAAGAAGGGTGGGAGCGTCCAGACCATCGCCGACGTGGAAAGGAAGAGGAAGTGGGTTGCGCATGAGGAGTAAGTAACCTGCCTTGCCTTTGGTCGATTGTAGATTACGCGCGTGCTCACGACCCTTCTCCTTTTGGTGTCCAGGGGCGACAATGTGCCGAAGAAGAAGAAAGCGGGCACCAAGCCGAGGGAGCCCCTGCCCAGAAGGCACCGCCAACCTCTGGCTGCGGACGCGGTGGGGGCGGAAGCGCATCGCGCCAACCCAGCGCAACCCTCGGGCGCCCCGGCGACACCGCACCCTGGCACACGGGCGTGACGCCTACTTGTTGCACCTTGCCGGCACCGTTTGAGAGGTAGGGTGCCGGTAGCGTAGAGGCTCACGAGGCAGCACTCCTTGCCGCGGTCGTGGCGACCCCAGCATCGGTGGAGGGGGCGATTTCCTGCCCCCTCCTGACGGAATCTGCCCCTGGGGGCACAGCGACACAACTTCAGGAGGAGCCAGCCCCCATGGGCCAGCAGGTTGTGGAGGCATCCGTCGTCGTACGCGGCTGAGGAGAAACTCGAGTCTCTGGTGCCTCAAGTCTGCCACACCGCTGCCCCCTTGGACGCAGCGCCCGCCGAAGCTCTTGTGCCGTCTCCTCGTCAGGCCCTGGCGCCTATGTACCGCTACCCTCTGATCAGGCCCGGTACCTTGGACGAGGCCCACACCGCGCTCGGCCGGATCCGGGCCGACCTTCAAGACGCCAACAGGTGCTCCCTCGCGAGGGAACGCCTGGGCTTATTTCTGGGTGGCTCCAGGTTGATGCAGCTACCAAGACGACCTGGGGACGGGCCGATGGTGCCGCCGCGGAGAGCAAGAAAGAGGCCACTGAAGCCAGGGCGGCTCGCGATGCGGCTCTAGCCAAAGCAGCGTCTGCCGCGGAGCGCTACGGCAAGGCAGAGGCCGACCTGAAGGCCTTTCAATAGGAGCTAGCCGCGCACGCGCAACGGCTCCACTAGTGGGAGGAGGACCTCAAGGCTGGCGAGGCGAAGCTCGCCGATCGCGACTCCGTGCTATCCCAGGTGGCTGTTGACCAAGCTGCGGAGCGTGAGCGTCTGGCCAAGCTGAAGGATGAGGTAGCAAAAGCCCAGACGTCCCATGCTCGGCATGTCTCTGACGTGATGGCCCAGCTGGATTCCAGGGAGAAGACCCTTGTTGCTGCTGAGAAGAAGGCGGCCGCGGAGCGCGTTGCCTTCCCCTCAATCGAGCTCAGGCTTCGCCAGGCGCTGCGCTTCATCTGCAGGAGAAGATTCGAGGAGCCACTAGCGACTCTTGAGGGCGGCTACGCAGGGCTCTCCTCCGAGCTCGCTGAGGTGCTCGAAGGTGCGGTCGCCAGGGTGGACGCCATCCTAGAGGACGAGTGCCGCGACCTTTTCTCCATGGCCACGACGCGTGTCTTCAGCCACCTCTACCTCCGCGAGCTCGTCTTCGATTTCAACGCGGTCATGGCCTCGGTTGCCCCTGAGTCCCGTGCCGCTGCGGCGGCAGCCGTGAAGCATGCTATGGATGCGCTGGTGAAGAAGTTCGCCTGCGTCCCCGACACCAAGCCCCCTGCGGTGGAGGCGAGCGGTGGCGACGAAGGCGCTGGTAGCGACGTCGATGACGAGCTCGCCGTGAGTGGGACAGGCGGCAGCGGCGTCCGTGGCGGTGACGGCTGCTCCTCCGAGATTTCGACCTGCGACATTTATCATGCCTCATGGAGGCATAAGACTTGTTTGAATTCAAAAAATATCCAGTGCTTGTAATAACTTGTTTGAACTCTGTGATTTCCTTCGTGCCCTGTTTCCTTCCAACTTGCTTTTGTGCTCTGCGTCGGCAGGGCCCAATCCAACGGATACCTCAACCGCCGTTGGGGCGTCCGGATCGCCAGGACGAGACCAAGGGGCGAGGGGCTACGTGACTAGTGAGGCTCCTGAGTCGCGATGCTCAGGAGTCCCCCTTGACGTGTGAGCAGCCCTCATTAAGGAAACATGGCGACATCGAGGTTGATTTGGAGCGTCTTAGTACTCTGCGTCAACATGGCCCAATCCTGCGCATACCTCGACCGCCGTTGGGGCTTCCGGATCGCCAGGACGAGACCAAGGGCCGAGGGGCTACGTGACTAGTGAGGCTCCTGAGTCGCGATGCTCAGGAGTCCCCCTTGACGTGCGAGCAGCTCCCAGACCTTTCCTCGCCAGCTTTCGCCTGGGAGGGACGTGAGAAGACCAGGTGCCAAGAACCTGGTGAGGTGGCACGCGCCAGGCATGGCTTGAGTGTAGCCCCCGTCCAGCCCGGTCGCGCATGCATCCCAGGGGAACGCTGCGTGACGGGGGCGTGAGGCCATCCTGAGATTAATGCAGCCGCTAGGGCGCCCTTAGTTGTTTATCCACCAGCGCGGAGCATGGGGCTTCCACTCGGTGTGAGCATAGCCGCTGAGCGACCGTGTCGTCCGCCAGCGCAAAGCATGGGGCTTCCACTTGGGCGTGGGAAGGGAGCTCTGTGTTAGAGTCTCCGGGCGTGTACAGCCCAATTTCGTTCGTACGCGTGACTGGCACAGTAGAACTGGAGGAGGTGTATCTGGGCACTCGTGAGCCAGCGCGGGTCTCACGAGGCCCTACCTCAAGGCGGGTTGCGCCTGAGTCTTCTGGCGCGGGGCGCGCTTACGAAACCTATGTAGCGGGGAAAACCTCTGCCGAATGAATCTCCGGAGGCCATCGCATGAGAAGGCCAAACAACAAGGACCCCAGGAGGTGACGTCAACGGGGCGGGCCCGCCAGACAGAGCTCAGTCGTTGGGTTTATCGACGCTGTAGGGACGGACCAGAGCACAAATGTGGTGCCCAGTCTTCTGATGCGACAAACCCGAGGAAAAACATACGGCGCGCGGCTCCCACGACGGCGAAGCGCCGAACTGCGGTTATACGAACCGGGCCGCGCATCCTGACTCACCCACTCTCGATTAGCTCATGCGAGGACAAAGCACCAAGGACCACGGGAGGTGACATGCATGGGACTGGCCTGCGAGATAGAGCTTAGTCGCTTGGATTTAACAACGCTGCAGGGAAGGACCCGAGCAGAGACGCCGTGCCAGCCCTTAATCATGAGGCGGTCGGGGGCAGGGTTGTTAGGGCGTAGCGACATTCATAGTGACAAAGCACCGGGCACGCAGTTTGGAATATATATAAAATTCATCAAATGCAGAACCAGTTCTGATACATATGCAAAACGATACAGCTGCGGGGGCGGGCCCTAACAGCTTGAGGATGATGCAGCCGAAGGGGCGCCCTCAAATGAACAAACCAGAAGGTCACCAGGTAATGATGCTGCTGAAGCGTCGAGGTAGTTGTTGAAGCTTGATCCTCATGAGCCTGAGGGCTCCGGAGGCTCGAGGGGCCCGCGAGGCCCAGGGGGCTCGCGAGGGTCCGGGACCTCCTGAAGGACCGCGCGGCGTTGGGCCTCGTGAGACGTGAGCGCGGCCTGCGCGAGGCGCTGGTATGTGGCACCCACGTTCACGAGGCCAAAGGGCATGTAGACGTAGTTGCAGGGGTAGCCCCCGCTGCGGCCGACACGCGATGGCCAGAAGAGGCCCTGGGACGCGGCTCTGTTGAGGCCCGGGATGTTGACGCAGACACGCAGCCCTCCGCCCACGTCGAGGGTGGCGGCTGCACTGGGTGGTGCGGGGCGACGCTCGCCGTGCATGGCCAGCGCCTCCTGAAGCTCCTCGATCGCGTTGGTGATGAACTCTCATGAGCCTGGTGCCTCGCACCGTGCTCCTTGCTTGTGGTGGCGCGCGTCAAAGCACGCCTCCAAGTGGTGCCCGAGCACCTCCCTCGTCGCACCGGTCAGGTCGGAAGCTCTCTAGGTGGAAGCCCCCGAGCCCGCCCCGAGGGAAGTGTCGGGCGCGCCTTCCTATGCGGGAGGAAGGGGCGCCCCAAAAATGGACACAGGGCCTAAGGTGCCGTTCTTGGGGGTCTCTGTCCCCTGACGACTCTTGGGGAGGAGCTGCTTCTTCTTCTTGGGTGTGTCCTCAGGAGGCAGGATGCCGCCCTCGTCGTCAGAATTTTCAGCCGCCCGCGGCCTGGTAAGCGCGTTCGAGGGAGCAGACTGCATCCTTCTCATCACAGGCGACCGTGATGACACCGCCGCTCCTTGGCATCTTGAGGATGTTGTAGCCATGGTGGGTTCCCGCCATGAACTTGGTGAGGGCGGGGTACCCAAGGATGGCGTTGTATGGGAGGTGGATGTGGGCGACATCGAAGTCGATGAGCTCGGTGTGGTAGTTATCGCGCTTGCCGAAGGTGACTGGGAGGCGCACCTGCCCCAGGGGAGTGGTGGAGCCATCGGTCACTCCTGAGAAGGGCTTGGTCGGCATGAGCTGATCATAGGGCACCTGAAGCGTCTCGAATGTCTCGACGGAGAGGACATTGAGCCCAGCGCCACCGTCGATGAGGGTCTTGGTGACAAGGACGTTGCTGATGGTGGGCGTGCAGAGCAAGGGGAGCGCTCCTGCGGCGGCCGAGGACTTGAGGTGATCCTTGGAGTCGAAGGTGATGGCGACCTTCGACCACCTAAGGGGACGTGCAGCCTCGAGCTTCAGGAGGGCTGCATTCACCTCACGAGAGAACTGCTTGAAGATGTGGTTGGAGGCAGGGGCCTGAGCACCGCCCAGGATGCAGGCGATCACACTGGGCTCCTGGAAGCCCCCAGCCCCATCATCCTGCCAGATATCTTCAATCCTCCTTGGCGGCGGCGGCAGCGGAGGGAGGCCAACATTGCCCTGAGGACGGCCCTCACGAGGCTGATCGCGCCGGGGCCCGTCGCGAGGCTCGTCACGCCAGCGGTCCTCACGAGGCTGGTCACACCAGTCCTGACGTGGGTCGCGGTTGTCCCAACGGCCTTCGCCGCGGCCCCCTCCATGGCCGTAGCCGCGGTCCCCGCGCTCGGGGCGGCAGCCAAGGCGCTCGTCGCGGAGCGTCCTGAGCTCCTGGCAGTCTTCGGTGTTGTGGCTGCATGTGCTGTGGAAGATGCAGAATGGGTGGCTGCCCTTAGGGGGTTCATCATGGTCGCGTTCGCGCTTCATCTAAGGCTCTGCCGCCAGCACAGCGGGGCTCTTGCGCTTCGCCTCCTTAGCCTTGGCCTTCTTATCTTCAGGGTCTGCCTCCGGAAGCTCGAGGAGGGAGAGGCGGCCCTCTTCGGCCCTTGCGCACTTGTTCGCCAGGTTGAACATCTCCAGGGCCGAGCACAGTTCGTCATGGATGGCGAGCTCCTCCTTCATCTTGATGTCCCTGACGCCATCGGTAAACACCGAAATGATGGCCTCGTCCGACGCCTTCGGGATCTTGAGGCGAACGTTCATGAAGCGTTGTATGTATTTGTGCAGGGTCTCGCCCGGCTACTGCTTCACACGCCGCAGGTCGTTCACTCCCAGGGCGTGGACGCGGGTGCCCTGGAAGTTGGCGATGAAGCACTCGCGGAGCTCATCCCAGGAGGATATCGATCCCTCCGGGAGGTTGAGGAGCCAGGAGAGTGCGCCACCCTTGAGGTCCATGGGGAACCAGTTCGCCTTGACTTTGTCATCACCGCTCGCAGCCTCGATGCTCATCGCGTAGAGCTGAAGAAACTCCGCGGGGACGGGGGTGCCATCGTAGCGCGCAGGCAGGTCCGGCTTGAACTTGCGAGGCCAGGTGACACGGCGCAGCTCCGAGGTGAAGGCGCGGCAGCCTGCTCCGCTCACAGGCGCGACGCGTATGAGGGGAGCTTGGTCTTGACGTCCGTGCGCCGCGGCCTCCGGCGGCGCACGGTCCTGATGACGGTGCGGCGGTGCGGGGAGCACACGCTCTTCACCTCGTGGCCGCAGCACTGTGACGCCCTGGATTTGTGCTACAGTAATGTATGTAATTAAGCTACAGTAATCCTTGTAATCAAGCTACAGTAACCTAAGGGTTAGGCTAATCCATTTTGCTAATCCAATTATGGTCACTGTTGAATTCAGCTACAAATTCAAATTCTTATCCAATTCAAATCCTTTTTAAAAAGTGTGTTTAAAAGTTTTGCGAAACTGAAAATAAAAATGTTGGATGGGTTGCAAATATTCCCCAAGATTTTATAAAATTGAAACCGGCATTTTTGGAATTATTTTAGTGCCCCAATTAGTTTTAAAACGATCGCTGTTTGAATTTAAAAAAAGAGGCTACTTGGCCTAAACGGTCCGGCCCGGCTGGCTCCTATAAGGGAGCGAGGGACCGAACCCTAGCGCCAGCCCCAGCGCCTCCGTGCCCGATTCCCCCCCACCCCCCCGCGGCCGCTCGGCTGGTCTGACCCGGGCCGCCCCGATTCGCCCCCCCCGGCGACGAGCGCCAGAGCCGCCCCGCTCCGTTCCCCCCCCCCCCGCCGAAGCCTGGCCGATCCCGACCGGTCCGGCCGTTCCCGCCCGAGACGCCCGCGCCCGCCGTTCCCCCCCCCCCCCGACGGAGATCCGGCTGCGTCGCGCCTCGCCGCCCCCCTTGTCGCCATCGCCGGTGAGCAGCCGGCCGCCGCGTTTCCACGCCCCCCCCCCCCGCCGGCGTGCTGCTGCATGCGCGCGGGCGCGAGTGTGCGTGTGCATGGGCAGAGTGTGCGTGTGTGTGTCTGTGTATGTAAGTATGTATGTATGCGTGTATGCGTGTATGTATGTACGTATGTGTATGTGTGGGCATGTCCCACTGACATGCGGGGCCCGCCCCTGTTAAAATGAAAATAAAAATATTAGTTAAAAATAATAATTACAAATAAATAAATATTAATAATTAATTAATTAATTAAACAGTATTTACTGTTTAGGATAATTCGAATTTATTAATTAAAAGAATTTCAGAATATTGTTTAATCTTTAAAAATTATTATAAAATAATCCGTAGCTCGGATGAAAAAGTTTTAAACATGAAAGTTGCTCAGAATAATTCCACGAATCCGAATACGCTGTCCGTTAGTCTGTCACGTGCCTCTAGCATAGCAAACATGGAACTTTTCCATCGTTTTCGTCTGTCGGGTAATATCCCGAGACCCGGGCAAATATCGTCAGATATTCTTCCGACCCGTCTGCGACGTGTAGTACTGCGTTAGTGCATGCCTAGCTCTGCTTATTGCCATGTCATGCATCGTGATTGTATCTGTGCTTTATATTTATTGTTTCTTCCCCCCTCTTCTTACCGGTAGAGCCCGAGATTGACGGTGCTGACGGGTACAACTACACCGTTGACGATCAGCCTTTTGCCGCAGAGCAGCAAGGCAAGCAACCCACCTTGAGCATTCCGATATCGCCCATTCCTTTCACTCTTATTCTTGCATTAGATTTTGCTACTGTATGAGTTAGCTCCTATTCTCGTGCATAGCCTGCTTTTGATAAACTGCTACTGTACCTGCTATCATATCATCTGCTTAGTATAGGTTGATCAATGAATCCCCTGTGACCCCCTTAGTCCCAGTTGCTCCTGCTTCTTCATCGACGACTCGACGACCTGAAGATTCGAAGACTCGGTCAACCGACTGACGAGCCAGGCCTCTCACATCACCGCACACCCCTTAGTTGTACGACTCTGCAGAGCTACTATCGAGTACCGAGGGTGACACCTCGTGAAGTACTCTTGATGTTAACTCTGTAGTGCAGCTAGTCGGTCGTGGTTACCGAGGGTGATTCCTCCTTCACCACTCCCGATGATGACTCTGTCGTGCAACCCCTCAAGTGTTGGACCCTCGAGGGTGATTCCTCAAAGTCCACCTTGACGGTTTCATCGAGCGGGACCCTTTGAGGGTGATTCCTCAGGTTCCGTCTTGATGTTTTATACACACAGTTACTATGGCCTGGTTACAGAAACATGTTGGTGATGGGTCGGCCCTGAGGGGTACCCACGGTTTGATGATGATGAGGCGTGGACGGGCAGGAGAGGCCCTTGCCACATATCCTCGAGACAGGGCAACGGGACCGCACTTCATGGGTCGCGCTTGCCCCGCATTAATAAAATGCTAATGGGTTGGGTATTTGATCTGAGTTGGTCGTTGACCTTTTTACGCACCAAACCTTCACGTGGGAGAAGTTATGGGTACTCAGTGTCATTGTATCAACCGAAGCACTTCGGACGGCAGCAATGGAGCAGCGCGCGCCCGAGTGGCCTGGACGGTACAACTCTTGGACTAGAGTGTGCTAGGGCTGACCTCGGCCGCGTTCGCATCGTGCAGGAGTGCAAAGGGCAAGTGGGCCCACGACCCCTGGGCGCTTAGGATTTAGACCGGCGGGCTGGCCTCTCTGTTGAGTCTTGGTGGGGCGACGACGTGTTGATATCCCGAGGCCGGGCATGACCCAGGAAAGTGTGTCCGGCCGGAGGTGATCAAGCGTGTTGGAAATGCGGTGCACCCCTGCAGGGATGAATTCATCTATTCGAATAGTCGTGTCCACGGTAACAGGACGACTTGGAGTTATACTTTGACCTACTACAACTATAACTGTGACTTAAAATTGAAATGAACGTTGGCTCCGAGATTGCTTTCTCGCAGGGAGTCGAGGAAGAATCTCTGGGCGTGGTTACTTAATAAAATTGCTACAATAATATGACTATATATGAGATACCAGTCTACTCTCTTCTAATGCTGCAAGATGCTAAAGATGCTAGTCTTCGATAGGACTAGGCTTTCTCCCTATTCTTGCTTTCTGCAGTCAGCCCAGATATGACCCCATCCCTTGATAATGATGCATACTTAGTATAGTTCTGATGTCAGTCTTGCGAGTACTTTGGATCAGTACTCACCGCTGCTTTGCTTTCTCTTTCCCCCTCGATATGATTCTGCATTCAGACGTTGGAGCCCAGGAGATGGAGTACGCCGGAGACGACTACTACACCACCGCTGGAGCCTACTACTACGTGGAGAGTGCCGACGCTCAGGAGTAGTTAGGAGGTTCCTAGGTAGGAGACCTCGCCTCTTTCGATCCGCTGCTTATGTTTGTGCTAGCCTTCTTAAGGCAAAACTTGTTTAACTTATGTCTGTACTCAGATATTATTTGCTTCCGCTGACTCGTGCTTGTCGAGCTTTGTATTCGAGCCCTCGAGGCCCCTGGCTTGTCATATGAAGCTGTATGACTTTAATTTGTGTCTAGTGTTGTGTTGTGATATCGATCAGTGAGTCCCTAATCTTTGTCGTACGCATTGCGTGTATGTTTAGCGTATGGACGAAATTGGGGGCGTCACAAGTTGGTATCAGAGCCGACTGCCTGTAGGTAGCCCCCTTTCCAACTCCTTGGCCGAAGTTGAGTCTAGTACCTGAAAAACTTTTTACTAACATAGTTGTGTGGCTTACGGGCCCACATCTCAATCGGGTGGTATTAGGATCTTTTATTCCTCGTCTATACTCTGGGTTCTGATCTCTCTTCTCCTTCGGGTTAAATTTTTTGCTAACTATAACATTAGGTTCTCGTGATCACATCCACCGGAGATTTGTTTCGTCGACAATTGCTTTCCTTTGAAGTTATGATGCACACACTGTCATTTGACATCTTAAATCTTCTTGTTACAGATGCGTCCCGCTAGGCAGGTCGTTCGTCTGACTTTGGCTCACGATACGACTGGGTTCCCGGCCATTTTGGTCAACCTCTTGATCAGGCAGGGATATCGCTGGTACCCCGAGTACACTATTTACGAGGACTACCGCGAGTTCAACCAGGAACAGTATGAAGCTGAGATGGTTATCTGGGATCGACGGGACCTCTCCATCACTGAGCTGCACACCTTTCATGGCATTGGAGTGACCGTTGAGATGGCAGCACAGGATGCTGCTTATGCTGCTATTGTTCGTCTCCGTGCAGCGAACCCCTGTTTGGAGGAGACGGCATACAGATACATCCCGTATGTTCCTGCTGAAGTTGATACTGCGGCCGACGCTGAGGTCTTGCCCCTTTCGCGCGGCAGCGCAATGACCGGTCCTACACTGCTGTCTGCACCCCCTACGTGAGTCCTCGTTACGACCCACAGGTTCTGGTTCAGTACACTGAGGCACTGGATCGCACTGTCAGGGCTCTTAACGTCGAGCTGTACGCCACCCGTGCTCGTCTTTATCTGGCTATGGAGCAGTTGTTGCCAGCAGTCACTGCGGGGATGCATCCGGAGTACATTCTTCACCCGCGTCGGAGTGAGTTTCCTTCGGGTCTTGAGTGGCCTGCGGTTGGAGGTCGTACTCCGGCACGTGGACCTGCGCTCCCGGTTGATCACTAGATTCTACATCAGGGTGTGCACGGGATGCAGAACCCTGCCACCAGGTTTCACATTCAGGGCCACGTGCAGTTCCGTGGGTTCTTTCATTGTCCCCGACATTGATGTAGCGTATCGCTATGCCTCGTTGTTGTATCCCTCCACCGCGTGCCTGTGTGCCGCCTAGTTGTCTAAGTTATTTTCATGCCGGACCTATCGTCTATTTCGTAACGAACTTATGGTTTGTAATAGACCTATGTATGGGTCTGTATGTTGAAATTCGAACTACTATGTCGTATCTATTGCATTTCCTTATTGTGCAATTTACTCCATGAATGATTCTTTGTCTTTGCAATTATCCAATGCTAAACTACCACTATGAAAATTTGACAGAATGGTTAGGCCAGCTGGTCATGGTCGTGGTACACCTGAACCACCACCACCACCGGAATACAAGGCTGGTATGATGCAGCAGTTTGAACTGAATCGCCAGTTTATGCAAGGGCTTATGGACCAGTTCCCGAGGCCGAATATGAGTCAACAGCCAGCCCCAATGACGCTGCCAGACTTCATGCGTCTCAACCCTGCGATCTACCGCAGCTCAACTCAGCCGCTTGACGCAGATGACTGGCTCCGTGACATCACTTATGAGTTGGAGTCTTCAGGCGCCCCAGAGGCTAGCTATGTCACCTTTGCCTCGTACTTCCTGAAGGGTCCCGCTGCTCAATGGTGGGACAGTCACAGGCGCTCACAGCCTATTGGAACAATCATCACCTGGCCGGAGTTCCAAGCTGCGTTCCGTGCTCGTCACATTCCTCAGGGACTGATGGACAAGAAGAAGCATGAGTTCCGCAATCTCGTCCAGGGCAACAAGATTGTGGATGCTTATCAGCGGGAATTTCTGGACTTATCTCGCTATGCTGAAGAAGACGTTGCAACTGATGCTCGTAGGCAGGAGAAGTTCCATGAAGGCCTCCACCCAGATATCAAGCTGACACTCCTTGTTCAGGACTTTGATAACTTCGCCACCTTGGTGAACAAGTCCATTCAAGTGGAAACAGGTCTGCAGGACTACAAGGACAGCAACAAGCGCAACCGTGACATGGGCTCATCTTCGGGTCCATCTGCTCAGAAGCGCAAGATCTGGATCCCCCACAACATGTACCATGCACCGCCTCCTGCTCCGAGGTCGTCCTATGCTGCACCTCGTCTGCCTCCACCCCCACCTAGGCAGCCGAGGCTCCCAGCTCCGCCACCACGAGCTCCTGTTCCCCCTTCTCGTCCTGAGGATGGGCTGTGCTTCAAGTGTGGTCATCCAGGACACCGTGCTAGAGAATGTAGGCAGAATCAGAATCAACTTGCACTGCCTTCCAACCAGCCCCGCAACAACAATGACAGGCCTGCTCAGGGTCGTGCTCAGGCTAACAATGTTGATATGAATGAAGTTCAAGACCAGCCTGCTACTGTGATGGGTACACTCCTTGTTAACTCCGTACCAGCTTTTGTATTGTTTGATACAGGAGCATCGCATTCTTTCATGTTTGAAGATTTTGCATACATGCATGGCATTAAGTACGAAGAGATGAACATTCCAATAGTGGTAAACACCCCCGCTGGCCAATGTCAAACCTCCATGGTTTGTCCAGATGTCCCCATTGAAATAGAAGGATTGGAATTCCATGCTTCCCCCATTATATTGAAGTCTTCCAAGATCGACCTTATTCTAGGGATGGATTGGTTGAAAGCACATACTGCTTCCGTCGTTTGTGCCACCAAAACTGTCCACCTTCTGCATCCTTCGAATGAGATAGTCAGCTACCATGCTCATCTTGTTCGAGATGCTGAAGCCCGACTATATGCCTTGAATGCATTAAATGAGTCACCTCTTGAAGGGATTGAAAACATTCCAGTTGTCTGGGATTTCCAATATGTTTTTCCGGAAGAACTTCCAGGGATTCCTCCTGCCAGAGCTGTCGAGTTTGTCATCGACTTGGTACCTGGTACCACTCCTATAGCCAAGCGTCCGTATAAGATGCCACCACATGAACTCCTTGAACTTAAGCAAGAAATTGACAATTCGCTTCGTCTGGGTTTCATTCGTCCAAGTTCCTCTGCTTGGGGAGCACCTTCTCTCCTTGTCAAGAAAAAGGATGGTATGAATCGGTTGGTCCAAGATTACTGTCCCATCAACCAAGCAACGATTCAAAACAAATATCCGCTCCCTCGGATCAACGATCTGTATGATCAACTTGCCGGTTCATTAGTGTTTTCAAAACTCGACTTGAGGTTGTGTTACCATCAGATCCGGGTTCGTGAAGAGGATATTCCCAAGACTACATTTGTTACTCACTATGGTTCATACGAATACACCGTCATGTCCTTCCGCTTAACCAATGCTCCAGCAACCTTCTCTCGCCTGATGAACTATATATTCATGGATTACCTCGATAAATTTGTCGTGGTTTATCTGGATGATATCCTGGTTTACTCCAAGAATAAAGAAGTGCATGCTGAACATCTTCGTCTTATACTAGAGAGGCTTTGAGAACATCAACTTTATGCAAAGTATTCAAAGTGTGAGTTCTGGATGGACGAAGTAACCTACCTTCGTCATGTGATCTCCAAGGATGGTATTGCGGTCAACCCTGAATGAGTTCAGGCTATTCTTTACTGGACTCCCCCGAAGAATGTCAAGCAAGTCAGAAGTTTTCTCGGACTCGCCAACTATTGCCGTCGATTCGTCGAGAACTTCTCCAAGATTGCAAAGCCCTTAACCAATTTGCTTCACAAAGGTGTTAAATATGAGTGGACAGAACAATGTCAGGAGAGCTTTCAGGCACTTAAGGACAAACTGACGTCTGCTCCAGTGCTTGCTCCTCCGGATACTCGTAAGGACTTCATCATTTATTGTGACGCTTCGCGTCAGGGAATGGGTTGTGTCCTAATGCAAGAGCATAGAGTGGTTGCTTATGCATCTCGTCAATTGCGTCCTCATGAAGAGAACTACCCAGCTCATGACCTTGAACTTGATGCAATAATTCATGCACTAAAAAAGTGGCGATGATACCTTGTTGGTAATCGTTGCGAGATCTACACCGACCACCAAAGCCTGAAGTACCTGTTTACTCAGTCGGATCTGAACCTCTGTCAACAGAGATGGATGGAGCGCATAGCAGATTACAATGTGGGTATTTCTTATACCCCAGGCAAGGCTAATGTAATGGCTGATGCTTTGAGCCGCAAGTCTTATTGCAATCACCTCCAGGTTCATAAGGTTCACCCCCTTCTTCAAGAAGAATTTCGCATGCTGAACCTCCATATTGTTCCTCAGGGTTATCTCTCTCCCCCTCCTGAAGGGTCCTACAAAATGAACCTCCACGTTGTTCCCCAGGTTTCTCTTAATACCCTGGTTGCTAAACCAGATCTAGTGGACGTCATCAAGTGGATCCAGAAGTGTGACAATGAAGTCGAGAGGATTAAATTTGATCTCACACAAGGAAAGCCCTCATCCTTCACTATTGCTGAGGATGGCGCTTTGTACTTCAAAGGACACCTAGTGGTATCGAGTAAGGAAGAAAACAATTATATGACTCAGGAGGTCATGAAGGAAGCTCATGATACACTGCTGTCTATTCATCCAGGTAGTACCAAGATGTACCAAGACATTCGTCAAAGATTCTGGTGGTCTAACATGAAGCAAGACATTGCTCGCTATGTTGCTGAATGTGATGTTTGTCGTCGTATCAAAGTAGAACATCAAAGGCCTGCCGAAACTCTGCAACCTATTATGGTTCCTGAATGGAAATGGGATCATGTTGAAATGGACTTCGTCACTGGTTTTCCCAGATCGCAGAAAGGTAATGATGCTATTCTTGTCGTCATTGACCGACTGTGCAAAGTTGCACATTTTCTGGCTGTCAAGGAAACTATTACTGCTAGTCAGCTAGCAGATCTTTACATGTCCAGAGTTGTTTCACTCCACGGTATTCCACTGGTGATTAGTTCAGACCGTGGCAGTTTATTCACTTCAAGATTCTGGGCAAGTTTCCAGAAAGCTATGGGAACTCATTTGTCCTTCAGCACCGCTTTTCACCCTCAATCCCAGGGTCAAGTTGAAAGAGTCAACCAGATTCTCGAAGACATGCTTTGAGCTTGTGTCATTTCTTTCGGCAAGAAATGGGAGGAATCTCTCCCGTATGCTGAGTTCTCCTACAACAATAGCTATCAAGCTAGTCTGAAGATGGCTCCTTTTGAAGTGTTATATGGACGTATGTGTCGGACTCCTCTGAATTGGTCAGAAACTGGGGAACGTACACTTATCGGTCCGGATATTATCCAACATGCTGAAGATCAAGTCCGCATTATTCATGCAAATCTGAAGGCTGCTCAGTCTCGTCAGAAGAGCTAGTATGACCGTCATCACAAAGATATGGTCTATCAACCTGGCGAAAAGGCTTATCTTCGAGTCACGCCAATGAGAGGTACACACCGTTTTGGGATTTATTGGTCCTCTCACTGTTCTCGAAAGGCGTGGTAAGGTGGCATATCAACTGGAACTACCGCCAAACCTTTCTCAGGTTCACGATGTGTTCCATGTGTCACAACTTCGTCGCTACTTCAAGGATCCTATCCGGGCAGTGGATCATGATATGCTTGAGCTGCAACCAGACCTTTCTTACAAAGAGCAACCAGTCCGCATTCTCGATGAAACTGAACGTCGGACTCGACAGAAGGTTACCAAGTTCTTCAAGGTGCAGTGGGCAAATCATTCTGAAGATGAAGCCACTTGGGAACGCAAAGATCACCTTCGTGCAGAATACCCCGGGCTCTTTCCTTCTACTTCTTAATTTTCGGGACGAGAATTCTTTTTAGTAGGGGAGAATTGTGACGCCCTGGATTTGTGCTACAGTGATGTATGTAATTGAGCTACTGTAATCCTTGTAATCAAGCTACTGTAATCCTTATCCAATTCAAATCCTTTTTAAAAAGTGTGTTTAAAAGTTTTCCGAAACTGAAAATAAAAAAGTTGGATGGGTCGCAAATATTCCCTAAGATTTTATAATATTTGAAACCGGCATTTTTGGAATTATTTTAGTGCCCCAATTTGTTTTAAAACGATCGCTGTTTGAATTTAAAAAAAGAGGCTACTCGGCCTAAACGGTCCGGCCCAGCTGGCTCCTATAAGGGAGCCAGGGACCGAACCCTAGCGCCAGCCCCAGCGCCCCCGTGCCCGATCCCCCCCCCGCCGCCGCTCGGCTGGTCCGACCCAGGCCGCCACGATTCGCCCCCCCGCCGGCGACGAGCGCCAGAGCCGCCCCGCTCCGTTCCCCCTCCCCCCCCGCCGAAGGCTGGCCGGCCCCGACCGGCCCGGCCGTTCCCGCCCGAGACGCCCGCGCCAGCCATTCCCCCCCCGACGGAGATCCGGCCGCCTCGCCCGCCGCCGCCTCAGCCCGCCTCCTCGCCGCCGCACCGCCGTCGTCCTCGTCACCTCCCCGCCGGCCACACCGCACCTCGCCGCCCCCCTTCTCGCCATCGCCAGTGAGCAGCCGGCCGCCGCGTTTGCACCCCCCCCGCCGGCGTGCTGCTGCGTGCGCGCGCGCGCGAGTGTGAGTGTGCGTGTGTGTGTCTGTGTATATACGTATGCGTGTATGCGTGTATGTATGTACGTATGTTTATGTGTGGGCATGTCCCACTGTCATGCGGGGCCCGCCCCTGTTAAAATGAAAATAAAAATATTAGATAAAAATAATAATTACAAATAAATATATATTAATATTAATAATTAATTAATTAGATTAATTAATTAATTAAACAATATTTACTGTTTAGGATAATTCGAAATTATTAATTAAAAGAATTTCAGAATATTGTTTAATCTTTAAAAATTATTATAAAATAATCCGTAGCTCGGATGAAAAAAATTTGAACATGAAAGTTGCTCAGAATAATTCCAGGAATACGAATACGCTGTCCGTTAGTCTGTCACGTGCCTCTAGCATAGCAAACATGGAACTTTTCCATCGTTTTCGTCTGTCCGGTAATAGCCCGAGACCCGGGAAAATATCGTCAGATAATTTTCCGACTCGTCTGCAACGTGTAATACTGCGTTAGTGCATGCCTAGCTCTGCTTTTTGCCATGTCATGCATCGTGATTGCATCTGTGCTTTTATATTTATTGTTTCTTCCCCCCTCTTCTTACCGGTAGACCCCGAGACTGACGGTGCTGATGGGTACGACTACACCGTTCACGATCAGCCTTTTGCCACAGAGCAGCAAGGCAAGCAACCCCCCTTGAGCATTCCGATATCGCCCATTCCTTTCCCTCTTATTCTTGCATTAGATTTTGATACTGTATTAGTTAGCTCCTATTCTGATGCATAGCCTGCTTTTGATAAACTGCTACTGTACCTGCAATCATATCAACCGCTTAGTATAGGTTGATCAATGAATCCCCTATGATCCCCTTAGTCCCAGTTGCCCCTGCTTCTTCATCGACGACTCGATGACCCGAAGATTCGAAGACTCAGTCAACCGACCGACGAGCCAGGCCACTCACATCACCGCACACCCCTTAGTTGTACGACTCTGCAGAGCTACTATCGAGTACCGAGGGTGACACCTCGTGAAGTACACTCTTGATGTTAACTCTGTAGTGCAGCTAGTCGGTCGTGGTTACGGAGGGTTATTCCTCCTGCACCACTCCCGACGATGAGGTGTGGACGGGCAGGAGAGGCCCTTGCCACACATGCTCGAGACGGGGCGACGGGACCGCACTTCATGGGTCGCGCTTGCCCCGCATTAATAAAATGCTAATGGGTTGGGTATTTGATCTGAGTTGGTCGTTGACCTTTTTACGCACCAAACCTTCACGTGGGAGAAGTTATGGGTACTCAGCATTGTTGTATCAGCCGAAGCGCTTCGGACATCAGCAATGGAGCATCGCGCGCCCGAGTGGCCTGGACGGTAGAACTCTTGGACTAGAGTGTGCTAGGGCTGACCTCGGCCACGTTCGCATCGTGGAGGAGAGCAAAGGGCAAGTGGGCCCACGACCCCTGGGCGCTTAGGATTTAGATCGGCGGGCTGGCCTCTCTGTTGAGCCTAGGTGGGGTGACGACGTGTTGATATCCCGAGGCCGGGCATGACCCAGGAAAGTGTGTCCGGCCGGAGGTGATCAAGCCTGTTGGAAATGCGGTGCACCCCTGCAGGGATGAATTCATCTATTCGAATAGCCGTGTCCACGGTAACAGGACGACTTGGAGTTATACTTTGACCTACTACAACTATAACTGTGACTTAAAATTGAAATGAACGTTGGCTCCGAGATTGCTTTCTCGCAGGGAGTCGAGGAAGAATCTCTGGGCGTGGTTACTTAATAAAATTGCTATAATAATATGACTATATATGAGATAGCAGTCTACTCTCTTCTAATGGTGCAAGATGCTGAAGATGCTAGTCTTCGATAGGACTAGGCTTTCTCCCTATTCTTGCTTTCTGCAGTCAGCCCAGATATGACCCCATCCCTTGATAATGATGCATACTTAGTATAGTTCTGATGTCAGTCTTGCGAGTACTTTAGATGAGTACTCACCGCTGCTTTGCTTTCTCTTTCCCCCTCGATACGATTCTGCGTTTAGACGATGGAGCCCTGGAGATGGAGTACGCCGGAGACGACTACTACACCACCGCTGGAGCCTACTACTACGTGGAGAGTGCCGACGCTCAGGAGTAGTTAGGAGGTTCCCAGGCAGGAGGCCTCGCCTCTTTTGATTCGCTGCTTATGTTTGTGCTAGCCTTCTTAAGGCAAAACTTGTTTAACTTATGTCTGTACTCAGATATTATTTGCTTCCGCTGACTCGTGCTTGTCAAGCTTTGTATTCGAGCCCTCGAGGCCCCTGGCTTGTAATATGAAGCTGTATGACTTTAATTTGTGTCTATTGTTGTGTTGTGATATCGATCAGTGAGTCCTTAATCTTGGTCGTACGCATTGCGTGTATGTTTAGCGTACGGACGAAATTGGGGGCGTCACAAGCACCACCTGGCAGCTTGCTTCATCCCAAGCTTGCTCCGGCGCGCCGTGTGGAGGGTTGCGCGGGCGCGCTTCGCGCCTCGGCTTGGGGTCGGCGCCAAGCAGAGAAGGAGGAGGAGGAGGTGCGCCATGAGCCACATCGCCCGCTTGGGAGGGCGGGGGATGGAGCGAGTGGGTGGGCGCCGGGACCTCGCCGGCGACGCTAACGATCTCGGTGATGCGACCAAGCCAGTTGTCATAGCGATCTTGAGCAGGGCGGTAGCGTAGCAGTTCGCGCGCCATGAACAGTGCAGCCTATGCGTTCGCCGGCCCGTAGCGGGTGTGGGAGGACGACGCCGAGGGACAGAGTAGCGGTGCGGCCATCGCGCCGCGCGGTGGGTGGCTGCGATGAGTCCTGCTGCTCTTGGGCAGCCGGACCAATGGCAGTGTTAGCCGCAGGAGAGGCGGAGCGGCGCGGGACGCCGCGGCCCACGGGCGTCGTCTGGGTGACGCGAGCAGCCCGACGCTCAGCGCGAAATTGGCGGGCGTCGGCCATGGAAGCGACGAATCAGAGACGAAGAGGAACTGGAGGGAGGATTCCGACACGCCCTTACCTGGCACACCAAATGTCGGAAATCGGGCTCCGCGGACCCAAGAAGGTTTGAACTCTTGGGCGTGTTCGAAGTTCCTTCCCAGCTCAAGTGTCAAGCTCGCCACCCCACAATCAAGCCTCGTCGAATACGCGCAACGAAGAAGAAGATGGACACAAATATTTACCCAGGTTCGGGCCACCTTGCGGTGTAAAACTCTACTCCTGCTTTTGGTGGATTGGCCTCATGAGGAGGTTTGAGGATGAACTAGTACAGTGGCTGAGCGACCTCGTGAGGGCTCTTGGTTGAGGATGGATTCGATCTCCTTTTCTATGGTGGTGGCTAGTCCCTATTTATAGTGGTCTTGGTCCTCTTCCCTTATCGCACTGGTCGGAAGGGATCCCACAACAGCCAAATTTGAAAGGGGACAGGAGGTACATCTTATCCTGACTAAAGGTGGTCTTCGCCTGCAAAGCTTCTGGCTGTGACGTAGAGGTGGGCTCGGCGATGACCTCCGTCCTGCCGAGCTCGTTGTCTTGGTCTGTTGCACTGGAATGGAAACCTTTGGGGGATTCCTTGGGAACCCGCATCCGTCCTTACCTCCTTAGCACAAAAGAGGAAACTGTCCCTTTTGCAGCCGCAGGAGCCCGCCTGGCCTTGGTCGTCATGGCCCACGTCATCCCAGCCTCATGAGGCCAGGCACTGTATAGGAATCTCCGCTCCTCGGGAGGCAACCTGGGGGGTGCTTCTCTGGAGGTCTTGGCGTCATTCTCCTCGCGAGGCCGGGGTCCTCGCGAGGGTCTTGTCGTGGGAGGTTGCTGCCAGGCCATACCGGGCCGTCGAGGTGGGCCACGTGCTGGGCCGCAGGCAGGCAAGTCTGGGTACCCCCGATCCCAAAACGCTGACAAAAATTAAGGTTGTAGTTCAAAACACCAAACTGGACCAGAAATGAACATGTGATGGTGTGCTCAAATTTTTCAAAAGACCAAGTTGGGTATTTGCATAAAATGGATATGTAGGCATATCATGACCTCCTAATTTCTGTGGAATTTTAAAATATATATTTAAAATGGTTGTAGTGCAATAGAGGCCTTTCGAAGAATGAAAAATGCCATTAAAATAATTTAATCGAGAAAGTTTTATTATAAAAACATTTCCCACTAAATTTGTAAAAGAAATAAAATGATTTAAGGATAACATTCAAAGCCCATAATGTTTTCCAAAAATTTCTAGTTGGAGGGAAGAATTTTAGAAAACACAGGACAAGGAAGGTTCTGAAATTAAGAGAGAACCAAATATGATTGAAAAATTTTATTCATGGCAAAATTTTAATTAATAAACACTTGGTTAAATTTTTGGGGTGTTACAAACTCTACCCCCTTCAGAAAAATCTCGTCTTCGAGATTTGCTAAGGCAGTTGCTAAAATTACTCCTACAACTCCACATAAATACTACAGAAATTAAATATTCTACCCTCGCGATCTGACGTGGTTACAGTGAGGTTGTTGATAATTGGTGCAACTGCAATGTGGTACTGGTGCTATGAATAAAAACCTCCGGTTGGGCAACCGAGGAATTGCCACTTAGGGCTACGACAAATTTGGAAAATGTAAAATTTCGAATTCCAAATTATGCTTCTCGTACCCGAGTGTACCGTGTTCTCTCCTGCTGACAGGTGGAGCCAGGGCCCACTGTCAGTCTCTTATTCTACCTCCGGCTCTCCTCTTCCTTCTCTCTCTTGTGCGCTTTCCCGCGCTTTCCCCACCCATGGCGTCTAGCGCGTAGGGCATCTAGGGTCGTACTGCGGTAGTGTGCGGCGTCCTTGCTGCCGGCGCAACGTGCACTCACCTTGCGGGCCAGTACCCTGTCGGCACTGCTTGCAGATTCGCCTCCGAACAATGACGTTCGAGCGGCGCTGGTGGACTTCGCTCACTGTACACCAAACTCGAGCTATAAAAACGACCGTGGTGTTACGCTCTTCTTCCTCACACCTTGCCTCACTTCTTCTTCTTCCTCCTTCTTCTTTTCTGGTTGTAGGAGCTCGAGACGAGGCTCCAATTGAGGACGTGCTTCCGGGGTGGCTTACGATCCTCCTGTTCGGAGCGGTGGCGGCGTTGCTTGGTTTCTCGATGCTCCCATGCGTGATGATCCAAGCTGATCGCCGTGATGCTGCTACTCGAGTGGTGGCTCTAAGCGGTGGTGGTGACCATGAGGACTAGGCATCGATCTGTGTTAGTGTGTTGGCTGTAAGTCTAGAAGAAATAATTACCCACAATTTTTTCCCTCGAAAAAAACGGTGGTGTGCTAGTGAGGCAGGTGATTAGGTGCTAAATGTGTGTGTGGATCTGCACTTAGTGCATGTGGTAGATTGGGTGTGGCTGTGAGCCGGATGTCGTGACGGTGTGTGTATCAAATCTATGTTGGTAAAAATGTCGCAGTGGTACTTAAGAAAATCTCACCCCTAGATTTGCGATGGGTTGAAATCAATTATAAACCATAGCAGCAAAATTAGTCATATGCAAATGCGACAAAACAATTCATTAATAGAGTAAATCCTGAGATACACCACAAATATCGAATCATGCAAATAAATGCTAGACAAACAAACACAGCCATGGGAGTCTACCGCACAAAGGTAAAATCTGCTGGTTTCTAAGGGCATATCCTCGGCATTGGGACAGATTCTTCTTACTCCGGGGAAAGTGGATGGACGAGTCGGAGAACGTTCCCTTCCTTGTCTGGTAACAGTGGTCTGCCGATGGCGATCTGAGGATTCATAACAGCAAGGGTTTGTAGAAAATCCATCACTTGTTGGGTCAAATGCTCTTGAGTGATGACAATATTGAACAAGGTTGGCTAGTACCGGATATCTCTCTGTTTGTCTACAGGGGAATGATGCTTCTTCTCCGGGTGCTGCATGGCTCGGGAAGTAATATTACCACCTTTCGTTGGCATAAGGCACTACGAACCGAAGGCGGGTAAATGCTTCGTTGGCAGCAACTTCTATGGCCATTTCTGGGGTTGGCATAGATTTTCTGATGAAGGTGACTTCTGTAGGGTCTTGGTTTTGATATACTAGTGGAATGTGCACAACTTCCCAATATTTCGAGGTGGTGGATGTGATCCTTGATTTGAATAGCTCGTATTGGGGTGGGTGGGTAGAGCCAAGAGTGCCGCGGGTAAAGTGCCACAATATCTTCACAAAACTACCCGGAGTTGCATCCGAGGTTCTCAGATGAATCCCAAGGTGCAACATAGGGGAAATCGCTATGGAGGTAGTGTACAAGGCGAAGGATGCTGGGTATGGTCACGGGAGTGGCCTCTTATGTAGTGCTTGGGCTAGGAAACACATTTTGGTGTGGGTACGATTCTGGTTATCAACTCTGTTCGAGAGTGGTCGGGACCAATGTCGCAAAATGTGACATATTACTGTGGTTATCGGTTAGGGTGGCCTTGGATGTTACGTGATAACCCACAAGTATAGGGGATCGCAATAGTTTTCGAGTGTAGAGTATTCAACCCAAATTTATAGATTCGACACAAGGGGAGCCAAAGAATATTTGCGAGTATTAGCAGTTGAGTTGTCAATTCAACCACACCAGGAGATTAAATATCTGCAGCAGAGTGATCAGTAGCACAGTAGTATGATAGCTTTGATAGCAGCAGTAACAGTAACAGTAACGGTAGGAGTGATAGCAATAGTTTTGTAGCAGTTGGAACAACAGCAGTAGCAATAGTAACTTAGCAAGAACAATACGTGGAAAACTCGTAGGCACTGGATCGGTGAACTCGTTGGATAATATTCATCATGCAACAGTCATAACCTAGGGCGACACTGAACTAGCTCCAGTTCATAAATTTAATGTAGGCATGTATTCCGTAAATAGTCATACATGCTTATGGAAAAGAACTTGCATGACATATTTTGTCCTACCCTCTCATGGCAGCGGGGTCCATAAGGAAACTAAGGAATATTAAGGCCTCCTTTTAATAGAGAACTGGAACAAAGCATTAACGCATAGTGAATACATGAACTCTTCAAACTACGGTCATCACCGAAAAGTATCCCGACTATTGTCACTCTGAGGTTTACGGATCACAACACATAGGAGGTGCATATGACTAGCAAGATCGGATCAAGAACATAGATATAATGGTGATAACATAAGTGGTTCAGATCTAAACTCATGGCACTCGGGCCCTAGTGACAAGCATTAAGCATGGCAAAGTCATAGCAACATCAATCTCAGAACATAGTGGATACTAGGAATCAAGCCCTAACAAAACTAACTTGATTACATGATGAATCTCATCCAACTCCTCACCAACCAGCAAGCCTACGAAGGAATTACTCACTCCCAGTGGGGAGCATCATGGAATTGGCGATGGAGAAGGGTTGATGATGACGAAGACCGAATATTTCCCTCTCTGGAGCCGCTCCAGATCTGGCCTCCCGACGAAGAGCAGGAGGTGGCGGCGGCTCCATATCGTAAAACACGATGAAACTTTCTCTCTAATTTTTTTCTCCGAAACTAGGATTTTATAGCGCTGGAATTAGGGTCAGTGGGGCCCCGAGGTTGGCACAACCCACCAGGCATGCCTGGAGGGGGTGGCGCTCCCTGGTGTATCATGCCCAACCACGGCACCCCCTCCGGTGGTTCTTTGCTCCAGTAATTTTTATTTATTGTTAAAATAAATCTACAAAAAGTTTCGTCCAGTTCCGAGAACTTTTATTTCTGCACAAAAACAACACCATGGTTGTTGTGCTGAAAAGAGCGTCAGTCTGGGTTAGTTTCATTCAAATCATGCAACTTAGAGTCCAAAACAAGAGCAAAAGTGTGAGGAAAGGTAGATACGACGGAGACGTATCAACTCCCCAAGCTTAACCCATTGCTTGTCCTCAAGCAATTCAGTTGACAAACTGAAAGTGATAAAGAAAAACTTTTACGAATTCTTTTGTTCTTGTTTGCTTATATATGCTTAAGTAGCACGCAGGTTTTCGGCAAAGATTATGACTAACCATGTCAGCAATAACTCTTAGAAATTATGTTAACTCATATCAATGGCATAAGCAACTAGCGAGCAATAATAAAATATCTCAAGCGCCAACACTTTGTCAAAACAATCGTGATATAATATGACAATAGTGGTATCTCTCTAGCCCTTTCTGAGACCGCAAAACATAAATGCAGAACATCTCCAAAGTTCAAGCAGTGACTACACATTGTAATTCATGTTAGAAAAGATCCAGTCATGATGCACACAACATTAACTATACACAATGCATGAGGATGAAAATAGTGCTCTCAGATCAGGTGCCTATTTGAGAAGGTGATGACTCAACATAAAAGTAAATAGATAGTCCCTTCGCATAGCGGAGCAGGGATTTGCAGAGGTGCCAGATCTCATAGCTTAAATCAGAGATAAATATAATTTTGGGAGGTACACCCTTCCTCTCAACGTTACGACCAAGAGTTATCAATATCTTCCATGCTAAACACATTAGCGGTGGTTTCCATGTGGTAAAAGTAAAGGTTTACTCCCCCTCCACCAACAAACACACTCCACGGCTAGCCGAATCCACGGGTACCGTCCATACCAACAACATTCCTGGGGGAGTTTTGTTTAATTATTTGCAATTTTTGATTTCGGGACAGGGAATCACTATTGCCGCCCCTATCGTGCAAGGACGAGTGAATAAACACTCATCATGAGAATAACCCGCTTAACATGTAAGATACTGACCGCCCCCTATCGCTCCATGAGCGGTCCAGGCACACAAAACAGATGTTCATTTGAATTTTTAGAGGTGGCACATGCAAATTTACTTGGAACGGCAGGGTAATACCGTATATAGGTAGATACAGTGGACTCATCTGGAATAACTTTAGTTTAAGGATTTTGATGCACAAGCAGTATTCCCGCTTAGTATAGGCGAAGTGTAGCAAATAGATTGAGAAGCGGCCAACTAGAGAGCGAAAACGGTCATGAACATGCATTATGAATAATAAACATTGAATACTAGCATGAGTAGGATATGAACACCATGAACATAAATATCATGAAGGCTATGTTGGTTTTGATTCAACTACATGCGTGAGCATGTGCCAAGTCAAGCCGCTTTAAACAGTCAGAGTAGGATACCATATCATCATACCACATGACAATCATTTTAATGCATGTTGATATCCAAGATAAACCATTATCCACTCCTAGCTACTTAAACATGGCATGAGAAACTATAATCTCTAATTTACATTGCAAACATGTTTGATCATAATATGCTAAATCATGGATACTAGGTTAAACATATTTACCAAAACAAAAAGAAGTTGAGTTCATACCCGCTTTTCTGTGACACAGTCACTTCATCAAATATCGTCATTACTGCCTTTCACTTGCACGACCGAATGATATGAAAATAATAATAGTGCAAGAGTGTCGAGGACTACGCTAGAATCTGCAAACATTTTATTCAAGAGGAGAAGACAAAGTAACATGGCCTCTTTGCTAGATTAACAATGATGCATATGAGAGTCACTCAACATTTTCATCATAGTCTTCTCCTTGGTACGACTCAATAAAAAGAAAAGAATTTCAGAGAAACACACTGAATTATTTTTGGAGTTTTTTTTTCTTGAAGAAAGCAAATTAAAGAGGGAAAAACAAAAATGAGAAAAACTATTTTCACGGGAAAGCTCCCAGCAAGTAAAAGAAGAAGCGAGAAATCTTTTTGGGTTTTCTTTTGATACTACAATTAAATTAAACTGGAAAGAAAATCCGAAAAGAAGTAGGAAATATTTTTGGGTTTTCTCAAAGTTTGTCAAACACGCAAGAAGAAAGCGAGAAAATAAATCTAGCATGGATAAAATAAATCTAGTCTTTTGGCATAGCTAGGTAATCACCATCCATAATAACCATCCGGTCCTAAGTCAAAGTGTGGTGGAGATGGCACCTGAGCGTCCCACTCATGGGGCTCCGCCACAGCAGCTGCTAGGTCGTTCCGGTATGCTGTAATGTCTTCTGGCATTTTCTTGTATCTGTTCCTGGCAGTTGAATCAAACAGAGCAGGTGCAGGCAACGGGATAACATCACGGGTTTGGACGCTGAATACTAAGTTGTAGCGAATGTTATGAAAATAATCAGTTGCATCAATAAATTGGTGAACCTGCAATGCCTTGTGATGTAGATAAACTTGGGACAAGGGATAATCATGTGGGTGAATCTGAACATTAAAGTGTCTCGCTAAGCGAGTAGCATAAATACCACCATGTGTCTTTCCCTTAGTCCTGTTAAGGTGTAAGCGACGTGTAATAATAGCCCCCATGCTAAAGGTGTGATCATTGTGCAATGCACGGCGTAAAATGGCGAAGTTGGGGGCACTGAGTGCACCAACATTCTCTCTAGCGGTTAAACACTTCGCGATGAACAAATCAAAGTAATGCACATAAGGAAACTGCAAACTAGTAGCAGTGGCTTTTGTCAAGCCTCTATCTTCACCCACTATTAAAGTGAGCAGAAAGTCCTCAAACTCCGCTGGTCTAGGCTCTCTTAATTTCCTATCAGAAGGGATCAAACATACGTCACAAAAGTTAGTGAGCGGAATCTTATGGGTTTCAGCATATAACTTAAACTACACCTCAGGAGGATTATTCCTACACAGAAAATGAAAATTTGCACAAAGGAATTTGGTAGGAGGTGGTGTTGGTCACACATAGCTGCGAGGAATTCGGTCAGCCTAGCATTTGCAACAAATTGGGCAAACTCTTGATGGAACCCGGCCTCCTCCATGAAGGGATTATGCGGCCATTCACACGGCCGCACCTCTGCCGTTCTTGGAGTGTGAAGGTCATTGTCCGATGATTACCCAATGACTCCTTTAGCATTCTTCTTGGAGGAAAACTTCCTAAAGAAGTCCATCTTATTACTATAAATAAATTTCTAAAAAATTTAGTCTACAAAATTTTTTGTCAACAAAACTTCGTAAGATTGATAGAAACTACTCCTAAGGTTGCATACATGCCATATTAAGCATTCAAACTACTTAGAACTATAAAAATTCAACATGCAAGCCCATCTACAGAAGCACCAAGAGTAGCTAATTATTCTAAAAATAAACAACTAAGTCAAAAACTAATTGGAGCAATGGAGGAGTCACATACCAAGTAGCAATCCCCCAAAACAGTTTTGGAAATGGAACTTCGAGCAAAGAGATCGAAATCCGCAAGTTTGAGAGCAAGAACATGGGAGTGAGAGCTATGGTGATTTTTTTTCTGGAGGTAGGAGATGACATGGGCTAAAGGGATAAGTGAGGGGGCCCACGTGGGGGCCAGAACCCACCAGGGCGCCCCTGGGGTTGCTGGCGCGCCCTGGTGTCTTGTGGGCACCAGGTGCACCCCCCTTTGATGTTATTTGCACCAGAAATTCAGAAATATTCAGAAAAAAATCGTATCAAATTTTCAGGACATTTTGAGAACTTTTATTTTTGGGTCATTTTTATTGCACGGCGAAAAAAGAAAACATGACAGACATGGCATTTTATTTTATTTGACTATGTAGAATAGAAACAAAAGGTGGGATCAAAAGGTTGTGCCTACTAGGTTCATCAACTTCATACCTCTCAAAAATGATCCATTAATAAGGTTGATCAAGTCTTATTAACAACCACTTTCGATTAGCATGAAACCAAAGAACTTTCGTAAAACACTAAGTTACCTCAATGGGGATATGCATATCCCCAACAATAAGTATGTCATATTTCGTTTTGGCAGTAGGTAGAGGTAGTTGAAAACTTCCAATAGTGATTGTCGAAGATTCTTCAATAACATTTATACCATTCACTTGGAATTGTTTCTTCGGAAAGTGTACTGTATGCTCATTACCATTGATATGAAAAGTGATTTTGCTTTTATTGCAGTAAATAACAGCCCCTGCAGTATTCAAAATGGGTCTACCAAGGATAATCGACTTGTTGTCATCCTCGGGCATCTCAAGAATAACAAAGTCCGTTAAGATAGTAACATTTGCTACAACAACAGGCACATCCTCACAAATACTGATAGGTATGGTAGTTGATTTGTCAGCCATTTGCAATGATATTTCAGTAGGTGTTAGTTTATTCAAATCAAGTCTTTTATATAGAGAGAAAGGCATAACACTAACACCAGCTCCTAAATCACACAAAGCAGTTTTGACATAATTTCTTTTAATGGAGCAAGGTATAGTTGGTATTCCAGCATCTCCATGTTTTTAGGTACTCCATCCTTAAAATAATAATTAGCAAGCATGGTGGAGATTTCAGCTTCAGATATCTTTCCTTTATTAGTGATGATGTCTTTCATGTATTTTGCATAAGGGGCCATCTTTAAGATATCAGTTAAGCGGGTACGCAAAAGGACTGGCCTAATCATTTCAGCAAAGCGTTCAAATTCTTCATCATCCTTTTTCTTAGATGGTTTAGGTGGAAAAGGCATGGGTTTCTGAACCCATGGCTCTCTTTCTTTACCATGTTTCCTAGCCACAAAGTCTCTTTTATCATATCGTTTATTTTTAAGTTGTGGGTTATCAAGATCAACAACAGGCTCTATTTCCACATCATTATCTGTTTCTTTATCATTGTTCGGTTGAGTATCCTCATGAACATCATAATTATCATTTTCATTATCACTAGGTGGATGTTCATTACCAGATTGAGTTTCAGCATCAGAAATAGAGACATCATTATCTTTAGGAGGTTTTTCTATCTCAGGTTCACTAATGGTATGCAAAGTCCTATCATTTTTATTTTTCTTTTTCTTTTTAGAAGGACTAGATGCATCAGTATTAATTCTCTGTGAGTCTTGTTCAATTCTTTTAGGATGATCTTCAGGATATAGAGGTTCTTGGGTCATTCTACCTCCTCTAGTTACTAGTTTAGCAGCAAAATCCTTCATATTATTATTCATTTCATCAAGCAATTATTTTTGAGATTCAGCAACTTGTTCTAACTGGGTTTGAACCATAGAGGCATGTTTTCCTACACCTGTAACATCATTACTGATTCTAAATAACAAGTCACTCAAGCGAGCAATCATATCATAATTATATTTCAACTGTTTTAGAACATTTGCATTGAAGTGATCCTGTTTCATAATAAAGTTATAAAACTCATATAAGCATTGACTAGGATGTTTATTGTAAGGGATATCACTTTCATCAAACTTTAATAAAGAATTTACCTCTACCACCTGTGGAGGTGGTGGAGGGTCAAGGCCATGTATTTCTTCCATATGTGGTAATTTCTTAACATCCTCAGCTTTAATACCTTTTTCCTTCATACACTTCTTTGCCTCTTGCATATCTTCAGGACTGAAAAATAAGATACCCCTCTTCTTCGGAGTGCGTTTAAATGGTGGTTCAGGGAGAGTCCAATCATCATAATTCTTCAATATATTATTCAATAGTTCCTCAGCTTGTTCAACAGTTCGTTCCCTGAAAACACAACCAGCACAACTATCTAGGAAGTCCCTACAAGCATCAATTAGTCCATTATAGAAGATATCAAGTATTTCATTATTCTTAAGAGGGTGATCAGGAAAAGCATTAAGCAATTGGAGAAGCCTCCCCAAAGCTTGTGGGGGACTCTCTTCTTCAATTTGAACGAAGTTAAATATTTCCTGTAAGGCGGCTTGTTTCTTATGAGCAGGATTTTTTTTCCAGAGTAGTAAATCATATCCTGGGGACTACGCACACAACCAGGAGCAAGAGTATTGTACCATATCTTAGCATCACCTTTAATGAGAATGGAAATAACTTGAGAATATAGTAGTACCGAATCTTCTCATCATGAGCAAAAAGGGTGGCTATATCATTCAACTTAGTAAGACGTGCCACTACAGTTTCAGTTTCATAGCCATGGAAAGGATCAGATTCAACCAAAGTAATTAATTCTGGGTCGACAGAGAATTCATAGTCCTTATCGGTAACAAAGATAGGTGAACTAGCAAACTTAGGATCACATTTCATTCTAGCATTCAAAGTCTCTTCCTTATACTTGCATAATAATTTCTTAAGGTCATCTCTATCCTTACAAGAAAGGATTTCTCTAGATATTTCTCCATCCATAATGTAACCTTCAGGTATCTTAGGCATTTCAAATCTAGGAGAGATAGGTCTAATAGGTGTTTCATAGTTCTCAGTTTCAAAGACTTCATCAGTTTCAGTAATCTCATCAGTTTCAGTAATTTCATTCTCTTTCCTCTAGCAATTTGTTCATCTAGAAATTCACCTAGTGGCACATTATCATCAAGCATGGTACTAGCATCATCATAAGCATCATTCATAGCAGAAGTAGCATCATCAATAACTTGCGACATATCAGGATTAATAGCATGTGGTGGTGTTGGAAGCTTACTTTAACCGAAGGTGAATCAAGTGCAGAGCTAGATGGCAATTCCTTACCTCCTCTCGTCTTAGAGGGAAAAATCTTGGTTTTTGGATCCTTCAGATTCTTCAGAGTGTTCAATTGGTATAAATCCCAAGTGACTCAACAAATATAGCTATGCTCCCTGGCAACGACGCTAGAAAATGGTCTTGATTATCGACGTTCTGGATACCAGGGTACCCAGACTTGCCTGCCTGCGGCCCAAGGCGTGGCCCACCTCGACGGCCAAGTACGTCCCGGCATGGCCTCACTCTATACAAGACCCCCGCGAGGCCCCCGAGCTCGCGGCGGAAGCAACGCCAAGGCCAGAGGGGAGGCAGGCCTCCCCAGGCCCCCTCCCGAGCGGGGGAGACTCCTACGCAACACATGACCTCGGGAGGCCGAGGGTGACGCCAGCCAGGCCAGGCGGGCGCCATCACGCCAAAGGGGACAGTTTCCCCTTTGGTGCAAAGGAGGCAGGGATGCACGCGGATTCCCAAAGCACCACCCAAAGGTTTCCACTTCGGTGCAACAAGACCAAGACCCCAAGCCTTGCAGGACGGACGTCATCACCGAGCCCTCCAGTGCATCACCACCGGCTACTTTGCAGGCGAAGACCACCTTTGGTCAGGATAGGGTGTACCTCCTGTCCCCTTTCAAATTTGGCCATTGTGGGATCCCTTCCCGCCATTGCGATAAGGGAAAAGGACCCGGGCCGCTATAAATAGAGACCAAGTAGCTCGGTAGTGGAGGAGGCAACCACCCAGCAAACACACCGCTGTACTAGTTCATCCACAAACCTCCTCGCGAGGCAATCCACCAAAAGCAGGAGTAGGGTTTTACGCTTCGCAGCGGCCCGAACCTGGGTAAACTCTTGTGTGCAACGTCTTCCTCGCCATCGTGCGGGGGTATTGTGTTGCGAGCTTGGAGGGGGCGAAGCTGTTGGGGAATCTTCGCACACGCCCCTGGGTTCGAATTCCTTGGGGTTTTGCGGAGCCCGAAATCCGACATTTGGCGAGCTAGGTAGGGGGCGTGTCGGGGTCCTCGCTAAAACTTTGCCCCGCCTCCACTCGGTACTTCCATGGCCAAGGGATGCCGAGCCCGCGCCGAACGATGGGATGCCCGAGTCGCTCGGGCGACACCACCAGACCTCGGCACCCAGCGCTGCCTCGCTTCCCCGTCGGAAGGCACCATCCCGAGCCCGGCCATGGACGGGCACCGGGGGCTGTCGCCTTCAGCAACCACGTGACGAGCCCTCACCGCCCTGAACTTCCCCAGTGTCCACGTCACGGCGACACCTCCCCGGGCTCACCACAACCCGGCACGCGGGCGAATCACGCTCCTCGTAGCCCATGAGCTGCGGTCTTTTCCCGTTGCCCACGGACGCTACGACGGTTGGATATGCCGCACGATCATAGGCGCCACCTCGACGGGCGAGGCCCAGGCGCTCACCCTTGGGACGGCCCAGGAGCGGGCTTGCGCCCACGAGGTCGCTCAACCAGCTGCCGGGGAACCGAGGGCGTATGGGCATGCTGAAGACGTACGACGCGACCCGCACCGGCCGGAGATGCGGCCTGGCCCGTCGGGCGCGCAGGAGTTGGCCCTTGGTGCCAGCAAGGGCCAGCGGGAGCTATCAGCCGTGGCGGGAAGGCGCCACAACGCACCCTCTGGGACTCCCGGCGGATCGAGGCAGGGCGTCCAGCGACCCATCTACACCAACGCCTGGGGGCTCATGCGACTCTACAACGACCATGTCGGCGAGCGCTCAAGCCACGACGGGAGCGGCGCCAGCTACCACGGCAACAAGAGGAGCGTGCGTGGTCCCGCGAGAGGCTCTCGTCGAGGCTGGTGCGAACAGCCTCGTGAGGGCGCCTGGCGGGGCCAGCCTCATGAGGATGCCAGGCGCTGGCAGCCTCGTGAGGCGCACACGCTGGTAGGGGGCCACCTTTGGCAAACGCTTGGGTCCGCGGACCGGGTTATGGCTGCCTAGCGACGGAGGGTGGAACATACGCCCATGTCCTCAGGCAGGGCGACACCAGCCAGGAGACGGAGGGTGGAACATACGCCCATGTCCCCAGGCTAGGCGTTTCCAACCTGGAGACGGAGGGTGGAACACACGCCCATGTCTCCAGGCCAAGCACCCCCAGCCGGGAGACGGAGGGTGGAACACACGCCCATGTCCCCCGGTAGGGCGACTCCCACCCGGGGACGGAGGGTGGAACATACGCCCATGTCTCCGGGTCGGTTTTCGCTGGACCAGCAGCGAGAGCTCACGAACTCACCCATGTCTCCGGGCTGGTTCGCCCTTCCCGGGGATAGGCGGTGGGGTACCTGCGGGGGGCTCCCGGCACCCCAGCGAGGTGTGCTGGGGCACCGCCTTGGGTGAATGCTCCGCGCTCGACGGGGAGCCCCCCCGCCATGCCACACACGCGGCGCAGGGGGCTGCGGCGCCGCTGCAACGACGACATCCGTCCTCAGGCTTCCGAGAGCCTGAGGCCCTACTCTAGAATGGGCTCTCCCTGCGAACGGCGTGGGCACTCGCCCCGCGCTCGAGGGCCCGTTCGGGACCCACCCTACGTCGCCGTACCGCACTTGGGGGATGGGTGCGGCTTTCTTGCCAGCAAGGTATGGGGCCCTCAACGCACCCCCCAGGCTCAACCCGTGACACTCTCACGTAACAATGAGTGGGCTGTATACGCCCGGAGCCCCCGAGGACGCGGAGGGGTTCCATCCCACGCCCAAGTGGAAGCCCCATGCTCCGCGTTGGCGGACAACACTGCCCCCCCCAATGGCTACGCCCACGCAACGTGGAAGCCCTACGCTCCGCGCTGGGGAGAAGACGAAGACGAAGATTAGTTAGACGCCGGACACGGCTGTTCTTTGCCCATTCTTATGTTCGAATTTTCCTTTTCTCTGGAGAGAAGTCTGAGTTTTTTGTTGGCTCTATTTAAAGGAAAAAGGGGGCGGGGATTTTTCTTCTAGCAGTCCTTCCTCTCTCTTGGAATTTCTTTCTTCGGAGCAACGCCTGCCAGCCTCAACCTCTCGCGCCCCGCGAGCGGGGGCTACTGGCACGGTGCGCACACCTCGACAAGGCCGTGGCGCTCTGGTCCCCGAGTGGCCTTGGCGTCTTGGTCCTCGCGTGGTGCTCTCGAGCAAGCTAGCAGGCGCACGCCGTCCTACTCTCGCTCGGGGGCTCCGCCGTGACCCGGTGCGCTGTCTTCAAAACCCTTGGAGACTCACGCCCCCTGGGAACAAAAACCGGCAGAAAGGATTAGCCGCCACTTGAACGTCAAGGGGGGCTCTTGAGCACCACGCCTCAGGAGTCTTGCCGATCACGTGGCTACTCGCTCACCATTAGTTTCGTCCTGGTGATCCAGACGGCTCCAATGGCGATCGAGGCCTCGCCTCCTTTGGTCTCGTCCTGGTGATCCGGACGCTCCAACGGTGGCGAGGCAAGCACGGGATCGGGCCCTGCCGACGTAGGGTGCCGCTTGATCGTTAAAAGGGGGGCTCCTGAGCACTGTGCCTCGGGAGCCTCACTGATCGCGTGGCTACTCGCTCGCTATTGGTTTCGTCCTGGTGATTCGGACGGCTCCAATAGCGATCGAGGCCCCGCCTCCTTTGGTCTCGTCCTGGTGATCCGGACGCCCCAACGGTGGGGGCATGAACGGGGTCGGGCCCTGCAGACGTAGAGCGCCGAAAGGGGTTTCCCCCGAGTCGCCTCATTCACAGGAAAGAAGAACTTCCCCAAGCTCTCCAGGCGTTATCGGCTCACGGGACGCCACTGCTAAACCTTATGACACGGAGGCCCGCTGCGGACTCGTCAAGCTAAGCACCCTGGCTGCGTTCGAGGAGAGGCCGCGGTTAACAGTAACACAACGACTGTCATCATTCTGGGAACGGGGGTACCCAGACCTACCTGCCTGCGGCCCAGGGTGTGGCCCACTTCATCAGCCAATCACTGCCAGGCACAACCCCACTCAAGACAAGGCCCTCACGAGGGCCTTAGGCTCGCAAGGAGGAGCGGCGTCAAGACCGGCAAGGGATGGGCCTCCCCAGGCCCCCTCCGGAGCGGCGGAGGTCTCTATGCAGAGCCTGGCCTCAGGAGTCAAAGATGACGCAAGGGAGGACAAGTGGGCGCCAGCATGCCAGGCGGCGCAGTTTCCCCTTTGGTGCAAAGGGAGCAAGGACGTATGGGGGTTCCCAAAGCACCCGCCAAAGGTTTCCATTCCGGTGAAACAAGACCACGACCACGAGCCCCGCAGGACGGATGTCATCGCCAAGCCCACCTCTGCATCATCGACAGCTACTCTGCAGGCGAAGACCGCCTTTGGGCAGGGCGGGCATGTACTCCTATCCCCCTTCAAAATTGGCTGTTGTGGGATCCCTTCCCACCATTGCGATAAGGGAAGAGGACCCGGGCCACCGCTATATATATAGGCTAGGCTGCACCATAGCAGGGGATCCCGAAAACCAGTCAATTCACTCATCCACCACCAAGCCGACGGAGGGCCAAGAACACCTCAGGAGCGCCCTCACGAGGCTCCAAAACACTGTACTAGTTCATCCACCACACCTCCCCGAGAGGCAATCCACCAAAGCAGGAGTAGGGTATTACGCTTCGCAGCGGCCCGAACCTGGGTAAACTATCGTGTTCATCTTCTTCCTCGTCATCGTGCGAGTTCATTGTTTGGTCCATCGAGTAGCGAGCTAGGTTGGGCGAGGCTGCAGGGGATCTTCGCACACGCCCCTGTGTTCGAATCTTAAGGGTTTTGCGGAGCCCGAAATTCAGTCAGTGCTGTGGTCCATCCGCACCACCGTGACTAAGCCCACCAGGGAGACCCCGTTCTTCCTCGTCTACGGAGCCGAAGCTGTACTCCCCCACGAGATCCAGCAATGATCCCCACGGGTCTTGGCATTTGACGACGAGCGTCAGGATGCTGCACGGGGAGCGGACCTCATGCTTGGAGAGGAGGCACGTCGTCGGGCCACACTCTGAGCTGCGCGATATCAGCAAGCGCTACGGCGCTACCACTGCCGTAACATCCTCTCCAGGACCCTCGAAGTCGGAGACCTCGTCCTGAGGCGGGTTCTCTCCAGGGAGGGCTTGCACAAGCTCTCGCCCATGTGGGAGGGCCCGTTCAAGGTCGCTCATGTCTCCAGGCCTGGCGCTGTGCGCCTGGAGACTCAGGACGGGGTCCCCATCCAGAACGCCTGGAACATCCAGCACCTCTGAAAGTTCTACCCGTGACACTCTCATTTAATAATGAGTGGGCTGTATACACCCGGCCCCCCCGAGGATGCGGAGGGGTCCCTCCCACGCAATGTGGCAGCTACAGCTCCGCGCTGGCGGAAAAGTCAACACTGTCCACTAATGGCTATGCCCATGCAACGTGGATGCCGTACGCTCAGCGCTGGGGGAAGACGAAGACTAGTCTAGGCGCCGGACGCGGCCGTTATTTGCTTTTCTCGTGTTTGGATTTGCCACCTTTTCTAAAACTAAACTCGGGGTTTTTCCAAATCGTGTTTTAAAGGAAAGGGTCAAAGATTTGTTTTCATCGCCACTTCTTATGTTGGTTTCTCTCTCTTCAAGTCAAGCACTCGTCTGCTCCCCTCCCCCTCGTACCCCGCGAGCGAGGGCTGGGGGGCACGGTGCTTACGCCTCGCCAAGGCCTTGGCGTCCGGATCCTCGCGTGGTACTCACGGACGAGTCAGCAGGCGCATGTCGTCTCATGCTCGCTCGGGGGATCCACTCACGGCCCGACGCGCCATCTTGGAACCTCGGGAGGCCCACCCCTCCCGGGGTAGGAAACAAAATTTTTCTTGGGACAGCTCGAGCGTCAAAGGGGGCTCCTGAGCATCACGCCTCAGGAGCCTTACCGGTCATAAGGCCACTCGACCCCCTTGATGTCGTCCTTGGTTATCCGGTCGGCATCAAGGGTGTCGAGGCTTCGCCCCGTGTTGTGCGTCCAGGTGATCCGGTCGTACCTAACGGTGGTGGGGAAATGTGCGGGACTGGGACCTGCCGACGTAGAGCTGCTTGAGCGTCGAAGGGGGCTCCTGAGCATCACGCCTCAGGAGTCTTACCGGTCACAAAGCCACTCGCCCCCCTTGATGCCGTCGTTGGTGATCCGGTTGGTATCAAGGGAGTCAGGGCCTCGCCTCATGAGGTACGTCCAGGTGATCTGGTCATACCTTACGATGGTAGGGAAATGCGCGGGACTGGGACCTGTAGACACAGAGCGCCGACAGAGCTCCCAACATGACTCGCTCGCAAGAAGAAGAAGCCCGCAGGACGTACGGACTCTCTGAGCGCCGTAGCCGCGCCTCCACAACCCAGAAGACTACCGCGAGCATGTCGAGCTAAGTATCCTAACCACGACCGGAAGGCAATTTCAACAAACAAAATGCAAAGGACACATGACAAAGATGCTGATAAAGAGAGGCAAGCACCCAAATCCATTACACGCCCGCAGGGCCTCCCTTGGTTCTTTGATGGTAGGAACAGGGGAAGAGGAGGAGAAAGAAAGTGAAAAAGCCCCACGGGGGCTGCCGCCCCAGGAACCCCGGCACAGGCACACCAACGCTCAGTCGGTGTCCTCCTCCTCCTTCACGGGACCATAGGGGCATGCCGGCGCGGACATTCCTGGAGCAGGAGAGTGGTGCCGCGGTGGCCGGCTACCCCCCGAGGTCCGGGCGCGCCGGCGAGGTGGCGCGTCATAGCTGCTGTTGCTGCTATCGCTCGGGTTCCCTTCGGAGGGGGTGTCGCTGCTGCTGGAGGCGCGCCGCCCGTCGTGAAGCCCAAGCTCATCTCCAAGATCTCCGCGGCCATCGTCTTCCGGGCAGCACCCCAAGCGCTCGCCCTCTCCCTCGAATATCTTGACGTAGAGTGTCGCCACTCCGTCGAACTTGAAATAAAGGGTGCGCCGCCCCTTCAGGCCACAGGCGCGGGCAAACGTCTGCCGCCCGCGGTTCAGGTACATGAAGCCCCCGGGGGTGATCTCGACCTCCACCCACGACGCCGCGCTGCAGCTGCCGTCGGCCAGCAGCCAAAGGCCGGCAGGCCCTCCGTCCGGCAGCGCCCCCGCGAAGAAGTTCGGGAGCTGGAACCAAGCGGCCTCTGGCCTCTCCGCCCACATCACGAACTCCTGGGGCGGGTCGGCCGAATGGAGCAGCGAACGCGGCTGCCGGGTGGCCACCGCCGACCTCCCACTTCGTGCGCCACCGCCTCGGCCACCGCGGCCGCCCGCGCCGGACGGCGCCCCACCGCGGCCGCCGATGGTGACCCCGGGGCACGCAGGAGCACGGCCGCGCTCACCGGGAACCACTGTCGGCGTCGCGGCATGCTTCCGGGGATGACCGCGGCTCCTCTTGGGCGGCGGAGCGGCAGGACCCTCCCCGGAGGCCTTTCCCTTCTTAGCAGCAGAGAATTTCCTCATCGACGCCATGACTGGGAGAGCGACGGATTGGAGATGGGGAGGCAAAGAAGACGAAGACGAGTGAGGGCTTTCTTGCCCTCGCCCGCTTATATACAGCCAAGGACTGCCCGGCGCCCCCTCGCATTCCAGGAAGCGTGCGGCCTCCGAAAGGTCACATCCGCGTGGCCCGAAGCAGCAGCAGCATTCAAAGAAGGGCAATGATGGCCAGCGCTGCGTGCGGGCGTCTCGTCAATCTGACCTGGAACAGTTTCTGACGCCCTCGGGGAGCGGGGGCGTCACCGCCCTGGCATTCAACGCGTGTCAAGCCTAGCCCGCAGGCGTTTGGGGGCCCGCGGCGCTTCGGGCCATCCTCAAGGCTTCGCCCAGAAGCCAGCTCGGACGCGCCTCGGGCCCGGGGGCTACTGTCGGCGTTCTGGGAACGGGGGTACCCAGACCTGCCTGCCTGCGGCCTAGGGCGTGGCCCACTTCATCAGCCAATGACAGCCAGGCACGGCCCCACTCAAGACAAGGCCCTCGCGAGGGCCCTAGGCTCGCGAGGAGGAGCGGCATCAAGACCGGCAAGGGATGGGCCTCCCCAGGGCCCCTCCGGAGCGGCGAAGGTCTCTATGCAGAGCCCGGCCTCAGGAGTCAAAGATGATGCAAGGAAGGACAGGTGCGCGCCAGCGTACCAGGCGGCGCAGTTTCCCCTTTGGTGCAAAGGGAAGAAGGACGTACGCGGGTTCCCAAAGCACCCGCCAAAGGTTTCCATTCCGGTGAAACAAGACCATGACCACGAGCCCCGCAGGACGGATGTCATCACCGAGCCCACCTCTGCATCATCGACAGCTACTTTGCAGGCGAAGACCGCCTTTGGCAGGGCGGGCATGTACTCCTGTCCCCTTCAAAATTCGCCGTTGTGGGATCCCTTCCCGCCATTGCGATAAGGGAAGAGGACCCGGGCCACCGCTATATATAGAGGCTAGGCTGCACCGTAGCAGGGGATCCCGAAAACCAGTCAATTCACTCATCCACCACCAAGCCGACGGAGGGCCAAGAACACCTCAGGAGTGCCCTCACGAGGATCCGAAACACTGTACTAGTTCATCCACCACACCTCCCCGAGAGGCAATCCACCAAAGCAGGAGTAGGGTATTACGCTTCGCAGCGGCCCGAACCTGGGTAAACTATCGTATTCATCTTCTTCCTTGTCATCGTGCGAGTTCATCGTTTGGTCCATCGAGTAGCGAGCTAGGTTGGGCGAGGCTGCAGGGGATCTTCGCACACGCTCCTGTGTTCGAATCTTAAGGGTTTTGCAGAGCCCGAAATCCGACAACGACCGTGACGCACAACGAGAGCATCGATAAGGGGGCGCAAGCGCCAAGGTTCGTCATACACCCAAAAGGGTCACCCACGATTTTTAATTACAGGTAGAAGAAAGGAAAGAAAAAGGCGAAGGATCCCCGCCCTGGGGGCCGCCGTTCCTAAGGCCCCGGCCTCGGTGTGCAAACGCTCAATCAGAGTCCTCCTCCTCCTTGATGGCGCCGTGGTGGCACGTTGGCGTAGCCGCTTCCCGGGCGGGGGAGCGGCGCCGCCGTGGCTGGCTTCCAACCGAAGTCCGGGCGCGACGGCGGGGCGGAACGTCGTAGCTGTCGTCGCTCGGGCTCCCCCCGGAGGACATATCGCTGCTGCTGGAAGCATGGCGGCCATCGCCAAGGGCAAGCCCACCTCCAAGATCGCCGTTGCCGCTGCCCTCTTGGCAGCACTCCAAACGCCTCCCGTCCTCACCAAATATCTTGACGAATAATGTCGCGGCGCCGTTGTGCTTGAAGTGGAGCGTTGGCCTCCCCTTCAGGCCATGGGCGCGGGCGAAGGTCTGCCACCCGCGGCCCAAAAAGGCGTTGCCCATGGGGGTGACCTCGACTTCAACCCACAGCGCGCCGCTGCAACACCCATCGGCCTATAGCCATAAGCCCGTGGGCGCGCCAGCCGGCGACGCCTCCACGAAGGAGTGAGGAAGCTGCAACCAGGACCTTGCCGCCCTCTCCACTGGCACGAGGAACTCCGGGCCCGCGTTAGCTGAGCGGGCTTGCGGACGCGGCGGCCAGGCACCACCTGCCATCCCTTAACCCTTGTCGTGGCCGCCATGCCCGCCGCCCTTGGGTGCGCCGGCGGAAGCACCGGGCTCCGCGGAAAGGCGCCCGCGCCCATGGGGAGCCGCAGGGGGTACCCCAGCATACATGCGGGGGCGACCCCTACCCCTCCTGGGAGGTTGCTGGCCTGGCGATCCCTGGCTGGCTTTTCCCTTCTCGGCGGCGGAGAACCTCCTCATCGGCGTCATAATGGAGCGGATGGAAGACAAAGGCGGGGGAGCAAGAAGTAGGAATGGGCTGGGGGCTCGGTCTCCCCTCATCCATTTATAGCTGGATGGAAGCCAACCGGCGTCTTCCCAGCCCCGGGGATTGAAGGCCCCGCTACGCGCGACGGTTTAAGGCCAAATGAAACAGTTGTCGAGACGATGTGGGAAGTGGGGCTGCCGGGCGCTTCGAGCGGCGCGTGTCCGACTCGACCGACGCGCCATCCTGCCTCACGTTGCTTCCCCTGCCCCATCGGGTCACATCCGCGTGGCCCGAGGCGGGGGAGGGCGCCAGCAGTCAGCAGCATTCAAAGGAGGGTAATGATGGCCAAGGAGGCGTCCAGACCGGGCGTCAATTCGACTCAAAGCGGTTCCTGACTCTTCGGGGAGCCAAGACGTCAACGCCTCGCGGCGCGCCACGCGTCGTGTCAGGGCTGCAGGCGATTGGGCCCACGGCCCTCCGGCCCACTCGCGGTGGCTTCGCCCCGAAGCTAGCTCGAGCGCGCCTCGGGCCCGGGGGCTACTGTCGGTGTTCTGGATACCAAGGTACCCAGACTTGCCTGCCTGCGGCCCAAGGCATGGCCCACCTCGACGGCCAAGTACGGCCCGGCGCGGCCTCACTCTATACAAGACCCCCGCGAGGCCCCCGAGCTCGCGGGGGAAGCAACGCCAAGGCCCGCGTGGAGGCAGGCCTCCCCAGGCCCCGTCCCGAGCGGCGGAGACTCCTATGCAACACATGACCTTGGGAGGCCGAGGGTGACGCCAGCCAGGCCAGGCGGCCGCCAGCGCGCCAGAGGGGATAGTTTCCCCTTTGGTGCAAAGGAGGCAGGGACGCACGCGGATTCCCGAAGCGCCCCCCAAAGGTTTCCACTTCGGTGCAACAAGACCAAGACCCCAAGCCTCGTAGGACGGACGTCATCACTGAGCCCTCCACTGCGTCACCACCGGCTACTTTGCAGGCGAAGACCACCTTTTGTCAGGATAGGGTGTACCTCCCGTCCCCTTTCAAATTTGGCCGTTGTGGGATCCCTTCCCGCCATTGCGATAAGAGAAGAGGACCCGGGCCGCTATAAATAGAGACCAAGTAGCTCAGTAGAGGAGGAGGCAACCACCCAGCAAACAAACCGCTGTACTGATTCATCCACAAACCTCCTCGCGAGGCAATCCACCAAAAGCAGGAGTAGGGTTTTACGATTCGCAGCCGCCCGAACCTGGGTAAACTCTTGTGTGCCATCGTCTTCCTCGCCATTGTGCGGGGGTATTGTGTTGCGAGCTTGGAGGGGGCGAAGCTGTTGGGGAATCTTCGCACACGCCCCTTGGTTCGAATTCCTTAGGGTTTTGCAGAGCCCGAAATCCGACATTGATAACCCACAAGTATATGGGATCACAACAATTTTTGAGTGTTGAGTATTCAACCCAAATATATAGATTCGACACAAGGGGAGCCAAAGAATATTTGCAAGTATTAGCAGTTGAGTTGTCAATTCAACCACACATCGAGATTAAATATCTACAGCAGAGTGATCAGTGGCACAATAGTATGATAGTTTTGATAGCAGCAGTAACTATAACAGTAACGGTAGCAGTGATAGCAATAGTTTTGTAGCAGTTGGAATAGTAGGAGTAGCAATAGTAACTTAGCAAGAACAATATGTGGAAAACTCGTAGGCACTGGATCGGTGAACTCGTTGGATAATAATCATCATGTGACAGTCATAACCTAGGACGACACAAAACTAGCTCCAGTTCATAAATCTAATGTAGGCATGTATTCCGTAAATAGTCATACATGCTTATGGAAAAGAACTTGCATGCCATCTTTTGTCCTACCCTCCTGTGGAAGCGGGGTCCATAAGGAAACTAAGGGATATTAAGGCCTCCTTTTAATAGAGAACCGGAACAAAGCATTAACACATAGTGAATACATGAACTCCTCAAACTACGGTCATTACCGGAAAGTATCCCGACTATTGTCACTCTGGGGTTTATGGATCATAACACATAGCAGGTGCATATGACTAGCAAGATCGGATCAAGAACATAGATATAATGGTGATAACATAAACGGTTCAGATATGAAATCATGGCACTCGGGCCCTAGTGACAAGTGATACGTCCATTTTGCATCATGATTTCCTACTGTTATATATTATGTTTTGTTTAATAATAATGCTTTAAGGAGTGATTCTAATGCCTTTTCTCTCATAATATGCAAGGTTTACACAAAGAGGGAGAATACCGGCAGCTGGAATTCTAGACCTGAAAAAAGCACATCAGAGATACCTATTCTGCACAACTCCAAAGAAGCTGAAATTTTACGGAGATTATTTCTGGAATAAATAAAAAATACTGGAGCAGAAAACTACCGGAGGGGGCCAACCTGGTGGGCATAACCCACCAGGGCGCGCCAGGCCCCCTGGGCGCGCATTGGTGGGTTGTGGCCTCCTCGGCCCACCTCTGATGCCCATCTTCTGGTATATAGTCACATTTGACCTAGAAAAAATAAGGGGAGGACTTCATGTGAATTTGATATGTGTTCGATATTTTGATGATATGTATGTTGTGATTCCCTTAGTGGTGTCATGTGAACGTCGACTACCTGACACTTCACCATTCATGGGCCTAAAGGAATGCATTGGGGAGTAGTTATTACATGATGGGTTGCTAGAGTGACAGAAGCTTAAACCCTAGTTTATGCATTACTTCGTAAGGGGCTGATTTGGATCCAAACGTTTAATGCTATGGTTAGATTTTATCTTAATACTTTTCTCATAGTTGCGGATGCTTGCAAGGGGGTTAATCATAAGTTGGAGGTTGTTCAAGTAAGAACAACACCCAAGCACCGGTCCACCCACATATCAAATTATCAAAGTAGCGAACACGAATCAAACCAACATGATAAAAGTGACTAGATGAAATTCCCGTGTACCCTCAAGAACACTTTGCCAATTACTAGAGATTGTTCTGGCTTGTTCTTTGTCACAAAAGGATTGGGCTACCTTTCTGCACCTTACTTACCGTTATCATTACTTTCTCGTTACCAATTATCTTGCTATCAAACTATCTGTTTCCTACAATTTCAGTGCTTGTAGAAATTACCTTGCTGAAAACCGCTTGTCATTTCCTTCTGCTCCTCGTTGAGTTCGACACTCTTACTTATCGAAAGGACTACGATTGATCCCCTATACTTGTGGGTCATCAAGAATCTTTTCTGGCTCCGTTGTCGGGGAGTGAAGTTCTCTTGGTAAGTGGAAATTGGTAAGGAAAAACTTATACTATGTGCTGAAATTTATTGCTCCTTGCTACTATGGAAAACAATCCTTTGAGGGTTTGTTCGGGTTATCTTCACCTCGACCGGAACCACAATTAGTTGCCCCTCAACCTACTGCACCTATTGAAAATATTGGTTATGAAATTCCTTCTGGTATGGTAGAATAACTGCTTGCTAAACCTTATGCAGGAGATGGAACTGAACATCCTGATATGCTCCTATTATATGTGAACGAAATTTGTGGATTATTTAAGCTTGCAGGTTTACCTGGAGCTGAAGTTAAGAAGAAGATTTTCCCTTTATATTTGAAGGGAAAAACATTGACATGGTATAGTCTATGTGATGATCTTGGATCGTGGAACTGGAATCGTTTGCAATTGGAATTCCACCAAAAGTTTTATCCCATGCATCTAGTTCATCGTGATTGGAATTATATATATAATTTTTAGCCTCGTGAAGGACAAATCATCACTCTAGCTTGGGGGAGGCTTAAGTCAATGTTATATTCATGCCCCAATCATGACATTCTGAGAGAAGTTATTATTTAGAATTTTTATGCTTGGCTTTCTCATAATGATCAATCCATGCTCGATACTTCTTGTGCTGGTTCTTATATGAAGACGACTATTGAATTCAAGTGGGATCTCTTAGAAAGAATTAAAAACAGCTCTGAAGACTGGGAACTCGATGAAGGTAATGAGTCAGGTATAAAGCTTGAGTTTGATTGTGTTAAATCTTTTATGAATACCGATACTTTTCACAAGTTTAGCACTAAATATGGACTTGACTCTGAGATAGTAGCCTCTTTCTGCGAAGCATTTGCTACTATCGTTGACCTCCCTATGGAGAAGTGGTTTAAATATCATCCCCCTATTAAAGAAGAAATTAAAGATCTGGTCATAGCTAAAGAAGTAACCATCATTTACAATGTTGATCCAGTTGTGCCTACCACTTATATTGAAAACCCACCTTTCCCTGTTAGGATAAAGGAACATGCTAAGGTATCAACTGTGGTTCGTAAGAGTAATATAAGAGCACCTAAGCCCCCTGAGTAAATTAAAGTAGAACCTAGTCTTGCTATGGTTAAAGATCTCTTGGTAGAAAATATTGATGGGCATGTTATCTACTTTTGTGATGAAGCTGCTAGAATTGCTAAACCCGATGAAAAATATAAACATAGACCCATAGAAGGCATGCCTATTGTCTCAATCAAAATAGGAGATCATTGCTATCATGGTTTATGTGATTTGGGTGCTAGTGTGAGTGCTATCCCTTTTACCTTATACCAAGAAATTATGGATGAAATAGCACCTACAGAAATAGAAGACATTGATGTTACTGTTAAACTTACTAATAGAGACACCATCACACCACTTGGGATTGTTAGAGATGTTGAAGTCCTGTGTGGGAACGTAAAATACCCTACTGATTTTCTAGTCCTTGGTTCCCCACAAGATGACTTTTGTCCCATTATATTTGGTAGACCTTTCTTGAGCATCGTCAATGCTAAGATAGATCGTGAAAACAAACTATCGGTGTCGGTTTTGGAGGTGTGTCTCATGAGTTTAAATTTTCAAAGTTTAGTAGACAACCTCGTGATAGATCATTATCTAGTAAGGATGAAATAATTGGTCTTGCTTCTATTGTTGTGCCTCCTACTGATCCATTAGAACAATATTTGCTTGACCATGAAAATGATATGCACTTGCGTGAAAGAAATGAAATAGATAAAATTTTCTTTGAACAACAACCTCTCCTGAAACACAATTTACCTATTGAAACTCTTGGAGGTCCCCCTCCACATAAAGGTGATCCTGTGTTTGAATTAAAGCAATTGCCTGACACTTTGAAGTATGCTTATCTTGATGAGAAAAAGATATATCCTGTTATTATTAGTGCTAACCTTTCAAAACATGAAGAAGAAAGATTAATAAAAGTTCTAAGGAAGCACTAGGCTGCTATTGGATATACTCTTGATGATCTTAAGGGCATTAGTCCCACTCTATGTCATAACAAGATTAATATGGAACCTGATGCTAAACCCGTTGTTGATCACCAATGGCGACTGAATCCTAAGATGAAGGAAGTAGTAAGACTGAAATATTAAAGCTTCTGGAAGCAGGTATAATCTATACCATTACTGATAGTAGATGGGTAAGTGTCCTTCATTGTGTCCCTAAGAAAGGAGGTATTACTGTTGTTCCCAATGATAAAAATGAACTCATTCCATAAAGAATTGTTACTGGCTATAGAATGGTAATTGATTTAAAAAAATACATAAAGCTACTAGGAAAGATCATTACCCTCTGCCTTTCTTTGATCAAATGCTAGAAAGATTATCTAAGAAAACACACTTTTGCTTCCTAGATGGATATTCTGGTTTCTCTCAAATACCTGTGTCACAATCTAATCAAGAGAAAACCACCTTTACTTGCCCTTTTGGAACCTATGCTTATAGACGTATGCCTTTTGGTTTATCCAATGCACCTGCTACCTTTCAAAGATGTATGATTGCTATATTCTCTGATTTTTGTGAAAAGATTGTGGAGGTTTTCATGGATGATTTTTCCGTTTACGGAACTTCTTTTGATGATTGCTTAAGCAACCTTGATCGAGTTTTGCAGATATGTGAACAAACTAATCTCGTCTTGAATTGGGAGAAGTGCCACTTTATGGTTAATGAAGGCATTGTTTTGGTGCATAAAATATCTGAATGAGGTATTGAGGTGGATAAAGCTAAAGTTGATAAAATTGAGAAAATGCAATGTCCTAAAGATATTAAAGGTATTCTAAGATTCCTTGGTCATGCTGGTTTTTATAGGAGGTTCATTAAAGACTTCTCTAAAATTTCTAGGCCTCTTACTAATCTTTTGCAAAAGGATATTCCTTTTGTTTTTGATGATGATTGTGTGGAAGCTTTTGAAACACTCAAGAAAGCCTTAACCTCTGCACCTATCGTTCAACCACCTGATTGGAACTTGCCTTTTGAAATTATGTGTGATGCTAGTGATTATTATGTTGGTTCTGTTCTAGGACAAAGAGTTGATAAGAAATTGAATGTTATCCATTATGCTAGTAAAACTATAGACAGTGGTCAACGGAATTATGCTACTACTAAAAAATAATTCTTAGCGGTTGTGTTTGCCTGTGACAAGTTTAGATCCTATACTGTTGACTCCAAAGTTATTGTTCACACCGATCATGCTGCTATAAAATACCTTATGGAAAAGAAAGATGCTAAACCTAGACTCATTAGGTGGGTTCTCTTGCTTCAAGAATTTGACTTACACATCGTTTATAGGAAGGGAGTTGAGAACCCCGTAGTTGATAACTTGTCTAGGTTAGAAAATATTCTTGATGACCCACTACCTATTGATGATAGTTTCCCTGACAAATAATTAGCTACAATAAGTGTTTCACAAAACACCCCTTGGTATGCCTATTATGCTAATTACATTGTCGCTAAGTATATACCACCTAGCTTCAAATACCAACAAAAGAGAAAATTCTTCTATGACTTGAGACATTAATTTTGGGATGACCCACATCTTTATAAATAAGGAGTAGGTGGTATTATTAGATGTTGTGTACCTGAGCATGAATAGGAACAAATCCTACGGAAATGTCATTCCGAAGCTTATGGAGGACATCATGCGGGAGATAGAACTACTCATAAGGTATTGCAATCTGGTTTTTATTGGCCTACTCTCTTTAAGGATGCCCGTAAGTTTGTCTTGTCTTGTGATGAATGTCAAAGAATTGGTAATATCGGTAAGCGTCAGGAAATGCCTATGAATTATTCACTTGTTGTCGAACCATTTGACGTTTGGCGTTTTGATTATATGGGGCCTTTTCCTTCCTCTAACGGGTACACTCATATTTTGGTTGCTATTGATTATGTCACTAAGTGGGTAGAAGCTATTCCAACTAGTAGTGCTGATCACAACACCTCCATTAAAATGCGTAAAGAAGTTATCTTCCTGAGGTTTGGAGTCCCTAGATATTTGATGACTGATGGTTATTCACACCTTATTCATGGTGCTTTCCGTAAGATGCTTGCTAAATATGATGTTAACCATAGAATTGCATCACCCTATCATCCTCAATCTAGTAGTCAAGTTGAACTTAGCAATAGAGAAATAAAATTGATATTACAAAAAACTTTCAATAGGTCATGAAAGAATTGGTCTAAGAAATTAGATGATGCACTTTGGGCCTATAGAACAGCATATAAAAATCCTATGGGTATGTCTCCATACAAGATGGTATATGGGAAAGCTTGTCATTTGCCTCTAGGGTTAGAACACAAAGCATTTTTAGCAATTAAAGAACTCAATTATGATTTCAAACTTGCCGGTGAGATGAGGCTATTTGATATTAGCTCACTAGATGAATGGAGAACCCAAGCCTATGAAAATGCCAAACTATTCAAAGAAAAGGTAAAAAGATGGCACGACAAGAGAATCCAAAAGCGGGAATTCAAAATATGAGACTATGTTCTTTTGTTCAACTCTCGCTTAAGATTTTTTGCAGGTAAGCTTCTCTCCAAATGGGAAGGACCTTATATTATCGAAGACGTTTATCAATCTGGAGCTATCAAGATTAATAACGCCGAAGGTACTAACCCGAGGGTGGTCAATGGACAAAGAATTAAGCATTATATCTCAGGTACGCCTATTAACATTGAAAGCAATGTTATCCAAATCATGACACCGGAGGAACACATAAAAGAAACCTTCCGGAACACTCCAGAATTTTGAAAAAAATAGGAGGTACATGATACGGTAAGTAAACGGACTCCGAAAAATCCGCAAAAATATTTTTTGTCAGATTTGGAATATTACAAATTTTAGAAATAAAGAAATAAACCAGAAGGTGATCGAGGTGAGCACGATACACCAGGGCACACCAGGCACCCCTGGGCGCGCCCTGGTGGGTTATGCCCACCTCGGACACCTTCCCAACAACGTTTTCCTTCCATATGCTTGTTTCCCAAGAATAAAAATTCTCTATATATACCCCCGACTGTTATTTCTTGTTGTTTCCCTGACAGATCTGAAAATATGTCGTCTCAAGATTCGGAGGGGGAGAGCCATGTTGATCACCATGTTACAGACCCAAAGATCTTTAAGGAAATTTACCCTTATCTATGGACCTCGGAGGAGGAAGAAGATGTTACCATGAAGGAAACAAAAGATGATAGCTCCGAGGAAGAGTATGATCCATTACCTCAACCCGGAGACATGCATGTGGAATTCAAGAAGTCAAGCCTCCCTAGAAGATAAAAACCTAAGGTCCAATTTATCCCATCTCATTTTCTGCAGGAGCGCCAGGCGGCATTATGCAAAAAGATATTAAATCTTGAGTTGGAGAATGATGATCTAAGGGAGGAAAATTTTATGCTTAAATATAAGTTGAAGAAGAAGGCTGCATCATCATCACCACCTGTTTCACCACCACCACCAAAGGAGACTTGAGCACACGGGTATGGGCACTCCCCTTGGTTTGAGCCAAGCTTGGGGGAGGTGCCATGGTATTGTATCACCACCACTTTTATTCACCTCTACCTATTTTAGTTCGATCTTTAGTTTCCCTCTGCTTTAGTTGAGTAAAAGTTTAGCATGATCTATTTTCATGTGTTAGTTTCGTGGCCTATCTATCTATGTAATCCAGTGAGAGTTATATAATAAAGTTTAGTTTGAGTTTTTGCCTCTCTACTTTCTTGTTACAATCAAATTAAAGGAAAGAGAAATAAATTAAAAGAATCATATGCTAATCTTATGGTGAGTAATGACATCACATAAGGAAAAGTATAAGTAGTAAAATTTATTGGAGATTGACAAACATAGCATTGGTTAACGATGCAATTCATGAAAGAATTAATAAGGGAAGACAAGATTCACATGCAAATACACTATCTTGGACATCTTTTATGATTGTGAGCCCCCATCAAATATTATATGTCAAAATTGTTGACGTTGGACAAGGAAGACAACATAATGATTTATGTTTGTTCATATCCACATAGAACTTATATTGTCATAGATCCTTCAACATGTGGTGCTTGCTCAATATCCTTGCTAGCCAAAAATTCCGCACTAAGTAGAGATACTACTTGTGCGTCCAAAAACCCAAACCAAATTCATTCTTTGAGTGTCCACCATACCTACCTATGGATCGGGTAAGATCCTTCAAGTAAGTTGTCATCGGTGCAATAAGGCAATAAAAATTGCTTCTAAAAGTGGTTTGATCAATTAGTGTAAGAGAAAATTCAGCGCTATACGAACTTATGATGGCAAAGTAATAAAAGCGACGGACTGCATAATAAAGGTTGCTATCATAGGGGGCAATATAGCATGATGTTCTTTTACATTAAGGGATTGGGCATACAAACCAATAAGCGCATGACAACCTCTGCTTCCCTCTGCGAAGGGACTATCTTTTATTTTTATGTATTTACTTTTATGCAAGAGTCAAAGTATTCTTCCCTATTCCTTTTTTACTTTTTATTTTTGCAAGCATCATGTCATGAGGAAAGATCTAGGCACATATATCCAGTTGGATATGAGTGGGCATGAGTTATTATTGTTGACATCACCCTTGAGGTCAATGCGTTGGGAGGCGAAACTATAAGCCCCTATCTTCCTATGTGTCCGGTTGAAACTTTTTGTTCATGGGTATGCCGTGAGTGTTAGCAATCATAGAATACTAAATGATGGTTGAGTATGTGGACTTGCAAAAAGGCTCCGACATGAGACCCTTCCCGAAAATATGATGAATTGTAGTTGCAAAGTTGACTGAGAACATAGTTTGTTGGTTTTCAATAAGGTTTATGCTCCATACTTCTATGTTGTGATGAATTGTTACTTGTTCATGAGAAGTTATACGATAAAAATGTATTGAATAAGTTTTATGATAGAGTCTGTTGCTGTTATAATAATAAGCATGATTCTTCTATGTCCGTATTTTGTTTCATCGACACCTCTCTCTCAAACCATGTGGACATGCTTTTCAATATCGGCTTTCGCTTGAGGACAAGCGAGGTCTAAGCTTGGGGGAGTTGATACGTCCATTTTGCATCATGATTTCCTACTGTTATTTATTATGTTTTTTTGAAGAATAATGCTTTAAGGAGTGATTCTAATGCCTTTTCTCTCATAATATGCATGGTTTACACAAAGAGGGAGAATACCGGTAGCTGGAATTCAGGACCTGAAAAAAGCACATCAGAGATACCTATTCTGCACAACTCCAAAGAAACTGAAATTTTACGGAGATTATCTCTGGAATAAATAAATAAAAATGGAGCAGAAAACTACCGGAGGGGGCCAACCTGGTGGGCATAACCCACCAGGGCGCGCCAGGCCCCCTTGGAGCGCCCTGGTGGGTTGTGGCCTCCTCGGCCCACCTCCGATGCCCATCTTCTGGTATATAGTCACATTTGACCTAGAAAAAATAAGGGGAGGACTTTCGGGACGAAGCGCCGCCGCCTCGAGGCGGAACTTGGGCAAGAGCACTTTTGCCCTCCTGCGGAGCGATTCCGCTGGGGGAACTTCCCTCCCGGAGGGGGAAATCGAAGCCATCGTCATCACCAACACCCCTCTAATCTATGGGAGGCCAATCTTCATAAACATCTTGAACAGCACCATCTCCTCTCAAACCTAGTTCATCTCTTGTGTTCAATCTTTGTACCGGAACCTCAGATTGGTGCCTGTGGGTGACTAGTAGTGTTGATTACCTTGCGTAGTTGATTACTATATGGTTTATTTGGTGGAAGATTATATGTTCAAATCATTATGCTATTCAATACCCCTCTGATCTTGAGCATGTTTATTATTTGTGAGTAGTTACCTTTGTTCTTGAGGACATGGGAGAAGTCATGTTGCAAGTAATCATGTGAATTTTATATGAGTTCGATATTTTGATGATATGTATGTTGTGATTCCCTTAGTGGTGTCATGTGAACATCGACTACATGACCCTTCACCATTCATGGTGCTAAGGGAATGCAATGTGGAGTAGTTATTAGATGATTGGTTGCTAGAGTGATAGAAGCTTAAACCCTAGTTTATGCGCTACTTCGTAAGGGGCTGATTTGGATCCAGACGTTTAATGCTATGGTTACATTTTATCTTAATACTTTTCTCATAGTTGCGGATACTTGCGAGGGGGTTAATCATAAGTGGGAGGTTGTTCAAGTAAGAACTGCACCCAAGCACCGGTCCACCCACATATCAAATTATCAAAGTAGCGAACACGAATCAAACCAACATGATAAAAGTGACAAGATGAAATTCCCGTGTACCCTCAAGAACACTTTGCCTATTACTAGAGATTGTTCTGGCCTGTCCTTTGCCACAAAAGGATTTGGCTACCTTTCTGCACCTTACTTACCGATATTTTTACTTGCTCGTTACCAATTATCTTGCTATCAAACTATCTGTTACCTACAATTTTAGTGCTTGCAGAAATTACCTTGCTGAAAACCGCTTGTCATTTCCTTCTGCTCCTCGTTGGGTTCGACACTCTTACTTATCGAAAGGACTACGATTGATCCCGTATACTTGTGGGTCGTGAACAAGCATTAAGCATGGAAAAGTCATAGCAACATCAATCTCAGAACATAGTGGATACTAGGGATCAAGCCCTAACAAAACTAACTCGATTACATGATGAATCTCATCCAACTCCTCACCGACCAGCAAGCCTACAAAGGAATTACTCACTCCCGGTGGGGAGCATCATGGAATTGACGATGGAGAAGGGTTGATGATGATGAAGACCAAAGAGTCCCCTCTCCGGAGCCCCAAATAGGCTCCAGATCTGGCATCCCGACGAAGAACAGAAGGTGGTGGCGGCTCCTTATCGTAAAACGCGATGAAACTTTCTCTCTGATTTTTTTCTCTGAAAATAGGATTTTATAGCGCTGGAATTAGGGTCAGTGGGGCCCCGAGGTGGGCACAACCCACTAGGGCACGCCTAGAGGGGGTGGCGCGCCCTGGTGTATCGTGCCCAACCAGGGCAACCCCTCGGCTAGTTCTTGGCTCCAGTAATTTTATTTATTGTAAAATAAATCTCCAAAAAGTTTCGTCCAGTTCCGAGAATTTTTCTTTCTGCACAAAAACAACACCATGGTAGTTCTGCTAAAAACAGCGTCAGTCCGGGTTAGTTTCATTCAAATCATGCAAATTAGAGTCCAAAACAAGAGCAAATGCATGAGGAAAAGTAGATACGACGGAGACATATCATTACTGCACATAATTTACTCTGCAACCAAATGCCAAAAAGATTTATGCATAGTCACATGTAGTACCATTAAAATAATGGCATAGAAGCAGCCTGTAACTTATTTATTGTAATACATGATCACAATATTACAGGGCATAGGAATAATAATGTTCGATACTATTCTGGTGGGCTCAGTCTACATCGTTGACATCCAGTCAAGCGTGTCTCGTGGACGTCGAGGCTTCTCCATGGGCTTCAGCGTCGGGATTGGCTGGGTTGGATGAGGAGCTATAGGGTTGGGGTAGCGATGATGACCCATGCGGTGTGTAGTGGCTACGGATCCGTTGCAAAAATCCCTGATAGGCGGCGGAGTTCTTTTGAGGAGACGAACACATTTCTCGGGTCGAGAATAGGGGAAAACCTCGAAGGATCGATTGGTCTTCCGAATAGCACAACTAGGTTGTTGGCGTCGGGTCTAGCTTCACTTCTCATCGGGGCTAGGCGAGCAAGTTCCCCATGGGCTGCAATCAGGTCATTAGTGACCTGATTGAATAGTGCGTCTTGCGCTCTTAGGTAGCGCACAAGATGCAGCAGCGCAGGATCCGTCTCATTATCTCCATTGGCGACCTGGATCAGTCTGCCATAGCCCTCACGGCTAGCGTAGTAGTAGAAAGTGAGTTGTTAACCCTCGGCGACAAGTGCCGGAGTTGAACTATAGCCTCTCGGGCTGCTAACTGGATGGCTTGTGGCTCATCGGAATTGTCCTTTCGGTGAACCGGTAGGGGCGTTCTAGCGAGATACCCCTACCGTAGATTTGCACCATGGCCTAGAAGTGATGGATGGCATCACTCGTGTGCTCCTACTACACAACATACTCTGGGGGCTATTCTATGGAGAAGGCACGGCGGGTGAGGTTGGCAAGGACGACTACGAAATCTCCAAGCTCAAATGCGGTGGTCTCATTGTGAACGACGTGGCCCGACATCTTCGTGGTTTGCGATTTGAAAGGTGGTTGTGGTGTGCTGGTTTGGGGAAAACATTTCATTTATAGGACAACAGAGTCTTCCATCGCACGCTTGCAGATGGGACAACTCAGGTGTCGGCCAAGGCGCATGACCGTTGGGCTTGGTTGATAGGTTTGGGCACCGGTTGTCGAAAGGTGTCGGTGGTTACTGTGCGGCTATCATATAGGATAGGCTTGGCTACGGGTAGGAAAAAGTCTGGATGGTGTGGAAACCTAGGGATTCTGACCCGGCTAAGATTGGATTAGCCAATGGTCAGCCTGGCTCTGATAAAAAGGTTGTCAAGGCCGGTTTTTCCAGGATATAAAATTCCCAGAAAATAACCCTTGTGCCATCAGCAGCCCCAGGATTACTGTTCGCTGTTGGACACTTCCTTGATACAAAATTCCAAGCAAATAAAAGAATTTGAGTACAAGACCATGAAGGTCCATGAAGTACATCAAAGATTTCTAGTGGCTTATGACGGAAGTGGCTTGTGGATCTCCAACGTCTATGGGACCCTATTCTCACAGGAACAGCTGACCTGGATAACTCCTGTCTCTCGGGGATGCTATCTTCGGTGCCTAGGTTGCGAGAATGCCATTATTCTGCTCCTCTCCAAATACGTGATCTGGCCAAGATAATAGCAAAGGAAAAGCCAGTGACTACGTTTGAATGTACTCGCAAACATCATGAAATAAAATAAAATAATGCCAAGGATTAGTTCATTAATGCAATTATGCAGATCATTTATCGGTATCAAAAACAAATAAATAACAAGGGAAGATAAGATAAAAATGGAAAATCGCACGGTAATCCTCCTGAGGATTGCAATAAATTAAATGTGCCAATCGGCTTGCTGAAGCGACACCTCGAAAGGAAAATGCAGAGCATGCCTCAGGCGGGCGTCTGAGCACCGCCGCACAAAGGGCTTATATCAAAAATAAATACATGAGTGCCATGGTCTGGCATCTGAAGCGACGCTATAAAAGGGCTAATATTGACAATAATAACTTATGTGCCATAGTCGGGTGTCTAAAGCGACGCCACATAAAGGGCTTATATTGAAAAAATAATAACTCGAGTATCCAGGTGGCAGAACCTTCCCAGGGATACTCAACAATTCATATAAGAGGAAAGGGTCAGTCCATATCAAAATTGATAATAATCATCCGTCATGATTCATGATCAGCATCATGGATCAAATAATTCCTCCGAAGACCGACACTAAGACCGACACTTGACCTATCCCAAACTTTAGTCCTTAACCGCAGACACGGCTATTTGAATAGATATTATAGTCTGCATAAGGTGTACTCTTTACCCACGAGTAACGGTTTTCTTTAGCCAACCCGAGACATTGACTAATTCCGATTACGGTCTTTGAGTTGAAAACAGACCTGAGCCGCACACACCAGCTTAACTTCCTCATGCCTGGAATCATCCACGGCAATCGTTAAGTAAAACTATAAGTGGGGAGACCACAATCTCGATTAGCATGGGATCAAAGTATTTATAACGCGTGCAAACAGGCGCACTACCCCCTCGGTCCAATCGTAACACCCATGCCCTCGGACCAAGTGACATGCCTACCAGGGGCCACTGGTATCTTTCACTATGGCCTCTCTATACGATGTGTGCAAAGAATGGGGTTGACGACCTACTGAACCGTACCCTACCCATGGCAGGGACAAGTGGTAGTACGAAACAAGTATGGGGGTTACCGGAACAAGGCTCGATCTACGATTGACTCAGGAGGTTTAAGTTTTCCCTGCAATGGTTAGCACAACACATTTTCTGAATTGCATCCAACAAGTCACCGCACATCATGCTGCGACATGCCTTGATTGATCATCCTCGTCACAATGAGATATCAGTTCCACGGTCACGTTTACCCGAGACGAAGACCTTCCTTCAAAATTTGTCCGAACCAGCATAGGCATGTGTGGCATGAGGTAGTAACCACTTTAGCAAGTATTACTTGTTTAACAGAAAATAAATCTTACCAAGAATTCATGCATGGATATTGTTCATATGCAAGTTATTATTTCAACAAACATAGCCATGATTCATCTACTATGGAAAACAACCAACTTATATCATATCAGGTATTAAAGATGCTTGCCTTGAGTATGTAGAAATGTTGGGTGCACTATAAAACTTTGAAAAATTGATCTTCCCTCAATTTTCCTATTTTCAAAATTATATAAAAGCTACATAAATTTAAAATAGTACACAAAAAAGTTTGGAATTTTTTTCAAATAAATACTAAAATAAACTAGATGAAATTTTAGGAATGTGGTAAAAGGAATCAAATCATTTGGAGTTATGGTTAAAAAGATAGAGGCAGTCAAAGTCTGGTCAAATCTGATTTTGAATTTAGAATAGAAAAAGGAAAATGGTTCGATAGGAATTACTCTTTCTTGTGAAGAAAACATTCTTACGCAAAATACCTCTCCACTTAGGCACGCAGATGTGGCTCTGGGTCACAGCCAGTGAGTCCCGCCTTGCCCACTTGTCAGGTTTGACCGGTCCATGCCGTCTTCCCCTGGCGCGACAGAACTGGGGGAGCTCCGGCGTTCCTCGCCGGCGAACGGTGACTCCCAATGGAATCCAGGGCACGGGAATGGAGCCAGGGGGTCCTTACGGTACGCCTTGTACTCACCACGGTCAGGGGGCTAGGCGGAGTCGCAGGCGGTGCTGACTCCGGCGGACGGCAGCGCCCGGCAAGAGAGGGATTCCGCCGTGGTTAGCCCCGGAAAAATTGGATGTGGAAGTACTATTGCGGGACCATGGGAAAGTTGATGGTGTGGAGAGGAAGGGAGGGGAAGTTGTGGTGGCATCGGGATTGACAGGGAGGTGGCCGCTGCCAAAACTGCCGGAGCTGAGGAGGACGACCACCCCCGATCGTTCTGGTTCTTAAGGCAGCTCATAGAGGGAGAGGAGAGGTGGTATCGAGCGGATAAAGGTCGGGGTTCGGCTTTTATAGCTTCGGAGAGGCAGTTCCGTGAGTACCAAGGGATGAGCAAATCGGCCATGGCTATTAATGGCGGTCAGAGGTAGGTGGAGTGGCCGGTGGTGGACGGCGGGGCTCTGGCGTGGACGGTACGCATCCCAATTTACTCCTGGGTTGCGCTGGCTAGCTCGGGGAGCGCCAGGTGGTTCGGTCGGTGCCGGCCATGCCAGAGTCAGGTGGCGGCCATTGATGGCCGAGTGCTGCACCTGCGAGGCCGGTGAGGGTGGTAGTGGAGCTGCAGGAGGATGAGGATAACCTCGGCTGTCCAGGGAGCTCAAAGATGCGCCACGTTGCTCGGATGGTGCCGTCCACGGGCATATTCCGGCGGCGGCCATTATTGCGAGCCGCAGACCTGCTGGGGTCGATACAGTGTCGGGGTGATCTAGAGTGATGCGGCAACCAGAGGAGGGATCAGGGCAAGGGAAAACGGCTAGCCGCGGGACGCGGCGGCTCGGTTGCTAGCACGTGCAAAACGCATGCTCTGGCCGCGCCCAGAGCATGCACGCAGAGTGCTCAACGAACTTCCATCTCAACTTAACTTGACCCAATGGAGCTAATGTTTGGCAGCATGATCACATGTGGCCTGATAGGAGTCTAGGACATTTTGGTTTGGTCAGGGAAGCAGGTCCCTAATACAAGTTTAGGAGCTTGCAAATTTCTGCCATGCACATTAGTTGCTCAACAGAATGTTAGGGATATTTAGGAAACTTTGTTGGTGACTAAAATTTCCAGTATGAAGTCTCTTTATATGATATAGAAGGTGGTGAAGTTAGTTTGTAAGATAGAAAATTGATAGTTTAGGATTTGTGGAAATTCAGTTCTGGACAGAAACTACAGTGGTGTACTTGGTGGACTTAAAGATGAATTTGGGGCTGATCTCCTGGACTTAAGAATTTGGTTGGAAGGACTACAAGTGGCAAAAAAATTAGGGTCATTATAGAAAGGAAAATTAAGGTTGCAGTTCAAAACACCAAACTGGACCAGAAATGAAAATGTGATGGTTTGCTCAAATTTTTCAAAAGACCAAGTTGGGTTTTTGCATAAAATGAATCTCTAGGCATAGCATGACATCTCCTAATTTGTGTGGAATTTTAAAATGAATATTTAAAATGGTTGTAGTGCAACAGAGGCCTTCCAAAGAATGAAAACTACCTTTAAAACAATTTAATTGGGCAAGTTTTATTATAAAAATATTTCCCACTGAATTTGTAAAAGAAATAAAATTATTTAAGGAAAACATTCAAATACCATAATACTTTCCCAAAATTTCTATTTGGAGGGATGACTTTTAGAAAACACAGGATAGAGAAGGTTCTGAAATTAACAGAGAACCAAATATAATTTTAAAAAAATTATTCATGGCAACATTGTAATTAATAAAAACATAGTTAAATTTTGGGGGTGTTACAACCCCATGTCCTACTGCCTCCTAGAGGTGGTAGGATGTGATCTGGGTTCCGTCCGAAGCACCATGCTCCTTCGAATAGCTCGGCCAATTGTTTTTGAACTGTGGAAACTTCGGATCTGAACTCACCTTTACGGGACGAGAACATGACTATCGCATAGGGACAAGAGGATTTGAGCCAAACCCGTATATCTCCCTCTCCGGGCAACCTTCCCACAAGAAACATGGGTGTCCGTTCCCCTATCGGATTGAAAAATATGATCCCACCCACCAAATCATCGAGTATTGCCCAAGCAATTCGGGACCTACCGATATGTGGGACCTGATATGCGTAAAACAACAAACCGGGGAGACTGTCTGGCAACTCTGGTTGAGATTCCTGTTTGTTAAGAACAGAATAGTTGATTGCGAGGATGCCGACATACTGGCTACCTTTCCCCACAACTGTGACGATGCGGGGGTATTAAACGCCCTCACCCGACGCTGAGTACAGACATTCTCGATCTCTATGACTTGGTATGAAAATTCTACGCCATGGAGGACGCCTGGTTCGCTGAAAATCCTATCAGGCCCGAAGACCCTAAAAGCTCCCACTCTGCTCTACAGTAGGAGCCTTCTAGGCGTCATGCGCTCACCGCACCATTGCCAAAAAAGAAAAAATAGGGTCGTGGACCACCCTACACAGGCTACTGGACATGCCATGTCATATAAACCCAACTACGCTCAACGCTAATCCAAACCACAACCTTCGAGCTTGTTGGCTCGTGAAGCAGGTAGCCATATATGGCGAGTCTCTCCTCACAGACGGTTTCCTTACTATTTACCTTTAAAATAATTCAGACGAAGCCGAGGTCATGAGTATCTATCAAACATACACATCAGGGAATCAACGAACATGGGTGCTACGGGAGTTCGGCCCTGCACAGGTACAAACACCCTCGGCCGCGTGGTTAGACATGCCAATCACATTTGAACAAAACGACAAGCCGATGGTTGACCAAACCGATGTCCAGCCGCCCTGGTCCTTGACCCAATAGAAGACGGATGTCAGCTACATAAAGTACTAATGGGTGCTGGCAGTAGCCTAAACCTTATCTATGAGGGCACGCTCGACCAAATGCAGCTGGATACAACTCGCATCCGGCAAAGCTCTACTATGTTTTGAGGGGTTATCCCCCAACAAAGAACTGTGATGCAAGGGACAAGTCACCCTCAATGTGGTTTTTGGCACTCCCAAGAATTATCGTTTCGAGGAGTTGACTTTCCATGTCCTGCCCTTCTGAAGTGGCTATCATGCTCTCCTTGGACGGGATGCATTCACAAAGTTTCACATCGTACCACATTATGGTTATATGAAGCTCAAGATGCTAGGTCCTCACGGTGTAATCACTGTTGCAAGTAATCAAGACATGACACTTAGGGCCAAAAATAAGACGGCCTCCCTCGCTCTAGAGTCGCTAGCCAAGGCCTTCGCAACTGAAGAGTTAAAAACACTTCGGGCTTCAGTCGACATGGACGACATCATTCTGGACAAGCGATCCTACTAAACTTTGTTTAAACAAGCACACGAAATCATAAAGTTCCAAGTACACCCGACGAAACCAAAAAAATGACGTCCATCGGTGCACAACCTGACCCAGAGATTGACGAGGCCCTCTGGAATTTCCTTCAGGAAAATTGGGATATCTTTGCCTGGCACACTTTGGATATACCATGAATCCCAACCAATTAGGCCGAGCACAGCTTGAATCTCATCAAAGGATTTAAACCAGTCAAGCAAGCACTACGACAGTTCTCTAAACCTAAGCGACAGGCCATGGGTGAAGAGCTGCCCAAACTACTAGAGGCCGAATTAATCCGAGATATAAAACACCCCGAATGGCAAGCTAATCTGGTTATGGTACCCAATAAGGACAAATCTTGGTGGCTTTATGTCGATTGTAAAGAAGGAATCAAAGACTGCCCCAAGGACCCTTTTCCGCTACCACACACTGACAATATCATTGATGCCACGACAAGAAACGATTTCCCGTGTTTCCTGGATGCGTACTCGGGGTGTCATCACATGAAAATGAAAGACTTGGATCAGGATGAAACTGCCTTCATCACGCCTTACGGTCCGTTCTGTTTGAACACAATGTTGTTTGGGCTAAAAAATGCCGGCGCTAAATATCAGCGTATGATTCAAACATGACTGAAGGATCACATCGGCAAAATAGCCAAAGCTTACGTAGACGACATGGTTGTCAAAGCAAGGATGTCCGACAGCTAGGCAAGGATGTCGGCAATATATTCACCAGTCTCTAGGTATATAACTATAATCTCAATCCAAAGAAGTGCTTCTTCGGGGTACCGGCAAGAAAACTGTTCAGGTTCATAGTTTCCCAAAGAGGAATTGAAGCCAACCCATCCAAAATACGAGCCCTGTCCGCACTGGAAATACCGACAGAACTCAAGCACGTCCAAAAGCTAGCAGGTTGCATGGCTACCCTCAGCCGATTTGTATCCCTGTTGGGAGAAAAAGTCTTACCGGTATGTAAACTCCTAAAGCAGACTAAGAACTTCAAGTGGAATAGCAAGGCAGAAGATGCTATAGAGAAAATTAAGAAGCTTCTCGCTACCAACCCAATCCTCACAGCACCTAGACTGAGTTAGCCGGTGTTGTTATACATCTCGACAAGAAATCAGGTCGTTAGCACGGTCCTAGTGGTCGAGCGTGACGCTGAAGGCCACAAGTTTAAAGTGCAAAAGCCAGTATACTACCTTTCGGAGGTATTGACCCCGTGTAATACGAGGTGCCCTCACTACCAGAAGATCGCCTACATAATCTTTATGGCATCTCAGAAGCTGCGACACTACTTTCAAGAGTGTTTTATCACCATGGCATGCAATGTCCCTCTAGGCGACATCGTCAACAACAGAGAAGTGACTGGCTGCATTGCTAAGTGGGCTATAGAGCTCCTCCCTTTCGAAATCATCTTTCACCCGCGCCGAGCTATTAAATCTCACGTGTTAGCCGATTTCGTGGCCGAGTAGACAAAAGCTAAACTCCCTAGAGACTACAGTACATACTCACATTGGACGATGTACTTTTACGTCGTTAAAATGTTGGCTGGGGTGGGAGCCGGGGTGGTCCTCACTTCGCCCACTCGCGATAACATACTATACGTACTACAAATCATGTACGCCGATTCGAACAACGGAGCCGAATACGAGGCACAACTACGCAGACTACGTATAGCTGCTTCTATGGGAGTCCAATGTCTGGAAGTTTGTGGCGACTCCAACCTCGCCTTATCGCAGGTAAATGGTGAATTTGACGCAAAGGACCCAAAGATGACAACATATCAGAATATCGTCCTAGCTATATCAGCCCGCTTGGAAGGGCTGGAATTCTATCATATCCCACGAGATAGCAATTAGGACGCCGATACCCTTCTAAGTGTTGGCACAAAGCGCGATCTGGTCCTAGAAAACGTGTTTCTAGAATGACTGTTTAAGCCGTCTGTTTGTCTGGCAAGATGTGAACACCGGCACGGCCACCCAAGACTGTGGAAAGGTAAGCTCTCCGACAGCCAAGGAAGACAAGGTAATAATTGGAGGCTCATCTATCGAGGAGACAATTGTGGCTCATAAAATTATGGTAGTGATCGCACCATGGACCGAACCTTTCCTCAAGTAATTACTCCATAACGAGTTACCACGATGACCAGATGGAAGCACGAAGAATTATTCACCGATCCAAGGCATATCAGGTTCACGAGGATGAGCTATACAAAAGAAGCGTCACATGCGTCCTCCATAGGTGTATAGCCGAAGAAGATGGATGCAAACTCCTTGCCGAAATCCACTCTGGCATAGCCGCTCATCACGCCGCAGCTCGGGCTCTAGTCAGTAAAGATTTTTGACCATGATTTTATTGGCCTACCGCTAAGCAGGACGCAAAAACCTTGGAAGAATGATGCCCCGCCAGTCAGGTTTTTATAAATCAAAGCCATATGCCAGCCACGGCTCTCCATACTATCCCAATCACCTGGCCTTTTGCGGTTTGGGGGCTCGACATGGTCGGCCCTCTTAAAGGGGGCTCGCTCAAGAAAAAATACCTACTGATCATGGTAGACATGTTTACAAAGTGGATCGAGGCTAAGCCAGTCTCAACCGCCAAGACCGTTCAGGCCATATAATTTATTTCTGGCATGGTGCACCGATATGGCGTCCCCCACAGTATAATCACATAGAACAACTCAAATTTTACCGCTAACGAGGTCAAAGTGTGGTGCGAAAATATGGGCATTCATTTTGATTATACCTCCATGTATCACCCTAGACCAATGGATAGGTCAAACGTGCTAACAACCTTGTTTTAAGTGGCATTAACCCACGCTTGATCCGCTGCTTGAAGGAGTCTATCTGTCAGTGGGTAGAGGAGCTTGACTCTATACTATGGCGCTTACGCACTACGCCTAACCGGTCTACAGGTTATACACCCTTTTTCATGGTGTATGGAGCCGAGGCCATCTTACCTTGTGACACTATTCACGATGCACCTAGAGTGCGCATCTATGAAGAGAGGGAGGCTGAGTCGGATCGGCAGGACGACCTTGACGCACTTTAAGAGGAATGGAATGTGGCTCGGGTGCATTCCACTATTTATCAACAACAGGCACGGCGTTACTAGAGCACAGAAGTCTCGACGAAAGCATTCAACAATTGTGACTTGTTCATGAGGTTTCATTCGAAACAACAAAAGCATAAACTTCACCCGTGATGGGACGGACCATTCATAATCGACCATGTGCTCACTGGAGGGGCGTACCATAACCAAGGTCCTGTAGATAACAAGCTGGAGCCGAGTCCTAGGAACATCGCCCTGCTTCGGCGTTTTTATAGTTAAACATAGCCACCCTCATTCTCCCTCTTTAAAACTTATGATTAGCATTTTGCAGCTATAGGCATTTTCTAGGTTTTTCTTTTACAGATAAAACCACCCACTGATGGTTATGGTCGGTAAATCCGAAGTGATATGCTTCCTTCGGACACATACTATATGTATGACAAATACTATGCTTCACGCTCTTCGCAACAAGATATACTCCAGGTACTATTGGTGCCTCCATACGATCTTCTCGTTTTTTGCCTTATTTGTGCATGAACTTGACTTATGTTTTGGCCAAGCTGGGTTGCCTGCCTCCTGTGCATACCCCCTATGTTTATGATTGTTTGGCTAGGAGGTAAAGGGAGCACCTCTGCGATTGTTGCTACCGGGTCAATCAGATCGGCACCCCAGACGGGTGAAGTCAAAAGCTAGCGTTCTTAAGAATCTAGTTGGTCGACAATGATAGAAGTAATAAAAACTATAACCGAGGGATTACCACCCACCTTAGATATATAACCGGGAGCTTACCACCCACCTTGGATTTATATACACTTCCTTGATCAGGCCGGTCATCACGATCATACACGATCACCCAAGGAAAGGAACCGATAGAGGAACTATTTGCCCTGGAAGATGTTGCTTGTGCTTAAACGCGATATAACATGAGCTCCATGTCAATTTGTTTTTCGAGCAACACAACCGAATTGCCTCGCTATCCAAAATATCTGGTCTACTTGTTCGGACCGAAATAAATAGCACTCCTCGGCCATTGGCCAAGGAGGGAGAAGCTAAAGGTTGGCTAAAAAAGTTTGAAACGTGGGAAGCATTACCAATAATGTAGCGTACATATATACATGGAGTTATTACAAACAGCTTAATACTTGTCCATGCCATCTATTAAGGATTTTAGGCTATAGTCCCACTGGGGAAACGAACGGCAGGCATTACATTATCATACACTAGAAAGGTCAGAATCTCCTCCCCGTCAGGGCTAGCCGGGCCTACTTCGGCTAGGCTTTCCGTTTCTATCTTTGCGTAATGGGTCTTGACCACTGCCCATGCCTCTCTGGCTCCCTCCCGCCAGGCCGACATTATCCAAGCTTTTATGCGGCGCCGAGCACATTCGAGGTGTTCGGCAAGCTCGAACATGCCCTAGGGCACATTTTATTCATCGGTCGATAAAGATTTAAACACAATCGTCATCGCCTTCCGAGCTCTTTCATGTTACTCGGTTGACCGTGCATGGTGTCCTCGGACAATGAGCTTGGCACCTCTTTCGGTTGGCCTGCTATCAATACCAGGAGAAGATTGTCATAATTCAAGGCAAGTAGGCTCTCGCATTATGTCCTTTTATGAAAGGAAAAGCTTACCGGACACATCTTCACTGGTTTTCTTGCTATTAGCCTGGGCAGATGCCAGCTGGGCCCATAGTTGCCCAATCTACTGGGCTTGTTACCCACTCTTCTCCTTACGCGCATTGGTTTCTTCCCAGCACCATTGACGGTGTCCTGGACTAGGGGGTCCCAGCCGAGCTGGTCTAGTCCATGGGCCGAATGCAAGGCCCGTTAAGGAGGAAGTACTACAGAGGCCCTTAGGCTGTGGCATGAACACATCGTACTGTACCGAAGACCCGGCGTGTACTCCAAGAAGGGATTATTTGTTTGGCATGTAGTCTCTAGATGGTAACCGACATTAATGTAACCCTAGATACCCCCGGTGCCTATATAAGCCGGAGGGTTTAGCCCATAGAGGATACCCATGCACATTCATCATTACACCTAGGGTTTAGACCACAAACATACGACCTCGAGGCTCTGTACTCATTGCACGAATAATACAACAAGAGCAGTGTCGTGGTTTTATCACGGCATATGTCCTCGTGCACTGACTTAGGTGTGAGGCCATAACAGCTAGGTGGCGACTCTAAGGGTTAAAACGGGAACGGGAGGCGAGTTTACCCAGGTTCGGCCCCTCTGATGGAGGTAATAGCCTACGTCCTGCTTTGTGTCTATATTGATGATGATCTCGATTACAAGGTTGCAGAATCGCTAACCTAGCTTTCGAGTGTGTCTAACTTGAGTCTTTTGGCCCTAGGGGTTTGCCTTTATATATAGGTCAAGACCCTAGGGTTTACAACAGAGTCCGAGTCATATTACAACTCGTAACCATCCATGTCTCTAACAGGCCTTGCCTCTTGAGCAAGGAACCCTCCGGCGTGTTCTGGCCTGTGGGCCTTGAGTCACCATCCCCACGTGCTTGGGCCACCCGCCGGTTCACTTAGTAACCGCCTTACTATTTTCATCTTCACGACACGGCCCATCCTGAACATAGTTACAATGCCACCATTATACTGACCCGGCCCAGTAGGGCGGGTCATACCGTGGGGTTACATCCCCGACATTAGGCCCCAGATTGATTTGAATTCATTCATGTCAATTTCTCTTACCTTCTCTTGGTGGCTTATCATCCGCTCGCATCCATGTTTTTCGTGGATCCCGACGTGCCGGCTCGTAATGCCCCCAGACTTGTCATTTTTCTAGTGTCTGCCTGTCGATGACGTCATCCTTGCAGACCGTTGTTCTTCGGAGTCATCATAACGAATCTTTTGAAAATTGCGCCATATCCAGGCCGATGCAAAAATCGAGGCGCACTCCTAGCGACAAATTTGCCGCAACTGTTTCGTCTTTCTCGGCGCCATTCCGTTTTCTCTCCTTATAAATAAGTCCACTGAGCCCCCGCTGTAGCTTTCCGTCATCTTCTTCCTCTCGCTCCTTCTTTGGCCGAACACCACCAGAGCTTCGGAGCCATCATCAGGGTACCCACCTCCGTCGTCGACGCCATCAAGCCTTCTCGCAGCCGTCAGAGCAAGCGCGATCATCTCCGCTTTCGTCCTAACGCAATCTGGTATAAATCTCCTCCATTTAGGGTTTGTTACTTCCGGCGTTTATGCCATATTCGTCGTGTTCGTCCGAGACGTAGCCCGTAGATCCATGCACTCGACCTTTCTAGGTATTGCGTAGTTTTAGTACGATCTCCGCCTTATTTTCCTCATAAGCAGATCTAAAATGAGCCATCGAGGCTACCCTTTGAATGCCGTAGTTTTGGTCTTTCCGTCAGTTAGAACACATATTTCCTTGTTTTCCCCATTTAATTAGATCCATCTAAAATAAAACTTTCGTAGAAACCTGTTTGTGAGCCAACACGCTTGCTAAGTGTTGCGGAGATTTGCCGCCTTAAATTGTCCAATTAGTATAGGCGACTTATAATTCCCACCAGCTCATTTTTTCTTGTTGCCCATGTAGTTGCTCTATAACCCGCCATGGCTCCGAAGAACTCCAAAGTCTGTAACTGGGCCAAGACCAAAGAATCCAAGCTCACCTTAGATAACTCGTGAATCAAGGTTTCATAGAGTGGCGGGCTCCCAAAAAAGAGCCGTACCCATAGCCGCGGCAAGGAGAAGTTGTTGTCTTTACTGATCATCTGCGTAGAGGTTTCCGTCCTCCCGGCTCAAAGTTCTTCAGGGATCTTTTGCACTTCTTCAAACTCAGGCCTCAAGACATCGGTCCAAATTCTATGACCAATATTTGTCAATTCCAGGTGTTATGCGAGGTATATCTCCAGGTTGAGCCATCCGTGACCCTCTTTAGGGAATTCTTATATCCCAGCCGTCAAACTGAGGTGAAGAATGGTGCTGCCTGTGAACTTCGTGGGGGTTTCCATTCAGAATAGGAAGAACAACGCCTTTCTTGAATCAAAACTGGCGAGTCACCCAAAAGGATGGAACAAGACCTGGTTTTAATGCAAGAATATTGCACCTGAGGGAGAAAACCCCATGCCGGGTTACAGATTGGAAAGAGTCAGCAACAAAGTGGAGTTTCCGGGTTGGCCAACAGATGAAGAGAGGGCTCCATTAGCGCCTCTTCATAAAAAATTGAGAGCTCTGACCGCTCATGGCTTAACTAGGATTGAGCGTGTCAGCGTAAGAGATGGCTTGATGTGTGATTATTCAGGCGCGTCATCTGATCCTCAGCACTTCTCTCGTGAGAACCTGACTGATGACGCCCTTAACAAGGAAACGAAGTGCTTTTCCGATTCGAAGGAGCAGTGCAGTGTTACTGGCTTGGGCCCGTTTTATCTGCTCAACCCGCCACCTCCGGTACTGATTATTTTTACTGCCTTTTTATTAATTTACTGTGACCCACTGTTCCTTACCACATGCTTTTTGCAGGAGAACTCTATTTTCTGGAAAGTTACACCTCAAGACCATGTTTCTTCATCGGGTAGAAAAGATAACCCGACCCCTGTATCATCCTCCGGAGAGGAATCCGAGGTATAAATTGATTCTCTTGGCCGCCTGTTTATTGAGCTTGCTGACGTGCCTTCTTATCAGGGTGACTCGGAATCTAGCCAAGCCGACGAAATTGAGGTAACTCCTACATCCTTCAGTTTAAAAACGTTTGTTCCCAGAAAACCAAGACAAGTCGTCCAGAAGGTTAAGTTGACACACCGAGATGCTCACTTTGCTCCCGATTTTCTTTTGAAGAAAGCACAATTCGCAGGCTCATCAAAATGCAAGACCCGGAGTGGTTCGGGCGAAGTCAGTGCACTAGGACTGGGGTATCCAGTGCCCCTGACTTATGCACAGGCAGTAGTAGCAAAACCCGTCAACATAGATACAATCAAAACCAGTCCAAACCAGAGAAGCCGCTCTACGTGAGATCAAGTGTAGGATCACTAGAAGTGGGTCTAGAGGGGGGGTGAATAGACTACTTGCAAGAATTAAAAACCTAACCTTATCCCAAGTTAATTGGTTGGCAGATTTTAACAATTATAGCAAGTCTAGCACGCCCTACACATGCAAGTCAACAACTATGGCAGCAGAAAGTATTGCACATGGAAGTACGGAGTTGAGATAGGGAGATCAAACGCATCAGGGACACGAAGATTTTTCCCGTGGTTCCGATAGGTGGTGCTATCGTACGTCCATGTTTATGGAGTCTTCAACTCACGAAGGGTAACGGTCGCAAGAGTCCGCGGAGGGCTCCACCCATAAGGGTCCACGAAGTAGCGACCTTGACTATTCCATAACGGCTTCCGTCCACGAAGGACTAGCCTCACTATGGGTAGATCTTCACGAAGTAGGCGATCTCCTTGCCCATACAAACTTCTTGGTTCAAGTCCACAACACGAAGTAGGAGGCTCCCAAGCGACACCTAACCAATCTTGGAGGCACCACCCTCCAAAAGGTAATAGGCTCGGCAATATCGATGAACTCCTTGCTCTTGTGCTTCAAGATGATAGACTCCTCAACACACAATCACTCTCTCATAGATTTGGCTATGGTGCAAGAGATTGATTTGGGGGAAAGCAACTTGGGGAGGCTAGAGATCAAGATTCATATGGATAGAGTGGAATGGCTTGATCTCAACACATGAGTAGGTGGATCTCTCTCAGAAAATTGGATGGGGCAAGTATGGAATAGTTCTGAGTGCTTCTCTTTCGAGTGGGTGGTGGTGAAGGGGTATATATAGGCATCCCCAAAAATCCAACCATTACACCTAAAGTGAGCAACTCGGTGACACCAAAGAGTAAAACTCGGTGGTACCGAAGTGACCAAAAGGCAGTAACTTTTGAATCTCGGTGAGACCGATACATAACTCTCGGTGGTACCGATTAGATGACCAACGGTCAGATTGCACAACTCGGTGAGACCGATTCTCAAATTTCGGTGGTACCAATTCTTGACAACGGCTAACCAGAAAGTTGGTCCAAAACTCAGTGAGACCAATTCACAAAACTCGGTGGTACCGATTCTTGAGAATGGCTAACCAGAAAGTTGGTCCAAATCTCGGTGAGACCGATTGGCAAAACTCGGTTGTACCGATGCATGAAAATAGCTAACCAGATAGTTGGCAACTGATTTTGGTGGCACCGAATGGAATGATGGTAGTACCGAGATGCTAGGGTTTGGCATGGGTCTGTCTGAGGTGGGAATCGGTGGGACCGAGTGGAAATTGTTGGTAGCACCGATTTCCAAGATAGGCTTGGACAGACTTTTGTGGAAGAGTTTGTGGGTGTTTTTGGTGACTATGACTTGTGCACGTGGAGCATCTTGTTCACCAACAGTATCTTACCCCCTTTTAATAGTATTGGCTTTCCTATGGACTCAAAGTGATTTCTGACAAAGTAAAATGTAGAGTCCTCTTGATTGAAGCTTTGCCAATCCATTTCCTTGCTTCTAGGGGTTTCTCCTCACAATCCTTTTTGCCAACCCATCTCCCTCTATGAACTTTCACCTGAAATACACTAGGTAGAAATATTAGTCCAAGAGACAATGTATGTTGTCATGAATTATCAAAACCACCAAGGGATCACATTGTGCTTTTAATCTCCCCCTTTTTGGTAATTGATGACAACATACAATCAAAGCTTCAAATAAAGATACGCATGGATATAATGAAAACTTTGAGAGACTTAGACTTGCTCCCCCTAAATGTGTGCAATCCCTTTAAAGGATAGTTGCTTTGGAATGCATGGACACACATATAGTGGAAGGGACAATATGAGTCATGTGTATCTTGGCTATATGCATCAAATATATATGAGTGAGATGTATCCTTGTTCATGGCTTCACTCTTGCAAACAATATGTGTAAGAAGCAAGAGCTCATCTTGATCAAGGATATGATGCATATACTTACCTTGAGTTCTTGAGCATTCTAGTAGTAGAAACACACTTGAGAAAACAATGTTAAGAAACACAAGAGTATTCTACCAATCAAAAGACAATAGATCTCAATAGTACCAAGATGTGGAGAACATGTAGAATGTAGTATTCTTTAAGATTTATATGTCTCCAAGATCATTTAGAAACTTTCTCCCCTTGATGTGAAATAGTAGGTCATCCTCTCCCTCTGAATCTTAGCATGTAGATATTGGGATTGGATAGGGTGAGAAAATTCTAACATGAGTAGTCAAATGAAACAAACATATTTTTCTCCCCCTACTTTGGTATTCTCCCCTTGTCTATGTAAGCATAAGCTTTGATATTCTCCCCCTTTGCATTGAAGCGTGTATCTCCCCCTTTAGCTTTGAAGCTTTGGAATTTCTCCTCCTTTGGCATTAATTTCCAAAAAGGTCCATACTCAGGGTCAGACGCAGGGATCATGGAGTTAGAAGGGATCCTTGAAAACAAGGGTCATGGAATGTAGGGATCATGGAAAACTTAGAATCATAGAGAGCATTAAAAACTGAGGGAATCATGGAAAATAATTTCTCCCTCTTTGACTGATCTGAGAGCTTGTAAGACTTCTCCTCCTTTGAGTCAGGGATCCTAGAATAAAGTTTCTCCTTTTTTTTAATTAATAAGGGATCATCGAAGAAATGGAGAATTGCTAAGTTTAACAAAGGATAGAAAAGATAGCAAAGTCGGTGGCTCCGAGGCAAATAAGTCGGTGGAACCGAGATGTGTATTTGCAGCCTATATGCATAATCGGTAGAACCGAGTCATTTTAATCGGAGGCTCCGAGGGGTAAACAGAAACTTGGCAACTTCTAGAAAACCTCAAATAATTTTAGAAAACTTGCGATAAAATTTTAAAGATATTTACAAAGGAAATACAAAAGGATTTACAAAGAAATATCAACTAGAGAAGATTTGAGTGGTTCCAAGAAATCTTGCAAATAGAGAATGAACCAAACAAGATACTTAACTAGATGATGGTCGGTGACTAGGTCACCTATATTAGAGTATATTGACTTAGGAGCCAAGCAAGAATACTTGATCATAGGTCATACTCATCGTTAAGCTCAAAACGGGGTTACCATTTTTTGATTAAGCATTCTAATGTTTTCATATCACTTGAGTTGCTTTATCTCATGACTTGGAGTAAAGCTTTTTCAAGGATATGAGTACATACCTTTGAGTGATGTTGATGACGTGGCTTATAGGTGAACTTGTTGAGGATGCTCAAGGTTGATGAAGTTCATCTTGAGTTGGGAGCAATCCTTCTTATTTTGGTACACTTATCACCTACATAGTTTAGTCATGCAAGGAAGAACAATATATATATCCATTAGACATGATATCAAGTGAGAATTAGCAAATATGATCACATCAAATATATGTCAAGGATATGGTTGAGTTGTCTTCTTCCTTCCATCATCAAGAGGGGTTGTGGACACTTGGCCAAGACAAGATTGCTTATGATATGAGTTGATGGCAATCTTGAGGAGTGTTGTTCTTCCAAGTACCTTTACACTCTTGCATGTTGAACTTCTTGATCAAGTCCTTGGTATACTTGGTTTGAGAGATGAAAGTTCCTTCTCTCGTTTGCTTGATTTGCAAACCAAGGAAGAATTTCAGCTCACACATCATGGACATCTCATACTTCTCGGACATCAATCTTCCAAATCTTTCACTAAATTGTGGGTTAGTAGATCCAAAGATAATATCATCCACATAGATTTGGCACACAAATAATTCACCATTAACTTTCTTAGTGAATAAGGTTGCGTCAATTTTACCAATTTCAAAACCCTTTTCAATGAGAAACTTCGTTAAGCATTTATACCAAGCACGTGGGGCTTGTTTAAGACCATATAAAGCTTTGCGAAGTTTGTAGACGTGGTTAGGTTTCTTGGGATTCACAAATCCGGGAGGTTGTTTATGTCACGCCCAAGATGCGATCCTATCCTTATTTTGGCACGAGGGCCTCAACAGGGATAGAAGCGCATCTCGTCGTTTTCCAAGAATGGATATCATTACAAGTACAAGTAAAGAAGAGATGAGTATATGGAATTGGCTTACACTCGCCACAAGCTACATCAATATAACATCAATACAACAACATATCCCAACATCATACAGAAGAGCAGGGTCCGACTATGGACGAAATCAAACGATAAAATGACATCCATCCTTGCTATCCCAGGCTACCGCCTGGAACCCATCCTATGATCGATGAAGAAGAACTCCAAATCAAACAAGCATCGCTCTCACATCAAAGCATCGCATTACCTGTACCTACAACTGTTGTTGTAGTAATCTGTGAGCCACAGGGACTCAACAATCTCATTTCCAAGAGTATCAAGATTATTAAAGCTTAATGGGTGGGGTAAGGTTAAGTGGTGAGGCTGCAGCAAGCACTAAGCATTTATTTGAGTGGCTAACTTACGAGTACAAGAATAAAGGGGGATGATTGTCGCATAAACGGACTTGAACTAGTAATGATCTCTAAGAGTTCCTGAACACCTACTTACGAACAAACATAACCCCACCGTGTTCTCTCTCGGTTCAGAAATCATGAGAAGAGACAGTCACGGTTACGCACACGGTTGGTGTATTTTATTTGAGTTTACTTCAAGTTTGCTATGACCAGGTGTTAAACAAAGTTTCCAAGTTGCCACATAACCGCGGGCACGGCTTTCCGAAAGATTTAACCCTGCAGGGGTGCTCCAACTCATCCATCACAAACTAATCACACGCCGCGAGAATATCCTCGACCATGAATCCCGTGATTTCCTAGGAAATTCCATTGGAAAACCTCAACCTCGAGATAGCCCAAAGTATCGGAATTCCTTGCGCAAGACATTCGAGAAAGGTAAAACAAGTCCAGCAAGACCACCCGACGTGTCGATGAACCCGATAGGAACCGCGTATCTCGTTCTCAGGACACGACCGGATGAGCGCAGCGTACAGTGACCTGATAGACATCTCCCGAGTTGCCCCGGGTTGGCCCCGCACACGACTCTAGTTTGGACCAACACTCATGAGGAGCACTGGCCCGGGTTGTTGATTAAAGATCCTCGGGTTAATTACTCCCCATGCAGGTTTATTAGTTATTAGGCAAATGTAGTACCAAAGTTGGGTCTTGCCAGACAAGTTTTAATCTAAAACGAATGGTCAAGGGGGTCCCCATAACAACCCCGAGCATGTTAGGAGCGCAAAATATGGAACATAACACCGGTACACAAGTAACTAGGGCGGCAAGAGTGGAACAAAACACCGAGCAAAAGGCCAAGCCTTCCACCCGTTACCAAGTATATATGTGCATGAAATTAAATAGCAATAATATTGTGATATATCAAAATATCCATGTTGACACATGGAAACCAATTTGCACCTGCAACTAGCAACGCTATAAGAAGGGCTGAGCAAGCGGTAACATAGCCAAACAATGGTTTGCTGGGATGTGGAGGGTTAGAGGCTTATCATGGCATTTTAGGAGGCTTGACAAACAAGTGGTAGGTAGCGAGACAAGCGATAGAAACGAGACATCTAGCATGGCAATGATAGTAATGGTATCCAGGGAAATGATCATCTTGCCTGAGATCCCGCTTGGAAGAAGAACGAATCCGTGAAGAAGACGATCCGTGAAGTAGACAAACGGGACATAGTTAAACGAATCCTCACACTCCGAACGCTTTCGGAACTCTATCGAGAAGGAACAATCCAAAAACAACAATCAACACATGGTACACCACAACATATGCATGACATGATGCATGTCCATTTCATTATGCAAGGCATGGCAAAGCACAACAATCAACTCCTACACATTAAGTGAAGCTCAATATGCAACGAGTTGCATATTGACGAAACTCCACATTCGAATATTTAGTTCACTCTCGTTTAGGTACACAACAATATTAAATGTTGTTAAACATGTCAAGAGGTGAAGCATAAATAAACTATATACTTAGGCATCTTAAATGAGGTCGGAAACAACTTATAGTATTCCCGAAATGACCCCATATGTTAATTTCGAAATTGGTACAGATCTGAACTAACCGTATTTTATATTTGTTAAACAACAGAATAAAGTATACCATGCAATTCTACATGTCATTCTAGTCGATTTACATATATGGAACATCTCAAATGGAGCTACGGTCTAAAAGTTATGACACGCACAAGATGAACATGACGTGAATGCAAAATGCATGAAAATGACAAGCACAGGCACTTCAAAACATGGATGCAACATTATAATATGATACGAGATGAAATTCTAAGTAGTTCCGGTTCAACCACAGGCACTTCAAAACATGAAAATGACAACCACAAGCAAGTTTCATATATGGCATGTCCAAAGTGGAGTTACGGTTCAACCACAATCACCATTACAAGTTTTAGTAGAAATCTGTCCAAAACAGCAACATGGCATATTGCAACCCACAAATCAACAAGATACAGCCACCTAAAATACACAACAAGGACGTGGTGATGTAGCCTACATGATGCTCAACAATTCATCTATTAATATCAAGTTGATTAGAAGCATGGATCAATAGGAAATGAGCTCACAAGAAGACATATTGAACTAAGCAGTTTTCAGACTTAGTGAAAAACCCAGTTTTTAAACAGAGCAGTTTTTATCACGAAGACATATTGGCAGTAGTAAAACTATATGCTACAGGGCATGTATTGGCATGAAACTTAACAGCATGCTAGAGGACATTATGAACTACAAATAACTCCATTACACCAACCACAAAGGGGTTCTAGATCACTAGCAAAACACATGGCAAGATAGCAACAAAATGTTACAGATTCCAGACTTCGAAATATTTAGACCCCTCGAAACAGCACATTTTTATGGCATGTTGGCAACAAGAAAATAACACCTAAACATGCATTTCTATAGCAACCAAAAATACCAGGGCCTAGCACACATGTCCAAGGGAATATCTCATGTTCAAAATTATTTCATATCATGCATGGATTAATTCACACAAAATAAACAAAAGGGCATCCTCGCAAAAATGACATGCATACAAATTGCTCAAATGACAAAACTAAATGCACAGATAAATTCTATGAATTTTTCTACCCCAAAATCATATATGATACGTGGGTTTTTACTATAAAACAAATGACACAACATTTATGTGAGATTAGGACATAAACCGTTTTAGCAAGTTATTTATGCAAATGATATGCAAACATCACATCAAACATTTTTCTCATGCATGAAAAAGGGATACAATTAACCTACACATTTTACAGATATGGTTTGTTTAATTCCGATGCATGCTTAAATATTTATGCGCAATGCAAATCATGACAATTATGCAAATGACAGAAAATGGCATGTTAAACATTTTTATCATGCATCAAAGTGGGATATTGTGAAACTACACAAAATTCTACACATTTTACATGTATAAAACATTTTAATCCGATGCACGGTTATTTAGTTATTGGCATTTTAAAATCATGCATTTTTCTGTAATTATGCTATGCAATGGATAAGGTTGAAAATCGCAGGGACTAAAAAAACAGACTTGGGCCGAAACTGGAACAGGGCCTGAAATAGACATGTGCGCTGGATACTAAATTGTGCCCATAGCGTAACATAGACACACAAGGGGAAAAGCAGCTGGGCTCACCATGGGCCAAGAGGCCATCGTTGTAGTGGGCCGGCGGGGCAAGGCAGAGGAGCTGGTGGGCCTCAGCGAGGCTGGAGAGGCCCATGCACGGGCGAGGTCGCGGCCCACGCGAGCGTCTCCCTCGCGTGAGCGCTTGAGGCAGGGGAGGTCGTGCGGCGCAGCAGTCATCGGCGGCGGCAAGGGACTCCGACGTGGATCCGGCGAGGGGCGTCGAAGATGACTAGATCCAAGCCAGATCAGGTCGGAGAGGCGAGGTCCAGCGACAAGATTCCTGCGGCGTCGGGCTCGGGGTGCCATGGAAGAGAGAGAAAATGTTAGGGAAGAGGAGGAATGGAAGAAGAGAAAGGGAGGGACGAGGAGGTCCGGCGGGTCCTTGCCTCCGGTCGCGGGTCGCCGGTTACTGCCGAGGCTGTAGCGGTGGGTCAGCGAGGTTTGGCACGGCAGCAGACGGCGGGGACGAGCTGCGGCGGCTCAGGGCGGCTCCATGGCTCACGGGAGGAGCTCCCGTAGCGAGCGGCGGCGGCGGTGCGAGCGCGGCCCGGTTCGGGTCCGAGGAGGGCCCTGGATGGGCTTCGCGGGCCCGACGCGATGGGAGGTGGCTGCGGCTAGGTGGTGGCTGGGGGTTGGGGACGCATGGAAAATGAGGGAGGCTAGGGTTTAGGTCAAAAATGGACAGGGTAGGCTGCTTAAATAGGAAAGGTGGTCTAGGGTTAGGGATTTTTGCCCATTTTCAGACCGCAGGATCTCGATCTGACGGCTCCGATCGCGGTGTTAGGTAGGTGGGCTGTGGGCTGCGTTAGAGAGGCTAGGTGGGGATGAGAGGGAGACTTTGCGGCCCATGACAGCTTTAGCAAAACCGAAAACAAGTGTGAATTAACCGACAATGGTGCCGCTACGGTCGACCGTTCGGGTATCAAACGACCTATGATTGCGACGAAACTTGGCACGCGCTCTACCCACAATATAACAAGACCGCATGCCAACTTTTGAGCCAATCCGAGAATATTTTTTGTGCACTTTTAAAAACATTTATTTTAACGATGCCACGGGCGTGTGCGTGTGTGGTTGGACTCAAAACGGTCAATGACAAGAACGGAAAGAACCGGCGTCTACGAACGGATGCAAGTTTTCAAAAACAAGTGATGATGCTATGCAGATGATGCGAATGATGCGATGATGAACGCAACAACCGAATGAATCAGACGACGAGAATGGAAATAAAACGGGAATCTTCTGGAGCGTCGGTCTCGGGCTATTACAGTTGTTTAACATAGACCTCCTCGTCAATCTCACCATTTAAGAATGCACTTTTAATGTCATTTTGATAAAGAGTGATATCATGGTGATTAGCATAAGCAAGAAGAATGTGAATAGCTTCAAGTCTAGCGACGGGGGCATAGGTCTCACCGTAGTCCATACCTTCGACTTGTGTATATCCTTGGGCTACGAGACGCGCCTTGTTGAGTACAACTTGACCGTCTTCATCTTTCTTGTTCCGAAACACCTATTTGGTTCCGATGATGTTGTGCTCGTCCTTGGGCTTCTCCACGAGTGTCCACACTTCGTTCCTCTCGAAGTTGTGAAGCTCTTCATGCATTGCGTTCACCCAATCCGGGTCTTCAAGAGCTTGTTCTACCTTCAAAGGTTCAATGCTAGAGATGAAAGAATAATGCTCGCAAAAATTAGCTAAGCGAGTTTTAGAGCGAGTGATTCTCCCGGTTTGTATGCCACCAAAGATTTGGTTTAGAGGATGGTTCTTGGTCACTTGTGCTCGAACTCGGGTCAGCTTCCGATTGTTGGATGGTGGAGCTTCTTCTTCATCATCATCTCCTTCATTTTCATTGTTGTTGAAGGTGTCGTTCCCTTGAGGTGGTGGTGAAGGAGGTTGTGGTGGATCTTCATGATGTAGTTCCTCATCTTCATCCCTAGCCCCAGAGGTTACCCTAGCCCCAGACCACCCCTAGTTTCAACCAGTAGCGAGCCCAATAGATTTGACCCGTCTCTGGCATCCAACATGGCCACTGTGGATCAACAGGCGGCGCAGTCGGAATGGACGTGACCCTACCCAGCTGTCCGCCCCCCAGCCACTCTAGATTGGACCGCGACCCTGCTTAGTTGTCGGCCGTACCGGTGTATCTTCTAACCGGCACGAGAAGGATCCACGCCATGATGGTGTGTTCCAGCCGACTGCCTATTTAAGCCCCCTCCCATCTGCGAGTCGTAGCCCTCTCCATTCTGTAAGCCAGAACCCTACAAGAGAACCCAGGCTATTATCCCCAAACCAGCAGCCATGGCCAGTTCTTCCAAAACACCCAGTACACCCACTTTCCATAGCCGAATCTGGGCTGATGGCTACCCCGGCTTTCCGAGCATCCTTTCAAGTATGCTTACTTGAGCCCTTGGCTGTAGTAGCCCTCCGGTGTATCTGGTGTTCGAGCCGGACCCTGTTCCCCACCTTTGCCGATTTTATGCAAAGGTGCATATCAGCTCAGGTCCAACAGCGGATGGGAAACCCATGAGTTTTCAGGGCAAACCCATGCCCACCCCCGCGTTGGCTGTTCAGATGGCTGCCGCAGGAGCCATCACCCGTCTTCGTATCCAGCTGCCGCAAGTAGCGGAGATGCAAGAGTTCCGCTATTTCCCCTCTCCGTCTGACATAGCTGGCAAGTTCTCCAGCATTGCTGGAGATGTTGACCCAACCATAGCTTGCCTAGTCCAGTATATTGATGCCCAGGGACTTATGCTCTCCGGCATTATTAGAGACTTCCAAGCCATTGACCAAGACACCACCCGGGTTGTTACGAAAGCTTACCGTGCGGCCCGAGAAATTGCATCCCAGACCACCCGTTCCCTGTTGCCAAACCCAGTGCCCCCTTCACAGCTAGTCCGACCCTCGCAATCTGTAAACCTATTTCGCCCAGTCAATATCCACCCAAATTCCATTCAAGGAGCTATTCGGCGACTCCGTTGATGGGATGTGTTCCGTCAAGATCCCGTTGCAGCTCCAGCAGTTGAGCCCCAACTCATAGAGGTGTCCGACGATGAAGATGGAAGTTGGGTCAGCCTTCGTCCCCCAGGAGAGCCCCAGCGGAAGTAGGCCCGTTTGCGGCTTCAGTAGTGATCGAAGCCAGGAGATGCCGCAAGTATGTGTGCTGCGAAGACTGTCTCCTCACCTGCGTCTAGGATTAGGACTCGATAGTCTGGAGTGCATGGTTGTTAGTTGCGTAGTAAGGCTGCGTGTTGTTGCATGCTTGTATTGCATGTACTGTTTGTGCTTGTAATGTTATGTATGCCTGTTAGCTCTGTGTGTGCTTTGTTCATCTGTCACTCTGTTAAGCAGAAATGTTTAACAAAGCTGGTAGTGGACTCTTAACAAGATTTTAGTCAGTAGAGCACTTACACCTAATAACATCGGACTCGTCCAGAGTCTTTAATGAAATGCGAGCCGGTATAGGTGTATGTATACTAGGAGTACATACACCCACCGGCATTAAAACGTTAGTATAATTTGCTCGATATGATTCTTTTTTCTGCCTGCATTTTGCTCCTATGTGCATTTCGCATTTGCCTGCATATTAGTCTGCATAGATTGCATGTGGATCGTGTGAGCAAGGTCTGCACGCCGGTTGCAATCTCGGAGAAATTCTAGGACATTTTATTGCAGCATAGACCGATACAACCCTTCGAGACCAAGACCTAAACCCCGATTAGACCCCAACCCCCACCCATTGTGGATGCCGTCCAGCAAGGAGCAACCAGCAGTATGGCCTCCACACTGGTAGAGCTCCGCTGACCGCACCACACTAACCCCAGACCCAGCGGCGCCTCTGTGACCATCTGGTGTGATGTTGACAAGCCGCCCCTCGCCGCCGTAGCCCGTGCTTATTCCGCCGGCCTGAGATGGCGTGGTCGACCCCCAGCCGCCCCTCTGGCAACAGCATCACGGCGATCATCGAGGATCATCGCGCACAGCAGCAGCGAGCCGCCAACCAATGCCGCCAGCATGCCAGCCAGGAGGATCGTGAGTAGCTCCGAGCCCATGCCCACCATTAGCGCCTTGCCTCGCGCTCCTGCAATCAGAAGGAGAAGAAGAGGAAGAAGAAGTAAGGCAGGAGGCGAGATGATAGGTAGAGAGAAGAGGAACCGCGGCCGTTTTTATAGCCCCAGTCCGGTGTACGGTGTGCGAGGTCCAGGAGACGGCGCGCCGCTCGATCAACAGCGTCCAGGAGGCGAATCCGCAAGCAGTGCCGACCGGCGCTGGCCCGCGATGGGAGTGCTCTCTGTGTTGCCCTCGTGCACGCCGCGCACTATCGTCGTAGGGTGCTAGGCGTGCGCAATGCCTAGCCGCACTCGGGACAGCGCGCGCGAGAGAGAGAGAGAGCCGTTGGCCGGAGATAGAAGAAGAAGGCTGCCAGTGGGCCCTGGACCCACCAGTCAGCGAGAGAGGCCACTGTTCATTGCGGTACCCCGAGCATTTTGGAAAACGGAAATTCTGCTTTTTCTGTAAATGTCAGGGTTACCCAACGGCCCTACCTGGGGAGTAGATCCCGCGATATCCGTATCTCGATCTGGGTGTACCAGTTTTCGGTACTTTTAACCCGGTTGTTTTCAACCACAGGGTTAAGACCAAGCCCAGAAGTTTTTCTAGGAGGCGTAGTAGTTTTGTTCTAAGCTAACCCTAGGAATCTCGAGGACAAGATTCCTCTAAGGGGGGAAGGTTTGTAACACCCCAAAAATCGGGTTATGGATTTTTGTGCTGTTATTCCTTCCTAGCTTTTCTCTCCCGAATTTTTCCTCTGGAATTTGGCAAGTGACCAGGTGATTCCAGTCATTCCCCAACCTCTCAGTGCCATCCCCATGCTCTTGTGCCAGCCAACCCTTCCGTCAGTCAACCCCGAATCTTATTCAAACCCTAGTTCCGAAATATTGGAACTGGAAATCTTGCCTTCGTGTTTTCAAAGGAGCTATCATTTCCCTTGCTCTCTTGATCCTCCCAAAAATTCCTGAGATTCTTCTTCCCTCATAAACCCTATATGTGCAAAAATATTGCCAAGTCATATGCAATATTTTCCCTCTAGAATTAATTCCTTATTCTGCCATCATGAGGAATTAAATCCAGGAAAATATCTATCCATCTCCAAATTTCATGAAAACTTGTGGAGATATTCTTTGGGGATATATTGAGCTCTCACAAAAATATTGGCCATAATTAAATAGGGAAATTTGCATTTTCCTATTTAAAGCCAATATTCCAATTTGGGACCTTTCCAAAGGAACTACCATTTTGGTAGCTAGGAAAAATCCCAACTAATTTGTTGAGCTCCTCATATCCATATATTCTCCATTTCCATCAAAATATCAAGCTTTCCAATTCAAATTTTGAGCACCACTTCCAGTTGCAAATTCTGTCCAGATTTCCCATTTGCAAAGGAAGTGTTTGATTCCTTGATCTCCTTGGGCTAAAATTTTGCAGGGTGATTAATTATGACAAATCACCCTTGTCCTCCAAAATTTAGCCCATTCTATCTAGCCAATCTTCCTCAGCAAATTTATCCAAGCTTCTGTCCAGATTGGAGCACTGTGAAGGAAGTACCATTTATACTTATGCAAATGGTATGAAACTTTTACAGTGACTCCATATGCCTAAATAATTGGTCTCCTCCATGTTTGAGCCATTTTCATCTAGCCAATCCCTCAAAACTATCTGATTTCTATTTCTGTCCAGTCTGGCACTTTGTGAAGGAAGTGCTTGATTGCTTGATTCAATTGAGCTGAAATTTGGCAGGGTAGTGCATATTGACATATTACTTCTGTAAACCAAAAATTAGCTCAACTCTCCAAGCCAATCTTTTTCTATAATTTTCTCTAGTTTCAGTTCAGATTGCATCTCTGTGAAGGAAGTACCTTCATAGATGATCAATTTGATCTGAAACTTGTTCAGCTATCTCTCATGAGCAAATTATCTCTCTCTACACCAACAATTATCCATATCCATCTATCCATTTGACCCCAGCATCATCTTCTTCATATCTGGTCAGAATGCCAAGTTGCAAAGGAAGTATCCTTTTGCTTTGCCCAATTGAGCTGAGACTTTGCCAAGTAGATGACCTTAGTAGATGGTTAGCTCATGCCCAAGATCATGCCAGGATGAGCACTGTGGTGGCCACACCACAGCACAAACAGGTTGCTGTTGGCAACTATTTGAGCTTGGTTTAGTCACCTCAGCCCTCTCCAGAGTTATCCAGCCGCATAGGTCAACTCAGTGATGCGAGGAGAATAGACTAGACATGTTTTGGCCTCGTGTGCTACGTGGCAAGACTCTGGCCACATGGTGACCACGACCAGAGCGTGCCAAAGTTGTGCCATGTGCATTGGAGTTGACGGGACCGCACCTCCAGCGAGCTCCAGCTTGTCCAGGAGTGTCGTAGAGCTCCCCATTGCGTGCGCGCACCGTCTAGAGCCCTCTCCCCCTCGTCCCCTAGCTGGTGGAGCGCTCGAAGCCTTGGTCATCGGGGAGGAGCTTCTCAGAGCTCCGTTCATCGTCAGCTAGCTTCTTCCAGAGCCTTCCCCCTCTAGCGAGCAAGCCCATTCCCCCTCCGAATCGAGCCCCGGAGATCCCTCCCCGTAGCAATGGCCGAACCTTGCCGGTCGACCCCCCCTCGGCCAGCCGGCGTCATGGCCATTCCTCTCCCTCCTGCTCGTGTCCTTGGCCCTCCCCGGAAGTTTGCGCAGCCACAGCGGCCCTCAGCTTCCTAGGGGGAAGCGCTACCGGAGCCCTGCGCCAACGCTCGGGTCCGCTCCCTCGGCCGCCTGTGGCTAGCCCTCCTCCGGGCTTCCCCAGGACCCCGGCAGCCACCTTCGGATGCGGGATGGCGCCGCGCAACCGCCTGGCGCGTCGGTGGGCGCAGCCGGCGAGCGGACCGCTGGCATCGAGCCCGGCAGCCGTGTTCTCTGTCCGGTGAGGGGCGGTTGAATACGAAGGCCAGGAGGAGAAAGGAGATGAGGTGGGGCCCCGGTGTAAGTGGGTATTGGCCGGGCCCGTTGGCAGGGTTAGTGGAACCGCACTTTCGGAAAGGTGCTTTCCCATTTCGAAAGCGTATTTTGCTTCGGCATAGGTAGAAGTTCGCTTTCCCTGTACTGAAGGCATATTTCAGTAAATACGTTTTCCGCCTAGCCGGCCGAATCTGCTATATTGTGAACGTTCACTGGTTAAGAGCAGAAATAAATAGTTTTTATTTATTTTCTGCCTAACGAATGAACGCTCGTATCTTTGCGACCGTAGCTCCGATCGAGGTAAAACCAACGCCCACGCTTTCGTCTCGTCGAGCCCTTTCCGATAGTACCATTTGCATAGTGTGCTATCACAGTAGAAGTAACCATTTTTCCCTTGCCCTCCGATCGAGCCGAGAGAACCCCTTTTCGGCGAATCCTTCCGCGAGGTCATCGCACTTCCTCCCGGCGTATTCGTCGACCCTCAGGCAAGCCACCCTCTTAACATGAGCTCCGGACTTGCGTGATGACTTTGCTTGCACCCTGTGTTTATCTATTACCTGTTAGTCTGCATTTGCATACCCATGTAATGACATCAGTAGAGATACTAGCATTACTCTTCATTTGATGCCGTGTCTTATTTCCATATTGCCATGCTAATAATAATAATATTGCTAGTGACATAGTCATGTTAGTATTATGGTTGATCCCATGCCGTGACTATCAGCACTATGATCTTGCCATACTATTGTTAAGTGATTGTTGGCAATTATAAATGTCGAGGCAATGGTACGATGATGAATATGTTGAGTTGGAGTAATAAAGTGAGCATAGTAGTTGATCTCGAGTCACCCGTCCGGGCTTATCCGTGCAACCACATTTGCCGGTACGGGACGGCCTTGATTGGGTCTGATCGTGTGCTCTTTCACCGGTACCTCCAAAGAGGGAGGGTTATGCACGCGTGCTACCCTGATCAGGTAGGCGGTGATAACCCTGTGAGCCCAGTGGATTGTTGATTGTTTAGCCCGGGAGTCCCCGTTTGGGACAGTTTAGTCCCCGTTTGGGACAATCTAGTCCCCGTTTGGGATAGACATAGTTTGGCCACGACGGTGCCAGGTGTCATGAGGACACAGGGGCCACCCAAGGCAGGCCTTCGGGGGAGGATGAGTGCCTGTAGTACGATGAAAGAGTCACGTGTCAGACAGGTTTTGTTGAAGCAACGCTGGTCAACCCGAGTGTGATCATGAGGCCAGGTGCTTCATGGTGTGGGTAAAGTGCGCAACCTCTGCAGAGTGTAAAAATCTATTCGAATAGCCGAGTCCACGGTAATGGACAGCCCGTCCAGACCTCACTAGGTGGTCAACCGTAGCCGTGTTATTAATGATGGAAGAACTCATCTTGGTTAGACATCAGATGATGTCACGAGTATGATATGTTAGCCAAGGGATGGCTATATGATGAGTGGTCGGATGACCAGATGACTTGGATTGGATTGGGACCCTTTTCAGGTTGGATCATGAGTATGTCGAGGGTTGTGGGACAACCCCAAAGAGAGTAAGTTGGTATTCGGTAACATCAAGTACTTTAAGCACCGAGTGTGGTTAATTCCATGCTATATTATGTAGTTGTTATGCTTGATCCATGTTTTCCTGTTAGTTCCATGCCATGCTTAGGATTAATTCATGCATAGCATAGGGCTTGCTTTGTCATCTGCTTGCTTGGTTGCTATGTATTTGGTTGTCCTGCGAGTACATTCAAAGTACTCACCTGGCCTTGCACATGGCCAGTTGCAGGAGAAGATCCATCGTGCTAGATTGTAACCTAGCCAGTCCTGTGCGTTATGGAGCCTAGCCAGAGACGTCGTTGCCGCTGGACCTAGACCTCTGCTGCCATTTAGTTAGCCTTGGAGCTATGTAATATTGTTGTAAGCAACAGTATTTTAATACTCCATTATAATTAATAAAGATATTTTTGCGCCTGGAATTGCTGTATCATGTCTTTGGCGTGCGCAAGGTCTTATCCTGGGACTAGCGTGTGTCGGCCCTCTATCGGGGTGCCACACTCACGGGCCCCGCGAGCAGGGGCTGGGAACGGTGTGCACGGTGTCCACACCTCGCCACGACCATGGCATCCTGGTCCTTGCGCGGCGCTCTTGAGTGATCCAACAGGCGCGTGCCGCCTCACCCTCGCTCGGGGGCTCCTGGCGCGTCATCATGGAACCCCGGGAAGAGCGAGGAACGGTTCGGGAGTCACTCAAACGTCAAGGGGGACTCCTGAGTAGCGCGACTCAGGAGCGTCACTGGTCACGTAGCCCCTCGCCCCTTGGTCTCGTCCTGGTGATCCGGACGCCCCAACGGTGGTCGAGGTACCCGCGGGATTGGGCCCTGCCGATGTAGAGCACCAAGAGGGCTCCCGAACCGCCTTGCTCACAAGAAGGAAGACCCCTCGCTCGGGGGCTCCTGGCGCGTCATCATGGAGACCCGGGAAGAGCGAGGAAAGGTTCGGGACTCGCTCGAACGTCAAGGGCGACTCCTGAGCAGCGCGTCTGAGGAGCCTCACTAGTCACGTAGCCCCTCGCCCCTTTGTCTCGCCCTGGTGATCCGGAAGCCCCAACGGCGGTCGAGGTACGCGCGGGATTAGGCCCTGCCGACGTAGAGCGCCAAGAGGGCTCCCAAACCGCCTTGCTCGCAAGAAAGATGACCGCCTGGCAAGGTCCCCGAGCTCCCCAGGTGCTACGACCGAACCTCACGACGCAGAGGCCCGCCGCAGACGCATCAAGCTAAGTACCCTAACCACGACAGGCAGGAAGTCTCAGTTGATAGTAAAACAGGAATCCGGATGTGCGACGAAAATGCTAAAGGCGCAAGCGCCATAATTCATTACATGCCCCGCAGGGCCCTCCATGATCCTTGATTGCAGGGAAAGAAAAGAAGAAGAAGGCGAAAGGTGACCCCCTCAAGGGCTGCCCCTCCTGAGACCAAGGATCGGCGCAGCCGCGCTCAGTCGGAGTCCTCTTCCTCCTTGACGGGCCCGTGGTGGCGCGCCGGCGTGGCCGTTTCTTGGGCGGTAGTACGGCGCCGTCGCGGCCTGCTCTGTCGGATTTCGGGCTCCGCAAAACCCCAAGAAGTTCGAACACAGGGGCGTGTGCGAAGATCCCCCGCAGCCTCGCCCTTCCAAGCTCGCTACTCGATAATTTCTACGACGAACACGCATGATGACAAGGAAGCAGATGCACACGATGATTTACCCAGGTTCGGGCCGCTGCGAAGCGTAATACCCTACTCCTGCTTTGGTGGATTGTCTCACGAGTAGGTTTGTGGATGAACTAGTACAGTGGTGCGACGCCTCGTGAGGGCGCTCTGGTGTTGTTGCCTCCCCTCTGTTTGGTGTCCGTTGTGTCCCCCTCTCTACGGTGCAGCCTATCCTCTATATATAACCGCGGCCCGGGTCCTCTTCCCTTATCGCAATGGCGGGAAGGGATCCCACAACGGCAAAATTCGAAGGGGGACAGGAGTACATCCCCGCGCTGTCCAAAGGTGGTCTTCGCCTGCAAAGTGGCTGTCGATGATGCAGAGGTGGGCTCGGCGATGACATCCGTTCTGCAAGGCTCGTGGTCGTGGTCTTGTTGTACTGGAATGGAAACCTTTGGGCGGCGCTTTGGGAACCCGCGTACGTCCCTGCTCCCTTTGCACCAAAGGGGAAACTGCACCGCCTAGCGCACTGGCGCCCGCCTGTCCTTCCTTGCGTCATCCTTGACTCCTAAGGCCGGGTTCTGCATAGAGATCTCCGCCACTCCAGAGAGGGCCTGAGGAGGCCCACTCCTTGCTGGTCTTGGTGCTGCCTCCCTCGCGAGCTCGGGTCCTCGCGAGGGCCTTGTCTTGAGTGGGGCCGCCCCAGCCGCGCTTGGCTGACGAGGTGGGCCATGCCCTGGGCCGCAGGCAGGCAGGTCTGGGTACACCCATTCCCAGAACGCCGATAGTAGCCCCCGGGCCCAAGGCGCGCTCGAGCCGGCTTCTGGGTGAAGCAGCCGAGGACGGCCCGAAGCATCGCGGGCCCCAAACGCCTACGGGCCAGGCCCGACACACGTCGCGCGCCTGGGCGCCGACGCCCCGGTTCCCCGAGGGCGTCAGGAACCGCCCCAAGTAAAACTGACGCGACAGCCGTGCGCTGCGCCAGCCATCATTACCCTTCCTTGAATGCTGCTGCTCCCTTGGGCCTCCACTCTTCGGGACACGCGGATGCGACCCGACGGTGGCAGGTGAGGCGACGCGAAGCAGGGTTGCGCGCCGATCGAGCCAGCCCTTCGAAGCCCGAGGGGCGCACGATGCCTGCTCTCCCACGACGCCTCGTGGCCGCGGTTACGCCTATAAATCCGCCCTCCCCCGGGGGGTGTTGCCATCTCGAAGCGCCTGTCTGCTCCCGTTGCTCCAGAGAAAACCCTCTCCTCTTCTCAGCTTCTCCCTTTCTCCCATGGCATCAGGAGGAAGTGCCGCAGGCGCGGTGAAGCGCGCGGGGCCGTCGGCTTCCTCGACCTCTTCCGAAGGCAGCGGCGGGGGGCCCTCGGGGTCGGTGCAAGTTCCCCGGCGCTGGGCCATGGTCGATGAGTGAGTGCTCCGCTGCCTCCTTCTTTCTTAGTTGTCATGTCCGGTGCGCCGGACCTGATCCTCTCCTTCTTCCAGGGCGCCTGCGGGCAAGAAACGCAGGCTCGGCGAACTCGAGGAGGAGGTGGACGCATTGCGGGCCCAGCTGACGACCGCCGAGGCCGCCTTCCAAGCCGCCCTCAGGGGCGAAGCGGAGGCCAGGGCGGAGCTGGCGTCCCTCCAGGCCCAGGTCAAGGAGGTGGCCGAAGCTGTGCAGGCCGCGCGGGACGAGGCGGCTCATGCCAAGATGCAGGAGTCCCAGCGCGCCAAGCAGTACCTCGACATTGCCCACCGCGCGGCCGGCGTAGTGAGTCGGTTCGTCGGGGAAGCCCTCGTGCTACCATGCGCGCATGGCGACGGGGTCTACCTCGACTTCTTCCGTAGGGTGGTGGAGACCGGCGTCTCCCGCGTGAACGCGGATAGCGTGGACGACGCGCACGACCTCCTGGACCTTGCCCTGACGCGCGTCTTCTCCATCTTTCGCCGCCATGCCTCGGAGCTTGACCTCCAGCGCGTCGTGGAATGGGTGCCTGAGGGGCTCCAGAGGCCCCTCTGGGACGAGGTGCGCCCGCACGTGGAGTCCCTGGTGGGGCGGTTCGTCCAGGTGCCCGCTTCTGGCAGGGAGGACGGCTCCGGCGCCGTGGCGGCCGGCGACTCGGATGGCGACAGCGACTCCTCCGCCTAGGCCTCCCCTGTCTTCCTTTCCTGGTACCTGTAATATTTGAAGAAGAACTCGGCCCCTGTGGGAGTTAGTCTTTTGCATATTACCTTTGTCTGCGTCCTTCCTTGTCTTAAATCGTCAGTCGCCTGCTTGCCGTAACGTGACTTAGTTTCTTCGCACAGGGCTCGGCGCCGCTGCCGATGCGGCTCAGCGATGGCGGCCGACAGGGCCCTCGCGAGGCTCTCTCTCCTGAGGGGCCGCTCGTGGGCGCCACTCCTCGGGTTCGTGGCCTTGCTGCTCGTCGTGGCAGTGTCCCTCCCATCGCGCTGTTTTTCCTGGCGCCTCAGGCCTCTGGGATATCGGTAGCCGCGCGTGGTGGCCCACAGTACCTCCATCCTCACATTAGTGCGCACAACCCTTATCCCGTCCTCGGGCCGCCGTTAGATCAGGAGGCTCTTGCTTGGTTCGGTAGTGTACTTAGCTTGTAGGGCGGTGACGATCTCGTGCGTCGCGAGGTGCGGACGGGTTGTCTAGATAACCCGCGATTCAACCTGAGACGCTTCCTCCTTGTTTGTGGGACGGTTTGGGGGCCCCTTTCGGTGCTCTATGTATGCGGGACTCAACCACGAGCAGACCTCGCCCACCGTTGGGGCGTCCAGTTCACCCGGACGAGTCCAAAAGGGGCGAGGCCTCGGCCGCTACTGCAGCGTCCGGATCGCCAGGACGCGACCAGGGGGCACGGAGCCACGTGAATGATGAGGTTTCCGGGGTGCGGTGCCAATGAAACCCCCCTCAACACTCAAGCGGTGCTCTACGTCGACAGGACCCAGTCCCGCACATTCCCCGACCACCATCGGGGCGTCCGGATCACCAGGACGAGACCAATGGGGCGGGGGCCTCGACACCCCTGATACCGACCGGATCGCTAGGATGACATCAAGGGGCGAGGGGCTATATGACCGGTAAGGCTCCTGAGGCGCGCTGCTCAGGAGCCCCCTTTGACGCTCAAGCAGCTCTACGTCGGCAGGTCCCAGTCCCGCACATTCCTCGACCACCGTAGGGGCGTCCGGATCACCAAGACACGACTACGAGGTGAGGCCTCGACACCCTTGATGTCGACCGGATCGCCAGGACGACATCGAGGGGCAAGTGGTTATATGACCGGTAAGGCTCCTGAGGCGCGCTGCTCAGGAGCCCCCTTTGACGCTCAAGCGACACCCATTCCGTCCTGCCGGCTGCCGCCTCAGGAGGCACTGGGGCCTCCCGAGGCTCCATGCTGAGGTGCCGCGCTGTCACACCCTGTGATTTGCCTCATGATTAAGTTAACATGACTCAAAAATTAGGGCCAATTAAAACTTTTGAGTGCATATGAAAGCTTGACTTGTGTGCTATTTGCTTGCTTGTTTGATTGCCTGCTAGTGCTCTATATTCATAAAACTCCCTCCTACTCTCAAAACTCTTTTCCTTGATCTAAAACTCTTGTCCAATGATCATACCATGTGTATAGGACCTAAAACTTTTTTTTATCAAAATTTATTTTGACCAAAAAGGGTTTATTCAAAGTAGGTTTTCAAAAACCCCTGAGTTGAGGTTTGCACTGCAAGTCCTCAATTTGGGTGGATACTTTTTCCCCAAAGGCTTTATTTGAAACCTACTATATATATGACTTCCCAAAAACACCAAATATTATTTTTAAAGATTATTTTACTATTTTATTTAAAGGCTTTTTCTTAAGGCCAGAAATGGTCTTTTATAGGGAAAAATTATTTAAATGCTATAAAAATATTTGACAAAATTTAGGAAAACTCAGTGGACATATATTGTCCATATATAAGAGTTTAAACACATGGTCATGTTCAAAATATTGGACAAAACCCTTCAAAACCTTTTCTGCCTATTCTAAGCATTTGAAATATTTCTATAAGAAATATTCTCAAATAAATCCAAGAAAATTCTAGAATGTCACATATGACATATGTGATCATCTTGCCAAGTTTCATCTCAAAACCAACTGATTTGATACACCAAAATATTCCAAAACCCTCTCTGTCCAGATCCAAATTTGAGCAACTCTACATTGCCAACTGTCTCCAATTATGCTGAAACTTTGTGGACATGTTCTGATCCTCTAATAATGCATCCACACCAAGTGGTGCATCAAGGAGAACAGATGCACTTGTCCAAACCCCTCCAAACCCCTCTCTGCTTATTTCTAGAGATGGGAATTTTTTCATTGTCAAGTTTCTCTATTTGATCCCAAACTTTTTGGGCATGCTCTAATACCCAAATAATGCCACCACACAAAGTGGTGCATTAAGGGGAATAGAATTGCATGAGTAGATCTATAGAAATCAGTTTCTGCCCATTCCTAGGGTTTGCCAAAGTTACATTGGCAACTTTCCTCAACAAATCTCAAACTTGGTGGAAAACCTTATTTTTAACCACCATTTATCCCTGTTAAATCTCAAGGCAAGTAGTATTCATTTACTTCTCCAAATCAACATCAAAGACCTTCTGGGCATTTCTAAAAGTCACTGTTTCCCCCTCTTAACTTGTTCTCCTTGCCCCTAAATTTTTACCACATTCTCACATTGATGCATTTCACCTCCATCAAGGAAAACCCAGCTCTGGTTCCATGGTTAAGTGCGGTAAAACCCCATTTTACCCCTCTCGACAGCCACATTTCCTCTTCCCCTCAACCTCTCTCCTCTTCCTTTGGCCTCACAGGGAATACAAGGGCCTCCCCACATTGTTTAATTGCCCCTGGACCCTCTAGACACAAATGGCCATGACCATGGCACAATAGGCATGCCATGGCATGCCAAAGACACGCTCCAGAGCGTGCTACAGTGCCCGACAGCACTGTAGCCGCCGCCCAATGGATGCTCTGTGGCACCCCGATAGAGGGCCGACACACGCCAGCCCCAGGATAAGACCTGGCGCACGCCAAAGACATGATACAGCAATTCCAGGCACAAAAATGGCTTTATTAAATATAATGGAGTATTACAATACTGTTGCTTACAACAATATTACATATCTCCAAGGCTAACTAAGTGGCAGCGAAGGTCTTGGTTTAGCGGCATCGATGTCTCTAGCTGGGCTCCGTAACTCACAGGACTGGCTAGGTTACGATCTAGCATGACAGATCTTCTCCAACAACCGGCCACGTGCAAGGCCAGGTGAGTACTTTGAATGTACTCGCAAGACAACCAAATACATAGCATACAAACAAGCAGATGACAAAGCAAGCCCTATGCTATGCATGAATTAATCCTAAGCATGGCATGAAATTTAACAAGGAAAGCATGGATCAAGCATGGCATGGATCAGACATATCAACTACATAATATAGCATGGCAATGATCACACTAGGTACTTAAAGTGCTTACTGTTACTGAATGCCAACTTACTCTCTTACGGGTTGTCCCACTACCCTCAACATACTCATGATCCAACCTGAAGCGGATCCAAGTCCAATCCAAATCATGTGGTCATCCGGCCACTCATCATATAGCCATCCCTTGGCTAACATATCATATTCCTGACATTATCTGATGTCTACACTAGATGAGCTCTTCCATCATGACTGACACGGTTACGGTTGACCACCTAGTGAGGTCTGGGCAGGCTGTCCAATACCGGGGATGCGGCTATTCGAATAGATTTTTCTCACTCTGCAGAGGTTGCGCACTTTACCCACACCATGGAGCACCTAGCCTCGTGATCCCATTCGGGTGGACCAGCGTTGCTCCAACAAAACCTGCATGACCCGTGTCTCTTTCATCGTACCACCGGCATTCGTACTCCCCCGGAGTAAAGCCTTGGGTGGCCCCTATGTCCCCATGACACCTGCCACCGTCGTGGCCAAACTAAACTGTCCCAAACGGGAACTCCCGGGCTAAACAATCAACAATCAACTGGGCTCACAGGGTTATCACCGCCTACCTGATCAGGGTAGCACACGTGCATAACCCTCCCTCTTTGGAGATACCGGTGAAAGAGCACGCGATCAGACCAAGTCAAGGCCGTCCCATACCGGCAAATGTGGTTGCACGGATAAGCCCGGACAGGTGACTCAAGATCAACCAACTAGGTTTAGTTCATTAATCCAACTCAGCATACTCATCATTGTACCATTACCTCGTCAATTATAAACGCGAACAGTCATTTATCAACAAGATCATAGCACTGATGATCGTCGCATGAGGTTAAACCACCGTACTAGCATGTCAATGTTACTAACAATATTATTATTAGCATGGCAATATGCAAACAGGACATGACATTTGATGAAAAGTAATGCTGGAATCTATACCGATGTCATCACATGTGTTTGCAAATACAGACTAACAGGTAATAGATAAACACACAGAGTGCAAGCAAAGTCCTCACGCAAGTCCGGAGCTCATGATAAGAGGTTGGCTTGCCTGGGGGTCGACGAATATGCCGGGAAGAAGTGCGATCACCTCGCGGAAGAATTCACCAGAAAGGGTTCCCTCACAGAGGGGACAGATATAGGGTAGGGGCAAAATGGTTATTTCTACTGTGAGAACAAATTATGAGAATGGTACTATCGGAACGGGCTCGACGAGATGAAAACGTGGGCGTTGGTTTTACCTCGATCGGAGCTACGGTCGCGAAGATATGGGCGCTTGAATACCAGGGACCAATCTATAAAAAGATTCCTACCAACAGGCCCCTGGCTGCAAAAACAGAACACACATTTGCTGAAGTACGCTTTCAATTCAGAGAAAACGCACTCTGGCTCCAGGCCGAAGCAAAGTACGCCTTTAGAATGGGAAAGCGTGTTATCTAAAATACGCTTCCACTAATGCCAGTCAACGTGCCGGCCTGGTCAACGCCTGGGCCTATGACGCATGGGGCCCGCCGTCTGTTCTCTCTCCTCCTCCCTAGTTTCTTCCTCACCGCGACAGGAATGCGGGGAGACCACCGGCCGCCGGCCTGGCCGTCGCCTCGCTGCTCGAGGGGACCAGCCGGAGAGCGCAGAGGCTCCGCTGGCCCACACCGCGCCCGGGGATGACCTCAGCTGAGCTCGGGGCGGCCCGCAGCGCCGGGGCGGTGGAGGTCCGCGGCGGCCGAGGAGCTCGACGGAAGGCCTGCGCCGGTGGGCTCCCTCGCCGGGGTTGAGGGCGGTGGCGACGCGCAGGCGCATAGGGGAGGCTGTGGAGCCGAGGAGAGGAAGGGGGAAGGGCCGGAGCGCGAGGACAGCCGAGAGGAGTGGCGGCGGGGCTTCGGCCATTGGAGGGGGCAGGGAGCTCCGGGTTTGATGGGGAAGGGGCTGGAGGGCTCGCTGCCTAGGAGAGGGCTCGGGGCACGCTTATATAGCCGCGGGGAGGGTCTCGGGAAGGAGCTGGATGGTGGCCGGAACTTCGGGACGACGGCCGGGGCTTCGGGACGATGGCAGAAGTGGCTATGGCTAGAGGACAACGGGGAGAGGACTCCGGAGGGTGCGCGAGTGCAGTGGGTGACTCGCCGGCACTCGAGGACGAGCTAGAACCCACTGGAGGCACGCTCCTGTCAACTCCAGTGCACAGGGCGCGGTTTTGGCATGCTCTGCACGTGGTCACCGCGTGGCCACGGCGTTGACACGCCTTGCTCGACGCCAAACCATGTCTGGGGCCTTCTCCGTCCTTCGCTGAGATGACGTATGCATCTGACTCGCTCTAGAGGGGTCTGAGGTGACTGATCCAAGGTCAACTAGTCCCCAACAGCACACTGTTTGTGCTGTGGTGTGGTCACCTCATTACACCTCTTGGCCTGATCTTGGACAGGGGTCAATCATCTACTAAGGTCATCATCTTGGCAAAGTTTCAGCTCCCCTGGACCACTCTAGATAGTACCTCCTTTGCAAAGTGCCAGACTGGACAGAATTCAAGATGATGATTCTGGGGTCAAATGTCTAGATGAAAATGGCCCAAATTTGGAGGAGACCAATGATTTAGGCATATGGAGGCACTGTAAAAATTTCATACCATTTGCATAATTAAAAATGGTACTTCCTTCACAGTGCTCCAATCTGGACAGAAATTTGGATAAATTGCTAAGGAAGTTTGGCTAGATGGAATGGGCTGATTTTTGGAGGACAAGGGTAATTTATCATGATGAATCACCCTGCAAAATTTTAGCCCAAGGAGATCAAGGAATCAAGCACTTCCTTTGCAAACAGGAAATCTAGACAAAATTTGCAAATGGAAGTGGTGCTCCAAATTTGAATTGAAGAACTTGAGATTTTGATGGAAATGGGAAAGATATGGATATGAGAAGCTCCACAAATTATTTGGGATTTTTCCTAGCTACCAAAATGGTAGTTCCTTTGGAAAGGCCCCAAATTGAGATATTGGCTTTAAATAGGAAAATGCAATTTCCCCTATTTAATTATGGCCAATATTTTTATGAGAGCTCAATATGATCACAAAGAATATCTCCACAAGTTTTCATGAACTTTGGGAGATGGATAGATATTTTTCTAGATTTAATTCCTCAGAAAGGCAGAAAGAGGAATTAATTCTAGATGAGAAATATTGCATATGGCTTGGCAATATTTTTGCACATCTAGGGTTTATGAGGGCAGAAGGATCTCTGGAAATTTTGGGAGGATTAACAGAGCAAGGGAAATGATAGCTCCTTTGTAAACACAAAGGCAGGATTTCCAGTTCCAATATTTCGGAACTAGGGTTTGAATGAGGTTCGGGGTTTACTGACAAGAGCTTGGCTGGCACATGAGCATGGGAAAGGCACTGAGAGGTTGAGGATTGTCTGGATTCACCTGGTTACTTACCAGCTTCCAGAGGAAAAATTTGGGAGAGAAAGGATAGGAAGGAATAACAGCACAAAAATCGATAACCCGATTTTTGGGGTGTTACAAACCTTCCCCCCTTAGAAGAATCTCGTCCTCGAGATTCCTAGGGTTAGCTCAGAACAAAACTACTACGCCTCCTAGAAAAACCACTGAGCTTGGTCTTAACCCTGTGGTTGAAAACAACCGGGTTAAAAGTACCGAAACTGGTACACCCAGATCTAAATACGGATATCGCGGGATCTACTCCACAGGTAGGGGCCGCTGGGTAGCCCTGTCATTTTTAGAAAAAGCAGAATTTCCTTTTTCCAGAAATGCTCGGGCACCGCAATGAACAGTGGCCTCTCTCGCTGTCGGGTGGACCCAGGGCCCACTGGCAGCCTTCTTCTTCTTTCTCCGGCCAACGGTTCTCTCTCTCGCTCTCGCGTTGTTCTGAGTGCGGCCAGGCACTGCGCATGCCTAGCTCCTAAGGCACACAGGACCCTACGACGATAGTGCGCGGCGTGCACGAGGCCAACGCAGCGAGCACTCCCATCGCGGGCCAATGCCGGTCGGCACTGCTCGCGGATTCGCCTCCTGGACGCCGGTGATCGAGCGTCGCACTGTCCCCTGGACCTTGCTCACCGTACACCGGGCTGGGGCTATAAAAACGACCGCAGGTTTCTACTCTTTACCTACCACCTCGCACTCTACCTCACTTCTTCTTCCTCTTTTCCTTCTCCTTCTGGTTGCAGGAGCACGAGGCAAGGCGTTAATGGCGTACGTGGGCTCGGAGCTGATCACGATCCTACTGGCTGGTCTACTGGCGGCATTGATTGGCGGCTCGCTGCTGCTGTGCGCGATGATCCTCGATGATCACCATGATGCCGCTGTCAAAGGGGTGGCTGGAGGTCATCTACGTCGTCTCAGGCTGGCGGAATAAGCGTGGGCTGCGGCGGCGAGAGGGCGACCTGTCAACATCACACAAGAAGGTGACAGAGGCGCTGCTAGGTCTGGGGTTAGTGTGGTGCGGTCAGCGGATCTTCTACCAGTGTGGAGGCCACGTTGCTAGTTGCTTCTTGCTGAACAACATCCACACTGGGTGGGTGTTGGGGGTAGAATCAAGGTTTAGGTCTTGGGCTAAAAGGGTTGTACCAGTCTATGCTGCAATAAAATTTCCTAGAATTTCTCCGAGATTGCAACCGGCGTGCAGACCTTGCTTACACGACACACATGCAATCTATTCAGACTAATATGCAGGCAAATGCAAAATGCACATGATAACAAAATGCAAGCAGAGAAAAGAAACATATCGAGCAGATTACACTAAGGTGTTTTCATGCTAGTGGGTGTATGTACTCCTGGTATACATACACCTACACCAGCTCGCATTTTAATTAGGGACTACGGGCGAGTCCAATGTTATTAGGTATAAGTGCTCTACTGACTAAAATCTTGTTAAGAAACCCCTGTCAGCTCTGTTAAACATTTCTGCTTAACAGAGTGACATATGAACCAAGCACACAGAGCAAACAGGCATACATAACATTACAACAGCACACAAGCACAAACAGTACAGGCAATACAAGCATACAGCAACACGCAACCTTACTAGACAGCTAACCGCAACTCACTCCGAACTACCGAATCCTAATCCTAGACGCAAGCGGAGAAACAGTCTACGCAACATGCACACTCTCGGCATCTCCTGGCTTCGCTTACTGCTGAAGCCACAAATGGGCCTACTCTTGCTGGGGCTCTCCTGTCGGACAAAGGCTGAGCCAACTTCTGTCTTCATCATCGGACACCTCTATGGGTTGGGGCTGAACTGCTGGAGCTGCAATGGGATCTTGACGGAACACATCCCGACGACGAAGTCGCCGGATAGCTCCTTGAATGGAATTTGGGTGGATGAGGCCTGGGCGATAGAGGTTCACAAATTGCGAGGGTGGTACTAGCTGTGAAGGTGGCACTAGGTTTGGCAACAGGGAACGGGTGGTCTGGGATGCAATTTGACGGGCCGCACGGTATGCTTCCGTAACAACCCGTGTGGTGTCTTGGAACTCTCTAAGAATGCCAGAGAGCAGCAGTCCCTGGGCATCAATATACAGGACAAGACGAGCTATTGCTGGGTCAACATCTCCAGCTATGCTGGGGAACTTGCCACTTGTGTCCGACGAAGAGGGAAAATAGCGGAACTCTTGCATCTCCGCTACATGCGGAAACTGGATACGAAGACAGGCGATGGCTCCTACGGCAGCCATCTGGACAGCCAACGCGGGGGTGGGCATGGGTTTGCCCTGAAAACTCATGGGCTTCCCATCCGCTGTTGGACCTGGGTTGATATACACTTTTGCATAAAATCGGCAAAGGTGGGGAACGGGTTCCGATTGGAACACCGGATACACTGGAGGAGTACTACAGCCAAGGGCTTGAGTGAGCATACTCGAAAGGAGGAGCGGGAAGCCGGAACAACCATCAGCCATGGTTCGGCTATGGAAAGTGGGTGTGTTGGGGGTTTTGGAAGAACTGGCCATGGCTGCTGGTTTGAGGGCACTAGCCTGGGTCTCTAGCAGGGGTCTAGCTCACTGAATGGAGATGGCTGCAGCTCACAAGTAGAAGGGGGTTAAATAAGCAGTCGGGTTGGAACACACCAGCATGGCGTGGATCCTTCTCGTGCCGGGTAGAAGATACACCGGCACGGCCGACAGCTAAGTGGGGTCACGGTACAATCCTAAATGGCCGGGTGGGCGGACAGCTGGAGAGGGTCACGTCCATTCTGACTGCGCCGCCTGTTGATCCACAGTGGCCATGTCGGATGCCAGAGACGGGTCAAATCTATTGGGTTCACTACCGGTTAAACCTAGGGGTGGTTTGGGTGCTAGGGTAACCTATAGCCAGCCTGGCTCTGATACCAAGTCTTGTGGCACCCCGATAGAGGGCCGACGCATGCCAGCCCCAGGATAAGACCTGGCGCACGCCAAAGACATGATACAGCAATTCCAGGCACAAAAATGGCTTTATTAAATATAATGGAGTATTACAATACTGTTGCTTACAACAATATTACATATCTCCAAGGCTAACTAAGTGGCAGCGAAGGTCTTGGTTTAGCGGCATCGACGTCTCTGGTTGGGCTCCGTAACTCACAGGACTGGCTAGGTTACGATCTAGCATGACAGATCTTCTCCTGCAACCGGCCACGTGCAAGGCCAGGTGAGTACTTTGAATGTACTCGCAAGACAACCAAATACATAGCATCCAAACAAGCAGATGACAAAGCAAGCCCTATGCTATGCATGAATTAATCCTAAGCATGGCATGAAATTTAACAAGGAAAGCATGGATCAAGCATGGCATGGATCACGCATATCAACTACATAATATAGCATGGCAATGATCACACTAGGTACTTAAAGTGCTTACTGTTACCGAATGCCAACTTACTCTCTTACGGGTTGTCCCACTGCCCTCGACATACTCATGATCCAACCTGAAGCGGATCCAAGTCCAATCCCAATCATGTGGTCATCCGGCCACTCATCATATAGCCATCCCTTGGCTAACATATCATATTCCTGACATTATCTGATGTCTACACTAGATGAGCTCTTCCATCATGACTGACACGGTTACGGTTGACCACCTAGTGAGGTCTGGGCGGGCTGTCCAATACCATGGAGGCGGCTATTCGAATAGATTTTTCTCACTCTGTAGAGGTTGCACACTTTACCCACACCATGGGGCACCTAGCCTCGTGATCCCATTCGGGTGGACCAGCGTTGCTCCAACGAAACCTGCCTGACCCGTGTCTCTTTCATCGTACCACTGGCATTCATACTCCCCCGGAGTAAAGCCTTGGGTGGCCCCTGTGTCCCCATGACACCTATGTCCTCATGACACCTGCCACCGTCGTCGCCAAACTAAACTGTCCCAAACGGTGACTCCCGGGCTAAACAATCAACAATCAACTGCGCTCACAGGGTTATCACCGCATACCTGATCAGGGTAGCACGCGTGCATAACCCTCCCTCTTTGGATGTACCGGTGAAAGAGCACGCGATCAGACCAAGTCAAGGCCGTCCCATACCGGCAAATGTGGTTGCACGGATAAGCCCGGACAGGTGACTCAAGATCAACCAACTAGGTTTAGTTAATTAATCCAACTCAGCATACTCATTATCGTACCATTACCTCGTCAATTATAAACGCGAACAGTCATTTATCAACAGCATGACAAGATCATAGCACTGATGATCATGGCATGAGGTTAAACCACAGTACTAGCATGTCAATGTTACTAACAATATTATTATTAGCATGGCAATATGCAAACAGGACATGACATTCGATGAAAAGTAATGCTGGAATCTATACCTATGTCATCACATGTGTATGCAAATGCAGACTAACAGGTAATAGATAAACACACAGAGTGCAAGCAAAGTCATCACGCAAGTCCGGAGCTCATGATAAGAGGTTGGCTTGCCTGGGGGTCGACGAATATGCCGGGAAGAAGTGCGATCACCTCGCGGAAGAATTCGCCAGAAAGGGTTCCCTCACAGAGGGGACAGATATAGGGTAGGGGCAAAATGGTTATTTCTACTGTATGAACACATTATGAAAATAGTACTATCGGAAAGGGCTCGACGATACGAAAACGTGGGCGTTGGTTTTACCTCGATCGGAGCTACGGTCGCGAAGATATGGGCGCTTGAATACCAGGGACCAATCTCTAAAATGATTCTTACAAACAGGCCCCTGGCTGCAAAAACAGAACGCGCATTTGCTGAAGTACGCTTTCAATTCAGAGAAAACGCACTCTGGCTCCAGGCCGAAGCAAAGTACGCATTTAGAATGGGAAAGCGTGTTATCTAAAATACGCTTCCACTAATGGCAGTCAACGGGCCGGCCTGGTCAGCGCCTGGGCCTATGACGCATGGGGCCTGCCGTCAGTTCTCCCTCCTCCTCCCTGGTTTCTTCCTCACCGTGACAGGAACGCGAGGAGAGCGCCGGCCGCTGGCCTGGCCGTCACCTCGCTGCCCGAGGGGACCAGCCGGAGAGCGCAGAGGCTCCGCTGGCCCACACCGCGCCCGGGGATGACCTCAGCTGAGCTCGGGGCGGCCCTCAGCGCCGGGGCGGTGGAGGTCCGCGGCGGCCGAGGAGCTCGACGAAAGGCCTGGGCCGGTGGGCTCCCTCGCCGGGGTTGAGGGCGGCGGCGACGCGCAGGCGCACAGGGGAGGCTGTGGAGCCGAGGAGAGGAAGGGGGAAGGGCCGGAGCGCGAGGACAGCTGAGAGGAGTGGCGGCGGGGCTTCCGCCATTGGAGGGGGCAGGGAGCTCCGGGCTCGATAGGGAAGGGGCTGGAGGGCTCGCTGGCTAGGAGAGGGCTCGGGGCACGCTTATATAGCCGCGGGGATGGTCTCGGGAAGGAGTTGGACGGTGGCCGGAACTTCGGGACGACGGCCGGGGCTTCGGGACGACGGCAGAAGTGGCTATGGCTAGAGGACAAGGGGGAGAGGACTCCAGAGGGTGCACGAGTGCAGTGGGCGACTCGCCGGCACTCGAGGATGAACTAGAACCCGCTGGAGGCACACTCCCATCAACTCCAGTGCACAGGGCGCGGTTTTGGCGTGCTCTGCACGTGGTCATCGCGTGGCCACGGCGTTGACTCACCTTGCTCGATGCCAAACCATGTCTGGGGCCTTCTACGTCCTTCACTGAGTTGACCTATGCATCTGACTCGCTCTAGAGGGGTCTGAGGTGACTGATCCAAGGTCAACTAGTCCCCAACAACACACTGTTTGTGCTGTGGTGTGGTCACCTCAGTACACCTCTTGGCCTGATCTTGGGCAGGGCTCAATCATCTACTAAGGTCATCATCTACTAATCGCCAAACTGGACAGAATTCAAGATTATGATGCTGGGGTCAAATGGCTAGATGAAAATGGCCCAAATTTGGAGGAGACCAATGATTTAGGCATATGGAGTCACTGTAAAAATTTCATACCATTTGCATAATTAAAAATGGTACTTCCTTCACAGTGCTCCAATCTGGACATAAACTTGGATAAATTGCTAAGGAAGATTGGCTAGATGGAATGGGCTGATTTTTGGAGGACAAGGGTAATTTATCATTATGAATCACCCTGCAAAATTTTAGCCCAAGGAGATCAAGGAATCAAGCACTTCCTTTGCAAACAGGAAATCTGGACAGAATTTGCAAATGGAAGTGGATATGAGAAGCTCCACAAATTATTTGGGATTTTTCCTAGCTACCAAAATGGTAGTTCCCTTGGAAAGGCCCCAAATTGAGATATTGGCTTTAAATAGGAAAATGCAATTTCCCCTATTTAATTATGGCCAATATTTTTATGAGAGCTCAATATGATCACAAAGAATATCTCCACAAGTTTTCATGAACTTTGGGAGATGGATAAATATTTTCCTGGATTTAATTCCTCAGAAAGGCAGAAAGAGGAATTAATTCTAGACGAGAAATATTGCATATGGCTTGGCAATATTTTTGCACATCTAGGGTTTATGAGGGCAGAAGGATCTCTGGAAATTTTGGGAGGATTAACAGAGCAAGGGAAATGATAGCTCCTTTGTAAACACAAAGGCAGGATTTCCAGTTCCAATATTTCGGAACTAGGGTTTGAATGAGGTTCGGGGTTTACTGACAAGAGCTTGGCTGGCACATGAGCATGGGAAAGGCACTGAGAGGTTGAGGATTGTCTGGATTCACCTGGTTACTTACTAGCTTCCAGAGGAAAATTTTGGGAGAGGAAAGCTAGGAAGGAATAACAGCACAAAAATCGATAACCCAATTTTTGGGGTGTTACATGCTCCCGACAGGCTTGGGCCTCGTTGTGGTGTCTCCCGAGGCCGCCTCGACGTCCACGACACGGCAGCTGGTCGGCCCCGTCCTCTCTCCCCCTCTGCGGCCTCTCCTCGCATGCGCACGGAGCTGCGCCATGGCCATGGGTGCCGTCCACGGTGGACTCGCACCCGACCATATAGGGCCTTCCCTAGCCCCCCTCTCGGCTCCCTTGGCACTCCCTCTCTCCCCTAAGCCTCGTTGATAATTCCGTTTCCCCTCCCGAGCTCTCCATCCCCGTCAATGGCCGAAGCTTCCCCCATCGGCCTCTGCTCAAATTCAAGCATCCCCGAGCCCCTCCTCTCCTTCTAGCGTCACCGGAGCCCCCCAGAGTCTCTGTAAGATCCTCCCGTGACCCTGCGCATCCTCCTCGTCGCCTGAGGACTGCCCCCACGGCCGCCGTAGCCGGTCTCCGCCGTGGCCAAGACCCCGCCTTCCCCGGCGCTCCCCGGCGGGAATGGACCCCCCAGGCGGGTGCGGGCCTCTCCCCTGAGCGTTCCGGCAGCCGGAGCTTCTCCAGAGATGGCCCGAGCCGCCGCAACGGTGCCAGCGGAGGCTCTGCCTCGCCTCCTTTGTCGCCTCTGCTCCAGCGGGAGGGAGAAGACGGACCCGATAGGCGGGCCCTGCCTGTCAGCGACCGAGCGGGCAGGCTCCCTGTTTAAGTGGAAGCGGGCTCCACCCGGGGTCGTTTTCTCTCAGGGAAAATGGCATTCCCTGAGTGCACCGTCGACGTGGCCTCGGCCTCCCGTGCAGTTGAGCAACTGGGCCAGCCCAGTAGCGGCTCCGCCCGTTGAGCTGCGCGGCCCACTGGCTTTGAACCGTTAGGTATAACCATTTTCCCTTTTTCTTTTATCAGGAGCTTCCAAAAATCATAGATAAATAGGTATTACTCCAAATGATATGATTCCAACTCCTGAATTTTTCCAAAACTCCAATCTATTTAACAGTGCAACTTACATATTTTTCCCCCACAAGTTTTTGTACTATTCAAATTGAAATTCAAATTTGAACTATGGAATGACCAACTTGCAAAATTCCTAGAACATCCAAATCAACTCCAAATGGAGTGAATCCAATTTCTAGGTGCTCTAAATATTATGCCTTGTTTATCACGCCATGGTTAACATTTTTACCATGCATTGATTCTGCTGGTTTGAATAAATAGCCCCATTTTTCAATATTGCCATCTTAGGAAATTCATGGGAAATTCATCTCAAATCCAAATCCAGTGAAACCACTTCCCAAATGTTTCTAAATTTGTGACCTATTTGTTGGGTGCATCCACTCATTTTTACAAAAATATTTTGTGTGGACATCTTATAGGGTCATCATTTCCTTCATTTCCACCATTCAAAACTATCCCTTGACCCACATCCACCAAAACCTCCTTTGTTATTTTTCTCATGACCAGAGGTGTCCTAGAAAAATAAAACTTCTATTTATAGAGCACTTTTATTTCTCTGCTTGTTGTGTTGCTTATTGCGGTTGTTTCCGGCGATAGTTAACAAAGTAGATGAAGTGCTCGGAGTGGACGAGGAGCGTGTGAAGACCTCGAAGACTTTGCTGAGCCAGGCAAGCAGCCCTTTGACCATGATAAAAAACTTTTCATGCATGACATATAGGACTTGTTGTTTCGATGATTTGATCATGATGTGGTGTTCCCCCTTCGGTGGGGTGCCTCCGATACTCTACCATTGATACTTGCATCGTGCATGACCCTACCATTCTTATGAGGGTTGTGCGGGTGGGAGTAGTTAGGTTGCTAGTAGTGCTACGCAAGTGGGATGGGAATAGGCATGGTGTTGGAAACAAAATGGTTTCAAAGACTTTTCGAAAACCCCGTCGGGTGCCACTAATGCCGGAGGGAGATGATGTTGAGTTGGGTAACCACTTGAGAAAGAAGTGGTGTACCGGAGCAAGTGAGTGTGTGTGTTTTCGAAAACGGATTAGATTTAACATTTGTCGACCGTCCCAACCTTACATGCACAACCACGATACCCCTTATGGGACGGGGCTTTGTTGACTACCTTGGTGGGTACTAGCATAGAGCCCGCATTACTAGTGGCGGGAGTGAAGTGGTCACTCTCGATACGGGGTCATACCGGAATGGACGATCATGCGCTGTCTTCACAGGCACCGGACACACCGTTGGTTCCCTCATGGATGGTACGATCTGGAGAGAGGCTCGTGTGATGTACATCGTGAGGGATGGGTACCAATCGAGTGGACTCTTTTTTTAGTATCGCTAGGGGAAAGGCAATGTTCGGGTGCTTACCTCGGGTATGAAATATACCGCGAGTCGTGGATGACACGGAAGTTCCCCGAGTCTTGTGGGTAAAGTGTGCAACCTCTGCAGAGTGTAAAACTATTCGAATAGCCATGTCCACGATCAAGGACAGTTGGGTGGTGCTGCTTAAACTACGTCCAGATGTTTTCACAAAACTTGGTGTGTGTGTGACAAAGAGATACTTGAGCTAAGTCGGAAGACTTGATGAAATGATTGAACATGTGATGTTCAGCCCCTTGCTTATGATGATATCTATAACTTGTTCATATGGATATCTGCCAACTGTTGATGCATGCTTACATAAGTTAGTTGATCATGTAACTGCACTCAAAATTAGCTTTCTGCAAAATTACCTACTTAGTGCTATATCATGCTCTGTTGAACCTTGTTCCAAACATGGGTTGCTTGCGAGTTCATTCAAAGTACTCATTGGCTTGCCACTGGTTATTTTATTGGCCAGGCATGAAAGACCAGGTTATGATGAAGATTATCTTGGTGACGGACATGCGAGCTAGGATGCTTCCCAGTCAGAATGCCTGTAGGGTTAAGGCAGATGGCATGGGTTCACGCTATCGTTGAAGATGTCCACTGCAACCATATGAAGACTTGGCCATAAATGCCATATTTGAGTAAACCGGTATATAATGGATGTAAGACTCTTGTTATTCAGTTTCTGTGTGTTCAGTGAGCATTGATCTCTGGGATCACTGTGCACATACATTCGGTGATCACGACTTATGAGTCGGAGTCCCCACACGCGCTGTGGTCGGAGCCCCCGAGTGGGGATCGACCGCCAAAAGATGCAAGTCCCTGAGGCGACAGGGCCTTGCTATCCTGCTCCGAGGCGCCTCGGGGAGGGCCGGAGCACATGGGCCCTTGCGAAACACCAATTCAGAGAAAGAGACTCCAAGACCGAAAAAATGAAAGAACGATGAGAGAAAAGTTCCCGTCCCTTTTTCTTTTTAAAAATAGAGTTCCGAAATCCTCAAACTTTATTCCAAAAAGTGGCAATTCTAGCACCAAAAAGAAGCAAGCAACTGCCGCATCCGGCACCTAGGCTAGTATTCGTCTTCGTCTTCCCCCAGCGCGGAGCGTAGGGCATCCACGTTGCGTGGGCATAGCCATTGGTGGGCAGTGTCGTCCGCCAGCGCGGAGCATGGGGCTTCCACTTGGGCGTGGGAAGGAACCCCTCCGCGTCCTCGGGGGGCTCCGGGCGTATACAGCCCACTCATTATTACGTGAGAGTGTCACGGCCGAAGATAGCTGGGCAAGCCCCCTGGCGCATGGCCCGCGTGCTCCCAACTCCGTTAAGAGCCATCCCGTGCATTTCTGCTCGGTTGCGCGCCCCTATGACCCAAACCCGGATGCATTGTTCCCCGCGTGGCCGCGGGATTGCGCTCCCGCGGCCCAAACATGAGCACAACGCACCCGGCACAACCATAGAGGTGTTTTGTCGATGAAGCAGCCTCGTGAGGTGTCGGGATGCTGGCCGGGCAATTTCTTGAGGGCCTCGCGAGGCCCAGCCTCCCGTCGCTGCGCCGGCGCTCCAGTTGCCGCGGGTGGCCCGCGCTACTTGTGCCTTGCTGCTCCCCCCAGGCCGTTACTCCTGAGGCCTCGGGGCTTGGCTCAGTGTTGCTTGCTCACGAGGGTGACGGCTTGCGACGTCCCCCGGGGGCCCGAGGGCGTCCTCCCTCTTCCTCTCGCTCGCGTTGTCCAGGCCAGGTGCTCCATTGATGGAAGCCCCCAGTCCCGGCTCGGGGAGGACGCCCAGGGTGCCCCCAACTCCTGGGGGGTGCCGGCACCTATGGCAGGCGCCTGTTCCATCTCAACGTCTGGAGGTACGACGTAGCTTGGTACATAGGGCTCTATGTAAGGGCTCGGTTCTCATCCTGAGCCGCCCAGCGGGGCACCGGGGATGGCCCCTCCGGGCGGCGGCGGGGCGCCTCCCTGTGCGCGCAGCCCGCAGACCCTCCTGCGACGAGCCTCGGCTCGAAGTTGCTTACCTCTGCCACCGCCGCTGGGTGGGCCGCGTGTTTCCTGACGTGGATTGTTTCCTTGGCGATCCGATGCACCTTCGCCGTGGTTGCTTGCTTGTCCGGACGCCTGCGCCGCCTGCTCCCTGCGCAGGATGGCGCGCTCCTGCCTGGTTAACCCAGGCTGTTGACGGTCCACAGGGTCACAGGGGCAGGTGTTGGTGTGCGCGTGGGGCGCCCCGTTCTTTCCTCCGTGCGCTCCGTCGTCGGGGCCGGGCTGCGCCCCGAAACTGGTCACCGGAATTCAGAGGAGAAGGAGCACGACGTGCGGAGGGCCCCGCTCGGGCTCGCCCAGGGCCTGAGGGGGCACGCCATCAGCGGGCTGGGCGACAGGTGTGGCGAACGAGCCCCCGGCGCCTGACGCTTGCGGCCTTGAAGAAGAGTGAGGATCCATGGCCCTCCGCGTGACGGTGACCTGCTCTGCGATGTGGTCGGCCCATGCGTCGAAGCCCCCGTGCGTCGGGCGGTGGCCGAGCATCCCGCTTGCCAGCAGCAGCGCATCGTGCGCGTCGAGGTCTCCCACATAGGTGCGGTGCGACGCCGGTGCCGAGGGTGCCGCCCGTCCGCCGTGTGTTTGGACGGAGCGAGGGGCGGCGACGGTGGAGACGATACTGGTGGCTTGATAATGACCGCCCAGCACCATGCCGCTGGGGCGTGGGTCTCTGGCGGCAGCGGTGGGATCAGTGGAAGCGGATCCGCCGTGGCCGGAGGAAGCTTGTTGGGCGCCGGCCATCGGAGCGGTGAAGCAGGGAAAGAGCGAGGCTTGAAGAAGACTCCGACATGCCCCTACCTGGCGCGCCAAATGTTGGATTTCGGGCTCCGCAAAAACCCAAGAAGTTCGAACACAGGGGCGTGTGCGAAGATCCCCCGCAGCCTTACCCTTCCAAGCTCGCTACTCGATAATTTCTACGATGAACTCACACGATGACGAGGAAGCAGATGCACACGATGATTTACCCAGGTTCGGGCCGCTGCGAAGCGTAATACCCTACTCCTGCTTTGCTGGATTGCCTCACGAGGAGGTTTGTGGATGAACTAGTACAGTGGTGCGACGCCTCGTGAGGGCGCTCTGGTGGTGTTGTCTCCCCTCTGTTTGGTGTCCGTTGTGTCCCCTCTCTACGGTGCAGCCTATCCTCTATATATAACCGCGGCCCGGGTCCTCTTCCCTTATCACAATGGCGGGAAGGGATCCCACAATGGCCAAATTCGAAGGGGGACAGGAGTACATCCCCGCCGTATCCAAAGGTGGTCTTCGCCTGCAAAGTGGCTGTCGATGATGCAGAGGTGGGCTCGGCGATGACATCTCTCCTGCAGGGCTCGTGGTTGTGGTCTTGTTGTGCTAGAATGGAAACCTTTGGGCGGCGCTTTGGGAACCCGGGTACGTCCCTACTCCCTTTGCACCAAAGGGGAAACTGCACCCCCTGGCGCACTGGCGCCCGCCTGTCCTCCCTTGCGTCATCGTTGACTCCTGAGGCCGGGTTCTGCATAGAGATATCCGCCACTCCGGAGGGGGCCTGAGGAGGCCCACTGCTTGCTGGTCTTGGTGCCGCCTCCCTCGCGAGCTCGGGTCCTCGCAAGGGCCTTGTCTTGAGTGGGGCCACGCCAGCCGCGCTTGGCTGACGAGGTGGGCCATGCCCTGGGCCGCAGGCAGGCAGGTCTGGGTACCCCCGTTCCCAGAACGCCGACATGCTCCCCCCCCCCTGAGGTCCGAGCGTGCCGACGCGGTGGTGCGTTGTAGGAGTCATCACTCGGTCTCTCCTCGGAGGAGGTATCACTGCTACTGGAAGCATGACGGCCGTCGCCAAGGGCAAGCGCACCTCCAACAACGCCACCGCCGCAAGGGCTGCCACTTGCGAGAAGGCGACCGCTGCCACCGCCGTCACCCTCTGAGCAGCACCCCAAGCACCTGCCATCCTCCCCGAAGATCTTGACGAAGAGCATCGCCGCGCCGTCGTACTTGAAGTTGAGCGTGAGCCTCCCCTCCAGGCCGCGGGCGCGGGCGAAGGTCTGCCACCCGCAGCTTAAGAAGGCGTAACCTGCGGGGGTAGCTTCGACCTCCACCCACAACGCGCCGCTACAACAACCATCGACTTGCAGCCACAGGCCCGCGGGCTCGCTGGCCCGCAACATCTCCGCAAAGAAGCACGGGAGCTGCAGCCAGGTGATCGCCGGTCTCTCCACCCACATCACGAACTCCTGGGCTACATCGGCACTGTGGGACCACGGGCGCGGTGGTCGAGCGCCCGCTGAGGGCCTCCCTCCTTGGCCACGATCGCCACGCCCGCCGCCTCCGCCTGCGCCGGAGGGGGCGCCTGCCCTGGCGGGGGTGCGGCCACGCCCCCAGGGCGCTGCCGTTGGCACCACGGAGTACTTGCGGGGACGGCCCCGACCCCTCTTGGGTGGCTGTTGGTCCGGCCCCTCCTGGCGGGCCTTCCCCTTCTCGGCGGCAGAAAACCTCCTCACTGGCGTCATGGTTGAGAGGGCGGGGACCTTGAGCAAGGAAACAAGAAATCGAGATGGGTTGGGGGCTCCGCCCCCTCTTCCTATTTATAGCCGGGTGGAGGCCAACCGACGCCCCTTCACGTTCTCGGTAATGATGGCCCTGCTTCACGTCACCTCGTCTGCCCTCGTCGGGTCACGTCCTCATGGGTCGAGGGGAGAGAAGACACAGGGACTCGGCTGCATTCAAGGAAGGGAAATGATGGCCGCCGCTGCGCGTGGGTTTCATGTCAGCTCGACTCAAGGCGGTTCCTGAGGTCTTCGGGAAGTGGAGGCGTCCGCATCTCGTTACGCACCACGCATTAGGCTGAGCCCGCAGGCAATAAGGGCCCACGTCGCTCGGGCCGGCTCCTCCGGCTTCGCCCCGAAGCCAACCCCAGCGCGCCTTGGGCTCGAAGGCTACTGTCGGCGCTCTGGAATGGGGGTACCCAGACCTGCCTTCCTGCGGGCCAGGGCGTGGCCCACTTCGACTGCCCGGCACGGCCCGGTGCGGCATCACTCAAGATGAAGCCCCCGCGAGAGCCCTGCCCTCGCGAGGGGACGACGCCAAGGCCCCAGGAGGGAGGAGGGCTCCCCAGGCCCCCTCCCGAGGGGCGGAGATCTCTTTGCAGCGCTTGGCCTCGGGAGGCTGAGGTGATGCCAGCCAGGCCAGGCGGGCACAGGCGGGCACAGATGAAGCAGTTTCCTCTTTGATGGAAAGAAGACAAGGGCATATGCGAGTTCCCAAGGTGTCCCGCCAAAGGTTTCCATTCTGGTGCAACAAGACCAGGACAACGGGCTCGGTAGGGCGGATGTCATCACCGAGCCCACCTCCGCGTCACTGCGAGCTACTTTGCAGGCGAAGACCACCTTTCGTCAGGATAAGATGTACCTCCTGTCCCCTTTCGAATTTGTCCGCTTTGGTATCCCTTCCCGCCAGTGCGATAAGGGAAGAGGACCCGGGCCATTATAAATAGAGGCTAGGATGCGCTGTAGAAGGCACGGATCCAACACCACTCAAGCACCCTCGCGAGGTTGCTCACCACTGTACCAGTTCATCCACAAACCTCCTCGTGAGGCAATCCACCAAAAGCAGGAGTAGCATTTTACACTTCGCAGTGGCCCGAACCTGGGTAAATCCGTGTGTTCGTCTTCTTCCCCGCGATTGAGTGAGTTCGATCTGGCTAGGCCGTGGAGCTGTGAGTTTGAGGTCAAAGCTGGTGGAGATCTTCTTTGGGTTTTGCAGAGCCCGAAATCCAACAGCGGACAAGTGTGCTTGTGATGAGGAAGGAAGGCAACTCCCCGGAGAGGAGGCTGGCGTCGAAGTCGACTCAGATGACGACGATGATGCCCCTGTCCCAAAGGGGAAAAGCTGAAGGAGCAATAAGAAACGTAACGGAAATGCAGTGTTGACCGTTGAGAGCTCTGGTGATCTCAGTGCCGGCAAGAAGGCCAAGGCCGAGGCCCCCGGCAAGGGAGCTGTCGCGTGCGTTGATTGCCGGGTGGCCACGGCGGCAGAGAAAACCGGAAAGTCCGATGGCCATACTACAAAATCCACCGCACCAAAGGTCATGATCTCCAAGAATGCCGCCAAGTTAAGCAGCTTGCTGAGAAGCAGAAGGCTACATACGAGAAGCATGACAAGGAGAGAGGCCAAGATGGTGCTACCGGGAAGGGCCGTGGTGGCAGAAGGGGCCGCCGTGGCAAGGCCCCGAAGCAGAAGGAAAAACCTGCTAGAGGCTGTGAGAAGAAAGAAGGAGATGATATGAGTAATGCTGAGGATGATGGAGAAGAGTCTATTGATCAAGAATTCCAGAAGGCAACTGAAGCCATGTGTGTTGACGGGGGTGCGTCCTTGCATTCCTCTCATCCCCAGCTCAAGCAGTGGGCGCATGAGATCAACGCCATGGAGCCAGCTGCAGAGTCTAGAAGGCCACTCAAATGGTCCCGCACGCCTATCATCTTTGAAGAAGAGGGTCGTCCTGACCGCACCACTGCGGTCGGATGTTTGCCATTGTTGGTCTCCCCAACAATCCGCAACCTCAAAGTAACCAAGATGTTAGTTGACGGCGGGGCGGGGTTGAACTTAATCTCCCCTAAAGTGGTTGAAAAGCTGCAGATCCCTGACGAAGAGCTCAAAGCTACAGGTACGTTTCAAGGAATCAACCCCGCCATGAGCAGACCCAAGGGAAAGGTCGCTTTGCCTGTGACGTTTGGCGGGGAGTTGAACTACTGGACTGAGAAGGTGGTGTTTGATGTGGTCGAACTCCCTCTGCCTTACAATTGAATTCTTGGTCGCCCAGCTCTGGCAAAATTCATGGCAGCATCCCACTATACCTACAACACTTTGAAGATGCCAAGGCCCATGGGAATCATCTCCATCCCATCTGATAAGAAGGATGCAGTTATATGTGTGGACAAGATGTATCGAGACACAGTAGCAGCTGAGGTCGTGGAAACCCCAGCTCCCGCCAAGGAATCGAAGAAGGGGAAGAAGTCTAGGAGGGACGCTGGCAAGGATTCTGGGAAGCGCGCCTCTTCGGAGTGCGCTGCACCCGTCGATGACCTACCGGAGAGTTCCACTAGCAAAAGATCCAAGGTCACCAATCCTGCGACGAAGAAGGTCCCGGCAAGGCAGGATGGTGCTGATGGTACGTTTACCATCAGTGCAACCCTGAATGACAAATAGGAAAGCACGCTCATTGCCTTCCTGCGGGCGAATGTCGATTTGTTTGCTTGGCAACCATCTGACATCCCCGGTGTTCCCAGGGAGGTAATTGAGCACCACCTTGCTGTCTTCCCTCATTCGAGGCCCGTCAAACAAAAAGCTAGAAAGCAAGCCTTTGAGCGGCAGCAGTTCATCGCCAAGGAGATCAAGAAGCTCGAAGCAGCTGGTTTGGTCAGAGGAGTGTTGCATCCAACTTGGTTAGCCAACCCGGTAGTGGTGCGCAAGGCGAATGGGAAATGGAGGCTTTGCATTGATTTCACTGACTTGAATAAAGCATGCCCGAAGGGCCCTTTTCCCTTGCCGCGCATCGATCAGATTGTTGATTCCACTTCCGGGTGTGACATGCTTTCCTTCTTGAACGCATACTCCGGATACCACCAGATATTCATGGCCAAGGATGATGAGGAAAAGACCACGTTCATAACTCCGTGTGGCACGTACTGCTTTGTACGTATGCCCTTCGGGTTAAAGAGCACTGGTTCTACCTTTGCAAGGGCCATGCAGATTGGATTTGAACCTCAGTTGCACAAGAACGTGGAAGCTTACATGGATGACATAGTAGTCAAAACCAGAGATGAAGCAAGCCTCATACAAGACTTGGAAGAAACTTTTATGAACTTGCGCAAGATCAATTTGAAGCTCAACCCTGAGAAGTGTGTGTTTGGTGTCCCATCCGGCAAGCTGCTTGGGTTCTTTGTATCTCGGCAGGGAATAGAAGCCAATCCCGACAAGATCAAAGCAATCGAGAAGATACAAGCACCCAAGTCCATCAAGGACGTAAGTCGCTTGGCCGGATGCATTGCCGCATTGAGTAAGTTCATCTACAAATCCGCTGAACGCGCCCTGCCGTTTTTCAAGATTTTAAAAAAGGCCGGCCCGATGAAGTGGACCCCAGAAGCAGAAGCAGCGCTGCAAGATCTGAAAGCTTACCTTTCCTCGGCTCCCACCTTGGTCGCGCCTAAACCGCAAGAACCGTTGCTACTATACTTGGCGGCAACGAATCAAGTGGTTAACGCAGCGCTGGTGGTGCAGCGAGAAGTGGATGAAGATGCAGCCGCTGCGACTGATTTCATCGGGGGGTGGAACCGAAGCATTCACGGCAGGACCTGATAAAAACCAAGGGGAACCTAAGCAAGCAAACGAAGGTAGTTTCAAGGAGGTGGCAAAGAAGAAAGTGGTGCCGCGACCAGTATACTTTGTCAGCTCCTTGTTACAAGGGGCTAGGTCAAGGTACTCTGGAGTGCAAAGGCTGATCTTCGGCCTTATCGTGGCCTCGAGGAAACTGCACCACTACATCCAAGGCTACAAGATCAGAGTTGTCACCCGCTTTCTGCTGCAGCGTATATTGAGGAACCCCGAAGCCACTGGCATGATAGTTGAGTGGGCGCTAGAGCTGTCAAGTTTTGGTTTGAAGTATGAGAGCACTTGCACAATTCAGAGCAGGGCATTGGCGGAATTCATTGCGGAATGGACGCCCACGCTAGATGAAGAGGTTCCAGAGACAATTCTCCCCGGCAAAGAAGCGCATAAGGAATGGATCATGTATTTTGACGGTGCTTTCTTGCTTCAGGGCGCCGGAGCAGGCGTGCTCCTCATCGCCCCAACCAGAGAGCATCTCAAATATGTGGTTCAAATGCACTTTCCCCGGGAGGAGGCCACTAACAACACCATTGAGTATAAGGGGCTCCTTGCCGGACTTAGAATCGCGGTGGAGTTGGGAATCAAGAAACTGATCATCCGAGGTGATTCTCAACTCGTGGTGAAAACAAGTCAACAAAGATTATCAGAGTCTGTTGATGGAAGCATACGTGGAAGAGGTGAGGAAGCTGGAGGTGCACTTTAATGGATTGCAAGCAGAGCATGTACCACGTGCAGAAAATAGCATCGCTGATCATTTATCAAAGTGCGCCGCGCAAAAGCTTCCAGTGGAACCAGGAACTTTTGTCCTCCACGTCACTCAGCCATCAGTATCCCCGTCAACGATGACCAGGAAAAGAAGAAAGTTGAACTCCGGCAAGCATTTCCTGGCAGAGCTTCCTGAAGCTGCTGGTAGAGAGGATACCGGGGACAGTCTCGCTTCAGTTGGTGAGCAGCTCCCTCCTGCAGAACCCCGGGTTCTTGTGGTCGAGGTAAGCGCTCCCATGAACGAGGAGATGCCTTTAGTCCTCATTGTCGAGCCACAGGCTCTAGCTTGGGCACATCATATAGTCCACTTCCTTCAAAGAGGAGAACTTCCCAAAGAGCAGGAAGAAGCCAAAGAAGTATCCCGTCAGCCAAGTATGTACCAATTTGTCGATGACACTCTATACAGAAAAACACCAAATGGTGTGAAATTAAGGTGCATTCGCCGGGAAGATGGACTGAAGCTGTTCACAGAGATTCACGGAGGCATGTGTGGGTCTCCCATTGGATCAAGGGCCCTTGCCGGAAAATCCTTCCGGTAGGGTTTCTATTGGTCCACTGCCCTCCAGGATGCAACTGAGCTAGTCACCAAATGTGAAGCCTGCCAGTTCCATTCCAAGAAAATTCAGCAACCAGCGCAAGCTCTCCAGACGATCCCTTTATCCTGGCCATTCTTGGTCTGGGGGCTCGATATTTTGGGCCCCTTTATCTGCGCCATCGGAGGCTTTGAATTCTTGTTAGTAGCAATTGACAAGTTTACAAAGTGGCCTGAGGTGGAACCAGTGAGAAAGGTGACCGTGCAGTCAGCTGTCAAGTTCCTGAAAGGACTAGTGTGTCATTTTGGAGTGCCCAACAGGTTGATCACCGATAATGGCACCCAGTTCACGAGCCGCACCTTATATGCAATACGTCCAAAGCTTTGGAAGCATGGTCTCCTCCTCTGTTGACCACCAGAGAAGCAACGGGCAAGTCAAGAGGATGAATGCTGAAGTGTTGCGTGGGCTCAAGACAAGAACTCTCGATAGACTACGAAGAAGCGGCAGGCGCTAGATAGATGAGCTGCCGGTGGTTCTTTGGTCCCTCAGAACGACACCAAATCGAGCTACCGGCCAGATGCCTTTCTCCCTAGTATATGGGGCGGAAGTAGTTCTCCCCACGGAACTCATATACAGGTCACCTCGTACTTGCCTATGATGAAGTAGAGGAAGAGCAGCTACCGCATGACGATGCCATGCTCCTCGAGGAAGATCGTCTCCAGGCCGTTGTGCGTGCTACACACTACCAGCAGGCCCTGCGCCGCTATCATAGCCACGGGGTCCACGCCCGGAGCCTTGAGGAAGGCGACCTTGTCCTTAGGCGCGTTCAGTCCGCCAAGGGCACCAACAAGTTGACGCCGAAGTGGGAAGGCCCTTACCGGGTAGCACGAGTCACCAGACCTGGCGCAGTTCGTCTGTAGACCGAAGATGGCATCAAAATGCTTAACTCATGGAATATTGACCATCTTCATAAGTTCTACCCGTAAGGCGCAGCTGCTGGGCTCAGTCCCCGCAACCACCTTTTGTACAAGCCTTGCCGCAGTGCATGTAACCCTTTGTACAAAGCCAGGCGCAGACCCTGAGCATGCAATAATAAAGCTAGGCATTGCATCATACCATCGAACTGCATGTTTACTATGCATTTTTATGTTGCAATGTTACCGCTTTTAAGTTTTAGAAATTTGCTAGAGTACTTGATGAGCCTATGATCCGTTATATCGCATTCTCTCTCTCTCCAGAGGACAGAGGCTTCTTGCCCTGCATGTTTAACCATCAGGAAAACAAGGAAGAAGGGCAAATAAAGGGATACTGCCTGAAAAGATAAGTCTAATCACATCTTCCAAGCTCGGAGCCAATTGCTTCTTTAAGGAAACCCTTGCTATCCTTTTTGACTGTGTACAATGGAGTCCTTCACGCAATGGAAAACCTTGTCGGGAGGAGTCGTCCCCAGCTCCTGTCGCTTATCAGCTCTGGGCTGCTGCACCAACACCAACAAGGTGCCTTGCCGGGAAATAATACCAGCCTGCTGCAGGGGGCTCGTTCCCCCTTGGCTCTCGCGGTTAGTACTGACGCGGCAAATAGTTTCGTGCGGCAAGGACAAACATGCTGACAAAGTATAAACAAGGGGAGAAAGGAATAGTACTTAAGGAAGAGAAATAGCATTCTTTCATTCATTTTCGATACAAAATGGATAGAGATACATTAGAGGACACCCCTTAAATAACTCTTTATTTGACTTTCTCCCCAAGGAACAAGCTACAAAAGGAAAAAAGAAAAAAGGAGGGCCTAAGTAGAAGCCCAGCCTGACCTCGTCAGGACCGGCAGGGCGCGGCTCGGCAGGACCACCGGCAGGGAAGATGAAGCCGGAGTCCACGAGCCTGCTATGATCCTGCTGGGGGAAGAGGCGGCGCCCAAGTCAAGAACCCCCGGCAACTCGCTCTGTCGGGGGGCTAGCTGACGGTGATGGTGCGACCGACGGTCAGCTGGAGTTCGAGTCGTCGTACTCCGACTTGACGACCTGGGGCTCGCTGTCGCCGTCTTCACCGACACCGTCCTCCTCGTCATTGTCGCTCGAGGAGGAGCTTTCATCGTCGCTCGAGCTCTCTTCGCAGCAACTAAGACGAGTGCCCGAATGCCCATTGATCTTTATAGGGAGCATGTCGGCCTCCACCAGCTTGAAGCGGAGGACGTACCCACTCATGAAGTTATCGACACGTGCGAAGGTTTTCCACCCGCGCCTGAGGAACATGACGCGGGGAGCCGGAAACTCGACGTCAGCCTGTACAGCGCCATTACAGCAGCCATGCATGCGCAACCACATCATGTGTGGCTTGCCGGCCTCCATCACCCTGGCAAAAGGGCGAGGGAGTCGCAAACGGCTACGGGGAGGGCCACGCAGCCTGACGACGAACTCCAACGCCGTACCTTCAGTATGTCCCATCGCTGGGGGAGGAACCGCCGACGGAGGAGGATCGGGTGCGGCGCTCCACCTCCCCCAGCCGCGAGCCCCGCACCGGCCCCGGCCTCTTCCAGCGCTCCCACCCCGCGTGCTGGAACAACCTCCCACCACCGCGGCTGAAGCAGCGGCATGATCCCAAGGGGAAACTCTTGTCGCCGCGACGGAAGCTGGGAGTCGTCCTCGCCCCCTCATCATGGTGGTGACTGGTGCATCCAAAGACGGAGAAGAAGGGCAAGCTATGTGAACCTGAGATCGAAGAGGAGAAGGGAATGGATGAGCATCGCCCGTTGTGACCCCCCAATTTATAGGGGAGGGCACGGGGGCCTGCTTTCCTCCGCTCCAAGGCGGCCACCCATCTCCACCAATCCCACTACCCACGATCACGGGCAAACAGGTAACTGCCCCATTGCTCCAATCCCTAGCGCTGCAATTTCTGCCACTCCCACGCCTTTGAGTCATGCGCATCCACCGCAAACTCCCTGCAATGCATGCGGCGCACATGGCGGAAACGGCCTGAGGTAGTAGGTAAGTGTTGGCCTGAAAGTCGGCAGTTAATCCCTCATATTTTGCGCGTGTGCATAAATTTTGGGCCTGACCCAACGGCGTTGGGCGAGCGAGTTTGGGCCAGACCCGGGGGTTCCTGTTGATGCACTAGGACTGGGGTACCAAGTGCCCCTGACTTATGCATAGACAGTAGTAGCAAGACCCGTCAACATAGATACAGTCAAAACCAGTCCAAACCAGAGAAGCCGCTCTACGTGAGATCAAGGAGCGCATCAAGAAGACGAAACCAACATTGAAGACCACGACACCGACAGAAACAGCATGCGCTGGCTAAGCAACGCCGGCAAGGTTGATGCAACGGCTCAGAACGGGCCCGAACCACGCAAATAACGTCCCCGGTTCCTGCCAGGGACCAAGGCGCGCACATCTTCAGGAAGACCCAGCAAGCCATCCCCCGGCAAGCACGAGCCGATCGGCCAATGCTCCACCGAATCGCAATGCCATTCATTTGTTGATGCGGTGTCGAGCCCTCGGGTGGCTAAGTGGCTCTCGCTAAGTACGTGGTGACTCGCTGGGAGACAGATTATGCCCGTTCGACACATGTCCAGCGGCGTGTCAAGACATTGGGCAATAGTTAGCTAAAGCGGTGGTAAAATCCTGCCAGGGATGCGTCCCCGCACGCCACCTAGGCTAGCATTTATGGCATTTTGTCCTAAGTGCCAGAGATAGGTATGATAGCACTGTTGGCTATCTAATCACTAGATAATGTATGTTTTGCCACTTTGGTTGCCCCTTGAGCTATAAAAGGAGGCCCAAGGCAACCTAGCTAAAGATTCGGACCTTTGGACACTTGTACTCGCGTAACAGCTCTCCCAAAAGCAAGCTTGCCGGGTTTGAGCATTGTGTGTGCTTCGTGTTCCCCCGATCAATCCACGAAAGCATGAGTAGGGTTTTACGCTTCCTGATATGTCTCCAACGTATCTGTAATTTTTGTTTGTTCCATGCTGTTATATTATCATTCTTGGATGTTTTACAATCATTTTATAGCAACTTTATATCATTTTTTGGGACTAACCTATTGACATAGTGCCAAAGTGCCAGTTGCTGTGTTTGCTTGTTTTTACTTCGCGGAATATCAATACCAAACGGAGTCCAAGCGCGACGAGACTTTTTGGAGATTTTTTCTGGACCAGAAGACACCCAGTGGGCCAAAGAAGTGCGGGAGAGGTGGGCCGTGGAGACCACAACCCACCAGGGCGCGCCAGGGGGGCCCCGACGTGCCTTGATGGGTTGTGCCCTCCTCGGGGCCACTCTCCGCCGCCACTGATGCCTAAAAATTCCCAAATATACCAAAAATCCTAGGAGAGTTGACGAAACACAATTCCAGTCACCGCAAGTTCCAGAACCTCGAGATCCAATCTAAACACCATCACGGAGGGGTTCATCTTCTTCATAGGTGCCTCTCCGATGATGCGTGAGTAGTCCACCATAGACCTACGGGTCCGTAGGCAGTAGCTAGATGGCTTCCTCTCTCTCTCTCTCTCTTATGATTCTCAATAAAATGGTCTCTTGGAGATCTATTTGATGTAACTTTTGCGGTGTGTTTGTTGGGATCCGATGAATTTTGAGTTCATGATCAATTTCTATCCATGAATATTATTTGATTCTTCTTTGATCTCTTATATGCATGATTACTTATAGCCTCATATTTCTTCTTCAAATCTTTGGTTTAGTTAGGCTGACTAGATCGATTTTTCTTGCCATGGGAAGAGGTGCTTTGTGATGGGTTCAATCTTGCGGTGTTCTTTCCAAGTGACAGAAGGGGCAGCAAGACACGCATGTATCGTTTCCATTAAGGATAACAAGATGGGGTCTATTCCTACATGAATAGATCTTGTCTACATCATGTCATCGTTCTTATTGCATTACTCCGTTTTTCCATGAACTTAATACACTAGATGCATGCTGGATAGCGGTCGATGTGTGGAGTAATAGTGGTAGATGCAGGCACGAGTCGGTCTACTTATCTTGGACGTGATGCCTATGTCGGATTTCGGGCTCCGCAAAACCCCAAGGAATTCGAACCCAGGGGCGTGTGCGAATATTCCCCAACTGCTTCGCCCCCTCCAAGCTCACAACACAACACCCCCGTTCGATGGCGAGGAAGATGATGACACACGGAAGTTTACCCAGGTTCGGGCCACTGCGAAGCGTAAAACCCTACTCCTGCCTTTGGTGGATTGCCTCACGAGGAGGTTTGTGGATGAACTAGTACAGAGGTGTGTTGCCTTGCGTGTGTGTTTGCGGGGTGATTGCCTTCTATCTCTACTAGGCAGCCTTGCCTCTATTTATAGCGGCCCGGGTCCTCTTCCCTTATCGTAATGGCGGGAAGGGATCCCACAACGGCCAAATTTGAAGGGGGACAGGAGGTACGCCCTATGTTGACGAAAGGTGGTCTTCGCCAGCAAAGTGGTCGCTCGTGATGCGGTAGTGGGCTCTGCGATGACGTTCATCATGCGGGTCTTGGGGTCTTGGTCTTGTTGCACCGAAGTGGAAACCTTTGGGGGCGCTTTGGGAACTCACGTGTGCCCCTGCCTCCTTTGCACCAAAGGGGAAACTGTCCCCTCTGGCGCACTGGCGCCCGCCTGGCCTGGCTGACGGCACCCTTGGCCTCCTGAGGTCGCGTGTTGCTTAGGAGTCTCCGCCGCTCAGGAGGGGGCCTGGGGAGTCCTTCCTCCTCGCGGGTCTTGGCGCTGCCTCCCTCGTGAGCTCGGGGTCTCGCGAGGGCCTTGTGTCGAGCAAGGCTGCACCGGGCCATACTTGGCCGTTGAGGTGGGCCACGCCTTGGGCCGCAGGCAGTCAAGTCTGGGTACCCTGGTATCCAGAACGCCGACAGCCTATATAATGATCATCGCCTTGGATATCGTCATGATTATTTGATCTTCTATCAATTGCCCAACAGTAATTTGTTCACCCACCGTGCGCTATACTCATGAGAAAAGCCACTAGTGAATCCTACGGCCCCCGGGTCTACTTTTCCAACATATTGCTTTCCGATCTATCTTTTCGCCTCTTTGTTTTCAGATCTACAAAACCAAAAAACCAAAAAACATATTGCTGCATATTTTATTTGCTCTTTTGATTTTGCGTTCTTGAGAAATCTATCTCTCCTATCCATCACTACCTAATCTATCTTTTTACCGTAGAGAGATTGACAACCTCTCTTTCGCGTCGGGTTGCAAGTATTTGTTGTTTGTGTGCAGGTGCTGCTTACTGGGTGGTGGTGATCCTCCTATTGGTTCGATAACCTTGGTTTCATAACTTAGGGAAATGCTTACCGTCATTGTGCTGCATCATCCCTTCCTCTTTGGGGAAATACCGACGCAGTCTCAAGGCACGTCAAAGGAATTTCTGGCGCCGTTCTCGGGGAGGAAGCGGTCTCTTCTACGTGCCTATCGTAGACGCCGAGGAGACACCATCATCATCTACCAGGTTCCTAATCACAAATTTCATCTTCTTGCAATTACATTATTTGCCATTTGCCTCTCATTTTCCTCTCCCCCACTTCACCAATTTTTCGTTTTATTTGCCCACTTTTTCGTTTGCCTTTTTTCTTGCCGGATCTCTTCCTTGCTTGCAATCTTGTTTGCGTAGTTACGATGAATCAAGAGAACACCAAGTTGTGTGATTTTTCCAATACTAATAAAAATTATTTTATTAGTACTCCGATTGCTCCTCCCACCACTAGTGCGGAGTCTTGTGATATTAATGCCGCTTTGTTGAATCTTGTCATGAAAGATCAATTTGCCGGTACTCCTAATGAGCATGCCACGTCCCATCTAAACACATTCGTAGAATTGTGTGATATGCAAAAGAAAAAACATGTGGACAATGATATAGTGAAGTTGAAATTATTTCCTTTTTCCTTGCGGGATCGTGCAAAAATTTTGTTTTCTTCTTTGCCTCACAATAGTATCTATTCTTGGAATACGTGCAAGGATGCTTTTATCACTAAGTATTTTCCGCCCGCAAAAATTATTTCCCTTAGGACACAAATCATGATTTCTAAGCAACTTGAGCATGAACATGTTGCACAATCTTGGGAAAGAATGAAGTTGATGCTAAGAAATTGTCCTACTCATGGCTTAAATATTTGGATGATCATACAAAAAATTTATGCGGGGTTGAATTTTGTCTCTAGGAATCTTTTAGATTCCGCCGCGGGTGGTACTTTTATGGAGATTACTTTGGGTGAAGCTACTAAATTGCTAGATAATATCATGGCAAATTATTCACAATGGCATACCGAAAGAGCATCTACTAGTAAAAAGGTTAATTCGGTTGAAGAAATTAGTACTTTGAGTAATAAGGTTGATGATTTGATGAAATTGGTTGCTAGTAAAAATGCTCCTATTGATCTTAATGATGTGCCTTTGTCTACGTTGATTGAGCAAAATAGTGATTCCGTAGATGTGATCTTTGTCTCGCGAAACAATTTCAATAACAATGATTATAGAGGTAATTTTAATCCTAGGCCTTTTCCTGGAAATTCCTCTAATAATTATGGTAATTCCTATGGTAATTCTTCTTACAATAATAATAGGAACACCTCTGATCTTTAGAGTAATATTAAAGAATTTATCAATGCGCAAAAGGCTTTCAATACTACGATAGAAGAAAAGTTGAATAAGATTGATGATATGTCTAGAAGCATTGATAGAATTTCTCATGATGGTGAAAATCTCAAGTTGAAAGCTTTTGTGCCAAAAATTGATGAATCAATTAAAGCTTTATATGTCTCTATGGATGAAAGTAAGAAAAGACTCGCTATGCTTAGAGCTAAAGAGAAATCTTAGAAAAATTGTTTTCTAGTGATTGCCTTCATAAAAAAGATGAAGATCTTAAAGTGATTGGTGCTTCTTCTATTGATTCCGTGTTTAGTAATATTAAGATTGATGATCAAGGGACTGAAGTAGAGTCAACTTTAGCTAGAAGGCATGCCAATAATTTGGAGAGTGAAAATCTTGATGAATTTTTTTATAAAAGTGGGTTTGAAGAGGTCAAAACTTTAACTAGTGATGTGCCCACTATTTTGGATTGCAAAGACTTTAATTATGATAGTTTCTCTTTGATTGAATGTATTTCTTTGCTGCAATCCATGTTGAATTCGCCCCATGCTTATGAGCAAAATAAAGCTTTTACTAAACATATCGTTGATGCCATGATGAAATCTTTTGAAGAAAAGTTGGAGTTGGAGATTTCTATTCCTAGAAAATTGCATGATGAGTGGGAACCTACCATTAAGGTCAAGATTAAAAATTATGAGTGCTTTGCTTTGTGTGATTTGGGTGCTAGTGTTTCCACGATTCCGGAATCTCTATGTGATGTGCTTGGTCTTACCAATATTGAAGAATGTTCTCTTAATTTGCACTTGGCGGATTCTACTATTTAAAAGCCTTTGCAAAGAATTAATGATGTTATTATTCTTGCAAATAGGAACTATGTGCCGATAGACTTTATTGTGCTTGATATTGATTGCAATCCGTCTTGTCCCATTATACTTGGTAGACCGTTTTTACGCACTATAGGTGCCATGATTGATATGAAAGAAGGCAATATTCGTTTTCAGTTTCCCTTGAGAAAGGGTAGGGAACAATTCCCTAGAACAAGAATTAAGCCACCATATGAATCAATCATGAGGGCATCCTATGGATCTAAAACCAAAGATGACAATACTTGAATCTGTGCGTTATGCCTAGCTAGGGGCGTAAAACGATGGCGCTTGTTGGGAGGCAACCCAATGAATAAATAATTTTTTGCTTTTTTCCTTTTCGTTTTTGAGTGTTTACACAATTATGCCTCTGTTATGATTGTGTTTTTATGGTTTATTTAGTGTTTGTGCCAAGTAAAGCCTTTAGGATGATTCATAGGATGAGTAGAAGCGATGCTGAATCTGAAACAGAAACTTTGCATCCAGTATATGAATTTTCGTTTTTTACTGGAATGCGATCTGGAGCTGAAATTTTAACACAGTGTTTCTATACAAATTCCTTGCATTGTCCTAATTTTTTAGAATTGTAGAGTTACATAAGTATGGTTAGAATACAGATTACTACAGACTGTTCTCTTTAAGACAGATTCTGTTTACGTTGCATTGTGTGCTTGTTTTGATGAATCTATGGGTTATATTGAAGGGTATGAGCCATGGTAAAGTTGAAATACAGTAGGTATAATGCAATAATAAAATATGAATGGGTTTGCAACAGAACCTAAAGTAGTGATTTGCTTTATTATACTAACGGATCTCACGAAGATTTTGTTGAGTTTTGTGTGATTGAAGTTTTCAAGTTTTGGGTGTGATCATGATGGATGAAGGAATAAGGAGCGAAAAGAGCCTAAGCTTGGGGATGCTACCGCACCCCCAAGATATATCCAAAGATAAACAAGCAACTAAGCTTGGGGATGTCCCCAAGTGGCATCCCCTCTTTCTTCTAACAACCATCGGTATTTTACTTGGGGCTATATGTTTATTCGTCACATATCATGAGTTTTGCTTGGAGCGTCTTGTATCGTTGCTTGCTTTGTTTGCTAGTTTGTCACTTGTATCCTTTCTGGACACACCTATTTGAGAGAGCCAAAATTATGCTATGAGTTGTTAGAATTGCTCTATGTCCTTCACTTAAACTTTTTGAGCTATAGAATTGCTCTAGTGCTTCACTTATATCTTTTTGAGCACGGTGTGCTTGGAAATTTTTGTAGAAAATTCTCATTCTTCACTTAGATTAATATGAGAGTTAGTAAATTTTGAAGAAACTTTCTCATGCTTCACTTATACTATTTTGAGAGATGAAATCTTCATGCTCATGTGCTTCACTTAAATTTGTATGAGCTTGCCAAAAAAGAAATGGCAATATATGAAACTAGTCCCAAATTGATAGATATCCAAGGAGGATATAATAAAAACTTTCATGAAGATCATTGGACAAATTAAACTTGATTCTTTGTAATAGTTTTGAAACATGATGATAGTAATATGTGAGTCATGTTAGTGAGTAATTGTGCTTTAGTAGGAATATTGGTGTTAAGGTTTGTGATTCCCTATGCATGCACGAAAGTCAATAGTTATGCAATGAAGTTACATCCTATTTATGGTGCATTATTCGGTGTTAGTTATTCTCAATGCTCACTTATGTGAATTTTCGTTTCTTGGTTTGGTTGCTTACTAAGTAGAAATACTACTTGTGCATCCAAAATCCATAAACCAAGTTTTGCCTTTTGTGTCCACTATACCTACCTATATGCGGTATTTCCAAGCCATTCCAAGCAAATTTGTATGTGCCATCTCTAAATTTTCAAAATAAATTTTCTCTTTTGTGTGCTCGTACCGCTCATGAAACGGTGGGGAGTGTCCAATATTTTTCCATGCTAGATGTGTTATTCTCAATATGAGTGTTTATTCACTTGTCATTGCACGAGAGTGCGGCGGTAATAGGGATGCCCATTCCCGAAATGAAAAAGAAAAAAATATTTACTTTATGTTGTCAAATAATAAATTCCTTGGAAAGTGTTGGTATGGAAGGAAACCGTGGATACGGCCCGCCATGGAAAGTGAAAGTTTGGTGGAAAAAGGAATAAACTTTATTTTCTATTGGGAACCGCCTATGATATATCTAGCATGGATAGTATTGTGAGCTACTTTGTCGTTTTCGTTGACAGGAAAAGCATGCCACCAAAATATTTTTTCTCTCTCAATTTAAACCTTGAGCTCTGGCACCTCTACAAATCCCTACTTCCCTCTGCGAAGGGCCTATCTATTTACTTTATGCAATTTATATTTTACTTTGAGTGTCCATCTTCTCTTATAAAGCACCAACTAGGGGGGACACTATGATCGTACTTGAGCATTGGGCATAGCTAATATTTGAGTGTGTTTCATGAATGGATCAATGATTGAGCATGATGGGCTAGGGATAACTTTCTTTAGTATTGATATTTTGAAAGACATGGTTGCTTGTTGACATGCCTGAGTATTGAAGTCATTATGTTAAAACTAGACGATTGCTTTGAATCATTTACAATTCCAAATGTCCATGCTATACAAAAGAAAAGAATATGAGATGAACATGTTAGGCAGCATTCCACACCAAAAATTCTATTTTTATCTTTTACCTACTTGAGGACGAGTAGGAATTAAGCTTGGGGATGCTAATACGTCTCCAACGTATCTATAATTTTTGCTTGTTCCATGCTGTTATATTATCATTCTTGGATGTTTTACAATCATTTTATAGCAACTTTATATCATTTTTCGGGACTAACCTATTGACATAGTGCCAAAGTGCCAGTTGCTGTTTTTGCTTGTTTTTTACTTCGCAGAATATCAGTACCAAACGGAGTCCAATCGCGACGAAACTTGTTGCAGATTTTTTCTGGACCAGAAGACACCCAGTGGACCAAAGAAGTGCCGGAGAGGTGGGCCGTGGAGACCACAACCCAGCAGGGCATGCCAGGGGGGCCCCGGCGCACCCTGATGGGTTGTGCCCTCCTTGGGGCCCCTCTCCACCGCCTCTGATGCCTCTAAATTCCCAAATATTCCAAAAACCCTAGGAGAGTCGACGAAACACAATTCCAGCCGCCGCAAGTTCAAGAACGTCGAGATCCACTCTAAACACCATCACGGAGGGGTTCATCTTCTTCATTGGTGCCTCTCCGATGATGCATGAGTAGTCCACCATAGACCTACGGGTCCGTAGGCAGTAGCTAGATGGCTTCCTCTCTCTCTCTTATGATTCTCAATACAATGGTCTCTTGGAGATCTATTTGATGTAAACTTTTGCGGTGTGTTTGTAGGGATCCGATGAATTTTGAGTTCAGGATCAGTTTCTATCCATGAATATTATTTGAGTCTTCTTTGATCTCTTATATGCATGATTACTCATAGCCTCGTATTTCTTCTTCGAATCTTTGGTTTTGTTAGGCCGACTAGATCGATTTTTCTTGCCATGGGAAGAGGTGCTTTGTGATGGGTTTGATCTTGTGGTGCTTTTCGCAGTGACAGAAGGGGCAACAAGACACGCATGAATCATTTCCATTAAGGATAACAATATGGGGTCTATTCCTACATGAATAGATCTTGTCTACATCATGTGATTGTTCTTATTGCATTACTCGTTTTCCATGAAATTAATACACTAGATGCATGCTGGATAGCGGTCGATGTGTGGAGTAATAGTGGTAGATGCAGGCAGGAGTCGGTCTACTTATCTTAGATGTGATGCCTATATAATGATCATCGCCTTGGATATCGTCATGATTATTTGATCTTCTATGAATTGCCCAACAGTAATTTGTTCACCCACCGTGTGCTGTACTCATGAGAGAACCCGCTAGTGAATCCTATGGCCCCCGGGTCTACTTTTCCAACATATTGCTTTCCGATCTATCTTTTTGCCTCTTTGTTTTCAGATCTACAATCCAAAAAACCCAAAAACATATTGCAGCATATTTTATTTGCTCTTTTTATTTTGTGTTCTTGAGAGATCTATGTCTCCTATCCATCACTACCTAATCTATCTTTTTACCGTAGAGAGATTGACAACCTCTCTTTCGCGTCGGGTTGCAAGTATTTGTTGTTTGTGTGCAGGTGCTTCTTATTGGGTGGTGGTGATCCTCCTACTGGTTCGATAACCTTGGTTTCATAACTGAGGGAAATACTTACCGTTGTTGTGCTGCATCATCCCTTCTTTTTTGGGGAAATACCGACGCAGTCTCAAGCAACGTCACTTCCCAGCGGCCCGAACCTGGGTAAAACACCAGCGTCTCGTCGTCGTGCTGCCTCACCACCTCTACTCTTTGTGCAACGTGACCTCACCCCTGCCGAACCATAAAGGGGCACATGGCCCCATAGGTGATCGTGTGCATCGTGACCCGACAGGTGACTTAGGTCATGATCTGTCTGATGCACCGCCGGCTCACAAACCACACTTCGAGGTGCCTCATAGTCCAACCAATTCTCATCCTAGAGCCGGTTTGTTTAAGCAACCTCTTAGTCCTTCGAATTCGCTTTATCAGGCCTCCCCTTCATCATCGGATGACTCAACTGCAACGCAACTTCCCACTTTCAACGTTAACCGCGGGTAAGCCCCTTAATTTGCACTTGTTGACTTATGTCATTTTAAAGCTTGAGCTATATTGTCCTTAGCATAATATTTGATATTTGCAATTGTAGGGCCAAGGCCACTTCGTTAATCAGGGCTGGCGGGTCATCTTCTGGCACCGTACACCAAAACATGTCAGACCCCCCGCCAGTGAAAACAACAGGAACTGACTCCTTTGTGGAGAAAGACACAGACGTGAGTGCTGAGGCGGCAATCGACATTGAGACGCCTAGGCCGGATGAGCCAGTTTTTATGGATATACCACCTGAAGCCCAGGACGCATCTGATGAGCCATCTGCCCGGCAGCCATGCCCGGTTCATTCTTCCAGCCCGGCGACTCACTTGGATGATCCTAAGGCGTCAGAAGCAATCCTTCCGGATGTTATTATTGTGAAGGAGGGTTTTCAAGTTCCCATTGCTTCCACTTCCTTGGCTAAGATTGTGGCTAAGGATGAACAACTTAACTTGGACAAAGGGAAAGCAAAGCTGGAGATTCCAGAGTTATCTGCGCTTGACATTGAAGATTTACACCAGCAATACTAGACCCGGCTGTCTGACAGCCAAGAAATTGAAATAAGAATGATAAATGCTATGAAGGAGAAGTATGAGGTAAACTTCCTGTTTTACCACTATCTTTATACTGTCATTAGCCTCCAAAGACCAGCTTATTGTGATAAGCTGGTTTCTTTAAAATAACTGACCTGTAGGTGTAGTCCCCAAGGGCAGGCTCATCTTCTTGAGATGAGTCGGGTCTTGGTAATACGTTGAAGAATTCGACATGTAGCCCCCAAGGGCCGGCTCATCTTCTTGATATGAGTCGGGTCTTTCCTAATACTTGGAATTCGACCTGTAGCCCCCAAGGGCCGGCTCATCGTCTTGAGATGAGTCGGGTCTTTCCATACTAAGATTTTTAAGAAAAACTGGCATGCATTAGACCCCAAGTGTCAAGGATATTGCTTGCAATCTTCTTGGGACTTTGATAGAAAAACCTATTTCGTCATAAGGTGGTTTGAAACTTTTGTAGAAAAAGTTGCCGATTCTTCTTATACATCTGTCAGGAGTATGTTGAGGATGTTGAGTCGGTTGCTGTGAAACTACAGAAACGGCTCAAAGAAGAAAGAAAGCTAAAAGCTGATGCTGAGTCCATGGTGGCTCGTTTTGAGGATTCTGCACATTAGGCAAATGAATGTCTTGAACAAGCCATAAAGCTGTTTGAAGCAAAAAAACACTCTTGTAAAACGTGCAGAAAAGGCTGAAAAGAAACATGATCCGTTGAAGGAGAAATATGCCACTCTTGTGAAACAGATCAATGAAATGTTGACGGCAATCTTTGGTATGTGTTCCGTCTCTCCTTTGTAATTTATCGGCTATTGATTTATATGGCGGCTCATTGTCCCTCTTTTATTTGCAGGGCGGGAAGACCATAATCTTGTAGAGCTGCCTATTGTGAAATTGAAAGCCATTTTCACATATGTTGAGCAATTGTTCACCAGATCTGTTTACTCCATCATGGCGGTGAAGAATCTAAAACACCTGCCAAGAAGCATCAAGGACATGTTGAAGCAGCTTTCCACCGTTCCACAATGGGTGTCCGAGACCCGGAGAGTGGCGGCTCGAGGAGGGGCAAACATGGAGCTTGCTCGAGCAAAGGCATACTTGCCTGAAATGGATGTGGAGCTTTTGAAGGGCGTCTTTCCTGACTTCAAACTTGACGGCTCCACGTTTACCCATTCAGATTATGCTAAGTGCGTTATAGAGACTCGGCAGCTGGCGACTCTAATAGCTAAAGAGATTGACCTCTCGAAATACCATCCTGCATACACCATTGAGAATGAGCGCATTAACCCGCCCAAAGATGAGCCGTCTGAGTTGGTGCCTCCCCGACGTAAGAGACCTTTTGCCTCTGATGTTGACGCATCATCTCTTATTGAGGGAACATCAAATTTTGAATCTCTGAAATCAATTCGATGGCAACAGAAGGGCCAGCAGGTTGATGAAGATGATGAGCCAGACAAAGTAGATCCAGAGGCGGCCGATGAGGAGAAGGCATGAAGGCATCTCCAAAGATGCATGAGTCGCCAGACAGAGCTAGCCCCCAAGTAAATTGGGAAAACATGAGTATTTTACGGCCTTGTTATGGGCCGGTAATAGGGGTAGTCTTTAAAACTTCTTTGACATGCTTGATCATGCCATCGTGCATGTGGGCACCTTTATTGGTGTGGAACTCTAGTCTTTCGAGATATTTAGATGAGATGGAATTGATGCTGCTCTTTTGCTTATCTTTGAATATCTCTTCTATTGTGCTCAATGAGTCACTTGATTGAAAAACAGAAAGAATAAGTCAAAAACAAGCCGGCAAAAAATCTTGACTTTCAAGGCCCAGATCTGTTGAACCTTTCCACGATGATATTGGGAATAGGCAATTTTTAATCTGGTCATAATAGGACTGTGGTTTGTTAACCAAGGCACTTATATATGAGCCGGTTATAGGGACAATATTGTTCCTGAAAATGCACGATGTGATGATAAAGAATTGTATTTATATGAAGTACTAAAAAATAGGCCGCCTCAATGAGACTTGGCAAAAAGAGACTGACTTTCGAGGTTCATGTCTTTGCTTCAATGAAGCGGGTATAATAACCCAAGGTTTGTCCTTGCTTTCTATATGCCGGATCTCACGTGACTCAAGCCGGTGTTTTAACCTTGAAGTTTAGGGTCCTAAAGAGGATTGACTTGCAAGAGTACAAGGGGTCACCTGATCGGAGTCGCATCAAGCATACAGGCAGGTTTAACCATACATTGTGGCGTTTTTGCCGGGTCAAAAGGGTGAGAAAGCTAAACTCGATGAGTCGGAAGACCCCAAGTGACCTATGTTACAAACAATAAAGACTCATGCTCAATTTATAGGCTGAAACGACAGAGACCCCGAGTTTCAAGTGTGCCGGCTTTATTATATTTGAACATAAAGAAGTATATACAGAATTTGTAGGGGGGGTTACATAAAGGGAGCCGGTGGCTCTTTTAAGTATAATAAGGCCGCAGGTGAGCGATGTTCCAGGGCCGGCTCATCTCCTCCTCAGAAGTGTATGATCCTTCCCATAAGTCCACAGATAATATGACCCATTGTTAAGGTTTCTGCTGATGATAAAAGGACCCTCCCAAGGTGGAGAAAGTTTATGAATTCCTGTCTGATCTTAAATCAGACATAGCACTAAGTCGCCTTCTTGAAAAGTACAGCTTCGGACTCTATGGCTGTGATAACGGCGTAGGTCTTGCTGATAAATGGCAAATCTGGATGCTGCTAAGTCACTCTCTTCTTCCAAGGCATCCAGGGAGTCTTGACGTGCTAGCTCATTGTCCGCCTCAACATAAGCAGCAACCCAAGGCAAGTCATGGGGAATATCACTTGGTAGAACTGCCTTGGCTCCATATACCAAGAAGAAAGGTGTGTATCCAGTGGATCTATTTGGAGTTGTGCGAATACTCCAAAGTACTACAGGGAGTTCGTCAACCCAACAGCCCGGGGTACGCTCAAGTGGTACCATAAGCCGGGGTTTGATCCCTCTGATGATCTCCTGATTAGCTCGTTCGGCTTGTCCATTGGACTATGGGTGTGCAACTGCTACCAGATCAAGCCGGATGTGTTCTCGTTGACAAAACTGTTCCATGGCTCCCTTGGATAAATTGGTACCATTAGCAGCGATAATGTTGTGAGGGTAGCCAAAACGGAAAATCAGTGTCGAGGCACGGATGCACACGATCACCTATGGGACCAGAGGCCCCTTTTTGCTTCGGCAGGGGGAGGTCACGTTGCACAAAGAGCAGAGACCATGAGGCAGCACGACGATCGGGACGCTGGTGTTTTACCCAGGTTCAGGCCGCTGTGGAGCGTAAAACCCTACTCCTGCTTTTGGTGGATTGATCAGAGGAACACAAAGAACACGCAGTGCTCAATCCCAACAAGGTTTGCCATCGGGGAGAGCTGCCACGTGAGTACAAGTGTCCAAAAGTCTGAATCTTGAGCTAGGTTGCCTTGGGCCTCCTTCTATAGGGCAAGGGGCAACCACAGTGGCGAAACAGACATTGTCTGATGATTAGACAACTAACAGAGCTTATCATACCTAACTCTCGCACTTAGGACAAAATGCCATAAATGAAGTCTAGGTGGCATACTGGGGTGCATCCCCGGCAAGCTTCTACCACCGCTCTAGCTAACTATCGCACCACAGCTTGACACGCGTATGGACGGGTGTCAAGGGGGCATAATCTGTCTTCCAGCGTGCCGCCACGTGCTTAGCGAGAGCCACTTAGCCACCTGGGGGCTCGACACAGCATCAACAAGTGACTGGCATTGTGATGCGGTGGAGCGGTGGCCGATCGGCTCACGCTTGCCGGGGGCTGGCTTGTCGGGGTTTGATCCCTCTGATGATCTCCTGAAGGTGCACGCGCCTCGGTCCCCGGCAGGCACCGGGGATGTGCTTGGCGCGCTCCGTGCTCGTCCTGGGCTGTTGCGTTGGTCTTGCTGGCGTTGCTTGGCCTGTTGTAGGTCGTTGCTGCTAGAGTCTGGGTCTTGGATGATTGCTTGGTGGTGTGGTAGCTTTTCCCGGCGGGCTCATGCCATGAAGGCCGGAGGCTTATTTTCCGTGCACAAGTCAGGGGAAATGAACACCCCGGTTTGTGTACCCCGATAGAAGCCCTCGGGCCTGAGCCATACATGTCGCTTGGCATGTTGGGTTAGGAACCAAACAGTGCACGGACACGCGTCGAAGAAATGTTGTCCTCCCGTCCCACGTCCACTCCGTGCAATTACCGCGGGTCGTGGGGTCGTGGAACAGTTGTTGTTGGAGAGTAAAAACTACCAGTAATAAAACGGCAATTTTCTGAAAAGATAGCGAAGAGCCAGCCCCGCCCCCAAATAAAAAGGGCAATGCACAGGGGTGCTGCTCATTCGCATCCGTTTCTCCGTCCTACATCTTCCTCCTCAAGCCAAGAGAAAACCGCTCCCGCCGCCGCCTCCGGCCCACCGAGCGCTGCTAAATCATCCGCCGCCCTTGAGAGCTCTAGGGATGGGGCAAAAGATGGCCGCCGTCAAGGGGAAGCAGACGGCCGCATCTGCGGACCCAGTGGCTGAGGAGAGGAAGAGAAAAGCGGAAGAGCTGGAGAAGCAGCGACAGAGATATGTGGTCATCTCCCCGTCGAGCCTGGATGGGCAATACCTTGATCAACAGGTACGCCTATATGTGGGGGAGAGAAACAAAGGGGCACAAAGCGCCCGTGGTTCTACCGGACAACCCCAAAGAGAAGACGCCATCAGATTTATACCGCTTCTTCTGCGCGTACTTCTACTGTGGCCTCTCTCCCCCCTTCTCTGATTTCTTTTGTGCCATGATGGGGCATACGGGTTCCACCTTCTAGACTTCACACCCAATGCAATGACGTGCATGGCGAGTTTTGTCCATCTGTGCGAGAATTTCATCAGAGTTGCCCCCAATGTGGACTTGTTCACGCACTTCTTCGTTCCTCGGATTGAGGACACATCCCACCGCTCGGGGAATATAAGCTAGATCCCTCGGGGCAGGAAGGATGACTGATATTGCCTTCCTGGACAGCAGCGTGGGAAGTGGGAAGAGTGGAGGAGCGACTGGTGCTGGATCAAGGATGACAAAGCCCACGAGTTCTACTTGGCACGGACCGGATGTGTCACGCGCGGCAGCGTCTGGGGCAAGCCGGGCCTCACCGATGGCAAACTCTGCCTGGCGTTGAACAGGATTATCCGTCTCGAGGCTGCCGGGCTGACCATTGAACATGTGGGGGCTGACTTCCTCCATCGCCGCATCGTGCCATTGCAGAAGAGGGATAGGTTTGCATGGGAGTTCAACGGCCCTACCGACTTGATGCGATTGTACCCAGGCCCTGCAAACAACCTGACGGTTTATGACCATGGTTGGTTGTGCGATCAGCTGTTCGGCCGCCTTGGGCCGTTCCATTTGCCGGCAGGAGTCGTCCCCTTTCACCTCAACTCTGCCCGGAAGCAGATCTTGCAATGGATGCCTGATTGCGACACCTTTGGGGTTAAGCCTGATTGGGAGCTGCCCGCCCTGGAGAGCGAGATGGAGTGGGTCTCCAGCCTGGAGGAAAGAGCTTTCAGGCCAGAGGATAACCTGACCGCTCCAACCAAGACGGAGGAGAGGGCCTTCATCGCTGTTCGGATTGCGGAAGACAAGAATGGCAGAACCGCCAAGGGAGCAGCTTCCGGAGAAGAGGAGGAAGAATCCAAGGATGACAACTCTTCCGAGGAGGAGAGCAGAAATATTGCTCCGGGGGAGGTTGTCGGGTTGGAGTCTGCTGGGGCCGGGAGCTCCTAGTCTGCGGCGACAGAACCCAAGAGGGGATCAAGGCAGAGGAGGCGAAAGAGCCGGAGGCGGAGGAAGAGGGGCTCGAAAGGGGCCCTCACGCTCCAGAACCAGGGCGCCGCCTCCTCCAATGCGTCAACCGAGAGCCAACGGCCCCTGCGTCTTTGCGGGGTCCCTCGAAGGTGAAGAAGATGACCTCCAAGGGAGGCGGACGCGAAGTAGCATGCCGCCAATCGTCCCGCCTCTCTCAAGCCAAAGCTTCTCCCGTCAAGCGACGGAGGGTTATAGGGGCAGACCCCAGCCCCCCGTCAAGCCCAACTTCTCAGCCAAGCTCGCCCTTGCCGGGAGTCTCGGCTCCTCCACCAAGTTCCGCCACTCAAAGTCTGAAAAGGAGTAGATCAACTCCGCCGCCTGCGTCGTACTAGCTGGGCTCCATGCTCATCGCCTCGGAGTAAGTCACTCAATGACGACCTTTGCCATGTTCTTTCTGTCCTTGACTTCTTGACTAATCTTGTATGGTTGATTCTGACAGGGATGAGGACGAGGAGACCCTGGCGCATAGGGCAAAGCGGGCCAAATCCGCGGCAGAGCCGGATTCCGCGGTAGGCATGAGCCCGGCAGGAGACGCGGAGGAGAACCCCGCTCCTAGCCCCCGGTCCAGCCCTCTTCGCGAAATCCAAGCGCAGACCTCGTCCCTTGACAGGGATGAGGAAGGACGTCTCTCTACAACCGACAGGGAGACGGGAGAAAAATATCAGGGAGAGGCTCGCCAGGAGGAACCTTCCCTTCAAGATTTCTCGTCAACTGTCCCCCGTGAGAAAGATTTGCCGGCTAGGGCCTCCACCGAAGAGCTTGCCCGTGTTGAGGTCATCACCGGAAGGATGGTGACAGACTGCACGCCGGCAACTAATGTTGCCGGGGAAGGGGATGTCCTTCCGTAGCAATGTCCATCCGGTATCCCACTTGCCTGCATTTTTACTTTTCTTGTTCTTTCCTCTTACGTGCGTTATTGATTTCTGACTTCCATACTTCTGTTCGTTGCTCCAATCCGCAGCTCCGCTACTTGAAGAGCCTGAGTTGCTGAAAGAAGTGTCTGATATTGGGAAAGATGCTGCCGCGGAGGTGATGAAGATTGCTGCCACGGAGGGCCGCGGGCAGGTTGCTGGGGATGTTCAGGGGTCCTCAGAAAGGACGGAACAAAACCCCGGCGGCGCACCTAGCCCGGATACACTGGTTGAGGAGAAGACACCCCTTCAGTCCATGGGGCCCTCCTCGCCTAGCTATCCCCTGGCATCGGCTCTGCGGTCTTCCCAGAGCCACCTGGCATTGGTCACTGCTCAGCTGGGTCCCTCAGCTCCTGGCTCACCCTTTTCAGCGGGCATAGACCTTGACGAGGAAATCAATAGGATCCTGGCGCCGCTGTCTCAGAGGATCGAAGGAGCTGATGGTACTGCTGATGGCGCCAAGGATTTGGCCTTTCTGGAATCCATAGCAGCAGGGCTCAAGGATGTGCAGAGCAGGTATAGGCTCAAGTGGCAGGCGGTCAAGGAGCAGCGTGACTCGGCCGAGCTCGTGGACCAGCAGCTGAGGAACAAAGGGAGTGAGCTGCGGGAGTGGTATAACCGGCAGGTCCATTCTTTTAAGAGGTAGCACGAGACGCTATCCATGGCCAAAGAGGACGTTGCCCCTGGAAGGCTCGACTGGCGGAGCGCTTCTGGATGCCAGAGAGAAGAGCATTTCCTCCCGGGAAGGGGCCCTCGAGGCTACTCTCCGTGACAAGGATGAGGAGCTGGAGGCCCGCGTCCAGGAGCATACCAAGGAGCTGGAGGACAGCCACAAGACCACTCTTGACCCATTTTCCCTGGAGTCCGTAGCCCAACTGAAGAAAGTAGCCGACGAGCTAGCTGCTGCATCTGCCGCCAAGGCCAAACTTGAGGTTCAACTGACCAAGTCGACGGAGGACCTTACCGGGAGTACCAAGGAGATCGAGGCCCTCAAGGAGGAAGCACAAAATATGGAAGCTACGCTGGGAGAGGCGCAGTCGCAGCTTTCCTCCAAGAGCCAAGATCTTGATGCCGCCAACGACACCATCTCTGAGATGAAATCGAGGCTTGCTTCTTTGGAGAAAGACCTTGAATCTGTCGGGGTCCACGAGAAACTGCTGCTGACAGATTTGAACAGCACGAAGACTCTCCAGAAGGATGCTAAAGACAAGCTAGAGAACCTAATTGAGAAGCGCGGCCTCTGGATCAGAAGCATGGTTGATATCACCGAGCGCCTCACTGCCCAGATTGCAAAGATGGACATGAAGAGATGGGCCTTCACCGTCGGCAGACACGAGGCTCCAAGCGTCAAGCTGACACTCTTCTTTGACGGCCTAATCGAGGGGTTTAAGACGTACGAGGAAGACAGGGCCGTCTGCTTTGCCAACGAACCCCGAAAGCTGGCACGCGAGGCCCTCTTCCTGGTCCTGAGCAACCTCGCGTTCTTCCACCCGGAGCTCGACCTCTCCGATGGTTTGAAGAAGCTGCCATCGGGCGCCGACACCTCTGCCGCCGTGAAGAAGATCGGCCCTCTTGCTGACAGGGTCCTCGCAGTCCCAAGGACCCAGGGGAGCCACCGGGGTTAACTTTGAGCCTTCCTTGTTATCATGATGTCCTGTACTTAAGACATAGTAGGTATCTCGTATTAGGGCATGCACTTTCTTTATTTTAATGCTTACTGAACTGATGTTTTTATGCAAACGTATGCTATCCCCTTCGTTTCCCTACTGGCGTTCGTATGGTTGTTTTTCTTGCGCATTCCGGTTACCCGCCAACAACGTGTTGCCGCGATTGCTCTGAGGAACGGGTCCTTAGCATTCTGTTGGCAGGGGCACGCTGCCGGTGAGATTTCCTTTGGCGGCGTTTGATGCTGCCGCGTGTTTTGTTGAGCAGGCTCGAAACAAAACACGGGCGCAAACAAACACGGTAAGGTCCCAAGGTCCCATCACACGCAAGATTTATCATACGAAACCTTTGGTTTGACGAAGGGGTATGCAAATGTGAATTCTAATGGAAGTTGATAACCATGTCAACTTAGATTTTGTCATGGCTTTTCTTTTGCCCTCGCGCGTGCTTATCCATGTTCATAGCCCCTCCCTTCGTCCACTGGCGCCTATCCTCTTCGTGTTCCCCGATGCGTGCATGAGCATGTACCCACTGCTGCCCTGAGAGGAAGGGAACGCGAAGAGAGGCGAAATGGAGAAACTTGGAGATCCGTTAGTCATGAGTATAGTCCGCGGCACGAGTCTGCCAGGTTAATGTAAACGTTCATAACTGACGGGAACGGAGGAGAAAACATGAATGACCGAGCCCTCCCTCATTTCCTTCGCGCCCAACGGCCCCGCAGCGACCTATGCGATGGGCGCATAGGCAGGCGGGACCATGCCGTGGTTCGCTTGCCAGGGACGTCAATCGGTGGATTCGCTCTAGCATTTGGCTCGGGATTTATCTCTGGCAGAACAAATGCAAGACCGAACCTCATGTGAGCTTATCGACACCGATGGTACCGCCGTCGTGCAGAACCGATCACAAGCGGGGAAGGAGAGGGGAGAACGGTATAGCCTAGTACCTCTTTCTTCCCTCGGCCTACCGGATTACGCCGCACCTCCCTGGGGTCAGGCGGGCTCATTTCTTTCCGGCGCTCCTTGCTTCGGTTTTGGCCATGGGGGACACGACGGCGGCGCCGCCTCTGCCCACCGCATCACCCTCGATGCCCCCCTCGTTCGCCGCCACAGTAGTACGCATGGCGTTCGCGACTGCGTGCGAGAGAGCCTTCGAAGCGGATGGATGCGCGGTCGCGCCGGTCTTCTTCTTGAGAGCCATGGATGAAGAAGATGGTGATGAAGGTCGACTTGCTGCTCACGAACTCGGGTTCGCACAAACGAAGCACGCACCCCCTACCTGGCATGCCAAAGATGTCGGGGCACGGATGCACACGATCACCTATGGGACCAGAGGCCCCTTTGTGGTTCGGCAGAGGGAGGTCACGTTGCACAAAGAGCGGAGACCATGAGGCAGCACGACGATCAGGACGCTGGTGTTTTACCCAGGTTCGGGTTGCTGTGGAGCGTAAAACACTACTCCTGCTTTTGGTGGACTGATCAGAGGGACACGAAGAACACGCAGTGCTCAATCCCCACATGGGTTGCCGTCGGGGAGAGCTGCTACGTGAGTACAAGTGTCTAAAAGTCTGAATCTTGAGCTAGGTTGCCTTGGGCCTCCTTTTATAGGGCAAGGGGCAACCACAGTGGTAAAACAGACATTGTCTGATGATTAGACAGCTAACAGAGCTTATCATACCTAACTCTGGCACTTAGGACAAAATGCCATAAATGCAGTCTAGGTGGTGTGCGGGGGTGCATCCCCGGCAAGCTTCTACCACCGCTCTAGCTAACTATCGCACCACAGCTTGACACGCCTAAGGATGGGTGTCAAGGGGGCATAATCTATCTTCTAGCAAGCCGCCACGTGCTTAGTGAGAGCTACTTAGCCACCTGGGGGCTCAACAACGCATCGACAAGTGACTGGCATTGTGATGCGGTGGAGCGGTGGCCGATCGGCTCTCGCTTGCCGGGGGATGGCTTGCCGGATCTTCTTGTAGGTGCACGCACCTCGGTCCCCGGCAGGCACCGGGGATGTGCTTGGCGCGCTCCATGACCGTCCTGGGCTGTTGTTGCTTGGCCCGTTGTTGGTCGTTGCTGCCGGACTATGGGTCTTGGATGCTTGCTTGGTGGTGCGGTAGCATTTCCTGGCGGGCTCAGGCCATGAAGGCCGGAGGCTTATTGTCCATGCACAAGTCAGGGGAAATGAACACCCCTGTTTGTGTACCCTGACAATCAGTTTTTTCAAGAACCGAACCATAGTCTCTGCATCGCAACTAATTACTGGCTCTACTTCAACCCACTTGGTAAACTTATCAACCACCACCAAGAGGTGGGTCTTCTTGTCAGAAGACGGCTTGAACGGGCCAACCATGTCAAGCCCCCAAACCGTGAACGACCAAGTAATTGGGATCATACACAATTCCTGACCCGGGACATGGGCCTGCCGACCAAACTTTTGACATCCATCGCACTTGCGCAGAATCTCTTCTGCATCTGCGTGAACCGTCAGCTAGTAGAACCCATGTCGAAAGGCTTTTGCCACCAAGGACCGTGAGCAGGCATGATGCCCACAATCACCAGCATGAATTTCATTAAGAATTTCCTGGCCTTCCTGAGGGGATACACAGTGTTGAAACACGCCAGTGCTGCTTCCTGAGGGGATACACGATAGTCATTGATTTGGACCGCCGAATTATCTGTCGAGCGATGTTTTCCTAAGCTGGGAGCTCGCCTCGAGTCAGATAAGCCAGATATGGAATAGTCAATCTGAACTAGCCTGGAGAGCCGCCACCAATTGTGCCTCCGGGTCAGGAATAGCTATGTCCTCCTCTGATGGCAGCTTGACCGAAGGATTATGAAGGACGTCTAAGAAAACATTGGGGGGAACCGGCTTCCTCTGTGAGCCGAGTCGTGACAGGGCGTCAGCCGCCTCGTTGAGCCGACGATCTATATGATCGACCTGATAGCCTTGAAAATGACCCGCCACATCATAGACCGCCCGCCGGTAGGCCGCCATCAGGGGGTCCTTAGAATCCCAAGTCCCCGAGACTTGTTGAGCCACCAAATCTGAGTCGCCCAAACACCTGACCTGGCTCAGATTCATCTCTTTAGCTATTCTAAGTCCATGTAGGAGGGCCTCATATTCGGCTGCATTGTTAGTACAAGGAAACATGAGTCATAGAACATAGCAAAATTTATCACCTCATGGGGAAGACAATATAACTCCAGCCCCCGAGCCCTCCAGCTGCCTAGATCCATCAAAGTGTATAGTCCAGTAGGTGTTATCTGGCCTATCTTCTGGAATCTGCAACTCTATCTAGTCACTGATGAAATCTACCAGTGCTTGGGACTTGATGGTGGTTAGGGGCACATACTTCAGATGGTGATCGCCAAGTTCAATCGCCCACTTAGCAATCCGTCCAGTGCCTCCCGGTTTTGTATGATATCACCAAGGGTGCCGAACTGTCCACCGTGATTGGATGTTCCTGGAAATAGTGCTTCAGCTTCCATCTTGCCATAAAAATTCCGAAGACTAGCTTTTGCCAATGCAGGTATCGCTGCTTGGAAAAAGTTAAAACTTCACTAACGAAGTAAACTAGGTGCTGAACCGGATATTCCTTCCCTTCCACTTTCCGCTCAACAACAACTGCTACACTCACCACTTTGGAATTAGCGGCAATGTACAGGAGTATCGGCTCTTTGTCAGCAGGGGCGGCTAAGACGGGCGGATTAACAAGCTGTTTTTTGAGTGCTTCGAAAGCCTCATTAGCGGCGTCAGTCCACTTAAAGTCGCATGTCTTCTTCCGCACTTGATAAAAATGGATAGCCTTTTCCCCCAGGCGGCTTATGAAGCGGCTTAAAGCAGCGATGCGACCCGCCAGGCATTGAACCTAGTTTATGTTTGCCGGCTCAGCCAGTGAAGTCACTGCCTTAATCCTGTCCGGGTTAGCTTCGATGCCTCGCTCAGAAACTAGGAAACCCAAAAGTTTACCTACGGGAACACCAAAAACACACTTTGCTGGGTTAAGTTTCATCTGGTACACTCGAAGATTACCAAATGTCTCCTTGATGTCCTCCAAGAGCGTCTCCTTCTTCTGAGATTTCATCACGATGTCATCAACATAGGCATTGATAAGTCGCCCCTGCGCTCTAAAGCCCAAAGGGCATAGAGGCGTAGTAGAAAGCACCAAAGGGAGTGATGAAGGCCGTCTTTTCCTGATCCTCAATAGCCATCTTGATCTGGTGATAGCCGGAGTACGCATCCAGGAAGCACAGGCATTCACAACCCGCCATAGATTCAATTATCTGATCGATACGTGGGAGAGCAAGAGGATCCATTGGACAAGCCTTATTGAGATTTGTGTAGTCAACACACATGCGCCAGGTGCCGTTCTTTTTCAGAACAAGCACCGGGTTAGCCAACCACTCGGGGTGAAACACTTCGATGATAAACCTGGCAGCTAGGAGCCGGGCCACCTCTTCTCCAATTGCCTTGCGTCTCTCCTCATTAAAACGACGAAGGTATTGGCGTACTGGTTTCATCTTCGGGTCTACGTTAACGTGGTGCTCAGCGAGTTTTCTCGGGACTCCAGGTATGTCAGAAGGTTTCCATGCAAAGATGTCCCGATTCTCACGGATAAACTCGATGATCGCGCTTTCCTATTTGGGATCCAAGCCAGTCCCTATAGTGAACTACTTGGACGAATCGCCTGGCGTGAAATCTATCTGCTTAGTATCTTCGGCCAGCTTAAATTTGAGTGAAGGCTCCGACTCGGTACTGGGCTTCCTGAGGGGGCTCATATCTGTCGAGTCAACATTGGCGGTATAGAACTTCAATTCCTCAGCTGCGCAAGCCGAGTCAGCATAAGCCGCGTCTCCTTCTTCAGATTCCTGGGCTATCTTCCGGCTTCCGTCCACGGTAATCGTGCCTTTCGGTCCAGGCATCTTGAGTTTGAGATATATATAACAAGGCCGGGCCATGAAACGAGCATAAGCCGGTCGCCCAAAGAGGGCGTGATAGGGGCTCTTTATCTTGACTACCTCAAACATCAAAGACTCGCATCTGTAATTATACTCATTACCGAAGGCAACATCGACTTTGATTCACCTGATTGGACAAGCCGACTTTCCAGGGACAATCCCATGAAACACTGTCGTTGAGGGAAGCAGCGTGCTCTCAGGCAGGTTCATCCGGCGAAAAGTTTTGTAGTATAAAATGTTTATGCTGCTGCCTCCATCCATAAGGACCATGGAAAAAGTGTAACCGCCGACTTGAGGTGCCACCACCAAAGCTAACCTGCCAGGGTTGTCAACCCGGGGGGATGGTCCTCCCTGCTCCAGGTGATCGGGTGTTCAGACCAGTTGAGATACCTGGGCACTTTCGGCTCTGCCATGTTTGAAAGCACATTTGCTCCCTTGGTGGTTTTGGTAATTAATAACAATATATATGTCATTGAACTAATGTTTCCACTAAGCATATTTCAGGAAAAGTTCAATGATAGGTGTGGCAAAAGGATTGTGGAGATACCCCAAGATGCAAGGAAATGGATTGGCAAAGTTTCAAGCAAGAGGACTCTACATTTTACTTTGTGAGAAATCACTTTCAGTCCATAGGAAAGCCAATACTATTAAAAGGGGGTAAGGTACTATTGGTGAACAAGCTGCTCCACGTGCACAAGTGATAGTCACCAAAAACACCCACAAACTCTTCCACAAAAGTCTGTCCAAGTCAAACATCCAAAATCAGTGCAACCAACAATTCCCACTCGGTCCCACCGATTCCCAAACTCAGACAGACCCATGCCAAACCCTAGCCATTCGGTGCAACCGATTCAGCATCGGTGCCACCGAGTTCAGTTGCCAACTTTCAGTTTAGCTATTTTCAAGCTTCGGTACCACCGAGTTTTGCCAGTCGGTCTCACCAAGACTTGGACCAACTTCCTGGTTAGCTATTCACAAGAATCGGTACCACCGAGAATTGTGAATCGGTCTCACCAAGTTTTTGGACCAACTCTCTGGTTAGCCATGGTCAAGAATCGGTACCACCGAGATTCGAGAATCAGCGTCACCGAGTTGTGCATTCTGATCGTTGGTCACCTGATCAGTACCATCGAGAGTTATGTATCGGTCTCACCGAGATTCAAAAGTTACTGCCTTTTGGTCACTTCGGTACCACCGAGTTTTACACTTTGGTGTCACCGAGTTGGTCACTTTAGGTGTAATAGTTGGATTTTTGGGGATGCCTATATAGACCCCTTCACCACCACCCACTCGAAATAGAAGCACTCAGAACTATTCCATAGTTGCCCCATCCAATTTTCTGAGAGAGAGCCACCTACTCATGTGTTGAGATCAAGCCATTCCATTCCTACCATATGAATCTTGATCTCTAGCCTCCTCAAGTTGCTTTCCACCAAATCAATCTCTTCCACCAAAGCCAAATCTGTGAGAGAGTGATTGTGTGTTGAGGAGTCTATCATCTTGAAGCACAAGAGCAAGGAGTTCATCGACATTGCCGAGCCTGTTACCTTTTGGAGGGTGGTGCCTCCTAGATTGGTTAGGTGTCGCTTGGGAGCCTCCAACTTCGTGTTGTGGAGTTGAACCAACAAGTTTGTATGGGCAAGGGGATCGCCTACTTCGTGAAGATCTACCCATAGTGAGGCTAGTCCTTCGTGGACGGAAGCTGTTATGGAATAGTCAAGGTTGCTACTTCGTGGACCCTTATGGGTGGAGCCCTCCATGGACTCTTGCGACCGTTACCTTCCGTGGGTTGGAGACTCCATAAATGTGGACGTACGATAGCACCACCTATCGGAACCACGGGAAAAATCTTCGTGTTTACAAATTGCGTTTGATCTTCCTTCCTACCCTCTACTATACATGCGTGTTGTTACTTTCCGCTGCTATACTCTTAGACATGCATGTGTAGGGTGTACTTGACTTGCTATCATTGCTAAAATCTGCCAACTCTTAAAATTTGGAAAAGGTAGAATTTTTATTTGGTCAAGTAGTCTAATCACCCCCCTCTAGACATACTTTCGATCTTACAAGTGGTATCAGAGCTTTGGTCTCCATTGCAATGGTCTCACAACCTAGGAGAGTATGGCGTCTAGTGATGGAAATTATCACCGTAGAGGGGTCTGTACTTTGATGGCACAAATTTTGCTAGTTGGAAGCACAAAATGAAAATGCATATTCTTGGTCATAACCCCGCCGTTTGGGCTGTTGTTCGTGTTGGCTTGCAGGTGAATTCTTTGGTGACGGAAAGGAACCAGATCGTGAAGCGACCGCGGATGAGTTGAAGATGTTACAATACAACGCTCAAGCATGTAACATTCTCTTCAACTGCCTATGCCCCGAAGAATTCAACAAAATCAGCCGTCTTGAGAATGCAAAAGAGATTTGGGATACTTTGGTTGATATGCAAGAAGGTACCGATTCCGTGAGAGAATCCAAGTTGGATGTTCTTCAAAGTCAGCTTGACAAGTTCAAGATGAAGGATGGTGAAGGAGTCACAGAGATGTACTCTAGGCTAGCTCTCATCACAAATGAGATTGCCGGCTTAGGAAGCGAAGAAATGACCGACAAATTCATCATCAAGAAGATACTTCGAGCTTTGGATGAGAGATATGACACCATGTGCACATTGATCCAAATGATGCCCAACTACAAAGATCTCAAGCCTACGGAAGTCATTGTAAGGATTGTTGGTCATGAGATGACACTCAAGGATAAAGAAGAGCTTCACAACAAGTCTAGCGGTGCTTACAAAGCCACAAGTGATGCTCCTACAACCTCAAGCGACAACCTTGTCACCAATGAAGAGATAAGCCTCATGGTCAAGAAATTCAACAAGTTCTACAAGATTAGAGGCAAAGAACGAAGCTCCAACTCAAGATATGAAGAGAAGCGTTCGTCAAGTCGTGACCGAAACTGCTACAATTGTGGGAATCCCGGACACTACTCAAATGAGTGCACGGCTCCCTACAAACGAAGAGAAGAGTCACCAAGAAGATGAAGCTCAAGAAATGAATCACCTCAAAGAGAGAGAAGGAGTAGAGATGATGGTTATGAACGAAGACCCTCAAGGAGAAGTAGGGACTTAGAGAAGAAGGACAAGTACACCAAGAGCTACACAAGAAGAAGACATCAAGCTCATGTTGGTGAATGGGTTTCCGGCTCTGAATCCGACAACAACTCCGAGAGAAGCTATCACTCCAACTCCGACTATAGTCAAGATGAAGGTGTTGCCGGACTTGCACTAGTGACTACCAACTCCTATGATCTATTTGACTCACCAAATGAAGGGAGTGGAAGTTGCGTCATGGCTAAAGGCCCCAAGGTATCACACCCCGAGTGTCTTGATTTCAATAGTGATGAAGATGATTTACTTTGTGATGATGACTTGCTCTTTGATAAAACTAGTGGTGTTAGTGAAAATGAACTTGATAATTTTCATGCTAGTCAAGAGAAGTCGGTTGATGATGATAAGACGAAAATAGAACAAGTATCTAAAGAATTAAACACTCTTAAGTTAGCTCATGAATCTACTCTCGAAGATCATAGAGAGCTTGTAAGGACTCATGAGAAGCTACGCTTCGAGAAGCTCAACTTGGAGCAAGAACATGAGTTTCTTAAAGCTATCAATGACGATCTCCGAAAGAAGACTTCATCTTATCTAGCCAAACGATTACTCTTGTCTACATTCATTCCACAAGTTAAGTCTAAGCAAACTAGTAACAAAGGCAAGAAAGGTTCTTCATCTAGTAGCAACTATAAAAATGCTAAATCTAATGATGTTGCTTCTAGTACTTCTATTGATTCCACTAATGATGATTCTCTTAGCCAAGTTACACTTGAGCAAGAAAATGATTTATTGAAAGGAATTATAGAGAAAGGTATCTACAAGAGTCTTGCCGGATGTAAGCAATTTGAGGAAATTGTATGCAAGCATGCAGGATACCGGAAGAACCATGGCATTGGCTACTTCAACGCTAATGGAGTTGAATGGGAAGAAGGTCAATACCCCAAGCCCAAGTTTGTTCCTCAAAGGGAGAAGTATGAACATACTCTTCCCAAGGGAACAAACACTCAAGATGACCTTCCACCACAAGACCACAAGCTCAAGGGCAAGGACAAGCTTCAATTGGACATTGACTCATATGAAGATGAATCCCAAGCTTTGGTGGAGTGGGTTCCCAAGGCTACTTCCAGCTCAACTTCTACAAGTGCCACTCCAACACCAAGGATCCCCATCAAGTTGATGTGGGTCCCCAAGAAGAAGAACTACAGAAGTTCTTGAGGGGTGACTCCGCCAATGAAATTCACTCACATTCATTATTGGCAAGAACTAGTTGCAATCAACGTCAACATCATGCATTAGTTCAAGGAGTCACACATTCCCTCGAAGGTAAGCAAGTGACAAGGTAATCAACAAATCCATGGACATCATCATGTATGCTTTGCACTCCATGTCCATTGATATCCTTGTATTTGTCTCTTGTGTGTTGGGACTAACCCATGTAGGTGAGAAGAGTAAGGAAACAACAAGGATGCTCCCAACTCTTGGTGATCTTCATCAACCTTGAGCATCCACCACTACCTCACCAACATGAAGTCTTCATCGACAAAACCCAAGGTTAGTTTATCCCTCCTATGGGGGGATGTCACATCAAGGGGGAGATTTACTCTAAAACTTGAGTCAAAGCATCTCATAGTATGTGACAACATTAAATGCTTTATGTAAAAGTGGTAATCCCACTTGTGCTTAAAAGATGAGTATGACCTATGATCAAGTATTCTTACTTGGCTCCTAAGTCAATATACTCATATATAGATGACTCCGTCATCACCAAAATGCTTGATAGATGCTAGTATGTTTGTGCATGTTTGCCATGATTTCATTTGACATCTTAATGTGTGAGCATGTTGGTCTGCATTTATTTATCCATTCGAGTACAACCAATTGTTGCTATTTGGCTTTTTGATTTTTCTTTTGCCAATTGGATGGACAAGAATGCCTAGGACCACTCTCTAGATATCTATGCTTCCTCGTCTCATATTCTATTCTTGCTGCATCACAAAATTTGAACAAGGACTTTTCGATCTCTCTATGTGAGGAGCACTCGGAGTTCCGTATCGACAAAGGACTGACCATTAAAACCTCCCAAGTGCATCTCGGTGGAACCAATACCAAATTCTTGGTATCACCGAATGCCTAGGGTTGATCTGGTTTTCTATCTCGGTATCACCGATTCCATCTTCTCGGTTACACCGAGTTTCCCTGTCAGCACACAGTTGAGGAACTTGGTGACACCAAAAAGTTAGAACCAGTGTCACCGACAGCCACGGGTTTATATAGAGGCGGACATGATTTTTGAAATTAGTTCCTCAAACATCATCCCCTCCAAAACCCTAGCTGCCGAATAGAGACCCCTGGTCATCACCTTCATCTTCCCGAGCACCTCCGCTGTTGCAACTCCTCGCCGTCGACGGAATCTACACCACCGTCACTGTCGTAGCGAAGTCGTCACTGGATTAGGGTACGATTTCGACCCCTTGTGTGCTCCTACCTCTGAATCTCACGCATTAGAACTTCTCCATCAATAAGCCACTATTTTAGATTGATCCATCCACAAGGAATTCCAGTAGAATAACGAGCGAAAAAAAATTAGGGTTTGCCATCCACAACTTGAATCTCGGTGGAACCGATGCATAAGAAACGGTAGCACCGATTCTAATTTCTGGTCAACTGAGAACACCTCGGTGGAACCGAGTGCCCATTTTTGGTGTGACCGAAAGTGGTGCCAAGTTCCTGGAATGTACGTTGTCTTTCTCGGTGGATCCGAAAAATTTGCCTCGGTTGTACCGATATTCATCTGGCAGAATACAAATCTTGAGAAATCTTAGTTCAAATGTTTGAAAACATCTGCATTTTGTGATGACTCATCCGTTCCACTCTTCTATACTCTAATTCACAGGGTCAGATATGTTAGATGCTGAAGACAGTCAGAATGATCTCAGAGAACAGAGTGTTGACATGAGCTCAGGCACTAGTCCTGAGGGAAGCTATGATGATGTTCCTAGCTCTCCTAATCTGCCCAAAGCTGCTACTAGGGCAAGAAGGAAGCTCAACTCAGATGAGGAGGATGAGGATTTCATACCTGAGGAGCTGTCTAAGAAGGATGATGTTGCAAAGAACACCACTGCTGCTGCTTCTTTATCCAAGAAGAAGAAAGCCATAAGGAAAGAGTATGCTAGCTCAGGGTCAGCAAGAGCACCTTAGAGTGCTAGAGCAACAATGAATCTTCACCTTGAGTCAACCCCAAAGAAGTCTATGCCTAAGAAGGCAGGGGAGAGGAAGAAGAGAGAAAGGACAAGATTTGTCAAAGCTAAAGTTCTTCCATCTACTCCAGAAAATCTAGATGCTGAAGAAGAGGAGGAAGAGCCAGCTGCCAAGGCTCCTCCAAAGAAGAAGAAGAAGCTCATGGCAGATGCAATGCCTAAGGCCACTTCATCCAAGAGCACCAAGACTGCCCCCAAGAAAGCTGCTGCAGAAAAACCCAAGTGGTTCTCCAGAGAGATACCAGCTTCCAGCAAGAACAAGACTTCTACCTTTAGGGAAGCTGAGGATGATGATATGACAGCTTTGATGAATCTAAGACCACACCTTCCAGAGCACAATGCCAGCCAGTTGCTTGCTGAGGACATGAAGAAGAGGAAGGACTCTGGTTTGAGAGAATGGAGAGCCATTGATCCATATTCTCAGAGAAGGAAAACAGCTGTGGACTACAGATTTTATACCAAGGAGCAACAGGATTTTTATGCGACAATCTTGCTTGATAAGAGCCCTGCTGTAAGTGACATGAGGTATGTGGACTAGAAGTATATCAAGGAGAATGCAGATTACTTCCCAAGTGTGCAAGACAACTTTCACTACATTGGTCTGGATAAATTTGTTGGCAAGGAATTCACTGCATGGAATGATGAGATGATCATGCAATTCTACTCCACTTCACATTTCTATGAAGATGGTAGAATTGTATGGATGACTGAAGGAGCTAGATATGAATCAATTGTTGAGGAGTGGGCTACCATCTTAGGAGTCCCACAGGTGGAAGATGGAGACAGCAATGTCTACAATGAGCCCAAGGCTAGCCATGATGCTATGAAGAAAATGTACAATGAGATCCCTGCTGCAAACTTGAAATCTCACAAGTTAGGACCCATTTACTTCCTCCAGGCTGGTCTGCGTACCATCAACACCATCTTGAGGCATACATTGATGCCTAAGTCTGGAGATGACAAAATGATCAGAGGCTATTCCATCAACATACTGCTCCACCTAGATCAACATACAAGATTCAGAGTGATGGATTTGATAGTAGAGACTGTGAAGAGGGCTGCTGCTGATCAGAAGCGCTCTTTCTGCTATGCACCCTACATCCAGATGCTTATCAACTCCAAGCTGGAGAAGCACATCTTTGCTCTTGATAGACCACATTTGCCACTACTGCCCGATCTAGAAGACAACATTGTGGTGATGAACCCAGATCATCCCACATCTGCTACAACATAGGCACATGCAGAGTCTACCATAGAATCTAGTTCTCAGATGCCCAGGTCAAGGAGTGAGCAGATGGATCTCGTACTCAGCACTATGCTCCGCATGCAGAAGGACATCAGCGAGGTATTGAAGAATCAGGCAAGTCTTGCGAGGATTGTTGATAACAAGTTTCACACTCTCAACAACAAGGTGGATGGGTTGACTAAGACAGCTGATGAGCTCGAGAAGGAAGTTGATGCAGTGCCTAGCCCTCATTCCACTAATGATGATGACGAGGATCGTGCACCTCTCAGGCCCAGCACTCAGTTCACCACTCAGGCTAGATCAGCTACAGTGCCAGCTTCAGAGTTGCGACCTTCTTCATCAGCACCTGCTACAGCCTCTTCAGCTCCTCCAGTTCCTCCAGTTGCTACACCAACCCCGTCCATGACGTCTGCCGACATCTTCACTGATATCGTTCTCTCGACTCCTTCATCGACCACCGGAGGAGATCAGCCCCAGAAGAACGATTAGCTATATACCTTTGAACTTTTTGGTAACTTGTTGCCAAAGGGGGAGAAGATGTATATAGATCTTTAGGCTTCGAGAGAGAGAGCGTTGGTTTTTATCGCTTTTCAAAACATTTGATATCTTTTGGTTTGATTGTGTTAAACTTTGTTGGTGTTTGATCATACACTTGATGTGTATTGCTACTACTTCCTACCATTATGATGCTTATGAGATGGTCATTCACCGTTACTTGATTGTGTTGTGCTATGATATTCATTCTTATTATTCTCGCACATCACCAAGTTGTATGTGACATGAAAGAGTGCCCCATGTACCTAATCGATTGTGCATTTGCATTCAAATGCAAATTCAAAATAATGCACAAATTTAGGGGGAGCTCTTGCTTATCACATACTTCTCAAAGCGACGATTATATTCATTGATTATATCATATGTCGAAGCTTTGATCTATATGTTTTCATCAATTACCAAAAAGGGGGAGATTAAAAGCACATTTGCTCCCTTGGTGGTTTTGGTAATTAATAACAACATATATGTCATTGAACTAATGTTTCCACTAAGCATATTTTAGGAAAAGTTCAATGATAGGGGTGGCAAAAGGATTGTGGAGATACCCCAAGATGCAAGGAAATGGATTGGCAAAGCTTCAGGCAAGAGGACTCTACATTTTACTTTGGGAGAAATCACTTTGAGTCCATAGGAAAGCCAATACTATTAAAAGTGGGTAAGGTACTGTTGGTGAACAAGCTGCTCCACGTGCACAAGTGATAGTCACCAAAAACACCCATAAACACTTCCACAAAAGTCTGTCCAAGCCATACATCCAAAATCGGTGCAACCAACAATTCCCACTCGGTCCCACCGATTCCCAAACTCAGACAGACCCATGCCAAACCCTAGTCATTCGGTGCAACCGATTCTGCATTGGTGCCACCGAGTTCAGTTGCCAACTTTCTATTTAGCTATTTTCAAGGTTCGGTACCACCGAGTTTTGCCAGTCGGTCTCACCGAGACTTGGACCAACTTCCTGGTTAGCTATTCACAAGAATCGGTACCACTGAGAATTTTGAATAGGTCTCACCGAGTTTTTGGACCAACTCTCTGGTTAGCCATGGTCAAGAATCGGTACCACCGAGATTTAAGAATCAGCGTCACCGAGTTGTGCATTCTGACCATTGGTCACCTGATCGGTACCACCGAGAGTTATGTATCGGTCTCACCGAGATTCAAAAGTTACTGCCTTTTGGTCACCTCGGTACCACCAAGTTTTATACTTTGCTGTCACCGAATTGGTCACTTTAGGTGTAATGGTTGGAAATTTGGGGATGCCTATATATACCCCTTCACCACCACCCACTCGAAATAGAAACACTCAGAACTATTCCATACTTGCCCCATCCAATTTTCTGAGAGAGAGCCACCTACTCATGTGTTGAGATCAAGCCATTCCATTCCTACCATATGAATCTTGATCTCTAGCCTCCTCAAGTTGCTTTCCACCAAATCAATCTCTTCCACCAAAGCCAAATCTGTGAGAGAGTGATTGTGTGTTGAGGAGTCTATCATCTTGAAGCACAAGAGCAAGGAGTTCATCGACATTGCCGAGCCTGTTACCTTTTGGAGGGTGGTGCCTCCTAGATTGGTTAGGTGTCGCTTGGGAGCCTCCAACTTCGTGTTGTGGAGTTGGACCAAGAAGTTTGTATGGGCAAGGAGATCGCCTACTTCGTGAAGATCTACCCATAGTGAGGCTAGTCCTTCGTGGACGGAAGCCGTTATGGAATAGTCAAGGTTGCTACTTCGTGGGCCCTTATGGGTGGAGCCCTCCATGGACTCTCGCGACCGTTACCTCCCGTGGGTTGAAGACTCCATAAATGTGGACGTATGATAGCACCACCTATCGGAACCATGGGAAAAATCTTCGTGTTTACAAATTGCGTTTGATCTTCCTTCCTACCCTCTACTATACATGCTTGTTGTTACTTTCCGCTGCTATACTCTTAGACATGCATGTGTAGGGTGTACTTGACTTGCAATCATTGCTAAAATCTGCCAACACTTAAAATTTGGAAAAGGTAGAATTTTTATTTGGTCAAGTAGTCTAATCACCCCCCTCTAGACATACTTTCGATCTTACAAGTGGTATCAGAGCTTTGGTCTCCATTGCATTGGTCTCACAACCTAGGAGAGTATGGCGTCTAGTGATGGAAATTATCACCGTAGAGGGGTCTGTACTTTGATGGCACAAATTTTGCTAGTTGGAAGCACAAAATGAAAATGCATATTCTTGGTCATAACCCCGCCGTTTGGGCTGTTGTTCGTGTTGGCTTGCAGGTGAATTCTTTGGTGACGGAAAGGAACCGGATCGTGAAGCGACCGCGGATGAGTTGAAGATGTTACAATACAACGCTCAAGCATGTGACATTCTCTTCAACTGCCTATGCCCCGAAGAATTCAACAAAATCAGCCGTCTTGAGAATGCAAAAGAGATTTGGGATACTTTGGTTGATATGCAAGAAGGTACCGATTCCGTGAGAGAATCCAAGTTGGATGTTCTTCAAAGTCAGCTTGACAAGTTCAAGATGAAGGATGGTGAAGGAGTCACAGAGATGTACTCTAGGCTAGCTCTCATCACAAATGAGATTGCTGGCTTAGGAAGCGAAGAAATGACCGACAAATTCATCATCAAGAAGATACTTCGAGCTTTGGATGAGAGATATGACACCGTGTGCACATTGATCCAAATGATGCCCAACTACAAAGATCTGAAGCCTACGGAAGTCATTGTAAGGATTGTTGGTCATGAGATGACACTCAAGGACAAAGGAGAGCTTCACAACAAGTCTAGCGGTGCTTACAAAGCCACAAGTGATGCTCCTGCAACCTCAAGCGACAACCTTGTCACCAATGAAGAGATAAGCCTCATGGTCAAGAAATTCAACAAGTTCTACAAGATTAGAGGCAAAGAACGAAGCTCCAACTCAAGATATGAAGAGAAGCGTTCGTCAAGTCGTGACCGAAACTGCTACAATTGTGGGAATCCCGGACACTACTCAAATGAGTGCACGGCTCCCTACAAACGAAGAGAAGAGTCACCAAGAAGATGAAGCTCAAGAAATGAATCACCTCAAAGAGAGAGAAGGAGTAGAGATGATCGTTATGAACGAAGACCCTCAAGGAGAAGTAGGGACTCAGAGAAGAAGGACAAGTACACCAAGAGCTACACAAGAAGAAGACATCAAGCTCATGTTGGTGAATGGGTTTCCTGCTCTGAATCCGACAACAACTCCGAGAGAAGCTATCACTCCAACTTCGACTATAGTCAAGATGAAGGTGTTGCCGGACTTGCACTAGTGACTACCAACTCCTGTGATCTATTTGACTCACCAAATGAAGGGAGTGGAAGTTGCGTCATGGATAAAGGCCCCAAGGTATCACACCCCGAGTGTCTTGATTTCAATAGTGATGAAGATGATTTACTTTGTGATGATGACTTGCTCTTTGATAAAACTAGTGGTGTTAGTGAAAATGAACTTGATAATTTTCATGCTAGTCAAGAGAAGTCGGTTGATGATGATAAGATGAAAATAGAAGATGCTTAGGTTTGCTTTGGAAAGCCTGGTTACAGTGTTGCGGTGTCACGCCCAAGATGCGGTCCTATCCTTACTTTGGCTCAAGGGCCTCGATAGGGATAGAAGCGCATCTCGTCGTTTCGCAAGAATGGATATCGTTACAAGAACATGTAAATAGGAGATGAGTATATGGAATTGGCTTACAGTCGCCACAAGCTACATCAAGATCATCTCAATACAACAATACATTCAATCATCATACAGAAGAGCAGGGTCCGGCTACGGACGGAATCAAACGACAAATAACATCCATCCTTGCTATCCCAGGCTGCCGGCCTGGAACCCATCCTAGATCTATGAAGAAGAAGAAGAAGAACTCCAAATCAAACAAGCATCGCTCTCACATCAAAGCATCGCATTACCTGTACCTGCAACTGTTGTTGTATTAATCTGTGATCCACAGGGACTCAGCAATCTCATTTCCAAGGGTATCGAGACTAGCAAAGCTTAATGGGTGAGATATGGTTAAGTGGTGAGGCTGCAACAAGCACTAAGCATTTATTGGAGTGGCGAACTTATGAGTACAAGAATAAGGGGGGTGATCGTCGCATAAACGGACGTGAATAGGTAATGATCACTAAGTGATCCTGAACACCTAACCCCACCGTGTTCTCTCTCGGTTCGGAAATCACGAGAATAGACAGTCACGGTTACGCACACAGTTGGTGTATTTTATTTGAGTTTACTTTAAGTTTTCTATGACCGGATGTTAAACAAATTTCCAAGTTGCCACATAACCGCGGGCACGGCTCTCATGGAAGATTTAACCCTGCAGGGGTGCTCCAACTCATCCATCACAAACTAACCACAAGCTGCGTTGGAACTCCTCAACCGCGGGATGACCCGTAGTATTTGCGGAATTCCGATGGAAAATCTCAACCTGAGATAGCCCGAAGTGTCCTCAAAATCCCGCGCACAAGACGTTCGAGAAAGGTAAAACAAATCCAGCAAGGCCGCTCGATGTACAGACAATCCCGATAGGAGCTGCGTATCTCGTTCTCAGGGCATGACCGGATGGGCAAGACGTCAGGTTGGCTGACACCCCGGGTGACCAGGGGCCGCCGGACATCGCCCGGATTGGACCAACACTCATGAGGAGCACTGGCCCAGGGGTTGATTAAATTATCCACGACGTGATCATGCCCTATGCATATTTTAGTTGTTATTAAGCAAATAGTACCAATGTTGGGCCTTGCCAGAAGTGTTTTATCCCAAAACGAAAATCAAGGTGGTCCCCATAACAACCCCGAGCATGTTAGGAGCGCTCAATATGGAACATAACACCGGTACGCAAGTAACTAGGGCGGCAAAAGTGGAACAAAACACCGAGCAAATGTCCAAGCCTTCCACCTTTTACCGAGTATATATGTGCATTAAATTAAATAGCAATAATATTGTGATATCTCAAAACCATCCATGTTGGCACATGGAAAACAATTTACACCTGCAACTAGCAATGCTATAAGAAGGGCTGAGCAAGTGGTAACATAGCCAAACAATGGTTTGCTGGGATGTGGAGGGTTAGAGACTTATCATGGCATTTTGGGAGGCTTGACAAACAAGTGGTAGGTAGCGAGACATAGCGATAGAAACGAGACAACTAGCACGGCAATGATAGTAGTGGTATCCAGGGAAATGATCATCTTGCTTGAGATCCCGCTAGGAAGAAGAACGAATCCGTTAAGTAGATGAACGGGGCATAGTCGAACGAATCCTCACACTCCGAACACTTTCGGAACTCTATCGAGAAGAAGCAATCCAGAAACAACAATCAACACATGATAAACACCACAACATATGCATGAAAAGATGCACAAATAATATGAGGCAAGGCTGGTTTAGTTATGCAAGACATGGCAAAGCACAACAATCGATTACTACACATTAAGTGAAGTTCAGTATGCAACGGGTTGCATATTGACGAAACTTCACATTCGAATCATTTAGTTCACTCTCGTTTAATTACATGGCAAGTTTAAATGGTGTTTAACATGGAAAGAGGTGAAGCATAAGTAAACTAGACATCTAGGCATATTAAATGAGGTCGGAAACAACATATAGCATTTCCGAAACGACTCCATATGTTAATTTCGAAATTGGTCCAGATCTTAACTAACCATATTTATATTTATTACACAGGAAAATAAAGTGCACAATGATATTCTACTCATCATTCTAGACGATTTACATATATAGAATGTTTGAAACGGAGCTACGTTCTAAAAGATATGACAAACACAAGGTGAATATGCCATGAATGCAAAATGCATGCAAACGACAACCACAAACATTCCAAATCATAGATGCAGCAAGATATTATGAAACTACATGGAATTCTAAGCAAGTTTCTTATATGGCATATTCAAAACGGAGCAACGGTTCAACCACAACAACCAACACAAGTTTTAGTTATAATCTGTCCAAAACAGCAACATGGCCTTTTGCACACCTCAAATCATCAAGCTACAGCCATCTAAAATGCACAACAAGGGCATGGTTAAGTAGTCTATATGATGCACAACAATTCATCTCATTGCAGCAAATTGAATGGAAGCATGGATCAGTAGGAAATGAGCTCACAAGATGACTATAAAATATAGAAGATTAGGACTTAGTGAAAATAACAGTTTTTGGCATAGCAGTTTTTCATGAAGGCATATTCGCAGCAATAAAACTATATGCTACAGGGAATATCATGGCATGAAAATCTACAGCATGGTATAGGACATGATGCACTACAATTCATTCCATAGTGGCAAAGTAGCATGGCTAGCATCAACACAACATGGCATTTTGAAGAAACTAGATTCTCAGACTTGGTGAAAATTAGTCTAGACATGTGCAACAGTTTTTAACAGATTGACATGTTGGACAGCAGAATTCATTATGATGCTAAACCTATTCATGCAAACTATTGGCACAATATGATTGAGCATAACATGCTTTACAATACCTCCCATTGTGGCAACACCAAAATAGCTATAGATCAATAGCAAACCACATGGCAAGACAAGAACATAATTACACAGTTTTCAGACTTAGAAATATTTTAGCATCTCAAAACAATAACTTTTTATCACATGTTGGTAACAAGAAAATAACACCTAAACATGGATTTCTATAGCAACCAAAAATACCAGGGGCTAGCACACATGTCCACGGGCATATCTCATGTTAAAAATTATTTCATATCATGCATAGATTAATTCACACAAAATAAACAAAAGGGCATCATAGCAAAATAACATGCGCACAAAATTGGTCAAATGACAAAACGAATTGCACAGATAAATTCTATGGATTTTTCTACCCCAAAATCATATATAATATGTGGGTTTTTACTATAAAACAAATGACACAACATTTATGCGAGATTAGGACATAAACCGTTTTAGCAAGTTATTTAAGCAAATTAAATGCAAACAGCAAGTTAAACATTTTAATCGTGCATGATAATGCAACACAATTAATTTGGATCCGATGCACGGTTAATTATTTATTGGCATTTTTGAAAACATGCATTTTTTTTGCAAAATAGTTTTTCCTCTGAATGATTACGAAATTCTCCGATCTGAAAAAAGGTCTACGGGCCGAATCTTGGATAGCTCAACATGCACAATGGGAACAAGATAAAATCTAGTGCACATGGAGGGGCATTGGCGATGCTCACCTATGGCCTCTCGGCCGGCTTGGCTCGTCGGGCTGGCTGGGCTGGCCATGAGCTGGGCCACGCGCTGGAGCGGCCCATGTGGTTGTGCCCACGCGTGTGCTAGCGCTGCTCGTCCACGAGCGCTCCCGCTCGAGCGAACGCAGCAGCAGGCGGCGGCGGTTGCAGGTCAACGGGCGGCGGGGCGGAGCGGATCTCGCCGGAGACGAGTCGGGGCGGCCGGATCTGGTGTGCTGTGGTCCAGATCCCCACGATCCCGCCCGGATCCGGGCTACGGGCGGAGGCCAGCGACGGGGAAGACAAGGGCTTGAAGAGGTGCGGCCATGGCAGAGGGAGCTCGGGCGATGGCCTCCGGTGGCGGGGCAACGTGGCGGCGGCGGGAACCTTCGGTGAGGGTCCGATGCGATCGGGGATGGCCTGGTCGCCGGCGTTGACGGGGGTGGCCGGAGACATAGCGCTGGAGGCGCTCTGGATCGGGGCTCCTCCTGATCAGGACGCTAGGGGTGGCGGTTCGGGTTCGGGCTGGCCGGCCACGACGGCTGGCGGCTAGCGCGGGTGAGGTGGCGCGCGCGGGTTGGTTGGAGGACGGCGGCTGGCGGCGGCGCTGGCTAGCCAGACGGCGCCAAGTGGCGGCGTTGGTGCGGCCAACCGCAGAAATCGAGGCTGGAGGTGGGATAAGGCCAAATTAGGCAGGGGAGGCCGTTTATTTATAGTGATGTCAGCTAGGGTTAGCCATTTTGCCCGTTTTCGGGCCGTTTGATCACGATCAAACGGTCCGGAAGCGGAGGGGGTTGCTAGGTGGGCTCGTGGGCTAGTTGAAGCTGTGTAGATGGTTTGGGCCGAGAAGATAGGGAACATGTGGCCCGGCGCCGAGTTTTAAAACCGAAAAACGTCTGATAAATAAACCGATGAGTGCGCTGCTAAAGTCGACCGTTCGGGTATCAAAGGACCCCCGATTGCGACGAAATTTGGCAGGCGATCTACCTACCATAAATGAAGACCGCATGCCAACTCTCGACCCAATCCGAGAAAGTTTTATAGACACTTTTGAAAACAATATTTTGACGATGCCGCGGGCGCATGCGTGTGTGGTTGGTCTTGAAACGGCCATCGACACAAACTGGCAACTACGACGGATGCAGGTTTTCAAAAAACGACGACAACGGAGTGCTAATGCAATGCGGATGATGCGATGATGAACGCGACAAGCAAACGAATCACGCGATGACAATGGAATAAAACGGGAATCTTCTGGAGCGTCGGTCTCGGGCTGTTACAACTCTCCTCCACTAGCAAGAGTCTCGCCCCGAGATCTTAGGATAAGAAGGGGAAGAGCAAGAGGTAAACTTAGTTGCTTCTTTGACAAACGAGTGAAACCAATGATCCTTGAAGGTTTCAACGAGATGAAGAATGACATGGGGACAAGCAAGAATTCACAAGAAATTTGGGCAGCACCTCGGCAGGATAGAGAGGCGAAACTTGATAAGATGAAAAGAACTTGAAAAGAGGGCACAACACTCCTGTTAGATGGATAAGCAAGGAAATACCATGATCTTGACAAACCGAGATGATGGGATGAATAGAGCAACATCACAATGCCTCCGGAACAAAAGAATGAAGCTAGATCATTGGAGAGAAGAGAATGGAGAAGAAAATGCCAACTTCTACCACAATGGAATTTGAAAAGCGTCCTTAGAAAGAATGATTGAATGGAGTTGTTGAAAAATCAACAACGAAAAAAGCTTGTTGTGGGCTTATGGAAAACATCTCAAAATTATGAGGTGACAACCAACCACTAACGGAAACAAAGTTTGCTTGGGAGCCACAAGATAAGCAAAACTTCTTTCACCAAAAGGATGCATTGAAACTTGGATCATGATAAACACCGCAAACAGCAACAATCCTTAGGAAAGGCTTTAGGTGAAATCTATTCCAAGATAACTGCAAGGAAGAAAATGATGGGTTTAAATATCTCATTATTGACTAATTCTCTTTGAGACTCCTCATGAATCAAGAATTCTATAACACCAACTCAAATGATAAGGGAGAATGAATTGCACTTTGAAATGCAAGATAAGAATACTTGAGAAAACTTGGAACTCTAGAAAAGAAAAGATGAAAAATTTAGAATCGAGAATTTGATATCATGTACAACTCTGGAAGAAGGATTGAAATAATCTTGATGCAACAAGGATAAGAATTATGTTATGCTTATCCTTCATCAAGTTAAATTGATGACAAGGAATGGATTGCATACTACTTATTCTTCTTGATAAGATTGAAGAGAGATATTGCACACTTGAAGAAGTCTTGAATGAAAACACCGGTAATAATTGAATCAAATGAGGAAACTACAGATGAATGGAAATACATGAGAACGAAGAGATCATGATTTGCCTAGTAGAAACTTCAACAAGGCACCGGAATAATTAAGATCCGACCGAAGAGACAACAGATGAGAATAATTTGAGAACGAAAGCTGAAAGCTGAGAACGAAGAAATCTTCTGAAATGACGGGCTTCGGAGGATCGAGAAACGAACACAACACTGAAAATGCTCCGGATAGATATGGAAGGAATTTCTCACGAATGGAAATAATTCGGGTGGATAGCATGAAGCTTTAACCATGAACCTTCATGAGAATGTACAAAGATTTAAGAGAAACTCTTCTTCGATCTTCAATGCTGAGAATGATGACGAGAAACAACATCATGAATTAAGGACACACTCCGGAACAATGAATAAGGAATGGTTGAGCCAATGATGAAAATGATTTAGCAGCGATCTTCGAGAAGGAATATGACTGATGAAATTCATTCTTACGTCACATTTGAAAAGACTTGAGGTCTCCGGAAAAGATTAGAAGAGCCAGGTAAGATCCTGGGAAAACCTGTGGGTTATGGGCCCCTAAAAGGAACATCGTTGAAATGATTGCTTAGGAAGAGAAATTGCACCGGTACAAATTAAGAACTTGACGAGGTGAGAACCTTGAAATAATTTGAAAGGATTTGAATGAAAACACAAATCTTCTGAGATATCTTCAGCACTCCGGATAGAATAGCGAGGGACGGATAGACAAGAGAGGCTTGGAGAAAATCTTCCCACATGGGAGAGCATTTAGAGAATGAAAATGGATATGATGAGCACTGAAAGCTTGAATTGAATCCACCGGGGAAGAAAGCGAAGACGAAGAAATGATGAACTTAACACTTGACCATCTTCACAAAGAATCACCGGATACAAAATGGAAGAAAAGATAGCGGAAGCATCAATGCAAGAAAGGCACTTGGATGAGAATTTGATTATAGAAGAAAAAAAGGGCAGGAGGGTGGGCAAAAGAAGAAGACAACATAAGACAGATAAAAGAACTCCGGGATGAAATAAGGGATAGATCTTACAAATATTGGAGAGGGTTGAATTCTCTTGATGAGGAGAACACCGGTTGAAAAGAATTTCATGACAACTCCGGTTGATTAAAAAGAACTAGAATTGCCATAGGAATATGAGAACACCACTTAGGAAAGATATGAAAACAACATTCGACATCGAAGCAACTCGAATTACCATACTCCAGCAAAACAAAGGATGAGGCTTGTAAATTAGCCGGAAACAATCACAAACCCATTTGCATTTGTTGGAAGGATAATCCTAGGTAAACTACTTGAATTCCAACCTAAGAACTCCCGAAATCTTTGTGGTTATGCAATCTGGTCCAACGGATACACGGATAAATTACTGAATAAATCACTCAACTCCTAGCCATAATACTACCCACCGTGTATCACATCCGTTAACACATAACCAGAGAAACCTCGGAAACTCATCTACCTCAGACCCTCGTGATCACAATGATACTAAACATGGCAGTACATGTGATCCTGCTCCCCAGTACCGGGTGCCACCACACTCTTCACACCACGAATAGTATTGAAGTAATTTTGAACATCCGTGTCCTGAGGTACTAAGGAAACTGAACGATAGCGATGTGTCAAGAATCCCCTGGAGCTTAACTCCCTGGGTCCAATCCATACAGTTAGGAGGCACCAAGAACAGAATTCCGGTCACATCGACATCATAGAGGTTCCAAAATACCCGTGTGATCCTAAAAAAAAATTGAGTGAGAAGAGGGGTAGAATTAAAATTCCTACATCAGGATCCCTCACCAGAGCATAGAAGAGGAGTAAAAAGAATCCTACTCTCCGATATATAACTAGACTCAAAAAAGGTTTTTTTCTAGACTCGACTCGGCCAAGTTCGATCAATCAAGGGGGCTCCTAGGTCGGTACTGCTCTGATACCAACTTGTAACGCCCAAGATGCGGTCCTATCATTATTTTGGCTCAAGGGCCTCGATAGGGATATAAGCGCATCTCGTCGTTTCGCAAGAATGGATATCGTTACAAGTACATGTAAAGAGGAGGTGAGTATATGGAATTGGCTTGCATTCGCCATAAGCTACATCAAGATCATCTCAATACAACAATACATTCAATCATCATACATAAGAGCAGGGTCCAGCTACGGACGAAATCAAATGACAAATGACATCCATCCTTGCTATCCCAGGCAACCGGCCTGGAACCCATCCTAGATCGATGAAGAAGAAGAAGAAGAAGAAATCCAAATCAAACAAGCAACGCTCTCACGCCAAAGCATCGCATTACCTATACATGCAACTGTTGTTGTAGTAATCTGTGAGACACATGGACCCAGCAATCTCATTTCCAAGGGTATCAAGACTAGCAAAGCTTAATGGGTGAGATATGGTTAAGTGGTGAGGCTGCAACAACCACTAAGCATTTATTTGAGTGGCTAACTTACGAGTACAAGAATAAGGGGGGTGATCATCGCATAAACGGACGTGAACTAGTAACGATCACTAAGTGATCCTGAACACCTACTTACGGTTAAACATAACCCCACCATGTTCTCTCTCGGTTGGGAAATCATGAGAAGGGACAGTCACGGTTACACACACAGTTGGTGTATTTTATTTGACTTTACTTTAAGTTTTCTATGACAGGATGTTAGACAAATTTCCAAGTTCCCACATAACCGTGGGCACGGCTCTCATGAAAAATTTAACCCTGCAGGGATGCTCCAACTCATCCATCACAAACTCACCACAAGCTATGTTGGAACTCCTCAACCGCGGGTTGATCCGTAGTATTTACGGAATTCCGATGGAAAATCTCAACCTCGAGATAGCCCGAAGTGTCCTCCAAATCCCGAGCACAAGACCTTCGGGAAAGGTAAAACAAATCCATCAAGGCCGCCCGACGTACCGACAATCCCGATAGGAGCCGCGTATCTCGTTCTCAGGGCACGACCGGATGGGCAAGACGTCGGGTTGGCTGAGACCCCGGGTGACCAGGGGGCGCCAGACATCGCCCGGTTTGGACCAACACTCATGAGGAGCACTGGCCCAGGGGATGATTAAATTATCCACTGGGTGATCATGCCCTATCTATATTTTAGTTGTTATTAAGCAAATAGTATCAATGTTGGGCCTTGCCAGAAGAGTTTTATCCCAAAACGAAAATCAAGGGGGTCCCCATAACAACCCCGAGCATGTTAGGAGCTCTCAATATGGAACATAACACCGGTACACAAGTAACTAGGGCGGCAAAAGTGGAACAAAACACCGAGCAAAAGGCCAAGCCTTCCACCTTTTACCGAGCATATATGTGCATTAAATTAAATAGCAATAATATTGTGATATCTCAAAACCATCCATGTTGGCTCATGGAAAACAATTTGCACCTGCAACTAGCAAGGCTATAAGAAGGGCTGAGCAAGCGGTAACATAGCCAAACAATGGTTTGCTAGGATGTGGAGGGTTAGAGGCTTATCATGGCATTTTCGTAGGCTTGACAAACAAGTGGTAGGTAGGAGACATAGCGATAGAAATGAGACAACTAGCATGGCAATGATAGTAGTGGTATCCAGGGAAATGATCATCTTGCCTGAGATCCCGCTTGGAAGAAGAACGAATCCGTGAAGTTGACGAACGAGGCGTAATCAAATGAATCCTCGGACTCCGAACGCTTTCGGAACTATCGAGAAGAAGCAATCCGGAAACAACAATCAACACATGATAAACACCACAACATATGCATGACAAGATGCGCAAATAATATGATGCAAGTCTGGTTTAGTTATGCAAGACATGGCAAAGCTCAACAATCGATTACTACACATTAAGTGAAGTTCGATATGCAACGGGTTGCATATTGACGAAACTCCACGTTCGAATCATTTAGTTCACTCTCGTTTAATTATGTGACAAGTTTAAATGGTGTTTAACATGGCAAGAGGTGAAGCATAAGTAAACTAGACATCTAGGCATATTAAATGAGGTCGGAACCAACATATAGCATTTCCGAAATTACCCCATATGTTAATTTCGAAATTTGTCCAGATCTGAACTAACCATATTTATATTTATTACGTAGGAAAATAAAGTGCACAATGATATTCTACTCGCCATTCTAGGCGATTTACATACATAGAACGTTTGAAACGGAGCTACGTTCTAAAAGATATGACAAACACAAGGTGAATATGCCATGAATGCAAAATGCATGCAAACGACAACCACAAACATTCCAAAGCATAAATGCAACAAGATATTATGAAAATACATGGGATTCTAAGCAAGTTTCATATATGGCATATTCAAAACGGAGCAACGGTTCAACCACAACAACCAACACAAGTTTTAGTTATAATCTGTCCAAAACAGCAACATGGCCTTTTGCACACCTCAAATCATCAAGCTACAGACATCTAAAATGCACAACAAGGGCATGGTGATGTAGTCTATATGATGCACAACAATTCATCTCATTGCAGCAAATTGAATGGAAGCGTGGATCGGTAGGAAATGAGCTCACAAGATGACTATAAAATATAGAAGATTAGGACTTAGTGAAAATAACAGTTTTTGGCATAGCAGTTTTTCATGAAGGCATATTGGCAGCAATAAAACTATATGCTACAGGGCATATCATGGCATGAAAATCTACAACATGGTATAGGACATGATGCACTACAATTCATTCCATAGTGGCAAAGTCTAATTATGCATAGTAACATGGCTAGCATCAACACAACATGGCATTTTGAACAAAACAGATTCTCAGACTTGGTGAAAATTAGACTAGACATGTGCAGCAGTTTCTAACAGATTGACATGTTGGATAACGGAATTCATTATGATACTAAACCTATTCATGCAAACTATTTGTAACGCCCGAGATGCGGACCTATCCCTATTAAGGCACAAGGGCCTCGACGGGGATAGAAGCGCATCTAGTCATTTCGCAATTACAAGTAATTATTGCATACATGTAGGAAGAGATGAGTATATAAGTTGGCTTACACTCGCCACATGCTATCTTACAAATCCACACAATTATTCATACATTCATCCAGAAGACAGGGTCCGGCTATAGACGAAATCAAACGATAAAAGAAGCAATGAAAACCGTCCTGCTATCCCAGGAACACCACCACGAAGCTCCTCTACTCATCAGGATACGTGATGTACATACGCCTACGTTCTTCATCATACTCCCACTAGATCCGCGACAAATCATCTGGCACGTAGTCCTCAACACATGTACCTGTATTTGTTGTAATCTATGAGCCACGTGGACTCAGCAATCTCATAACCCGGGTACCGAAACTATGTAAGCAATTAGGTGAGGAAGGGTTAAGTGGTGAGGCTGCAGCAAGCACTAAGCATGTATTTGGTGGCTAACTTATGATAACAAGTATGTAAATATGGTGGCCTACGCATGACGGTCGTGGACTATCATGATCACTAAGTGATCCTGAACACCTACTTACGTCAGACATAACCTCACCGTGTTCTCTCTCCGATCATGTTCACGAGCAGAGACAGTCACGGTTATGCACACAGTTGGTGTATTTTATTTGTGTTTACTTTAAGTTTACTATAACCGGGTGTTCAACAAATTTCCAAGTTGCCACATAACCGCGGGCACGGCTTTCCGAAAGATTTAACCCTGCAGGGGTGCTCCAACTCATCCATCACAAACTAACCACACGCCGCAGGAATAACCTCGACCACGAATCTTGTGATCTCCTAGGCAATTTCGTTGGAAAACCTCAACCTCAAGATAGCCCAAAGTATCCTCGGAATCCCTCGTGCAAGACATTCGAGAAAGGTAAAACAAGTCGAGCAAGACCTTCCGGTGAGCCAGATTCGCTTCTAGAGCCGTGCGCTCTCTATCAACGGGCATCATCCGTCTATGCGAAGTGGACGGTTGCCTAGAAAATGCCTCGAGATGCCCCGAGGTGGCACCGCCGACTGCTATGTAGGTGGACCAACACTCATGAGGAGAACTGGCCCAGGGGTTGATTAATTATCCACGGGGTAGCTATGCCCTATGCATTTTAATAAGTTGTTTAGCAAATGTAGTACCAAAGTTGGGTCTTGGAAGACAATTTTTAATCTAAAACGAATGGTCAAGGGGGTCCCCATAACAACCCTGAGCATGTTAGGAGCGCAAAATATGGAACATAACACCGGTACTCAGAACTAATGCAGCAAAAGTGGAACAAAACACCGGGCGAAAGGCCAAACCTTCCACTATTGCCAGATATATATGTGCATTAATTTAAATAAGAGTAAATAAAGGTGATATCTCCAAATATCCATGTTGGCACATGGAAAAGCTTGCACCTGCAACTAGCAATGCTATAAGATAAGGGCTGAGCAGCGGTAACGTAGCCAATCAATGTTTGCTAGGAAGTGGAGGGGTTAAAGACTTTCATGGCAATTTAGGAGGCTGGCAGTTTAAGTGGTAGGTAACGAAACATAACGGTAGAAGAGAGACATCTAGCATAGCAAAAATAGTGTCGGGATCCGGGTATGATCATCTTGCTTGTTGGGTCTTCAGAGGGGCAAAGAGCTGGGTCCTCGTAGTTGTACTCTCCGGGATCCTCGTACTCAGGCTCGACACTCACGTCTACCCAAATAGAAACAGCACCAAATAAACATACAAACAAGGTGCAATTCACAATCAAGATGATGCATGATCCATTTGAAGTATTTCACATGGCAACCGTAAGCTAGTCATGTTTCTCATGCAATTATTAAGTTCTTCAGTATTCTGGACAGAACGTCAATATTAGTTATTTGAACATGCATGATCATGGCAAATATGAATGCTTCATGCAAAAACGATGCAAATGCATATGTAGAACGTTGCAAACGGAGTAACGTAGCTCACGGTACACTCACGGCAAGGTACGAACGTTAACGGAGACAAAACACAAGATGAGGGAGGCCATGGGCTATTCCTTGGTATTCCAAGGATGCCACTGGATAGGAAATGAAAATCTATCAAGAATAGATCTAAAGAACAAGAAAAAAAATGGAGTATAGCTCCCACAAGTCACAAAACATTCAAACACACAATCTGTCCACAAACAGCAAAATGTCATCTTGCAACACACATAACCAGAGCTACAACAAGTTTCAAACCACAACCAAGGCATGGACATGAAGTATACAACATGCACAACAATTCATCTATCTACACCAACATGAGAGGACGCATGGATCAATGGAAATGAAGCTCACAAGATGGCATGTTGAATCTATTTTAAGGGACTTAGTGAAAATTCCAGTTTTACGGAATCTGAGTTAACACGCTAGCAACTTGACAGCAACTTTTATATATGCTACAGGAACTTTCATGGCATGAATATCAACAAGGTGGTAGAGGGCAACATGTACTTCAATTAATTACATTATGACAACATCCAAATATGCATATATCAATGGCTACCATCCTCACAACATGACATATTGAAAATAGCAGATTCACAGACTTGGTAGAATTTAACAAGGGGCAAACAGGGCACTTGTTAACAGGATGGCATGTTGACAGCAAGTTTTACATATGATGCAATAGTTTAACCCACAAGTTCTTGGCACACATCTATAGAGGATGAAAAGCACAACAATGCATGCCATTGTGCCAACTCCAAAGGAGCAACATATACATGGGAATCATCTAGGTAACATGGTAACAAAATAACAGATTTCAACACTTAGAAATATTTGGGCATGTGAAAACAGAATTTTAGTGGCATGATAACATCAAGTTTCCCCCTCCTAGCATGAACTATCATGGCATGCAAAAATACCAGGGGCTAGCACATACACAAATGAGCATATTTCATGTTGACAAGTTTGTCATATATTGCAAGGATTAATCATGTGAAAAAGACAATATGGCACAATATCACAAAATAACATTTTTGCAAACATGTCCAAATGACAAAACCAACCACACCATTGTATTCTCTGGATGTTTCTACCCCAAAATCACCTATCACATGCCTATCTTGCTATTGATAAGTCTCACACAATTGCAATCTCAAAATCACATATTCACTTATAGGCACTCATATGCCAGATTTGGCATGTCCTAGGAATTAGACAGATTAGGAATAAAAACAAAACAGGAATATTTCCTTAAATGGAATAAGTCAAAACAAAGACAAAACAGAGAGGGAAAAAACAAGGGGGGTCCACTGGTCATAGGCACCATGGCCCAAGAGTATGACAAGTGGGTCCTCGGGCCCACTGTCATCTAGGTAACATGGTAACAAAATAACAGATTTCAACACTTAGAAATATTTGGGCATGTGAAAACAGAATTTTAGTGGCATGATAACATCAAGTTTCCCCCTCCTAGCATGAACTATCATGGCATGCAAAAATACCAGGGGCTAGCACATACACAAATGAGCATATTTCATGTTGACAAGTTTGTCATATATTGCAAGGATTAATCATGTGAAAAAGACAATATGGCACAATATCACAAAATAACATTTTTGCAAACATGTCCAAATGACAAAACCAACCACACCATTGTATTCTCTGGATGTTTCTACCCCAAAATCACCTATCACATGCCTATCTTGCTATTGATAAGTCTCACACAATTGCAATCTCAAAATCACATATTCACTTATAGGCACTCATATGCCAGATTTGGCATGTCCTAGGAATTAGACAGATTAGGAATAAAAACAAAACAGGAATATTTCCTTAAATGGAATAAGTCAAAACAAAGACAAAACAGAGAGGGAAAAAACAAGGGGGGTCCACTGGTCATAGGCACCATGGCCCAAGAGTATGACAAGTGGGTCCTCGGGCCCACTGTCATACACACATAAATGCACAGGGGAAATAAAAGGGATGGTCTTGGGGGGAATCGAACCCCAGACCTCCTGAGTGGGAGCCGCACGTGCTGACCACTGGGCTAGGCAAGTGGACTTGCACAACAGGGGGGGTCCTGGCTACTTGAACAGACCTCGCGCACGTAACTGACGAAACTGAAGATCTCAACAAAGAACAACCTGATCTGCTCACGGCTGAGAACGGCGCGGTAGCGTGCTCGCACACGGGCTGCAAGGATGTGGAGCAGCGTTGCTGCTCGATGGCGTCGCGCGCGTGTGCATGCATGGGCACTAGCTAGAGCTTGACTCGGAGGTGCGGCTGCAGGGATGCGGAGCAGAGGGCAAGACGGCGACGGCAAACGACGCTACGACGATGAACCGGGACAAAGAGGAGCTGCGGGGACGAATGCTCACCCAGGGTCCCTTAGGACAAGGAGATGAGGTTGGGGATGCGCTCGCGTGGCCGGGAAAGGGGGTTGTTGTCACGACGTAGCACCTGGTGCGCGACGAAGACAACGACGTGGCTGACGGCTTGGGGGCGACCTACTCCTCCTAGCTCCGGGAATGGGTCGCGGGCGATGTTGAGGATGGCCTAGACATCCTTGCAGGAGCGGAGGTAGGCGCTGGAGTCGAGGATGAAGGAGACGACGGCGAGCCGCTCCCTGCTCCTTCTTTGAACCTCACTGAACTATCTGCATCTCTCTCTCGGATACTTCCAGGAAGAAGGAGGGAAGGAAGAGAGGTGGCGGCGGCGCGAGGGAGAAGGGGAAAGGAGGAGGGTTAGGTCAGGGATGGAGAGGACCGGCTGGGGCTTTATGGAGCACGGCGGGCTCCCGTCGACCGTCACATCAGTGGCCCTGGCGACGTGGCTGTCTCCGATGCCCTACCTTACAGGTGAAGACGAACGCGCTAGCGGGGAGGCTTGGTGGCTGCGCTGCCCAGCTGCTCCTGGGCCAGCGGGAAGGAGAAGGCCCAGCTGCGGTCTGCCCTTGTTGGGCCAGGAGGGGCCCAACTGGGCTTCTCTCTCTCTCTCCCGAACGAAAACCTTTTCTTTTATAAAAAACAAGAGAAGCCAAGAAAAACACAGAGAAAAGGGAGAGATGTTTGAGAAAGAAATAAAATACTTTTGAACTCACAAAGATATACCCTATTTATGAAAAATGTAGTTGGCATTTTTGGAGCAAACAATTTAAATAATAGTTATTTAAAAAGGACTCTGTTTTGCAAAGATTCATAAGACAAAATATAACTAAACAAGGTTGAGAGTTTGTTAACAATGTTAAACAGAATATTTTGGAGAGAAGCAACATTTTTAAAGAATTTAATTAGCAAGTGGAAAACCACATGTAGTATTTATTTGAAAAGAGAGGTGGGAATAGTTTTTATAGAAGGTTGAGGAGAGGGATATCACAAGGAGTATCACTAGGTTGCAAGCACTCATACCACACCACACACACATAACAACATCACCACATAAGATAGCATGAGGCAAAACAAGAATGATGACATGATGATTATAATGCCATGATGCAGGAGAAATGATATGAAGCAAAATTATGTTACTCAACACAAGGGCACAACATGAAGGTCCACATGGAATATTACAAGATGGCAAGGATGCACTTGGGCTGTTACTCAATTGGCACAATATGATAGAGCATAACATGCTTTACAATACATCCCACTGTGGCAACACCAAAAGAGCTATAGATCAATAGCAAACCACATGGCAAGACAACAACATAATAACACAGTTTTCAGACTTAGAAATATTTTAGCATCTCAAATTAGCAACTTTTTATCACATGTTGGCAATAAGAAAATAACACCTAAACATGGATTTCTATAGCAACCAAAAATACCAGGGCCTAGCACACATGTCCACGGGCATATCTCATGTTAAAAATTATTTCATATCATGCAAAGATTAATTCACACAAAATAAACAAAAGGGCATCATAGCAAAATAACATGCACACAAAATTGCTCAAATGACAAAACTAATTGCACAGACAAATTCAATGGATTTTTCTACCCCAAAATCATATATAATATGTGGGTTTTTACTATAAAACAAATGACAAAACATTTATGCAACATTAGGACATAAACCGTTTTAGCAAGTTATTTAAGCAAATTAAATACAAACAGCAAGTTAAACATTTTTATCATGCATGATAACGCAACAAAATTAATACACACATTTTACATATATGGTTTGATCAATTTGGATGCACGGTTAAATAATTATGCGCAACGCAAAATCATGACATTTATGCGAATTGAAATCAAACATCACAATAAACATTTTTCATCCATGAAAGTGGGAAATAATTAATCTACACATAATTCTACACACTTTCCAGATATAAAATATTTGGATCCGATGCATGGTTAATTATTTATTGGCATTTTGAAAACATGCATTTTTCTGCAAAATAGTTTTTCTCTGAATAATTATGAAATTCGCCGATCTAAAAAAAAGGTCTACGGGATGAATCTTGGACAGCTCAACAGGCACAATGGGCACAAGATAAAATCTATTAGACAGGGCGGGGCATTGGCGATGCTCACCTAGGGCCTCTCGGCCGGATTGGCTTGTCGGGTTGGCTGGGCCTTGCGCTGGGGCTGGGCTGGCCACGCGCTGGAGTGGCCCACGTGGCTGTGCCCACGCGTGTGCGAGCGCTGCTCGTCCTCGAGCGCTCCCGCTCGAGCGAATGCAACAGGAGGCGGTGGCGGTTGCAGGTCAACGGGCGGCGGGGCGGAGCAGATCTCGCCGGGGAAGAGTCGGGGCGGCCGGATCTGGTGCGCCAGGGTCCAGATCCCCTCGATCCCGCACGGATCCGGGTGACTTGCGGATGCTAGCGACGGGGCAGACGAGGGCTTGAGGAGGTGAAGCCATGGCAGAGGGAGCACAGGGCGATGGCTTCCAGTGGCGGTGCAACGTGGCGGCGGCGGGAACCTCTGGCGAGGGTCCGACGGGGTCGGGGCTGGCTGGTCGCCGGCGTTGACGGGGGTGGTTGGAGACACGGCGCTGGAGGCGCTCTGGATCGGAGCTCCTCCGAATCTGGACGGTCGGGGCGGCGATTCGGGCTTGGCCGGGCTCGGGCAGGCCGACTGTGGGCTCCGCGGGCCGCGGCAGCTGGCAGCTGGTGGCTAGCGCGGGAGAGGTGGCGCGCATGGGTTGGTTGGAGGATGGTGGCTGGCGGCGGCGCTGGCTAGCTAGGCGGAGCCAAGTGGTAGCGTTGGTGTGACCGGGCACGGAAATCAAGGCTGGAGGTGGGAGAAGGCCAAATTAGGCAGGGGAGGCCGTCTATTTATAGTAAGGTCAGCTAGGGTTAGCCATTTTGCCTGTTTTCGGGCCGTTTGATCACGATCAAACGGTCCTGAAGCGGAGGGGGTTGCTAGGTGGGCTAGTGGGCTGGTTGAAGCTATGTATATGGTTTGGGCTGAGAAGAGAGGGAACATGTGGCCCGGCACCGAGTTATAAAACCGAAAAACGTCTGATAAATAAACCGATGACTGCGCTGCTACGGTCGACCGTTCGGGTATCAAACGACCCCCGATTGCGACAAATTTGGCAGGCGGTCTACCTACCATAAAACAAGACCGCATGCCAACTCTTGACCCAATCCGAGAAAGTTCATACACACTTTTCAAAACAATATTTTGACGATTCCGCGGGCGCGTGCGTGTGTGGCTGGTCTCGAAACGGCCATCGACACAAACTGGCAACTACGACGGATGCAGGTTTTCAAAAAACGACGACACCAGAGTGCCGATGCAATGCGGATGATGCGAATGATGAATGCGACAAGCAAATGAATCACGCGTTGACAATGGAATAAAACGGGAATCTTCTGGAGCGTCGGTCTGCGGCTGTTACGTGCCGCCGAAATTCAGCCCCTGAACCGCCCCCGTGGCATGCCTGATCTTCTTGATGCTCCAGCAGCGGACGGGGTTTGGGCCACGGTGATCCCTATTGGAGAAACAACAACTGGGTGAGGCGACTCACGATTCTTACCAAGGATCTTGGTATCGTGACGCCGGCCGGGTAGAGGCCGGCAGGGTTGGGCGCGCCGAGCCGGCTCGACGAGGTTGGTGCAGATGTCCGACTCGGGCACCGACGCACCGATCTGGTTGATGAAGAGATGGATCTTGCCGAAGGGGACCCGGTACCCGTACTCAATTGAGTCGGCCTCGGGGCCCCAGCCTGAATCATCGATGTAGATCTTGTTCCTTCGACTCTTGATCATGCGACCCGCCACGTAGCTCCCGAAACCCGGAAATGCTCCCTTTTGAGAACTCAACTCCACCGGGCGAGAGCCTCACGGTGGGCACCAACTGTCGTGGTTTTCTCACGGCAGAAGTCCTCGTGCAAGGACTTAGGTGTGAGGCCATCGCCGCTAGGTGGCGACTCAAAGGGCTAAAACAGGAACGGTAGGCGAGTTTACACAGGTTCGGCCCATCCGATGGAGGTAATAGCCTATGTCCTGCTTTGTGTCTATATTGATGATGATCTCGATTCCAAGGGTGCGGAATCACTAACCTAGCTTTCGAGGGTGTCTAACTTGAGTCTTTCGGCCCTAGGGGCTTGCCTTTATATATAGGTCAAGACCCTAGGGTTTACAACAGAGTTCAAGTCATATTACAACTCGTAACCTTCCATGTCTCTAACACGCCTTGACTCTTGAGCAAGGAACCCTCCGGCGTCTTCTGGCCTGTGGGCCTTGAGTCACCATCCCCACGTGCTTGGGCCGCCCGGCGGTTCACTTAGTAACCGCCTTACTCTTTTCATCTTCACGACGGGCCCCATCCCGAACATAGTTTCAAAGCCGCCATTATACTGATCCGGCCCAGTAGGGCGGGTCATACTGTGGGGTTACATCCCCGACAAGCAGGACGTAGGGTTTTACCTCCATCGAGAGGGCATGAACCTGGGTAAACACCGTGTGTCCCTTGTCTCCTCTGACCCATCAATCCGATCTTATTTCTCAGGCACCCCTACCCGAGGTCTGCCGGTTTTGACACGGACATTGGTGCTTTCATTGAGATCTCCCCATGTGATCACCTGAGAACGATGGCCTGTCCGGTCGGCAATTTGAATCCCTTCAGAACTTTTGTCGCCTCAGTGCGCCTCGCCAACGGGCCATCTGAGGATATGATGGATCCCGAGTCGTGCTCCCCCCCTAGATGTGGGAGGATGCGATATGGAGTTCCACCCGGAGCACCATGCTCATTCAAATAGCTCGTCCGACGGTTTCCGAATTGAGGAAACCTCGGATCCTTACTCTCTTTTAATGGATGGACACAGGATTTATCGGACAGGGAGAACGGGCGTTTCGAACTTTGAGCCAAACCCGCACGTCTCTCTCTCCGTGAAACCTTCCCGCAAGAAACATGGGGGTGCGTTGGAGCCCCCCCGATCGGATTGAATTTTTTTATCCCATCGACACCCCACATCGAGTACTTCCCAAGTAACTCGAGACCTACTAATGTCTAGGACCTGATATACATGAAACAACAAATCAGGGACACCGTCAAACAATTCTGGTCAAGATTCCTATTCATTAAGAACAAAATAACCGACTGCCAGGACGCCGAAATACTGACGGCATTTAGCCACAACTGTGACGATTCAGGGGTGTTAAATGCCCTCGCCCGGTGCCGAGTTCAGACATTCTCCGAGCTCTCCAACTTGGTATCAAAATTTTGCACCATGGAGGATGCCTGGTTGGCCAGAAAACCTATCGGGTCCGATGATCCTAAACGCTACTACTTATCTCTGTAGCATGAGCCTTCTAGACGCCTTGCGCTCACCGCACCATTACCAAAGAAGAAAAAGACATGGTCACAGACCACCTTTGATAGACTGCTGGACATACCATGTCATATAGATTCAACTCCGCTCAACCCCAACCCAAACCACAACCTTCGAGCTTGTTGGTTCGTGAAGCAGGTAGCCATGTACGGCGAACCCCTCCTCACCGAAGATTACATTATTAGTCACCTGACTAATAACTCGGATGAAGCCGAGATCATGATGATCTACCAATAGTACAGATCGGGGAATCAAAGAAAATGGGCGCTGCGGGAGGTCTCCCCTACACAGGTACAAACACCCTCGGCAGCGTGGTTAGACGCACCGATCACATTTGAACAAATGGATCAGCTGACAGTCGACCTAAGCCGATACCTAGCGGCCCTAGTCCTCGACCCAATAGTGTATGGATGCCAGCTATGAGACGGTGACAGCAGCCTAAACCTCATCTATGAGACCACGCTTGAAAAAATGCAGCCCGACGAAATTCGTATCCGGCAAAGCTCCACTACGTTTTGTGGGATTATCCCCGGCAAAGACGCGTGATGCAAGGGAAAATTCACCCTCGATGTGTTCTTCAGCCTCCCAAGAACTATTGTTCTAAGGATTTGACCTTCCATGTCATACCCTTCCGAAGTGGCTATCATGCCCTCCTCGACCGGGACACATTTGCAAAGTTTCACACAGTACCCATTATGGTTATACGAAGCTCAAAATGCAAGGACCTCGTGGTGTAATCACCGTTGCAAGAAATCCGGACATGGCACTTAGGGCGAAAAACAAACAACCTCTCTTGCCCTAGAGTCGCCGGCTGAGGCATTTGCTACCGAAGAGTTGACATCACTTTGGGCTTCAGTTGATAGGGACGACGTCATTCCGGACAAAAGATCCAAGTCAACCTCATTCCAACCAGCGGACAAATCGTAAAGTTCCAAGTACACCCGACGGACCCTAATAAAACAGTGTCCATTGTCGCGCAACTTGACCCAGAGATTGATGGAGCCCTTCAGAATTTCCTTTGGGAAAATTGGGATATCCTCACCTGGTACCCTTCAGATATGCCAGGAATCCCAACAAATTTGGTCGAGCACAACTCGAATCTCATCAAAGTATTTAAAATAGTCAAGCAAGTGTTGCGGCAATTCTCTGAACCTAAGCGACAAGCCATGGGCAAAGAACTGGCCAAATTACTAGAGTCTGGATTCATCCGAGACATAAAATACCCCTAATGGCTGGCTAATCTGGTGATGGTACCAAAGAAGGATAATTCTTGGCCGCTCTGTCTAGATTTTAAAGACGTCAACAAAGCACGCCCCAAGCACCCTTTTCCGCTACCACGCATAGACCAGATCATCGACGCCATGGCAGGACACAAATCCCTGTGTTTGTCGGACGCAAACTAAGGGTAGCATCAAATCAAAATGAAAGAATGAGATCAAGAAGCAACTACATTCATCACGCCCTACAGGCCGTTATCTTTCAACACAATGCCGTTTGGACTAAAAATGCTGGCGCTAGATACCAGCGTATGATTCAAACATGTCTAAAGGATCAGATCGGCAAAACAGCGAGGCTTATGTAGATGATGTGGTTGACAAAACCAAGGATGTCCGACAACTAGTCAAGGATCTTGGTGATATATTCACAAGTCTTTGGGTCTATCACATTAAGGTCAACCTGGAGAAGTGCGTCTTCGGGGTACCAACAAGAAAATTGATCGGGTCCATCGTTTCCGAATGAGGAATCGAGGCCAACGCGGCCAAAATCCAAGCTCTGGCTGCATTAGCAATACCGACCGAACTCAAGCACGTCAAATAGCTGGCAGGCTGCGTGGCTGCCCTCACCCAATTTATATCTCGGTTGGGAGAAAAGGCCTTTCCATTATATATACTCCTGAAGTAGACCAAGAACTTCAAATGGACTAACGAGGCAGGAGACACTTTAGAGGATATTTAGAAGCTCCGCGCTATGAACCCAATCCTCATCGCACCTAGACTAGGCGAGCCGATATTGTTAGACATGTTGGCCACTAATCAGGTCATCAGTGCGGTGCTAGTGGTCGAGCGCGACCCCGAAGGCCACAAGTTTCAAGTGCAAAAGCCAGTATACTGCATTTCAAAGGTATTGACCCCGTGTAAGACGAGGTACCTCACTACCAGAACATTGCCTACGTAGTCTTTATGGCATCCCTGAAGTTGTGGCACTACCTTCAAGAGTGTCCCATCACTGTGGCATCCGAGGTCCCTTTAGGGGACATCATCAACAACAGAGACGCGACTGGGCGCATTGCCAGGTGGGTATTAGAGTTCTTCCCTTTTGAAATCATCTTTCGCTCACGTTGAGCTATTAAATCTCTAGTATTGGCAGATTTCGTGGCCGAATGTACAGAAGCCGAACTCCCAAGATAGTATAGTACATACTCACATTGGACGATGTACTTTGACGGCTCTAAAATGCTAGCCAGGCTAGGAGCCTGGGTAGTTCTCACCTCACCCACCGACGATAATATATGGTATGTATTGCAAATCATATGTACCGACTCAAATAATGCAACTGTATACGAGGCTCTACTAGACGGATTACGGATAGCCGCATCCATAGCTGTCGAGCTCCTGGAAATCCGAGGCGACGCCCACCTCGCCATATCGCAAGTAAATTGCGAGTTTGACGCAAAGGACCTAAAGATGACCACATACTGGAATGCCGTCTTAACCATATCGGCCCACTTCGAGGGGCTAGAATTCCATCATATCCCACGGTACAACAATCAAGCCGCCGACACCCTTGCAAGAATGGGCACCAAGTTGTGGGATCAAGAAGAGGCGTCTAGAGGAGGGGATAATAGACTACTCGGCCAAATAAAAACCTAGCCTTTTCCAAATTTTATTGGTTGGCAAGTTTTAGCAATTTTAACAAGTCTAGCACAGCCTACAAATGCAAATCTACGAGTATAGCAGCAAACAGTAAAGACATGCACATGTAAGTAAAGAGTGGGGATAGGAAGATGAAATGCAATGGGGGCTCGAAATTTGTCCCGTGGTTCTGATAGGTGGTGATATCGTATGTCCACGTTGATGGACACTTCAACCCATGGAGGGTAATGGTTGTGGAGTCCACGGAGGGCTCCACCTACAAAGGGTCCATGAAGTAGCAACCTCGTCTATTCCACCATGGCTTACATCCACGAAGGACTAGCCTCACTCGGGGCAGATGTTCATGAAGTAGGTGATCTCCTTGCCCTTACAAAATTCTTGGTTCAACTCCACATGAATTGGAGACTCCCAAGCGACACCTAACAAATCTAGGAGATGCCACTCTCCAAAATGTAATAGATGTGGTATGGATGATGAACTCCTTGCTCTAGTATTTCAAAAGATAGTATCCTCAACACTCATTCACTCTCTCATAGAATTTTTCTTGGTAGAAGAGATTGATTGGGTGGAAACCAACTTGGGGAGGCTAGAAATGAAGATTCATATGGTTGGTGTGGAAGATCTTGATCTCAACACATGTGTAGGTGGTTCTCTCTTAGAAAATGAATGGCGGAAGTGTTTGCTTGTTCTGGGTGCTCTCTCTACGAATGAGAGGGAGGTGGAGGGGTATATATAGCCATCTCCAGAAATCCAACTGGTATAACATTATTGCCCAACTCGGTGGAACCGGAGTAAAAACTCGGTTGCACCGACTAGTGCAAAATGTCCTAACTTTTGGGTTCTTCGTGAGACCGATGCGAAGCATCTTGGTGAGTCCAAATCGGTTGACCTAGGCAATTCCAGTGACTCGGGGCCACCAAAATGAAAAACTCGGAAATTCCGATCTTTGTCAATTAGATACCAGAGAGGTGGTCGTTGCTATTCGGCTATACTGAAGCAAAACTTGGTTGCACCGATTTTCCAGGGTTTGGCTTGGGATCAGTCTAAGGAAAACTTGGTGTGCCGAAATGGGAAATGTTGGTGGCACCTATTTGTACATAAGGTTTGGACAAAATATTTTGTGGGAGAAATGTTATGGCTTTCAGTGGGTAATCTCTAAGCATTTTGAGCAACCAGATCATCATAGATACATCATCCCGTTTTAATAGTATTGGCTTTCCTATGGACTCAAATGTGATTTCTCACATAAATATAAAATGTAGAATCTTGAAGCTTGAAGCTTTGCCAATCCTATTCCTTTCCTTGGGGATCCTCCTCAGAATTCCCAGCCTCTACAATCTTTGTACTCAATCTGAAATAAACTAGGTAGAACTATTAGTCCAAGAGATAATGTATGTTGTCATGAATTATCAAAACCTCCAAGGGAACATATGTGCTTTCATTCTCCCCCTTTTTGGTAATTTATGACAACATACAATCAAAGCTTCAATTTCAAATAGGTAGTAGTATGTGATAGCTTTGAGAAACATATGACTGATCCAACCTCTCCCTAAATGTGTGCAATCCCTTTAAGGAATGGTTGCTTTTGAAATGCATGATTACACACACAGTAGAGAAGACATGACAAGTCATATGTACCTTGCCTATATGCACTAGATATATGAGGATGAAGTGTCTCCATGTTCAAGACTCAGTCTTGCAAACAATATGTGCAAGAAGCAAGAGATCATCCTGACCAAGGATGTGATGCATATACTTACCATAAAGTTCTGGAGCATTTTAACTAGAGAAACACACTTGAGAAAACAATGTTAGATAACACAAGAGTATTTATTTCATACAAATGCAAAGAGATTCAATTTTACCAAGGTTTGGATGACATGTAGGAAATAATATTCTCTTAAGATTAACATGTCTCCAAGAATATTTGTAGAACTTGGTCCCCTGAATATAGATATTGTCTAGCAAGCAAATACGGATTCAACACATGATATGAATTTAGGTCACTCGGTCTTTACTCCCTCCTTTTAAAGATATTGAACTGAATTGATCTCTTGTGGGGACCCCGACTCATAAGTCAAGATCACCGAATGTACGTGCATAGTGATCCCAGAGAACAATGCTCACTGAACACACAGAAACTGAATAACACGAGTCTTACATCCATTACGTACCGTTTTACTCGAATATGGCCTTTATGGCCAAGTCTTCATATGTTTACAGCGGAAATCTTCAACGATAGCGTGAACCCATGCCATCTACCTTAACCCTACAGGCATTCTGACTCGGAAGCGTCCTAGCTCGCATGACCGTCATCAAGGTACTTCTCTCTGTATCCTTCTCTTTCATGCCTGGCCAATAAAATAACCAGTGGCAAGCCAATGAGTACTTTGAATGTACTCGCAAGCAACCCATGTTTGGAACAAGGTATAACAGAAAGATGATATAACACTAAGTAGGAAATTTTGCAGAAAGCTAATTTTTGGAATGCAACGATATGATCAAACAACTTGTAAGCATGCATCAATAGGTTGCAGAATCCATATGAACAGGTTACATATATCAATATAAATAAGGGTTGAACATCTCATGTTCAATCATCATGCCAAGTCATCCGACTTAACTCAAGCATCCTCTGAACATCTCATGTTCAATCATCATGCCAATCATCCGACTTAGCTCAAGTATGCTCTAAACATCTCATGTTTAATCATCATGCCAACTCATCCAACTTATCTCGAGTATTCCATCTTTCTCACACACACGCCAAGTTGGTGAAAACATCCGGGACATAGTTTAAGCAGGACCACCCAACTGTCCTTGATCGTGGAAACGGCTATTCGAATAGTTTTACACTTTGCAGAGGTTGCACACTTTACCCACAAGACTGAGAGAACTTCCGTGTCAAGCCAGGACTCGCGGTATGTCACATACCCGAGGTAAGCACCCGAACATTGCCTTTCCCTTGACGACACTAAACAAAGAGTCCACTCGTTGGTACCCAGCCCTCATGATGCACATCCCACGAGCCTCGCTCAAGATCGTAACATCCATGAGGGGACACAACGGTGTGCCCGGTGTCTATAAAAACAGCACATGGTCGCCCTACCTAGCACGACCCCGTATCGAGAGAGTAACTTAGGCCCTCTCGCCACTAGTAATGCGGGCTCTCTACTAGTACCGATCAAGGTAATCAACAAAGCCCCATCCCATAAGGGGGGTATCGTGGTTGTACTTGTATGGTTGGGACGATCAGCAGATCTTAAATCTAACCCGTTTTCGAAAACACACACACAACCTACCTCGGTACCCCACTTCTTTCTCAAGTGGTTACCTAGCGCAACATCATCTCCCTCGGGCATTAGTGGAACCTGACAGGGTTTTCAAAAATTCTTTGAAAGCATTTGTTTCCAATACCATGCATATTCCCGTCCTATTTGCGTAGCACTACTTAAGAATCCTATGTACTTCCCACCCGCATAACCATCATAGGAAGGTAGGGTCATGCTCAGTGCAAGTATCAACGGGAAAAAGTATCGGAGTCAACCCATGAAGGTGGTCACCGTAGCATCATGATCAACATATCAAAAGTAAAGTGCTATATGCTATGCAATAAAATGGTTTCTTAGACATGGTCAAGGGCCTTGCCTGGCTCAGCAAATTCTTCGAGGTCTTCACACACTTCTCGTCCAACTTCGAGCACTCCATCTACTTCGTCAACTATCGCCGGAAACGATCATAATCAGCAACACAACATTCAGAGAAATAAAAGTGCTCTATAGAGAGGAGTTTTATTTTTCTTGGACACCTTTGGTCATGAGAAAAATAACCAAGGAGGTTTTATTGGATGTGGGTCAAGGGGGAGTTTTGAATGGTGGAAATGAAGGAAATGATGATCCTATAAGATGTCAATAGAAAATATTTTTGTAAAAAGGAGTGGATGGTTCCAACAAATAGGGCATGATTTTAGAAACATTTGGGAAGTGGTTTCACTGGATTTGGAGTTGGTATGAATATTCTAGGGATTTGCAAAGTGGGTCATATATGAAGAAATGGTCTAAAATTTGACATAGCAGAATAAGTGTAAGGAAAAATATTCACCACTTAGTGCATGAATTTAGGCCCACCTAGGAGTTAGAATCATTTCATTTGGAGTTAGGGTGAGCTCCCTAGGAATTTCCAAAGTTTAAAGCAGAAAATCAAAATAGGCTCTAATCATATAAGTGTATAGGAAGTTTTCTAGAAAAATGTGCAATGCACATATTTGGTTAGGCCTAGATTTTAGGAACCTGTAGGAATTTGAATCACCAAATTTGTGGTTGAAATGAATTTATTATGAATTTTTTAGTTTTGAAAAAATGAAAAAAAATAAAAACATCATACCGAATGGGCTACATTGCGCCCAGGGTGCTGGATAGGGAGTGGGCCGGCCCAGTGGCTCGGCCGGCTGGGGATAGGTGACGTTGATGGCGTCCCAACCGAAATACGACTGCCCTGGGCGGAGGCTTCACCCAGTTGGGCGCTTCCACTTAAACAGCGGGGCCCAGCAGCTTGGTCGTTGAGTGGCTGGGCCCGCCTGTCGGGTCCTTCCTCTTCCTCCCGCTCGAGCACGGGGGGCAGAGGAGGTGAGGCAGAGCGCCCGCCGGCGCCGTTCCGGAAGCACAGGCCATCCCCGGTGATGCTCAGGTCACTGGCGCGCTCGGAAAAGAGGCCCGCATCCGCCTGGGGGCTCTGATCTTGATGGGGAGCGCTGGAGGGGGTAGGGCTTCAGCCGCTACGGAGACCGGCGACGGGCGGCCACGGAAACGGGCTCCGGACACCGTGAGGAGAAAATGGAGTGTGGGGAAGATGATCGGTGGTGCAAGGGGCCTTAGGGTGGAGCTCATAAGGGAAGGGAGAGGCTGGCATGCTCGAATTTGAGCAGGGGGCGACGGGGAGGTTTCGGCCATAGGAGACGATGGAGGGCTCGGAAGGCGAAACGAGATGATCTAGGAGGCTCAGGGGAGTGAGAGAGAGCCAAGGGAGCCGAGAGGGGAGCTAGGGAAGGCCTCTTGTAGCCGCAGCGCTGGAGCACCGCAGGCCATGCCCACGGCCACGGCTCGGACCATGCCAGAGGCCACGGGGGTGCTCTGGGGCGTGTCTACGAGCTTCGTGGATGTGGTCCACGCCCAGGGAAGGAAAGAGAGGGAGAGTGGGAGTGCAGACCCGTTGCGCGTGTGAGCACGCCCACTGGTGCGCTCGGGCGGCTGGTGCGCGTGCAAGGAGAGGCCAGCAGAGGGAGAGAGAGGGGAGGGGGACCGGATCATGGCGTGTGCCGAACATCAAGGGGCCTCGACTAGCGGGCTCGGGAGGCCCGAGGTGGCCAGGGGACGTCAGGTCAGCGCTCGAATGCTCTGTCGCGTGCTCCAGAGCACACTTTTGGCCGGCATGGGCGCGTCCAGATGCGCTCTGGCGCGCGCATTTATGTCCAAAAGCTGTTGGGGAAGTAAACAATGCGGGAAGGAGCAATGGACGCCCTGGTTGCCTGATAGGAGAGAGGAGAGGCTGAGAGAGAGGGAGATAAGGGATGTCCAGGGGGTGCAAATGGGCTTTTCACCCCCTCAATCATGGAGCCAGCCGTTGGGGTTGCTGCTGGGGGTAAAAGGGGGACTAGTAAGAGCTGTGGTAAAATTTTGGAGAGCAGAAGAATAGTGTAAGGGGTCAAAATAGCAGTTTTACCAAACAACCAGAAGGTGTTTGATGCTGGTTTGGGCTAGTAAAAAGATTCTACTTGCCATGAGATTTACCAGGATCAAATGGTGGGTAAAAATAGGGTTGTTCACCAAGTTTGAGCTCATTTGAAGAAAGTTGCTAATGCAAACTTTATAAAGCCTAGAAATCATCAGATTCAGGTTTTTGTAGATCCAGTTAGCCTAAACTAAGCTCCTTGATGCACCACTTGGTGTAACATCATTATTTAGGTACTAGAACATGTTCACAAAGTTTGGGGTCAATAGTAGAAACTTCACAATGTAAATTTGTTCAAATTAGATTCTGAACAGAGAGGGTTCTGGGATAGTTTTGTGAACAAAAACTATTTGGATTGAGATGAAACTTGGCAAGATCATCTCATATGGCATATGTGACATGCTGATATTTTCCTGGATTTATTTAAGAATATTTCTTATGGAAATATTTCAAACACAGGAAATAGGCAGAAAGGGTCTTGGAGGGTTTTGTCCAATATTTTGAACAGGACCATGTGTTGAAACTCTTATATATGGAAAATATATGTCCACTGAGTTTCCCTAATTTTTCTCAAATATTTTGAAAGCATAAAAATAATTTTCCCCTATAAAAGACTATTTCTGACCTAAAGAAAAAGCCTTTAAATAAAATAATAAAATAATCTTTAAAAATAATATTTTGTGGTTTTGGCAAGTTATATAAATAGTAGGTTCCAAATAAATCCTTTGAGGCAAAACAATCCACCCAAGTTGAGGACTTGTAGTACAATCCTCAATTCAGGGGTTTTGGAAAACCTAAATTGAATAAATGCTTTTTGGCCAAAATAATATCTTATAAAAATAGTTTTAGGTGCTATACACATGGTATGATCATTAGACAAGTATTTGGATCAAGAATAAGAGTTCTTGAGGGTAGGAGGAAGTTTTGTGAATATAGAGCACAAGCAAGCAATCAAACAATCAGCAATCAAGTCAAACATCACAAGCACACAAAAAGTTTTAATTGGTCCTGATTTTTGAGCTATGTCAACTTAGTCAGGAGAGGCCAAACACAGGGTGTGCCATCTCTCCCCCTTAATGATTGGCTTTGAGCTTTGATAATTCTCCCCCTAAAGCTTTGAATTTAAGCTTTGACCTTTCTCCCCCTTTGGCATCAATTTCCAAGAAGGGCATAGGGTAAGGGATCCTTGAGAATGAGGGTAACTGAGAACTTTGTCTGAAAATGTCAAGAATATGGCAAAGAACACAAGCAGTAGTGAATCTCGGAGGCTCCAAGGCAAAATTGATCGGTAAGACTGATAAGGAAGTTAGGGCTCTGGGTGAAATCGGTGTTGCCAAAGAGTTGCATGTCGGTGATACCGAAGAGACTCTGAGGAGTTTTCTGCTACATCGGTGACATCGATTCCCCTAAGTCGGAGTATCTGAGTTGCAATCAGAAACTTGGCAAAGGCATTCTTGGCCATTTTGTCGAAGAAAAATTTCAGAAAGACTTGACCAATTTTCTAAGAAATTCAATAAGATTTTCAAGGAATTCAATAATATTTGCAAGGAATATTCATCTAGGTAAGATTTGAATGGGAGCAACAAAGTAGGCAACAAAGATAAATCATCCATCCAAGTTTCTTATCTAGATGTTCGTCAGCGACTAGGTCACCTATATTAGAGTATATTGACTTATGGAGACAAGCAAAAATGCTTGATAATATGTCATACTCATCGTTAAGCTCAAACTAGGGTTACCATTTTTCATTTAAGCATGTCAATGTTCTCATATAATTTAGAATTGATTTGAATCATGACTTGGAGTAAAGCTTCTTCAAGCACATGATTACATACCTTCGAATGATGTGGATCACGTGACATGTAGATGAACTTGTTGTGGATGCTCAAAAGTTGGAGTTTGGAGCTATCATTATTTCTTTTAAAGTGGGTCCTCCTACATGGGTAAGTCATGCAAGGAACAACATGATATATCCAAATGACAAGAGTGAAGTTTTCGACAAATGTTTGTCAAGGATATGGTTTGTGTTGTCTTCTTCCTTCATCTTCAAAGAAGGGTTTTTGATGCTTGGTCATGACAAGATTGCTTGTGATATGAGTTGATAGCAATCTTGTAGAGTGTAGTTAATCCTAGTACCTACAAAAGATTAGATGCAATACAAGGGAGAATAGTTTTCCAAGATATGAAATATCATCATGTCAATAGTATCATGTAATATCAAGCCCTTGCATTCATCCGAGTGAGTCTCTCACTCAAGTTTGAAGCATCAATGATGTTCAACTCACTCCTCAAGTGACAAAACACTTTCCCAGTGCCCCTTACTTATGCACAGGCGGTAGTAATTGAACCCTTCAACATTCGTACAAACCCGGTGAATGACCAAGACCATACTCCGACAAGCCCGACGCGGCAGCCCAAGCCAGGACTGCGATGTGCCAAGCACGTGCCCGGCGCTTGCCGGGGACCAAGACATGCACACCTTTCTGAAGACCCGGCAAGCCATCCCCCGGCAGGCGCGAGCTAACCAGACACCGCTCCACTGCATCGCTATGCCAGTCACTTGTTGATGCAGTATCGAGCCCTCAAGCGACTAATCAGCTCTCTCTAAACACGTGGCGACACACCGGGAGGCAAGTTATACTCAGTTGACACCCGCCCTGCAGCGTGTCAAGACCGTAAGCAACGACTGGCCAAGCGGTGGCTAGAGCTTGCCGGAGATGCACCCCCCGAGCGCAACCTAAGCTAGTAATCATGGTATTTTGTCCTAAATGCCATAGTTAGGTATGATATCTCTGCTAAGCAATCTAATCGATAGATAATGACTGTTTTGCCATTGTGGTAACCCCTTGCACTATAAAAGGAGGCCCAAGGCTACCTAGCTCAAGATTCGGACCTTTGGACACTTGTATTCGCGTAGTAGCTCACCCCCGACAGCAGCTCTTGCCGAGGTTAGGCGTTGTGTGTTCTTCGTGTTCCTCTGATCAATCCACCAAAAGCAGGAGTAGGGTTTTACGCTTAGCAGGAGCCCGAACCTGGGTAAAATGCCTGTGTCCTGATCGTCGCGCCGTCTCACACTCTCCGCTCTTTGTGCAACGTGACCCCCCTGCCAAACCACAAGGGGCCTCTGGACCCATAGGTGATCGTGAGCATCCGTGCCCCGACAACAGCCAGCACCAGCGCCGGCACGAGGTGAATGCCACGGTGCCCTCGGTCCCCCAGTACATGCACTGGTCTGAGAAGCCGGTCACCTCGAGCCGGGCAGACCATCAGGCCATGATGCCAAACCCGGGCAGCTACGCCCTCGTCCTCGACCCCACCATCGCCTCCGATAGGCTCACCTGCCATTTCTCTCGGGTGCTGATCGACGGAGGCAGCAGCATCAACATCCTCTATCACGACACACTGTTTAAGCTGGGGCTCAAGGAGAAAGACTTGAAGCTGACCCGGACGGTTTTTCACGGAATGGTGCCGGTCCAGTCCTGCTCCCCGATTGGCAAGATCCAACTGGACGTCCTCTTCGGCAACAAGAGCCACTTCCGCCGTGAGCCGGTTTGGTTCGACATGGTGGACCTCAACAGTCCCTACAACGCGCTGCTGGGCAGGCCGGTGCTCGTCAAATTCATGGCGATCCCCCACTATGCTTACCTCAAAGCTAAAGATGCTGGGTCCCAAGGGCATCATCACCATCGATGGCGACTACAACAAGTAGATCGAGTGCGCGCGCGACAGTAGCCGGCTGGCCAAGGCATTGGTCATTGTGGGGGAGAGGCACCAACTCGACAGGCTCATGGCCCAGGCCACCGAGCAGCTGGCGGTGCTGGCTACTCCATCCGAGTCAGCCAACGAGGTGGATTTCCAGCCGTCTAAAGACACGAAGCAGGTGCCACTCGACCCGGCCAACCCCAAGCTATGCGTCACCATTGGCATGAATCTCAGCAGCAAATAAGAAGGTGAGCTCGTCGACTTCCTCCGTGAGAATCGGGAGAACTTTTCATGGCCACCCAAGGACATGACGGGTGTTTCGAGGAAGTACGCATAGCACAAACTCCATGTGCGGCCTGATGCGAAGCCAGTCAAGCAACCCCTGCGTCGTTTCTCCGAGGAGAAGCGGCGTACCATAGGTGAAGAGATTGCCCGGCTGCTCGCGGCCGGCTTCATCATGGAAGTTTTCAACCTGGACTGGCTGGCGAACCCAGTCCTGGTGCTTGAGAAGAACAAGACTTGGCGCATGTGTATAGACTACACAAGCATGAACAAGGCATGCCCCAAGGATCCTTTTGCCCTGACACAGATCGACCAGGTGATCGACTCCACCGCCGGCTGCGACCTGCTGTCCTTCTTGGACTCCTACTCCGACTACCACCAGATCAAGCTGGACCCGGCCGACCGGCTGAAGACCTCCTTCATCACGCCCTTCGGAGCCTACTGCTACATCACCATGTCGCTCGGCCTCAAGAACGCAGGCGCCACCTTCCAGCGCTGCATGCAAAAGTGCCTCCTGCCCCAGATCAGCTTGAACATGCACGTCTACGTGGACGACATCGTCGTCAAGACCAAGAAGCATTCCAGACTTCTCGAAGATCTCCGGGAAACCTTCGCCAACCTACGTGAGTACAAGGTACGGCTCAATCCGGAGAAGTGCGTCTTCGGCGTGCCAGCCGGTCAGCTCCTGGGTTTCATCGTCTCCGCCCGCGGGATCGAAGCGAACCTGGAAAAGATCAGGGCCATCGAACGCATGCACAAGCCAGCCAAGCTGCGCGACGTGCAGAAGTTCGCCGGTTGCCTGGCGTCACTCAGCCGGTTCATCAGCCGGCTGGGCGAGAAGGCGCTGCCCTGATACGTCTCCAAAGTATCTATAATTTTTGCTTGTTCCATGCTGTTATATTATCATTCTTGGATGTTTTACAATCATTTTATAGCAACTTTATATCATTTTTTGGGACTAGCCTATTGACATAGTGCCAAAGTGCCAGCTGCAGTTTTTGCTTGTTTTTTACTTCGCAGAATATCAGTACCAAATGGAGTCCAATCACGACAAAACTTTTTGGACATTTTTTTGGACCAGAAGAAGGCCAGTGGGCCAAAGAAGTTACCAGGAGGGAGCCCAGGCCACCCACAACCCACCAGGGCACGCCAGGGGCTACGGGCGTGCCCTGTTGGGTTGTGGCCGCTTCGGGAGTACCCTCCACCGCCTCTGATGCCTATAAATTCCCAAATATTCCAAAAACCCTAGAGGAGTCGACGAAAAACACATCCAGCTGCCGCAAGTTCCAGAACCGCGAGATCCAATCTAACACCATCACGGAGGGGTTCATCATCCTCATTGGTGCCTCTCCGATGATGTGTGAGTAGTCCACCATAGACCTACAGGTCCGTAGGGAGTAGCTAGATGGCATCCTCTCTCTCTTTTGATTCTCTATACAATGGTCTCTTGGAGATCTATTTGATCTAAACTTTTGCGGTGTGTTTGTTGGGATACGATGAATTTTGAGTTCATGATCAATTTCTATCCATGAATATTATTTGAGTCTTCTTTGATCTCTTATATGCATGATTACTTCTAGCCTCGTATTTGTTCTTTGAATCTTGAGTTTAGTTAGGACAACTAGATCGATTTTTCTTGCCATGGGAAGAGGTGCTTTGTGATGGGTTCGATCTTGCGGTGTCCTCTCCTAGTGACAGAAGGGGCAGCAAGGCACGCATGTATCGTTGCTATTAAGGATAACAAGATCGGGTCTATTCCTACATGAATAGATCTTGTCTACATCATGTCACCGTTCTTATTGCATTACTCCCTTTTTCCATGAACTTAATACACTAGATGCATGCTGGATAGCGGTTGATGTGTGGAGTAATAATAGTAGATGCAGAATCGTGTCGGTCTACTAATATTGGATGCGACGCCTATAAAATTATCATCGCCTTGGATATCGTCATGACTATTTGATCTTCTATCAATTGCCCAACAGTAATTTGTTCACCCACCGTGTGCTATACTCATGAGAGAAGCCACTAGTGTAACCTACGGTCCCCGGGTTTACTTTTCCAACATATTGCTTTCCGATCTATCTTTTTGCCGCTTTTGTTTTCAGATCTATTATTCCAAAAACCCAAAAATACCTTGCTGCACTTTTTATTTGCCTCTTTTATTTTTGGTCTTGAGAGATATATCTATCCAATCTATCATATGCTAATCTATCTTTTTACCGTCAAGAGATTGACAACCTCTCTTTCGCCTCGGGTTGCAAGTATTTGTTCTTTGTGTGCAGGCGCTGTTTACGTAGTGTTGGTGATCCTCCTACTGGTTTGATACCTTGGTTTCATAACTGAGGGAAATACTTAGCATGGATGTGCTGCATCATCCCTTCCTCTTTTGGGAAATACCGACGTAGTCTCAAGCCACGTCAAAGGAATTTCTACGTGCTAATCTCTGGCGCCGAGGAGACACCATCATCATCTACCAGGTTCCTAATCACAAATCTCATCTCCTTGCAATTACATTATTTGCCATTTGCCTCTCGTTTTCCTCTCCCCCACTTCACTAAATTTGCCGTTCTATTCGCCCTCTTTTTCGTTTGAATTTTTCTTGTCAGATCTCTTGCTTGCTTGCAATCTTGTTTGCGTAGTCACGATGACTCGAAAAAACACCAAATTGTTTCATTTTTTCAATACTAATAACAATGATTTTATTAGTACTCCGATTGCTCCTCCCGCCACTAGTGCGGAGTCTTGTGATATAAATGCCGCTTTGTTGAATCTTATCATGAAAGATCAATTTACTGGTACTCCTAATGAGGATGCCGCGTCCCATCTAAACACATTTGTAGAATTGTGTGATATGCAAAAAAAAGATGTGGACAATGATATAGTGAAGTTGAAATTATTTCCTTTCTCCTTGCAATAATATCGATTCTTTGAATAAGCGCAAGGATGCTTTTATTACTAAGTATTTTCTGCCCGCGAAAATTATTTCCCTTAGGACTCAAATCATGAATTTTAAGCAACTTGAGCATGAACATGTTGCACAATCTTGGGAAAGAATGAAATTGATGCAAAGAAATTGTCCTACTCATGGTTTAAATCTTTGGATGATCATAGAATTTTTTTATGCGGGATTAAATTTTGTCTCTAGAAATCTTTTAGATTCCGCCGTGGGTGGTACTTTTATGGAAATTACTTTGGTTGAAGCTACGAAATTGCTAGATAATATTATGGCAAATTATTCACAATGGCATACTGAAAGAGCACCAACTAGCAAAAAGGTTAATTCGGTTAAAGAAATTAGTACTTTGAGTGACAAAGTTGATGCTTTAATGAAGTTGGTTGCTAGTAAACATGCTCTATCGATCCTAATTATGTGCATTTGTCTACTTTGATTGAGCAAAATAGTGATTCCTTAGATGTGAATTTCGTCTCGCGAAACAATTTCAATAACAATGCTTATAGAGGTAATTTTAATCCTAGTCCTTTTCCTAGAAAATCCTCTAATAATTATGGTAATTCCTATGGTAATTCTTCTTACAATAATAATAGGAACCAATCTGATCTTGAGAGTAATATTAAAGAATTTATCGATGCGCAAAAAGTTTTCAATACTACTATAGAAGAAAAGTTGAATAAGATTGATGATATGTCTAGAAGCATTGATAGAATTTCTCATGATGTAGAAAATCTCAAGTTGAAAGCTTTTGCACCTAAGATTGATGAATCAATTAAAGCTTTATATGTTTCTATGGATAAAAGTAATAAAAGAACCGCTATGCTTAGGGCTAAAAGAGAATTCTTAGAAAAAGCTTTTTCTAGTGATTGCTTTCAGAAAAATGATGAAGATCTTAAAGTGATTGGTGTTTCTTCCATTGATTCCTTGTTTAGTAATATTAAAATTGATGATAAAGGGACTGAAGTAGAGTCAACTTTATCTAGAAGGCGTCCCAATGATTTGGAGGGTGAAAATCTTGATGAAAAAATTGATGAAAGTGGGTTTGAAGAGGTCAAAACTTTAACTAGGGATGTGCCCACTATTTTGGACTGCAAAGACTTTAATTATGATAGTTGCTCATTGATTGAATTTATTTCTTTGCTACAATCCATGTTGAATTCACCCCATGCTTATGAACAAAATAAAGCTTTTACTAAACATATCGTTGATGCCATGATGAAATCTTTTGAAGAAAAGTTGGAGTTAGAGATTTCTATTCCTAGAAAATTACATGATGAGTGGGAACCTACCATTAAGGTTAAGATTAAAAATTATGAGTGCTTTGCTTTATGTGATTTGGGTGCTAGTGTTTCCACGATTCCGAAATCTGTATGTGATGTGTTTGGTCTTACCAATATTGAAGAATGTTCTCTTAATTTGCACTTGGCGGATACTACTATTAAAAAGCCTCTGGGAAGAATTAATGATGTTCTTATTCTTGCAAATAGGAACTATGTGCCCATAGATTTTATTGTTCTTGATATTGATTGCAATCCGTCTTGTCCCGTTATACTTGGTAGACCGTTCTTACGCACTATAGGTGTCGTGATTGATATGAAAGAAGGCAATATTAGATTTCAGTTTCCACTAAGAAAGGGTATGGTACACTTCCCTAAAACAATAGTTAAGCCACCATATGAATCAATCATGAGAGCATCCTATGGAGCAAAAACCAAAGATGACAATACTTGAATCTATGCCTTATGCCTAGCTAGGGGCGTAAAACGATAGCACTTGTTGGGAGGCAACCCAATGAATAAATTTATTTTCATCTTTTTCTTTCTGTTTTTGAGTGTTGACACAATTATGCCTCTGTTATGAATGTGTTTTTATGTTTTATTTAGTGTTTGTGCCAAGTAAAGCCTTTAGGATGATTCATAAGATGAGTAGAAACAATGCTGAATCTGAAACAGAAACTTTTCCTCCAGTGTGAGAATTTTCATTTTTTACTGGAGCATGATATCTAGCTGAAATTTGAACACCACAGTATTGCTATAAAATTCTTTATGTTGTCCTAATATTTCAGAATTTTTAGAGTTACAGAACTATGGGTAGAGTACAGATTACTACAGACTGTTCTGTTTAAGACACATTCTGTTTTTGTTGCATTGTGTGCTTGTTCTGATGACTCTATGGTTTGTATTGAAGGGTATAAGCCATGGTAAAGTTAAAATACAGTAGGTATAATGCAATAATAAAATTTTAATGGGTTTGCAACAATACTTAAAGTAGTGATTTGCTTTATTATACTAACGATCTCACGAAGGTTTTGTTGAGTTTTGTGTGATTGAAGTTTTCAAGTTTTGGGTGAGATCACGATGGATGAAGGAATAAGGAGTGAAAAGAGCCTAAGCTTGGGGATTCTACAGCACCCCCAAGATATATCCAAAGAGAAACAAGCAACTAAGCTTGGGGATGCCCCGAGTGGCATCCCCTCTTTCTTCTAACGACCATCGGTATTTTACTTGGAGCTATATTTTTATTCGTCACATATCATGAGTTTTTCTTGGAGCTCCTTGTATCATTTGAGTATTTGATTGCTTTTCTTTTTAGTTTGTCACTTTTTATCCTTGCTGGACACACCTATTTGAGAGATCCAAAATTATGCTATGATTTGTTAGAATTGCTCTATATGCTTCACTTAAATTTTTTGAGCTATGGAATTGCTCTAGTGCTTCAGTGTGCTTGGAAATTTTTGTAGAAATACTCTCATGCTTCACTTGGATTAATTTGAGAGTTAGTAAATTTTGAAGAAATCCTCTCATGCTTCACTTATACTATTTTGAGAGATGAAACCTTTATGTTCATGTTCTTCACTTAAACTTTTTGAGCTTGTCAAAAGCAATGGCAATATATGAAACTAGTCCCAAAGTGATAGATATCCAAGGAGGATATAATAAAAAACTTTCATGAAGATCATTGAACAAATTAAACTTGATTCCTTGTAATAGTTTTGACACATGATGATAGTAATATGTGAGTCATGTTGGTGAGTAATTATGCTTTAGTAAGAATATTGGTGTTAAGGTTGGTGATTCCCTATGCAAGTACGAAAGTCAATAGTTATGCAATGAAATTACATCCTACTTATGGTGCATTATTCGGTGTTAGTTATGCTCAATGCTCGTTTATGTGAATTTTCATTTCTTGATTGGTTGCTTCTCAATCTATTTGCTAGCCTCCACTTGTACTAAGTAGAGATAGTACTTGTGCATCCAAAATCCTTAAACCAAATTTTGCCTTATGAGTCCACCATACCTACCTATATGCGGTATTTCCATGATGTTCTAAGCAAATTTGTATGTGCCATTTATACGTCTCCATCGTATCTACTTTTCCAAACTCGTTTGCCCTTGTTTGGGACTCTAATTTGCATGATTTGAATGGAACTAACCCGGACTGACGCTGTTTTCAGCAGAATTGCCTTGGTGTTATTTTTGTGCAGAAATAAAAGTTCTCGGATTGACCTGAAAATTCACGGAGAATATTTTTGGAATTAATAAAAAATACTGGCGAAAGAATCAACGGGAGGGGGTCCACCCATTGGCCACAAGCCAGGGGGGCGCCCCCCCTAGGGCACGCCCAGGTGACTTGTGGGACTCCTGCAGCTCCTCCGACCTCAACTCCAAGTCCATATAAACCTATTCGGGGAGAAAAAAATCAGAGAGAAGAGTTCATCGCGTTTCACGATACGGAGCCGCCGCCACCTCCTCTTCTTCCTCGGGAGGGCAGATCTGGGGTCTGTTTTGGGCTCCGGAGAGGGGAAATCGACGCCGTCGTCATCACCAACCATCCTTCATCACCAATTTCATGATGCTCTCCGACGTTCGTGAGTAATTCCATCATAGGCTTGCTGGACAGTGATGGGTTGGATGAGATTTACCATGTAATTGAGTTAATTTTGTTAGGGTTTGATCCCTAGTATCCACTATGTTCTGAGATTGATGTTGCTATGACTTTGCTATGCTTAATGCTTGTCACTAGGGCCCGAGTGCCATGATTTAAGATCTGAACCTATTATGTTTTCATGAATATATATGTGTTCTTGATCCTATCTTGCAAGTTGTAGACACCTATTACGAGTTATGATCTGCATCCCCCAGGGTGACAATAACTGGGATTCTTTCCGGTGATTACCGTAGTTTGAGGAGTTCATGTATTCACTAAGTGCTAATGCTTTGGTCCAGTTCTCTATTAAAAGGAGGCCTTAATATCCCTTAGTTTCCATTAGGACCCCGCTGCCATGGGAGGGTAGGACAAAAGATGTCATGCAAGTTCTTTTCCATAAGCATGTATGACTATATATGGAATACATGCCTACATTACATTGATGAATTGGAGCTAGTTCTGTGTCACCCTATGTTATAACCGTTGCATGATGAATGCCATCCGACATAATTATCCATCACTGATCCATTGCCTACGAGCTTCTCACATATTGATCTTTGCTAAGTTACTTTTCCGTTGCCATTGTTACGATTTCTACAAAACCGCTACTGTTACTTTTGCCACCGTTACCGTTACTTCCATATTACTTTGCTACTAAATACTTTGCTGCAGATATTAAGTCTTTTAGGTGTGGTTGAATTGACAACTCAGCTGCTAATACTCAAGGATATTCTTTGTCTCCCCTTGTGTCGAATCAATAAATTTGGGTTGAATACTCTACCCTCGAAAACTGTTGCGATCCCCTATACTTGTGGGTTATCATGACATTTTTCTGGCACCGTTGCCAGGGAGCATAGCTCTATTCTTTGAGTCACTTGGGATTTATATCTGTTGATCACTACAAAGAATTTGAAAGATGCTAAAACCAAGATCTATCCCTCAACTACGAGGGGAGGTAAGGAACTGCCATCTAGCTCTGCACTTGATTCACCTTCTGTTATGAGTAAACTTGCGACACCACCACCTGCTAGTAATTATGATATGTCGCAAGTAATTGATGATGTCAGTTTTTCTGTCCATGATGCTTATGATGATACTTTGCTTGATAATACTGTGCCACTGGGTGAATTTCTTGATGAACAAATTGCTAGAGTCAATGCTGAAACTGATGAAATTATTGAAACTGAACACTATGAGACACCTGTTAGACCTAGCTCTCCTAGATATGAATTGCCTAATATACCTATGGGTTATGTTATGGAGGGAGAGGTAGCTAGGGACTTTCTTGCTTGTAAGGATAGAGATGATCTTAAGAAATTGCTATGCAAGTGGAAAGAAAAATCTTTGAATGCTAGAACGCAATATGATCCTAAGTTTGCTACTTCACCTATCTTTGTTACTAATAAGGATTACGAATTCTCTGTCGATCCTGAGTTGATTACTTTAGTTGAATCTGATCCTTTCCATGGTTATGAATCTGAAACTGTTGTGGTACATCTTACTAAATTGAATGATGTAGCCACCCTATTTACTCATGAGGAAAAAATCCATTATTACTATATTCTTAAGTTGTTTCCTTTCTCATTAAAGGGTGATGCTAAGATATGGTTTAATTCTCTTGCTCCTGGCTGTGTGCGTAGTCCCCAGGATATGATATATTACTTCTCTGAAAAATATTTTCCTACTCATAAGAAACAAGCTGCCTTACAGGAAATATTTAACTTTGTGCAAATTGAAGAAGACAGCCTCCCACAAGCTTGGGGGAGGCTTCTCCAATTACTTAAAGCTTTGCCTGATCACCCTCTCAAGAAAAACGAAATACTTGATATCTTTTATAATGGACTAACCGATGCTTCTAGGGACCACCTAGATAGTTGTGCTGGTTGTGTTTTCAGGGAACGAACTGTTGAACAAGCTAAACTACTATTGAATAATATATTGAGCAATGATAATGATTGGACTATTCCCGAACCACCTCCAAAGCCAACTCTGAAGAAAAGAGGTATTCTATTTCTCAGTCCTGAAGATATGCAAGAGGCAAAGAAATCTATGAAAGAAAAAGGTATTAAAGCTGAAGATGTTAAGAATTTACCACCTATTGAAGAAATACATGGTCTTGATACCCCGTCACAGGTAGTAGAGGTAAATTCTCTCCGTAGATTTGATGAAGGTGATAGTCCTTATAATAAGTCTGCAAGCCAATGCTTGGATGAGTTTGATAACTTTATTGTTAAGCAAGAAAATTTCAATGCTTATGTTAGTAGATAATTGAAACATAATGCTTACATGCTTGATCACTTAGGTGATTATATGAGTAGAACTATCAATGATCTTAAGATTATTAGTAAACATGCTTCCATGGTAACTACTCAAGTAGAACAAGTACTTAAAGCACAAAATGATTTGCTTAATGAGATGAATGGTAAGAACAATGATCATTCTGTTAGAGTTGTGACTAGAGGTGGTAAAATGACTCAGGAACCTTTGTATCCTGAGGGCCATCCTAAGAGAATTGAGCAAGATTCTCAGAAAATTAATACTGATGCACTTAGTCATCCTAGTAACAAAAGGAAAAAGAATGACAATAGGACTTTGCATGCTGCTAGTGAACCTGTTATAGATACACCTGAAAACCCAAATGATATTTCTATTTCTGATGCTGAGACACAATCTGGTGATGAACATGAGCCTAGTGATAATATTAATGATGATGTTCATGTTGATGCTCAACCTAGTAATGGTAATGATGTGGAGATTGAACCTGTTGTTGATCTTGATAACCCACAACCTAAGAATAAAAGATATGACAAAATAGACTTTGTTGCTAGGAAGCATGGTAAAGAAAGAGAACCTTGGGTTCAAAAACCCATGCCTTTTCCTCCTAAGCCATCCAAGAAAAAGGATGACGAGGGTTTTGAGCGCTTTGTTGAAATGCTTAGACCTATCTTTTTGCGTATGCGCTTGACTGATATTCTGAAAATGTCTCCTTATGCTAAGTATATGAAAGATATTGTGACAAATAAAAGAAAGATACCGGAAGCTGAGATTTCCACCATGCTTGCTAATTATTCCTTTAAGGGTGGAATACCAAAGAAACTAGGAGATCCCGGAGTACCTACTATACCATGCTCTATTAAAACAAATTATGTTAAAACTGCTTTATGTGACCTTGGAGCTGGTGTTAGTGTTATGCCTTTCTCTTTGTATCGTAGACTTGATTTGAATAAGTTGACACCTACTGAAATCTCTTTGCAAATGGCTGATAAATCAACTGCTTTACCCATCGGTATTTGTGAGGATGTGCCTGTCGTAGTTGCAAATGTTACTATCCTAACGGACTTTGTTATTCTTGATATTCCCGAGGACGACAGTATGTCGATCATCCTTGGTAGACCTTTTTTGAATACTGCAGGGGCTGTTATTGACTGCAACAAAGGCAATGTCACTTTTCATGTTAATGGTAACGAGCATACGGTACACTTTCCGAAGAAACAACCTCAAGTTCATAGTATCAACTCCATTGAAACAATTTCAACGATTATTATTGGAGATTTTGAATTCCCTCTCCCTACCGCCAAAAAGAAATATGATATACTTATTGTTGGGGACATGCATATCCCTATTGTGGTAACCTAGTGTTATTCGAAAATTCTCCGGTTCCGTGTCACTCAAAAAAAGTTTGTCAATAAGACTTGATCAACCTTATTGATGGATTCCTTTTGATGAGCATGAGATGGATGAATTTAGGAGGCACAACCTTCTATACCCAACTTTTACTTTCTGTTATTTAGATTAAATAAAGCAAAAATACTATTTTACTTCTATTTTCTGATTTATCCGTGCAATAAAAAATGATCTAAAAATAAAAGTTCTCCAAATGCCCTGAAAATGTAGTATGATTTTTTCTGGAATATTTAAGAATTTCTGGCACTGAGAACACATCAGGGGGCTGCACCAGTGGGCCACAAGCCTACAGGGCGCGCCCACCCCCCCTGGGCGCGCCCCCTGGCTTGTGGGTCCCACGTAGGTCCCCCTCACTTATTCTAGCACCCATCCACTTCGTCTTCCTCCAGAAAAAATCCCAGCATTGCTCAAGCCCGTGTTCTAGCTCATTTTGCTGCCATTTTCGATCTCCTTGTGAAAAGCTCCATTTGCAAAACTGTTTTGGGGGATTGTTCTTCGGTATGTGACTCCTCCAATGGTCCAATTAGTTTTTGTTCTAGTGCTTTATATATTGCAATTTTTTGCTACTGTGGTGACCATGTTCTTGAGCTTGCATGTCAAATTTGTATGGTCCCAAGTAGTTTTGATGCATGATATAGCCTCTAGGCACTTGTGGGAGTAGTTGCTATAAGTTTTGTTAAGTTTTGTTCACCTTTATTTTGAGTCACTAAAAATTTCAGAAATTTTTCAGAGAAAGAAAGATGTTGAGGAGAATATACCAAGGTGGTTCCTCGAGCAAGAAGGCCCCGACACTCGCGATACGTGAGCCCGACTTTGAACCACCGAGGGAAGCTCAAGTGCTGCCTTGTGAATGGCCGTCGGATCAATTCATGGTTCATGCCGGTTTCAAAGAAGAATTTTACGCGTACATACGAAATGCTGGCCTTGAAGATTTCGTTTTAGACCAATGCAAGCAATATTATCAACTCACTGATTCCTTCGTGCGGAAGTTTGAATTTTCATCCAGGCGTAAGACGTATTCTGTTCTATTTAATCTTTATGATGAATCTTATACAATGGACCTAGAATATTTTAACCGTGCATGCAAAATTCCACAATGGGGCAGCTATAGTGATCCTCACAAAACTGAATATAATGATTTTTTAGCTAGCATCACTATGGGAGAAACCAGAAACATTACACATGCTACCTTGGGGAGCATTCACTTTCCTGCTTTACATTATTTTGCTCTCTTCATAGGTAGACGTATTAACGGTAAACATGATCATAGCCACCTTTGCGTACCTGATCTTAGTATTCTTAAGAGTGCGGTAATGGGTGATAGACGATATAACTTGGGGGCTATTATTGCTAGGAGACTACATAAAAAATGCTAAGGATGGAGATTTCTTTGGCGGGATTTATGCCACCCGTGTAGCTAATTATCTTGGGGTATGCATAAGGGGGAATGATATTGAGTTACCACCTGCTTTTCTTGATTATGAGGCTATGGTGCGCTACCAGTTTATTGAGAGGAACGAACAATCCTTCCTGTACCGACTAATTTTTGATAGACAGCGTGCTGTCCATATTACCCTTCCTGCTCCTGCCTTCTTTAACTTTCAGGAAAAACGGAGACACTTTATAACCAGAGAGGAGGCAAACGAGTACGAGAGAGGGGCGGAAGCCGCTCGCCTCCGCGCTGCAGCCGTTCAGGCGGTAGCCGCCGCAGCGTAGTACAACCCCAACTATGACTTTGGATATTATCCGGGCCAGCCATGGCCCTAGACCAACTTAGGCCAAAAGCCTATGCTTGGGGGAGTACGTATTTCTCACCGACATTACATTCATGTTCACACGCTCATTTTAGTGGTCGGTGCTTATACTTTTTCATTGTATCATCCATGGTGTTTTATTTCTTCTTTCCGCTTTCTTCTTATGTGCTTAATTAACCTTGAGAAAATTCAAAAAAAAATTTGGCTCTAGCTTTACCTTTTAGTTTGTTTAGTTGTATCATTAAAAGAAAACCCAAAAGATTTCTCGTTCTTCTTTTGCTTGTTGGGAGCTTTCCCGTGTAAATAGTTTTTCTCGTTCTTGTTTTGAAATTTCTTTTCTTTGGGTCATAAGGAGAAGACCACGATGAAATGTTGAGTGGCTCTCATATGCGTTATTGTTTATCTATCAAAGAGCCCATATTACCTTGCCTTCTCCTTTGAGTTATTGTTTGCAGATTCCAGATTAGACCCATGCATGTGCACTCTTATTATTATTCACACCGTTCGGTCGTGCAAGTGAAAGGCAATAATGACGATATATGATGAAGTGATTGATATGGTGAAAAGCTGGTATGAACTCGACCTATTTTGTTTTTGTAAATATGATTAGCTCATCGTTCTGGATTCAGCTCATTATGGATGAAACATGTTTGCAATGACAATTAGAGATTATAGTTACTCATGCCATGCTTAATTAGCTAAGAGTGTATAATGGTTTGTCTTGAGTGCCAACATGCATTTTAAAATGGTTGTGATGTAGTATGATAGAATGGTATCCTCCTCTGAATGATTCAAGTGGCTTGACTTGGCACATGTTCACGCATGTAGTTGAAACAAAACCAACATAGCCTCCACGATGTTTATGTTCATGGTGATTTATATCCTACTCATGCTTGCATTCAATGTTGGTTAATCTGAATGCATGTTTATGACTGTTGTCGCTCTCTAGTTGGTTGCTTCCGAGTCTCTTGCTAGCCTTCACTTGTACTAAGCGGGAATACTGCTTGTGCATCCATTTCCATGAACCTCAAAGTTGTTCCATATGAGTCCACCATACCTACCTATATGCGGTATTTACCTGCCGTTCCAAGTAAATTTGCATGTGCCAAACTCTAAACCTTCAAATAATATTCTGTTTTGTATGCCCGAATCGCTCATGTAGTGACTAGGGGCTGTCAGTATCTTCCATACTAGGTTGGTTATTCTCACGACATGTGTTAATTCACTATCATTCACGAGAAAGTGGCTGGTATTCGGGATGCCCAGTTCCATGCTCAAAAATTCAAATCAAAATATAATGAAACAAAACTCCCCCAGGATTGTTGTTTGTATGGACGGTACCCGTGAATTCGGCCCACCGTGGAGTGTGATTGATCGGTGGAGGGGGAGTAAAAACTTTACTATTCTGTTTGGGAACCGCCTATAATGTATCTAGCATGGAAGATACCGAGATCTCTCGGTTGTTATGTTGACAATGAAAGCATACCGCTCAAAATTATTATTCATCCTTATTTTAAAAGCTCGAGCTCTGGCACCTCTGTAAATTAATGCTTCCCTCTGCGAAGGGCCTATCTATTTTACTTTACTGTTGAGTCATCCTCCTCTTATAAAAAGCACCAGTTAGAGAGCACCACCGTCATTTATATGCATTGTTATTAATTGATATTGAGTATGATTGTGACTGGATCTCTTTTACCATGAATTACAATGTCTAGTCAGTCCTTGTTCTCCAGAGGTGCTCTGCATTTATGTTTTGCGGTCTCAGAAAGGGCTAGCGAGATACCATTATATCATATTGTATCATGATCGTTTTGATAAAATTGTTGTCATCCGAGATTTATTATTATTGCTCGCTAGTTGATTATGCCATTGATATGAGTAAATGTGAGACCTAAATGTTATTGTGAATGTGGTTAGTCTATAATCTTTGCTGAAAATCTGAACATCAGTTAGACATATTTACAACAACAAGATCAAACAGAGTTTGTAAAAGTTTTTCTTTGTCACTTTCAGTTTGTCAACTGAATTGCTTGAGGACAAGCAATGGGTTAAGCTTGGGGGAGTTGATACGTCTCCATCGTATCTACTTTTCCAAACTCTTTTGCCCTTGTTTTGGACTCTAATTTGCATGATTTGAATGGAACTAACCCGGACTGACACTGTTTTCAGCAGAATTGCCTTGGTGTTATTTTTGTGCAGAAATAAAAGTTCTCGGATTGACCTAAAAATTTACGGAGAATATTTTTGGAATTAATAGAAAATACTGGCGAAGGAATCAACCGGAGGGGGTCCACCCATTGCCCACAAGCTAGGGGGGCGCGCCCCCCCCCCTAGGGCGCGCCCAGGTGGCTTGTGGGCCCCCTGCTGCTCCTCCGACCTCAACTCCAACTCCATATAAACCTATTCGGGGAGGAAAAAATCAGAGAGAAGAGTTCATCGCGTTTCACGATACGGAGCCGCCGCCACCTCCTGTTGTTCCTCGGGAGGGCAGATCTGGGGTCCGTTTTGGGCTCTGGAGAGGGGAAATCGACACCGTCGTCATCACCCACCATCCTTCATCACCAATTTCATGATGCTCTCCGCCGTTCGTGAGTAATTCCATCGTAGGCTTGCTGGACGGTGATGGGTTGGATGAGATTTACCATGTAATCGAGTTAGTTTTGTTAGGGTTTGATCCCTAGTATCTACTATGTTCTGAGATTGATGTTGCTATGACTTTGCTATGCTTAATGCTTGTCACTAGGGCCCGAGTGCCATGATTTCAGATCTGAACCTATTATGTTTTCATGAATATATATGTGTTCTTGAGCCTATCTTGCAAGTTGTAGACACCTATTACGAGTTATGATCCGCATCCCCCAGGGTGACAATAACTAGGATTCTTTCCGGTGATTACCGTAGTTTGAGGAGTTCATGTATTCACTAAGTGCTAATGCTTTGGTCTGGTTCTCTATTAAAAGGACGCCTTAATATCCCTTAGTTTCCATTAGGACCCCGCTGCCACGGGAGGGTAGGACAAAAGATGTCATGCAAGTTCTTTTCCATAAGCACGTATGACTATATATGGAATACATGCCTACATTACATTGATGAATTGGAGCTAGTTCTGTGTCACCCTATGTTATAACCGTTGCATGATGAATGCCATCCGACATAATTATCCATCACTGATCCATTACCTATGAGCTTTTCACATATTGATCTTTGCTAAGTTACTTTTCCGTTGCCATTGTTACGATTGCTACAAAACCACTACTGTTACTTTTGCCACCGTTACCGTTAGTTCCATACTACTTTGCTACTAAATACTTTGCTGTAGATATTAAGTCCTTCAGGTGTGCTTGAATTGACAACTCAGCTGCTAATACTCGAGAATATTCTTTGGCTCCCCTTGTGTCGAATCAATAAATTTGGGTTGAATACTCTACCCTCGAAAACTGTTGCGATCCCCTATACTTGTGGGTTATCAGCCATCTCTAATTTTCAAAATAAATTTCCTTTTTGTGTGCTCGTACCGCTCATGAAACGGTAGGGGGTGTCGAATATTTTTCCATGCTAGATGTGTTATTCTCAAGATGAGTGTTTATTCACTTGTCATTGCACGAGAGTACGGCGGTAATAGGGATGCCCATTCCCAAAATGAAAAAAAATACTTTATGTTGTCAAATAATAAATTCCTTGGAAAGTGTTGGTATGGAAGGCAACCGTTGATACGGCCAGCTATGGATTGTGAAAGAATGGTGGATAAAGGAATAAACTTTACTTTATGTTTGGGAACCTCCTATGATATATCTAGCATGGAAAGTTTTGTGAACTACTTTGTCGTTTTCGTTGACAGGAAAGGCATGCCACTCAGAATATTTTTCTCTCTCAATTTAAACTTTGAGCTCTCACACCTCTACAAATCCCTACTTCCCTCTACGAAGGGCCTATCTATTTACTTTCTGCAATTTTTTATTTTATTTGACTCTCCATCTTATCATTCTTGAGTATTAAAGTCTTTATGTCAAAACTAGACTATTGCTTTGAACCATCTAAAAGTCCAAATGTCCATGCCACAAAAAGAAAAGAAATTGTGATAAACATGTTAGGCAGCATTCCAGATCAAAAATTCTATTTTTATCATTTACCTAGTCGAGGACGAGTAGGAATTAAGCTTGGGGATGCTGATACGTCTCCAACGTATCTATAATTTTTGCTTGTTCCACGCTGTTATATTATCATTCTTGGATGTTTTACAATCATTTTATAGCAACTTTATATCATTTTTTTGGACTAACCTATTGACATAGTGCCAAAGTGCCAGTTGCTGTTTTTGTTTGTTTTTTACTTTGCAGAATATCAGTACCAAACAGAGTCCAATCGTGACGAAACTTTTTGGAGATTTTTTTGGACCAGAAGAATGCTAGTGCGCCAAACAAGTTACCAAGAGGGAGCCCAGGCCGCCCACAACCCACCAGGGCGCGCCAGGGGCCCGGGCGCGCCCTGATGGGTTGTGGACGCCTCGGGAGTCCCCTCCACCACCTCTGATGCCTATAAATTCCCAAATATTCCAGAAACCCTAGAGGTGTCGACGAAAAAAACATCCACCCCTGCAAGTTCTAGAACCGCGAGATCCAATCTAACACCATCATGGAGGGGTTCATCATCCTCATTAGTGCTTCTCCGATGATGTGTGAGTAGCCCACCATAGACCTACGGGTCCGTAGGCAGTAGCTAGATGGCTTCCTCTCTCTCTTTTGATTCACAATACAATGGTCTCTTGGAGATCTATTTGATGTAAAATTTTGCGGTGTGTTTGTTGGGATCCGATGAATTTTGAGTTTATGATCAGTTTCTATCCATGAATATTATTTGAGTCTTCTCTGATCTCTTATATGCATGATTACTTATAGCCTCGTATTTGTTCTTTGAATCTTGAGTTTAGTTAGGACAACTAGATCGATTTTTCTTGCCATGGGAAGAGGTGCTTTGTGATGGGTTCGATCTTGCGGTGTCCTCTCCCAGTGACAGAAGGGGCAGCGAGGCATGCATGTATCGTTGCTATTAAGTATAACAAGATCGGGTCTATTCCTACATGAATAGATCTTGTCTACATCATTTCACCGTTCTTATTGCATTACTCCATTTTTCCATGAACTTAATACACTAGATGCATGCTGGATAGCGGTCGATGTGTGGAGTAATAGTAGTAGATGCAGAATCGTTTCGGTCTACTAATATTGGACGTGATGCCTATAAAATTATCATCGCCTTGGATATCGTCATGACTATTTGATCTTCTATCAATTGCCCAACAGTAATTTGTTCACCCACCGTGTGCTATACTCATGCGAGAAGCCACTAGTGAAACCTACGGTCCCCGGGTCTACTTTTCCAACACATTGCTTTCCGATCTATCTTTTTTCCTCTTTTATTTTCAGATCTATTATTCCAAAAACCCAAAAATACCTTGCTGCAGTTTTTATTTGCCTCTTTTATTTTGTGTTCTTGAGAGATATATCTATCCAATCTATCATATCCTAATCTATCTTTTTACCGTAGAGAGATTGACAACCTCTCTTTTGCGTCGGGTTGCAAGTATTTGTTCTTTATGTGCAGGTGTTGTTTACGTAGTGTTGGTGATCCTCCTACTAGTTCGATACCTTGGTTTCATAACTGAGGGAAATACTTACTGTCGCTGCGCTGCACCATTTCCTCCTCTTTGGGGAAATACCGACGCAGTCTCAAGCCATGTCATGCCCCTCTACCAACTCATGAAGAAGACCACCAAGTTCGAGTGGACTGACCAGACGGACAAGGCCTTTCGCGGCCTCAAGTGGGCCCTCTCCACCGTGCCCATCTTGGCCGTGCCCGTTGAGAAGGAGCCTATGCTGGCATACATCACGGCTACCACACGCGTGGTTAGCGTCGTTCTGGTGGTGGAACAGCCAGATGAGGGTAGGGCGCTGCCAGTTCAGTGACCCGTCTACTACCTGAGCGAGGTCCTCTCCGCCTCCAAGCAGAACTACCCACACTACAAGAAGATGTGTTACAGCGTGTACTTTGCCGCCAAGAAGCTGAAGCAATACTTCTAGGAGCACATCATCACCGTGGTGAGGACAGCTCCACTTCTTGAGAACATGGGGAGCCAGGATGCGACTGGCCGGATCGCCAAGTGGGCCATCACCCTCGCCGACCATGAAATCCAATACGAGCCACGCACGGCCATCAAGTCCCAGGTGGTGGCCGACTTCCTCGTCGATTGGGCGGAGACTCAGTTCATACCGCCACCTCCCGACTCCACGCACTGGCGCATGCACTTCGACGGCTCGAAGATGCGGACCGGCTTGGGAGCCAGTATCGTCTTGTCTTCCCCAAAGGGAGACCAGCTTAAGTACGCCCTCCAGATACTCTTCGCCGCCTCCAACAACGTGGCCGAGTACGAGGCATTCGTCCACGGCCTCCAGCTCGCGACAGAAATTGGCATCCGGCGCATCATCTGCTTCGGCGACTCGGACCTCAAGGTGTAGCATGTTTCTGGCGAGTGGGACGCCAGGGACACGAACATGGCGAGCTACCTCTTCCTCGTCCACCAACTCACCGGCTCTTTCAAGGGCTGCGAATTTCATCATGCCCCACGAGCGGAAAATGAGGCGGCGGACGCGCTGGCCAAGATCGGCTCCACCCGGCAAGCGATCCCTGCCGGAGTCTCCCTCGAACGGCTGCTCAAGCTGTCGATCAATCCCTCCCCTGAGTCGGAGTCCATCTTCGTCGCCGGCTCGTGCGCCTCCCGGGACCCGTTTGAGCTGGCACCGGCTCAGGTGTCCGTGCCAGATTGGGCCCAAGCCATCCTCGCGTTTCTCACCCGTGGTGAACTCCCCGCTGACGAAGCGACGGCTCGTCACGACCAGCGTCGGTCCCCTGCCTACGCCATCATCAACCAGGAACTGGTTCGACGCAGCGCGACCGGCGTTTTCCAGCGCTGCGTCGAGGCGGATAGGGGGCTCGAAATCCTCAAGGACATCCACCAAGGAGAGTGCGGCCACCACGCCGCCTCCTGGACCTTGATGGCCAAGGCCTTTTGCGACGGCTTCTACTGGCCGACCGCCTTGGAAGACGCCAAAAGACTTGTCGACAAGTGCGAAAGATGCCAGCGCTTCAGCAGCCAGAGCCACCTGCCGGCGACGGCTCTCCAAACCATTCCCATTTTGTGGCCATTCGCCGTCTGGGGGCTCGACATGGTTGGACCCTTCAAGACCGCCCGGGGCGGCATGACGCACCTTTTGGTAGCCGTCGACAAGTGCACCAGGTGAATCGAGGCCAGGCCGATCAAGAAGCTGGACGGTCCTACGGCCGTCCGGTTCATCAAGGACGTTGCCGTCCGCTACGGAGTCTCCCACAACATCATCACCGACAATGGCACCAACTTCGCCAAGACGCAATGGCATGTTTCTGCTCCGCAAAGGGCATCCGGCTCGACCTTGCATCAGTGGCTCACCAACAGTCGAACGGCCAGGCGGAAAGGGCAAACGGCCTAATCCAGGCTAAAATCAAGCCCCCGCTCATCGCATAGCTTGTGCGTTCGGCCGGCTGCTAGATCGACGAGCTGCCTGCCATCCTATGGAGCTTGAGGACCACGCCCAACCGATGAACCGGCTTCACCCCCTTCTTCCTCGTGTACGGGTCCGAAGCGGTCATCCCCATGGATGCCGAGTTCGACTTGCCACGCGTCACCCTATACACGGAGGCAGAAAGAAGAGAGGCACGAGAAGACGGCGTCGACCTGATCAAGGAAGCACGCGAGCTGGCCCTCAGCCGGTCAGCCATTTACCAGCAGAAGCTGCGGCACTACCACAACAAGAGGATCCGGCCACTCGCTTTCCGCGCGGGCGACTTGGTGCTCCGCCGGGTCTAGCGGACCGCTGGCCAGTACAAGCTCTCCTCCCCGTGGGAGGGACCCTTCATCAGCAGCAAGGTGTTACACAACAACGCGTACTACCTAATCGAACGCCTCTCGCGAGGAGACGGAGCGTCCATGGAATGCGGCGCTGCTCCCCGCATTTTACTGCTAAGGAATCAGTGTATGTATGTATGTATCCCTGACCTTATGGGCTAAATGAATGCAGCAGGTGCCCCAAGCCCACACTTGGGGTCTACCTTTTCGTCTACTTCCTTCTGCTCATCCGGGTATGGCTCCCTGGGCCCGGGGGCTCGCTGGCTAGGCCAGGCTTCCTTCTTCCAGGCCAGTTGAGTATTGTGAGCTAAGCAAATCCCCCCTCTCCGCCCAGCTAGAGACTGGCCCCCGGCTGTCCGGCTGATGAGATCTTAGGGATGGAAAAACTTACTGCACATGAAAAACTCCTGTGAAGGGGCAGCCGGCCCGGGCTAGCCGGATCATACGTCACCTCTAGACGGCCTCTATCACACTCATTTTAGCCCATGTCCCCACGGTTCCCAAAAACCACACCATCTCCCTTAAAGCAAATGCCCCGTCCCAGCCACAGCATGGCTCCCGGCTGTCCGGCTGGCGGGGCCGAAGCCGGTAGGATGGAGGTGTGGAAAAAACGTAAACCAAAGGGAAGATAAGCAACAAATGAGTCAGCACGCACATTTTTTTTGGCAAAACCAAAAGGCATTAAGTTATATACAAAAAGCATAAAGGCCCATGGCCGCATGTTCACTACATCCATACACCCCCAATGGGTGGAACTGCAAACTAACCAAAACAAGCAGGAAATTAAAAGACCACCCTAGCTGGTGGAAGCTTCATCCTTGGCTCCTGCGCGCCCCGCGTCGGTCACGGTGTCCGCCTCCCCTCTGGACCGATGTCGCCATAGGCATCGGTGCTGGAGGCGGTATCTTTGGCATCCGTCTCACCGACGTTACCTTCCGGATAGTCAAGAGCCAGCACGTACTAGTCCTCCGGGATAACCGCTCCATCTACGGTCCTCTCCGGAAAGTACTGGTCCCACGCGGCAAAAGAAGCAAGATCGCTGGCCCGCACGGCCAGCTCGTCGGCGACCGCCTCCAGCTCTGCATCGGTGCTGGCACGCTGGGTGGCCAGCAGTCCTAGGTCCAGGTCCGAGTACCAGGACCTCGTGATCCGCAGTGCCATTGCCGCGCCGAGGCTTTCCAGTCCTCCACCCGCGCGCGCCCGGCTTCCAACCACCGCGCCAGCCGGTTGACGGAGCTGGGCCGCACCACAGTCAGCCAGAGGATGTAGATCAGACCTAGACCGGCCTTCTAGAGCTGCTCCATGGCCCGCACCACCGTCTTTAGATGGGTTTTCGACGGCGATCCCTATCTCGCCCACCATCCAGGGAGCAACCTACCCGATGTGCATGCCCAGGGGGCGCTACTCCTCGCGATGGGCCTCCAAGGCCACCTCCGCGGCCTCCTGCGTCTCAGGAAAGAATTCTAGGGGAGGAAGAAAAATGCACAATATAAGAGAAGAAGTCAAACCTCGAGATGGCACCCAAAAGCAGAAAGTATGAGGTACTTACGGCCAACCAGCGAATCCACCGATCCCGCCTCCTCACGCATCTCCTGTTCCCTCACCGACCACTCACTAGCTCGGCGGTCATACACCTCCTTGGCCTTCTGTGCCTCCCCGACGGCCTGCTCCAGCAGCTCATCCTTGGCCTTCAGTGCCTTGTGGTGGCTTGTCGCCTGTAGCTCCAACTCCTAGAAGTGGGCCGTCTCGCGCTCGCTCTTCTCCGTCTGTAGACGGTTCGCCGCCTGGCGCAGCAGGTTACACTCCGCGGATAGGAGGTCCTCCTGCTCGTCGAGATGCACCACCTACCGATGAAGGCAGACCGCCTCGGTGGCAGAGGCTTCGCAACAGAAAAGCGCCTCTGTCAGAGAGAAAGCGAAGAAAAGGATTCGACCCACCTACGAATAAGCCGGCCCGAATCCCGGGGGCTACACCCAGTGGGTGCACTCGCTCGCCCCCACTGGAAAGGCTACAGGGTCGCCATACCTTGCAGGTCCGCCGACATGACGGCCAGCCAGCTCTCGGCTTCCCGATACAGGCCTAGCAGCACATTGTACGCGGTCGCCCGGCGATCATGGACGGCCTGTGAAGAACAAGAACGAAGAATGCTGCGATTAGAATCGACCCGGTTGCCCTCCAACCGGCCCGAGTCTCGGGGGCTACACCCGGTGGGTGCGCTGGCACGCCCCCACTGGAAAAGACTCAAGAAAACACATCACGGCAAGAAAGAGAAAAAATTGGGGACGCAGGACACTTTACGCAACAAACTGCTCGAGGTGGACCATCCGGTTCTCAGCCGCCTGGGCCTCTCGCACCGCTTGGCTACGGCAGTCGGCAAACTCCGTGACCAACGCAGTGACCGTAGCTCCAAGGGAGTTGGGCATGCCCTCGCCTGGGGTGCTGCCGGCCACGGCCCAGGACTCCTGCGGCTGACCCCGACGCCGGAGCCGACTCCCGTCATGGCTGGACGCTGTGCCGTCACGATCAAGGGACCAGCTCCCTCTGACGGTCCGCCTCCGAGCGTCTCGGCGGACGGCCTAGTCGGCTCAGTCGATGTGGCGGTGGCAGTCGGTCCCCCTGTCACCACGGCCTCAACCTCCGGCGCGCCACCTCTTTCTACGCTGCTGTCGTCCACCTCTTGAGCCGCGCGCTCCGGCGGCACGTTGTCGGCCTACAGTGGCACATCATCAGACCCTGGTGGCACGCCGTCGGCCCCCGGGGGAACGCCATCAGGCCCCGCTGCAGCCTCCTTCCCGGCCTCTGCCGCGCTCGCCTCCTTCACGGCCTTCGCCGCGCTCGCCGCCGCGCGCGCCTCCTCCGCGGACTGCGCATCCGCCTGCGCCCGTTGCGCGGGTTCGGGCACGTCCTTCGACCTGCTCTCCTGGACCTGCGGGTTCGTGGCCATCATCTCCGTGCGGGTTCCTTCGGACGCTTGCTTTTGGGCAGCCTACTCCCAAGGCCGTCGCTGCTCATCGAGCAGCTCCTGCTTGGCCGCCTCCAGATCGCGCCACGCCACGCGCTCCCTCTCCTTGGCACTCACACTCCAGACCGGCTTTGTCGTCCCGCCGCTCGCGGATCCCCGAGGTGAAGCCGTATCCCTCAGGGCATGTGCCGCCTGCGCATAAAGAAAAGTTAGCAAAGATAACAAGGAAGGGAAATGCAAAAGAAGAACAGGGGTTCAAGGGCGGCCTACCCAGCTGTGATAGGTATCTCCCACCGGGCAGGGCCAGACGGCACGACTCGCGGCTTCTTCCCGCCGCCCCTGTGGCTCCCTCCCGGCTGATCACCAGCCGTCCGCTTGGCAGTCGAGCGGGAGCCAGCCGACTGCTTGCCCAGCGCATGCTCATCCGTGGCTGGCTCCTCCCACGCTAGGACCCGGCCGTTTCTTCGAACCCGCTTCCTCGGCATGGTGGCGCCTTCCTCAGAGGCCTCTGGGTCCTCTGAGGCGTCTACATCTCTCGCCTTTCCAAGCTCAACATCATCATCAGACCAATCGCACAGCGAAACATTGAAAGGATACTCATCGGCTGACTCCGAGTCCCCCGGCTTCCAAGTCTCCGGCTCGAGGCAATCTGACTAGCGCCTCCCCCTCCATCTTGACATCGTCGAAGTCCTCGATCTCCTCCACGTCCGACTCTGCCACGTTGTCGGCGTGCGGACCATGTCTCTACAGCAGAGGGAACAACTACAGCCGTCAGGGTGGACCCGGTTACGAAGGGCCGGGGAGAGCGCGTACGACGAAGAAAATCGAGAGGGGCGGCACGTCGCATACCTGCGGAGCCGGATGTGCCCGGTCGTACGGGAGCTTGCCCCACTGCCACTCCCCCTCCACGAGCTTGGCGGCGAAGATAAGATTCACCCGCTTCGCCGCGGTCACCGCCTTCAGCTCTTTCATGGAAAGCCTGCACCGGTCGCGCCGTCCGCCCATCTGGCAGATAAGGTGGGGACGGGCTGCACTCGGCGTGCCACCATGTTGCAGAGAAGGTTCTCGGCTTTTAGGCCCTCCGAGTCAGTCAGCTCGATCAGCCGGGCGCAGAGCTGGTCCACCATGGCAGCCGGCTCCTGCGGAGCCGTCTTCCAATTCTGCATTGCAGTCGGCGGCTGGTTGATGAACGCCGGTAGGTTGATGAGATCGAGATCTTCCTCCTTATTCCACACATAGAAGAACCCCTTTAGCCGGTTCTTCACCGAGTCCTACACGGGTAGCTTGGGGAAGCCGGCGCCATACGATGGTAGACAAGTGCCTCCCCGCAGGCGGTCATAACTTTCTGCCCCGTCCTCCGGTCATCCACCCGCTGCTGCTTAAGGAAGAAGAGGCGGTACTAGAGGTCGATGCATGGCTTGACCCCCAGGTACCCCTCACATAGGGCGACGAAGGCGGCCAGCTGCAGGACAGCGTTGGCGGCGAGGTGGTGCGGCTAGAGTCCGAAATGAGTGAGGAACCGGTGAAAGAACGTGCTCGCCGACAACCCCATCACGCGGCCGAAGTGCTAGACGAAGACCACCACCTTGCCTGCTCGGGGGGTCGGGCTACACTCCGTGCCCGCGGTGCGTGCCCCCACGACCTGCGCCGGCGGCAACTTTCGGCAGTGGCGGAGGTGCTCGATGAAGTCGTCGTCGACGTCACTGCCGCCCCAGGCGCCTCTGCTACCCATCGGCCTCGTCGCAGGCTCGGGAGCGGGGACGGAGTGGTTGGCGCTGGAGAATATACCACCCAGCGGTGCGCCGGGAGCCAATGGCAGCGGCCGGAGGCGCGGATGCTGCATCTCTCCCTCTTTCGCTCGGGCGGAAGGGGAATGTGCGACGAAGGCAACAGGCGGGAGCAGGGGGGCGAATGGCTCTCTCCTCGCTCCCTCCACACCATTTATACCCCATGCGGGGTAGTGGGGAGCGGGATCGGAGGCGCATGATCCCCACTACCCCATCCTGTGTGGGAGGCATGAATGCGCGGGCGTGGACACCAACCGTCGGCCCCCGCCCGTAGACGATCCCCACGCGCGGGCCGAGGCCGTGGCCGGGCGGGCCCCTGTCCGCGGCCCAGTCTTGTCACCCGCGTGGTCTGGCAGGCAGCGGTCTGCTCCGGGCAACACGCGGCACTCCTAGTCTGCAATGCGGGGAAGACGAGGCGTCCGGGCAAAGCTGGACGGCCGGCCCGTAGCAGTCCCGTGTGGCCGTGCGGTCCGGTTCCTCGATCACGCAACTCTAGACGCGGAATTCAAACCCGAGTGGTCCGCCGCATCAGCCCGGCAGGCCCCTCTGGTTTCAGGGACTACTGTGGGCGGGTAACCCCGGGGTAGGCGCAAACCGGCCCATGGCCCTTTCCAAAACAAAATAGGGCGTACTGTGCCCGTCGTGGGCCAGCCCCGCCGGGCCGGCTCCGCGCTCTGGACGGCTCAGAGCGGGGCATCCCTCTGGGCAGCCCGAAGCGGCCCTCGAGCGGCCCGTGCTGTGGGACACCGACGCGTCAGCTCGACGTGACAACAGCAACCCAAGTACCGCTGACCGGGGCACGCATGGCAACAGTGATGCTCACCATACCCTCGGTCAGACCAGGCGAGGCGACACACTGGCGGCATAGTAGCAGCACGCCACAATGGCTATAGTGTAGCAGACCGTACAGCTGACCACGGTCGGTTGCGACTAGACGACACACCACAGTGGCGGCACGCCTCCAAGCACTGCATCACCAAACTAAGTGTTGCTACAGTGCGGCCGGCCGTACAGCTGACTGCGCCCGGCTACGCTAAGGCGGTGCGGCTACAGTGCAGCCCGTGCCGCGGCGTGACTAGCATGCGCCAATGGCGACGGTTGGCCGGCGGGCACCCACTTCGATGGGACCCTGCAGTCTGCGGGCCCTACCAGCGACAAGACCCCACAGCCGGCGGGTCCTCGGCCGGCTGGAGAGGCTGCCAGCCGGGTCCCCCCAAGTGTCCTATACCCATATTGTAAACCGGGGGGTTGGCCTATAAAACCCCCCAATGCTGCCCTATGCAGAGGGACTGGATGCTGCACATACCCACACACACTCACGGAGAGGAAAGGCAAGCTCCCCAGCCCCTTCTTCCTCCTCCATCTGACAACTCAAGGAGTAACCATTGTAGTCCTCTTGGATAATCAACTAGACGAGAAGGACTCGGGGTGTTACCTCCCACGGAGGGCCCCGAACCTGGGTACATTGGTGTCTCGTTCTGCTTGTCCCCAATCCCGTTTCCGGAGCCCAACGACGTCCTTTCGGCCCCAACCACACTCAATTAGCCTACCCATGGCATCCGTCGTGATAAAACGACGACACGCGCACTAGCGCACACTCGGGTCGAATCCTCCTTGGCCGCTATAGCGCTGCTGCAATCCGTCCCATTCATGTTTTTTTGTATCCTCTGCGATTTAGCTATTTTCCCAGCGCTTGCATAAATACAGAAAATTGCATTAAATTGCTTTGCTCATTAAAATTCAACCGTGCATCGGATTAAAATAATTTATATATGAAACTTGATTAAATTTCATGGACTTTCACATCCAACTTTCATCCCTAATTTTTTTAAGTTGTTGTTTACATTAATTTGCATAAATGCCATGCTAAAATGATTTATTTCATAGCTAAATAACCTTAGCTCCGTTTTAAATGATCCACATATGTAACTTGAATAGAAAAACGTGTAGAACCAAATGGTGCACTTTATTTTCCTGTTTAACAAATATAAAATTTGTTTAGGACAGATCTAGAACAATTTCATAATTTGCATATGGGGTTGTTTCGGAAATACTATATGTTGTTTCCGGTCTCATTTCAAATGCCTAAATGATCTAGTTTGTTTATGCTTCACCTCTTGCCATGATAAATAAAATTTCAACTTGTCGAGTAAATAAATGAGAGAGAACTAAATGATTCGAACGAGGAGTTTCGTCAATATGCAACTCGTTGCATATTGAACTTCACTTAATGTGTAGTAGTTGTTTGTTGTCATTGCCATGTCGTGCCTCATTAAACCGAACATCCATCATACTTGATTATGCATCATGCCATGTTTATGTTGTTGTGTTTACCGTGTCATTTGTTTGTTTTTGGATTTGCTTCTCCATGCTAGAGTTCCAAAAGCCTTTCGGATTGTGAGGATACGTTCGACTACTCTCGTTCGTCTACTTCACAGATTTGTTCTTCTTCCAAGCGGGATCTCACGCAAGATGATCATTTCCCTAGAAACCACTACTACCATTGCTATGATAGTTGTCTCATTTGTATCGCTATGTCTTGCTACCTACCACTTGTTTTTCAAGACTCCGAAAATGCCATGATAAGCCTCTAACCCTCCACCTTCCCGCCAAACCATTGTTTCGCTATGTTACCGCTTCCTCAGCCCCTCTTATAGCGTTGCTAGTTGCAGGTGTAGGTTGTTCCATGTGATAACATGGATATCTTGGGATATCACAATATTCTTGCTATTTAATTTAATGCACCTATGCACTTGGCAGAAGGTGGAAGGATTGGCCTTTTGCTCAGTGTTTTGTTCCACCTTTGCCATCCTAGTTTTGTTTACCGGTGTTATGTTCCACATTGAGCGCTCCTAACATGCTTGTGGTTGTTATGGGGACCCCCTTGATTATTCATTTTGGGATAAAACTCTTTCGGCAAGGCCCAACTTTGGTACTACATTTGCTTAATAACTAATAAACCTGCATAGGGAGTAATTATCCGGTGGATTAATCAACAACTCGGGCCAGTGCTCCTAATGAGTGTTGGTCCAAAATGGCAGTAGCCAGGGCCACCAACGTGTGAGCCAGCCAGAAACTTAGCCAATCCGGTCGTGTCCTAAGAACGAGACACGCAGCTCCTATCGGGTTCGTCGACACGTTGGGTGGTCTTGCTGGATTTATTTTACCCTTCTTGAATGTCTTGTGCACCGGGATTTTGAGGATACTTTGGGCTATCTCGAGGTTGAGGTTTTCCACTACAACTTGTGCCTAGTTTGTGATGGATGAGTTGGAGCACCCCTCCGGGGTTAAATCTTTTTGAGAGTTGTGCCCACGATTATGTGGCAACTTGGAAATTGTTTAACATCCGGTCATAGTAAACTTGAAGTAAACTCAATTAAAATACACCAACCGTGTGCGTAACCGTGACCGTCTCTTCTTGTGAGGTTTGAACCAAGATAGGAACACTGTGGGGTTATGAACGACTCGTAAGTAGGTCTTCGTTATCACTTCTTTATCATTACTAGTTCATGTCCGTTTATGCGTAGATCACTCTTCTCATTCTCATACTCGTAAGTTAGCCAAATATCAAATGCTTAGTGCATGATGCAGCCTCAACACTTAACCATACCTCACCCATTAATCTTTGCTAGTCTTGATACCCTTGGAAATGAGATTGTTGAGTCCCTGTGGCTCACAGATTACGACAACAACAGCTGCACGTATAGGTCATGCGATACTTTGACGTGAGCGCGATGATTCTTCTATTTGGAGTTTCTTCTTATTCTTCATTGACGTGAGGACGGGTTCCACGCTGACAACCTGGGATTAGCAATGGTGGACGTCGTCTTCTTTTTCATTTGATTTCATCCATAGTCAGATCCTTCTCTTCTGTATGATGATTGTGATGTATTGATGTATTGATTTCTTTATTTTGTAGCTTGTGGCGAGTGTAAGCCAACTCCATATACTCATCTCTTCTTTACATGTATTGTTACGATTTCCATTCCTACAAAACAACGAGATGTGCTTCTATCCCTACCGAGGCCCTCGATCCAAAATAAGGATAGAACCGGGTGTTACAAGTTGGTATTAGAGCAGTACCGCCCTAGGAGCCCCTTTGATTGGTCGAACTTGGCCATTGTCGAGTCTAGAAAAAAACTATTTTGAGTCTAGTTATATATCATAGAGTAGGAATTCCTTTTACTCCTCTTCCCTTCGTTACTCTCGTGAGGATTCGTGGCGTATGAATTTTAATTCTATCCTTCTTCTTACTAAATTATTTTTAGGATCACGCGGGTATTTTGGAACCTCTACGATTTTGTTGTGACCGGTATTTTGTTCCTGGTACCTCCTGTCAATTTGGGGTAGAAGTGTCCTGGGTAGTTGAGCTCAAAGGAATTCTTGTCACACTCGCCATCGTTCATTTTCCTTAGCATCTAAGGATGACGACATTCAGAATTGCTTCAAAACCATTTGTGGCGAGAGGAGTTTGGCGTCACCCAGTACTAGGGAGAGTGTCCAGATGTACTGCCATAATTAGTATCATTTTGATTACGAGGGTCTGAGGTAGATGAGTTTCCGAGGTTTCTCTTGTTATGTATTGACGGATGTTATACACTAGAGGTGTAGTATAGTATTATTGCTAGGAGTTGAGTGATTCATTTAGTAATTGCTCCGTGTATCCGTTGGACCAGATTGCATAACCAAAAAGATTTCGGGAGTGCTCCGATGGGAATTCAAGTAGTTACCTAGGATTATCTTTCCAACAAATGCATGATGGGTTATGTATTTGTTTCCGACTTGTTTCATAAGCCTCATCCATTGTTTCGTTCGAGTATGGTAATTCGAGTTTCGTCGATGTCAAATGTTGATTTCTGATCTTTCCTAAGCAGTGTTGTCATATTTCTATGGGAGTGCTAATCCTTTTCCTCAATCAAATTATCATGTCAATTCTTTTCCATTCGGAGTCCTTGTCTTCAAGTTAATTCAACCTTTCTCAATATTTGCAACATACATCCTCTTATTTTATTTCCTGAGTTCTGATTCATCTGTCCTAAGTTGTCTTTGTTTTTCCCACCCTCCCATCGTTTTTTGTTCGGAGCCACGCATCTCGAATCAAGTGTCCTATTATGGTGAAGTCTCTTCATCTGTTTTCTTTCATGTTTCAATCATGTGTTTTCCATATGAAGATTCTCGGAAGTTTCAAATATCATCATTCTTCGTTCTTGTTTTATTCTCCGGTTAATTCGATTCAAGCTTTCAGTGTTCATCACATCCTTTTCATTATATGATTTACCGTGTTGGAAATTCTTATCCAAGCCTATCTTGTTTATTTACTTCTCTCTATTCTTATCTGGAGTTTTCAAATATCTTAGAAGATTCGTGTTCCCATTCAAAATCCGCTTAAATTATTTTGAGGTTCTCACCTCATCGAGTTTTAGTTTTACCGGTGCAATCTCTCCTTCTAACCAATCGTTTTACTGTTGTTTTCCTTTGAGTGGGCCCATATCCCACATGTTTTTGCCAAGATCTTACCTGCCTCTTCTAATATTTACCGGAGATCTCCTCAAGTTCTTTTCAAGTTTGATGTAAGAATGAATTCCATCGGTCATATGCCTTCTTCAAAATAGTTTTTAATTCATTTCGATCGTTGGCTCAACCTTTACTTATTCATTGTTTCGGAGTATCTCGGTAATTCTTAGTTGTGTTTCCCGTCATCATCCTTAGCTTGGATTACGACGAAGAGTTTCTCTTAAATCTTGGTCCATGCTCTTGAAGATTAGTGTTTCAAGCTTGATGATGTTCTTTCTAATTTTTTTCGATCATGAGAAATTGCTTCCATATCTATCCAGAGATTTTTAGATTCTACTCATTTCTCGATCCTTCGAAGGCCATCTTTGCAGAAGAATTCTTCGTTGTCAGCTTTCATCTTTCGTTCTCAAATTCTACTCAATTGATTTCACTTTGTTCGTTCAATATTTTGTTTGTTCGTATCTGTTAACACCAGACTTTAGCATGGAATAAATCATAATTAAGATGGCTTCAAATTAAGAAGTTCTCTACCTGAAAAAGTATATTACTGTTGACATGAACATTTTTGAAGTTTGGACCATAGTCATCCGATCTCATCTCGAAGGCCGAAATTATGCTCAAAGTACTAAGATTTCATATGTAGAGTACTGTTCAGCTGATTACGCCTCAAATAAGGCCTGATATGAAAACAGATTCAACATGATCAATTATGTATCATTGAGGCGATCGATTTTGATATAAAGGTCATCTCAACCGGCGGTCGTATGCAACCTATGGAGCCAAAACAAGATCACCAAAAGAAGCTGCAGAGTCATTTCGGACCCAAAGACTTTATTTGACTCGGTGACACCGAGTTGACTCGTTAATTCTAGGAGAAATCACTCAGAATTTCTGAGTGAGATGCAGAAGATTACAGAAAGTTGGCCACGTTAACTCGGTGAGACCAAGAAAAACCACTTGGTGGCTCCGAGCTGATCCGGAAAATTGCCAAAGTTTCCTGTCCGAGTTAGGTAAGGGTTTTTGTTGTTTTGGACGGGATTTTTAGTCCTTTTCTTGTACGGAAAGTCAAGCTGCCTCATATATATGTTAGAGGTGATGGCTTATTAAACAACACACAAACGAACAAAACAATCTACTACTTTTTACCCTAGATTTTACATCTCTCCCTTGTTCTTTCTCTCTCGTTATTCGTCTGTTCTTCGTGTTGGAGAGTAGCAATCCTAGAGGCTCTAGGGGCGGGCGAACCGACCTACGGCAGTCCATAGACACCGCGCTTCCTGACGAGGTCCCTCCCGGGCGCGTTGGGTTTCGCCTCTTCAAAAGCACCCACCGGATTGCTTGCGTACTGCGCTTACGGACGGGTCTCCTTCAACGTGAGCTGCGGTGCATGAACCTCGGCGTTGGAGGTACACATTGACGTGTTCGTGTGCGAACACACTTTTTGGCAACTCCGCTGGGGACGAAGCTCTGAACGGTCACTGACCCGTTCTTGCTACGAAGAGATCGTGACCTAGGGTTTGCAATCTACAAAGGTAATATGAATACCCAATTCACTTAGTATAAGCAAATAATGCATATGTTGTTGCTAGATCATTTAATGAGCATAATGTATCGGCTAGCCCAAGATTTATCAATCATGCATCTAATTATGTGCAAGAGCCGATGCAACAAAATCTCCATGCTTCTATCTCATATAATTTTAGCAACATGCAACATACGTATTCCAACTCTCATGCATTCGTAAGCCCACAAATCCATATGCCAATGAACAACATGATGAGTTTGGTTAATCAAGTTGAAACACCCCATGTAGGAACTTTCAATAGCATGCAACAAAGCATTTCACCTTTTTATTCATCGATGACTAACGAACATGTTAATCCAAACATGACGATGGATAGGGGAGTTGGCCAAGCTACTACTAGTTATTAGGTCAATTACCCTCAAACATCATATGCTACACCCCGTGCTACTAATTTTTTGGCAATATACGCAATTGTCGTTGTTCATAATTTGGCTCCGTACCTTCATGCTAATGGCCGAATAAGTGAAAATTCTACTAGAGCAAATGTGTCTTCACCTAATACCGTAGCATATAATCTTGCCCCTCCGCAATTTGAGAATTTCGGCAACATATCATTGCCGAAAGCGTCTAAAAGTATTGGGGGCAATTCGATGAAGACTGGGCTGAAATTGGGCGAAAGAAGCTTAAAGATAGTCTCCCTGCAATGTTTGCTGAGTTTAGACAAGAACAAGCAGCCTTGTGAATAAACGAATGAAAGAGTCGTGATTCGGATAACAAAGTTAATTCGGTTATTGAAAAGGCCGAATCAAACATTACATTTGCCGAATCAATTAAAGATAAGGAAGTTTTGATAACTAGAGGAACCAATGGAAATAAAAATGATTTGGATAACAAACATAATTCGGTTATTGAAAAAGCCGAATCAAATACATGATAAGGCGCTGGAGAGTTATCCAAAAGTGGAGCAAGCTATTGTTCATATCAGACAACCATCATGCTCTCCCGACATATTTGAAGAGGTATGTCTAGCAAAGGATTTACCTACTTCTGATCTGCTCGCAACTTTATTGTTGATAGATCTATTAGAAAATTTCTCATAAGCAATCTTGAAAGAACAATGAAGAAGGGTAATTTATTTGTTAGCAATAAAACAGTTGCAAAGCATATCGGTCAACACATTGTTCTATTAAGGAGACCGATAGTAACTTATTATTGCAGCCAATGCTTTCTATGTTGCTTTACTTAAAACTTATATCTAATTGGGTAGCTTTGCTTGTTTCATACTTGGCTTACACTTGGTCTCAATTGAGAAACGTGTGTTCTAACTATTTTCGTTTCAGAAATTTCAAACCAAGATTAAATTCTTTTGATAAAACTGATGCTAACATAATATCTTATCCAAAGACATCGGAGATAGAGTGCAAAACACAATGCATAGCCGAATGGGGAGATTCCAAATCTGAACGATTCGTTTGTTTACCTCCAAAGCCGTTCGCACACCAAGATCGGCTAGAAACAAGAAGTATACCTTCAATTCAAGCATGTGTGAACAAATATTTGATTTGTTACTAAAAAAATTACATTAGAATTCTTGATCACCATGTCAAGCCATCAATCCAAAGACGAATGTATTGTAAGTTGCATCATTCGTCCAAGCATAGTTTTGAGGATTGCAACATGTTTCATCAAATAGTTAAATCGGCCATTGATAAAGGACGATTAAAATTTGTTGAAACACAAAGGGATGGCCAGTCTTGTCCGATTGGCCCTAATGGCAAACGGTTTTTGCATCGGCTACTTCAAGCCACTCCATTTAATCATGAGAAGGTAAAAACTACGGATAATGGGATCAAGCTTTCAAGTAAGGAAGTTGTTCAAGTGCACAATGATAATATTCTTGAGGGCGAAAAATCCATCAAAGTTGCAATGAAGATGCCAAGTAGTGGGGGGCAACAAGAAGATCCAAAGATCGATGCAAGCAAAACCAAAGAAAGCAAAGGCCGAGGCAAGCACAAAGGTGAAAAGACGAAAGTCGCTTTCGCGCACCTATTGGTAAAATATCAAAAGATAAGTGACGATAAGAGTGCTTGTCGGCTAAGTAATTCAAGAGCATCAAGAGTACCCCCTAGGCGTAAATCTGATGACCGGTATTGGCAAAGGGCAATTTTTAATGCAGCATATTCATATCCATATTTTGGGCCGCCAATGCCATGGATACCTCCCTATGCTCATTTCGATCCATATCTATAATGGGACATGTATGATACAAGGGCACGTTCTCCATCTTATGTGAAACCATCTCGCCAACATTATGCAGCTTTAAAAAGATCAACATTTGATGAACAATCACATGTCAAAGACTGTTTCAATTACAAGAAATCAGTCCAAAGCACAAGGAAGAAGAAAGAGGTGGTCAAGCAAGTGTACCGCATTAAAAGAAATGGTCGTAAGAGTGCTATTTCAGATTTGATCTCAAATGAGAGAGAGCCAATTAAAATGTTGAAATTGGCTAATAAAGGCGATGAGGCAGGTCAACCAAGTGCCGAATCTGAAGATAAGAAGGTCAGAGTGCACAAGGTAAAGAAAGAATTGTCATTGCTTCAAACAAAGTCACAGACGGGGTGCCCACTCAGCTTATCATATTGGCAAAAGAAGGAATTACAAAAGCTTAGTGCACAAGAACTTGAAAAGAGGAATATGGCATGGGTTCCCAAAGGAAGTATTCAAAATAAGAATTATGTGAAAGCTTCCATTGCCAAAAGTGCAGCCAAGGTGAAGAAGGAGAAGAGTGAAAGCTCCAAACAACCAAGCCGAAGGTTTGCGCATCAAAATCTTCGGTTCAAGCAATACATATTCTTCAACTATGCCATTAATGCCTATGTCATGTCATTCGCCATCCTATATGGTTAGTTACCCTTCATGGGCTTACTTTAATCCATGGATGCAATATAATTTCATACATCATGAAAGGGTATTACAAAATCATCATATGTTCGATTAGCTACACTCTTGTTGCTAATCTAAAGGGCGGATACACAATTATCGCCCTAAGAAATAAGATGGCCGTTATAGAATTATCTCTCTAAGCATATAAAATGGCTGATGGAGTGTTGACATCGTCATTAGAAAAAGCATCATGCAAGTGATTTTTCAGCACACAAGCTTTGTCGAAAAACTGGGGGGCATGTGTTGACACCATATTTTGGCATGGAATAAATCATCATTAAGATGGCTTCAAAGAAAGAACTGCTCCACATGAAAAAGTTTCTTAGTGTTGACAAGAACATTTTTTAAGTTTGGACCATCATCATCCGATCTCATCTCGAAGGCCGAATTGTGCTCAAATTATTAAGATTTAATATGCAGAGTACTGTATGAAAGAAGTTTCAACATGAAAAAGTTCCATATCATCGAGGCGATCGATTTTGATATAAAGATCGTCTCAATCGGAAGTCGTATGCAACCTATGGAGCCAAAACAAGATCAGCAACAAAAACTGCAGAGTCATTTTGGACCCACCGAGTTTATTTGTCTCGATGATACTTAGTTGACTCAGTAATTCCTAGAAAACTCAATCTAAATTTCCGAGTGAGATGCAGAAGGTTACAGAAAGATGGCCACGTTAACTCAGTGAGACTGAGAAAACCACTTGGTGGCTCTGAGTTGATCCAAAAAATTGCCAAAGTTTCTTGTCCGAGTTTGGTTAGGGTTTTTGATGTTTTGGATGGGATTTTTAGTCCTTTTCTTGTATGGGGAGTCCAGCCGGCTTATATATATGTTAGAGGTGATGGCCGATTGAACAACACACAATCGTACAAATCAATCTACTATTTTTTACCCGAGTTTTACATCTCTCCCCTGTTCTTTCTCTCTCGTTCTTAGTGTTGGAGAGCAGCGATCCTCGAGGCTCTAGGGGTCGGCGAACTGACCTAGGGCATCCCATAGCCGCCGCGCGTCCAGATGGGGTCACTCCCGGGCGCCTAGGGTTTCGTGTCGTCAAAAGCACCCGCCGGATTGCTTGCGTACCGCGCTTCCAGACGGGTCTCCGTTGACGTGCGCTACGGTGCATCATCCTCGACGTTGGAGGTTGACGGTGACGTGCTCGTGTCTGAATAGTATCTAAATCCTTACCGGTGCCTCATGCTAGTTTTTTGCTAGACGGATCATGATCTCTTTGTTCTCATGTATCCCAATTCATTTGAGGTATTCTCATTCGCTTCAGATTCTTACTGGCGCTTCGTGGAAGACTTCTTCGAGTTCGTGTTATTTTTCTTCAAACTCTTCAAGAAGAATGTCGGTGTACTAAAGAACGGGGCCCTTAGTACCCTGACTTGTGCACCAGACGAATGCGGCCTGCGGACCGGTAGGACCCTGCCGGGCTGGACCTGGACGCCAATTCCTTCGTACAAGGACTCGAGCGAGCCGACAAGTCTTCCTTACCGAGGGGCTAAGGCAATAGCGCACTCGCCAAGGCCTCCGCCCGCCAAGCTGTCGCTCCATGTAGCTGGGCTGATTGTCTACATCGGCTAGGTGTCGAGCGGGCAGGCGGGTAGTTGTGACTGGTCGGGGCGCGTGGCTGTTTCCCTAGATTACAGTAGAGCTTTAATGACACCCGTCCACGGCATGGCGAAGGAATAAGAGGTAGCTAGGCGAACGACACAGAAGGAGAGACAATCCTTGCAAAGAGACGTCGCCAGCGAGCCACCTCACGGCGCATTTAATGCGTCTGTCCTAATCCATCAGAGTTAGGTATTTCCCACTACCGCTATTGCCAGTAGTTTTAGCAGATAGATATACATTCTTTACTCTATGTAAAGACGATTTTAGCCCGGTGGTAACCCCTTGAATTATAAAAGGAGGTCCATGGCTACCTTGAGGAGTGTCGGCTCTTTGTTCATTTACAAGCTTAGCGACGCTCCCGAAGCATCCTGGCCGGGCTGCGACGCTCCTGTACTGTGAACCCAAATAAACCACACCACACAGGACATAGGGTATTACGCTCCGGCTGCATGGACCTGTCTAAAGCCTCGAGCGTCCAGTGTCCGTTGATGCTCTTTGCGCCAGAGGATTCCCTCACCTGAACCACGAAAGGGGCCTTGCCGGCCCCATAGATCGTCGTACCCCGACATCTTTGGCGCGCCAGGTAGGGGACTCCCTTGCGTGACCTTCGCCGACTCCTGCGCGTCGTCGCCGGCAGTTTCCTCGACGCCCATGCTTCCCAAGAAGGCTAAGGGTCCGGCGATGTCCACCTCGTCCACGTCCAGGCTACCCTCACAGGTGGTGGCCGGCGATGCGGGTGGGGGTGGCCCTCACAATTGCCACGCTGGCGAACGCAACAACAACACTGCGCGGAGCTCCACGAGCCGCGACCCAGACCCCATCGTTATGCAGATGCACAATGCGCCTGCAGCGACCGGAGCCGGCACAGCAGCGCAGTGGCCGCAACGGCGGCCACAACAGCAGTAGCGGTAGAAAGAGGACCCCTGTCGCAGCCTTCTCAAGACCGCCGCGACCAATGCCCCCAGCGTGGCGACCCTGGGCAGATTGCAGACAAGACCCCTACACGTCCATCTCAGGACACGCAGGGCCGAGCTCGATAGCAGACTCCTGGAGGGAACGTGCATCGCGCGACAGCTCGGGAAGATGCTCCACCTAGAGCCCTAGGAGTAAGAGAGCCACCCATGCCTCGCACAGCTCCATGCCCAGAACTGCGGAGGAAGCTCTGGCGCAGGCCCAACTATTGTTGAACTTTCCGCCCGCGCGGTAGAAAATGGAAGACTGGAGAGCTACGAACAAGAGCATGCTGAGCTTCGCAAGGCCGGAGGGAGTGGGCCCGTCAGTCGCCCGCCAAGCGGCTCCGGGGGCTCCCACCGCCAGACGCGACGCTGGTGGGGCGCTCACAGTGCAGTCTCCCCCTCAGCAGCAACATACCCACCAGACCGACGTGCAAGACGAGGTATCGTACGCCTCGATGGAATCGCGGATGAACAAAGACCAACACTAGCTCTTGAAGGACAGGCGCAAGGAAGACGCCCGCACCACCATTGAGAGGCGGCGTCATATGCGCCAGCAGTCCGATGGACGCGTGGATCGAGCCATTGACGCGCCCACAACGGGGGCGCCCCGTAGCCTGCCTTACGAGGTAGCCTGCCTTGCGTTCACCCAGGAGCTATTACAACTGCTGGCCCTCCAGCATACCCTTCAAGCCTGAGTTGCCCGACAAGTACGACGAGCAGATCAGCCATTCCGAGTTCCTCAGCGTCTAGACCATCACCGTACAGGCTGCCGGGGGACGCGACGAGAAAATCTTAGCCAACTACTTTCCTTTGGCGCTCAAGCCCAATGTGAGGAGTTGGTTGATGAACTTGCCGGAGGGGTCCATTTCCTCTTGGGTAGACCAGTGCAACAAGTTCGTTGGCACATACCATGGAGGCCACAAGCTTCTAGGGCAGCCCAGCGACTTGCACGTGCTCCCCCAGAGAGAAGGCGAATGCCTCTGCAAATATATCCAGAGGTTCAGCCGTGTGCAGCACAACATCCCTGACATCCACCCAGCCGCTGTGATTGCCGCGTTCCACACGAACGTGCGCAACCGGCAAATGCGTGAGGAGATGGGCATCAACAAAGTGCGGGATGTCGTCGAGCTATATGCCCTGGCCGACAAGTGTGCACGGGCTGAAGTGGGAAGGAGGCTCCCTGGAGAGGATGTCGGCGCGGAGGTCGACTCAGATGATGACGAAGATGCGCTAGCTTCCAAGAAAAAGGGGTGGAAGCGCAACAGGAAGCGCAAAGGAAAAGCGGTAATGGCTGTCGAGGGGAACGACAACTCCGACTTTGGCAAGAAGGCCAAGTTCGAAGGGTCCAGCAGGAGTGTTGCCGCATGCTCCGGAGACGACGAGTCCACAGCAGGAGAGAAGACCGGCTGGCTATACTACAAGATCCACCTCACCAAGAGCCACGGTATCACCGAGTGCCGCCAAGTAGAGAAGCTTGCCGAGAAGCAGAAGCAAGAGTACGAAGGCGTGACAAGGAGAAAGGCCAGGACGGTGCAGGTGGTTCCGGCAAGAAAAGCAGCGATAGCCGTGGTGGCCGCCGCGACAAGGCCAAGCAGCCCAAAGAGAAACCTGCTAGAGGCCGAGACAAGAAGTCTGATGACGAAGATAATGATGACAATGGAGATGAAGAAGAATCTGAAGGCCAGGAATTCCAGAAGGTTGTCGATGCCATGTGCGTTGACAGAGGCGCATCTTTGCACTCCTCTCACCGACAGCTCAAGCAGCGGGCCCATGAGATCAACGCGGCAGAACCAGCGGCTGAGGCGAGGAAACCCCTCAAGTGGTCCAACACTCCCATCATCTTCGACGCCGAGGACAACCCTGACCGCAGCACTGCCGTCGGGTGCATGCCGTTGTTGATTTCGCCAACAATACACAACCTCAAGGTCACGAAGATATTGGTCGTCAGTGGGGCCGAGTTGAGCTCGATCTGACCTGACATGATCAAGCGGCTGCAAATTCCTGACATGGATCTTAAGCCGACGAGGTCCTTCCAAGGGGTCAACCCGGGAAGATTTCAGCCCAAGGGGAAGATCACACTGTCAATCACGTTTGGTAGTGAGCTCAACTTCATGAAAGAGAGGGTAGTCTTTGACATCGCAAGAATGTCGCTGCCGTACAATGGGATTCTTGGTTGACCGGCGCTGGCGAAGTTCATTGCGGAAACACACCACGCCTACAACACTCTCAGGATACCAGGGCCAATGAGTGTCATCACCGTCCACACTGACAATAAGGATGCAGTCGTCGATAAGCTCTTCCAGGAGGCAGTGGCAACCTCTATCGACGAGGCACTCGCTCCTGCCGACAAAGCTCCCGGGGGGAAGAACAAGAACAAGAGCTCTGGCGAATCTCGTAAGGACTCCCGTCGAGGACTTACCAGAGACCTCTGCCGCAAGGAGCAAGAAAGATAAAATGACCATACCCAAGACGAAGCAAGTGCCCACGTGGGAGAACGGCGAGGGATGCACTTTCACCATAAGTGACAACCTCGACAGCAAATAGGAAAGCGCTCGTTACCTTCCCGCGGGCAAATGTTGATGTGTTTGCCTGGCAACCCTCTTAGATCCCCGGTGTTCCCAGGGAGGTGATTGAGCACCACCTTGCCGTTTGTCCCCATGCATGCCCCGTCAAGCAGAAGGCACGAAAACAAGCCCTCGAGCGGTAAGAATTTATTGCCAAAGAAATCAAAAAGTTAGAAGCAACATGTCTGATCAGGGGCGTAATCCACTCAACTTAGTTAGCAAATCCTGTGGTTTTGCATCGAATTTACCAGATTCTGGTCTCAACCGCTGGCTGTGATCTTCTGTCCTTCCTTGATGCATATTCTGCATATCACCAGATCTTCATGGCCGAGGAGGACGAAGAGAAAGCGACATTCATTACCCCCAGCACCGCATACTGCTTCAGACGCATCTCGTTCGGGTTGAAGAGCGCCGGATCAACATTCGTGAGGGCAGTTCAGATTGGTCTGGGACCGCAGCTACACAGGAATGTGGAAGCGTACATGGATGATATAGTGGTCAAGACCAAGAACAAGGACACGCTGGTGCAACACCTAGAAGAAACCTTCGCGAATCTGCGCAAAATTAATTTGAAGCTAAACCCCGAGATGTGCGTGTTTGGGGTCCCCTCCGACAAGCACCTCGGGTTCTTCAAATCATAGCGCGGGATTGAAGCCAACCCCGCCAACATTGAGGCGATTGAAGAGCTGGAGGCGCCCAAGTGCACCAAGGACGTGCGCCGCTTGGCTTGTTGCATCGCCGCCTTCGGCAGGTTCATTTCCAAGTCCGTCGAGCGCGCCCTATCGTTTTTCAAGATCCTGAAGAAGGCAGGCCCAATTGCATGGACCCCTGAAGCAGAGGAAGCGCTACAAGACTTGAAGAAATACATGTCCTCAACGCCAATCCTAGTCATGCCAAAACCAGAGGAACTGTTGCTGTTGTTCTTTGTAGCAATGGACCAAGTAGTCAGCGCTGCGCTGGTGGCAGAGAGGGAAGATGAGGCAGAATCTACCAAGCCGACAGCCCCGGTAGATCAAGTAGCCAGAGACGTGAGTATGACACACGAGGCAGACCAGCGAACTGTGCAGAAGAAGATGGTGCAGCGACCCATGAATTTTGTTAGCTCCCTCCCGAAGTGGGCTAGATCAAGATACTCTGGGATGCAGAAAATGCGTTTTGGCCTCCTTATGGCATCTCGGAACCTGCTCCACTACTTCCTGGCACATCATATCACCGTCGTCACTCTCTTCCCGCTGCAGCGTATCCTGAGAAATCCGGAGGCAACCGGCAGGATCGTCAAGTGGGCGTTGGAGCTGGCCAGCTTTGACTTGAGCTTCGAAAGTAGGGCAACAATCAAGAGCACGGCATTGGCGGAGTTCGTAGCAGAATGGATGCTGATGCCAGACGAAGAAATCCTAGAGACAACACTCCATGGCAAGGAGGTGCCTCAAGAGTGGATCATGTACTTTGACGGAGCTTTCTCGTTGCAAGGCGCCGATGTCGGAGTGCTACTCATAGCACCTACAAAAGAGCACCTCAAGTACGTGGTCCAAATGCATTTCCCCCCGGAAGAATCAACAAACAACATGGCTGAGTATGAAGGGTTTCTTGCCAGACTACTGATAGCAGCCGATCTTGGCATCAGGAAGTTGATAGTCCGGGGAATTCATAGCTTGTCGTGCGTCAAGTAAACAAGGATTACCAAAGCCCCCAAATGGAAGCATATGTTGACGAGGTATGGTGATTGGAGGAGCGCTTTGATGGTCTACAAATCGAGCACGTCCCCTGTGACAAAAATGACATTGTCGATGACCTGTCAATGAGAGCCGGGCAGAAGCTGCCCGTGGAACCAGGCACTTTTGTCCCCCGGTTAACTCAACCTTCAGTCACTCCATCAGCGCGGCAGAGCAGAAAAAGGAAAATCAGTTCCGATGACTACCTCCCGGTAGAGCCATCAGTGGTCGTCAAGAGAGTAGTCAGGAATGACGACCCGCCTGCCGGTGGACCTTGAGCTCTAGCAGACCCAAGGATTCTTGCCGCAAAAGCTAGCATCCCCGCGGCGGAAGAAATGCCTTGGGTCCTTGTCGTCGAGCCATAGGCTCTGGCATGGGCACACAAGATAGTCCAGTACCTCCAAATAGGAGATCTTCCTGAGGAACCAGAAAAAACCAAAATAGTAGCCCGGCGGTCGAGCACATACCAGTTTGTGGACAGCACCTTGTACAAAAGGAGTCTGAATGGCGTGAAATTGAAGTGCATTCCTCGGGAGGAAGGACGTCAGCTGTTGGCAGAGATACATGAAGTGGTCTGTAGCTCCCACATTGGATCACGAGTCCTTGCCGGGAAAGCATTCCGACAATGTTTCTATTGGCGACAGCCCTTCAAGGCTCTTTGGTAGTGGTGACAACGTGCAAAACATGCCAATACCACGCCCAGTAGATACATCAACTAGCACAAGCCCTTAAAACCTTACCGCTCTCCTGTCCCTTCTCAGTATGGGGGCTCGACATCCTCGGGCCCTTCCCCCGTGCTACCGGGTGCTTCGAGTTCCTGTTCATTGCGATCGACAAGTTCACGAAGTGGACTGAGGTAGAACCGGTGAGAAAGGTAACATCGCAGGCAACAGTCAAGTTCCTCAGAGGGATTGTTTGCCGTTTCGGTGTCCCCGGCACGAACATCACCGACAATGGCACACAATTCACTAGCAGCAGCTTCATGCAATATTGCCAAGACATCGGCACAAAGATATGCTTCGCATTGGTCGCTCACACAAGGAGAACGGGAAAGTAGAAAGGGCAAATGCTGAAGTGTTGCGGGGACTCAAGACGAGGACATTCGACAAGTTGCATAAGCATGGAAGGCGCTAGATTGATCAAGTCCCGGTGGTTCTTTGGCCGATCAAGACGACACCAAATCGAGCCACCGGTGAGACACCCTTCTCCCTAGTTTATGGTGCATAAGCAGTTCTCCCCACCGAGCTCACATACGGGTCACTGAGAGTGCAGGCCTTTGATGAGGACTGGCAAGAGCAAATGCGGCAAGATGACGCTGTGCTCCTCGAGGAAGACCGTCTCTAGGCCGCGTTGCGTGCCACAAGGTACCAGCAATCCCTGTGCCGCGATCACAGCCGCAGGGTGCGCGCCAGGAGCATTGAGGAAGGCGACCTTGTTCTTCGACGGATTCAGTCCGCGAAGGGATCAAACAAGTTGACGTCAAAGTGAGAAGGCCCTTACCGGGTAGTACGAGTCACTAGGCTTGGCGTAATCCGCCTGGAGACCAAAGATGGCACCCCGGTGCAGAACTCGTGGAATATCGAGCATCTTCAAAAGTTCTACCCGTCAGGCGCAGTTGTCGGGCCTCCCGGGAGCCCCTTTTGTACAAGTTCGCCTCCGAGGCGTATAATCCTTTGTACAAAGCCAGGCAATGACCCTGACCATAGTCAATAAAGCTAAGTGTTCTTCAACTCTCTGTCAAAGTACATATTTATCTTGTATCTTATGCGAGATGTTGTGATCACTTTTCAATTGCATAAGGCGACTGGTGAACCACCTAGGTTCCTAGCCTCTTTTATTTTCTCTTCTTTCTTTTTCTTAAAAAGGAGAAGAGGCCCCCCCATGCGCAAGTCTTCCCGGGGGAGAGAGGCAGTACAGGCACCTGCAGATGCGTTCGAGAGTGGTCGCCTTGCGGCAAGAAACGCAACAAAAAGAAGCTAAGTTGCGGAAACTTTTTCGAAATTCTCTAACATTTCTCTAACCTGCACGCTAAGGGCCCTCGTCGACATCGTTGTGCGCTTGAGTGTTGGAAGCATTCCCAACATATTAAGTAGCCGTGGGAAGGACGATGGGGTGGCCTTGCCGATAGTTACACTACATGATGAAACTTTAATGTTCAAAAGATACCCTATATTTTCTCTTCATTTTCTCGTAGGGTTACATTGGGTTTGATCTAAACACAAAAGGAGATCTGCCACTACGATGTGGCAATTGATCCGGAAACGAGGTCTCGTGGATGGAGCCTTATTCCCGCATACCTAAACCCTAGCTACGACTCCGAACGCGCCTAGTCGGAATCCTCCTGCTTGATGCCGAAGGTGCTGCCGTCGTCATCGCTGTCGCTGCCGCTCGAGCTCTCCGCACAGCACTCCTGGCAGACGCCAGTCATACCGATGATCTCCATGAAGAGGGTGGCTGAGCCGTCGAACTTGAAGTGGAGAAGGTGCCCGGGTCACAGACTACAGGAGCGGGCAAACGATTTCCACCCCCGCGTTAGGAACTTGGCGCTCCCGGCGGAGAGGTGGACACCCACCCAAGCGGGCCCATTGCAGCAGCCGTCTGCCCGAAGCCAAAAGCCTCAAGGCTGACTGCCCTCCATGGACTGCGCAAAGGGGTTAGGGAGGCTGAGCCAGCTCTTCGGCCCCCGAGGGATCGCCACGACAAACTCCTCTACCTCCTCCACATGGATCCCCGTGTGGGGCTGCGGGAGAGGTGCACCGCTACGACCACCGCGGGTGGATGAAGTCATCCCTCCATGGTCCTGAGACGCCGCCCGTCCGTGGCCCTAGATGCCATCCTTCGGCGGGAGCTGGAGCCAACCCCCGCCACCGTCACCGCAATCCGCATTGGGCTCTGGGGGGCGCCCCTTGCCATGGCGCCGGACCCACGAGCACGACCGCGACCCCTCGCCATGGCAGAATGGCGTGCTGGAGGAGATGGCGAAAGGAGAGAAGAGAAGACATCGGTCGGGAGGCTAGAGCAGGAGGGCGCGGATGAGCAACGCTTCCTCACAACTCCCCCCCATTATAGGACCGGAGAAAAGGAAGGGACTGGCTCTTCGCGACCCAGGGCGAGCACGCACTAGCATACAGCCGGTGCTGGCGACCGCCTTTCTTCGCCAATGCCGGCCCTCGCACGTGACACGCGTCGCGTAGGATGCAATTAAGAGGGGTAGACGAAGCGGAAGGGGCAGCACACCCAAACGACGCAGGACAACTCGGAGGCTGACCGCCCGATGTCAGGCGCACTGCTTAGGCGGCCACCCCTCTCCCCTAATAACGAGCCCCGTATGAAAATACGCGGTACAGGTTGTGCCCCTTCGGGCCGATGCGACATGGTTTTTTAGGCGTATCCTTTCAATGCCTTCTCTCCCCGCTTCCCCAGTAGTTCGCACCCAATGCATATTGTGGGAAGGGGTGGGAGGGATAATCAAGCATAACCGTAGCTAATTTTGGCCACATGAATCTGTGAATTGTTTTTGGGCCTAGCCCAACAAACATCACGGACGCAAGTGTGGCCCAGGCCCAAGGGCTCCTGTCGGTGTACTAAAGAACGGGGCCCTTAGTACCGTGAGTTGTGCACCAGACGACCGCGGCCTCCGGACAGGCAGGACCCTGTCGGGCTAGATCTGGATGCCAAGCACTTCGTACAAGGACTCGAGCGATCCGGGAAGTCTTCCTTGCTGAGGCTCGGGCAATAGCGCACCCGCCAAGGCCTCCACCCGCCAAGCTGTCGCTCCATGTAGCTGGGCTAATTGTCTACATTAGCCAGGTGTACAACGGGCAGGCGGGTAGGTGAGACTGGTCGGGGTGTGTGGCTGTTTCCCTGGATTATAGAAGAGCTTTAATGACACCCGTCCACGGCTTGGCGAAGGAATAAGAGGTAGCTAGGCGAACGTCACAGAAGGTGAGACAATCCTTGCTAGGAGACGTCGCCAGCGCGTGATGCTTGTGATATGCGTTGGGTTTTCCGTGAAGAGGAGTGGGCGATGAAGCACAATGCGGGTAAGTATTTCCCTCAGTTAAGAACCAAGGTTTATCGAACCAATAGGGGTACCGGTCATCAACTGCCTTCAGCGGCTACACACAAAAGAGCACACACTTGCACCCAACGCGGCAAGAGGGTTGTCAATCCCCTTGATCTCATTATTTGCACGCAAGTGAGATGTGTAGATGATAGTAGATAATTGTAAAATGGAAAATAAAATAAATGGCAGCAAGGTATTGAATGCGTTTGTAAACTTATAAGAGGATAGACCCGGGGGCCACAGTGTTCTCTAGGTGCATCTCTCATGTAGTAGGCATACGGTGGGTAAACAAATTTTTGTTGGGCAATTGATAGAAAAGTGGATAGTTATGCATTCTTTATTTATGACAATGATCATGTATATATAGGCATCACGTCCATAAGCAAATAGGCTGACTCCTGCAAGCACCTATTATTATTACTCCACCCGTTGACCGCTATCCAGCATGCATCTAGAGTATTAAGGTAAACATAGTAATGCTTGGGCAACGATGACATAATGTAGAGAAAGATAATTCAATTAATATGAACTAACCCCATTGTTTTATCCTTAGTGGCAGCAATACAAAGGTGTGTCTTGTCCCTTTCTGTTACTGCGATATAGAGCACCGCCAGATTGAACCCACTACAATGCAGCCCTCTCACTGAAGAAATATCAATCTAGTTAGCCAAACTATTTCAATAGATCATAGAGATTTAAAAATCTATAATGATCAAGGAAATAAGAAACATAATAATCAGAGGTGACTCAAATACTTTTCATTAATAATCTGAACATAAACCCATAATTCATCGGATCCCAACAAACACACAGCACAAAAGGATTACATCGGATAGATCAAAGCGAAGATGCGATGATCATTGTATTGAAGATCAAGAGAGTGAGAGAGATAGCCATCTACATACTAACTACAGACCCATAGGTCTGTGGTAAACTACGCACAACTCATCATGGAGGCAGCAGGGATGATGTAGAGCCCCTCCGGCAGATCGCGGGAAATGGTCACCAGATGGGTATGCGGTGGAGCAGAGACTTCCGGCGGCGGAAAAAGTGTTTAAGGAGCTCTCTTAGGGTGTTTGGAATATTTTAGGATTTATAGGCTAGAGAGGGGCAAGAGAGCGCGGCCGAGGGAGCCACGACCCACCAAGGCGCGGCCTGGCCCCCTGGCCCGCCCTGTTGGGTTATGGTGCCCTCGTGCTGCCTCCTGTCTCCTCCCGAAGCTTCCAGGCCTTCTTTTGGTCCAGAAAAAATCATATTAAAGTTTCGTGGCATTTGGACTTCGTTTGGTGCGGTAAACCTGAAAAGCAAAAAACATGCAGAAAACAGCAATTGGCACTGGGCACTAGGTCAATAGGTTAGTACTCAAAAATAATATTAATTGGTAAATAAACACCCAAATAGTATCCTAGAATGATAATATAATAGCATGGAACAATAAAAAATTATAGATATGTTGGAGACGTATCAACATCCCCAAGCTTAATTCCTGCTCGTCCTCGAGTTGGTAAATGATAAAAACAAGAATTTTTGATGTGACATGCTACCCAACATGTAATCTATTGCAGGTTTGTTCATTGGGAAATGATGAATTAATAAACATCAACATAGAAATATTATAAACATAAGAAACATAATCATCAAGTTTCAAAGTATATGATCCAAAAAGAATGTTCACCCCCTATTCATTTTATCATATAAGAATAGCATGGCTCCGTCTTCACCACATAAATACAAATGGCAAGCACCATGGTGTCAAGTCAGGCAATGGGATCGTACTTCTTAACGCGCTTCAGCCTTTTATTACTTGCGCAATACATAAGCATGAACCATGGATATAGCACAAAGGTGGAATAGAATATGGTGGTAGGGTTCAAAGGGGTGAAAGTGGAGAAGAAAGTCTCGCATCAACTAGGCGTATCAACGGGCTATGGAGATGCCCATAAATAGATATCAATGCGAGGACTAGGGATTGCCATGCAACGGATGCACTAGAGCTATAAGTGTATGAAAGCTCAACGGAAGCTAAGTGGGTGTGCATCCAACTTGCTTCCTCATGAATACCTCGGCCATTTGAGGAAGCCCTTCAGCGGAATATACAAGCCAAGTTCTATAATGAAAATTTCCCACTAGCATATGGAAGTGATAAACATGAGACTCTCTATATGAAGAACATGGTGCCACTTCGAATCACAAGTGTGGAATAAGAGGTAGTAGTACTGTCCCTTCTCTCTTTTCTCTCATTTATTTATTTTTTTCTTTTTTTTTTCTTTTTTTCTTTTTTTTCTTTTTCCCCCTTTTTTTTGTCTGAAGTCCCATCCCGACTTGTGGGGGAATCATTGTCTCCATCATCCTTTCCTCACTGAGACAGTGCCGTAATAATGATGATCATCACACTTTTATTTATTTATGACTCAACATGAGAAACTGTATGACTCTATATGAATGCGGCGGTGTACCAGGATGTGCAATGATCAACCGTAACATGTATGATATTAATGATGAATGGTGGCTTTGCCACAAATACTATGTCAGCTTATGTGGTCATGCAAAGCAATATGACAATGGAAGTGCAAGCCATATGATGTGATGGTGGAAATTGCATGACAATATATCTCGAAATGGCTATGGAAATGTCATGGTAGGTAGGTATGGTGGCTATTTTGAGGAAGATATAATGAGGCTTATGTGCAATAGAGCGTATCGTGTGACGGGGTTTGGATGCACCTACGAAAGCTGCACCGATCCTCAAGGTGAGAATGGGCATGCACGATACAGAAGAGGCTTGCAAATATGTGGAGGTGAGTGTGCGTATTTCCATGGATTCACACTAGTCATGAAGAACTCACATACTTATTGCAATATTTATTAGCTCTCTCAAAGCAAAGCACTACTCGCATGCCCCTAGGGAGGAGGTTGGTAGGAATTAACCATCGCGCGCCCCCGACCTAAACAGCACTAGGATTTCAACGAGGAATAAGTATGCTCACACATCATCACCATGCTATAAAAATATTTGGATGAACAGCAAGTTAACAACCTCTAATTCAAGATACCTTTATTAACCAATGATCATGCACTCATGCTTTTTCATATTACCACATTAATATCATTAACCATGATTTCTCTTTTATGTGCTACATGTGGTTTTGATTATGCACTCATTGAATACATATTATTTTTGGACTAGTCTTATGACCCATGCATCTTACCATCATTGTTTATTAACTCTCAAACAAATATAAGTGAAGAATGAGAGTGCAATTATTTCTATAAAATCTATGCGCCATCGTGCTATAAAAGATATAAGTGAAGCACTAGAGCAGCTGCCAAGCTCAAAATATATAAGGGAAGCACATAGAGTATTCTAATAAATTATGATGATATTGTGTCTCTCTTAAGTGGGTGTGTGCATCAAACAATTATTGTGGTAAACTGAAACAAAAAGTAAACTAAAGCAAATGACGCTCCAAGCAAAACTCATATCATGTGATGAATAAAAATATAGCTCCAAGTGACATACCGATGGATTGAGACGAAAAAGGGGATGCCTTCCGGCACATCCCCAAGCTTAGACGCTTGAGTCTTCCTAGAATATTACCTTGGGGTGCCTTGGGCATCCCCATGCTTAGGCTCTTGCCACTCCTTATTCCTTCGTCCATCGTGATAACACCCAAAACTTAAAAACTTCAGCACACAAAACTCAACAGAAAACTCGTGAGATCCGTTAGTATAATAAACATATCAAATACTTTAGGTACTGTTGTAAATTGATTCATATTTTATTATTGCATAAGGTATTGTATTCTAACTTCTCCATGATTTATATTGCCCAATATAATCCATGGCATCATCAAAACAAGCAAAACATGCAAGCAAAAAATAGAATCTATCTAAACCATAACAGTTTGTAAAGATCTGTAGAGAAACTATACTTATGTATCTCTAAAAATTCTGAAAAATTAGGACAACCTCAATAATTTGTATACCAATTTTGGTAAGAAAATCAGATCAAAAAGACATTCTTGTAAAATCAGAGAAATTCTGCACTGAACGTCAAAGTTTGTGTTTTTGCACCGTATCAATTCTACTCATCTTGTGGGTCATCCCAAAGGCTTTACTTGGCACAAACATTAATTAAAACATAAAAACACAATCATTAAAGAGGAAATAATCATGTTATCACACCAAAACAGAAAGTAAAAAGTAAAAATAAAGAAAACTATTGGGTTGCCTCCCGACAAGCGCTATTGTTTTATGACCCAAGCTAGGCATAACACGTATGATCAAGTGTTGTCATCTTTGACATCAAGCTGCTCAATAACACAACCATGATTCTTAGGAACAATAGGGAGCTTGAAAATAGGGTCCTTTATCAGGTTTATAAAGTTGTGATCCAGACTAATCATTTTGAGATCTTCATTTCTTTTGGTAGGAGGGGTACTAATGCTCTTGGGAATATATATGAACTTGGGACTTTTACTTCGAGAAGTTCTAGAATTAGCTTTTGAGGGTGTGAAAGACGAACCTACTTTATCAATGACTTCCTCCATTTTATGAATCCTATTCAAGATTTATTCTACCCTCTCATCAATAAGTGTGTCCTTCTCCTTTAAAAGTTTCCAAGTCATTCCTACTCGTGACCCAAATTGAGTGATGTGATTTTGAAGCTTTTTATCTAACTCCTCTATTTGTTCATTAGTAGTCATTTTCTTTTCAATAGTATCAAGACTTTGCATAACATGTTCCATGGTTAAAAAAGTTTCATTCATAATAAGAGGTGACCCTACCAAATTTTCCATGGCTTTAAAAGCATCTGAAGTGTGACTCATTAAGAAATTACCACCGGTGATCGTATCGAGTACAAATCTATACCAAGTAGTAATACCAACATAGAAATTATGAAGCAAGATGCTAGGAGATTGCTTATGAAATGATTTATTTTGAGCATTGCAAATCCTATACCATGCATCTTTCAATATTTCTCATCCCCTTTGTTTAAAATTGAGTACCTCATTATGGGGAGTGAAGGGAACAAAAGAAGATCTAGCCATAGTGACAAGCAACAAGTAAACTAGTGACAAGCAAAGATAAATATTTTTGAATTTTTTATTTTTATAATGGAAACAAAATATAACAGCAAATAAAAAGAAGAACAAGTGAATGATAATTTGTGTGAAGTTACTTGATAGTTGATGATGATATTCCCCGGCAACGGTGCCAGAAATCCTTCATGATGCTTGTGATCTGCGTTGGGTTTTCCGTGAAGAGGATGGGGATGCAGCACAATGCGGGTAAGTATTTCCCTCTGTTAAGAACCAAGGTTTATCGAACCAATAGGAATACCGGTCATCAACCGTCTTCACCGGCTGCACACAAAAGAGCACACACTTGCACTCAACACGGCAAGAGGGTTGTCAATCCCCTTGATCTCGTTATTTGCAAGCAAGTGAGATGTGTAGATGATAGTAGATAATTGTAAATTGGAAAATAAAATGAAACAAAGTAAATGGCAGCAAGGATAAAGTGCCTGTATTGCCCCTTTTTATTCTGTTTTTTGTTATATCCAAGCATGTTCACAGCAAATATATATATATATATATATTTCACAGGGCAAACAATATGTGCGAGTTTCATAGGAAATATATGATATCCAACACATAAGAAACTATATGCCTACCATATGGATATGATCATCCAACAGATATACCAAATCAAAACATATGTGCAAGTTTCACCATATTACAATAGTTTCATCCATACATACATAGTTTCATCCATATTACAATAGTTTCATCCATAGGTAGCAAGTTTCACATTGTTCATCGATACAAAATCAAAAAAAGTAAACACAAGCACTCCATCAATGCAAGCTTCCGTGAAGTGAATCAAATCTGCAAAATGGGAAATAAGAAAGTTAGAAGAAGAAGACTAGAAGAAGAAGAAGAAAAAGAAGAAGAATGTCACATCCTGTGTTGTATCACTTTGCCATGCTATGGATTTATAAAATTTGGACCCATTTAAAACTTTTTGAGTGCAAGTGCTTGTTTGAATTGTTTGATGTTTGCATGTTTGGTTGATTGTGTTTTGGCACTCAAAGGTCTTCTTCCCTCTAGAACTCACTTCCTTGATCCTAACTTCTTGCCCAATGATCATGCCATGTGTATAGTACCCAAAAACTATTTTTATCAAATAATATTTTGGCCAAAAAGGATTTATTCAAATTAGGTTTTCAAAAACCCCTGAATTGAGGTTTGCACTATAAGTCCTCAAATTGGGTTGATTGGTTTGCCACAAAGACTTTATTTGGAACCTACTATATATAAGACTTACCAAAACCACCAAAAATTATTTTTAAATATTATTTTCCTATTTTATTTAAAGGCTTTTATTTAGGGCCAGAAATGGTCTTTCACAGGGAAACATTATTTTTATGTTTTTAAAATATTTGAGAAAATTTAGGGAAACTCAGTGGACATATATTTTCCATATATAAGAGTTTCAACATATGGTTATGTTCAAAATAATGGGCAAAACCCTCCAAAACCCTTTCTGCTTAAATCAAGCATTTGAAATATTTCTATGAGAAATATTCTCAAATAATTCTAGGAAAATTCTAGCATGTCACACATGATATGTGTGATGATCATGCAGAGTTTCATCCCAATCCAAGTTATTTTGGTTCACCAAAATATCCCAAAACGCTCTCTGTTCAGAAGCAAATTTGAACAACTTCGGTTCGGCCAACCAGCGACCTCGCACGCGCGCGCTCTCCTCTCTCTTTCTTCCCTCCCCTAGACCTAGACCAACCGCACAAGCACCCCAGACGCACCCGTATCTCCTCCCGTGCCCTCTGGTCTCGGCCACGAGCTCGGCGGCGCACCTGCATTCGGTGGACTCGCGCCCGCCTATAAAAGGGCCACCACGAGCCCCTCTCTCCCCTCTGCTGGCTCTCTCTCCCCCCCAATCGACCCACCGCACCTCCTACTCAACCCCTCAGAGCCCGAATGCTCGCAATCGAGCTCGACGCCGCTGGCTCGGGCTGCCGTCGATCTCATGGTAGGGAGCCGCCCCGGCCCTCTTTCTTCTTCTTCTGGCCCTACCTTGCTCCTCTGATGCGACCCCCCCTCTCTCCCGTTTGTTTTTCAGTCGGATTCATCGACTTCTAGCTCGGCCCGAAGCCCTCCGCTGCGGCCTCCTCGTCGCCGGCGGCCCCAATCACCCCGGCCTCTCCCTCGACCTCCAACCGAACCGTGATGACGCCCTGAACCCATTTCCTCTCTCACCTGCCGCCGCCATGCCCTTTGCTGACGCCGGTGAGCTCCGCCTCCCTCTGTCCAGAGGTTGACGACGGTCCCGACAGGGGGGCCCCACCCGTCAGCCTCTAGCTCGCCCCTCTCTCTCTCTATCAGTCGCTGGACGCTGGGCCCCGCGCGTCAGGTTCAAACCTGACGGCGCGCGCGCCTGGCTCGCCTGGGCTGGCTGGCCTCTGGGCCGGCCCAGCTGCTGGCCGACTCTGGCCCATGCACTGTGGCCCCTTTTTCCTTTTCTAATTTCTTTCTGTTTTGCAAAAATTCCACACAAATGAATATTCCTCCAAATCAAATAATTCTTCCACCACAATTCTTGTAATATTCTGTACTATTTAATAATGGCACTTGTGAAATTTTTTGAAAACATTTTATTTACTGGTGTTATTTAAAACCTAGTTTAGATTATTTTTAACCTCTTTTAAAATAGTTTTCAAAACCTTTTTCACTTCAAAACCAGAGACACGTATTTTTAGTTTTGAATGTAGTATTTTACAGAGTAGGGTAACATTTTGAAGTGGATTATGTGCTTTGTTTTTGTTGTGATTCTTATTTTTGCCCATTATTATCGCGATGATAGATTGCGTTGTTGACGAGGGAGTTGGACCTGAAGGCTTTGAAGACCCCGAAGACTTTGTTGAGCCAGGCAAGCAACACCTTGACCATGTCTAACAAACTCTTTCATGCATGTCATATAGCACCTTATGTTTCAATGAATTGATCATGATGATGTGGTGGCCACTTTGGTGGATGCCTCGTTACTTTCCTTGTTGATACTTGCAATGAGCATGACCCTACCTCCTTATGAGGGTTATGCAGGTGGGAAGTAGATAGGATGCTTAAGTAGTTGCTACGCAAAATGGGACGGGAATGCTTTCATAGACTTTTTGAAAACCCCGTCAGGTGCCACTAATGCCCGAGGGTGATGATGTTGAGCTAGGTAACCACTTGATAAAGAAGTGGTGTACCGGAGCAAGTGAGTGTGTTGGTTTTTCGAAAATGGATTGGTGTAAGTTGTGAACGTTATTCCAACCTTACATATACAACCAAGATACCCCTTATGGGACGGGGCTTTGTTGATTACCTTGGTCGGTACTAGCAGAGAGCCCGCATTACTAGTGGCGGGAGTGACGTGGTCACTCTCGATACGGGGTCGTGCCGGGAAGGACGATCATGGGCTGTTTTTACAGACATCGGGCACTCCGTTGTGTCCCCTCATGGATGTTACGATCTTGAGCGAGGCTCGTGGGATGTACATCATGAGGGCTTGGTACCAACGAGTGGACTCTTTGTTTAGTGTCGTCAAGGGTAAGGCATTGTTCGGGTGCTTATCTCGGGTATGTAATATACCGCGAGTCGTGGATGAAACAGAAGGTTCCCGAGTCTTGTGGGTAAAGTGTGCAACCTCTCCAGAGTGCAACACTATTCGAATAGCCGTGCCCACGGTCAAGGACGGTTGGATGACCGCTCTTGGGATACGTCCATTGCTTACAAAAATTTGGCGTGTGTGGGTGTGTGAGACAAAGATGGTACTTGAGTTGAGTCATGATGACTTGACGTGATGATGGAACCGGAGATGTTCAAACCTTGTTTATATTGATATCTGTAACCTGTTCATACGGATTATTGTATCCATTTGATGCATGCTTACAAGTTGATAGGACTTGTCAATGCACTCAAAATTAGCTTTCTGCAAAACTTACCTACTTAGTGCAATATCGTGCATTGTTATTCCTTGTTCCAAACCATGGGTTGCTTGCGAGTACATTCAAAGTACTCATTGGCTTGCCACTGGTTATTTAATTGGCCAGGCATGGAAGAGCAGGATATGGCGAAGAATTCATTGGTGACGAACATGCGAACTAGGACGCTTGCCAGTCAGAATGCCTGTAGGGTTAAGGCAGATGGCATGGGTTCATGCTTTCGTTCAAGACTTCTGCTGCTTGTTATGTTTGGTGTATGGTCTTTATTTGTGTAAGACGGTATGTATGGATGTAAGACTCTTGTTATTCACCTTCTGTGTGTTCAATGAGCATTGATCTCTGGGATCACTGTACACGTGCATTCGGTGATCACGACTTATGAGTCGGGGTCCCCACAGAGCTGGTATCAGAGCCATCCTGACTGTAGGAAGCCTTAGTTAGCATGGACGTTAGTTAGGACAAAACCATTTTCAAAGCTATGCCTAGTACCCACACTTAGGAGTTTCTGCACTTCTTACCTTTTCTAAGTCTACTTTCAAAACTGTATTGACTCCTCTCCTCTAAACCTTATAGATAGCCGTCGTACCCGAAGCCCTCCTAGCATCCGGCTTTCCCCTACTCCTTGAGGATAGCCTGGAGAAGTGCTAGTATCGCCGACCACCCGTTTTCCTCTACCACGAGCACTGGGTCGATGCCATCATGAAGGAGTACCACGTTGATGTGGTCGTGAAGGCAAACGAATCCCCGACTAGTTGGTTCTTTGAGGGACCACAAATGGAGACCTTGGCCCTCGCAGTCGAGACAGCTGCATGAAAGGCACTTTTCCACCTTCGAGACATCATTCCAGAGATGGCTGACGGGCCAGCCACTCGCCACCTCCCTTTCAAGAAGGATGAGAATGGCGAGAGTTGGACGTTGATTCCATCCAAGGAGGATGGGATGCCACTCAGGTTCCAGTCCTACTTCAGCCTCTCCACCGACAGTCTGGCTCACAACCAGATTAAGGAGTCCGTGAAGCTCTGCGAGGAACTTCACCACACCCGAGAGCTAGTGCATCAAGCCAAGGTGAGGCCAGACAAGATCAAGAAGGATGGATCCCTCGAGGGATGACCGACTATTGCTTACAGAGGAAGAGTACCCCCAGCTAGAGGTGCACCCACACGTCTATGTTGCATGAGTGCGAAGGAGTACCGTGAGCTCTTCACCGCACTACCGGCGAAGCGCCGTCAGGAAGGACCTCCTCGCTCTCCGACCCCCTCGACTGGAGACTACGCCCATACGGATGATGATCAGGAGGAAGATCCTGAGGAGCGTGAATACGAGGCCAAGCGCTCCACCACTTGAGTCCGAGAACCCCTAGGGTAGGATCAGTCATGTAACCCTCATACGAAGTCGAGTCTATGTAATGGTTCAAATGAAACCATGTGTGCCTGTTGTTAGTTTCTGTTGTTTGTGTTCCGATGCAAGCGACTCCATCATCTATCTTATCTTAATATAATGTGTTTGGTCTTACGACCTAAGTTTGATCACACTTGCACTATACCAACCCCCTTAGGCTCGTTTTCTCTATTGCTACTTCCCACCTCGTCTATCCCAGTTGTTTGACTTGGCTGCTCCAAACAGGATGGTGACTGCAACCCGCAACAACTCCTTCACCAACCCTGAAGCCGGCAACTCCAGCCAGCAATAGGGAGATGGTGGGGCTGCTCACGCTGGAGAGCACCCGGAGCTGCCACAAGGCGACATTCCCCCGTCACCACCTCCACCGAAGAACATGACCATACCTCAGTTTCTCCAAGTTCTCTGGGAGGAACGCCAGGCCAACTCTGCTGCTATCCAGCAGATGGCTCAAGTCCTTGTGAACAACCAGCAGCAAGGCAGGAATGGCAATGGTCGCTCCACTCTATCTGAGTTCATGAGGAATTCGCCCCCAACCTTCACAAAAACTGCTGAACCCCTGGATGCCGATGACTAGATCCGCACCATCGAGGACCTCCTTGCACTGGTTAACTGCAACGAGGATCGTGAGAAGGTGCTTTATGCCTCTCACTGCCTCGGAGGTACCGCTAGAGCTTGGTGGGATGGATTCTAGGTCATGCAAGGCGACTGTGTGATCACCTGGGCTGACTTCAAGGAAGGATTCCGCACCGCTCACATTCCTTCTGGGATCATAGCTATCAAGAAGAGAGAATTCCGAGCGCTAAAGCAAGGAAGTGGCTCTGTCAAGGAGTATATGCAGAAGTTCAACCTGCTGTCAAGGTATGCACCTGAAGATGTCAACACTGAGGCCGCCAAGATGGAACGCTTAATGGAAGGACTCCAGCAAGCCGTGCAGTATCAACTCATTGTCTGTGACTGCTGGACCTTCTTCGACCTGGTGAACAAGGCCCTCATGCTCGAAGACAAGCGACGTGCCATGGAAGACACCCGCAAGCGCAAGATGATCAGCAAGGGTAGTTCCAGCAACTAGAAGCCTCGCCCCTGGCAGCCAACCCCAGCCAAGACAACCTATCAGCCTCAGTAGGCTAGGCCTCCTGCACCTCATCTGAGCTACCAGCCTCAGCAGTACGCCAATCCCAGGCCAGCTTACAACAACCCCAATTCCAGAAATGGTGGCAACAACAACAACTCAGGCCAAGTCACTTGCTTTGGATGTGGTCAGCCAGGACACATCTCTAGGCAGTGCCCCAACAAGAAGCGAGATGCACCACGCCCCAATGTGCCAAACCAAGGTCAAGGCCGTGGAGCGCCACCAAGGAACCCAGCTCCCCACAACCAGCCCAACAGTGGCAAGGGTCGTGTGAATCACATCACCGCTGAGGAAGCCCATGAAGACCCGGACGTCATACTGGGTACGTTCCTCATCAACTCAACTCCAGCAACCGTTCTATTTGGTTATGAAGCCTACACCCCTGGGTAGCCATATGTTGATACAAACCTCGAGATCAGTTATGAGGTCCAAGATAGGACGTAAAGGAGTTGAGATCAACATCAACGAGGTAGACTTCCTAGCAGACCTCATAGTTTTGAACTCGCAAGGTTTGGATGTGATCCTTAGCATGAATTGGTTAACCAAGCACCAAGGCTTGCTAGACTGTGCCAAGAGGACTGTTACCATGACCAATAGCCAAGGAATTGAAGTCAAGTATGTCCCCAACCCTTCTTCTGCTCAAGCCCCTCAGGCTAATTGTCTGTCGAGATTTGAGTTGGATCAAGTGCCTGTGGTATGTGAATACCCAGATGTCTTTCCTGATGAGTTGCCCAGAATGCCTCCTGACCGTGACACTGAGTTCATCATTGAGCTAATGCCCGGAGTAGGACCCATCTATATGAAGCCCTATAGAATGCGGTCCCAAGAGTTGGCTGAATTGAAGAAGCAACTGGCTGAGCAGCTCAGGAAAGGATTTATTCGCCCTAGTGCCTCTCCTTGGGGATCTCCTGTTCTATTTGTGTCAAAGAGGGACGGAACTATCTGACTCTGTGTCGATTACCGTTCTCTCAATGAGGTCACAATAAAGAACAAGTACCCACTTCCCAAGATTGAAGACCTATTCGACCAGCTGAATGTTGCCAAGGTGTTTTCCAAGATCGACCTCAGGTCTGGGTACTACCAGCTGAAGATCAGACCCCAAGAAATCCCGAAGAGAGCATTTGTGACACGGTATGGCCTGTATGAATATACCTCATGAACAAAGTTTTCATGGAGTATTTGGACAAGTTTGTCGTCGTCTTCATCGACGACATACTTCCTAGACAAGCTTCGAGAGCACCGGCTTTACGCCAAATTCAGCAACTACGAATTTTGGCTGCATGAAGTTGGATTCTTGGGTCATGTGTTGACTGCGGAAGGATTGTCAGTGGATCCTGCCAAGATTGAAGCCGTGACTGAATGGCAATGCCCAAGCAATGTGAAGGTAGTCATAAGCTTCCTCAGACTCGCGGGATACTACCGCAAGTTCGTCGAAGGATTCTTGAGCATTGCCTGACCCATGACTTAACTCCTGAAGAAGGACAAGAAGTTCGAATGGACATCAAAGTCCGAAGAAAGCTTCCAAGAGCTCAAGAAGAGATTGACCACAGCCCCAGTTTTGGCCACTCCTGATATTCACAAAGAGTTTGTGATATATTGTGATGCATCGAGAACCGGGCTTGGTGGTGTTTTGATGCAAGAAGGTAGAGTCATAGCATATCTATCCAGACAGCTACGTCCTCATGAAGAGAACTACGCTACCCACGATCTTGAGTTGGCAGATGTAGTTCATGCCTTGAAGACATGGCGACATTACCTTCTGGGAAAATGATGTGAGATATACACGGACCACAAGAGTTTGAAGTATATTTTCACTCAAAGGGAGTTGAACATGAGGCAACGAAGATGGTTGGAGTTGATCAAGGATTACGACCTCAGTGTTCAATACCACCCTGGAAGGGCTAATGTGGTAGCAGATGCCTTGAGCAGAAAGGCTTTTTCCTTGAATGCTATGATTAAGGAAAGGCTACCCGCCTTGTATGAAGAGCTTGACAGCTTTGGTTTGGAACTAGTTGCACCTGGTTTCCTAGCCAACCTCGAAGCAAGGCCTACCTTGATGGATGATATTAAGGAAGCTCAGAAGGTTCATGACAGCATTGAAGGTATCAAGAGGAAGATCAAGGCAGGCAAGGCCCCATGATTCTCAGTGGATGAACAAGGAGTTGTATGGTTTGGGAATCGAATTTGCGTGCCCAACAAAGCTGAGCTCAGGAATTTGATCTTGCGGGAAGCCCATGACACTCCGTCTTCCATCCATCCTCGAGAAACCAAGATGTACCAAGACCTCAAGGCAAGATTCTGGTGGCATGGCATGAAAAGGGAGATAGCCACTTTGTCGCTAAGTGTGACATATGCCAGAGGTCAAAGTTGAGCATCAGCGACCCACTGGATTGTTACAACCTCTCAAAGTGACTGAATGGAAGTGGGACAAAGTCGGGATGGACATCATCACTGGATTACCCAGGTCAAGCAAGGGACATGATTCCATTTGGGTCATTGTCGATCACCTGACCAAGGTAGCCCACTTCATTCCCGTCAAGACCATCTACAATGGGAACCAACTGGACAACCTCTACATTAAACGGATCGTGAGCCTCCATGGAGTTCACAAGGAGATCGTGTCAGACCGAGGAACCCAGTTTACCTCAAGGTTCTGGAATAGATTCCAGAATGCCTTGGGAACCAAGCTATCTTTCAGCACCGCTTTTCACCCTTAGACAGGAGGACAGACGGAACGAGTAAATCAGATACTCGAGGATATGCTCCGTGCTTGTGTTTTGGCATACGGAGCCAAATGGGAGGACTGCTTGCCGTTTGCCGAGTTCTCCTACAACAACAACTATCAGTCCAGTTTGCAGATGGTACCATTTGAGGTATTGTATGGACGCATGTCACACCCTGTGTTTTGCCTCTCCTGTTTAAGTTAGCATAGCTCAAAAATTAGGAACAATTAAAACTTTTTGTGTGCTTGTGATGCTTGACTTGATTGCTGATTGTTTGAATGCATGCTTGTGCTCTATATTCATAAAACTTCCTCCTACCCTCAAGAACACTTTTCCTTGATCCAAAATCTTGTCCAATCATCATACCATGCGTATAGGACCTAAAACTATTTTTATAAAATATCATTTTGGCCAAAAAGCATTTATTCAATTTAGGTTTTCCAAAACCACTAAATTGAAGTTTGCACTACAAGTCCTCAAATTGGGTGGGTTGTTTTGCCCCAAAGGATTTATTTGGAACCTACTATATATATAACTTCCCAAAATCACCAAATATTAATTTTAAAGATTATTTTATTATTTTATTTAAAGGCTTTTTCTTAAGGCAAGAAATTGGTTTTCATAGGGGGGAAATTATTTAAATGCTTTCAAAATATTTGAAAACAAAATAGGGAAACTTAGTGGACATATATTTTCCATATATAAGAGTTTCAACACATGGTCATGTTCAAAATATTGGACAACCCCCCCCCCCCCCCAGACCATTTATGTATGTCTCAAACTTTTGAAATATTTCTATAATAAATATTCTCAAATAAATCCAAGAAAATTCTAGCAAGTGACATATGCCTAATGTGATGATCTTTCAAAGTTTCATCCCAATCACAATTATTTTGATTCACCAAAATACCCCAAAACCCTCTCTGTCCATATTCAAATTTGAGTAACTTTACATTGCCAAGTTTTCCCTATTGATCTCAAACTTTGTGCACATGTTATAATCCCCAAATAATGCTACCACACCAAGTAGTGCATCAAGGAGATTAGCTTAGCATGATTGGATCTACAGAAACCTGATTCTGTTAGTTTCTAGGGTTCACAAAGTTTCCATTGTCAACCTTCTTCAAATCATCTCAAACCATGTGATCAACCTTGTTTATACATACTATTTAATCATGTTCAATCTCATGGTAAGTAGACTCCATTTACTAGCCCAAACACAGCACAAACACCTTCTGGTGGTTTGGTAAAACTGCCATTTTGACCCCCTCCACTATTCTTCTGCTCTCCAAAATTTTACCAGAGCTCTTACTAGTCCCCCTTTACCTCCAGTAGCAACCCCAGCACCCAGCTCCATGATTGAGGGGGTGGAATCTCCACTTGCACCCCCAGCAACAACCCCAACGGCTGGCTCCATGATTGAGGGGGTGAAAACCCCATTTGCACCCCCTGGACATCCCTTATCTCCCTCTCTATCAGCCTCTCCACTCTCCTATCAGGCAACCAGGGCATCCAATGCTCCTTCCCGCATTTTTTATTTCCCCAACAGCTTTTGGACACAAGTGGGCACGCCAGAGCGCGTCAGGACCTGCCCATGCCGGCCAAAAGCACACTTTGGAGCATGCGGCAGAGCACCCGAGTGCTGACCTCGCGTCCCCTGGCCACCTCGGGCCTCCCCAGCGCGCCAGTCGAGGCCCCTCGACGTTAGGGACACGCCATGATCCGGTCGCCCTCCTCTCTCTCCCTCTGTTGGCCTTCCCTTGCATGCGCACTAGCCGCCCGAGCGCACCAGTGGGCGCGCTCGCACGCGCGACGCGTCTGCACTCCCGCTCTCCCTCTGTTTCCTTCCCTGGGCGTGGACCACATCCACGTAGCCTGGAGACACGCCCACGATCACCCCCGAGACCAGTAGCGACGCCCGTGCAAAGGCCATGGACGCCGTCCATGGTGGACTCGCGCCCTGACCATATGAGCCAGCCCTGAGCTCCCTTCCTCGCTCCCTTGGCCCTCTCTTCCTCCCGCAAACACCCACGAACCACTCATTCGTTCACCCATGCCCTCTCCATCCCCCCACGGCCGACATTGCCGCCTCGGCCTCCCCTCAAATTCAAGCTCCCTCGAGCTTCCCCTCTCCCCCTAACCACTCCGGTCCCATCGCACCATCAAGGCGGAGCCCTCCCCTCCATCGCCATTCCTTCCGGAGCACCCCAAGCTCGTAGCTGGTGATGGCCGTCGGCCCTTCTGCGGCCATCTAAGCTGACATAGCTGTAGGCCTCCCCTGGAAGCACACATCACCAAAACGGGTGCGGCACGGCCTCCTCAGTTCACTGGTAGGCCGAGCCTCGCCGGGGACAGAGCGAGTCGCCGGTACGGGTGACACCGTCTGGTCGTGGCTGGCTAAGGAGGGAGGAGGACGATGAACCTGCCAGCGGGCCGGTCTTCCCCTAGACCCACCCGTCAGCCGGTGCGGCCACTAGGCGGCCCCGCCGTCAGTGTAACTGGAGACAGCATCCGCTGGAGTCGCCTTCGACTGATGAAGGCGTATTCCGATGAATGCGCCTTCGACGTGGCAATCAGCGCGCGTGGCCGAGCAGCTGGGCCGGCCCAGTGCGCTGCGGTGCTAAGCTGCGCTCAGAGCATAGCTTAGGCCCATTGGGTAATTCATTTTTTCCCTTTTTATTTTTACAAAGAAATAAATAATTCATAATAAATTCATTTGGATTCCAAATTTGGTGATTCAAATTCCTACGGATTCCTAAAATCATGTCCTATCCAGATATGTGCATTGCACATTTTTCCTGCAAACTTTTCTGTATAGTTCAAACTCAAATTTGAATTTGAACTAGCAAATGCCCCACTTATAAAATCCCTAGAGCATTCATATCAACTCCAATTGGAGTGATTCAAATTTCCTGAGGCTCTAAATGGCATGCCCCATTTGTCCATCCATATTGAACATTTTACCATGCACCTATTCTGTTGGACAAAATAAATAGCCCCTTTTCCATAATTCCATATTAGGAAAATCATGGGAAATTCATCCCAACTCCAAATCTAGTGAACCCACTTCCAAAAATCTTCTAAAATCATGCCCTATTTCTTGGGGGCATCCACTCATTTTTACAAAAATATTTTCGGTAGGCTTCTTATAGGATCGTCATTTCCTTCATTTCCACCATTCAAAAATCCCCCTTGATCAACATCCAATGAAACCTCCTTGGTTATTTTTCTTATGACCAAAGACATCCTAGAAAAATAAAACTCCTATATATAGAGCACTTTTATATCTCTGCTTGTTGTGTTGCTTATTGTGGCTGTTTTCGACTGTAGTTGACGAAGTAGATGAAGTGCTCGGAGTTGGACATGAAGCATGTGAAGACCTCTAAGAATTTGCTGAGCCAGGCAAGCAACCCCTTGACCATGCCTAAGAACCTTTTTCATGCATGTCATGTAGCACCTTATGTTTCGATGAATTGATCATGATGATGTGGTGGCCACTTTGGTGGATGCCTCGTTACTTTCTCATTGATACTTGCAACGTGCATGGCCGTACCTCCTTATGAGGGTTATGCGGGTGGGAAGTAGTTAGGTTGCTAAAGTAGATGCTACGCAAATGGGAAGGGAATATGCATGGTGTAGGAAAGGAAATGATTTCAAAGACTTTTTGAAAACCCCGTCGGGTGCCACTAATGCGCGAGGGTGATGATGATGAGCTAGGTAACCACTTGATAAAGAAGTGGTGTACCGGAGCAAGTGAGTGTGTTGGCTTTTCAAAAACGGATTGGTGTAAGTTCCGACCGTTATTCCAACCTTACATGTACATCCACGATACCCCTTATGGGACGGGGCTTTGTTGATTACCTTGGTCGGTGCTAGCAGAGACCCCGCATTACTAGTGGCGAGAGGGCCAGATTTACTCTCTCGATACGGGGCCGTGCCAGGTAGGGCGACCATGGGCTGATTTTACAGACATCGGGCACACCGTTGTGTCCCCTCATGGATGTTACGATCTTAAGCGAGGCTCGTGGGATGTGCATCATGAGGGCTTGGTACCAACGAGTGGACTCTTTGTTTAGTGTCGTCAATGGAAAGGCAATTTTCGGGTCCTTACCTCGGGTATGTGATATACCGCGAGTCGTGGCTTGACACGAAAGTTCCCCGAGTCTCGTGGGTAAAGTGTGCAACCTCTACAGAGTGTAAAACTATTCGAATAGTCGTGTCCACTTTCAAGGACAGTTGGATGACCGCTCTTGGGCTACGTCCATTGTTTACAAAACTTGGTGTGTGTTTGTGTGTGAGATAAAAGGCTGGTACTTGAGCTAAGTCGGATGACTTGGCATGATGATTGAACATGAGATGTTCAGAGGATAGTTGAGTTAAGTCAGATGACTTGGCATGATGATTGAACATGAGATGTTCAACCCCTGTTTATATTGATATCTGTAACCTGTTCATATGGATATCTGCAACCTGTTGATGCATGCTTACAAGTTATTTGATCATGTCATTGCATTCCAAAAATTAGCTTTCTACAAATTACCTACTTAGTGCTATATCATGTTTCTGTTATACCTTGTTCCAAACATGGGTTGCTTGCGAGTACATTCAAAGTACTCATTGGCTTGCCACTGGTTATTTTATTGGCCAGGCATGAAAGAACGGGTTATGATGAAGAGTACATTGGTTACGAACATGCGAGCTAGGATGCTTCCTTAGTCAGAATGCCTGTAGGGTTAAGGCAGATGGCATGGGTTCACGCTATCGTTGAAGATTTCCGCTGCAATCATATGAAGACTTGGCCATAAAGGCCATATTTGAGTAAGACGGTACATAATGGATGTAAGACTCTTGTTATTCAGTTTCTGTGTGTTAAGTGAGCATTGATCTCAGGGATCACTGTGCACATACATTCGGTGATCACAACTTATGAGTCGGGGTCCCCACAATGCAAGTGTCGTACTCCCCTCAACTAGTCAGAAACCGGAGAAGGATTAGTCTTTGGACCAGATATCCTCCGCGAAGCAGAAGAGCAAGTTCAACTTGTCAGAGAACGTCAAGAAACCGCCATGTCTAGATAGAAAAGCTACGCCGAATCACACCACCGAGACATGAGTTTCTGTGGACTTGGAGACTATGTTTATCTCCGAGTCACGCCTCTCAAAGGAACCAAGCGTTTGCACGTCAAGGGGAACCTCGCGCCAAGATATATAGGCCCCTTCAGGATCACCGACAGACAAGGAGAAATTGCCTACCAGCTAGAGCTACCTTTCGAGCTATCAGATGTGCACAACGTCTTCCATGTTTCGTGGCTCCGGAAGTGTCTCCAAGTCCCCAACCGCCCCGACCTCTACAAGGACATCGACCATCAGGCCATCCACCTTGAGCCCGACCTCACTTATCGTGAGAGGCCAGTTCGCATTTTGGATGAAGATGAAAGTTGCACCCGAAGCCGCACCATCAAGTACTTCAAGGTCCAATGGAGCAACCACACTGAAGCAGAAGCAACCTGGGAGCGTGAAGACTATCTTAGATCTGAGTTCCCTTATCTTTTCAGCGCTTAGCCTAGAAATCTCGGGGACGAGATTCTTGTAAGGGGGGTAGGTCTGTCACACCCTGTGTTGTATCACTTTGCCATGCTATGGATTTATGAATTTTGGACCAATTTAAAACTTTTTGAGTGCAAGTGCTTGTTTGAATTGTTTGATGTTTGCATGTTTGGTTGATTGTGTTTTGGCACTCAAAGGTCTTCTTCCATCTAGAACTCACTTCCTTGATCCTAACTTCTTGCCCATTGATCATGCCATGTGTATAGTACCTAAAACTATTTTTACCAAATATTATTTTGGCCAAAATGGATTTATTCAAATTAGGTTTTCGAAAACCCCTGAATTGAGGTTTGTACTACAAGTCCTCAAATTGGGTGGATTGGTTTGCCACAAATACTTTATTTGGAACCTACTATATATAAGACTTTCCAAAACCACCAAAAATTAATTTTAAATATTATTTTCCTATTTTATTTAAAGGCATTTATTTAGGGCCAGAAATGGTCCGTCATAGGGAAAATTTATTTTTATGTTTTGAAAATATTTGAGAAAATTTAGGGAAACTCAGTGGACATATATTTTCCATATATAAGAGTTTCAACACATGGTAATGTTCAAAATAATGGGCAAAACCCTCCAAAACCCTTTCTGCTTAAATCAAGCATTTGAAATATTTCTATGAGAAATATTCTCAAATAATTCCAGGAAAATTCTAGCATGTTACACATCATATGTGTGATGATCATGCAGAGTTTCATCCCAATCCAAGTTATTTTGGTTCACCAAAATATCCCAAAACCCTCCCCATTCAGAAGCAAATTTGAACAACTCTACATTGTGAAGTTTCTCCTATTGACCCCAAACTTTATGGGCATGCTCTAAGCCTGAAATCAGGCCACCACACCAAGTGTTGCATTTAGGAGAAAAGCTTAGCATGTCTGGATCTACGGAAACCTGATTCTATTAATTTCTAGGGTTTGCAATATTTGCATTGTCAACTTCTCTCAAATGAGCCCAAACTTGGTTAACAACCCCAATTTTGCATTCTATTTGATTCCGTTAAATCTGAATGCTAGTGGGAAAACTTATCTTGCCCAAACACACATCAAACACTTTCTGGCAGATTGGTAGAAACCATGTTTTGACCTCTTACTCTATTCTCCTCAACCCAAATTTTTACCACAGAACCATGCAATCCCTCCCCATCTCCTGTAAAGTTCATGGCACCAAAGAGCATGATTGCAAGGATGAAAACCCCATTCTCCCCCTATGAACATCCCCTTTGCCCACCTCTCTCACTTCTCTCTCTCACTCATGGCCACTCTAGAGCATCCAAGGTCCTTTGCAAGTTGTTTACTCCCTCTTGCAACCCCTGGACACAAGTGAGCACACCTGAGTGCGCAAAAGTCCTGCCATGCCGGCCAAAAGCACACTTTGGAGCGCGCTACAGGACGGCCGAGCGTTGACGCTATTCCCTGCCCATACTCCCGACCACCTCGGGCCTCCCCCTCACGTCAGTCGAGGTCACTTGGCATCTGCAATACGCTGAGCGGCCGGCCCCCTTCTCTCTCTCTCCCTCCAGCGGCCGTTGCAACACGCGCCCGAGCGCCGGCCGGTTCGGCCAACCAGCAACCTCGCATGCGCGCTCTCCCCTCTCTCTTTCTTCCCTCCCCTGGACCTAGACCAACCCCACAAGCACCCCAGACGCACCCGTGTCTCCTCCCGTGCCCTCTGGCCTTAGCCACGAGCTCGGCGGCGCACCTGCATTCGGTGGACTCGCGCCCGCCTATAAAAGGGCCACCCCGAGCCCCTCTCTCCCCTCTGTTGGCTCTCTCTCCTCCCCAATCGACCCACCGCACCTCCTACTCCACCCCTCAGAGCCCCAGTGCTTGGAATCGAGCTCGACGCCGCCGGCTTAGGCCACCGTCGATCTCACAGTAGGGAGCCGCCCCGGCCCTCTTTCTTCTTCTTCTAGCCGTACCTTGCTCCTCTGATGCGATCCCCCTCTCTCCTGTTTGTTTTGCAGTCGGATTCATCGACTTCGAGCTCGGCCCGAAGCCCTCCGCCACGGCCTTCTCGTCGCCGGCGACCCCGATCACCCCGGCCTCTCCCTCGACCTCCACCCGAACAGCGACGATGCCCTGAACCAATTTCCGCGCTCACCTCCCGCCGCCGTGCCCTCTGGAGACGCCGGTGAGCTCCGCCTCCCTCTGTCCAGAGGTTGACGATGGTCCCGATAGGGGGGCCCCACCCGTCAGCCTCTACCTCACCCCTCTCTCTCTCTCAGTTGTTGGCTGCTGCGCCCCGCGCATCAGGTTCAAACCTGAAGGCGCGCGCGCTTGGCTCGCCTGGGTTGGCTGGCCTCTGGGTTCGCCCAAGTTCTGGCCGATTCTGGCCTAGGAACTATGGCCCCTTTTTCCTTTTCTAATTTCTTTCTGTTTTGCAAAAATTCCAAACAAATGAATATTCCTCCAAATCCAATAATTCTTCCACCACAATTCTTGTAATATTCTGTACTATTTAATAATGCCACTTGTGAAATTTTTTGAAAAAATTTTATGTACTGGTTTTATTTAAAACCTAGTTTTGATTATTTTTAACCTCTGTTAATATAGTTTTCAAAACCTTTTTCACTTCAAAACCAGAGACAAGTATTTTTAGTTTTGAATGTAGTATTTTACAAAGTATTGTAAAATTTTAGAAGTGGATTATGTGCTCTGTTTTTTGCTGTGATTCTTACTTTTGCCCGTTATTATCGCGACTATAGATTGTGTTGTTGGCGAGGGAGTTGGACCGGAAGGCTTTGAAGACCCCGGAGACTTTGTTGAGCCAGGCAAGCAGCCCCTTGACCATGTCTAAGAAACTCTTTCATGCATGCCATATAACACCTTATGTTTCGATGAATTGATCATGATGATGTGGTGGCCACTTTGGTGGACGCCTCGTTACTTTCCTTGTTGATACTTGCACTTAGCATGACCCTACCTCCTTACGAGGGTTATGTGGGTGGGAAGTAGATAGGATGCTTAAGTAGTTGCTACGCAAAATGGGACGGGAATATGCATGGTGTTGGAAAAAATGCTTTCATAGACTTTTTGAAAACCCCGTCGGGTGCCACTAATGCCCGAGGGTGATGATGATGAGCTAGGTAACCACTTGATAAAGAAGTGGTGTACCAGAGCAAGTGAGTTTGTTGGTTTTTCGAAAACAGAATAGTGTAAGTTGCGATCGTTATGCCAACCTTACATGTACAACCATGAAACCCCTTATGGGACGGGGCTTTGTTGATTACCATGGTCGGTACTATAAGAGAGCCCGCATTACTAGTGGCGGGAGTGACGTGGTCACTCTCGATACGGGGTCATGACAGGAAGGACGATCATGGGATGTTTTTACAGACACCGGGCACGTCGTTGTGTCCCCTCATGGATGTTACGATCTTGAGCGAGGCTCGTGGGATGTACATCATGAGGGATGGGTACCAACGAGTGGACTCTTTATTTAGTGTCGTCAAGGGAAAGGCATTGTTCGGGTGCTTACCTCGGGTATGTAATATACAGCGAGTCGTGGATGACACGGAAGTTTCCCGAGTCTTGTGGGTAAAGTGTGCAACCTCTGCAGAGTGTAAAACTATTCGAATAGCCGTGTCCACGGTCAAGGACAGTTGGATGACCGCTCTTGGGCTACGTCCATTGTTTACAAAAACTTGGCGTGTGTGGGTGTGTGAGACAAAGATGGTACTTGAGTTGAGTCGTGATAACTTGACATGATGATCGAACCGGAGATGTTCAAACCTTGTTTATATTTATATCTGTAACCTGTTCATACGGATTCTTGTATCCATTTGATGCATGCTTACAAGTTGATAGGACATGTCAATGCACTCAAAATTAGCTTTCTGCAAAACTTACCTACTTAGTGCTATATCATGCATTGTTATTCCTTGTTCCAAAACATGGGTTGTTTGCGAGTACCTTAAAAGTACTCATTGGCTTGCCACTGGTTATTTAGTTATCCAGGCATGGAAGAGCAGGAATATGGTGAAGAATTCGTTGGTGACGAACATGCGAACTAGGACACTTCCCAGTCAGAATGCTTGTAGGGTTAAGGCAGATGGCATGGGTTCACGCTTTCGTTCAAGACTTCCGCTGCTAGTTATGTTTGGTGTTTACCCTTCATGGCCCTATCTATGTAAGACATGACCTCGATGGTCTGTATTTTTGTAAGACGGTATGTATGGATGTAAAACTCTTGTTATTCAGCTTCTGTGTGTTCAGTGAGCATTGATCTCTGGGATCACTGTACACGTGCATTCGTTGATCACGACTTACGAGTCGGGGTCCCCACAAAGAAGAAGAAGAAGAGTTTTTCTTCTCTTTCTTTTTCTCCTCTTGTTTTTCTTCTTCTTATTGCTTATTTGTGTCATCTTGGAGCTAACCTAGGTAATTATGCCATTTTTGACCTAACTAAGCTTATTGTGTCATTTTGGAAGAAAATAAGCTAAGTATATGACATTTATGAGGTTACCAAGGTTATTATGCCATTTTTGACCTAAGTAAGCTAATTATGCCATTTTTAACATAAGTAAGCTAAGTATAGGATATTATTGACCTAACATAGGTAATTATGCCATTTTTGAGTTAACTAAGCTTATTATGTCATTTTGGAGGAAACAAAGCTAAGTATAGGTCATTTTAGAGCTAACTTAGGTAAAATAGTTCATTTTGGAGCTAAGTTAGCTTATTATGTCATTTTGGAGGAAAATAAGCTAAGTATATGACATTTATGAGCTTACCAAGGTTATTATGCCATTTTTGACCAAAGTAAGCTAATTATGTCATAAATGAACTAAATAAGCTAAGTATAGGTCATTATTGAGCTAACCTAGGTAATTATGCAATTCTTGAGTTAACTAAGATTATTATGTCATATTGGAGGAAACAAAGCTAAGTATAGGTCATTTTAGAGCTAACTTAGGTAAAATAGGTCATTTTGGAGCTAAGTAAGCTTATTATGTCATTTTGGAGGAAAATAAGCTAAGTATATGACATTTATGAGCTAACCAAGGTTATTATGCAATTTTTGACCTAAGTAAGCTTATTATGTCATAAATGAACTAAATACGCTAAGTATAGGTCATTATGCATTTGTTAAGCAAAACACTAGAGAAAACTTACCGTCATCACGGAGGTGACGCACCGCGGTTGCTCGTGCCGGTTACACCTGGAGAAGGTTCGTGTGATGATTGTCCGAAGTTACGCTGCACCAAAGATCATTTGCAATGTCTCGTTAGCATGATGACACTCAAATATTAAGACTAGTAACTAATGACCACTCAAATGAAACTCAGCATGGTCACCAGAGCAATGACTGGCATCGGCGGAGGGGTCTGACCGGTCTTCTCGCAAACAGATTGCACATTTGGTTTTGACAAGTCAGTCATATTAGTTAGTAATGAAACGAACATTACGTGCATGATTTGGCTAATATGCAGAGGAAACTTACGACGAGGAGCTCGTACATGGCTCGGTGAGCCACGTCATTCCGTGCCCTCTCCTAGTCCAACAACCTAGTCATCCTCTCCTCCAACTCCCTATCCTTCTCCGCCGCCTGCCGATCCCTATCCTTGAGAAGCACCTGGGTTGCCTCTCTCTCTTTCTGAAGAGCAGCCTGCAACACCACTCCTCGTCAGCATTGTAATCATCGATGGCCGCACACACAAGGTAATGGAGGAAAGATATCTGAGTCCATATAACTAACCTAGATGGCGAGCTCGAATGGCCGTGGACGAGGCCTTATCTCAGGACAGGTGCTTGTTTGGCGTGCCTTGATCTCCGGGAGAGTGCGAGGACAACGTATAAGTCCATCTTTAATGGCTATCGAGCCATGGGGCCTCCCGCCACTAGCTATCATCACCAGCTCTGGATCAATAGGATGCTAGCTCGGGTTAAAGTCCTCCCCTATCCTCGCCTTCCCCTCGTCTCTGTACCTCTTGAGCTTGTGGTGGGAGGATATGTTGGTGAAGTTCTCAGGAGTATTGAGGTCAGACTCAGAGAATACCTTGGCCTTCTTGTACTTTGTAGTATGGGCCATGGCATAGAGGTCATAAACCTCTGGCACCTCTGTGTTATTGTGTTGCGCCTAAAAGAGAGGAACAAAGTATTAGTAAAGGTCTCAAGCTAGCATCAAGAATTAATTGCATGAATCATGAAGCAAACCACATACCCAGTTCCACCCGAACTGATATAAGTTGGCACTGCCTTGATGGTGTGGCACACCAACCATTTTGGCACGCCGGTCCTTGGCATTGTTGTGGACGGCTAGCCATTCGTCTGAAGACCACTCATCCACCTATGCCTCCCAACAATCCATCTTATCCGCACACCATATCGGGGGCACCTAAGTTAGTAAAGAGAAATTTGAGCGCTACGCCTACGAATCAAATCAAGGAAACTAAGTACAAGGCCTTAAGAATAGGTAATTACCTTCATGTACTGCTCCTTCTTCAAAAACTTTCTGTGGCACGACGACTTGTCCTTCTTAACACCACGCGAGGTGTACTAGTCTCGAATAGCCTGCGGCCGAGCCTCGTGCCATAAGTTCTGTAGTAGGCGCTTGCAGTCGGCATCGATAACCTGTGCCACGGCCTCCTCGTATTCGTCCTCACACCTGTAGAAGGTCTGCAATCAAACGAGACAACACTGATTAGTACAATAACTAGCTATTGTTAATTTTTAATTGTGTAAAGGAGAAATTACCCAAAACTTTATGATCGCCATGTCGGCCCTCGTGCGGCACAAGACACCGTCGATCATCTCCTCCGGCGGGGCCGGGGCAGCCAAGTAGTGATCCCAGCTCAATCCTAGCTATGGAAGCTGACCCTCATCGGGCAACGTGACAAACCCCGGGAAGTTTTGCCGGAAAATCACACCAAGGACTTGGTTGGCCTGCGGACATCCTTGGCATGTAGCCAACCCCTGCAGTAGGACAAGGCCAACACATTAGATATTTGAAGAAACGTGAAGGCAAAAGGTTAAAAAAGAGTAAATGCACTTACTTCTGCCCATCAGGCCTAATCAACCACCTCTGCTCGCGGGTCGCCGGCACGGGCGGGATCCGTGTACTACCACGCTAGTAGACGGTGGCCCCCTCAACCATCTCGCCCTCGCTATTAGAAAGCCGATCCCCGTCACCATCAGCATGGCCACTCGGCTCCTGCTGACGCAGATCCAGCCAGGTATCCCATCGAGTCTGCTGGGACGTAGCCTGATCCCTGCTCTACTTCGGAGTCTCGTGGGATGAAGCCTCTGGGATAGGAGTCTCATGGGTCGAAGGCTCGTCGACCCGAGGCTCGTGGAAAGGAGTCCGCGTAGCCACCACCTTAGACGGGTCCACCCTAGCAGTCCTATGCTCGGGTGAATCAGCTGGGGGTGGCGGCAAGGAAGGCGTAGCAGCCTGCCTACCTCACCCGCGGCCACGTAAACCTCTACTAGCTCTCTTCTTCCCCCGACCTACTCTCTCGGTGGGCAATGACGCCGACGAAGAAGCGCCCACCGTCTGCATACTATTGAGCAACGCTCTCCGGAGAGACTGGGGTGGATTGGAAGTACCCCTCCCACCACGCGCCGACGAAGAAGGAGCCATGGAGCCCTCTGGACCCGTGCCCACCATCTTTCAACACCTGCCCCGACAAAGAGTAAACGAAATTAGTAAAACATAAAAAAAATTGAATACTGACATGAATAATAATATGTATATAATTTAAGTGTGTCATCATCATGTATATAATAAAAATTGAATACCTAACATGAACTAATAATATATATGTATATAATAAAAATTGAATACCTAGCATGAACTAATAATAATCTTGATCGTCCATATATGCTCTGGGATCAATAAGTTAATCATCATCATCACTATCATGAATGACGTGCTCATCGGGTTCAGCGGCATCAACATGTGGAAGGCCTCCTTTATGTAATCGGTCAAGCATTGACAGGTCATCCGCAGCAGTAACCTCTTCTTGTTCCGGCTCTTCTTGTTACGGGGTGAAGTCGGATTCACTGTCCCTGTCTACTTCAATGTTCTGGGGTGAAGTAGAGCGGTTCTTGAAATGTTTTTTGGAAAGACGTCTTTCTTGGAAGAATTCTCCTTCATATGTGTCTGGGTTAATGTGAGGTTCATAATCCTCTTCATTGGGGGGAGGTGGTCTAGCACGTGGGGACACTTCATAAACGACATCCCAACAATTCAGATTTGGATCGGTTTGGCAGGCCCACGATAGATAGAAAACTTGGGTCGCCTGTTGAGCCGTAATATAGACATTGGGAACATCTAAATGGGTGCTTTGTTTGATTTCGACTAGCCCTATATGTTCATGAGTCCTTCTAGTCTCCTTCGGCTGGAACCAATAACATTTGAAGACTACAACATTCGGTGGGTTTTCACCATAGAATAGAAGTTCATAAATTGCTCGGTCCCCGCAACAACCCCTAACCTGAAGAGTTATCATTTAGGGTTCCGTCGACACCGAGGCACCCGCTAAACTAAACAACTATCATTTATTGTTCCATCAACGCCGAGGCACCCCCTAACCTAAATAGCTGTAATTTAGGGTTCCATCATCGCCGAGGTACGCCCTAACCATAATTAATGTTATTAAGGTTCCGTCCACGTGGAGGCACAACTACCCAAAATATATGTCATTCAGGGTTCCGTCGACATTGAGGCACCTCCTAACCTAAATAGCCGCCATTTAGGGTTCCATCGACGCCGAGGAACCCCCTAATCCGCTCATCTCCGGGCACCCTCAGGTATGGCGAAGCAAGGTCGACGGGTCAGCATGCCATCTCTTCGGGTTCCAGAGACCTCTCCTCTCTGCCTCTCCTCTCCTCTCCGAGGATGCTGCGATCGATCCTATCCTATCCTCTCCTCTCTGCACGGTCGACGGGTCAGCATGCCATATCTTCCGGTTCCGGAGACCTCTCCTCTCTGCCTCAAATCTCTTCTGGTCAGCACGCCATCTGATCTGATCCATTTACATCCCTAATAATACCCTATCCATCTATGAAAAAACAAAAAAAAGTGGCAGGGGGCTCACCAGAGGGGCTTCTGGGCGGCGTCGGGGCGGCGGGGCGGCGCGAGTTGGGGCGGCCAGCTTCGGGGCTGGGCCGGCCGGCGGCTGGGCAGGGGGGCGGGGGGCTGCTGGGCGGTGGTGCGGGGGGTGGCAGGGCAGCTAGGCAGGGGGGCTACGAGGCGGCGTTGCGGGGGGCGGCTGGGCGGCTGGGCAGGGGGGCTGCGGGGCGGGGGGGCTACTGGGCGGCGTTGCGGGGGGCGGCTGGGCAGGGGGCGGCAGGGCGGGGTGTGGCGGGGCGGCCGGGCGGCGGCGGCGGCGGCTCATCGGCGAGAGAGAGAGAGAGAGAGAGAGAGAGAGAGAGAGAGATGCACGGGGGTTGGGGGGAAGAGTAGGGGTTCGGGTGGTGTGCGGGCCGTTAAGGGGAAATACCCTCTTTGCTGTCTGCTAGCGGACGACAAAGAGGGTATCCGTTAGGGTTAGGCGATGATGTGCTAAGGTGGGGCCCAAACCACCCCTTTGCCGTCTTATTTTTTATTCTTTGCCTTCTGCTAGCTGACGGCAAAGAGCTAGCAGATGGCCAAGAGCTGACCTAGCCAACGCAACTCTTTGGTGGGGCCCGCACCACTCTTTGTCGTCTGTCGTTTTCCTCTTTGCCGTCCTCTAGCAGACGGCAAAGAATGAACTGACGGCAAAAATAATCATTGCCATGGGTCCAATCTTTGCCGTCTGCTTAAGCTAACCAGACGGCAAAGACAGTCTTTGCCGTCAGCTGGCAGAGGGCAAAGAGCCAGTAGATGGAAAATTCTCCATTTCTAGTAGTGTAAGAGTATAGACCCGGGGGGCTGTAGTGTTCTCTAGTGGCATCTCTCATGTAGTAGGAATACGGTGGATAAACAAATTACTGTTGGGCAATTGATAGAAAAGCGGATAGTTATGCAATCTTTATTCACGGCAATGATCATGTATATATAGGCATCATGTCCATAACCAAATAGGCCGACTCCTGCCTGCACCTATTACTATTACTCCACCCATTGACCGATATCCAGCATGCATCTAGAGTATTAAGTAAAATGGAGTAATGCTTGGAGAACGATGACATGATGTAGACAAAGAGAATTCAATTAATATGAACTAACCCCATCGTTTTAGCCTTAGCGGCGGCAATACAAAGGCGTGTCTTGTCCCTTTCTGTCACTGGGATATAGAGCACCGCCAGATTGAACCCACTACAACGCACCCCTCTCACTGAAGAAATATCAATCTAGTTGGCCAAACTATTTCAATAGATCTGAGAAATTTACGAAGCTATAATGATCATGCAAATAAGAATCATAATAATCAGAGGTGACTCAAATACTTTCCATGAATAATCTGAACATAAACCCACAATTAATCGGATCCCAACAAACAAACCGCACAAAAGGATTACATCGGATAGATCAAAGTGAAGATGCGACGATCATTGTATTGAATATCAAGAGAGAGAGAGAGAGAGTCATAGCCATCTAGATACTAACTACGGACCCGTAGGTCTATGGTGAACTACTCACAACTCATCATGGACGCAGCAAGGATGATGTAGAGCCCCTCCGTGATCAATTTCCCCACTGGCAGATCGTCGGAAAAGGTCGCCAGATGGGTACGTGGCGGAACAGAGACTTGCGGCAGTTGAAAAACTGTTTCGGGAGCTCCCTTAGGGTTTTTGGAATATTTTAGGATTTATAGGCGAAAGAGGGCGACCGAGGGAGCCACGACCCATCAGGGCGCGGCCTGGCCCTCTAGGGCGCCCTGTTGGGTCGTGGTGCCCTCGTAATGCCTCTCGTCTCCTCCTGTACCTTCCAGGTCTTCTATTGGTCCAGAAAAAAATCTTATTAAAGTTTCGTGGCATTTGGACTTCGTTAGGTATGGTGAACCTGAAAAGCAAAAAACATGCAGAAACAGCAACTGGCACTGGGCACTAGGTCAATAGGTTAGTGCTAAAAAATAATATTAATTTGTAAATAAACACCCAAAAAGTATCCTAGAATGATAATATAATAGCATGGAACAATCAAAAGTTATAGATACTTTGGAGACGTATCAGCGCGCCACCTCACGGTGCATTTAGTGCGTCTGTCCTAATCCGTCAGAGTTAGGTATTTCCCACTACCGTTATTGCCAGCAGTTTTGGCAGATAGATATACATTCTTTACTCTGTGTAAGGACAATTTTAGCCCCAGTGGTAACCCCTTGAATTATAAAAGGAGGTCTATGGCTACCTTGAGGAGGGTCGACTCTCTATTCATTTACACGGGTAGTGACGCTCCCGAAGCATCCTGGCCGGGCTACGACGCTCCTGTAGTGTGAACCCGAATAAACCACACCACACAAGATACGCTCCGACGGCCCAAACATGTCTAAACCCTCAAGCGTTAAGTGTCTGGTGATGCTCTTTGTGCCAGAGAATTCCCTCACCCGAACCACAAAAGGGGCCTTGCCGGCCCAATAGATCGTCGTACCCCGACAAAGAATAAGTACTATGCAAAAACTGTTGTTTGTCATCAACCCAACTTGATGAAGGATAAGCATAACATAATTCTTATTATTGTCTCATCAAGGTGATTTCAGTCATTCTTTCGGAGTTGTTCATGATATCAAATTCTCGATTCTAAGTTGTTTATCTTTTCTTTTCCGGTGTTCCAAGTTTTCTCAAGTATCTCTTCGCGAAGTTGCATAAAAATCTTTAAGTGTTCATAATCTTATTCCTTTCAACCATCATTTATTTTAATCATTCTTTTTTATACGGAGGTTCTTCATGACGGTTCGTTAAGGAGTTTATTCAAAGTCAATTGTGGTAGAAGTTGTCATTCGATTCTCCGTTCTTTTCTTTCCAATGCCTAGCTTCTATTCTTTTGTTCTAGAGGCGTTGTGATGTTGCTCTGTTCAACCCATCATCTTGTTTTATCAAGATCATGTTGTTTTCTTGCTTATCCATTGAACCAGAGTGTTGCTTCTTCTTTTCAAGTTCTTTCCATCTTATCAAGTTTTGCCTCTCTTTTCTACCGAAGTGCTAACCAAATTCTTTCTCTCTTGCTCCTTGTCTATCTCTTTTCAATCGGAGTGGTCTCGAATTCTTGTTTGTTCCTCGTACAATTCTTCATCTCTTTGCAACCTCATTTGTCAAATAAGCCACTAAGTTCTACCTCTTCTTTTTCTCTTTGTCTTCATATTCTCATTCTAAGATCGCGGGTCGTGATCTCTTGTTACTGGAGGAGAGTTGTAACAGCCCAAGACCGACGCTCCAGATTCCTTCCTTGTATTTCGAGTTTTGTCGTGCCATATATTTGCTTGTCGCATTCATCATCGCATCATCCGCATAACTCACATTGTATCGGCACTCCGTCGTTGTTATTTTTTTTCAAAACTTGTATCCATTCGTAGTTGCCGGTTCTCCCCGTTCTTGTCGTTGACCGTTTCGTGACCAACCACACCCGCACGCACCCGCGGCATCATTAAAATATTATTTTTAAAAGTGAATATAAAAATTCTTGGAATGGGTTGAAAGTTGGCGTCTGGTCTTATTATATTGTAGGTAGAATACCTGCCAAATTTTATCGCATTCGGAGTCTGTTTGTTAACCCAATCGTTAAACCTATAGCGGCACTATAGCCGGTCCAATCGCAGACGTTTTCGGTATTAAACTTGTTGCTGGGCTCCCCACCTTCCCTCTCATTTCTGCCCGGCCTCTTTGCACAGTGCACCGATCCGCTCGCAACCTAGTCTAAAAACTCACCCTGGATCCAAACCCGGCGGTCACGACTAGTGGGCCCGGATCCTCCCTGAAATACCGGAAACGTTTTCCATTTCTCCATTGGACTCCCCTAACCCATTTTACCTCGACCGCCCGATAAAAATTGGAGGGTACAAAGCTTATCCTTTTCCTTATATATAGGCCAACCTCATAGCTAATCTAGACTAACCCTAAAACCTCGGAGGTTTGTCCCTCCACCGCTGCCACTCCAAATTCCCTCTGGATCGTCCCCGATCCATGGCCAACCAACCAGCGCTCCACCTCATCTTCAGCGTCGGTTCAACTAGAGCCCGCTTGCCGCCTATACCTGCCCGATCCAACTTTGGCCAGCCTCCTCCTATGCTTGGACGCGTCCAGCGCCTGCAGCCGCCAACGTCCGCCGACAACAACAGCTCCCGCAGACCACAACCTCCCTCCTGCCCATGACTGAGGCCTCTTCCTGCGCGCCGCCGGAAGCCGCATGTAACACCCAAGATGCGGTCCTATCCTTATTTTGGCTCGAGTGCCTCGATAGGGATAGAAGCGCATCTCATCGTTTTGTAAGAATGGATATCGTTACAAGTACATGTAAAGAGGAGATGAGTATATGGAATTGGCGTACACTCGCCACAAGGTAAATCATGCTCATCTCAAATACAACAATACATTCAATCACCATACAGAAGAGCAGGGTTCGACTACAGACGGAATAAAACGATAAAAGCGACATCATCCTTGCTAATCCCAGGCTGCCGGCCTAGAACCCTTCCTATGATCGATGAAGAAGAAGAACTCCAAATCGAACAAGCATCGCTCTCACGTCAAAGCATCGCATTACCTGTACCTGAAAATTTTGTTGTAGTAATCTGTGAGCCACGGGGAGTCAGCAATCTCATTTTGAAGGGTATCAAGACTAGCAAAGCTTAATGGTTGAGGTATGGTTAAGCGGTGAGGCTGCAGCAAGCACTAAGCATCTATTTGAGTGGCTAACTTACGAGTACAAGAATAAGAAGAGTGATCTGCGCATAAACGAGCGTGAACTAGTAATGATCAAGAAGTGATCCCGAACACCTACTTATGAGTAAATCATAACCCCATCGTGTTCTCTTTCCAAACTCCCTAGAAAAGAGACGGTCACAGTTACCCACACGGTTGGTGTATTTTAATTCGATTTTCTTCAAGTTTTCTATTACCGGATATTATAAAGTTTCCAAGTTGCCACATAACCCTGTAGGGGTGCTCCAACTCATCCTTCACAAACTAACCACAAGCTGCGCCAGAAAACCTCAACCGCGGGATAGCCCGTAGTATCCTCGGAATCCCGATGCACAAGACATTCGAGAAGGGTAAATAGAATCCAGCAAGACCGCCTGACGTGTAGATGAACCCGATAGGATCCATGTATCTCGTTCTCAGGACAGGACCGGATTGCCTAAGTTTCCGGCTGGCACACCCATTGGTGGCCCTGGCTACTGCCATTTTTGACCAACACTCATGAGGAGCACTGGCCCGGGTTGTTGATTAATCCATGGGTTAATATTGAACGTAACACCGGTACTCGGAAACTAAGGCTGCATGAGTGGAACAAAACACCAGGCAAAAGGCCGAGCCTTCCACCCTTTACCAAGTGTGTAGATGCATTAAATTAAACAGAAAGAATATTGTGATATCCCAGGATATCCATGTTATCGCATGGAACCACCTGCACCTGCAACTAGCAACGCTATAAGAGGGGTTGAGCAATCGGAAACATAGCCAAATAACGGTTTGCTGGGAAGGTGGAGGTTAGAGGCTTATCATGGCAATGTTGGGAGGCTTGACAAGCAAGTGGTAGGTAGCAAGACATAGCAATATAAACGAGACAAATAGCATGGCAATGATAGTAGTGGTATCCAGGGAAATTGTCATCTTGCCTGGGATCCCGCTTGGAAGAAGAACGAATCCGTGAGGTAGACGAACGGGCGTAGTCGAATGAATCCTCACACTTCGAAACACTTTCGGAACTCTATCGAGAAGAAGCAATCCGGAAACAAAAAAATGACACAGTAAACACCACAACATATTCATGACATGGTGCACAAACAAGGATGATGCGTAACAACTTTAAATATGCAAGGCATGGCATGGCAAGATGCAAGAGTGAAATACTACACATTAAGTGAAGCTCATCAATATGCAACGAGTTGCATATTGACGAAACTCCATGTTCGAATCATTTAGTTCACTCTTGTTTATTTACACGGCAAGTTTAAATCTTTTTAAATGTGGCAAAGGTGAAGCATAAACAACTACATCATCCAGACATTTTAAATGAGGTCAGAAGCAACATATAGCATTTCCGAAATGACCCCATATGCAAATTGTGAATTTGGTCCAGGTCTGTCCTAAACGTATATTATATTTATTAAACAGGGAATTAAGTGCACCATGTTATTCTACACATATTTCTAGTCAAGTTGCATATGTCGATCATTTTGATCAAAGCTACGGTTATTTAGTTATGAAATAAATCAGTTTAACATGGCATTCGTGCAATTTAAATGCAAAAAACAAGTTAAACATTTTTATGATGGTTGAAAGTTGCATATTATTAAACTACATGGAATTCTAAGCATTTTTCATATATAATTTATATTAATCCGATACACGGTTCAAGAGTTATTAAATGCATGAAATGCAAGGGTTTTCTGCAAATCTATAAATCCTGGAATAATAGTCAAATTCCTCGAGAGGGGAAAAACATGGCACGGGCCAAATATAATACTGGGCCAAAACAGGACTTGGGCATGCAATATAGAACTGTGTGCACAGGCAAGGAATAGGCTGGCGAAGCGCTCACCAGAGGCCTGCGGGGGCTGGGCCGGCTTGGGCCCACGGTGCGGCTGGGCCTGGTGCTGTTGGGCCATGCTACGGTCGTGGCCCAGGAGGCAGGGGCGCAGTCAACTGCTACTGGGCCTTGGCGTCAGAGGTGGTCCACGTGGGAGTTATGCTCTTGATCGAGCAGGGCGAACTGCTCGTCCATGTGAGGCAGAGGATGACAGCGGCAGCGCTGCAAGTTCCAACGACGGCAGCGGGGGACTCCGGGCAAAGGACGGTGAAGCATGATAGGGAGGCCGAAAATGGGCAGATCGGGTTGTAGTGCACCGGATCTGGCCGACGGACGGAGTTGGCAGCGACTTGTGGGTCCGGCGAAGGGGCTCGCAGGCTTCTGGACCCGGGCATTCATGCGGCAACGCGATGCAGAGGCTGGGCGGCACCGGGTCTTGATGCGAACTCTGGCGAAGTTAGCAGTGAGCGGCAAGGTTGGCGTCGAGTACAAGGTTGCTGCCTTCTTCCTTCGGGAGCTGCCATGGTGTTGAGGGGCTCCTGGAGAGAGAGTGCGAGGTGAGGACAGAAAAGGAAGGAAAGGAAGAGAGGTGGTCAGCGGCGTGACCTGGTGGCTGATACGTCCATTTTGCATCATGCTTTTATATCGATATTTATTGCATTATGGGCTGTTAATACACATTATGGTACAATACTTATGCCTTTTCTCTCTTATTTTACAAGGTTTACATGAAGAGGGAGAATGCCGGCAGCTGGAATTCTGGACTGGAAAAGGAGCAAATCTGAGATACCTATTCTGCACAACTCCAAAAGTCCTGAAAATCTATGGAGAATTATTTTGGAATATATAAAAAATACTGGCGAAAGAAATACTAGAGGGGACCCACCAGGAAGTCACAAGCCAGGGTGGCGCGCCCTACCCCCCTGGGCGCGCCCCTATGGCTTGTGGGCCCCCTGGCAGACCTCCGGTGCCCATGTTCTGCTATATGGAGGGTTTTGACCTGGAAAAAATCACAAGGGAGCTTTCGGGACGAAGTGCCGCCGTCTCGAGGCGAAACTTGGGCAGAACCAATCTAGGGCTTCGGCGGAGCTGTTCTGCCGAGGAAACTTCCCTCCCGGAGGGGGAAATCGAAGTCATCGTCATCACCAACGATCCTCTCATCGAGAGGGGGTCAATCTCCATCAACATCTTCACCAGCACCATCTCCTCTCCAAACCGTAGTTCATCTCTTGTATCCGATCTTTGTCTCAAAACCTCAGATTGGTACCTGTGGGTTGCTAGTAGTGTTGATTACTCCTTGTAGTTGATGCTAGTTGGTTTACTTGGTGGAAGATCATATGTTCAGATCCTTAATCACAATTAATACTCCTCTGATTATGAACATGAATATGCTTTGTGAGTAGTTACGTTTGTTCCTGAGGACATGGGATAAGTCTTGTTATAAGTAATCATGTGAATTTGGTATTCGTTCGATATTTTGATGAGATGTATGTTGTCTCTCCTCTAGTGGTGTTATGTGAACATCGACTACATGACACTTCACCATTGTTTGGGCCTAGAGGAATGCATTGGGAAGTAATAAGTAGATGATGGGTTGCTAGAGTGACAGATGCTTAAACCCTAGTTTATGCGTTGCTTCGTAAGGGGCTGATTTGGATCCACATGTTTCATGCTATGGTTAGATTTATCTTAATTCTTCTTTCGTAGTTGTGGATGCTTGCGAGAGGGGTTAATCATAAGTGGGAGGCTTGTCCAAGTAAGGACAGCACCCAAGCACCGGTCCACCCACATATCAAATTATCAAAGTAACGAATGTGAATCATATGAGCATGATGAAAACTAGCTTGACAGAAATTCCCATGTGTCCTCGGGAGCGCTTTGCTTTATATAAGAGTTTGTCCAGGCTTGTCCTTTGCTATAAAAAGGATTGGGCCACCTTGCTGCACCTTTGCTACACTTGTTACTCGCTACCCGTTACGAATTATCTTATCACAAAACTATATGTTACCGATAATTTCAGTGCTTGCAGAGAATACCTTACTGAAAACCGCTTGTCATTTCCTTCTGCTCCTCGTTGGGTTCGAGACTCTTACTTATCGAAAGGACTACGATAGATCCCCTATACTTGTGGGTCATCAAGACTCTTTTCTGGCGCCGTTGCCGGGGAGTGAAGCGCCTTTGGTGAGTGGAACTTGGTAAGGAAAATTTTATATAGTGTGCTGAAATTTACTGTTACTTGTTACTATGGAAAATAATCCTTTGAGGGGCTTGTTTGGGGTATCTTCACCTCGACCGGAAGCACAAAGAGATGCTCCTCAACCTACTGCACCTACTAAAAATATTTATTATGAAATTCCTTCGGGTATGATAGAGAAACTGCTAGCTAATCCTTATGCAGGAGATGGAACACTACATCCTGATTTACATCTAATCTATGTGGATGAAGTTTGTGGATTATTTAAGCTTGCAGGTTTGCCCGAGGATGATGTCAAGAAGAAGATCTTTCCTTTATCTTTGAAGGAGAAGGCATTGACATGGTATAGGCTATGTAATGATATTGGATCATGGAACTACAACCGATTGAAATTGGAATTTCATTAGAAGTTTTATCCTATGCATCTGGTTCATCGTAATCGGAATTATATTTATAATTTTTGGCCTCGTGAAGGAGAAAGAATCGCTCAAGCTTGGGGGAGGCTTAAGTCAATGTTATATTCATGCCCCAATCATGAGCTCTCAAGAGAAAATTTTATTCAGAATTTTTATGCTCGGCTTTCTTGTAATGATCAATCCATGCTCGATACTTCTTGTACTGGTTCCTTTATGAAGAAAGATATTGAATTCAAATGGGACTTATTGGAAAGAATTAAACGCAACTCTAAAGATTGGGAACTCGACGAAGGTAATGAGTCAGGTATAAGTTAAATCCTTCATAGACACCGATGCTTTTCGTGAATTTAGCACTAAATATGGACTTGACTCTGAGATAGTAGCTTCTTTCTGTGAATCTTTTGCTGCTCATGTTGATCTCCCTAAGGAGAAGTGGTTTAAATATCATCCTCCCATTGAAGAAAAGTAGTTGAACCTATTAAAGTTGAAGAAGAAACTATTACTTATAATGTTGATCTTGTTGTTCCTACCGCTTATATTGAGAAACCACCTTTCCCTGTTAGGATAAAGGAACATGCTAAAGCTTCAACTATGGTTCGTAAGAGTTGTACTAGAACACCCACGCCCCCTAAACAAATTAAAGTTGAACCTAGTATTGCTATGGTTAAAGATCTCTTGGTTGATAATATTGATGGACATGTTATTCATTTCTGTGATGAAGCTGCTAGAATTGCTAGACCTGATGCTAAAGATAAACATAGACCTGTTGTGGGCATGCCTGTTGTTTCTGTTAAAATAGGAGATCATTGTTATCATGGCTTATGTGATGTGGGTGCTAGTGTGAGTGCGATTCCCTTCACCTTATATCAAGAAATTATGAATGATATTGCACCAGCTGAATTAGAGGAAATTGATGTTACCATTAAGCTAGCTAATAGAGATACTATTGCACCAATTGGGATTGTTAGAGATGTTGAAGTCTTGTGTGGGAAAATAAAGTATCCTTCTGATTTTCTTGTTCTTGTTTCCCCACAAGATGATTTTTGTCCCATTATATTCGGTAGACCCTTCTTGAATACTATTAATGCTATGATTGATTGTGAGAAAGAAACTGTTACTGTAAGTTTTGGGGATGTGTCTCATGAGTTCAATTTCTCTAAATTTCGTAGACAACCCCATGACAAGGAATTGCCTAGTAAAGATGAAATTATTGGTCTTGCTTCTATTGCTGTGCCTCCTACTGATCCTTTAGAACAATATTTGCTAGACCATGAAAACGATATGCATATGAATGAAAGGAATGAAATAGATAAGATTTTCTTTGATCAGCCGCCTATTTTGAAACACAACCTTCCCGTTGAAATACTTGGGGTCCTCCTCCACCCAAGGGTGATCCCGTGTTTGAGCTTAAACAATTGCCTCATACTCTGAAATATGCTTATCTTGATGAAAAGGAGATATATCCTGTTATTATTAGTGCTAACCTTTCAGAGCATGAAGAAAAGAGATTATTGAAAACTTTGAGGAAGCACCGTGCTGCTATTGGATATACTCTTGATGATCTTAAGGGCATTAGTCCCACTCTATGTCAGCATAAAATTAATATGGAGCCTGATGCTAAACCAGTTGTTGATTACCAACGACGGTTAAATCCTAAAATGAAAGAAGTGGTAAGAAATGAAATACTAAAGCTTCTGGAGGCAGGTATAATTTATCCTATTGCTGATAGTAGATGGGTTAGCCCCGTTCATTGTGTTCCTAAGAAAGGAGGTATTACCGTTGTTCCTAATGATAAAAATGAATGGATCCCGCAAAGAATTGTTACAGGATATAGAATGGTAATTGATTTTAGGAAATTAAATAAAGCCACTAGGAAAGATCATTACCCTCTACCTTTTATTGATCAAATGCTAGAAAGACTATCCAAATACACACATTTTTGCTTTCTAGATGGTTATTCTGGTTTCTCTCAAATACCTGTGTCAAAAGAGGATCAAGAAAAGACCACTTTTACTTGTCCTTTCGGTACCTTTGCTTATAGGCGTATGCCTTTTGGTTTATGCAATGCACCTGCTACCTTTCAAAGATGCATGATGGCTATATTCTCTGACTTTTGTGAAAAGATTGTAGAGATTTTCATGGATGATTTTTCCATTTACGGAACTTCTTTTGATGATTGCTTGAGCAACCTTGATTGAGTTTTGCAGAGATGCGAAGAAACTAATCTTGTCTTGAATTGGGAAAAGTGCCACTTTATGGTTAATGAAGGTATTGTCTTGGGGCACAAAATCTCCGAAAGAGGTATTGAAGTTGATAAAGCTAAAGTTGATGCTATTGAAAAAATGCCGTGTCCTACGGATATCAGAGGTATAAGAAGTTTCCTTGGTTATGCTGGTTTCTATAGGAGGTTTATTAAAGACTTCTCTAAGATTTCTAGGCCTCTCACTAATCTTTTGCAAAAAGATGTCCCATTCGTTTTTTATGATGATTGTGTAGAAGCATTTGAAATTCTTAAGAATGCCTTGATTTCCGCACCTATTGTTCAACCACCATATTGGAACCTACCCTTTGAAATTATGTGTGATGCTAGTGATTATGCTGTTGGTGCTGTTCTAGGACAAAGAGTTGATAAGAAATTAAATGTTATCCATTATGCTAGTAAAACTCTAAACAGTGCTCAAAGAAACTATGCTACCACTGAAAAGGAATTTTTAGCGGTTGTGTTTGCTTGTGATAAGTTCAGACCTTATATTGTTGATTCCAAAGTAACTGTTCACACCGATCATGCTGCTATTAAATACCTTATGGAAAAGAAAGATGCTAAACCTAGACTTATTAGATGGGTTCTTCTGCTACAAGAATTTGATTTGCATATTATTGATAGAAAGGGTGCTGATAACCCCGTAGCAGATAACTTGTCTAGATTGGAGAATGTTCTTGATGACCCACTACCTATTAATGATAGCTTTCCTGATGAACAATTAGCTGTCATAAATGCTTCGCATAATGCTCCATGGTATGCTGATTATGCTAATTACATTGTTGCTAAATTTATACCGCCTAGCTTCACATACCAACAAAAGAAAAAGTTCTTCTATGATTTAAGAAATTACTTTTGGGATGATCCACACCTTTATAAAGCAGGAGTAGATGGTGTTATTAGATGTTGTATACCTGAGCATGAACAGGAACAGATCCTACGCAAGTGTCACTCCGAGGCCTATGGGGGACACCACGCTGGAGATAGAACTGCACACAAGGTATTACAATCTGGTTTTTATTGGCCTACTCTCTTCAAGGATGCTCGTAAGGTTGTCTTGTCTTGTGATGAATGTCAAAGAATTGGTAATATTAGTAGACGTCAGAAAATGCCTATGAATTACTCTCTTGTCATTGAACCATTTGATGTTTGGGGTTTTGATTTTATGGGACCTTTTCCACAGTCTAACGGGTATACTCATATTCTAGTTGTTGTTGATTATGTTACTAAGTGGGTAGAAGCTATTCCAACTAGTAGCGCTGATCATAACACTTCTATTAAAATGCTTAAAGAAGTTATTTTCCCTAGATTTGGAGTCCCTAGATATTTAAGGACTAATGGTGGTTCACACTTTATTCATGGTGCTTTCCGTAAATTGCTTGCTAAGTATGATGTTAATCATAGAATTGCATCTCCATATCATCCTCAATCTAGTGGTCAAGTAGAATTGAGCAATAGAGAAATTAAATTGATCTTGCAGAAGACTGTTAATAGATCCAGAAAGAATTGGTCTAAGAAACTTGATGATGCATTATGGGCTTATAGAACTGCTTACAAAAACCCTATGGGTATGTCTCCGTATAAAATGGTTTAAGGTAAAGCATGTCACTTACCTCTTGAACTAGAACATAAAGCTTATTGGGCAATTAAAGAGATCAACTATGATTTCAAACTTGCTGGTGAGAAGAGGTTATTTGACATTAGCTCACTCGATGAATGGAGAACCCAGGCCTATGAGAATGCTAAGTTGTTTAAAGAAAAAGTTAAGAGATGGCGTGATAAAAGGATACAAAAGAGCGAATTCAATGTAGATGATCATGTCTTGCTATACAATTCTCGTTTAAGATTTTTTGCAGGAAAACTTCTCTCTAAATGGGAAGGGCCTTACATTATCGAGGAAGTATATCGTTCCGGTGCCATCAAGATCAACAACGCCGAAGGCACAAATCCTAAGGTGGTAAATGGGCAAAGAATCAAACATTATATCTCAGGTACTCCCATAAATGTTGAGACCAATATTATTAATACCATAACTCCGGAGGAGTACATTAGGGAGACCTACCAGAACGTTTCAGACTCCAAAAAGGAATAGGTATGTGGTACGGTAAGTAAACCGACTCCAAAAAAATTTCAATAGCATTTTTTCTCCGTTTTGGAATATTTAAAAATTTAGGAAAATTTAAAGTAGTCCGAAGAGTGCACGAGGAGGCGACAAGCCAGGGGGGCGCGCCCTACCCCCCTGGGCGCGCCCCTGTGGCTTGTGGCCACCTCGTGTACCCTCTGGACTTCGTTTTCTTGTGGTGTACTCTTTTAGGTCGGTAAAAATTCATTATATAATCTCCCGAAGGTTTTGACCTTCGTACCACGACAATACCCCCTGTTTTCATTTTGAGCTGTTTCTGCAGCAGATTTAGAGATATATGTCGTCCCAAGATTCAGATGGGGAGAGCTATATATCGCATTATCTTGCCAATCCCAAGATCTATGGGGACTTAGATCCTTATGCATTGTTCTCGCAGGAGGAACAAGAAGGCAAGTATGAGGAAGAAAGCTCGGATGGAGAGGAGATCCCCCTGCCTCGACCAGGAGATATGCACGTGGAGTTCAGGAAATCGAGCCTTCCAAACACAAGGAGGAAACCCAAAGTTCTATTTATCCCTTCTCGTTTCCTGCAGGATAGCAAGCAAGAATTATGTCAAAGGATATTGAAGCTCGAGCAGGAAGTAGACGATCTGAGGGAACAAAATTTTATGCTTAGGAGGAAACTGGACAAGCTTCCAACCTCATCAACAACTCCAACATCACCACCTCCGAAGAACGACAACTAAACACATGGATATGGGCACTCCCCTTGGCTTGTGCCAATCTTGGGGGAGGTGCCCCGGTATCGTATCACCATCACATCTTTTACTTTTATCGTTTTTCTTAGTTCGGTCCTTTTGGTTATATCTTGATCTAGTAGAATAAAGTTCTTAGTGTGATCTAGTCTTGAGTTTTTTCTTTATGTTCCCCCTATGTAACCAAGTCCGAGAGTTATATAATAGAGTAGTTTTGAGTTGAGGGCTTTGCTTGCTTGCTATGATCTTGAGAAAAAGAAATAGAAAGAAGTATAAAATAAGAGCAAAGAATATATATGATAATCTTATGGGGGGTGATGACTTCACATATAAGAAGTATGTCGATTCAAATTTGTTATGAGTTGACAAACATAGCTATTGGTCATTGTTGCAATTAAAAGGAAGTAATAAAGAAAGAGAGGTTCACATATAAATATATTATCTTGGACATCTTTTATGATTGTGAGCACTCATTAAAATATTATGTGCTAAGAAGTTGATGTTGGACAAGGAAGACAACATAATGGGTTATGTTTGCTTACTTCCGAATAGAAGTTATATGGTTATAGATCCTTTAACATGTGATGCTTGCTTCCACCCCAGATCAGCCAAAACTTCTGCACCAAGTAGAGATACTACTTGTGCATCCAAACACCCTTAACCCAGTTTTGCCATGAGAGTCCACCATACCTACCTATGGATTGAGTAAGATCCTTCAAGTAAGTTGTCATCGGTGCAAGCAATAAAAATTGCTCTCTAAATATGTGTGATCTATTAGAGTGAGGAAAATAAACTTTATACGAACTTGTGATATGGAAGAAATAAAAGCGACATACTGCATAATAAAGTTCTTTATCACAAGGGGCAATATAAAGTGAAGTTCTTTTGCATTAAGGGATTGCGTATCCAACTATAAAAGCGCATGACAACCTCTGCTTCCCTCTGCGAAGGGCCTATCTGTTACTTTTATCTTCTAGTACTTACCTTTATGCAAGAATCATGGTGATCTTCACTGCTTCCTTTATTTCGCCTTTATCTCTTGGCAAGCGTCATGTGTTGGGGAATGATCTAGACACATATATCCACTCGTATGTGGGTGAGCATGAGTTATTTCTGTTAACATTACCCTTGAGGTAAATAGTTGGGAGGCAAAACTATAAGCCCCTATCTTTCTCTGTGTCCGATTGAAGCTTTGACCTCATAGGTACCGCGTGAGTGTTAGCAATTATGAAAGATTAAAAGATGATTGAGTATGTGGATTTGCTTTACAAGCTCTTATATTGACTCTTTCCGACGTTATGATAAATTGGAATTGCTTCAATGACTGAGATCATAGTTTGTTGGTTCTCAATAGAGTTCTTGATTCATACTTTACCTTGTGAATGAATTGTTACTTTAGCATAAGAAATTATATGTCAATATATGCTGCTGGTCTAAAGATGACCATGATGCCCTCATGTCCGTATTTTATTTTATCGACACCTCTATCTCTAAACATGTGGACATATTTATCGATTTCGGCTTTCGCTTGAGGACAAGCGAGGTCTAAGCTTGGGGGAGTTGATACGTCCATTTTGCATCATGCTTTTATATCGATATTTATTGCATTATGGGCTGTTAATACACATTATGGTACAATACTTATGCCTTTTCTCTCTTATTTTACAAGGTTTACATGAAGAGGGAGAATGCCGGCAGCTGGAATTCTGGACTGGAAAAGGAGCAAATCTGAGATACCTATTCTGCACAACTCCAAAAGTCCTGAAAATCTACGGAGAATTATTTTGGAATATATAAAAAATACTGGGCGAAAGAAATACCAGAGGGAACCAACCAGGGAGTCACAAGCCAGGGGGCGCGCCCTACCCCCCTGGCCGCGCCCCTGTGGCTTGTGGGCCCCCTGGCAGGCCTCCGGTGCCCATCTTCTGCTGTATGGAGGGTTTTGACCTGGAAAAAATCACAAGGGAGCTTTCGGGACGAAGCGCCGCCGTCTCGAGGCGGAACTTGGGCAGAACCAATCTAGGGCTCCGGCGGAGTTGTTCTGCCGAGGAAACTTCCCTCCCGGAGGGGGAAATCGAAGCCATCCTCATCACCAACGATCCTCTCATCGAGAGGGGGTCAATCTCCATCAACATCTTCACCAGCACCATCTCCTCTCCAAACCCTAGTTCATCTCTTGTATCCGATCTTTGTCTCAAAACCTCAGATTGGTACCTGTGGGTTGCTAGTAGTGTTGATTACTCCTTGTAGTTGATGCTAGTTGGTTTATTTGGTGCAAGATCATATGTTCAGATCCTTAATGACAATTAATATACTCCTCTGATTATGAACATGAATATGCTTTGTGAGTAGTTACGTTTGTTCCTAAGGACATGGGATAAGTCTTGTTATAAGTAATCATGTGAATTTGGTATTCGTTTGATATTTTGATGAAATGTATGTTGTCTCTCCTCTAGTGGTGTTATGTGAACGTCGACTACATGACACTTCACCATTGTTTGGGCCTAGAGGAAGGCATTGGGAAGTAATAAGTAGATGATGGGTTGCTAGAGTGACAGAAGCTTATACCCTAGTTTATGCGTTGCTTCGTAAGGGGCTGATTTGGATCCACATGTTTCATGCTATGGTTAGATTTATCTTAATTTTTCTTGCGTAGTTGCGGATGCTTGCGAGAGGGGTTAATCATAAGTGGGAGGCTTGTCCAAGTAAGGACAGCACCCAAGCGCCGGTCCACCCACATATCAAATTATCAAAGTAACGAATGTGAATCATATGATCATGATGAAAACTAGCTTGACAGAAATTCCCATGTGTCCTCGGGAGCGCTTTGCTTTATATAAGAGTTTGTCCAGGATTGTCCTTTGCTATAAAAAGGATTGGGCCACCTTGCTGCACCTTTGCTACACTTGTTACTTGCTACCCGTTACGAATTATCTTATCACAAAACTATCTGTTACCGATAATTTTAGTGCTTGCAGAGAATACCTTACTAAAAACTGCTTGTCATTTCCTTCTGCTCCTCGTTGGGTTCGACACTCTTACTTATCGAAAGGACTATGATAGATACCCTATACTTGTGGGTCATCAGTGGCGCGACTGAACGGCGGGATGGAGCTCCGGTGGCCTGGCTGGCCAGAGATGTCGACAGGTGGTGGCGCCCGTGCTCGGTAAGTATGGAAGATTTATAGTCTGCTAAATCAGAAGGTGATAGAAGCATAATAAATTTTGTAGGTGATTTTGAGGGTCTAAAGACTAGTTCCCGTCCTAACTAACGTCCATGCTAACTCGGGGCTTCCTACAGTCAGGATGGCTATTATACCAGCTCTGTGGGGACCCTTACTCATAAGCCGAAGTCACCGAATGCACATGTACAGTGATCCCATGATCAATGCTCACCGAACACACAGTCCTAAATCCATTACATACCGTCGTACATAAAGTGTGACCATTAAGGTCAAGCCTTCATAGATAGGGCCATGAAGGCCAAACATCAAGCATTAACTCCCGGCGGAAATCTTCAACAAAAACTTGGACCCATGCCATCTGCCTTAACCCTACATGCATTCTGAATGGGAAATGTCCTAGCTCACATGCTCGTCACCAAGGTACTCTTCATCATATCCTGCTCTTTCATGCCTGGCCAATTAAATAACTAGGGACAAACCAATGAGTAATTTTGAATGTACATGCAAGCAACCAATGTTCGGAGCAAGGTAATCTTGCATGGTATAACCCTAAGCAGGTAGTTTTGCGGAAAGCTAGTTTTGAGTGCACTATCATGTCCTAACATTTGTAAAATCATGCATCATGAGGTTACAAATATCAATATAAACACATTATGAACATCTCCAGCTTAATCATCTCATCAAGTCATATGATTTAGCTCAAGTATCTCCTTTGTCACACGCAGACCAAGTTTTGTGAAAACTTTTGGACATAGCTTAAGAAGCAACAGCCAACTGTCCTTAACCGTGGACATGGCTATTTGAATAGTTTGACACTCCGTGTTGTCAAGGTACGACAATCTATGGGACCAGCGAGTCCCCTTGAGGTTCACTGCGGGGGATCAACGTGCACAAAGAAGACCACTAGCTAACAACACGCAAGGGGTTTATACAGGTTCGGGCCACCCATAGGTTGAAAGCGCATATGCTCTCTTGGAGGTTTTGATAATTCATGACAACATACATTATCCCTTGGACTAATGGCTTTACCTAGTGTTTCAGATTAAGTCCAAAAGATTGATGTGGCTGGGAATGTGAGGAGGAAGCCCAAGGAAGCAGAGGAATAGGATTGGCCAACTTCAAGCTTCAAGACTCTACATTTTGCATTCATGTGAGAAATCACACTTGAGTCCATAGGAAAGCCAATACTATTAGAAGGGGATGAGGTATCTATGATGATCTGGTTGCTCAAGTGATGAGAGATTAGCCACCAAAACCCTCATGAATTCTCCCACAAAATATTCTGTCAAAATCCGAAATGTCAAATTCGGTGCCACCAAGTTTCCACATTCGGCCCTACCGAGTTTTCCTTAGATAGATTCCAGAGCCAAACCCTAGAAACTTGGTGCAACCAAGTTTTTGTTCGGTAAAACCGAAAAGCATGGACCGACCTTCTGGTATCTATTTGCTAAAAAACGGAATTTCTGAGTTTTACAAATCGATGTCACCGAAGTGAGGAACTGCCTAGGTCAACCGACTCGGACTCACCGATATTATACATATCGGTCTCATCGAGAACCCAAAAGCTGCAACATTTTACACTAGTCGGTGCAACCGAGTTTTTGCTTCGGTTTCGTCGATTTGGGCAATAATGTTGTAACAGTTGGATTTTTGTAGATGCCAATATGTACCCCTCCATCTCCCTCTCGTTCGTAGTGAGAGCACTTAGAACAAGCCAACACTTTCCCCATCCATTTTGTCAGAGAGAACAACCTACTCATGTGTTGAGATCAAGATCTTCGACTCCAACCATATGAATCTTGATTTCTAGCCTCCCTAGGTTGCTTTCCATCCAATCAATCTCTTCTACCAAGCCAAATTTGGGAGAAAGTAATTGAGTGTTGAAGAGACTATATTTTGAAGCACCAAAGCAAGGAGTTCATCATGCATACCACATGTATTACCTTTTAGAGAGTGGTGTCTCCTAGATTGGTTAGGTGTCACCTGAGAGCCTGATACGTCTCCAACGTATCTACTTTTCCTCACTCTTTTGCCCTTGTTTTGGACTCTAATTTGCACGATTTGAATGGAGCTAACCCGGACTGACGCTGTTTTCAGCAGAACTACCATGGTGTTGTTTTTGTGCAGAAATAAAAGGTCTCGGAATGGAACGAAACTTTTTGGAGATTTATTTCAGAATAAATAAGAATTATTGGAGCCAAAATACACCGCAGAGGGGGGCCAGGGTGAGCATCACCCACCAGGGCGCGCTAGGCCCCCTGGGCGTTGTGCCCACCTCGTGGCCCCACTTGCCCTAACTCCACCACTATAAATTCCTAAATTTGGAGAAAAAATTAGAGAGAAAGAATTATCGCGTTTCACGATACGGAGCCGCCGCCACCTCCTGTTCTTCATCGAGAGGCCAGATCTGGAGCCCGTTTGGGGCTCCGGAGAGGGGAATCTTCGGTCTTCGTCATCACCAACCTTTCTCCATCGCCAATTCCATGATGCTCCCCACCGGGAGTGAGTAATTCCTTCGTAGGCTTGCTGGTCGGTGAGGAGTTGCATGAGATTCATCAGGTAATCGAGTTAGTTTTGTTAGGGCTTGATCACTAGTATCCATTATGTTCTGAGATTGATGTTGCTATGACTTTGCTATGCCTAATGTTTGTCACTAGGGCCCGAGTGCCATGATTTCAGATCTGAACCGTTTATGTTATCATCTCTATATCCATGTTATTGATCCGATCTTGCCTAGTCATATGCACCTATTACGTGTTATGGTCCGTCAACCCCATAGTGACAATATTTGGGATACCTCGCGGTGATGACCGTAGTTTGAGGAGTTCATGTATTCACCTTGTGGTAATGCTTTGTTCCGGTTCTCTATTAAAGGGAGGCCTTAATATCCCTTAGTTTCCTTATGGACCCCGTTGCCACGGGAGGGTAGGACAAAAGATGTCATGCAAGTTCTTTTCCATAAGCACGTATGACTATTTATGGAATACATGCCTACATTACATTGATGAACTGAGCTAGTTCTGTATCGCCCTAGGTTATGACTGTTACATGACGAATATCATCCAACGAGTTACCGATCCAGTGCCTACGACCTTTTCACTTATTGCTCTTGCTAAGTTACTATTACTGTTGCTGCTGTTCCAACTACTACAAAACTACTACTACTACTATTACCGCTATTGTTACTGTCTCTACATATATCAAACTATCGTACTATTGTGCTACTGATTACCTTGCCGCAGATATTTAATCTCTAGGTGTGGTTGAATTGACAACTCAACTGCTAATACTCTCAAGTATTCTTTGGCTCCCCTTGTGTCGAATCTATAAATTTGTGTTGAATACTCTACCCTCGAAAACTGTTGCGATCCCTATACTTGTGGGTTATCAGAGCCTCCAATTCATGTGGAGTTGAACCAAGAAGTTTGTACGGGCAAGGAGATCGCCAATTTCGTGAAGATCTACCCTGAGTGACGCTAGTCGTTCTTGGACGTAAGCCATGATGGAATAGACAAGGTCGCTGCTTCATGGACCCTTCGATGGTGGAGCCCTCTGTGGACTGGCGCAACCCCTTCCCTCCGTGGGTTGAAGTTTCCATCAGCGTGGACGTACGATAACAACACCTATCGGAACCAGGGAAAAAATCTTCGAGTCCTTATTGCGTTGGATCTGCCTATCTCTACTCTTACTTACATGTGCATGTCTTGCTTTCCGCTGCTATACTCATAGATTTGTGTGTGCAGGGTGTGCTAGACTTGATAGAATTACTAAAACTTGCCAACCATTAAAATTGGGAAAAGTTAGGTTTTTATTTGGTCAAGTAGTCTATTCACCCCCTCTAGACACCTCTTCATGATCCCACAATTGGTATCAGAGCTTTGGTCTCCATAGCTTTGGTTTAACCACCATTGGAGGAAGATGGATGTGCTTAGTTTGCGGAGTCTTAGTTGTAGAGTGCCTATTCTCATTGGAGAGTAATATAGTCAATGGAAAGAGAAAATGCTTGATCCATTTGACAATTCCATTTGAGCAAGTATGTTGATAACCCCTATGTGCCTCCCATTGTTCCCTTACATCCTTCTCACGAGGAAGAAATTGATAGGCTTCGTAATCATAGAACTTTCAATCTCATCATTAGAGGATTATCAAGAATCGTGTTTGATCAAATTAAAAACTTTGAGTGTGCTTATACTTGGTGGAAAGATTTGGAGACAAGATATCCAAACTACTCTTTGAAAAATCTTGATGTCATTCTCCATAAAAATGTGCCTTTCACAAAATGAAGCCTACTAATCCAAACTTTGATAAATACTTGTTTGAGCTTCGTGACCTCAGGCGTGCTAAAGGAGATGTCATAACCGTCAACAACATCATTGTTGAAGCCCTTCGCATTCATAATCTTGAGCATTTTCATGGTCACAATTCTAATGAATCTCTTGATTTCTATGACGAGGATACTCCATTTTATGATGACAATGAGGAACATAGCTACTATGATGAATATGAGAAGTTTGACATCGAATATGAGAAGACTATGAAGAATCTAAGTCTCATGGCAAACTTCAAAGAATACATGTTCGGAGGAAAAGAGTGGATTCTCGATAGTGGATGCACCGATCACATGACCGAAGTTAGAGACATGCTTCATGAGATCACACCAAATCTTGGACCGCAGAGGTATGTAACTTTTGGAGACAACTCCAAGGGTAAGGTACTAGGTCTTGGTAAGGTGGCCATATCTCTTGATAGTTCCATTCAAAATTTCATGCTTGTTGAATCCCTTGGCTAGAATCTTCTTTCCATATCTAGACTAGCCGACTACGATTTCAATGTGCTATTTACTAAAGTAGATTGCCAAGTGTTTCGTCAAGACAATCATAACATGGTCTTTACCGGTATCCATAGAGGTGATCTATACATTATCGATTTCACTGAGAGAGCCCAACCTCCTACTTGTATTATTAAAAAATCTTCTAAAAGTTGGCTATGGCTTAGAAGGCTAGCACATGTTGGTATGCGTAATCTAGGCAAGCTCATCAAAGGTGATCACATACTTGGTGTTAAAGATATTATCTTTGACAAAGATAGACGTTGTAGTGCTTGTCAAGCAGGGAAACAAGTGGGTGGAAGTCATCCCGTAAAGAACATCATGACTACTAGGAGACCACTCGAGTTGCTTCACATGGATCTCTTTGGTCCCAATGCTTACAATAGCCTCGGTGGAAATTCCTTTGGTCTAGTTATAGTTGATGATTTTTTTTCAGATTTCCGTCGGTATTCTTTCTTGATGACAAGTCGCTAGTAAAAAAGATCTTCAAGACCTTCGCTTGCAAAGCGCAAAATCCATTTGAAGTGAAGATCAAGAAAGTTCGGAGCAACAACGGATCGGAGTTCAAGAACACTACTGTAGATACTTTTTCTTGATGAAGAAGGTATCTCACATGAGTTCTGCGCTACGTACACACCTCAACAAAATGGAGTTTTTGAGAGGAAGAAGCAGACTCGCATAGAGATGGCTAGAACGAGGCTCGATGAATACAAGACCCTCACTTTTGGGCGGAAGCTGTGGTAACAACTTGTCATTCTACAAACCGACTCTACCTATAAGAGCTTCTCGGTAAAACGGCATACGAGTTGCTCACCAGTAACAAACCCCAAGTTGGATACTTTCGGGTATTGGGCTCAAAGTGCTACATTCTTGATACTTTCGGGTTTCCTACTTGGTCACGAACCAAACTCTCAAACTTACCATGTCTACGACAACTTCACTCGGAAAGTTGAATACACGGTAGATGTGAAGTTTGATGAAACTAATGGTTCGCAAGTCGAACAATTGCCAAATGATGTAGGAGATAAGGAACCTTTGGAAGCCATTCAAGACATGTTGATCGGCAAGATTTGTCCCGTGGAGGTGCACGAAAGTACTTCATCAACACAAATAGAAGCTCCTACCTCGCGTCAAGGTGAACCACAAAACGACATGGGGGCATCCACAAGAGGAACACCACAAGATGAAGTGGAAGAACAAGTACATCAAGATGATCCACCTCAACCTCCTTCACCACCCCCTCAAGGGAACGACACCTTCAACATAAACGAAGAGCAAGATGATGATGAGGAAGCTCCACTGTCCAACAAGAAAATGCTATCACAAGTTCGAGCAAGAGTGAACAAGAATCATCCCTTAGAGCAAATATTCGGCGACATACACACCGGGAGAATCACTCGCTCTAAAACTTGTTTAGCTAACTTTTGTGAGCATTACTCATTCATTTCTAGTATTGAGCCTATGAAGGTAGAAGAAGCACTTGAAGACCTTGTCGGATTTTGGGCTCCACAAAACCCTTAAGATTCGAACACAGGGGCGTGTGCGAAGATCCCCTGCAGCCTCGCCCAACCTAGCTCGCTACTCGATGGACCAAACGATGAACTCGCACGATGACGAGGAAGAAGATGAACACGATAGTTTATCCAGGTTCGGGCCGCTGCGAAGCGTAATACCCTACTCCTGCTTTGGTGGATTGCCTCTCGTGGAGGTTTGGTGGATGAACTAGTACAACGATGAGGAGCCTCGTGAGGGTACTCCTGATGTGTTCTTGGTCCTCTGTCGGCTTGGTGATGGATGGGTGAATTGATTGGTTTCCGATCCCCCTCTACGGTGCAGCCTAGCCTCTATATATAGCGGTGGCCCGGGGCTTCTTCCCTTACCACAATGGCAGGAAGGGATCCCACAACGGCCAATTTTGAAGGGGGACAGGAGTACATGCCCGCCCTGCCCAAAGGCGGTCTTCGCCTGCAAAGTAGCTGTCGATGATGCAGAGGTGGGCTCGGCGATGACATCCGTCCTGCGGGGCTCGTGGTCGTGGTCTTGTTTCACCGGAATGGAAACCTTTGGCAGGTGCTTTGGGAACCCGCGTACGCCCTTGCTCCCTTTGCACCAAAGAGGAAACTGCGTCGCCTGGCGCGCTGGCGCCCGCCTGTCCTTCCTTGCGTCATATTTGACTCCTGAGGCCGGGCTTGCATAGAGATCTCCGCCGCTCCGGAGGGGGCCTGGGGAGGCCCATCCCTTGCCGGTCTTGACGCCGCTCCTCCTCGCGAGCCTAGGGCCCTCGCGAGGGCCTATTCTTGAGTGGGGTCGTGCCTGGCTGTGTTAGGTTGACGAAGTGGGCCACGCCCTGGGTCGCAGGCAGGCAGGTCTGGGTACCCCCGTTCCCAGAACGCCGACAGTAGCCCCCGGGCCCAAGGCGCGCTCGAGCTGGCTTCCGGGCGAAGCCTTGAGGACGGCCCGAAGCGCCGCGGGCCCCAAATGCCTGCGGGCCAGGCTTTACACGCGTCGAACGCCTGGCGGTGACGCCCCCGCTCCCCGAGGGCGTCAGGAGATGCTCCAAGTCAAATTGACACGACACCCGTGCGCAGCGCCGGCCATCATTGTCCTTCCTTGAATGTTGCTGCTGCTTCGGGCTTCTACTCCTCGGGCCACGCGGATGTGACCTTTCAGTTGGCAGGAGTGGCGACGCGGACGATACTGCGTCGATTGAACCGCCTCGCGGCGCCCGAGAGGCGCACGACGACTGCTCTCCCACGATGCCTCGCGGCTGCAGTTACGCCTATAAATCTGCCCCATCCTTGGCAGGGGGGCATTGCAGTCTTGACGCATCTTCCTGCTTCCTTCGCACCGCCGAGAAAGCCCTCTCCTCTCCCAATCTTCTCATCTTCCATGGCGTCAGGAGGAAGCGCTGCGGGTGCGGGGAAAGGCGCAGCACCTCCCGCTCCCTCGCCCTCCTCCGGAGGCAGCGGTGGGGGGGCCTCAGGGCCGGCGCAAGTTCGCCGATGCTGGGCCATGGTCGACGAGTGAGTATTCCGCCGCCTCCTTCTTCCTTAGTTGTCTTGTTTCACGCTCCTGAATTGACTCCCTCCTCCCTCCAGGGCGCCTGCGGCCAAGAAGCGCAAGCTTGGCGAACTCCAGGAGGAGGTGGACGCGCTCCGGGCCCAGCTGGCGACCGCCGATGCCGCCTTCCAGACTGCCCTCAGGGGTGAAGCGGAGGCCCGGGCGGAGCTGGCGGCCCTCCAGGCCCAGGTCCAGGAGGCGGCCGACGCCGTGCAGGCCGCCCAGGACGAGGCGGCGCATGCCAGGCTCCTGGAATCCCAACGCGCCAAGCAGTTCCGGGACATCGCCAGCCGCGCGGCCGGTGCGGTGAGCCGGTTCGTTGGGGACGCCCCCGCGCTGCCGAACGTGTGCGGCGATGGGGGCTACCTTGAATTCTTCCAAAAGGTGGTGGAGGCGCTGGAGACCAGCGTCTCCCGCGTGAACGCGGACAGCGAGTCTGACGCACGCGACCTCCTGGACCTTGCCCTGACGCTTGTCTTCTCCAACCTACGCCGCCTCGCCCGGCAGCTCGACCTTCGGCGTGTCGGGGGGGCGGTGCCTGACGGTCTCCAACGCCCCCTTCGAGACGAGGTGCGCCCGCACGTGGAGTCCATGGTGGAGCGGTTCGTCCAGGTGCCCGCCTCCAGTGGGGAGGACGACTCTGACGCCGAGGCGGCCGGCGGCGTGGGCGGCGACGGCGGCCTCTCCTCCTAGGCGTCCCCTGTTTCCCCTTCCCGGTTCCTGTAATGTTTCAAGAAGAACTCTGCCCCGGTGGGCGTTAATCTTTTGTATGTTACCTTCGCCTTGTCGTTTTTCTTCCTTGAATCGCTGGTCGCTCGCTTGCCGTGGCGTGACTTAGTTTTTCCGCGCGGGGCCCGACGCCGCCACCGATGCGGCCTGGCAGCACCCACCGGTAGGGCCCTCGCGAGGCTCTCTCTCTTGAGGAACGACTCGTGGCCGCCGCCCCCATCGGGTCCTGGGCCTTGCGGCTCATCGTTGTGGAGTCCCTCCCTATGTGTCGTTTCTTCCTGCCGTCCCGGTCCTCAGGGGCCTCGGCAGCCGCGCGTGGTGGCCCGTATACCTGCATCCTTACATTAGTGCGCATAATCCTTATCCCGTCCTCGGGTCATCGTTATATCAGGAGGTTCCTGCTGGATCGGGTAGTGTACTTAGCTTGCGGGGTGGCAACGATCTTGCTCGCGAGGCGCGGCTGGACTGCCTAGATAGCCCGTGTCTCCGTCTGGGATGCTTCCTCCTCGTTGTTGGACGGTTTGGGGGCCCTTTCGGCACTCTGCGTCTGCAGGCCCCAGTCCCGCACATTTCCCTACCACCGTTGCGTACGACCGGATCACCAAGGACACAGCCACGGGCTCAGGCCCCGACACCCTTGATGCCGACCGGATCACCAAGGACGACATCAAGGGGGGCGAGTGGCTATATGACCGGTAACGCTCCTGAGGTGTGCTGCTCAAGAGCCCCCTTTAACGCTCAAACCGCTCTATGTCGTCAGGTCCCAGTCCCGCGCATTTCCCGACCACCGTTGCGTACGACCGGATCACCAAGGACGCAGCCACGGGGTCAGGCCCCGACACCCTTGATGCCGACCGGATCACCAAGGACAACATCAAGGGGGGTGAGTGGCTATATGACCAGTAAGGCTCCTGAGGCGTGCTGCTCAGGAGCCCCCTTTAACGCTCAAACCGCTCTACGTCATCAGGTCCCAGTCCCGCGCATTTCCCGACCACCGTTGCGTACGACCGGATGACCAAGGACGCAGCCACGGGGTCAAGCCCCGACACCCTTGATGCCGACCGGATCACCAATGACGACATCAAGGGGGGCGAGTGGCTATATGACCGGTAAGGCTCCTGAGGCATGCTGCTCAGGAGCCCCCTTTGACGCTCGAGCGATCCCCCATTCTGTCCTTTCGGGTGCTGCCTCAGGAGGCCCTGGGGCCTTCTGAGACTCCATGCTGTGGTGTCGTGCTGCGGCTGGAGCCCCCGACCGGGGGTCGACGGCTAAGCGAATCATGCCCCTGAGGCAACAAGGCCTCGTTATCCAGCCCCGAGGCGCCTCGGGGAGGGCCGGAGCATTCGGCTCCTTGCAAAACGCCAATCCGGAAAGAAAGAACTCAAGATTGGTAAAAAATGAGAGAACAAAGAGAGAAAAAGTCCCCGCCCCTTTTTCTTTTAAACATAGAGTTACGAAATCCTCGAACCTCCAACAGGCTCGAGCGCAAAAAGGATTCTCAAAGGTTGCAACTTGGAATACAAAAAAGAGCGAGAAAACGGCCGCGTCCGGCTTTTTAGGGCAGTCCCCGTCTTCGGCTTCCCCCAGCGCTGATCATAGGGCATCCACGTTGCATGGGCATAGCCATTGGTGGGCAGTGTTGACTTCTCCGCCAGCGCAGATCTGTGGCTGCCACGTTGCGTGGGAGGAACCCCTCCGCGTCCTCGGGGGGCTCCGGGCGTATATAGCCCACTCATTATTACGTGAGAGTGTCACGGGTGTAGATAGCTGGGAAAGCCCCCAGGCGCGTGGCCCGGTGGCTCCCAACTCCGCCAAGAACCATCCCGTGCATTTCTGCTCGGTTGCGTGCCCTTATGACCCTAACCCGAATGCATCATTTCCCGCGGGACCACAGGATTGCGCTCCCGAGGCCCAAACATGAGCACGATGCATTCGGCGCAGCCACAAGGGTGTTTTGTCTATGAAGCCACCTCGTGAGGCGTTCGTGCGCCGGCCGGACAACGTCCTGAGGGCTTCGTGAGGCCCAGCCTCCCGAGGCCATGCCGGCGCTGTAGTTGCCGCGGGTGGCCCGTGTTTTTGTGTCTTGCTACTCCCCCCAGGCCATCGCTCCTGAGGCCCCGACTTGGTCCGGCGTCGCTCGCCCGTGGGGGCGCCGCCTTGCGCCGCGCCCCGCGGGCCCGGGGGCGCCCTCCCGCTCACGCCGTCCAGGCCCGGTGCTCCGTCGCCGGAAGCCCCCAGGCCCGGCTCGGGGAGGACGCCCAGGGTGCTCCTTACTCTTGGGGGGTGCTGGCGCCTGCGGCGGGCGCCTGGTCCATCCCACCGTCAGGCGGTATGACGTAGCATGGTACATTGGGCTCCACATAGGGGCTCGGCCCTCCTCCAGAGCCGTCCGGTGGGGCTCCGGGGACGGCCCCTCCTGGCGGCGGCGGGAAGCCGCCCCGCGCGCGTCGCTCGCAGACCCTCCTGCCACGGGCCTCCGAGCGGAGTTGCTTACCTCTGCCACCGCCCTTGGGTGGGCCGTGTGTCTCCTGGTGTGGATTGCTCCCTTGGCGACCTGATGCGCCTCCGCCATTGCTGCTTGCTTGTCCGGATGCCAGCGCCACTTGCTCACTGCGCCGGATGGCGCGCTCCCGCCTGGTCAACCCAGGCTGTTGAGGGTCCACCGGGTCATGGAGGCACGTGTTGGTGTGCGCGCGGGGCGCCCCGTCGTTTCCTCCGTGCGCTTGGTCATCGTGGTCGGGCTGCGCCCCAAAACCGGTCACTGGGATTCGGAGTAGAAGGAGCACAGCGTGTGGTGGGCCCCGCTCGGGCCCGTCCTGTGCCGGAAGCGTCACACCGCCGGCGGGTTGGGGACCAGGCGCGGCAGACGAGCCCCCGGCGCCTGACGCGTGCGGCCTTGAACAAGAGTGAGGGGCCACGGCCCTTTGCGCAACGGTGACCAGCTCCGCGATGTGGTTGGCCCATGGGTCGAAGCCCCCATGCGTTGGGCGGTGGCGGAGCATCTCGCTTGCCAGCAGTAGCGCATCGTGCGCGTCGAGGTCCCCCACGTAGGTGCGGCGCGTCGTTGGTGCCGAGGGCGCCGCCAGCCCGCCGTGCGCTTGGGCGGTGCGAGAGGCAGTGACGGTGGAGGCGATGCTGGCGGCTTGATACTGACCGCCCAGCACCATGCCGCCGGGGCGTGGACCTCCGGCGGCAGCGGCGGGGTCAGCGGAAGCTGACCCGCTGCGGCGGGGGGAAGCTTGCTGAGCGCCGACCATCGGAGCAGCGAAGCGTGGGTAGAAAGAAGCTTGTAGAAGACCCCGACATGCCCCCTACCTGGCGCGCCAAATGTCGGATTTCGGGCTCCGCAAAACCCTTAAGATTCGAACACAAGGGCGTGTGCGAAGATCCCCTGCAGCCTCGCCCAACCTAGCTCGCTACTCGATGGACTAAACGATGAACTCGCACGATGACGAGGAAGAAGATGAACACGATAGTTTATCCAGGTTCGGGCCGCTGCGAAGCGTAATACCCTACTCCTGCTTTGGTGGATTGCTTCTCGTGGAGGTTTGGTGGATGAACTAGTACAACGATGAGGAGCCTCGTGAGGGCACTCCTGAGGTGTTCTTAGCCCTCTGTCGGCTTGGTGATGGATGGGTGAATTGACTGGTTTCCGATCCCCCTCTACGGTGCAGCCTAGCCTCTATATATAGCGGTGGCCCGGGTCCTCTTCCCTTACCACAATGGCAGGAAGGGATCCCACAACGGCCAATTTTGAAGGGGGACAGGAGTACATGCCCGCCCTGCCAAAAGGCGGTCTTCGCCTGCAAAGTAGCTGTCGATGATGCAGAGGTGGGCTCGGCGATGACATCCGTCCTGCAGGGCTCGTGGTCATGGTCTTGTTTCCCCGGAATGGAAACCTTTGGCGGGTGCTTTGGGAACCTACGTACGCCCTTGCTTCCTTTGCACCAAAGAGGAAACTGCGCCGCCTAGCGCGCTGGCGCCTGCCTGTCCTTCCGTGTGTCATCTTTGACTCCTGAGGCCGGGCTTGCATAGAGATCTCCGCCGCTCCGGAGGGGGCCTGGGGAGGTACATCCCTTGCCGGTCTTGACGCCGCTCCTCCTCGCAAGCCTAGGGCCCTCGCGAGGGCCTTGTCTTGAGTGGGGCCGCGCCTGGCTGTGTTTGGTTGACGAAGTGGGCCACGCCCTGGGCCGCAGGCAGGCAGGTCTGGGTACCCCCGTTCCTAGAACGCCGACAGACCTGGATTGGGTGAGTGCCATGCACGAAGAGCTACTCAACTTTGAGAGGAATGAAGTGTGGACACTACTGGAGAAGCCCAAGGATGAGCACAACATCATTGGAACAAAATGGGTGTTTCGGAAGAAGAAAGATGAAGATGGTCCAGTGGTATGCAACAAGGCACGTCTCGTAGCTCAAGGTTACACTCAAGTCGAACGTATGGACTATGGTGAGACTTATTCCCCCGTTGCTAGACTTGAGGCCATTCGTATACTTCTTTCTTATGCCAATCACCATAATATTATTCTTTACCAAATGGATATCAAAAGTGCTTTTCTAAATGGTGAAATTGAGGAAGAAGTTTATGTTAAGCAACCTCCCAGCTTTGTGAACCCTAAGAAACCGAATCGTGTTTATAAACTTCGTAAAGCTCCCTATGGTCTTAAACAAGCCCCATGACCTTGGTACAAATGCTTAATGAAGTTTTTCATAGAAAAGGGTTTTGAGATTGGTAAAATTGACGCAACCTTGTTCACTAAAAGAGTTAACGGTGCATTACCTTTTTGCCAAATTTATATGGATGATATTATCATTGGATCTACTAACCCACAATTTAGTGAGAAACTTGGAAGGTTGAAGTTGTCGTCCCAGTGGATACAGGGTACCACGGCCCATCTGCTGCTCGCCCAGGTGTCGACACTCGGGTCAGGCCCAGGAATGTGACCACACCCATGCAGCTCCGGAGGAACTTACCTCGCGAGGGGCGTGTCTCGCAAGGCCCCTCGCGCCCAAGGTCAGGCCCCTCGAGGGCGTTGGAGTGTAGCGATTGCCTTGTGAGGGGACTCCCTTAGAGCTGCCTCGTGAGGCTGGGTGCGGGGCGACCAACAGTAGGATCCCGCACCCGACACGTGATTGTGCGACCTTGCAGAAGGGGACAGCAGTAGCCGTGCCAGCTGGCGCCGGATGAGAGGTTTTCCCCTTTGATGGTTAGGAGGCAGTGCCAGCTGCCCCACAAAAGCAAGTCCCAAAATGTTTCCCTTTTGGTGTAAGGAGATCAGAGCAGATCGACGCTGCAGGACGAAGGTCATCACCGAGCCCACCGGCGCATCAGGAAGACTGCTTTAGCTGGCGGAGACCTCCTTTTGTTAGGATAGGACTGGGTTCATGTCCCCCTTTGAATTGGCACCCTGTGGCTGCCCTTTCCGGCCGATGTTTTCAGGGAAGAGAACCAAGGCACTACAACGGGGGAAGGGCCACCTCGATGTAAGGGGATCGAGTCATTTTCTCTCCCCAAACCTCATGTACCTCGAGCATAGCTCCCTCATGCAGGGCAATCCAACACAAAGTAGGAGTAGGGTATCACACCACAACGGCGACCCAAACCTGGGTAGCTCGTGTGTCCCTGTCATGTTCGGCGACCAGGAGCGAGCTCGTCGTTGATCCCCTTGCGTTAGCCGTCGAGTTGTAGGTAGCCAAGCCAAGCAATCCACTTTTCGAATCTTATTCATGGAGAAGTTCTCGGACGCAGATCCTACACTCCGACATTTGGCATGCCAGGTAGGGGGGCTTGCAGTCTTCGCGCCTTCGACCTCAACCCCAACCCCGACATGGACGGAACCGCCGTGAGTCGCGAGCGAGCTGCGCCCTGAGCCACCCCCGGGACCCGTCCGATGTCGCCAGTCGGCGGCCGCCACACAGCTCGCGCCTCGGCGCCGCACCGCACTTCGCCCTCGACCGGCGGTGTCAACCACCTCTCCCAGGCCATCTGTTGAATTCCTTGCAGCGCCTCCGCGGTTGGGCGTGGGAGCCGAGCGATCCCGCTAGGAGGCGCCGTCCCTAGTGGGGGCTCAGGGGCTTCGCAGGGTGGCCTGCATCCTTGGCGGGTCCCAGGCACCTCCGACCAGTCACCGCCTCAAGAGCTTCTCGTGGATAGTGAGCACGGCCCTCCCGGCGTCCGAGCCCTCCTGTGGTCTCGAGAGGTCGGAGTCCTCAATTGCCTTTGAAGTCAGCGACCACCCCAAGTCCACCAGGGCCGTGGGTGTCGTCCCCCAGCCGTGTACACCCACCATCGTCAGGGTAGCCGTCACCAAGACGCTCATCGACGGCGGCGCGGGCCTCAACCTGCTATCGGTGGAGACCTTCGAGGCACTCCAGGTGCCCTACGAGCGGTTGGCGCCCACCAAGCCCTTCTCGGGCGTCACCGACGGATCCACACGGCCTCTGGGCAGGTGCACCTCCCAGTCGCCTTCGGCACTCACGACAACTACCACATGGAGTTGGTGGACTTCGACGTGCCTCCCATCGCCCTTCCCTACAACGCCATCCTGGGCTACCCGTGTTCTCCAAGTTCATGGCGGTGACCCACCACGCCTACGGCCTCATGAAGATGCTAGGGAGCAGCGACACCCTTGTTGTCCACTGTGATGAGAGAGAGGCGACGCGAGCCCTTGCGTGCGCATACAAGACGGTTGTCGCTGCGACCCTAGTAGGCGAGGGTGCACCAGGGCTGGCTGAGCCAGCGCCAGTGAAGAAGAAGCTCCTTTTCTCCCAGGATCGAGCTAAAAACAAGCAGGTGTCTTTGGATGGGGCACCGAGGGCCCCTTCGTCACCATCGGCAGAAACCTCTCTCTCGAGCAAGAGGGTGAGCTCATCACGTTCCTCCGGGCGAACGCGGACATGTTCGCTTAGACGCCTTCGGACATGACCGGCGTGCCGAGGAAGGTTATTGAGCACCACCTGGCGATGTGCCCCAACGCATGCCCGGTCAAGCAGAAGGTCCGGTGCCAGGCAATTGAGAAGCAAGACTTCGTCATCCAGGAGGCTGAGAAGCTCCAACGTCCCGGCATCATCCGCGAAGTACTCCATCCCGAGTGGGTCGCCAACCCCATCGTCGTGCCCAAGCCACATGAAGGCAAGTGCATGTGCGTCGACTTCACCAACCTTAACAAGGCTTGCCCCAAGGACCACTTCCCGCTGCCGAGGATCGATCAATTAGTAGACTCCACTATCGGGTGTGATCTTCTTTGCTTCCTGGACGCCATCTCAGGCTACCACCAGATCAAGATGGCAAAGAAGGATGAGGAGAAGACCGCGTTGATCATTCCTAGTGGGGTGTTCTGCTATGTATGATGCCCTTCGGACTGAAGAGCACGGGGGCAACCTTCCAGAGGCTAACGCGCATTTGCCTTGCATGCCAGATGGGGAGGAACGCGGAGTCTTATGTCGACGGCATCGTCATCAAAATGCACGAGGCGTGCACCCTCATCAAGGACCTAGCGGAAATGTTCGCCAACCTGGACAAGGTCAACCTAATACTCAATCCCATCAAGTGATCTTCGGTGTCCCCTCCGGCAAGATTCTACGCTTCTTGGTCTCCCATCATGGCATCGAGGCCAACCCAGAGAAGATTAGGTCCATCGAAGAAATGCGGCTGCTTCGCAAGCTCAAGGAGATGCAACGCCTAGCAGGATACATGGCCTTGCTCGTCCGCTTCATCTCCAAGTTCGGCAAGCGGGCTCTACCCTTCTTCAAGCTCATGAAGAGGACTGGCTCCTTCGAGTGGACCTCCGAGGCAATGCGGCCTTTGAGACCCTCAAGAGGTACCTCACGACTCCCCCCATCATGGTCGCCACGCGCCCTCGCGAGCGCCTGCTGCTGTACTTGGCGGACACCTCCCAGACGGCCAGCGCGGTCCTGGTGGTGGAAAGAGAAGAGCGAGTCTACACCAGGAAGCGCCCAGCTGCCGCCGCCCCTTCATACGCCACTCTTCTAGAGGCATCAGCCCGCTCCGTCGGCGCCGCTCCGGTGCCCTCGAGAGTTTTCCCCCGGAGGCCTCGGTGCCGCCTCAGGAGGCCTCCAGAGCTCCTCCTCCAGAGGCCCCTGAGGCATCTCTTGTTGAGCCCCGTGGTGGTGAGGGCTCGGACACAATGGTCACGTGCCTCGTCGAACACCCCGTCTACTTCGTCAGCACGGTGCTACGAGACGAGCGCGAGCGGTACCCTATGCAGCAGAAGCTCCTCCTGGCACTCCTCCTGGCCTCTAGGAAGTTGCGCCACTACTTCCAGGCTCACCACACTAGTGGAAAACTGACCTTTCGTCCGTAGGTCTAGTCCTGGTCGGGTTTGGGACCGGGACTAATGGTCACATTAGTCCCGGTCCCAAAGCCTATGAGCAGACGGGGGTACGGCCATCATTAGTTCCGGTTCAAATGGGACATTTAGTCCCAGTTGGTTATACCAACCGGGACTAAAGGGGTTGCGGCGGGCTGGGGCCCCTGGGAGCCTCTTTAGTCCCAGTTGGTATATCGTTAGTCCCGGTTGGTGATACCAACCGGGACTAAAGTCTTCCCCATATAAAGTTGCTTCATCCAGCTAGCCCAAGTCCAAGCTTTGTCTCCTCTCCGTTTCCTTCCCGAAGCTTGAGTTCATCCTCCATTTTAGCCAAGATTTGTCAAGATTGGCGGCACCCCTGTAACAGCCCAAGACCGAGACCTCCATGTGTTTATGTTATGTTCATGCTTGCATGCTTTAATGTTTCATTTATATAGTTATTTGCATCATGCATTATGCATCATCTCCATCATCTTGTTGTGATGTATGCTTGTTTTATTTTGTTTTGCATCATGCATCATATTAATCATTTCATTGTCTGTGGCATATTAAATTTGTTTGTGATCTTGTGTAATCTCTATCTCCTTCTCTTCGTCTCCGTTTCACTTTGCATCTTGATCTTTTCTCCAAGGCCATCTCTAGTTTCTTTCTTTCAAACTTGTCCGATCATTCAAGTGACATTTTTCCCGCCACAAAAAAATGTTCACTATATTCCTAAAACCCCTAAACCAAGCCAAGACCCACTCCTCCAATTTTCAGCTCAGTTGGATGTGCTTTGGTTGGACTTTGAATTTAAAAAAGTTTGAATCACTTTCAAACTTGTCTGAATTTATTGTCTCTAAAAATTACCAAAGTCTTTTATTCAAATATCACATATTCACATATTTCCAAAGATAATTTTATCTCAGCCAAAACCCTCCATAAATTCTCTGTGTTTTTTTCTCTAATCTCTGTTTAGTTTGCAAATAGAAAGAAGAAAGAATAGGGAAAGAGAGATAAAAGGCCCACTTCCCCTTACCTGTTGACGCAGCACAAGTCCACCTCCACCTTCCCCTTCCTCACGTTACCACTGTATGAAATGTGCTAAAAAAACACTGTATGAAATAGGGGATGGCCGTTTGATCCTCCTCGCGCCGCTCGGATGGCTGTCGTACAGCTCCCTAGCGTCATATAAGCCCCCTCGACGTTCGTGCCCTACCCTAGCTCCTTCTTCTCCCCCTAGCACTGCCACCTCTCTTCCTTTCCCTCGCCTTCTTCTTCTTCCCAAGTGAGAGCAACGAGAGAGACAGAAGACCAACAGGCGTTCGTCGTCGCCTCCACGACCGGAGGGCGTCAAGTCCATCTCCAACATGTCATCCTGCACACCAACGTCCTCCTCGACCGGTTCGTGCCGATGGCTGGATCGGATCGTCCTCCCCGACGAGCTCTTCCTCCGCTGCTTCCTCTTCGTCACAGAACCAAGCTCCTCCACCGTTCAGCTCCTCGTCGGCGTTTCCACACCGCCTCCCGTGCCTCACCGATCTCGAAAAAGGAACCGTGGTGAGAATCCGCATCACCTAGCTCTCTCTCCCGTGTGTTTCTTGCGTTGTAGACACCGACCAGTGTAGGAGGAAGGAAGATCTCCTCTCAAGCTCGTGCGCTGCCTCTGCCCGTGCTCGCCCTCGCACACATCCACCCACACGCGTGCTCAGCCACGCACACATCTGCACCCCGGCACGCTCCATCTTTGCCTCACCGTGCCCCTGCTTAGCTTGCCGCGCTGCCCCCCTGCATCGACCTGCGCTCGCGCGCATCGCCATGGCCCCGAGCCGAGCAAGAGCTCGAGCTCGAGCGCCCCGCCGCTCCCAGCCTTCCGCGTCTTGGCATCCTGCACCGCCTCCAAATCCCTCACTCCCGCTGCTTCCTTCCATCCGCAGCCGCCGCCGCGTTTGCTCGCCGGCAGCACCTCCGAGCAGCTGTGTGTGTTCGCTGGAGAAGAAGGCCTGGCCTTTGATGCTTCAAATTCAGTTGCGCCCTTACTTTCGCACGAACACGGCAGCAGTACAATGGCTAGCGCTCTTCCCAAGCACCAAGAGGTCGCGGGATCAAATCCCCACGGCTTCGCATATGTTTTTCTTATGTAATATTTTGCGCCCCTATTTATATTTGCCTTTGTCTCAGTCAGGTTAGCTTGAGTATTGGTTCAGTTAGGACAGCTCTACCTCTCAAACGCATAACCACTGCTGGCCCTTGTGGCTGGCCCATCACGTTTGCACCAAGCAAACCATGGTTCGAGTCCCGGGAGCCCATTTATTTACTTATTTATCATTTTGCTTCCTCTATTTCTTTTTTTTCTTCTTCTTTGCAAACCTTTATTTATTATTTTGCTTCCTCTATTTCTTTTTTTTCTTCTTCTTTGCAAACCTGCCATCGAGCCGCTTTGGGTCTGATTAGCTACTGGGCTTGCCCAGTGCAGTGCATTCAGCCCATATATGTATTTTGTTTTCAGTCTCCTGCGTGTTAGCATTTATTTAGTGTCTTGCCTAATTACAAATGCCATGTTTTAAAATGCTAATAACTTAATCATCGTGCATCGGTTTAAAATAATTTATTTATGTAAAATCCTCTGAATTTTGTGTAGATTCATAATTTCCAACTTTCATCCAAGTTTAAAATGTTTAAACTTGTCATTTGCATTTATTTGCACAAATGCCATGTGAAAATGATTTATTTCATAACTAAATAACCGTTGCTCCGTTTAAAACGATCCACATATGTAACTTGATTAGAAAAACGCGTAGAATCACATGGAACACTTTCTTTTGCTGTTTAACAAATATAAAATATGTGATAGTCAGATCTGTACCAAACTCATAATTTGCATGTGAGGTGGTTTCGGAAGTGCTATATATTGCTTCCGGCCTCATTTAAAATGCCTAGATGATGTAGTTGTGTATGCTTCACCTCTTGCCATGATAAACAACATTTAAAATGATTGTTTAGTTAAAACAACATTAACCGCATTTCTCTTACTATCGAGAGTTATTATTTTGTTCCATCTTCACCTTATGCCATGACCACCCATGTTAAACAACATTTGATATTGATGAATACCTAAACGAGAATGAACTAAATAATTCGATTGTGGAGTTTCGTCAATATACAACTTGTTGCATATTGAGCTTCACTTAATGCGTAGTATTTGATTGTTGTGATTGCCATGCCTTGCATAATTAAATCGGACATGCATCATATTGTTTGCGCATCATGTCATGCATATGTTGTGGTGTTTATCATGTGTTGATTGTTGTTTCCGGATTGCTTCTTCTCGATAGAGTTCCGAAAGCGTTCGGAGTGTGAGGATTCGTTTGACTAAGTTGGCTCGTCTTCTTCACGGATTATTTCTTCTTCCAAGCGGGATCTCAGGCAAGATGATCATTTCCTTGGATACCACTACTATCATTGCCATGCTAGTTGTCTCGTTTCTATCGTTGTCTCATTACCTACCACTTGTTTGTCAAGCCTCCCAAATGCTATGATAATCCTCTAACCCTTCACATCCCAGCAAACCATTGTTTGGCTATGTTACCGCTTGCTCAGCCCTTCTTATAGCGTTGCTAGTTGTAGGTGCAAGTTCTTTCCATGTGCAACATGGATATTTTTGATATATCACAATATTATTGCTATTTAATTTAATGCACATATATACTTGGTAAAAGGTGGAAGGCTTGGCCTTTTGCTCGGTGTTTTGTTCCACTTTTGCCGCCCTAGTTACTTGTGTACCGGTGTTATGTTCCATATTTTGCGCTCCTAACATGCTCGGGGTTGTTATGGGGACCCCCTTGACCATTCGTTTTAGATTAAAACTTGTCTGGCAAGACCCAACTTTGGTACTACATTTGCCTAATAACTAATAAACCTACATAGGGAGTAATTAACCCGAGGATCTTTAATCAACAACCCGGGCCAGTTCTCCTCATGAGTGTTGGTCCAACCCAGAGCCACATGCGGGGCCACCTCAGGGCAACTCGAGGGATGTCTATCAGGCCACTGTACGTAGTGCTCATCCGGTCGTGTCCTGAGAACGAGATACGCCGCTCCTATCGAGTTCGTCGACACGTCGAGTGGTCTTGCTGGACTCGTTGTACCTTTCTCGAATGTCTTGCGCGAGGAATTCCGAGAATACGTTGGGCTATCTCGAGGTTGAGGTTTTCCTACGGAATTTCCTAGGAGATCACGAGATTCGTGGTCGAGGTTATTCCCGCGGTGTGTGGTTAGTTTGTGATGGATTAGTTGGAGCACCCCTGTAGGGTTAAATCTTTCAGAAAGCCGTGCCCGTGGTTACGTGGCAACTTGGAAACTTTGTTTAACACCCGGTCATAGCAAACTTGAAGTAAACTCAAATAAAATACACCAACCATGTGCGTAACCGTGACTACACTACTAGGAAAAGGGCTATAGATGATATGGCCACTAATGGCGCACCAGACACTTGGTGCGCCACTACTATATAGTAATGGCGCACCATGAGTTGGTGCGCCATTAGTGTGGTAGACACTAATGGCGCACCGGACCCACGGTGCGCCATTAGTAACAATTTTTTTATTTTTTTAGTTTTCCAAAAATACTAATGGCGCACCATGGTAGAGTGCGCCATTACTAGTTTAACTAGTAATGGCGCACCTCCAACACAGTGCGCCATTACTATATATATACTATATATATATATATATAATTTTTTTTTGCAAAACTACTAATGGCGCACCTCAAGCTGGTGCGCCATTAGTAATCAGGGTTACTAATGGCGCATTTGTGGGTGGTGCGCCATTAGTAACCCTGGTTCACCAAATGCACACCCCCCCCCCCCACGTGGACCGCCTTTTCAGTTTTAAAAAAATAAAAGAAAATGATAGAAATGTCAAAAAAATAAAAAAAAAATAAGATTCCCATATGATTTGTGGTCTAGTTGTACGCAAAATTTACAAACATGAATTTCGACTTTTTTTGCAAAATCTCTTGAGAATTTGTAAAATGGGCATAACTTTTGCATACGAACTCCGATGAAAAAGTTTTTTATATGAAAAAGCATCTACGCGAAAAGTTACATCCGAATTCAACGGGGGGAACCCCGTTGAAGATTTTTACAATCCTCAAAAACCTAACAGAAAAAAAGTTACGGGGCTTTCAAGATCTGGAGGCAAAAAAATTCAAAAAAATATCAAACTTAGTAATGGCGCACGGTTTGCTAGGTGCGCCATTACTATCTTCCCGCCTTCCAAATTCAAAAGAAGTAAAAAAAATAGAAAAAAAGTTAGTAATGGCGCACCAGCCCACGGTGCGCCATTACTATCTTCCCGCCTTCCAAATTCAAAACAAATCAAAAAAATAAAAAAAAGTTAGTAATGGCGCACCAGCCCACGGTGCGCCATTACTATGCCGTATATATAGGGCTGGCCGGCCTCTCTCCTCCTCTCTTCTTCATTTTTCTCTCCACTCCACCTCCTCCTCTCCCCCACTCCATCTCCTCCACCATACTCCCCTCCTCCTCTCCGGCTGCCTCCTCTCCGGCGATCTCCTCCTCTTCGGTGACCTCCTCCCACTCCTCTCCGGCGACCTCCTCCTCCTCTCCGGCTGCCTCCTCTCCGGCGACCTCCTCCTCTTCGGTGACCTCCTCCCACTCCTCTCCGGCGACCTCCTCCTCCTCTCCGGCGACCTTCTCCTCCTCCCTCCTCTCCTCTCCTCTCCTCCCCTCACGGTTTCTCCTCCTCTCCGGTGAGCTCCTCCTCCCTCCTCCCTCCTCTCCTCCACACGGTCTCTCCTTCCTCCTCTCCGGCGAAATGCTCTCCGGCGAACTCCTCTCCGGTGAACTCCTCTCCGGCGAGCTCCTCTCCGGCGAGCTCCTCTCCGGCCACATGTGGAGCTCGGCAAAAAGAACCAAAAATGAGAACGAAATTTGAAAAAATATCGAGCAAAAACTAGGCAAAAAAAGAGCAAAAAAACGAGCAAAAAAATCACGATCCAGATCCAGATTCAAAATTCAAAATAGTAATGGCGCACCGTGGAGGTTAGAATATGCGCCATTACTATTTTCCCGCCTTCCAAATTCAAAAAAAATAAAAAAAATGAGTAAATATGGCCCCCTGGGAGGCATACTAATGGCGCACCGTGGGATATACTAATGGCGCACTGCGTGGTGCGCCATTAGTATACCAGATACTAATGGCGCACCCGTGGTGCGCCATTAGTAAAAAATTCTAATGGCGTGATGCTAGTGGCGCACCTGTAGTGCGCCATTAGTAGCCAAAACAGGTGCGCCACTAGCAGCCCTTTTCCTAGTAGTGCTATCTCTTCTCGTGATTTCTGAACCGAGAGAGAACACAGTGGGGTTATGTTTGTTCGTAAGTAGGTGTTCGGGATCTCTTATCATTACTAGTTCACGTCCGTTTATGCGACAATCATCCCCCTTTATTCTTTTACTCGTAAGTTAGCCACTCAAATAAATGCTTAGTGCTTGCTGCAGCCTCACCACTTAACCATACCTTACCCATTAAGCTTTAACAGTCTTTATACCCTTGGAAATGAGATTGCTGAGTCCCTGTGGCTCGCAGATTACTACAACAACAGTTGCAGGTACAGGTAATGCGATGCTTTGACGTGAGAGCGATGCTTTGTTTGATTTGGAGTTCTACTTCTTCTTCATCGATCATAGGATGGGTTCCAGGCCGGCAGCCTGGGATAGCAAGGATGGATGTCATTTTATCGTTTGTTTCCGTCCGTAGTCGGACCCTGCTCTTTTGAATGATGTTTGGATATGTTGTTGTATTGATGTGATGTTGATGTAGCTTGTGGCGAGTGTAAGCCAATTCCATATACTCATCTCTTCTTTACATGTACTTGTAATGATATCCATTCTTGCGAAACGACGAGATGCACTTCTATCCCTGTCGAGGCCCTCGAGCCAAAATAAGGATAGGATCGCATCTTGGGCGTGACAAGTTGGTATCAGGGCCTATACCGACCTAGGAGCCCCCTTGATTGATCGAACTTTGGCCGAGTCGAGTTTAGTGGAAAACTGTTTTGAGTCTAGCTATATATCGGAGAGTAGGATTCATTTTACTCCTCTTATATGCTCTGGTGAGGAATCCTGACGTAGGAATTTTAATTCTTCCCCTCTTCTCACTCAATTTTTTTAGGATCAAGCGGGTATTTTGGAACCTCTATGATGTCGATGTGACCGGAACTCTATTCTTGGTGCCTCCCGTATGTATGGATTGGACCCAAGGAGTTGAGCTCCAAGGGGTTCTTGACACATCGTTATCGTTCAGTTTCCTTAGTATCTCAGGACGCAGATGTTCGAAATTGCTTCAATACTATTTGTGGTGCGAAGAATGTGACGGCACCCAGTACTGGGGTGCGGGATCACATGTACTGCCATGTTTAGTATCATTGTGATTACGAGGGTCTGAGGTAGATGAATTTCCGAGACCTCTGGTTGTGTGTTGACGGATGTGATACATTGGAGAGTAGTATTACTGTTAGGAGTTGAGTGATGGATTTTACTCTGTGTATCCGTGGACCCGATTGCATAACCAAAGATTTCGGAAGTTTTTAGGTGGGAATTCGGGTAGTTACCTAGGATTATCCTTCCAGCAAATGCTAATGGGTTATGTATTTGTTTTCGGCTTAATTTGCAAGCCTTATCATTTGGTTTTGTTAGAGTATGGTAATTCGAGTTGCTTCGATGTCAAGTGGTGACTTCATATCCTTCCTAAGTGGTGTTCTCATATTTTTATGAGAATGCTAATCCTTTTGTTCAACCGGAGTTGTCATGAAATTCTTTTCAACCGGTGTGCTTCTCTTCAAGATGATTCAATCCTTCCAATATTTGCAAGGTCAATCCTCATATTTCTTTCCGGAGTTCGTTTCATCCGTCCTAAGTTTTCCTTGTTTTTCCTCGCCCTCCCGCCCTTTTTCTTCAATGATTAAATTCTCATCCAAGTGCCTTTCTTTTCATGTGATGCTTCCGCTATCTTTTCTGCCGTATCGTGTCCAGTGATTCTGTGTGAAGATGCTAAGGAGCTTCAAGTTAATCATTCTTCATTCTTGTTTCTTCTCCGGTGGATTCAATTCAAGCTTTTGGTGCTCATTATATCCTTTTCATTCTCCAAAGGCTTTTCCGTGTTAGAAATTCTCATCCAAGCCTCTCTTGTTTATTCATATATCTCTATTCTATCCGGAGTGCTGAAGATTTCTCAGAAGGTTCGTGTTTCCGTTCAAATCGTTTCAATTATTTCGATCCTCTCACCTCATCAAGTTTTCAGTTTGTACCGGTGCAATCTCTCTTCCTAAGCAATCGTTTCAATGGTGTTTTCTTTGAGTGGGCCCATAACCCACAGGTTTTCCCCCAGGATTTTACCTGGCTCTCCTAATCCTGTCTGGAGATCTCAAGCACTTGTCAAATGACGCAAGAATGATTCTCGTCAGTCATATTCCTTTTCAAAATCGCTTCAAATCATTTCATCATTCGCTCAACCTTTCCTCGTCCATGGTTCCGGAGTATCTCAGTAATTCATGATGTTCTTTCTCGTCATCATTCTCTGCGTTGAAGACGAAGAAGAGTTTCCCTTAAATCTTGATCCATTCTCTTGAAGATTTGTGTTTCAAGCTTCATGCTATTCTTCCAAAATTGTTTTCGATCATGAGAAATTCCTCCCATATCTTTCCGGAGCATTTCAGAGTTGTTTTCATTTCTCGATCCTACGAAGGCCATCATTTCAGAAGATTTCTTCGTTCTTAGCTTTCAGCTTTCGTTCTCAAATTCTTCTCAATGGTTGTCTCTTCGTTCGTATCTCAAGTATTCCGGTGCTTCATTCAAGTTTTCTTTTAGTGGATCGTGATCTCTTCATTCTCATGCAAATCCATTCATTTGAAGTATTTTCATTCGTTTCAAATCCTTTCCGACGTTGTGTTGAAGACTTCTTCAAGTTCGTGCTATATCTCTCTTCAATATTTTGGGAAGAATAAGTAGTATGCCAAATCCGTTGCTTGTCATCAATTTAACTTGATGAAGTATAAGCATAACATAATTCTTATTCTTGTTTATCAAGGTGATTTCAATCCTTCTTCCGGAGGTTGGTCAAGATATCAATTACTTATCCCAAGTTCTCTTCATTTCGTTTCCGGAGCTCCAAGTTGTCTCAAGTATCTCTTCACGAAGTTCCATCTTAATCTTTGCATGGCTTGAACTCTTGTTCTTTCAACCTTCATTTGTTTTCTATTATCATTTTCTATCCGGAGTTCTTCATGGAGGCTCTACATGGTGGTTCATCAAAGATTCCTTTCATTCTCAAGTGTTCTTCAAGATTCTTGTGGTAATTTCTTAAGTATTCTCTGTCTTGCATTTCAAAATGCAATTGCTTCTCCCTTATCCTAGAGATGGTGTTATATCATTCCTGAGTCATGAGGAGTCTCGAAGAGAAGTTGACAAGAATGAGATATTTAAATCCATCATTTCTGTCTCGGAGTCATCTTGGATTAGATTGCACCTAAAGTCTTTCTGAAGGATGGTTGCTATCATGGTGCTTATCAAGATCCAAGTTCTCTATGTATCCTCTTCGTGAAAGATGTTTTGCATATCTTGTTTCTGCCAAGAAATCATTGTTTTTCGTTAGTGCCGGTTGTCACCTCATAATTTTGAGATGGTTTACATAAGCCCACAACAAGCTATTCTTGTCGTTGTTGACGTTCCAACAAATCCGTTCAATCCTTCTTGGTGGAGATGCTTGTCAAATTCAATTGTGGTAGAAGTTGTCATTTTTCTTCTCCGTCCTCTTCTCACTAAAGATCTAGCTTCTATTCTTTTGTTCCGGAGGCATACTGATGTTGCTCTCTTCAATCTATCATATCGTTTTGTCAAGATCACGTTTTGTCCTTGCTTATCCATTTAACTGGAGTGTCATATGCTGTTTCAAGTTCTTTCCATCTTATCAAGTTGTGCTTCTTTTCTACCGGAGTGCTGCCCAAATTCTTCTTCTCGTTCTTGTCTATCACTTTACAACCGGAGCGGTTTCGAATTCTTGCTTGTTCCTCGTGCCATTCTTCATCTCTTGTTGCAACCTCTAAGGTTCTCATGGTGTTCCTTGTTCATCTTTCCGAATAGACAGTTTTCAACTTCGTTCTTCTCCATTGTGTTTCTTCTTTCAAACTTCTCAACCACCAAGGTCGTTGGTTTCACTCATTTGACAAAGAAGCGACTATGTTTTACCTCTTCCTTTCCTCTTCAACTTCTCGTTCTAAGATCTCGGGTCGAGATCTCTTGTAAGTGGGGGAGAGTTGTAACAGCCCAAGACCGAGACCTCCATGTGTTTATGTTATGTTCATGCTTGCATGCTTTAATGTTTCATTTATATAGTTATTTGCATCATGCATTATGCATGATCTCTATCATTTTGTTGTGATGTATGATTGTTTTATTTTGTTTTGCATCATGCATCATATTAATCATTGCATTGTATGTGGCATATTAAATTTGTTTGTGATCTTGTGTAATCTCTATCTCCTTCTCTTTGTCTCCGTTTCACTTTGCATCTTGATCTTTTCTCCAAGGCCATCTCTAGTTTCTTTCTTTCAAACTTGTCCGATCATTCAAGTGACATTTTTCTCGCCACAAAAAAATGTTCACTATATTCCTAAAACCCCTAAACCCTGCCAAGACCCACTCCTCCAATTTTCAGCTCAGTTGGATATGCTTTGGTTGGACTTTGAATTTAAACAAGTTTGAATCACTTTCAAACTTGTCTGAATTTATTGTCTCTAAAAATTACCAAAGTATTTTATTCAAATTTCAGATATTCACAGATTTCCAGAGATAATTTTATCTCAGCCAAAACACTCCATAAATTCTCTGTGTTTTTTTCTCTAATCTCTGTTTAGTTTGCAAATAGAAAGAAGAAAAAATCGGGAAAGAGAGATAAAAGGCCCACTTCCCCTTACCTGTTGATGCAGCCCAAGTCCACCTCCACCTTCCCCTTCCTCACGTTAGCACTGTATATGAAACAGGGGATAGCCGTTTGATCCTCCTCGCGCCGCTCAGATGGCTGTCGTACAGCTCCCTAGCGTTGTATAAGCCCCCTCGACATTCGTGCCCTACCCTAGCTCCTTCTTCTCCCCCTAGCGTCACCACCTCTCTTCCTTTCCCTCGCCTTCTTCTTCCAAAGTGAGAGCAACGAGAGAGAAAGAAGACCAACCAGCATTCGTCGTCGCCTCCACGACCGGAGGGCGTCAAGTCTGTCTCCGACATGTCATCCTGCACGCCATCGTCCTCCTCGACCGGTTCACGCCGATGGCTAGATCGGATCGTCCTCCCCGACGAGCTCTTCCTCCCCTTCTTCCTCTTTGTCACAGAACCAAGCTCCTCCACCGTTCAGCTCCTCGTAGGCGTTTCCACGCCACCTCCCGCGCCTCACCGATCTCGAAAATGGAACCGTGGTGAGAATCCGCATCACCTAGCTCTCTCTCCCGTGTGTTTCTTGCGTTGTAGACACCGACCAGTGTAGTAGGAAGGAACATCTCTGCTCAAGCTCGTGCGCTGCCTCTGCCCGTGCTCACCCTCGCACACATCCACCCACACGTGTGCTCAGCCCCGCACACATCTGCACCCTGGCACGCTCCCTCTTTGCCTCGCCGTGCCCTTGCTTAGCTTGCCGCTTTTCCCCCTGCATCGACATGCGCTCGCGCACATCGCCATGGCCCCGAGCCGAGCAAGAGCTCGAGCTCGAGCGCCCCGCCACTCCCAGCCTTCCGCGTCTTGGCATCCTGCACCGCCTCCTAATCCCGCACGCCCGCTGCTTCCTTCCATCCGCAGCCGCCGCCGCGTTTGCTTGCCGGCAGCACCTCCGAGCAGCTATGTGCGTTCACTGGAGAAGAAGGCCTGGCCTTTGATGCTTCAAATTCAGTTGCGCCCTTACTTTTGCACGAACACAGCCGCACTGCAATGGCTAGCGCTCTTCCCCTGCACCAAGAGGTTGCAGGATCAAATCCCCACTGCTTCGCATATGTTTTTCTTATGTAATATTTTGTGCCCCTATTTTTATTTACCTTTGTTTCAGTCAGGTTAGCTTGAGTATTGGTTCAGTTAGGACAGCTCTACCTCTCAAACGCATAGCCACTTCAGGCCCATGTGGCTAGCCCATCACGTTTCCACCCAGCGGACCATGGTTCGAGTCCCGGGAGCCCATTTATTTACTTATTTATTATTTTCCTTCCTCTGTTTATTTTTTTCTTCTTCATTACCAACCTGCCATCGAGCCGCTTTCGGTCAGATGGAACACTTTCTTTTGCTGTTTAACAAAATATATGTATTTTGTTTTCAACCTCCTGCGTTTTAGCATTTATTTAGTGTTTTGCCTAATTACAAATGCCATGTTTTAAAATGCTAATAACTTAATCATCGTGCTTCGGTTTAAAATAATTTATTTATGTAAAATGCTCTGAATTTTACGTAGAGTCATAATTTCCAACTTTCATCCAAGTTTAAAATGTTTTATTTGTACAAATATATGTAATCATTTTCACATGGCATTTGTACAAATATATGTAACCTGGCTTGCCCACTGCACTACATTCAGCCCATATATGTATTTTGTTTTCCGCCCATTTATTTGCACAAATGCCATGTGAAAATGATTTATTTCATAACTAAATAACCGTAGCTCCGTTTAAAATGATCCACATATGTAACTAGATTAGAAAAACGCGTAGAATCACATGGAACACTTTCTTTTGCTGTTTAACAAATATAAAATATGTGATAGGAAGATCTGTACCAAACTCATAATTTGCATGTGAGGTGGTTTCGGAAGTGCTATATGTTGCTTTCGGCCTCATTTAAAATGACTAGATGATGTAGTTGTGTATGCTTCACCTCTTGCCATGATAAACAACATTTAAAATGATTGTTTAGTTAAAACAACATTAACCGCATTTCTCTTACTATCGAGAGTTATTATTTTGTTCCATCTTCACCTTATGCCATGACCACCCATGTTAAACAACATTTAATATTGATGAATACCTAAATGAGAGTGAACTAAATCATTCGATTGTGGAGTTTTGTCAATATACAACTTGTTTCATATTGAACTTCACTTAATGCATAGTATTTGATTGTTGTGATTGCAATGCCTTGCATAATTAAACCAGACATGCATCATATTGTTTGCGCATCATGTCATGCATATGTTGTGGTGATTATCATGTGTTGATTGTTGTTTCCAGATTGCTTCTTCTCGATAGAGTTTCGAAAGCGTTCGTAGTGTGAGGATTCGTTCGACTACGTTGGCTCGTCTTCTTCACGTATTCGTTCTTCTTCCAAGCGGGATCTCAAGCAAGATGATCATTTCCTTAAATACCACCACTATCATTGCCATGCTAGTTGTCTTGTTTCTATCGCTGTCTCATTACCTACCACTTGTTTGTCAAGCCTCCCAAATGCCATGATAAGCCTCTAACCCTCCACATCCCAGCAAACCATTGTTTGGCTATGTTACCGCTTGCTCTGCCCTTCTTATAGCGTTGCTAGTTGCAGGTGCAAGTTCTTTCCATGTGCAACATGGATATTTTTGATATATCACAATATTATTGCTATATAATTTAATGCACATATATACTTGGTAAAAGGTGGGAGGCTTGGCCTTTTGCTTGGTGTTTTGTTCCACTTTTGCCGCCCAAGTTACTTGTGTACCGGTGTTATGTTCCATATTTTATGCTCCTAACATGCTCGGGGTTGTTATGGGGACCCCCTTGACCATTCGTTTTAGATTAAGACTTGTCTGGCAAGACCCAACTTTGGTACTACATTTGCCTAATAACTAATAAACCTGCATAGGGAGTAATTAACCCGAGGATCTTTATTCAATAACCCGGGCCAGTGCTCCTCATGAGTGTTGGTCCAACCCAGAGCCACTTGCGGGGCCACCTCGGGGCAACTCGAGGGATGTCTATCAGGCCACTGTACGTAGTGCTCATCCGTTCATGTCCTGAGAACGAGATACGCGGCTCCTATCGGGTTCGTCGACATGTCGGGCGGTCTTGCTGGACTCGTTTTACCTTTCTCGAATGTCTTGTGCGAGGAATTCCGAGAATACTTTGGGCTATCTCGAGGTTGAGGTTTTCCAACGGAATTTTCTAGGAGATCACGGGATTCGTAGTCGAGGTTATTCCCGCGGCGTGTGGTTAGTTTGTGATGGATGAGTTGGAGCACCCCTGCAGGGTTAAATCTTTCGGAAAGCCGTGCCCGCAGTTACGTGGCAACTTGGAATCTTTGTTTAACACCCGGTCATAGCAAACTTGAAGTAAACTCAAATAAAATACACCAACCGTGTGCGTAACTGTGACTATCTCTTCTCGTGATTTCTGAACCGAGAGAGAACACGGTGGGGTTATGTTTGTTCGTAAGTAGGTGTTCAGGATCTCTTAGAGATCATTACTAGTTCACGTCCATTTATGCGACGATCATCCCCCTTTATTCTTGTACTCGTAAATTAGCCACTCAAATACATGCTTAGTGCTTGCTGCAGCCTCACCACTTAACCATACCTCACCCATTAAGCTTTAATAGTGTTGATACCCTTGGAAATGAGATTGTTGAGTCCTGGTGGCTCACAGATTACTACAACAACAGTTGCAGGTACAGGTAATGCGATGCTTTGACGTGAGAGCGATGCTTTGTTTGATTTGGAGTTCTACTTCTTCATCAATCATAGGATGGGTTCCAGGCCGGCAGCCTTCGATAGCAAGGATGGATGTCATTTTATCGTTTGTTTCCATCCATAGTCGGACCCTGCTCTTCTGAATGGTGTTTGGATATGTTGTTGTATTGATGTGATGTTGATGTAGCTTGTGGCGAGTGTAAGCCAATTCCATATACTCATCTCTTCTTTACATGTACTTGTAATGATATCCATTCTTGCGAAACGACGAGATGCGCTTCTATCCCTGTCGAGGCCCTCGAGCCAAAATAAGGATAGGATCGCATCTTGGGCGTGGCAAACCCCATCTATCCAAGGGTTCTACAAGGTTAGCAACTTCATCCTTTCATCTCTCATTGCTAGTTTAGCTCGTTTCATGCTCTATAAGTATAGTGATTTGTGGGTTTTAGTTTGGGACAAATTATGTGGGAGTTTATTTGATTTATATGCAATTTGAGCTCAAATTAACTTCTTAGTTTGCATATGTTTAGGTGTGGTTTACTTAGTGCATTCCCGTCCCCGCCGTCACCGCCGTCGATCGCCCACGCCGTCCCCGTCGTCGGCACCACCTTGGTGAGCCTCTTGTTCTTATCCTTTTTGTAAAATAAAATCTTATTTGTATGATTTAGATAGTTACTTGTATAATTTTCTTACTTGTATGATTGTTTGTTATGTATAGTGCCATGGTTTTGATATCCGTCCCCGTCGGATGTAACAGCCCGAGACCGATGCTCCAGAAGATTCATGTTTTAGTCCGTTATCGTCATGTGATTTATTTAGTTGTTGCATTCATCATCGCATCATTCGCATCATCTGCATAGCATCGGCACTCTGTGCCATCGTTTCTTCAAAACTTGCATCCATTCGTAGTCGCCGGTTCTCTCCGTCTTGTCGTCGACTCTTTCAAGACCAACCACACACGCACGCGCCCCCGGCATCGCCAAAATATTGTTTTTAAAAGTGCGTACAAAACGTTCTTGGAATGGGTCGAAACTTGTCGAGCGGTCTTAATATAGTGTAGGTAGACCGCCTGCCAAATTTCGTCGCATTCGGAGGTCGTTTGATACCCCAATGGACAACTGTAGCGGCACCGTCATCGTTAAATTAGCAGACGTTTTCGGTATTTTAAAACTTGTGTCGGGCCGCAAACCTTCCCTCTCTTCTTGGCCCAACCCCCTCTACACAGCCCACTAGGCCTACCCTAACCCCCCCTCTGATCGGATCCGTCGGATCGAGATCCGAAGGTCCTAAATCGAACTAAAAAAACCCTCCCATAGCCATCCCTGCCTATAAATCGGATCCCTCCGTGGCAAGCCCGTGAGCTCCCGTGCCCGAGCTCCTCCCATGGAGGAAGCCGCCCGCGCCAGGGGCGCCTCCGCCCGTTGCCCAGCCTCCGTCCACCCCCACCGAAGGTCACCGCCGCGACACCGTCGAGCACCGCAGGTCGCCCCATCGCCCCTCTTCTCTCTCTCCACTTGTTTCTTTCTCCTCCTCCTCATCGCATCTCTCCCTGTGTCTCGTTCTTCTCTCAGGAGCCGCCATAGACATCGCTGGATCTCGCGAACCAAGCACCACCGAGCCCCGTCACCGCCGGAAATGGATGGATCAAATGGATCCCCTCCGGATCCACGCCTCCCCCGCCCACTCCACCCATTGCCGCCGGCCACAGCGAGCTCTGTCCCTGCCAGTGCCTCCCTGCGTTCAGGCAGGAGGACAGGCAGGAGGATATGCGCTTGTTGACCAGCTCGCCTGTAACGCCCAAGATGCGGTCCTATCCTTATTTTGGCTCGAGGGCCTCGATAGGGATAGAAGCGCATCTTGTCGTTTCGCAAGAATGGATATCGTTACAAGTACATGTAAAGAGGAGATGCGTATATGGAATTGGCTTACACTCGCCACAAGCTACATCAATGTCACATCAATACAACATCATATCCAAACATCATACAAAAGATCAGGGTTCGACTACGGGCGAAAACAAATGATAAAAACAACATCCATCCTTGCTATCCCAGGCTGCCGGCCTAGAACCCATCCTATGATGGATGAAGAAGAAGAAGAACTCCAAACCAAACAAGCATCGCTCTCACGTCAAAGTATCGCATTACCTGTACCTACAACTGTTGTTGTAGTAATCTGTGAGCCACGGGGACTTAATAATCTCATTTCTAAGGGTATCAAGACTAGCAAAGCTTAATGGGTAAGGTATGGTTAAGTGGTGAGGCTGCAGCAAGCACTAAGCATTAATTAAGTGGCTAACTTACGAGTACAAGAATAAGGGGGGTGATCGTCGTATAAATGGACATGAACGAGTAATGATCACTAAGTGATCCTGAAAACCTACTTACGAGTCAAAAATAACCCCACCGTGTTCTCTCTCGGATCAGAAATTCACGAGAAGAGACAGTCACGGTTACGCACACGGTGGGTGTATTTTATTTGAGTTACTGTAAATTTTCTATGACCAGATGTTAAACAAATTTCCAAGTTGCCACATAACCGCGGGCACGCTCTCATGAAAAATTTAACACTGCAGGGGTTTTCCAACTCATCCATCACAAACTAACCACAAGCTGCGTTGGAACTCCTGAACCGCGGGATGACCCATAGTATTTGCGGAATTCCGATGGAAAATCTCAACCTCGAGATAGCCCGAAGTGTCCTCGAAATCCCACGCACAAGACGTTCGAGAAAGGTAAAAAAAATCCAGCAAGGCCGCTCGACGTGCCGACATTCCCGATAGGAGCCGCGTATCTCATTCTCAGGGCACAACCGGATGAGTGCAGCGTATAGTGGACTGATAGACATCTCCTGAGTTGCCCTGGGTTGGCCCTGCACACGACTCTAGTTTGGACCAACACTCATGAGGAGCACTGGACCGGGGCTTGATTAATTATCCATGGGGTGATCATGCCCTATGCAAATTTTAAGTTGTTATTAAGCAAATAGTACCAATGTTGGGCCTTGCTAGAAAAGTTTTATCCCGAAATGAAAGTCAAGCGGGTCCCCATAACAACCCCGAGCATGTTAGGAGCGCTCAATATGGAACTTAACACCAGTACACAAGTAACTAGGGCAGCAAAAGTGGAACAAAACACTGAGCAAAAGGCCAAGCCTTCCACCTTTTAGCAAGTATATATGTGCATTAATTTAAATAGCAATAATATTGTGATATCTCAAAAACATCCATGTTGGCACATGGAAACAATTTGCACCTGCAACCAGCAACGCTATAAGAAGGGCTGAGCAAGCGGTAACATAGCGAAACAATGGTTTGCTGGGATGTGGAGGGTTAGAGGCTTATCATGGCATTTTGGGAGGCTTGACAAACAAGTGGTAGGTAGCCAGACATAGCGATAGAAATGATACAACTAGCATGGCAATGATAGTAGTGGTATCTAGGGAAATGATCATCTTGCCTAAGATCCCGCTTGGAAGAAGAACGAATCCATGAAGTAGACGAACGGGGCATAGTCGAATGAATCCTCACACACCAAACACTTTCAGAACTCTATCAAGAAGAAGCAATCCGGAAACAAGATTCAACACATGGTATACACCACAACATATGCATGACATGATGCGCAAACAAATATGATGCATGTCAAGTTTAAATATGCAAGGCAGGGCATGGCAAGATGCAACAGTCAAACACTACACATTAAGTGAAGCTCAATATGCAATGAGTTGCATATTGACGAAACTCCACGTTCGAATCATTTAGTTCACTCTCGTTTAGGTACTCATAAATATTAAATGTTGTTTAACATGGGTGGTCATGGCATAAGGTGAAGATGGAATTAAAGCAATTTTAAATGGAGCGGGAGAACATACATACAACAAAATAATCACTCTCCATATTAAGAGAAATGTGGTTAAGGTTGTTTTAACTAAACAATCATTTTAAATGTTATTAATCATGGCAAGAGGTGAAGCATGAATAAACTACACATCTAGGCAAGTTTAAATGAGGCCAGAAACAACGTATAGTATTTCCGAAATGACCTCATATGCACTTTTCGGATTTGGTCCAGATCTGTCCTAAACATACTTTATATTTATTAAACAGCAAAATAAAGTATGTCATGAGATTCTACACGTTTTTTCTAGTCAAGTTACATATGTGGATCATATTAAACGGAGCTATGGTTATTTAGTTATGAAATAAATCATTTTCATATGGCATTTATACAAATTAATACAAACAACAAGTTAAACATTTTTAAACATGGATGAAAGTTGGTTATAGTGAAACTACATAAACTTCTACTCATTTTACATATATGACTTGTTATATTTGGATGCATGGATATTAAGTTATTACCAATTCACAATGCCATGTAATTATGCAATGCACTGGATAGTTCCTAATACCAGCGAATAGAAAAAAATAGAATTAGAACGACCAGATGCATGGGTGATTTTAAACATAGAGGCAAAAAAATCAGATGGGAGATCCTCTGGAGCGTCGGTCTCGGTCTATTACAACTCTCCTCCACTTACAAGAGATCTCGACCCGAGATCTTAGAATGAGAAGAGGAAGAGAAGGTGGAAGAGGTAAATTAAGTTGCTTCTTGACAAATGTGTGAAACCAATGAATCTTGAAGGTTGCAAAGAGACGAAGAATGGCACGAGGAACAAGCAAGAATTCAAAAGAAATTTGGGCAGCACTTCGGTAGAAATAAAAGAGAAACTTAATAAGATGAAGAGAACTTGAGAAGAATGCACAACACTACGGTTAATTGAATATGCAAGGAAAGAACATGATCTTAATAAAACGAGATGATGGTCAAAGAGATCCACATGTCATTGCCTCCGGAACAAAAGAATAGAAACTAGACCCTTGGAAGAAAAGAACGGAGAGGAAAATGACAATTCCTACCACACTTGAATTTCAAAAGCATCCTTTACAAAGAAGGATTTAATGGAGTTGTTGTTAAATCAACAACGGAAAGAACATCTTGTTGTGGGCTTATGGACAACATCTCAAAAGTATGAGGTGGCAACTGGCCAGAAATGGAAAACAAAGATTGCTTGAGAGAAACAAGATAGGCAAAACTTCTTTCACCAAGAGGATACAAGGATACTTGGATCATTGGGAAGCACCATAATATCAACAATCCTTAGGAAACGCTTTTAGGTGAAATCCAATCGAAGATAACTCCAAGAGATAATGATGGGTTTACAAATCTCATTCTTGTCAACTTCACTTCGAGACTCATGAATCAAGAATGCTATAACACCACCTCAAAAGACAAGGGAGAAAGAATTGCACTTGAAATGCAAGATAAAGAATACTTGAGAAACTACCACAAGAGGAAATCTTGATGAACCACCATGAAGAACCTACGTACACAAAAGAATGAACAAAAGAATTGAAGGTTGAAAAGAATAAGATTATGACTTTGCAAGATTTGGATGAAGCTTCACGATGAGATACTTGAGAAAACTTGGAACTCCGGAATAGAAAATATGTGCAACTTAGAATCAAGGATTTGCTATCATGAACAACTCCAGAAGAAAGATTGAAATCACCTCAAGGAAGAAGAATAAGAATTATGTTATGCTTATCCTCCATCAAATTAAATTGATGAAAAGTAACGGATTTGGCATAGCACTTATTCTTCTTGAAAAGATTGAAGAGAGATATTGCAGACTTGAAGAAGTCTTGAACGAAAACACCGGTAAGAATTTGGAACGAATGGGGATAATACGAATGAATGGAGGTACGATGGAACAAAGAGATCACGATCCGACTAGCAGAACTAGAATGAGCTACCAGAATAATTGAGATACGACCGAAGAGACAAAAATTGAGAAGAATTTGAGAACGAAAGCTGAAAGCTGAGAACGAAGAAATCTTCTGAAATGATGGCCTTTGGAGGATTGAGAAAAGAAAACTATTCTAAAAAGCTTCGGATAGATATGGAACGAATTACCCATGATCGAAAACAATTGGAGAGGAAGACAACAAGCTTGAACCACGAATCTTCAAGAGAATGAACAAAGATTTAAGAGAAACTCTCCTTCGGTCTTCAAAGCTGAGAATGATGACAAGAAAGAACATCATGAATTACCGAGACACTCCAGAACAATGAATAAGGAAAGGTTGAGCCAATGATGAAATTGATTCGGAAACGATCTTGGAGAAGGAATATGACTGATGGAATTCATTGCTACGTCACATTTGAAAAGAACTTTAGGTCTCCGGAAAAGATTAGAAGGGCCAGGTAAGATCTTGGGGGAAAACCTGTGGGTTATGGGCCCACTGAAGGAAACACCGTTGAAATGACTGCTTAGAAAGATATTGCACCGGTACAAATGAAAAGTTGATGAGCTGAGAACCTCAAAATAATTTGAAAGGATTTTGAATGAAAACATGAATCTTCTGAGATATCTTCAGCACTCCGGATAGAATAGAGAGAGAAAAAAACCAAGAGATACTTGGACAAGAATTTCCAACACGGAAAAGCATCGGACAGATGACGAAGGATATGACGAACACCGAGAAGTTGAATTGAATCCACCGGAGAAGAAAAAAAATAACGAAGAATGATGAAATTGAAACTCCTGAGCATCTTCATACTAAATTGCCGGATACGATTCAGAAGAAAATATAGCGGAAGCACCAATGAAAAGAAAGGAACTTGGGGGATAATTTAATCATTGACGAAAAAGGGCGGGAGGGTGGGAAAAACAAAGAAAACTTGAGATGGATGAAACGAACTCTGGGAAAAGGAAAGATGAGGATAGATGTTGCAAATATTTGAGAGGGTTGAATTCACTTGAAGAGAAGCACTCCGGATGGAAAAGAATTGACATGACAACTCCGGTCGATCAAAAGGATTAGCATTCACATAGAAATATGAGAACACCGTTTAGGAATGATATGAAATCACCACTTGACATGGAAGCAACCCGAATTACCATACTCAACTAAACAAAGGATGAGGCTTGCAAATTAAGCCAGAAACAAATACATAACCCATTATGCATTTGTTGGAAGGATAATCCTAGGTAACTACTTGAATTCCCACCTGAGAACTCCCGAAATCTTTCTGGTTATGCAATCTGGTCCAATGGATACACAGATAAATTACTGAATAAATCACTCAACTCCTAGCAATAATACTACCCAACGTGTATCACATCCGTCAACACATAACAAGAGAAACCTCAGAAACTCATCTACCTCAGACCCTCGTAATCACAATGATACTAAATATGACAGTACATCTGGATGCTATCCCTAGTACTCACTGACGCTAAACTCATCTCGCCATAAATAGTATTGAAGCAATTTCAAACATCCTCGTCCTGAGATACTAAGGAAACTGAAAGATAACAGTGTGACAAGAATCCCCTGGAGCTCAACTCCCCGGGTCCAATCCATACGGTCGGGAGGCACCAAGAACAGAATTCCGGTCACAACGACATCATAGAGGTTCCAAAATACCCGCGTGATCCTAAAAAAATTGAGTGAGAAGAGGGGTAGATTAAAATTCCTACGTCACGATTCCTCACCAGAGCATAGAAGAGGAGTAAAAAGAATCCTACTCTCCGGTATATAACTAGACTCTAAACAGTTTTTCCCTAGACTCGACTCGGCCAAGTTCGATCAATAGAGGGGGCTCCTAGGTCGGTACTGCTCTGATACCAACTTGTAACGCCCAAGATGCGGTCCCATCCTTATTTTGGCTTGAGGGCCTCGATAGGGATAGAAGCGCCTCTCGTCGTTTCGCAAGAATGGATATCGTTACAAGTACATGTAAAGAGGAGATGAGTATATGGAATTGGCTTACACTCGCCACAAGCTACATCAATGTCACATCAATACAACATCATATCCAAACATCATACATAAGAGCAAGGTCCGACAAAGGATGAAAACGAACGATAAAAACGACACCCATCCTTGCTATCCCAGGCTGCCATCCTGGAACCCATCCTATGATCGATGAAGAAGAAGAAGAACTCCAAACCAAACAAGCATCGCTCTCACGTGAAAGTATCGCATTACCTGTACTTGCAACTATTGTTGTAGTAATCTGTGAGCCACGGGGACTCAGCAATCTCATTTCCAAGGGAATCAAGACAAGCAAAGCTTAATGGGTAAGGTATGGTTAAGTGGTGAGGCTGCAGCAAGCACTAAGCATTATTTGAGTGGCTAACTTACGAGTACAAGAATAAGGTGGTGATCATCGTATAAACGGACGTGAACTAGTAATGATCACCAAGTGATCCTGAAGACCTACTTACGAGTCAAACATAACCCCACCGTGTTCTCTCTCGGATCAGAAATTTATGAGTAGAGACAGTCATGGTTACGGACATGGTTGGTGTATTTTATTTGAGTTTACTTTAAGTTTTATATGACCGGATGTTAAACAGATTTCCAAGATGGCACATAACCACGGGCACGGCTCTCATGAAAGATTTAACCCTGCAGGGGTGCTCCAACTCGTCCATCACAAACTAACCACAAGCTGCGTTGGAACTCCTCATCCGCGGGATGACCCGTAGTATTTGCGGAATTTCGATGGAAAATCTCAACCTCGAGATAGCCCGAAGTGTCCTCGAAATCCCGCACACAAGACGTTCGAGAAAGGTAAAACAAATCCAGCAAGGTCGCCCGATGTGCCGACAATCCTGATAGGAGCCGCGTATCTCGTTCTCAGGGCACAATCGGATGAGCGCAGCGTACAGTTGTTGGCCCGGGTTGGCTCCGCACACGACTCTAGTTTAGACCAACACTCATGAGGAGCACTGGCCCGTGGGTTGATTAATTATCCACGGGGTGATCATGCCCTATGCAAATTTTAAGTTGTTATTAAACAAATAGTAGCAATGTTGGGCCTTACCAGAAGAGTTTTATCCCAAAACAAAAGTCAAGGGGGTCCCCATAACAACCCCGAGCATGTTAGGAGCGCTTAATATGGAACAGAACACCGGTACACAAGTAACTAGGGCGGCAAAAGTGAAACAAAACACCGAGCAAAAGGCCAAGCCTTCCACCTTTTACCAAGTATATATGTGAATTAACTTAAATAGCAATAATATTGTGATATCTCAAAAACATCGATGTTGGCACAAGGAAACAATTTGCACCTGCAACTAGCAATGCTATAAGAAGGGCTGAGCAAGCGGTAACATAGCCAACCAATGGTTTGCTGGGATGTGGAGGGTTAGAGGCTTATCATGGCATTTTGGGAGGCTTGACAAACAACTGGTAGGTAGCGAGACATAGCGATAGAAACGAGACAACTAGCATGGCAATGATAGTAGTGGTATCCAGGGAAATGATCATCTTGCCTGAGATCCTGCTTGGAAGAAGAACGAATCCATGAAGTAGACGAACGGGGCGTAGTCGAACGAATCCTCACACTCCAAACGCTTTCGGAACTCTATCGAGAAGAAGCAATCCGAAAACAAAAATCAACATATGATAAACACCACAACATATGCATGACATGATGCGCAAACAAATATGATGCATGTCAAGTTTAAATATGCAAGGCATGGCGTGGCAAGATGCAACAGTCAAACACTACACATTAAGTGAAGCTCAATATGCAATGAGTTGCATATTGCCGAAACTCCACTTTCGAATCATTTAGTTCACTCTCGTTTGGGTACTCATCAATATTAAATGTTTTTTTAACATGGGTGGTCATGGCATAAGGTGAAGATGTAATTAAAGCAATTTTAAATGGAGAGGGAGAATATACATACAAAAAAAATAATAACTCTCCATATTAAGAGAAATGTGGTTAAGGTTGTTTTAACTAAACAATCATTTTAAATGTTATTAATCATGCCAAGAGGTGAAGCACGAATAAACTACACATCTAGGCAAGTCTAAATGAGGCCGAAAACAACGTATAGTATTTCCGAAATGACCTCATATGCACTTTTCGGATTTGGTCTAGATCCTCCCTAAACATACTTTATATTTATTAAACAGCAAAATAAAGTATGTCATGAGATTCTACATGTTTTTCTAGTCAATATACATATGTGGATCATATTAAACGGAGCTACGGTTATTTAGTTGTGAAATAAATTATTTTCACATGGCATTTATACAAATTAATACAAACAGCAAGTTAAACATTTTTAAACATGGATGAAAGTTGGATATACTAAAACTATATAAACTTCTACTCATTTTACATATATGACTTGCTATATTTGGATGCAAGGATATTAAGTTATTTCCAATTCACAATGCCATGTAATTATGCAATGCACTGGATAGTTACTAAATACCAGCGAACAGAAAAAAATAGAATTAGAACGGCCAGATGCATGGGTGATTTTAAACAGAGAGACAAAAAAAAGGAGATGGGAGATCCTCTGGAGCGTCGGTCTCGGGCTGTTACGTCGCACTCTCCAGCGACCGTGCGTGGGCCACGAGGCACCAGCGCGGCCCAACCGCCCCACCAAGGCCCAGCACCATGGGCGCAGCCAAGCCCAGCAGCTGTCGGCGCCTCCCCAAGCCCACTTGGCCTGGCCAGATTTGGCCCAAGGTGCGCCTCGGCCGACCTTCCCTATGCGGTGCCCTGTGCGTAGGATAGTTATCCTGCGCTCACCTTTGTGCAGCCAGCCCCCCTGTGTCTCTATATTGCGCTCTGGGCTTAGTATAGTTATGTGGCACCCTTTGTGAACTGTTGGGCTAGACAGATTCGGCCCATAGTGTGTTTTTTCTTATCTGTGATTTTGTCAAATTATTCCAGGAATAACTGTTTTATAGAAAAGACCCTCAACTTCATGCATTTAATATCTCACAAACCGTGCATCGTATGTAAAAACTTAATGTAAGAAAAATGCTTAGAATTTCGTGTAGATTCACAAATCCCACTTTCACAAATGAAAAAAATGTTTAAACTTGCTGTTTGTAATATTTTGCGTAAATGCCATGTTAAAATGCTTTATTTCATAACTAAATAACCGTAGCTCCGGTTTTAATGAACTATATATGTAACTTGACTAGAAAAATGTGTAGAATAACATGGTGGAATTTATTTTCCTGTTTAATAAATTTATAATATGATTAGGACAGATCTGTACCAAATTCATAATTGCACATGAGGTCGTTCCGGAAATGCTATATGTTGCTTCCGGCCTCATCTAAAATGCCTAGTTGATGTAGTTGTTCATGCTTCACCTCTTGCCATGATAATTAACATTTAAAATGATTGTTTAGATAAACTAAATTAACCGCATTTCACTTAATATGGAGAGTTATTATTTTGTTATATGTATGTTCTCCTTCTCCATTTAAAATTGTTTTAATTCCATCTTCACCTTATGCCATGACCATCCATGTTAAACAACATGTAATATTGATGAGTACGTAAACGAGAGTGAACTAAAGTACTTCAAACATGGAGTTTTGTCAATATGCAACCCATTGCATATTCAACTTCTCTTAATGTGTAGTAATTGATTGTGGTGCTTTGCCAAGTCTTGCATAATTAAACCGGACATGCATCATATTTGTTTGCGCATCATGTCATGCATATGTTGTGGTGTTTATCATGTATTGATTGTTGTTTCCGGATTGCTTCTTCTAGATAGAGTTCCGAAAGCGTTTGGAGTGTGAGGATTCGTTCGACTATGTTGGATCGTCTTCTTCATGGATTGGTTCTTCTTCCAAGCGGGATCTCAGGCAAGATGAACATTTCCCAGGATACCACTACTATCATTGCCATGCTATTTGTCTCGTTTTCTATAGCTATGTCTCGCTACCTACCACTTGTTTGTCAAGCCTCCCGAAATGCCGTGATAAGACTCTAACCCTCCACATCCTAGCAAACCATTGTTTGGCTATGTTACCGCTTGCTCAGCCCTTCTTATAGCATTGCTAGTTGGAGGTGCAAGTTGTTTCCATGTGGCAACTTGGATATTTTGAGATATCACAATATTATTGCTATTTAATTTAATGCATATATATACTTGGTAAAAGGTAGAAGGCTTGGCCTTTTACTTGGTGTTTTGTTCCACTTTTGTCGACCTAGTTACTTGTGTACCAGTGTTTTGTTCCATATTGAGCGCTCCTAACATGTTTGGGGTTGTTATGGGGACCCCCTTGATTTTTGTTTTGGGATAAAACTCTTCTGGCAAGGCCCAACATTGGTACTCCATTTGCCTAATAACTAATAAAAAATGCATAGGGACCCGCCGGCACCCGCGGATAATTATTCAACAACCCAGGCCAGTGCTCCTCATGAGTGTTGGTCCAAAACGGGCCGACTTCAGGGCCACCGTGGGGAAACTCGGGGTTTGGTTTGACTCGTAGTGTGACCCATCAGTCGTGTCCTGAGAACGAGATACACGGATCCTATCGGGTTCGTCGACACGTCGGGCGGTCTTGCTAGATTTGTTTTACCTTTCTCGAACTTCTTGTGCACGGGATTCCGAGGATACTTTGGGCTATCTCAAGTTTGAGGTTTTCCACTGGAATCCTGAGGATACTACGGGGTTAATCCCGCGGTTGAGGTTTTCCACGCAGCGTGTGGCTAGTTTGTGATGGATGAGTTGGAGCACCCCTGTAGGGTTAAATCTTTTCGAGAAGCCGTGCCCGCGGTTATGTCGCCACTTGGAAATTTGTTTAACATCCGGTCATAGAAAACTTAAAGTAAACTCAAATACAATATACCAACCATGTGCGTAACCGTGACTGTCTCTACTCGTGAGTTCTGAACCAAGAGAGAACACGATGGGGTTATGTTTAACCATAAGTAGGTGTTCATGATCACTTAGTGATCATTACTAGTTTCACGACCGTTTATGCGTAGATCACCCCCTCTTATAATTCTACTCATAAGTTAGCCACTGAAATAATATGCTTAGTGCTTGCTGCAGCCTCACCACTTAACCATACCTTACCTATTAAGCTTTGCTAGACTTGATTCCCTTGGAAATGAGATTGCTGAGTCCCTATGTCTCACAGATTACTACCACAACAGTTGTAGGTACAGGTAATGCGATGCTTTGACGTGAGAGCGATGCTTGTTTGGTTTGGAGTTCTTCTTCTTCTTCATCGATCATAAGATTGTTCTAGACTGACAGCATTGGATAGCAAGGATGGATTTCACTTTTAACATTTTATTTTGTCCGTAGTCGGACCCTGCTCTTTTGTATGGTGATTGAATGTATTGTTGTATTTGATGGGATCATGATTTAGCTTGTGGCGAGTGTAAGCCAATTCCATATACTCATCTCCTCTTTACATGTACTTGTAACGATATCCATTCTTGCGAAATGACGAGATGCGCTTCTATCCTTGTCTAGGCCCTCGAGCCAAAATAAGGATAGGATGGCATATTGGGCATTACAAGTTCGTATCAGAGCAGTACCGACCTAGGAGCCCCCTTGATTGATCGAAGTTAGCCGAGTCAAGTCTAGTTCAAAAAAACCTATTTTGAGACTAGTTATATATCGTAGAGTAGGATTTTTTTTACTCCTCTTCTATGCTCTTGTGAGAAATCCCGACGTAGGAATTTTAATTCTACCCCTCTTCTCACTCAATTTTTTTAGGATCACGTGGGTATTTAGGAACCTCTATGATGGTGATGTGACCGGAACTCTGTTCTTGGTGCCTCCCGTATGTATGGATTGGACCCGGGGAGTTGAGCTCCAAGGGGTTCTTGACACATTGTTGTCGTTCAGCTTCCTTAGTACCTTAGGACACGGATGTTCAAAATTGCTTCAATACTCTTTGTGGCAAGAGGAGTTTGGTGTCACCCAGTATTTGGGAGAGCGTCCGGATGTACTGCCATGTTTAGTATCATTGTGATTACGAGGGTCTGAGGTAGATGAGTTTCCGAGACCTCTGGTTATGTGTTGACGGATGTGATACATTGGAGAGTAGTATTACTGCTAGGAGTTGAGTGATGGATTTTACTCCGTGTATCCGTGGACCCGATTGCATAACCAAATATTTCGGAAGTTCTTAGGTGGGAATTCAAGTAGTTACCTAGGATTATCTTCCAACAGATGCATGATGTGAGGTTGGGGTTCGACATCTAGTGGTTCGTTTGTTCACGGTCTTTCTTACATAGGATAGTCTCGGTATGCTTCGTCAAACCTTGTAGTTCACTACGCCTAGGGAGCATATTCGAGCGTCATTTCAATATGACAATCCGATGTACGATCGAGCCCGTGCGAGCCTTACCACGAAAATATCGTACGAAATCTCTGTTATGTATTTGTTTCCGGCTTAATTTGCAAGCCTCGTCCTTGTTTTGTTGGTATATGGTAATTCGAGTTGCTTTGATGTCAAGTGTTGATTCCAGACTTTCCTAAATGTTGTTCTCATATCTCGACGGAGCGTCTTCCCTTTTCATAAATTGATTTTGTCCACACTCCGTATGGGAAAGAATTGCATATTTTTCCTAAAGGAGTGCTTCTCTTCAAGATAATTCAATCTTTTCAATTGTTTGCAAGATTAATCCTCATATTTCTTTCTGGAGTTCTTTTCATCTGTCTAAGTGTCTTTGTTTTTCCCACCCTCCCGCCCTTTTCTCCAACGATTAAATTCTCATCCAAGTGTCTTTTCTATTCATGTGATACTTCCGCTATCTTTTCTTCCGTTTGGTACCCGGTGATTCGCGTGAAGATGCTCAAGTGCTAAGGTCATCATTCTGCGTTCTTGTTTTCTTCTCCGGTGTATTGAATTCAAGCTTTCGGTGTTCATCATATCCTTTTCATTCGTTCAATGCATTCACATGTTGAAAATTCTTACTCAAGCCTATCTTATCTATTCATCTCTCTATTCTATCTCGAGTGGCAAGTATCTTAGAAGATTCGTGTTATCATTCAAATCGTCTTAAGTGTTTCGAGGTTCTCAACCTCATCAAGTTCTTAATTTGGTACCGATGCAATCTCTCTTCCTAAGCAATCGTTCCAATGGTGGTTTCTTTTGAGTGGGCCCATAACCCACATATTTTCCCAGGATCTTACCTGGCTCTTCTAATCTTTTCTGGAGACCTGAAGTTCTTTTCAAATGTGACGTAAGAATGAATTCCATCAGTCATATTCCCTCTCCAAGACCGTTTCCGAATCATCATAGTTGGATCAACATTTACTTTCTTCTTCCGGAGTGTCTCAACAAATTTGGCAGTGTTCGTCTCATCTTTCTCAATATGCAAGACCGAAGAAGAGTTTATCTTAAATCTTTATCTGTTCTTTCGAAGATTCATGGTTCAAGCTACATGCTGTCCTCATAAATTATTTTGGTCAGGAGTAATTCCTCCCATATCTATCTGGAGCATTTAAGAGTTGTTTTCATTCTCGATCCTCTGAAGGCCATCATTTCAGAAGATTTCTTTGTTCTCAGCTTTAAGCTTTCGTTCTCAAATTCTTCTCAATTCTTGTCTCTTCGTTCGTATCTCAATTATTCTGGTGCGTTGCTCAAGATTTCTCTAGGCGGACCGTGATCTCTTCGTTCGCATGTCAGGTATCTCCGTTCAATTGTAGTATCCTCATTCGTTTCAAGTTCTAACCGGTGGTTCGTTCAAGAGTTCTTCATGTTCATGATATTCCCCAATCTTTTCAAGAAGAATAAGTGGTATGCCAAATTCGTTGTTTGTCATCAATTTAAATTGATGAAGGATCAGAATAACATAAATCTTATTCTTGTTTCATCGAGCTGATTTCAATCCTTCTTCCAGAGTTGTTCATGATATCAAATTCTCGGTTCTAAGTTGCTCATCTTTTCTTTTCCGGAGTTCAAATTTTCTCAAGTATCTCGAAGCTTCATCTAAATCATTGGAAGGCTTCAACTCTTGATCTTTTCAATCTCATTTTTTTCTATTATCATTTCCTATCCGGAGGTCTTCATGGAGGAACTACATGGTGGTTCATCAAAGATTTCATTCATTCTCAAAGTGTTCTTCAATATTCTTGTGGTAATACCTCAAGTATTCCTTATCTTGCATTTCAAAGTGCAATTCTTTCCACATTCCCTTTGAGATGCTGTTATAGCATTCTTGATTCATGAGGAGTCTCAAAGATAATTTGTGAAGATTTACATAATTAAACCCATCTTTTTCTTCCTTGGAGCTATCTTGGATTGGATGCCACCTAAAGCTTTTCCTAAGGTTTGTTGCTATTATGGTGATTATCATTGATCCAAGTTCTCAACACATCATCCTGGTGAAAGAAGTTTTCCATATCTTGATGCTCGCAAGCAATCTTTGTTTCCGATAGTGGCAGGTTGTCACCTCATAATTTTGAGATGTTTTCCATAAGCCCACGACAAGTTTTTCTTTTCGTTGTTGATTTGCCAACAACTCCGTTCAATTCTTCTTGTATGGATGCTTGTCAAATTCAATTGTGATGGAAGTTGTCATTTTCTTCTCCGTTCTTTTCTTTCCAACGATCTAGCTTCTATTCTTGTTCCGGAGGCATTATGGTATTTCTCTCTTCAAGCCATCATCTCGTTTTATAACATCATGTTCTTTCCTTGCTTATTCATTTAACCGGAGTTTTGTGACTCTCTTTTCAATTTCTTTCCATCATATCAAGTTTTTCTTCTATTTCTACCTAAGTGCTTCACAAATTCTTTCTCTCTCGTTCCGTGGCTATATCGTTTCAAACGGAATGGTTTCGAATTCTTGCTTGTTCCTCGTGTCATTCTTCATCTCTTGAATCCGTCAAGTTTTGTTGGTTTCACTCATCTGTCAAAGAAGCAACTAATGATTACCTCTTCCTTTCCTCTTCCTCTTCCCCTTCTCATTCTAAGATCTCACGGCAAGATCTTTTGTTAGTGGAGGAGAGTTGTAACAGCCCGATACCGATGCTCCAGAAGATTCACGTCTTAGTCTGTTATCGCTGTGTGATTTATTTGGTTGTCGCATTCATCATCACATCATTCGCATCATTTGCATAGCATCGGCACTTCGTGCCGTCATTTGTTCAATACTTGCATCCCTTCGTAGTCGCCCGTTCTCTCCGTCTTGTCATCAACCGTTTCAAGACCAACCACACACGCACGCGCCCGCGGCAACGTCAAAATATTGTTTTTAAAAGTGCATATAAAACATTCTTGGAATGGGTCAAAACTTCGCGAGCGGTCCTAATATAGTGTAGGTAGACCGCCTGCCAAATTTCGTCGCATTCAGAGGTCGTTTTATACCCCAAAGGACAACTGTAGCGGCACCGTTATCCGTTAAATTAGCAGACGTTTTCAGTATTTTAAAACTTGTGCCGGGCCACAAACCTTCCCTCTCTACACAGCCCACTAGGCCTACCCTGACCCCCCTCCGATCGGAGCCATCAGATCGAGATCCGAAGGTCCGAAATCGGACTAAAACACCTTCCCATAGCCATCCCTGCCTATAAATGGACGCCTAGTCATCCAAAACGGGAAAACCTAGCCTCCTCTTCCAAATCCATGCCGCCGCCACCTCCCACCACTCAGCCGCCGTCAGCCACCTCCTCCAGCCGCATAGGCCCGCCAGGGCCCGGATCTCGTCCGCCCGGCCCCGGATCCCTCCGCCGCAAGCCCGTGAGCTCCCGTGCCCGAGCTCCTCCCATGGAGGAAGCCGCCCGCGCCAGGGGCGCCTCCGCCCATTGCCCAGCCTCCGTCCGCCCCCCACCGTAGGTCACCGCCGCGCCCCCGTTGAGCAACGCAGGTTGCCCCATCGCCCCACGTCTCCCTGTCCTCTCGTTTCTTTCTCCTCCTCCTCGTCGAATCTCTCCCTGTCTCTCGTTCTTCTCTCAGGAACCGCCATAGGCTTCGCCAGATCTCACGAACCAAGCACCGCCGAGCCCCGTCACCGCCGTAAATGGATGGATCGGATAGATCCCCTCCGGATCCACGCCTCCCGTGCCCACTCCGCCCCTCGCCGCCGGCCACGGCGAGCTCTGTCCCTGCCGGCGCCTCCCTGCATTCGGGCAGGAAGACGTGCGCTCGTTGACCCGCTCGCCCTCTCCAGCGATCGTGCGTGGGCCACGAGGCACCAGCGCGGCCCAGCCACCCCGCCAAGGTGAAGCACCGTGGGCACAGCCAAGCCCAAATTTGGCCCAAGGCGAGCCTCAGCCGACCTTCCCCATGCGGTGCACTGTGCGTAGGATAGTTATCCTACACTCACCTTTGTGCAGCCAGCCCCCGTGTGTCTCTATATTGAGCTCTGGGCTTAGTATAGTTACGTGGCGTCCTCTGTGAACTGTTGGGCTAGACCGATTCGGCCCATAGTGTTTTTTTTTTCCTAGCTTCGATTTTGTCAAATTATCCCAGGAATAACTATTTTACACAAAAGACCCTCAACTTCATGCATTTAATATCTCACCAACCGTGCATCGCATGTAAAAACTTAATATATGAAAAATGCTTATAATTTCGTGTAGAATCACAATATCCCACTTTCACAAATGAAAAAAATTGATTAAACTTGCTGTTTGTAATATTTTGCGTAAATGCCACGTTAAAATGGTTTATTTCATCATAACTAAATAACCGTAGCTCCGATTTTAATGCACAATATATGTAACTTGTTGGGACCCGATCCTAAGCCATACGAATCTAGCATGTAACATATCATATCACATTGCGGCCTGACGCACGGTAATCCCCACAGCTTCCACCCTACCTTGGCCGGGACCGTTTGCGTCTTTTGGCTCACGTATATGAATATGTCGCTAGCAATCATATGTCAAAGAACCCGGGTCGACATGACTAATAATCGACCAAAGTGGCACAACCATATAGGGACAGGCATAGGTAACCCAACAATGCAGGTGTCGGTCATCAGCATGTGTAGACGAGTCGTAGCAGGCTACATGGACTCCATTACGTCGTGAGACATATCTGTCATCAACGGTACGTAGACGAGTCATAGCAAGCTACAGGGACTCCATTACACTGCGAGACATTTCCCCGTAGGGACAGACACAGCGACAAAGAAGGATACACGCCTGTCGGCGTTCTGGGAACGGGGGTACCCAGACCTGCCTGCCTGCGGCCCAGCGCGTGGCCCACCACGAAGGCCCGGCACGACACTACAACGAGCCCCCCAGTCAAGGCCCTCGCGAGAGCCCCCGCCTCGCGAGGAGGACAGCGCCAAGACCTCCGGAGGAGTGGCACCCCTTCCGGCCACCTCCCGAGGAGCGGAGATTCCTAGGCAAGTGCCCAGCCTCGTGAGGCCGAGGTGACGTGGGTTCTGACGGCCAAGCCAGGCGGGCGCCAGTAGGCGCAGAGGGAGGATAGTTTCCTCTTTGGTGCTAAGGAGACAAGGACGTACGCGGGTTCCCAAGGAACCCCCAAAGGTTTCCTTCCTGGTGCAAGAGGACCAAGACCACGAGCTCGGCAGGACGGATGTCATCGCCGAGCCCACCGTTGCGTCACACCCGGAAGCTTTGCAGGCGAAGACCACCTTTAGTCAGGATAGGGTGTACTACTTGTCCCCTTTCAAATTTGGCCGTTGTGGGATCCCTTCCCGCCTGTTTGACGAGGGAAGAGGACCGAGGCCCCTATAAATAGGGACAAGCTCCCATCATAGAGAGAGGTCGGATCGGATCTAGTTCATCACCACCAAGTGCCCTCGCGAGGCGGCACAACCGTTTTACCAGTTCATCCTCAGTCTCCTAGAGAGGCCAATCCACCCCAAAGCAGGAGTAGGGTTTTACACCGCAAGGTGGCCTGAACCTGGGTAAAGATTGCGTGCCTCCCATTTGTTTCCTCCTAAGAGCACCGTCATAGAATCACTGAGAAGTTGTGAGGTTGAGCAGGATTGGAGGGCGAGCGCACCCCAGTGTACGAACCTCAGTGGGTTTTGTGGATCCCCAATTCCGACATTTGGCGCACTAGGTAGGGGTGCGCCGATGTCCTTCAGTTCCGTCGACTCCTGCTTCACCGGCGGTCGGTCACCTCCCGCTCCTGCTTCACCAACGCAATGGCCAGCTCAGGATGTGCGCGCCTTGGGGGCTCCGTGCTGGATGGCCGTTATCAGGCCACCAACATCGTCGCCGTTACCACTGCTGCCCGCACCACTCGCGCACAGCAAGGGCCCTCGCGCCCACAGCGGCGCCCGAACGGCTGCCACGCCGCGCCCTCTACGACCCCTGTCCATGAGGGAGACCTGAACGCGCAGGACGCGTTGCTCATGGCCAGCGAACTCCTTCGCCATCGCCCGACGGAAGGGGGCTACGACGATTGGGCTGACCACATCACCGAGCTGGTTACCGTCGCAAGGAGGGCCTTGACGTCTTACCTTCCTCTACAGCCCCCGGTACAAGGAGCGGAAGGCTCGGCCAGCGAACCAGCTCCGCCGCCGCGTGTCAACACGCACGGCCCTCAACATGAGGAGCCCGAGCAGGGCCCGCCTCGCACTGTACTTCTCCTCCTCAGGGTTCCGGTGGCCGATTTTGGGCCGTCGTCCGGACCCAGAAGCGGCGTGCTCGAGGGAAATGGCAGAACGCCCCATGCACACCATGGCACGCAGGCCGACAACATGGAAAACCACCACACACTCGCGCCCCCTCGATACGAAAGCACCAATTAGCGTAGGGGTCGGGCAGCTCGCGCCGCCACGCATGGAGGAGGTCACAGCGGGGGCGCGGGGAATGGCCACGATGGCCATTCTCGCCCAGACGGGCACGACTAACCTCGTGGCGGCACAGGAGGCGGCCAACTTCGGGCGGAAACTCGGCGCAGGCGCGCCTGTGGGATGTGCGCCCAAGAAAGCGTCACGCTGTTGCCCGGGGGGGGCAGCCTCGGGGCATCCAGCGGGGCGCCAGGAGGGAACCCGGGCCCTCATGACGCGGCCCGCGCTCCAGGCGGCGCAGCGAGAAGCGCCAGCGCCGTGGGTCTCGCACCCGTCGCTGGCACCAGCACCCCCTAGGCGTAGGGGGGCACACCCGGCGCCCCACGTCAAGCCAGGCCCATGGGCTTCTGCTGTGGGAGCACCTTGTCCGGTCGGCATGACAAAGGGGGCTCCCGACTCGCGTGGGGCCGCTCCGCAACAGGCGCCCACGCGAGCAGGGAACTCGGCACCGGGCGATGGGGCTGTAGGGGCCCGTCACCCAGAAGATCGGCAAGGCTCGAGCAGTGCAGGCCACCTGCGGCCGGCACCGCGAGGACGCTCCACCGGTAGGGCCACGCTCCACGGGGCCTCGCACACTCCGCGGCTCGGGGGTGCCGGCGCTGTGCCTAGGGGGCTGTCGAGGCCTGGCGAGCCTGGCGGCTCGAGAGACCGCTGGGGCGCAGCCCGGTTGGTGCCGCGGTGCCTCCCGAGGCAACTGCACCGATCCAATACTCCTACGGTGGTGCGGGGTGTGTTGCGCTCATGTTTGGGCCGCGGAAGCGCAATTCCGCAGTCACGCGGGGAGCAATGCACCCATGTTTGGGTCGTAGGAGCGTGCAACCACGCCGAAATGCGCGGGGAGTCTCAAGAACCCGGTCGGGAACTCCAGGGCATTGCACCTGGGGTCCCCACCCAACTATCTCCAACCGTTACACTCTCACGTAAGAATGAGTGGGCTGTACATGCCCGGAGCCCCCCGAGGAGCGCCGTACGAGGACGCGGAGGGGCTCCCACCCACGCCCAAGTGGAAACCCCATGCTCCGCGCTGGCGTACGACACTATCCTCCAATGACTATGCCCGCGCCTAGTGGAAGCCCTATGCTCCGCGCTGGAGGGAAGACGAACACTAGCTATTAGGTGCCGAACGCGGCTGTTCCTCGCTCTTTCTTGAATGAAGTTGAAGCTTTTCACATCTTATTTGAAAAAAGGGGAGGGGTAATTTTTCCCGTGTTGTGCTTGCGTCTTGAGTTTCGTTTTTAAAAAGCTGGCATATGCCAGCTCTCTCCCTCTCGTGCGCCCCGCGAGCGGGCGCTGGACATCGTATGCACACTCGAGCCGGCCCAGCGGCATCAAGGGAGGCATTGAGGGCCCAGAACGCGATGGCCACGGGCCTCACGCCTACACACAGCCAAGGTTTTGACGTCAAATCCTCAGTAACTACCGCGGGCGAGCCAGCAGGCGTGCGTGGCCCGGGGGCTTCGTCGAACATCCGCCCCCCGGCTTGGTCGGACGACCGCCGTCCGGCGTGTCAGTAATGACCCGCCCCTCCCTCAGGGCCTGCGGGCACACAATAAGCAAGGGAACGCAGTGCAAGGGAGTGCAATATTACTTAACATATCATAGGGGAGTTCTTCCAAAGTACACTCACATCCCCGCGGGGTCATGTTCAAAATCTTTACAGGAGAACAGGGAAGGACAGTCTAAGAAGATGCGCCATCGCCGCTATCGCTGCCGCAGCCGTCGAACTCGCGCTCCCCGGTAGCGGGGTGGTCCTCGCCTACGGCAGAGGTGAATACCGCAATCAAGCCATCCACATGATCCTGCACCCAAACCTCCAGGGCACAACGGATCACCTAAGGCATGGGGGCTATCACGGACTCGAAGTCAAAGTTAGGATCAAGGCGAAGAAGGTGACTGAAGATGCGTGAGGACACCCGCGCGAGGAGGTCGTGGCTCTTCTCCTCTGCGAGCTGGCGGACCTTCTCTGCACCACCCTCAAGACGTTCCACGATCCCAGTGTCGGTGTCAAAACCGGCGGATCTCGGGTAGGGGGTCCCGAGCTATGAGACTAGGATCGATGGTAACAAAGGGACGAAGGAGACGATGTTTACCCAGGTTCGGGCCGCTGGCCCATCTCTTAATAGGCCGGCTCGATGGGCCGTTCTCTTGCTATCATAGGAAAGGCCGGTCACATCGAGACTCCACGTTCTAGAAGGAAGCCCCGAAGGCGCGTCGTGCACTCCATGTCAAGATGAGGAGGTCGGCATTCTCCATCCCCGGCAGGTGACCTGTCATGTGTAAACCCTAGGAATCCCCCGGTGTCTATATAAACCGGGAGGGTTTTAGATTATAGGACACAGAAACTCATCTAGGGTTTTAGCTAGTCGATCTCAAGGTAGATCAAGTCTATAACCTTCATACCTTCAATATAATCAAGCATGACGTAGGGTTTTACCTCCATAGGAGGGCCCGAACCTGGGTAAACATCGTCTCCTTCGTCCCTTTGTTACCATCGATCCTAGTCTCACAGCTCGGGACCCCCTACCCGAGATCCGCCGGTTTTGACACTGACATTGGTGCTTTCATTGAGAGTTCCGCTGTGATCCCCAAAGGAATCGATGGCTCGTGTTGTCATCAATGAAGAGGTCCGTAGCGTGGACTCCTTCGTCCCTGGACTGATCTTCGCTTTCGGCAGCATCATGCTGCACGCTGACCCGACCGGCCACCTTGGCCAGGTTGGGAGTTTCGCACCTGATAAGGAACTCAGATTCGGGAACTTAGAGTTCTCCGTAGACCCTCGAGGCGATCTCTTGCTCACCGGGCTCGCAGTCTCATCTGACGCGCCCGAGGACTCTGAGGCCTTAACCTTGGATGTCGTTTTCAATCCCGCTCACGGGGCCAACCCCGATGATGATCTGGACTTTAATCCGGATCCGGCTATAGCGCCAGATGGCCGAGCATCAACTCCTGCCGAATACACTTCTCGTGCGGACGTGTCGGAAGTTAACTCCAAACGCGCCGAGCAGATTGACTGGATCGAGCTCTCGACACTCGACGAAGCTCTAGATCGGATCACATCGATGAAAATTACTGATGACCTAGCCCCGATCCACACTTAGATCGGTCTTGAGGCGGGTCAAGAAGAATTTTTTGTCCCACCCACCACCCACTTAGTAGCCACTATCGAAGACTTAACCGATATGTTGGACTACGCCTCCGAGCAGGCCGAAGACATGGAGGAAGAGGATCGCGCTCCCACCCCTGTCAACACCGGGCGATGGACCGCCACCTCCACCTATGACGTCTACATGGTGGATATGCCAGCCGGTAACGGTGAGCGCACACCAGCAAACAATGGCGATGACTCAGGTGAGGCGCCGTCAAGACGCCGAAAACCACGTAAGCGATCAAAGACCAAAAAGGGAAGGGAAGCCATTGCCGGCACCGGGGAAAACGATACCCCGGACGACCTCGGCGATCTCGATATCCCCGAGTATCTGTTGGAGGACCAGGAAAGGCCGGAGGACCAGTGCGACCCCGAAGATCCGAACGACTCCGAGGACGACAACTACCTCCCCCCTGTAGAGGAGGAGGATAGCCCGGAAGACGAGGACCTCATCGTCCCTGAAACCATTGAGGATCAGGAACGGTTTAGGCAACAACTTTTAGCCACTGCCCGAAGCCTAAAGGCAAAAGCGTGGCAGCTCAAGGACGAACAAGACACCCTCAATGACAGATGGACAAGGGTTCTATCAACCGAGGAAGAACACGGCGCCGGTCTATGGGACCAACCCAAGAGTTACCCCCGCCAGCGGTTGCTGCCACAATTCAACGACGAGCTCCCCAATACGCCATCCCCCAAGCACATTCCATATGACCAGCCGGACCGCCCTCCCCGAGGACGAGATAGGACAGCTGGCAAGGCCGGTTATAGGCCGGCAAAACCCCGCAGAAGGGGAAAAGAGCCAATGGAGCCTGAGGACAGGTATGACCTGCGACGCGACCTGGATGATAGAACAGGCCGCACGAGATCCATCTACGGATCTAGAGGGTACTCCCCTGGTAGAAGGGACGAGTACCGGCCCTGGCTCGACCGAACCAACAGAATTCGAGACCAAAACCGGGCCAGAACAGACGCCGACTACCGGCGTGATATAGCCCGGGTCAGAGGCGCTGCCCACCCACTCTGCTTCACTGACGAGGTGATGCAGCATCTGTTCCCGGAAGGGTTTAAACCCGTGAACATCGAGCAATACGACGGAAAAACTGACCCAGCAGTGTGGATCGAGGATTTCCTCCTCCACATTCACATGGCACGAGGAGACGACCTCCACGCCATCAAGTACCTACCCCTTAAACTTAAGGGGCCAGCTCGGCACTGGTTAAATAGTCTCCTCGAAAATTCTATCGGGAGCTGGGAGGACCTTGAGGATGCGTTCCGATCTAACTTCCAGGGAACCTATGTGCGGCCTCCGGACTCCTCTGACCTAAGCAATGTCGTCCAAAAGGCAGGAGAGTCCGCCCGACAATTCTGGAATCGATTCTTGACCAAGAAAAACCAGATCGTCGATTGCCCGGATGCCGAGGCTATAGCCTCCTTCAGGCACAATATTCGGGAAGAATGGGTGGCTCGCCAGCTCGGTCAGGATAAACCTAGGACCATGTCCGCCCTCACATCACTCACGACCCGCTTTTGCGCGGGCGAGGATAACTTGCTCACGAGACGAAGCCACAACCCCGAAAACCCCGGCACCTCCGAAGTCCGGGATGGAAACGGGAAGCCACGACGGAATAAAAACAAACGCCGGCACAGCACTAGCGATGCCGATGACATGGCCGTTAACGCTGGCTTCCGCAACCCTCGATCAGTGCAAAGGAAGAAGCCTCTTAAAGGCAACCGCGACGGACCCACCCCGCTAGACAAAATGATGGAGAGGCCTTGCCAGATCCATGGCACTGCAGACAAGCCCGCCAACCACACCAACCGTAACTATTGGGGTGTTCAAACAGGCCGGCAAACTCGCAGCCGAGGAGCAGAGCAAAGGCCCGCGCAGCAAGGACGACGAGGAGCCCCACGGTCCGAGCAATAGAGGTCAGAAGCAATTCCCTCCAGAGGTAAAAACTATGAACATGATATACGCCACTCATATACCTAAAAAGGAGAGGAAGCGCGCCCTTCGAGAGGTCTACGCCGTAGAACCTGTAGCCCCGAAGTTTAACCCATGGTCGGCCTATCCGATCACTTTTGATCGACGAGATCACTCGACTAGTATCCGTCACGGAGGTTCGGCGGCCCTCGTCCTAGACCCCATTATCGATGGGTATCACCTCACTAAAGTCCTAATGGACGGAGGAAGTAGCCTCAATCTGATCTACTCAGATATGGTGAAAAAGATGGGCATAGATCCGTCCAGGATAAAGCCTAGCAACACTACCTTTAAAGGAGTGATCCAAGGTGTCGAAGCCCGGTGCACAGGCTCTGTTAGCCTGGAAGTAGTCTTCGTTTTGCCCGACAACTTCCGCAGCGAGGACTTGATCTTCGACATCGCCCCCTTCCGCAGCAGTTATCACGCCCTGCTGGGCCGCACAGTGTTCGCTCGCTTTAACGCTGTCCCACACTACGCATACCTCAAGCTCAAGATGCCTGGGCCCAAGGGGGTCATCACTGTCAACGGCAACACAGAGCGTTCCCTCCGAACTGAGGAACATGCGTTGGCCCTGGCGGCTGAATTCCATTATGAGGACGGTCGGCAAACACCTAAATCTGCCATAAAGGCCCGTAATATCGACAAACGAGTTCGGTTTCAATCCGAACCGCCAGATTCCTCTTCTCCCCAGAAATAGGGATACGCCCCCCTATTGCACAGCCCTAACACCCGTCAAATACGTGCCAAGAAGGCACAACTTCGCACTCAAGATTCCATGGGCAGCAGTGGGGAACGATCATCAAAGGGTAAGTGTTCGGCTGGACCAAACCATTACCAGTAGATGTCCTCGGACAAAACACAGGTACCATCAAGGACCTGCTAAAAGCGTAAAGCTCATCCACACTTCAACGACTTCTCAAGACCTTCCTCCCAAGGTCCGCTCGGCGACAGCATCACCCTTAAAGGGATGCAACCCCTACAGAGGAATATGAACGAACAGGCGACAGGACACATCGAGGACGTCATGTCACCAATCGAAGACCCCTGGTACAGCCTCCCCTCTGTAAATTTTATATTCCATCTTCAAAAACTTGTAAACAATTGCTTCGGCAATCCAAGTTATAAGAATTATTGAGCAAGTACAAGACCATCATATATGGCCACTTCGTTGTCTTTTATACATCCTCTATTCTTCCCTTGGTAACGCTTCTTGAGAAAACTGTTCGGTATATATTATGATGCAACCAGCTAATAGACCGGGGGCTTGAATTTAAGAAAAAAAATCGCCTTGAACATCACCCCAGCACAACTGGTCATATGTTTGGCGTCTTGGATTTTGCTTTATATGCATCGGATCCGAACTATGTCTTGGGTCAATAGTTGGGTTGCCTGGCTCCTGTGATTTCCCCCTTATGTTCTGCTCGTTCGGCTAAAGGGGCAAAGGGAGAACCACTGCGATTGTGTTTCCAGTTCACCTGGTCAAGCACCTCAGGGGAGAAAGCCGAAAACTGACTGTCATAGTAAGCGAGAACCGATCTGCAAATCTGAGCATAAGTGTCATACTAAAAGATCGATAGAGGTTATTCCGTGTTATACGATGGGTTTCATTCTTGTACAAACCATGTGATACTAGCTTCGGCCCCGAACATCACACTGGGGGCTGGTTATCAGCCCCCGCATTTTTTCTACACTCCTACGGCTAAGTGAAAGTGATAAAGCATCATAGTCCGATTGCCTTGTCCCTCCGCACTACCGCCTTCGGGCACCGATACCTCGGCTAAGGGTCACAGTGCGGATACAGAGACACCCCGTGTAGTATCTACGTGGGGGCTGAAGCCAACGACTCGCAACTTTCAGATAAACCGGCCACACAGGAGTCAAAATAAAAATAAAATACTTATAAGACACGATAAACCATGCATCACTAGTTATAAAGCGTTAAAAGTCTTCGGACATATTACAACGCGCTCATTCATACAAAACGTCCTTGGAGCATTGAGTCTCTGTTGCCCGAGCACCCTCCATCACTGCTGGGAAGTATCGCTCGGGGCGCCTATACTCCTTTCCAGGAGGCGGAGGTGCGGTAGCCATCTCGGTTGGCTTGAGCTTCGGCCAATGCACCATGGTCTTCGCAAAGGACATCCGCGCACCCTCGATGCACATAGAATGCTTCAGCACATTGTCCCGAGGCGCAGCTTCGCATAGTTTCTGCACTAAACCGAAGTAGCTGCTCGGCAATGGTTCATCAGGCCACAGACGGATGCAAAGGTCCTTCATGGCCGGCTCCGCCACTCTGTGCATCTCCATCAGTTGTTTCATTTGCTCGATGAGGAGAGGAGAACGCTCGGGGGACTCAAACTAGGCCCAGAATAGCCGGGCCTCATCATCCTCCGCCCGCTAAGCATAAAGCTTGTTCATGTCCGCTGCACTCTTCTGGAGATCCGCACAAATGCCTAAGGAATGCCACACCTGGGTGAGCAAAGCAAACTTGCTACCACCAAAGGCGCATTTTAGTGAATACGGCTTACCATCGACGACAACCTTGACTTGGCGAAGTTCCTCTTCAAAGGACCGCCTATCCACCCGCTCCTTTTGGAGCTCGGATTTTAGCGCGGCTAGCTCAGCGGCTTGCTCTTTGCCTTTCTGCTCAAGGGCCTCGCACTTCTTGCCGGCATCCTTGAGCTCTTGTTGCACCTCCTCCACTCGGGCCTCATGCTTGGCACTCGTGGCCTTCAAAGCGGAAAGCGTGGCCGCTGCTTGTGCGGCGGCCGCCTTCTCCTCCGCGGCCTCTTGCTTCATTCGCCGAAGCTCGGCCTTGAGTTTTTCGACCTCCGCAGCTGAAGCTGTGGAAGCAATAGACAAACGGTCACGATGGGTTACCAGTGCGGATCATTACCGATATATAGCTCAGATATTACTATTCGGCTTACCTTGTGCCTCGTCGAACCTCTTGTTCAGGCTATCAAGCTCCCCCTTGGAGATCTTGAGCTTCCGATTAAGTTCGGTTAGCTCCGCGGGATTAAGAGTCGCCGCCGATGACGAGGCCTACAAAAAATTCATCCAGTTAAGTGCGTTCAAACCCCGAACTATCAAGGATATGACTCTCTGTTCGGCCCTTTGAATGACTTTTAGAACATTGCAGGACTAAATGGTTACTTGTGCATCATTGTTCATTCCCTCTTGTTTGACCCCCGAATGCGTTTTTGCAAACCCATCCGGGGCTCGGGGGCTACTACATATATAAAGATAATACAAACTTAAAATTAACATTGTTCGGGAAAAGGTTATTACGTGGCTCACCTTGAAGCCCGCCAAGAGACCATTTGAAAGCACATTTGCTCCCTTGGTTGTTTTGGAAATTTATAACAACATATAAGTCCTTGAACTAATGTTTTCCATCAAGTATATTTCAGGAAATGCTCAATGATAGGGATGGCAAAAGGATTGTGAAGATTGTGGAAATACCCCAAGATGCAAGGAAATAGGTTGGCAAAGCTTCAATCAAGAGGACTCTACATTTTACATTTGTGAGAAATCACTTTGAGTCCATAGGAAAGCCAATACTATTAAAAGGGGGTAAGGTTTTGTTGGTGAACAAAATGCTCATATGTGCACAAGTGATAGTCACCAAAAACACCCACAAGCTCTTCCACAAAAGTCTGTCAAAGCCATATACTCAACTTCGGTGCAACCAACATTTCCATCCCGGTGCCACCGATTCTCAACCATAGACAGACTCAGCCAAACCCTAGCCACTTCGGTGCAACCGATTCCATACCGGTGCCACCGAGTTTAGGTTGCCAACTTTCTGTTACGCAAATTCACAATATCGGTACCACCGAGATTGTTGGATCGGCGTCACCGAGATTGGGAATCTGACCGTTGGTCACCTTATTGGTGCAACCGAGTTTCCTATATCGGTCTCACCGAGAGTCAAAAGTTGCCACCTTTTGGTCACTTCAGTACCACCGAGATTAACACATCGGTGTCACCGAGTTGGTCATTTTGTGTGTACCGGTTGGATTTTTGGGGATGCCTATATATACCCCTTCACCACCACCTACTCGAAAGTGAAGCACTCAGAACTATTCCATACTTGCCCCATCCAGTTTTCTAAGAGAGAACCACCTACCCTTGTGTTGAGGTCAAGATCTTCCACTCCAACCATATGGATCTTGATTTCTAGCCTCCCCAAGTTGCTTTCCACCAATCCCATCTCTTCCACCAAGCCAAATATGTGAGAGAGTGATTGTGTGTTGAGGAGTCTATCATCTTGAAGCACAAGAGCAAGGAGTTCATCGTCATTACCGAGCCTATTACCTTTTGGAGGGTGGTGCCTCCTAGATTGGTTAGGTGTTGCTTGGGAGCCTCCTACTTTGTGTTGTGGAGTGAACCATGAAGTTTGTAAGGGCAAGGAGATCGCCTACTTCGTGAAGATCTACCCATAGTGAGGCTAGTCCTTCGTGGACGGAAGCCGTTATGGAATATTCAAGGTTGCTACTTCGTGGACCCTTATGGGTGGAGCCCTCCGTGGACTCTCGCGACCGTTACCCTCCGTGGGTTGAAGACTCCATAAACGTGGATGTACGATAGCACCACCTATCGGAACCACGGGAAAAATCATCGTGTCTACAATTGCGTTTGATCTTCCTACCCTATCCTTTCTACTCATGTTTGTTGTTACTTTCCGCTGCTATACTCTTAGACTTGCATGTGTAGGGTGTACTTGACTTGCCATGAAATGCTAAAATTGCCAACTCTAAAATTTGGGAAAAGGCAAAACTTTTATTTGGTCAAGTAGTCTAATCACCCCCACTCTAGACATACTTTCGGTCCTACACCATTGAAGGCCTCTTTCAGTCCGTTATCAACGGACTGAATTCCTTGTAAAACCACACCCATAAGAGTGCGGTGATCCTCGGAGATGGACGCGCTTGTTAGCGCCTCCTCCATAACCGGCCACCCAACCGTTGGTGGCATCGGTGGTGACCGGACAGTCCGATCTATGACCGGGAACTGAGCCGGTATCTCCGGAGGCACAGCGTGCTCCGGAGACGTCCTCGGAGGGGACTGGGCATCTCTTCGCCCTTCCCCTTCTGCGGCCAGGGGAGTATTCTCCCCCTGGTCCTCAGCAGCCTAGGGAATTTCTTCTCCCTGGCCTTCAGCGGCCGCGGCGTTAGCCTCGGCCATGGTTTGGTCGACCCCGCCGCCCGTGTTCGGCTCCAACGGAGCCTGGCTGGATGACACCTCCGCGGCATCCTTCGTGACCCCTGGAGGTGTGGGGTGCGATGCAGTCCCACTCTCTGCCAGCTCGGCGGGTGGGAACTCCCCGTCCGATATTTGGTCGGTGGGGAGAATGCGCGGTGGGCTGCAAATCAAAAGACGCGCTTGTGTTTAAAGCATTGAAAAACCCTGCATAAATAACCCGGGAGTCTTCGGATTCATACCTTTGAGCGGGGGGCTTGACCCTTAAGCTCCTTCGGGGAACCCTCTCAAATTCCTCGGATTCTGTGTCAAAATCCGAGCTGTCATCGGGCAAGATCAACCTCGCCCGGCGCGACCTCTTTAGGGCAGGAGGAGCTGTGTCCTCCACGGCGTCCGATGACACCGCCCTCTTCCTTGGGAGGGGGAAACGCCTTCCCCTCCATCTTCACGCTCCTCCTCGTGACTCGAGGAGGCATGGGTTTCCTCGGACGTGGCGTCCGGCTGGTCCTTGATGCGGAGACCCTCTCTGGCCTTCTTCTTCTTCTCTTTCTTCTCGGGCACCGAGTACGGCGCCACAACAAGCATCGCCGCCAACAACTCCGACCTGGGGTCTTCGGGTTGTGGAGCTGGGCAGTTAACCCTCGCGGTTTTGCTCAGCCACTTCTGCGAAAGTAAGGGACAAGGCGTTCAGACTTTTTGCTGAAGAAACAACATCAATGGATTGAAATTATACCATACCTGGGTCGGTGGGTTATCGGCAGTTAGGCCCGAATCTTCTTCCTTGGCCGGCCAGCTCTTCCGAGGCTTGAATAAAGCCTTCCACAACTTCTCGGGAGTGGTGCGGAAGAGTTGGCGCATGGTAGGCTCGTCGTCAGACTGATAAGCCCACATGGGGGATGCCCGGCGCTGGCAGGGAAGAACACGGCGGTGGAGCATAACCTGGACTACGTTAACCCGCTCCACCTTGGCCTCGATCACCGAGGTGATGCACTTCTGTAGCAGCTTAACCTCAGCATCCGACCCCCAGTCGAGGCCCTTCCTGAGCCACAAGGTCAATCTCGTAGGGGGTCCGGATCTGAATTCGGCGAGCGCCGCCCAACTCTCGTCCTTTGGCTCGGTGATGTAGAACCACTCTTTCTGCAAGATCTTGATTGTGTCGATGAAGGTGCTGGTTGGCCATTCGACGCGGGGGAGCTTGCTGATTACCGCCCCTCCGCAGTCTGCATGCTCGCTTGCGACAGTCTTCGGCTTGACGTTGAAGACCTTGAGCCACAGGCCGAAGTGCGGTTCGACCCACAGAAAGGCTTCGCAGACGATGATGAATGCCGATATGTGCATGAAGGAGTTCGGCGAAAGGTCGTGGAAGTCCAGCCCATAGAAAAACATGAGACCCATGACAAAGGGGTGGAGCGGAAAGCTCAGTCCCCGGATGAAGTGGGGGACGAACACCACCCTCTCGCCTGCCTTGGTGGTGGGAATCACCTGGTTCTTCTCCGGGGCGCGGTGAAAGACGTTGGCGGGGAGGTAGCCGGCCTGCTTTAGGTCCCGGATATCCTAGTCAGTAACAGTGGATGCCTCCCACTTGCCATTGGAGCCCGAACCTGCCATGGATAAGCTCGGAGGAGAGGGCGAGGAAGAACTGGATCTGGGCTCTCGAAGCTTGGGGAGATTGAGGAGGCGGAGGATGCAAATGGGAAGCGTGAATATGCCTTGGGGTTTTTCCCCTTTTTATGAGACGTGCCGCCGATTATCCTCCCTTATCGCGCTGCAAATCCCTCCGCTTCCCAAGACATGCGTGCCGTTATGCGCACACGAAGATTAATCGTATCCCATGTGAAACGGAGCACGATCTGCGCATTGATAAGTCGTGTCACTGTAAAAATGGCCTCGAACCGCGAAGCAAGTTCTCACAACTGGTTCAGCGGTCGTGGTAGGCCATGACCCTTCGTCAGAGGGGGGTGTCAGAAAACACTGTTTACACTTTGATGAGTGGCCCTCGGGGCTCAGCAATTCATGGTGTTCGGTCAATTGTATGATCGGATGAAATACGTGTCATCGGAAGCTGAACTAGTCTCAGCCGATCATTGAAAGGGAAGCAGAACTCACCCCACAAGCCAAAGACTCTGATCATATGAAGCAGCTGGAGCTGAGACTCGTGGCGTTGGGGGCTAGTTCGGGGGCTACTGAGGGAGTCCCGTACTAGGGGGTCCTCGGGTCGCTGGCCCATCTCTTAATAGGCCGGCTCGATGGGCCGTTCTCTTGCTATCACAGGAAAGGCCAGTCACATCGAGACTCCACGTTCCAGAAGGAAGCCCCGAAGGCACGTCGTGCACTCCAAGTCAAGACGAGGAGATCGGCATTCTCCATCCCCGGCAGGTGACCTGTCATGTGTAAACCCTAGGAACCCCCCGGTGTCTATATAAACCGGGAGGGTTTTAGATTATAGGATACAGAAACTCATCTAGGGTTTTAGCTAGTCGATCTCGAGGTAGATCAACTCTGTAACCTTCGTACCTTCAATATAATCAACCAGGACGTAGGGTTTTACCTCCAGAGGAGGGCCCGAACCTGGGTAAACATCGTCTCCTTCGTCCCTTTGTTACCATCGATCCTAGTCTCACAGCTCGGGACCCCCTACCCGAGATCCGCCAGTTTTGACACCGACACCCGGTGAAGAAACAAAGGTAGCTGTCGTCGTCGGCAACGAGTGGGCTTGAGACACTCCCGCCACTGATGCTGCTCAGGGCCCGATTGGCCCTCCCCTCAAGAGCTTCGAACATCTTGGAGCGCGTGTGCTGCAGCCCCCGGGCTCGGTTCTCCTGTTCCGAGGCCCTCTCCGCGCGGGAAGCGACATCCTCCACCTGCGTCTAGAGGAAAGATAGCTCGGCCTTGGTGGTGACCTGGGCATCCACCACAGCCTTCTCGCGTCGCTCCGCCACCACTAACCTTTTCCTGAGGCCGTCCGCCTCAGCTTTCAGCTCATCATGCCGCTTGCAGGAGCGGGACTCCTGAAGCTTTAGCCTCTCGCGGTAGTCCTGGGCGAGAGTTCTATGGGTCCGTGCCACCTCCTCGATGGCCTCCTCATGGACCCTCGCCTCACGAGCGGCGAGGGAATCTTCGGCTGCAGCCACCTGGCGCTCCATCTCCTCCAGCCGCTCGCACTCCAGGCCCAGCTCCATCGCCTCCAGCGTTAGCGTATCTTCAAGGATGTGGAGCCTAGCTTCACCCGTGGATGGCCCGCCCGCTGAGGCGGCTAGCGCGGCCTTGCGGGCCTGAACTTGCCGCTCAAGGGAGGCGTTGGAAGCCGGAAGCTCTTCCTCATGATTCGCTGCAGCCTTACGCCACCCGTCCACGGCCTAGGCCTCTTCAAGGGCACGATCGCGGGCATCTCGCGCCGCGGCAAGGGACTCCTCAACTTCCACGCAAGCACGCTCGTGCTGCAGACGACCAAAGTTGATGGCAACCTCAAGTCGACGCTATTCGCGCGCCAAGCGCCGACGTTCCGCCTCGAGGTACGAGTCGATGTCGTCAAGCTCTATCTCGAGGCGGCCCAGCGCACTCACGAAGTCTTGAAGGAGACCACGCCGAGCATCGCTACGACTACAAGCAAGATCCAGCGCTTGGCCCAGGCCCTGGGCGGCAGGAGGGGGTCGCGAAGGCCCTTCTGCCTCCGTCGAGGACTCGGGGGCTGGGTTCCCACGGTCCGGCACCCCAGCCCGAGGCTGGGCCTCACGAGAAGTTACCCCACCGTTCGAGGAAGGCGCCGATGCGCCGGGCGCCCTTGAGCCGGAGAATACCACCAAAGGAGGCCTCAGTCCCGCCATTGCTGGTTGGGGGCCTCGCCTGAAGGAAGATGCAGGAAGCCCGGGCCAGAGGTCCCCCGGGGACAGCTTGGGCCCGCGTATGGCAATCTCCTCGCACACCATCACACGCTTCGTGAGGTATTGGGCCGCTCCTGGCCCGGTCACCTCGGGAGGCGATGGCGGGGGCGCACCCACCACTTCGACGGGAAGGGGCCTAAGGAGCAAGGATTCAAAGACGCGCATCATGTGGGAAACAAGGAAGGGCAGGCACTTACTCATCCACGGCGATCCACTTCCTGTTCCTCCAGGTCCACGGAACCGGGCCACTGCGGCCCCCGGGTTCTCTCCTCTGCCGGCGCATGTGAGGATCCGGGGACGAACCGTCGGCGCATGACTAACGACACCCCACGGCAGGGGCTCCGGCAGCGACCCCTGGCGGGGCGACCCCGTCACCACCTGGAAGGGCGAAGTTGGGCGCCTGAGGAACATGCGGCTCGGGACATTCTTCCGTGACCACTTGAAGGGCACCGGCCTTAGGATCTCCGGAGCAAGGGGCCACCAAGAGGGGATCATCGCGAGGTACGACGGGACCCTCTGGAAGCAGCCCCAACTCGTCGAAGCACGGCATCTTCAGGCCGAAGGCCCTCCCGTTCTGATAACGGTACAGGGGGAGCCCATCCTCAGGAATCTCAGGAGGCTTCCCCCCCGGTCAGGAGGCGGAGTGCCTCCTGCAGCGCACCGGAGGAAAGAGAAGACACCTGGAGCCTCACGACGTCGTCAAGGCCGGTGAAAGTCCACATGGGATGGGAATGGCGCTGAAGGGGAGCGATTCGCTGGCGGACAAACTACCTCACCACCATCGCCATCGTCACACCCGCTTTCGTCAGGCTGCTCAACCTGGCGGTGACCTGCGCGAGCCGCGGGTCGACAAGCTTCAAGTGCTCCCAACTCGCACTTGGCTCCGTCGGGGCCGTCGGGGCCTGGAGCAGGGGATTGCCCACAGTGGCGTCGACGAACACCCACTGCCTCTAGAAGGTAGCCGCATCCGGACTGAGCTCGACATCGAGGATTGTGTCCGCCGCCGCGTCCACCACTCAGAGCGACATGCATCCCGAGCATTGTCCGCTGGCGACCAGCTGGAGGGAGAAGAAATGGCAGAGCAAGGCCACGGATGGGGTGATGCCCATGAAAGCCCCGCACAAGAATGCGAAGGTAGACAGGAGGACGACAAACCCAGGGTCGAGATGCAAGGCGTGGATCTAGTAGTGCGTGAGCACGGCGTTGAAGAAATCTCAAAATGGCGGCAGCAAGCCAGAGAAGAGGGCATGGAGATGAAGGGGGATGTCGGTGGCACTGAGATCAACTGCAGACCGAGAGGCAAGCCAGATCGTCGTCGCCCCCCACTCATTGGTGCCGGCGGAAATTGCTCGCCGGACCATATCCAGCCCCTCAAGATTGAGCATGGTGGACCGGCCCAGCGCGAGCTCGGGCACCGGCAGGGGCCCTGACGTCATTAAAGTCATGTCCCTTTTCCTCTTGGGAGCCATGGCAGAGGGGCAGATGGAAGCAGATGCGAAGCCCGGCGGAGAAGGCACAAGCCACGGATGAGGAGCAGCAGAAGGCAGGCACGCAGAGAGGCAATGATGGTTCCACCACGCGCGCCAGGCTTTTTGTCAGCAAGGGCGGTTACTGAGCCAACGTGGGGAAGTGAAAGCGTCCGCGTCCCGTTGTGCGCCACGCGCCGAGCTTGGCCCACAGGCGATTGGGGGCCCACGGCGCTTTGCCCTTTGCTCCTTGCCTTCGCCTCGAAGCCAAGGTTGGCACACCTTGGGCCCGGGGGCTACTGTCGGCGTTCTGGGAACGGGGGTACCCAGACCTGCCTGCCTGCGGCCCAACGCGTGGCCCACCACGAAGGCCCGGTATGGCCCTACAACGAGCCCCCCCCCCAAGTCAAGGCCCTCGCGAGAGCCCCCGCCTCACGAGGAGGACAGGGCCAAGACCTTCGGAGGAGTGGCACCCCTTCCGGCCGCCTCCTAAGGAGTGGAGATTCCTATGCAAGTGCCCGGCCTTGTGAGGCCGGGGTGACGTGGGTTCTGACTGTCAAGCCAGGCGGGCGCCATCATGCGCAGAGGGAGGACATTTTCCTCTTTGGTGCTAAGGAGACAAGGACGTACGCGGGTTCCCAAGAACCCCCCCAAAGGTTTCCTTCCCGGTGCAAGAGGACCGAGACCACGAGCTCATCAAGACGGATGTCATCGCCGAGCCCACCGCTACGTCACACCCGGAAGCTTTGCAAGCGAAGACCACCTTTAGTCAGGATAAGGTGTACTACTTGTCCCCTTTCAAATTTGGCAGTTGTGGGATCCCTTCCCACCTATTCGACGGGGGAAGAGGACCGAGGCCCCTATAAATAGGGAAGAGCTCCCATCGTAGCGAGAGGTTGGATCGGATCCAGTTCATCACCACCAAGTGCCCTCGCGAGGCGGCACAACCGTTGTACTAGTTCATCCTCAGTCTCCTCGTGTCACAGCCCTAGAATTTGGTTGAAATAATTAAATGTGTTGCATCAGTGAGCATCCATGAATCATGTTCAAATTCCTGAATCCTGAAATGGGGGTGACCTAACCCAACCCCAAATGGATTAAACCAAATTCAAAACCAATTTGAGTCAATGAATCCAAAAAGGCCTTCATTAAACCCAAACAATTGGGATTTACCTCAAATCAAATAACTGGTCCAAACCAACAAAATTTAGGTTTCAAAGGTAATATTTGAAACTAGTGAAAATTATTGTTGGAAATATTTAGTTAATTCTGGTTTTCATAAATAAATAAAATTTCCCAAAATAAATAAATAAAATGTTCCCTGTGTGTGGAATAATCCACTCAACCACAGGAACAAGTTTTCTGAATTTTTCAAAAAAATGAGTTGTTTTAGAATCATATCAAAACAGAAAAATAAAAATAAAGGAGAAAACCCACCTGGACTTACCTGGCCGGCCGAGGAGAGGAGCTGGCCTAGCCCACCAGGGGCATCCCTGTCTTCTACCTCTTCCCAGAAGGCAGAGGAGAAGCAGGGGACGGCACTCACCGTGCGCGGCCACGCCAGCAGCCTGCCTGGCCCTCCTCAGGTCAGCGCGACGAGGGGATTGACCTTCCCGTTGTCGCCCGATCTGGAGGACCCCTCCTTTCCCTCCCCTTCGCCCTGCTTCGCCTTCTCCCCGGCATGGCCGAAGCGCCCGCGAGCTCGGTGTCGCTTCAGCCGCAGCTGCCGCACCCCTCTCGCCCCCTCTTGCTGTCCACGAGCCCCGACTCGACCCCCTGGACCTCCTAGACGAGCCACGCAAGCCGGTATGCTCTGGAGCAGCGCCATCGCCGCCGTCTTCTCCACCTCCGGCCGCCGGATGCAGTCGATCGATTCGCGCTGCCCCGGCCGTCCCCGAGCCCGCTGATCAACTCATTCGCCTCCTAGTGAGCCCCTGCTCCTCCCCCTATCCTTTCCCCCTCCGTTCCCGCGCTGTAGCCGCATCCCCAAGAGACCCGAGTGCCGCCGTCCGCCATGAGCGTTGGGCATGGCTCTGCCGTGCCCCTCCACCCGAGTCGATGGGCTCTTCGAGCTCCTAATGCCCCCAGGAGGCCGCCAAGCCCCTCCGCCTACTCTGTCATGCCCTGCAAGCCCGCAGCCGTGCAAGCCCGAGCCGCTGCTGTCGCTCACCTCATCGCCGGCGTCGACTCCGGCATCCCCGTGACCAACCGCATGCACCAGTCGACGCGGCGCATCTCCAGCTCCCTGTAGAGCCTAGCCGCGCGTCCAACCGCTGCCGTAGTAGCGTTTTCGGTGAACTTCCGACGCGGATATGGTCGCCGCCGGCCAACTCCGACGAGTGCCGATGTGGCAACATCATTAGTGGCTAATGGCACCACTAACTAACACCTATAGGCACTGACAGTGGGCCCCAGGCCTGCTAATAGGTTTAGTTAGGATTAACCTAAAGCTAATTAACCCTGTTAATTAGCTGAGACACTGTTGACCTGCTGACATCACCCTGCTGACCTGGACCGTCCCTGTTGACCTGCTGACGTCACCCTGACGCAGAGCTGACGCAATAATTGATTTCTCGCTTTATTTAATTCTAGAAAATGTTATAAACTTTGAAAAATCATAGAAATTCAACCATAACTCCAATGGAAATAATTTATATATGAAAAATGATCAGAAAAATCCAATGAATCTGTTTATGCCATGGTCATGCATGTTTGAGAAAGTTAACATCACCAAGTAGGACATTTCATGATTAGGATAATTTAATAAATAGTGTCGGAGTTGGAATTTAGTATATATTTGAATTCAACTTTACTTGATATGACTACCTATTGCTCTCGGTCAATCCAATGCTTTAACATGCCATATCATACATCTTGTTTGTTGCATTGCATTGAATGTGTTCCTTTCCTATTTTGTCGATAGTGTTCCTTCCCGGTAGACGATGGTTCCGATGTTGAGATCGTTGCCACCGATGAAGACTCATTGTTATCTTCAGAAGTGTCAGGCAAGCAACCCCTCCTTGAGCATCCTGATAATATCCTACTCTCTCGCTCCTGCTCTCTTTTACTGCATTAGGACAACAACGATTCAACTGTTACATGTTCTCGGTAGTTGAACCCATTCCTTTGCATGACCTGTCCTTGTCACAGTAAATAGTTGAAACCACTTAGCATGAGTAGCAACTGCTTGAGCCTTGTTGTGCTTACTCATCCATGCTTGCTTACTGTGCCTGCTATGCTTAGAGTCGTGTCGGGGCTGATCTATCTGGGCGATGAATCGGAATGGATGTGTTCATGTCCTGCTGTGTGAGAGGTAAGTGTGTGAATCCGATTTGGTAAAGGTAGCGATGAGAGGCCATGTAGGAGTACATGGTGGGTTGTCTCATTGGGACCGTCCTTAAGAACTGAGTTATGTATATGTTATCCAAGACAATATACTACCGCACATTGGGATCCTAAATTGACCCTCTCGGCTTATTGATCGCCTTGATCTCTGTCCAGGAGTTGTAACTAGTTTCTGGTGTTTGTAGGATGTGCTGGCGGCCGTGCATAGTGCTGACCGGAGGGGTAGGCTATGGAGCGGTAGATGCACCGTGGCCCGGTGTACCAAGCGTAGTACCATCCGTCGAGGTGGGCTTGGGAACCCTACCCACATCATTTGGTGCCGTGATGGAAACTTCGGCCGGACTTCCGTTGCGGGTTCAGTCTCAAATAGGCGATAAACCTGGACTAGAGTCTTGTGTGGTTAACGGTCGTGGCCGACTACCCCGCTGGGCTTCCGCTTGAAGGTTGCCGAGGTGCCTTTTTACGTGCACATGGCGGTAAGTGGCGGGAGCGTGTGTGAAGAAGTACACCCCTGCAGGGTGAATTAATTTGTTCGAATAGCCGCGTCCTCGGATATGGACTACTTGGATTGCTTATGTGGTACATAGACAACTTGACATGGATACTATAAAATGTGCAAGATAAGTGTGAGTGCTATGGATGGCTTCTCGTAGGGAGACGGGAGTGAATCCATAGTAGTGTATTGATGTGGTGAATATGTGGACTCGTGTGCGCCTTCTCCCTTCAATGAAAGTTACCACTTGTAGTCGTAGTACATGTTAGCCAAGAGTCAAAGCTAGCTTGTTGCAATTAAAGCCTACAACCCCTTTGTTGACAATGATACATATCTAGATAGTTCTGATGTAAGTCTTGCTGAGTACCCTTGTACTCACGGTTGCTTAATTTATGTTTTTGCAGAGGAGACGTCAGTCTCATTCAAGGTTGTTAGAATCGCGATTCTGTTATACGATTCTACGACTTTACGATCCAAATTAACCCCTCTGATTCTACGATTTTAGTTCATAGAATCTACGTTTCTAAGATCCTGATAGTGAAGATTCTATGATTTGCGATTCTACCATTGGAGTTCCGATCCGATTCAAAATCACGATTCTGACAACCTTGGTCTCATTAGTGATTCTTATGACGTAAAGTTCGATGTTGACCGGGTTAGCTTGGGAATCCCAGACAGAGGTCTGGCTCCTTTGGTAGGGTCGTTGTAGCTTTTCAGGCTCTTCTAGCTGCTTTTAATAGATGTCTGTACCTAGACATGTATCTTCTGTTTGTTGATTGTATGCTCTGAATGATGGGTCATGTGACTCTCTGCTTGTAAAATCATATTATGTAAGGCTCTTCTGAGCCTTCTAAATAAATGTTGTATTGTTGTATAGTTATGTTGTGATGCCATAGTTGTATCTATGCATATCGGACATGTCGTGCGTACGTGTGACATGTAACGGTATGTATGGGATTCGACACCTAGTTGTGTGCCACTAGTAGTACTCTTTATGGGGAAATGCCTCTTTGTGCTTCCACTGAGCCTTGGTAGCTTGCTACTGCTCCGGACACATTGATTGACCAGCGTGTATCCTTCTTTGCTGGTGTGTCTGTGCCTTCGGGGAAATATCTCGCAGTGTAATGGAGTCCATATAGCCTGCTATGACTCGTCTACGCGCAGTTGATGACATTTATGTCCCACGGCGTAATGGAGTCCATGTAGCTTGCTATGACTCGTCTACACACGTTGAGACCGACACCTGCATTGTTGGGTTACATATGCCTGTCCCTGTACGGATGTGCCACTTGCGTTCTACGACTAGTCATGTCGACCCGGGTTCTTGGACATTTGAATGCTAGCGACATATTCACATTCGTGAGCCAAAAGGCGCAAACGGTCCTAGCCTAGGTAAGGTGGCAGCCGTGGAGATAACCGTGTGTGAGGCCGAAAAGTATTGTGAAGTGTTACATGCTAGATTCTTATGGCTTAGGATCGGGGTCTCGACACCTCGAGAGGCCAATCCACCCCAAAGCAGGAGTAGGGTTTTACACCGCAAGGTGGCCTAAACCTGGGTAAAGATCGTGTGCCTCCCATTTGTTTCCTCCTAAGAGAACCGCCGTAGAATCACTGAGAAGCTGTGAGGTTGAGCGGGATTGGAGGGCGAGCGCACCCCAGTGTTCGAACCTCAGTGGGTTTTGCGGAGCCCCGATTCCGACAACGCTGATCAATCAATGTGTCCGGAGCAGTAGCAAGCTACCAAGGCTCGGTGGAAGCACAAAGAGGCATTTCCCCGTAAAGCATGCTACTAAAGGTATACAGCTAGGTGTCGAATCCCACACATACCAATGCATTTCAAACATACACGCATTATGCACGATATGCGTAGATACAACATGGCATCACAACAAAAATCTACAACATAACATTTATTTAGAAGGCTCCGAAGAGCCAACATAGTATAATGTGAAAAGCAGGGTGGGTCACATGACCCAACATTCAGAGCATACAAACAACAAGCGGAAGTTACATGTCTGAGTACAGACATCTACTAAAAGCGGCTGGAAGAGCCTGAAAAGCTACAACGACCCTACCAAAGGAGCCAGACTCCTGTCTGGGTTACTAAGCTAATCCATCGATGTGAACGTCAGAAGAAACGTAAAGTGAACAACGCCTATCTTTGCAAAAACGTAAATAAGCAAAAGTGAGTACGAAGGTACTCAGCAAGTCTTACATCAGAACTATCTACTTATGCATCATGTATCAAGAACGGGTTTGTGGGGTTTACTGCAGAATGCCAGCTTTGGCCTTTGGCTAAACTAGACTATGAACTTGTATCCATTGTATCGTACCTCTCTCGTCTCCCTACGAGAGAGCACACACGAGTCCACATATCCACCATATCAATACACCACTATGGATCCTCTCTCGTCTTCCTACGAGAAGCCATCCATGTTGGGGAACGCTGCATGGGAAACAAAAATTTTCCTACGCACACGGAAGATCTATCCATGGTGATGAGCATCTACGAGAGGGAGAGTTGATCTACGTACCCTTGTAGATCGCTAAGCGGAAGCGTTAAGAAATGCGGTTGATGTAGTCGAACGTCTTCGTGATCCAAATTGCCGAGCGTCCCGCGATCCCATCATGATCCGTCTCGCGATCCAATCACGATCCGTCCCGCGATCCCATCATGATCCGTCCCGCGATCAAATCACGAACCGTCTCGCGATCCTGATCATGGTCCTTCCGATCTAGAGCCGAACGGACGGCACCTCTGCGTTCAACACACGTACAGCTTGATGACGCCTTCACCTCCTCGATCCAGCGAGCGATGGTGAAGTAGTAGATGAGTTCCGGCAGCACGACGGTGTGGTGACGGTGGTGGTGAAGAACAATCTCCGCAGGGCTTCGCCAAGCACTACGGAAACTATGACGGAGGATAAACTAGAGGGGCGTGGTTGCCGGAACACGGCTTGGGGAAATCTCGATGTGTTCCGGGTGCTAGCCCTGCCCCTCTATTTATATGTTGAGCCCTGGGGTCGAAACTTGGAGAAAGAGCCTCCTCAAAGTCGGTTTGGCCCGCAAGGCAAGAGTCCTTCTCGGACTCCAGGACCAGACGCCAGGGTCCTCGGCGTCTGGCCCCAGACGCCAGGGTTCCTGGCATCTGGCCCCTGGCCTCCGCAAAACTCCTTTTGCACCTTCCTTAAAGCCTCATGGGCTTTACCCCTAGGCCCAAATAAAGTGTTCTCGTACCCGAACATTTCGGGAAACATCCGAAACCCCTTCCTGTGAATTCCGGAACCCTTCCGGAGACCAAACACTATTATCCCATATATCAATCTTTACCTCCGGACTATTCCGGAGCTCCTCGTCATGTCCAGGATCTCATCCGGGACTCCGAACAACTTTCGGTCACCAACATAATAACTCAACTCTACTTATATCGTCACCAAACGTTAAGTGTGTAGACCCTGCGGGTTCGAGAACTATGTAGACATGACCAAGACACCTCTACGGTCAATAACCAATAGCGGGACCTGGATGCCCATATTGGCTCCTACATATTCTATGAAGATCTTTATCGGTTGAACCTCTATGTCAAGGATTCAGTTAATCCCGTATGATGTTCCCTTTGTTTATCGGTATGTTACTTGCCCGAGATTCGATTGTCGGTATCTCTATACCTAGTTCAATCTCATTACCGACAAGTCTCTTTACTCGTTCCGTAATACAAGATCCTGTGGCTAACTCTTTAGTCACTTTGCTTGCAAGGCTCATTGTGATGTTGTATTACCGAGTGGGCCCTGCGATACCTCTCCGTCACACGGAGTAACAAATCCCAGTCTTGATCCATGCCAACCCAACAGACACCCTCGGAGATACCTGTAGAGCACCTTTATAGTCACCCAGTTACGTTGTGACGTTTGATACACACAAGGTATTCCTCCGGTGTCAGTGAGTTGCATGATCTCATGGTCATAGGAACAGATACTTGACATGCAGAAAACAATAGCAATAAACTGACACGATCATATGCTATGTTCATAGTTTGGGTCTTGTCCATCACATCATTCTCCTAATGATGTGATCTCGTTATCAAATGACATCTCATGTCTATGGCTAGGAAACCTTCACCATCTTTGATCAACGAGCCGGTTTAACTAGAGGCTTACTAGGGACACATTGTTTGTCTATGTACCCACAGATGTAATTGAGTTTCCAATCAATACAATTATAGCATGGATAATAAACGATTATCATGAACAAGGAAATATGATAATAACTAAATTATTATTGCCTCTAGGGCATATTTCCAACAGTCTCCCACTTGCACTAGAGTCAATAATCTAGTTCACATCACCATGTGATTTACATTGTTATGAATCTAACACCCAATGAGTTCTGGGGTTCGATCATGCTTTGCATGTGAGAGAGGTCTTTAGTCAACGGTCTGCAACATTCAGATCCGTGTGTTCTTTGCAAATCTATATGTCATACTGCAGATGCTACCACGCTCCACTTGGAGCTATTCCAAATGGTTGCTCCACTATACGTATCCTGACTGCTACTCAGAGTCGTCCGGATAGGTGTCAAAGCTTGCATCGACGTAACCCTTTACGGCGAACTCTTTATCACCTCCATAATCGAGAAATATTTCCTTAGTCCTCTAGTTACTAAGGATAATCTTGACCGCTGTCCAGTGATCCACTCCTGGACCACTCTTGTACCACTTGACAGACTCATGGCAAGGCACACACTAGGTGCGGTACACAGCATGGCATACTATACAGAGCCTATGGATAAGGCATAGGGGACGACCTTCGTCCTTTCTCTTTCTTCTACCATGGTCGAGCTTTGAGTCTCACTCAACTCCACACCTTACAAATCAGGCAAGAACTCTTTCTTTGACTGATCCATTTTGAACTCTTTCAAAATCTTGTCAAGGTATGTACTCATTGAAAGTTTTATCAAATGTCTTGATCTACCTCTATAGATCCTGACGCCCAACATTTAAGTAGCTTCATTCCAGGTTTTCCTTTGAAAAACTCCTTTTCAAACAACCCTTTATGCTTTCCAGAAATTCTACATCATTTCCGATCAACAATATGTCATCCACATATACTTATCAGAAATTCTATAGTGCTCCCACTCACTTTATTGTAAATACAAGTTTCTCATAAACTTTGTATAGACTCAAAAACTTTGATCACCTCATCAAAGCATATATTCCAACTCCGAGATGCTTGCTCCAGTCCATAGAAGGATTGCTGGAGCTTGCATACATTTTAGCATCCTTAGGACTGACAAAACCTTCTGGTTGTATCACATACAACCTTTCCTCACGGAAACCGTTAAAGAAACTCTGTTTTGACATCCATCTGCCAGATTTCTTAATCGAAAAATGCAGCAACTGCTAACATAATTCCAACAGACTTTAGCATCGCTACGGGTGAGAAAGTCTCATCGTAGTCAACTCCTTGAACTTGTGAAAAACCCTTTGCCACAAGTGGAGCTTTATAGACGGTGACATTACCGTCCGCGTCCGTCTTCCTTTTAAAGATCCATTTGTTCTGAATGGCCTTTCGCTCTTCAGGTAATACTTCCAAAGCCCATACTTTGTTTTCTTACATGGATCCCATCTCGGATTTCATGGCCTCTAACCATTTCTCAGAATCCGGGCCCATCATCGCTTCTCCATAGCTCGTAGGTTCATCGTTGTCCAACAACATGACCTCTAAGACAAGGTTGCCGTACCACTCAGGAGCAGTACGCGTCCTTGTCGACCTACGAGGTTTGATAGTAACTTGATCCGAAGCTTCATGATCATCATCATTAACTTCCTCTTCAACTAACGTAGGCTCCACAAAAACAACTTTCTGCGCTGTGCTACTCTCTGGTTGAAACAAAAGTTCAACAACCTCATCAAGTTCTATCTTCCTCCCACTCAATTCTTTCGAGAGAAACTCTTTCTCGAGAAAGGACCCATTTTATCAACAAAAACTTTGTGCTTGGATCTGAGATAGAAGGTATACCCAATTGTTACGTTACGGTATTCTATGAAGATGCATTTGTCTGCTTTGGGTTCGAGCTCATCAGGTTGAAAACCTTTTCCACATAAGCGTCGCTGACAGCTTAGGTTTCTGCCAAACCAAAATTCATACGGTGTAATCTCAATGGACTTAGATGGTGCCCCCTTTTAAAGTGAATGTAGTTGTGTCTAATGCATAACCCCAAAATGATAGTGGTAAATCGATAAGAGACATCATAGTTCGCACCATATCAAATAGAGCACGGCTACGATGTTCGGACACACCATCACACTATGGTGTTCCAGGTGGCGTGAGTTGTGAAACAACTTCCACATTGTCTTAAGTTGTATACCAAACTCGTAACTCAGATATTTACCTCCACGATCATATCGTAGACATTTTATCTTCTTGTCACGATGATCTCAACCTTCACTCTGATTTTGTTTGAACTTTTCAAACGTTTCAGACTTGTGTTTCATTAAGTAAATATCCCCATATCTACTCAAATCGTCAGTGAAGGTAGGAAAATAACGATATCCACCGCACGCTACAACACTCATTGGACCGAATACATCAACATGTATTATTTCCAATAAGTTACTTGCCCACTCCATCATACCGGAAAACGGGATCTTAGTCATCTTGCCCATGAGGCATGGTCCGCATGTCTCAACCGATTCGAAATCAAATGAGTCCAAAGATCCATCAGCATGGAGTTTCTTCATGCGTTTTACACCAATATGACATTTAGCGGCAGTGCCACAAGTATGTGGTACTATCATTATTAACTTTGTATCTTTTGGCATCAATATTATGAACATGTGTATCACTACGATCAAGATTCAATAAACCATTCTCATTGGGTGCATGACCATTGAAGGAATTATTCATGTAAACAGAATAACCATTATTCTCTAACTTAAATGAATAACCGTATTGCAATAAACATGATCTAATCACGTTCATGCTTAACGCAAACACCAAATAACATTTATTTAGGTTCATCACTAATCCTGAAGGTAGAGAGAGCGTGCGATGGTGATCACATCAACCTTGGAAACACTTCCAACACTCATCGTCACCTCACCCTTAGCTAGCCTCCGTTTATTCCGTAGCTTTTATTTCGAGTTACTAACATTTAGCAACCGAACCGGTATCCAATACCTAGGTGCTACTAGGAGTACTAGTAAGGTACACATCAATAACACGTATATCAAATATACTTCTGTCGACGTTGCCAACCTTCTTATCTACCAAGTATCTAGGGTTGTTCCACTTCAGCGACCGTTCTTCCTCATAATAGAAGCACTTAGTCTCGAGTTTGGCTTCAACCTTGGGTTTCTTCACTGGAGCAGCAACTGGCTTGCCATCCATGAAGTATCCCACCTTGCCCTTGCCCTTCTCGAAACTAGTGGTTTTACTAACCATCAACACTTGATGCTCCTTCTTGATTTCTACCTTCGCGGTGTCAAACATCGCGAATAGCTCAGGGATCATTATTTTCATCCCTGGCATTTTATAGTTCACCACGAAGCTCTAGTAGCTTAGTGACTGTGACTTGGAGAACTATATCAATCACTATCTTATCTGGAAGATCAACTCCCACTCGATTCAAGCGATTGTAGCACCCAGACAATCTGAGCACATGCTCACCGATTGAGCTATTCTCCTCCATCTTGCAGGCCAAGAATCTTGTTGGAGGTCTCATACCTCTCAACACGGGCACGAGCCTGAGATCCCAATTTCAGCTCTTAGAACATCTCATATGTTCTGTGACGTTCAAAACATTTTGGAGCCTCAAATCTAAGCCGTAATGCATGACGCACTGAACTATCAAGTAGTCATCAAAACGTGCCTGTTAGATGTTCACAACATCTACAGACGACGCAAGAGGGGGTGGCGCACCGAGCGGTGCATTAAGGACATAAGCCTTTTGTGTAGCAATGAGGACAATTCTCACATCACGGACCCAGTCCGCATTATTGCTACCATCATCTTTCAACTCTATTTCTCTAGGAACATATAAAAATTCAAGGGAGCTACAGCACGAGCTAGTAATCTACTACATAATTTGCAAAGACATTTTGACTATGTTCATGATAATGAGTTTAGTTAATCATATTACTTAAAAACTCCCACTCAAATTGACATCCCTCCGGTCATTCGAGTGTCACATGATCCAAATCCACCAACTCAAGTCCGATCATCACGTGAGTTGAGGTGGTTTCAATGGTGAACATCTTCATGTTGATCATATCTACTATATGACTCATGTTCGACCTTTCGGTCTCTTGTGTTCCGAGGCCATGTCTGTACATGCTAGGCTTGTCAAGTTTAACCCGAGTGTTCCGCACGTGCAACACTAGCTTGCACCCGTTGTATGCGAGCGTAGAGTCTATCACACCCGATCATCACGTGGTGTCTCGAAACGACGAACTTTCGCAACGGTGCACACTCGGGGAGAACACAATTTTATCTTGAAATTTAAGTGAGGGATCACCTTATAATGCTACCGTCGTCCTAAACAAAATAAGATGCATAAAAGGATTAACATCACATGCAAATCATAAGTGACATGATATGGCCATGAACTTGTGCTTTTGATCTCCATCTCCAAAGCACCGGCATGATCTCCATCGTCACCGGCATGACACCATGATCTCCATCATCTTGATCTCCATCAACGTGTCGTCATGAGGTTGTCGCGCCGACTATTGCTTCCACGACTATTGCTAACTCATAGCGATAAAGTAAAGCAAAACGGCGAAAATAATTAAAGACAACCCTATGGCTCCTACCGGTTGCCGTACTCATCGACATGCAAGTCGTGATATTCTATACAATATATGATCATCTCATACATCACATATATCTCATCATGTAATTGGCCATATCACATCACAACATACCCTGGAAAAACAAGTTAGACGTCCTCTAATTGTTGTTGCAAGTTTTACGTGGCTGCTACGGGTATCTAGCAAGAACAATTCTTACCTACGCAAAAACCACAACGGTGATACAAAAATTGCTATTCAACCTTCTCAAGGACCGCCTTTGTCAAATCCGATCCGACTAAAGTGGGAGAAACAGACACCCGCCATCCATCTTTATGCAATGAAGTTACATGTCAGTTGATGGAACCGGTCTCTCGTAAGCGTACGAGTAATGTTGGTCCGAGCCGCTTCATCCCACAATACCGCTGAAACAAGAAAAGACCAAGGGAGGAAGCAATCCAAATATCAACGCCCACAAACTCCTTTGTGTTCTACTCGAGATCTCATCTACACATAGACCTAGCTCATGATGCCACTGTTGGGGAACGTTGCATGGGAAACAAAAAATTTCCTACGCACACGCAAGAACTATCCATGGTGATGAGCATCTATGAGAGGGAGAGTGGATCTACGTACCCTTGTAGATCGCTAAGCGGAAGCGTTAAGAAATGCGGTTGATGTAGTCGAACGTCTTCGCGATCCAAATCGCCGAGCGTCCCGCGATCCCATCACGATCCGTCTCGCGATCCAATCACGATCCGTCCCGCGATCCCATCATGATTCATTCCGTGATCAAATCACGAACCGTCTCGCGATCCTGATCATGGTCCTTCCGATCTAGCGCCGAACGGACGGCACCTCCGCGTTCAACACACATACAGCTTGATGACGCCTTCACCTCCTCGATCCAGCGAGCGATGGTGAAGTAGTAGTTGAGTTCCGGCAGCACGATGGCGTGGTGACGGTGGTGGTGAAGAACAATCTCCGCAGGGCTTCGCGAAGCACTACGGAAACTATGATGGAGGATAAACTAGAGGGGCGGGGTTGCCGGCACACGGCTTGGGGAAATCTCGATGTGTTCCGGGTGCTAGCCCTGCCCCTCTATTTATATGTTGAGCCCTGGGGTCGAAACTTGGAGAAAGAGCCTCCTCAAAGTCGGTTTGGCCCGCAAGTCAAGAGTCCTGCTCGGACTCCAGGACCAGACGCCAGGGTCCTCGGCGTCTGGCCCCTGGCCTCCGCAAAACCCCTTTTGCACCTTCCTTAAAGCCTCATGGGCTTTACCCCTTGGCCCAAATAAAGTGTTCTCGTACCCGAACATTTCGGGAAACATCCGAAACCCCTTCTGATGAATTCCGGAACCCTTCCGGAGACCAAACACTATTATCCCATATATCAATCTTTACCTCCGGACTATTCCGGAGCTCCTCGTCATGTCCGGGATCTCATCCGGGACTCCGAACAACTTTCGGTCACCAACATAATAACTCAACTATACTTATATCGTCACCAAACGGTAAGTGTGTAGACCCTGCGGGTTCGAGAACTATGTAGACATGACCAAGACACCTCTACGGTCAATAACCAATAGCGGGACCTGGATGCCCATTTTGGCTCCTACATATTCTACGAAGATCTTTATCGGTTGAACCGCTATGTCAAGGATTCAGTTAATCCCATATGATGTTCCCTTTGTTTATCGGTATTTTACTTGCCCAAGATTCAATCGTCGGTATCTCTATACCTAGTTCAATCTCGTTACCGACAAGTCTCTTTACTCATTCCGTAATACAAGATCCTGTGGCTAACTCTTTAGTTACTTTGCTTGCAAGGCTCATTGTGATGTTGTATTACCGAGTGGGCCCTGAGATACCTCTCCGTCACGCGGAGTAACAAATCCCAGTCTTGATCCATGCCAACCCAACAGACACCCTCGGAGATACCTGTAGAGCACCTTTATAGTCACCCAGTTACGTTGTGACGTTTGATACACACAAGGTATTCCTCCGGTGTCAGTGAGTTGCATGATCTCATGGTCATTGGAACAGATACTTGACATGCAGAAAACAATAGCAATAAACTGACACGATCATATGCTATGTTCATAGTTTGGGTCTTGTCCATCACATCATTCTCCTAATGATGTGATCTCATTATCAAATGACATCTCATGTCTATGGCTAGGAAACCTTCACCATCTTTGATCAACGAGCCAGTTTAACTAGAGGCTTACTAGGGACACATTGTTTGTCTATGTTCCCACACATGTAATTGAGTTTCCAATCAATACAATTATAGCATGGATAATAAACGATTATCATGAATAAGGAAATATGATAATAACTAAATTATTATTGCCTCTAGGGCATATTTCCAACAATCCATAGTACTCACACTTATCTTGAGTATTTTAGAGTATCCATTTAAAGTTATCTATGAACAATGCATGTCTCCATGTAGTCCATATCCGCGGACACGGCTATTCGAATAGATAGTTTACCCTGCAGGGGTGTACTTCGTCACACATGCTCCCGCCACTTATCGCCATGTGCACGTTAAAAAGGCACCTCGGCAACCTTCAAGCGGAAGCCAGGCGAGGGAGTCGGCCACGGACGTTAACTTACAACGACTCACGTCCAAGGTAGTCGCCTATCTGAGTTGGAACCCATAATGGAAGTCCGGCCAAGGTTTCCAATACGGCCTCAAACGTTGGGAGCAGGGCCCCAAGCCGGTCCCGATTGGGCCATTCATCCACTTCGCAGGCCGTGCCACACCTATCAATGTTTCGAACTACTGCGACTCCTGGACTGAGAACAGGGTAGGTTAATAGGCCGAGAAAGCTCGAGTTACCGGAGCCCAATGTGCAGTAGTAGCTAGTCTTGGAACACACACACGGAACTCAGTTCCTATGAGCGGCTTCATTGAGACAACCCACCATGTACTCCTACATGGCCTCTCATCGCTACCATAACCAAAACAGGTTCAACACTTAACCCTCATCATCAGGACACATCCATTTCACTCCGGTTCATCACCCAGATGAATCAGACCTGACACAACTCTAAGCATAGCAAGCATAATAGGGCTATAGCACAACATGACTCAAGCATCTACCAGGTATGCTAGGTTGCTTGGTTTAGCTATTTACTGTGACAATGACAGGTCATGCAAAGGAGTGGGTTCAACTACCGGAACACAAGTAAAAGTTGTATTGTTTTTCCTAATGCATTGAAATGAGAGCAAGAGCGAGACAGTGGGGCTAAATCGGAATGCTCAAGGGGGGTTGCTTGCCTGTTTATCGGAAGAACACAACTGTTCTTTGTTGTCGTCGATAACTACGTCTCGCAAGTCTATCGACAAGGACAAACAAGGTATAAATTAAGCACGGCAGATGCTTCACAATGATGCATGATAATGGCATGGCAATATGTTGCTGGTTTAAGCTAATGCATCTATCAACAGGTTAAATGAAGAAGGTTTGAACCCAAGGTTCAAAATCAACTCCATATGTGAAGTGGCCTATTGTGTTTGGAACAAAATGTCCAAGATCTCCTATTTAGGTTGCTCTAACATTCATGAAAATGCCACCATCAGATTCATTGGATTTTTCTGATAATTTTTCATATATAAATTATTTGAATTTGACTTACAGATTATTTTCTATGAATTTTTTAAGTTTTAAACATTTTCTGGATTATTTTTATTATAGAAATTCATTAATTGCGTCAGCATTGCATCACGCTGGCGTCAGCAGGTCAAAGGACCCGGTCCCAGGTCAAACCTGACCAATGGGGTCCACTGGTCAGTGACCCAGGGCTAACCCCCGCGCTTACCAGGGGTTTGATCCACCCCAGGGGCCCACTTTCAACGGCTAAGGGGCCTAATTAATGGTGGTTCGGCCCTAATTGCCTGTCCAAGTCGGCACCGGCTGGACTTTGGCCGGCGGCGACCAAATCCATGGCGGAGGGTCGCCGGAATTGGCTACGGCCATCCATTCGACACGCGGCTAGGTGCTATAGCGAGCTAGAGAAGCGCCGCATCCATTTGGGCAACCGGGAGGACTCGGGGTCACCGGAGTGCTCGCTGGCGAGCTCATCCGCGGTGGTGCCTTTACGGCCTGGAGAAAAGAAATGGCAAGCAGGCAAGGGGGATTCGAAGCGGAGGCTCACCGCAATTCCAACCGAGACGATGGCGAGGCCGGAGATGGTCTGCGCGCGGCGAATTGACGCCGGGGAGCTTCGGCGACCGGCGGTGGAGACGGCGACGGTGATGATGCTGAGGAGCTTCCGGGCTCGATTCCTTCGGCCTGGAGGAGCGGAGCGATGCGGCGAACCTCGTGGGCTTGCTGACTGGGCAAGGGCGTGGTCGTGGCCGCGACGCCAGCGAACAGCGGCGACGGCGGCCTTCGGGCGGCGAGGGAGAGAGCAGAGGAGAGGGAGCAGGGGGGGTGGAACCAGAGGGCTCTGGATGTCCTCGTGGCATTGCTAGGAGGCCGGGGCCGTGCCATGGCGAAGCAGGATGTGGCGACCTCCGCGCGCGCATGTGTCACTTCGCCTCTGCCAGTAGGCAGAGGTTGAAGATGACCAAGGCACCCCTGGTGGGCTGTGTGCCAGGTAAGCTCTTTTCCTCTTTTTCCAATTTATTTCTGTTATTTATTTCTGACATTTGTTCAAGCTCTAAATAAAATAATTAGCCATTTGTAAAAGTCCTGAAAATATTTATGTGGTCTAAGTGAAACTAACCATTGCCACACATTATGTTTCAGAATAATTGGATCTATATTTTATATATAGTAAATAACATCCAATGCAAATAATTGTTTGATTAATCCAAATGCCCAATATAAAATGTTTGTGTGTTTCAAAAATATTGGTTGGCAATTTTATCTCATCCCAATGTTTTCACAGAATAGTTGGAACATTTTATTGGATCTATTTGAAGCAATTTTTATAATGCCTTTTGACAAAATTTGAATTGTGAGGATTGATCAAATCCTCATTTCAATTTCATTGGAATTTAAATGCATGCATGAATGCATTAGCAGACATAGAGAAACTAGGGCTATGACAACTCACCCCCACTAAGCAAGAATCTTGTCTCGAGATTCAGGAGTAGTCGGGAAGAGTGCAGGGTACTCTAGCCGAAGATGATCTTCGCGCTCCCAGGTTGCTTCATCCTCGGAATGGTGTGACCACTGGACCTTGAGAAACTTTATGCTGTGACGTCTAGTGATGCGCTCGGCTTCATTGAGAATACGAACAGGATATTCTCAATATGAGAGATCGTCTTGGAGATCAAGCGTTTCGTGGTCTACTTCGCGGACAGGATCCTTGAAGCAATGCCTGAGTTGAGAAACGTGGAACACATCATGAACTTTGGAAAGCTGCGGGGGTAGTTCCAACTAGTAGGCAACCTCTCCTCGTTTGGCGAGAATGCGAAAAGGACCAATGTAACGAGGAGCCAACTTGCCCTTGATACCGAAACGATGGGTACCCTTTAGAGGGGTAACCCGAAGGTAAGCCTTCTCGTCAACTTCATAACTTAAGTCCTTATGATGACGGTCATATTGACTCGTTTGACGAGATTGGGCGGTTTTCAAATTCTCACGAATGATGCAAACTTGCTCTTCTGCGTCCTGGATCATATCCGGTCCAAAGAATTGTCTTTCACCAGTTTGTGACCAGTTTAATGGCGTTCGGCATCTTCGTCCATACAGAACTTCAAAAGGAGCTTTGCCCAGACTAGACTGGAAGCTGTTGTTATAAGCAAACTTGGCAAATGGAAGACATTTCTCGCAATTAATTGCGAATGAGATAACACAGGCTCTGAGCATATCTTCAAGAATTTGATTGACTCTTCCTACTTGACCACTTGACTGAGGGTGATAAGCGGTGCTAAAGGAGAGATGGGTTCCCATAGCATTCTGGAAACTTTCCCAAAATCGAGAAGTGAAAAGACTTCCACGATCTGAATTGATCTCTAGAGGAACACCATGAAGAGAAACTATTCGAGAAATATATAGGTCTGCTAACTGACTAGCAGTTATACTTTCTCGAACAGGAAGGAAATGACCAACTTTCGAAAGGCGATCAATAACCACGAAGATGGCATCATTCCCTTTCTTAGTCTTTGGAAAGCCAGTGATGAAATCCATACCGACCGTGTCCCATTTCCACTCGGGAATAGCCAAGGGCTGAAGGGTGCTAGCAGGTGACAAACGTCACAGTTAGCAATGAACTAAGCGATTTCTCTCTTCATCCGGGTCCACCAGAACCTCTGGCGTAGGTCCTGATACATTTTGGTACTCTTGGGATGAATAGTGAGAGGAGATTCATGAGCTTCTTTAAGGATCAGCTCTCGAAGTTGTTGCTTCTTGGGAACCACAAGTGGATCTCAAAGAATACAACACCTTGATCATCTACCGAGAAGGAACGAGAAACTCCCGTGGCAATGTTGCTCTTGATCCGGGAAATTCCCGTATCCTGCTTCTGGGCAGCTATGATTTGATCCTCAAGAGTCAGTTTCGCCACCAAAGTAGAAAGGAATCCTCGAGGAACAATGTGAAGATTTAACTTACGCAATTCCTTGTGGAGAAGTGGTTGACCTTGTAGCAACATGAGGTTGTTACAATAAGATTTACGACTTAGTGCATCAGCCATGACATTGGCTTTGCCTGGGGTGTAAGATATTCCTAAGTCGTAGTCCGTAATCAACTCAATCCACCGTCTTTGCCTGAGATTCAAATCCAGTTGGGTGAATATATATTTGAGACTCTGTTGATCAGTGTATATTTCGCAACGATTACCCAGAAGGTAATGTCGCCAAGTGACAAGTGCATGGACTACTGCGGCAAGTTCTGGATCATGTGTTGGATAATTCTCCTCATGTGGACACAACTGTCGAGATGCGTAGGCAATCACATGACGATCTTGCATAAGAATGCAACCTAGACCTTGTCGCGAAGCATCACAGTAGATAACAAAGTCCTTTGTGAAATCCGGGGGTACAAGTACCGGGGCAGTAGTCAGTCGTCTTTTCAACTCCTTAAAACTTTCCTCACACTTTGGAGTCCATTCGAACTTCTTATCTTTCTTGAGGAGATCAGTTAGAGGTTTGGCAACTTTGGAGAAGTTCTCAACGAAGCGGCGATAGTAGCTCGCTAAGCCAAGGAAACTCCTAACTTGCTTCACCGATTCAGGTTGAGTCCAATCAAGGACAGCTTGAACTCTCTCGGGATTGACAACAATACCGTTCGCAGAGATTACGTGGCCTAGATAGGTCACTTCTGGCAACCAGAATTCACACTTGGAGAATTTGGCATAAAAGCGGTGCTCTTGAAGTTTCATCAATACCAGCCTAAGATGTTCAGCATGTTCTTCTTCGTTCTTCGAGTAAATGAGGATATCATCGAGGTAAACCACGACGAATTTGTCCAAATACTCCATGAAGATCGAATTCATTAAGCGGGAGAAGGTGGCTGGGACATTGGTTAGATCGAAGGACATGACAGTGTACTCATATTGGCCATAACGAGTGACAAAGGCCGTCTTAGGAATGTCCCCGTTCCTCATTTTGATTTGATGATAACCCAATCTCAAATCCATCTTGGAAAAGACTGCGAATCCAACGAGCTGATCATATAGATCATTGATCCTGGGGAGCGGATATTTGTTCTTTATCGTGACCAGATTAACTGGTCGATAATCGACAACCATCCGATCCGTACCATCCTTCTTCTTAACGAAGAGGACCGGACAAGCCCATGGAGAAGAACTAGGACAGATGAAACCTTTCTTCAAAGATCAATCGAGTTGGATTTTAAGCTCAGCTCACTCTTGGGGGGACATCTTATATGTTCTCCTAGCAATTGGAGCGGTTCCTGGGATCAGGTCTATGACAAACTCTACTTCTCTGTCAAGTGGAACACCTGGAAATTCCTCTGGGAAGACATCCGGGAAGTCACGGACTGCCAGGATGTTTTCAAGGTCTGGGAGAGGATTGGCATTGAGGGAATATATCCGCCCTTCTGGAATATGGGTTTGGACATTGACTATCTAGCCAGAAGGATGGGTAAGCTGAACAGACCTAGTGAAACAATCAATTTTAGCGTGATGAGATGTCATCCAGTCCATCCCCAAAATGATATTGATGTCAGAAGTTTTGAGGGCTATCAGAGAGGCAAGAAATACTAAACCATCAACAAGGATTTGGTTCCCATGGCTTACTGCATCAGTTTGCCATTTGGGACCTGGAGTTTGAATTACTAATGGAGAGGGCATAACTTCGAAAGCAATGTTATGCAAGGAGGCACAACGTTCCGAGATGAAGTAGTGGGATGCTCCTGAGTCAAACATAACTGAAGCTGGATGAGAATTGACAAGAAGCGTCTTAAGCACGACATCAGCATCATCTTGAGCTTCTTCTGCAGTTACATGATGCACACATCCACGAGTATAAACAACTGACCTGGCATTGGGCTTCTTAATTGACGGCTTGCAACGAACAACACCCGTTGATGAAGAGGGTGGAACATAACCACGTAGGGGACAATCTCTTGAGTATTGTCCTGGCTGGCTACAATTTGAAGCATGCTCCATAAGTGGGACGTGGATCTTGATTGACCACTTTCTTGACGAGGTTCTTCTGGGGAGCACATGGCATCGGCAGGCGAGGCGCCACATAGGATGGCCTTGGTGCATATCCAGCAGGAAGAGCGGCGTTCGGGATCCATATCCTACGCTTCTGGGATATAGCAACTGAAGATGACCCAATATCACGGGTGTGCTTGCGGGATTCCTCATAGTTCATCCGGCTTGTCTCTACTTGGATTGCTTTGTTCACAAGAACCTGGAAACTGATTAACTCATGCAGACTGAGATCATGACAAAGCTTTGGGTTAAGGCCTTTCCTGAACCTAGGTTGTTTCTTGGCATTTGTGGATACCTTTTATGGGGCATAATGCGCGAGGCGTTCAAACTCTTGACTATAAGCATCCACATCCATCTTGCCTTGGGTCAGATTGCGAAAATCATCTTGCTTACGATCTATCAGGGCCTGGGGAATATGATGCTCACGAAAAGCCTCACAGAATTCCTTCCATGAAGTAGCTTGGCCTGCAGGATGCATGGCCTCAAAGTTCTCCCACCATAGGCTGGCGGAACCTTCAAGGTGATATGCAGCATAGGTGACCTTGTCTCCTTCAGCCACGTTTGCATAACGCAGCTTGTTGTTGATACTCCGGAGCTAATCATCTGCATCCAGTGGCTCAATGGAATGATGGAAGGTGGGCGGTTGCAACTTGATGAAGACTCTGATGGATACTAGGTCATTGCGACGATGGGCTGTATTCTGCTTGATGTGCTCCAACAGACGGTTGGTGGCACGCTTGTTCCTCTCAACTTCTAGCATAACCTCCGCCAACAGAGGCGGGTTGGGAGGATCTTCTTCATCCCTACCATCTCCATGATTCTGACCACGACAAGCAAATCTCCGGGTAACTGGCGACATCCTGAAGGAAACAACCAGGGTTCAGAACAAGGAAGAACACCAGAACATATCTAAACCTAGAAGAACTCGGAAAGCATAACGGCTCTACGGGCATGAAATATGAGGCAACATGCACAAGATTTGGGCAGCATAACAACTATCGGCGTTCTAGGATTGGGGGTACCCAGACCTGCCTGCCTGCGGCTCAGCGCGTGGCCCACCACAAAGGCCCGATACGGGCCTGCAACGAGCCCCCCAAGTGAAGGCCCTCGCGAGAGCCCCTGCCTCGCGAGGAGGACAACGCCAAGACCTCCGGAGGAGTGGCAACCCTTCAGGCCGCCTCCCGAGGAGCGGAGATTCCTATGCAAGTACCCGGCCTCGTGAGACTGGGGTGACGTGGGTTCTAACGACCAAGCCAGGTGGGCGCCAGCGGGCGCAGAGGGAGGACAGTTTCCTCTTTGGTGCAAAGGAGGCAAGGACGTACGCGGGTTCCCAAGGAACCCCCCAAAGGTTTCCTTCTTGGTGCAAGAGGACCAAGACCACAAGCTCGGCAGGCCGGATGTCATCACCGAGCCCACCGCTGCGTCACACCCGGAAGCTTTGCAGGCGAAGACCACCTTTAGTCAGGATAGGGTGTACTACTTGTCCCCTTTCAAATTTGGCCATTGTGGGATTCCATCCCACCTGTGCGACGGGGGAAGAGCACCGTGGCCCCTATAAATAGGGACGAGCTCCCATCATAGAAAGGAGGTCGATTTGGGTCGAGTTCATCACTACCAAGAGCCCTCGTGAGACCACCCAACCACTGTACTAGTTCATCCACAGCCTCCTCGTGAGGCCAATCCACCACAAAGCAGGAGTAGAGTTTTACACCGCAAGGTGGCCCAAACCTAGGTAAATCTTCGTGTCCACCTTCTTCCTCGCAAAAACTTACTCGACGCAGCTAGGCCATAGGGTGACAAGTAGGGACTCCGAGCCAGTTGAGGTCTTCGCACACGCCCAAGTGTTCGAACCTTGTTGGGTTTTGCGGAGCCCCGATTCCGACATTTGGCGCGCCAGGTAGGGGTGTGTCAAAATCTTTTCTGGTTCCACTCCGTCTCAGCTCCGCCACGCCCTTGGCCGATGCCCATCGAGCCCGCGCCGAGCGCCGAGCAGCCCGCGTCGCCCAAGTGGCGCCTATGAGCTGTGGTGTTCCACGCCGCTCCGCCACTTCCGCAGCCAACGCTGCTACCGGGTGGGCTGCTTGCGGTAGGCAGGACCCACCGCTACCACCCTCTGAGTGGCAAGGCAGAAGCATCGCAGCACCGTCCCCCGTTCCCACCACGGCGTCGACATCCCACGCGCGCCGCGGACCAGCGGGGGCGCTGGCTGCGCTGCCCATGGCGCGCAGACTGCTGTGTTACCACCCCGACGACGACAACTCTGAAGACTGGCTTAGCTGCGTCCCCAAGCCCGCCGACGCTGCTAGTGAAGCCCCGGCGCCTAACCGCTCGCTCCGCCCCCCGCCCTTCCAGGCGGGAGACGTGGCTCGCGGCGCGCCACCTCCTCCTTCCACACGAATGGCCGACCACAAGCCCATGTGCGAAGCACGACGCCGCGAACCACCACGTGGGGGCACCGGCGCGTCCGCAGGATGAGATGAGCTGCCAGATGATACCGCAGCCGCATGGCAGAGTGCGCGCGCTTCCCCCGAAGTTCAACCTGGCGAACGGGTGCGCTAAAGGCCGAAGTAGGCCGCATCTCCTTCCGCATTCTCCCGGAGGTGGACCACGAGGACCGGAAGGCCGAGGCCAAGGGGGCAAAACGCAAGGGCCCCGCCACTCTGGTAGCTGTGCCCAGGGCAAAGCGTGGTCACGGCCCGGAAGAACCCCTCAAGAGCAACCGCCCGTTCTGCGTCTTCCACTACACAAACGCCCACAACACTAGCGACTGCCAAGAGCTTAGGGAGCTCCGTGACGAGCGCCTCGGTCGCCGCCCCGAGCACGGTTGTCGTGGCTACAGCCGTGGAGGAGGCCGCAGCGGAGGCCGTCGGGACAACCGCGACTCACGACAGGACTAGTGCGACCAGCCTCGCGATGACCGCTGGCATGGTGAGCCTCGTGATGGACCGTGGCGTGACAAGCCTCGGGAGGCCCATCCTCGGGATAGAGCCAGCCTCCCTCCGCTGCCGCCGCCACCAAGGAGGAACGAAGATGACCGGCGGGACGATGGGGTTTGGGGCTTCCAGGAGCCCCGTGCGGTCGCCTGCATCCTGGGCGGGGCTCAAGCCCCAGCCTCACACCGCATCTTCAAGCAGTTCTCTCGCGAGGTGAACACCGCCCTCACGAAGCTTGAGGCCACGCGTCCCCTCAAGTGGTAAAAGTGAGCCATCACCTTCGATTCCATGGACCAACTCAAGCGCTCAGCCACCGCGGGCGCGCTCCCTCTACTCTGCTCACCCGTCATCAGCAACGTCCTTGTCACCAAGACCCTCATCGACGGTGGCGCTGGGCTCAATGTTCTCTCTGTCGAGACCTTCGAGACGCTCCAGGTGCCCTACGACCAGCTCATGTCGACGAAGCTCTTCTCAGGAGTGACTGGCAGCACTACCACGCCGCTGGGGTAGGTGCGCCTCCCAGTCACCTTCGGAAGGCACGACAACTACCGCACCGAGCTCATCGACTTCGACGTTGCTCACATCGGCCTCCCATACAATACCATCATTGGGTACCCCGCCCTCGCCAAGTTCATGGCGGCAGTCCACCATGGCTACAACGTCCTCAAGATGCAAGGGTGCAGTGGCGTCATCACGGTCGCCTGCGATGAGAAGGATGCTGTCTACCAGGCCGCGGCGGCCGAAAACTCTGACAATGAGGGCGACGTCATGCCTCCCGTGGACACCAGCAAGAAGCAGAAGCAACTCCTCCCCAAAAGCCGCCAGGGGGCTGGGACCTCCACCGCTGGCGCTACAGGCTCGGCGTCCGCCGCTGGGGCGCCTCTCCCTCTCGCATAGGAAGGCGCGCCCGGCGCCTCCCTCGGGACAAGCTCGGCGGCTTCCATCTGGAAAGCTATCGACCTGACCGGCATGACGGGGGAGGTGCTGGGGCAACACTCGGAGGCGTGCTTCGACGTATGCCCCCACAAGCAAGAGCAAGGCGCGAGGCGCCAGGCGCAAGAGAGTTCATCACCAATGCAATCAGAGAACTTCAGGAAGCACAGGCCCTGCGCGGCGAGCACCGTGCATAGCCACCCAACGTGGCAGCCATCCCCGACGGCAAGCTACGCATCTGCCTCAACTTCCCCGACCTCAACAGGGCTTCGTCGCAGGAGATCTTCTTGCCATCGCGTGTCGGACTCAGCGGGGGCTTCCCCTGCAGCTACGTCTGCATGCCCTTCGGCCTCATGAACGCGGGTGCTACTTACCAGCGCCTCATGCAGACCGCCTTCGCGTCTCATGAGGCCCGACCCCGCGAGGATCTCCTGGAGATCCCAGACCCTCGCGGGCCCCTCAAGCCTCCGGAGCACTCAAGCTCGTGATGACCCAGCTTCAACGACTACCCCGACACTTCAGCGGCGCCGGCACCAGGTGACTTTTGGTTTGTTTAATTGAGGGCGCCCCTCGGGCTGCACCATCCTCGAGCTGCTAGGGCCCGTCGCCGCAGCTGTACCGTTTTGCGCATGCACCAGACTGATTATGCATTTAATGAATTTCCTAAGTATTCCAACTGCATGCCCGGTGCTTCGTCACCATGAATGTTGCCGCGCCCTTACGATCCCACCTTCGACCGCCTCATAATTAAGGGCTCGCACGGCGTCTGTGCTCGGGTCCGTGCATGCAGCGTTGATAAATCCAAGTGGCTGAGCTCTGTCTCATGAGCCAGCCCCGTGTACGTCACCTCGCCGAGGCCCTTGGTGCTTGTCCTCGCATGAGCTAATCGAGTGTGGGTGAGTCAGGGTGCGCAGCCCAGTTCAAATAACCGTTGTTCGGCGCTTCGCCATCACGGGAACCGCGCGCAGGGTGTCTTTCCTCGGGTTTGTCGCATGAGAAGACTGGGCACGGCGTCTGTGCTCGGGTCCGTCCCTGCAGCATCGATAAACCCAGCGGCCGAGCTCTGTCTGGCGGCCTGGCCCTGCACACGTCACCTCCTGGGGCCGTTCGTGTTTGGCCTTCTCATGCGATGGCCTCCTGAGACTCATTCGGCATGGGTTACGCACACCCCACAGGTCCAGCAAGCGCGCCTCGTGCTATAAAAGTTCAGGCGCAACCCGCCTTTGAGGTAGGGCCTCGTGAGTCCCGCGCTGGCTCACGGGTGCCCAAATACACCTCCCAGTTCACCCGTGCAAGCCACGAGTGCAAACTTAATGGGTTGTACACGCCCAAAGACTCTACAACAGAGCTCCATTCCCACGCCCAAGTGGAAGCCCCATGCTCCATGCTGGCGGACGACACTGTCGCTCAGCGGCTAAGCCCATGACCAGTGGAAGCCCCATGCTCCGCGCTGGGGGATAAAAAACTGAGGGCGCCCTAGCGGTTGCACCAACCACAGGATGGCCTCCCGGCTCTTCGCACAACCCTGTTATGCAGCGTTGCCCTGGGATGCACGTGCGAGGGGGCTGGCCGGGGGCTACGCTCAGGACAGGCCTGGCGTGAGCCACCTCACCAGGTTTTGGCACCTGGTCTTCTCGCGTCCCTCCCAGGTAAAAGCTGCCGAGAAAAGGTACGAATTCACCTCACGGGCGCTGCTTGCGCGTCAAGGGGGACCCTTGAGCATCGCGACTCAGGGGCCTCACTGGTCACGTAGCCCCTCGCCCCTTGGTCTCATCCTGGCGATCCGGATGCCCGAACGGCGGTCGAGGTATGCGCGAGATTGGGCCCTACTGAAGCAGTGCACCAAGGCGCCCCAAGCCTACCCTGTCGTCGCCATGTTTCCTTCGTGAGTGCTGCTTGCACGTGAAGGGGGACCCCTGAGCATCACGACTCGGGGGCCTCACTGGTCACGTAGCCCCTCGCCCATTGGTCTCGTCCTGGCGATCCGGACGCTCCAACGCCGGTTGAGGTATGCGCGGGATTGGGCCCGGCCGACGTAGAGCACAAAACAAATGGTAAGGAAACAAGGCACTGAAGGGAATAACGAAATTCAAGGAAAATTCAAGCAATTATTACAGGCACTGAATGTCTTATGAATTCAAAGTCTCACACCTCTGCGAGGCACCGTGAATGTTGCAGGGTAAAATCTAAGAGGAAGGGCTGCCACCGCCATCGATAACGTCGCTAACTGTCCCAGCCACGGCAACCTCATTGTCGACGCTGCTGCCGCCATCGTCACCACCGCTTGCTTCCACTGCTGGGGGCTTGGCGGTGTTGATGCAGGTGAACTTCTCCACCAACGCGTCCATCGGGCCCTTCACGACCGCCTCCACAGTGGCGCGGGACGCAGGAGCAACCGGGACGAGCACCACATCGAAGTTGAAGCCGGGCTCGCGGAGGTAGAGCTGGCTGAAGACCCGTGTCACAGCCGTGGCTAGGAGATCACGTCACTCGTCCTCCAAAATGGTGTCCACCCTGGTGGAAGCACCTTCGAGTACCTCAGCAAGCTTGAAGGAGAGCCCCGCGTAGCCGGCTTCGGGGGTCACCAAAGGCTCCCAGAATCCTCCCATGCAGATGGAGCACAGCGACTTGAGAAGCTTGAGTTCGAGGGAGGGGAAGGCGTCACGGTCCGCGGCCACTTTCTCCTCACCATCGGCGAGGGTCTTCTCCTTGGCCTCCATCCGGGCCGTCGTCTCGGAGACGCGCCGGGCGTGAGACACCTAGGCTTCTTCCACCTCCTCCTTCAGCTTGGCCAGGCGCTCGCATTCCTTGGCTTGGTTAGCGGCCACTCAGGACAGCGCGGAGTTGCGATGTCGTTGTTTTCTCACGACAGATGCCATGGGGTGGCTTATCGAGAGTGGTTGGGGGCCGAATGACGCCGACGGGCTCCGGTGACGGGATGGGGGACAAGCGGTGTGAGACACGCGATGTACCCAGGTTCTGGGCCCACTGTGAGAGGTAACACCCCTAGTTCTGCTTGCCTAGTTGATAGACCAAGAGAACTACAATGGCGCTCCTTGAACTGTTAGCTAGAGGAGGAGGAGGAAGGCGTTAGCTGGGTCTTCCTGCCTCTCTAAGTGTGTGGATGGGAGTGGAAGAGATGGTGAGAATGGTTGCCCTCGTGCATGGGGGGCGTCGAGGTTTTTTATAGGCCAACCCCCGACTTACAATATACTTGAATGGGCCCTTCTGGCCGAGCCATCTCGTCGCTTGTGGGGTCCACCGGCTACTGGGCCCCGCCGCCCACAAAGCCCGCCGGCCGCTTGGTCCCGTCGAGGACTGGGGCCCGCCAGCTGGCCGCCGCTATTGGTCCGTAGTCACCTGCCCCGGCACGGGCCGCACCTAGCGGCATCGCCTTGCGGCAGCCGGCTGCATTCTTCGGTATGGCGGGTCGTGTAGCCATGCGGGGGCAGGTAATGGAGTGGACGGAGGCGTGCCGGCACTGTCGCCCCGTCCGGTCACGGTCGGCCACGGTCAGCGGTACGACCGCTCGAACTGTAGCCATGCATGTTCCTCCGTCAGCAGGCACTGCAGCCACGCGAGACCGGTCGTGGAGGTCACGTCTTGTTACCATACACGGGTTCGTTGGGAAAGGACCGGTGATAGCCTGCCCGGGGGTCAGCGGTAAAGCCGGCCATTGTCACGCCCGCCGGCTGCCCGTCAGGCAGTCGTGCGCTAGCCGGCCGGGGGCTAGCCGGCCGTAAGCTAGCCGGCCGCGTGTTCGCCGGCCATACGCCAGCCGTCCGTGGGCCAGCTGGCCATTCGTCAGCCGGCCGTGGGCCAGTCGGCCGTACGCCAGCCGGCCGATTGCCAGTCGGCCGTATTTGTTTCGAAAAGAGGTTGAACCCTCCTGCTTCCGCATACCCAGGGGTTGTATCCCCGTCAGTAGTCCCCAAAGCCGGCGGGGGCCCGAGTCCTCCCGAAGGAGGGGTGCCGGCGGCTTCATCCGACAACCATGTCTTGAGGCAGCGGCCCAGCCGACCAGATGTGCCAGCAACTACGCCCGACGCCTCGGGTTCCGACGCGACGCTTCGGGGCGCGCTTCAGGCCGCGGTACGCCACGCGTGGCGTCGCGGGCGTCGTGGGGCCCACCCCTGGGGATGTGACGGGACGTTGCCGCAGGCCTAGCCTGGTAGGCCTCGGGCAGTGGGCGGGGATCCTTTGCGGTTGGGCCCCGGCGGTCACGGCCCGCCATGCCCACGCCTCGCGGGTACTCCAGGGGAGTGGGCGCAGTTAATCCCCACGTCCTTCGGCTTTCGCCCCCTTATTTATAAGGGGAGGGGGAGAGGCACAGGCAGTTAGCGCTCTCCTTTCTCCGCCATCTTCTCCCTCTCGTCGCTCCGTGCAACGAGCTTGCGCTGCGCCACTGCTCTCGCTCGTTGTCGGAATTCGGGCTCCGCGAAACCCTAAGGAATTCGAACCCAGGGGCGTGTGCGGAGATTCCCCAATAGCTTCGCCCCCTCCAAGCTCTCAACACGATAACCCCGCTCGATGGCGAGGAAGAAGGCACACAAGAGTTTACCCAGGTTCGGGCCGCTGCGAAGCGTAAAACCCTACTCCTGCCTTTGGTGGATTGCCTCTCGAGGAGGATTGTGGATAAACTAGTACAGTGGTGTGTTGCTCTGTGAGTGCGTATGCTCGACCCCCCTCCTCTGGGTAGCCTAGCCTCTATTTATAGCGGCCCGGGTCCTCTTCCCTTATCGCAACGGTGGGAAGGGATCCCACAACGGCCAATTTTGAAAGGGGACAGGAGGTACATCTTATCCTGACGAAAGGTGGTCTTCACCTGCAAAGTAGTCGGTGGTGATGCAGAGGTGGGCTCGGTGATGACGTCCATCCTGCAGGGCTTGGGGTCTCGGTCTTGTTGCACCATGTGGAAACCTTTGGGGGGTGCTTTGGGAACTCGCGTGTGCCCCTGTCTCCTTTGCACCAAAGGGGAAACTATCCCCTCTCGCACGCTGGCGCCCGCCTGGCCTGGCTGGCGTCACCCGTGGCCTCCCGAGGTCATGCGTTACTTCGAAGTCTGCGCCGCTAGGGAGGAGGACTGGGGAGGCCTACCTCCTGGCGGGTCTTGGTGCTGTTTCCCTCGCGAGCTCGTGGCCTCGCGAGGGCCTTGTGTTGAGCGAGGCCATGCTGGGCCGTACTCGGTCGTCGAGGTGGGCCACGCCTTGGGCCGCAGGCAGGCAAGTCTGGGTACCCCCGTTCCCAGGACGCCGACAGTAGCCCCCGGGCCCAAGGCACGCTTGGGTTAGCTTCCGGGTGAAGCCACGGTGGGTGGCCCGAAGCGCAGTGGGCCCCAATCGCCTGCGGGCCCAACTTGACGCGTGGCGCATAGCGAGACGAGGGCGCACACCCCCTTTGCGCTGCCATGGCGACTGCCCTGGCTAACAAACCATCTGGCGCACTCCTCCGAGCCATCACTGTTCCCCATCAATCAGGCGGCCTGTCTCCCTCCTTCCGCGGCTCACTCCTTCTCTGCCGAACCTCTCGTCTGTCTAGCTCGGCCACCCGCCATGACTCCCAAGAAGAGAGGAGGCGAGGCCTCGAAGGCGCCGGATCTTGTGCTAATGCCGGAGCCTGCGCTAGGCCGATCCTCAGTGGTCAACCTCGAGGGGTTGGAGAAGGTCCGCCTCGCGGTTGCCGCCGGCTCCAACGAGTGGGGGACGACCAAGATCTGGTTGGGCTTGCGACCCCAGGCCGAGCTGGAGGCCACCTGTATTCCCCTTCACCTTCACGCCCTCCTCTCCGGCTTGCTGCCACCGTTCTCGGACTTCTTTTCTGCCGTGCTCGCGCACTACCAGGTTCATGCGCTTCATCTCGACCCTGGCTCCATCGCCCTCCTTTCTGCCTTCGCGTTCCTGTGTGAAGCCTTCATTGGCGTCTCTCCTTCTGTTGCCCTGCTTCGTCACTTCTTCTCTCTCCGGTTGAACCCCGAGGGGCACTGTTCGGGATGTGTGTCCCTGTGGGCTGCCGATGCGACGGCCAGCAGGACCCCCGACGGCCGGCTTTCACCGAACACAGAAGGTTTCCGGATGCAGTGGGTGTATGTGGATCCTGCTAAGGCCGGCTTCTTGCTCCAAGCCCCGTCGGTTCCGGCTGAACCAAACCCTGGGTGGGGAGCGAGGAGCTTGACGACCCTCGGCTTTCGCCCGTCTTGGCCAGGCTGGCGGAACTGAGGGAGTCCAGCGTGACAATGGCGATGGTGGTGCGGGAGTTCTTCCGCCAGCGAATTGCTCCCCTCCAACGCCATTCCCGCCCGATGTTGATCTTCGCGGGCCCTTGCGACCCCATGTGGCTCCAGGTCCCCTCTCTCCTTCCCAGCGCACTGCGCGAGCTACTCCGTCGCCTAACCGGCGAGGATCCGGACGAGCTTCCCCGGAACGGCCTTCCTTTGTACAACCACCCGGACAGGGAGGCCCTTGCCGGGGGAATGCCGCATTTTGACGAGTGGGGCCTCCACCCCTTGGTGAAGGCAGGCCCTCGAGACAGTCCCCCCGCGATGGCTTCGAGGCCAGGGGGTCCTGAGGGCGCAGGGGCCGTGACTCCGCCTTTGGCAGTGGAGAGGTGCCCTACGTCGCCCACCCCTTGGGCTGTCGCCGAGGCCACGCCTGGAAGCGAAGGTGACGTCCCGACGATGAAGGCGGCCGCCATCTTCGCCGCTGGATGCCTGAGGTCAGATGCCGACACGACACCCCCGGGTCCCCGCGCTTGTCGGAAGAGGAAGAGGCTTGGGGGCAGCCATCGCCCGTCGCCGTGGGTGCCGATGAAGAGGAAGTGGGTCGCCTTGGACGAGTAAGTGTCTGAGCCCCCTCCATCTTCCCTGGTGCATTCGTCCTGAATCTCTCTTTCGCAGGTTCCCCTCAGCTGAAGAAGAAGGCCCGACGTCACCGCCGCCTCCTGAGGCCACGAGGCCGATTGTGGCCTCGGCGCCTGCAGTCCTCGAGGCTTCCCGCGGTGAGGCGCCCGTGCCTGAGCTTGCGCCGCCCTCACGGGGTCTTGTGCGTGGGTTCCCCACGAACTTCTTCATGCCCGGCCCTCACCTTGCAGGGATGGGGCTACACCCCCCGCTGGTGGTCTTCACTGGAAACCAGCCGCGCCATGCCGCAGGGCTTTCCTCTACCGACGACACGGACCTCCGTGGGGGCGGCCTCTGCTCGGGGGAAGGAGGGAGGAGCCCCCTGCCCCCGCACGCGTGCTAGGGATGGACGGCCCCTCGCATGCCTTTCCGACCGGCCCAGGGGAAGGCGGAGATCCCGGCTAGTCCCTCGAGCTCGCGCGTGACCAGAGTGCCATGCGGCACGGTTTGGTCCAGACCGCGGCGAACGCGCTGGGGCGTCTGGGGACGGAGCTCATCACCGCCGACGCTTGTCTCGAGGCAGAACACCAGCACCTTGCGCGTGAGTGGCATCGTCTTGAGGTCGCCGTCAACCTCGGCCGCTTGCAGCGCGAGCGCGCCCACGCCATTGCCGAGGGGTCCCTTGCCGCGGCGAGGGAGGCCCGCGACCGCGCCCTCGCAGAGGCCCACGCCGCCGACTGCCGATGCAAGGCCTCGGAGGAACGCCTAGGGGAACTTGAAGCCTCCAACGCCGCCCTTGAAATGCGAATCCAGGTTCACAGGGCCGCTCTTGACGCCATGACGACCGAGCCACGCGCCGGCGGTGCGGGGTCCTGCATACCCGAGGATGTGCTGACGATGGAAGCGCTCGAGCAGAGTCTGGAGCATGAGAGGCTGGAGGTGAGGTGTCCCTTGCCGAGGACTCCCTTGCCTCCCGCGAGGCTAGATTCCAGGAGGAGGTCGACGACAAGGTGGCGGAGGCTTGGCGTTCCCTCCTCCAGGACTATCGCGCGAAGTTGAAGCTCCAGGAGTCCTGTTACAGCAAGCGACGGGACCACCTGAAAGGCGAGGTTGATGTCCTCAAGAAAAGGTTAGATCAAGAGGAGCGACGTCGGCAAGCCGCAATGGATGCCCAGGCTGCTGCTGAGGCCGAGCTAGCTTTTCTCTATAAGCAGGTAAAGGGCGTTGCTTCCCTTGCGGAGAAGGCTTCGGACGAGGCGGATCGTGCCCGCGGCCTCCAGCATACGCGTTCCCAGATGTTCCAGTCCCTCGAGAGGAGGGCCAACCGGGCCTTGAGCGACATCTGCGGCGCGAGCGTCTCGAGTCCCCTGGTCCCAGACGATGCAGGGTACCTGGGCTTCTTTTCCAGGGTTGTGGAGTGCCTTGAGGGGGGTGCGGAGAACATCCGCGAGCTCGTGGAGGAGAAGCGCTGTGATCTCCCTGCGCGGGCAGCCTCGCACGTCTTCAGCCACCTCCTTTGGCTCGACCTACACTTCGACTTTGGGGCGATGCTTGCCCCGGTGCCTGAAGTGATCCGAGGCGCCCTCGCTGTGTGGGTGGAGGACCACGTGGAGGACTTGATCGTGGGATTTTCTTCTGAAGAACCGGAGGACCATGGCGGAGCCGGGGGGCCGCGAGCCCGGCAGCGGTGGTGACGACGTGGGCGATGACGACGGCGTGTATCCATGAGTAGTCTTCGTGTCGGGGCCATGAACGCAGCCCTGTGGCGGCTTAAGCGTGTTTTTGGAGGGACCTCTGAGGATGGTCCCGTGTTGCATGGTGCACGACGTTGTATGTTTTTGCCAAAAGCTCCTGTCGGCCTGGATGACCGCGCCTCACGAGCGCCCGAGTGTTTATGCCTGGGCTGGGTATGAGCGATAGCGCACTCACCGCGCCCGGCCTCCGCTTCGGGTCGATCGCAAGAGCGGAGGGGTCCGACAGCTGCGGAACTTCCCAAAGAAAGCGAGATACCAAACGGAAATTGTTTCCAGAAAGAATGACCCCCCTTTTTTTATTTCCAGAAGAAAATCACAAGAACTTCAAGTTGTATTCCAGAAAATGGCAAATTCGAATACTAGAATGGGCAAAGAACAGCCGCGTCCGGCATCTAGACTATTCTTCGTCTTCGTCTTCTACCCAGCGCGGAGCATAGGGCTTCCACGTTGCGTGGGCATAGCCATTGGGGGGCAGTGCTGTCCGCCAGCGCGAAGCATGGGGATTCCACTTGGGCATGGGATGGAATCCCTCCGCGTACTCGGGGGGCTCCGGGCGTATACAGCCCACTCATTATTACGTGAGAGTGTCACGGGTTGGGCCTGGGGGTGCGCTGAGAGCTCCATGCCTCCCTGACATGGAGCCACCTCCCAGCCCCCAAGCATGATGCGGCGACGTGGGGTGGGTCCCGAATGGGCCCTCGAGCGTGGGGCGAGCCCCCCATGCCCTCCGTAGGGAGGGCCCATTCCGGAGAAGGGCCTCTAACTCTCTAAATCTCGGGGACGGATGTCGTCGTTGTAGCGGCGCCGCAGCCCCTGCGCCGCGGGCGGGGGTTGGCGCAGGGGCCCTCCGCCGCGTGTGAGGCGGACGCCCAAGGTGGTACCCTAGCACGCCTCGCTGGGGCGCCCGGGAGTTCCGCGCAGGTACCCCACTGCCCGTCCCCGAGCGGGCCGAACCGGGCCCGGGGACATGAGTGAGTACGTGAGCTCTTGCCACTGGTTGAGCGAAACCTGGCCCAGAGACATGGGCATGTGTTCCACCCTCCGTCTCTAGGTAAGAGTCGCCCAGCCAGGGGATATGGGCGTATGTTCCACCCTCCATCCCCTAGCTGGGGGCACCCGGCCTGAGGACATGGGCGTGTGTTCCACCCTCCGTCTATAGGTTGGGAGCACCTGGCCTGAGGACATGGGCGTGTGTTCCACCCTCCGTCTCCAGGCTGGTGTCGCCCTGCCTGGGGACATGGGCGTGTGTTCCACCCTTCGTCTCCAGGCAGGCGACCCACGGTCCACGGACCCATGCGTTCACCAAGGTTAGCCCCTCACCAGTGGGCATGCCTCACGGGGTTGCCAGTGCATGGTATCCTCATGAGGCCGGCCCCGCCAGCCGCCCTCGCGAGGCTGTCCGTTCCAGCCCCGACGAAAGCTGCTCGTGGGGTCGCACACGCTCCTCCTATTGTCGAGGTGGTTGGCGCTGCTCCCATCATGTCCCGGGCGCTTGCCAACATGGTCGTGGTAGATTTGCGCAAGCCCCCGGGTGTTGGTGTAGACGAGCCGTCGGGCGCCCTCCCCTGACGTGTCATGTATGTTGGGAGTCGCGTTGCGGTGCCTACCCCACGCGGCTGGCAGCTCCCGTCGGCCCCCGTCTGCGCCAGGGGCTAACTCCTACGTGCCGAGTGAGCCGGGCCATACTCCCGGCGGGTGCGGGTCGCGACGCGCTTCTCCCGTGTGTCCGCATGTCCTCAGCGTCTCGACGGTTGGTTGAGTGACTTCATGGGCGAGAGCCTCCTGGGCCATCCCATAGGGAAGCGTCTGGGCCTCACAGGTTGTGGTGGCGCGCATGGCCACGCGGCACATCCAGCTGTCGTAGCGTCCACGAGCATTGCGGGGAGGCTGCGGCTCACGGGCCACGAGGAGCGCGATCCGCCCGCGTGTCGGGTCGCGGTGAGCCCGGGGGATGATGCCGCGGCGTGGACGCTGGGGAGGGCCAGGGCGGCGTGGGCGTGTTGCGCGGTTGGCGAGGGCGACAGCCCCCGGTGCCTGTCCGAGGCCGGGTTGGATACAGCGTCTTCTGACATAAGAGCAGGGCAGTGCGGGATGCCGAGGTCAGGCGGCGTCGCCCGAGCAACGCGTGCAGCCCGTCACTCGGCGCGGGCTCGGCGTCCCTTGGCCATGGAAGCACCGAGCGAAGGCGAGGCGAAGCTTGAGTGAGGATCCCGACACGCCCCCTACCTGGCGCGCCAAATTTCGGATTTCGGGCTCCGCAAAACCCAAAGGAATTCGAACCCAGGGGCGTGTGCGGAGATTCCCCAACAGCTTCGCTCCCTCCAAGCTCTCAACACGATAACACCGCTCGATGGTGAGGAAGAAGAAGGCACACAAGATTTTACCCTGGTTCGGGCTGTTGCAAAGCGTAAAACCCTACTCCTGCCTTTGGTGGATTGCCTCTCGAGGAGGATTGTGGATGAACTAGCACAGTGGTGTGTTGCTCTGCGAGTGCGTTTGCTCGACCCCCCCCCCTCCTCTGGGCAGCCTAGCCTCTATTTATAGTAGCCCGGGTCCTCTTCCCTTATCGCAACGGCGGGAAGGGATCCCGCAACGGCCAATTTTGAAAGGGGACAGGAGGTACATCTTATCCTCACGAAAGGTGGTCTTCACCTGCAAAGTAGTCAGTTGTGATGCAGAGGTGGGCTCGGTGATGACGTCCGTCTGGCAGGGCTTGGGGTCTCGGTCTTGTTGCACCAAAGTGGAAACCTTTGGGGGGCGCTTTGGGAACTCGCGTGCGCCTCTGCCTCCTTTGCACCAAAGGGGAAACTGTACCCTCTGGTGCGCTAGCGCCCGGCTGGCCCGGCTGGCGTCACCCTTGGTGTCCTGAGGTCGTGCGTTACTTAGAAGTCTCTGCCGCTCGGGAGGAGGACTGGGGAGGCCTACCTCCCCGCGGGCCTTGGCATTGTTTCCCTCGCGAGCTCGTGGCCTCGCGAGGGCCTTGTGTTGAGAGAGGCCGTGCAGGGCCATACTCAGTCGTCGAAGTGGGCCACGCCTTGGGCCGCAGACAGGCAAGTCTGGGTACCCCCGTTCCCAGGACGCCGATACTCGTCACGCCGCTCCCAACGAGGTCATCGACGGGGAATCGTGGGGAACCGCCGTGTCTCGAGTCTCCGCTGTCCTCGCCCCCACGCACTCGACCACCCCGGAGATGGCCGACGGACCATCCGACAGCTGGGGCGGTTCCGTGGTGACCGCGGAGGACATCGCGTACCTCCGCCGCACCCGGATGCTACCGACGGAGGATCGCGTCGCCGCCCATGCTCCGGGTGATGAGCTAGCGCCGGAGCCCGAGGAGGGAGAATACGTGGTCTTCGCCGTGCATTTCTCGTGAGGCTTTGGCCTGTCGGTGAGCAGGTTCTTCAGGTTTCTTCTTGACACCCTCGACCTCCAGCGGCACCATTTGGGACCGAATTCCATTCTGCAACTTTCTAGCTTCATGACCCTCTGCGAGGGTTACCTTGGCCTCCTCCCCTTCCTATAGCTGTGGAGGAAACTGTTCTATCTCAAGGTTCTGAAGAACGCCAACGAGGCGTATGCCTGCGGGGGGACGGTGGTGTGCGTCCGTGGGACGCTCTTCCCCCGTCTCACCCTCATCGAGTCCGTCAAGAAGTGGAACATGTTGTTCTTCTACGTGAAGAACGTCGACGCGGCGCAGGACTACGTCCGACTGCGGGCTTTTGTCAACGTCCCGTCCTCGGGGGCGAACTGGACGCTGGACGTGCCGGTCGAGGAGGTCACCAGTATTCTAGGCCGGCTGCACTCCATGAGGAGCGGAGAGGGCCTGGTTGCGGCTGACCTAGTGGACGCTTTAATCGACCGCCGGGTGTCGGTGTCAAAACCGGTGGATCTTGGGTAGGGGGTCCCGAGCTGTGAGACTAGAATCGATGGTAACATGAGGAGAGGGAGACGATGTTTACCCAGGTTCGGGCCCTCCTATGGAGGTAATACCCTACGTCCTGCTTGATTATATTGATGGTATAAGGGTTATAGAGTTGATCTACCTCGAGATCAAATGACTAAAACCATAGATGAGCTCTCTTGCCCTACAACCTAAAACCCTCCGGCTTATATAGACGCCGAGGGTACCTAGGGCTTACACATAGTCGGTTGCACATCAAAGGGAAAAAACATGCCTATCTACTGTCGACAACTTGGAGGACACGCCATGGCTCCTTGAAACTTCCACCTTGGTGACGGGGCCCCTGATCATTCATTACTCATCCAGCGGCCCACATAGTCCGGCCCATAAGAAATAGGTCGGCTATCCGAGGACCCCTTAAACCAGGACTCCCTCAGTAGCCCCCGGATTAGCCTCCAACGCCGAGGTATATTCGGACAATCTTGTGCGTCGAAGTCTTCGGCTTGCGCGGCGAGTCCCTCCATCCCATTTTGTTCGACAACCATCTTGACATTGGTGAAATCCCAAACGTCACGGGCTTGCTGGGTCCATTGTAATAGTGTTTCTTGATTTTCACGCATCGTGGGGAGACGAGCGGTTCAGTAGCTTTTTACAAAACTACCCCTCCCACAAAGAAGGCACCACCCATTTAAACAAACTGAATCGTGGTCCAGGCCATATCTTCTTCTCCCCCATCGGAAAAAGCCTCCAGGGAAAGGTCTCCACCAAAAATGGCGAGTGCCCCCAGTTCCTCCTCGCACCCTTACGGATCCCGTCCCGGGGACTGGGCAAGCTGCTCCGTATCCCTCCTTCGACTACGTGACCTTGAGACCCAAGGGTACCTTCCCTCCTCGGATCTGGCAGCGATTTCCAAAGGTGGAAGTGATAAGTATGGAGTGTCGAACCCACAAGGAGCTAAAGGTAAGATCAATATTCTCTCAAGTCCTATCTGCCACTGATACGACTCTACGTACACCGAACGTTTGCTTCCAACTAGAAACGAGAAATAAAACTACGTTGTGGGTATGAAGAGGATAGCTTTGCATGATATCGGAGAACTAAAATATAAAAATAGGTGCTGTTCTCATAAAGTTAGAATATATTACAATGTATTACAAACAGCGAGGGTGGAATAATGATGAGTCGGTGTGCGGAATTGTCCTAGGCAATTGTTAACAAGATCGGTAATCCTTATTGCAATTTTATATGAGGGAGAGGCATAAGCTAACATACTTTCTCTACTTGGATCATATGCACTTATGATTGGAACTCTAGAAAGCATCCGCAACTACTAAAGATCATTAAGGTAAAACCCAACCATAGCATTAAAGCATCAAGTCCCCTTTATCCCATACGCAACAACCCACCTACTCGGGTTTATGCTTCTGTCACTCAAGCAACCCATTATAAGCGAATCGTGAACGTATTGCAACACCCTATAGCGGGAATCCTTCACGTGTGCGCGGCACGGAAGGCACAATAGGACAGCACCAAAATAAACATACAACTCAAACCAATCTATATCATCAATCAACCCAAAGGAAAAAAGTAATCTACTCAAAACATCATAGGATGGCAACACATCATTGGATCATAATATGTGGCATAAAGCACCATGTTCAAGTAGGGGATTACAGCGGGGTGCGGGAGAGTGGACCGCTAAAAGGAGATGAGGATGGTGATGAAGAAGGTGATGTTGATGAAGACGATCACCGCGGCGATGGTTCCCCCGATGGCACTCCGGCGCCACCGAGAGAGAGGGGGAGAGGGTCTCCCCCTTGTGCTTCCTCCTCCATGGCCTCCCGCCTGGTTGGGGGAAGGTTCTCCCTCTGGTCCTTGGCCTCCGTGGCGATGAAGGCCCCTCCGTCCACCTCCTCCATGGTCTCCGGTGAAGGTGACCCCCTCCGGCAGGGTGCCGGAGAGGGCCAAGATTGATCTTTCGTGGCTCTGGATACTTGCGGCGGCGGAACTTCCGATCTAGGTTTCTTTCTGGAGTTTTCTTGATTTATAGGAGGTATTGGCGTTGGAATCACGTCAGGGGAGTGCTCGAGGGGCCCACAAGCCAGGGGGGCGCGCCCTAGGGGGGGGGCATGCCCCTGTGGCTTGGGACCTCCTCGGGACTCCTCTCCGGTATCTTTTCGCTCTGGTATTTTTTATATTTTCCAAAAATATTCTCCGTAAATTTTCAGCTCATTCCAAGAACTTTTATTTCTGCACAAAAACAACACCACGGTAGTTCTGCTGAAAACAGCGTCAGTCCGGGTTAGTTCTACTCAAATCATACCAAAATCATATAGAATTATTGCAAACATGGCATGAATACTTCATAAATTATAGATACGTTGGAGACGTATCAACATCCCCAAGCTTAATTCCTCCTCGTCCTTGAGTAAGTAAATGATAAAAAAGATAATTTTTGATGTGGAATGCTACCTAGCATAATCTTGATCATATAATCTAATCATGGCATGAATATTAAGACATGAGCGATTCAAAGCAATAGTCTATATTGACATAAAAACAGTAATACTTCGAGCACACCAACAAGGCAATTGCGTCCTTTCAAAATAACATGGCCTTAGAAAGTTATCCCTACAAAATCATATGGTCTGGCTATGCTCCATCTTCCCCACACAAAGTATCTAAATAATGCACAACCCCGATGAACAAGCCAAGCAATTGTTTCAAACTTTTAATGTTCTCAAACCTTTTCAACTCTCATGCAATACATGAGCGTGAGCCATGGATATAGCACTATAGGTGGAATAGAATATGGTGGAGGTTGCAAGGGAAAGGGAGAAGATAGTCTCACATCAACTAGGCGTATCAACGGGCTATGGAGATGCCCATCAATAGATATCAATGTGAGTGAGTAGGGATTGCCATGCAACAAATGCACTAGAGCTATAAGTGTATGAAAGCTCAAAAAGAAAACTAAGTGGTTGTGCATATGAAAAATTCCACTAGCTATATGAAAGTGACAAAATAGGAGACTCTCTATCATGAAGATCATGGTGCTACTTTGAAGCACAAGTGTGGAAAAAGATAGTAGCATTGTCCCTTCTCTCTTTCTCTCATTTTTTATCTTTTCTCTTTTTTTTTATTTTGGTGGGCATCATTGGTCTCTTTTTTTTATTTGGGCTTCGCTGGCCTGTTTTATTTTTTGTAAAGTCCGGAGACTCATCCCAACTTGTGAGGGATTCATAGCTTCCATCATCCTTTTCTCACACGGGAAAAATGCTCTAATAATGAAAATCATCACACTTTTATTTACTTACAACTCGATACCTAGAACAAAATATGACTCTATATGCAATATGAAAGTGATGATGCATGTCATGAAAAACGGAACGGTGGAAGTTGCATGGCAATATATCTCGGAATGGCTATGGAAATGCCATAATAGGTAGGTATGGTGGCTGTTTTGAGGAAAATATATGGTGGCTGTTTTGAGGAAGATGGGTTTGATGTACCGGTGAAAGTTGCGCGGTACTAGAGAGGCTAGCAAAGGTGGAAGGGTGAGAGTGCGTATAATCCATGGACTCAACATTAGTCATAAAGAACTCACATACTTATTGCAAAAGTCTATTAGTTATCAAACCAAGCATTAGACGCATGCTCCTAGGGGAGAGGTTGGTAGGAGTTAACCATCGCGCGCTCCCGACCCTCATACAAAGGTTGACAATCATTAAACAAATCATGCTCCGACTTCGTTACATAACGGTTCACCATACGTGCATGCTACGGGAATCACAAACTTCAACACATGTATTTATCCAATCCACAACTACTCACTAGCATGACTCTCATATTACCATCTTCATATCGCAAAACTATTGCAAGGAATCAAACATATCATATTCAGTGATCTACAAGTTTTATGTAGGATTTTATGACTAACCATGTGAATGACCAACTCCTGTTAACTCTCTAAATAGATATAAGTGAAGCATGAGAGTTTAATTCTTTCTACAAAAGATATGCCCATGCTCTAACAAATATAAGTGAAGCAAAAGAGCATTCTACAAATGGCGGTTTTCTATGTGTAGAGAAACAGGCAATCCAAACTTCAAATGATATAAGTGAAGCACATGAAGCATTCTATAAAGCCATACTCAAAAGATATAAGTGAGGTGCAAAGAGCCTTCTATAAATCAACCAAGGACTTTCTCATACCAGCATGGTGCATTATTAAAAGAAAAATAAAAAGCACACGACGCTCCAAGATTTACGCATATCATGTGACGAATAAAAATATAGCTCCAAGTAAAATTACCGATGGTTGTTAGAAGAAAGAGGGGATGCCTTCCGGGGCATCCCCAAGCTTAGTTTCTTGGGAGTCCTTGAATATTACCTTGGGGTGCGTCGGGCATCCCCAAGCTTAGTCTCTTTCCACTCCTTATTCCTTCATCCATCGTGATCTCACCCAAAACTTGAAAACTTCAATCACACAAAACTTAACAAAACCCTCGTGAGATCCGTTAGTATAATAAAGCAAATTACAACTTTAAGTACTGTTGCCAACCAATTCATATTTTATTTTTGCATTGTAGCTACTGTAATATAACTTCTTTATGGCTTATACCACCGATAAAATCGATAGTTTCATCAAAACTAGCAAAACAATGCATCAAAAACAGAATCTGTCAAAAACAGGACAGTCTGTAGTAATCTGAACATTCACCATACTTCCCTAACTCTAAAAATTCTGAAAAATTAGGAAAAAATAAAAAATTTGCATAGAAGTTCTGTGTAAAAATTTCAGAAACTTTTGACATTCCAGTAAAAAATGTAAATTCAAGCACTACAGCCAAAGTTTCTGTTTTTTGCACTGCACACACCAAACAAGCAATCTAATCATCCTAAAGGCAAATCTTGGCACATTATTTTTATAATACAATGGATTTATACAAGGGGATAATTATTTTTGTTGAAAAGTTTCTGTAATCAAGATTTGCAAAGTCTCCATGGGCATGAACAACGTTCAAGGAGCTCCCCCACTTCAACGGTGCTCGTCCTTCTTACTTTCACTTCTCTTTTTGAAAAAGTTTTAGGTTCCCCTCTTTATTTTTTTGTTTTTAAACTATATAAAAGCACACAACAGAATAAAATGACTCTATAAAACTTCCAGGTTGTCTCCCTGGCAGCGCTTTCTTTAAAGCCATTAAGCTAGGCATAAAGTGCTCAAGTAATGGATCCACCCGGATTCCAAGGTATATCAAAGCCAATTTTAATTAACAATGATTTGTAATTTAGTAGTGATAACAAAGTAACATATATCATGCAACAACGAAGTCTAACTCTCTTCCTATGCATCGGCATGTCATAAAAGAACAATTCATGCACATCAAGTAAAGGCCAATACATAGCATAAGCAGTTTCTTGCAATTTTATCGTATTGGAAACATAGAGAGGCGGAGATGTAGTTCCTCTCTCATAATAATTGCAAGTAGGAGCAGCAAGCACATGCATATTATATTTATCAAAATCATCATGTGTAATAGTAGAAGGCAACCCATCAATGTAATCCCTAATAAGAGCAAACTTCTCCGATATAGTGTAGTTGGGAGAATTCAAAAAGATAATAGGACTATCATGTGTGGGAGCAATAGCAACAATTTCAAGTTTAACATAAGGAACTATGGCAAGTTCATCTCCATAAGCATCATTCATATTGGCATCATGGCCACAAGCATAGCAAGCATCAAGTTCATCAAAAAGGGATATTTCAAACGAATCCAAGGGATCATAGCAATCAACATAGCATTCATCCTTCGGTAAGCACGAAGGGAAATTAAACAATGTATGAGTTGAAGAGTTACTCTCATTAGAAGGTGGGCACGGGTAGCTAATCCACTCTTCCTCCTTTTGTTCTTCGCTCTCCTCGTCATCTTTTTCATCTAATGAGCTCACAGTTTCAGCAATTTCTTCTTCCAAAGATTCCTGCAAAATATTAGTCTCTTCCAAGGCAGTAGTCATTCTCTCAATAAATTCAATAATATCAGCATTGCAATCATAATTCTCATAGCAATATTTAAGTATGGCAAAAATTTCAGATTCGTAAGGAACATCATCATCATACTTTTCAAGCAAAGAAGCAATTTCATAAGCACCTTTAAAAACAACAAATTCTTCTATTCGTTCCACATCATAGTAATCATAAATACCTTTAGCATAAGAAGCTAAGGTTTCATTATCATTAAATTTGCATTGAAAGGGGAGGTGTCGAGCTTCTATATTAGAGCAACAAGTAAAGTCACATCTCGAGCATGCATCCCAAGCAAACCATCCCAGTATTCTAATTTGATCCCATAAGTGTTTCCCTTTTTGAGATAGGCGATAATCCCTAAACTATTCACGTTGATCCAACGTGTATCCCATTATCAAGTTGAATGGGGTTTTCTCAGGATTATCAAAGTAGTGCATAATATTTTCCACATAACGAACATCGAGGGTTTTAGGAGGTTCCCCATCTCCGTGAGTAGCAAGTACACCTAATTTTTTTGGTATTTCGTGTTCCATATCCATAACTAAAGATAGAGAACAACTTAGAACAGCAAATAAAATCTACTTAGTGATAAAGCAAACAAGCACACACGAGAATATTCACCCCACGCTATTGCTCCCCGGCAACGGCGCCAGAAAAGAGCTTGATAATCCCCAAGTGCAAGGAATCATCGTAGCAATTTCCAAAGGTGGAAGTGATAAGTATGGAGTGTCGAACCCACAAGGAGCTAAAGGTAAGATCAATATTCTCTCAAGTCCTATCTGCCACTCATACGACTCTACGTACGCCGAACGTTTGCTTCCAACTAGAAACAAGAAATAAAACTACGTTGTGGGTATGAAGAGGATAGCTTGGCATGATATCGGAGAACTAAAATTTAAAATAGGTGCTGTTATCATAAAGTTATAATATATTACAATGTATTACAAACAACGAGGGTGGAATAATGATGAGTCGATGTGCGGAATTGTCCTAGGCAATTGTTAACAAGATCGGTAATCCTTATTGCAATTTTATATGAGGGAGAGGCATAAGCTAACATACTTTCTCTACTTGGATCATATGCACTTATGATTGGAACTCTAGCAAGCATCCGCAACTACTAAAGATCATTAAGGTAAAACCCAACCGTAGCATTAAAGCAGCAAGTCCCCTTTATCCCATACGCAACAACCCACCTACTCGGGTTTATGCTTCTGTCACTCAAGCAACCCACTATAAGCGAATCGTGAACGTATTGCAACACCCTACAGCGGGAATCCTTCACGTGTGCGCAGCACGGAAGGCACAATAGGACAGCACCAAAATAAACATACAACTCAAACCAATCTATATCATCAATCAACCCAAAGGACAAAAGTAATCTACTCAAAACATCATAGGATGTCAACACATCATTGGATCATAATATGTGGCATAAAGCACCATGTTCAAGTAGGGGATTACAGCGGGGTGCGGGAGAGTGGACCGCTAAAAGGAGATGAGGATGGTGATGAAGAAGGTGATGTTGATGAAGACGATCACCGTGGCGATGGTTCCCCCGATGGCACTCCGGCGCCACCGAGAGAGAGGGGGAGAGGGTCTCCCCCTTGTGCTTCCTCCTCCATGGCCTCCCCCCTGGTTGGGGGAAGGTTCTCCCTCTGGTCCTTGGCCTCCATGGCGATGAAGGCCCCTCCATCCACCTCCTCCATGGTTTCCGGTGAAGGTGACCCCCTCCGGCAGGGTGCCGGAGAGGGCCAAGATTGATCTTTCGTGGCTCTGGAGACTTGCGGCGGCGGAACTTCCGATCTAGGTTTCTTTCTGGAGTTTTCTTGATTTATAGGAGGTATTGGCATTGGAATCACGTCAGGGGAGTGCTCGAGGGGCCCACAAGCTAGGGGCACGCCCTAGGGGGGGGGGGCGCCCCTGTGGCTTTTGGCCTCCTCGGGACTCCACTCCTGTATCTTTTCGCTCCGATATTTTTTATATTTTCCAAAAATATTCTCCGTAAATTTTCAGCTCATTCCGTGAACTTTTATTTCTGCACAAAAACAACACCACGGTAGTTCTGCTGAAAACAGCGTCAGTCCGGGTTAGTTCTACTCAAATCATACCAAAATCATATAGAATTATTGCAAACATGGCATGAATACTTCATAAATTATAGATACGTTGGAGACGTATCATGTTACAACGGGACAAGCGACACTACTCGCTCCCGAAGACTGGGCCCTGCCGATCAAACAGCATTAGCCGCCGCACTTGCCGACCTATACAAAGGGGAGAAAGAAGATTTTATTCGGTGGTCGACAAAGGAGGGATACTCAAGCCACAATCCCATCGAATGGGTGAGCCTTTCCACCCCGTGACCACAATTCGGGTTCTCAATTTGTCCCTTTTTTACCGAAGCCTTTAACTTTATGTGAACAGGAATGGAGGAGCTTTATCGAGACAGTTAACTGTCCGGCCCCTCAGCCCGAGGACTATTCCCGGGCTGATGACCCGGGCTTTCATGATGACCCGGATCTGTCAATCGATTTTGAAGACGGGGTTTTCTACCAGGAGGGCCTCGATGGTTCCAAGGTGGCTATCATAGCCGATTACCCCGGATCCTTCCCTTCCCCTGCGATAAGCAAGAAGAAGAAAAACTCATCCCGCAAAAGGCAAGTATCCTCCAATGACCCAAACGCGCTGGCTCCTACTCCCAAGCGCCGTAGATCCATGCAACATACATCGGAAACGGCGGCAGTGCCTGGGTTGGAAAGCAACAGGGATCCGACAAATGAGCCGGTCGCGGGGACGAGCCCGTCTACACGTTCGTCCCAAAGGTACTTCGCTCGACCGTTTGATTTATTATCATGATTGATAAAGCCTCATTAGAGACCTCATGCCGAAATATTCAGGCAAAGAGTTCAGCCGTCTCCCACCGAGGATGTCTCCAGGCCTTCCGCTCATGCTGAACCTACTGCGGAGGTTCCCATGGTCAATCCGGTCCCTGCCGATTCCGGTGACGCTATGTCCGTTACCAAATCTGAGGTAGGAAGCGCCATGAATCATCGGCGGCGACGAGAAGCCCTGCGTCACCCAGCCTTCTCCGAACAAGAGTTTAGTGCTCTACGCACGGCGGACGCGCATATCGGTGCTACCCGAGCTGGGTTCGGGGAGGCCATGAAATTGATATCGTCCAGCCTGCAGGTGAGTAATCGGTGATTAGAGTCCGAACACTCGTGTAAACCCAATAGCCCCCGGGCCTTAAATTGGTCGGTACGACCAAATTGAGGATCCCTGCATTGTTTTACTGCTAATGCAGGCCTCGAAGCAATAGAACGAGCAACTGGCCAAGGAATTGGAAGCTAGCCGAACACAGGTGGAATCTGTGAAGGCTGAATTGGAGCAAGTGAAGAGCTTTACTCGGGAGGCACATGGTGAGTATATCTGTTCTGCCGATCTTAGTATATTCCCATGCTGACGCGAGGGTACTTTGTAGCAGCTGAATCAATAGGGCAATTGCAAAGGGATTTGGATGCAGCCCGAGAATCTCAGCGATATGCCGAGTCCCAGCATGAGGTAGGCTATCGTGTCTTGCAACGACACATTGAAGAGAAGAATCGCCTGCAAGCGGAGAACAAATAGCAGGCCGAAGAAATTGAAAGCTTAAAGACTCAATTGGCCCAGGCCCAAGGAGAGAACCAGAAATTACAGAGAGGCATGTTTGGTAAGTGTGATTTTAACATCGGAAGGTATTTCCTATGAATGAGGCATAATATGCATGCCGTGACTCATGTACAGGTCTCCTGTCTGGGAGACCCGAAGAAGAAATCGGATCCTACCAGGGAAGCCTTCTGAAGGAGCTATCCGCCCTTCACGAGCGGGCTCTGAAGGCCATGAAGAGCATGGTGAAAGCATTGTGGCCCGCCGAGCAACCTCCGGAGGAGATGACCGAACTAGTCGATAGGTTCAAGGGAGCCCGAAGTAGGTTCGAGCTGTGGAAGACATTGGCATGTCGAGAGGGAGCATGAGAGGCGTGGGCGATGATCAAGACCCGCTATACCGGACTTAATCCCGAGCGTATGGCTCGGGTTGGGCCAGTAGGGTCAGATGGACAAGAAGTGCCGCTCCACCTGGTATACGACCAAGTGATGCATGCCGCCCGTCTCTCACAAGAAGATTGCTCCCTGGATACCATAATCGACAATCTCGATCGGCAGCCAGATGTATGATTATATGTAACTATGTACTAATAATCGGGGAATTCCTCCGTCTGTGTTGTAAACTTTGTCTTAACCAGCCATCGGCTTCGGCCTCCCGCGCTAAGAGCTTGGGAGTGTTCCTTGTAAGTTTTCACCCTAGGGGAGTGAATTATGTTCGGGGAACCAGGCAATCCGGCCATGTGGTGCGAACAGACAGAAAGCACACAGGGAGATATGTTATATTACTGCTTAGCGTAAGAAACATCTTCCATAGAAAATAGTACCTCTATCGATACATTTCTACAGGGTGCTACGTAAATCATAGGTAGAAGGCCGTATACTGTTAGTATGCGACTAAGGGCTTGTGTGAGAGAAGAAGCCCGAGTAATGGTCATAACGACCATAGTCTTATTAGTTGATTCCCTCATAGCCGATCAATTGTCTACTGAAGATAGCTAGCTTTTGGCTTCACCCGTCTGAGGTACGTGTCCGGATGACCCGGTCGTAACAATCGCAGAGGTGCTCCCTTTACCCTCTAGCAGAACAATCGGGAACGTAGAGGGTAAGCACAGGAGCGAGGCAACCCAGCTTGGCAAAGTCTTAGTTCGAATTGATGTATATAATGGCCTTTAAAGAACTGCAAGGGAAACATGCATACACAATAAATGTGAATAAGTTCTTATAATATAAAAGCATTGGCTTCGGAAGGAAGCCCCCAGGTTCTGTGTTCGGATTTAACACTTAAGGGTGTAGGCCGAAAATCTTAGTACAAGATCGGTTGAGCCAAACATAGAGTTGGGAAGAAAAGGAAAGAATTCAAACCTGCCAAAAATCAAGGTGGGAGGGAAAGTAGAAAATAAAGAAGGAGAAAGAAAAATGAAATAAAGGGTAAAAAGTGTGACGACACCGGTTTATCCGTAGAAGCGCCGAAGACGAGCTGCGTTCCATGGGTTTGGTTCAAGGCGGTGATCCGACGGGACCCGAAGACGGTAAGCCCCTCCTGTGAGTACCTCGTCGATTATGAAGGGGCCCTCCCATTTGGGGTAGAGTTTATGCTTCTGCTTCTCTGGAAGTCGTAAGACGAGCTCACCCACTTTGTACGCCTTTGCCCTGACCTCCCTACTCTGGTAGCGTCGAGCCTGGTTTTGGTAAAAAGTGGAGCGAGCCCGAGCTATGTCGCACTCTCCTTCTAGGGCATCCAGGTCGTCCTGCCGATCTAACTCGGCCTCCCTTTCTTCATACATGCACACCCTTGGCGCATCATGAATAATGTCGCAGGGGAGGACTGCTTCTGCCCCATAGACCATGAAGAACGGCGTATATCCCGTTGATCTATTTGGGGTGGTGCGCAGGCCCCATAGAACGGAGTCGAGCTCCTCAACCCAATGACAGTCGGACTCGTGAAGAGACCGGACCAAACGTGGCTTAATGCCGCTCATAATGAGGCCGTTTGCTCGTTCGACTTGTCCATTGGTCTACGGATGATAAACTGATGCGTAATCAAGCTTAATGCCCATTTTTGTGCACCAGTCTTTGACCTCTTGGGCCGTGAAATTGGATCCATTGTCCGTTATTATACTATGCGGAACGTCGTAACGGCGTACCATGCCGGATATAAAGTCGATTACTGGTCCGGACTTGGCTGATTTGACAGGTTTTGCCTCTATCCATTTGGTGAACATGTCCACCATGACCAGTAGGTATTTATTCTTCTTGGTCCCCCCTTTAAGTGGTCCGACCATATCCAGCCCCCAGACCGCGAAGGGCCAGGTAATCGGAATAGTCCAAAGAGCTGTTGGGGGCATGTGACTTTGATTTGCGAAATGTTGGCACCCCACGCAGTGCTTGACAAGCGACTGGGCGTCTGTCCGAGCTGTGGGCTAGAAAAAACCAGCCCGGAAGGCCTTGCAGACCAAGGCTCTTACTGCGGGGTGATGGCTGCCCATCCCTGTGTGGACTTCGGCTAAGAGCTGCCGACCTTCTTCCTCATATATGCACCGCGGTAGTATTCCGGTGGTGCTTTTCTTGTATAACTCACCCTCGTGTACTTTGTAGGCTTTGGATCGCCGAATTATGCGCCACGCCTCCGTCTGATCGTCGGGGAGTTCTTTGCGAAGAAGGTAGGCGAGGAAGGGCTCGGTCCATGGCGCGATTACTGCCATGACCTCGTGAGCCGAAGGCGTTTCGTCCATTACGGAGCCGCCAATGATTTGATCGTCTGGTTCATTTATAGGGGAACAACCTCGTCCGCACTGGTTAGATCGGCGCCCTTGTGATCGTCCTGCCAAACCATGGATGGCTTAAAGAGCCGTTCCAGGAAAGTGTTTGTTGGGACAGGGTCGCATTTGGCCCCTAGGCGAGTCAGTATGTCGGCGGCTTGGTTGTTGTCTCTAGCGACGTGGTGAAATTCCAGCCCCTCGAGCCGTGCGGATATCTTGAGGACAGCGTCTCTGTATGCCGCCATCTTCAGGTTTTTGGCATCAAATTCGCTGTTGATTTGGGAGATGGCCAAGTTGGAGTCTCCCCGTACCTCCAGCCGGCGTATGCCCATTGATGCTGCCATCCGAAGACCGTGCAATAGTGCTTCATATTGGGCTGCATTGTTGGAATCGGCATACATGATCTGCAACACGTATCGGACGTTGTCGCCTGTGGGGGATGTGAGGATAACCCCAGCCCCCAGTCCGGCCAAAGTTTTAGACCCATCGAAGTACATTGTCCAGTGGGAGTATGTACTATATTCCCTTGGGAGCTAGGCCTCTGTCTATTCAGCGAGGAAATCTGCCAACACTTGAGACTTGATAGCTCGTCTTGGCTTGTAAGTGATTTCAAAGGGAAGGAGCTCAATAGCCCATTTAGCTATTCGGCCGGTGGCGTCCCTGTTGTTGATTATATCGTTCAGGGGTACTTCGGATGCCACCGTGACCGAGCACTCTTGAAAATAGTGCCTGAGTTTCCGCGATGCCATAAATACTGTATAGGCTATCTTCTGGTAGTGCGGGTATCTGGACTTGCACTGCCTTAGTACTTCTGACACGTAATAGACCGGTTTTTGTATCCGGAATTTGTGTCCCTCTTCCTCTCGTTCGACGACGAGCACTGCCCTAACGACTTGGTTGGTAGCCGATATGTATAGCAACATCGGTTCACCGGCGCCTGGTGCTGTGAGTATGGGATTGCTTGCCAGTAGTATTTTGATTTCTTCTAACGCAGCAGCTGCCTCATCGGTCCACTCGAAATTGTTGGTCCATTTCAGCAGTCTATACAGCGGTAAAGCCTTTTCCCCGAGGCGGGAGATAAAGCAGCTTAACGCCGCCACGCAACCAGCCAACCTCTGGACGTGCTTTAGCTCTGTGGGAATTGCAAGTTCCGATAAGGCGCGGATCTTAGTCGGATTCGCTTCTATTCCTCTATGGGAGACGATGAATCCGAGCAATTTACCAGCGGGAACTCCGAATACGCATTTCTCCGGATTGAGTCGTATGTCGTACTCGCGTAGGCTGGCAAAGGTTTGCCTTAGGTCGTCGATCAAATGGCTGACGTGTTTGGTTTTGATTATCACATCGTCTACGTATGCCTCGACTGTTTTACCGACTTGTTTGGCGAGACAAATCTGGATCATGAGCTGGTACGTAGCCCCAGCGTTTTTTAGCCCGAAGGGCATAGTGTTGAAGCAGAATGGCCCATAAGGGGTGATGAATGTTGTTGCCGCTTGCTCGGATTCCTTCATTTTAATCTGATGGTATCCGGAATAAGCGTCGAGGAAACACAACGAGTCGTGTCCGGCTGTGGCATCAATAATCTGGTCTATGTGCGGTAGGGGGAAAGGGTCCTTAGGGCAGGCCTTATTGAGGTCTTTAAAGCTGACACACAGCCACCAGGATTTATCTTTCTTTGGTACCATAACCAGGTTTGCCAAACATTCGGGGTGCTTAATCTCCCGAATGAATCCGGCCTCTAGCAGTTTAGCTAGTTCTTCACCCATAGCTTGTCATTTGGGCTCGGAAAAGCGGCGCAGAGTCTGCTTGACGGGTTTAAAGCCTGTGATCATGTTCAGGCTATGTTCGGCCAGCCGCTGTGGGATTCCGGGCATATCAGAGGGGTGCTAGGCGAAGATGTCCCAGTTTTCTCGTAAGAATGTTCGCAGCGCTTCGTCCACTATGGGATCGAGCTGAGCTCCGATGGACGCTGTCTTGTTAGGGTCCGTCGGGTGCACCTGAAATTTAACGACTTCCTTTGCCGGTTTAAAGGACGTGGGTTTAGGCCTTTTACTGAGGATCACATCGTCCATGTCTACTGTTGACCGAAGTGCAGTTAGCTCTTCTATAGCAAAGGTCTCAGCTAGAGCCTCGAGGGCAAGCGCTGCTGTTTTGTTTTCGGCCCGTAGGGCTATATTCGGATCACTGGCGGTTGTGATCACTCTGTTTGGTCCTGGCATCTTAAGTTTCATATACCCGTAATGTGGTATAGCCTGGAATTTTGTGAAGGCGTCACGTCCCAACAGGGCGTGGTAGCCGCTGGGGAAGGGCACGATATGGAAGAGGAGCTCTTCGGATCGGTAGTTGTCGGGCGTGCCGAACACTACGTCCAGGACGATATGTCCTGAACAGCGCGCCTCTTTCCCTGGGATGATTCCCCGGAAAGTTGTGTTGCTATGCTCCATGCGAGATCGATCGAACTGCATTTTTTCTAGGGTGCCTTCGTAGATCAGGTTTAAACCACTGCCGCCATCCATTAGCACCTTGTGTAACCTGAAGCCATCAATGATGGGGTTCAGGACTAGTGCGGCCGGTGAATGACCGGGAAGAAGGGCTGGTCGGTCAGTATCTCCGAAGGTAATGGGTATGTCTGCCCATGCACTTGTTGCTGCCACATGATATATCTGCTCGAGTTCTTTAAGAGCTCTTTTCCTCCTGTTCCTCGAGGGGAACGTTTCGTAGATCGTCAGGACTTCGGCGTTGTATTCTGGTGGCGATGTAGAGCGCCTGTTCGGCGGTGGTGCCTCAAGAATGGCTTCTCCGCTTTTTGCGATCTGCCTGATGACCCAGCAAGCTCTAAGGCTGTGAGTCGAAGCTGTGTTCAGCAATACGGAGTGTATAGGGCAAGGTTTATCCAGTAGTCCATCCAGGACGGTACTGTCCCCTGAAAGGGGTCTGTTTCTCTTTTTGGCGGGCGTAAGTTTGGCTGGCCGCTTCAGAGGTATCCTCTTTTTCCGATCTCCTCTAGGGTATTCGGTAAAGGTTGGTTCTGAAAACAGCCCATCGGCTTGCCAAGCGCTTTCCATGGCACAATACTTTTGTAACAAAACTGACAGCTCGGTGAAGTCACGAATGTGCCGACGCGCCAGGGCATTGAGAATCGCTTCGTCATGGCAGTTGCGATTAAAGGTTACCATTATTTCTTGATCACTGAGTCCCCGTACTTTGTTTCTAGCGAGGAGAAGTCTAGCCCAGTAATGATGAACCGACTCTCCTGATAACTACTTAATGTCCTATAAGTCCGAAGACTTGGGCTCTGCGGCGGTGCTTGAGTGATCGGCTTGGGAGGTGGGTGGGAAAAGATTTGACTCCACACCACGGGGGGAGTTCGGAATCACGGACTCCAAACTGTGTGATAGATCAGGGACCGATACCGGTCTGTTTCCGGAGCGAACTCCAGAGTCTGGGTTGCCGGCGAGGTCTCGGTGATCGGAGACTGGGGTATAAACCGTTTTTAATTCCGGTCACTAGGAGGACGAGCCCCCAGCCGGACACTCGATGGTGGCGACGAGGTGGGTGACCGTGGGGATGTGAATCTCCTTATCGTCGGGTTTAAGCCCGAGCCGGTCATAGACCGGGATCTAGTCATCAGCCGTACGCATGGTTTCGATCCAATCAAATAGCTCGTTCTGAAACGAGGCGATGGTAGGATGCGTGTCGCCAAAGCGAGTGGGGTCAGTATGCGGCGTCGCAGTTCCGGAGTCGCACGAAAGCGGACCCGGGTCCTGTTTAATCATGGCAGATCCGGTCATAACGACCGGATTGGGCGGTCCAGACGGCCCGGGGATAACGACCTCAGAATCGGAGGCGGGGCCCGATGTCTTCGGCGTCAAGGCGTCGAGATCTGTGGGCTCCTCCGTAGGAGTGGAGGGTTCTTGTAACACCCTGGTTTTCGCTCCCTGTTTTTTTTCCTTTGCGGGATTTGACTCCTGTCTTTTTCTCGGTGTTATCGTATTTCTTTCACCCTTGGGTATGTGAAGATGGTCATCTAGTCTTGCCTCTCCTGTCCAGCCAGAGGTTCTTCCCAGTTCAACCTTGCCACCCAAGATCTATCTCCGGACTTTGCCTCTGAAACCCTACCTTTCGAGTTGCCAGAAGGGCAACCCTGATCCTTCCAGTTGCAAAGGAACCTCAATTTCCTTTGATCTGTTGCCTCCCAAATTTTTCCCAGTAATCATCCTTCATCTATAAACCCTGGATATGCAAAAATATTGCCAAGTCATTTGCAATATTTTTCATTTATAATTAATTCCTTTTCCTGCCAGTTAAAGGAATTAAATCCAGGAAAATATCTATCCATCTTCAAATCCCATGAAAACTTGTGGAGATATTCTTTGTGATCATTTTCAGCTCCCACAAAAATATTGGCCATAATTAAATAAGGAAAATTGTCTTTTCCTATTTAATGCCAATATTACATTTTGGGCACTTTCTAAAGGAACTACCATTTTGGTAGCCAGGAAAAATCCCAAATAAATTGCGGAGCTTCTCATATCCATATCTTCCCTATTTCAATCAAAATCCCAAGTTCCATAGTTCAAATTTTGAGCACCACATCCATTTGCAGATTCTGTCCAGTTGGGCAAGTTGTAAAGGAAGTGCTCTATTCCTTGATCTAATTGAGCTGAAACTTTTCATGGTGGTTGATATTGCTAAATCATTCATAGAAACTAAAAATCAGCTCAATCCCTCTATCCATCTTTTCCCAGCAATTTTCTAAAGTTTCTGCCCAGGTTGTATCTCTGTGAAGGAAGTACCCTCATGGATGATCAATTTGAGCTGAAACTTTTCCAGAATCCTCATATAATCAAATGATCATCCTCCACCAAGTTTGAGCCAAATCTATGTAGCCAAATTGTCCCAGCAAATTCATTTCCATTCCTGACCAATTGGCAAGTTTGCAAAGGAAGTACCCTCTACACTGGTCCATTGGTGCTGAAATTTTGGCACAATGATCACCTTAGTAGATTACTACTCCATGCCAAACCCCAGCTCAATTCACTCAGGGATCCATCCAGAACCAACCTCAAACACCTTTATGTAAGGAACCTTTCTAGAGCCTCTAGTCCATTCCAGGGAAGATGAGATCAAACCAGAGGCATGGGACCTCTCTTGGATGTTAGGACGACGCAATGGACAAGGTGTTGGGTCAAGTCGTGCCACAGAGCACGTTTTGGCGTGGTGACCACGCGGCTGGCATAGCCAAATGCGTGCTCTGCATGCCGGGGACCTTGGCCACCGTCAACACAGCGTGCTCGCGCCACCGCGGCATGTCTCGACTTGTCCAGCACCTCCGCGACATCCTAGAACCCCTCTGGGCCCTTCTTCCCCCTCCTCGTTCTCTCTCATCGCGCCAAGGCGGTCGCAGACGCGGCACTGTTGCCCCGTGATTCGCCGTCGTCTTCCTCTCCGTTGGCTTCTTCCCCCCCCCCCCCCCCGAGCCGTCGCGTTGCATTGAATGCTCGTCAGGTCGGCACCGCGTACGTCCAAGCCAGCTCACCGCAAACTCCAGTGTGTGGCTAAGGACGCCACGGCGGCCGGACCTATCCTCCCGCCTCGGCCAGCTATAAAAGCGGCGGCCCGAAGCCCTCCCAAGCATCCCCGAGCCTCTCATCCTCCTCCTAGACCTCCCAGCATCCTCCCTGACCTCTTCCCCGAGCTCGAGCCGTTCCCCTGTCCTCCAATCGCCGCCATAGCCGCTGCCTCTGGCCGCTCCAATTCATCAGCGGCAGAGCCCCTCTCCCCCTCATCTCTTCACCAGTAGGATTCCCCAACTCCGGTGAAGCTCCCTACCTCCTCAGCTCCTCGTCTCCGTGCCCGTAGTGCCGTGCCCATCTCCACCCGGCGCGGCCGTCCGCCATGGTCGAGCTACCGCTCGCCTCGGTCCACCTCGGAGCCCGTGACCTACACCTTCGGGTGCGGCTCCTTCTGCTGAGCCCGTCTATAGGTTGAGCGACGCGAGGGATGACCGGAGTCGAACGGACGAGCACCGGCGCCGGCGGCTCCCCTCTGCTCTGCGGGCGGGCGACGGGAGGAAGGAGAGGAGAGGGAGGAGAGACAAGGGGACCCGACAGGTGGACCCCGACCCCACCTGTCGGTGAGTGAGGCACCCGCCAGCGTGGATAAGTGGAGACGTTTTTTCTAAAACCCGTCTCCCTGAACCAAAAGCGCATTTCAGTCGAGTGCGCCTCCGGTTCAGCCCCCAGGGGCCTCTCTGTGAATATTTTATTTATAGAATAGTCCCTGAACTTCGGACGGCTATAACTTTTCGCTCGTAGCTCGGATTGAGGGGAAACCAACGCCCTTATCTTCGTCTCGTCGAGCCCGTTCTTTTGGTATCATTTCACAAGGTGGTCACACAGTGGAAATGACCACTTTGCCCTTGCCCTTCATTCAGCCTCTCCGAGAGGGAATCCTTTCCGGCGAATTATCCTGCGAGGCTACCGCTGTGCTTTCCGGAGTATTCCTTCACCCCTAGGCAAGCCGACCATCTGAAATATGCTCTAAAGCATCACTCTGTGTTGTTCTTGCGTGTTTACTTATTGATTATGCCTGTGATAGAAATAATTTAATTACTGTTATATTGCACCTGCTGTTTTCATTACTTTCATACTTCATAGTAAACTGAGTAAATGCCTAGCTGCTGCCCTCATAAGTTATTGTGGCGAACCACATGCTTATTTAATGGGACGTAGTCGGTTGATCTAGAGTCACCTGTCCGGGCTTATCCGTGCAGCCACATTTGCCGGTATGGGACGGCCTTGACTTGGCCTGACTGCCTGATCTTTCACCGGTACCTCCAAAGAGGGAGGGTTATGCGCGCGTGCTACCCTGATCAGGTAGGCGGCGATAACCCTGTGAGCCCAATTGTTGTTTGTTTGCGCGCGGTCCCCGTTTGGGACAGTAGAACCCCGTTTGGGTCTACATAGTTTGTCCACGACGGTGGCAGGTGTCATGAGGACACAGGGGCCACCCAAGGCTGACCTCCGGGGGAGGAAGAGTGCCGGTGGTACGATGAAAGATTCACGGGTCAGGCAGGTTTCGTTGAAGCAACGCTGGTCCACCCGAGTGGGATCACGAGGCCAGGTGCTTCATGGTGTTGGTAAAGTGCGCAACCTCTGCAGAGTGTAAAATCTATTCGAATAGCCGCGTCCACAGTATTGGACAGCCCGTCCAGACCTCAGTAGGTGGTCAACCGTAGTAAGGATAATAATGATGGAAGAACTCGTCCTGTGCAGACATCAGATGATGTCAGGAACATGATATGTTAGCCATGGGATGGCTATGAGATGAGTGGTCGGATGACCACATGAATTGAATTGGATTGGACTTGGATCAGATTCAAATTGGATCATGAGTATGTTCGGAGTATAGAATATTCTCTTAGTATGCTTTAGTTTATTGTATTTACTTCAGTAGTTATCTTGCTAGATAAATCCTTTTATGCCATGATAATTAATATTGCTCTAATAACAAATGCATGCTTGAATGCCATGGATTGCTTTGCTTGGTGTATATGTTAGTTTGGTTTGCTTGCGAGTACATTCAAAAGTACTCATCGGCCTTTAACATGGCCAGGTTCACATAAGGATCCGTCGTCCGTCGACGAGGAGTCGGAGCGTTCGCGGGCTAGAAGAGTAACCTAGTCAGATCCCTGTGGATTGGAGCCGCACCAAGACCATGCTGCCCTAGATAGAGCCTTTCCGCTGCCATCACCCTTGTAATAAACCCAATGTAAGATTCATATATCCATTAATAGAAATGCCTGTGATCATGATACTTGTTGTAAACGCGCATGCCAGAGTGATTTCCTGGGCTGGTATGCGTGGCGACCGTCTGGCTACAGTGGTAATCAGGCGGGGCGCCACAGTTCTATCAAGACGAGTTCTCCCCGTGAATCGGCGACGAACTCTAAGGTTCCGAGCCTGATTCCTTGATCGGGGGAAAAGTTTCCGATCTGGCCTAGACGGCCGATCGGTAAGTGTGCGACGAGATGTCGCCGCTTGCGGGGATCTGATCCGGGGTGAGAGTCCTCTGGGTGCAGATCTCGTTGCTTGTGACAAGGCGAGCCATCGATTCCTTTGGCGATCACAGCGGAACTCTCAATGAAAGCACCAATGTCGGTGTCAAAACCGGGGATCTCGGGTAGGGGGTCCCGAGCTGTGAAACTAGAATCGATGGTAACAGGAGAAGAGGGAGACGATGTTTACCCAGGTTTGGGCCCTCCTATGGAGGTAATACCCTACGTCCTGCTTGATTATATTGATGGTATAAGGGTTACAGAGTTGATCTACCTCGAGATCGAATGACTAAAACCCTAGATGAGTTCTCTTACCCTACAACCTAAAACCCTCCGGCTTATATAGACGCCGAGGGTACCTAGGGCTTACACATAGTCGGTTGCACATCAAAGGGAAAAAACATGCCTATCTACTTTCGACAACTTGGAGGACACGCCATGGCTCCTTGAAACTTCCACCTTGGCGACGGGGCCCCTGATCATTCATTACTCATCCAGCGGCCCACATAGTCCGGCCCATAAGAAATAGGTCGGCTATCCGAGGACCCTTTAAACCAGGACTCCCTCACCGGGTGCTGGCTTTGCAGCAAAGGCCGCACCGAATCTGTCACATGGGGGGCCGGCGTGACGCATGCCGGCTGTCCACCTTCGACTTGACGCTAGCTGGTACATTTCGTTGCGATCGTCTCTCCCCCTTCCCGTTTTTCTCCTCCCGTCCCCCGTGCTTACGTGACGCGCTGACCGCAGCATTTTGTGCGGCAGAACACGCCGGACGGCCCGCACCCTCAAGTGTTCGCGGCGGACCGCGCCGACTCTGATCCGGAGGACTTCGAGTTGGGGGGAGCCGTCGAGGAGGAGGTCGAGTCCTACGGGGAGGTCGAGGAAGATGGAACGATCGGCGATCCGGGGGCCGGCGGTTCCAGGGCGGCTGGTGAGTTTGCCACTGCATCCCTGATCAGAGATTGGACCGATGATGATGATGATGATGATGTCCGGATCTTGGACGTGCCTCCCCCCACAGCTCAACGGGAGCCGCGCGGAAGGAGCGAGGAGCAGCCGGCCAGGGGTCGGGCAGGCGACGGGGCCCGGAAGGAGGCCGACTGCTGGGCAGCCGGCAGCGCTCCAGCCGATACGGAAGAAGACGCACGTCATCGTCGCGAAGCCACCACCCCGGGCCAGGCGCCCCCTTCCTGTGGTCATTGGGTAAGGACTTTTCCTCGGGACCTACGGGTTGTTTTTCTTTCTTGTCTCGAGGTGGTCAGCACCTGAAGGTTTTTTCTCCCCCCAACCGCAGCGAGGCCCTCGAACTCCAGGACACGGGGTCGGTTGCCGATCCGGGAGGACGCAGCCAGCCAGCAGGTCCTGGAGCACACGGCCACAGTGCGGGAGGAGAAGAGGAGGCTCGCCAAAGTGCGGGCCGCAAAGGGGACGACGAAGGGCGCGCCCTCGCGTTCGGCGGTGTCGAGTGACGGGGGACGGAGGCGGCGCTTGGACCCGGCGCGCGCGACGGAGTCGGCGGTGGAGTCAACCCCGGTGTCGAGGCCGCCGTCGGGCGAGCCGCACGAGCCGGTGCCGGAGATGGCCCATCCCTCGGTGGAAGCGGCCTGGCCGGCGGACGCGGTCCTCGAGCCGGTGGTCGCGGTCTCCGTGCCGGCCGAGGAGGCGGTCCAACCAACGGAGCCAGTCGCGACTCCGACTCTAGTCGAGCCAGTCATGGTGGAGGGGCCCGTTGCCCCGGCCGTGCCAGAGCTGGTGCCTGGTGGAGGGAGCGGGCAGGCCGTTCCAGCCGTGAGGCGAGCCGGCAGGTGGCGGACCCGTCCGCGTCGGTCACAGGGGAGCTTGGGACCGGTTCCCGCGCCCTCGTGGCTGCTGCCAACCCACCGTCGGCCGGTACCGTAGAGGAGCATGTTGGATGTGCTCAGGGACTGAGGGGCGCTGGACCGTGGGCCGCCTGCCCTGTCCCTGCGGGCTGGCGAAGGGGGGCTGGCTGGCGAGCGGACCCTAGTGCCCGGAGAGCCGGGCCGCATGTCACGCCCAAGATGCGATCCTATCCTTATTTTGGCACGGGGGCCTCGACAGGGATAGAAGCGCATCTCGTCATTTTGCAAGAATGGATATCATTACAAGTACATGTAAAGAAGAGATGAGTATATGGAATTGGCTTACACTCGCCACAAGCTACATCAATATCACATCAATACAACAACATATCCAAACATCATACAGAAGAGCAGGGTCCGACTACGGACGGAAACAAACGGTAAAATGACATCCATCCTTGTTATCCCAGGCTGCCGCCTGGAACCCATCCTATGATCGATGAAGATTTTTTGTAGGCATCCCTCTTTCCTATGTCCTTCCCCCCTTTGCCCTTTCAAAAGTGGTTACTCCCGATCCGAAGAACCCCTTTTCCATTCATAGAGAGATCCAATCGTCAAAATCAATAAAAAGGCGATCCTTTTTTATTACGTCTTGTTTTTACTCCTTTTTGGATTTTCGGTCTGCGGTTGGTTGGGCCAAAGAACGAGAGTCAGCTTCCTTAAGTCCGTTCTTCCTTCCGTCCCGGAGAACCGTCTTCTCTCCCTCCTTAGGAAAAGGAGATCTAGGTAGAGGAGGTAGAAAATAATAGATACCGTCTATTCTATTAACTAGTCATCAAAAAGCAACCTATATCGAGGTCAAGTTTGATAGGGTGGGTATCTAATCCTGTTCGCTCCCCATGCTTTCGCACCCCAGCGTCGGGAAGAAGAACTCCAAATCAAACAAGCATCGCTCTCACGTCAAAGCATCGCATTACCTGTACCTGCAACTGTTGTTGTAGTAATCTGTGAGCCACGGGGACTCAGCAAATCTCATTTCCAAGGGTATCAAGACTATTAAAGCTTAATGGGAGAGGTATGGTTAAGTGGTGAGGCTGCAGCGGCACTAAGCATTTATTTGAGTGGCTAACTTACGAGTACAAGAATAAAGGGGGATGATTGTCGAATAAACGGATGTGAACTAGTAATGATCTCTAAGAGATCCTGAACACCTACTTATGAACAAACATAACCCCACCGTGTTCTCTCTCGGATCAGAAATTCACGAGAAGAGACAGTCACGGTTACGCACACGGTTGGTGTATTTTATTTGAGTTTACTTCAAGTTTGCTTTGACCGGGTGTTAAACAAAGTTTCCAAGTTGCCACGTAACCGCGGGCACGGCTTTCCGAAAGATTTAACCCTGCAGGGGTGCTCCAACTCATCCATCACAAATTAACCACACACAGCGGGAATAACCTCAACCACGAATCTCGTGATCTTCCTAGGCAATTCCATTGGAAAACCGCAACCTCGAGATAGCCCAAAGTATTTTCGGAATTCCTCGCACAAGACGTTCGAGAAAGGTAAAACAAGTCCAGCAAGCCGTCCCGACGTGTCGACGATCCCGATAGGAGCCGCGTATCTCGTTCTCAAGACACGGCGGATAAGCGACGCGTACAGTGGCCTGATAGAAATCACCCGAGTTGCCCCGGGGTGGCCCCACACAGTGCTCTGTTTTGGACCAGCACCAGCAGCACTGGCCCCCTGTATTATGTTGAATAACGAACCTCGGGTAGCGCTAACTCCCTATGCGTCAAATTAATTATTAGAGTTATTATGTTGGGCAAATGTAGTACCAAAGTTGGGCCTTGCCAGACAAGTTTTATCCTAAAACGAAAATCAAGGGGGTCCCCATAACAACCCCGAGCATGTTAGGAGCGCTCAATTATGGAACATAACACCGGTTCACAAGTAACTAGGGCGGCAAGAGTGGAACAAAACACCGAGCAAAAGGCCAAGCCTTCCACCCCTTACCAAGTATATATGTGCATTAAATTACATAGCAATAATATTGTGATAGCAGGAACAATTGCACCTGCAACTAGCAACGCTATAAGAAGGGGCTGAGCAAGCGGTAACATAGCCAAACAATGTTTGTTGTAATGTGGAGCGGTTAGAGGCTTTTCATTGCAATTTGGGAGGCTTGACATACAAGTGGTGGGTAGCGAGACAAGCGATAGAAATGAGACATCTAGCATGGCAATGATAGTAATGGTATCCAGGGAAATGGTCATCTTGCCTGAGATGCCGCTTGGAAGAAGAACGAATCCATGAAGCAGGCGATCCGTGAAGTAGACGAACGGGACGTAGTCGAACAAATCCTCACACTCCGAATGCTTTCGGAACTCTATCGAGAAGAAGCAATCCGGCACAAACAATCAACACACGAAACAACACAACATATGCATGACATGATGCACTTCAAATATGATGCATGTTATGCATGACATGACAAAGCACAACAATCAATTTCTACACATTAAGTGAAGCTCAATATGCAAAACTCCACATTCCAATATTTAGTTCACTCTCGTTAAGGTACACGACAATATTAAATGTTATTAAACATGGCAAGAGGTGAAGCATAAGTAAACTACACATCTAGGCAAGTTTAAATGAGGCCGGAAACAACATATAGCATTTCCGAAACGACCCCATATGTTAATTTCGAAAATGGTCCACATCTGAACTAATCATGTTTTATATTTATTAAACAGGAATATAAAGCATACCATGCAATTCTACACGTCATTCTAGTCGATTTACATATATGGAACATCTCAAACGTAGCTACGGTCTAAAAGATATGACCTTCACAAGATGAACATGACATGAATGCAAAATGCATGAAAATGACAACCACAAACATACCAAATCATGGATGCAGCAAGATATTATGAAACTACATGAGATTCTAAGCAAGTTTAATATAGGACATGCTCAAAACGTAGCTACGGTTCCACCCCAATCACCAAAACAAGTTTTAGTTCAAATCTGCCCAAAACAGCAACATAGCATATTGCACACATGAAAACAACAAGCTACAAGATTCTAAAATGCACAAACTAAGCATGGGGCAGTAGCATATGACACACACATCATTTCATCTTCACATATCATACTAAATAGGTATAGAACACATGGTAGGAAGCTCACAACATGGCAACAAAATATAGCAGATTAGGACTTTGTGAAATTAACAGGTTTTAGCATAGCAGATTTTCATGGAGGCATATTGGCAGCAGTAAAACTATATGCTACAGGGCATATTATGGCATGAAAATTAACAGCATGGTAGTAGACATGATGCACTACAATTCATTACATGGTGGCAAGGTCTAATTATGCCTAGAAACATGGCTAGTATCAACACAACATGGCATTATGAACAAAACAGATTCTCAGACTTAGTGAAAAATAGGCTAGTCATGAGCAGCAGTTTTTAACAGATTGACATATTGGACAGCAGGTTTAATTATGATGCAAAACCTATTCATGCAAACTATTGACACAACATGGTAGAGCATAACATGCTTAACAAAAGACTCCATCGTGACATCAACAAAGACTCCTAGAACACTAGCAAATCACATGGCAACACATAAACAAAATAACAGATTTCCAGACTTAGAAATATTTTGGACCCTCAAAACAAAAGTATTTTATAGCATGTTGGCATCAAGGAAACAACACCTAAACATGCATTTCTATGACAACCAAAAATACCAAGGCCTAGCACACATGTCCAAGGGCATATCTCATGTTCAAAATTATTTCATATGATGCACGGATTAAATCACACAAAATGGACAAAAGGGCATCATGGCAAAAATTACATGCACTCAAACTTCCTACAATGACAAAACTAAATGCAAAGTTAAATTCTATGGAGTTTTCTACCCCGAAAACATATATAATATGCATAGGTTCATGTAGGAAAATAAGTCACAATTAATTAGGCAAGTTAATGGTATAAACCCTTTTAGCAACTATAAATGCAAGTTAAATGCAAATATTACAATGAACCAGTTTGTCATGCATGAAAATGCGATGCCGATAATATGAACATTTTACTATATTGTTGGATTAAATCCCGATGCACGTTAATTAAATATGACAATGCAAAATGATGGCAATTATGCAAAATGGTGCAAACACCGAGTGTAAGTATTTTTATCATGGATGAAAATGGCATAATATTAATCTACGCATATATCTGAGCATTTTACATATATAAAATATATCGATCTGGTGCACGGTTAAGTAAATATGAGCTTTTTAAAATCATGCACTTCATGTAATTAAAAATGTCTAGATTATTGCCAAATTCGCAGAAATAAGTAAAAAACGCACATAGGCCGAAACTAGGCACTGGGGTGGCCTCACCTTCGTGGGCCTTGGCCCATTCGGAGAGGAGGCCGGGCAGAGGCTGGAAGAGGCCCACGCGGGCGAGCGCTCGAGGCGGGCGAGCAACTCCTCTGCTCGTCCCCGAGCAGAGCCATGGCGGCGGGCAAGTCCGGCGCGAATCTCGGCGGGCAAGGCGAACGGGACGAGGAGGTGACCGGATCTGGAGGCGGGATGACCGGATCCGTCCGTTCCCAGCGACGAACGACCTTGGGGGGCGCGGATGAGGACTCCATGTCCGGCGGCTCCATGGGTGCTCCCTGGAGCAACGGGAGAGAGAGAGAGGTTAGGGGACAGGGAGAAGATTAGGGAGAGAAGAGAGAGGCAGCGCGGCGGGGCTCCCTGGCCGGCGAGGAGGCGGGCATCGGGCGACGGGGACGGGGCCTTGGGCATGGGAGGCGCTCGAGCTGGAGCTCGGCAGCGAGCGGCGGCTCCCCTCGGGCCCGATTCGGCCCGGGGCGGGCCTGCTTCGGGCCCCAGCGGGCCGTGGCGGCGGGGAGAGCCAGGGGCCAACGTGGCAGCCCCCGGTTGACTGCAGGCGACGGCGCGGCGGTGCCAAGTGGCGGCGGTGGAGCGGTCTGGCGCGGAATTTGAGGTGGGAGGTAGGGGAAGACCATTTTAGGCAGGGGAGGCGTACCTTTTATAGGCTGGGGAAGGGTTAGGGAGGTTTAGTCCGGTTTTCGACCCTCCGATCGAAATCGGACGGCTCCGGTCGCGGGTAGGGGCTAGGATGGGCTTGTGGGCTGTGTAGAAGAGGCTAGGTAGGGAAGAGAGGGAATATGGTGGCCCGTGACACGAGGATTTAAACACCGTAAAACATCCGACAATAAACCGACGACGGTGCCATTACGGTCGATCGTTCGGGTATCAAATGACCTCTAATTGCGATGAAATTTGGCAGGCGGTATACCTACAACATAACAAGACCGCATGCAAACTTTCGACCCAATCCCAGAATGTTTTTCACGCACTTTTAAAACAACATTTTATCGATGCCGCGGGCGCGTGCGAGTGTGGTTGGTCTCGAAACGGTCGCCGACGTGAACGGAGAGAACCGGCAACTACGAACGGATGCAGGTTTTTCAAAAATGAGTGACGATGCTATGCAGATGATGCGAATGATGCGTTGATGAATGCGACAACCAAACGAATCACACGCCGACAGCGGAATAAAAGGGAAATCTACTGGGGCGTCGGTCTCGGGCTGTTACAACTCTCCTCCACTTATAAGAGATCTCGCCCCGAGATCTTAGAATGAGAAGGGGAAGAGAAAGAGCAAGAGGAAGATGTAAAACTTAGCTGCTTCTTTGACAAACGAGTGAAACCAATGATCATTGAAGGTTTCAAGATATGAAGAATGATATGAGAAACAAGCAAGAATTCAAAAGAAATTTCGGCAGCACTTCGGTAGGATAGAGGGGCAAAAATTTGATAAGATGGAGAGAACTTGAAAAGAGAAAACAACACTCTGGTTAAATGGATAAGCAAGGAAAGAACATGATCTTGCCAGAACAATATGATGGTTTAAAGAGAGCAACATCACCAAGTCTCCGGAACAGAAGAATAGAAGCTATATCGAAGGAAAGAAAGAATAGAGAAGGAAATGACAACTTCTACCACAAATGAATTGAAAGCATTCTTACATAAAAGAGATTGAACGGAGTTGTTGGGAATTCAACAACGAAATAAAACTTGTTGTGGGCTTATGGAAAACATCTCCAAATTATGAGGTGACAACCAGCCACTAACAGAAACAAAGATTACTTGGGAGCAACAAGATATGGAAAACTTCTTTCACCAAAAGGACACATTGAAAAATTGGACCATGACAACACCGTAAATAGCAACAATCCTTAGGAAAGGCTTTAGGTGAAATCCGATCCAAGATAACTCCAAAGAAGCGAAATGGGTTTAGATATCTCATTCTTGACAATTCCCTTCAAAACTCCTCATGACTCAAGAATGATATAGCTCCATCTCAAAGGATAAGAGAGAATGAATTGCACTTTGAAATGCAAGATAAAGAATACTTGAGCTACTCCAATAAGAATATTGAAGAACACTTTGAGAAGGAATTAAATCCTTGAAGAAACACCATGAGGACCTCTGTATACGAAAGAATGATCAACAGAAATGAAGGTTGAAAAGGATAGATTATGACGTTGCAAGATTTAGATGAAGCTTCGCGATGAGATACTTGAGAAAACTTGAAACTCCGGAAAGAGAAGACGAAACACTTAGAACCAAGAATTTGATACCGTGAAAAACTCCGGAAGAAGGATTGAAATCACTTTGATGAAACAAGAATAAGAATTATGGTATGCCTATCCTTCATCAAGTTAAATTGATGACAAGCAACGGATTTGGCATACCACTTATTCTTCTTGAAAAGATTGAGGCCAGAAAAGAGCACAAACTTGAAGAAGTCTTGAACGAACCACCGGTGAGAATTGAAACGAATGGGAATACATGAGAATGAAGAGATCAAGATTCGCCTAATAGAAAACTTCAACAAGGCACCAGAATAACTGAGATACGAACGAAGGGACAACAATTAAGAAGAATTTGAGAACGAAAGCTGAAAGCTGAGAACGAAGAAATCTTCTAAAATGATGGCCTTCGGAGGATCGAGAATGAAAATAATTCTGAAATGATCCAGATAGATATGAAAAGAATTTCTCACGAATAAAAACAATTCGAGAGGATAGCATGACGCTGAGATGATGAATCTTCAAAAGAACGGACACAGATTTGAGAGAAACTCTCCTTCGGTCTTCAGTGCTGAGAATGATGACGAGAAACAACATCATGAATTACTGAGGCACTCCAGAACAATGAATAAGGAAAGGTTGAGCGAATGATGAAAATGATTCAGAGCAATCTTGGAGAAGGAATATGACTTATGAATTCATTCTTACATCATATTGAAAAGAACTTGAGATCTCTGGAAAAATTAGAAGAGTCAGGTAAGATCCTGGGGAAAAAACCTGTGGGTTATGAGCCCACTCAAAGAGAACACCGTTGAAATGATTGCTTAGGAAGAGAGATTGCACCGGTACATTGAAAACTTGATGAGGTGAGAACCTCGAAATATTTAAAAGGATTGAATGAAGACACGAGCTTCTGAGATATCTTCAACACTCCGGATAGAATAGAGCGATGAATAAGCAAGAGAGGTTTGGATAAGAATTCCAACATGGGAGAACATATAACGAATGTCAAGGATATGATGAACACTGAGAGATTGAATTGAATCCACCGGAAAGAAAATGAGAACAGAATGATGAACTTGACACTTTGAGCATCTCCACCAGGATGGGAATTTACTCATTAAAGAAAAGGGCGGGAGGGCGGGGAAAACAAAGAAGACTTGGAACGGATGAAACGAACTCCGGGGAAAAGGAAGGATGAGGATAGATCTTGCAAAAATTGGAAGGGACAGAATCATCTTGAAGAGAAGCACACCAGTTGGAAAGAATTGACATGACAACTCCGGTTGAACAAAAGGATTAGCATTCCCATAAAAAATGTGAGAACACCGCTTAGAAAAGATATGAAATCACCACTTGACATCGAAGCAGCTTGAATTTACCATATTCCAACAAAACAAAGGATGATGCTTGCAAATTAGGCCGGAAACAGATATATGACAGAGATTTCGCTCGACATTTTCGTGGTAAGGCTCACACGGGATCGATCTTACAGTAGCCATCATGTACAAGGCAGTGCACATGACATACGAAGCGTCCCCGAGTCGTAGCAAGCTACAAGGACTCTTTAAGACACAACTAGAACCGTTGTAAGAAAGACCGTCAACAAGCGAACCACTCGATGTCGAACCCCAACCTCACATCATCATCTGCGGAAGATAATCCTAGGTAACGACTTGAATTCCCACCTAAGAACTCCCGAAATCTCGGTTATGCAATCGGGTACACGGATACACGGAGTTTTACATGATCACTCAACTCCTAACAGTAATACTACTCTCCAATGTATCACATCCCTCAACACACAACCAAAGGTCTCGGAAACTCATCTACCTCAGATCTTCGTAATCGCAACGATACTAAACATGGCAGTACCCCGGATGCCTCCCCAGTACTGGGTGACTCCAGCCTTATCTCGCCACGAAAAGTATTGAAGCAATTTCGAACATCCTCCTTCCTGAGATACTAAGGAAACTGAATGATAACGATGTGTCAAGAATCCCCTGGAGCTCAACTCCCCGGAAGAAATCAAGTCAGATAGGAGGCACCAAAACAGAACTCCGTCACATCGGCATCATATAGTTTCCAAAATACCCGCGTGATCCTAAAAAAAATTGAGCGAGAAGAGGAGTAGAATGAAAATTCCTAAGTCGAATACCTCACCAGAGTATAGAAGAGGAGTAAAAGAATCCTACTCTCCGATATAACTAGACTCAAAATATTTTTCACTAGACTCGACTCGGCCAAGTTCGATCAATCAATGGGGCTCCTAGGTCGGTACAGGCTCTGATACCAACTTGTCACGCCTAAGATGCGATCCTATCCTTATTTTGGCACGGGGGCCTCGACAGGGATAGAAGCGCATCTCGTCGTTTTGCAAGAATGGATATCATTACAAGTACATGTAAAGAAGAGATGAGTATATCGAATTGGCTTACACTCGCCACAAGCTACATCAATATCACATCAATACAACAACATATCCAAACATCATACAGAAGAGCAGGGTCCGACTACGGACGAAAACAAACGGTAAAATGACATCCATCCTTGCTATCCCAGGCTGCCGCCTGGAACCCATCCTATGATCGATGAAGAAGAAGAAGAACTCCAAATCAAACAAGCATCGCTCTCACGTCAAAGCATTGCATTACCTGTACCTGCAACTATTGTTGTAGTAATCTGTGAGCCACGGGGACTCAGCAATCTCATTTCCATGGGTATCAAGACTATTAAAGCTTAATGGGAGAGGTATGGTTAAGTGGTGAGGCTGCAGCGGCACTAAGCATTTATTTGAGTGGCTAACTTACGAGTACAAGAATAAAGGGGGATGACTGTCGAATAAACGGACGTGAACTAGTAATGATCTCTAAAAGATCCTGAACACCTACTTACGAACAAACATAACCCCACCGTGTTCTCTCTCGGATCAGAAATTCACGAGAAGAGACAGTCACGGTTACGCACACGGTTGGCGTATTTAATTTGAGTTTACTTCAAGTTTGCTATGACCGGGTATTAAACAAAGTTTCCAAGTTGCCATGTAACCGCGGGCATGGCTTTCCGAAAGATTTAACCCTGCAGGGGTGCTCCAACTCATCCATCACAAATTAACCACACGTAGCGGGAATAACCTCGACCACGAATCTCGTGATCTTCCTAGGCAATTCCATTGGAAAACCGCAACCTCGAGATAGCCCGAAGTATTTTCGGAATTCCTCGCACAAGACGATCGAGAAAGGTAAAACAAGTCCAGCAAGGCCTCCCGACGTGTCGACGATCCCGATAGGAGCCGCGTATCTCGTTCTCAGGACACGGCGGATAAGCGATGCGTACAGTGGCCTGATAGAAATCACCCGAGTTGCCCCGGGGTGGCCCCGCACAGTGCTCTGTTTTGGACAAGCACCAGCAGCACTGGCCCCCCTGTATTATGTTGAATAACGAACCTCGGGTAGCGCTAACTCCCTATGCGTCAAATTAATTATTAGTGTTATTATGTTGGGCAAATGTGGTACCAAAGTTGGGCCTTGCCAGACAAGTTTTATCCTAAAACGAAAATCAAGGGGGTCCCCATAACAACCCCGAGCATGTTAGGAGCGCTCAATTATGGAACATAACACCGGTCCACAAGTAACTAGGGCGGCAAGAGTGGAACAAAACACCGAGCAAAAGGCCAAGCCTTCCACCCCTTACCAAGTATATATGTGCATTAAATTACATAGCAATAATATTGTGATAGCTGGAACAATTGCACCTGCAACTAGCAATGCTATAAGAAGGGGCTGAGCAAGCGGTAAAATAGCCAAACAATGTTTGCTGGGAAGTGGAGCGGTTAGAGGCTTTTCATGGCAATTTGGGAGGCTTGACATACAAGTGGTGGGTAGCGAGACAAGCGATAGAAACGAGACATCTAGCATGGCAATGATAGTAATGGTATCCAAGGAAATGGTCATCTTGCCTGAGATCCCGCTTGGAAGAAGAACGAATCCATGAAGCAGGCGATCCGTGAAGTAGACGAACGGGATGTAGTCGAACAAATCCTCACACTCCGAACGCTTTCGGAACTCTATCGAGAAGAAGCAATCCGGCACAAACAATCAACACACGAAACACCACAACATATGCATGACATGATGCACTTCAAATATGATGCATGTTATGCATGACATGACAAAGCACAACAATCAATTTCTACACATTAAGTGAAGCTCAATATGCAACGAGTTGCATATTGACGAAACTCCACATTCGAATATTTAGTTCACTCTCGTTAAGGTACACGACAATATTAAATGTTGTTAAACATGGCAAGAGGTGAAGCATAAGTAAACTACACATCTAGGCAAGTTTAAATGAGGCCGGAAACAACATATAGCATTTCCGAAACGACCCCATATGTTAATTTCGAAATTGGTCCAGATCTGAACTAATCATGTTTTATATTTATTAAACAGGAATATAAAGTATACCATGCAATTCTATATGTCATTCTAGTCGCTTTACATATATGGAACATCTCAAACGGAGCTACGGTCTAAAAGATATGACCTTCACAAGATGAACATGACATGAATGCAAAATGCATGAAAATGACAACCACAAACATACCAAATCATGGATGCAGCAGATATTATGAAACTACATGAGATTCTAAGCAAGTTTCATATAGGACATGCTCAAAACGGAGCTACGGTTCCACCACAATCACCAAAACAAGTTTTAGTTCAAATCTGCCCAAAACAGCAACATAGCATATTGCACACATGAAAACAACAAGCTGCAAGATTCTAAAATGCACAAACTAAGCATGGGGCAGTAGCATATGACACACACATCATTTCATCTTCACATATAATACTCAAAATAGTTATGGAACACATGGTAGGAAGCTCACAACATGTCAACAAAATATAGCAGATTAGGACTTTGTGAAAATAACAGGTTTAGCATAGCAGATTTTCATGGAGGCATATTGACAGCAGTAAAACTATATGCTACAGGGCATATTATGGCATGAAAATTAACAGCATGGTAGTAGACATGATGCACTACAATTCATTACATGGTGACAAGGTCTAATTATGCCTAGAAACATGGCTAGCATCAACACAACATGGCATTATGAAGAAAACAGATTCTCAGACTTAGTGAAAAATAGGCTAGTCACGAGCAGCGGTTTTTAACAGATTGACATATTGGACAGCAGGTTTAATTATGATGCAAAACCTATTCATGCAAACTATTGACACAACATGGTAGAGCATAACATGCTTAACAAAAGACTCCATGGTGACATCACCAAAGACTCCTAGAACACTAGCAAATCACATGGCAACACAGCAACAAAATAACAGATTTCCAGACTTACAAATATTTTGGACCCTCAAAACAGCAGTATTTTATAGCATGTTGGCAACAAGGAAACAACACCTAAACATGCATTTCTATGACAACCAAAAATACCAGGGCCTAGCACACGTGTCCAATGGCATATCTCATGTTCAAAATTATTTCATATGATGCATGGATTAAATCACACAAAATGGATAAAAGGGCATCATGGCAAAAATGACATGCACTCAAACTTCCTACAATGACAAAACTAAATACACAGTTAAATTCTATGGATTTTTCTACCCCGAAAACATATATAATATGCATAGGTTCATGTAGGAAAATAAGTCACAATTAATTAGGCAAGTTAATGGTATAAACCCTTTTAGCAACTATAAATGCAAGTTAAATGCAAATATTACAATGAACCAGTTTGTCATGCATGAAAATGCGATGCCGATAATATGAACATTTTACTATATTGTTGGATTAAATCCCGATGCACGTTAATTAAATATGACAATGCAAAATGTTGGCAATTATGCAAAATGGTGCAAACACCGAGTGTAAGTATTTTTATCATGGATGAAAATGGCATAATATTAATCTACGCATATATCTGAGCATTTTACATATATAAAATATATCGATCCGGTGCACGGTTAAGTAAATATGAGCATTTTAAAATCAAGCACTTCATGTAATTAAAAATGTCTAGATTATTGCCAAATTCGCAGAAATAAGTAAAAAACGCACATAGGCCGAAACTAGGCACTGGGGTGGCCTCACCTTCGTGGGCCTTGGCCCATTCGGAGAGGACGCCGGGCAGATGCTGGAAGAGGCCCCGAGCAGCTCCTCTGCTCGTCCCCGAGCAGAGCCATGGCGGCGGGCAACTCCGGTGCGCTCGGCGGGTAAGGCGAACGGGACGAGGAGGTGACCGGATCTGGAGGCGGGATGACCGGATCCGTCCGTCCCCAGCGACGAACGACCTTGGGGGGCGCGGATGGGGACTCCATGTCCGGCAGCTCCATGGGTGCTCCCTGGAGCAACGGGAGAGAGAGAGGTTAGGGGACAGGGAGAATATTAGGGAGAAAAGAGAGAGGCAGCGCGGGGCGCGACCTGGGTGGCCGGCGGTGCTCCGGCGGTGTTGGGACTCCGGCGGCCGGTGCGGTTGTCGACGAGCGGCGGGGCTCCCTGGCCGGCGAGGAGGCGGGCATCGGGCGACGGGGACGGGGCCTTGGGCGCGGGAGGCGCGGGAGCGGGAGCTCGGCTGTGAGCGGCGGCTACCCTCGGGCCCGATTCGGCCCGGGGCGGGCCTGCTTCGGGCCCTAGCGGGCCGCGGCGGCGGGGAGAGCCAGGGGCCAACGTGGCAGCCCCCGGTTGGCTACGGGCGACGGCGCGGCGGCGCCAAGTGGCGGCGGTGGAGCGGTCTGGCACGGAATTTGAGGTGGGAGGTAGGGGAAGACCATTTTAGGCAGGGGAGGCGTACCTTTTATAGGCTGGGGCTAGGGTTAGGGGGGTTTAGTCCGGTTTTCGACCCTCCGATCGAAATCGGACGGCTTCGGTCGCGAGTAGGGGCTAGGATGGGCTTGTGGGCTGTGTAGAAGAGGCTAGGTAGGGAAGAGAGGGAATATGGTGGCCCGTGACACGAGGTTTTAAACAACGTAAAACATCCGACAATAAACCGACGACGGTGCCGTTACGGTCGATCGTTCGGGTATTAAATGACCTCTGATTGCGACGAAATTTGGCAGGCGGTCTACCTACAACATAACAAGACCGCATGCCAACTTTCGACCCAATCCGAGAATGTTTTTGCGCACTTTTAAAACAACATTTTATCGATGCCGCGGGCGCGTGCGAGTGTGGTTGGTCTCGAAACGGTCGCCGACGTGAACGGAGAGAACCGGCAACTACGAACGGATGCAAGTTTTTCAAAAATGAGTGACGATGCTATGCAGATGATGCGAATGATGCGTTGATGAATGCGACAACCAAACGAATCACACGCCGATAGCGGAATAAAAGGAAATCTACTGGGGCGTCGGTCTCGGGCTGTTACACTGCATCATGCCCTTTTGCCGTCAGGGGCTGGCCAGGTTTGTCGAGGCCACCGAGAGTAACTTTCGGCGCATGGAAGAGGCGGTAGAGGTAAGGCTGCTGCTTGTTCTGTTTTTCCAATGGGGGCGCGCGAGCGCACACACTGGGTGTAGCCCCCAAGATTCGGGCCGGCTGTCCGGGCGTGGCAGCCGGGTTGAATCTTTTTCTTAAGTGGTTTGATATTCTGCCTCCAGGTGCGTGGCAGGCTGAGAACGCCAGGCGGCAGGCGCTTTTTGATGAGGCGGTCGCCATCCACAACAAGGGCAAGGCCGGCTACTACCAGGCCCAAGAAGAGTTGAGGAAAGCACGAGGTACGAGCGTTCCAGTGGGGGCGCGCGAGCGCACCCACTGGGTGTAGCCCCCGAGAGTCGGGCCGGCTGTGCGGTAACCGGCTAGAATCTTTCATGCCAAGCTAACTTGGGCTAAGTCTTCTGCAGAGGAGCTGGTCGGTCTAACCCAGATCCGGGAAAAGCGGGACGAGGTGGCCTCCGAGTGGGACCGGCTGGCGCGGGACCTCCAGGCGGTCACGTCGGAGCGGGATCGGCTGGACGGTCTGGCAGTTGATGGCCAATCGGCACGGGAGCACCTTACTGCGGAGCTGCAGAAGGAGGTGGCGGCCAAGGAGGAGGCCATCAAGCAGGCGGTCGACGCCAACCAGCGGACCACAGTCCTTCAGGACGAAGTGGCTCGCCTCAGGGGCGAGCTTGACAGGCGTGATGTTGCACTTGCTCGGGCGGAGAAGGCGCTGGAGGACGAGCGGAGCCTGAGCCTCAAGTTCGGGCTTAAACTGGACGGCGCCTTTCAGCATGAGTGTTTCTGACTTTGAGTCTGTTCTTTTTCTGTGGGGACCCCGACTCATAAGTCGTGATCACCGAATGTACGTGCACAGTGATCCCAGAGATCAATGCTCACTGAACACACAAAATTGAATAACAAGAGTCTTACATCCAGTACATACAGTCTTACTCGAATATGGCCTTTATGGCCAAGTCTTCATATGATTGCAGCGGAAATCTTCAACGATAGCGTGAACCCATGCCATCTGCCTTAACCCTACAGGCATTCTGACTGGGAAGCGTCCTAGCTCACATGCTCGTCACCAAGGTAATCTTCGCCATAACCTGGTCTTTCACGCCTGGCCAATAAAATAACCAGTGGCAAGCCAATGAGTACTTTGAATGTACTCGCAAGCAACCCATGTTTGGAACAAGGTTCAACAGAGCATGATATAGCACTAAGTAGGTAAGTTTTGCAGAAAGCTAATTTTTAGTGCAATGACATGATCAAGTAACTTGTGTAAGCATGCATCAACAGTGGGCATATACCCATATGAACAAGTTACAGATATCATCATAAGCATGGGTTGAACATCTCATGTTCAGTCATCATGTCAAGTCATCCGACTTAACTCAAGTATCATCTTTGTCACACACACACACACACACCAAGTTTTGAGAAAACATCTGGACGTAGTTTAAGAAGGACCTCCAACTGTTCATGACCGTGGACACGGCTATTCGAATAGTTTTACACTCTGCAGAGGTTGCACGCTTTACCCACAAGACTCGGGGAACTTCCGTGTCATCCACGACTCGCGGTATATTACATACCCGAGGTAAGCACCCGAACAATGCCTTTCCCTTGACGACACTAAACAAAGAGTCCACTCGATTGGTACACAGCCCTCATGATGTACATCATACGAGCCTCGCTCTAGATCGAACCATCCATGAAGGGACCAACGGTGTGCCTGGTGCCTGTAAAGACAGCGCATGGTCGCCCTACCAGGAACGACCCCATATCGAGAGTGACCATGTCACTCCCGCCACTAGTAATGCGGGCTCTCTGCTAGCATCGACCAATGTAATCAACGAAGCCCCTTCCCATATAGGGGTAGAGAGGTCGCACATCTAAGGTTGGGATGGTCAGCAAACCTTAAATCTAATCCATTTTCGAAAACACACACACAACTTGCTCCGGTACACCACTTCTTTCTCAAGTGGTTACCTAGCTCAACATCATCTCCCTCGGGCATTAGTGGCACCCGACGGGGTTTTTGAAAAGTCTTTGAAATCGTTTTCTTTCTGACACCATGCATAATCCCATCCCACTTGCGTAGCAACTACTTGGCATCCTAACTACTTCCCACCCGCACAACCCTCATAAGAAGGTAGGGTCATGCTCAGTGCAAGTATCAACGAGGAAAGTAACGGAAACAACCCATGAAGGTGGTCACCACAACATCATGATCAACATATCGAAAATAAAGTGCTATATGCCATGCAATGAAAATGGTTTCTTAACATGGTCAAAGGGCTGCTTGCCTAGCTTATGAAAGTCTTCGAGGTCTTCACACGCTTCTCGTCCATTCTGAGCACTTCGTCTACTTCGTTAACTATCGCCGGAAACAACCGCAATAAGCAACACAACAAGCAGAGAAATAAAAGTGCTCTATAAATAGGAGTTTTATTTTTCTTGGACATCTCTGGTCATAAGAAAAATACCTAAAGTGGCTCTAATGGAGTTGGATCAATGAGGCTCTTCGAATGGTGGAAATGGAGGAAATGATGATCCTATCAGGAGTCTACAGAAAATGTTTTTATAAAAAAATAGTGGATGCACCTATTAAATAGGGCATGACTTTAGAAACATTTAGGAACTGGTTTCACTGGATTTGGATTTGAGATGAATTTCCTATGAATTTCTTAAGAGGGCAATAATGAAAAATGCGGCTATTTATTTGACCCAGCAGAATCAATGCATGGTAAAAATGTTAACCATGGCTTGATAAATGAGGCATGATATTTAGAGCACCTAGAAATTGGAATCACTCCATTTGAAGTTGATTTGGATGCCCTAGGAATTTTACAAAGTCGGGTTTTCATAGTTCAAATTCAAATTTGAATTTGAACACAACAGAAAAGTTTACTGAAAATATGAGTAGGATATGTTTTTGGATAGAGCATGATTTTAGAAACACCTAGGATTTTGAATCATCAAATTTGGTGTTGAAATGAATTTATTATGGATTATACCATTTCTCTGGTAAAAGAAAAAGTGAAAGATAATTACCGAATGGGCCTAATGCGCGCCCTAGGCGCAGAATAGCCGCGCGTGCAATGGGCCGGCCCAGCGGCTCGGTCACGCACGCGAAGCCCGCCATGTCGAAAGCGTCTTTATAGGAAGTACACCTTCGCTGACCGAAGGCGACTTCCCAGGGGCCGCCTCCACTTACCGGCAGGGCCCGACCCCCTGGGTCGCTTACAAGCGGGGCCCGTCGGGTCCTTTCTCTCTCTCCCTCGGCCACCTTCTTCTACCTCCCGCCAGGGGCTGAGAGGCGCCGTCCGTCGCGCCTTCCGTCCACTCGGCTGCGCCGGCCGTCAAGCCGGTGGCCCAGGCGGATGCCCCACTCCGAGCCGCGCCCGGGGATGGTCGTACGGGTCGCGGGGGCGCCCAGAGCGAGCTGCTCACCAAGAGGGCGGACGGGAGCATCGGCCGTTGTCGGGGAGCACGGCATGGCTCCAGGGATGGGGCCTGGGGGTGCCTGAGGAGCTCCCCTTGTCGAGGGAATCCCTCTGGATCTTCGGGTTGAGGCGAGGGAGGACCGGCTAGCCCGGATTTGGACGAAGCCGAGCGGTGGCAACGTTGGCCGTGGGGGGAGAAGAAGGCCACGGGAGGATGGGCGGGGATACCCGGGAGGTGTCTAGGAGGGAGTTGAATGCGCTAGTGGCGTCCAGGGGGCTCTAGAGAAGGCAGAAATATGAGGGTGGCCGAGAGGGGCTCGGGTGGCCGCCGGAGGTTGTCGGGCACCGAGCACACGCACGCCTGGCCTGCCTTGGAGGTTTCCTAGCGTCGGCGAGGGGCGTGCGAGGTCAAGCAAAATCCCCTGGCACGTGTAGGCACCCTGCTGCAACCGGACGCGAGCTACAGGACAACTTTTGTCGGGAGAGCACCGTTTCTGCATGTCTGTTGCTTGGTCACCATGCAAATGTGTGTCCAGGGCAACATTTTGGTCAGCCAAACATGTCTAGAGTGTGAGGCACGCATGCAGTAAAGCACTGGTGAACTCCCAAGGGAAATGGAGCTAGGTAGATGGGGTTTCTACTGTAGGTAAGATTTTAGCAGCAAACTTGGGGGCCCTATCAGAGGTTTTTATTGAAAGTCTTAGGAGGTAAAAGGTTGTCTGCGTGGCCTAGGTATGGAAGGACTACAATTACACCAACTTTCAGCTCATGGAGAGGGGTCTACAGGGTACTTGCAGGTCAAAGCTGTTTTTACTGCCAAAATCTAGGTTTTGATGCTTTGCTCATACTTTCCACATGAGTATGACATGATTGGGTTTGGATTGATGCATTAACATGCAAATGATGTTGTGGTATGGTTTGGGGGCATCTGCATGTACTGAATGGTGGGAGAGAGAAAGAAGAGGCCTTGTCATGGTAAAAAGAGAGGGAAAATGAGGGAGTTACCCCCCAAATAATTGATCAGAGGCCATGGCAATGTTACTGGAGGTATAAGGGAGCTAGACCAGGGGTAAATGGTAAGTCCATTTGGTCCTGATAACAAGTTCTCAGCTTAATTGAAGAAAGTTGATTATGCAAACTTCGTAAACCCTAGAAATGAACAGAATCAGATTTCTGTAGATCTAGGCATGCAAAAATATTCTCTTTAATACACCACTTGGTGTGGTGTCATTATTTGGTGATTAGAGCATGCCCACAAATTTTGAGATAAATTGGAATTACTTGGCAATGTAAAGTTGCTCAAGTTTGGATCTGGACAGAGAGGGTTTTGGGATATTTTGGTGACCCAAAACAATTAGGATTGAGATGAAACTTGGCAAGATGATCACATATAGCATGAGTGACTTTCTAGAATTTTACTGATTTTTTTGAGAATATTTCTTATAGAAATATTTCAAATGCTTGATTTAAGCAGAAAGGGTTTTGGAGGGTTTTTCCCATTATGTTGAACATGACCATGTGTTGAAACTCTTATATATGGAAAATATATGTCCACTGAGTTTCCCTAAATTTTCTCAAATATTTTCAAAGCATTTAAATATATTTTTCCCTATGAAAAACCATTTCTGGCCTTAAGAAAAAGCCTTTAAATAAAATAGTAAAATAATCTTTAAAATTAATATTTGGTGGTTTTGGGAAATCTTATATATAGTAGGTTCCAAACAAAATCTTTGGGGAAAAACATCCACCCTAATTTGAGGACATGTAGTACAAACCTCAATTCTGGGGTTTTTGAAAACCTAATTTGAATAAATGCTTTTTGGCCAAGATAATATTTTGTAAAAATATTTCTAAGTACTTTACACATGGCATGATCATTGGGCATGGATTTTGGATCAAGGAAGTTAGTATGGAGAGTAGGATCAAGTTTATGAATCAAAGCACAAGCAAGCAATCAAGCAATCATCAACCAAGTCAAGCATCACAAGCACACACAAAGTTTTAATTGGTCCTAATTTTTGGGCTATGTTAACATACTCAGAAGAGGCAATTCACAGGGTGTGACAGACCTACCCCCCTTACAAGAATCTCGTCCCCGAGATTCCTAGGCTAGGCGTAGAGAAGTTATAGAAATCCGGGTTTAAGGTAGTCTTCACGTTTCCGTGTTGCTTCTTCCTCGAGGCGGTTGCTCCATTGGGCCTTGAAGTTTTTGATGATACTTCTTCGAGTGCTTCGCTTGGCTTCGTCTGAGGGTGAACGGGGTTCTTGCAATATGCTAGGATTGCCTAAAGGTCAAGGGTTTGGTGAACGAGGTTCGAGCAAGGGCATGGCTTACGTGTGTATTCCCAAGTCGAAATACGTGGCAATGTAGTGTGTCTATGTGCTTGACCTGGGGTTGCTCACGTTGGTTAGTGACATCTAGATATCTCGCGTTAGAATAGGAGGGTCGAGTCTTGGTGTAGCTTCTCGTTGACGGGGAAGTCCTTGAGTCCCTTAAGGCAGGTGACCTTCAATCGTAGGTGGTTTTCATCCTCGAGAGTGTTGAAGCATGTAAACGTAGGCTTCTTGTCGAGACCTTCTGCTTGAGTAAGTTGCCCAGGTATGTTCTTCATTCATCTTCGGCCATTTGTCTTCATCGTCATTACGCACGTTTCTGGCGGGTCTCCGAGTGTTTGGTCTACTCATTCCCCTGTAGCCATTTGTGGCAAGGTTTGGGCTAAGTCTCGTCCCTAAGACTAAGCTTAGAGACTTGGTATCAAAATGGTTCTATCATCTGGGAAGGTTTCTAAGGGGTTCTAAATAAGCTGACTATCCATAAGTATAGAACAACCATCTAGTCCCCAAGGTCTGAGGCTTGGCAAGCGGGGTGAACTACCTTTGACAGGTGGTTTACCATGATCGAGTCAGGGTTTTCGCCCTAGATTGGATCTAAAGGGGCCGGTAACAAAGCCATGATAGTCATCCACTCCATCCCAGGCATCTGAAGGGAGTAGGGACGTCATGCTTATCGTACACCATCAAAGCGGTGAGGGGTGCTATCAACTTATCGGCTCCTTCCTAGTCAGGAACTGATAGGTGTCTACTTAAAACAAGGGGCTTCGTAATCCTCTTGATGTCCAAGGGCTTCATCGTGCTTGAATGTCGGTGCTCCTTGATACATCCTAGCTGATGTAGCCAGCAGAGGAGTGGTGGTTGACTTTTCTCGCTTCTTCTTCATTGTCGTGGCTTCCCAACCGTAGTGGTTCTTCATCTTGCTTGGGCAAGAATGTCTTCTGCTACCGGGAGGGTGCTTCGAGGAGTCCAATCTTCTTTAAGGTAAAACCTTACACTTTGAGGGGCAAGGCAGTTGGTTCTTCTGGGGCTTATCCAAGTAGGGCTAAGGTGTTCCTTCCTCTCATCGGGTAAATAGGTATGTCATCCATGAACACAACAACATATTTCCCCAGGTATCACACAAACACATTATTCGTGGAATACGTGAAAGGAGTGGCATCTGTTCCGAACGGTCACTGGTCCAGAGTTGTGTGGTTCGTCGTAATCTAGTACTTTCTGCCCACCTTCCTCAGGGACAGGATTGGTGGTGGTCGAGATGGAGTATCGACCATAGTCTTTTGACTTAGAGCCAGAGCCTATGGTCTTATCCGACCATGGCATGGTTCGGTAAAGCTTCGGGGTTTCAAGGAGCTTAGGATGTGAGTGAACGTCTATCATTTTATCCTTGAGCATAGTTCTTAGATGCCGATAGTCCTACCTATTACTCCAAACAAAAATCATCCTATTTCGTCGAAGGCATCATCTCATGTAAGTCAACTCCAACATCACTCATGCTATTCAACTCCAAGGTTTTGAGAGAAGGACTAAACCAAAAGCTCATATGTTATTCTATAGCTAACTCAAATATATCCCTATGTAAAAATCCTCAGGAAAGCATACAAGCTGCTAAGCTTGATTGTGACACTACAAATCCAAGTGATCTGCTAACCTATCCATGGTCTAAGGTAATGCATTACTATGTTAAGGAAACTCGTAGTATACCAATCCAAGATCTTGTTTCCTTCCTACGAATCCAATTTAATCGATCCACAAATACCATCCAACATCACATGATCCATTACTGATACAGATCCAATACTAGTGATTGTTCCATGTATCCCCTAGAGTTCATAAATCCCCAAATTTCAGAAAGAACTATCCCATCGCAGTATAACCAGCAATTCCATCCATGGTGATCAAGCAAACTCCGATGTTAGGTGCATATGGATCCTTGAATCAATTATGACAGCCACCCAATATTCCTGGTTTGTCTTCCACCGAGAAACATGGTCTCAAGATCAAGATCATCGGACTAAATCCAAATTACTCCGAACCATGTAGTTTCATTGATCCTGAGCACCTATTAGAAGCACCTATTAAATCCAAGGTTCACATCTAGTAAGAATTCCCTACTAGTTACTCCAGTCAATATCGTATCACCATCAATCCACTATCAATATCACTTGCCAAAGTCAAGTCATTAATCCACCGAGAATTTCAGCTTGTGATCATATTTGTCCTACTAAATCAAAGTTACTCAAGGGAGAAACAAGTTATGCTACTCTATCAACTTTGATCCACCAAGTCTATTTACCAACACAAGGGTCTTATGATCCACCAAAGAGTCGCAACTGCTTCCTCTAGATATCTATTACAACATCGTGAAATCATCAACCTACTAATTACGTATCCCCAAAACAATCTTCCCTATGGCATCATCAGTTCAAGTGCTGGCTTACGGATAAAAGGCGTTTGTCCACTATGATCACTAGTCCCATAATGAACCCAGTGCTAAGCAGGGGTTATTGGAGCTCAACAGGTGCTCTAGCAAATCCATGTATTAAACAGGTGCTCAGAAGTTTGAGCTGGGGAAGCTTGTGAGGTCTAGGTTGGGCTAGGAAGGGGTTTCCAATCTTGTGGGAAAAACATAACTTTACAGGGTTGCGTCTGGTTGAGTGCATTGTAGTCGAAGTCTTCAGTGCCAGTTGTTTGTTGAGGGGGGATCCTTGGTGCATCTTGTCTTGCTGGTCTTCAGTTGACGAGAGAGGGAAGAGGGAAAGTAGCATAGAGGAGAGTGCCTAAGGGGTGGTATAGTGCAAGTGCAATCAAACAAGTGCTGAAAAGGCCAAACACAACCAGTAAGATGAGGTAGGTGGTATAGTCGCGTACTTGTTGCCTAGGGCAAAAGTGCGTCTTATACCAAAGCATAACAAGCAAAAAAAAAGCAACACACATCATGGTTACATTCGAACCATCACACAGACTCGACTTCGCATAGGGGATACACGACTCATCCTGCCCTAGGGGTTCTCGAACTCAGTAGTCGTGCTTGCTTCGTGTCTTGGAGAGGAGTCCGCTCAGTCTTCTGGGTCTTCTTTAGGTGTCGCTATGTTTCTGGTTGTTGTTCATCGAAACGATCCGGGTTGTGCCTGAAGAGTCCTTGACAAATTTGCGTCTAGTGAGTTGATGACGAAGGTGGTTCCTCATGGCTGTCGTTGACGGGTCTTCTGTTGTCTTCATAATCGTGCCAATGCCTTCTTGTCCTTCAGGGTGTCGAGAGTTCCAAGTGGGCAATCCTTTATGCAATGATATCAACAAGGCATGATAGAGTTATAACCTGTCGGTTACGTTGATGATAATATCTACACCGAGAGCGGGGGATAAAGAGAACCGTTTTCCTGCTCACTATGGTGAGGCGGACCAAATGGCGAGGTTCTCATCCACCGATGGTTGCCGACACAACAACGGTAAGGACAAGGTTGCTTTATTAGCGAAGCATATCATGATCTTGCATATCTTATGCCCTGATCGTCGTAGGCCAAGGTTGTACCATCCTGGGTGTAACACCCCAAAAATCGGGTTAACGATTTTTGTGCTGTTATTCCTTCCTAGATTTTCTCTCCCAAATTTTTCCTCTGGAATCTGGTAAGTAACCAGGTGAATCTAGACAATCCCCAACCTCTCAGTGCCTTTCCCATGTTCTTGTGCCAGCCAACCTTCCGTCAGTCAACCCCGAATCTCATTCAAACCCTACTTCCAAAATATCGGAACTGGAAATCCTGCCTTTGTGTTTACAAAGGAGCTATCATTTCCCTTGCTCTGTTAATCCTCCCAAAATTTCCAGAGATCCTCCTTCACTCATACACCCTAGATGTGCAAAAATATTGCCAAGTCATATGCAATATTTCTCATCTAGAATTAATTCCTTTTTCTGCCTTTCTGAGGAATTAAATCCAGGAAAATATCTATCCATCTCCAAAGTTCATGAAAACTTGTGGAGATATTCTTTGTGATCATATTGAGCTCTCATAAAAATATTGGCCATAATTAAGTAGTGGAAATTGCATTTTCCTATTTAAAGCCAATATCTCAATTTGGGGCCTTTCCAAAGGAACTACAATTTTGGTAGCTAGGAAAAACCCCAAATAATTTTTGGAGCTTTTCCAACCCATATCTTCACCATTTCCATCCAAATATCAAGTTCCACAATTCAAAATTTCAGCACAACACCCCTTTGCAAATTATGTCCAGATTTCCTATTTGCAAAGAAAGTGCTTGATTCCTTGATCTCCTTGGGCTAAAAATTTTCAGGGTGATTCATTATGATATATTACCCTTGTACACCAACAACTAGCCCATTTCATCTAGCCAATCTCCCTCAGTAAATTTACCAAGTTTCTATTGAGATCAAAGCACTGTGAAGGAAGTACCATTTTTACTTATGCAAATGGTATGAAATTTTTACAGTGCCTCCATATGCCTAAATTATTGGTCTCCACCAAATTTGGGCCATTTTCATCTAGCCATTTGACCTCAGCATCATCATTTTCATTTCTGGCCAGTATGCCATGTTGCAAAGGAAGTGCCAGATATCCTTGCCCATTTGCCATCATTTTTGGTCAAGATAGTCACCTTAGTAGATGTCTAATCTCTGCCCAAGATCAGGCCAAGAAGAGCATTGTGGTGGCCACACCACCTGTCAAACACTTTGCTGTTGGCTGCTTGTTGATCAAGGTGCAGTCACACCAGTGTTCTCTCATGACTTCTAGCTATATAGGTAAACTCCAGGAAGGAGGGAGAACCGCCTAGACACGGTTTGGCTTCGAGTAGATCGTGGCAAGGCCATGGCCGCGTGGTGACCACGACTATTGCAGGAATAGTCGGAGCTCTGCGTTGAGATGTCGCGTCCCTTCCCCTGTGCTCTTGCCGGCGCTTTGTGCCAACGTCTACGGCGACATATGACTCTTCCTCCGTCCCCAGCTGGCCTTGGAGCCACGCTTGTTGGCCGGGTTTGCCGACAGCGGGTGCTCCGCTCGAGCACCGCCACGACACCGTGGTCCAGGAGCTTCGGCCATCTCCAGACTCGGTCCAGAGCCCCTCCCCGAGCATATATAAGTTGCCCCCCCGAGCTCTCCCTCCTCACCATCGAGCCCAGCCCCTCCCTCTCGAGCTCCCGGAGCTCTCTACTCTCCCATGGCCGTGGCGCCGCCGCCCGATCCCCTCTGCTGGTTTCGGCCGTGTGGCCCTCCCCCTCCTCTTCGTCCACGTTCTTGGCCACCCCAGGATCCTGTGACGCCGCCGCCGTCCTCAGCTCCGGCGGAGGAGCTCCACCGGCGCGGTTCCATTGACGCCATCCGCCCCTGCCGACCCATCACTCGACTCTGGCAGTCCCGACGAGCTTGGCGACCACCTGCGGGCGCGGTGTGGCACGGGGTATCCGCCTCAGCCACCGGTTCCACCTCTCGCGCAGCGGAGCGACGGCAACCGCGGCGGCCGGCGCCTCCCCTGCCTCTTTGTCGCGGGAAAGAAGAGGGGGAAGGAGGAGAGAGAGAGAGGATGGGGCGGGTCCCACCCGTCAGTCGGACAAAGGAAGTCAATTGGCCCGCGCGTCAGTTTAAGTGGAGGCGCATTCCATAAAATGCGTTTTTGGTTTACCAAAGACGTATTCCTGAAAAGGCGCTTTCATTTTTTTTCAGCCGCCGGTCGAAAGGACTATTTAGTGAACGTTCGCTGGTTAGGGCACTTTTCTGCCTAAAAAGTGAACGGCCACAACTTTGCAACCGTAACTCCGATTGAGGTAAAACCAACGCCCACGTCTTCAGATCGTCGAGCCCGTTCCGATGGCTTCATTGTCATAATGTTTTCACACTGTGAAAATGACCATTTTATCCTTGCCCTTCGATCAGCCCCTCCGAGAGGGAAACTTTTCCGGCAAATCTTTCCAGAGTTTGATCACACTTCTTTCCGGCGTAATCATCGACCCCCGGGCAACCAACCTCTTATCATGAGCTCCGGACTTGCATGATGACTTTTCTTGCACCCTGGGTGTTTATCGTAGTACATTTGTATCCCCTGTTAGTCTGCACTTGCATGCACCTGTTATGTCATCTGTACTAGATGTTAGCATTACTTTTCACCTAATGTCATGACTTATTGGTATGCCTTATTTTGCCATGCTAGCAACAATGTTGTTAATACCATTATCACGTTAGTACCATGATTTGATCTCATGCCATGTTTGTCAACATTGTTATAATTTTTGTTATGCTGTTGTTAAGTGATTGCTCCCACTTATAGTTATCGAGGTAAGGGTGTGATGATGGAGATGTTGAACTGAATTTATAAATTAAACTTAGTTGGTTGATCAAGAGCCACCTGTCCGGACTTATCCGAGCAGCCACATTTGCCGGTATGGGACGGCCTTGACTTGGTCTGGCTTTGTGCTCTTTTATCGGTACCACCAAAGAGGGAAGGTTATGTGCGCGTGCTGCCCTAATTAGGTAGGCGGCGATAACCTTGTGAGCCTAGTCATTGGTTTAGCCCGGGAGTCCCCATTTGGGAAAGTTGTTTGGCCACGACGGTGGCAGGTGTCAGGAGTGACACAGGGGCCACCCAAGGCATGACTCCGGGGAAGGATGATTGTCGGTGGTACGATGGAGGAGTCACGGGTTAGGCAAGTTTCGTTGGAGTAGCACCGGTCCACCCGAATGGGAGCATGTATTAAGTACGAGGCCGGGTACTCCATGGTGTGGGTAAAGTGCGCAACCTCTGCAGAGTGTGGAATCTATTTGAATAGCCGTGTCCACGGTATTGGACAGTCCGTCTAGGCCTCACTAGGTGGTCAACCACAATAACGATAATAATGATGGAAGAACTTGTCTTACATTCGGAAGTGCCCAATGGATCATGAGTATGTCGAGGGTGTGGGACAACCCAAAAGAGAGTAAGTTGGTATTCGGTAATAGTAAGCACTTTAAGCACCTAGTGTGATCATTGCCATGCCGTGTTATGCAGATTATACGCCTGATCCACGCTATGCCATGCTTGATCCATGTTTTCCAGTTAATTCAATGCCATGTTTAGAATAAATTCTTATATAAGCATAGGGCTTGCTTTGTCATCTGCTTGTTTGGATGCTATGTATTTGGTTGTCTTGCGAGTACATTCAAAGTAATCACCTGGCCTTGCACGTGGCCAGTTGCAGGAGAAGGTCCGACGTGCTAGATCGCAACCCAGCCAGTCCTGTGAGTTATGGAGCCCAGCCAGAGACGTTGTTGCCACTGAACCAAGACCTCCACTGCCATTTAGTTAGCCATGGAGCTATGTAATATTGTTGTAAGCAACAGTATTGTTATACTCCATTTCATATAATAAAGCCATTTTGTGCCTGGAATTGCTGTATCATGTCATTGACGTGCGCCTGGTCTTATCCTGGGGCTGGCGTGCGTCGGCCCTCTATCGGGGTGCCACAGGACGTGGTATAAGAGCCAGGCTGGCTATAGGTTACCCTAGCAACAAACCTCCCTCCTTTTCAACCGGTAGTGAGCCCAATAGAGTTGACCCATCGCTGGTATCTGACACGGCCACTGTTGATCAATAGGTGGCGCAGTCGGAACTGGCGTGTCCCTACCCAGCTGTCCGCCCACCCAGCCACTCTGGATTGGACCGCGACCCTACTAAGCTGTCGGCCGTACCGGCGTATCTTCCACCCGGCACGAGAAGGATCCACGCCTTGCTTGTGTGTCCCAGCCCGACTTCCTATTTAACCCCTCCCACCTGCGAGTCGCGGCTCTCTCCATTCAGTAAGCCAGATCCCTGCAAGAGAACCCAGGCTAGTATCCTCAAACTAGCAGCCATGGCCAGTTCTTCCAAAACACACACTGTCCATAGCCGAACCTTGGCTAATGGTTATCCCGGCTTTCCGCCCATCCTTTCGAGTATGCTCACTCAAGCCTTTGGCTGTAGTACTCCTCCGGTGTATCTGGTGTTCCAATCGTAACCCGTTCCCCACCTTTGCCGATTTTATGCGAAGGCGCATATCAACCCAGGTCCAACAGCGGATGGGAAGCCCATGAATTTTTGGGGCAAACCCATGCCCACTCCCGCGTTGGCTGTCTAGATAGGTGCCACGGAAGCCATCACCCATCTTCGTTTCCAGTTTCCGCAAGTAGCGGAGATGCAGGAGTTCCGCTATTTTCCCTCTTCATCCTACACAGGTTGCGAGTTCTCCAGCGCAGTTGGAGACGCTGACCCAGCAATAGCTCGACTGGTCCAGTTCATTGCTGCCCAGGGACTACCACTCTCCGGCATTCTTAGAGAGGTCAAAGCCGTTGACCATGACACCACTCGGGTTGTTACGGAAGCATACCGTGAGGATCGTCAAATTGCATCCCAGGCTACCAGTTCCGTGTCGCCAAACCCAGTGCCACCTTCGCAGCTAGTACCACTCTCGCAATCTGTGGACCTATATCGACCAGGCAACATCCACCCAAATTCCATTCAAGGAGCTATCCGGCGACTTCGTCGTCGGGATGTGTTCCGTCAAGTTCCCACTACAGCTCCAGCAGTTGAGCCCCAACCCATAGAGGTGTCCGATGATGAAGACAGAAGTTGGCTCAGCCTTTGTCCCCCAGGAGAGCCCCAGCAACAGTAGGTCCATTTGTGGCTCTGGCAGTGAGCGAAGCGAGGAGATGCCGCGAGTAGCTGTTGCGCAGACTGTTTCTTCGCATGCGTCTAGGATTAGGACTTTGTAGTTCGGAGTGAGTTGTTGCTGTTAGCTGCCTAGTAATGATGCGTGTTGTTGTATGATTGTACTGCTTGTACTGCTTGTGCTTGTGTGCTGTTGTAATGTTATGTATGCCTGTTTGCTCTGTGTGCCTGGTTCATCTGTCACTCTGTTAAGCAGAAATGTTTAACAGAGCTGGCAGTGGATTCTTAACAAGATTTTATTCAGTAGAGCACTTACACTTAATAACAATGGACTCGCCCGAAGTCTCTAATAAAATGCGAGCTAGTGTAGGTGGATGTATACCAGGAGTACATACACCCACTAGCATTAAGACACCTTAGTCTAATCTGCTCGATTTTTTTTCCTTCTTCTGTCTGCATTTTGCTACCATGTGCATTCTGCATCTGCTTGCATATTAGTCTGAATAGATTGCATGTGTATCGTGTGAGCAATGTCTGCACACCAAGTTCCTTCTCCTGAGTATAGTCGCAGCAGTACTCGGGCAAAATGCAAAGTAACCTATCCATGCCTATCCGTGCTTACTCCGTTGCCAGTTTTCCCGAGCCCAGCATTCTGGAAAAACCAGCCCTATCCAATAATTCCCCGGTCCCAAAATCTTTTCCCAGAACCCGGTTGCAATCTCGGAGAAATTCCGAGAAATTTTACTGCAACATAAACCGTTACAACTCTTCTAGTCCAAGATCTATACCCTGATTCTACCACAACACCCACTCATTGTGGATGTCGTTCAGCGAGGAGCAACCGGAAGCGTGGCCTCCACACTGGTAGAGCTCCGCTGACCGCACCGCACTAACCACAGACCCAGCGGCGCCGCTGTCACCATCTTGTGTGATGTTGATAGGCTGCCCCTCGCCGTCGCAGCCTGCGCTTATTCCGCCGGCCTGAGACGGCATAGATGATCACCCCAAAAATCGGGTTATCGATTTTTGTGCTGTTATTCCTTCCTAGCTTTTCTCTCCCAAATTTTTCCTCTGGAATCTGGTAAGTAACCAGGTGAATCCAGACAATCCCCAACCTCTCAGTGCCTTTCCCATGTTCTTGTGCCAGCCAACCTTCCATCAGTCAACCCCGAATCTCATTCAAACCCTAGTTCCAAAATATTGGAACTGGAAATCCTGCCTTTGTGTTTACAAAGTAGCTATCATTTCCCTTGCTCTGTTAATCCTCCCAAAATTTCCAGAAATCCTCCTTCACTCATACACCCTAGATGTGCAAAAATATTGCCAAGTCATATGCAATATTTCTCATCTAGAATTAATTCATTTTTCGGCATTTCTGAGGAATTAAATCCAGGAAAATATCTATCCATCTCCAAAGTTCATTAAAACTTGTGGAGACATTCTTTGTGATCATATTGAGCTCCCATAAAAATATTGGCCATAATTAAATAGTGGAAATTGCATTTTCCTATTTAAAGCCAATATCTCAATTTGGGGCCTTTCCAAAGGAACTACCATTTTGGTAGCTAGGAAAAATCCCAAATAATTTATGGAGCTTTTCCAACCCATATCTTCACCATTTCCATCAACATATCAAGTTCCACAATTCAAAATTTGAGCACAACACCCCTTTGCAAATTCTGTCTAGATTTCCAATTTGCAAAGGAAGTGCTTGATTCCTTGATCTCCTTGGGATAAAAAATTTCAGGGTGATTCATTATGATATATTACCCTTGTACACCAACAACTAGCCCATTTCATCTAGCCAATCTCCCTCAGTGAATTTACCAAGTTTCTGTTCAGATCAAAGCACTGTGAAGGAAGTACCATTTTTTACTTATGCAAATGGTATGAAATTTTTATAGTGCCCCCATATGCCTAAATTATTGGTCTCCACCAAATTTGGGCCATTTTCTTCTAGCCATTTGACCCCAGCACCATCATTTTCATTTCTGGCCAGTATGCCAAGTTGCAAAGGAAGTGGCAGATATCCTTGCCCATTTGCTCTCATTTTTGGTCAAGATAGTCACCTTAGTAGATGGTTAATCTCTGCCCAAGATCAGGCCAAGAAGAGCATTGTGGTGGCCACACCACCTGTCAAACACTTTGTTGTTGGCTGCTTGTTGATCAAGGTGCAGTCACACCAGTGTTCTCTCGTGAGTTCCAGCTATATAGGTAAACTCCAGGAAGGAGGGAGAACCGCCTAGACACGGTTTGGCTTCGAGGAGATCGTGGCAAGGCCATGGCCGCGTAGTGACCACGACTATTGCAGGAACAGTCGGAGCTCTGCGTTGAGATGCCGCGTCCCATCCCCTGTGCTCTCGTCGGCGCTTTGTGCCGACGTCTGCGGCGATGTATGACTCTTCCTCCGTCCCCAGCTGGCCTTGGAGCCACGCTTGTTGGCCGGGTGTGCTGACAGCGGGTGCTCCGCTCGAGCACCGCCACGGCACCGCGGTCCAGGAGCTTTGGCCATCTCCGGACTCGGTCCAGAGCCCCTCCCCGAGCCTATATAAGGCACCCCCCGAGCTCTCCCTCCTCACCATCGAGCCCAGCCCCTCCCTATCGAGCTCCCGGAGCTCTCTGCTCTCCCATGGCCATGGCGCCGCCGCCCGATCCATCTGCTGGTTTCGGCCGTGTGGCCCTCCCCCTCCTCTTCGTCCACGTTCTTGGCCACCCCAGGATCCCGCGAGGCCGCCGCCGTCCTCAGCTCCAGCGGAGGAGCTCCACCGGCGTGGTTCCATCGACACCGTCACCGCCGTCTGCCCCTGCCGACCCATCACTCGACTCTGGCAGTCCCGACGAGCTTGGCGACCACCTGCGGGCGCGGTGTGGCACGGGGCATCCGCCTCAGCCACCGGTTCCACCTCTTGCGCGGCGGAGCGACGGCAACCACGGCGGCCGGCGCCTCCTCTACCTCTCTATCGCGGTAAATAAGAAGGGAAGGGAGGAGAGAGAGAGGATGGGCCGGGTCCCACCCGTCAGCCGGACTAAGGAAGTCAACAGGCCCGCGCGTCAGTTTTTGTGGAGGCGCATTTCATAAAATGTGTTTTCGGTTTACCGAAGACGTATTCCTGAAAAGGCGCTTTCATTTTTTTTCAGCCGCCGGCCGAAAGGACTATTTAGTGAACGTTCGCTGGTTAGGGCACTTTTCTGCCTAAAAAGTGAACGGCCACAACTTTGCAACCGTAATTCCGATTGAGGTAAAACCAATGCCCACGTCTTCAGATCATCGAGCCCGTTCCGATGGCATCATTTTCATAATGTTTTCACACTGTGAAATTGACCATTTTTTCCTTGCCCTTCGATCAGCCCGTCAGAGAGGGAAAATTTTCCGACAAATCTTTCTAGAGTTTGATCACAGTTCTTTCCGGCGTAATCATCGACCCCCAGGCAAGCCAACCTCTTATCATGAGCTCCGGACTTGCGTGATGACTTTGCTTGCACCCTGAGTGTTTATCGTAGTACATCTGTATCCCCTGTTAGTCTGCACTTGCATGCACCTGTTATGTCATATGTACTAGATGTTAGCATTACTTTTCACCTAATGTCATGACTTATTGGTATGCCTTATTTTGCCATGCTAGCAACAATTTTGTTAATACCATTATCATGTTAGTACCATGATTTGATCTCATGCCATGTTTGTCAACATTGTTATAATTTTTGTTATGCTGTTGTTAAGTGATTGTTCCCACTTATAGTTATCGAGGTAAGGGTGTGATGATGGAGATGTTGAACTGAATTTATAAATTAAACTTAGTTGGTTGATCAAGAGCCACCTGTCCGGACTTATCCGTGCAGCCACATTTGCCGGTATGGGACGGCCTTGACTTGGTCTAGCTTTGTGCTCTTTTATCGGTACCACCAAAGAGGGAAGGTTATGCGTGCGTGCTGCCCTGATCAGGTAGGCGGCGATAACCTTGTGAGCCTAGTTATTGGTTTAGCCCCGGAGTCCCCGTTTGGGATAGTTGTTTGGCCACGACGGTGGCAGGTGTCAGGAGTGACACAGGGGCCACCCAAGGCATGACTCCTGGGAAGGATGATTGTTGGTGGTACGATGGAGGAGTCACGGGTTAGGCAAGTTTCGTTGGAGTAGCATCGGTCCACCCGAATGGGAGCATGTATTAAGTACGAGGCCGGGTACTCCATGGTGTGGGTAAAGTGCGCAACCTTTGCAGAGTGTAGAATCTATTCGAATAGCCGCGTCCACGGTATTGGACAGTCCGTCCAGGCCTCACTAGATGGTAAACCACAATAACGATAATAATGATGGAAGAACTTGTCTTACATTCGGAAGTGCCCAATGAATCATGAGTATGTCGAGGGTGTGGGACAACCCTGAAGAGAGTAAGTTGGTATTCGGTAACAGTAAGCACTTTAAGTACCTAGTGTGATCATTGCCATGCCGTGTTATGCAGATTATATGCCTGATCCACGCTATGCCATGCTTGATCCATGTTTTCCAGTTAATTCCATGCCATGTTTAGAATAAATTCTTATATAAGCATAGGGCTTGCTTTGTCATCTGCTTGTTTGGATGCTATGTATTTGGTTGTCTTGCGAGTACATTCAAAGTACTCACCTGGCCTTGCACGTGGCCAGTTGTAGGAGAAGGTCCAACGTGCTAGATCGCAACCCAGCCAGTCCTGTGAGTTATGGAGCCCAGCCAGAGACGTCGTTGCCACTGAACCAAGACCTCCGCTGCCATTTAGTTAGCCTTGGAGCTATGTAATATTGTTGTAAGCAACAGTATTGTAATACTCCATTTCATATAATAAAGCCATTTTGTTCCTGGAATTACTGTATAATGTCTTTGACGTGTGCCAGGTCTTATCCTGGGGCCGGCGTGCGTCGGCCCTCGATCGAGGTGCCACACTGGGGCAGTGCCGAGGGTGTCACCATCTTCTTAGTCTTGATACCCTCACTCCTCGAGAAGGTATCTTCTGTTGGTATCTTCTTGTCTGGTGTCGCCAACTTGTGTCCAAGATATGCGGGCAAATTTCTAGCAAGGTAGCTCCCTTCCAGGTTACCCATGAGGATTATAAGGAATCCAGTGGTCAGGGGCATAAGGGTAGTAGCGACCGTTTGCAAGGTTTTGAAAACCAGATGAAGAGAGCAAAGAGAAAAATGGTGGAAGTGCGGAGGCAAAAACCTTCGCTTCCTTTGAAATTTTAGGAGAGGTGAGAACTATAGAGGTTTTGTAAGTGATTTTGAAGGGTCTGGAAAAATAGTTTTGTCCTATCTAACGTCCATGCTAACTAAGGGCTTCCTACAGTCAGGATGGCTCTGATACCAGCTCTGTGGGGACCCCGACTCATAAGTCGTGATCACCGAATGTACGTGCATAGTGATCCCAGAGATCAATGCTCTCTGAACACACAGAAACTGAATAACAAAAGTCTTAGATCCAGTACATACCGTCTTACTCGAATATGGCCTTTATGGCCAAGTCTTCATATGATTGCAGTGGAAATCTTCAACGATAGCGTGAACCCATGACATCTGCCTTAACCCTATAGGCATTCTGACTGGGAAGCGTCCTAGCTCGCATGCTCGTCACCAGGGTAATCTTCGCCATATCCTGGTCTTTCATGCCTGGCCAATAAAATAACCAGTGGCAAGCCAATGAGTACTTTGAATGTACTCGCAAGCAACCCATGTTTGGAACAAGGTTCAACAGAGCATGATATAGCACTAAGTAGGTAAGTTTTGCAGAAAGCTAATTTTTAGTGCAATGACATGATCAAGTAACTTGTGGAAGCATGCATCAACAGTGGGCATATACCCATATGAACAAGTTACAGATATCATCATAAGCAGGGGTTGAACATATCATGTTCAGTCATCATGTCAAGTCATTCGACTTAACACAAGTATCTTCTTTGTCACCAACACACACACTAGTTTGTGAAAACACTGGACGTAGCACAAGAGTGGTCATCCAAATGTCCTTGACCGTGGACATGGCTATTCGAATAGTTTTTGACTCTGCAGAGGTTGCACACTTTACCCACAAGACTCGGGGAACTTCCGTATCAACCACGACTCGCGGTATATTACATACCCGAGGTAAGCACCCGAATAATGCCTTTCCCTTGACGACCCTAAACAAAGAGTCCACTCGATTGGTACACAACCCTCATGATGTACATCATATGAGCCTCGCTCTAGATCGTACCATCCATGAAGGGACCAACGGTGTGCCCGGTGCCTGTAAAGACAGCGCATGGTCTCCCTACCAGGCACGACCCCGTATCGAGAGTAACCATGTCACTCCCGCTACAAGTAATGCGGGATCTCTGCTAGCATCGACCAAAGTAATCAACAAGGACCCGTTCCATAAGGGGTATCGTGGTTGTACATGTAAGGTTGGAATAATGGTCGCAACTTACACCAATCCGTTTTCGAAAACCAAACACACTCACTTGCTTCGGTACACCACTTCTTTATCAAGTGGTTGCCCAGCTCAACATCATCTCCCTCGGGCATTAGTGGCACCCGACGGGGTTTTTGAAAAGTCTTTTGAAAACACTCTCGTTTCCAACACCATGTATATTCCCGTCCCACTTGCATAGCATCTACTAAGCATCCTATCTACTCCCACCCGCACAACCCTCATAAGGAGGTAGGGTCATGCATGATGCAAGTATCAACAAGAAAGTATCGGAGGCATCCCACCGAAGTGGTCACCACATCAACATGATCAACATCACGAAATAAAGTGCTATATGCCATGCAATAAAAGGGTTTCATAGTCATGGTCAAAGGGCTGCTTGACTGGCTTAGCAAAGTCTTCGAGGTCTTCACACGCTTGTCGTCCACGAGACTCGGGGAACTTCCGTGTCATCCACGACTCGCGGTATATTACATACCCGAGGTAAGCACCCGAACAATGCCTTTCCGTTCACGACACTAAACAAAGAGTCCACTCCATTGTTACACAGCCCTCATGATGTACATCATACGAGCCTCGCTCCAGATCGTACCATCCATGAAGGGACCAACGGTGTGCCCGGTGCCTATAAAGACAGCGCATGGTCGCCCTACCAGGCACGACCCCGTATCGAGAGTGACCACGTCACTCCCACCACTAGTAATGTGGGCTCTCTGCTAGCATCGACCAATGTAATCAACAAAGCCCCTTCCCATATAGGGGTAGAGCGGTCGCACATGTAAGGTTGGGATGGTCAGCAGACCTTAAATCTAATCCGTTTTCGAAAACACACACACAACTTGCTCTGGTACACCACTTCTTTCTGAAGTGGTTACCTAGCTCAACATCATCTCCCTCGGGCATTAGTGCCACCCGACGGGGTTTTTGAAAAGTCTTTGAAAGCATTTCCTTTCCGACACCATGCATAATCCCATCCCACTTGCGTAGCAACTACTTGGCATCCTAACTACTTCCCACCCGCACAACCCTCATAAGAAGGTAGGGTCATGCTCAGTGCAAGTATCAACGAGGAAAGTAACGGAAACAACCCATGAAGGTGGTCACCACAACATCATGATCAACATATCGAAAATAAAGTGCTATATGCGATGCAATGAAAATGGTTTGTTAACATATTCAAAGGGCTGCTTGCCTAGCTTATCAAAGTCTTCGAGGTCTTCACACGCTTCTCGTCCATTCTGAGCACTTCGTCTACTTCGTCAACTATCGCCGGAAACAACCGCAATAAGCAACACAACAAGCAGAGAAATAAAACTGCTCTATAAATAGGATTTTTATTTTTCTTGGACATCTCTGGTCATAAGAAAAATACCTAAAGTGGCTCTAATGGAGTTGGATCAATGTGGCTCTTCGAATGGTGGAAATGCAGGAAATGATGATCCTATAAGGAGTCTACAGAAAATGTTTTTATAAAAATTAGTGGATGCACCTATTAAATAGGGAATGATTTTAGAAACATTTAGGAAGTGGTTTCACTGGATTTGGATTTGAGATGAATTTCCTATGAATTTCTTAAGAGGGCAATAATGAAAAATGGCGCTATTTATTTGACCCAGCAGAATCAATGCATGGTAAAAATGTTAACCATGGCTTGATAAATGAGGCATGATATTTAGAGCACCTAGAAATTGGAATCACTCCATTTGAAGTTGATTTGGATGCCCTAGGAATTTTGCAAAGTGGGGTTTTCATAGTTCAAATTCAAATTTGAATTTGAAAAAACACAAAAGTTTACTGAAAAAATGAGTAGGATATGTTTTTGGATAGAGCATGATTTTGGAAACACCTAGGATTTTGAATCATCAAATTTGGTGTTGAAATGAATTTATTATGGATTATACCATTTCTCTGGTAAAAGAAAAAGGGAAAGAGAATTACCCAATGGGCCTAATGCGCGCCCTAGGCACAGAATAGTCACGCGTGCAATGGGCCGGCCCAGCGGCTCGGTCGCGCACGCGAAGCCCGCCACGTCGAAAGTGCCTTTACAGGAAGTACACCTTCGCTGACCGAAGGCGACTTCCCAGGGGCCGCCTCCACTTACCGGCTGGGCCCGACCCCCTGGGTCGCTTACAAGCGGGGCCCGTTGGGTCCTTTCTCTCTCTCTCCCTCGGCCCCCTTCTTCTACCTCCTGCCAAGGGCTGAGAGCCGCCGGCCGTCGCGCGTTCCGGCCACTCGGCTGCACCGGTGGCCCGGGCGGATACCCCACTCCGAGCCGCGCCCGGGGATGGTCGTGCGGGTCGCGGGGGCGCCCAGAGTGAGCTTCTCGCCAAGAGGGTGGACGGGAGCATCGGCTGTTGCCGGGGAGCACGACACGGTTCCAGGGACAAGGCCTGGGGGTGCCTGAGGAGCTCCCCTTGTCGAGGGAATCCCTCTAGAGCTTCGCGTTGAGGCGAGGGAGGACCGGCTAGCCTGGATTTGGACGAAGCCGGGCGGCGGCAACGCCGGCCGTGGGGGGAGAAGAAGGCCACGGGAGGATGAGCGGGGATACCCGGGAGGTGTCTAGGAGGGAGTTGAATGCGCTAGTGGCATCCAGGGGGCTCTGGAGAAGGCAGAAATAGGAGGGTGGCCGAGAGGGGCTCGGGTGGCCGCCGGAGGTTCTCGGGCATCGAGCACACGCACGCCTGGCCTGCCTTGGAGGTTTCCCAGCATCGGCGAGGGGCGTGCGAGGTCAAGCAAGATCCCCTGGCGCGCGTGGGCACCCTGCTGCAACCGGACGCGAGCTACAGGACAACTTTTGTCGGGAGAGCACCGTTTCTGCATGTCTGTTGCGTGGTCACCACGCAAATGTGTGTCCAGGGCAACATTTTGGTCAGCCAAACATGTCTAGAGTGTGAGGCACGCATGCAGTAAAGCACTGGTGAACTCCCAAGGGAAATGGAGCTGGGTAGATGGGGTTTCTACTATAGGTAAGTTTTTAGCAGCAAACTTGGGGGCCCTATCAGAGCTTTTACTAAAATTCTTAGGAGGTAAAAGGTTGTCTGCGTGGCCTAGGTATGGAAGGACTACAATTACACCAACTTTAAGCTCATGGAGAGGGGTCTACAGGGTACTTGCAGTTCAATGCTGTTTTTACTGCCAAAATCTAGGTTTTGATGCTTTCCTCATACTTTCCACATGAGTATGACATGATTGGGTTTGGATTGATGCATTAACATGCAAATGATGTTGTGCTAAGGTTTGGTGGCATCTGCATGTACTGAATGATCGGACTTTCCGGTTTTCTCTTCCGCCACGGCCTCCAGGCAATCAGTGCACGTGGTAGCTCCCTTGCCGGGGGCCTTAGCCTTGGCCTTCTTGCCGGCATTGAGATTACCAGAGCTCTCAACGCCCAACACTGCCTTTCCCTTATGCTTCTTGTTCCACCTCCGGCTTTTCCCCTTCGAGCCAGGGGCATCATCGTCGTCGTCTGAGTCAATTTCGATGCCAGCCTCCTCTCCGGGGAGTCGTCTTCCTTCCTCAGCAGGAGCGCACTTGTCCGCCAATGTGTACAACTCATTGAAAGTCTTGGGGAGTTTAACATTCATCTTGGCCCGCATCCTCCTGTTGCGCACGTTCGAATGGAACACGGCAATCACGACTGCGTGGTGTATCTCTGGAATAATGCGGAGTACTCGACTCAATCTCTAGATGTACTTCTGTAAGGTTTCTTCCTCCTTCTACGGAAGGACTTGCAGGTCAATGGGCTGTCCGGGCTCCTGGTGGCCACCTGTGAAGGCACCGACAATCTCGTTGCACAAGTCACCCCATGATGAAATAGAGTTCTCCGGCAGGTGCATCAGCCACGATCTCACATTTGGCTTGAGTGCCAAAGGGAAATAGTTGGCGAGCACCTTCTCATATCTTCCCCCGGCGGCTTGAACCGCTATCGTATATATGCCGAGGAATTCCGCAAAGTTTAGCTTCCTGTCATATTTCTCCGTCAGCTCAGGCTTGAAAGCTCGGGCCGATAGCCAGCGGACCTATCGTAGCTCGCGAGTGAAGGCAAGGCAACCAACCTCATAAGGCAGGTACCCGCCAACACTGGGCGCGGGGTCGCCAGCATCTGGACCGTTGCGCCTGTCGGATTGGCAGTGTACTTCCCGGCGTCGCTCTATGGTGACGCGTGCGTCTTCCCTCCGCTGGTCTTCCAGGACACGCCGCTGGTCCCAGCGATCGTGCGGGCCAGACGAGACCATAGACGCTTCGTCGGGCTCGTCAACATGTGGAGTTCGTTGTGGCCGCATCTAGGTCTACTGTCACGGAGGGGATTACACCGTTGGCGTGGCCCCCTCGACACCGCCGTCAGCCTGGGCCACCGTCACCATTCGCGAACACCGCGACGGCTCTGCATGCTGCGATTTGTTGGCTTCGACGAAGCCGATCAAACTCTGGATGGTGGCTCTCCACTCGTCCATCTTGTCAGCCGCCGGCGGGAAATTGAATAGCACCTGGGCCCGCGCCATCGCTTCCGCCACCGTGGCCGGCATGGCTAGAGAAGCGGATCGTGACGTCACTCGACTCCTGGTGGAACCAAGAGGAGCTTCACCGTATTCTCGTCGCCGTGCACCGGTCGCCGAGGGGGTCTGACATGGAGGAGGCCGAACTTGCGAGTCTACAGCCTGGTTCGGCGGCGCCCCGTCTTGTCCTGGGCGAGGCGCGTGCCCAGCAGCCGCACCTGTGATGGGCGTAGCTGGGAGATCGCAGCTTGCCCCAGATTGGGCGCCGCTGTTGCGGCCGCGGCCACCAGCGCGGCGGGGGGGGAGAAGACTGAACATTTCCTCCTCTCGCGGCGTTAGCACTGAGCTCGCCAAAATGTTGCTACTGTTTCTCCTCTTCGGCGTTCCTCGCTCCAGCTTCGGCCCCGGGGGACACAAAGGTGGCACCGCGTGCGACAGTCGTGTCGCCCATGACGCCCACCTCATTCGCCGCCGCCGCGGTGCCCGAGGCATCTGCGGCTGCATGTGAGGGGGCCTTCGAAGTGGAGGGATGCGCGGTCGCGCCGGCCTTCTTCTTGGGAGCCATGGATGAAGAAGACGGCAATGAAGATCGACGCGCTGCTCACTATCTCAGGTTCGCGCAAATGACGCTCCCCTACCTGGCGTGCCAAAGATGTTTGGTCACAATGCACACGATCACCTATGGGACCAAGGGCCCCTTTGTGGTTCGGCGGGGGTGAGGTCACGTTGCACAAAGAGCAGAGGTGATGAGACAGCACGACGATGAGACACTGGTGTTTTACCCAGGTTCGGGCCGCTGGGAAGCGTAAAACCCTACTCCTGCTTTGGTGGATTGATCGGTGGGAACACGAAGCAAACGCAGAGCTCAAACCCGGAAAGGTTGCCTTTGGGGGAGCTGCTACGCGAGTACAAGTGTCCAAAGGTCTGAATCTTTAGCTAGGTTGCCTTGGGCCTCCTTTTATAGCTCAAGGGGCAACCACAGTGGCAAAATAGACATTACCTAGTGATTAGATAGCTAACAGTGCTATCATACCTAACTCTGGCATTTAGGACAAAATGCCATAAATGCTAGCCTAGGTGGCGTGCGGGGATGCATCCCCGGCAAGCTTTTACCACCGCTTGGCTGGCTATTGCTTAGTATCTTGACACGACCCTGGACGAGTGTCAAACAGGCATAGTCTGTCTCCCAGCGCGTCGCCACGTACTTAGCGAGAGCCACTTAGCCACGTGAGGGCTCAACACCGCATCGACAACTAACTGGCGTTGCGATGCGGTGGAGCGGTGGCCGATGCTCGCGCCTGTCGGGGGATGGCTTGCCGGGTCTTCCTGAAGGTGTGTGCGCCTCGGTCCCTGGCAGGCACCGGGGATGTGACTGGCGTGGTTCGGGCCCGTTCTGGGCTATTGCGTCGACCTTGCCGGTGTTGCTAGCCAGCGTAGGTTGCCTCTGCCAGGGTCTTGGTCTCGAATGTTGGCTTCGTCTTCTTGATGCGCTCCTTGATCTCATGAAGAGCGGCATCCCTAGCTTGGCTTGGGTTTATGTTGACGGGTTCTGCTACTACTGCCTATGCATAAGTCAGGGGCACTGGGTACCCCATTCCTAGTGCACCGACACTATGTCTCGCTACCTACCACTTGTTTGTCAAGTCTCCCAAAATGCCATGATAATCCTCAAACCTTCCACATCCCAACAAACCATTGTTTGGCTATGTTACCGCTTGCTCAACCCTTCTTATAACGTTGTTTCCATGTGGTAACTTGGATATTTTGCGATATCACAATATTATTGCTATTTAATTTAATGCACATATATACTTGGTAAAAGGTGGAAGGCTTGGCCTTTTGCTCGGTGTTCTGTTCCACTTTTGCCTCCCTAGTTATTGTGTACCGGTGTTATGTTCCATATTGAGCGCTCCTAATATGCTTGGGGTTGTTATGGGGACCCCCTTGATTTTCGTTTTGGGATAAAACTCTTGTGGCAAGGCCCAACATTGGTACTCCATTTGCCTAATAACTAATAAAAATGCATAGGGACCCGCCAGCACCCGCGGATAATTATTTAACAACCCAGGCCAGTATTCCTCATGAGTGTTGGTCCAAAACGGGCAGACTGCGGGGCCACCGCGGGGAAACTCGGGGTTTGTTTTGACTCATAGTGTGACACATCCGTCGTGTCCTGAGAACGAGATACAAGGCACCTATCGGGTTCGTCGACACTTCGGGCGGTCTTGCTAGATTTGTTTTACCTTTATCGAACGTCTTGTGCACGGGATTCCGAGGATACTTTGGGCTATCTCGAGGTTCAGGTTTTCCACCGGAGTTCTGAGGATACTACGGCATTATCCCGCGTTTGAGGTTTTCCACGCAGCGTGTGGCTAGTTTGTGATGGATGAGTTGGATCACCCCTGTAGGGTTAAATCTTTTCGAGAAGCCGTGCCCGCTGTTATGTGGCAACTTGGAAATTTGTTTAACATCCGGTCATAGAAAACTTAAACTAAACTCAAATAAAGTACACCTACCGTGTGCGTAACCGTGACTGTCTCTACTCGTGAGTTCTGAACCGAGAGAGAACACAGTGGGGTTATGTTTGACTGTAAGTAGGTGTTCAGGATCACTTAGTGATCATTACTAGTTCACGGTGGTTTATGCGTAGATCACCCCCTCTTATTATTGTACTCATAAGTTAGCCACTCAAATAATACGCTTAGTGCTTGTTGCAGCCTCACCACTTAACCATACCTTACCCATTAAGCTTTGCTATTCTTGATACCCTTCGAAATGAGATTGCTGAGTCCCTATGACTCACAGATTACTACAACAATAGTTGCAGGTACAGGTAATGTGATGCTTTGACATGAGAGCGATGCTTGTTTGATTTGTATTTCTTCTTCTTCATCATCGATCATAAGATGGGTTCCAGGCCGACAGCCAGGGATAGCAAGGATGGATGTCACTTTTATCGTTTGATTTTGTCCGTAGTCGGACCCTGATCTTTTGTCTGGTGATTGAATGTATTGTTGTATTTGATGTGATCATGATTTAGCTTGTGGCGAGTGTAAGCCAATTACATACACTCATCTCCTCTTTACACGTACTTGTAACGATATCCATTCTTGCGAAACGACGAGATGCGCTTCTATCCCTATGGAGGCCCTTAAGCCAAAATAAGGATAGGATCGCATCTTGGGCGTTACATCGGCCCTCGTCAGGTTTATGATTCGGATGTGGTATATTATCTTTTATAACTATTTGTTTCATTCCGTGTTTATGGCAATTATGCCCAACAAGTTGACATAGATATTTTTATGTAGGAGGTATGTGAACCGGAAATTGCTACCGACCCTCTTGTCGAGAAGTTAAACTTAGTTGAAAAAGAAAATTATTATTTGAAAGAAAAATTGAAAAGAATTGAAGAAGAGAAGATAAAATTGGAGTTGTATGTTGCCTATGTCATGGATGATCACAAGATCAAGATGGATGCAATGCGCTTGAAGATTAGAAAGATTAGAAAATATGCCATTAATAAAGAGGCTTGGTATCATTATGTTGTTGGATCAATTATTACCTTAGTTGCGATTTTCATCGCATTTGTTGTTGCATTTAAATGCTTTAGATTGTTGTATGTTGTTTTATGAGAAGTATGTATGAACTTTATGTATATTTTTTTTAGTAATAACATTTGGTCACTACTCTACTTTGGTTTTAATGTGATGAACTTGTATTAATTTGGTCACTTCGATGTTGTGTAATGAAGATGAGCCGGCAATGGATGTACGATGACTGACGCTCTCCCGAGTTCATTAATGGTTTGCATAATTTTATGCATGTGGCTGAGGCAAACAAGCGGAATGATTTTATGTGATGTCCATGTGGTCTCTGTAAGAATGATAAGGATTACTCTACCTCAAAAATCCTTCATAACCACCTGCTTCGGTCCGGTTTCATGTCTGGCTATAACCGTTGGACCAAGCATGGAGAAATAGGGGTTATGATGGAAGACAATGAAGAAGAATACGACGATGATGACAACTATCCTATGTTCCCTAAATATGGTGATACTGCAACGGGGGAAGCTGAAGATCAAGAGGCACTAGATGTGCCCGCTGATGATCATCGTCGGGTCATTGTTGATGCACAAAGAGAATGCGAAAGTGAAAAGGAGAGGTTGAAGTTGGAGCGCATGTTAGAGGATCACAAAAAATTGTTGTGCCCAAATTGCGAAGATGACAAGAAAAAGCTGGGTACCACACTAGAATTGTTGCAATGGAAGGCAGAGAATGGTGTATCTGACAAGGGATTTGAATAGTTGATGATAATGATAAAGAAGATGTTTCCAAAGGATAACGAATTGCCAGCCAGTACGTACGAAGCAAAGAAGGTTGTCTACCCTCTAAGATTAGAGGTGCAGAAGATACATGCATGCCCTAATTACTGCATCCTCTACCGCGGTGAGGAGTACGAGAATTTGAATGCATGCCCGGTATGCGGCGCATTGCGCTATAAGATCAGCCGCGATGACCCTGGTGATGTTGAGGGCGAGCACCCCAGGAAGAGGGTTCCTACCAAGGTGATGTGGTATGCTCCTATAATACCACAATTGAAGCATTTGTTCCAAAACAAAGAGCATGCCAAGTTGTTGCGATGGCACAAAGAAGACCGTAAGAAAGACGCGTTGTTAAGAGTACCCACTCATGGGTCGCAGTGGAGAAAAATCGAGAGAGAGTTCCTGGACTTTGCAGATGACGCAAGGAACTTATGGTTTTCTCTTAGTACAGATGGCATGAATCCTTTTGGGGAGCAGAGCTGTAGTCATAGCACCTGGCCTGTGACTCTATGTATCTACAACCTCCCTCCTTGGTTGTGCATTAAGTGGAAGTTCATTATGATGTCAGTGCTCATCCAAGGCCCTAAGCAACCCGGCAACGACATTGATGTTTACCTAAGGCCATTAATTGAAGAACTTTCTAAAGTTGTGGGATGAAAAAGGTGTACGTGTGTGGGTTGAGCACAAACAGGAGGAATTTGACCTACGAGCATTGTTGTTTGTAACCATCAATGATTGGCCTGCTCTTAGTAACCTTTCAGGACAGACAAACAAGGGATACAATGCATGCACGCACTGTTTAGATGAGACTGAAGGTATATATTTGGATAAATGTAAGAAGGTTGTGTACCGGGGACATCATCGATTTCTTCCAATCAGGCATCTCTTAAGAAAGAAAGGCAGACCATCGGAGGAAGCCTGGCCACCATACTAGTTATGATATATTTGATATGGTCAAGGATTTAAAAGTAATCTTTGGAAAGGGTCCTGGCAAACAATATGTTCTGAATGACGCTAACGGACAAGCACCCATGTTGAAGAAGAAATCTATATTTTGGGAGCTGCTCTATTGGAAAGTCCTAGAGGTCTGCTCTGCAATCAACGTGATGCACATGATGAAGAATCTTTGCGTGAACTTGCTAGGCTTCTTGGGCGTGTATGGGAAGACAAAAGATACACTAGAGGCACGGCAGGACTAGCAAGGTATATGAACGAAAAAGATGACATGCATCCAAAGCAGTAAGAAGGTCATGCCAACTACGCTCTTACGAAAGAAGAGAAGGAAATCTTTTTTGAATGTCTGAGCAGTATGAAAGTCCCGTATGGCTTCTCGTCGAATATAAAGGGAATAATAAATATGGCAGAGAAAAAAATTCCAAAACCTAAAGTCTCATGACTGCCATGTGATTATGACGCAATTACTTCCGGTTGCATTAAGGGGGCTTCTATCGAAAAATGTTCGAGTACCCATTGTGAAGCTATGTGCATTCCTCAATCGAATTTGTTAGAAGGTAATCGATCCAGAAATCCTACCAAGGTTACAGAATAATTTGGTCCAATGTCTTGTCAGTTTTGAGTTGGTGTTCCCACCATCCTTCTTCAATATTATGATGAACGTCCTAGTTCACCTAGTCGATGAGATTACCATTCTGGATCTTGTATTTCTACACAATATGTTCCCCTTTGAGAGGTTCATGGGAGTCTTAAAGAAATATGTTCATAACCGTGCTAGGCTATAAGGAAGCATCTCCAAGGGCTATGGAACATAGGAGGTTATTGAGTTTTGTGTTGACTTTATTCCTGACCTTAAGCCGATTGGTGTTCCTCAATCACAGCATGAGGGGAGACTGAGTGGAAAAGGCACGCTAGGAAAGAAAGCAGAAATAAGTATGGACGGACGTTCTTTCACTCAAGCACACTACACAGTTCTACAAAATTCCACCTTGGTGGCTCCGTATATCGAGGAACACATGGATATTGTACGCTCCAAGAACCCGGAGTAGTCTGACTCCTGGATTAAATGTACACACATGGCGACTTTCGTCGGTTGGTTGAAAACCCATCTCATGAATAAAAGCACTATTGAAGATGAGTTGTACTTGTTGGCCAAGTCACCATCTTTGACTATATCGAACACACGCAGCCAGGCTGCTTGCCATTCCCGTCGCTCTCAGCTCCGCCGGTGAACGCCTACGACGCCGACCATCCCGCCGAGTCCAGCGCCACCCCGACCCCCTCCCCTCCGCGCACTGGTGAGCTCCTCTTTCCCCTGGCGCCGTCCACGATCCCCTCATCCCCGCGTCCCTAGCTCTGCCACCGTCGCCATGGATGGAGTGCCCCGTCGGCCGGCGATCTTCCTCTGCTGCTGATGTTCCGTTGATGCAGATTCCTCCGCCATTGATGTTCTGTTAATGCAGATTCTTGTGGCGAGTTCTAGCTTGGGAACCTTGATGAACATAGAAAATTTCTTGTATGAAAAATATATAAATTTTCCTATATATGTAGATTCTTGTTGTAGCTTCTGGTTCTAGATAAGTTCTTGTATGAAAAATATAGAAATTTTCTTGTATTAAAAAGAGACATTTTCTTGTATTAAAAAGAGACATTTTCTTGTATGAACAATATATATTGGGTTGTTACTTCTAGTTCTAGATAAGTTTTAGATAAGTTATATACATGTTGGGTTTAGGGTACAATCTCACACATGTAATATTCATCACATTATTAGTGCTTTGACCCGATATGAATGTGCTTTGATATGAATGTGCTTTGACCCGATTAGTGCAACTTTATCATTGGTATCTCATATGGTGATTAGAAATAGAATTCCCTACGATTCTCATAATCATATTTGAGATAAAATCAACATCTTCAAGAGATCTATTTAATTTTCAACTTGAGATAAAATTGACAAAACCACCGAATCGGCATCCAGTGAGTCAATATAATCATGCAAGATCGTCCGTAGAAAGTAACTTGTGTCATTGTCCCAACCGATCATGTGAGTTGATAGAATCATGTGAGATCGGAATCCAGTGAGTCGATAGATGAGCACTAAATTGTTTTATCTTTCTTCAGCTTTAGTTAAGCTATGGACGGTAGCGGCATATACCGTTAAGATGACATCTTCGACATGATACGCTCTGGTGAGGGACTTGAGTAAGATGACGGCTCACAATTTCTAAACGAATCCGGTGAGGGACTTGAGCAAGAACCAAGAGAAGAAGGGGAAACAAACAATGATGGAGAAGAAAATGATAGACAATCAACAAAATCTGACGAGGTATATATATTAAGCCTCTCATGATCATTAGGTGTATTAATTGATTTGTATATATATATATATATATATATATATATATATATATATTAATGAATAGTTCTTCTTTTAGCCCTTCGGATCGAGCCAATCTTCTAGAAGGGTACGAGGCCAGGCTAAATAGTTGGCCGATGACATAACGCTCAACTTCGATGAAGTCACAGAGGATGGCGAACTGATTGCTCCTGAAAAGAATGCTCGTAAATTTATAAATCAATGCGGAGTTATTGTTAGGGACTAAATCCCGATCACCATTCGAGAATGAAATAGGCCATAGAAAGATCTAGGAGTTAGTTATGTCGACGACAGATCGAAAAAATTTCTTTGGGATACGCTCATGTCACATTTCAACCTACCAGAAGGTCTCACAGATAGCAAACGGTTGAAAGTAAAGCACTCTACTCTTAAGAAGATAGCCACACAATTCCAAACCTGGAAGAAAAGATTATACAACGAGTACATCAAGACAAAGAAGACTCCAGAATTCACTGGAGCACTAGAGAACATAAAAGATCATTGGGACGCATTTGTTGAGTACAAGGAGTCAGCTGCATCTCTGGAAAGGTCGAGGAAAAATAAGGTAAATGCTGCGAAAAAGTAGTATCACCATGTTCTGGGGATAGGTAGCTACAAGAGAGCCGTGCCTATGTGGGAAGCAGCTGAGGCCAAGATGGTTGCAGAAGGGGTCACTCCAGCTCCAACGAATTGTCCCGAGAGGTCCATGACTTGTTTTATGTGCATGGGGGAAAGTTGGACCCAAAAAAAGGGCAGATTATTGCAAAGGCTATTCTTAAAAAAGCCGCGGTCTCTTTACTAGTGGCAATAGATGATGCTTGAAAGGGGTTGTACCAGCCCATTAGAGAGAACGACGAGCTTACACACGCCCTCGGCAATCTAGAACACGGAAGAAGAACACGATGCAAAGGCGTTGTTCCATGGGTTTAGGGATTTTCGGAGTGGAACGACACATATAGAATCCGTTAGAGAAAAAAGAAGCAGGAAGTAGACCGGTTTCAACAGATAGAAAGATTGTTAAAGCGGCAGCAGGAGCAAATTAACACACTTAGCCAGCAACGGGCATCTCCGTGGCAGGAGCAAGCAGATCCAACATTGGATAGTACCATCCCATCTATGCAAAAAAGCAGCGTGGGTTCCACGGGGGCCGGGCCGATGATGCAGTGCTAGCTCGCTACCCCGTGGATGATATCTAAGAGAGGACAGATTGTGAGCTACACCAGAAAATGAAGAACATATCCATGAAGGTGGCGGTTGGCTTTGCTTTACCAAATGCACCTGAGGCAACCATCCATGGCATTCCGATTCCAGTTGGCTATGCTAAAGTCGGGGTGGATGAAGTTCTGCCGGGATATGAGTCACTAGAGCATAACATTCCTGGAGGTGAAGGGGAGCTGCCACTGGGAGAAGTCGTACGTGGTGTCATTGTATGGAGAAAGGAATGTATCGTGTTTCCAAACTCGGTGCCAAGGCCAGCGACTCCTCCGAGTAGCAATACACATGTAAGTCCACACCATGTCGAGAGGCAGGCCAGCGTGAGTCCTTATCGATCTCCGCCGCGTCAGCCAACTCCACCACACCTCGAGGGGGATCCCATCTCCGAGTAGGGCCAAAAGCGGAAGACCACCGCTCCGTCGACTAGTCCTATTCGGAGGAAACCTGAAAAGAAGAAAGCCAACGACGAGCCTCCTGCCAAAAAGAAGTTAGATTACGAGATGAGTAATGAGGAAATCAAAAGGGTCGTGACTTCCGAAGTGAAGTCCCATTTTGCACCGAAACCGCCCCCGACGCCAAAGGAGATAATACCTGCGAAAACCAGAGAGCATTTTGTGGAATTACTTGAGCGACCCCCGGCATATGTGGAGGCTAGGCTATCAGACTATAACCGTTGTATTATGAAGTCATATAAGGAACAAATGCAGCAGTCGAGGCGTGGAAGTAATAAAAGGGGGAAAACAGTTCCCCAGCTCGGAGAACAGGCAATGCAATCGATCCCCCCGCTCAAGGTAACCGACGCTGGTACAAACATTGGTCTTAGTGTTGATCAACTCCGTGGCACGGAGGAAATCCCCATGGCTGAATTAGCATGGAAATATGTCCCCGGCAATACTTTGGTTAGACCGGAGCAGGTCCCCCATCTATCAACACAAATGCGAAGATTGCATGGCTGGTACATGAAAGAAGTAAAGACCGGGCGACTGATGCTAAGGGTAAAAGTCAAGGCAGAGCATTACTTCTATGAAAATGAGATAATGATTGAGTTATCAGAAATTTTCCAGTTATACAATCAAGACGCACTCGACAAATCTATCGTCAGTTGCTATTGTGTGTAAGTGATTTCTTTGTGTAATTTAAGTCTCTACCTCAGCTCGTTCATTGCCTATAATTATCCTCACTATATTCTTTTGTACGCTATTATGCAGAATGAAGATTCTAGAATGCAAAAGAGACGGAGTCTATGGCATTGGGTTCGTTGACCCATATATCCTTAATGAAAGATTAATAGAAGACCACTCCAAAGACTCGGAGGATAACTTGCTAAGGTTTTTAAAGTCACAAATACCAGAACAGAAATAATATTTCCTTACAACTTCAGGTGGGTGTTACTACTGTCTTGTACTATAAATTATATTTTGCTTACTCGATGTTAAGTGTAGTTGATAAATTATGCATGCCTGCTTATATAAACCTACGCAGGTTCCACTAGATCCTGCTAATCATTATTGTTGACGATGGAACTGTTGAAACCTTGGACTCACTAGATAAAGACCCTCGAGAATACTCCAGCGTGGTTTTGATGCTCGACAGGTAATTTCAATAATTATCGCACTATATCGGCCTCTTTCGTTTATTTCCTGATATCAAGTAATGAATAACTCCTTTATTCATTTTCTATGCCGGGCAGGGTTTGGAAACGGTTCATCAAAGAAGTTGTCGGTGCATGGAAAACGAAGTTAGATTGGCGACAGACCAATGTAATTAAGTAGTACTAGCTAGCTCCGCTCATCTCTTTAATTCTAGTTTCAATACCATTATCATGCTTGATTATTATCTGATTGAATTTTCTATTCTCGCAAAGTGCATGACGCAGAAGCAGGGGACTAATTTATGTGCATACCACGTTTGTGAGAACATTCGCATGATGACCGAATGGCGCGGAGATCAAAGACAACTTCAGGTATGTAAACACTATTAAAAAAATTATGATGATATAATATATGTACACACAACTAATATATTCATATTGATCTCCTTCTTTAAAGATTGTAGAAATGCAGGACAAGCTCCTACCAGAAAACCGCATAGGAGCAATTCAAGAGGAAATTGCGGGATTTTTTCTTACGCATGTCATATCTGAAACGGAGAATACCATTGCCGCTAATGCCTGCATGTAATGATCTTCAAATTGTAGGGCAAATTGTATATACCAAATTATATATATATATATATGTATGGTCGTATGAGAAAATATATTATATATGCATCAACGTGTACAGTATGTAGTAGCCTAAAATATGTTTGAAATGAAAAAGAATTGAATGGAAAACACGAAATGAAAAGGAAAAATAAACCATAAACCCTAAACCCCAACAATTAAAAAAACACAAAATCATTAGTCCCAGTTGGTGTCACCAACCGGGACTAAAGGTCCTCCAGCCCCTACCGGACGCTCGCAGCCACGTGGAGGGCCCTTAGTCCCGGGTTGTGGGCAATCGAGACTAAAGTGTGGGGGCCTTTAATCCCCACCTTTTAGTCCCGGTTGGCCACCCGGGACTAAAGGCCTTTGCCAACCGGGACTAAAGCCCCGTTCTCCACTTCTGCCAGGTCAGAGTAATACCTTCTTACCCCCTGGAGCAGGTATTGCAGAGCCCGAATGCCACCGATCATGTAGCCGAGTGGAACATCGAGCTGCAGCCTTTCAAGCTGGAGTTCGTCACCACCCGGACCATCAAGTGCGCGTTCCTGGCAGACTTCACGGCGGAGTAGATGGACCCACACCAGGGCGAGCCCCATGAGGAGGCGCCCGTGCCCGAGGAGGCCGCCTCTGGGGGCTGGAGCATGCACTTTGATGGAGCCTTCGCGCGCCAGGGAACGGGGGCTGGTGTGGTTCTCCCTAGGCCCACAGGTGACAAGCTTTACTAGGCAGTGCAGCTCTGTTTTAGGTACACCGACAAGGTCTCCAACAACGTCGCCGATTATGAGGGACTCATTGCCGGGCTCAAAGCTGCAATCGTGCTTGGCGTCAAGCGCATCATCATCAAATGAGACTCGCAGCTCCTCGTCAACTTCTCCAATAAGAAGTATAAGCTGAAGGATGAGCACATGGATGCTTACCTAGAGGAGGTGCGCAAGCTCGAGAAGCACTTCATGGGCATGGAGCTCGAACATATTCCTTGTAGTGACAACAGCGAGGCAGACGAGATCGCCAAGCGCGCCTCTCGCCGATTCGAAGAGAGGCTCCAGAAGCCTTTAGCGACGCCTCTGACCGTCAGCTCCATGACGCCTTAGGAGGAGCTCCCGCCCGCGCCACCAACGGGCGCCCCAGACTGCGGGCCTTCCTCAGGCGCTCGCCTACTACTGGCGCTCGAGCCATAGCCTGAGCCCCAGCCTGAGGCCTGGATCACGGAGATCAAGGCTTACTTGGAAGGAGTCGCCCTCCCGGAGATCGATGCCGAAGCAGAGCGCGTGGTCCGCCAGGCCGCGTTGTACCATCTAAAGGAGGTTGATTTGTACCATCATCGCTCGAATGGAGAAGCGCTATGGTGCTTCTCCAAGGAGCAGGGGCGCGAGCTGCTCAACGACATCCATGGAGGTGACTGCGGCCACCACTCGTCCTCGCGCACCCTCACGGGCAAGGCGTTCCACAGTGGTTTCTACTGGCCCACGACGCTCGAGGATGCCGCTGCGCTGGTCCAGATATGTGAAGCTTGCCAGTTTCACTCGAAGTTGATTCACCAGCAAGAGCAAGGACTACAAACCATTCCTCTCTCATGGCCGTTCGCGGTCTGGGGGTTGGACATCCTCCGCCCTTTCCCACATGCGGCCGGCGGCTACCGGTTCCTCTATATTGCCATCAACAAGTTCACCAAGTGGGCGGAGGTTGAGCCTGTTCGGGCAATACCGGCGGGATCCGCGGTCAAGTACATCAAGGGGTTGGAGTGCCGCTTCCGCGTCCCCAACCGCATCACCACCGACGACGCCTCGCAATTCACCAGCGGCTTCTTCAAGGCCAACTGTGCCTCCATCAGCACGCAGATCTGCTTTGCCTCCGTAGCTCACCCTCGGAGCAACGGACAGGCGGAGCGGGCCAACGCGGAGGTCCTCAAGGGCCTCAAGACCCGGAGCTTCAAAAATCAACTCACGGCTTACGCCAAGGGCTGGTTGGATGAGCTCCCGTCAGTATTGTAGTCCATCCGCACCACGGCGACCAAGCCTACCGGCGAAACACCATTCTTCCTCGTCTAGGGGGTAGAAGGGGTCCTCCAGGCCGAGATCAAGAACCGGTCCCCACGGGTCTTAGCCTTCGACGAGTCTCGTCAGGTCACCTGCAAGAGGATGATCTGCTTTTCCTCGAAGGGGCCTGCCGCCAGGCGGCTCTCCGCGCAGCCAGGTACCAGAAGGCGTTGCATTGCTATCACAGCCGCAACATACACCCCCGCACCCTCGAGGTGGGAGAGCTAGTGCTGCACCGGATACTCTCTAGAGAAGGACTCCACAAGCTCTCACACATGTGAGGGGGTCCCTTCAGTGTCACACACATCTCCAGTCCCGGCGCGGCGTGACTCGAAACGACGGAGGGTGTTCCGGAGCAAAACGCTTGGAACAACCAGCATCTCCGCAAGTTCTATCCATGAACTCACGGATACGAGCGATATGGAGCTGTACACGCTCAGGAGCTCTCTCTACCAACGCTGCATACGCCATGTGGGAGCTCCTTTGTAACAGACCGAGACCGATGCTCCAGAAGATTCCCGTTTTATTCCGTTGTCATCGTGTCGATTTATTTGTTTGTCGCATTCATCATTGCATCATTCGCATTATCTGCATAGCATCACCACTCACTTGCCATCACTTTTCAAAACTTGCATCCGTTCGTAGTTGCCGGTTCTCTCAATTCTCGTCGACGACCGTTTCGAGACCAACCACACACGCACGCGCCCACGACATCGATGAAATGCTGTTTTCAAAAGTGGATATAAAATATTCTTGGATTGGGTCGAAACTTGGCGTGTGGTCTTGTTATGTTGTAGGTAGACCGCCTGCCAAATTTCGTCACAATCGGAAGTCGATTGATACCCGAACGGACGACCATAGCAGCGCAGTCATCAGATTATTTATCGGACGTTTTTGGTGTTTTTAAAAACCGGTGTCGGGCCACATGTTCCCTCTCTTCTCTGCCCAACCCTGTATAGACAGCTTCAACCAGCCCACTAGCCCACCTAGCAACCCCCTCCACCTCCGGACCGTTCGATCGTGATCAAACAGTCCGAAAACGGGCAGAATAGCTAACCCTTGCTGCCCTTACTATAAATAGACGGCCTCCCCTGCCTAATTTGGCCTTCTCCCACCTCCAGCCTCGATTTTCGCGCCTACCCACCCTAGTGCCGCCACTTGGCAGCTCCAGACCGAGCGCTGCCGCCACCCAGCACCGTGCCGCCCCCTCCTGGCCACTCACGCGCTAACACGTCGCCTCCCAAGCCTCCAGCCCCCTCCTCCCGCTCCGGGCCTGCCAGAGCCCATAGTAGGCCCGCCGAGCCCATCGGAGCCCGCGCCTGAGCCCGGCCGCCTGCTGCCCTGCGCCCCGCACCTCCCTATGTGCTCCCGCATCCGGCTCTCCCCACCGCCGGTTGGACTCCGCCGTCGCCGATGACCCGCCGCTGGACTTCGCCGGAGCTGCCGCGCACCGCCGCGTCCTCGCCCCGCTGCACCGCCGATGTGCCGCCTCTGTCGCTCGCGCCGCCGCCCGCCGCCACTACATGGTCGCGCAGCTCCCCCGCCCTGAGCTTGCCGTCGCCTCACTCCGGCAGCCTCCGACTCGCCGTCGATGTCCGCGGCCGGATTCGGGATCCCCAAGCCCGGATCTGCCCGACCCAGCCGCCCCGACCCTTGCCGGCGCTCGACTCGCCCCCCCCGCCGCAAGCCACCGGCCATGGCCTCGGCCATCTACGCCTGCCCGCGGGACAAGCCCGTCCCGGGACCGGCGCGTCCCACCAGCCAATCGGCGCCCGGACCCCCGCACCGCGAGATCCCGTATCGCCTCGTCCAGCTTCGTCTCGAGGGTAAAAACGGTAAGGCTTTTTCTGAGTTTTCATCATATAGGCATTTTGCGAGGGTCATAAAATTGCGCACGTTTACCTGTTGGAGATGAATTATATATGCAAGTTGATCTACTCGTTGTGCTCTACATGATGGTACCCTTTGTTTGTGCATTAGGAATAATTTGCATGCTCATATATCTGTTGCAAAAGTGCATCCCGTCGTAGTTGCAAATCTGTTATTTTATTCAATCTTTGGTGGATGTTTGCATCTAATCGGCAGGCCTTTTGCATGTGGTGTCTTCATGAGTATTGCCCTATGTGATACCTACTTTGATGCTATGCCTCTGGTTGTTGGGTAGAACTTGATTAACATGTCTATATGTTTCTCTAAACTAGCCATCGTGATAAATCCAAAACCTGTTAAATGTTAAGTTCCATTTTGAGAGCATTGTATTAAGCAAACCATGTCTATTTTGAGCTTGTGCCAATGGAGTTATTTGTAGTATGCCATGTCTAGATGCTGTTAGTTTGTTTTTCATGCCATGGATTCCTTGTGTAGCTGTGGTTTTCATCATGCGTACATGCATACTCAATATTGCTGTTTTGAGGGGTCTAAATAATTCTAAGTCTGAAACTGTTATTTTGTTGTCATGTTGCCATGTGATTTGCTAGTATTCTAGGACTCTTTTGTTGTTTCCTCAATGGAATGTTTTGTTAACCATGTTATGCTCTATCATGTTGTGCCATTAGTTTCCATGTATAGGATTTTCATCATATGTATTTCTGTTGTCCAACATGCCAATCTCTTAAAAACTGCTGCTCTTGTCTACTCTAATTTTCTCGAAGTCTGAAAATCTGGTTATTTCAGAATGCCATGTTGTGTTGATGTTTGCCATGATTCTGTGCATAATTTGATGTTGCCATAATGGAATGAATTGTAGTGCATCATGTCCTCTATCATGTTGTTAAGTGTCATGCCAATATATGCCCTGTAGCATATAGTTTTATTGCAGCCAATATGCCTTCGTGATAAAACTGCTCTGTTAAAACTTGTAATTTTCTCTAAGTCCTAAGCTGTGTTCAAGTAGCCATCTTGTGAGCTCATTTCCTAGTTATCCATGCTTTAGCTCAAGTTGCTGCCATGACATGAATTGTTGTGCATCATGTTGCCTACATCCCTTGTCCTTGTTGTGCATTATAGTGAGCCATAGCTTGTTGTTTGTGTGGGTTGCAATATGCTATGTTGCTGTTTTGAGCAGATTTTAAATAAAACTTGCGTCGCTTGTTATTGTTGAACCGTAGATCCGTTTTGAACATGTTGCACATGAAACTTGCTTAGAATCTCATGTAGTTTGATAATATCTTGTTGCATCCAAGATTTGACATCTTTATGGTTGTTGTTTGCATGCATTTTGCATTCATGACATATTCATCTTGCGTGTGTCATATCTTTTAGGCCGTAGCTCTGTTGCAAATGTTCTATATATGTAAATCGACTAGAATGACGAGTGGAATCACTTGGTGCATTTTGTTTCCCTGTTTAACAAATATAAAATATGCTTAGTTCAGATTTGGACCAAATTCAATATTAACATATGGGGTCGTTTCGGCAATACTATATGTTGTTTCCGGCCTCATTTAAAGTGCATAGATAGTGTAGTTTCATTATGCGTCACCTCATGCCATGTTAACAATTTAATCTTGTCGTGTAAATAAACAAAAGTGAACTAAATGATTCGAACATGGAGTTTCATCAATATGCAACTCGTTGCATATTGAACTTCACTTAATGTGTAGTACTTGATTGTTGAGCTTTGCCATGCCTTGCATAATTAAACTGGACATGCATCATATTTGTTTGCGCATCATGTCATGCATATGTTGTGGTGTTTATCATGTGTTGATTGTTTGTTTCTGGTTTGCTTCTTCTCGATAGAGTTCCGAAAGTGTTTGGAGTGTGATGATCCGTTCGACTACGTCATGTTCGTCTACTGCATGGATTCATTCTTCTTCCAAGAGGGATCTCGGGCAAGATGACCATTTCCCTGGATACCACTACTATCATTGCCATGCTAGTTTTCTCGTTTCTATCGCCATGTCTCGCTACCTACCACTTGTTTGTCAAGCCTCCCAAATTGCCATGAAAAGCCTCTAACCCCTCCACATCCGAGCAAACCATTGTTTGGCTATGTTACCGCTTGCTCAACCCTTCTTAGAGTGTTGCTAGTTGCAAGTGCAGGTTGTTTCCATGTGCCAACATGGATATTTTGAGATTTCACAATATAATTTCTATTTCATTTAGTGCACATATATACTTGGTAAAAGGTGGAAGGATTGCCCTTTTGCTCGGTGTTTTGTTCCACTTTTGCCGCCCTAGTTACTTGTGTACCGGTGTTATGTTCCATATTGAGCCCTCCTAACATGCTTGGGGTTGTTATGGGGACCCCCTTGATTTTCGTTTTGGGATAAAACTCTTCCGGCAAGGCACAACATTAGTACTACATTTGCCTAATAACTCTTAAACCTGGATAGGGAGTAATTAACCCCAGGATCTTTAATCAACAACCCGGGCCAGTGCTCCTCATGAGTGTTGGTCCAAACTAGAGCACTGTGCGGGGCCAACCTGGGGCAACTCGGGAGATGTCTATCAGGCCACCGTACGCTTCGCTTATCAGTAATGTCCTAAGAATGAGATACGCGGCTCCTATCGGGTTCGTCGACACGTCGAGCGGCCTTGCCGGATTTGTTTTAACTTTCTCGAACGTCTTGTGCACGGGATTCCGAGGATACTTTGGGCTATCTTGAGGTTGAGGTTTTCCATCGGAATTCTGAGGATACTACGGGCAATCCCGCGGTTGAGGTTTTCCACGTAGCGTGTGGTTAGTTTGTGATGGATGAGTTGGAGCACCCCTGCAGGGTTAAACCTTTCGGAAAGCCGTGCACGCGGTTATGTGGCAACCTGGAAATTTGTTTAACATCCGGTCATAGAAAACTTTAAGTAAACTCAAATAAAATACACCAACCATGTCCGTAACCGTGATTGTCTCTTCTTGTGAATTTCTAAACCGAGAGAGAACACGATGGGGTTATGTTTGACTCGTAGGTAGGTGTTCTGGATCACTTAGTGATCATTACTATTTCACGCCCGTTTATACGACGATCACCCCCCCTTATTCTTGTACCCGTAACTTAGCAAGTGAAATAAATGCTTAGTGCTTGTTGCAGCCTCACCACTTAACCATACCTTACCCATTAAGCTTTGGTAGTCTTGATAACCTTGGAAATGAGATTGTTGAGTTCCTGTGGCTCACAGATTACTACAACAACAGTTGCAGGTACAGGTAATGCGACGCTTTGACGTGAGCGTGATGCTTGCTTGATTTGGAGTTCTTCTTCTTCTTCTTCCTCGATCATATGATGGGTTCCAGGCCGGCAGCCTGGGATAGCAAGGATGGATGTCGCTTTTGTCGTTTGATTTTGTCCGTACTCGGACTCTGCTCTTCTGTATGGTGATTGAATGTATTGATGTATTGATGTGGTCATGATTAGCGTGTGGTGAGTGTAAGCCAATTCCATAAAATCATCTCCTCTTTACATGTACTTGTAACGATATTCATTCTTGCGAAATGATGAGATGCGCTTCTATCCCTGTCGATGCCCTCGAGCCAAAATAAGGATAGGACCGCATCTTGGGCGTTACATCCTTCCCATTCTTGTGGAAGCCCCATGCTCCACGCTGGCGGATTCTCCTACCCACTCACATGGAAGTCCCGTGCGTCGTCCTAGTGGAAACCCCATGCTCCACGCTGGTGAATTTGACAATGAGGTCGCTTTTCAGTGGTACCAACCTCAGGCTCACCCGTGTCCATCACGGTAGCATTTTCGGTCACCTCATGAGGGCGCTTTTCAGATGCATCAACCTCAGGCTGATCTATGTCCGTCATGGCAGCATTTTATTTCTGCTTTTTCTGCTTGTGATGAACCCATTTTCATGCATCAGTTAAACTTAATGGGTACAGCTAAACTAGGCCTCGATAGGGGTGCGCTCTCGCGGTCTCCCCCATGTGTGTCACACAAGCGGGGGCTGGGCACGGTGTTTGTGCTCGGGTCAGTCCCTACAGCACTTCAAAACCCAAGCGACTGAGCTCTGGCTGGTGGGCCTACTCCCGTGTACGTCACCTCACTAGGTCCTTGGTGATCTTATCTCGTCGCGTTACACCCATAGGCTCCCCGCAAGCACGCCCCCAATACATTGCTCGGCGATTCCTTGGTGCAGGTAATGAAGGGCCTCAGGAGCCTCCTTTGGGAGGGCCTCGCGAGTGATACGTCTCCAACATATCTACTTTTCCTCACCCTTTTGCCCTTGTTTTGGACTCTAATTTGCATGATTTGAATGGAACTAACCCGGACTGATGCTGTTTTCAGCAGAACTACCATGGTGTTGTTTTTGTGCAGAAATAAAAGTTCTCGGAATGGAATGAAACATTTTGGAGAATTATTTCAGAATATATGAGAATTATTGGAGCCAAAATCCACCGAAGAGGGGGGCCAGGGTGAGCATCACCCACCAGGGCGCGCCAAGCCCCCTGGGCACGCCCTGGTGGGTTGTGCCCACCTCGTGGCCCCACTTGCCCTAATTCCTCCACTATAAACTCCTATTTTTGGAGAAAAAAATCGAGAAAGTTTCATCACATTTTACGATACACAGCCGCTGCCACCTCATGTTCTTTATCGGGAGGCCAGATCTGGAGCCCGTTTGGGGCTCCGGAGAGGCGAATCTTCGGTCTTCGTCATCACCAACCCTTCTCCCTCGCCAATTCCATGATGCTCCCTACCGGGAGTGAGTAATTCCTTCGTAGGCTTGCTGGTCGGTGAGGAGTTGGATGAGATTCATCATGTAATTGAGTTAGTTTTGTTAGGGCTTGATCCCTAGTATCCACTATGTTCTGAGATTGATGTTGCTATGACTTTACTATGCCTAATGCTTGTCACTAGGGCCTGAGTGCCATGATTTCAGATCTGAACCGTTTATGTTATCATCTCTATATCTATGTTCTTGATCCGATCTTGCCTAGTCATATGCACCTATTATGTGTTATGATCCGTCAACCCATTGTGACAATATTTGGGATACTTCATGGTGATGACCGTAGTTTGAGGAGTTCATGTATTCACCATGTGTTAATGCTTTGTACCGGTTCTCTATTAAAAGGAGGCCTTAATATCCCTTAGTTTCCTTATGGACCCCGCTGCCACGGGATGGTAGGACAAAAGATGTCATGCAAGTTCTTTTCCATAAGCATGTATGACTATTTAAGGAATACATGCCTACATTACATTGATGAACTGGAGCTAGTTCTGTATCGCCCTAGGTTATGACTGTTACATGACGAATATCATCCAACGAGTTACCGATCCAGTTCCTACGAGTTTTCCACTTATTGTTCTTGCTAAGTTACTATTGTTGGTGCTGCTGTTCCAACTGCTACAAAACTATTGCTACTACTGTTACTGCTACTGTTACTGTCACTACCGCTATCAAACTATCATATTACCGTGCTACTGATCACTTTGCTGCAGATATTTAATCTCCAGGTGTGGTTGAATTGACAACTCAACTGCTAATACTCTCAAGTATTCTTTGGCTCCCCTTGTGTCGAATCTATAAATTTGGGTTGAACTCTACCCTCGAAAACTGTTGCGATCCCCTATACTTGTGGATTATCAAGACCTTTTTCTAGCGCCGTTGCCAGGGAGCATAGCAATATTTGTTGAGTCACTTGTGATTTATGTTAATTTATCACTATGAAGAATCTGAAGGATACTAAGACCAAGATTTTTCCCTCTACTACGAGGGGAGGTAAGGAACTGCCATAACACTCTGCACTTGATTCACCTTCTGTTATGAGTAAGCTTGCAACACCACCACATGCTAGTAATCCTACCTCTGCTATGAATTATGCTAGTACCATGCTTGATGATAATGTGCCGCTAGGAGAATTTCTTGATGAACAAATTGCTAGAGCTAAAGAGAATGAAACTGCTGAAACTGATGAAGCTTATGAAACTGATGATAATTATGAAACTCCTATTAGTCCTAGCTCTCCTAAGTTTGAAATGCCTCAGATACCTGAAGGTTATGTTATGGACGAGGAGATAACTAGAGAAATTATTTCTTGCAAGGATAGAGACGATCTTAAGAAATTGCTATGCAAGTATAAGGAAAAGACTTTGAATGCTAGAATGAAATGTGATCCTAAGTTTGCTACTTCACCTATCTTTGTTACCGATAAGGATTATGAGTTCTCTGTCAACCCAGAGTTAATTACTTTGGTTGAATCTGATCCTTTCCATGGCTATGAAACTGAAACTGTAGCGGCACACCTTACTAAGCTGAATGATATAGCCACCCTCTTTGCTCATGATGAGAAGATTCGCTACTATTATATCCTTAAGTTATTTCCGTTCTCATTAAAGGGTGATGCTAAGACATGGTACAATACTCTTGCTCCTGGTTGTGTGAGTAGTCCCCAGGATATGATCTACTATTTCTCTGAGAAATATGTTCCTGCTCATAAGAAACAAGCTGCCTTACAGGAAATATTTAATTTTGTGCAAATTGAAGAAGAGAGTCTCCCACAAGCTTGGCGGAGGCTTCTCCATTTCCTTAATGCTTTGCCTGATCATCCTCTCAACAAAAATGAAATACTTGATATCTTTTATAATGGACTAACCGATACTTCTAGGGACTTCCTAGATAGTTGTGCTGGATGTGTTTTCAGGGAACGAACTGTTGAACAAGCTGAGGAATTATTGAATAACATATTGAAGAATTATGATGATTGGACTCTCCTTGAACCACCGCCTAAACCCACTCCGAAGAAGAGGGGTATCTTATTTCTCAGTCCTGAAGATATGCAAGAGGCAAAGAAATCTATGAAGGAAAAAGGTATTAAAGCTGAGGATGTAAGAATTTGCCACCTATTGAAGAAATACATGGCCTTGACACACCACCACCTCCACAGGCGGTAGAGGTAAATTTTTTATTAAAGTTTAATGAAGGTGACATTCCTCACAATAAACATCCTAGTCAATGTTTATATGAGTTTGACAACTATATTATGAAGCAAGATCATTTCAATGCTCATGTTCTGAAACAATTGAAATATAATTCTGATATGATTGCTCGCTTGAGTGACTTGCTATTTAGAATCAGTAATGATGTTAGAGGTGTAGGAAAGCATGCCTCTATGGTTCAAACCCAGTTAGAACAAGTTGCTAAGTCTCAAAAAGAATTACTTGATGAAATGAATAATAATATGAATGATTTTATTGCTAGAGTAGTAACTAGAGGAGGTAGAATGACCCAAGAACCACTTTATCCCGAAGGTCATCCTAAAAGAATTGAACAAGACTCTCGGAGAATTAATATTGATGCACCTAGTCCTTCTAAGAAGAAAAAGAAAAAGAAAAATAATAGGACTTTGCATACTTCTAGTGTACCTGAGACACAAAAACCTCCCGATAATAATGATGTCTCTATTTCCGATGCTGAAACTCAATCTGGTAGTGAACATTCACCTAGTGATAATGAAAATGATAATGATGATGTTCACTATGATGCTCGGCCTAGTAATGATAAAGAACCAGATAATGATATTGAAATAGAACCTGCTCCTGATCTTGATAACCCACAACCTAAAAATAAATCGTATGATAAAAGAGACTTTGTGGCTAGGAAACATGGTAAAGAAAGAGAGCCATGGGTTCAGAAACCTATGCCATTTCCACCTAAGCCATCTAAGAAAAAGGATGATGAAGAATTTGAGCGCTTTGCTGAAATGATTAGGCCAGTCTTTTTGCGTACCCTCTTAACTCATATTTTGAAGATGACCCCTTATGCAAATATATGAAAGACATCATCACAAATAAAAGAAAGATACCGGAAGCTGAAATGTCCACCATGCTTGCTAATTATTCTTTTAAGGATGAAGTACCCAAAAAACTTGGAGATCCTGGAATACCGACTATACCTTGCTCCATTAAAAGAAACTATGTCAAAACTACTTTGTGTGGTTTGGGAGCCGGTGTTAGTGTTATGCCTTTCTCCTTATATAAAAGACTTGATTTGAATAAACTCACACCTACTGAGATATCATTGCAAATGGCTGACAAATCAATGGCCATACCTATCGGTATTTGTGAGGAAGTGCCCGTTGTTGTTGCAACTGTTACTATCTTAACGGACTTTGTTATTCTTGAGATGCCCGAGGACGACAACATGTAGATTATCCTTGGTAGACCCTTTTTGAATACTGCAGGGGCTGTTATCAATTGCAATAAAAGCAAAGTCACTTTTCATATCAATGGTAATGAGCACACGGTGCACTTTCCGAAGAAACAATTCCAAGTGAATGGTATAAATGTTATTGAAGAATCTCCGACCATCACTATTGGAAGTTTTCAATTACCTCTACCTACTGCCAAAAAGAAATACGATATACTTATTGTTGGGGATATGCACATCCCCATTGAGGTAACTTAGTGTTTTATGAAAGTTCTTCGGTTTCATGCTAATCGGAAGTGGTTGTTAATAAGACTTGATCAACGTTATTAATGGATCATTTTTTAGAGGTATGAAGTTGAGGAATCTAGTAAGCACAACTCTCTGCTCCCACCTTTTATTTTCTATTTTAGTTAGTCAAATAAATAAAATGTCATGATTACCATGTTTTCTGTTTTCTCCATAAAATAAAAAATGACCCAAAAATAAAAATTCTCAGAATGCCCTGAAAATTTAACACGATTTTTTCCGAATATTTATGAATTTTTGGTGCAAATAACACCAGAGGGGGGTACACATGGTGCCCACAAGACACCAGGGCACGCCAGCACCCCCAGGCGCGCCGTGGTGGGTTGTGGCCCCCACGTGGGCCCCCTCACTTATCTCTTTAGCCCACATCATCACCTACCTCCAGCAAAAAATCACCACAACCACCATTTTCATGTTCTTGCTCTCAAACCCGCGGATTTCGATCTCTTTGCTCGAAGCTCCGTTTTCGAAACTGTTTGGAGGGATTGCTACTTGGTATGTGACTCCTCCATTGCTCCAATTAGTTTTTGTTTTTGTGGGTTATTTTTAGAGTAATTAGATACTCTTAGTGCTACTGTAGATGAGCTTGCATGTTGCATTCTTAGAGTTCTAAATAGTTTGAATGCTCAATATGGCCTCTATGCATGCTTAGGAGTAGTTGTTAACAATCTTATAAAGTTTTGTTGACAAAATTTTTGTGGACTAAATTTTTTTAGAATTTTTATAGGAATAAAATGCAATTCTTTAGGAGTTCTTCGAGGAGGAGATCCTCGGGAGCCTCATCAAGTGGAAGCTCAGTTCGACGATCTTATGTTGAACCAAGCGAAAGCTCGATGCGAGATGCCGCCACCAAATCATGCTTGTGGCCTTGCGACGAGTTTATGGGAGGTGCAGGTATTAAGGAGGAATTTGATCAATCTATTCACAATATAGAGCTTGCTCCCTTCATCGCAGATAAGTGCCCCCAACACCTCGAACTCACGAAAACCTTCATAAAGAAATTTAAATATTTTCCCCGTGAGTCTAGAGTTTCGATCAATCTGTACGAGCATTCCTTTACCATGCCGTTAGAAATGTTTAGCGAAGCATGCAAAGTTCCATTTGAGGGTTCCCTCGATGAACCAACAAAAGCTGAGTACGAATCTTTTTTAGTTAATCTTTTCTTTGGCGAAGATAGGGGTTACACAAGGGAGAATTAACAGCATCCATTTTCCATCACTACAATATTTTGCGCTCTTTAACGGTAAATGTGGTGTAGGGAAACAAGATTGTAGCAAACTATGTGCTCATGATTTGAGTCTCTTACACACTGCCATAACTGGGAATAAGGATTATAATCTTGGTGCAATTGTTGCACGGAGGTTGCAGCTTAATGCTGCTGGTGGTAATTTTTAAGGAGGAATCTATGCCTCCCATGTAGCTGAGAGATTAAATGTTTCACCATGGCCTAATGACCCCATCCTACCCACTCAGTATTTAGACTTTGATGCCATGAAACGTCATAAGTTCCTTATGGGTACGGCCACCAACTACACCTATAACTTGAGATTTAATATAAAAAAGGTGTGCCTGTTGTTTTGCCTGCTCCTGCTCTCTTTGATTTTCACACTAGGGGAAGATATTATGTTATTGAGAGTGAAGCCCATGCGTACAACGCGAAGGTTGAAGCTGCTAGGAGGGCCACGGAGTCTGCTCCGAGGGTCTCAGTGAGCCATCGCCCAGACTATTATTCATACGGATGGTGATTACCAAGACCTCACGTATAGTAATCCCCACGGCTGCCACCTTACCTTGGTTGGGACCGTTTGCGTCTTTTGGCTCATGTATATGAATATGTCGCTAGCAATCATACGTTAGAGAACCCGGGTCAACATAACTAGTCATAGAACCCACGTGGCACATCCATACAGTAACAGGCATACGTAACCTAACAATGCAGGTGTCCGTCATGTAACGCCAAGATGCGATCCTATCCTTATTTTGGCTCGAGGGCCTCGACAAGGATAGAAGCACATCTCGTCATTTTGCAAGAATGTATATCGTTACAAGTACATGTAAAGAGGAGATGAGTATATGGAATTGGCTTACACTCGCCACTAGCTAAATCATGATCACATCAAATACAACAATACATTCAATCACCATACAGAAGAGCAGGGTCCGACTACGAACGAAATCAAACGATAAAAGCGACATCCATCCTTGCTATCCCAGGCTTCCGGCCTAGAACTCATCCTATGATCGATGAAGAAGAAGAACTCTAAATGAAACAAGCATCGCTCTCACGTCAAAGCATCGCATTACCTATACCGACAACTGTTGTTGGAGTAATGTAACAGCCCGAGACCACCGCTCCAGATGCCTTCCATTTATTTCAAGTTTCACCGTGTGTTTTATTTGTTTGTCGCATTTGTCATCGCATCATCCAAATCATTCGCATAGCATCGACACTCCGTTGCCGTCATTTTTCAAAACTTGCATCCATTCGTAGTTGCCGGTTCTCCCCGTTTTCGTCGACTACCGTTTTTAGACCGACCACACACGCACGCGCCCGCGGCATCGTAAAATATTGCTTCTAAAAGTGTGTATAAAATATTCTTGGAATGGGTCGAAAGTTGGCGTGCGGTCTTAATATATTGTAGGTAGACTGTCTGCCAAATTTCGTCGCATTCAGAGTCCGTTTGATACCCGAACCATTATACTATAGCGACACTATAGCCGGTCCAATCGCAGACGTTTTCGATATTTAAAAACATGTTGCCGGGCTGCCCATTTTCCCTCTCTACTATGCCTAGCCCCTCTGCACAGTACACAGACCCCGCGCGCGCATCCGATAGCTTCCTGGAACCCAGAACATATGGTCGTGACCGTTGGGTCCGAATCAACCCCGAAATACCCCAAAGTATCATCATTTTTTTAATTGGACTCCCTAAACTATTTTGTTGACCGTCTGATCAAAATCGAAGGGCAAATTAGACCGCATTTGGAAAACCCCAGCTATTTATATATGGAATCTGTGTGAACCTACCCTAACCCTAGACCAAGTCCCTCAATTCCCGCAGCGCCGCCGCCACTCTTCTTCCTCAAGATCCATCCCGCATCCACCTCGCATTCTGCATCCACCCAACCAGCTACCTCCCCTATCCATCCAATCAGTGCCCGATCCCCGCAGCTCCTCCCCTCGTGCAGCCCTCTTCTGCTCGAGTGCTCGTGGCCGAAGCAAGCCAAGCCGCCGACTGCCCGAGACCCTCAACACCGGTAGAAGCCATCAAGCGTCGTGGGTCTCCAAGTGTTGCCGCCCTATTTCCCCGTGCCAGCTCGGTGCACGTCGCCTGCTGGTGCTCGTCCTGATCCAGACCGAATGCGAAGCCGCCGCCTTCCTCGGTGCCCTCCTGCTCTGGCAGCTGGCTTCTCCGGCGAGAACCTCAGCCGGTGCCATTCTCGAGCTCTTCCCCGAGCCTCCCGTGCATGCAACCCAAGTCATCCTGTGGCGCTTGAGCTTCTCCAAGACCCCGGCCTCTTGTGCCCACCTCGTCGTCCCTGTGTAGCTCACGAGGTTGGCCTCCTCTTCCCCTCCGGTGGCCACTCAGCCTCCTGCGACACAACCACCGGCAGGAACTCCGTGGTCTTGCTTCCTTCCCCCTGCTTCCCCTCTGATTCTCTCTGGCTTTCTTCTTTCTTAAGGCAACAGTAGGTGCCATGGCGCTGCCGGCCGTCTCCACGCAGGTCCAGTCAGATCCGGCCACCCCTTGCCCACATCTAGCAGCCCCTAACCGATTCCTGGCCTCGCCTGCTCGTGAAGTCGCCGTCTCTCGCCTGTCTTCTCGCCATCGCCGGCTTCCCCTGCTCATTTGCATCGAGCGAGGCGAGGAGATCGACACTAGGTCCTCGTCCCGCTCCCTGCGTTGACCGTGCCTCCTCAAGCCACCGCCAGGTGGGCTCCAGCAACCAGCCAATCAGCAGCGCCCAAGGCCCAGCTCCATCCGGCCCACAACCGCGTCTCCAAGGCCCAACCTGCTTCAGTGCCGACCAGGCCAAGGCCATGCTGAGCCTCACCCTGCATGTCCCCGTGCCACTATATGCCACCCATGCCTTATATAACTATGATGCGACCGTTGCTGCTGTCGGGCCACATCCGAAATTCGGCCCATTAGTATTTTTTTCCTGTCCATGCGAATTTGTCCAATCATCGAGTGATTTATAGAATTGCGGAAAACCCCCTAAGTTTCATGCATATCATAACTCACCAACCGTGCATCATATGTAAAAACTTTATATATGAAAAATGCTCAAAATTTTGTGTAATTTTCACAATATTTGACTTTCAACCATGTTAAAAATGTTTAAACTTGTTGTTTGCATTATGCCATGTTAAACGGTTTGTTTAAAATGATCTACATATGAAACTTGACTAGAAAAACGTATAAAATCTGATGGCACACTTTATTTTGCTGTTTAAAAAATATAGAATATGCTTAGAACAGATCTCGACCAAAATCCTACATTGCATATGAGGTCGTTTCGGAAATGGTATATGTTGCTTCCGACCTCATTAAAAATGCCTAGATGATGTAGTTGTGTAGGCTTCACCTCTTGCCATGATTAATAACATTTAAAATGATTGTTTAGTCAAACAACATTAACCACATTTCTCATAATATAGAGAGTTATTATTTTGTTATGTGTCTGTTCTCCCTCTCCATTTAAAATTGCTCAATTCCATCTTCACCTTATGCCATGACCACCCATGTTAAACAACATTTATTTATGAGTACCTAAACGAGAGTGAACTAAATAATTCGAATGTGGATTTTTGTCAATATGCAACTTGTTGCATATTGGACTTCACTTAATTTGTAGCGTTTGATTGTTGTGCTTGCCATGCCATGCATAATTAAACCGGACATGCATCATACTTGATTGCCCATCATGTCATGCGTATGTTGTGATGTTTATCGTGTGTTGATTGTTTGTTTCCGCACTGCTTCTTCTTGATAGAGTTCCGAAAGCGTTCGGAGTGTGAGGATTCGTTCGACTACGTTGGATCGTCTTCTTCATGGATTCATTCTTCTTCCAAGCAGGATCTCTGGAAAGATGAACATTTCCCTGGATACCACACTATCATCGCCATGCTAGTTGTCTCGTTTCTATCGCTATGTCTCGCTACCTACCTCTTGTTTGTCAAGCCTTCCAAAATACCATGATAAGCCTCTAACTCTCCATATCCCAGCAAACCATTGTTTGGCTATGTTACCTCTTGCTCAGCCCTTCTTATAGTGTTGCTAGTTGCCGGTGCAACTTGTTTCCATGTGCCAACATGGATGCTTTTTGAGATATCACAATATTATTGCTGTTTAATTTAATGCACATATATACTTGGTAAAAGATGGAAGGCTTGGACTTTTGCTCGGTGTTTTGTTCCACTTTTGCCGCCCTAGTTACATGTGTACCGGTGTTATGTTCCATATTGAGCACTCGAAATATGCTTGGGGTTGTTATGGGGACCCGCTTCATTTTCGTTTTGGGATAAAACTCTTATGGCAGGGCCCAACATTGGTACTCCATTTGCCTAATAACTAATAAAATTGCAAAGGGACCCGCCGGCACCCGCGGATAATTAATCAACCCCCGGGCCAGTGCTCATCATGTATTTTGGTCCAAAATAAAGCACTGTGCTGGGCCAACCCGGGGCAACTCGGGAGATTTCCATCAAGCCACTATACGCGTAGTTCATCCGGTCGTGTCATGAGAACAAGATACACGGCTCTTATCAGGTTCGTCGACACGTCAGGCGGTCTTGCTGGATTTGTTTTAACTTCCTCGAATGTCTTGTGCACGAGATTCCGAGGATACTTTGGGCTAACTCGAGGTTGAGGTTTTCCACCGGGATGCTGAGGATACTGCGGGCTAGGTTTTCCATGCAGCGTGTGGTTATTTTGTGATGGATGAGTTGGAGCACCCCTGCAGGGTTAAATCTTTTCGAGAAGCCGTGCCCGTGGTTATGTGGCAACTTGGAAATTTGTTTAACATACGGTCATAGAAAACTTAAAGTAAACTCAAATAAACTACACCAACCGTGTGCGTAACCGTGACTGTCTCTACTCGTGAGTCCTGAACCGAGAGAGAACACGGTGAGGTTATGTTTGACTCGCAAGTAGGTGTTCAGGATCACTTAGTGATAATTACTAGTTCACGTCCATTTATGCGTAGATCACCCTTCTTATTCTTGTAATCGTAAGTTAGCCACCGAAATAAATGATTAGTTCTTGCTGCAGCCTCACCACTTAACCATACTTCACCCATTAAGCTTTGCTAGTCTTGATACCCTTGGAAATGAGATTGCTGAGTCCCTGTGGCTCACAAATTACTACAACAACAGTTGCAGGTACAGGTTATGCGATGCTTTGACGTGAGAGCGATGCTTTGTTTGATGTGGAGTTCTTCTTCTTCATCAATCATAGGATGGGTTCCAGGCCGGCATCCTGGAATAACAAGGATTGATGTCGTTTTTTTCATTCGATTTTGTCTGTAGTCTGACCCTGCTCTTCTGTATGGTGATTGAATGTATTCTGGTATTTTGATTTGATTATGATTTAGCTTGTGGCGAGTGTAAGCCAATTCCATATACTCATCTCCTCTTTACATGTACTTGTAACGATATATATTCTTGCGAAACAACGAGATGCGCTTCTATCCCTATCGAGGCCCTCGAGCCAAAATAATCATAGGACCGCATCTTGGGCGTTACAAGTTGGTATCACAGCCTGTACCGACCTAGGAGCCCCCTTGATTGATCGAACATGGCCGAGTCAAGTCTAGTGAAAAACTATTTTGTGTCTATTTATATATCGGAGAGTAGGATTCTTTTTACTCCTCTTCTATGCTATAGTTAGGAATCCTGACGTAGGAATTTTAATTATACCCTCTTCTCACTCAAATTTTTCATAGGATCACGCGGGTATTTTGGAACCTCTATGATGCGATGTGACGGAATTCTGTACTTGATGCCTCCTGTTTTCGGGGAGTAGAGCTCCAGGGGATTCTTGACACATCGCTATCGTTTAGTTTCCTTAGTATCTCAGGACGCGGATGTTCGAAATTGCTTCAATACTATCTGTGGCGAGAGGAGTCTGGCGTCACCTAGTACTGGGGAGAGCGTCCAGATGTACTGCCATAATTAGTATCGTTGTGATTACGAGGGTCTGAGGTAGATGAATTTCCGAGGCCTTTGGTTATGTGTTGATGGATGTGATACATTGGAGAGTAGTATTACTGCTAGGAGTTGAGTGATGGATTTTACTCCGTGTATCCGTGGACCCGATTGCATAACCAAAGATTTCGGAAGTTCTCAGGTGGGAATTCAATTAGTTGCCTAGGATTATCCTTCCGGCAGATGCAAAAGGGTTATGTGTTTGTTTCCGGCTTGATTCTAAAGTCCCATCCTTTGTTTTGTTGCAGTATGGTAATTCGAGTTGTTTCGATGTCTAGTGGTAATTTCATATCTTTCCTAAACGGTGTTCTCATATTTCGTATGGGAGTGCTAATCCTTTTGCTCAATCAAATTCTCATGTCAATTCTTTTCCATCCGGAGTGCTTCTCTTCAAGATAATTCAACCCTCTCCAATATTTGCAAGATCTACCCTCATCTTTCCTTTTCCCGGAGTTTGTTTCATCCGTCCCAAGCTTTCTTTGTTTTTCCCGCCCTCCCGCCCTTTTCCTTCAATGATTAAATTCTCATCCAAGTGCCATTGTTTTCATCGATGCTTCTGCTATCTCTTCTTCCGTTTTATATCCGGTGATTCATTGTGAAGATGCTCAGGTACTAAGTTCATTATTCTTCCTTCTTGTTTTCTTCCCTGGTGGATTCGATTCAACCTCTCCGTGTTCATCATATCATTTTCATCTGTCAAATGCTTTCCTGTGTTGGAAATTCTTGTCCAACCATCTCTTGTTTATTTGTCTCTGTCCATTCTATCCGGAGTGCTAAAGATATCTCAGAAGATTTGTGTTTTCATCCAAGTCCGCTTAAGCTATTTCGATCGTATTATCTCATAAAGTTTTCAGTTGCACCGGTGCAATCTCTCTTCCTAAGCAATCGTTTCAACGGTGTTTTCTTTTGAGTGGGCCCATAACCCATAGGTTTTTCCCAGGATCCTACCTGGCTCTTCTAATCTTTCCGAAGATGTCCTCAAGTTCTTCTCAATACGACGTAAGAATGAATTTCATCATTCATATTCCTTCTCGAAGATCGATTCTAAATTATTTTCATCGCTGCCTCAACCTTTCCTTATTCATTGTTCCGGAGTGTCTCAGTAATTCATGTTGTTGTTTCTCGTCATCATTCTCAGTGGTGAAGACCAAAGGAGAGTTTATCTTAAATCTTTGTCCATTCTCTTGAAGATTCATGGTTTCACCTTGTTGCTATCCTCTCAAATTCTTCTTGATCATGAGTAAATTCCTCCCATATCTATCCGGAACATTTGAGAGTTGGTTTTGTTTCTCGATCCTCCGAAGGCCATCATTTCAGAAGATTTCTTCATTCTCAACTTTCAGCTTTCTTTCTCAAATTCTTCTCAATTGATGTCTCTTCGTTCGTATCTCATTTCTTACCGGTGGCTCATTCTAGTATTCTTTTGTCGGATCATGATATCTTCGTTCTCATATATTCCCATTCATTCAATTATCCTCATTTATTCTAAATTCTTACCTATGGTTCGTTCAAGACTTCTTCAAGTTGTGCTCTACCTCTCTCTTCCATATTTTTCGAGAAGAATAAGTAGTATGCATAATTCGTTGCTTGTCATCAATTTAACTTGATGAAGGATAAGCATAACATAATTCTTATTCTTCTTTCCTCAAGTGATTTCAATCCTTCTTCCGCAGTTGCTCGTGATATCAAATTCTCGATTCTAAATTGTTCATCTTTTCTTTTCCGGAGTTCCAAGTTTTCTCAAGTATCTCGTCACGAAGCTTCATCTAAATCATTGCATGGACTAAATCTTGTTCTTTTCAACCTTCAATTATTTTCGATCATCCTTTCATTTTGGAGTTCTTTGAAGAAGTTCTTCATGCTGGTTCGTTAAGGATGCAATTCTTTCTCGAATATTCTTCTAGATTCTTGTGGTAGTACCTCAAGTATTCTTTGTCTTTCAAAGTGCAAGTCATTCTCCCTTATCTTTTGAGATGGTGTTATAGCATTCTTGATTGATGCAGAGTCTCGAAGAGAATTATCAAGAAAGAGATAATTAAATCCATCATTTCTTTCTCTAAGTTATTTTGGATTAGATTTCACCTAAGGCGTTTCCTAAGGATTGTTGCTATCCTGGTGCTTATCAATGCTCCAAGTTCTCAATGTATCCTTTTGGTGAAAGAAGTTTTGCATATCTTGTTGCTCCCAATCAAACCAATTGTTTCCGTTAGTGGCCAGTTGTCATCTCATAATTTTGAGATGTTTTCCTGAAGCCCACAACAAGCTTGTTCTTTCTGTTGTTGATTTTACAACAACTCCATTAAATCCTTCCTTGTAAGGATGCTTTTCAAAATTCAATTGTGGTACAAGTTGTCATTTTCTTCCCTGTTCTCCTCTTTCCAACGATCTAGCTTCTATTATTTTGTTCCGGAGGTTTTGTGATGTTGCTCTCTTCAAGCCATCATCTTGTTTTATCAAGATCATGTTCTATCCTTGCTTATCCATTTAACCAAAGTGTTGTGTCCCCTTTTTAAGTTCTTTCCATCTTATCAAGTTTTGCTGCTCTTTTCTAACGGAGTGCTGCCCAAATTCTTTCCCTCATTCGTTGTCCATCTGTTTCAACCGAAGTGGTTTCGAATTCTTACTTTTTCATCATGTCATTCTTCATCTCTTTGCAACCTCTATCTTTTGTTGGTTTCACTCATTTGTCAAAGAAGCAACTAAGTTTTACCACTTCCTTTCCTCTTCCTCTTCCCCTTTTCATTCTAAGATCTCGGGGCAAGATCTCTTGTTAGTGGAGGAGAGTTGTAACGGCCCGAGACCGACGCTCCATATGCCTTCCATTTATTTCAAGTTTCGCCGTGTATTTTATTTGTTTGTCGCATTCATCATCGCATCATCCACATCATTTACATAGCATCAGCACTCCGTTGCCGTCATTTTTTAAAACTTGCATCCGTTCATAGTTGCCGGTTCTCCCCGTTTTCGTCGACGACCGTTTTGAGACCGACCACACACGCACGCGCCCGCGGCATCGTAAAACATTGCTTCTAAAAAGTGCATATAAAATATTCTTGGAATGGGTCGAAAGTTGGAGTGCGGTCTTAATATATTGTAGGTAGACCATCTGCCAAATTTCGTTGCATTCGGAGTCCGTTTGATACCCGAACCGTTAAACTATAGCGGCACTATAGCCGGTCAAATCGCAGATGTTTTCGGTATTTAAAAACATGTTGCCGGGCTGCCCCTTTTCCCTCTCTGCTATGCCTAGCCCCTCTGCACAGTACACAGACCCCGCGCACGCGTTCGATAACGTCCCTGAACCCAAGACATACGGTCGTGACCGTTGGGTCCGGATCAACCCCGAAATACGCCAAAGCATCATCCATTTTTTAATTGGACTCCCTAAACTATTTTATTGACCGTCCGATCAAAATCGGACGGCAAATTAGACCGCATTTGAAAAACCCCAGCTATTTATATATTGAATCTGTGTGAACCTACCCTAACCCTAGAACAAGTCCCTCAATTCCCGCAGCGCCGCCGCCACTCTTCTTCCTCGGGATCCATCCCGCATCCACCTCACGTTCTGCATCCACCCAACCAGGTACTTCCCCTATCCATCCAATCAGTGCCCGATCCCTGCAGCTCCTCCCCTCGCGCAGCCCTCTTCTGCTCGAGTGCTCGTGGCCAAGGCAAGCCAAGCCGCTGGCTGCCCGAGAGCCTCAACGCCTGCAGAAGCCATCAAGCGTCGTGGGTCTCCATGTGTGGCCGCCATGTTTCCCTGTGTCAGCTCCACGCACGTCGCCTGCTGGTGCTCGTCCTGCTCCAGAGCGAAAGCCAAGCTGCCGCCTTCCTCGATGCCCTCCTCCTCCGGCAGCTGGCTTCATCGGCGAGAACCACAGCCGCTGCCATCCTCGAGCCCTTCCCCGAGCCTCCTGTGCCCGCAGCCCAAGTCATCCCGTGGCGCCTGAGCTTCTCCAAGACCCCGGCCTCTCGTGCCCACCTCGTTGTCCCCGTGCAGCTCGGGAGGTCGGCCTCCTCTGCCCCTCCGGTGGCCAGTGAGCCTCCGGCGACGCAACCGCCGGCAGGAACCCCGTCGTCTTGCTTCCTTCCCCCTGCTTCCCCTTTGATTCTCTCTGGCTTTCTTCTTTCTTTAGGCAACAGGAGGTGCCATGGCGCCGCCGGCCATCTCCACGCAGGTCCAATCAGATCCGTCCGCCCCTTGCCTACATCTAGCCATGCCTGACCTGCTCCCGGCCTCGCCTGCTCGGGAAGTCGCCATCCCTCGCCTGTATTCTCGCCATCGCCGACCTCCCCTGCTCGTCTGCATCGAGCGAGGCGAGGAGAACAACACCAGGGCCTTGTCCCGCTCCCTGCATTGATCGCGCCTCCTCAAGCCACCGCAGGTGGGCTCCAGCAACCAGCCACCCAGCGGCGCCCAAGGCCCAGCTCCATCCGGCCCGCAACCGCGTCCCCGAGGCCCAGCTCCATCCGGCCCGCAACCGCGTCCCCAAGGCCTAGCCTGCTTCTGTGCCGACCGGGCCAAGCCCATGGTGAGCCTCAGCCTGCTCGTCCCCGTGCCACTATATGCCGCCCATGCGTTATATAACTATGATGCGACCGTTGCTGCTATCGGGCCAGATCCCAAATTCGGCCCATTAGTAATTTTTTTCCTGTCCATGCGAATTTGTCCATTTACCGTGTGATTTATAGAATTGCGGAAAACCCCCTAAGTTTCATGCATATCATAACTCACCAACCGTGAATCATATGTAAAAACTTTATAAATGGAAAATGCTCAGAATTTTGTGTAGTTTCACTATATTCCACTTTCAACCATGTTAAAAATGTTTAAACTTGTTGTTTGCATTATGCCATGTTAAAACGGTTTGTTCTATAACTAAATAACCGTAGCTCCGTTTAAAATGATCTACATATGAAACTTGATTAGAAAAACGTATAGAATCTGATGGCACACTTTATTTTTCTATTTAACAAATATAAAATACGCTTAGAACAGATCTGGGCAAAAATCATAAATTGCATATGAGGTCGTTTCGGAAATGCTATATGTTGCTTCCGACCTCATTTAAAATGTCTAGATGATGTAGCTGTGTTTGTTTCACCTCTTGCAATGATTAAAAATATTTAAAATTATTGTTTAATTAAACAACATTAACCACATTTCTCATAATATGGAGAGTAATGGTTTTGTTATGTGTATGTTCTCCCTCTCCATTTAAAATTGCTTAATTCCATCTTCACCTTATGCCATGACCACCCATGTTAAACAACATTTATTGATGAGTACCTAAACGAGGGTGAACTAAGTAATTCGAATGTGGAGTTTCATCAATATGCAACTCATTGCATATTGGACTTCACTTAATTTGTACTGTTTGATTGTTGTTGCCATGCCATGCATAATTAAACCGGACATGCATCATACTTGATTGCACATCATGTCATGCATATGTTGTGATGTTTATCGTGTGTTGATTGTTTGTTTCCGGATTGCTTCTTCTCGATAGAGTTCCGAAAGTGTTCGGAGTGTGAGGATTCGTTTGACTACATTGGATCATCTTCTTCACGGATTCGTTCTTCTTCCAAGCGGGATCTCAAGCAAGATGAACATTTCCCTGGATACCACTACTATCATCGCCATGCTAGTTGTCTCGTTTCTATCGCTATGTCTCGCTACCTACCACTTGTTTGTCAAGCCTCCCAAAATGCCATGATAAGCCTCTAACCCTCCATATCCCAGCAAACCATTGTTTGGCTATGTTACCGCTTGCTCAGCCCTTCTTATAGCGTTGCTAGTTGCAGATGCAAATTGTTTCCATGTGCCAACATGGATGTTTTTTGAGATATCACTATATTATTGCTATTTAATTTATTGCACATATATACATGGTAAAAGGTGGAAGGCTTGGCCTTTTGCTTGGGTTTTTTTTCACTATTGCCGCCCTAGTTACTAGTGTACTGGTGTTATGTTCCATATTGAGGCTCCTAACATGCTTGGTGTTGTTATGGGGACCCCCTTGATTTTCGTTTTGTGATAAAACTCTTCTGGCAAGGCCCAACATTGGTACTCCATTTGCCTAATAACTAATAAAATTGCATAGGGATCCGCCGGCACCCACGGATAATTAATCAACCCCCAGGCCAATGCTCCTCATGAGTGTTGGTCCAAAATAGAGCATTGTTTCGGGGCAACTCGGGATATTTCTATCAGGCCACTGTACACGTAGCTCATCCGCTCGTTTCCTGAGAATGAGATACGTGGCTCCTATCGGGTTCGTCGACACGTTGGGTGGTCTTGCTGGATTTGTTTTAACTTTCTCAAACTTCATGTGCACGGGATTCCGAGGATACTTTGGGCTACCTCGAGGTTGAGGTTTTCCACCGGGATTCTGGGGATACTGCGGGCTATCCCGTGGTTGAGGTTTTCCATGTAGCGTGTGGTTAGTTTGTGATTGATGAGTTGGAGCACCCCTGCAGGGTTAAATCTCTTCGAGAAGCCGTGCTCGCGGTTATGTGGCAACTGGAAATTTGTTTAACATCCAGTCATAGAAAACCTAAAGTAAACTCAAATAAAATACACCAATCGTGTGCGTAACCGTGACTGTCTCTACTCGTGAGTCCTGAACCGAGAGAGAACACCGTGTGGTTATGTCTGACTCGTAAGTAGATGTTCAGGATCACTTAGTGATCATTACTAGTTCACGTCCGTTTATGCGTAGATCACCCTTCTTATTCTTGTACTCGTAAGGTAGCCACTCAAATAAATGCTTAGTGCTTGCTGCGGCCTCACCACTTAACCGTACCTCACCCATTAAGCTTTGCTAGTCTTGATACCCTCGGAAATGAGATTGCTGAGTCCCTGTGGCTCACAGATTACTACAACAACAGTTGCAGGTACAGGTTATGCGATGCTTTGACATGAGAGAGATGCTTTGTTTGATTTGGAGTTCTTCTTCTTCATCGATCATAGGATGGGTTCCAGGCCGGCATCCTGGGATAGCAAGGATGGATGTCATTTTTCTCATTTGATTTCGTCCGTAGTCGAACCCTGCTCTTCTGTATGGTGATTGAATGTATTGTAGTATTTTGATGTGATTATGATTTAGCTTGTGGCGAGTGTAAGCCAATTCCATATACTCATCTCCTCTTTACATGTACTTGTAACGATATCCATTCTTGCAAAACGACGAGATGCGCTTCTATCCCTATCGAGGCCCTCGAGCCAAAATAAGGATAGGACCGCATCTTGGCCGTTACAAGTAATCTGTGAGCCAAGGGGACTCAGCAATCTCAATTCCAAAGGTTTCAAGGCTAGCAAAGCTTAATGGGTGAGATATGGTTAAGTGGTGAGGCTGCAGCAAGCACTAAGCATTTATTTGTGTGGCTAACTTACGAATACAAGAATAAGAAGGGTGATCTAGGCATAATCGGACGTGAACTAGTAATGATCACTAAGTGATCATGAAGACCTACTTACTAGTCAAACATAACTCCACCGTGTTCTCTCTCGGTTCAGAACTCACGAGTAGAGACAGTCATGGTTACGCACACGGTTGGTGTATTTTATTTGAGTTTACTTTAAGTTTTCTATGACCGGATGTTAAACAAATTTCCAAGATTCCACATAACCACGGGCACGGCTTCTCGAAAAGATTTAACCCTGCAGGAGTGCTCCAACTCATCCATCACAAACTAATCACACGCTGCGTGGAAAACCTCAACCACTGGATAGCCCGTAGTATATCATAATTTTGGTGGAAAACCTCAACCTCGAGATAGCCAAAAGTATCCTCGGAATCTCGTGCATAAGACGTTCGAGAAAGGTAAAACAAATCCAGCAAGACCGCCCGACGTGTCGACGAACCCGATAGGAGCCGCATATCTCGTTCTTAGGACACGACCAGATGGGACTAGCTACGAGGAAAACCAATCCCCGAGTTTCCTCGAGGCGGCCCCGCAGGCTGCCCATTTTGGACCAACACTCGTGAGGAGCACTAGACCGGGTTTTTGATTAAATTATCCATGGGTTCATGTCACACCCTGTGTTTGTACCACTTTGCTATGCTATGAGTTTATAAAATTTGGACCCATTTAAAACTTTTTGAGTGCCAGTGCCTGTTTGAATTGTTTGATATTTGCTTGTTTGGTTGATTGTGTTTGGCACTCAAGGATTCTTCCTCTATCAAAACTCATCCACTTGATCCAAACTCCCTGCCCAATGATCATACGATGTGTATAGGACTAAAAACTATTTTTATAAAATATTATTTTGGCCAAAAAGCATTTATTCAAATTAGGTTTTCAAAAACCCCTGAATTGAGGATTGTACTACAAGTCCTCAAATTAGGGTGACTGCTTTACCCCAAAAACTTTATTTGGAACTTATAATATATAAGACCTCCCAAACCACCAACTATTATTTTTAAAGATTATTTTCATATTTTATTTAAAGTCTTTTTTCTTAAGGCCTAAAATGGTCTTTCATAGGGAAATTTTATTTTTATGTTTCCAAAATATTTAAGAAAATTTAGGGAAACTCGGTGGACATATATTTTCCATATATATGAGTTTCACCACATAGTCATGTTCAAAATATTGGACAAAACCCTCCAAAATAGGAAAAATTCTTGGAAGTCACACATGCTATATGTGATGATCTTGCAAAGTTTCATCTCAATCACAATTGTTTTGCTACACCAAAATGTCCCAAAAACCTCTCTATCCAGACTCAAGTTTGAATAACTTTACATTGTGAAGTATCTCCATTTAGCCCCAAACTTTGTGGACATGTTCCAATCCCCCAATGATGAGACTACACTAAGTGGTGCATCAAGGAGATTAGCTTAGCATGACTGGATCTACGGAACTCAGTTTCTGTTGATTTCTAGGGTTTGCAACATTTCCATTGTCAACTTTCTTTAAATCATCTCAGACCTTGTGATCAACCTTGTTTTTACCCACCATTCAGTCCTGTTAATTCTCATATTAAGTGGGTAAAACTATCCTGCCCAAACAGTCATCAAACACCTCCTGGTACTTTAGTAAAGACCACATTTTCACCACTTCCACTGTTCTCCTTCACCTCCCGTTTTCACCACAACTCACACTTGTTACTTTCTACCTCCAGTAAGACTTGCATGGCCTCAGCTCTATGATTGGGGGTGAAAACCTCATTTTACCCCCCTGGACAGCAAGAACATCATCATTTCCTTCTCTCTCTCTCTCACCCTCCAGTGAATTCTAGAGCATCCAAGGTCCTCCCCTACCTTTATCTTATTCCCCTAGATCCCCTGGACACGCATGAACATGCCCTACGGGCCAGGAGCATGCCATACGCGTGCTTTGGAGCGCGCTACAGTGCGCACCCATACTGTAGCCGCCACCCAATGCATGGCCCCGACAGCCTTGAGCCTCTCCCTCGTGTCCTTCGAGACGCCCTCGGTGTCCGTGACACAGCATGCGGTCGGCCCCCTCCTCTCTCCTCCTCCCTGCTGCCTCCCCCGCACGTACCGAGCGCCGCCAGGTCGGCCAACCCCCGGCCTCGCACGCACGCACTCCCTACGCTCTCTCTTCTCTCCCCTAGTCGTAGACCCACTCCAGGAACACCCCAGACACGCCCCCATGAGTACCCGAGCCGTCCAGCAACATCTAGAACCTCGCCGGCGCATGAGCTCTTGGTGGACCACGGGACACCTATAAAACGGCCTCCCCGAGCCCTTCTCATCCCTCTGGTCTCCCTCTCCTCCACTCCATTGCACCCCGTGGCCTCCTTCTTCCCCCAGGAGCTCCTCAGCTCAAGATCAAGCTCGGGATCTGCCGCTTTGGCTCGCTAGAGATCCCGTGGTGTGGACCTCCTCCGGTGCTCCTTTCCTTTCCCTTGACCTCCTCTTGCCTCCCTGACTCCATCCCACTCCTTTTCCATCCAGATTGCGTGCGGGAACGACCGGAGAAAGCTCACCCGAAGCTCCCTCCGCCGTGTCCGCTCACCGTCGACAACCTAGGCCACGCCGGTGATCCCCTCGACCACCACCCGGACGGAGACGACGTCCTGATTCCATTCTCGTCGCCAGCTCAACTCGCCGTGCCCCCTGCTGACGCCGGTGAGCTCACCGCCCCTCTGGCAAGGGGTTGACGACGACCCCGATAGGAGGGGCCCGCTCGTCAGCCTCTCGCACCCCTCTTGCGTCCCTCCCTCTCTCACTTGCCTATGGGCCCCGCCCGCCAGGTTTAAAATCTGACGCGCGCGGGGGCACCGAGGCGCCTGGGTCGCCTAGCTTGCTGGGCCGGATCGGCCAACCTCTTTTGGCCCAGTGGCATAGTGCCACTTTCCTTTTTATTTTTCTAATATTTTCCAAAAATCCCCCTGGGTAAAATATTTATCCAAATCCAAATATTCCACCACCAAAATTGTTTTTAATATACCACCTATTTAATGATGCCACTTGTGCCAATTCTTGAAATCGTTTTATGTACTGTTTTATTTTAAAACCCCTTTTTAAGCACATTTAGATTCTGTTAAAATGCTTTTCACCACTTTTTACACTTCAAAACCAGGAACTAGTAATTTTAGTATTTTTAGTTTTAAAGCTAGTTTTTTTACAAAAGTAGTTTGATATTTTTTTGAGTGAATTATTTTCCCTGTTTTGTGCTATTGCCTTATTATACCCGTTACTTCGCGACGATAGATTACGTTGTTGACGAAGTTGGACTAGAAGGATTTGAAGACACTGAGGACTTTGTTGAGCCAAGCAAGAAGCCCCTTGACCATGTCTAAGAAACCATTTTTATTGCATGGCATATAGCAATTTACTTTTGATGTGTTGATCATGATGAAATAGTGACCACCGTAGTGGGTTACCTCCGTTACTTTCCTCGTTGATACTTGCACTGAGCATGACCCTACCTTCTTATGAGGGTTGTGCGGGTGGGAAGTAGCTAGGTTGCTAAGAACTTGCTACGCAAATGGGATTGGAAAATGCATGGTGTCAGAAAGGAAGTGTTTTCAAGACTTTTCGAAAACCCTATCGGGTGCCACTAATTCCCGAGGGAGATGATGACGAGCTAGGTAACCACTTGACAAAGAAGTGGTGTACCGAGGAAAGTGAGTGTGTGTGTTTTTTGAAAATGGAGAGACTTAAGATTTGTTGACCGTCCCAACCTTACATGTACAACCACGATACCCCTTATGGGACGGGGCCTTGTTGATTACCTTGGTTGGTACTAACGGAGATCCTGCATTACTAGTGGCGGGAGTGACGTGGTCACTCTCGATACGGGGTCGTGCCGGAAAGGACGATCATGGGTTGTTTTCACAGACAACGGGGACACCGTTGCGTGCCCTCGTGCATGATACTTGTGATGTACATCATGAGGGATGGCACCAACGAGGGGACTCTTTGTTAGTATCGTCAGGGGAAAGGCATTGTTCGGGTACTTACCTCGGGTATGCAATATACCGCGAGTCGTGGCTTGACACGGAAGTTTCCCGAGTCTTTTGGGTAAAGTGTGCAACCTCTGCAGAGTGTAAAACTATTCGAATAGTTGTGTCCACGATCATGGACAGTTGGAGGTCCTCTTTAAACTACGTCCGATGTTTTCACAAACTTGGTGTGTGTGTGGGGGCGGGGGAGAAAGATTGAATACTCGAGTTAAGTCGGATGACTTGACATGATGATAGCACATGAGATGTTCAAACCTTGTTTATATTGATATCTGTAACCTATTCATACAGATACTTGTGACCTGTTGATGCATGCTTTTAGCACACAAAATTAGCTTTCCGCAACTTACCTACTTAGTGCTATATCATGCATTGTCATACCTTGTTCCAAAACATGGGTTGCATCCGAGTACATTCGAAATACTCATTGGCTTGCCACTGGTTATTTAATTGGCCAGGCATGGAAGAGCAGGAATATGGGTAAGACTTTGTTGGTGACGAACATGCGAATTAGGATGCATCCCAGTCAGAATGCCTGTAGGTTTAAGGCTGGTGGCATGGGTCTGCGCTATCTTTCAAGATTTCCGCTGCGAGTTTATGTTTGCTATTTGGCCTTCATGGCCCTATCCATGTAAGACTTGACCTCGATGGTCTTTATTTGTGTAAGACGGTAGGTACGGATGTAAGACTCTTGTTATTCAGCTTCTGTGTGTTCAGTGAGCATTGATCTCTAGGATCACTGAACACGTGCATTCGGTGATCACAACTTATGAGTCGGGGTCCCCACAGAGCTGGTATCAGAGCCATCCTGACTGTAGGAAGACTTAGTTAGCATGGACGTTAGTTAGGATAAAACCCTTTCCAAAAACTATACCTAGTTGCTAAGTGCAACAGTTCCTATACTTCTCTTCTCTTCTAGTCTATTTCAAACCCTTACTGACTCTCCTCCCGTCAAACCTTGTAGATGGCCGTCGTACCCGAGAACCTCCTGGCATCCGGCTTTCCCCTACTCCTTGGGGATAGCCTGGAGAAGTGCCAGTTTCGCTGACCACCCATTTTCTTCTACCACGATCACTGAGTTGATGCCATCACGAAGGAGTACCACATTGATGTGTTCGTAAAGGCGAACGACTCCCCGACAAGTTGGTTCTTTGAAGGACCACAAATGGAGACCCTGGCTATCGCAGTCGAGACGGCAGCACAAAAGACACTTATCCACCTTCGAGACATCATTCTGGAGATGACTGACGAACCAGCTACTTGCTACCTACCCTTCAGAAAGGACGACATTGGCGAGAGTCAGACGTTGGTTCCATCCAAAGAGGATGGCACACCACTCAGATTCCAGATTTACTTCAGCCTCTCCGCCGATAGTCTGGTTCACAACCTGATTAAGGAGTCTGTGAAGCTCCGCCAGGAACTTCACCAAACCCAAGAGCTACTTCGCCAAACCACTGAAATCTTAACCCAAGGCCGAGTAGCGACCTCTGGATTTCAGTCACAAGTTTCGGGTGTGGCGAACATGGGCATCATGCCAGACGGAGCCCCAACAAGCAACCGAGTCTTCTTTCCACTTGGACAGGAAGCAGAGCATTAAACCACCTGAGTCCAAGAACCCATAGGGTAGGACAAGTCATGTATCCCCTATGCGAAGTCAAATCCGTGTAATGGTTCATATGAAACCATGTGTGCTTGTTGCATGTTTTGTTGTTTGTGTTTCGGTGCAAGTCGCGCTTTTGCCTTAGGCAACATGTAGGAGACTACATCGCCTATCTTATCTTAATATTATGTGTTTGGTCTTTCGACCTCTGTTTGATCACACTTGCACTATACCAACCCCCTTAGGTGCACTTTCTCTATTGTGCTTTTCCCCCCTCATCTATCCTGGTTATTTGACTTGGCTGCTCAAAATAGGATGGTGACTGCAACACGCAACAACTCCTTCACCAACCCTGAAGCCGGCAACTCGAGCCAGCAACAAGGAGGTGGTGGGACTGCTCAGGCTGGAGAACACCAGGAGCAGCCACATGGAGACCTTCCCCCACCACCACCTCCATCGAAGAACATGACCATAGCTCAGTTTCTCCAAGTTTTCCGGGAGGAATGCCAGGCCAACTCTGTTGCTATCCAGCAGATGGCTCAGGCCATTGTGAACAACCAGCAGCAAGGCAGGAACAACAATGGCCGCTCCACTCTGTCAGAGTTCATGAGGAATTCGCCCCCAACCTTGACCGAGACTGCTGAACCTCTCGATGCCGATGACAGGATCTGCACCATCGAGGACCTCCTTGCATTGGTCAATTGCAATGAGGATCGTGAGAAGCTGCTTTATGTCTCTCACTACCTCGAAGGTACCGGCAGAGCTTGGTCGGATGGATTCAAGGTCATGCAAGGCGACCGTGTGATCACCTGGGCTGGTTTCATGGAAGGATTCCGCACGGCCCACATTCCTTCGAGAATCATGGCTATCAAGAAGCGGGAGTTCCCAGCACTGAAGCAACTAAGTGGCTCTGTCAATGTGGGGACCCCGAATCATAAGTCGTGATCACCGAATGTACGTGCACAGTGATCCCGGAGATCAATGCTCACTAAACACACAGAAACTGAATACCAAGAGTCTTACATCCATTACATGTCGTTTGTACTCAAATATGGCCTTTATGGCCAAGTCTTCACAATCTCACAGCGGAAATCTTCAATGATAGCGTGAACCCATGCCATCTGCCTTAACCCTACATGCATTCTGACTGGGAAGCGTCCTAGCCCGCATGTTCGTCACCAAGGTAATCTTCATCATAACCTTGTCTTTCATGCCTGGCCAGTAAAATAACCAGTCTCAAGCCAATGAGTACTTTGAATGTACTCGCAAGAAACCCATGTTTGGAACAAGGTTTAACAGAAGCATGATATAGCACTAAATAGGTATTTTTGCGAAAAGCAAATTTTTATGCGATGATATGTCCTATTAACATGTAGAAGCATGCATCATGAGGTTCCGAGTAACCATATGAACAGGTTTTAGATATCTATATGAATCAAGGTTTGAACATCACATGTTCAATCACCACGTAGAGTCATCGACTCAACTCATGTTTCTTCCTTTTTCCACACACGCACAACAAGTTTTGTTAAGAATGGACGTAGCCCAAGAGTGGTCATCCAACTTTCCTTGACCGTGGACACGGCTATTCGAATAGTTTTACACTCTGCAGAGGTTGCATACTTTACCCTCAAGACTCGGTAAACTTCCGTGTCAAGCCACGACTCGCGGTATTGTTCATACCCGAGGTAAGTACCCGAACAATGCCTTTCCCTTGACGACACTAAACAAAGAGTCCACTCGTTGGTACCCAACCCTCCTGATGTACATCCCATGAGCCTCGCTCAGGATCGTAACATCCACGAGGGGACACAACGGTGTGCCCGGTGTTTGTAAAAACAGCCCATGATAGTCCTTCCCGGCACGACCCTGTATCGAGAGTGACCATGTCACTCCCGCCACTAGTAATGCGGCCTCTCTGCTCGTACCGACCAAGGTAATCAACAAAGCCCCATCCCATAAGGGGTATCTTGGTTGTACATGTAAGGTTGGAATAACGGTCGCAACTTACACCAATCCGTTTTCGAAAACCACACACTCACTTACTCCGGTACACCACTTCTTTATCAAGTGGTTACCTAGCTCAGATCATCTCCCTCGGGCATTAGTGGCACCCGACGGGGTTTTCGAAAAGTCTTCTAAAAATACTTTGTTTCCAACATCATGCATAAGCCCGTCCCACTTTGCGTAGCAACTACTTAGCAACCTAACTACTCCAACCCGCACAACCCTCATAAGGAGGTAGGGTCATGCACGATGCAAGTATCAATGGTAAAAGTATTGGAGGCAACCGACCAAAGTGGTCACCATATCATCATGATCAATTCATCGGAACATAAAAGTGTTATATGACATGCATGAAAAAGTTTCTTAGGCATGGTCAAGGGCTGCTTTCCTGTCTCAGCAAAGTCTTCGAGGCCTTCACACACTTCTCGTCCAACTCTGAGCACTCCGTCTACTTCGTCAACTACCGTCGGAAACATCCACAATAGGCAACACAACAAGCAGAGAAATAAAAGTGCTCTATAAACAGGAATTTTATTTTTCTTGTACATCTCTGGTCATAAGAAATATACCTAAAATGGCTCTACTGGAGTTGGATCAGTGGGGCTCTTTGAATGGCAGAAATAGGGGAATTGGTGATCCTATAAGAAGTCTACATAAAACCTTTTTATAAAAATGGGTGGATGCACCCAACAAATAGGGCATGGTTTTAGAAGAGTTTAGAAAGTGGTTTCACTGTATTTGGAATTGGGATGAACTTCGTAGGATATTCCTAAGATGGATTAAATAGAAAATGGGGCTATTTATTTGACCTAACCAGATTAAGGATAGTAAAAATGTTGACCATGGCTAGTAAAAAAGCATAGTAACAAGTCTCTGGAAATTTGAATCACTCCATTTGGAGTTGATTCAATCCTCTAGGGATTTTGCAAAGTGGGATTTCCATAGTTCAAATTTGAGTTTAAATTTGAGCAACACAGAAAGTTTTGCAGGAAAAATGTATAGGATGTATTTATGGATAGAGCAAGATTTTAGAAACACCTAGGAATTTGAATCACCAAAATTGGAGTTGATTTGAATTTGATATGGATTTTACAAGTTTCTAAAGAAATAGAAATGGAAAAGGGCCTTTACCTAATGGGCCAACGCACTGAGCGAGGCATAGGAGTGGCTGGACTAGGCCGGCCCATCTGCCCGGCTGAGCGTGTACAAGGCCACGCCGGAGGCGTATTCTGCGGAATACGCTTTCCAAGTGGGGAGGCGGCCACGGGCATCTCGCCTCCACTTAAACCGGTGGGCCCGACTGGTTGGGTCGCCGATAGGTGGGCCCCGCCTGCAGGGTCTTCTTCCTCCTCCCGCTCGGGCAGAGGAGGAGCAGGGGAGGCATACCCGAGCTGCTCCGGTGCTTGCCCCCGGCGGCACAGGCCGTCTTCAGCGGCGCTCCGACCACGGGTGTGCTCAGGGCGGCGAGCCGCATCCGCCTAGGCTATCCCCGGGTCATGGGGAGGTCGGGGCTGAGCGCGGCGTCCACTTCGGCGGAGGTGGCCATCGGTCATGGTCGCCACGGTGCCTCGGCCAAGGGGAGGAGGAGATGAAGGGCGGCAATGATCCTGCGGCGATGGAGGAGTACCCTGGTGAAGCTAAGAGGAGAGGAGAGAGCCGGAGTGGCCCGAATTTGCCCGAGGCCGACGCGGATACATGGTGGCCATGAGGGGGCATTCGGAGTGCGGGAGCTCCAATGGCTCGGTCCGGGGTGTCCTGGGAGTGAGAGGGGAGGACTAGCGGTGTCCAGGGTGCTCGGGGAGGAGAGGTAAAGCAAGGGGGCAACGGGGGGGCTCGGGTGCGCCTTGGATGCTCTCGGCGAGGGGAGCACGCGTGCCAGAGCAGCGTTGGAGCCTTCTTGCAGCGTGGGAGGAAGAGAGGGAACCCCTGGCACGCGTGGACGACTTCCTGAAACCGGACGCGAGCTACAGGACGAGCTCAAGTGGCAGAGCACCACTTTTGTAGGTTAGTGGCGTTGTCACCGCGCCACTTTGTGTCCAGGGCATTATTTTGGTTAGCCAAAGTTGTCTGCATGCAAGGCATGCGTGCTAGAGGGCACTGGTGCTATTTCAAGGTAAATGGAGCTGGGTAGATGGGGTTTTCACAGGGGTAAGTTTGCAGCAGCAAACTTGGGGCTCTACCAGAGGGTTTCTACAGAAGAACTCTTGGAACAAATCTTTGTCTAGTGGACTCAAGAATGGAAGGACTACATGTCCACCAAGTTTCAGATCAGGGAGATAAGAGGGCAAGGTACTTGTAGTTCAAGGCTATAATTGCTGCCAAAATCTAGTTTTTGATGAGCTGCTCATGTTTTCCATATGAGCATGACATATTTGGGTTTGGATTGGTGTATTAACATGCAAATGAGGTTGTTATAAAGTTTGGGGGCATATGCATGTACTGAATAATGGGAGAGAGGAAGAAGAGGCCTTGCCATGGTAAAAAGAGAGGGAATCTTGGGGTTTTACCCCCCTCAATGATTGAGCCTGGGCAAGAGAGACTTAGTGAAGGTAGAAGAGGTATGTGAGTGACTGTGTTAAAAGTTTGGGAGCAAGGAGAATGGGGGAAGGGGTCAAAACAACAGTTTTACTAATCTACCAGAAGGTGTTTGTGCTGTGTTTGGGCTAGTAGATGGAGTCTACTTGCCATGAGATTTAACAGGATTAAATAGTATGTAAAAACAGGGTTGATCACAAGGTTTGAGATGATCTAAAGAAAGTTGACAATGTAAACTTTGTAATCCCTAGAAATTAACAGAATCAGGCTTCTGTAGATCTAGTCATGCAAAACTACTCTCCATGATATACTTGGTGTAGTGTCATCATTTGGTGGTTAGACCATGCCCACAAAATTTGAGATCAAGAGGAGACAGTTTCCAATGTAGAGTTGATCAAATTTGGTTTTGGAAAGGAGTGGTTTTGGGATATTTTGGTGAATCAAAACAATTAGGATTGATATGGAACTTTGCATGGTCATCACATAAATCATGTGTGACTTGCTAGAATTTTCCTGGAATTATTTGAGAATATTTCTTATAGAAATATTACAAATACTTGAAATGAAACAGAAATGGTGTTGGGGGGTTTTCTCCAATATTTTGAACACGACCATGTGTTGAGACTCATATATATGGAAACTATATGTCCACTGAGCTTCCCTAAATTTTCTCAAATATTTTGAAAGCATATAAATAATTTTTCCCTATAAAAGACCATTTCTAGACTTAAGAAAAATCCTTTAAATAAAATAGGAAAATAATCTTTAAAATAATAATTTTGTGGTTTTGGGAAGTATTTTTGATAATAGGATCCAAATAAAATATTTCGGGTAAAACATACTCCCTAACTTGAGGACATGTAGTACAAATATCAATTCAGGGGTTTTTGAAAGTTTAAATGAAATAAATGCTTTTTGGACAAAATAAATTTGTATAAAAATAGTTTTTGGTCCTGTACACATGGTATGATCATTGTGCAAGGCTTTGGATTCAAGGACATGAGTTTTTAGAGTAGGAGGAATTTTATGAATTAGAGCACAAGCAAGTAAACAAGCAATCAACAATCAAGCCAAGTATCACAAGCACACAAAAAGTTTTATTTGGCCCTAATTTTTGAGCTATGTTAACTTAGTCAGGGGAAGCAAAACACAGGGTGTGACAGACCTACCCCCTTACAAGAATCTCGTCCCCGAGATTCCTACGCTAGGTGTTGAAGAGGTATGAAAATTTGGATCTGAGGTAGTCTTCACGTTCCCATCTTGCTCTTGCTCCGGTGTGGTTGCTCCACTGGTCCTAGAGGTGATTGACGATACGGCTTCGCGTGCATCGTTTGACTCCATCCTAAAGGTGGACGGGGTTCTTGCGGTAAGCTGGGTCTGGCTAGTAGTTAAGGGCTTGATGAATGGGGTTTGAGCAAGGGTCTGGCTTGCGTGTGTATTCCAAAGTCAGAATATGGGGCAAAGCAGTGTGTGTGCGTGCTGGTCATGCGGGTTACCCATGTTGTCTAGTGACATCTCGACGTCTCGTCTTAGAATAAAAGGGGCCAAGGTTTTGTGTCGCTTCCCGTCGACGGGGAAGTCCTTATCTTCCTTAAAGCAGGAGATCTTTAGTTGTTGTGGTCTTCATCCTTGAGAGTGTTGAAGCGCGTCATCGTAGGCTTCTCGTCAAGAACTTCTACTTGAGTAAGTTGGCCAGGTATGTTCTTCATTCATCTTTGGCCATTTGTCTTCGTAGTCACGGACCCACGTTTCTGGCGGTCTTCGAGTGTTTGGTCTTCTTGTCTCTCCGTAGCCATTTGTGGCAAGGTTGGGCTGAGTCTCGTCCCTAAGACTAAGCTTAGAGATTTGACGCGAAAACGGTTCCTACCTCCTAGGAAAGTTTTTGAGGGGTCCTAGATGAGCTGGCTACCCGAAAGTATAGACCAACCATCCAATCCCCAAGGTCTGAGGCTTGGCAAGTGGGGTGAACTACCTTTGGTAGGTGGTGCACCATGATCCAGTCGGGGTCATGCCCATGATTGGACCAAAAAGGGGCTAATAATGAAGTCATGACAGTTGTCCCACTTCATTCTAGGTCTTGAAAGGATAGGGACATCATGCTCATTGTACACCGTCAAATTGGTGGAGTGAGGGGGTTATCAACTTCCTGGTTCCTTCCTAGTCAGGAACTGATAGGTGATCATTTAAAAACAAGGGCTCTTCACTCCTCTTGATGTCCAAGGGCGTTATCGTGCTTGTACGTCGGTGCTTCTTGATATAGTCGAGCTGATGTAGCCGGCAGAGTGGTGGTGGTTGACTTCTCTTGCTTCTTCTTCTTCGTCTTCTTGGCTTCCCAATCGTAGTGGTTCTTCATCTTGATTGGGCAAAAACGTCTTCTGCTGCAGGGAGGGTGCTTTGAGGAGTCCAACTTCTTTAAGGTAAAACCTTACACTTTGAGAGGCAAGGCAGTTGGTGTTTCTGGGGCTTATCCAAATAGGACTAAGGTGTTCCTTTCTCTCATTGGGTAGATAAGTATGTCATCCGTGAGGAGAACAACATATTTCCCCAAGTATCACACAAGCACATTGCTCGTGGGACATGTGAGAGGAGCGGGCATTTGCTCTGGATGGTCACTTGTCCAGGGGTTTGTGGTCCATCGTAATCTAGTTCTTCATGTCCACCTTCCTTATGGAAAGGGTGGGTGGTGGTCAAGGTGGAGTACTGGCTATAGTCTTTCGACTTAGAGCCTAGGGTTGTGATCTGACCCTGTTGTGGCTCGGTAAAGCTTAGGGGTTTCAAGGATCTTAGGATGTGAGTGAACCTCTATCATCTTATCCTTGAGCACGGTTCTCAGATGCCAATAGTCCTACCTATTTCCCAAACAAAATCATCCTATATCATTGAAGGTATCATCTCATATAAGTCAACTCCAACATCACTCATGCTACTCATATCTCCAAGGTTTTGAGAGAAGGACTAAACCAAAATCTCATATGTATACTACAGCTAACTCATATATATCCCTATGTAAAAATCTTCTGGAAAGCATACAAGCTGCTAAGCTTGGTTGTGACACTACAAATCCAAGTGTTTAGATAATATATCCAAGGTCTAAGGTGTTGCATCTCTATGCTAAGGAAACACGTAATATACCAATCCAAAATATTGTTTCCTTCCTACAGACCCAATCCAGTGATTCATCAATCCCATCAATCATTACATGATCCACTACTCCTATAAATCCAATATTGATGGAGTTCTACATAATCTCCTAGAGTTCCTATAATCCTCATATCATTGCAGGAACTATCTTATCACAGTGTACCCACTGATTCCCATCATGATGATCTAGTAACTCCAATGTCAGGTGCATATAGATCCTCGAATCAATTCTGACATCAATCCCATACTCCTAGTTCATCTCCCACCGAGAAACATGGTGTCATAATCAAGATCATCAGTCCATCCAAATTACTCCAAACCATGTAGTTTCATTTATCAAGAGCATCTATTAGGATCGCCTATTTAAATCCAAAGCTCTTATCTAGCAAGCATTCCTACTTGTTACCCCAGTCACTATCGTAACATCATCAATCCACTATCAATATTACTTGCCAAAGTCAAGTCAATTATCAACCAATAATTTAAGCTTGTGATTACAATCTTCCTACTAAATCCAATTGACTCAAGGGAGAAGTGGGTTATGCTACTCTACCAACTTTGTTCCACCAAGTTTGTCTACCACACAAGGGTCTTACGATCCACCAAGGGGCCTAGCTACATCCTCAAGACACATATTATAGTCACCTCAAACCATTGCCTACAAGACGTATTTCTTTGGAACGATCCTTCTTATGGCATCAAGGTTCTGGTGCTAGCTTAAGAATGAAAGGCGTTTGTTCACTATGATCACTAGCTCCATATTGAACCCAGGGCTAAGCAGGGGTTATGGAAGCCCAACAGGTGCTCTGGCAAATCTGTGTATCAAACACGTGATCAGAGGCTTGATCTGGGGAAGCTCGTGAGGTCTAGGTTGGGCTAGGGAGGGGTTTCCAATCTTGAGGGAAAAGGAGAGCTCTACGGGGTTTCACTTTGTTGAGTACACTATAGTCAAAGTCTTCAATGCGGGTTGTCCGTCGAGGTGGATCCTTGGTGCATCTTGTCTTGCTGGTCTTTAGTTGACGAGAGGGGGAAGAGGGAAAGTAGCATACAGGGGAAGTGACTAAGGGGTGGTATAGTGCAAGTGTAATCAAACAAGTGCGGAGAAGGCCAAACACAAATATTAAGATAAGGTAGGTGATATTGTCGCATACTTGTTGACGGGACGAAGGTGGTTCCTTGTGGCTGTCGTTGACAAGGTCTTCTGTTGTCTTCTTAATCATAATAATCCCTCTTGTCTTCTGAGGCGTTAAGGGTTCCAGGCAGGCAATCCTTTATGCAATGACATTGACAAGGCATGGTAGAGTTATAACCTGCCGGTTACATTGACGATAATATCGACACCAAGAGCGGGGGATGGAGAGAACCGTTTTCCTGCTCACTATGGTGAGGTGGACCAAATGGCGAGGTTCTCATCGACCGGTGGTTGCCGATACAACAACGGTAAGGACAGGGTTGCTCTACTAGCAATGCATATTATGATATTGCATACCTTAAGCCCTGACCATTGTAGGCCAAGGTTGCATCATCCTAGGGCAGTGTCGAGGGTGTCACCATCTTCTGAGTCTTGATTCCCTCATTCCTCGAGAAGGTATCTTATGTTGGTATCTTCTTGTTTGGTGTTGCCAGCTTGTGTCCAAGATATGTGGGCAAATGTCTGGCAAGGTGGCTACCTTCCAGGTTACCCACGAGGATTACAAGGAATCCAGTGGTCAGGGGCACAAGGGTAGTAACGTCCATTTGCAAGGTTTCTAAAAGCAGATGAGGGGAGCCAAGAGAAAAATGGTGGAATTGCTAAGGCACAATCCTTTAGTTTCTTTGAAAGCTTAGAAGAGGTAAGAAATATGGTAGTCTTTGCAAGTGTTTTGAAGGGTCTGGGGAAGCAGTCTTGTCCTAACTAATGTCCATGCTAACTAAGGGCTTCCTACAGTCAACGTGGCTATGATACCAGCTCTGTGGGGACCCCGATTCATAAGTCGTGATCACCGAATGTACGTGCACAATGATCCCAGAGATCAATGCTCACTGAACACACATGTGGGGACCCCGACTCATAAGTCGTGGTCACCGAATGTACGTGCACATTGATCCCAGAGATCAATGCTCTCTGAACACACAGAAACTGAATAACAAGAGTCTTACATCCATTACGTACCGTTTTACTAAAATATGGGCCTTTAAGGCCTAGTCTTCATATACTTGCAACGGAAATCTTCAACGATAGCATGTACCCATGCCATCTGCCTTAACCCTACAAGCATTCTGACTGGGAAGCGTCCTAGCTCGCATGATCCTCACCAAGGTACTCTTCATCATATCTTGTTCTTTCATGCCTGACCAATAAAATAACCAGTGGCAAGCCAATGAGTACTTTGAATGTACTCGCAAGCAACCCATGTTTGGAACAAGGTTCAAGAGAGCATGATATAGCACTAAGTAGGTAAGTTTTGCAGAAAGCCAATTTTGTGTGCAATGACATAAATCAAATAACTTATGTAAGCATGCATCAATAGTTGGTAGATATCCATATGAACAAGTTACAGATATCATCATAAGCAGGGGTTGAACATCTCATGTTCAGTCATCATGTCAAGTCATTCGACTTAACACAAGTATCTTCTTTGTCACCAACACACACACTAGTTTGTGAAAACACTGGATGTAGCACAAGAGTGGTCATCCAACTGTCCTTGACCGTGGACATGGCTATTCGAATAGTTTTTGACTCTGCAGAGGTTGCACACTTTACCCACAAGACTCGGGGAACTTCCGTGTCAACCACGACTCGCGGTATATTACATACCCGAGGTAAGCACCCGAATAATGCCTTTCCCTTGACGACCCTAAACAAAGAGTCCACTCGATTGGTACACAGCCCTCATGATGTACATCATACGAGCCTCGCTCTAGATCGTACCATCCATGAAGGGACCAACGGTGTGCCCGGTGCCTGTAAAGACAGCGCATGGTCTCCCTACCAGGCACGACCCCGTATAGAGAGTAACCATGTCACTCCCGCTACAAGTAATGCGGGATCTCTGCTAGCATCGACCAAAGTAATCAACAAGGCCCCGTCCCATAAGGGGTATTGTGGTTGTACATGTAAGGTTGGAATAATGGTCGCAACTTACACCAATCCATTTTCGAAAACCAAACACACTCACTTGCTCCGGTACACCACTTCTTTATCAAGTGGTTGCCCAGCTCAACATCATCTCCCTCGGGCATTAGTGGCACCCGACGGGGTTTTTGAAAAGTCTTTTGAAAACACTCTCGTTTCCAACACCATGCATATTCCCGTCCCACTTGCATAGCATCTACTAAGCATCCTATCTACTCCCACCCTCACAACTCTCATAAGGAGGTAGGGTCATGCATGATGCAAGTATCAACAAGAAAGTATCGGAGGCATCCCACCGAAGTGGTCACCACATCAACATGATCAACATCACAAAATAAAGTGCTATATGCCATGCAATAAAAGGGTTTCATAGTCATGGTCAAAGGGCTGCTTGCCTGGCTTAGCAAAGTCTTCGAGGTCTTCACACGCTTCTCGTCCATCCCGAGCACTTCGTCTACTTCGTCAACTATCGCCGGAAATAACCGCAATAAGCAACACAACAAGGAGAGAAATAAAGTGCTCTATAAATAGGAGTTTCATTTTTCTTGGACACCTCTGGTCATGAGAAAAATAACCAAGGAGGTTTTGGTGGATGTGGGTCAAGGGGGAGTCTTGAATGGTGGAAGTGAAGGAAATGATGATCCTATAAGAAGTCTATAGAAAATATTTTTGTAAAAATGAGTGGATGGACCCAACAAATAGGGCATGATTTTAGAAACATTTAGGAATTGGTTCTACTGGATTTGGAGTTGTCATAATTTTCCTAGAGATTTTCAAAGTGGATCATACATGAAGAAATGGTCCAATATTTGTCATAGCAGAGTAAGTGTAAGGCAAAATGGTCACCACTTAGTGCATGAATTTAGATACACCTAGGAACTTGAATCACTCCATTTGGAGTTAATTTGAATCCCCTAGGGATTTTGCAATGGGGAACCTTCATAGTTCAAATTTAAATTTGAGTTTGAACTATACAGAAAAGTTTGCTCTAAAAATGTGCAATGCACATCTTTGGGTAGGGCATGATTTTAGGAATATGTAGAAACTTGAATCACCAAATTTGGAGTCCATTTGAATATTCTAGGATTTATTTTGTCTCTCTAGAAAAAGAAAAGGAGCAAAAGATTTATACCTAAATGGCTATCTTGCGCGCAGGGCGCAGAACAACAGATGGGTCGGCCTAGTGGCTCGTCCTGGCGGTGGAACTGCCACGCCGGTCGCGTACTCCAGGGAGTACGTCTCCTTAGCGGGGAGACGCCTTCCGCGGGAGGCGTGGTCACTCAAACGGGGGGGGGGGGGCTAGGGCCTTAGCCGCTGACCGGCGGGCCCCGCTGGCAGGGTCTCTCCCTACCTCCCTCTCGAAACAGAGGAGGGCAGGGGAGGCCGGCCAAGCCCGTGCCGGCGCCCGTTCTGGGGGCACAGGTCACCTCCGGTGATAGCCCAGACACCGGCAAGCTCATGAGGACGAGGCGAACCCATCCCTATGCCGTGCACGCGCTGAGGAGGGCTTCAACGACGCGGGCCTGGACGACCGCAGGGGTGGCCGCCGGCGATGAAAAATACGGCGCCATGGTCGAGGAGAGCAGGTTTGCGGTGGAGGGGAGGCTCGAGGAGGTCGCCCAGGTCCTCTGCCATGGTTAGGAGGGAGAGATGGGCACCGGGGAGCTCCAATTTGAGCGGAGGCCGATGGCATGGCTCCGTCCATTGCCGTCGATGCAGAGGATGAGAGGGGAATTGGGGGCGCTGGGAGGTTGGTGAGAGGGGGAGAGAGCCAAGGGAGACGAGAGGGGGGGGGGGGCTCTGGACCGAGCTTTAAGGTGGGGCGCGAGCTCACCGTCGACAACGTCCACGGCCGTGACAAAGGCGAGGCTAGGGGCCACGGGGGAGCTCCGGGGCATGTCAACGGAGTTGGTGGGCGTTGCCTATGTCCAGGGAGAGGAAGAGGGGGAGCGTGGGTGTGCCAGGAGCCCGCGCATGCGACGCCGTCCATTGGAGCTCGCAGGCGGCCAGCGCGCGTGCGAGGAGGGGAAAGGGAGGTGGGGGCCGACAGGGAGGCATGTCCCGGACGCCGAGGCGGCCTCGGAGGACATGATGGGGAGGCCTGAGGTTTTCGGGGCTAGTGATTGGGGGGCGGCTACAGTGCGGGAGCGCACTGTAGCGTGCTCCAAAGCGCCTCTTTGGCATGCCATGGCATGCCCCTAGTGCCATGGCCGTGTCCACTCTGTGTAGGGGGGTCTAGGGGGAAATAAACAAGGCCTATGTGGCCTTGGATGCTCTGGGGGTCCATCAGGGTAAGAGAGGAGTGGAGAGACAGATGGTTTTCTGCTGTCCAGGGGGTAAAAATGGTGTTTTTCACACCCCCCAATCAGTGACCTGAGGCCATGGGCCCTTTACAGGAAGTGGAAGGTGACTAGGGAGAGCTGAGGTAAAAGTTTGGGATCAAGGAGAAACAGGGAAGTGGGCAAAACATGAACTTTTGAAAGCCAACAGAAGGTGTTTGATGGATGTTTGGGCAAGCAAGTGGTGTTTACTTGCCATGTTATTTCCCAGCATTAAATGAGAGGTAAAAATGAGATGGGTCACAAGATTTGAGCCTATTTGAGGGAAGTTGATAATGTAAACTTGGTGAAGCCTAGAAATGGGCAGAATTGGAGTTGCTTAGATCTAGCTAAGAAAATCCATTCTCCTTGATGCACCACTTGATGTGGTGGCGTAATACAGGGATTAAAACATGCACAAAAAGTTTGGGGCCCAATGGGGAAACTTGGCAATGCAAACATTACCAATTCTTGAAATCAACAGAAATGGGTTTGAGGGGATTTGGACAAGTGAATCTGTTCTCCTTGATACACCACTTGGTGTGGTTGCATTATTGGAGGATTAGAACATGTCCACCAAGTTTGGGAATAATAGGGGACAGTTGGCAATGTAGAGTTGCTCAAATTTTGATCTGGACAGAGAGGGTTTTGGGATATTTTGGTGAACCAAATCAGTTGGGATTGAGATGAAACTTGGCAATATGATCATATATGTCATATGTGACATGCTAGAATTTTCTTGGATTTATTTGAGAATATATCTTACAGAAATATTTCAAATGCTTGAAATAGGCAGAAATGGTTTTGAAGGGTTTTGTCCAATATTTTGAACATGACCATGTGTTGAAACTCATATATATGGAAAATATGTGTCCACTGAGTTTCCCTAAATTTTCTCAAATATTTTTAAAGCATAAAAATAATTTTTCCCTATAAAAGACAATTTCTGGCCTTAAGAAAAAGCCTTTAAATAAAATAGTAAAATAATATTTAAAATTAATATTTGGTGGTTTTGGGAAGTATTATATATAGTAGGTTCCAAATAAAGTCTTTGGGGAGAAACAATCCACCCAGTTTGAGGACTTGTAGTTAAATCCTCAACTCAGGGGTTTTGAAAACCTAATTTGAATAAATCCTTTTTGGCCAAAATAATATTTTTTTAAAATAGTTTTATGTCCTATACACATGGCATGAACATTGGGCAAAGATTTGGAGCAAGCAGATGAGTTTTGAGAGTAGGAGGGATCTTATGAATATAGAGCACAAGCAAGCAAACAAGCAATCAACAATCAAGTCAAGCATCACAAGCACACAAAAAGTTTTAATTGGCCCTGATTTTTGAGCTATGTCAACTTAGTCCGGAGAGGCAAAACACAGGGTGTGACAACACAGAAACTGAATAACAAGAGTCTTAAATCCATTACATACCGCTTGTACTCAAGTATGGCCTTTATGGCCAAGTCTTCACAATCTCGCAGCAGAAATCTTCAATGATACCGTGAACCCATGCCATCTGCCTTAACCCTACACCCATTTTGACTGGGAAGCGTCCTCGCCTGCATGTTCGTCACCAAGGTAATCTTCATCATAACCTGGTCTTTCATGCCTAGCCAATAAAATAACCAGTGGCAAGCCAATGAGTACTTTTAATGTACTCGCAAGCAACCCATGTTTGGAACAAGGTTTAACAGAAGCATGATATAGCACTAAATAGGTATTTTTGCGAAAAGTGAATTTTTATGCGATGATATGTCGTATCAACATGTAGAAGCATGCATCATGAGGTTCCGAGTAACCATATGAACAGGTTTCAGATATCTATATGAATCAAGGTTTGAACATCCCATGTTCAATCATCAGGTAGAGTCATTAACTCAACTCATGTTTCTTCCTTTTTCCACACACGCACACCAATTTTTGTAAACAATGGACGTAGCCCAAGAGCGGTCGTCCAACTATCCTTGACCATGGACACAGCCATTCAAATAGTTTTACACTCTACAGAGGTTGCACACTTTACCTACAAGACTCGGAAAACTTCCGTGTCAAGCCACGACTCACAGTATTGTTCATACCCGAGGTAAGTACCCGAACAATGCCTTTCCCTTGACGACACTAAACAAAGAGTCCACTCGTTGGTACCCAGCCCTCATGATGTACATCCCACGAGCCTCGCTCAAGATCGTAACATCCATGAGGGGACACAACGGTGTGCCTGGTGTCTATAAAAACAGCCCATGATCGTCCTTCCCGGCACGACCCCGTATCGAGAGTGATTTACGTCACTCCCACCACTAGTAATGCGGCCTCTCTGCTAGTGCCGACCAAGGTAATCAACAAAGCCCCGTCCCATAAGGGGTATCGTGGTTGTACATGTAAGGTTGGAATAGCAGTCGCAACTTACACCAATCTGTTTTCGAAAACCACACACTCACTTGCTCCGGTACACCACTTCTTTATCAAGTGGTTACCTAGCTCACATCATCTCTCTCGGGCATTAGTGGCACCCGACGGGGTTTTTAAAAAGTCTTTTGAAAACACTTTGTTTCCAACATCATGCATAAGCACGTCCCACTTTGTGTAGAAACTACTCAGCAACCTAACTACTCCCACCCGCATAACCCTCATAAGGAGGTAGGGTCATGCACGATGCAAGTATCAACGGTAAAAGTAACGGAGGCAACCCACCGAAGTGGTCACCATATCCTCATGATCAATTCATCGGAACATAAAGTGTTATATGACATGCATGAAAAAGTTTCTTAGGCATGGTCAAAGGTTGCTTTCCTGTCTCAGCAAAGTCTTCGAGGACTTCACACGTTTCTCATCCAACTCTGAGCACTCTGTCTACTTCGTCAACTACCGTCCGAAAGAACCACAATAAGCAACACAACAAGCAGAGAAATAAAAGTGCTCTATAAATAGGAGTTTTATTTTTCTTGGACATCTCTGGTCATAAGAAAAATACCTATAATGGCTCCACTGGAGTTGGATCAGTGAGGCTCTTTGAATGGCGAAAATAGGGGAATTGGTGATCCTATAAGAAGTCTACAGAAAACCTTTTATAAAAATGAGTGGATGCACCCAACAAATAGGGCATGATTTTAGAAGATTTTAGAAAGTGGTTTCACTGTATTTGGAATTGGGATGAATTTCCTAGGATTTTCCTAAGATGGATTAAATAGAAATGGGGATATTTATTTGACCTAACCAGATTAAGCATAGTAAAAATGTTGACCATGGCTAGATGTACAAAGCATGATGTGTAGAGTCTCTGGAAATTTGAATCACTCCATTTGGAGTTGACTTGAATCCTCTAGGGATTGTGCAAAGTGGGATTTCCATAGTTCAAATTTGAGTTTAAATTTGAACAACACAGAAAGTTTTGCATGAAAAATGTGTAGGATGTATTTTTGGATAGAGCAAGATTTTAGAAACACCTAGGAATTTGAATCACCAAAATTGGAGTTGATTTGAATTTCATATGGATTTTACAAGTTTATAAAGAAATAGAAAATGGAAAAGGGCCTTTACCTAATGGGCCAATGCACTGAGTGTTGGGGAACGTCGCATGGGAAACAAAAAATTTCCTACGCACACGCAAGATCTATCCATGGTGATGAGCATCTACGAGAGGGAGAGTGGATCTACATACCCTTGTAGATCGCTAAGCGGGAAGCGTTAAGAAACGCGGTTGATGTAGTCGAACATCTTCGCGATCCAAATCGCCGAGCATCCCGCGATCCCATCACGATCCATCTCGCGATCCAATCACGATCCGTCCCGCGATCCCATCACGATCCGTCCCGCGATCAAATCACGAACCGTCTCGCGATCCTGATCACGGTCCTTCCGATCTAGCGCCGAACGGACGGCACCTCCGCGTTCAGCACACGTACAGCTCGATGACGATCTCTGCCTTCTTGATCCAGCAGGAGGGAGCGGAGAGGTAGAATAGTTCTTCGGCGGTGCGACGGCGCGGCGGCGATGGTGGTGGAACAATTCCGGCAGGGCTTCGCCTAAGCACCGCTGAAACTAGACTAGAGGAGAAAACGATCTAGATGAAGTAGAGGGAGCACGTGGCAATTAGGGTTAGATCTCCCCTCTAAATCCTCTAGTATATATAGGAGGGAGGGAGGGGAGGAGGCAGCCTCAAACCCTCAAGGTTTGGCCGAAATTGGAGGTGGAGGAGTCCTACTCCAATCCTATTAGGAGTAGGATTCCTCCTCTCCACTTGGAAACTCTTTCCACCTTTCCCCCTTTGGGTTTTTCCCACCCCTAGCCGCATGGGCCTTAGTGAGGGGCTTGGACAGACCACTAAGGGCTGGCTTGACTCCTCCCACAGCCCATGAGGCCCCTTGGGTCGAAATACCCCTCCCGATGGTCCCCGGTACCCCTCCCGGCACTCCAGGTACACTACCGAAATATCCGAAACTTTTCCGGTGACCAAAACGGGACTTCCTATATATCAATCTTTACCTCCGGACCATTCCGGAGCTCCTCGTGACATTCAGGATCTTATCCGGGGCTCCGAAGAACCTTCGGTCACCACCATACATAACTCTACTATACCGAAACGTCATCGAACCTTAAGTGTGCAGACCCTACGGGTTCGAGAACTATGTAGACATGATCGAGACACATCTACGGCCAATAACCAATAGCGGGACCTGGATGCCCATATTAGTTCCCACATATTCTACGAAGATCTTTATCGGTTGAACCTCTATGTCAAGGATTCAGTTAATCCCGTATGCTATTCCCTTTGTTCTTCGGTATGTTACTTGCTCGAGATTCGATCGTCGGTATCTCTATACCTAGTTCAATCTCGTTACCGGCAAGTCTCTTTACTCGTTCCGTAATACAAGATCCCATGGCTAACACTTAGTCACATTGCTTGCATGGCTTATTGTGATGTTGTATTACCGAGTGGGCCCTGAGATACCTCTCCGTCACACGGAGTAACAAATCCCAGTCTTGATCCATGCCCACTCAACAGACACCCTCGGAGATACCTGTAGAGCATCTTTATAGTCACCCAATTACATTGTGACATTTGATACACACAAGGTATTCCTCCGGTGTCAGTGAGTTGCATAATCTCATGGTCATAGGAATAGATACTTGACATGCAGAAAACAATAGCAATAAACTGACACGATCATATGCTATGTTCATAGTTTGGGTCTTGTCCATCACATCATTCTCTTAATGATGTGATCCCGTTATCAAATGACATGTCATGTCTATGGCTAGGAAACCTGGACCATCTTTGATCAACGAGCTAGTCTATTAGAGGCATACTAGGGACATAGTGTTGTCTATGTACCCACACATGTATTTGAGTTTCCAATCAATACAATTATATCATGGATAATAAACGATTATCATGAACAAGGAAATATGATAATAAGTAAATTATTATTGCCTCTAGGGCATATTTCCAACAGTCTCCCACTTGCACTAGAGTCAATAATCTAGTTCACATCACCATGTGATTTACAATGTTATGAATCTAACACCCAATGAGTTCTGGGGTTCGATCATGCTTTGCATGTGAGAGAGGTCTTTAGTCAACGGTCTGCAACATTCAGATCCATGTGTTCTTTGCAAATCTATATGTCATACTGCAGATGCTACCACGCTCCACTTGGAGCTATTCCAAATGGTTGCTCCACTATTCGTATCCTGACTGCTACTCAGAGTCGTCCGGATAGGTGTCAAAGCTTGCATCGACGTAACCCTTTATGACGAACTCTTTATCACCTCCATAATCGAGAAATATTTCCTTAGTCCTCTAGTTACTAAGGATAATCTTGACTGCTATCGAGTGATCCACTCCTGGACCACCCTTGTACCCCTTGACGGACTCATGGCAAGGCACACACTAGGTGCGGTACACAGCATGGCATACTATACAGAGCCTATGGATAAGGCATAGGGGACGACCTTCGTCCTTTCTCTTTCTTCTGCCGTGGTCGAGCTTTGAGTCTCACTCAACTCCACACCTTGCAAATCAGGCAAGAACTCTTTCTTTGACTGATCCATTTTGAACTCTTTCAAAATTTTGTCAAGGTATGTACTCATTGAAAGTCTTATCAGACATCTTGATCTATCTCTATAGATCCTGATGCCCAATATTTAAGTAGCTTCATTCCAGGTTTTTCTTTGAAAAACTCCTTTCAAACAACCCTTTATGCTTTCCAAATATTCTACATCATTTCCGATCAACAATATGTCATCCACATATACTTATCAGAAATTCTATAGTGCTCCCACTCACTTTATTGTAAATACAAGTTTCTCATAAACTTTGTATAGACTCAAAAACTTTGATCACCTCATCAAAGCGTATATTCCAACTCCGAGATGCTTGCTCCAGTCCATAGAAGGATCGCTGGAGCTTGCATACATTTTAGCACGCTTAGGACTGACAAAAACTTCCGGTTGTATCACATACAACCTTTCCTCAAGGAAACCGTTAAGGAAACGATGTTTTGACATCCATGTGCCATATTTCATAATCGAAAAATGCATCAACTGCTAACATAATTCCAATAGACTTTAGCATCGCTACGGGTGAGAAAGTCTCATCGTAGTCAACTCCTTGAACTTGTGAAAAACCCTTTGCCACAAGTCGAGCTTTATAGATGGTGACATTACCGTCTGCGTCCGTCTTCCTTTTAAAGATCCATTTGTTCTGAATGGCCTATCACCCTTCAGGTAATACTTCCAAAGCCCATACTTTGTTTTCTTACATGGATCCCATCTCGGATTTCATGGCCTCTAACCATTTCTCGGAATCCGGGCCCATCATCGCTTCTCCATAGCTCATAGGTTCATTGTTGTTCAACAACATGACCTCTAAGACAGGGTTGCCGTACCACTCAGGAGTAGTACGCATCCTTGTCGACCTACGAGGTTCGATAGTAACTTGATCCGAAGCTTCATGATCATCATCATTAACTTCCTCTTCAACTAATGTAGGCTCCACAGAAACAACTTTCTGTGATGCGCTACTCTCTGTTTGAAACAAAGGTTCAACAACCTTATCAAGTTCTATCTTCCTCCCACTCAATTCTTTCGAGAGAAACTCTTTCTCGAGAAAGGACCCATTTTTAGCAACAAACACTTTGCCCTTGGATCTGAGATAGAAGGTGTACCCAACTGTAACGTTAGGGTATTCTATGAAGATGCATTTGTCCACTTTGGGTTCGAGCTCATCGGGTTGAAAACCTTTTTCACATGAGTGTCGCAGCCCCAAACATTAAGAAATAATAGCTTAGGTTTCTGCCAAACCAAAATGCATACGGTGTCATCTCAACGGACTTAGATGGTGCCCCTTTTAAAGTGAATGTAGTTGTCACTAATGCATAACCCCAAAAAGATAGTGGCAAATCGATAAGAGACATCATAATTCGCATCATATCCAATAGAGCACGACTACGACGTTCAGACACACCATCACACTATGGTGTTCCAGGCGGCGTGAGTTGTGAAACAACTTCCACATTGTCTTAAGTTGCATACCAAACTCGTAACTCAGATATTCACCTCCATGATCATATCGTAGACTTTTTATCTTCTTGTCATGATGATCTCAAACTTCACTTTGAATTTGTTTGAACCTTTCAAACATTTCAGACTTGTGTTTCATTAAGTAAATATACACATATCTACTCAAATCATCAGTGAAGGTAGGAAAATAACGATATCCACCGCACGCTACAACACTCATTGGACCGAACACATCAACATGTATTATTTCCAATAAGTCACTTGCCCGCTCCATCAAACCAGAAAACGGGGTCTTAGTCATCTTGCCCATGAGGCATGGTCCGCATGTCTCAACCGATTCGAAATCGTATGAGTCAAATGATCCATCAACATGGAGTTTCTTCATGCGCTTTACACCAATATGACATTTAGCAGCAGTGCCACAAGTATGTGGTACTATCATTATTAACTTTGTATCGTTTGGCATCAATATTATGAACATGTGTATCACTACGACCAAGATTCAATAAACCATTCTCATTGGGTGCATGACCATTGAAGGTATTATTCATGTAAACAGATTAACCATTATTCTCTAACTTAAATGAATAACCGTATTGCAATAAACATGATCTAATCACGTTCATGCTCAACGCAAACACCAAATAACATTTATTTAGGTTCATCACTAATCCTGAAGGTAGAGAGAGCGTGCGATGGTGATCACATCAACTTTGGAAACACTTCCAACACTCATCGTCACCTCACCCTTAGCTAGCCTTCTTTTATTCCGTAGCTTTTATTTCGAGTTACTAACATTTAGCAACCGAACCGGTAACCAATACCCAGGTGCTACTAGGAGTACTAGTAAGGTACACATCAATAACACGTATATCAAATATACTTCTTTCGACGTTGCTAGCCTTCTTATCTACCATGTATCTAGGGTTGTTCCGCTTCAGCGACCGTTCTCCTCATAATAGAAGCACTTAGTCTCGGGTTTGGGTTCAACCTTGGGTTTCTTCACTGGAGCAGCAACTGGCTTGCCATCCATGAAGTTTCCCTCCTTGCCCTTGCCCTTCTCGAAACTAGTGGTTTCACTAACCATCAATACTTGATGCTCCTTCTTGATTTCTACCTTCGCAGTGTCAAACATCGCGAATAGCTCAGGGATCATTATTTCCATCCCTGGCATTTTATAGTTCATCACGCAGCTCTGGTAGCTTAGTGACAGTGACTTGGAGAACTATATCAATCACTATCTTATCTGGAAGATTAACTCCCACTCGATTCAAGCGATTGTAGCACCTAGACAATCTGAGCACATGCTCACCGATTGAGCTATTGTCCTTCATCTTGCAGGCAAAGAATCTTGTTGGAGGTCTCATACCTCTCAACACGGGCACGAGCCTGAGATCCTAATTTCAGCTCTTAGAACATCTCATATGTTCCGTGACGTTCAAAACGTTTTGGAGCCTCAATTCTAAGCCGTAATGCATGACGCACTGAACTATCAAGTAGTCATCAGAACGTGCCTGTCAGATGTTCACAACATCTACAGACGACGCTTGAGGGGGTAGCGCACCGAGCGGTGCATTAAGGACATAAGCCTTCTGTGCAGCAATGAGGACAATCCTCAGATCACGGGCCCAGTCCGCATTATTGCTACCATCATTTTTCAACTCTATTTCTCTAGGAACATATAAAAATTCAAGGGAGCTACAGCGCGAGCTAGTAATCTACAACATAATTTGCAAAGACATTTTGACTATGTTCATGATAATGAGTTCAATTAATCATATTACTTAAGAACTCCCACTCAAATTGACATCCCTCTGGACATTCGAGTGTCACATGATCCAAATTCACCAACCCAAGTACGATCATCACGTGAGATGAGGTGATTTCAATGGTGAACATCTCCATGTTGATCATATCTACTATATGACTCATGTTCGACCTTTAGGTCTCTTGTGTTCCGAGGCCATGTCTGTACATGCTAGGCTCGTCAAGTTTAACCCGAGTGTTCCGCATGTGCAACACTGGCTTGCACCCGTTGTATGTGAACGTAGAGTCTATCACACCCGATCATCACGTGGTGTCTCGAAACGACGAACTTTCGCAACGGTGCACACTTCGGGAGAACACAATTTATCTTGAAATTTAAGTGAGGGATCACCTTATAATGCTACCGTCGTCCTTAGCAAAATAAGATGCATAAAAGGATTAACATCACATGTAAATCATAAGTGACATGATATGGCCATGAACTTGTGCTTTTTGATCTCCATCTTCAAAGCACCGGCATGATCTCCATCGTCACCGGCATAACACCATGATCTCCATCATCTTGATCTCCATCAATGTGTCGCCATGAGGTTGTCGCGCCGACTGTTGCTTCCACGACTATTGCTAACTCATAGCGATAAAGTAAAGCAAAAACGGCGAAAATAATTAAATACAACCCTATGGCTACTGCCGCTTGCCGTACTCATCGACATGCAAGTCGTGATATTCTATACAATACATGATCATCTCATACATCACATATATCTCATCATGTAATTGGCCATATCACATCACAACATACCCTGCAAAAACAAGTTAGACGTCCTCTAATTGTTGTTGCATGTTTTACGTGGCTGCTATGGGTATCGAGCAAGAACGATTCTTACGTACGCAAAAACCACAACGGTGATATGCAAATTTCTATTCAACCTTCTACAAGGACCGCCCCAGTCAAATCCGATCCAACTAGAGTGGGAGAAACAGACACCCGCAAAGCCATCTTTATACAACAAGTTGTATGTTAGCGATGGAACCGGTCTCTCGTAAGCGTATGAGTAATGTTGGTTCGAGCCGCTTCATCCCACAATACCGCTGAACCAAGAAAAGACTAAGGGAGGAAGCAATCTCAACATCAACGTCCACAAACTCCTTTGTGTTCTACTCACGATCTCATCTATGCATGGACCTAGCTCATGATGCCACTGTAGGGGAACGTTGCATGGGAAACAAAAATTTTCCTACGCACACGCAAGATCTATCCATGGTGATGAGCATCTACGAGAGGGAGAGTGGATCTACATACCCTTGTAGATCGCTAAGCGGGAAGCGTTAAGAAACACGGTTGATGTAGTCGAACGTCTTCGAGATCCAAATCACCGAGCGTCCCGCGATCCCATCACGATCCATCTCGCGATCCAATCACGATCCGTCCCGTGATCCCATCATGATCCGTCCCACGATCAAATCACGAACCGCCTCGCGATCCTGATCACGGTCCTTCCGATCTAGCGCCGAACGGACGGCACCTCCGCGTTCAGCACACGTACAGCTAGATGATGATCTCCGCCTTCTTGATCGGGCAAGAGGGAGCAGAGAGGTAGAAGAGTTCTCCGGCAGCGCGACGGCTTGGCGGCGATGGTGGTGGAACAATTCCGGCAGGGCTTCGCCTAAGCACCGCTGAAACTAGACTAGAGGAGAAAACGATCTAGATGAAGTAGAGGGAGCACGTGGAAATTAGGGTTAGCTCTCCCCTCTAAATCCTCTAGTATATATAGGAGGGAGGGAGGGGAGGAGGCAGCCTCAAACCCTCAAGGTTTGGCCGAAATTGGAGGTGGAGGAGTCCTACTCCAATCCTATTAGGAGTAGGATTCCTCCTCTCCACTTGGAAACTCTTTCCACCTTTCCCCCTTTGGGTTTTTCCCACCCCTAGCCGCATGGGCCTTAGTGGGGGGCTTGGCCAGCCCACTAAGGGCTGGCTTGACTCCTCCCACAGCCCATGAGGCCCCTTGGGTCGAAATACCTCTCCCGATGGTCCCCGGTACCCCTCCCGGCACTCCCGGTACACTACCGAAATATCCGAAACTTTACCGGTGACCAAAACAGGACTTCCTATATATTAATCTTTACCTCCGGACCATTCCGGAGCTCCTCATGATGTCCAGGATCTCATCCGGGACTCCGAACAACCTTCGGTCACCACCATACATAACCCTACTATACCGAAACGTCACCGAACCTTAAGTGTGCAGACCCTGCGGGTTCGAGAACTATGTAGAGATGACCGAGACACCTCTACGGCCAATAACCAATAGCGGGACCTGGATTCCCATATTGGTTCCCACATATTCTACGAAGATCTTTATCGGTTGAACCTCTATGTCAAGGATTCAGGTAATCCCGTATGCTGTTCCCTTTGTTCTTCGGTATGTTACTTGCGCGAGATTCGATCGTCGGTATCTCTATACCTAGTTCAATCTCGTTACCGGCAAGTCTCTTTACTCGTTCCGTAATACAAGATCCCGTGGCTAACTCTTTAGTCACCCAGTTACGTTGTGACGTTTGATACACACAATGTATTCCTCCGGTGTCAGTGAGTTGCATGATCTCATGGTCATAGGAACAGATACTTGACATGCAGAAAACAATAGCAATAAACTGACACGATCATATGCTATGTTCATAGTTTGGGTCTTGTCCATCACATCATTCTCCTAATGATGTGATCCCGTTATCAAATGACATCTCATGTCTATGGCTAGGAAACCTTGACTATCTTTGATCAACGAGCTAGTCTATTAGAGGCATACTAGGGACACAGTGTTGTCTATGTACCCACACATGTAGTTGAGTTTCCAATCAATACAATTATATCATGGATAATAAACGATTATCGTGAACAAGGAAATATGATAATAACTAAATTATTATTGCCTCTAGGGCATATTTCCAACACTGAGCAAGGCATAGGAGTGGCTAGACTGGGCCAGCCAATCTGCCCGGCTGAGCGCACGCAAGGCCACGCCGGAGGCGTATTCTGCGGAATACGCTTTCCCAGTGGAGAGGCGGCCGCGGGCAACCCACCTCCACTTAAACCAGCGGGCCCAACTAGCTGGGTCGCCGACAGGTGGGCCCCGCCCGCAGGGTCTTCTTCCTCCTTCTGCTCGGGCAGAGGAGGGGCAGGGGAGGCGGACCCGAGTTGGTCCGATGCTTGCCCCCGGCGGCACAGGCTGTCCCCGGTGGCACTCCGACCACGGGTGCACTCAGGGCGGCGAGCCGCATCCGCCTGGGCTATCCCCGGGCCCTGGGGAGGTCGGGGCTAAGCATAGCGTCCACTTCTGCGGAGGTAGGTGTCGGTCATGGTGGGAACGGCGCCTCGTCCATGGGGAGGAGGAGATGAAGGGCGGGAATGATCCTGCGGTGATGGAGGAGTACCCTGGTGAAGCTAAGAGGAGAGGAGAGAGCCAGAGTGGCCCGAATTTTCCCGATGCCGAAGCGGCGACATGGCGGCCATGAGCGGGCATTCGAAGCGCGGGAGCTCCAATGGCTCAGTCCGGGGGGTTATAGGAGTGAGAGGGGAGGACTAGCGTTGTCCAGGGTGCTAGGGGAGGAGAGGGAAAGCAAGGGGCGACGGGGGGCCTCGGGTGCGCCTTGGATGCTCTCGGCATGGGGAGCACGCGTACCAGAGCAGCGTTGGAGCCTTCCTAGCATCGGGGAGAGGCATGGGAGGTCGAGAGGGAACCCTTGGCGCGCGTGGACGACTTTCTGCAACCGGACGCGAGCTACAGGACGAGGTCAAGTGGCAGAGCACCACTTTTGCAGGTCAGTGGCGTGGTCACCACGCCACTTTTTGTCCAGGGCATTATTTTGGTTGGCCAAAGTTCTCTGGCATGCAAGGCATGCGTGCTAGAGGGCACTGGTGCAATTTCAAGGTAAATGGAGCTGGGTATATGGGGTTTTCAGAAGGGGTAAGTTTGCAGCAGCAAACTTGGGGCTCTACCAGATGGTTTTTACTGTAGGCCTCTTGAAACAAAACTTTGTCTAGTGGACTCAAGAATGGAAGGACTACATGTCCACCAAGTTTCAGATCAGGAAGATAAGAGTGCAAGGTACTTGTAGTTCAAGGCTATAATTGCTGCCAAAATCTAGTTTTTGATGAGCTTCTCATCTTTTCCATATGAGCATAACATATTTGGGTTTGGATTGGTGTATTAACATGCAAATAAGGTTGTGGTAAAGTTTGGGGGCATCTGCATGTACAAAATAATGGGAGAGAGGAAGAAGAGGCCTTGCCATGGTAAAAAGAGAGGGAATCTTGGGGTTTTACCCCCCTCAATGATTGAGCCACCGCAAGACTGACTTAGTGGAGGTAGAAGAGGTATGTGAGTGACTGTGGTAAAAGTTTGAGAGCAAGGAGAATGGGGGAAGGGGTCAAAACAGGAGTTTTACTAATCTACCAGAAGTGCTGTGTTTGGGCTAGTACATGGAGTCTACTTGCCTTGAGTTTTAACAGGATTAAATAATATGTAAAAACAGGGTTGATCACAAGGTTTGAGATGATCTGAAGGAACTTGACAATGTAAACTCTTTAATCCCTAGAAATTAACAGAATCAGGTTTCTGTAGATCTAGTCACGCAAAACTACTCTCCTTGATACACCAATTGGTGTAGTGTCATCATTTGGTGGTTAGAGCATGCCCACAAAATTTGAGATCAAGAGTAGACAATTGCAAATGTAGAGTTGATCAAATTTGGTTCTCGACAGGAGTGGTTTTGGGATATTTTGGTGAATCAAAACAATTAGGATTGATATGGAACTTTGCAAGGTCATCACATAAATCATCTGTGACTTGCTAGAATTTTCCTGGAATTATTTGAGAATATTTCTTATAGAAATATTTCAAATACTTGAAATGAACAGAAATGGTTTTGTGGAGTTTTCTCCAATATTTTGAACATGACCATGTGTTGAGATGCATATATATCGAAACTATATTTCCACTGAGTTTCCCTGAATTTTCTCAAATATTTTGAAAGCATATAAATAATTTTTCCCTATAAAGGATCATTTCTGGACTTAAGAAAAAGCCTTTAAATAAAATAGGAAAATAATCTTTAAAATAATAATTTTGTGGTTTTGGTAAGTCTTTTTGATAATAGGATCCAAATAAAATATTGGGCCAAAACATACTCCCTAACTTGAGGACCTGTAGTACAAATCTCAATTCAGAGGTTTTTGAAAGTTTAAATGAAATAAATGCTTTTTGGACAAAATAAATTTGTATAAAAATAGTTTTTGGTCCTATACACATGGTATGATCATTGGGCAAGGCTTTGTATTGAAGGAGGTGAGTTTTTGAGTAGGAGGAATTTTATGAATTAGAGCACAAGCAAACAAACAAGCAATCAGCAATGAAGCCAAGCATCACAAGCACACAAAAACTTTTAATTGGCCCTAATTTTTGAGCTATGTTAACTTAGTCAGGGGAAGCAAAACACAGGGTGTGACAGTCAAGGAGTATATGCAGAAGTTCAACCTGCTATTGAGGTATGCCCCTGAAGATGTCAGCACTGAGGCCGCTAAGATGGAACGCTTCATGGAAGGACTCCAGCAAGCTCTGCTGTATCAACTCATTGTCTGCGACTGCTGGACCTTCTTCCACCTGGTGAACAAGGCTCTCATGCTCGAAGACAAGCATCGTGCCATGGAAGACTCTCGCAAGCGCAAGATGATCAGCAAGGGTAGTTCCAGCAACCAGAAGCCTCGCCCGTGGAAGCCAAACCCAGCCAAGCCAACCTATCCACCTTAGCAGGCTAGGCCCCCTGCACCTCATCCGAGCTACCAGCCCCAGGCCAGCTTACAACAACCCCAATAGCAACAATGGCAGCAGGAACAACAACACCAACAACTCAGGTCAGATCACGTGCTTTGGATGTGGTCAGCCTGGAGACATCTCTAAGCAGTGCACCAAGGAACCAAGCTCCCCGCAACCAGCCCAACAATGGCAAGGGTCGTGTGAATCACGTCATAGTGGAGGAAGCCCAGGAAGACCCGGACGTCATACTGGGTACGTTCCGCGTGAACTCAACTCCAACAACCATTTTGTTTGATTCTGGAGCTCCGCATTCTTTTGTCACCCAAAATCTTGCACTAGAGAGTGGTATGAAGCCTACACCCCTGGGTAGTCATATGTTGGTACAAACCCCGGGATCGGATATGAGAACCAAGATAGGATGTAAAGGAGTTGGGATCGTCATCAATGGAGTAGAATTCCTAGCAGACCTTATCATCTTGAAGTCCAAGGCTTGGATGTGATCCTACGCATGGACTGGTTAGTCAAGCACCAAGGCTTGTTAGACTGTGCCAAGTGGACTGTTACCATGACCAATAGCCAAGGAGTTGAAATCAAGTATGTTCCCAACCCTACCTCCACTCAAGCCCCTCACGCTAATTGTCTATCGGGAATTGAGTTGGATCAAGGTCATGTGGTATGTGAATACCCAGATGTCTTTCCCGATGAGCTGCCCGGAATGCCTCCTGACCGCGACATTGAATTCATCATTGAGCTAATGCCCGGAGCAGGACCCATCTATAAGAAGCCCTATAGGATGGGATCCGCAGAGTTGGCTGAACTAAAGGATCAACTGGCTGAGCAGCTCAGAAAAGGATTTATTCGCCCTAGTGCCTCCCCTTCGGGATCACCTATTCTATTTGTGTCAAAGAGGGATGGAACTATCCGACTGTGTGGCAATTACCATTCTCTCAATGATGTCACAATAAATAACAAGTAGCCCCTTCCCAAGATTGAAGACCTGTTCGATCAACTAAATGGTGCACATGTGTTTGCCAAGATCGATCTCAGGTCCGGGTAATACTAGTTGAAGATCAGACCCCAAGACATTCCGAAGACGGCATTTGTGACCCGGTATGGCCTGTATGAATACACGGTCATGTCATTTGGGTTGACCAAGGCCCCAGCTTACTTCATGTACCTCATGAACAAAGTTTTCATGGAGTATTTGGACAGGTTTGTCATTGTCTTCATCGATGACATACCCGTCTTCTCCAAGTCTTAAGAACAGCATGCGCAACACTTAAGATTGGTCCTGGATAAGCTTCGAGAGCACCAGCTTTATGCCAAATTCAGCAAGTGCGAATTCTGGCTGCATGAAGTTGGATTATTGGGTCATGTGCTGACTGCTGAAGGATTGATAGTGGATCCTACCAAGATCGAAGCCGTGACTGAATGGCAATCCCCAAGCAATGTGACCGAAGTCAGAAGCTTCCTCGGACTCGCAGGATATTACCGCAAGTTCGTCGATGGATTCTCGAGCATTGCCCGACCCATGACTAAGCTTTTGAAGAAGGACAAGAAGTTCGAATGGACAGCGAAGTGTGAAGAAAGATTCCAAGAGCTCAAGAAGAGGTTGACAATAGCCCCAGTTTTGGCCACCTCCGATATTCACAAGGAGTTTGTGATACATTGTGATGCATCGAGAACCGGGCTTGGTGGTGTTCTGATGCAAGAAGGCAGAGTCGTAGCATATCTATCCAGAAAGCTACATCCTCACAAAGAGAACTACGTCACTCATGATCTTGAGCTGGCAGCTATAGTTCATGCCTTGAAAACATGGCGAAATTACCTTCTATTAAAGCGATGTGAGATATACACAGACCACAAGAGTTTGAAGTATATTTTCACTCAAAGGGAGTTGAACATGAGACAATGACGATGGTTGGAGTTGATCAAGGATTACGACCTCAGTGTTCAATACCACCCAACAAAGGCTAATGTGGTAGCAGACACCTTAAGCAGAAAGGCTTGTTCCTTGAATGCTATGATTAAGGAAAGGCTACCCGCCTTGTATGAAGAGCTTGAAAGCTTGGGCCCGGAACTAGTTGCACCTAGATTCCTAGCCAACCTCGAAGCAAGACCTACCTTGATGGATGATATCAAGGAAGATCAGAAGGGTCATGAAAGCACTGAAGGTATCAGGAGGAAGATTAAGAAAGGCAAGGCCCCAGGATTCTCAGTGGATGAGCAATGAGTTGTATGGTTTGGGACTCGCATCTGCGTGCCCAACAAAGTTGAACTCAAGAATTTGATCTTGCAAGAAGCCCATGACACTCCTTATTCCATACATCCTAGAGGAACCAAGATCTACCAAGACCAAAGCAAGATTCTGGTGGTACGGCATGAAAAGACAGATAGCCACTTTTGTCGCTAAGTGTGACATATGCCAGAGAGTCAAAGCTGAGCATCAGCGACCCACTGGATTGTTACAACCTCTTGAAGTGCCTGAATGGAAGTGTGACAAAGTCGGGATGGACTTCAGCACCGGTTTGCCTAGATCAAGCAAAGGACATGATTCCATTTGGGTCATTGTCGACCACCTGACCAAGGTAGCCCACTTCATTCCCGTCAAAACCACCTATGATGGAAACAAGGTAGCCAGCCTTTACATCGAGCGCATAGTGAACCTTCAAGGAGTTCCAAAAGAGATTGTCTCAGACCGAGGTACCCAGTTTACTTCGACGTTCTGGAAGAAGTTTCAAGAGGCCATGGGAACCAAGCTTTCGTTCATCACTGCTTTTCACCCCCAGACAGGCGGACAGAAGGAACGAGTAAATCAGATACTCATGGACATGCTTCGTGCTTGTGTTTTAGCATATGGAGCCAAATGGGAAGGTTGCCTACCATTCGCCGAGTTCTCCTACAACAACAGCTACCAGTCCAGTCTCCAGATGGCACCATTTGAGGTGTTGTATGGACGGAAGTGCCGCACTCTCCTCAATTGGTCAGAGACCGGAGAAGGACTAGTCTTTGGACTCGAAATTCTCTGTGATGCCGAAGAGTAAGTTCAACTAGTCAGAGAGCATCTGGAGGCCGCCAAGTCAAGACAGAAGAGCTACACGGACTCTCACTGCCGAGAAGTGAACTTCTGCGTCGGAGACCAAGTACATCTCCGAGTCACGCCTCTCAAAGGAACCAAGAGTTTCCACGTCAAGGTAAAGCTTGCACCAAGATACATCGGCCCCTTCAAGATCACCACAAAGCGAGGAGAAGTTGCCTACAAGCTAGAGCTACCTTCCGAGCTATCTGATGTGCACAACGTGCTCCATGTGTCACAACTTCGAAAGTCCCTCCAAGTTCCCAACCGCCCCAACCTCTACAAGGACGTCGATCATCGAGCCATCGACCTTCAGCCGGACCTCACTTATCGTGAGAGGCCAGTTCACATTTTGGATGAAGCCGAGCATTGCACCCGAAGCCGCACCATCAAGTACTTCAAGGTCTAATGGAGCAACCACACCGAAGCAGAAGCAACCTAGGAGCGTGAAGACTATCTTAGCTCCGAGTTCCCTTATCTTTTTAGCGTTTAGCCTAGTAATCTTGGGGACGAGATTCTTTTAAGGGGGGTCGGTCTGTCACACCCTGTGTTTGTACCACTTTGCTATGCTATGAGTTAATAAAATTTGGACCCATTTAAAACTTTTTGAGTGCCAGTGCCTGTTTGAATTGCTTGATGTTTGCTTGTTTGGTTGATTGTGTTTGACACTCAAGGATTCATCCTCTATCAAAACCCATCCACTTGATCCAAACTCCCTGCCCAATGATCATGCCATGTGTATAGGACTAAAAACTATTTTTTATAAAATACTATTTTGGCCAAAAAGCATTTATTCAAATTAGGTTTTCAAAAACGCCTGAATTGAGGATTGTACTACAAGTCCTCAAATTAGGGTGAATGCTTTACCCCAAAAACTTTATTTGGAACCTACAATACATAAGACCTCCCAAAATCACCAAATAATATTTTTAAAGATTATTTTCATATTTTATTTAAAGGTTTTTTCTTAAGACCAGAAATGGTCTTTCATAGGGAAAAAAATATTTTTATGTTTCCAAAATATTTAAGAAAATTTAGCAAAACTCACTGGACATATATTTTCCATATTTATGAGTTTCAACACATGGTCATGTTCAAAATATTGGACAAAACCCTCCAAAACCCTTTCTGTCTGTTTCAAGCTTTTGAAATATTTCTATAGGAAATATTCTCAAATAAATCCAGGAAAATTCTAGATAGTCACACATGCTATATGTGATGATCTTGCAAAGTTGCATCTCAATCCCAATTGTTTTGTTTCACCAAAATGCTCCAAAACCCTCTCTGTCCAGACTCAAGTTTGAATAACTTTACATTGTGAAGTCCCTCCATTTGGCCCCAAACTTTGTGGACATGTTCCAATCCCGAAATGATGAGACTACACCAAGTGGTGCATCAAGGAGATTAGCTTAGGATGACTGGATCTACAGAACTCAGTTTCTATTGATTTCTAGGGTTTGCAACATTTGCATTGTCAACTTTATTCAAATCATCTCAAACCTTGAGATCATCCTTGTTTTTACCCACCATTCAGTCCAGTTAATTCTCACAGTAAGGGGGTAAAACTATCCTGCCCAAACAACCATCAAACACCTCCTGGTACTTTAGTAAAGACCACATTTTCACCACTTCCACTGTTCTCCTTCACCTCCCCTTTTTACCACAACTCCCCCTTGTTACTTTCTACCTCCAGTAAGAGTTGCATGGCCTCATATCTATGATTGGGTCTGAAAACCTCATTTTACCCCCTGGACAGCAAGAACAGTAGCATTTCCTTCTCTCTCTCACCCTCCAGTGAATTCCAGAGCATCCAAGGTCCTCCCCTACCTTTATCTTATTCCCATAGATCCCTTGGATACGCATGGACACACCCTAGCGCCAGGAGCATGCCATGGCCTGCCATACGCGTGCTTTGGAGCGCGCTACAGTGCGCACCCGCACTGTAGCCTCAGCTCAATGCATGGCCCCGACAGCCACGAGCCTCCCCCTCGTGTCCCCCGAGACGCCCTTGGCGTCCGTGACACAGCATGTGGTCGGCCCGCTCCTCTCTCCTCCTCCCTGCTGCCTCCACCGCACGTATCGAGCGCCGTCGGGTCGGCCAACCCCCGGGCTCGCACGCACGTGCTCCCTACGCTCTCTCTCCTCTCCCCTGGTCGTAGACCCACTCCAGGAACGCCCCGGACACGCCCCCATATGTCCCTGATCCCTCCAGCAACGGCTAGAACCTCGCCGGCGCATGAGCTCTTGGTGGACCACGGGACACCTATAAAACGGCCTCCTCGAGCCCTTCTCTCCCCTCTGGTCTCCCTCTCCTCCACTCAATTGCACCCCGAGGCCTCCTCCTTCCCCCAGGAGCTCCTTAGCTCGATATCGAGCTCGGGATCCGCCACTTCGGCTCACCGGATATCCCATGGTGCGGACCTGCTCCGGTGCTCCTTTCCTTCCCCTTGACCTCCTCTCGCCTCCCTGACTCCATCCCGCTCTTTTTCTGTGCAGTTTGCATGCCGGAACGACCGGAGCAAGGTCGCCCAAAGCTCCCTCCGCCGCGTCCGCTCGACGCCGGCGAGTCCGGCCACACATGTGATCCCATTGACCACCTCCCGGACGGAGATGACGTCCTGATTCAATTCCCGTCGCCAGCTCACCTCGCCTTGCACCCTACTGACGCTTGTGAGCTCCGCCTCCCTCTGGCAAGGGGTTGACGAGGACCCCGACAGGAGGGCCCCGCTTGTCAGCCCCTCGCGTCCCCCCTCTCTCACTGGCCTACGAGCCCCGCCCGTCAGGTTCTAAACCTGACGCGCGCTGGGGCACCGAGCTGCCTGGGCCGCCCTGCTGGGTGGGCTGGCTCGGCCAGCCTCTTTTGGCCCAGCTGCATAGTGCCACTTTCCTTTTTCTTTTTGTGATATTTTCCAAAAATCCCCCTGGGTAAAATATTTATACAAATCCAAATATTCCACCACCTAAATTCTTTTTAATATACCACCTATTTAATGATGCCACTTGTGCCAATTCTTGAAATCATTTTATGTATTGTTTTATTTTAAAACCGCTTTTTAAGCACATTTAGATTATGTTAAAATGCTTTTCACCACTTATTACACTTCAAAACCAGGAACTAGTAATTTTAGTATTTTTAGTTTTAAACCTAGTATTTTACAAAAGTAGTTTGACATTTTTTTGAGTGAATTATTTTCCCTGTTTTGTGCTATTGCCTTATTATACCCGTTACTTTGCGACGATAGATTATGTTGTTGACGAGGGAGTTGGACCAGAAGGATTTGAAGACACCAAGGACTTTGTTGAGCAAGGCAAGAAGCCCCTTGACCATGTCTAAGAAACCATTTTCATTGCATGGCATATAGCACTTTACTTTTGAGGTGTTGATCATGATGAAACGGTGACCACCGTAGTGGGTTACCTCTGTTACTTTCCTCGTTGATACTTGCACTTAGCATGACCCTACCTTCTTATGAGGGTTGTGCAGGTGGGAAGTAGCTAGGTTGCTAAGTGCTTGCTATGCAAATGGGATGGGAAAATGCATGGTGTCAGAAAGGAAGTGTTTTTAAGACTTTTCGAAAACCCCATTGGGTGCCACTAATGCCCGAGGGAGATGATGATGAGCTAGGTAACCACTTGACAAAGAAGTGGTGTACCGAGGCAAGTAAGTGTGTGTTTTTTCGAAATGGAGAGATTTAAGATTTGCTGACCGTCCCAACCTTACATGTACAACCATGATACCCCTTATGGGACGGGGCCTTGTTGATTACCTTGGTGGGTACTAACAGAGAGCCCGCATTACTAGTGGCGGGAGTGACGTGGTCACTCTCGATACGGGGTCGTGCCGGAAAGGACGATCATGGGCTGTTTTCACAGACACCGGGCACACCGTTGCGTGCCCCCGTGGATGATAATTGTGATGTACATCATGAGGGATGGCACCAACGAGTGGACTCTTTGTTAGTATTGTCAGGGGAAAGGCATTGTTCGGGTACTTACCTCCGGTATGCAATATACCGCAAGTCGTGGCTTGACAAGGAAGTTTCCCGAGTCTTGTGGGTAAAGTGTGCAACCTCTGCCGAGTGTAAAACTATTCGAATAGCCGTGTCCATGGTCATGGAAGTTGGAAATCCTGCTTAAACTACATCCGATGTTTTCACAAACTTGGTGTGTGTGTGGGGGGGGGGGGGGAAGATGGAATACTCGAGTTAAGTCGGATGACTTGACATGATGATAGAACATGAGATGTTCAAACCTTGTTTATATTGATATCTATAACTTGTTCATACGGATACTTGTGACGTGTTGATGCATGCTTTTACAAGTTAATTGATCATGTCATTGCACGCAAAATTAGCTTTCCGCAACTTACCTACTTAGTGCTATATCATGCATTGTCATTGTCGGGACCCCGATCCTAAGCCATATGAATCCATCCTGTAACATGTCACACCACTTTGCAGTCTCACGCACGGTAACCCACGACTGCCACCTTACCTTGGCCGGGACCGTATGCGCCTTTTGGCTCACGGATATGAACATGTCGCTAGCATTCACATGTCAATGAACCCGGGTCGACATGACTAGTCGTAGAACCCAAGTGGCACATCCATACAGGGACAGTCATACGTAACCCAACAATGCAGGTGTCGGTCTCAGCGTGTGTACACGAGTCATAGCAAGCTACAGGGACTCCATTACGCCGTGGGATATAAATGTCATCAACTACGCGTAGACGAGTCATAGCAGTCTACATGGACTCCATTACACTGCGAGACATTTCCCCGAAGGGACAGACACAACAACAAAGAAGGATACACGCCGGTCAATCAATGTGTCCGGAGCAGTAGCAAGCTACCAAGGCTCAGTGGAAGCACAAAGAGGCATTTCCCCATAAAGAGTACTACTGGAGGCACACAACTAGGTGTCGAATCTCATACATATCGTTACACGTCACACGTACGCACGACATGTCCGATATACATAGATACAACTATGGCATCACAACATAACCATATAACAACACAACATTTATGTAGAAGGCTCCGAAGAGCCAACATAGTATAATGTTACAAGCAGGGGGGTCACATGACGCATCATTCAGAGCATACAAACAACAAGCGGAAGATACATGTCTGGGTACAGACATCTATTAAAAGCGTCTAGAAGAGCCTGAAAAGCTACAACGACCCTACCATAGGAGCCAGATCTCTGTCTGGGATTCCCTAGCTAATCCGGTCAACATCAAACTTCACATCATAAGGATCACTAATGAGACTGATGTCTCATCTGCAAAAACATAAATGAAGCAACCGTGAGTACAAAGGTACTCAGCAAGACTTACATCAGAACTAGCTACATATGCATCATTATCAACAAAAGGGGTTTGTGGAGTTTATTGCAGCAAGCCAGCTTTGACTCTTGGCTAACCTGTACTACGACTACAAGTATTATCTTTGAGGTGGGACAACGCACACGAGTCCACATATTCACCAAATCAATACACCACTATGGATCCACTTCCATCTCCCTACGAGAAGGCCATCCATAGCACTCACCCTTTTCTTGCGCATTTTAGAGTATGCATTTCACTTGTCTATGTACCACATAAGCAATCCAAGTAGTCCATATCCGAGGACGCGGCTATTCGAACAGATTAATTCACCCTGCAGGGTATACTTCTTCACACACGCTCCCGCCACTTACCGCTATGTGCACATAAAAGGGCACCTCGGCAACCTTCAAGCGGAAGCCCGGCGAGGGAGTCGGCCACGGCCTGACTAACCACACAAGACTCTAGTCCAGGTTTATCGCCTATTTGAGACTGAACCCGCAAAGGAAGTCCGACCGAAGTTTCCATCACGGCCCCAAATGATGTGTGCAGGGTTGCCAAGCCCACCTCGACGGATGGTACTACGCTTGGTACCCCGGGCCACGGTGCATCTACCGCGCCATAGCCTACCCCTCCGGTCAGCGCTATGCACGGCCGCCGGCACATCCTACAAACACCAGAAACTAGTTGCAACTCCTGGACAGAGACCAAGGCGATTAATAAGCCGAGAGAGTCAATTAAGGATCCCAATGTGCGGTAGTATCTTTTCTTGGATAACATACACAGAACTCAGTTCTTAAGGACGGTCCCAATGAGACAACCCATCATGTACTCCTACATGGCCTCTCATTGCTACCTTTACCAAAACGGACTCACACACTTAGCTCTCACACAGCAGGACATGAACACCTCCATCCCGATCCATCGCCAAGATGGATCAGACCCGACACGACTCTAAGCATAGCAAGCACAGTAAGCAAGCATGGATGAGTAGGCACAACAAGGCTCAAGCAGTTGCTACTCATGCTAAGTGGTTTCAACTATTTACTGTGACAAGGACAGGTCATGCAAATGAATGGGTTCAACTACCGAGAACATGTAACAGTTGAATCGTTGTTGTCCTAATGCAGTTGAAGAGAGCAGGAGCAAGAGAGTAGGATTTTATCGGGATGCTCAAGGAGGGGTTGCTTGCCTGACAATTCTGAAGATATTACTTCTCTTCATCAGTGTCAACGATCACAACGTCGGAACCATCGTCTACCGGGAAGGAACACTACCGACAAAATAGGAAAGGAACACATTCAATGCAATGCAACAAACATGATGTATGATATGGCATGTTAAAGCATTGAATTGACCTAGAGCAATAGGCAGTCATATTAAGTGAAGTGGAATTCAAATATATACTAAATTCCAACTCCAACACTATTTCTTAGTTTATCCTAATCATGAAATGTCCTACTTGGTGCTGTTAACTTGCTCAAACATGCATGAACATGGTATAAACAGATTCCTTGTATTTTTCTGATCATTTTTCATATATAAATTATTTCCATCTGAGTTACCGTTGAATTTCTATGATTTTTCAAAGTTTCTATTATTTTCTGGAATTTCTGAACCATTTCTTATTTATTTTTATTCCAGAGAAATAGTTACTGTGTCAGCAGTGTATCAGGGTGACGTCAGCAGTTGACCTAGTCAAAACTGACTTGTGGGTCCAACATGTCATCTGCAGAGGTCTGATCCCCGCATTGACTGCAGCTTTGACGAGCTGCGGGGCCCGCTATCATTGGCTGTGGTGGTCGTCAGCGGACGGTGTTTAGCCGCCGGTGACCAAATCCCGCGGCGGGGGGGTTCGCCGGAGTTGCTCCAGACGATGCTACAGGACACGGATCGATGTGTGGTTTGCGGCTACGAATTCTGGCACTCTTGCACATCCAGTGGTGGTAACGGGCAGACGCGGGGAGGCCTGATTCGAGCACCACATCGACTTTGCCAGCGACCGGGGCACGGGCATGAGCGGCGGCGTGGCTGGTGCATGCGGGCAAGCAAATAAATAGCGGGGCCGCGTCTACGGAGCATCACAGAAATGCCTATAAGCTCGGGTTGGTCCTCGGGGCTGGCGAGCGGCGGCAGCATCGAGCGCGGCGGCGAGAAGCTCCCAGCCATGGCAGAGCTCCTCGCTAGGGGACGAACAGGGCGGCAGGAAAAGGAGGAAAGCAAGAGGAGCTCACGGGGGTTCTTCTCAAGCCGAGGGCGAGCCGGGGGAGCCACTGGACAGCGCGAATCGGCGACGACGAACTTTCGGCACCAGCGGCGAGTAAGACGACTCCAGCGAGGATATGTTGCTCCTGCGCGCTCCATCTTTGGCGGAGGGGAAGAGGGCGCCATGGCGGAGCTTCTGGACTCTCTGGAGGGACTGCAGGTGGACTGTGGCCACGGCTTCGCCGACGGCGTGCTCATGGCCGCGACGGCCATGGAGCGAGGCGACCAGATAGGCAAGGGGGAGAGAATGAGCGGGTCGGCAGGGTCAGCACGGCTGCAGCGACGTTATCCGGCTCGTCGCGCTGGCGTGGAAAAGGCAGGCAGGCTGGTGTGTGCGCGCTTGCGGCGAGCGCCGTGGCGAGCTTCTCCTCTGCCTTGTGGTAGGAGGAAGAAGACGCTTGTGCCCCTAGTGGGCTGGGCCTGCTAGGTGGGCTGCGCCAGGTAAGTGGCCCAGGTAAGGTTTCTATTTATTTGTTTCTGTTTTCTATTGTTTTAATTTGTTGTGATTTCATTTACAAACCAAATCATTTTTATAAAATCTCAAACTTTTTATGGACCCTCACTGAATTATTTCAGATGCCCTTACCAAGTTTCAAATTATTTGGAGCTATGGATTTATATATAGCATTTAATAGCTCCAATTCAATTACTTGTTGAGTTAATTCAGCAACCAAAAATGACATGGAAAAATATGCTTCACCTCTGGTTGATGTTACCACATTTCTCCAGAAATGATCAATATTTTAGAAGGCCACTTTGGTTTGTTGAAAATAATTTGATTGAACCTATTTGAATTTTATTTGGTGCTAGGGTTTGATCCTCCCCATTTCAAATTTAAGGAAAATTAATATGATGACATCGATGCCAATGCAACTATTTACAAGCAGTATTCTAGGGCTGTGACAACTCACCCCCACTAAACAGGAATCTCGTCCCGAGATTCAGGCGTAGGGTAAGAGGATAGAGGGGACACTAGCTATCACAATCTTCATGATCCAATTGACCGTCTCGAAGATGTTGATTAGTTGCATCATGATGATCTTGACTTATTTGCCTTTGGAAGCTTCACCCAACACAACTAGAAAAGGAATGGGAAATTCTACAGGAATCGATCTTCTAAAAAAATCGAGGCACTCTCGATCAACCCGGAGTGAGATGTCCGAACATCTCTTGAGCTGAGACGCAAAACATAAAAAGAGGTTTGGAATGAGGTAGATGATGGAGGTTCCATTTGGTAGGCAACAACTCCATGCTTAAAGCAGATGGAGCATGGGTTTCAAAGTAGCGAGGAGTTAGTTGCCCTTCATACCATAACGGTCACGTTAGGGAAGGTGACTCGTAGGATTATCCCTTAAGTGGCAAAAAGAATTACTTTTGATACAGAGATCATTGAAACTCTTCATACCAGCCTAAGGCAAATCACAATGATCATTTGAAGGAGCTCGACAGAATGGCATACTCAGATAAGGAAGGAAGCTAGGGTTATAGAACAACTCGGTAACGGAAGGCACATTCCAATTGACACCGAGGGTATAACCTAGTGTCTGAGCGTGCTCTCAAGAACTTGAGCATTTCCATATTCATCAAGGTTTTACCAACATCCATGCCAAGGATCTTGGAAGCACATCATACTACCATGATGAATAACAATGGAGGATGCAGATGCAAAGGAAGACAACACTTTCTCAGATTTCATCTTAGCTATGCCACGGAAATGAAATCTGGATGATCGACCGAGATACATTTAGCACTCCGCTTCTAATGTTCTCCTTGATGAAATAGCATAGCCAAATATCGGTAATGCTTGGTATCTAAAACATCAAGTAAAGGTCGGACTTCGGAAGCTCAAGGGGTCCATGGGGAACAACTTCTATAATAAGTCCTACGAAGTCCTCATGGGGAGGTGGCTAAGTTGCTGAATGAAGAAACTATAATAATAGGTCTTCCGGATAGGTGTCTTGGCCACAACATCCACCTACCGGTTATAGAGAGACCAATATTATAACTCTTGGGTAACGTTCCAACCATTATATCTGCCTGAGATTCAGATATGGTTGGTGTCAGGATATTCCAGACTCAGCATGTCTGAAAGTGAAAGGTTGCAACACAAATCGACGAGACGACGTTGCGAGATTCTCGGGAAATGAACTACGGAAGCCAGCTCCAAAACATGAGCTGGATTGCAAGACACCAGGTGAACATAGTGTCCAAGACAATTATGATCACATAGAAGTCTTTACAGCAAAACACTACCGAGTTCTGGCTTGGGAACCATATCAAGGATATCGAAGTCCTTGCATAAGTCTAGCTCTTAAGATGGAACTTCTTCTCCTTGAACAAATCAATCAGTGGCTTGGTGTGTTAGGGATTGCATATGGAATGGAGATGATCAGTCTATCAAACCATAGAATACTTCGCACGGGCATGACTGACTAGGGATGATTCCAAGAAAACAAAATGACCTTTCTCGAGTTCACGGCGGCAACTTGCACCATATGCACGTAAAATAAGAGTAAGTCACTTCGTTCACCAAATATATACTCCATGTGCGGAACACGAAGATATTTCCTACAAAATTTCCAACACTAGCTTTATGTCCATCATGAATCATGGAGAGGATAAACAATGTTGTCGATGGGTTCAACAACAGTTCATTGAAACATCCATATAGATGGAAGCCCATAACTATGTGAACAAGGTGTTAGCATTGGTCAGACCAAAAGACATAACGGTGTATGCTCGAGGATATATCGACGAGTAAGACAACATTACGATGATCGATGGTTCTGATTTTGATTTGACGATAACCCATGCTCAAATCAAAGATTGGACAGTATACCAGATGCAACAATTGATCGCAAGGATCAATCGATGTAGATATCATCTTTCTTCAACACGCACACATCACATAGGATATCCCCTTGGAATGGGCTAATTTTGGCAAAGCTTTTATCTTCCAACTCTCCAAGTTATTGTTTAGCTTAACCAACTAGCTCAGGGCTATCCAACATAGATTCTTCGAGAAGGGATGGTTTATAAAGAAAACCAACTTGATCACGAACTCAACATAACGGTCAGGGTCAACCCGGTAATACCACCGAGAAGAAATTCGGAAAATCACGAACCACCGATATGTTATTGAGCTTGGAAACAATCTTGCTTTTCAAGGCAAGACGATATGACCAAGAGAGCGAGGGATTGATACAATCCGAACTCATTGATCGAAGAGTGCACCATGAAAGATGGACTAGGTAGCACGATCAATTTTAGAATGGTGATTCAATAACCAACACGCTAAGAATGAGATTATTGTCCATTAACTACCAAGCAACAAAGTTTCTAGGAGTATTGATTGCACACATCACGATTCACTTGTCGGTATTCTGGTTACAAACAACACAGAGACCGAGGAGTGAACGATGATGGCGAGAAGTATCACTGTATCAAGAAGTCATAAGAGGTGGTGCAATTCCCATGACAATCCTGACTTAAAGGGGGTAATACTTCAAGGTAGAACAGAACAAAAGCTGGATTGGCATTTTGATCTGCGGAATACAACTGATTTAACCCAATCCAAGAAATGGATGAGGTATCGGAGTTTGTTTCTCCTAGTCATTCTAGAATAGAATGGCTTGGCGGACCACAAGAATGATATGCATCTGTTAATACGGATGCACAACTACTCTTGACTATCCATTGATAGATGAAGGTCAGAATACAAATGAAGAAGGGCAACTCAAGAGCACATAATTTTTCTTAGTTGTAGATACATAGATTGAATACATCAAACAAAGTTCAACATGTTTCTTCCAGATAATCCATGCAGAAAGGAAGGATTGGCTGAGTCACAACTTCTGGAATGGAGAACTCATGAAGAGCACTCTTGTTGTGATCTTCAGTTCCCGAGGAACTTCAGCCATGACTGGTTCATGGTATTGGAAGAATGATAAACCACGAACCTTGAAGACTATAACAAGGTTACTAATCATCCTAAAGGAACGAGCAAACACTACCAACAGGAGTGAGTAGAATGAAGCTTGGGTTCAAGAACCCAGAGATAGAATACCTACTGACTAGTGGCATCATAGGATGCTTTCGATAATGATGGCCAGAATTATCACACTGGAAACACAAAACACAACTAGACTGTTGGGTGGTTCTCTGAGATAACATGGTTTCCTAACACTTCAACAAATACGTCAAGGTAATGGAGTACCTCAACACGATAATTGGTGTGCTTTGTCTAGCCAAAAGACCATAACTCTGGAGGAAAGGATTTGCAAATGCATCAGATCATTTTGAAACCTTGGATAACTCGGACAGCATAACGACTGTACGGGTGTGAAATATGAGGAAACCTGCATGATAACTGACAACATCACAATTGAATTCCTATGGAGACACTGATTCAGGAAGACATCAACATTCCTATAAGTCTCCAGCATAGTAACTTGTCATCCTGGTAGACAGATGAGAAAGCCTAGTTCTTAATCCCCGTAGAAAGGAAGAGGGTGACTCAGAATATGAATGACACAAGGAGAGGAGTAAAAAGAACCTTACGTTCCCTTCCACAATCAATTCCCTTATATAACTAAAGCAGTTCTAGACTCACCATCGACCAGTTTGGCTTGGTAATCCTACAGGCAGTCAAGCTCTGATACCAACGCTGTCGGGACCCCGATCCTAAGCCATATGAATCCAGCTTGTAACATGTCACACCACTTTGCGGCCTCATGCACGGTAACCCACGGCTGCCACCTTACCTTGGCCGGGACCGTTTGCGCCTTTTGGCTCACGGATATGAACATGTCGCTAGCATTCACGCGTCAAAGAACCCGGGTCGACATGACTAGTCGTAGAACCCAAGTGGCACATCCGTACAGGGACAGGCATACGTAACCCAACAATGCAGGTGTCGGTCTCAGCGTGTGTAGACAAGTCATAGCAAGCTACAGAGACTCCAATACGCCGTGGGACATAAATGTCATCAACTGCGCGTAGACGAGTCATAGCAGGCTACATGGACTCCATTACACTGCGAGACATTTCCCCGAAGGGACAGACACAACAGCAAAGAAGGATACACGCCGGTCAATCAATGTGTCCGGAGCAGTAGCAAGCTACCAAGGCTCAGTGGAAGCACAAAGAGGCATTTCCCCGTAAATAGTACTACTGGAGGCACACAACTAGGTGTCGAATCCCATACATGTCGTTACACGTCACACGTATGCACGACATGTCCGATATGCATAGATACAACTATGGCATCACAACATAACCATATAACAACACAACATTTATGTAGAAGGCTTCGAAGAGCCAACATAGTATAATCTTACAAGCAGGGCGGTCACATGACCCATCATTCAGGGCATACAAACAACAAGCGGAAGATACATGTCTGGGTACAGACATCTATTAAAAACAGCTAGAAGAGCCTGAAAAGCTACAACGACCCTACCATAGGATCCAGACCTCTGTCTGGGATTCCCAAGCTAATCCGGTAATGAGACTGATGTCTCATCTGCAAAAACATAAATGAAGCAACCGTGAGTACAAAGGTACTCAGCAAGATTTACATCGGAACTAGCTACATATGCATCATTATCAACAAAAGGGGTTTGTGGAGTTTATTGCAGCAAGCCAACTTTGACTCTTGGCTAACCTGTACTACGACAACAAGTATTATCTTTGAGGTGGGACAACGCACACGAGTCCACATATTCACCAAATCAATACACCACTATGAATCCACTTCCGTCTCCCTACGAGAAGGCCATCCATAGCACTCACACTTTTCTTGCGCATTTTAGAGTATCCATTTCACTTGTCTATGTACCACATAAGCAATCCAAGTAGTCCATATCCGAGGACGCGGCTATTCGAACAGATTAATTCACCCTGCATCGTTATACTTCACACACGCTCCCGCCACTTAATGCTATGTGCACATAAAAGGGCACCTCGGCAACCTTCAAGCGGAAGCCTAGCGAGGGAGTCGGCCATGGCCTGACTAACCACACAAGACTATAGTCTAGGTTTATCGCCTATTTGAGACTGAACCCGCAAAGGAAGTCCGGCCGAAGTTTCCATCACGGCCCCAAACGATGTGTGTAGGGTTCCCAAGCCCACCTCGACGGAAGGTACTACGCTTGGTACACCGGGCCACGGTGCATCTACCGTGCCATAGCCTACCCCTCCGGTCAGCGCTATGCACGACCGCCAGCACATCCTACAAACACCACAAACTAGTTGCAACTCCTGGACAGAGACCAAGGCGATTAATAAGCCGAGAGAGTCAATTAAGGATCCCAATGTGCGGTAGTATCTTGTCTTGGATAACATACACAGAACTCAGTTCTTAAGGACGGTCCCAATGACACAACCCACCATGTACTCCTACATGGCCTCTCATCGCTACCTTTACCAAAACAGATTCACACACTTAGCTCTCACACAGCAGGACATGAACACCTCCATCCCGATCCATCGCCCAGATGGATCAGACCCGACACGACTCTAAGCATAGCAAGCATAGTAAGCAAGCATGGATGAGTAGGCACAACAAGGCTCAAGCAGTTGCTACTCATGCTAAGTGGTTTCAACTATTTGCTGTGACAAGGACATGTCATGCAAATGAATGGGTTCAACTACCGAGAACATGTAACAGTTGAATCGTTGTTGTCCTAATGCAGTAAAAGAGAGCAGGAGCGAGAGAGTAGGATTTTATTGGGATGCTCAAGCAGGGGTTGCTTGCCTGACAATTCTGAAGATATTACTTCTCTTCATCAGTGTCAACGATCACAACGTCGGAACCACATCATCTACCGGGAAGGAACACTACCGACAAAACAGGAAAGGAACACATTCAATGCAATGCAACAAACATGATGTATGATATGGCATGTTAAAGCATTGAATGGACCTAGAGCAATAGGTAGTCATATTAAGTGAAGTGGAATTCAAATACATACTAAATTCCAACTCCAACACTATTTCTTAGTTTATCCTAATCATGAAATGTCCTACTTGGTGATGTTAACTTGCTCAAACATGCTTGAACATGGCATAAACAGATTCCTTGAATTTTTCTGATCATTTTTCATATATAAATTATTTCCATCTGAGTTACCGTTGAATTTCTATGATTTTTTCAAAGTTTCTATTATTTTCTGGAATTTTTGAACCATTTCTTATTTATTTTTATTCCAGAGAAATAGTTACTGCGTCAGCAGTGCATCAGGGTGATGTCAGCAGTTGACCTAGTCAAAACTGACTTGTGGGTCCAACATGTCATCTGCACAGGGCTGATCCCCGCGTTGACTGCAGCTTTGACGAGCTGCGGGGCCCGCTGTCATAGGCTATGGTGGTGGTTAGCAATGGGATTAGGCGCTAATGCTAGCGCCACGTCAGCGAACGGCGTTTAGCCGCCGGTGACGAAATCCCGCGGTGGGGGGGTTCGCCGGAGTTGCTCCAGACGACGCTACAGGGCATAGATCGACGTGTGGTTTGCGGCTACGGCTTTCTGGCACTCTCGCGCATGCAGTGGTGGTAACGGGCAGACGCGGGGAGGCCTGATTCGAGCACCACGTCGGCTTTGGCGGTGACCAGGGCACGTGCATGAGCGGCGGCGAGGCTGGGGCATGCGGGCAAGCAAACAAATAGCGGGTCTGCGTCTACGGAGCACCACAGAAACGCCTATGAGCTCGGGTTGGTCCTCAGGGCTGGCTAGCAGCGGCAGCATCGAGCGCGGCGGCGAGAAGCTCCTGGCCATGGCGGAGCTCCTCACTAGGGAACGAACAGGGCGGCGGGAAAAGGAGGAAAGCAAGAGGAGCTCTCGGGGGTTCTTCTCGAGCCGAGGGTGAGCCGGGGGAGCCACTGGACAGCGCGAATCGGCGTTGATGAACTTTCGACACCGGCGGTGAGGAAGACGACTCCGGCGAGGATATGTTGCTCCTGCGCGCTCCATCCTTGGTGGAGGGGAAGAGGGCGCCGTGGCGGAGCTTTTGGACTCCCTGGAGGGACTGTAGGTGGCCTGTGGCCACGGCTTCGCCGACGGCGTGCTCATGGCCGTGTCGGCCATGGAGCGAGGCGAGCAGAGAGGCAAGGGGGAGAGAATGAGCGGGTTGGCGGGGTCAGCACGGCTACAGCGACGTTATCCAGCTCGTCGCGCTGGCGGGGAAAAGGCAGGCAGGCTGGTGCGTGCGCGCTTGCGGCGAGCGTCGTGGCGAGTGATACGTCTCCAACGTATCTATAATTTTTGATTGTTCCATGCTATTATATTATCTGTTTTGGATGTTTTATATGCATTAATATGCTATTTTATGTTATTTTTGGGACTAAACTATTAATCTAGAGCCTAGTGCCAATTTCTGTTTTTTCCTTGTTTTTGTGTATTGCAGATAAGGAATATTAAACGGAGTCCAAATGGAATAAAATCTTCGGAATGATTTTTCTTGGACTAGAAGAAAGCCAGCAGACTTGGAGACGAAGGCAGGAGACCTGCCGTGGCGTCACAAGCCACCAGGGCGCGCCCTAGGGAGGGGGCGCCCCCTGGATTGTGGCCCCACGGCAGCCCTCCTAACCCTATTCTTCGGCCTATAAATTCCCAAATATTCCCTGGATACCAAAGGGAACCACGAAAATACTTTTCCACCGCCGGAAGCCTCTGTTCCCGTGAGATCCAATCTTGGAGCCTTTTACGGTAACCTGCCGGAGGGGGATTCGAGCACGGAGGGCATATACATCAACTCCATTGCCCCTCCGATGATGCGTGAGTAGTTCACCACAGACCTTTGGGTCCATAGCTAGTAGTTAGATGGCTTCTTCTCTCTCTTTGTTCTTCAATACCATGTTCTTCATGATCTTCATGGAGATCTATCCGATGTAATACTCTTTTGCGGTGTGTTTGTCGAGATCCGATGAATTGTGGGTTTATGTTCAGATTATCTATGAATATTATTTGAATCTTCTATGAATTCTTATATGCATGATTTCATATCTTTGCAAGTCTCTTCGAGTTATTGGTTTGGTTTGGCCAACTAGATTGGTAATTCTTGCAATGGGAGAAGTGCTTAGTTTTGGGTTCAATCTTGCGGTGTCCTCACCCAGTGACAAAGTAGGGGTAGCGAGGCACGTATTTGTATTGTTGCCATCGAGGATAAAAAGATGGGGTTTTCATCATATTGCTTGAGTTTATCCCTCTACATCATGTCATCTTACCTAATGTGTTACTCTGTTCTTCATGAACTTAATACTCTAGATGCAGGCAGGAGTCGGTCGATGTGTGGAGTAATAGTAGTAGATGCAGAATCGTTTCGGTCTACTTGACATGGATGTGATACCTATATGCATAATCATTGCCTTGGATATCTTCATAATTATTCGCTTTTCTATCAATTGCTCGACAGTAATTTGTTCACCCACCGTATTATTTTCCTTCATGAAAGAAGCCTCTAGTGAAACCTATGGCCCCCGGGTCTATTTTCCATATTATATTTTCAGATCTATAAACCAAAAATACCAAAAATACTTCGCTGCAATATTTTTACTTTTCGTTTTAGCAATCCTATCTATCTATCTCTATCAGATCGCATCCTTGCAAGTAACCGTGAAGGGATTGACAACCCCTTTATAGCGTTGGGTGCAAGTGTTTGATTATTTGTGTAGGTACATCTATTGGAGACTTGCTTGTATCTCTTACTAGATTGATACCTTGGTTCTCAACAACTGAGGGAAATACTTATCTACTTTGCTGCATCACCCTTTCCTCTTCAAGGGAAAACCAACGCATGCTCAAGAAGTAGCAAGAAGGATTTCTGGCGCCGTTGCCGGGGAGATCTACATCAAGCCTACCAAGTAACCATCACAAACTCATCTCTTGCATTTTCATCAAAAACGATTTTCAGAAAAATTTGCCTTTTTATTGACCCTTCTTCCGTTTGTCTTTTCATTTGCTTATCGTTTGCTTGTGTGCTAGATCTATTCGTTGCCACTATGTCTGAATCGGGGAAGGTTATCATTGAAAATCTTGAGGGTATTGCTAGTACTAATCTTGAGGAAAAATTTGGATCTTGCTCTCTAGATCATGAAACTGAACCTCCTCCTAATTATAAAGCTAAAACTTTTCAAGTGGGAGATGGGAATATTATTGCGAAAAGTGTTATCCAAGAGTTCTTTGATTGCATGGGAGTGATGCCTATGAATAAGAGCTCTATTCTTCTTAGCACAAATTGTTATGCGGACGCTATTGTCATGCTCATTGAAAAATTGGAGAAAATATTTGTGCACGTTCATCCTGCTTTGCAAAAAGTGTTTTATGAACTACCCAATATCAATCATCCTAAAGCTAAAAATATTGCTACTATCATCCTTATGCGTGAATTTGATTTTATCATACAAGAAGCTAGGGAGATTTTTGCTTTCTATAATAAAGACGTTGAACACCCTCCAATTGAAGAATTTCTCCATGATAAAGAAACCTTGCGTAGTCTAGAATCTAGAGACTATCAATCTTATAGTGAAAATCTTAGGAGGAGAGTCCCCTACGCGGAAGTCACTCAAACCTTGTATCTTGAGACTTATGATGAATTTGATTGGTTAACAAGGGGAATTTTCATAGGGTATAAGGATGATTGGTTGGAGAAGATGGCTAGGGAACCCGTTAGAAATAGGATACGTGTTTTATACGATGATATCTATGGTGATGATCCAGATTACGGGTTTATGAATGTCAAAATTACTAGTCAAAGTTCTTTTCATGAATTAAGTTCCCCTACTAGGTGGGAAATAAAGGAAAGGATGGATATATTTAGGAAAGCTTTTGATGGTTTGATCAAGTATGGATTGCATACCAAAGATGACAATACCTAGATCTATTGTGTTATGCCTAGCTAGGGGCGTTAAACAATAGCGCTTGTTGGGAGGCAACCCAATTTTATTTTTATGATTTTGTTTTTGCTTCTGTTTTTGAGTTTTCCACACATTATTAACTCTGTAGTAATTGTGTTTTCTTGTTTAATTTAGTGTTTGAGCCAAGTAAGACCATTGGGAGGGTCTACGGTGTTTGTGATTTGATTTTGCTGAAAAACAGAAACTTTTGCTCTCAGTCCAGGAATTTTGTAAATTCACTGGAACGTGTTTTTGATCTGAATTTTTTACAAAAGATTGATATACAAATTTTCCTGATTGTCCTAATGTTTCAGAATTTTTGGAGTTACAGAAGTATTCGAAGTCTATAGATTGCTACAGACTGTTCTGTTTTAGACAGATTCTGTTTTCTTTGTGTTGTTTGCTTATTTTGATGTATCTATGGGTTGTATCGGGGGGTATGAACCATGGAGAAGTTGGAATACAGTAGATATTACACCAATATAAATAAAGAATGAGTTCACAACAGTACCTAAAGTGGTGATTTATTTTTCTTATACTAACGGATCTCATGTGTTTTCTGTTGAGTTTTGTGTTGTGAAGTTTTCATGTTTAGGGTAAAGATTTGATGGACTATGGAATAAGGAGTGGCAAGAGGCTAAGCTTGGGGATGCCCAAGGCACCCCAAGCCATATTCAAGGATACCAAAAAGCCTAAGCTTGGGGATGCCCCGGAAGGCATCCCCTCTTTCGTCTTCAATCCATCGGTAAATTTACTTGAGGCTATATTTTTATTCACCACATGATATGTGTTTTGCTTGGAGCGTCTTGTATGATATGAGTATTTGCTTTTTAGTTTGTCACAATCATCCTTGATGCACACATACTTTTGAGGGGGACACGCATTAATCGTGAATTTATTAGAATACTCTATGTGCTTCACTTATATCTTTTGAGCTAGGCAATGTTGCTCTAGTGCTTCACTTATATCTTTTTAGAGCACGGTGGTGTTTTATTTTATAGAAATTATTGAATTCTCGTACCTCACTTATATTATTTTGAGAGTCTTTAAACAGCATGGTAATTGGTTTAGGTTATGAATTTAGTCCTAATATAATGGGCATCCAAGAGGGATATAATAAAAACTTTCATATAAAGTGCATTGAATACTATGAGAAGTTTGATTCCTTGCATATAGTTTTGAGATATAGAGATGGTAATATGAGAGTCATGCTAGTGAGTAGTTGTGAATTGGAAGAAAAACTTGTGTTAAAGTTTGTGATTCCCGTAGCATGCACGTATGGTGAACCGTTATGTAACGAAGTCGGAGCATGATTTGTTTAATGATTGTCAACCTTTGTGTGAGGGTCGGGAGCGTGCGATCGTTAACTCCTACCAACCTCTCCCCTAGGAGCATGCATCTAATACTTTGCTTCGATAACCAATAGACTTTTGCAATAAGTATGTGAGTTCTTTATGACTAATGTTGAGTCCATGGATTATACGCACTCTCACCCTTCCACCTTTGCTAGCCTCTCTAGTACCACGCAACTTTCGCCGGTGCATCAAACCCACCTTCCTCAAAACAGCCAACATATATTCCTCAAAACAGCCGCCATACCTACCTATTATGGCATTTCCATGGCCATTCCGAGATATATTGCCATGCAACTTCCACCGTTCCATTTTTCATGACATGCACCATCATTTTCATATTGCCTTTCATTCGTAAGCATTCATATAGAGTCAAATTTTGTTCTAGGTATCGAGTTGTAAGTAAATAAAAGTGTGATGCTTTTCATTATTAGAGCATTTGTCCCGTGAGAGAAAAGGATGATGGAAGCTATGAATCCCTCACAAGTTGGGATGAGTCTCCGGACTTTATAAATAATAAAAGAGGCCAATGAAGCCCAAATAAAAAAAAGAGGCCAAAGATGCCCACCAAAATATAAAAAAAATAAAAAAAAAGAAAAGAAAAAAAATGAGAGAAAGAGAGAAGGGACAATGCTACTATATTTTTCCACACTTGTGCTTCAAAGTAGCACCATGATCTTCATGATAGAGAGTCTCCTATTTTGTCACTTTCATATAGCTAGTGGAATTTTTCATTATATGCACAACCACTTAGTTTCTTTTTGAGCTTTCATACACTTATAGCTCTAGTGCATCCGTTGCATGGCAATCTCTACTCACTCACATTGATATCTATTGATGGGCATCTCCATAGCCCATTGATACGCCTAGTTGATGTGAGACTATCTTCTCCTTTTTCCTCACAACCTCCACCATATTCTATTCCACCTATAGTGCTATATCCATGGCTCACGCTCATGTATTGTGTGAGAGTTGAAAAGGTTTGAGAACATAAAAGGTGTGAAACACTTGCTTGACTTGTCATCGGGGTTGTGCATGATTTAGATACTTTGTGTGGGGAAGATGGAGCATAGCCAGACCATATGATTTTGTAGGGATAACTTTCTAAGGCCATGTTATTTCGAAAGGACACAATTGCCTTGTTGGTACGCTCAAAGTATTACTGTTTTTATGTGAATATTAGACTTTTGTTTTGAATCTTATGGATCTGAATATTCATGCCACAATAAAGAATATTACATGGATAAATATGTTAGGTAGCATTCCACATCAAAAATTCTGTTTTTATCATTTACCTACTCGAGGACGAGGAGAAATTAAGCTTGGGGATGCTTGATACGTCTCCAGCGTATCTATAATTTTTTATTGTTCCATGCCATTATATTATCTGTTTTGGATGTTTTATATGCATTAATATGCTATTTTATATTATTTTTGGGACTAACCTATTAATCTAGAGCCTAGTGCTAGTTTCTGTTTTTTCCTTGTTTTTGAGTATTGCAGATAAGGAATATTAAACGGAGTCCAAACGGAATAAAATCTTCGGAATGATTTTTCTTGGACTAGAAGAAAGCCAGCAGACTTGGAGACGAAGGCAGGAGACCTGCCGTGGCGTCACAAGCCACCAGGGCGCGCCCTAGGGGCGGGCGCCCCCCTGGCTTGTGGCCCCACGGCAGCCCTCCTAACCCTATTCTTCGGCCTATAAATTCCCAAATATTCCCTGGATACCAAAGGGAGCCACGAAAATACTTTTCCGCCGCCGGAAGCCTCTGTTCCCATGAGATCCAATCTTGGAGCCTTTTCCGGTAATCTGCCGGAGGGGGATTCGATCACGGAGGGCATATACATCAACTCCATTGCCCCTCCGATGATGCGTGAGTAGTTCACCACAGACCTTCAGGTCCATAGCTAGTAGTTAGATGGCTTCTTCTCTCTCTTTGTTCTTCAATACCATGTTCTTCATGATCTTCATGGAGATCTATCCGATGTAATACTCTTTTGCAGTGTGTTTGTCGAGATCCGATGAATTGTGGGTTTATGTTCAGATTATCTATGAATATTATTTGAATCTTCTACGAATTCTTATATGCATGATTTCATATCTTTGCAAGTCTCTTCGAGTTATTGGTTTGGTTTGGCCAACTAGATTGGTAATTCTTGCAATGGGAGAAGTGCTTAGTTTTGGGTTCAATCTTGCGGTGTCCTCACCCAGTGACAAAGTAGGGGTAGCGAGGCACGTATTTGTATTGTTGCCATCGAGGATAAAAAGATGGGGTTTTCATCATATTGCTTGAGTTTATCCCTCTACATCATGTCATCTTACCTAATGTGTTACTCTGTTCTTCATGAACTTAATACTCTAGATGCAGGCAGGAGTCGGTCGATGTGTGGAGTAATAGTAGTAGATGCAGAATCGTTTCGGTCTACTTGACATGGATGTGATACCTATATGCATAATCATTGCCTTGGATATCTTCATAATTATTCGCTTTTCTATCAATTGCTCGACAGTAATTTGTTCACCCACCGTATTATTTTCCTTCATGAAAGAAGCCTCTAGTGAAACCTATGGCCCCCGGGTCTATTTTCCATATTATATTTTCAGATATATAAACCAAAAATACCAAAAATACTTCGCTGCAATATTTTTACTTTTCGTTTTAGCAATCCTATCTATCTATCTATCTCTATCAGATCGCATCCTTGCAAGTAACCGTGAAGGGATTGACAACCCCTTTATAGCGTTGGGTGCAAGTGTTTGATTATTTGTGTAGGTACATCTATTGGAGACTTGCTTGTATCTCTTACTAGATTGATACCTTGGTTCTCAACAACTGAGGGAAATACTTATCTACTTTGCTGCATCACCCTTTCCTCTTCAAGGGAAAACCAACGCATGCTCAAGAAGTAGCAAGAAGGATTTCTGGCGCCGTTGCCGGGGAGATCTACATCAAGCCTACCAAGTAACCATCACAAACTCATCTCTTGCATTTACATTAAGTTGCCATTTGCCTCTCATTTTCCTCTCCCCCACTTCTAAAACGATTTTCAGAAAAATTTGCCTTTTTATTCACCCTTCTTCCGTTTGTCTTTTCATTTGCTTCTCGTTTGCTTGTGTGCTAGATCTATTCGTTGCCCCTATGTCTGAATCGGGGAAGGTTATCATTGAAAATCTTGAGGGTATTGCTAGTACTAATCTTGAGGAAAAATTTGGATCTTGCTCTCTAGATCATGAAACTGAACCTCCTCCTAATTATAAAGCTAAAACTTTTCAAGTGGGAGATGGGAATATTATTGCGAAAAGTGTTATCCAAGAGTTCTTTGATTGCACGGGAGTGATGCCTATGAATAAGAGCTCTATTTTTCTTAGCACAAATTGTTATGCGGACGCTATTGTCATGCTCATTGAAAAATTGGAGAAAATATTTGTGCACGTTCATCCTGCTTTGCAAAAAGTGTTTTATGAACTACCCAATATCAATCATCCTAAAGCTAAAAATATTGCTACTATCATCCTTATGCGTGAATTTGATTTTATCATACAAGAAGCTAGGGAGATTTTTGCTTTCTATAATAAAGACGTTGAACACCCTCCAATTGAAGAAGTTCTCCATGATAAAGAAACCTTGCGTAGTCTAGAATCTAGAGACTATCAATCTTATAGTGAAAATCTTAGGAGGAGAGTCCCCTACGCGGAAGTCACTCAAACCTTGTATCTTGAGACTTATGATGAATTTGATTGGTTAACAAGGGGAATTTTCATAGGGTATAAGGATGATTGGTTGGAGAAGATGGCTAGGGAACCCGTTAGAAATAGGATACCTGTTTTATACGATGATATCTATGGTGATGATCCAGATTACGGGTTTATGAATGTCAAAATTACTAGTCAAAGTTCTTTTCATGAATTAAGTTCCCCTACTAGGAGGGAAATAAAGGAAAGGATGGATCTATTTAGGAAAGCTTTTGATGGTTTGATCAAGTATGGATTGCATACCAAAGATGACAATACCTAGATCTATTGTGTTATGCCTAGCTAGGGGCGTTAAACAATAGCGCTTGTTGGGAGGCAACCCAATTTTATTTTTATGCTTTTGTTTTTGCTTCTGTTTTTGAGTTTTCCACACATTATTAACTCTGTAGTAATTGTGTTTTCTTGTTTAATTTAGTGTTTGAGCCAAGTAAGACCATTGGGAGGGTCTACGGTGTTTGTGATTTGATTTTGCTGAAAAACAGAAACTTTTGCTCTCAGTCCAGGAATTTTGTAAATTCACTGGAACGTGGTTTTGATCTGAATTTTTTACAAAAGATTGATATACAAATTTTCCTGATTGTCCTAATGTTTCAGAATTTTTGGAGTTACAGAAGTATTCGAAGTCTATAGATTGCTACAGACTGTTCTGTTTTAGACAGATTCTGTTTTCTTTGTGTTGTTTGCTTATTTTGATGTATCTATGGGTTGTATCGGGGGGTATGAACCATGGAGAAGTTGGAATACAGTAGATATTACACCAATATAAATAAAGAATGAGTTCACAACAGTACCTAAAGTGGTGATTTATTTTTCTTATACTAACGGATCTCATGTGTTTTCTGTTGAGTTTTGTGTTGTGAAGTTTTCATGTTTAGGGTAAAGATTTGATGGACTATGGAATAAGGAGTGGCAAGAGGCTAAGCTTGGGGATGCCCAAGGCACCCCAAGCCATATTCAAGGATACCAAAAAGCCTAAGCTTGGGGATGCCCCGGAAGGCATCCCCTCTTTCGTCTTCAATCCATCGGTAAATTTACTTGAGGCTATATTTTTATTCACCACATGATATGTGTTTTGCTTGGAGCGTCTTGTATGATATGAGTATTTGCTTTTTAGTTTGTCACAATCATCCTTGATGCACACATACTTTTGAGGGGGACACGCATTAATCGTGAATTTATTAGAATACTCTATGTGCTTCACTTATATCTTTTGAGCTAGGCAATGTTGCTCTAGTGCTTCACTTATATCTTTTTAGAGCACGGTGGTGTTTTATTTTATAGAAATTATTGAATTCTCGTACCTCACTTATATTATTTTGAGAGTCTTTAAACAGCATGGTAATTGGTTTAGGTTATGAATTTAGTCCTAATATAATGGGCATCCAAGAGGGATATAATAAAAACTTTCATATAAAGTGCATTGAATACTATGAGAAGTTTGATTCCTTGCATATAGTTTTGAGATATAGAGATGGTAATATGAGAGTCATGCTAGTGAGTAGTTGTGAATTGGAAGAAAAACTTGTGTTAAAGTTTGTGATTCCCGTAGCATGCACGTATGGTGAACCGTTATGTAACGAAGTCGGAGCATGATTTGTTTAATGATTGTCAACCTTTGTGTGAGGGTCGGGAGCGTGCGATCGTTAACTCCTACCAACCTCTCCCCTAGGAGCATGCATCTAATACTTTGCTTCGATAACCAATAGACTTTTGCAATAAGTATGTGAGTTCTTTATGACTAATGTTGAGTCCATGGATTATACGCACTCTCACCCTTCCACCTTTGCTAGCCTCTCTAGTACCACGCAACTTTCGCCGGTGCATCAAACCCACCTTCCTCAAAACAGCCAACATATATTCCTCAAAACAGCCGCCATACCTACCTATTATGGCATTTCCATGGCCATTCCGAGATATATTGCCATGCAACTTCCACCGTTCCATTTTTCATGACATGCACCATCATTTTCATATTGCCTTTCATTCGTAAGCATTCATATAGAGTCAAATTTTGTTCTAGGTATCGAGTTGTAAGTAAATAAAAGTGTGATGCTTTTCATTATTAGAGCATTTTTCCCGTGAGAGAAAAGGATGATGGAAGCTATGAATCCCTCACAAGTTGGGATGAGTCTCCGGACTTTATAAATAATAAAAGAGGCCAATGAAGCCCAAAAAAAAAAAAGAGGCCAAAGATGCCCACCAAAATATAAAAAAAATAAAAAAAAAGAAAAGAAAAAAAATGAGAGAAAGAGAGAAGGGACAATGCTACTATATTTTTCGACACTTGTGCTTCAAAGTAGCACCATGATCTTCATGATAGAGAGTCTCCTATTTTGTCACTTTCATATAGCTAGTGGAATTTTTCATTATATGCACAACCACTTAGTTTCTTTTTGAGCTTTCATACACTTATAGCTCTAGTGCATCCGTTGCATGGCAATCTCTACTCACTCACATTGATATCTATTGATGGGCATCTCCATAGCCCATTGATACGCCTAGTTGATGTGAGACTATCTTCTCCTTTTTCCTCACAACCTCCACCATATTCTATTCCACCTATAGTGCTATATCCATGGCTCACGCTCATGTATTGCGTGAGAGTTGAAAATGTTTGAGAACATAAAAGGTGTGAAACACTTGCTTGACTTGTCATTGGGGTTGTGCATGATTTAGATACTTTGTGTGGGGAAGATGGAGCATAGCCAGACCATATGATTTTGTAGGGATAACTTTCTAAGGCCATGTTATTTCGAAAGGACACAATTGCCTTGTTGGTACGCTCAAAGTATTACTGTTTTTATGTCAATATTAGACTTTTGTTTTGAATCTTATGGATCTGAATATTCATGCCACAATAAAGAATATTACATGGATAAATATGTTAGGTAGCATTCCACATCAAAAATTCTGTTTTTATCATTTACCTACTCGAGGACGAGGAGAAATTAAGCTTGGGGATGCTTGATACGTCTCCAGCGTATCTATAATTTTTTATTGTTCCATGCCATTATATTATCTGTTTTGGATGTTTTATATGCATTAATATGCTATTTTATATTATTTTTGGGACTAACCTATTAATCTAGAGCCTAGTGCTAGTTTCTGTTTTTTCCTTGTTTTTGAGTATTGCAGATAAGGAATATTAAACGGAGTCCAAACGGAATAAAATCTTCGGAATGATTTTTCTTGGACCAGAAGAAACCCAACAGACTTGGAGACGAAGGCAGGAGACCTGCCGTGGCGTCACAAGCCACCAGGGCGCGCCCTAGGGGCGGGCGCCCCCCTGGCTTGTGGCCCCACGATAGCCCTCCTAACCCTATTCTTCGGCCTATAAATTCCCAAATATTCCCTGGATACCAAAGGGAGCCACGAAAATACTTTTCCGCCGCCGGAAGCCTCTGTTCCCATGAGATCCAATCTTGGAGCCTTTTCCGGTAATCTGCCGGAGGGGGATTCGATCACGGAGGGCATATACATCAACTCCATTGCCCCTCCGATGATGCGTGAGTAGTTCACCACAGACCTTCGGGTCCATAGCTAGTAGTTAGATGGCTTCATCTCTCTCTTTGTTCTTCAATACCATGTTCTTCATGATCTTCATGGAGATCTATCCGATGTAATACTCTTTTGCGGTGTGTTTGTCGAGATCCGATGAATTGTGGGTTTATGTTCAGATTATCTATGAAGATTATTTGAATCTTCTACGAATTCTTATATGCATGATTTCATATATTTGCAAGTCTCTTCGAGTTATTGGTTTGGTTTGGCCAACTAGATTGGTAATTCTTGCAATGGGAGAAGTGCTTAGTTTTGGGTTCAATCTTGCGGTGTCCTCACCCAGTGACAAAGTAGGGGTAGCGAGGCACGTATTTGTGTTGTTGCCATCGAGGATAAAAATATGGGGTTTTCATCATATTGCTTGAGTTTATCCCTCTACATCATGTCATCTTACCTAATGTGTTACTCTGTTCTTCATGAACTTAATACTCTAGATGCAGGCAGGAGTCGGTCGATGTGTGGAGTAATAGTAGTAGATGCAGAATCGTTTCGGTCTACTTGACATGGATGTGATACCTATATGCATAATCATTGCCTTGGATATCTTCATAATTATTCGCTTTTCTATCAATTGCTCGACAGTAATTTGTTCACCCACCGTATTATTTTCCTTCATGAAAGAAGCCTCTAGTGAAACCTATGGCCCCCGGGTCTATTTTCCATATTATATTTTCAGATCTATAAACCAAAAATACCAAAAATACTTCTCTGCAATATTTTTACTTTTCGTTTTAGCAATCCTATCTATCTATCTCTATCAGATCGCATCCTTGCAAGTAACCGTGAAGGGATTGACAACCCCTTTATAGCGTTGGGTGCAAGTGTTTGATTATTTGTGTATGTACATCTATTGGAGACTTGCTTGTATCTCTTACTAGATTGATACCTTGGTTCTGAACAACTGAGGGAAATACTTATCTACTTTGCTGCATCACCCTTTCCTCTTCAAGGGAAAACCAACGCATGCTCAAGAAGTAGCAAGAAGGATTTCTGGCGCCGTTGCCGGAGAGATCTACATCAAGCCTACCAAGTAACCATCACAAACTCATCTCTTGCAATTACATTAAGTTGCCATTTGCCTCTCGTTTTCCTCTCCCCCACTTCTAAAACGATTTTCAGAAAAATTTGCCTTTTTATTCACCCTTCTTCCGTTTGTCTTTTCATTTGCTTCTCGTTTGCTTGTGTGCTAGATCTATTCGTTGCCACTATGTCTGAATCGGGGAAGGTTATCATTGAAAATCTTGAGGGTATTGCTAGTACTAATCTTGAGGAAAAATTTGGATCTTGCTCTCTAGATCATGAAACTGAACCTCCTCCTAATTATAAAGCTAAAACTTTTCAAGTGGGAGATGGGAATATTATTGCGAAAAGTGTTATCCAAGAGTTCTTTGATTGCACGGGAGTGATGCCTATGAATAAGAGCTCTATTCTTCTTAGCACAAATTGTTATGCGGACGCTATTGTCAAGCTCATTGAAAAATTGGAGAAAATATTTGTGCACGTTCATCCTGCTTTGCAAAAAGTGTTTTATGAACTACCCAATATCAATCATCCTAAAGCTAAAAATATTGCTACTATCATCCTTATGCGTGAATTTGATTTTATCATACAAGAAGCTAGGGAGATTTTTGCTTTCTATAATAAAGACGTTGAACACCCTCCAATTGAAGAAATTCTCCATGATAAAGAAACCTTGCGTAGTCTAGAATCTAGAGACTATCAATCTTATAGTGAAAATCTTAGGAGGAGAGTCCCCTACGCGGAAGTCACTCAAACCTTGTATCTTGAGACTTATGATGAATTTGATTGGTTAACAAGGGGAATTTTCATAGGGTATAAGGATGATTGGTTGGAGAAGATGGCTAGGGAACCCGTTAGAAATAGGATACGTGTTTTATACGATGATATCTATGGTGATGATCCAGATTACGGGTTTATGAATGTCAAAATTACTAGTCAAAGTTCTTTTCATGAATTAAGTTCCCCTACTAGGAGGGAAATAAAGGAAAGGATGGATATATTTAGGAAAGCTTTTGATGGTTTGATCAAGTATGGATTGCATACCAAAGATGACAATACCTAGATCTATTGTGTTATGCCTAGCTAGGGGCGTTAAACAATAGCGCTTGTTGGGAGGCAACCCAATTTTATTTTTATGCTTTTGTTTTTGCTTCTGTTTTTGAGTTTTCCACACATTATTAACTCTGTTGTAATTGTGTTTTCTTGTTTAATTTAGTGTTTGAGCCAAGTAAGACCATTGGGAGGGTCTACGGTGTTTGTGATTTGATTTTGCTGAAAAACAGAAACTTTTGCTCTCAGTCCAGGAATTTTGTAAATTCACTGGAACGTGGTTTTGATCTGAATTTTTTACAAAAGATTGATATACAAATTTTCCTGATTGTCCTAATGTTTCAGAATTTTTGGAGTTACAGAAGTATTCGAAGTCTATAGATTGCTACAGACTGTTCTGTTTTAGAAAGATTCTGTTTTCTTTGTGTTGTTTGCTTATTTTGATGTATCTATGGGTTGTATCGGGGGGTATGAACCATGGAGAAGTTGGAATACAGTAGATATTATACCAATATAAATAAAGAATGAGTTCACAACAGTACCTAAAGTGGTGATTTATTTTTCTTATACTAACGGATCTCATGTGTTTTCTGTTGAGTTTTGTGTTGTGAAGTTTTCATGTTTAGGGTAAAGATTTGATGGACTATGGAATAAGGAGTGGCAAGAGGCTAAGCTTGGGGATGCCCAAGGCACCCCAAGCCATATTCAAGGATACCAAAAAGCCTAAGCTTGGGGATGCCCCGGAAGGCATCCCCTCTTTCGTCTTCAATCCATCGGTAAATTTACTTGAGGCTATATTTTTATTCACCACATGATATGTGTTTTGCTTGGAGCGTCTTGTATGATATGAGTCTTTGCTTTTTAGTTTGCCACAATCATCCTTGATGCACACATACTTTTGAGGGGGACACACATTAATCGTGAATTTATTAGAATACTCTATGTGCTTCACTTATATCTTTTGAGCTAGGCAATGTTGCTCTAGTGCTTCACTTATATCTTTTTAGAGCACGGTGGTGTTTTATTTGATAGAAATTATTGAATTCTCGTACCTCACTTATATTATTTTGAGAGTCTTTAAACATCATGGTAATTGGTTTAGGTTATGAATTTAGTCCTAATATAATGGGCATCCAAGAGGGATATAATAAAAACTTTCATATAAAGTGCATTGAATACTATGAGAAGTTTGATTCCTTGCATATAGTTTTGAGATATAGAGATGGTAATATGAGAGTCATGCTAGTGAGTAGTTGTGAATTGGAAGAAAAACTTGTGTTAAAGTTTGTGATTCCCGTAGCATGCACGTATGGTGAACCGTTATGTAAGGAAGTCGGAGCATGATTTGTTTAATGATTGTCAACCTTTGTGTGAGGGTCGGGAGCGTGCGATCGTTAACTCCTACCAACCTCTCCCCTAGGAGCATGCATCTAATACTTTGCTTCGATAACCAATAGACTTTTGCAATAAGTATGTGAGTTCTTTATGACTAATGTTGAGTCCATGGATTATACGCACTCTCACCCTTCCACCTTTGCAAGCCTCTCTAGTACCACGCAACTTTCGCCGGTGCATCAAACCCACCTTCCTCAAAACAGCCAACATATATTCCTCAAAACAGCCGCCATACCTACCTATTATGGCATTTCCATGGCCATTCCGAGATATATTGCCATGCAACTTCCACCGTTCCATTTTTCATGACATGCACCATCATTTTCATATTGCCTTTCATTCGTAAGCATTCATATAGAGTCAAATTTTGTTCTAGGTATCGAGTTGTAAGTAAATAAAAGTGTGATGATTTTCATTATTAGAGCATTTGTCCCGTGAGAGAAAAGGATGATGGAAGCTATGAATCCCTCACAAGTTGGGATGAGTCTCCGGACTTTATAAATAATAAAAGAGGCCAATGAAGCCCAAATAAAAAAAGAGGCCAAAGATGCCCACCAAAATATAAAAAAAAATAAAAAAAAAGAAAAGAAAAAGAATGAGAGAAAGAGAGAAGGGACAATGCTACTATATTTTTCCACACTTGTGCTTCAAAGTAGCACCATGATCTTCATGATAGAGAGTCTCCTATTTTGTCACTTTCATATAGCTAGTGGAATTTTTCATTATATGCACAACCACTTAGTTTCTTTTTGAGCTTTCATACACTTATAGCTCTAGTGCATCCGTTGCATGGCAATCTCTACTCACTCACATTGATATCTATTGATGGGCATCTCCATAGCCCATTGATACGCCTAGTTGATGTGAGACTATCTTCTCCTTTTTCCTCACAACCTCCACCATATTCTATTCCACCTATAGTGCTATATCCATGGCTCACACTCATGTATTGCGTGAGAGTTGAAAAGGTTTGAGAACATAAAAGGTGTGAAACACTTGCTTGACTTGTCATCGGGGTTGTGCATGATTTAGATACTTTGTGTGGGGAAGATGGAGCATAGCCAGACCATATGATTTTGTAGGGATAACTTTCTAAGGCCATGTTATTTCGAAAGGACACAATTTCCTTGTTGGTACGCTCAAAGTATTACTGTTTTTATGTCAATATTAGACTTTTGTTTTGAATCTTATGGATCTGAATATTCATGCCACAATAAAGAATATTACATGGATAAATATGTTAGGTAGCATTCCACATCAAAAATTCTGTTTTTATCATTTACCTACTCGAGGATGAGGAGAAATTAAGCTTGGGGATGCTTGATACGTCTCCAGCGTATCTATAAATTTTTATTGTTCCATGCCATTATATTATCTGTTTTGGATGTTTTATATGCATTAATATGCTATTTTATATTATTTTTGGGACTAACCTATTAATCTAGAGCCTAGTGCTAGTTTCTGTTTTTTCCTTGTTTTTGAGTATTGCAGATAAGGAATATTAAACGGAGTCCAAACAGAATAAAATCTTCGGAATGATTTTTCTTGGACCAGAAGAAACCCAACAGACTTGGAGACGAAGGCAGGAGACCTGCCGTGGCGTCACAAGCCACCAGGGCGCGCCCTAGGGAGGGGCGCCCCCCTGGCTTGTGGCCCCACGGCAGCCCTCCTAACCCTATTCTCCGGCCTAAAAATTCCCAAATATTCCCTGGATACCAAAGGGAGCCACGAAAATACTTTTCCGCCGCCGGAAGCCTCTGTTCCCATGAGATCCAATCTTGGAGCCTTTTCCGGTAATCTGCCGGAGGGGGATTCGATCACGGAGGGCATCTACATCAACTCCATTGCCCCTCCGATGATGCATGAGTAGTTCACCACAGACCTTCAGGTCCATAGCTAGTAGCTAGATGGCTTCTTCTCTCTCTTTGTTCTTCAATACCATGTTCTTCATGATCTTCATGGAGATCTATCCGATGTAATACTCTTTTGCGGTGTGTTTGTCGAGATCCGATGAATTGTGGGTTTACGTTCAGATTATCTATGAATATTATTTGAATCTTCTCTGAATTCTTATATGCATGATTTCATATCTTTGCAAGTCTCTTCGAGTTATTGGTTTGGTTTGGCCAACTAGATTGGTAATTCTTGCAATGGGAGAAGTGCTTAGTTTTGGGTTCAATCTTGCGGTGTACTCACCCAGTGACAAAGTAGGGGTAGCGAGGCACGTATTTGTATTGTTGCCATCGAGGATAAAAAGAAGGGGTTTTCATCATATTGCTTGAGTTTATCCCTCTACATCATGTCATCTTACCTAATGCGTTACTCTGTTCTTCATGAACTTAATACTCTAGATGCAGGCAGGAGTCGGTCGATGTGTGGAGTAATAGTAGTAGATGCAGAATCGTTTCGGTCTACTTGACACGGATGTGATGCCTATATGCATAATCATTGCCTTGGATATCTTCATAATTATTCGCTTTTCTATCAATTGCTCGACAGTAATTTGTTCACCCATCGTATTATTTTCCTTCATGAGAGAAGCCTCTAGTGAAACCTATGGCCCCCGAGTCTATTTTCCATATTATATTTTCAGATCTATAAACCAAAAATACCAAAAATACTTCACTATAATCTTTTTACTTTTAGTTTACTTTTCGTTTTAGCAATCCTATCTATCTATCTCTATTAGATCTCATCCTTGCAAGTAACCGTGAAGGGATTGACAACCCCTTTATAGCGTTGGGTGCAAGTGTTTGATTATTTGTGTAGGTACATCTATTGGGGACTTGCTTGTATCTCCTACTGGATTGATACCTTGGTTCTCAACAACTGAGGGAAATACTTATCTACTTTGCTGCATCACCCTTTCCTCTTCAAGGCAAAACCGACGCATGCTCAAGAAGTAGCAGCGAGCTTCTCCTCTGCCTTCTGGCAGGAGGAAGAAGACGCCTGTGTCCCTAGTGGGCTGGGCCTGCTAGGTGGGCTGCGCCAAGTAAGTGGCCCAGGTAAGGTTTCTATTTATTTGTTTCTGTTTTCTATTGTTTTAATTTGTTGTGATTTGATTTAAAAACTAAATCATTTTTATAAAATCTCAAACTTTTTATGGACCCTCAATGAATTATTTCAGATGCCCTTACCGAGTTTCAAATTATTTGGAGCTATGGATTTATATATAGCATTTAATAGCTCCAATTCAATTACTTGTTGAGTTAATTCAGTAACCAAAAATGACATGGAAAAATATGCTTCACCTCTGGTTGATGTTACGACATTTCTCCAGAAATGATCAACATTTTAGAACGCACTTTGGTTTGTTGAAAATAATTTGATTTAACCTATTTGAATTTTATTTGGTGCTAGGGTTTGATCCTCCCCATTTCAAATTTAAGGAAAATTAATATGATGACATGGATGCCAATGCAACTATTTACAAGCAGTATTCTAGGGCTGTGACAGTCATACCTTCTTCCAAAACATGGGTTGCTTGCGAGTACATTCAAAGCACTCATTGGCTTGCCACTGGTTATTTTATTGGCCAGGCATGGAAGAGCAGGAATATGGTGAAGACTTCATTGGTGCCCAACATGAGAATTAGGACGCTTCCCAGTCAGAATTCCTGTAGGTTTAAGGTAGATGGCAGGGTCTACGCTATCTTTCAAGATTTCTGCTGTGAGTTTATGTTTGCTATTTGGCCTTCATGGCCCTATCCATGTAAGACTTGATATCGATGGTCTTTATTTGTGTAAGACGGTATGTATGGATGTAAGACTCTTGTTATTCAGCTTCTGTGTGTTCAGTGAGCATTGATCTCTGGGATCACTGCACACGTGCATTCGGTGATCACGACTTATGAGTCGGGTACCCACAGTTCATGATGCCCTATGCCAGTTTATTAGTTATTAGGAAAATGTAATACTAATTTTGGGCCTTGCCAGAAGAGTTTTATCCTAAAACAAAAATCAAGGGGGTCCCCATAAAAACCCCAAGCATGCTAGGAGCGCTCAATATGGAACATAACACCGGTACACAAGTAACTAGGGCGGTAAAAGTGGAACAAAACACCGAGCAAAAGGCCAAGCCTTCCACGTCTTACCAAGTATATATGTGCATTAAATTAAATAGCAATAATATTGTGATATCTCGAAAAATCCATGTTGTCACATGGAAACAACTTGCACCTGCAACTAGCAACACTATAAGAAGGGCTGAGCAAGCGGTAACATAGCCAAACAATGGTTTGCTGGGATGTGGAGACTTAGAGGCTTATCATGGCATAGCGATAGAAACAAGACAACTAGCATGGGAATGATAGTAGTGGTATCCAGGGAAATGATCACCTTGCCTGAGATCCCGCTTGGAAGAAGAACCAATTCGTGAAGAAGACGATCCAACGTAGTCGAATGAATCCTCACACACCAAACGCTTTCGGTACTCTATCGAGTAGTTGAAATCCGGAAACAAAGAAATGACACGGTAAACACCACAACATCTTCATGACATGATGCACGAGGATGATGCATGTCAAGTTTAAATATGCCAGGCATGGCAAAGCACAACAATCAACTACTACCCATTAGGTGAAGTTCAATATGCAACGAGTTGCATATTGACGAAACTCCATGTTTGAATTATTTAGTTCTCTCTCGTTTAGGTACCCAACAAGTTTAAATGTTGTTTAACATGGGTGGTCATGGCATAAGGTGATGAGGGAATTAAGCAATTTAAATGGAGAAGGAGAACATACATATAACAAATCAAAACTCTCCATATTAAGAGAAATGTGGTTAATATTTTTTAATTAAACAATCATTTTAAATTTTGTTCATCATGGCAAGAGGTGAAGCATACACAACTACATCATCTAGGCATTTTAAATGAGGCCGGAAACAACATATAGCATTTCCAAAATGACCCCACATGCAAATTATGAATTTGGTCGAGATCTTTCCTAAGCATATTTTATATTTGTTAAACAGGGAAATAAAGTGCGCCATGTGATCCTACACGTTTTTTCTAGTCAAGTTACATATGTGGATTATTTTAAATGGAGTTATGATTATTTAGTTATGAAATAAATCATTTTAACATGGCATTTACGCAAATTAAATGTAAACAACAAGTTAAACATTTTTAACATGGGGGAAAGTGGCATATTGTGAAACTACAAAAAATTCTACACCTTTTACATATATAACTTGTTTTAATCCGATGCACGGTTAATTAGATTTTATATGCATGAAGATGGAGGATTTTTCGACCAAATTGCAATTCCCTGGTTAATTGGATAAATTCACATGACTGAAAAAAAACACAAACGGGCCGCTTCTGACTGGCCCAACAGTTCATAACGGGCGCAACATAATTAAAACACGCACTGGGCAAGGGATAGGGGCGGCTGGGTGCTCACCTAACGGGCCAAGGCCCTTTCGGTGGGGAGGAGGCCAGCTGGAGCTTCGACGCTGGGCTGGGCCTTGGTGCGTTTCCAGACCCGAGCGTAGGACGTGGCCCAGGTGCGGGTCAAAGCTCACATTGCAGGGGCGCGGGCGCTCGTCGTCTCGTTCCTGAAGCAGGGAACTTGCGCCGTCTGGGAGGCGCTGGAGTTCTCCGGTGACCGACGAGGTGATACGTCTCCAACGTATCTATAATTTATGAACTATTCATGCCATGTTTACAATAATTTTATATAATTTTGGTATGATTTTATTAGAACTAACCCAGACTGACGCTGTTTTCAGCAGAACTACCATGGTGTCGTTTTTTGTGTAGAAATAAAAGTTCTCGGAATGGGCTGAAAATGTACTGTGATTTTTTATGGACCAAAGGAGACCCCCGAAGCACCGGAGCTGGGCCAGGAAGTGACCGAGGAGGCCACAAGCCTAGGGGGTACGCCCTACCCCCCCGGGAGGGTGCTCCCGGCTTGTGGACTCCTCGAGCACCCCCTTGACGTGAGACCGACGCCAAAAATTCCTATAAATACCAAAACCCCCAGAAAGAACCCTAGATCAGAAGTTCCGCCGCCACAAGTCCCTATAGCCACGAAAAATCAATCTTGGCCCTCTCCGGCACCTTGCCGGAGGGGGTCACCATCACCGGAGACCATGGAGGAGGAAGACGGAGGGGCCATCATCACCATGGAGGCCAAGGACCAGAGGGAGAACCTCTCCCCACCTAGGGGGGAGGCCATGGAGGAGGAAGCACAAGGGGGAGACCCTCTCCCCCTCTCTCTCGGTGGCGTCGGAGTGCCATCGGGGGAACCATCGCCGTGGTGATCGTCTTCATCAACATCACCCTCTTCATCACCGTCCTCGTATCTTTTCAGCGGTCCACTCTCCCGCATCCCGCTGTAATCTCCTACTTGAACATGGTGCTTTATGCCACATATTATGATCCAATGATGTGTTGCCATCCTATCATGTTTTGAGTAGATTTCTTTTGTCTTATGGGTTGATTGATGATCTAGATTGGTTTGAGTTGTATGTTTATTTTGGTGCTGTCCTATGGTGCCTTCCGTGCCGCGCACACGTGAAGGATTCCCGCTGTAGGGTGTTGCAATACGTTCATGATTCACTTATAGTGGGTTGCTTGAGTGATAGAAGCATAAACCCGAGTAGGTGGGTTGTTGCGTATGGGATAACGGGGACTTGATGCTTTAATGCTATGGTTGGGTTTTACCTTAATGATCTTTAGTAGTTGTGGATGCTTGCTAGAGTTCCAATCATAAGTGCATATGATCCAAGTAGAGGAAGTATGTTAGCTTATGCCTCTCCATCATATAAAATTGCAATAATGATTACCGATCTTGTTAACAATTGCCTAGGACAATTTCGCACACCGACCCATCATTATTCCACACTCGCTATTTGTAATATATTGTAATATATTCTAACTTAATGAAAACAGCACCTATTTTTATATTTTAGTTCTCCGATATCATGCAAAGCTATTCTCTTCATACGCACAACGTAGTTTTATTTCTCGTTTCTAGTTGGAAGCAAACGTTCGGCTTACGTAGAGTCGTATCAGTGGCAGATAGGACTTGAGACAATACTAATCTTACCTTTAGCTCCTTGTGGGTTTGACACTCCATACTTATCACTTCCACCTTTGGAAATTGCTACGATGATTCCTTGAACTTGGGGATTATCAAGCTCTTTTCTGGCGCCGTTGCCGGGGAAGCAATAGCGTGGGGTTGATATTCTCGTGTGTGCTTGTTTGCTTTCTTCACTAAGTTGATTTTGTTTTCCCATTTTGCTTTCTTTATTTGTGGGTGAAACAAACAAAAAATTAAATAATGAAAAATACAAAAAGAATTACTTGCCTCTTATGCCTTAGAAGTTTTTCAAAAAGAGAATTGTTTGGAAGGTTGTGCATTGGAGAAGTGAGGGTCGACCTTGGACACTTGTGTTCATGCTCATGGAAACAATGTAGAATTTTTCATGGAAGCTTATCAAAAATAATTATCCCCTTGTATATATCCATTGTATTATAAAAGTAATGTGCCAAGATTTGCTTTTAGGATGATTAGAATGCTTGTTTGCTATGTGCGGTGCAAAAACAGAAACTTTGACTGTAGTGCATGAATTTACATTTCTTACTGAAATGTCAAAAGTTGCTGAAATTTTTACACAGTACTGCTATATAAATTGTTTAATTTGTCCTAATTTTTCAGAATTTGTTGAGTTACAGAAGTATACGAAGTTTTCAGATTGCTACAGACTGTCCTGTTTTTGACAGATTCTGTTTTCTATGTGTTGTTCACTTATTTTGATGAATCGGGTATGAACCATGGTGAAGTTGGAATACAGTAGATATAATGCTAATATGAAATTGGAATGAGTTTACAACAGTACGTAAAGGTAGTAATTTGCTTTATTATACTAACGGATCTCACGAGGGTTTTGTTAAGTTTTGTGTGGATGAAGTGTTTGAAGATCGAGAAGGTATCGATATAAGAAGAATACGGAGAGACAAGAGTTTAAGCTTGGGGATGCCGAAGGCACCCCAAGTAAATATTTCAAGGAGATTCAAGCATCTAAGCTTGGGGATGCCCCGGAAGCCATCCCATCTTTATTCTTCAACAATTATCGGTATATCTCGGTTTTTGTTTTGTTCACATGATATGCGTCTTTAGTGTTTTTCTTTTACTTTATGCACCCTTCTAGTATGAGATAGTCCTTCATTGATTTATAGAATGCTTCATGCGCTTCACTTAAATCTTTTTAGTATGGCTTTGTAGAATGCTCTTTGTGCTTCACTTAAATCTTTTGAGTATGGCTTTATAGAATGCTTCGTGTACTTCACTTATATATTTTGAGCTTGGATATTGGTTAATCTATATTAATTGTAGAATGCTCTATGAACTTCACTTATATCTTTTAGAGTATGAATAAAATTATCATCGGAATAAGGCTTGGAAGAGTATCATTAAAATGTCATGCCTAGCTATAAAGGCATTAAAGAAAAGCGCTTGCTGGGAGACAACCCAATATTTACCCCTACTGTTTTTTGTGTGTTATCATGATTATGCTACTGTAGTAACTATGTTTTATATGTTTTCTTTCAATAAAGTGCGAAGTAATGCCTTTGGGATGATGTGGTTGATAGTTGACTTGATTCTGTGCAAAAACAGAAACTTTGGTGCCCAGTCCAGAATTTTTATAAATTCACCAGAGATTCAAAAGCTTCTGATTTTTTTACACATGATTTATATACAAATTTCCTAGGTTTTCCTATTTTTTCAGAATTTGTGGGGCTGCAGAAGTATGGTCATTGTTCAGATCATTACAGACTGTTCTGTTTTTGACAGAATCTGCCTTGTTTGCATAGTTTGCTTGTTTTAGCATTTCCATGGCTTATATTAAGTGATATAAATTGTGGAAATGATAAGTTACAGTAGACATTATGCGAGAACAATTATGGATCTTGTATTTGACAATACCTAAGTGGATGATTTGCTCTTTATCATACTAACCCATCTCACGAAGTTCCGTTAAGTTTTGTGTGATTGAAGTTTTCAAGTTTTGGGTGAGATATCAATATGAGGAGAATAAGGAGTGGCAATACCCTAATCTTGGGGATTCCCAAGGCACCCCAAGGTAATATTCAAGGAAGATCCAAGCAACTAAGCTTGGGGATGCCCCGGAAGGCATCCCCTCTTTCGTCTTCAACATTATCGGTAACCTCACTTGGAGCTATATTTTTATTCGTCACATGATATGTGTTTTGCTTGGAGCGTCATTTTATTTTGTTAGGATTTGCTTTCTGTTATTTATATTAATGTTTTTCATCTTATATTTCAATAAAAGTGTCAAGGGTAGCCTGCACCATGCTCAATTTGCAAGTATACGAGTTGCTGTTTGAAAACAGAAAGTTTGCTGTTAGTGCAAAAATTCCCTAGAATAGTCAGTATGTCATATAATCTTGAAATTTTGACACTGAATGCTCTTATAAATTATATACAGTTTGGTAAAGTTTAAGAATTTTTGGAGTTAATTAAGTATGGATCTTGCTGCATTCTTTATAGACTGTTGTGTTTAGGCAGATTGCTGTTATGTTTGCATTGTTTGCATATGTTGGCTTGTTTAATGATTCTATTTGAGGATGGAAGTATTAAATATGCAGAGGCATTTATTATGCAATGTCAAATAATAATTTTAGTGATTTTCTACAGTAGTGAATGATAAGGTTATGCATTGATTTATACTAACTTATCTCACGAGTTCTTGTTGAGTTTTGGTTGTATGAAGTTTTTGAGATTTAGGAAAACCGTGATATGAGAGGAATTAAGGAGACACAAGAGCTCAATCTTGGGGATGTCCTAGGCATCCCTAATTAATAGTTCAATAAGTCTCGAGCATCTAAGCTTGCGGATGCCCCGGTAGGCATCCCACCTTTCTTCTTCAACAATTATCGGTTAGTATCGGTTGAACCTAAGTTTTTGCTTCTTCACATGATATGTGCTATCCTTGGAATATCATTTTATTTTGTTTTGCTGTTTGAATAAAAGCATTGGATCTGAAATTTTGAATAAGAGAGAGAGTCCTCACATGGCTATTTAACTAATTGACTACGCATTGATCTTCACTTATATCTTTTTGGAGTAGTTTGTCATTCACTCTCGTGCTTCACTTATATCCTATGAGTAAATGGTTGAATGAATTGAATATCATAAATCTGAAATTAAATATGATTCATATACTTATCCCATGGGGAGTAATGACTTCACACATAATAAGTATAGGTGGTAAAATTTATTGAAAGTTAGCAAACACCGCATTGGTCACTTGAACAATTCATGAAAGAATATTGAAGGAAGAGAGATTCCACATATAACTATACAATCTTGGACATCTTCTATGATTGTGAGCTCATTAATTATTTTCAAACTCGAGCAAATTAGTTGAAATTGGACAAGGAAGACAACTTAATTAGTTATGTTTGGGTATATTTGTATAGAAGTTATATTGTTATGGATCCTCCAACATGTGGTGCTTGCTTCCACCTCATACTAGCCAAAACTTCCGCACCAAGTAGAAATACTACTTGTGCATCCAACCACCCTTAAACCAGTTTTGCCATGAGAGTCCATTATACCTCCCTATGGATTGAGTAAGATCCTTCAAGTAAGTTGTCATCGGTGCAAAAAGCAATAAAAATTGCTTCTAAATATGTATGATCTTTTATTGTAAGGGAAAATAAGCGTTGTACGAACTTGTGATGGTAAAGAAATAAAAGCGACGGACTGCATAATAAAGGTTGCTATCACAAAGGGTAATACAACGTGATGTTCCTTTGCATTAAGGGTTTGCACATCCAAAAACAAAAAGCGCATGACAACCTCTGCTTCCCTCTGCGATGGGCCTATCTTTTACTTTCTAGTACTTACCTTTATGCAAGAGTCATGGTGATCTTCACCACTTCCTATATTTCTACTTTTTCTCTTGGCAAGCGGCATGTGTTGGGGAATGATCTAGACATATATATCCATACAAATATATTTGATCATGAATTATTATTGTTGACAATTATCTATATGATAAATAAGTTGGGAGGCGAAACATTAAGCCCCTATGTTTCTCTGTGTTCGATGGATGCTATTTGTTCTAAAAATATGCTTTGAGTGTCAATAATCATGGAATACTATATGATAGTTGAGTATGTGGAATTTGCTAAATCAAAGATCTTACATAGACCCTTCCTGAAAATAAGATGAATTGCAATTGTTCGATGACTAGGAATATGGTTTATTAGTTTTCAAGAAACTTTCTGGTCTATACTTTAACATGTGAATAGCTTGTTACTTGATCATGAGAAGTTTTATGAGATGAGCTACTATTTATGGTTTATATTGATGCTAGAAAAAGTGATTGGAATTATCATTGATCAAACTTGTGCACTTGCTAGCATTCACACTTCATAAATTATTTCTTTTATCATTTACCTACTCGAGGACGAGCAGGAATTAAGCTTTGGGATGCTGACACGTCTCCAATGTATCTATAATTTATGAAGTATTCATGCCATGTTTACAATAATTTTATATAATTTTGGTATGATTTTATTAGAACTAACCCGGACTGACGCTGTTTTCAGCAGAACTACCATGGTGTCGTTTTTTGTGCAGAAATAAAAGTTCTCGGAATGGGCTGAAAATTTACGGTGATTTTTTATGGACCAAAAGAGACCCCCGAAGCACCGGAGCTGGGCCAGGAAGTGACCGAGGAGGCCACAAGCCTAGGGGGCGCGCCCTACCCCCCCGGGAGGGTGCTCCCGGCTTGTGGACTCCTCGAGCACCCCCTTGACGTGAGACCGACGCCAAAAATTCCTATAAATACCAAAACCCCCATAAAGAACCCTAGATCAAAAGTTCCGCCGCCGCAAGTCTCTGTAACCACGAAAAATCAATCTTGGCCCTCTCCGGAACCCTGCCGGAGGGGGTCACCATCACCGGAGACCATGGAGGAGGATGACGGAGGGGCCATCATCACCATGGAGGCCAAGGACCAGAGGGAGAACCTCTCCCCACCTAGATGGGAGGCCATGGAGGAGGAAGCACAAGGGGGAGACCCTCTCCCCCTCTCTCTCGGTGGCGCCGGAGTGCCATCGGGGGAACCATCACCGCGGTGGTCGTCTTCATCAACATCACCCTCTTCATCACCGTCCTCATATCTTTTCAGTGGTCCACTCTCCCGCATCCCGCTGTAATCCCCTACTTGAACATGGTGCTTTATGCCACATATTATGATCCAATGATGTGTTGCCATCCTATCATGTTTTGAGTAGATTTGTTTTGTCTTATGGGTTGATTGATGATCTAGATTGGTTTGAGTTGTATGTTTATTTTGGTGCTGTCCTATGGTGCCTTCCGTGTCGCGCACACGTGAAGGATTCCCGCTGTAGGGTGTTGCAATACGTTCATGATTCACTTAGAGTGGGTTGCTTGAGTGACAGAAGCATAAACCCGAGTAGGTGGGTTGTTGCGTATGGGATAAAGGGGACTTGATGCTTTAATGCTATGATTGGGTTTTACCTTAATGATCTTTAGTAGTTGCGGATGCTTGCTAGAGTTCCAATCATAAGTGCATATGATCCAAGTAGAGAAAGTATGTTAGCTTATGCCTCTCCCTCATATAAAATTGCAATAATGATTACCGATCTTGTTAACAATTGCCTAGGACAATTTCGCACACCGACCCATCATTATTCCACACTCGCTATTTGTAATATATTTTAATATATTCTAACTTTATGAAAACAGAACCTATTTTTATATTTTAGTTCTCCGATATCATGCAAAGCTATTATCTTCATACCCACAACGTAGTTTTATTTCTCGTTTCTAGTTGGAAGCAAACGTTCGGCTTACGTAGAGTCGTATCAGTGGCAGATAGGACTTCAGAGAATATTGATCTTACCTTTAGCTCCTTGTGGGTTCGACACTCCATACTTATCACTTCCACCTTTGGAAATTGCTACGATGATTCCTTGCACTTGGGGATTATCACGAGGCTACGAGGTCTGGCGACGGGGACGACTGGATTTGGGGCAGCGGAATCCGTTTCCGATGACGAGGGGGCTAGGCGGCACTGGCGGCGAGCTCGGGCCTTGGCGTCCATGGAGGCTTCAGGGGATGCGGGGCCTCCTGGAGAAGAAGACGCAATGGGGGGTGCGAGGGAGCCGGTGGCGAGGCCCCGAGGACATGGGGTGGCGGCAGGAGTTGGGCGAGCTCCCGGGCGGCGTGGTGCTTGGGCGTCCGGCGGCCGACCGGCGCAAGATCGGGCACGGGGCTCCTTGGCGATGTTGCTCCTGAAGAAGAGAACAATGAAGCGAGATGAGAAGGGAGGAGAGCTTCATGCAGAGGATGGAACGAGAAGGGGCACGGGCACCATGGTCCCCGACCTGGTCTCCGGCAAGGCGGCTCATCAGTGTGGCGGCTCGAGGCGGCGAGGACGCAGTTGTCATGAGCATCGGACTGGATCAAGGAGAGGCGGAGCATGCGATGCAGCTCTCCTCGGAGCTTCGGTCGTTGGACAAGGACAACTCCTGCATCGTCCGATCTGGTCACGGACGACCAGGATGGACTGGTGGGTGGCTGGATTGGATCTAGTGGGGAATCGATCGAGAGGAGGAGGGAATTTTGGATCGGGGAGGATCCCGATGGAGGAGGAGGCTGGTTGGGTGCGCACGGAAAGTGAGGAGCGGCGGCGGCTGCAGGATTGGAGAGGCACGGAATTCGAGAAGGGGATTAGGGTTGCGTCCAAAAATGGAATGAGGGCTAGCTTAAATAGGAAGGGGTCTAGGGTTAGGGATTTTGCCCGTTTTCAGACCCTCCGATCGCGATCGGACGGCTCCGGTCGCAGGGGAGGCTTGGCTGGGCTAGTGGGCTATGGAGTGGTGGTTGGGCTGGGATGAGAGGGATGTTTTGCGGCCCGTTACGAATTTTAGAAACCGAAACGTCCGCGATATAAACCGGCGATAGTGCCGCTATATATCTAACGGTTCGGGTAACAAACGACCTCCGGTTAAATGCCTCCGGTTAAATGGACAAGCAAGGAAAGAACATGATTTGAGATGATGGTCGAAGAGAGCAACATCACAATGCCTCCGGAAAAAAAGAATAGAGGCTAGATCGATGGAAGGAAAAGAACGGAGAAGAAAATGACAACTTCTACCACAATTGAACTTGAAAAGCATCTTTGCAAGAAGAGATTGAACGGAATTGTTGGAACATAAACAAGGAAAATAAAAACTTGTTGTGGGCTTACGGAAAACATCTCGAAAGTATGAGGTGGCAACAGGCCACAAATGGAAACAATGATTGCTTGAGAGAAACAAGATATGCAAAACTTCTTTCCCCAAGAGGATCAAAGAATACTTGGATCATTGGGAAGCACCATAATAGTAACATTCCTTAGGAAACGCTTTTAGGTGAAATCCAATTGAAGATTACTCCAAGAAAGAATGATGGGTTTACATATCTCATTCTTGTCAACTTTTCTTCGAGACTCCTCATGAATCAAGAATGCCATAACACCACCTCAAAAGGTACGGGAGAATGAATTGCACTTTGAAATGCAAGATAAAGAATACTTGAGAAACTACCACAAGAATCTTGAAGAATACTTTGAGAAAGAATTACATCCTTAACGAACCACCATGAAGAACTTCTTCAAAGAACTCCGAAATGAAAGGATGATAGAAAAGAATTGAAGGTTGAAAAAGAACAAGATTTAGGCCATGCAAAGATTTAGATGAAGCTTCGCGACGAGATACTTGAGAAAAAAACTTGGAACTCCGGAAAAGGAAAGATAAGCAACTTAGATTCAAGAATTTGATATCATGAACAACTCTGGAAGAAGGATTGAAACCACCTTGATGAAACAAGAATAAGAATTATGTTATGCGTATCCTTCATCAAGTTAAATTGATGACAATCAACGGATTTGGCATACTACTTATTCTTCTTGAAAACATTGAAGAGAGAATATCACGAACTTGAAGAAGTCTTCAACGAAACACTGGTAAGAATTTGAAACGAATGAGGATGTACAAATGAATGGAGATACATGAGAATGAAGATAGCACGATCCACGTAGTAGAAAACTTGAACAAAGCGCAAGAATAATTGAGATACGAACGCAGAGACAAAAATTGAGAAGAATTTGAGAACGAAAGCTGAAAGCTGAGAACGAAGAAATCTTCTGAATGATAGCCTTCGAAGGATCGAGAAATGAAAACAACTCTGAAATGCCCCAGATAGGTATGGAACGAAATTTCTCATGACCGAAAACATTTGAAAGGATAACAACAAGCTGAAACCATGAATCTTCGGAAGAACAGACAAAGATTTAAGAGAAACACTCCTGTGGTCTTCAACGCTGAGAATGATGATGAGAAACAACATCATGAATTACTGAGACACTCCGGAACAATGAATAAGGGAAGGTTGAGCCAATGATGAAAATGATTTAGGGGTGATCTTCGAGAAGGAATATGACTGATGAAATTCATTCTTATGTCATATTGAAAGGAACTTGAGGACATCTCTAGAAAGCTCAGAAGAGCCAGGTAGGATCCTGGGGAAAACCTGTGGGTTATGGGCCCACTCAAAGAAAACACCGTTGAAATGATTGCTTAGGAACATATATTACACCGGTACAAAGTAAAACTTGATGACGTGAGACACTCGAAATAATTTGTAAGGATTTTGAATGAAAACATGAATTTTCTTTGATAACTCCAGCACTCCAGATAGAAAAGAGAGGGGGATGAACAAACAAGAGAGGCTTGATAAGAATTTCCAACATGGGAAAGGATTGGACAGATTACGAAGGATATGACAAACACGGAGATGTTGAATTGAATCCACTGGGGAAGAAAATGGAGACAAAGAATGATGAACTAGAGCACTTGGGATCTTCACAATGAATCACCGGATACAATAAGGAAGAAAAGATAGCGGAAGCATGACATGAAAATACATGCACTTGGATGATAAATTACTCTTTGAAAGAAAAGGGCGGGAGGGTGGGGAAAAAAGGAAAACTTGGGACGGATGAAATGAACTCGGGAAAGGAATATGAGGATTGATCTTGCAAATATTGGAGATGGATTGAATTCACTTGGAGAGAAGCACTCCGGATGGAAAGGAATTGACATGACAATTTGATTGAGCAAAAGGATTAACATTCCCATAGAATTATGAGAACACCACTCAGGAAAGATATGAAATCACCATTTGACATCGAAGCAACTTGTATTACCATAATCCAACAAAACAAAGGATGAGGCTGACAAATTAAGCAAGAAACAAATATATGACAGAGATTTCGCTCGATATTTTCATGGTAAGGCTCACACGGGCTCGATCTTACTGTAGCCAGGCAGTGCACACGACATACAAAGTATCCCCGAATCGTAGCAAGCTAGAAGGATTCTTTAAGAAACAACGAGAATCCCTATAAGAAAGACCGTCAACAAGCGAACCACTAGATGTAGAACCCCAACCTCACATCCTCATCTGCTGGAAGATAAACCTAGATAACTACTTGAATTCCCACCTAAGAACTCCCGAAATCCTTTGGTTATGCAATCGGGTCCACAGATACAAGGAGTAAAATCCATCACTCAACTCCTAGCAGTAATACTACACTGCAATGTATCCCATCCGTCAAAACAAAACCAGAGGCCTCGAAAACTAATCTACCTCAGGCCCTCGTAATCACAACGATACTAAAAATGGCAGTACATCTAGACGCTCTCCCCAGTACCGGGTGACGCCAAACTCCTCTCGCCACAAAGATTATTGAAGCAATTTTGAACATCCGCATCCTGAGATACTAAGGAAACTGAACGATAACGATGTGTCAAGAATCCCTTGGAGCTCAACTCCCCGGGTCCAGTCCATACGTACGGGCGGCACCAACAACAGAGTTCCGATCACATCGACATCATAGAGGTTCCAAAATACAAACGTGATACTAAAATTTTTTGAGTGAGAAGAGGGGTAGAATTAAAATTCCTATTCAAGGATTCCTCACCAGAGCACAGAACAGGAGTAAAAAGAATCCTACTCTCCGATATATAACTAGATTCATTTTTTTCTAGACTCGACTCGGCCATGTTCGATCAATAAAGGGGGCTCCTAGGTCGGTACTGCTCTGATACCAACTTGTAATGCCGAAGATGCGATCCTATACTTATTTTGGCTTGAGGGCTTCAACAGGGATAGAAGCGCATCTCGTCGTTTCGCAAGAATTGATATCGTTACAAGTACATGTAAAGAGGAGATGAGTATATGGAATTGGCTTACACTCGCCACAAGCTAAATCATGATCACATCAAATACAACAATACATTCAATCACCATACAGAAGAGCAGGGTCCGACTACGGACGAAATCAAACGATAAAAGCGACATCCATCCTTGCTATCCCAGGCTGTCGGCCTGGAACCCATCCTATGATCGATGAAGAAGAAGAAGAACTCTAAATCAAACAAGCATCACTCTCACGTCAAAGCATCGCATTACATGTACCTGCAACTGTTGTTGGAGTAATCTGTGAGCCATGGGGACTCAGTAATCTCATTTCCAAAGGTATCAAGACTAGCTCAGCTTAATGGGTGAGATATGGTTAAGTGGTGAGGCTGCAGCAAGCACTAAGCGTTTATTTGAGTGGCTAACTTACGAGAACAAGAATAAGAAGGGTGATCTATGCATCATCGGACGTGAACTAGTAATGATCACTAAGTAATCCTGAACACCTACTTACGAGTCAAACATAATACCACCATGTTCTCTCTCGGTTCTGAACTCACGAGTAGAGACAGTCACGGTTACACACACGGTTGGTATATTTTATTTGAGTTTACTTCAAGTTTTCTTTGACCGGATGTTAAACAAATTTCCAATTTGCCACATAACCGGGGGCACGGCCTCTCGAAAATATTTAACCCTGTAGGGGTGCTCCAACTCATCCATCACAAACTAACCACACGCTGCGTGGAAAACCTCAAAAACGGGATAGCCCGTAGTATCCTCAGAATTCCGGTGGAAAACCTCAAGCTCGAGATAGCCCAAAGTATCCTCAGAATCCCCGAGTTTCCTTGAGGCGGCCCCGCATGCAGCCCGTTTTGGACCAACACTCATGAGGAGCACTGGCCCGGGTTGTTGATTAAATTATCCACGGGTTCATGACGCCCTGTGCTAGTTTATTAGTTATTAGGCAAATGTAATACCAATGTTGGTCCCTATACTAGTTTAATTTAATGCAGAGAAGAGTTTTATCCGAAACGAAAAACAAGGGGGTCCCCATAACAACCCCAAGCATGTTAGGAGCGCCCAATATGGAAGATAACACCAGTACACAAGTAACTAGGGCGGTGAAAGTGGAAGAAAACACCGAGCAAAAGGCCAAGCATTCCACCTCTTACCAAGTATATATGTGCATTAAATTAAATAGCAATAATATTGTGATATCTCAAAAAATCCATGTTGTCACCTGGAAACAACCTGCACCTGCAACTAGCAACGCTATAAGAAGGGCTGAGCAAGCGGTAACATAGCCAAAACATGGTTTGCTGGGATGTGGAGGGTTAGAGGCTTATCATGGCATTTTGGGAGGCATGACAAACAAGTGGTAGGTAGCAAGACATAGCGATAGAAACGAGATAACTAGCATGGAAATGATAGTAGTGGTATCCAGGGAAATGATCATCTTGCCTGAGATCCCGCTTGGAAGAAGAACCAATCCGTGAAGAAGACGATCCAACGTAGTCGAACGAATCCTCACACACCGAACGCTTTCGGTACTCTATCGAGAAGTAGCAATCCGGAAACAAACAAATACCACAGTAAACACCACAACATCTTCATGACATGATGCACAAATGAGGATGATGCCTGTCAAGTTTAAATATGCCAGGCATGGCAAAGCACAACAATCAACTACTACACATTAGGTGAAGTTCAATATGCAATGAGTTGCATATTGACGAAACTCCACGTTTGAATTATTTAGTTCACTCTCATTTAGGTACCCAACAAGTTTAAATATTGTTTAACATGGGTGATCATGGCATAAGGTGATGAGGGAATTAAGCAATTTAAATGGAGAAGGAGAACATACATATAACAAATCGCACCTCTCCATATTAAGAGAAATGTGGTTAATGTTGTTCAACTAAACACTCATTTTAAATGTTGTTCATCATGGCAAGAGGTGAAGCATACACAACTACATCATCTAGGCATTTTAAATGAGGCCGGAAACAGCATATAGCATTTCCAAAATGACCCCACATGCAAATTTTGAATTTGGTCCAGATCTGTCCTAAGCATATTTTATATTTGTTAAACAGGAAAATAAAGTGCACCATGGGATCCTACACGTTTTCTAGTCAAGTTACATATGTGGATCATTTTAAACGGAGCTACGATTGTTTAGTTATGAAATAAATCATTTTAACATGGCATTTACGCAAATTAGATGAAAACAGCAAGTTAAACATTATTAACATGGGTGAAAGTGGCATATTGTGAAACTACAAAAAATTCTACACCTTTTACATATATAACATGTTTTAATCCGATGCACGGTTAATTGGATTTTATATGCATGAAGATGGAGGACTTTTCTATCAAAGTGCCCCTGGTTAATTGGATAAATTCACATGACTGAAAAAAACACTAACGGGCCGCTTCTGACTGGCCCAAAAATTCACAACGGGCCCAACATAATTAAAACACGCACTGGGCAAGGGATAGGGGCGCCTGGGTGCTCACCTAATGGGCCAAGGCCCTTTCGGTGGGAAGGAGGCCAGCTGGAGCTTCGACGCAGGGCTGGGCCTTGGTGCGTTTCTAGCCCGGAGCATAGGAGGTGGCCCAGGCGCGAGCCAACGCTCACGATGCAGGGGCGCAGGCGCTCGTCGTCTCGTTCCTGAAGTAGGGAACTTGCGCCGTCAGGGAGGCGCTGGAGTTCTCCGGTGACCGGCGAGGCTGTGAGGTCGGGCAACGGGGATGACTGGATTTGGGGCTGCGGAATCCGTTTCCGATCACGAGGGGGCTAGGTGGCACTAGCGGCGAGTTCGGGCCTTGGCATCCATGGAGGCTTCAGACGATGTGGGGCCTCCTGGAGAAGATGACGCGACACGGGGGGCGAGGGAGCCGGTGGCGAGGCGCCGAGGACCAAGGGTGGCGATGGGAGCTGGGCAAGCTCCCGGGCGGCGCGGTGCTTGGGCGTCCGGCGGCCGGCCGGCGCAAGATCGAGCACGGGGCGCCTTGGCGATGTTGCTCCTGAAGAAGAGAACGGGGAACCCAGATGAGCAAGGAGGAGAGCTTCACACGGAGGATGAAACGAGAAGGGGCATGGGCGCCATGGTCCCGGACCTGGTCTTCGGCAAGGCGGCTCACCGCCGTGGCGGCTTAAAGAGGTGGGGACGCAGGGGTCATGAGCATCGGACTGGATCGAGGAGAGGAGGAGAAAGCGATGCAGCTCTCCTCGGGGCTTCGATCGCTGGACACGGACGACTCCTGCGTCATCCGATCTCGTCACGGACTACCAGGATGGACTGGTGGGTGGCTGGATTGGATCTGGTGGGGAATAGATCGAGAGGAGGAGGGATTTTTGGATCGGGTAGGATCCTGATGGAGGAGGAGGCTGGTTGGGTGCGCACGGAAAGTGAGGAGCAGCAGCGGCTGCAGGGTTGGAGAGGCGCGGGATGCTAGGAGGGGATTAGGGTTGCGTCCAAAAATTGAATGAGGGTCTGCTTAAATAGGAAAGGGGTCTAGGGTTAGGGGGTTTTGCCCGTTTTTGGACCCTCCGATCGCGATCGGACGGCTCCGGTCGCTGGGGAGGCTAGGCTGGGCTAGTGGGCTATGGAGAGGTGGTTGGGATGAGATGAGAGGGATGTTTTGCGGCCCGACACGGGTTTTAGAAACCAAAACGTCTGCGATATAAACCGACGGTAGCGCCGCTATATATCTAATGGTTCGGGTAACCAACGACCTCCGAATGCGACGAAATTTGGCAGGTGGTCTACCTACAATATAATATGACCGCACGCCAACTTTCGACCCATTCCAAGAAATATTTATACGCACTTTTAAAAACAAGATTTTACTGGTGTCGCGGGTGTGTGCATGTGTTGTTGGTCTCGAAACGGTCGTCGGTGGAAACGAGGAGAACCGGCAGTTACGAACGGAAGCAAATCTCGAAAAAAATGGCGGGAACGGAGTGCCGATGCTATGTAGATGATGCAAATGATGCGATGATGCATGCGGCAACCAAGTAAATCACACTACGAAACTCGAAATAGAAGGGGAATCTTCTGGAGTGTCGGTCCCGGGCTGTTACACGTCATCAGCGTGTGTAGACGAGTCATAGGAAGCTACCTGGACTCCATTACACCGTGAGACATTTCTGTTATCAACTGCATGTAGACGAGTCATAGCAGGTTATATGGACTCCATTACACCGCGAGACATTTCCCCATAGGGACAGATACAACAGCAAAGAAGGATACACGCCGATCAATCAATGTGTCCGGAGCAGTAGCAAGCTACCATGGCTCAGTGGAAGCACAAAGAGGCATTTCCCTGTAAACAGGGACACTAAAGGCACACAACTAGCTGTCGAATCCCACACATAACAATGCACGTCGCACATATGCACAACATTCACGATATGCGTAGATACAACATGACATCACGACACAACTCTACTACTCAAGTGTTTACTAAAGACTCATAAGAGCCAACATAGTGTGATATTACAAGCAGGGGTCACATGACCCAACACTCAATGTCATACAAGCAACAAGCGGAAGCATAACATGTCTGGGTACAAACATCTACTAAAAGTGGCTAGAGGAGCCTAAAAATCTACAACGACCCTCCCAAAGGAGCCAAACCTCTCTCTGGGATTCTCAAGCTAATCCGGTCAACACCGAACTTCACGTCGTAAGAATCACTAATGAGCCTCACGCCTCCTCTGCAAAATAAATAAATTAAGCAACCGTGAGTACAAAGGTACTAAGCAAGGTTTACATCAAAACTATCTACATATGCATCATTGTCAACAAAGTGGGTTGTGTAGTTTATTGCATCAAGTCAACTTTGCCTCTTTGCTAACCTATATTACGACTACAAGTAGTATCTTTGAGGTGGGATAGCGCACACGAGTCCACATATTCACCAAATCAATACACCACTATGGATCAACTCCCATGTCCCTACGAGAAGTCCATCCATAGCACTCACGCTTATCTTGCGCATTTTAGAGTATCCATTTCAGGTTATCTATGAACAACATAAGTTTCCAAGTAATCCATATCCGAGGACGCGGCCATTCAAACAGATCATTTACACTGCAGGGGTATACTTCTTCACACACGCTCTCTCCACTTATCGCCATATGCACGTCATGCATCTCGGCAAAACGGAAGCCCAGCGAGGGAGTTGGCCACGACCGTTAACCACGCAAGACTCTAGTCCAGGTTTATCGCTTATTTGAGACTGGACCCGCAAGGAAGTCCGGCCGAAGATTCCTCTACGGCTTCAAACGATGTGCGCAGGGTTCCACAAGCCCATCGTTCGGGAGCCACTTAGTACACCGTGCCACTGTGCATCTACAACATCAAAGCCAAACCCGTCAGGCAGCGCTAAGCACGGCCACCGTACTTTTCCTACAAACACCAGAAATTAGTTGCAACTCCTGGACTGAGATCAAGGCGGTTAATAAGCCGATAGGGTCCATTGGTTTCGGGCCCAAGGCATGGTAGCATCTTGTCTTGGATAACATACACAGAACTCAGTTCTTAAGAACGGTCCCAATGAGACAACCCACCATGTACTCCTACATGGCCTCTCATCGCTACCTTTACCAAATCGTGTTCACACACTTAGCTCTCACATAGTAGGACATGAACACATCCATTCTGATTCATCGGCCAGATGGATCAGACTCGACACGACCCTAAGCATAGGAGGCATAGTAAGCAAGCTTGGATGAGTAAACATAACAAGGCTCAAGCAGTTGCTACTCATGCTAAGTGGTTTCAACTATTTACTATGGGAAAGAAGGTCATGCAAAGGAATGGGTTCAACTACCGAGAACATGTAACAGTTGAATAATTATTTTCCTAATGTAGTAAAAGAGAGTAGGAGCGAGAGAGTGGGTTTATATAAATATCCTCAAGGGGGGTTGCTTGCCTGACGGTTCTGAAGATAGTAGTTCTCTTCATCAAGGCCAACGATCATAACATCGGAACCATCATCTACCGATAAGGAATAACACCGAAAAACAAGAAGAAGGACCACAATCAATGCAATGCATAACCAAGTGAACGACATGACATGTTAAGGTACTGGATTGACCTAAGGCAATAGCTAGTCATATTAATTGAAGTGGAATTCAAACCTAGTTCTAATTCGAACTCCAAATGTCATTTCATAAATTGCTCTAATCATGAAATGTCCTAGTTGGTGGTGTTAAATTGCTCAAATATGCATGAACATGGTATAAACAGAGTCATTGGATTTTTCTGATCATTTTTCATATATAAATTATTTTCATCTGAGTTATAGATTATTTTCTATGTTTTTTTAGAAGTTTTAAACATTTTCTGGAATTTCTGGAATTTTTAAAATACCAAAAAAGCATTACTGCGTTAGCATTGTAACATGGTGACATCATCTGGTTAACTAGGGCTGGTCCAGGTGAAACCTGACCGTAGGGCCCGCCTGTCATGGACATAGTTGTTGACCCAGTTTAGTTAAGCTAATCAGGGATTAATTAGGGCGATTGGACCCCAATGTCAGTGACTGAGTGGGGTTATTAGTTGCGTCATTAGCCCTAATGGCGTTGGCACGTCATCTAACTAGTGTTTAACAACTGGCAATATCAACCGATGGCGGAGGCATGCTGGAATCGTAGCACATGCGACGTTTTGCGCGCAGAGGCGCTCTACGGAGAGCTGGGACAGATCCGCGTCCATCCGTGCAAATGGCTTCACCGGGGGTGGCTGGAGTGAACGGCGGCGATGACCAGTGCGGCGGCCAGATCTCGGACTTGGACGAGGGCGGAGCTACGGTGCTTGGGAGGGACGGATTAAGGGCTCTACGGGACCCTGGGAGCTCTAGGAGTCCATTGGTGGGACGAGCTCGAGCAGAGCAGCTCGAGAGCTCAAGCCTCGCTGGCCATGGCGACGGCCAGAGCATGGAGCTCGAGGGGCGGCGGCTAGCGGACAACATCAGAGGGGGAGAGCATGGGACGAGGAGCAGGAGCTCACAGGGATGCGGTAGGGTACGTCAACGGGCTCGGGGACGCTCTGGTGGTGGCGTATTCGACGACGGCGACCGGCGGATCTGACGTTGAAGATGAAGACGATGCTGATGAATTGGGCCCTCCGAGGATGCGCCTTCGTCGAAGAGCTTCATGGCGAGGAGGAGAGGCCGTTGGACTCGTCGGAGGAGCGAGGAAGCGGTGGTGGTCGCGGTGGTTCACGACGGTGCGATGACGGCCGCTTCGGCCATGGCATGGGGGAGCAAGGGAGAGAGCGACGGGGTAGAATGAGGAGGTCAGCGGGATCGGGATGACATTGGCGGCTCTATGCTCGGCGTCGTGCTGGCGGGGAAGGCAGGCAGGTGGCGCAGCGCCCTCGCGCGCGTCGTGCAGAGTCTCGCCTCTGCCTACTGGCAGAGCTTGAAGACGACCGCTTCGCCTGGTGGGCTTGGCAAACTTTGCTGGGCCAGGTGAACTTCTTCTATTTTTTTGTTCTGTTTTGTTTTACTTGTTAATTTTGCCACTCTTTAAATTCCAAAACAAATTTAAACCAGTGCCAAAAACCCACTGAATATTTTTATGTGGCTCAAAGGATTTTTTAAAATGCACATAAAATGTGTCAGGGTATTTGAAATTATATTCAATACTTATTATGAATATAATTTCAAAATCGATATAATATTCACTTAAACTCTTGGGCCAAAATATTCCTTAAAAATGTTCCTGAACGTTGGTTGGAAATATTGATCTTGCCAAAAATTTCAGAAACATATTTTAGAGCATTTTGGATTCACTAGAAACAATTTTGAGGGTTCTTTGCCCTTCTTGTATTTAAAGTTTTGAGGCTTTCACTTCCCTCTATTGAACTTTCAGAAAATAAAAATAAACATGATGACATGATGATCACAATGCAACTAGTTACAAGCAAAACTTCTAGGACTATGACAACTCATCCCCACTAAACAAGAATATCGTCCCGAGATTCAAGCGTAGGGTAAGAGGAAGAGGGGACACTAAACCATCACAATCTTCATGATCCAATTTCCCTTCTCGAAGATGTTCATTCGTTGCATCATGATGATCTTGACATATTTTCCTTCGGGATCTTCATCCAACATAACAACAAAAGGAATGGAAAACTCTACATGAATCGATCTTCTCGAAATCTAGCAACTCTCGATCAACTCAGAGTGAGATGTTAAAACATCTCTTGAGCCGAGACACAGAACACACATCAGGGGAATGGAAAGAGCAGAATACGAAGGTTCAATTTGGTAGGTAACAATCCCACGCTAAAACAGATGGTGAAGAGGTTCCAAAGTATCAAGGAGATAATTGCCATGATTCCACAATGGGGCACCTTAGGGAAGGTGACTCGTAGAATTATCCCTTAAGTGGCAAAAAGGATTACTTTTGATACAAAGATCATTGAAACTCTTCATACTAGACAAAGGCAATTTACAAATGATTGCTTGAAATAGTTCGAAGAAATGGCATACTTAGTTCGGAAAGAAAACTAGAGTTATAGGACAGCTCAGCAAACGGAAGGCACATTCCAATTGATACTGACAATATAACCCAGTGTTTGAGCGTGCTCTCAAGAACTTGAGAATTTCCGTATTCATCAAGGTTTTACCAACATCCGTGCCAAGATCTTGGTGACACATCATACTACCATGACGAATAACATTGAGAGGATGCAGATGCAAAGGAAGACAACACTTTCTCAGATTTCACCTTAGCTATGCCAAGGGAATGAAATATGGATAATCGAACAAGAGTTTAGCACTCCCCTTCCAATGTTCTCCTTGATGTAATAGCGTAACCCAATTGTCGGTAACGTTTGGTAGCTAGAACATCAAGTAAAAGTTGGACTTCGGGATGTCAAAGGGTGCATGAGGAATAACTTCGAGAATAAGTCATATGAAATTCTCGTGGGGAAGGGTCTAAATTACCGAATCAAGATACTACAATAATAGGTCTTCTGGCTAGGTGCGTTAGCCACGACATCACTTACCGGGTTATAGAGAGACCAATATTATGATCCTTGGAAAACATTCCAACTATCATATCTGCCCAAGATTCAGAACTGGTTGGCGATAAGATACTTCAGACTCAGCATGTCTGAAAAGGAAGGGTTGCAACACAAATCAACGAGATGACATTGCAACATTCTCAGGGAATGAACTATGAAGACGGCTCCAAAACATGAGCTGGATTACAAGGCACATGTGAACACGATGTCAAAGACAAGCATGACCACATAGTCTTACAACAAAACACTGCCGAGTTCGAGTTAAGAACCAACATCGAGGATATCTAAGTCCTTAGATAAGGCTAGCTCTTAAGAAGGAACTTCTTCTCCTTGAACAAGTCAATTAGTGGCTTGGTGTGCCAGGAGATACATGTGGATTGGAGGTTGCAAATCTATCAAACCATAGCATACTTCGCACATGCATGACTGACTTGATATGATTCTAGAGGAAGCAAAAAAACTTTCCTCAAATTCACGGTGACAACTTGCATCAAATGCACGTGGACTGAGAGGGAGTCACTTCTTACACCTAACATATACTTCATGTGTGGAACACGAAGATATTGCCTACAAAAGTTTCCAACACTAGCTTAATGTCCAACATAGATTATGGAGAAGATAAACGTGTTGCTGATGGGCTCAACAACAATTCATCAAGATATAAATATGGATGGAATTCCACAACTATGTGGTCAAGGTGATAGCATTGGTCAGACCAGAAGATATAAAGGTGTATGCTCGAGAAAAATATCCATGGTTAAGACAACATTATGAAGATCTTTGGTTTTGAGTTTGATCTGACAATAGCCCATACTCAAATAAAAGACTGGATAAGAAAATAGATGCAGCAATTGATCACAAGGATCAATAGATGAAGACATCATCTTTCTTCTACACACACATAAGAAAGATATCCCTTGGGATGAACTAAGTTAGTCAAATTTTTATCTTCTAACTCTACAAGTTGTTGTTTAGCTTAACCAACTAGTTCATGTGTATCCAACACAGAATCTAGGAGAAGGGGTGGTTTATAGAAAACCAACTTGATCACGAACTCAATGTAACGGTCAGGGACAACCTGGTAATATTTCCGAGAAGAAGTTTGGAAAATTACGAACCACCAATAGGTTATTGAGCTCAAGAACAACCTTGCTTTTCAGGGCAGGACAATATGATCAAAAGAGTGAAGGATTGACATAATCCTAACTCATTGATCGAAGAGTGCACCATGAAAGATGGACTAGGTAGCACGGTTAATCCTAGAATGGAAATTCAGTAAATAACAGACTAAGAATGAATTTATTGTCAAATAACTACCAAGCAACGGGGTTGCTAGGAGGATTGATTTCACACATCACGGTTCAGTTCCTGACGTTCCGGTTGCAACCAACATGTAGACCGAGGAATAAACAATGATGGCAAGAAGTATCACTGCATCAAGAGTTCAGAAGAGGGGGTGCAATTTTGATGAGAATCTTGACATCAAGAGGGTAATACTTGAAGGTAGAACAAAACAAAAGCTAGATTGGCATTTTGATCTACTAAACACAACTGCTTTGACCCAATCCTAGAAATGGATGAGGTAGTAGAGTTTGTTTGTCCCAGTCATTCTGAAATAGAATGGCTTGACAGACCCAAAGAATAATATGCATCAATGAATACGAATGCACAACTACTCTTGACTATCCACTGACAGATGAAGGTCGGAATACAATTGAGGAGGGGCAATGCAAAGGGGACATATGATTTTTCTGAGTTGTAGATGCATAGGTTGGCATGTCGAACGAGCTCAACATAATTCTTCCGGATAACCCATGCAGAAAGGTAGGATTGGCAGAGTCACAACTATGGAATGGAGAATTCATCAAAAGCACTCTCTTTGTGATTTTCAGTTCAGGAAGAACTTCTGCCATGATGGTTCATGGTATTGGAAGAATGACATACCACAAACCTCGAAGACTAGTACAAGGTCACTAATCATAGTAAAGGAATGAGCAAATACTATCAAAAGGAGAGAGAAGAATGATCCTTGGGTTTAAGAACCCAAAAATAGCATATCTACAGACTAAGTAACATCACGGGATGCTTTCAATAACGATGGCTAGAATTGTCAATCTGGAAACACAAAACACAACTACAATGTTGGGTGGTTCACTGGAATAACATGGTTTCCTATTAGCTTCAACGAACATGTCAAGGTAATCGAGTACCTCAACACAACAATTTGGCTCGGTAATCCTATAGGCAGTCAAGCTCTGATACCAATGCTATCAGGACCCCGATCCTAAGTCATATGAATCCAGCCTGTAACATATCATATCACTTTGTGGCCTCACGCACAGTAATCACCACGGCTATCACATTACCTTGGCCGGGACCGTTTGCGTCTTTTGGCTCACGTATTGTCGGATTTCGGGCTCCACAAAACCCTAAGGAATTTGAACCCAGGGGCGTGTGCGAAGATTCCCCAACAGCTTCGCCCCCTCCAAGCTCACAACACAATACCCCCGCTCGATGGCGAGGAAGACGATGGCACACGAGAGTTTACCCAGGTTCAGGCCGCTGCGAAGCGTAAAACCCTACTCCTGCCTTTGGTGGATTGCCTCACGAGGAGGTTTGTGGATGAACTAGTACAGAGGTGTGTTGCCTTGCGGGTGTGTTTGCGGGGTGGTTGCTCCCTGTCTCTACTGGGCAGCCTTGCCTCTCTTTATAGCGGCCCGGGTCCTCTTCCCTTATCGCAACGGCGGGAAGGGATCCCACAACGGCCAAATTTGACAGGGGACAGGAGGTACACCCTATCCTGATGAAGGGTGGTCTTCAGCTGCAAAGTGGTTGATGGTGATGCAGTAGTGGGCTCGGCTATGACGTTCGTCCTGCGGCGCTTGGGGTCTTGGTCTTGTTGCACCGAAGTGGAAACCTTTGGGGGCGCTTTGGGAACTCGCGTGCGCCCCTGCCTCCTTTGCACCAAAGGGGAAACTGTCCCCTCTGGCACACTGGAGCCTGCCTAGCCTGGCTGGCGTTACCCTTGGCCTCCTGAAGTCGTGTGTTGCATAGGAGTCTCTGCCGCTCGGGAGGAGGACTGGAGAGGCCTACTTCCCCGCGGGTCTGGGCGTTGTTTCCCTCGCTAGCTCGGGGCCTTGCGAGGTTCTCGTATGGAGCGAGGCCGCGCCGGGCCGTACTTAGCCGTTGAGATGGGCCACGCCTTGGGCCGCAGGCAGGCAAGTCTGGGTACCCTGGTATCCAGAACGCCGACAGTAGCCCCCGGGCCCGAGGCGCGCTCGAGCTATCTTAGGGGCGAAGCCACGGAGGATGGACCGAAGCGCCGTGGGCCCAACCGCCTGCGGCTCTGACTCGACGCGTGGCGCACCACGAGGCGTAGGCGTCTCGGCTCTCCAAAGAGTCGGGAACCGCCTTGAGTCGAGCTGACGCCCGGTCTGCGCGCCTCCTTGGCCATCATTACCCTTCTTTGAATGTTGCTGACTCCTTGCATCCTCCCCCGCCTCGGGCCACGCGGATGTGACCCGACGGGGCAGGGGAAGCGACGTGAGGCAGGATGGCACGCCAGTCGAGTCTGGCACGCGCCGCTCAAGGTGCCCGGCGACTCCACTTCCCACGATGCCCCGCGTGCAGCGGTTGCGCCTATAAACCCGCCCCGCTCGGGGGGCCTTGCCATCCCGTCGCGCCCTCTCGCTTCTCTTCCTTCCAAGTTATCCTCCCCGTCTTCCTCCTTTCCTCTGCTCTCCCATGGCGTCCAGAGGAAGTGCGGTAGGTGCGGGGAGGCACTCGGAGCCCCCGGCTCCACCGGCGGCCTTCGGAGGCAGCGGTGGTGGACCCTCAAGGCCGGCCCAGGTCCGCCGGCGCTGGGCCATCGTTGATGAGTAAGTTCCTTGTCCCCCACGTCCTTCTCCTATAATTGCTGGTCTTGATCGTTCCTTCCTCCCAGGGCGCCCGCGCCCAAGAGGCGCAGGCTCGAGGAACTCCAGGAGGAGGCGGATGCTCTGAGGGTGCAGCTCGGGGACGCCGAGGCCGACCTCCAGGCCGCTCTCAGGGGCGAGGCAGAGGCTCGCGCGGAGCTGGCGTCGCTCCAGACCCAGGTCCAGGGGCTGTGGACGCCGTGCAGGCCGCCCAGGATGAGGCGGCCGACACAAAGATGCTGGAGGCGCAGCGCGACAAGCAGTATCGGGACATCGCCCTCCACGCGGTCGGCGCGTTAGGCCGGTTCATTGGGGAGGCCCTTGCGCTGCCATTTGCGCACGGAGACGGGGGCTACCTCAACTTCTTCGACAAGGTGGTGGAGGCGCTGGAAACTGGCGTCTCCCGGGTCGACGAGGACAATGCGTCCAGCGCGCGCGACCTCCTGGACCTCGCGTTGACCCGGGTCTTTTCCAATCTTCGCCGCCTCGTTCCAGAGCTCGACCTCCTCCGCGTCATGGAGCCGGTGCCGGAGGAGCTCTAGAGGCCCCTCAGGGACGAGACGCGCCCGCACGTGGAGTCCCTGGTGGAACGGTTCATCCAGGAGCCCCTCTCCGACGAGGGCGACGACTCCGGCGCTGCGGCGGGCGACGGCCCGGGCGGCGACAGCGGCTCCTCCGCCTATAGTCCTCCCCTGTTTTCTTTTCCCAGTTCCTGTCATGTCAAGCAACAGCTGGCCCCTAGGGGCGTTAACCTTTGTGTTTTTACCTTCGCATTCCTTTTCCCCTTTTTTGAGCCGTCGATTGTTTGTTTTGCGCGGCGCGGCCCCACGCCTCCTACGGGGCCTTGTGTTATTGCCGACGCTCCTCGGTGTCCCTCGAGAGACCTATGAGGGTACCGCATTAACATCGGCGACGGCACCCGGCCGTTCCCTCGCGGGGCGGGCCCTCCTGAGGAGGATCGTGCCGCCCCAAAGGTTAGGCCCCCAGCCACGTCGCCGAGTGTGGCCGGTTCCTTCCCACACGTTGCCCTTCCTTGCTCCTGGAACCACAAGAGTCTTGATGGGTTTAGGTAGCGGACCGTAGCGCCTGTATTTCGGCATTGGCGCTCGTGCTTCTTGCCCTGCATTCGGGCTATTATTTGGTTAGAAAATTAGGTCCTTCTTCGGCGGGTGTACTTAGCTTATCGGATCGTGACGAGCTTGAGCGTCCTGAGGGGTAGGAGGAGCAACCAGGGAAGTCGAGGATCCCGGCTGGGAGGGCTTCTTCCTTGCTTGCGGTGTGGTCCGGGAGCCCTTTCGGCACTCTGCGTCGACGGGGCCTGATCCCAAGCAGACCTCCACCACCGCCGGGGCGTCCGGATCACCAGGACGAGACCAGCGGGGCGAGGCCTCGGCCACAATTGGGGCGTCCGGATCACCAGGACGAGGCCAAGGGGCGCGGAGCTAAACGATTAGTGAGGTTCCCGAGGCGCATTACCTGGGAACCCCACCTAGACGCTCAAGTGGCACTCTGCGTAGGCGGGGCCCGATCCCGAGCAGACCTTGACCACCGCTGGGTCGTCTGGATCACCAGGACGAGACCAACGAGGCAAGGCCTCGGCCACAATTGGGGCGTCCGGATCACCAGGACGCAACCAAGGGGCGCGGAGCTATACGATCGGTGAGGCTCCTGAGGCGCATTGCTCAGGAGTCCCCCTTGACGCTCAAGCGACTTCCTTACCTTTCTGTGGGCTGCCGCACCGGCAGGCGCTTGGGCCTCCCGAGGTTCCGTGATGTCGTGCTGGGCCGCGGGTGGAGCCCCTGAGCGGGAGCCGACCGTTTTAGGCGATGGGCACCCCTGAGGTGACAGGTCCTTGCCGGCCTGTCCCGAGAGGCCACGGGGGGGGGGGCAAAGTGTGCGGGCTGTACTTGGCAAGGTGTCAATCCAAATAGAAATAATATTTCAAGGCCAGAAAGAAGAATCGCGAAGAGATAAAAGTTCCCGCCCCCTTTTGAAATAGAATCATGAAATCTTCAACTTCATTGCAAAAAGTGGCAATTCGAATCACAAAAAGAAGCAAGCAACTGCCGCGTCCGGCACCTAGGCTAGTGTTTGCTTTTGTCTTCCCGCAGCGCGAAGCGTAGGGCATCCACGTTGTGTGGGCATAGCCATTGGAGGTCAGTGTTGTCCGCCAGCGCGGAGCATGGGGCTTCCACTTGGGCGTGGGATGGAACCACTCCACGTCCTCGGGGGGCTCCGGGCGTATACAGCCCACTCATTATTATGTGAGAGTGTCATGGCCGAAGATAGCTGGGCAAGCCCCCAGGCGCTCGGCCTAGGTGCTCCCAACTCAGTTTAGAGCCATCCCACGCATTACTGCGCGGTTGCGCGCCTCTACAACCCAAACCTGTGTGCATTGCTCCCCGCGTAGCCGTGGGATTGCGCTCCCGCAGCCCAAACATGAGCCCAATGCACCAAGCGCAGCTGCAGAGGTGTTGTGTCGGTGGTGCCGCCTCGTTGAAGTGTCGCGGCGCCAGCCGGACTTCGGTTTGCGGGTCTCATGAGGCCCTGCCTCCCGAGGGCCGCTCCGACGCCCCCATTGCCGCGGGTGGCCCGCGTTGCCTGTACCTCGCCGATTCCCTTGGCGGTCGCCCCTGAGGCCCTGGGCTCGGCTGTGTGTTGCTTGCTTGTGGGGGCGGTGGCTGCGCCGCGCCCCTGTGCCTCCCGGGACGCTCCCCCTTATCCCTTGCATAAACCCGGCCTGGTGCTCCCTCCGTGGAAGCCCCATGCCCGGCTTGGGGAGAGCGTCCGGGGCACCTCCCTACTACGGGAGGGTGTCGGCACTTGCAGAGGGCGCCTGATCCTCCGCGCCCTCCGCTGGTATGACGTAGTCCGGAACGTAGGGCTCCGCATAGAGTCCTTGGCCTTCTCCTGAGTTGCCTCCGCGCGCACCGATGGCAGTCTCCCCGGGCGGCGGGATGACGCCATCCTGGGCGCGCGGTCCACAAACCCTCCTGCGGCGGGCTTCGCCCGAAGCTGCCTGGCCCTGCCGCCGCCGTGGGGTGGGCTGCGCGTGTCTTGCCGTGTGTTGCCTTCCTGATTTTCCCTCGCACCTTCATTATGGTTACCTGCATGGCCGGAAGCCTGAGCCGCCCGCTCCCTGCGCCGGTTGGCGCTCTCCCGCCGGGACAAGCCAGGCTGTCGACGATCCGTTTGGGCATATGTGTGCACGTCGGGGTGCGCATGGGATCCCCCAGCATCCCCTTCGTGGGCGCTACCGGCGGGACTGGGCGACGCTCCGAAGCCGGTCACCGGGATCCGGAGAAGGAGAAGCATGGCGTGCGGCGGGCCCTGCTTTGGTCCTCCCCGGAGCGAGGCGGGCACGCTGTCTGTAGGCGGGGCGACTGGTACGGTGAGCAAGCCCCCGGCACCCTGCATCGGTGTTCGCGGGGAAAGGTGGGGGCCCCATGCCCTCCTCTTGACGGCGACTAGCTCGGCGAGGTGGTCGGCCCAGGCATCGAAGCCCCCATGCGTAGGGCGGTGGCGAAGCATCTCACTCACCATCAGGAGCGAGTCATGCGCGTTGAGGTCTCCCACGTATGTGCGACATGACGCCGGTCCCGTGGGTGCCGCCCGTCCACAATGCGCCTGGCCGGCACGAGCGACGTCGATGGTGGACACGACGCTAGTGGCCTGATAACGACCGCCCGACATCGTGCAGCCATGGTGTGGGTTTTGGGTGGCAGCAGTGTGGTTGGCGGGGGCGGATCCTTTGGGGCCGAAAGGAGTCTGCTGTGCGTCGGCCATCGACGCGATGGGGCGAAGAAGAAAAAGTGAAGCTCGCAAGGGACTCCTACACGGCCCTACCTGGCGCGCCAAATGTCGGATTTCGGGCTCCGCAAAACCCTAAGGAATTCGAACCCAGGGGCGTGTGCGAAGATTCCCCAACAGCTTCGCCCCCTCCAAGCTCACAACACAATACCCCCGCTCGATGGCGAGGAAGACAATAGCACACGAGAGTTTACCTAGGTTCGGGCCGCTGCGAAGCGTAAAACCCTACTCCTGCCTTTGGTGGATTGCCTCACGAGGAGGTTTGTGGATGAACTAGTACAGAGGTGTGTTGCCTTGTGGGTGTGTTTTCGGGGTGGTTGCTCCCTGTCTCTACTAGGCAGCCTTGCCTCTCTTTATAGCGGCCCGGGTCCTCTTCCCTTATCGCAACGGCGGGAAGGGATCCCACAACGGCCAAATTTGAAAGGGGTTAGGAGGTACACCCTATCCTGATGAAAGGTGGTCTTCGCCTGCAAAGTGGTCGATGGTGATGTAGTAGTGGGCTCGGCGATGATGTTCGTCCTGCGGGGCTTGGGGTCTTGGTCTTGTTGCACCGAAGTGGAAACCTTTGGGGGCGCTTTGGGAACTCGCGTGCGCCCATGCCTCCTTTGCACCAAAGGGGAAACTGTCCCCTCTGGCGCACTGGCACCCGCCTGGCCTGGCTGGCGTCACCCTTGGTCTCCTGAGGTCGTGTGTTGCATAGGAGTCTCTACCGCTCGGGAGGAGGCCTGGGGAGTCCTACTTCCCCGCGGGTCTATGGGCTGTTTCCCTCGCGAGCTCGGGGCCTCGCGAGGGTCTTGTATGGAGCGAGGCCGCGCCGGGCCATACTTGGCCGTTGAGGTGGGCCACGCTTTGGGCCGCAGGCAGGCAAGTCTGGGTACCCTGGTATCCAGAACACCGACACGTATATAAATATGTCACTAGCAATCGTACGTCAGAGAACCCGAGTCGATATGACTAGTCATAGAACCCAAGTGGCACATCCGTACAGGAACAGGCATACATAACCCAACAATGCAGGTGTCGGTCATCAACGTGTGTAGACGAGTCATAGCAAGCTACATGGACTCCATTACACCGTGAGACATTTTTGTCATCAAAGGTGTGTAGACAAGTCATAGCAGGCTACATAGACTCCATTACACTATGAGACATTTCCCCGTAGGGATAGAGACAACAGCAAAGAAGGATACACGATGGTCAATCAATGTGTCCGGAGCAGTAGCAAGCTACCATGGCTCAGTGGGAGCACAAAGAGGCAATTCCCTGTAAAGATGGCTACTAAAGGCACACAACTAAATGTCGAATCCGACACATACCAATGCACGCCACACGTGCGCACAACATGCACAATATGCATAGATATAACATGGCATCACAACACAACTTTTTGACTCAAGTGTTTACTAAAGACTCATAAGAGCCAACACAGTGTGATATTACAAGCAGGGGTCACATGACCGAACACTCAAAGTCATACAAGAAACAGGCGGAAGCATAACATGTCTGGGTATAGACATCTACTAAAAGTTGCTGGAGGAGCCTAAAAATCTACCACGACTCTCCCAAAGCAGCAGACCTCTATCTAGGATTCCCAAGCTAATCCGGTCAACATGGAACTTCATGTCGTAAGAATCACTAATGAGACTGACGCCTCCTCTACAAAAACAAAAATTAAGAAACCGTGAGTACAAAGGTACTAAGAAAGATTTATGATGTCTACTACGCAACCTTCTTCTTGTAAACTCGTGTTGGGCCTCCAAGCGCGGAGTTTTGTAGGACAGTAGCAAATTTCCCTCAAGTGGATGAACTAAGGTTTATCAATCCGTGGGAGGCGTAGGATGAAGATGGTCTCTCTCAAACAACCCTACAACCAAATAACAAAGAGTCTCTTGTGTCCCCAACACACCCAATACAATGGTAAATTGTATAGGTGCACTAGTTCGGCGAAGAGATGGTGATACAAGTGTAATATGGATGGTAGATATAGGTTTTTGTAATCTGAAAATATAAAAACAGCAAGGTAACTAATGATAAAAGTGAGCACAAATGGTATTGCAATGCTTAGAAACAAGGCCTAGGGTTCATACTTTCACTAGTGCAAGTTCTCTCAACAATACTGACACAGTTGAATCATATGTAAATCCCTCACGTGTGACAAAGAGTTCACTCCAAAGTCACAAATCGCGGAGAACAAACGAAGAAATTATTGTAGGGTACGAAACCACCTCAAAGTTATCTTTTCCGATCAATCTTATGAGCTATCCCTATAAGTGTCACGAACAGCCCTAGAGTTCGTACTAAAACAACACCTTAAGATACACATCAACCAATACCCTAATGTCACCTAGATACTCCAATGTCACCACAAGTACCCATGGGCTTGATTATACGATATGCATCACATAATTTCAGATTCATCATGTTCAACCCAACACAAAGAACTTCAAAGAGTGCCCCAAAGATTCTACCGGAGAGTCAAGACTAAAACGTGTGCCAACCCCTATGCATAGATTCCCAAGGTCACGGAACCCGCAAGTTGATCACCAAAACATACATCAAGTGGATCAATAGAACATCCCATTGTCACCACGGATATCCCATCGCAAGACATACATCAAGTGTTCTCAAATCCTTAAAGACTCAATCCGATAAGTAAACTTCAAAGGGAATACTCAATTCATCACAAGAAGATAGAGAGGGCAAAACTCCATATGATTCATCTATATTAATAAAGCTCGCGGTACATCAAGATCGTGTCATCTCAAGAACACGAGAGAGAGAGAGAGATCAAACACATAGCTACTGGTACATACCCTCAGCCCCGAGGGTGAACTACTCCCTCCTCGTCATGGAGACCGTCGGGATGATGAAGATGGCCTCCAGTGATGTTTTCCCCCTCCGGCAGGGTGCCGGAATGGGATCCCGATTGGTTTTTCGTGGCTCTGGAGGCTTGCGGCGGCGGAACTCCTGATCTAGGTTTGTTTCTGGAGGTTTCTCTATTTATAGGAATTTTTGGCGGCGGAAACAAGTCAGGGGGGTCCACGAGGCGGCGACAAGCCAGAAGGGCGCGCCCTAGGGGGGGGGCATGCCCTAGGGGCTTGTGGCTGCCTCATGGCTCTTCTGGCCCAACTCCGATGCTCCGTGGGTCTCTTCTGGTCCATAAAAAAACACCGTAATTTTTTATTCCGTTTGGACTTCGTTTGATATTCCTTTTTTGTAAAACTCAAAAACAAGGAAAAAACAGAAACTGGCACTGGGCTCTAGGTTAATAGGTTAGTCCCAAAAATAATATAAAGTTGAAGTAAAATGATCGTAAAACATCCAAGAATGATAATATAACAGCATGGAACAAGCAAAAATTATAGATACGTTGGAGACGTATCAGCATCCCCAAGCTTAATTCCTGCTCGTCCTCGAGTAGGTAAATGATAAAAACAGAATTTTTGATGTGGAATGCTGCCTAACATGTTCATCATATTCTTTTCTTCTATGTATAGCATGGACATTTGGACTTGTAAATGATTTAAAGCAATAGTCTAGTTTTAACATAATGACTTCAATACTCAAGCATGTCAACAAGCAACCATGTCTTTCAAAATATCAACACTAAAGAAAGTTATCTCTAGCCCATTATGCTCAATCATTGATCCATTCATGAAACACACTTAAATATTAGCTATGCCCAATGCCCAAGTACGATCATAGTGCCCCTTGGTTGGTGCTTATAAGAGAAGATGGAGACTCAAAGCAAAAATAAAAATTGCATAAAGTAAATAGATAGGCCCTTTGCAGAGGGAAGTAGGGATTTGTAGAGGTGCCAGAGCTCAAGGTTTAAATTGAGAGAGAAATTTTTTTCATGCTAGATACATTATAGGCGGTTCCCAAACAGAATAGTAAAGTTTTTACTCCCCGTCCACCAATCAATCACACTCCACGGCGAGCCGAATCCACGGGTACCGTCCATACAAACAACAATCCTGGGGGAGTTTTGTTTCATTATTATTTTTTTATTTGAATTTTGAGCATGGGACTGGGCATCCCAAATACCAGCCACTTTCTCGTGAATCAACACATATCGCGAGAATAACACACCTAGCATGGAAAAATATTGGATACTCCCCACCGTTTCATGGCATGGGTGCTCCAGCTCATCCATCGCAAACTAACCACACGCTGCATGGATAACCTCAACCAGGAGATAGCCCGTAGTATCCTCGGGAATCCGGTGGAAAACCTCAACCTCGAGATTACCTGAAGTATCCTTGGAATCCCATGCACAAGACATTCGAGAAAGGTAAAACAAGTCCAGCATGACCGCCCGACGTGTCAACGAACCCGATAGGAGCCGCGTATCTCGTTCTCAGGACACGACAGATTGGCTAAGTTTCCTGCTGGCACACCCGTTGGTGGCCCCGGCTACTGCCATTTTTGACCAACACTCATGAGGAGCACTGGCCTGGGTTGTAGATTAATCCACGGGGTAGCTAAGCCGTATGCATTTTTATTAGGTTGTTAAGCAAATATAGTACCAAAGTTGGGTCTTGCCAGACTAGTTTTATCCCAAAACGAATAGTCAAGGGGGTCCCCATAACAACTCCAAGCATGTTAGGAGCGCTCAATATGGAACATAACACCGGTACTCGGAAACTAGGGCGGCAAAAGTGGAACAAATCACCGGGCAAAGGCCAAGCCTTCCACCTTCGCCAAGTATATATGTGCACTAAATTAAATAACAGTAAATAAGGTGATATCCCAAGATATCCATGTTGCCACATGGAAACAACCTGCACCTGCAACTAGCAATGCTATAAGAAGGAGCTGAGCAAGCGATAACTTAGCCAATCAATGTTTTGCTAGGTAGTGGAGGGGTTAGAGGCTTTCATGGCAATTTGGGAGGCTTGACATATAAGCGGTAGTTAACGAGACATAACGGTAGAAGCGAGACATCTAGCATAGCAAAAAATAGTATCGGGATCTGGGTAACGATCATCTTGCCCGGAGGGTCTTCAGAGGGATAAAGAGCTGGGTCCTTGTAGTTGTTCTCGTCAAGGTCCTCGTACTCAGTCTCCTCACTCGGGTCTAGCCAAGAAGAAACAACACCAAATAAACATACAAGCAAGGTGCAATGCGCAACCAAGAATGATGCATGTCCAAGTTGATGTATTTAACATGGCTATCCTATACTAGACATCTTTCTCATGCAATTTTTTAGTTCTTTAATATCCTGGACAGAACCTCAAGATTAGTTATTTTGATATGCATGAACATGGCAAAAATAAATGCTTCTCATGAAAACGATGCAAATGCATATGAAGAACGTCGCAAATGGAGTAACGGAACTCTCGGAGCACTCAGGACAAGGTACTAATGGTAACGGAGGCAAAACAAAGATTGATGGTTGCCATGGGCAACTTCTTGGTATCCCAAGCATGCCACTGGATTGGGAATGAAATTCTAGGTGAAATGGACCTAAAGATCATGCAAAACAATTGGGTAGAACTCTCACAAAGCACAAAACAACTATACAAGCAATCTGTCCAAAACATCAACATGTCATATTGCACACAACAAAACTACCAGCTACAGCAAGCTATCATGCACAACCAAGACATGGAGATGAAGTCTACATGATGCTCAACATTTCATGTCATGGCAGCAACTTGAACAAAAGCATGGATCAACAGCAACGGAGCTCACGAGATGGCATGTTGAAACAACAGTTAAGGACTAGGTGAAAAATACCAGTTTACACAATCTGAGTTATCAGGTTGGCATATTGACATCAATAATTCTACATGCCACGGAGACTTTCATGGCATGAAATTTAACAGCATGATAGAGGGTGACATGCACTTCAAATAACTCCATTACAGTAACATCTAAAAATGTATAGATTCCTTGCTAGCATCCTCTCAACATGGCATCTTGAACTAAACAGTTCCTCGGACTAAGAAAAAATATCAAGTGGCAAAGCAGGGCAGTTTTCACAGGTAGACATGTTTGACAACAAAATTAACTAAGATGCAACACCTCTACTTGCAATCCATTGACACATCCTAACAGAGGGAAACATGCTCAATAATTCAATCCATTGGGCCAACCCCAATGGAACCATGGATTCATGGCAATCATCATGACAACATAGCAACAAAATAACCAGACTTTATACCTAGAAATATTTGGGCATATGAAAATAGCAGTTTTTTATAGCATGTTGGTAGCAAGAATTCAACAGCCAAACATGGTTTTCCATGGCATGCATAATTACCAGAGGCTAGTACACACATCAACAGAAAAATTTCATATTGACAAGTTCATCAAAGAGTGCAAGGATTAAATCAATCAAAAATAAAAAATGGCATCTTGATACAAAATAGCTTCCATGCCACCTTGCTCAAATGACCAAACTAATATCACACATGGTTTCATTGGATTTTTCTACCCCGAAAACATATATCACATGCCTATTTTTCAGAAGAAAACAATGTCACAAACCACAAGCAAAATCTTTCAACTAGGTAAAACCTAGTATATGCTAGATCTGGCATATTCCAGATTTGGACACTGACTGAAATGGACATGCCAGAAATGGAAATATTCCCAAAGCGGCATACTAGAATAACAGACGGAAAAAACAATACAAAATATATATAGCGGGGCCCATCTGGCAGTGGCACTAAGGCCTCTGTGTGGGTGACTAGTGTGTCCCACGGGCCCACTGTCAGCCACACACCCTTAAAAAGACGGGGATAAAAATGGTGCGCGGGGGGGGATCGAACCCGCGACCTCCCTGTTGTGGGTGACGGTGGTGACCAGGTGGGCTACAAAGGGGATTTGGTCCATATTGGACTCGTGCACTACCTGAACTTAAGCAGACATTGAACTAAATCTAACAACGCAACACGGATAGAAACTGAACTTGTTTGAAATTTAAACGAAACAGGGGGCGGCCTGGCTGTAGCTCACGACGGAGCTCATCAGCGAGCAGCAGGTGAGCACGGACATGTGGCATTACGACCTGCGACGGGCCTGCGGAAGAGGTCCCCAAGGGGTACGCGTGTCAGGGATATAACTCCACGATGTAACCCACCATATTGGGCCGGGTTAAACTTATCAAACAACTCTGCAACCAAGTTTAAATGGGCCGTGTCTTGAGTACAAGACAAGGTGGCAGCTGACCAAGACGCTGGTCGGCCCAACGCCTGAAGATGGCGGCTCAAAGCTCATGAAGCTAGAGATGCCAGTCAAGTTTCCTTAAGATACAAGACAAGTTAGAGATGTCATAGGACACGGGTCATGATATGATCCGGACTCTATTGTAAACCCTAGGGCTTGACCTGTATATAAAGGCTGGCCCCTAGGGCCGAAAGACTCAAGTTACAACCTCTCGATAGCTAGGTTAGCAATTCTGCACCCTTGTAAACAAGATCTAATCATCAAATACACTCAAAGCAGGACGTAGGCTATTACCTCCATAGGAGGTGCCGAACCTGGGTAAATTTGACTCTCTCTCTCTCTCTCTCTCTCTCGTTCAACCCCTTCGAGTCGCCACCTAGCGACGATGGCCTCACACCTAACTCCTGTTACGAGGACATCTACCGGGTTGACAAAACCACAATAGTTGGCGCCCACTATGGGGCAATCTTCTGATGGAGTTAAGTTCTCGAAGGGAACCCTTCCAGGGTTCGGGAGTTACGTGGTCGGTCGTATGACCAAGAGCCGCCGCGGAAAGATCTACATCGACGACTCTGGCTGGGGCCCCGACTCCGACTCAATTGAGTATGGTTACCGGGTCCCCTTTGGTAGGATTCAAGTCTTCATCGGCAAGATCGGCACGACGGTGCCCGAGCTGGACATCTGCTCCAACATTGTCGAACCGGCTCGGTGTACTCAATCCGGCCGGTGTCAAGCCGGCCGAAGTCGTGACATGGTCAGATCTTCTCGGCGGGTCGGCCCTCTGGATGAGCCGACCGTCGAAGGAACAATCGTCATCAGCTCGGACTCTAAACTTGGAGGCTCGCCCGGGACGGAGACGTGCAAGGAACATCGTGTTTTCCCCCTGCGGGTTTCGGCTCATGCTATGATAAGCACGGCGGCACAGGCTGCACTCACATCCGGCGTCCTCAGCGGCTCTGATAAAGCGCACGGCAACTCAGGAACGGAGCTCCGGCAGCATGATGGCCAAGGTACTTTCCAGAAAAATCCGAGGCAGCTAAGTTGTGGTCAATATCACGTGTTCACCACCAATACCTGCAAGCGGGACAGCAAGGTCAAGAGCAGGGCTGTCAACATGGCTGAGCCGGCGGTCCCTAGGTACCTTAACTGGTCCGAACACGCAATCACCTGGAGCAGGGAAGATCATCCCCCCGGGTTGACAACCCAGGCGGCTTAGCTTTGGTGGTGACACCACAGGTTGGTGGATACACTCTATCCAAGGTTCTCATGGATGGGGGTAGCAGCATAAACATACTGTATTACGAGACCTTTCGCCGAATGAATATGTCAGAGAGCACGTTGCTTCCTTCAATGACAGTTTTTCATGGGATCCTCCCTGGAAAGTCTGCTTATCCGATTGGGCGGATTAAGCTCGATGTGGCCTTTTGAGATGAATCCAACTACAGGTGCGAGTCACTGATGTTTGAAGTTGTCAAGATAAAAAGCCTTTATCATGCTCTCTTTGGGCGGCCGGCTTACGCTTGCTTCATGGCCCACCCGTGCTACGTTTATCTCAAGATCAAGATGCCGGGACTCAAAGGGACCATAATAGTGGATGGAAACCGGAAGATAGCTCAGGAGTGCGAGGAAGGAGATGCGGCCTATGCCGAGTTGGCTTGCGTGGCAGAGGAGTTGAAGTTCTACACTGCCAATGTTGACCCGGCTGACATGAGCCTGCTCAAGAAACCCAATACTGAGTCAAAACCCATGCTTAAGTTCAAACTGGACAAGGATACGAAGCAGATTGACTTCAGCCCAGGCGAATCATCCAAACAGTTCACTATTGGGACCGGCTTGGATCACAAATAGGAAAGCGCGCTCATCAAGTTCATCCGTGAGAATCGGGACATCTTTTTGCATGGAAGCCATCTGACATGCCTAGAGTTCCGAGAGAACTTGCTGAGCACCACCTTAATGTAGATCCCAAGATGAAGCCAGTGCGCCAGTACCTCCGTCGTTTCAATGAGGAGAGGCGTAAGGCTATTTGAGAACAAGTGGCCCGGCTCCTAGCTACCGGGTTCATTGTGGAAGTTTTTCATCCTGAGTGGTTGGCTAACCCGGTGCTGGTTTTGAAGAAGAACGGCACTTGGCGCATGTGTGTTGACTACACCGATCTCAACAAAGCTTGTCCCAAGGATCATTTCGCCCTTTCGTGTATTGATCAGATCATTGATTCTACGGCGGGTTGCGAGCGTTTATGCTTCTTGGATGCGTACTCTGGGTATCACCAGATCAAGATGGCGGTAGAATATCAAGAGAAGACGGCTTTCATCACTCCCTTTGGAGCTTTCTTCTATGTCTCCATGCCTTTCGGGCTCAAGAGCACCGGGGCGACTTACCAGCGCTGTGTCCAGAATTTCCTTAAGCCACAAATCAGGCGTAATGTTCATGCCTACCTTGATGACATCGTGGTGAAATCTCAGAAGAAGAAGACAGTCTTGGATGACATCAAGGAAACCTTTGACAATCTTCGAGTGTACAAGATGAAGCTTAACCCGGCGAAGTGCGTTTTTGGCGTTCCCGCAGGCAAATTGTTAGGGTTTCTGGTCTCTGAGCGAGGCATCGAGGCCAACCTGGACAAGATCAAGGCCATACCGTCATTATCTGAGCCGGCAAACGTAAATCAAGTTCAGCGGCTCACTAGACGCATTGCGGCTTTAAGCCGGTTCATAAGCCGCCTAAGGAAGAAGGCGACCCCTTTTTACTAGTTGTTAAAGAAATTGGGCGACTTCAAATGGACACACGAAGTCGGCAGGGCCTTTGAAGCACTCAAGCAGTAGCTTGTTAACCCGCCCGTCTTGGCTGATCCCATGGAAAAAGAGCCTATGCTCTTGTACATTGCTGCCAACTCCAAGGTGGTAAGTGTTCCAGTTGTGGTTTAGCGGAAAGAAGAGGGAAAGGAATATCCGGTTCAACATCCGGTTTACTTTGTCAGCGAAGTCTTAACCATATCCAAATAGAGGTACCCACACTGGCAAGATGGTTTTCGAGATCTTCATGGCGAGCCGGAAGTTGAAGCATTATTTCCAGGAACACCCTATAACTGTGGTTAGTTCGGTGCCTCTTGGTGATATCATACAAAACTGAGAGGCCACAGGCAAAATAGCCAAGTGGGCCATTGAGCTTGCCGACCACCACTTGAAGTACATGCCCCGAACCGCCATCAAATCTCAAGCATTGGTGGATTTCATCAACGATTGGACAGAGATACAGATTTCAGAGGATAGGCCAGATACCACGTATTGGACTATACACTTCGACTGGTCTAGGCAGCTGGAAGACTTGGGGCTGGGGTTGTGATATCTTCTCCAAAAGGTGACTAATTTTGTTATGTCTTACGGCTCATGTTCCCGTGTACTAACAATGCAGCCAAGTACGAAGCACTCCTACATGGGCTTCGGATAGCCAAAGAGACGAATCTTAGGCGGGTCAGATGTCTGGGCGATTCAGATCTAGTAGCACAGCAAGTTTCAGGTACTTCGGATTCTAAGGACCCTCTTATGGCGGTTTATCGACGAGCGGTCTGTGATGTGGCGGGTCATTTTCAAGGTTATCAGGTCGATCATATAGATCGTCGGCTCAATGAGGTGGCTAATGCTTTGTCTAGACTTGGCTCATAGAGAAAGCCGATGCCACCTAACGTCTTTCTGGACGTCCTTCACAATCCCTCAGTCAAGTTACCGTCGGAAGAGGATATAGCTATCCCCGACCCAGAAGCGCACCTGGTGGCGGCTCTACGTGTCACCCCTGGTTGGACTGTGGCATATTTGGCTTAGCTAACCCGAGGAGAACTCCCAGAAGAGGAAGTCGACGCTCGACAAATTATCCGGCGATCAAAGTCCATGACAATCATTAATGGCGAGTTACATCGGCGGAGCAGCACTGGCGTGTTTCAATGGTGTGTTTCGCCTGAGGAAGGCCAGGAAATACTTAACGAAATCCATTATGGCGATTGTGGACACCATGCCGGCTCACAATCTTTGGTCGCCAAGGATTTTCGGCATGGGTTTTATTGGCTGATGGCTCATGCCGACACTGAGGAGATTGTGCGCAAGTGTGATGGGGGCCAAAAGTTTGGTCGACAGGCTCATCTACCGGCTCAGGAGTTGCGTATGATTCCAATTACTTGGCCGTTTGCAGTCTGGGGGCTGGATATGGTTGGTCCATTCAAGCCGTCTTTTGATAAAAAGATCCACTTATTGGTGGCGGTTGATAAGTTTACCAAGTGGGTTGAGGCTGAGCCGGTCAGCAATTGCGATGCGGAGACTGCAGTCAAATTTCTAAAGAAGCTGATTTTCCGTTTTGGTTACCCTCATAGCATCATTACTGATAATGGTACTAATCTGTCCAAGGGAGCCATAGAACAATTCTGCCAGAGGGAACACATCCGGCTCGATTTAGCAGCGGTAGCACATCCACAGTCCAATGGGCAAGCTGAAAGAGCCAAGCAAGAGATCTTGAGAGGAATCAAACCCCGGCTCATAGTGCCCCTTGAGCGAACGCCGGGTTGTTGGGTAGAAGAACTCCCCTCTGTGCTTTGGAGTATTCGAACAACGCCAAATAGATCCACGGGATATACTCCTTTCTTCCTAGTTTACGGGGCTGAGGCAGTCCTCCCGGGTGACTGCTTATGTTGAGGTGGATAATGAGCAAGCATGCCAAAATTCCCTGGATGCCTTGGAAGAGGAGCGTGACTTAGAAGCAGCAAGATCTGCAATATACCAGCAAGACCTACGTCGCTACCACAGCCGTAGAGTCCGAAGCCATACTTTTCAGGAAGGCGACTTAGTTCTCTGCCTGATTCAAGACCAAATGGGGATGCACAATCTTTCCCCGCCTTGGGAGGGTCGTTTCGTCATCAGTCGAAACCTCAATAATGGTTCATATTACCTGGTCGACTTACGAGAGGGTTCACACACTTCTGAGTAGGAAACGACCCGGCCCTGGAATATTGCACACCTGCGGCCTTATTACACTTAGGAGCCATCGGCTCACCTTTTTGTAATTTTTTTGTCCCCCCCCCCTCTGCAAGATTATGTATATACTTCTTTATGTTCAAATATAATAAAGCTGGCATCCCCGAAACTAGGGGCCTCTGTTGTTTCAGCCTATAAATTGAGCATGCGTCTTTATTGTTTGAAACATAGGTCACTTGGGGGCTTCCAACTCATCGAGTTTAGCTTTCTCACCCTCTTGACCCGGCAAAGACGCCACTAAAATATGGTTAAACCTGCCTGTATGCTTAATGCGACTCCGATCAGATGACCCCATGTACTCTTAAAAGTTAATCCTTTCCTGGACCCTGAACTTTTTAAGGTTAAAACATTGGCTCGAGTCATGTGAGAGCCGGCATACAGAAAGCTAGGACAAACCATGGGTTATTATGCCCGCTTCATGGAAGCAAGACTTGAGCCTCGAAAGCCAGTCTCCTTTTTTCGAGTCTCATTGAGCTGGATTATTAAAAAAAAATACATATATATATATATATACTTACATTTTTCAGGTACAATATTACCCTTGTCACCGGCTTATATTTGGATGGTCGGGTTTCATAACTGAGTTCATATCATGACCAGTTTCTGGATCATCTGTCTTCAATATCATTGAAGGAAGAAATCGATTGACTTGAGTTTCGAAAGACCAAGCTATGTTGCCGGCTTACTCCAAATTTGCTTTATGGACAAAAATTGTCAGACATTAAGCAAGGAAGTTGCAGGGATAAACGATGCCATGAGCATATTAACAGAAGCTTGTCACATCAGAGTTCAGCACTAGGAAAAGGCGCCAACGTGCACGATGGCACAACAGAGCAAATTCAAAGTTATGAAGAGTTCTACTCCTATTACAGGCTCATTGTGGAGCCACATAATCCTTCACTAAAAATTTTCTTACACCAGGGAGCTCGTCTGACGAGGTGACTTATCCAGCTTCCAGGACGTCTTCAAGCTCTGTCATCAGCCGCCTCTGGATCTGATCCCGCCGACTCGTCATCATCAACCTACTGGCCTTTCTGTTGCCAACGAATTGAGAGCAAAGATTCAAAATTTGCGGTCCATTCAACAAGAGCTGACACGTCAATGTCAGGAGCAAAAGTTGTCTTACAGCGAGGCGGCACAAGGTCAGACGGCTCGTCCTTGGGCGCGCTAATGCGTTCATTATCAGCGGTGTAGGCTGGATGATATCTTGAAAGATCTACCTCATCGGCTATCAAAGACGCCAGTGGCCAGGTCTCCAAAAGGCACCTTGCGTAGTCTTCACGAGTGAATGTTGACCTGTCAAGTTTAAACTCCGGGAAGCCGCCTTTCAGAAGCTGCACATCCAATTCTAGCAGATACGCCTTTTCCCGAGTGAGTGCCATGTTCGCTCCTACACGAGACGCTGATTTCCGAGTTTCAATCACCCATTGTGGCATGGTAGAGAGCTACTTCAACATGTGTTTGATACTTCTCGGTGGATGCTTCAGGTTCTTCACAGCCATGATGGAATATATGGAGCATGTAAACAACTGCTCTACGTACGTGAAAATGGTCTTCAATTTTACAATTGGCAGCTCCACGAGGTTGTGGTTTTTTCGCCCTGCACATAAGAGATAGCAAAATAAGTCGCCACAAGGTTCATAAACCGACACATTGACAAAGGCGGGTCGGAACACGTACGGAAGATTGTTGTAAACATATCATTGATCTGCTTCACGAGAGTGGCGTATTTTTCTTTCATGGGGCCGAAGTTCTTCTCAGCCTTCTCTGCACGTTTGGTCAGGACAGCCTTTTCCGTCTCAAACAGTTTTATGGCCTGTTCCAGATGTTCGTTCGCCCGACGAGCAGAATCTTCAAAGTGAGCCACCATGGATTCGGCTTCAATTATCAACCTTTTTTCTTCCTTAAGTCGTTTTTGCAGTCTCACAGCAACAGACTCAGCATCTTCACAATATCTCTGATGGATGAACAACAAACATCAGCAATTATTGTTTACAAGTCTCAAGAAGATTGCCAGCAATATCCTTGACACTTGGGGGCTAATGTATTTTGTTTCTTTTGAAACTAAGATAGGGAAGAAGACCCGGCTCATCTCAGGAAGATGAGTCGGCCCTTGGGGGCTACAGGTCAAAACTTCTTCAGTCTTAAAGACCCGACTCATCTCAAGAAGATGAGTTGGCCCTTGGGGGCTACAGGTCGAAACTTCTTCAGTCTTAAAGACCCGACTCATCTCAAGAAGATGAGTCAGCCCTTGGGGGCTACAGGTCGAAACTTCTTCAGTTTTAAAGACCCGACTCATCGCAAGAAGATGAGTCGGACCTTGGGGGCTACAGGGCTACTACAGACCTTAATTACTTTATAAAACCAGCTTACCATAACAAGCTGGTCTTTTGAGGCTAATGGTACTATGCAGGATAATGGTAAAATAAGGAGATTACCTCATATTTTTCCTTCATAGCATTTATCATGCTCTTTTCAATTTCTCGGCTTTCAGACAGCAGGGTCAAGTACACTTGATACATGTCTTCAACACCAAGTACGGATAAATCCAAGGATTCCATTTTAGCTTTTCCCTTATCCAAAGTCACTGATTCATCCTTGCTCACTATTTTAGCTAAGGAAGTGGAAGCAGTGGGGGCTTGCAAATTTTCTTTGACAAAAACAATGTCTGGAATGTTGTGGTCAGATAACGCCATAAGTTCATCCACGCAAGCTGATTTGGAAGGAAAGATGGATGGTTCAATCTCAGGACGAGCATCCATAAACACCGGCTTGTCTGTTCCGGGCGTCTCAGTAGCAGCGTCCGGCTCTACCCTCGTATCAAATTCCTTTTCAGAAGAATCAACCATTGGGGTCATCTTTAGAAGAATTGGCATCTCTTGGCTTGTTGGTCCAGAGGATGACCCGCCTGTCCATTTGGATACAACAGCTTTGGCTCTGGATTATTAGTACAACAAAAGTTATCACAAGTTAAGATCAAAACAATGAAAGATACAATACGGACTTTGCAAAGATAAACGCTTACCCACGATTGACATTTAAAGGGGGAAGTTGTGACGCGCTTGAGCCGCCTGATGATGAAGGAGAATCCTGATAAAGGGAATTTGAAGGACTGAGAGGTTGTTTAAACAAACCGGCTCTAGGGCGAGAATCAGTTGGACTATGGGGCACCTCAAGGCGTGATTTGCGAGCCGGTGGTGCTTGAGATAAACTAGGGTCTTCATCATCCCGAGTCTTGCGTTTTGACGAGCCGGCAAATTGTGTGTTCTTCAAAAGAAAATCAGGAGCCGAATGAGCTTCGGGGAGTGATAATTTAACTTTCCGAATGGCTTGTCGTGGTCTCCGAGGAACAAGCATTTACGAAGGACGGGGGGAAATTGGAGTTACCTCAGTTTCGCCGGTTTGGCTAAATTCCGAGTCGCCCTGATAAGAAGGTGTGTTAGCAAGTTCATTAAACAGGCGGCCGAGAGAGTCAAGTTCTACCTCAGATTCCTCCTCTGAAGATGACACGGAGACTGGGGCATTCTTTTTACCCATAGAAGGAAGGGAGGCTTGAGGTGCAACTTTCCAAAAGTTAGAATCCGCCTGCAGATATATAAAACATATAACAAGTAAATGCCGAGTCGAGAGAAACATGGACAAGAGACAATGGAAATAGTTAATACCTGAGGCGGCGGGTTGAGAAGGTAAAATGGACCCAAGCCGGTGATGCTGCACAGCTCTTTTGAGACAGAGAAAAACTTCTTTGTTTCCTTGGTAAGAACACTATCAGTGAGATTTTCACGGGAAAATCGCTGAGGATCATTTGAGGCACCCGAATAATCACACATCAAGCCGTCCCTCAAACTGACAGGTTGGATCCGCCACTTTAACCAGCAACGAATCAGCTCTATCCCGGTCAGGCCATGTGCGGTCAGGGCTCTTAGCTTTGCATGAAGAGGTGCTAAAATCACTCTCTCTTCGTCAGTTGGCCAACTTGGGAATTCCATTTTACCACTAAGTCTTTCCAATCTGAAACCTAGCAAGGAATTTTCCCCTTCAGGTGAAGTATCTCTGCAATAGAACCAGGTTCTGTTCCACCCTTTGGGGTGACTTGCCAGCTTTGATTCTGGGAAGCCGTTTTTCTTTCTCTTCTGGATGGAAACACCACCGAGCTCGTAGGAAGCACCGTTCTTTGTTTTCGTTTGACTGTTAAGATTAAAGAACTCTCTGAACAGAGTAATGGACGACTCAACTTGAAGGTACACTTCACATAACACTTGAAATTGACATATGTTTGTCATGGAATTCGGACTAATGTCTTGAGGCCTGAGCTTGAAGAAGTGCAAGAGGTCTCTAAAGAATTTTGAGCCGGGAGGGCGGAAGCCCCTACGCAAATGATCAGTAAATATTACAACCTCTCCTAGTTGTGGTTGTGGGGCCGGCTCTTCTTCAGGAGCTCGCAACTTTATAGTCTTTCGAGCCGGCAAAAAGCCATGATCCACAAGGTTCTCCAAGGTAAGTTGGACTCTTTGCTTTTTGCCCAGTTACAAACTTTGGAGTTTTTCGGAGCCATGGCGGGTTGTGCAGTAGCTACAAGAATAATGAGAAAAATAAGCCAGAGCAGATTATAAGCCGCCTACATTAAGATATGGTTATGAGCCAGTGAAAATTAACAAGGCCGAAGGAATATCTGCAACTTAGCAGAAACATTGGGTCACAAACAGGTTTCTATGAAAGTTTCTCTCTAGGCGGATCTAATTAATGAAGAAAAACAGTGAGATATATGTTCTAGCCGACGGAACAACCGAAACTTTAGCAGTCCAAAGGATAACCCTTGGTGGCTCGTTTCAGATCTGCTTATAAGGAAAGTGGAGTGGAAATCGATCTAAGAATACACAACAGTGAGTGGATAATATATGAATCAACTGAACGTGATTTCAGATGAATGCATCGGAGGCGGTAAGAACATTGGAAATGCCGAAACCCTAGATAGTAAGGGTTCGTACCAGATGGCGTCGGAGCCAATGCGAAGATGATTGAGTTTGTTTCGGCGGTCGCGAGAAGGCTTGACGACGCTGGCAATGGAGTCGAAAAACCCCGGAGTCGCCTTGGGAGCTCTGGTGGTGTTCAGTCAATGGAGAAGCAGGAGGAGGAAGACGATGAGGAAAGGTTGTTGTGGAGCCCGGCGGGGCCGATTTATAAGGGGAAAGAAAGTGAAACGGCACTGAGAAAAACGAAGCGACTGAAGTGAATTTGTGGCTACAAGTGTGCCTCAGTTTTTGCGCCCGCCTAGATTTGGCGCAGTTTTCGAAAAGATACGTTGTGATGACTTTGGAGAACAATAGTCAGCAAGGATGATGTCACAACAAGCACGAGCTGGAGGAAATGTCAAGTTTGGAAGCAGAACAAGCCGGCATCATGGAATTCATAGAAAATACCATTCCAAGGATGAGCCGACAAAGGAAGGAATGGTATATTGACATGAATGGATTCAAGTCAATCTGGGGCCTAATGTCGGGGATATAACTCCATGGTGTAACCCGCCATATTGGGCCGGGTTAAACTTATCAAACAACTATGCAACCAAGTTTAAATGGGTCGTGTCCTGAGTACAAGACAAGGTGGCGGCTGACCAAGACGCCGGGCGGCCCAACGCCTGAAGACGGCGGCTCAAAGCCCATGAATCTAGAGACGTCAGTCAAGTTTCCTTAAGATACAAGACAAGTTAGAGATGTCTTAGGATAAGGGTCATGATATGACCCAGACTCTATTGTAAACCTCCATAGGTGGGGCCGGACCTGGGTAAATCCGACTCTCTCTCTCTCGTTCAACCCCTTCCTGTAACGAGCGACAATGGCCTCACACCTAAGTCATGTTACGAGGACATCTGCCGGGTTGGCAAAACCACGACAACGCGCATCTCTGAGCGGCTGCCGCTCGCTGGGGCATGCACGCTGCGGTTGCTCGAGTACGAGCTCATGCTCGACTCGGGAACAGAGGAGGCAGTGACTGGGCGAGGTCTCGGCTAGTCACCTCGAGCGCGGGCGTGCGCATGAGCGAGCTTCTGGTGCGCGTGTGGGTGCTCGCGCTGGAGCAAGCCACGGTCTCGAGAAGGAGACACAGGACTGCTCCACGTGACTAATCATGGCAGACAGGTTCGGACGCGGCGGAAATCGATGGCTACTCGACGGATACAAGCATGACAGAAGGCCGAGACGATTGGAGGCTCACCGAGGTCCCGGAGGACAAGACGAGGGCGTCGGGGAGGCGCTCGCGTGGCCGGGGAAGCGAGTTGTTGCCGCGGCAGGGCTCCTGGTGCGTGATAACCCACAAGTGTAGGGGATCGTTTGTAGACTTTTTTGATAAGTAAGAGTGTCGAACCCAACGAGAAGCTAAAGGTAGAACAAATATTCCCTCAAGTTCTATCGACCACCGATACAACTCTAAGCACGCTAATGCTTGCTTTACCTAGAACAAGTATGAAACTACTTTGCGGGAATAAAACTAGAAGTACTTTGCAACATAATAAAGAACGTGGAAATAAAAGTTAGGTGTTGTTTTAATAAAAGAACAATAAAAGTAAATAACTTAGTAGAAAGCTTTTTGTGTAACGCAAGAGAAAGATTGTCCCTAGGCAATTGAATATAATATGATAGATACTTGTTATATGCAATGAGGGAAAGGCATACACTAACACACTTTCCATACTTGGATCGTATGCACTTATGATTGGAACTCTAGCAAGCATCCGCAACTACCAAATTTCATTAAGATAAAACCCAACCATAGCATTAAGTATCAAGTCCTCTTTACTCCCATACGCAACAACCCACCTACTCGGGTTTATGCTTCTGTCACTCAAGCAACCCACCATAGGCAAATCATGAACATATTGAAACACCCTACAACGGGGATCCCTCATGTTTGCACGACATGGAGGGCACCATAGGACAGGACCATATCAACATACAACGCATACCACAATTAACCCATAGGACAAAAGATATCTACTCAAACATCATAGGATAGCCAAATATCATTGGGAAATAATATATGGAGTTGGGAACCATGTTTAAGTAGATATTACAGTGGGGAAGAGAGGTGTTACACTGCTGCATAGAGGGGGAGAGAGTTGGTGTTGACGGCGGCGAAGTTGTTGGTGTAGATCGCCGTCACGATGATTGCCCCGACGGCGTGCCGGCGCCACCGGGAGAGAGGGGGAGAGAGCCCCCTCCTTCTTCTTCTTCCTTGGCCTCCCCCCTAGATGGGAGGAGAGTTCCCCCTCTGGTACATGGCCACCATGGCGGCAGAGGGGCAGGAGCTCCTCCTAGATTGGATCTCCCTCTCTGTTCTCTTCTGTTTCGCGTTCCTGTTTTCTGGCCGAAAACCGTTTCTTATATTCCTAGAGATCCATAACTCCGATCGGGCTGAAATTTTGAGGGAATTTTTACCTAAAAATTAGCTTCCTTGTGCCCGAAGGAGAGCTCCAACCGACTTATGAGGAGGGCACAACACATCACCCCGCGTTTGGGACCCTGGGCGTGCACTAGTGTCTTGTGGTGGCTGTTGGCCACCGTTTGCGTTGATTCCACTTCTCAAAATTCACAAATATTCCAAGAAAAATCTCCGTAAATTTTTATCGCGTTTGGACTTCATTTGATGTGTAATTTCTACGAAACAAAAAACACACAAAAACATGAACTGGCACTGGGCACTGGATCAATAGGTTAGTCCAATAAATCATATAAATTGTTGCCAGAAGTATGTGAAAGTTGTATAATATTGGCATGAAACAATCAAAAATTATAGATACGATGGAGACGTATCAGCATCCCCAAGCTTAATTCCTGCTTGTCCTCGAGTAGGTAAATGATAAAAAAGTTAATTTTTGATGTGGAATGCTACCTAGCATAATCTTGATCATATATCTAATCATGGCATGAATATTAAGACACAAGTGATTCAAAGCAATAGTCTAGTTTTGACATAAAGACATTAATACTCATGCATCCCAACAAACAATCATGTCTTTCAAAATATCAAGGCTAAAGAACGCTATCCCTACAAAATCATATAGCCTTGTCATGCTCTGTCTTCTTAACACAAAGTATAAATCATGTACTACCCCGATGTCAGCCAAGCAATTGGTTCATACTTTTTAACGCGTTTCAGCATTTTCAACTCTCACGCAATACATGAGCGCCAGCCATGGATATAACACTATGGGTGGAATAGAATATGGTGGTAGGTTTCAAAGGTGTAAAAGTGGAGAAGAAAGTCTCGCATCAACTCAGCGTATCAATGGGCTATGGAGATGCCCATCAATAGATATCAATGCGAGGAGTAGGGATTGCCATGCAACGGATGCACTAAGAGCTATAAGTGTATGAAAGCTCAATATGAAAACTAAGTGGGTGTGCATCTAACTCTATAATGAAAAATTCCCACTAGTATATGAAAGTGACAACATAGGAGACTCTTTATATGAAAAACATTGTGCTACTTTCAAACACAAGTGTGGAATTAGCATGCCCGTTCTCTCTTTGTCTCTCATCATTTTTTTTCTTTTTTTCTTTTTTTTCCATTTTTTTTCTTTTTTTTCTTTTTCTTGTCCGGAGCCTCATCCCGACTTGTGGGGGAATCATAGTTTCCATCATCCTTTCCTCACTGGGACATGCTCTAATAATGAATAATGATGATCATCACACTTCTATTTACTTACAACTCAATATTACAACTCAATAATAGAACAAAGTATGACTCTATATGAATGCAATGATCTAGCGTAGCAAAGATATCAAAAAACGGACAAGCCATGGAAACATCATGCTAGCTATCTTACGATCATGTAATGCAATATGACAATGAATGCTCAAGTCATCAAAATGGAAGCGGTGGACGTTGCTTGCAATATATCTCGGAATGGCTATGAAAATGCCATAATTGGTAGGTATGGTGGCTGTTTTGAGGAAGATATAATAAGGCTTATGTGTGATAGAGCGTATCATATCATGGGGTTTGGATGCACCGGCGAAGTTTGCACCGACTCTCGAGGTGAGAAAGGGAAATGCACGGTACCGTAGACGCTAGCAAATTGCGAAAAGGTAAGAGTGCGTATAATCCATGGACTCACATTAGTCATAAAGAACTCATATACTTATTGCAAAAGTTTATTAACCCTCGAAGCAAAGTATTACTACGCATGCTCCTAGGGGGGAGGTTGGTAGGAGTTAACCATCCCGCGCCCCCGACCTTCACACAAAGATAGACAATCAAGAATAAATTGTGCTCCAACTTCCTAGCATAACGGGAGACTATACGTGCATGCTTCGGGAATCACAAACCTTAACACAAATATCTTACTAAACATGATCATCCACTAGTACCTAGATGGGAGGAGAGTTCCCCCTTTGGTCCATGGCCGCTATGGCGGCGGAGGGGTAGGAGCCCCTCCTAGATTGGATCTACCTCTCTGTTCTCTTCTGTGTCGCGTTCCAGTTTTCTGGCCGAAAACCGTTTCTTATATTCCCGGAGATCCGTAACTCCGATCGAGCTGAATTTTTGAGGGGATTTTTATCAGAAAATTAGCTTCCTTGCGCCCGAAGGAGAGCTCCAACCGACTTACGAGGAGGGCACAACCCATCACCCCGTGTTTGGGCCCCTAGGCGCGCCCTGGTGTCTTGTGGTGGTTGTGGGCCCCCGTTTGCGCTGATTCCACTTCTCAAAATTCACAAATATTCCAAAAAAATCTTCGTAAATTTTTATCGCGTTTGGACTTCGTTTGATATGGAATTTCTGTGAAACAAAAAACACACAAAAAGCAGGAACTAGCACTGGGCACTGGATCAATAGGTTAGTCCAGTAAATCTTATAAATTGTTGCCAAAAGTATCTGAAAGTTGTATGATATTGGCATGAAACAATCAAAAATTATAGATACGACGGAGACGTATCAGTGCGCGACAAAGACGACGATGGGGCCGACGTCGTGGAGGCGATCCCCACCTACTAGCTCCAGGAATGGGTCGAGGGAGTCGACAAGGCGTTGCGGGATATCTTGGGGGACCGAAGGAAGCCGACAGGAGGCGAGGACGAAGACGAAGGCGACGAAGCTTCTCCTGGTCTCTCTGAAACCCTCTGCTCGTCTCTAGCTGGTTCACATACCCGAGGAAGAAGGAGGTGAGGGATGGAGAGAGAGGTGGCGGCGGCGCGAGGGAAAGGGGGAAACCCTAGGAGAGGCGCGCATATATAGGTGGGGCCAGACGGGACGGCCTCGGCGCAAGTGAAGCACTTCACGGCGCTAGAGCTGGCACTCTCTCTCTCTGGAGGAAGACGGAGGGAGAGGGGCAGGTTGCCCGCTGGCTAGCTGGGCTGGCGCGCGCTGGGCCGTGAGGAAGGAGGAGGCCCAGGTAAGCCTTTCTCTCCCTGGTTTTCTCTTTCTTTTATTTAAAAACAAAATTTTGCAAAAAAACACAGAGAAAAGGGAGGGAGGTTTGGGGATGAAAGAAAATATGTTTTGCACTCATAGAATTATGCTCTATTAATAGAATTGGTTTTGGGTATTTATAAAAGAAAAAAGAAAAAAGAAAATGCCTCTTTTATTACCATTTGAAACTGTTTGCAAAAAATATAAAAAAGGTGGAGAGCAGCACATGTCTAAGAGTAATTTTGAAATAACATGCAGAATATTAGACAACTCCCCAACATTTTATTTAATGGACGAGGGCAAGTAAAAAAATCAACACATTCAACAAATTTGAATTAAAGAGAGATGGAGGATATCCCAAACATAGCATGGAGGGGTTTCACATATAAACACTTGGTTGGAAGCACATCAACACCACCACACACACTCACTCAACATAACACATGATGCAAAGAAAAATATAGGATGGATGACATGATGCCATGATGCAAATGAGTGACATCAAGCAAACTTTATTATCTCAAACCACATGAGGCATAACATGGAAGGTTCACGTATGGAAAAATTACAAGGAATTGGAAAGTTGCACTTGGGCTGTTACCACTCTCCCCCACTACAAGAGGATCTCGTCCCGAGATCTAGGAACGGAAGAATTCAGGATATTCGGAACGGAGAAGGTCCTCACGTTCCCAAGTGGCCTCTTTGTCAGAGTGATGTGACCACTTCACCTTTAGAAACTTGATAGATTTGTTGTGAGTCTTGCGCTCAGTCTCTTCAAGGATAGCAACTGGATGCTCATGATACGATAGGTCTACTTGGAGATCAATGTCTTGGAAATCAACGGTGCGCTCAGGAGTATTGAAACACTTGCGGAGCTGAGAGACATGAAAGACATCATGCACATTTGAGAAACTGGAAGGAAGCTCGAGTTGGTAGGCAAAGTCGCCTCTTTTGCCCACAACCTTGAAAGGTCCCACAAAGCGAGGAGCAAGCTTTCCTTTGATGCCAAGGCGCTGAGTGCCCTTCATGAGAGACACTCGGAGATAGACGAAGTCATCGATTTGAAAGGCCATGTCACGATGCTTGCTATCGTAATAGCTCTTCTGGCGGGATTGAGCGGCTTTGAGGTTTTCACGAATGACATGGCACATATCTTCTGCTACAGCGATCATGTCATTGCCAAGGATTTGACGCTCACCGGTTTCAGACCAATTGAGCGGGGTACGGCACTTCCTGCGATAGAGAATCTCAAAAGGGGTTTTGCTGGAACTTGCTTGGAAACTGTTGTTGTATGAGAACTCAGCAAACGGAAGGCAATCTTCCCACTTCATGCCAAAAGAAATCACACAAGCTCTGAGCATATCTTCAAGGATTTGATTGACTCTCTCTACTTGACCACTTGTCTGAGGATGGAAAGTTGTGTTGAAACGGATCTTGGTACCCATCGCAGACTGAAAGGAATCCCAGAACTTGGAAGTGAAGATGCTTCCACGATCCGAAGATATAAGCTGCGGAATACCATGCAAAGAAACTATCTTTGATGTGTACATCTCTGCCAGCCGACCTGTCGTGATAGATTCTTTGACCGGAAGGAAGTGGGCAACTTTGGTGATCTTATCGATGACCACAAAGATGGCATCATTACCTCTCCTGGACTTGGGAAACCCAGTGATGAAATCCATCTCAATGTGATCGAATTTCCACTCTGGGATAGGCAAAGGCTGAAGAAGACCTACTGGACGTTGTTGTTCCGCCTTCACTCTGCGGCACACATCACACTCATTCACAAACTGAGCAATCTCACGCTTCATGCGCGTCCACCAAAAGGTTTGCTTGAGATCCTGATACATCTTGGAACTGCCTGGATGAATAGAGAGGAGGGAATTGTGTGCTTCATCCATGATAACTTTCCTGAGTTCACCTTTTGGAACCACTAGACGATCCTCGAAAAACAAGGTGTCTTTGTCATCAACACGGAAGCACGTATACTTTAGAATGCTCTTGGTCACGCCTATCTTCACTTTCTTCACCATAGCATCGAGAAGTTGAGCTTGCCGAATTTGATCTTCCAAAGTCGAAGAGACTTGAAGGTTGGCAAGAAACCCTTGAGTAACTACTTGGAGGTTGAGCTTGCGGAAAGCTTCACAAAGCTCGGGTTGGAGAGGCTTGAGAATAAGACTGTTGCAGTACGCCTTTCTGCTCAACGCGTCCGCAATCACATTTGCTTTGCCTGGAGTATACTCAATGCTCGGATTGTACTCCAGGATCATTTCCACCCAACGTGTTTGCCGTAGATTGAGATTTGGTTGAGTGAAAATGTACTTTAAGCTCTTGTGGTCAGTGAACACTTCAACTGGCCTTCCCAACAAGAGGTGCCTCCAGGTCATCAGAGCATGAACAACTACCGCCAGCTCAAGATCGTGAGTGGGGTAGTTCTTCTCACTAGGCTTCAACTGATGGGAGGTATAAGAAACCACCTTTCTATCTTGCATGAGAACACCACCAAGACCTTGGAGGGAAGCATCACAGAACACTTGAAAATGTTTGGATTCATCAGGAGGAGTGAGAATTGGAGCTGAAGTCAGCTTTTCCTTGAGTGTATTGAAGGCCACCCCACACTCAGGAGTCCACACATATATGACATTCTTCTGGAGGAGATTAGACAACGGCTTACCAATTTTTGAGAAGTTCTCCAAGAATCTCCTGCAGTAACTTGCAAGGTAGAGGAAGCTTCGAAGCTACTTGACATTCTGAGGAGGCTCCCACTTCACGATGGCCTCAACTTTCTTAGCATCCACCCTGATGACCTCGGCAGAGATGACATGCCCAAGGTACACCAATTCATTGATCCAAAACACACACTTGGAGAACTTTGCATAGAACCGATGCTGATACGGGGCACGCCCGTGTGTGTCGATCTTTCACGAATTGGAGGTGGATTTGTGAATGAACACAAAGAACACGAAGAACACGAGGGGGAAATCACAAGAAAAACACTCAAAACAAGTCCAATCACACATCCACTATGCTCACATCCACACAAGATCCACAAGGGTACAAGAACAACAAAGGGAAAGAGGATACATGGTAGAGCTCATCCCAAATCCCGTGGGGAGATGGGGCCTTGAATCCCGGGGGGGTCTTCCCTTAGATGGGCCTTGGCATCACTCCGGATCTTCTCACGTAGAGGGGAATCACTCCACGAGGGAAGGGAGATAATGGAGCTAGGCTCAACAAGTGTATTCGCTAAACCTAAGCTAACCCTTGAAATGAGGAGGGGGTGGAGTATATATAGTTCTAGCCACGGAGGGGTAAGTGAGAGAGGGATACATGGGTCTCGGGCCCGTCCTGCGCACAGGCTGTCGGGCGGTTGTACCGCCAGGGTGGCCGGTTGTACCGGTCAAGAAGGAATAACCGGAACAACCGGTCTAGTACCGGCCTTGCACCGCTTCATAACAGAAGCTCGGCCGGAGGTGGTCCGGTGGTGGACCGGTTGTACCGCCCACCGGTTGATGGCCGGTTGCTGGCCGGTTGTACCGGCAGCTCCTCTTCTTCCTTCTTCTCTTCCAAGCTTCCCTCGCGGATGGTGTAGTTGTACGTAGGTGCTCGCACTCCTCCTCGTCATCCGTGAAGCTCCAGCAATACCTATGCATGCACACGAGAGGAATGTCAAGTAGTATACCATCCTCGAAGGGGTCAAGTGAACACGTGTAAAGGAGATGATTCACCTTTATGTATGTGAAGTAGATGTCGCACGTGTCACTTGCCAAACGGGCTCTTGTCATGGTGATGTCCATAGGATGCTCCGCATCATCCCCTCCCCCTTGGGAAAGATCCGTCCTCGGATCAAGATCCAAATCACCATGGGAAGGAGATGGCATCGCCATGTGGAAGTGATGCGGAGCATCCCACCATCATCCCCATGGACTCTACACCATCACACCAAGCCACAAAGGGACCCATGACTAGAGCCCGGGCACGTGCTATTGAACATGAGGTGACATCTCTCCTATATGATTCTCTCTTTGATGTTCATGGAACTTGGATGCTACCTCAATCGGAGATCCTTTGCATGATCAGGTACAATGGAAATGGAGATGGTCTAGATGATGCTCGTAGCGGAGGACGTCAAGCTGGGAAGGAAAAGGGAGAAGCTGTGGACAAGGCCCAGCTCTCAGACGTCCGGACAGCCTCGGACGTCCGACGCCTGAAGACCGACCTCGCCAGGAAACTCCAGGACGCCCCAGCGCTCGGACGACCGACCACGCCCGGACGTCCGACACATTCCAGCACCTGGACGACCGGACCCGTCCGGAAATCCGACTTCCCGGCACCCGCACCGAAACCTCGGAAGTCCGAAGACCTCCGGACGACCGGGCCCCGGACGTCCGACGCGCCACGGAAATCCGAAGACCCCGATCCAGAGCCGAAACCTCGGACGACCGGCCACCTCCAGACGTCCGGACCGCCGTGAAGTCTCGGACGTCCGACCGCGTCCGGACATCCGGACCCTGTCTGCGCACAGGCCCGCGGGCTTTGGCCCATGTACCCCTTCGTTTCGCCTAGGACTATATATACTCTTTCCCCTCCTCTTCCTAGGGTTAGCTTAGGTTTAGCGAATACACTTGTTGAGCCTAGCTCCATTATCTGTCTTTCCTCGTGGAGCGACTACCCTCTACGTGAGAAGATCCGGAGTGATGCCAAGGCCCCTCTAAGGGAAGATCCCCTCGGGATACAAGACCTCCTCCTTCGGAGCGAGGAGACTACCGTTACGTGTATCTTTTGGTTGTTTGTGAACCGTGATTCTCATGTACTCGGGTGATTCTAGTGGATGTGTGATCGTGGATCGTTCTTGAGTGTTTTCCTCTTGTGATTTTACCCTTGTGTTCTTCGTGTTCATTCACAAATCCACCTCCAATTCGTGAAAGATCGACGCACACGGGCGTGCCCTTATCGTATTGGTATCAAGAGCAAAGGTTTCTCACGAATTTGGAGTCCCCTCCCCCGATTTCTAGCCAATTTTGTTTTGTTTTGACCTAATTTCGAAAATCCCCACAAAAATAGCCTTACCCAAATTTCTTGGATCCGTTAGATTTGAGGAGATTTTGTTGATTTTGATCCGTGGATTTCGTTGTGGACAAGTGGATCTACCTTTCCCCCACCTTCCCCATAAATTCCATCCGCAAAATCGCCTGATTTTTGCCTGAAATTTTTCTTTGCTTCAAGTTCACCCCGCGGATCCCGCAGGTTTCGGACGACCGGTTCCCTACGGACGTCCGGCCTCCGGACGACCAGACCCACTCGGACGTCCGGACAACTCTGACGAAACTGAATTTTCCCCCTGAAATTTTTGTTTCTCCGCCATCTCTTCCGCATTGTCCCTCCACCATTTCTTCTGCAACACTTTGCATTTGTGATTTTGAGTAGCGAGCCTCGCCACTTCCTAAGGTGTTTCGGCTAAATAGGAGTGGTTCTTCTTCGACATCGCCGCTCATCATCGCCCCGGATCGTCGCCAACCAACTCTTCATTGACACCTCACCGTAAGCAAGGACGGTAATCGCGACGACACTCTTGTCTTATACCCTTGCCATTGCATTGTTACCCCGAGCCTATTTGCGTTACTTGCCTATCGAGACTAGCCATTGAGTATTGCCGGGCTACGCTACTTGTGCACGTTAGCGCATAGCTTCATTTGCGTGCATATATCTTAGTATCATCTTTTGTGTTACAACATAGTACCCGCATACATAATTGCTATCTTGGTGTGCACGTCCCGCATTGTGACCATACTACTCATCATTGCAAAAGAAAAGAGAAGAAAAGCTTTTAAGCAAAAGAGCAAACGAACAATACCATCGCAAGTTTCGCATAGCATACTTCATCATCTTGGATCACTTGAGCGAGTGACACGTGCCGCATACACATAGCAAGTAGGGAATAGGAAGACAACACTTTTGGTTCATAGTAGGGTGTGCACAAGTGCGTATCGTGCCCATTGGAGCAATCGTGCTACCGTCTCTCTAGTGTTGTGCAACAAGAGCATTTTCCGTGGATTCCACATTTTGGCTCATCCTTGGTTGCATGACCCCAATTGTCTACCGTGTGTGTGTTTCCGTGTATACTCATTGCTATTGATCTACATTGTCTCACTTGCGCAGTGTTCGAATCTCTTTCAACGTTATTGAATCTTATCTTTCGAATTGTTTGAAATTTGTGCCACTATCCTAACCAAGCTACTCCATAAGCATTATTTGTGTAGGTGTGAGAAGGACGATCTTCGGTACCAATTCTACTATTTTCATACTTGTACATTGAGTAATCTTGATTCACTCTCAACTTTTGGAACGGTAATTGGGATTGTCTTCTCACTCTTCCACCTATACTTGTTTTGAGTGCTATTGATAGGAACATCATGGAAAACCCGTCTTTCGAGGAGAATGAAGACGGCGTGAACAACCACGTCACCAAGTTGCACTTCTTCGGCGCGCACAAGGCAATTACTCAAGCTCAAGATGTTCAAATTCTTCTCAATTGTTGTCTCTTCGTTCGTCTCTTAATTATTCCGGTGCCTTGTTCAAGTTTCTATTAGGCAAATCTTGATCTCTTCATTCTCATGTATTCCCATTCGTTTCAATTCTCACCGGTGGTTCTTTCAAGACTGCTTCAAGTTTGTGCTCTTTTTTTGGCCTAATTCTTGTCAAGAAGAATAAGTGGTATGCCAAATCCGTTGATTGTCATCAATTAAACTTGATGAAGGACAAGCATAACATAATTCTTATTCTTGTTTCATCAAATTGATTTTAATCCTTCATCCGTAGTTGTTCATGATATCTAATTCTCGATTTCAATTTGTTTATCTTTTCTTTCTGGAGTTTCAAGTTTTCTCAAGTATCTCTTCGCGAAGTTCCATCTAAATCATGGCAGCCTTAATCTTATTCTTTCCATCCTTCATTTCTTTTGATCATTCTTTTGCATACGGAGGTTCTTCCTGGTGGCTCTTCAAGGATTTGTGATTGCTATTTTTTTTTGTAGGTAGCTTACCAAGTTGACTGCTTGGTTCAAGGATTTAATTCCTTCTCAAAGTGTTCTTCAAGATTCTTGTTGGAGATGCTCATCGCATCATTCGCCTTGTATTCCGGAGTGCAATTCATTCTCTCTATCTTTTGAGATGGTATTATAGCATTCTTGATTCATGAGGAGTCTTGAAGAGAAGCTATCAAGAGTGAGATAATTAAACCCATGGTTTCGTCATTGAAATTATCTTGAATTGGATTTCACCTAAAGCATTTCCCAAGAATTGTTGCTAATTGCGGTGCTCATAAACGATCCAAGTTTTCTCCTCCTCCTCTTGGTGAAAGAAGTTTTCATCTCTTTGTTGATCTCAATCAAACCAATTGTTTCCGTTAGTGGCAGATTTCACCTCATAATTTTGATATGTTTCCATAAGCCCATAGCAAGCTTTTCTTTTCGTTGTTGGTTTTCCAGAAGCTCCATTCAATCCTTCCTTCCAAGGATACTTTTCAAATTCAACAGTGGTAGAAGTTATCATTTCCTTCTCCATTCTTTTCTTTTCAATGATCTAGCTTCTATTCTTTTTTCGGAGGCAGTGTGATGTTGCTCTCTTCGAACCAATATCTCGTTTATTTATCAAGATCATGTTCTTTCCTTGCTAATTCATTTAACCAAAGTGTGATGTCCTCTTTTCAAGTTCTTTCGTCTTATCAAGTTTTGCCTCTCTTTTCTACCAGAGTGCTGCCCAAATTCTTTCGTTCGCATTCCTTGTCTATCTCATTCAAGTGGAGTGGTTTTGAATTCTTGTTGGGTTCTCGTGCCATCCTTCATTTTTGGTAACCTCTAAGGTTCCCACGGTGTTCCTTGTTCATCTTTCCTAATAGAGTGTTTTCAACTTTGTTCTTCTTCATTGTGTTTCTTCTTTCAAACTTCTTAACCTCCAAGGTTCTTTGGTTTCACTCATTTGTCAAAGAAGCAACTAACCTCTTCCTTTTTTATCTTCCTCTTCCTCTTCTCATTTTAAGATCTCGGGTCGAGATCTCTTGTTAGTGGAGGAGAGTTGTAACAGCCCGAGACCGATGTTCCAGATGCCTTCCATGTTTTCGCGATAGCCGCGTTATTATTTGTTTTTGCATTCCATCATGTCATCATACCATCATTTCATTAAATTTTCTGCAACTCAAATAAATAATCTGTATGGATCTTTGATCCATTTAAATTGAGGGAATTCACATGGTGGTTTCTCTTTATAACATATCCTCCCGATATTTTAGGGAGCTACTATTGAACATTCCATTAATTGGAATTAACCAAAAACTCACTTGCATTTTAATTCAATGTTTTTTCTATCTCAATTCTTGGCCTCCAACTTTACCCATATATTATTTCGTCACTTTGCGTGGCACCACCAAAATTCGCAACATTTTTGGACCTTCCTAGCGCTCACCTCCTATCCAAGCCCATTTGAATTTAATTCAATGATTTTTAATCCAAACTTTGCTCACGTGCCTATTTCTATTTTCATGGATCAAACTCATTTTTTGGGAGTCCGGGGAAATTAACCATGCCCAAATTCCTTTTCTAACATTTCTTTTTCTCTCTTTTCTTCCTTTTTTCTGCTAATGGAAAGTGGAGAGGGAGCCTAGCCGGTAGCCCAGTTGGCCTGAGGCCCATCTGACCCCTCTAACCCTAGCGAAACCGTTGCTCGATCCCCTCCTGCCCGATCTCTCGATCCCCTTCATTCCTCCCGACAGCGCCGCCACCCACTATCTCTCTTCGAACCCCTCCTTCCCCTGCTTACACCACCACAGAGGAGCGAGAGCCCCACGCGCCGGATCCCCTCGCCAGCTCTCGACCCTGCCTTGAACTCCGGCGAGCCCCACTTCCGGAGTGAACCTGCTCTGCAGCGCCCCCTCGCGCGCGACCATGCCTCTGCTGCCGGCTTGCCCGAGCAGGTCCCCATGGCGTCGTCGCTTGCTTGGCCCGTGCGGCACTGGTCCATCTCCTCTGCTGCTCCAGCCGTACCACCGGCGAACCAGCCCCGCCTTCCTCCGTCCATCTCCTGCTGCCGTCACCCTTGCCGCTTAGTGCCGCCCTGGCCTTCGCCTCCTCCACGCGCTCTCCCTTGCCTCTATCGCCTCTTCTGCATAGCGAGGCATCGCGCCACTCTCCATGAATGCCGTCCAGCTCCTCCTCATCTTGCGCCGCTCTAGCCGCTCTCTGGCCTCTCTGAGCACCAGCTACCTCGCCCGGCCATCCTGCTTGCCGTGGCTCTTCTTCTTTGGACCGTGCCGCCTGCCCCTGTGCAGGACCGCGTCACCTCGAGCAGTAGCTCTGCCTCCCCTGCTTCACGCCAAGGCCGACACCCGACACTTCTTCCAGCCGCTGCTCTGCTATACACCACCAACCCAACAGCACTAGCCTCCTCCACGCGCCTCCTATGCTTCCCCATCAACCCGTGGCCACACCCAAATCGTGGCCGATTTTTGTTGCTTCCTGGTAGGAACACTGTCGTGCATGAGTAGCTCTGAACCAACCACCTTCAGGTTCGTGTCAAGTATCACTTCTTCGTAGCCATCAAGACCGAACCAGGGATGCCAAGACCCATTCCGTGAATTTCGCCTAGTACCTCGACGACCGCTGGAGTCTGAAGACACCAAGTTCCACTACACCCATGACCCATCAAGTTCGTCTACAAAACGTGTACCACTACCGTCGACCCTGAAGATACTGGATTCGCCAAGATCCTCTCCGACAAGTGTACGACTACCGTTGCTGAGTACGACAACTTCCCCTACGACCCTCGCGAGAACGTCTACTTCCTCTACATCACACGAAACTCGATTCACCCCGAATGCATGCTTCGAAGGTATAACCTCGAGACGACGCCCGTGAACGAATGCATGTGTGATGTATGAGATGGACCGCGTATTTGCACCATTTGTGATTGTCCGTTGATCGTTGCCCCTTGTTTTGCACCCTTCGACACGTGGGACACCCGGCATCTGGGATCACTCCCCGTCGCTCTTGCATGTTCCGCATATCTCCCTTATTCATTTGCACCGACATCTTAATGAGTTGCCGGAACCAGAACGTTGCCATGGCACCGTTTCCGTTTTCGCCGCCATGGCACCCCTTTCTTTCCGCCATGGTGACAAATGCTTCACGTCGTGCTTTATGTCAACATCTTCACAAAATTGCATGTATCTTGTAAATGTCATCCTCATGCATGTTCAAAACCTTTAAAAGATGTTGCATTACTAATTGCGTAATGACTTGCTACGTGGTTTATTGCATAACTAAATAACCGTAGCTCCGATTAAAATGTTTCACATATGTAACTTGACTAGAAAAAATGTGTAGAATCCCATGGGACACTTTATTTTGCTGTTTAACAAATATAAAATATGTTTAAGACAGATCTGGACTAAATTCATAATTTGCATATGGGGTCATTTCGGAAATGATATATGTTGCTTCCGGCCTCATTTAATATGCCTAGATGTTGTAGTTGTTCACGCTTCACCTCTTGCCATGATTAACAACATTTAAAATGATTGTTTAGTTAAAACAACATCAACCGCATTTCTCTTAATATGGAGTCATTATTTGTTATATATATGTTCTCCTTCTCCATTTAAAAATGCTTAATTCCCTCATCAACTTAGGCCATGACAACTCATGTTAACCAACATTTAATATTGTTGAGTACCTAATCGAGAGTGAACTAAGTAATTCAAATATGGAGTTTCATCAATATGCAACTCGTTGCATATTGAGCTTCACTTAATGTGTAGGAGTTGATTGTTGTGCTTGCCATGTCATGCATCGTTATATGGATATGCATCATAGTTGATTGTGCATCATGTCATGCATGTGTTGTGGTGTTTATCATGTGTTGATTGTTGTTTCCGGATTGCTTCTTCTCGATAGAGTTCCAAAAGCGTTCGGAGTGTGAGGATTCGTTCGACTACGCCCCGTTCGTCTACTTCATGGATTCGTTCTTCTTCCAAGCGGGATCTCAGGCAAGATGATCATTTCCTTGGATACCATTACTATCATTGCCATGCTAGTTGTCCCGTTTCTATCGCTTGTCACGCTACCTACCACTTGTTTGTCAAGCCTCCCAAAATGCCATGATAAGCCTCTAACCCTCCACATCCCAGCAAACCATTGTTTGGCTATGTTACCGCTTGCTCAGCCCTTCTTATAGCGTTGCTAGTTGCAGGTGCAAGTTCTTTCCATGTGCAACATGGATATTTTGATATATCACAATATTATTGCTATTTAATTTAATGCACATATATACTTGGTAAAAGGTGGAAGGCTTGGACTTTTGCTCGGTGTTTTGTTCCACTTTTGCTGCCCTAGTTACTTGTGTACCGGTGTTATGTTCCATATTGAGCGCTCCTAACATGCTCGAGGTTGTTCTGGGGACCCCCTTGATTTTCATTTTGGGATAAAACTCGTCTGGCAAGGCCCAACCTTGGTACTATATTTGCTAAACAACCTAATAAAATTTGCATAGGGCATGATCACCCCGTGGATAATTAATCAACAACCCGGGCCAGTGCTCCTCATGAATGTTGGTCCAAAATGGTAGTAGCCGGGGCCACCAACGGGTGTGCCAGCCGGAAACTTAGCCAATCCGGTCGTGTCCTGAGAATGAGATACGCGGCTCCTATCGGGTTCGTCGACACGTCAGGCGGCCTTGCTGGATTTGTTTTACCTTCCTCGAACGTCTTGTCCGTGGGATTTCGACGACACTTCGGGCTATCTCGAAGTTGAGATATTCCATAGGGATTCCATGAATACTAGGGTGATTCCGTAGTTGAGGAATTCCAACACTGCGTGTGGTTAGTTTGTGATGGATGAGTTGGAGCACGCGTGCATGGTTAAATCTTTCGGAAAGCCGTGCCAGCGGTTACATGGCAACTTGGAAACTTTGTTTAACACCCGGTCATAGCAAACTTAAAGTAAACTCAAATAAAATACACCAACCGTGTGCGTAACCGTGACTGTCTCTTCTCGTGAATTCTGATCCGAGAGAGAACACGGTGAGGTTATGTTTGACTCGTAAGTAGGTGTCCAGTATCACTTAGTCATAACTAGTTCACGTTCGCTTATACGAGGATCATCCCCCTTTATTCTTGTACTCGTAAGTTAGCCACTCAAATAAATGCTTAGTGCTTGCTGCAGCCTCACCACTTAACCATACCTCACCCATTAAGCTTTAATAGTCTTGATACCCTTGGAAATGAGATTGCTGAGTCCCCGTGGCTCACAGATTACTACAACAACAGTTGCAGGTACAGGTAATGCGATGCTTTGACGTGAGGGCGATACTTGTTAGATTTGGAGTTCTTCTTCTTCATCGATCATAGGAGGGGTTCCAGGCCGGCAACCTGGGATAGCAAGGATGGATGTCATTTTATCGTTTGATTTCGTCCGTAGTCGGACCCTGCTCTTCTTTATGATGATTGTATATGTTGTTGTATTGATGTGATCTTGACTTAGCTTGTGGCGAGTGTAAGCCAATTCCATATACTCATCTCTTCTTTACATGTACTTGTAATGATATCCATTCCTGCGAAACAACGAGAAGCGCTTCTATCCCTGTCGAGGCCCTCGAGCCAAAATGAGGATAGGATTGCGTCTTGGGCGTTACAATAACTCAGAAGATTTGTGTTTCCATTCAAATCCTTCCAATTATTTCGGGGTTCTCACCTCATCAAGTTTTCATTTGTACTGGTGCAATCCCTCTTTCTAAGCAATTGTTTTGATGGTGGTTTCTTTTGAGTGGACCCATAACCCACAGGTTTCCTAGGATCTTACCTGGCTCTTTTAATCTTTTCCGGAGAGCTCAAGTTCTTTTCAAATGTGACGTAAGAATGAATTTCATCAGCCATATTCCGTCTCCAAGATCGCTTTGAATTAATTTTCATTGTTGACTCAACCTTTCCTTGTTCATTTTTCCGAAGTGTCTCAGTAATTCATGATGTTGTTTCTTGTCATCATTCTCAGCGTTGAAGACTGAAGGAGTGTTTTTCTTAAATCCTTATCCGTTCTCTCGAAGATTCGTGGTTTCAGCTTCGTGTTACCCTCTCAAATTGTTTTGATCATGAGTAATTCCTCCCATATCTATCCAGAGCATTTCAGAGTTGTTTTCATTTCTCGATCCTCTGAAGGCCATCATTCAGAAGATTTCTTTGTTCTCACCTTTTAGCTTTCGTTCTCAATTCTTCTCAATTGTTGTCTCTTCGTTCGTATCTCAATTGTCCTGGTGCCTTGCTGAATTTTTCTGCTAGGTGGATCATGATCTCTTCATTATCATGTATCTCCATTCATTCATAGTATCCTCATTCGTTTCAAATTCTTACCGGTTTTTCATTCAAGATGTCTTCAAGCTTGTTTCATCTCTATTCAATCTTTTTCAAGAAGAATAAGTGGTATGCTAAATCCGTTGCTTGTCATCAATTTAAGTTGATGAAGGATAAGCATAACATAATTCTTATTCTTTTTTCATCAAGGTGATTTCAACTCTTCTTCGAGATTTGTTCATGATATCAAATTCTCGGTTCTAAGTTGCTCATCTTTTCTTTTCCGGAGTTCCAAGTTTTCTCAAGTATCTCGTCGCGAAGCTCCATCTAAATCTTTGCAAGGCTTCATCTCTTGTTCTTTTCAACCTTAATTTTTTTCCTATCACCCTTTCATTCTCGTGTTCTTCAATGAGGTAAGTCATGGTGGTTCATCAAGGATTTCTTTCATTTCTCAAAGTGTTATTCAAGATTCTTGTGGTAGTTTCTCAAGTATTCTTTATCTTGCATTTCAAGTGCAATTCATTCTCCCTTATCTTTTGAGATGGTGTTATAGCATTCTTGATTCATGAGGAGTCTCAAAGGGAACTTGTCAAGAATGAGATCTTTTCAAACCATCATGTCTTCCTCGGAGATATCTTGGATTAGATTCCACCTAAAGCATTTCCTAAGGATTGTTGCTATCATGGTGTTTGTCAATGATCCAAGTTTACTCTTATCCTTTCGGTGAAAGAAGCTTTGCATATCTTATTGTTCCCAACTAATCAATTTTTTCCGTTAGTGGTCGGTTGTCACCTCATAATTTGGGATGGTTTCCATAAGCCCACAACAAGCTTATTCCTTTCATTGTTGATTTTCCAACATCCCCATTCAATCATTTTTTGTTAGATGCATTTCAATTCAATAGTGGTAGTATATGTCATTTTCTTTTTCGTTCTTTTCTTTCCATCGACCTAGCTTCTATTCTTTTGTTTCGGAGGTGTTGTGGTGTGCTCTCTTCGAACCATCATTTCGTTTTGTCAAGATCATGTTCATTTCCTTGTTTATCCATTTAACCGGAGTGTTGTGCCCTCTTTTCAAGTTCTTTCTACCATCAAGTTTTGCCTCTCTTTTCTACCGGAGTGCTGCCCAAATTTCTTTCGAATTCTTGCATGTTCCTCATGTCATTCATCATCTCTTGTAACTTCCAAAATTCGTTGGTTTCACTTGTTTGCCAAAGAAGCAACTAAGTTTTACCTCCTCCTTTCCTCTTCCTCTTCCCCTTCTCATTCTAAGATCTCGGGGTGAGATCTCTTGTTAGTGGGGGAGAGTTGTAACAGCCCGAGATTGACGCTCCAGAAGACTCGCCTTTTATCCCATTGTCATCGTGTGATTCGTTTGGTTGTTGCATTCATCATCCCATCATTCGCATCATTCGCATCTCATCGGCACTTCATTGCCATCGTTTTCTAAAACTTGCATCCGTTTGTAGTCGCCGGTTTTCTCCGTTCGTGTCGTCGAAGGTTTCAAGACCAACCACACACGCACGTGCCCGCGACATCGTAAAATATTGTTTTTAAAAGTGGCTATAAAATATTCTCGGATTGGGTTGAAAGTTGGTGAGCGGTCTTGTTTTATGTAGGTAGACCGCCTGCCAGATTTCGTCGCATTCGGAGGTCGTTTCATACCCCAACCGTTAAACCTAGAGCGACGTTGTCACCGGTTTATTCTTTGGATGTTTCGCTTTATAAAAACCCTGTCACGGGCCGCAAACCTCCCTCTCATCCCCACCTAGCCCATCTACACAGCCCAACAATCCACCCTAGCCAACTTCGCGCCCGGAGCCGTCCGATCGCGATCGGAGGGTCCGAAAACAGGCAAAAATCCCTAACCCTAGCCTCCCTTTCCTACTTAAGCAACCCTAGCTTGCCTGTTTTGGAACCCTAGCATGCCTTGTTTTCCGTGCCATCCAACCAGAGCCACTCCTAGCCAGCCAGCGCCTTGGCCCATCCGCTCCCACAAGCCGGCCCAAGGCCACTAGGTGAGCAGCCTCTTGTTAAATCCCGCCTGCAGACGCAACATATTATTTGTCGCCCATGTCCTGTTGGCCCAGTTCCTCAGATTTGGCCCATAGTGTTTTTTTCCTATTGCAAATTTCGTAATTATCCAGAGATTTCATAATTACAGTAAATGCCATCATTTTGCATTGCTAATATATAATTAACCATGCTTCCGAATTAATCAAACCATATATGTAAAATGTGTAGATTAATTATATCGCACTTTCATGCATGATAAAAATGTTTAACTTGTTGTTTGCATTTAATTTGCATAAATAACTTGCTAAAACGGTTTATGTCCTAATCTTGCACAATTGATGAGTCATTTTTTTAAGTAAATACCCACATATTATATATATTTTTGGGGTAGAAAAATCCATAGAATTTATCTGTGTAATTAGTTTTGTCATTTGAGCAATTTTGTGTGCATTTTATGTTTGCTATGATGCTCTTTTGTCTATTTTGTGTGGATTATTCCATGCATCATATGAATTAATTTTGAACATGAGATAGGCTCTTGGTGATGTGTGCTAGGCCCTGGTATTTTTGGTTGCTATAGAAATCCATGTTTAGGTGTTATTTTCTTGTTGCTAACCTGCCATAAAAATGTTGCTGTTTTAAGATGCTAAAATATTTCTAAGTCTGGAAACTGCGTTATTTTGTTGCTGTCTTGCCATGTGGTTTGGTATTGATCTAAAGCTCCTATGGTGTTGCCACAATGGGATGTATTGTAAAGCATTTTATGCCCTATCATGTTGTGCCAATAGTTTGCATGAATAGGTTTTGCTCATAATTAATTCTTCTGTCCAACATGTCAATCTGATAAAAACTGCTGCCTGCACCCTGTTATTTTCACTAAGTCTGAGAATCTGGCTATTTCAGAATGCCATGTTGTGTTGATCTTTGCCATGATTATGTGCATAATTAGATCTTGCCATAATTTAATGAATTATAGCGCATCATGTCCTCTACCTTTCTGTTCAATTTCATGCCATTATAAGTTGTGTAGCATACAGTTTTCTTGCAGTCAATATGCCATCAGGTTAACTTTGCCCTCTTAAAACTGTTATTTTCACTAAGTCATAACTGTTGTTCCAATAGCCATCTTATGAGCTCACTTGCTATTGATCCATGCTTCTATTCAATTTTCTCCAATGAGATGAATTGTTGTGCATCATGTAGACTACCTCACCATGTCTTTGTTGTGCACTTTAGCTTGTAGTAGCTTTTTGATTTGTGGCTTGCAATATGCCATGTTGCTGTTTTTGGGCAGGTTGGAACAAAAACTCGTGTTGGGTGTTATTGTTGAACCGTTGCTCCGTTTTGAACAAGTTGCACACTTGCTTAGAATCTCATGTAGTTTCATAATATCTTGCTGCATCCATGATTTGGAATGTTTGTGGTTGTCATTTGCATGCATTTTGCATTCATGACACGTTCATCTTGTGTGTGTCATATCTTTTAGGTCGTAGCTCCGTTTTAAAGGATCTATCTATGTAAATCGCTTAGAATGGCGTGTAGAATCACATGGTGCATTTTGTTTCGCTGTTTAACAAATATAAAACACTATTAGTTCAGATCTAGACCAATTTCGAAATTAACACATGGGGTCGTTTTAGAAATGCTATATGTTGTTTCCGACCTCATTTAATATGCCTAGATGTTTAGTTTGCTTATGTTTCACCTCTTGCCATGTTTAAAAACATTTAAACTTGCTGTGTAAATAACAAGAGTGAACTAAATGATTCGAATGTGGAGTTTCGTCAAATATGCAACTCGTTGCATACTGAACTTCACTTAATTTGTAGTGTTGATTGTTGCATCTTGCCATGCCATGCCTTGCATATGTAAACCGGACATGCACCATACTTGATTGCGCATCATGTCATGCATATGTTGTGGTGTTTATCATGTGTTGATTGTTGTTTCCGGATTGCTTCTTCTTGACAGAGTTCCGAAAGCATTCGGAGTGTGAGGATTCGTTCGACTACGCTCGTTCATCTTCTTCACGGATTGGTTCTTCTTCCAAGCGGGATCTCAAGCAAGATGAACATTTCCCTGGATAACACTACTATCATTGCCAAGCTAGTTGCCTCATTTCTATCGCTATGTCTTGCTACCTACCACTAGTTTGTCAAGCCTCCCAAAATGCCATGATAAGCCTCTAACCCTCCACATCCCAACAAACCATTGTTTGGCTATGTTACCGCTTGCTCAGCCCTTCTTATAGCGTTGCTAGTTGTAGGTGCAAGTTGTTCCCATGTGACAACATGGATATTTTGAGATATCACAATATTATTGCTATTTAATTTACCGCACATAAATACTTGGTAAAAGGTGGAAGGCTTGGCTTTATGCTCGGTGTTTTGTTCCACTTTTGACGCCCTAGTTACTTGTGTACCGATGTTATGTTCTATATTGAGCACTCCTAACATGCTTGGGGTTATTATGGGGACCCACTTGATTTTCGTTTTTGGATAAAACTTTTCTGGCAAGGCCCAACATTGGTTTTACCATTCGCCAACCTAATAAAACTTGCATAGGGACTTTCCGGACCCCGTAGATAATTAATCAACAAACCGGGCCAGTGCTCCTCGTGAGTGTTGGTCCACCTACCTAGCAGTCGGCGGTGCCACCTCGGGGCAACTCGAGGCATTTTCTGGCTACCGTCCACTTTGCATAGACGGATGATGCCCGTAGATAGAGAGTGCATGGCTCTAGATGCAGATCTGGCTCATCGGGAGGCCTTTCTGGATTTGCTTTACCTTTCTCGAACGTCTTGTGCACGGGATTCCGAGGATACTTTGGGCTATCTCAAGGTTGAGGTCTTCCACCGGAATTCTGAGGATACTACGGGCAATCTCGCGGTTGAGGTTTTCCACACAGCGTGTGGTTAGTTTGTGATGGATGAGTTGGAGCACCCCTGCATGGTTAAATCTTTTCGAGAAGCCGTGCCCGCGGTTATGTGGCAACTTGGAAATTTGTTTAACATCCGGTCATAGAAAACTTAAAGTAAACTCAAATAAAATACACCAACCGTGTGCGTAACTGTGACTGTCACTACTCATGAGTTTTGAACCGAGAGAGAACACGATGGGTTTATGTTTGACCGTAAGTAGGTGTTCAGGATCACTTAGTGATCATTACTAGTTCACGATTGTTTATGCGTAGATCATCCCCTCCTATTCTTGTACTCGTAAGTTAGCCACTCAAATAAATTGCTTAGTGCTTGCTGCAGCCTCACCACTTAACCATACCTTACCCATTAAGCTTTGCTAGTCTTGATACCCTTGGAAATGAGATTGTTGAGTCCCCATGGCTCATAGATTACTACAACAACAGTTGCAGGTATATGTAATGCGATGCTTTGACATGAGCGTAATGCTTGTTTGATTGGGAGTTCTTCTTCTTCATTGATCATAGAATGGGTTCCAGGCCGGCAGCCTGGGATAGCAAGGATGGGTGTCGCTTTTATCGTTTGATTTCGTCCGTAGTCAGACCCTGCTCTTCTGTATGGTGATTATATTTATTGATATATTGATGTGATCATGATTTAACTTGTGGTGAGTGTAAGCCAATTCCATAGACTCATGTCCTCTTTACATGTACTTGTAACGATATCCATTTTTGCGAAATGACAGGATGCGCTTCTATCCCTATCGAGGCCCTAGAGCCAAAATAAGTATAGGACCGCATCTTGGGCGTAACACCGGAGGAAGCCGACCGGAGGCGAGGACGAAGACGATGGCGACGAAGCTGCTCCTGGTCTCTCTGAAACCCTCTGCTCGTCTCTAGCTGGTTCACACACCCGAGGAAGAAGGAGGCGAGGGATGGAGAGAGAGGTGGCGGCGGTGCGAGGGAAAGGGGGAAACCCTAGGAGGGCGTGCATATATAAGCGGGGCTAAACGGGACGGCCTCGGCGTCCGTGAAGCACTTCACGGCGCTGGAGCTGGCGCTCTCTCTCTGAAGGAAGACGGAGGGAGACCGGGCAGGTTGCCGGCTGGCTAGCTGGGCTGGCGTGTGCTGGGCCACGAAGAAGGAGGAGGCCCAGGTAAGCCTTTCTCTCCCTGGTTTTCTCTTTCTTTTATTTAAAAACAGAATTTTGCAAAAAATCATAGAGAAAAGGGAGGGAGGTTTGGGGATGAAAGAAAATATGTTTTGCACTCACAGAATTATGCTCTATTAATAGGATTGGTTTAGGGGATTTATAAAAGAAAAAATAAAATGCCTCTTTTATTACCATTTGAAACTATTTACAAAAAATATAAAAAAGGTGGAGAGCAGCACATGTCTAAGAGTAATTTTGAAATAACATGTAGAATATTAGAGAACTCCCCAACATTTTATTTAATGGACTACGGCAAGTAAAAAATCACCACATCCAACAAATTTGAATTAAAGAGAGATGGAGGATGTCGGGGCACGGATGCACACGAACACCTATGGGACCAAGGGCCCCTTTGAGGTTCGGCAGGGGTGAGGTCAATTTGCACTAAGAGCGGAGGTCATGAGACAGCGCGACGGTGGGACACTGGTGTTTTACCCAGGTTCGGGCCACTGGGAAGCGTAAAACCCTACTCCTACTTTGGTGGATTGATCGGAGGAAGACGAAGCACACACAGCGCTCAAACCCGACAAGGTCGCCTTCGGGGGAGCTACTACGCAAGTACAAGTGTCCAAGGGTCCGAATCTTGAGCTAGGTTGCCTTGGGCGTCCTTTTATAGGACAAGGGGCAACCACAGTGGCAAAACAGACATTATCTAGCGATTAGATAGCTAACAGTGCTATCATACCTAACTCTGGCATTTAGGACAAAATACCATGATTGCTAGTCGTGGTGGCGTGCGGGGGTGCATCCCCGGCAAGCTCCTACCACCGCTTAGCTGGCTGTTGCTTAGTGTCTTGACACGCCTCCGGACGGGTGTCAAATGGATGTAATCTGTCTTCCGATGTGTCGCCACGTGCTTAGCAAGAGCCACTTAGCCACCTGAGGGCTCAACACCGCATCGATAACTGACTGGTGTTGTGATGCGGTGGAGCGGTGGCCGATCAGCTCGTGCTTGCCAGGGGATGGCTTGATGGGTCTCCTGGAAGGTGTGCGCGCCTCGGACCCCGGCAGGCACCGAGGACGTGGTTGTTGCAGCTCGGGCCCGTCTTGGGCTGTTGCATTGATCTTGCCGGCGTAGCTAGCCAGCGTAGGCTGCTCCTGCCGGGGTCTTGGACGTTGGCTTCGTCTTCTTGATGCGCTCCTTGATCTCATGAAGAGTGGCTTCTCTAGCTTGGGCTGGTCTTGACGGGGTCTGGCCCACACGCGCTCGCCCAGCGCCGTTGGATCAGGCCCAAAATTTATGCACAGGCACGTAATGTGAGGGAGTAACTGCCAGCTTTTAAGCCAGCACTTACTTGCCATCTCAGGTTGTTTCCGCCACACATGCCGCATGCATTGCGAGGGGTTTGCGGTGGATCCACGTGGCCGACAGGAGTGGGGAGTGGCAGAAACTGCAGTGCCTGGGATTGGAGCTATGAGGCGGTTACCTGTTTGCCCGTGATCGTGGGTAGTGGGATTGGTGGAGATGGGCGGCCGCTTTGGAGCGGAGGAGAGCCAGCCCCGGCGCCCTTCCCTATAAATTAGGGGTTCACAGCGGGCGATGCCCATCCATCCCCTTCTCCTGCCCAATCTCAAGTCCACATAGCTTGCCCTTCTTCTCCGGCGGTCGGACCGTCCCTTCCCTCCTGATGGCCAGGGGGAAGGGTTGGGCGGACGCTCTTGCCACCACAGGGTCTTCTTTTCGCGTCCGGGCTCAGCCCTCGGCTTTAGTTGAAGGTTTTGGATCGAGAGCTGGAGGGAGGAGCCTCGGATGGGAGAGCGGGCGGCGTGGCGGCCGCGCCAGGGGCAGCTGCGGTGGTGCACCTGCTGCTGCGTCGCCCGCTGCTTTAGCCTTGGCAGAACGCCGCGTGGATGACACCGCGCTGGGGTTCGTAGTGGAAACGCAGTGTTGTGGTCGACTGCGGTCTCTGCGCTCCTTCTTCAAGGCGACGACGAAAGATCGTTCAAGCGGCCGTTGGCAGCGCGTGCGTGATCGCAGCAGCGGTTCTTCATGGAATGTGGCAGAGTTCCCCACACATGGCATTGTGTATATTGAGCATGGGTGGGAGCCTTTTGCCTGCGTGTACTCCTTAAGGGCAGGGAGTCTTCTCTGCATCGGGCCGTCGAGAACGACCATGCTCGCTGTGAGGCTCCTCGGTTGCCGCGTCAGGGCCTTGTACGATGGCGGAGGTGCCTCCTCGAGCGGTGGCGATGAGGAAGACGATGGCGGTCGGCGCCCCACGACGCATCAGGAGCGTGGATGACGGCTCCGACACGTCATGATCGTCGTCAGCACCATCATCACCAGCTGGCTCCGGCAGCGCCACCATCTGCACCTGCCCTCCGCATTCTTCCCCCTTGTCGTCTTTGTCCGCCCCGCCGGCTTCGTCCGCCCTGCCTGGGGGCAAGGGCCTTCTGCTCCTCGAACGCGTCCCTCTGGTCCTGGCGGGGAGGCGCCGAATCCTAGTCAGGCGCTCCTTTTGCCCTCTATTTCTTCTCCACCAAATCCCTAGGAGGAGAGGGACAAGAAAGGCATTACGGGGCACTTATCTTTTTATAAATCAAAAGATGTAGGTGCTTGCCAAGTTGTAGTTAATTATAATGTAATCTTTATCTATTTTGTACTGAAAAATGAATGAAAGAATGCTATTTCTTTTCCTCAAGTACTATCCTTTTCGTTTCTCCTTGTTTGTACTGTATCAACATGTTTGTCCTTGCCGCATGAAACTACTTGCTGGGTCAGTATTAACTGCGAGCGCCAAGGAGGAACGAGCCCCCGGCAGCAGGCTGGTATCACCGCCCGGCAAAGCCCCTTGTCGATATCGGCGTGGCCCCCCAGAGCTGATAAGCGATAGGATCCGATGGAAGGCTCGTCCCGACAAGGGATTTATTGCGTAAAGGACTCCACTGATCACAGTCAAAAAGGGATAGTAAAGGTTTCCTTAAGGGAGCAAATGGCACTAAGCTAGGGATATGTGTTTAGACATATCTTTTTAGGCAGTATTCCTTTCTGTAGTACGATGGGCCACCATCCTTGTCCCTTTTGTCCTTTTTATTTGCTTCCCTAGCAGTGAAACATGTAAGACAAGAGGTCTCTGTCCTCCGAGGGGGAGAGAGTGTAGTAACAAGGATTGCAGGCTCATCAAATACTCTAGCAAATTTCTAGAACTTAAAAGTGATAATCATTGCAACATAAAAATGCATAGTAAACATGCAATTAGATAATATGATGCAATGCCTAGCTTTATTATTGCATGCACAAGGTCTGCGCCTGCCTTTGTACAAAGGGTTACATGCAACTGCAGCAAGGCTTGTACAAAAGGTGGCTGCCGGGGACTGAGCCCGGCAGCCGTGCCTCATGGGTAGAACTTACGAAGATGCTCAATATTCCATGAGTTAAGCATTTTGATGCCATCTTCGGTCTCCACATGGATTGCGCCAGGTCTGGTGACTCGTGCTACCCGGTAAGGGCCTTCCCACTTCGGCGTCAACTTGTTGGTACCCTAGGCGGACTGAACACGCCTAATGACAAGGTCGCCTTCCTCAAGGCTCCGGGCGTGGACCCTGCGGCTATGATAGCGATGCAAGGCTTGCTGGTAGCGTGCAGCACGCACAGCGGCCCGGAGACGTTCTTCCTCGAGGAGCAAGGCATCGTCATGCCATAGCTGCTTTTGCTCTACTTCATCGTAGGCAAGTACTCGAGGTGACCCATATGTGAGTTTTGTGGGGAGAACTGCCTCCACCCCGTATACCAGGGAGAAGGGTGTGTGGCCGGTGGCTCGATTTGGTGTCGTTCTGAGGGACCAAAGAACCACCGGCAACTCATCTATCCAACGCTTGCCGCATCTCCGCAGTCTATTGAAAGTTCTTGTCTTGAGTCCACGCAACACTTTAGCGTTCATCCTCTCGACTTGCCCGTTGCTCCTTGGGTGAGCGACAGAGGCGAAGGAGACCTTGCTTCCAAGGCTTTGGATGTACTGCATAAAGGTGCGGCTCGTGAACTGGGTGCCATTATCGGTGATTACCCTGTTGGGCACTCCAAAATGGCACACCGGTCCTTTCATGTACTTGACAGCTGACTGCGCGGTCACCTTCCTCACTGGTTCCACCTCAGGCCACTTTGTAAACTTGTCGATGGCTACGAACAAGAATTCAAAGCCCCCAACAGCGCGGGGGAAGGGGCCCAAAATATCGAGCCCCCAAACCAGGAATGGCTAGGATAAAGGGATCGTCTGGAGAGCTTGCGCTGGTTGATGGATGTTCTTTGAATGGAACTGACAGGCTTCACACTTGGTGACTAGCTCAGTTGCATCTTGGAGGGCGGTGGGCCAATAGAAACCCTACCGGAAGCCTTTCCCGGCAAGGGCTCTTGATCCAATGTGAGACCCACACACGCCTCCGTGAATCTCTGCCAACAGCTCCAGTCCGTCTTCCCGGCAAATGCACCTCAATTTCACACCGTTTGGTCTTTTTTTGTACAGAGTGTCATCGACAAACTTGTACATACTTGACTGCCGGGCTACTTTTTCGGCTTCTTCTTGTTCTGTGGGAAGTTCTCCTGTCTGAAGGAAATGGACTATGTGTTGTGCCCAAGCTGGAGCCTATGGCTCGACAATAAGGACTAAAGGCATTTCCTCGTTCGTGGGAGCGCTTGCCTCGACCGCAAGAACCTGGGGTTCCGTAGGAGGGAGCTCCTCACCAGGCGAAATGAGACTGTCCCTGGCAGCTTCTCTATCAGCGGCTTCAGGAAGCTCTGCCGGGAAATGCTTGCCGGAGTTCAGCTTTCTTCTCTTCCTGGTCATCGTTGACGGGGATACTGATGGTTGAGTGAGGTGGAGGACAAAGGTTCCTGGTTCCACTGGGAGCTTTTGTGCAGCGCACTTTGATAGATGATCAGCGATGCTATTTTCTGCACGCGGCACGTGCTCTGTTTGTAATCCATCAAAGTGCTCCTCCAGCTTCCTCACCTCTTCTACGTATGCTTCCATCAATGGACTCTGGTAATCCTTCTTGACTTGCCTCACCACGAGTTGAGAATCTCCTCGGATGATCAGCTCTTGATCCCCAACTCCACCGCGATCCTGAGCCCGGCAAGGAGCCCCTCATACTCAGCAGTGTTGTTGGTGGCTTCCTCCCGGGGAAAGTGCATTTGGACCACATACTTGAGATACTCTCCGGTGGGGGCGACGAGGAGCACGCCTGCCCCGGCACCTGAAGTGAGAAAGCACCGTCAAACTACATGATCCATTCTTTAGGTGCTTCTTTGCCGGGGAGAATTGTCTCTGGGATCTCTTTGTGTGGCGTGGGTGTCCATTCTGCAATGAATTCTGCCAATGCCCTGCTCTAGATAGTGGAAGTGCTTTCATATTTCAGGCCAAAACTTGACAGCTCTAGCGCCTACTCAACTATCCTGTCAGTGGCTTCGGGGTTCCTCAATATGAGTTGCAGCGGAAAGCGGGTGATAACAGTGATCTCGTGGGCTTGGAAGTAGTGGCGCAGCTTCCTCGAGGCCATGAGAAGGCCGAAGATCAGCTTTTGCACTCTAGAGTACCTTGACCTAGCCCCTTGTAACAAGGAGCTGACAAAGTACATTGGTCGCTGCACCACTTTCTTCTTCGCCACTTCCTTGAAATCGCCTTCGCTTGCCGGCTTAGGTTTCGCTTGGTTTGCATCAGGTGCTGCAGCGAATGCTTCGGTTCCACCCTCGGTGACATCAGTTGTAGCGGCTGCGTCTTCATCCACTTCCCGTTGCGCCACCAATGCTGCACTAACCACTTGATTTGTTGCCGCCAAGTATAGCAGCAAGGGTTCTTGTGGTTTAGGCCGACCAAGGTGGGAGCGGAGGAAAGGTAAGCTTTCAGATCTTGTAGCGCTGCTTCTGCTTCCGGGGTCCACTTCATCGGGCCGGCCTTTTTTAGAATCTTGAAAAACGGCAGGGCGCACTCAGCGGATTTGGAGATGAACCTACTCAACGCTGCAATGCATCAGGCCAAGCTTCTTACGTCCTTGATGGACTTGGGTGCTCGTATCTGCTCGATCACTTTGATCTTGTCGGGGTTGGCTTCTATTCCTCGCCGGGACACAAAGAAACCAAGTAGCTTGCCGGATGGGACACCAAACACACACTTCTCAGGGTTGAGCTTCAAATTGATCTTGCGCAGGTTGATAAAAGTTTCTTCCAAGTCTTGTATGAGAGTTGCTTCATCCTTGGTTTTGACTACTATGTCATCCATGTAAGCTTCCACATTTCTGTGTAACTGAGGTTCAAACCCAATCTGCACGGCCCTTGCAAAGGTAGAACCAGTGCTTTTTAACCCGAAGGGCATTCGTACAAAGTAGTACGTGCCGCATGGAGTTATGAACGCGGTCTTTTCCTCATCTTCCTTGGCCATGAATATCTGATGGTATCCGGAGTATGCATCCAAGAAGGAAAGCAAGTCACACCCGGAAGTGGAATCGACGATCTGGTCGATGCGCGGCAAGGGAAAAGGGTCCTTCGGGCATGCCTTATTCAAATCAGTGAAATCAATGCAAAGCCTCCATTTCCCATTCGCCTTGCGCACCAATACTGGGTTAACTAACCATGTCGGATGCAACACTCCTCTGACCAAACCAGCTGCTTCGAGCTTCTTGATTTCTTCGGCAATGAACTGCTGCCGCTCCAAGGCTTGCTTTCTAACCTTCTGCTTGACAGCCCTGGCATGAGGGCAGACAGCAAGGTGGTGCTCAATTACCTCCCTGGGAACACCGGGGATGCAGATGGTTGCCAAGCAAACACATCGACATTCGCCCGTAGGAAGGCAATGAGCGTGCTTTCCTATTTGTCGGTAAAGGTGGCGCTGATGGTAAATGTACCGTCAGCGCCATCTTGCCCTGCCGGGACCTTCTTTGTTGCAGGATAGGTGACCTTGGATCTCTTGCTAGTGGAACTTTCCCGCAGGTCATCCACGGGTGCAGCATACTCCGAGGAGGCGCGCTTCCCGGAGTCCTTGCCGGCGTCTCTGCTAGGCTTCTTCTTTGATTCCTTGGTGGGAGATGGCGCTTCCATGACTTCAGCTGCTACCGCGTCTCTATACATCTTGTCCACGCATATAACCGCATCTTTCTTGTCGGATGGAATAGAAATGATTCCCATGGGCCCCGGCATGTACAAAGTGTTCTAAGTGTAGTGGGACGCTGCCATGAATTTTGCAAGAACTGGGCTACCAAGAATTCCATTGTAAGGTAGAGGGAGTTCGACCACGTCAAACACCACCTTCTTAGTCTGGTAGTTCAACTCCTCGCCAAACGTCACTGGCAAAGCGATCTTTCCCTTGTATCGGCTCCTGCCGGGGTTGACTCCTTGGAATGTACCCGTAGCTTTGAGCTCTCCGCCGGGGATCTGCAGCCTTTCAACCACCTTAGGGGAGATTAAGTTCAACCCTGCCCCGTCGTCAACTAACATCTTGGTTACTTTGAGGTTGCGAATTATTGGGGAGGCCAACAACGGCAAACATCCGATCGCAGTGGTGCGGTCAGGATGATCCTCTTCGTCAAAGATGATAGGCATTCGGGACCATTTTAGTGGCCTTCTAGACTCTGCAGCTGGTTCCACGGCGTTGATCTCACGTGCCCACTGCTTGAACTAGCTGTGAGAGGAATGCAAGGATGCACCCCCGTCAACACACATGGCCTCAGTTGCTTTCTGGAACTCTCGATCACTAGAATATTCACCATCCTCGTCATCACTCATATCATCTTCTTCTTTCTTATCACGGCCTCTAGCGGGTTTTTCATTCTGCTGCGGGGCCTTGCCGCGGCGGCCTCCTCTACCACCACGGCTTTTCCCGGCAGCTCCATCTTGGCCTTTCTCCTTGTCACTCTTCTCGTACTCAGCCTTCTACTTCTCAGCAAGCTGCTCAACTTGGCAGCATTCTTGGAGATCATGGCCCTTGGTGCGGTGGATCTTGCTGTACGGCCCGTCGGACTTTCCGGTTTTCTCTGCCGCTGTGGCCTCCCGACAATCAGCGCATGCGGCAGCTCCCTTGCCGGGGGGTCTCAGCCTTGGCCTTCTTGCCAACAGCGAGGTTACCAGAGCTCTCAATGGCCAATACTACCTTTCCTTTACGTTTCTTATTGCGCCTTCGGCTTTTCCCCTTTGAGCCAGGGGCATCGTCGTCGTCATCTGAGTCGACTTTGATGCTAGCCTCTTGTCCGGGGAGTTACCTTCCTTCCTCAGCACGAGCACACTTGTCCGCCAATGTGTACAGCTCATTAGCGGTCTTGGGGAGCTTTACATTCATCTTGGCCCGCATCCTCCTGTTGCGCACGTTCGAATGGAACGCGGCAATCACGGCTGCGGGGTGTATCTCTGGAATATTGCGGTGCACTCGACTTCTGTGGATGTACTTCCGCGGGGTCTCTCCTTGCTTTTGTGGAAGGACTTGTAGGTCGCTGGGCTGTTCTAGCTCCTGGTGGCCGCCTGTGAAGGCACCGACGAACTAGTTGCACAAATCAGCCCATGATGAAATAGAGTTTTCCGGTAGGTGCATCATCCACGATCTCACATTCAGCTTGAGCGCCAAAGGGAAATAGTTGGCGAGCACCTTCTCATCTCGTCCCCCGGCGGCTTGAACGGCTATCATATAGATGCCCAGGAACTCCGCCGGGTTCAGCTTCTCGTCGTATTTCTCCGTCAACGCAGACTTGAAGGCTCAGGCCGATGGCCAGCAAACCTATCACAGCTCGCGAGTGAAGGCTGGGCAACCAACCTCATAAGGCAGGTACCCGCCAACACTGGGTGCGGGGTCGCCAGCATCTGGGCTGGTGCGCCTATCATATTGGCGGTGTGCTTCCCGGCGTCGCTCTATGGTGATGCGTGTGGCTTCCCTCCACCGGTCGTTTCGTTCAGGACTGTCGGGGTACACAAACAGGGGTGTTTGTTCCCCCCTAACTTGTGCACAGACAGTAAACCTCCGGCCCGATGGCCTAAGCTGCTGGGGAAAGCTGCCTCCCAGTCAAAGACCAACACAAGACGAAGAACCCGTTCTACGAGAGATCAAGGAGCGCATCAAAAAGATAACATCAACGTCCAAGACCCCGGCAGAGGCAGTCTACACTGGCTGCCAACGCCGGCAAGCTCAATGCAACAACCCAGGAGGGGCCCAAAGCGCGCTAGCCACGCCCCCGGTGCCTGCCGGGGACCAAGGCACACGCATCTTCAGGAAGACCCGGCAAGCCATCTCCCGGCAGGCGCGAGCCGATCAGCCACCGCTCCACCGCATCGCGACGCCAGTCACTTGTCGATGCGGTGTCGAGCCATCAAGTAGCTAAGTGGCTCTCGCCAAGCACGTGGCGACGCACCGGAAGACAGATTGTGTCCAGTTGACCCCCATCAAAAGGCGTATCAAGACACTAAGCAACAGCCAGCTAAGCGGTGGTAAGAGCTTGCCGGGGATGCATCCCCGCGCGCCACCTAGACTAGCAATCATGGTATTTTGTCCTAAATGCTAGAGTTAGGTATGATAGCTCTGTTAGCTATCTAATTGCTAGATAATGACTGTTTTGCCACTGTGGTTGCCCCTTGCCCTGTAAAAGGAGGCCCAAGGCAACCTAGCTCAAGATTCGGACCTTTGGACACTTGTACTAGCGTAGTAGCTCACCCGAAGGCAACCCTTGTCGGGTTAGAGCGCTGCATGTGCTTTGTGTCCCCTGAGATCAATCCACCAAAGCAGGAGTAGGGTTTTACGCTTCTCAGAAGCCCGAACCTGGGTAAAAACACCAGCGTACCATCGTCGTGCTGCCGCATGGTCTCTGCTCTTTGCGCAATGTGACCTCCACCTGCCAAACCACAAAGGGGCCTCTGGTCCCATAGGTGATCGTGTGCATCCATGCCCCGACATCTTTGGCGCGCCAGGTAGGGGGCGTGCTTCATTTGCGTGAACCTGAGGCCGTGGACAGCGCGTTGATCTTCATCACCGTCTTCTTCATCCATGGCTCCTAAGAACAAGACCAGCGCGACCACACATCCTTCCACTTCGAAGGCTCCCTCGCACGCGGCCGCGGACACCATTGGCACCGCGGCAGCTACGAATGCGATAGGCGTTGTAGGCGACGTGGCTGGCGCAGGCGGCGCCACCGTCGTGTCTCCCGCGGCCGAAGCTAGAGCAAGGAACGCCGAAGAAGAGCAACATCAACAACATCTTGGCGAGCCCGCCCCTAGTGCCACAAGAGGGGAGAACAATCTGTCTTCACCTCCGCGCTGCACTGGTGGTCGCGGTCACAGTAGCGGTGCCCATTCTAGGGGCGCCCGTGGCCCTCCAGCAGCGCCTGTTGCACGCGCGGCTGCTGGACATGCACCTCGCCCGGAGCAAGACGGAGCGCCAAGCGGGACCGTAGACCCACAAGCTCGACCTCCTCCACATCAGACCGCCTCGGCGACTGGTGCACGGCGATAAGGGCACGGCGATGCTTCTCTTCGTTCCACCAGGAGTTGAGCGACGTCGCGGTCCGCCTCCTTAGTCATGCCAGCCATAGCAGCAGAAGCAATGGCACGGGCTCAACTACTGTTGAACTTCCCGCCAGCGGCTGACAAGATGGACGAGTGGAGAGCTACCATCCAGAGTTTGATCGGTTTCGTCGAAGCCAGCAAGTCGCAGCATGTAGAGCCGTCAAGATACCCGTGAACAGCGATAGTGGCCCGGACTGACGGTCGAGTCAAGGGGGCCGCACCAACGGTGCAATCCCCTCCGCAACAACAGGCCCAGAGGCAGCCACGACAAGCTCTGCATGCAGACGAGCCTGACAAGGCATCTATGGTCTCGTCTGGCTCACACGATCATCGGGACCAGTGGCGTGTCCTGAACGACCGGCGGTGGGAAGACGCACGCATCACCATCGAGCGGCACCGAGAAGCGCACCGCCAATCTGACAAGCGCAACGGCCTAGACACTGGCGCCCCCGCACCTAGTGTTGGCGGGTACCTGCCTTATGAGGTTGGGTGCCCTGCCTTCACTCGCGAGCTGCGACAGGTCCGCTGGCCGTCGGCCCGAACCTTCAAGCCTGAACTGACGGAGAAATACGATGGGAAGCTGAACCCGGCAGAGTTCCTAGGCATCTACACGTTTTCCGTTCAAGCCGCCGGAGGAAGATATGAGAAGATGCTTGTCAATTACTTCCCTCTGACACTCAAGCCAAAAGTGAGATCGTGGCTGATGCACCTGCCGGAAAACTCTATCTCACCATGGGCTGATATGTGCAACGAGTTCGTCGGCGCCTTCACAGGTGGCCACCAGGAGCCAGGACAGCCCAGCGACCTGCAGGTCCTTCCACAGAAGGAAGGAGAGACCCTGCGGAAATACATCCAGAGATTCAGTCGAGTGCACCGCAATATCCCGGAGATACACGCCGCAGCCGTGATTGCCGCTTTCCATTCGAACGTGCGCAACAGGAGGATGCGGGCCAAGATGAATGTAAATCTCCCCAAGACTGTCAATGAGATATACACCTTGGCGGACAAGTGTGCTCGTGCTGAGGAAGGGAGGCGACTCCTCGGAGAGGAGGCTGGCGTCGAAGTTTACTCAGAGGACGACGACGATGCCCCTGGCTCAAAAGGGAGAAGCCGAAGGCGTAACAATAAGCGCAAAGGGAAAGCAGTGTTGTCTGTAGAGGGCTCTGGTAATCTCGCTGCTGGCAAGAAGGCCAAGGCCGAGACCCTCGGCAAGGAAGCTGCCGCATGCGCTGATTGCCGGGAGGCCGTGGCAGCAGAGAAAACCGGAAAGTCCAACCAGCCGTACTGCAAAATCCACCGCACCAAGGGCCATGATCTCCAAGAATGCCGCCAAGTTGAGCAGCTTGTTGAGAAGCAGAAGGCTGAATACGAGAAGCGCGACAAGGAGAAGGGCCAAGATGGAGCTGCCGGGAAGGGCCATGGTAGTAGAGGAGGCCGCCATGGCAAGGCACCGCAGCAGAAGGAGAAACCTGCCAGAGGCCGTGAGAGGAAAGAAGAAGATGATATGAGTGATAATGGGGATGATGAAGGATCCAGTGATCAAGAGTTTCAGAACGCAACTGAAGCCATGTGTGTTGACGGGGTGCATCCTTGCACTCCTCTCACCGCCAGCTCAAGCAATGGGCACGTGAGATCAACGATGTGGAGCGAGCTGCAGATTCCAGAAGGTCACTCAAATGGTCCCGCACGCCTATCATTTTGATGAAGAGCATCATCCTGATCACATCACTGCGGTCGGATGTTTGTCATTGTTGGTCTCCCCAACGATCCTCTCGGTGCACTAGGATAGGGGTATCCAGTGCCCCTGACTTATGCACAGGCGGTAGTAGAAAAACCCGTCGGGAAAAGCTACCACACCACCAAGCAAGCATTCAAGAACCCGCACCCGACAGCAACGACCTGCAGGGAGCCAAGCAAACATCGGCAACACCGGCACAATGGCCCAGGAGGGGCCCAAAGCACACCAGTCACGTCCCTAGAGCATGTCGGGAACCGAGGCGCGCACATCCTAGGAAGACCTGGCAAGCCATCCCCCGGCAGGCACGAGCCAACCAGCCACCGCTCCACCGCATCGCTATGCCAGTCACTTATCGATGCGATGTCGAGCCCTCAAGCGGCTAAGTGGCTCTCGCTAAGCACGTGGCGACACAACGGGAGGCAGATTATACCCAGTTGACACCCGTCCAGCAGCGTGTCAAGACCTTAAGCAACGACTAGCTAGGCAGTGGCAAGAGCATGCCGGGGATGCACCCCCGAGCGCCACCTAGTCTAGTAATCATGGTATTTTGTCCTCAATGCCAGATTTAGGTATGATAGCTCTGCTAAGCTATCTAATTAATAGATAATGATTGTTTTGCCATTGTGGTTGCCCCTTGCACTATAAAAGGAGGCCCGAGGCAACCTAGCTCAGGATTCGGACCTTTGGACACTTGTTGTCACATCCCTAGATAGCCTTGCTTTATGCTAGCATGTATGTGCATCATGTCTAAATTTTGCATCAACTTGAAATGGGGAATTGTCAGAAACCCTAGCACCTCAACCTAAATAACCAATTCAAATGCTGTGAATTTTCAATGAATCCAAAATGCCCTTCAAAAATGTTCATTATTTCTGATAAATGTTGGCAACAACATATCAGGGGACATTTCATTTTTCATAACAGATTTAACATTTTAAAAATAACTAATAATGCTACTGAAGTTGACAAATAAAGCAGTATAAATATTTTAGTCATTCAAAATTGCTGAAACATTTTGTGGAGCTTTGAAATATTCAAACTAAGCTCTTTAAAATGTTTGAGCATTTTTTATGCTAAAGGTTTTGGCCCAAACAAAATAGAACAAATGTCAGAAATAGGAAAAAGAACAGAAAACCAATAAAAAGAAAAGGGGACCTCACCTGAGCCCCAGCAGTTGGCTGGCCCAACTGGACCAGCTGCCAGTCATCTTCAACCTCTGCCAGAAGGCAGAGGAGAAGAGGGCCACGGCGAGCTGGCCAGGGCGCCATGCACCTGGCTGCCTCCTCGTCGCGCTGGCGACGTGGATAAGCACCAGGGTGCCGTCCCGATCGCTCTCTTCCCTCCATTCGCCCCCCTGCTCCTCTCCCTCGCCTCTGCTCGCCATGGCCGCCACACCCCGCAGCTCGCCGCCGTAGCCAAGCCCCTCCAGCAGCTCTCCCTCGCCCCCGACGAGCTCATCAGCTCCGCCTTAAGCTACTGCTGCTCCCCGCCAAGCCCCACATCGCCAGGAGCTCTCCATCACCGCCTCGAGCTCATCTTCTTCCTCCGGCCACCGGAGATTGCCGCCGCCGTTCGTCGCCTCCAGACCGTCCCCGAGCACGCTTTCAACGGCTACGAGATCACCGTGAGCCCCTCGACCCATTCCCCCTCTTCTCCTGGTCGATCCCATGCCTTAGCCCCTGATTTCATCGGGACCCGAGGGGCTCCACCGCACGAGCTCGACGCCGGCGACGCTCCGGTGTCCAGGTGGTCCTTCCGAGGCCACCATCGAGCTCGTGGAGTCGCATAGAGGTCGTAGGAGCCAAGGCCCAGCCCTTTTGTGCGCCAGAACGTCGACTCTGAGCTTGGCCGAACTCCGGCAGCCGCCAAGCTCGTCGCTGGCGATGCTTCGAGCCATCTCCGCCCCTGAGATGTGCTCCGTTGGACGCGCACGAGTGCGGGCGTTCGATAGGACCTTTCCGCCGTCGTTTTGGTCGCCGGAGGGCGAAACCCGACCCCCTCCGCCATCCTTGTGGTCGCCGGCGGCTCAACCCCGGCGAGCACGACCCGTTTTGACCACGGGGTTGACCCCTGGGTCACTGACAGGTGGGGCTCTGCCCCTAGTTAGTTTTAGGTTAGATTAAAATTAACTAATTAGTTTAATTAACCTAATGACCCACTGACAGGTGGGCCCAACTCTGTTAATCAGTAGTTAGTAGTTAATTTAAATTATGTTAGTGCCTGGGTCACTGACCAGTGGGCCCCACTGGTCAGGTTTGACCTGGCACCGATGAGTTGACCTGCTGACGTTATGCTGATGCAGTGCTGACGCAGTAATAGCTTTTCTGATTTAATTTAATTCCAGAAAATGCTAAATTATTAGAAAAAATCATAGAAATTAATCTGTAGCTCAGATTGAAATAATTTATATATGAAAAATTATCAGAAAAATCCAAAGAATCCATTGGTGTTGTTATCATGCATGTTAGAGCAACCTAGATAGATGAACATTGACATTTTGCAATAATGCAATATGTGGAATGTCATATGGAGAACAATTTTGAACCTATATTCAATCCTACTCCATTTAACTCTAATGATAGATGCATTAGCTCATCAACAACATGTTGCCATGTCATGATCATGCATCATATTGTTGCACTTGCCGTGTATTGATTGTTACTTCGTCTATGTTGCAGTAGGTTCTGCTCCATCAGATACCCTTGAGTATCCCCCTGAAGGAGAGTACCTCCCGGCCAACCTGCAAGGCAAGCAACCCCATTGATCATACCGATAACATCCCACTCTCTCGCTCCTGCTCTTGTTTATTGCATTAGGACAAACGCTTCTACTGTCTATCTGTTGCGGTAGTTGAACCCATTCCTCTGCATGACCTGCCATTGTCACAGTAAATAGCTAAACCATGCAACCTAGCATACCTGGTAGATGCTTGAGCCTTGATGTGCTTTACCTGCTTTGCTTGCAATGCTTGCTATGCTTAGAGTTGTGTCAGGTCTGATTCATCTGGGTGATGAAACGGAGTGAAACCGTGTTGTTCTGATGTGATGAACTAAATGATGAACCCGAGTTGGTAAAGGTAGCGATGAGAGGCTATGTAGGAGTACATAGCGGGTTGTCTCATTGGGACCGTTCTTAGGAACTGAGTTCCGTGTTTGTCATCCAAGAATAGTTACTACCACATGCTGGGCCCTGAAATATGACCCCGCTCGACTTGTCAACCGCCTAGTCCTCTGTCCAGGAGTTGCAAGTAGTTTCTGGTGTTTGTAGCCATGCTGGAGGCCGTGCGTAGGCAGTGGCACGGTGTACCAAGTGACACCCGAACGGTGGGCTTGGGAACCCTGCGCACATCGTTTGAGGCCGTAGCGGAAACTTCGGCCGGACTTCCGTGCGGGTTTAGTCTCAAAGAGGCGATAGCCTGGACTAGGGTCTTGTGTGATTGACGGTCGTGGCCGACTCCCTCGCTGGGCTTCCGCTTGAAGGTTGCCGAGGTGCCTGGTTTTATGAGCACACAGCGATAAGTGGCGAGAGCGTGTGTGAAGAAGTGCACCCCTGCAGGGTAATGAATCAATTTGAATAGCCGTGTCCTCGGATATGGACTACTTGGAGAACGTATGCTGTGCATAGATAACTTGATGGTTACTCTTAAAAGACTCAAGACAAGTGTGATTACCGTGGATGGCACTCCCGTGGGTGACGGGAGCAGATCCATGGTGGTGTATTGATGTGGTGTTAGTGGACTCGTGTGCGCTATCTCAAAACTTGTTCAAAGAACTGGTAGTCGTAGTATAGGCTAGCCAAGAGTCAAAGTTGGCTTGCTGCATAAACCACACTACTCCCCTTGATGAAACATGAGCATGAATAGTTAGGTCTGCTTTAAAGACTTGTGAGTACGATTGTACTCATGTTTGCTTAATAACTGTTCCAGATGAGAATATGGACCCATATGGTGGGTTCTATCTAGACGTCGACGACGCCGAGTAGCTGGTGTCCCAGCTACGATCTGATACCTTGGGATGGGCTGTAGATAGTCAGGCTTTATGCCTTTTTCCCTTTCATCTGTCTGTACTCACACAGCTTTAAGCTTCCGCTTGGTTTGTATGAACATGTTTGTATGACTTGAGTGTCGGGTCATGTGACCCCTACCTATATGAACATATTATGTAAGGCTCTTCTGAGCCTTCTAAATAAATGTTGTGTTGTTGTATGGTTATGTTGTGATGCCATAGTTGTATCTATGCATATCAGACATGTCGTGCGTACGTGTGACGTGTAACGGTATGTATGGGATTCGACACCTAGTTGTGTGCCTCTAGTAGTACTCTTTACGGGGAAATGCCTCTTTGTGCTTCCACTGAGCCTTGGTAGCTTGCTACTGCTCCGGACACATTGATTGACCGGCATGTATCCTTCTTTGCTGCTGTGTCTGTCCCTTCGGGGAAATGTCTCGCAGTGTAATGGAGTCCATGTAGCCTGCTATGACTCGTCTACGCGCAGTTGATGACATTTATGTCCCACGGCGTAATGGAGTCCCTGTAGCTTGCTATGACTCGTCTACACACGCTGAGGCCGACACCTGCATTGCTGGGTTACGTATGCCTGTCCCTGTACGGATGTGCTACTTAGGTTCTATGACTAGTCATGTCGACCCGGGTTCTTTGACATTCGAATGCTAGCGACATATTCACATTCGTGAGCCAAAATACGCAAACGGTCCCGGCCCAAGTAAGGTGGCAGCCGTGGGGATAACCGTGCGTGAGGCCGCAAAGTAATGTGAAGTGTTACATGCTAGATTCTTATGGCTTAGGATCGGGGTCCCGACAGCGTTGGTATCAGAGCCTGACTGACTGTAGGATTACCAAGCCAAACTGGTCGAAGTTGAGTCTAGAAATGCTTTAGTTATGTAAGGGAATTGATTGTGGAAGGGAACGTAAGGCTCTTTTTACTCCTCTTCCCGAGTCATTCTATTCTGAGTCACCCTCTTCTTTTCTACGGGGTTAAGAGCTAGGCTTCTTATCTACCTCTCAGGATGACGAGTTACTAACCATGGACTTGTAGACTAAATTGCTTGAGAGTCAACTCCAGTTTCATGTATTGCTTCTGTGTGACAATCATTTGGTTAGAATCTTGATGCTAGAAAGTTGAGTGGCTATGCTATCCAACCTTTTCAGGATGTCTCAAATATTGTTTTTGAGCTTTTTCAGCCGTTATGTTGTCTGATTTCTGCTAGGATCTCTAATGCACTTTGCATTATCCTCTGTTTCAGATGCCTCCCCGTCCTTCTCGTCAGGTGGTCCGTTTGACCAGGTGCATTGATGTACCGGGTCACACGGCCATGTTGGTCAGAGTCATGATGGAGACCGGTTATCGTTGGTACCCGGAATATACTGTGGAGGAACAGTTCCGCGACTTCAACCAGAGCCAGTATCTGTGTACCGTTAGGATATATCCATCGTATCCAGGAACTGCAGAGCCGCTTCATAGGACGTATGGTCTAGGGGTCACCATTGATATGGCAGTTCAGGAGGCCGCCTACACGATATTGACCATTATGAGAGCTCACCATGGTCTACTCCAGAACACAGAGTTCTGCTATATTCCAGCGACACTGGGAGGAGAGGATAGTTATCTTGCTGCAGCCTACTATGATCACTCTCAAGAGGATCCTATGCTCCAGGTGACTGCTCAGTTGTTAGAGAACAGGGATCGTGATGCTTGGGCACTTCGTATGGAGCTATATGCCACTCGTGCACGTCTTTGGACCGCACTGACACAGCTTGCACCCGTCGTTCAGACTGGTTATGGAGATTTGGAGATATTGAGCCCCTTATGGACTCATCTGCCCGCTTTCATGGACTGGCCCGATGTTGGAGGCATCACTCCTCTTCGAGGACCGCTGCTGCCGCTAGTGAGAGGACCTAGGCCACATCCGTGTCCTTATGGTTTTCAGGGATCTCAGGCCAGGGTGTTTCCAGACCCTCAGGTTCAGCTTCCAGGTCACGGAGGTAACCTGTATGAGATGTTCTACGCCGATGTTTGAGTTCGTGAGTGGAGGTGGTAGTATGGTAGCAGTTGTATTTCCACAGTCCTGCGCGTCTTATGGAATATGACTGAGGTGTGAGTTGAGTTCCGGAGGTGTAGAAAAATAATGTATAGGAAGCTTGTAATGCCTCCGATGAGTTGCCTTATCTTCTCACTAGTTTGTACTTCAGCTTGGGTTTGTACTGAACTATATCATGGTGTGTATGAATCATGGTGTATGTATGGCAGTTTGCTTGTACCATGTTGTTCGGGTGTTTACCCCTGCATTCCATGTTGTCCAGTACATTCCGCATCTCTTATCCTAGAGTTGATGTCTTCCTTGTCTAAGATGTGGGTTTTGTTTATCCCAGGATGGTTTCCACCAGGAACAACCCCGCTCCTGCTTATGAGCAGGGCGAGGGCAGTGGAGCAAGGCAAGAGAACCTGCCTCAGCCGCCATCTTTGGCGGAAGTGATGCTTGAGGCAGAACGCAACAAGAGAGAGACCAACAGGCTGCTAGAGCGTATTGAGCAGAATACAGCACGCCCTCCCCGCAATGAGCGTAATGATGGAATGTCTCTCAATGACTTCGTGAAGCTGTATCCACCAAAGTTCCATCATTCCGTCGACCCCCTCGATGCGGATGATTGGCTTTCTAGCATGACCCGGAAGATCCGTTCTGCAAATGTGGCTGAAGCGGACAAGGTTAACTTTGCCGCGTACTTTCTCGAAGGACCCGCCAGTCAGTGGTGGGAAAATTATGAGGCTATGCGCCCAGAGGGCCCTGCTACTACTTGGACAGACTTTGCAGTGCTTTCCGCACCCACCATATTCCTGAAGGTCTGATGGACCATAAGAGAGAGGAGTTATGTGCCCTCACTCAGGGTAAGTTGACAGTGGATGCTTACAGCCGTGAGTTCGGCAACTTAGCACGCTATGCACTGGAGGAAGTGTCAACCGACGCCAAGAAGCAAGCTAGGTTCCGCAAGGGACTTAACCCCGAGCTCCGTTGTGATCTGCGCCTGCATGAGTGCGCTACCTTCGAGGCTCTTGTCAACAAGGCTATCAATGCCGAGACTGGACAGACCGACTACGAGGCAACCAAGAAGCACTCTCATGACTTCAGCTCCTCATCTGGCTCAGGTTCCCATAAGTGCCGGGTGTGGGTGCCCAACACTGCTCTGCCATCAAGGTACACCGCGAGGCCATCCTATGAGGCGCCTCGCCCAAATCAGAACCACCCTCCAGCCAAGCCCTATGGTGGTAATGCTGCTAATGCTGCTCCAAGGTCTTCAACTGTGATCTGCTACAAATGTGGAGAGCCTGGACACTATTCTCGTGAGTGTCCCGAGAACAATGCCAAGCCAGCTGGACGTGGTAAGCCGGGCAAGGCTTATTACGTGAAGCCAACTCCTGCTCGTGGCCGTGTGAACAATGTCACCCTTGAAGAGGCCCATGATGACCCCGACGTTGTGCTTGGTACGCTCCTTGTCAATAGTCATCCAGCATCTGTTCTATTTGACACTGCTGCATCTCATTCATTCATCTTAGAAAGTTATGCACAGTTGCATAACATGACCTTTTGTGATATGCCTACTCCTTTAGTAGTTCAGACTCCTGGATCAAAATGGCAAACTTCTAGAGTGAGCCATGACAATGAGATTCTCGTGGATAGGCTAGTCTTTTTAGCTTCCTTGATAGCTCTGAAGTCTTCAGACATCAATATCATCTTGGGTATGGACTAGATGAAAGGCCATTATGCCAAGATTGATACTCATTCTGGGAATGTTCAACTTACACATCCTTCAGGTGAGATAGTCACCTTTTCAACTTGAGTGGCTAAGTGCCAACTCTATTCTCTCAATGCTAGCCCTCTTCCAAAGCTTGAGGATATTCCGGTGGTCCGTGACTTTCCGGATGTCTTTCCAGAGGAACTGCCAGGTATTCCACCTGTCAGAGATGTAGAGTTTGTGATAGACCTCATTCCAGGGACTGTACCAATAGCCAGAAGACCATATAAGATGGCACCCTTAGAACTAGCCGATCTAAAGAAACAACTCGATGAGGCCTTGAAAAAGGGATTCATCTGCCCTAGTTCTTCTCCTTGGGCTTGCCCCGTCCTCTTCGTAAAAAGAAGGATGGAACGGACCAGATGGTTGTAGATTACCGACCAGTGAACCTGGTCACAATCAAGAACAAGTATCCGCTTCCCAGGATCAACGATTTGTATGATCAACTCGCTGGATCCTCAGTCTTCTCCAAAATGGATTTGAGGTTGGGATACCATCAAATCAGAATCAGGAACGGGGACATTCCAAAAACGGCTTTTGTTACTCGTTATGGCCAATACGAGTACACCGTCATGTCCTTCGGATTAACCAATGCTCCAGCCACCTTCTCTCGTTTGATGAATTCGATCTTCTTGGAGTATCTGAATAAATTCGTCATGGTTTACCTCGACGATATACTCATCTACTCGAAGAACGAATGAGATCATGCCGAGCATCTCAGGCTGGTATTGACGAAACTTCGAGAGCATCGCCTGTATGCCAAATTCTCCAAGTGTGAATTCTGGCTACCAGAAGTGACCTATCTAGGCCACGTAATCTCTGGCAAGGGCATTGCTATCAATCCCGAGCGAGTTCAGGCCATCCTTGATTGGACTCAACCTGAATCGGTTAAGCAAGTTCGGAGTTTCCTTGGCTTAGCGAGCTATTGTCGCTGCTTTGTCGAGAATTTCTCCAAGGTTGCGAAGCCTCTTACTGAACTCCTCAAGAAAGATAAAAAGTTCGAGTGGACCCCACAATGCGAGTACAGTTTTCAGGAACTGAAAAGACGCCTGACTTCTGCACCCGTGTTGGTGCCACCAGATTTTTCTAAGGACTTTGTTATCTATTGCGACGCCTCGCGACAAGGATTAGGTTGCATACTCATGCAAGATTGTCATGTGATTGCATATGCATCTCGACAGTTGCGTCCACATGAGGATAATTATCCAACACATGATCTTGAGCTTGTATATGTAGTCCATGCACTTAAAACATGGCGACATTACCTTCTGGGTAATCATTGCGAGATATACACGGATCACCAAAGTCTGAAATATATTTTCACCCAACCGGATTTGAATCTCAGGCAAAGACGGTGGGTTGAGTTGATTACAGATTATGACATAGGGATAACTTACACCCCGGGGAAAGCCAATGTCATGGCTGATGCACTAAGTCGTAAGTCTTATTGTAACAATCTGATGTTACAACAAGGTCAGCCGCTTCTCTATGAGGAATTTTGGAAGCTAAACCTTCACATTGTTCCTCAAGGATTCCTTTCCACCTTGGTGGCAAAACCTACTCTTAGGGATCAAATCATAGCTGGCCAAAAGCGTGATAAGGGTATATCCCGGATCAAGGAGAACATCGTTAGCAGAAACGCTAAGGATTTCTCCATCAATGATCAAGGTGTTGTGTTATTCCAGAACCGCTTGGTGGTTCCCAAGAACCAACATCTCCGGCAGCTGATCCTTAAGGAGGCTCATGATTCTCCTCTCACGATTCATCCTGGTAGTACCAAAATGTATCAGGACCTACGCCAGAGGTTCTAGTGGACCAGAATGAAGAGATAAATTGCTCAGTTCATTGCTAACTGCGACGTCTGTCATCGCGTTAAGGCAGAACATCAAAGGCCTACTGGCACCCTTCAACCCTTAGCTATTCCTGAATGGAAATGGGACAAGGTCGGTATAGATTTCATCACCGGTTTTCCCAGGACCAAGAGAGGGAATAATGCTATCTTTGTGGTCATTGACCGTCTTTCCAAAGTGGCTCATTTTCTTCCTGTTCGCGAGAGTATAACTGCTAGTCAGCTAGCGGATCTATATATCTCTTGAATAGTATCTCTTCATGGTGTTCCCTTGGAGATCAACTTAGACCGTGGGAGTATCTTTACTTCCCGATTCTGGGAAAACTTCCAGAATGCTATGGGGACTCATCTATCCTTTAGCACTGCTTTCCATCCGCAGTCAAGTGGTCAAGTAGAGCGAGTCAATCAAATCCAGGAAGACATGCTTAGAGCTTGTGTTATCTCTTTTGGAATGAATTGGGAGAAATGTCTTCCGTTCGCCGAATTTGCTTATAACAATAGTTATCAGTCAAGCTTAGGCAAAGTCCCTTTTGAAGTTCTCTATGGACGAAGGTGTTGAACACCTCTTAACTGGTCAGAAACCGGAGAGAGGCAACTCTTTGGCCCGGATATGATCCAGGATGCAGAAGAGCAAGTTCGCATTATTCGTGAAAAGTTGAAAATAGCCCAATCTCGTCAAAAGAGCCAATATGATCGTCATCATAAGGCTGTGACCTTTGAGGTTGACGAGAAGGCTTACCTTCGGGTTACACCTCTGAAGGGTACCCAACGATTCGGTATCAAGGGCAAGTTGGCTCCTCGTTACATTGGTCCTTTTCGCATTCTTGCTAAACAAGGAGAGGTTGCCTACCAATTGGAACTTCCACCGCATCTTTCCAAGGTTCATGATGTTTTCCACGTCTCGCAACTCAGGCGTTGCTTCTCGGACCCATTCGTATCCTCGATCACGAAACGCTTGATCTCCAAGATAACCTTACATATCGAGAATACCCTATTCGTATCCTCGATCAAGCTGAGCGTACCACTCGACGTCGAAACATCAAGTTTCTCAATGTTCAGTGGTCACACCATTCCGAGAAGGAAGCCACATGGGAAAGGGAGGACCGTCTTCGACTAGAGTACCCCGCGCTCTTCCCGACGACTTCCAAATCTCGACGAGATTCTTTTGGGTGGGGGTGAGTTGTCACATCCCTAGTTAGCCATGCTGTGTGCTAGCATGTATGTGCATCATGTCTAAATTTTGCGTCAACTTGAAATGGGGAATTGTCAGAACCCCTAGAACCTCACCCTAAATAACCAATTCAAATGTTGTGAATTTTCAATGAATCGAAAATGCCCTTCAAAAATGTTCATTATTTCTGATAAATGTTGGCAACAACATATCAGGGGACATTTCATTTTTCATAACAGATTTAACATTTTAAAAATAACTAATAATGCTACTGAAGTTGATAAATAAAGTAGTATAAACATTTTAGTCATTCAAAATTGCTGAAACATTTTGTGGAGGTTTGAAATATTCAAACTAAGCTCTATAAAATATTTGAGCATTTTTGATGCTAAAGGTTTTGGCCCCAACAAAATAGAACAAATGTCAGAAATAGGAAAAAGAACAGAAAAACAATAAAAAGAAAAGGGGACCTCACCTGAGGCCTAGCAGTTGGCTGGCCCAACTGGCCCAGCTGCCAGTCATCTTCAACCTCTGCGAGAAGGCAGAGAAGAAGAGGGCCACGATGAGCTGGCTAGGGCGCCACGCACCTGGCTGCCTCCTCGTCGCGCTGGCGACATGGATAAGCACCAGGGTGCCGTCCCGATCACTCTCTCCCCTCCATTTGCCCCCTGCTCCTCTCCCTCGCCTCTGCTCGCCATGGCCGCCGCACCCCGCAGCTTGCCACTGTAGCCAAGCCCCTCCAGCCGCTCTCCCTCGCCCCCGACGAGCTCATCATCTCCGCCTTGAGCTGCTGCTACTCCCCGCCAAGCCCCTCATCGCCAGGAGCTCTCCATCGCCGCCTCGAGCTCGTCTTCTTCCTCCGGCCGCCGGAGATCGCCACCGCCGTTCGTCGCCTCCAGACCGTCCCCGAGCACGCTTTCAACGGCTATGAGATCACCGTGAGCCCCTGGACCCATTCCCCCTCTTCTCCTGGTCGATCCCATGCCGTAGCCCCTGATTTCATCGGGACCCGAGGAGCTCCGCCGCACGAGCTGGACGCCGGCGACGCTCCGGTGTCCAGGTGGTCCTTCCGAGGCCACCATCGAGCTCGTGGTGTCGCATAGAGGTCGTAGGAGCCAAGGCCCGGCCCTTTTGTGCACCAGAACATCGACTCCGAGCTTGGCCGAACTCCGATAGCCGCCAATGTAACAGCCCGAGACCGACGCCCGAGAAGATTCGCGTTTTATTCCATTGTCGTCGTGTGATTCGTTTGGTTCTCGCATTCATCATCACATCATTCGCATCATCTGCATAGCATCGTCACTCATTTTGAAAACTTGCATCCGTCGTAGTTGCCGGTTCTCTCCGTTCGTGTCGTCGACTTTCGAGACCAACCACACACGCACGCGCCCGCGGCATCGCCAATTATTGTTTTTAGAAGTGTGTATAAAACTTTCTCGGATTGGGTTGAAGCTTGGCGAGCAGTCGTAATATATTGTAGGTAGGCCGCCTGCCAAATTTCGTCGCAATCAGAGGTCGTTTGATACCCCAACGGTAGACCGTAGCGGCACCATCATCGGTTTATATCGCAGACGTTTTCGTGTTTTAAAACCTCCTGTCACGGGCCGCAGAAACTCCCCTCTTATCTCAGCCCAACCCCTCTCCACAGCCCATCAACCCACCTCAGCCCACCTAGCCTAACCCCTCCGACCGGACCGTCCGATCGCGATCGGAGGGTCGAAAAACCACCCCTAGACCCAAACCCTAGCCCATTTGCATATATAGACACCCCAACCGTCCATTTTGGTCTTTTCCCTCCTCCAGCATCGAAATCCGTGCCCGCCAGCCGCGCCGCCGCCACTTGGCGCCGTCCCACGGGTCTGCACCGCCGCCCAGCCGCCGCTCTCCACCACTAAGGGGCCGCCACGTCAGTGACCAGAGCTCCCACCGCCACAGGCCCGTCGGGGCTCGAATCCGGCCCGCCCCGGGCCGAGCCAAGGCCCGAGCCGCTCGCGTGCCCGCCCCCGAAGCTTTGCCGCCGCCCGACCCCCGTTGCTCCTCCTCTCGTGCGCCCAATCAGAGCTGCTCGAGCTTCCATGGCCGCCCCTTGCCAGCCCCGCCGCCTCGCCGGCCGGTCGCCGGAGGACCCGCCGCCGACGTCCAGCAGGCCAGCGCCACGCCCCCGCGTCTCCCTCTCTCGTTCCCTGCTTTCTTTCTCTCCCCCTAACAACAGTGCCATGGACAGGAGCTCTCCCATGGCCGGCCACGTCCAGCGCCTCCGATCTGAAGCTCAGAGCTCCCCGCGCCCGGGAATGGAGACCTCAAGCCCGGATCCAACCGTCCCCGCTACCTGTTACTCCGGATCCGGCAAAGGATGGCCGGATCTCGCGCCGCCGCCGGCCCTTGTCCCAGCTCCCAGCGCGAACACCTCCTCTGTTGACGGGAGGAGGACGACGCCCGGGCGAGCACCGTTGACCGCGTCGTGGGCCGCAACCATCCCAAGGCCCAGCGCAGCTCCAGCCTAGCCCTGCGCCGGCCGGCCCATTGGCCTTTGGTGAGCGAACCCCCGCTATCTTGCACCCATGCACTCCTCTGCTATCATGTGCCCGCCTGTGTAGTTGGGCTTGGTCCGTGTATGTTTCTGCTATCTTGCGCTCTGTGTGGTATGTTGTTAAATTACGCTCAACTCTTTAGCCCATGTTATGTGCAGATTCGGCCCGCTTGTTTTTTTTTCTCTGTCCATGCGAATTTGTCAAATATCCAGGATTTCAATATTTTCAGAAATGTCATTGTTTGCATTGCTCACAATTAAATAAACCGTGCATCATATCCAAATGTTTTATATATGTAAAACGTGTAGAATTTTGTGTAGATTCGTAATATGCCACATCCATGTTTTAAAATGTTTAACATATTGTTTTCCTTGTTTTGCATAAATATCATGTTTGTTGCATTGTGCATAATTATTGAATCGTGCATCCAAATTAATCAAACCTTGCATGTAAAATGTGTAGCATTTTTATAGGCCTTTTTCATGCGTGCTAAAAAATATTTCATGTGTTGGTTGCATTTATTTTGCATACATAACTTTGCTAATAGGTTTATGCCATAAACTTGCCTAATTAATTGTGACATATTTTCCTACATGAACCTATGCATATTAGATATGATTTTGGGGTAGAAAAATCCATAGAATTTATCAGCGCAATTAGTTTTGTCATTTGAGCATTTTTGTGTGCATGTCATTTTAGCTATGATGCTCTTTTTTTTATTTCGTGTGAAATAATCCATGCATATTTTGGAATAGTTGCAAACATGAGATATGCCCTTGGACATGTGTGCTAGGCCCTGGTATTTTTGGTTGCTATAGAAATGCATGTTTAGGTGTTATTTTCTTGTTGCCAACATGCTATAAAATAAGTCTGAAAAACTGTTATTTTGTTGCCATGTTACCATGTGATTTGCTATTGATCTAGGAGTCTTTTGTGGTTGCTCCCAAGGTGTCTTTTGTTAAACATGTTGTTGCCTATCATATTGTGCCAATAGTTTGCATGAATGGGTTTAGCATCATAATTAATTCTGTTGTCCAATATGTCAATCTGCTAAAAGACTGCTGCACATGTCTACTCTAATTTTCACTAAGTCTGAGAATCTGTTTTCTTCATAATGCCATGTTGTGATGATGCTAGCCATGATTCTATGCATAATTAGACCTTGCCACCATGGAATGATTTGTAGTGCATCATGTCTACTTGTAGCATATGGTTTTACTGCTGCCAATATGCCTCCATGAAAATCTGCTATGCTAAAAACTGTTATTTTCACCAAGTCATAATCTGCTATATTTTGTTGCCATGTTGTGAGCTTCCTATCATGTGATCCATGACTCTTTTGAGTATGATATGTGAAGATGAAATGAAGTGTGTGTTATATGCTACTGCCCCATGCTTAGTTTGTGCATTTTAGAATCTTGTAGCTTGTTGTTTTCAGGCGTGCAATATGCCATGTTGCTGTTTTGGACAGATTTGCACTAAAACTTGTGTTGGTTGTTGTGGTTGACCCGTAGCTCCGTTTTGGTCATGCCATATATGAAACTTGCTTACATTTTCATGTAGTATCATAATATCTTGCTACATTCATGATTTGAAATGTTTGTGGTTGTCATTTTCATGCATTTTGCATTCATGTCATGTTCATCTTGTGAAGGTCATATCTTTTAGACCGTAGCTCCGTTTGAGATGTTCCATATATGTAAATCGACTAGAATGACGTGTAAAATTGCATGGTATACTTTATTTTCCTGTTTAATAAATATAAAACATGATTAGTTCAGATCTGGACCAATTTCGAAATTAACATATGGGGTCGTTTCGGAAATGCTATATGTTGTTTCCGGCTTCATTTAAACTTGCCTAGATGTGTAGTTTAGTTATGCTTCATCTCTTGCCATGTTTAACAACATTTAATATTGTTGTGTACCTAAACGGGAGTGAACTAAATAATTTGAATGTGGAATTTCGTCAATATGCAACCCGTTGCATATTGAGCTTCACTTAATGTGTAGCATCTGTTTGTTGTGATTGCCATGCCTTGCATAATTAAACCGGACATGCATCATATTTGTTTGCGCCTCATGTCATGCATATGTTGTGGTGTATCGTGTGTTGATTGTCGTTTTCGGATTGCTTCTTCTCGATAGAGTTCCGAAAGCGTTCAGAGTGTGAGGATTCGTTCGACTATGTGGTTCGTCTACTTCATGGATTCGTTCTTCTTCCAAGCGGGATCTCAGGCAAGATGATCATTTCCCTGGATACCATTACTATCATTGCCATGCTAGTTGTCTTGTTTCTATCGCTGTCTCGCTACCTACCAATTGTTTGTCAAGCCTCCCAAATGCCATGATAAGCCTCTAACCCCTCCACATCCCAGCAAACATTGTTTGGCTATGTTACCGCTTGCTCAGCCCTTCTTATAGCGTTGCTAGTTGCAGGTGCAATGTTTCCATGTGCCAACATGGATATTTTTGATATATCACAATATTATTGCTATTTAATTTAATGCACATATATACTTGGTAAAGGGTGGAAGGCTTGGCCTTTTGCTCGGTGTTTTGTTCCACTCTTGCCGCCCTAGTTACTTATGTACTGGTGTTATGTTCCATAATTGAGCGCTCCTAACATGCTCAGGGTTGTTATGGGGACCCCCTTGATTTTTGTTTTAGGATAAAACTTGTCTGGCAAGGCCCAACATTGGTACTACATTTGCCTAATAACTAATAAACCTGCATAGGGAGTAATTAACCCGAGGATCTTTAATCAACAACCCGGGCCAGTGCTCCTCATGAGTGTTGATCCAACCTGTCAACCGCCGGTGGCCGCCAGGGGCAACTCTGCGATTGGCCTACCGGAAGTTTGGACAATCCGTCGTGTCCTGAGAACGAGATACGCGGCTCCTATCGGGATCGTCGACACGCCAGGCGGCCTTGCTGGATTTGTTTTACCTTTCTCGAACGTCTTGTGCGAGGAATTCCAAAAATACTTCGGACTATCTCGAGGTTGCGGTTTTCCAATGGAATTGCCTTAAAAATCACGGGATTCGTGGTCAAGGTTATTCCCGCTGCGTGTGGTTAGTTTGTGATGGATGAGTTGGAGCACCCCTGCAGGGTTAAATCTTTCGGAAAGCCGTGCCCGCGGTTACGTGGCAACTTGGAAACTTTGTTTAACACCCGGTCATAGAAAACTTAAAGTAAACTCAAATAAAATACACCAACCATGTGCGTAACCGTGACTATCTCTTCTCGTGAATTTCTGATCCGAGAGAGAACACGGTGGGGTTATGTTTGACCGTAAGTAGGTGTTCAGGATCACTTAGTGATCATTACTAGTTCACGTCCGATTATTCGACAATCATCCTCTTTTATTCTTGTACTTGTAAGTTAGCCACTCAAATAAATGCTTAGTTCTTGCTGCAGCCTAACCACTTAACCTTACCTCACCCATTAAGCTTTAATAGTCTTGATACCCTTGGAAATGAGATTGCTGAGTCCCCGTGGCTCACAGATTACTACAACAACAGTTGCAGGTGCAGGTAATGCGATGATTTGACGTGAGCGCATTGCTTGTTTGATTTCGAGTTCTTCTTCATCGATCTAGGATGGGTTCCAGGCGGCAGCCTGGGATAGCAAGGATGGATGTCATTTTATCGTTTGTTTTCGTCCGTAGTCGGACCCTGCTCTTCTGTGTGATGTTTGGATATGTTGTTGTATTGATGTGATATTGATGTAGCTTGTGGCGAGTGTAAGCCAATTCCATATACTCATCTCTTCTTTACATGTACTTGTAATGATATCCATTCTTGCAAAACGACGAGATGCGCTTCTATCCCTGTCGAGGCCCTCGTGCCAAAAATAAGGATAGGATCGCATCTTGGGCGTGACAGCCAAGCTCGTCGCCGGCGATGCTCCGGGCCATCTCCGCCCCTAAGATGTGCTCTGTTGCACGCGCACGAGTATGGGCATTCGAGAGGACCTTTCCGCCGTCGTTTTGGTCGCCGGAGGGCGAAACCCGACCCCCTCCGCCGTCCCTGTGGTCGCCGGCGGCTCAACGCCAGCGAGCACGACCCGTTTTGACCACGGGGTTGACCCCCTGGGTCACTTACAGGTGGGGCCCAGCACCTGGTTAGTTTTAGGTTAGATTAAAATTAACTAATTAGTTTAATTAACTTAATGACCCACTGACAGGTGGGCCCAACTCTGTTAATCAGTAGTTAGTAGTTAATTTAAATTATGTTAGTGCCTGGGTCACTGACCAGTGGGCCCCACTGGTCAGGTTTTACCTGGCAACGGTCAGTTGACCTGCTGACGTCATGCTGATGCAGTAATAGCTTCTCTGATTTAATTTAATTTTAGAAAATGCTAAAATATTAGAAAAAATCATAGAAATTAATCTGTAGCTCAGATTGAAATAATTTATATATGAAAAATTATCAGAAAAATCCAAAGAATCCATTGGTGCTGTTATCATGCATGTTACAGCAACCTAGATAGATGAACATTGACATTTTGCAATAATGCAATATGTGGAATATCATATGGAGAACAATTTTGAACCTATATTCAATCCTACTCCATTTAACTCTAATGATAGATGCATTAGCTCATCAACAACATATTGCCATGTCATTATCATGCATCATATTGTTGCACTTGCCGTGTATTGATTGTTACTCCGTCTATGTCGCGGTAGGTTCTGCTCCATCAGATACCCTTGAGTATCCCCCTGAAGGGGAGTACCTCCCGGCCAACCTGCAAGGCAAGCAACCCCATTGATCATACCGATAACATCCCACTCTCTCGCTCCTACTCTTGTTTATTGCATTAGGACAAACGCTTCTACTGTCTATCTGTTGCGGTAGTTGAACCCATTCCTCTGCATGACCTGTCATTGTCATAGTAAATAGCTAAACCATGCATCCTAGCATACCTGGTAGATGCTTGAGCCTTGATGTGCTTTACCTGCTTTGCTTGCTATGCTTGCTATGCTTGCTATGCTTGCTATGCTTAGAGTTGTGTCAGGTCTGATTCATCTGGGTGATGAAACGGAGTGAAACCGTGTTGTTCTGATGTGATGAACTAAATGATGAACCCGATTTGGTAAAGCTGGCGATGAGAGGCTATGTAGGAGTACATGGCGGGTTGTCTCATTGGGACTATTCTTAGGAACTGAGTTCCGTGTTTGTGATCCAAGAATATTTACTACCACATGCTGGGCCCTGAAATATGATCCCGCTCGACTTATCAACTGCCTAGTCCTCTGTCCAGGAGTTGCAAGTAGTTTCTGGTGCTTGTAGCCATGCTGGAGGCCGTGCGTAGCGCTGACCCTAGGGGTGGGCTATGACGCGGTAGGCAGTGGCATGGTGTACCAAGTGGCACCCGAACGGTGGGCTTGGGAACCCTGCGCACATCGTTTGAGGCCATAGCGGAAACTTCGGCCGGACTTCCGTGCGGGTTTAGTCTCAAATAGGCGATAGCCTGGACTAGGGTCTTGTGTGATTGACGGTCGTGGGTGACTCCCTCGCTGGGCTTCCGCTTGAAGGTTGCCAAGGTGCCTGGTTTTATGAGCACACAACGATAAGTGGTGAGAGCGTGTGTGAAGAAGTCCCTGCAGGGTAATGAATCTGTTCGAATAGCCGCGTCCTTGGATATGGACTACTTGGAGAACTTATGATGTTCATAGATAACTTGATGGTTACTCTTAAAAGACTCAAGACAAGTGTGAGTACCGTGGATGGCACTCTCGTGGGTGACGGGAGCGGATCCATGGTGGTGTATTGATGTGGTGTTAGTGGACTCGTGTGCGCTATCTCAAAACTTGTTCAAAGAACTGGTTGTCGTAGTATAGGCTAGCCAAGAGTCAAAGCTGGCTTGCTGCATAAACCACACTACTCCCCTTGATGAAACATGAGCATGAATAGTTAGGTCTGCTTTGAAGACTTGCTGAGTACGATTGTACTCATGTTTGCTTAATAACTGTTGCAGATGAGAATATGGACCCATCTGGTGGGTTCTATCTAGACGTCGACGACGCCGAGTAGCTGGTATCCCAGCTACGATCTGATGCCCTGGGATGGGTTGTAGATAGTCAGGCTTTATGCCTTTTTACCTTTCATCTGTCTGTACTCACACAGCTTTAAGCTTCCACTTGGTTTGTATGAACATGTTTGTATGACTTGAGTGTCGGGTCATGTGATCCCTACCTGTATGAACATATTATGTAAGGCTCTTCTGAGCCTTCTAAATAAATGTTGTGTTGTTGTATGGTTATGTTGTGATGCCATAGTTGTATCTATGCATATCGGACATGTCGTGCGTAGGTGTGACGTGTAACAGTATGTATGGGATTCGACACGTAGTTGTGTGCCTCTAGTAGTACTCTTTACGGGGAAATGCCTCTTTGTGCTTCCACTGAGCCTTGGTAGCTTGCTACTGCTCTGGACACATTGATTGACCGGCATGTATCCTTCTTTGCTACTGTGTCTGTCCCTTCGGGGAAATGTCTCGTAGTGTAATGGAGTCCATGTAGCCTGCTATGACTCGTCTACGTGCAGTTGATGGCATTTATGTCCCACGACGTAATGGAGTCCCTGTAGCTTGCTATGACTCGTCTACACACACTGAGGCCGACACCTGCATTCTTGGGTTACGTATGCCTGTCCCTGTACGGATGTGCTACTTAGGTTCTATGACTAGTCATGTCGACCCGGGTTCTTTGACATTCGAATGCTAGCGACATATTCACATTCGTGAGCCAAAAGACGCAAACGGTCCCGGCCCAGGTAAGGTGGTAGCCGTGGGGATAACCGTGCGTGAGGCCGCAAAGTAATGTGAAGTGTTACATGCTAGATTCTTATGGCATAGGATCGGGGTCCCGACACTTGTACTCGCGTAGTAGCTCACCCCGACAGCAACCCTTGCCGGGAGTTGGGTGCTGTGTGTTTGTCGTGTTCCTTCGATCAATTCACCAAAAGCAGGAGTAGGGTTTTATGCTTCACAGCGGCACGAACCTGGGTAAAAATGCCACCTTTTTTGTGCAAAGTGATCGTCACGCTGTCTCATGGTCTCCACTCTTTGTGCAAAGTGATCCCCATGCCAAACCACAAGGGGCCTCTGGTCCCATAGGTGATCACGAGCATCCGTGCCCCAACATCTTTGGTGCGCCAGGTAGGGGGCGTGCATCGTTTGCGCGAACCCGAGCTCGTGAACAGCGGGTCGATCTTCATCATCATCTTCTTCATCCATTGCTCCTAAAAAGAAGCTCGCCGCAGCCACGCATCCCTCCACTTCAAAGGCTCCCTCGCATGCAGCCGCAGGCGTAGAGGGCGTTACGCCGGCTGCGAGTGGGGAAGGCGCCGGGGGCGACGCGGCTGGCGCAGGCGGCGCCACCATCATGTCCCCCGCGGCCGAAGTTGGGGCCGGGAGCGCTGGAGAGGAGCAACAACCACAACGCCCTGGCGAACGCGCCCCTGGTGCCGCGAATGGAGGAGATGACCGATCACCGCGCCCCCCCCCGCCATGCGGGTGGCCGTGGTCGTCATTGCGGCGCACAATCCAGAGCAAGCCGCTACCTCCCATCTGCGCCCGTCACCAGCGCGGCTACTGGACGCATGCCTCGTCTAGAACAAGACGGAGCGCCGAGCGGAGCCGCGAACCCGCGGGCTCGACCTCCCCCATGTCAGACCACCCCGGCGAGCGGCGCACGGCATCAAGAACGCGGTGACGCCTCTCTTGTTTCCACCAGGAGCTGGGCGACGTCGCGGTCCGCCTCTTTCGCCATGCTGGACATAGCGTCGGAAGCGATGGCACGAGCCCAGCTCCTGCTTAACTTCCCGCCGGCGGCAGACAAAATGGATGAGTGGAAATCTACCATCCAGAGCTTGATATCTTTCATCGAAGCCAATAAATCTCAGCATGTGGAGCCATCGCGGCACGCGCGTACGGCTACGGCGGCCCGGGCCGGCGATCGCGTCGAGGAGGCCACACCAACAGTGCAGTCCCCTCCGCGACAACAAACCCAGGAGCAACAGCGGCGGGCTCCACATGCTGACAAGTTCGACGAGGCATCTATGGCTTCGTCCGGCCCACGCGATCACCGAGACCAGTGGCGTGTCTTGGAGGATCGGTGGAAGGAAGACGCGCGCGTCACCATCGAACGGCGTCAAGAAGCACACCGGACTAGGGGGTCCTCGGGCCGCTGGCCCATCTCTTAATAGGCCGGCTCGATGGGCCGTTCTCTTGCTATCACAGGAAAGGCCGGTCACATTGAGACTCCACGTTCCAGAAGGAAGCCCTGAAGGCGCGTCGTGCACTCCAAGTCAAGATGAGGAGATCGGCATTCTCCATCCCCAGCAGGTGACCTGTCATGTGTAAACCCTAGGAAACCCCTGGTGTCTATATAAACCGGGAGGGTTTTAGATTATAGGACACAGAAAATCATCTAGGGTTTTAGCTAGTCGATCTCGAGGTAGATCAACTCTGTAACCTTCGTACCTTCAATATAATCAAGCAGGACGTAGGGTTTTACCTCCATAGGAGGGCCCGAACCTGGGTAAACATCGTCTCCTTCGTCCCTTTGTTACCATCGATCCTAGTCTCACAGCTCGGGACCCCCTACCCGAGATCCGCCGGTTTTGACACCGACATTGGTGCTTTCATTGAGAGTTCCACTATGATCCCCAAAGGAATCGATGGCTCGTGTTGTCATCAACAAAGAGGTCCGTAGCGTGGACTCCTTCGTCCCTGTATAGATCTTCGCTTTCGGCAGCATCGTGCTGCACGCTGACCCGACCGGCCGCCTTGGCCGGGTTGGGAGTTTCGCCCCTGATTAGGAAGTCAGATTTGGGAACTTAGAGTTCTCCGTAGACCCTCGGGGCGATCTCTTGTTCACCGGGCTCGCAGTCTCATCTGACGCGCTCGAGGACTCCGAGGCCTTAACCTTGGATGTCGTTTTCAATCCCGCTCACGGGGCCAACCCCGATGATTATCTGGACTTTAATCCGGATCCGGCTATAGCGCCAGATGGCCGAGCATCAACTCCTGCCGAATACACTTCTCCTGCGGATGCGTCGGAAGTTAACTCCAAACGCGCCGGGCAGATTGACCCGATCGAGCTCTCGACACTCGACGAAGCTCTAGATCGGATCTCATCGATGAAAATTACTGATGACCCAGCCCCGATCCACACTCAGATCAGTCTTGAGGCGGGTCAAGAAGAATTTTTTGTCCCACCCACCACCCACTTAGTAGCCACTATCGAAGACTTAACCGATATGTTGGACTACGCCTCCGAAGAGGCAGAAGACATGGAGGAAGAGGATCGCGCTCCCACCCCCTTCAACACCGGGTGATGGACCGCCACCTCCACCTATGACGTCTACATGGTGGATATGCTAGCCAGTAACGGTGAGTGCACACCAGCAAACAATGGCGATGACTCAGGTGAGGCGACGTCAAGACGCCGAAAACCGCGTAAGCGATCAAAGACAAAAAAGGGAAGGGAAGCCATTGCCGGCACCAGGGAAAACGATACCCCGGAACACCTCGGCGATCTCGATATCCCCGCGTATCCGTTGGAGGACCAGGAAAGGCCGGAGGACCAGCGCGACCCCGAAGATCCGAATGACTCCGAGGATGACAACTAGCTCCCCCCTGTAGAGGAGGAGGATAGCCCGGAAGACGAGGACCTCATCATCCCTGAAACCATTGAGGATCAGGAACGGTTTAGGCAACAGCTTTTAGCCACTGCCCGAAGCCTAAAGGCAAAAGCGCGGCAGTTCAAGGCCGAAAAAGACACCCTCAACGATAGATGGACAAGGGTTCTATCAGCCGAGGAAGAACACGGCGCCGGTCTATGGGACCAACCCAAGAGTTACCCCCACCGGCGGTTGCTGCCACAATTCGACGACGAGCTCCCCAATACACCATCCCCCAAGCACATTCCATACGACCAGCCAGACCGCCCTCCCCGAGGACGAGATAGGACCGCTGGCGAGGCCGGTTATAGGCCGGCGATACCCCGCAGAAGGGGAAAAGAGCCAATGGATCCTGAGGACAGGTATGACCTACGACGCGACCTGGATGATAGAACAGGCCGCACGAGATCCATCTACGGATCTAGAGGGTACTCCCCTGGTAGAAGGGACGAGTACCGGCCCTGGCTCGACCGAACCAACAGAGTTCGGGACCAAAACCGGGCCAGAACAGACGCCGACTACCTGCGTGATATAGCCCGGGTCAGAGGCGCTGCCCACCCACTCTGCTTCACTGATGAGGTGATGCAGCATCAGTTGCCAGAAGGGTTTAAACCCGTGAACATCGAGCACTACGACGGAACAACTGACCCAGCAGTGTGGATCGAGGATTTCCTCCTCCACATTCAAATGGCACGAGGAGACGACCTCCACGCCATCAAGTACCTACCCCTTAATCTTAAGGGGCTAGCTCGGCACTTGTTAAACAGTCTCCCCGAAAATTCTATCTTGAGCTAGGAGGACCTCGAGGATGCGTTCCGATCTAACTTCCAGGGAACCTATGTGCGGCCTCCGGACTCCTCCGACCTAAGCAATGTCGTCCAAAAGGCAGGAGACTCCGCCCGACAATTCTCGAATCGATTCTTGACCACGAAAAACCAGATCGTCGATTGCCCGGATGCCGAGGCTATAGCCTCCTTCAGGCACAATATTCGGGACGAATGGCTAGCTCGCCAGCTCGGTCAAGATAAACCTAGGACCATGTCCGCCCTCACATCACTCATGACCCACTTTTGCGCGGGCGAGGATAACTGGCTCGCGAGACGAAGCCACAACCCCGAAGACCCCGGCACCTCCAAAGTCCGAGATGGAAACGGGAAGCCACGACACAATAAAAACAAACGCCAGCACAGCACTAGCGACGCCGATGACACGGCCATTAACGCCGGCTTTCGCAACCCTCGATCAGGGCAAAGGAAGAAGCCTCCTAAAGGCAACCACGACGGACCCACCCCGCTGGACAAAATCATGGAGAGGCCTTGCCAGATCCATGGCACTCCAGACAAGCCCGCCAACCACACCAACCGTAACTGTTGGGTGTTCAAACAGGCCGGCAAACTCGCAGCCGAGGAGCAGAGCAAAGGCCCACGCAGCAAGGACGACGAGGAGCCCCGCGGTCTGAGCAATGGAGGTCAGAAGAAATTCCCTCCAGAGGTAAAAACTGTGAACATGATATACGCCACTCATATACCTAAAAAGGAGAGGAAGCGCGCCCTTCGAGAGGTCTACGCCGTAGAACCTGTAGCCCCAAAGTTTAAATCATGGTCGGCCTATCCAATCACTTTTGATCGACGAGATCGCCCGACCAGTATCCGTCACGGAGGTTCGGCGGCCCTCGTCCTAGAACCCATTATCAATGGGTATGACCTAACTAAAGTCCTAATGGACGGAGGAAGTAGCCTCAATCTAATCTACTCAGATACGTTGAAAAAGATGGGCATAGATCCGTCTAGGATAAAGCCTAGCAACACTACCTTTAAAGGAGTGATCCCAGGTGTCGAAGCCCAGTGCACAGGCTCTGTTAGCCTGGAAGTAGTGTTCGGTTCGCCCGACAACTTCCGCAGCGAGGACTTGCTCTTCGACATCGTCCCCTTCCGCAGCGGTTATCACGCCCTGCTGGGCCACACAGCGTTCGCTCACTTTAACGCCGTCCCACACTACGCGTACCTCAATCTCAAGATGCCTGGGCCCAAGGGGGTCATCACTGTCAACGGCAACACAGAGCGTTCCCTCCGAACTGAGGAACATGCATTGGCCCTGGCGGCCAAATTCCATTATGAGGACGGTTGGCAAACACCTAAATCTGCCATAAAGGCCCGTAAGGTCGACAAACGAGTTCGGTTTCAATCCGAACCCCCAGATTCCTCTTCTCCCCAGAAATAGGGATACCCCCCCCATTGCACAGCCCTAACACCCGTCAAATACGTGCCAAGAAGGCACAACTTCGCACTCAAGATTCCATGGGCAGCAGTTGGGGAACGATCATCAAAGGGTAAGTGTTCGGCTGGACCGAACCATTACCAGTAGACGTCCTCGGACAAAACACAGGTACCATCAAGGACCTGCTAAAAGCGTAAAGCTCATCCACACTTCGGCGACTTCTCAAGACCTTCCTCCCAAGGTCCGCTCGGAGACAGCATCACCCTTAAAGGGATGCAACCCCTACAAAGGAATATGAACGGACAGGCAACAGGACACATCAAGGACGTCCTGTCACCAATCGAAGACCCCTGGTACAGCCTCCCCTCTGTAAATTTTATATTCCATCTTCAAAAACCTGGAAATAGTTGCTTATGCAATCCAAGTTATAAGAATTATTGAGCAAGCACAAGACCATCATATATGGCCACTTCGTTGTCTTTTATACATCCTCTGTTCTTCCCTTGGTAACGCTTTTTGCGAAAAATGTTCGGTATATATTATGATGCAACCGGCTAATAGACCGGGGGCTTGAATTTAAGAAAAAAATCACCTTGAACATCACCCCAGCACAACTGGTCATATGTTCGGCGTCTTGGATTTTGCTTTATATGCATTGGATCCGAACTATGTCTTGGGTCAATAGTTGGGTTGCCCGGCTCCTGTGATTGCCCCCTTACGTTCCGCTCGTTTGGCTAAAGGTGCAAAGGGAGAACCACTGCGATTGTGTTTCCAGTTCACCTGGTCAAGCACCTCAGGGTAGAAAGCCAAAAACTGACTGTCATAGTAAGCGAGAACCGATCTGCAAATCCGAGCATAAGTGTCATACTAAAAGATCGATAGAGGGTATTCCATGTTATACGATGGGTTTTGTTCTTGTACAAACCATGTGATACTAGCTTCGGCCCCGAACATCACACTAGGGGCTGGTTATCAGCCCCCGCATTTTTTCTATGCTCCTATGGCTAAGTGAAAGCGATAAAGCATCATAGTCCGATTGCCTTGTCTCCCCTGCACTACCGTCTTCGGGCACCGATACCTCGGCTAAGGGTCACAGTGCAGATACAGAGACACCCCGTGTAGTATCTACGTGGGGGCTGAAGCCGACGACTCGCAACTTTCAGATAAACCGGCCACACAGGAGTCAAAATAAAAATCAAATACTTATAAGACATGATAAACCATGCATCACTAGTTATAAAGCGTTAAAAGTCTTCGGACATATTACAACGCGCTCATTCATACAAAACGTCCTTGGAGCATTGAGCCTCTATTGCCCGAGCACCCTCCATCACTGCTGGGAAGTATCGCTCGGGGCACCTATACTCCTTTCCAGGAGGCGGAGGTGCGGTAGCCATCTCAGTTGGCTTGAGCTTCGGCCAATGCACCATGGTCTTTGCAAAGGCCATCCGTGCACCCTCGATGCACGTAGAACGCTTCAGCACTTCGACCCGAGGCGCAGCTTCGCATAGTTTCAGCACTAAACCGAAGTAGCTGCTCGGCAATGGTTCATCAGGCCACAGACGGATGCAGAGGTCCTTCATGGCCAGCTCCGCCACTCTGTGCATCTCCATCAGTTGCTTCATTTGCTCGATGAGGAGAGGAGAACGCTCGGGGGACTCAAACTGGGCCCAGAATAGCCAGGCCCCATCATCCTCCGCCCGCGAAGCATAAAGCTTGTTCGCGTCCGCTGCACTCTTATGGAGATCCGCATAGACGCTTAAGGAACGCCACACCTGGGTGAGCAAAGCAAACTTGCTACCACCAAAGGCGCATTGTAGTGAATACGGCTTACCATCGACGACAGCCTTGACTTGGCAAAGTTCCTCTTCAAAGGACCGCCTATCCACCCGCTCCTTTTGGAGCTCGGATTTTAGCGCGGCTAGATCAGCGGCTTGCTCTTTGCCTTTCTGCTCAAGGGCCTCGCACTTCTTGCAGGCATCCTTGAGCTCTTGTTACACCTCCTATACTCGGGCCTCATGCTTAGCACTCGTGGCCTTCAAAGCGGAAAGCATGGCCGCTGCTTGTGCGGCAGTCGCCTTCTCCTCCGCAGCCTCTTGCTTCATTCGCTGAAGCTCGGCCTTGAGTTTTTCGACCTCTGCAACTGAAGCTGTGGAAGCAATAGACAAACGGTCACGCTGGGTTACCAGTGCGGATCATTACCGATATATAGCTCGGATATTACTATTCGGCTTACCTTGTGCCTCGTCGAACCTCTTGTTCAGGCTATCAAGCTCCCCCTCGGAGATCTTGAGCTTCCGATTAAGTTCGGTTAGCTCCGCGGCATTAACAGTCGTCGCTGATGACGAGGCCTACAAAAAATGCATCCAGTTAAGTGCGTTCAAACCCCGAACTATCAAGGATATGACTCTCTGTTCGGCCCTTTCAAGGACTTTTAGAACATTGCATGACTAAATGGTGACTTGTGCATCATTGTGCATTCCCTCTTGTTTGACCCCCGGATGCGTTTTTGCAAACCCATCCGGGGCTCGGGGGCTACTACATATATAAAGATAGTACAAACTTAAAATTAACGTTGTTCGGGAAAAGGGAATTACGTGGCTCAACTTGAAGCCCACCAAGAGACCATTGAAGGCCTCTTTCAGTCCGTTATCAACGAACTGAATTCCTTGTAAAACCGCACCCATAAGAGTGCGGTGATCCTCGGAGATGGAGGCGCTTGTTAGCGCCTCCTCCATAACCGGCCACCCAACCGTTGGTGGCATCGGTGGTGACCGGACAGTCCAATCTATGACCGGGGACTGAGCCGGTATCTCCGGAGGCACAGCGTGCTCCGGAGACGTCCTCGGAGGGGACTGGGCATCTCTTCGCCCTTCCCCTTCGGCGGCCAGGGGAGTATTCTCCCCCTGGTCCTCAGCAGCCTGTGGAATTTCTTCTCTCTGGCCTTCAGCGGCCGCGGCGTTAGCCTCGGCCATGGTATGGTCGACCCCGCCGCCCGTGTTCGGCTCCAACGGAGCCTGGCTGGATGACACCTCCGTGGCATCCTTCGCGACCCCTGGAGGTGTGGGGTGCGATGCAGTCCCACTCTCAGCCAGCTCAGCAGGTGGGGACTCCCCGTACGATATTTGGTCGGTGGGGAGAACGCGCGGTGGGCTGCAAATCAAAAGACGCGCTTGTGTTTAAAGCACTGAAAAACCCTGCATAAATAACCCGGGAGTCTTGGGATTCATACCTTTGAGCGGGGGGCTTGACCCTTAAGCTCCTTCGGGGAACCCTCTCAAATTCCTCAGATTCTGCGTCAGAATCCGAGTTGTCATCGGGCAAGATCAACCTCGCCCGGCGCGCCCTCTACAGGGCAGGAGGAGCTGCGTCCTCCGCGGCGTCCGATGACGCCGCCCTCTTCCTTGGGAGAGGGGAAACGCCTTCCCCTCCGTCTTCACACTCCTCCTCGTGACTCGAGTAGGCATGGGTTTCCAAGGACGCGGCATCCGGCTGGTCCTTGATGCGGAGACCCTCTCTGGCCTTCTTCTTCTTCTTCCCTTTCTTCTCGGGCGCCGAGTACGGCGCCACAACAAGCATCGCCGCCAACAACTCCGACCTAGGGTCTTCGGTTGTGGAGCCGGGCAGTTAACCCTCGCGGTTTTGCATAGCCACTTCTGCGAAAGTAAGGGAGAAGGCGTTGAGACTTTTTGCTGAAGAAACAGAATCAATGGATTGAAATTATACCATACCTGGGTCGGTGGGTTATCGGCGCTTAGGCCCGAATCTTCTTCCTTGGCCGGGCAGCTCTTCCGAGGCTTGAATAAAGCCTTCCACAACTTCTCGGGAGTGGTGCGGAAGAGTTGGCGCATGGTAGACTCGTCGTTAGACTAATAAGCCCACATGGGGGATGCCCGGCGCTGGCAGGGAAGAACACGGCAGTGGAGCATAACCTGGATTACGTTAACCAGCTCCACCTTGGCCTCGATCACCGAGGTGATGCACTTCTGCAGCAGCTTAACCTCAGCATCCGACCCCCAGTCGAGGCCCTTCCTGAGCCATGAGGTCAATCTCATAGGGGGTCTAGATCTGAATTCGGCGGGCGCCGCCCAACTCTCGTCCCTTGGCTCGGTGATGTAGAACCACTCTTTCTGCCAGATCTTGATTGTGTCGATGAAGGTGCCGGTTGGCCACTCGACGCGGGGGAGCTTGCTGATTACTGCCCCTCCGTAGTCTGCGTGCTCGCCTACGATGGTATTCGGCTTGACGTTGAAGACCTTGAGCCACAGGCCGAAGTGCGGTTCGACCCGCGGAAAGGCTTCGCAGACGATGATGAATGCCGATATGTGCATGAAGGAGTTCGGCGGAAGGTCGTGGAAGTCCAGCCCATAGAAAAACATGAGACCCCTGACAAAGGGGTGGAGCGGAAAGCTCAGTCCCTGGATGAAGTGGGGGACGAACACCACCCTCTCGCCTGCCTTGGGGGTGGGAATCACCTGGTTCTTCTCCGGGGCGCGGTGAAAGACGTTGTCGGGGAGGTAGTTGGCCTGCGTTAGGTCCCGGATATCCTGGTCAGTAATCGTGGAGGCCTCCCACATGCCATTGGAGCCCGAAGCCGCCATGGCTAAGCTCGGAGGAGAGGGCGAGGAAGAACTGGATCTGGGTTCTCGAAGCTTGGGGAGATTGAGGAGGCGGAGGATGCAAATGGGAAGCGTGAATAGGCCTTGGGTTTTTCCCCCTTTTTATGAGACGTGCCGCCGATTTGCCTCCCTTATCGCACCGCAAATCCCTCTGCTTCCCAAGACATGCATGCCGTTATGCGCACACGAAGATTAATCGTATCCCGTGTGAAACGGAGCACGATCTGCGCATTGATAAGTCGTGTCATTGTAAAAATGGCCTCGAACCGCGAATCAAGTTCTCATAACTGGTTCAGCGGTCGTGGTAGGCCACGACCCTTCGTCAGAGGGGGGTGTTAGAGAACACTGTTTACACATTGACGAGTGGCCATCGGGGCTAAGCAATTCATGGTGTTCGGTCAATTGTATGATCGGACGAAATACGTGTCATCGGAAGCCGAACTAGTCTCAGCCGATCATTGAAAGGGAAGGAGAACTCACCCCACAAGCCAAAGACTCTGATCATATGAAGTAGCTGGAGCTGAGACTCGTGGCGTTGGGGGCTAGTTCGGGGGCTACTGAGGGAGTCCTGGACTAGGGGGTCCTCGGGCCGCTGGCCCATCTCTTAATAGGCCGGCTCGATGGGCCGTTCTCTTGCTATCACAGGAAGGGCCGGTCACATCGAGACTCCATGTTCCAGAAGGAAGCCCTGAAGGCGCGTCGTGCACTCCAAGTCAAGATGAGGAGATCAGCATTCTCCATCCCCGACAGGTGACCTATCATGTGGAAACCCTAGGAACCCCCTGGTGTCTATATAAATCGGGAGGGTTTTTGATTATAGGACACAGAAACTCATCTAGGGTTTTAGCTAGTCGATCTCGAGGTAGATCAACTCTGTAACCTTCGTACCTTCAATATAATCAAGCAGGACGTAGGATTTTACCTCCATAGGAGGGCCCGAACCTGGGTAAACATCGTCTCCTTCGTCCCTTTGTTACCATCGATACTAGTCTCACAGCTCGGGACCCCCTACCCGAGATCCACCGGTTTTGACACCGACACCGGTATAACGAATCTTGATCATCACCCACGCCTCTCGTGCTCCCTCCCGGCAGGCCGATGTCTTCCATAGCTCGAACCGACTCCGGGCTTTCTTGAACCGATCAGCTAGTTCGGCCATCCCTTCCGGAGGCTTCTCGGCAGGCCATAGCGCTTTTATCATGCTCCTCATAGCCTTCCGAGCCCGCTCATGCACAGCGGAAAGTTCCTTCAGAAGGCTCCCCCGGTAGGATCCTATCTCTTCTTCAGGCCGCCCGGTTAGGAGACCTATACATGAGACAAGGCATGTACATTACACTTCATGTCGGAGAGATACCCTTTGACGTTATAATCACACTTACAGAACATGCCCCTCTGTAATTTCTTGTTCTCTTCTTGGGTCTGGGCCAATTGAGTCTTTAAACTCTCAATTTCGTCGGCCTGTTGCTTGTTTTCCGCCTGGAGGCGTTTCTTCTCCTCCAGGTTTCGTTACAACGAAAGGCAGCCGGCCTCATACTGGGACTCGGCATACCTCTGAGATTCTCGGGCTGCATCTAAATCTTTTTGCAACTGCCCTATAGATTCAGCTGCTAAAAAGTACCCTCGCGTCAGCAGGGGATTATATACTAAGATCAGCAGAATGGATATACTCACCATGCGCCTACCGGGTAAAATTCTTCACTTGTTCAAATTCGGCCTTCATGGCTTCCACCTGTGTTTGGCTCACCTCCAATTCATTGGCCAATTGCTCGTTCTCCTACCTTGAAGCCTATATCATCCATAAAACAATATGCGGATCCTTAACTCGGTCATCCCGACCAATTCAAGGCTCAGGGGCTATTGGGTTTACATAGGTGTTCGGATTCTCAAAATCAATCACTCACCTTCAGGCTGGATGATATCAGTTTCACGGCTTCTCCGAGCCCAGCTCAGGCAGCTCCGATGTGCGCGTCTGCCGAGCATAGAGCATTGAACTCTTGTTCAAAAAACGCCGGGTGGCGCAGGGCTTCTCGTCGCCGCCGGTGGTTCACCGTACTCTCTACTTCGGATTTAGTGACTGATACCGCGTCCCCGGAATCTTCAGGGGCCGGATTGACCACAGGGGCCTCCGTGGCAGGTTCGGCATAAGCAGAGGATCTTGATTCATAAGTGTTGCCATGCATCCCGGCAACGTCCTCGGCAGAAGATGGTTGTACTCGTTTCCTGAGTATTTCGACATGAGATCTTCTGGGAGATCCTATCGATCATAATAACAATAGACTAAGCGGCCGAACGAAGTACCTTTTGGATGAACGAGTGGCCGGCATCGTCTCCACGGCCGGCTCACATGAAGGACTCCTGTTAATGCCCGGTCCGGGCATTGCTGCTGCAGCCGACGTTCATCGCTAGGACCGATGACACTTGGGAGCAGAAACCGGCACATTTGGGTCGACAGAGGACGTTTTCCTTTTACGGGAAGGATTTTTCTTCTTGCCTGTAGTGGAGGAAGGGAGTGATCTGGGGTGATTGGCTATGATAGCCACCTTGGATCGATCAAGGCTCTCTTGGTAAAATACCCCGTCTTCATACTCAATTGACAGCTCCGGATCGTCATGGAATCCTGGATCGTCATCACGAGAGTAGTTCTCTGGTTGGGGGGGCGGACAGTTGACTGTCTCGACAAAGCTCCTCCATTCCTGTTTGTGCAGATTAAAAGCTTTGGCCAAAAAGGGCAAATAAAAAACCCGAACTCAGGTCACAAAGTCGAAAGGCTTACCCATTCGATGGGGTTGTAACTCGAGTAGCCCTCCTTAACCGGTAGCCGAACAAAGTCTTCTTTTTCTCCTTTGTATAGGTCGGCAAGTGCAGCTGCCAATGCCGCTTGATTGGCAGGGCCTAGCCGTCGGGAGAAAGTGGTGTCACTTGTTCCGTTGTAACGCCACAAAGGATGTATCCTTTGCTGAAGAGGTTGAACGCATCGGGTGATGGCGGCAGCCATCACGTCAATCATGGTCAGCTTGTGATGAGCCAGTATCCTTACGTGGGCAGCCAGGCGTTGTACTTCAGCATCGTCCTCTTGGGATGAACTCTTCGGTCGCCAGATGTACCTTTTCATCAAAGGGGCGTCGGAATATTCAGGCAAACCCCTTCGAGCTGGATCTAATAGGGGAACGTCCTCAATGTAAAACCATTCCGAAGACCGCTCTTTGGACTCCTTCTTCGGTGTCCCCACTGGATACCACGTCCTGGCTATGCGACATACTTCGGCTCCTCCAACTTCCCGAATTGTCTCACCATGAGTCCGAGGAATGAGACAGAAGTACTTCCTCCATAGTCCAAAGTGAGCCTCGCAGCCCAGAAACATCTCGCAAAGGGCGACAAAGCCCGAGATGTGCAGAATGGATCTGGGGGTAGGATGAAGGAGCTGGATCCCGTAGAACTCCAGTCACCCCCTCAGGAAAGGATGAATGGGGAACCCTAGGCCCCGCAAGAGGAAAGGCATGAAGCATACCTGCTCTCCCTTGTGGGGATTAGGGAAGTTCTCCGCGAAGGCTTCGTGGTTATAAGAAGTCAAACCGGCGCGGGTAGCCGCCAGATCCGAGGAAGGAAGATAACCTTGGGTCTCGAGGTCGCGCGGCCGAAGGAGGTATATGGAGCAACTTGCCCAATCCCCGGGAAGGGTGCCGTAAGGACGCGAGGAAGAGCCAGGGATGCTCGCCATGTTTTTTGGTGATCTCTCGATTGAAGTTTTCTCTGATGGGGAAGAAGAGGAAGGTGTGGCCATGACCACGATTCCGCTTATTTAAATGGGTGGTGCCTCCTTTGTGGGAAGGGCAGTCTTGTAAAAAGCTGTCGGACCGCTCGTCTCCTCTCGGTGCACAAGGATCGAGAAGCGCTGAGAGTTACTACAATGGGTCCCGTGTAACACCCCAAAAATCGGGTTATCGATTTTTGTGCTGTTATTCCTTCCTAGCTTTTCTCTCCCAATTTTTTTCCTCTGGAATCTGGTAAGTAACCAGGTGAATCCAGACAATCCCCAACCTCTTAGTGCCTTTCCCATGTTCTTGTGCTAGTCAACCCTCCGTCAGTAAACCCCGAGTCTCATTCAAACCCTAGTTACGAAATATTGGAACTGGAAATCCTGCCTTTGTGTTTACAAAGGAGCTATCATTTCCCTTGCTCTGTTAATCCTCCCAAAATTTCCAGAGATCCTCCTTCATTCATAAAGCCTAGATGTGCAAAAATATTGCCAAGTCATATGCAATATTTCTCATCTAGATTTAATTCCTTTTTCTGCCTTTCTGAGGAATTAAATCCAGGAAAATATCTATCCATCTCCAAAGTTCATGAAAACTTGTGGAGATATTCTTTGTGATCATATTGAGCTCACATAAAAGTATTGGCCATAATTAAATAGTGGAAATTGCATTTTCCTATTTAAAGCCAATATTTCAATTTGGGGCCTTTCCAAAGGAACTACCATTTTGGTAGCTAGGAAAAATCCCAAATAATTTATGAAGCTTTCCCAACCCATATCTTCACCATTTCCATGAAAATATCAAGTTCCACAATTCAAAATTTGAGCACAACTCCATTTTGCAAATTATGTCCAGATTTCCTGTTTGCAAAGGAAGTGCCTGATTCCTTGATCTCCTTGGGCTAAAATTTTGCAGGGTGATTCATTATGATAAATTACCCTTGTCCACCAAAAATCAGCCCATTCCAGCTAGCCAATCTTCCTCAGCAAATTTTCCAAATTTCTATCTAGATTGGAGCACAGTGAAGGAAGTACTATTTTTACTTATGCAAAAGGTATGAAATTTTCATAGTGCCTCCATATGCCTAAATTATTGGCCTCTACAAAATTTGGGCCATTTTCATCTAGCCAATTCCTCAGAACCATCTGGTTTTCATTTCTGTCCAGTCTAGCATTTTGCAAAGGAAGTACTATCTAGACTTGTTCTTTGGTGCTGAAATTTTGCCAAGATAATTACCCTAGTAGATGATCAACCTCTGCCCAATATCAAGCCAAGAGGTGCACTGTGGTGCCACACCACAGCACAAACAGGTTGTTGTTGGCTGCTTGCTGACCAAGGTGTAGTCACACCAGTGTGCTCTCGTGACTTCCAGCTGCGTAGGAAAACTCCAGGAAGGAGGGAGAACCCCCTAGACAGGTTTGGCGTCAGGTAGGGCATGGCAACGCCGTGGCCACGCGGTGACCATGTGTGAAGCCAGCCAAAATGCTGCACCGCGTGCCAGATTCTTTGGGAGCTCGGCTCCAACAGGTTCCGGCTTGTCTCGGAGCGCCGGCAAGCTCCCACCGCACGCGTGGACCATCCAGAGCCCTCTCCCCCTCGTCCCCTAGCTGGTGGAGCCCTGTTGAGACGCGGCCACGGTGCCCCCGTCACGGAGCTTCCGCCACCGCCGCGAACCTTCCCCCCCGAGGCTATGTAAGCGCGTCCCCGAGCTCTCCCTCCTCACCAGCCCACCATCGAGCCCCAGCCCCCTCCTCCGATCGAGCCCGGAGCTCCCTTTCCCTCCCTATGGCCAGAGTGCCGCCGCCGGAACCCCATGACGATGTCAGCTCCAGAGCCCTCTCCCTCTCCTCTACCCATGGTTAGAGCATTCCCAAGAGCCCGGCAGGCCGCCGCCGGCCTCCACTCGGCCGGAGAAGCTGGCCTGGCTCGCCTCAACCGCTCCCGCGCCGGTCGTCCGCCGTGGGACGTGTAGCTGCCGCCTTGGCCCTCCCTGGCCCCCACCAGCTAGTCCCCCGGGCATGGCGAGGAGCGGCGGAGCCCCTGCACCCGTCGGCCGGCCCTCCCTCACGGCGCAGCAACGGCAGCCACGCCGGCCGGTGCCTCCCCTGCTTCTGTCGGGCGCAAGGAAGACGGCCAGAGGGCGGAGAGAAGAGATGAGGCGGGGCCCGCACGCCATCTAGAGAAAGAGTCAACCCGGGCCCCCAGTCAGATTTAAGTGGAAACGTATTTTCGTAAATACGCTTTCCAAGTTAGAAGGCGTACTCTGTCCTTTTTCGGCCAAAAATACGTTTCCATTTGGTGAAAGCGTACTTTCAACCCACTTCGGTTAAAAGGCGCTTCCCAGTACAGGAGGCGTACTCTGCCCGGAGGCGCGTTCTGTCTTTGCAGCCAGGGGCCTGCTTGTAGAAATCTTTTTACAGATTGGTCCCTGGTATTCAAACGCCCATATCTTCGCGATCCTAACTCCGATTGAGGTAAAACCAACGCCCACGTCTTCGTCTCGTCGAGCCCGTTCTGCTGGTACCATTTTCATAATGTTTTCACATTGTGAAAATGACCATTTTGCCCTTGCCCTATATCGGGCCCCTCTGTGAAGGAACCCTTTCCGGCGAATTCTTCCGCGAGGTGATCGCACTTCTTCCCGGCGTATTCGTCGACTCCCAGGCAAGCCAACCTCTTATCATGACCTCTGGACTTGCGTGATGACTTTGATTGCACCCTGTGTGTTTATTATATTACATCCGTATCAACTGTTAGTCCGCATTTGCATACACTTGTTGCGCCACCCGTATTAGATGTTAGCACTACTTTTCATTTAAGGTTATGACTTTTCTCAAACTTTGCCATGCTAGTCATAATATTGCTAATGACATAGTCATGTTAGTACTATGGTTGATCTCATGCCATGACTATCAGTACTATGATCTTGCTATGCTAGCACTTACAGTTGTCGGTGAAATGGTACGATGATGGACATGTTGAGTTGGATTAATAAACTAAACTTAGTTGGTTGATCTTGAGTCACCTGTCCGGGCTTACTCATGCAACCACATTTGCCGGTATGGGACGGCCTTGACTTGGTCTGATCACATGCTCTTTCACCGATACCTCCAAGACAGGGAGGGTTATGCGTGCGTGCTACCCTGATCAGGTAGGGAGCGATAACCTTGTGAGCCCAGTTGAGTTATGTGGGTACCCGTCCCCGTTTGGGACAGTTTAGTTTGGCCACGACGGTGGCAGGTGTCATGAGGACACAGGGGCCACCCAGGGCAGGACTCTGGGGGAGGATGAATGCCGGTGGTACGATGGGAGAGTCACGGGTCAGGCAGGTTTCGTTGGAGCAACGCTGGTCCACCCAAATGGGATCACGAGGCTAGGTGCTCCATGGTGTGGGTAAAGTGCGCAACCTCTGCAGAGTGTAAAATCTATTCGAATAGCCACGTCCACGGTATTGGACAGCCCGTCCAGACCTCACTAGATGGTCAACCGTAACGATGATAACAAGGATGGAGGAACTTGTATTGTGTTTGGAAGTGCTCATTGAGTCATGAGTATTCCGAAGGTTGTGGGACAACCCAAAAGAGAGTAAGTTGGTATTCGGTAACAGTAAGTACTTTAAGCACCTAGTGTGATCATTGCCATGCTATGTTATGCCTGATCCATGTTATGCCATGCTTGATCCGTGTTTTCCAGTTAATTCCATGCCATGTTTAGAATAGTTATTATATAAGCATAGGGCTTGCTTTGTTATCTGCTTGTTTGGATGCTATGTATTTGGTTGTCTTGCGAGTACATTCAAAGTACTCACCTGGCCTTGCACATGGCCAGTTGCAGGAGAAGGTTCGTCGTGCTAGATCGTAACCCAGCCAGTCATGTGAGTTATGGAGCCCAGCTAGAGACGTCGTTGCCGCTGAACCAAGACCTTCGCTGCCATTTAGATAGCCTTGGTGCTATGTAACATTGTTATATGCAACAGTATTGTAATATCTCATTTCATATAATAAAGCCATTTTATGCCTGGAATTACTGTATCATGTATTTGACGTGCGCTAGGTCTTATCCTGGGGCTGGCGTGCGTCGGCCCTCTATCGGGGTGCCACAAGACTTGGTATCAGAGCCAGGCTGGCTATAGGTTACCCTAGCACCTAACTACCCCTATCTTGAACCGGTAGTGAGCCTAATAGATTTGACCCATCTCTGGCATCCGACATGGCCACTGTTGATCAACAGGCGGCGCAGTCAGAATGGATGTGTCCCTACCCAGCTATCCGCCCACCCAGCCACTCTAGATTGGACTGCGACCCTACTCAGCTGTCGGTCGTACCGGCGTATCTTCTACTCGGCACGAGAAGGATCCACGCCATGCTAGTGTGTCCCAGCCCGACTGCCTATTTAAGCCCTTCCACTTGTGAGCCGCAACCATCTCCATTCAGTAAGCCAGATCCCTGCAAGAGAACCCAGGCTAGTATCCTCAAACCAGCAGCTATGGCCAGTTCTTCCAAAAACCCCGAAACACCCACTTTCCATAGCCGAACCTTTGCTGAAGGTTATCCCGGCTTTCCATCCCTCCTTTCGAGTATGCTCACTCAAGCCCTTGGCTGTAGTACTCCTCCAGTGTATCTGGTGTTCCAATCGGAACCCGTTCCCCACCTTTGCCGATTTTATGCAAAGGCGTATATCAACCCAGGTCCAACAGCGGATGGGAAGCCCATGAGTTTTCAGGGCAAACCCATGCCCACCCCCGCGTTGGCTGTCCAGATAGCTGCCGCAGGAGCCATCACCCGTCTTCGTATCCAGTTTCCGCAAGTAGCGGAGATGCAAGAGTTCCGCTATTTTCCCTCTCCGTCCGACACAGGTGGCAAGTTCTCCAGCGTAGTTGGAGATGCTGACCCAGCAATAGCTCGCCTAGTCCAGTATATTGATACCCAGGGACTACTGCTCTCCGGCATTCTTAGAGAGTTCCAAGCCATTGACCAAGACACCACACGGGTTGTTACAGGAGCATACCGTGCGGCCCGTCAAATTGCATCGCAGACCACCCATTCCCTGCTACCAAACCCAGTGCCACCTTCGCAACTAGTACCACTCTTGCAATCTGTGGACCTCTATCAACCAGGCAACATCCACCCAAATTCCATTCAAGGAGCTATCCGGCGACTTCGTCGTCGGGATGTGTTCCATCAAGTTTCCACTGCAGTTCCAGCAGTTGAGCCCCAACCCATAGAGGTGTCCGATGATGAAGACAGAAGTTGGCTCAGCCTTCGTCCCCCAGGAGAGCCCCAGCAAGAGTAGGCCCATTTGTGGCTCCGGCAGTAAGCGAAGCCAGAAGATGCCGCGAATATGTGTGTTGCGAAGACTGTTTCTGTGCCTGCGTCTAGGATTAGGACTCTGTAGTGCGGAGTGAGTTGTTGCTGTTAGCTGCCTAGTAAGGCTGCGTGTTGTTGTATGATTGTACTGCTTGTACTGCTTGTGCTTGTATGCTGTTGTAACGTTATGTATGCCTGTTTGCTCTGTGTGCTTGGTTAATCTGTCACTCTGTTAAGCAGAAATGTTTAACAGAGCTGGCGGCGGATTCTTAACAAGACTTTAGTCAGTAGAGCACTTACACTTAATAACAACGGACTAGTCTGGATTCCCTAATAAAATGCGAGCTGGTGTAGGTGTATGTATACCAGGAGTACGTACACCCACTAGCATTAAAACACCTTAGTATAATCTGCTCGATATGTTTCTTTTCTACGTCTGCATTTTGCTACTATGTGCATTCTGCATCTGCTTGCATATTGGTCTGAATAGATTGCATGTGTATCGTGTAAGCAAGATCTGCACGCCGGTTGCAATCTCGGAGAAATTCTGAGAAATTTTATTGCCGCATAAACCGTTACAACCTTTCTAGTCCAAGATCTAAACCCTGATTTTACCCCAACACCCACTCATTGTGGATGTCGTTCAACGAGGAGCAACCACCAGCGTGGCCTCCACACTGGTAGAGCTCCACTGACCACACCACACTAACCATAGACCTAGTGGCGCCTCTATCACCGTCTTGTGTGATGTTGACAGGCCGCCCCCTCGCCGCCGCAGCCCGTGCTCATTCCGCCAGCCTGAGACGGCGTAGATGGCCTCCAGCCACCCCTCTGGCAGCGGCATCCCGGCGATCATCGAGGATCATTGCGCACAGCAGCAGGGAGCCGCCAACCAATGCCGCCAGTAAACCAGCTAGGAGGATCGTGATCACTCCGAACCCACGTTTGCCATTAACGCCTTGCCTCGCGCTCCACAACCAGAAGGAAAAGAGGAGGAAGAAGTGAGGTAGGGTGCGAGGTGGTAGGAAGAGAGAAGAAAACCGTGGCCGTTTTTATAGCCCCAGCCCGGTGTACGGTGAGCAAGGTCCAGGAGACTGCGCGTCGCTCGATCACCGGTGTCCAGGAGGCGAATCCGCGAGCAGTGCCGACCGGCGTTGGCCCGCGATGGGAGTGCTCTCTACATTGGCCTCATGCGCGCTGCGCACTACCGTTGTAGGGCGCTTTACGCCCTAGGAGCTAGGCGTGCGCAGTGCCTAGCCGCACTCAGAACAATGCGGAGCAAGAGAGCCGTTAGCCGGAGAAAGAAGAAGAAGGCTGCCAGTGGGCCCTGGGTCCACCTGACAACGAGAGAGGCCACTGTTCATTGTGGTGCCCCGAGCATTTTTGGAAAAAGGAAATTCTCCTTTTTCTAAAAATGTCAGGGCTACGAGAGAAACCCAGCGGCCCCTACCTGTGGAGAAGATCCCGCGATATCCGTATCTCAATTTTGGGTGTACTAGTTTTTGGTACTTTTAACTTGGTTGCTTTCAACCACAGGGTTAAGACCCAACCCAGAGGTTTTTCCTGGAGGCGTAATTTTTGTTCTGAGCTATCCTTAGGAATCTCGAGGACGAGATTCTTCTACGGGGGGAAGGTGTGTAACAGCCCAAAAATCGGGTTATCGATTTTTGTGCTGTTATTCCTTCCTAGCTTTTCTCTCCCAATTTTTTTTCCTCTGGAATCTGGTAAGTAACCAGGTGAATCCAGACAATCCCCAACCTCTCAGTGCCTTTCCCATGTTCTTGTGCTAGTCAACCCTCCGTCAGTAAACCCCGAGTCTCATTCAAACCCTAGTTCCGAAATATTGGAACTGGAAATCCTTCCTTTGTGTTTACAAAGGAGCTATCATTTCCCTTGCTCTGTTAATCCTCCCAAAATTTCCAGAGATCCTCCTACACTCATAAACCCTAGATGTGCAAAAATATTGCCAAGTCATATGCAATATTTCTCATCTAGAATGAATTCCTTTTTCTGCCTTTATGAGGAATTAAATCCAGGAAAATATCTATCCATCTCCAAAGTTCATGAAAACTTGTGGAGATATTCTTTGTGATCATATTGAGCTCACATAAAAGTATTGGCCATAATTAAATAGTGGAAATTGCATTTTCCTATTTAAAGCCAATATCTCAATTTGGGGCCTTTCCAAAGGAACTACCATTTTGGTAGCTAGGAAAAATCCCAAATAATTTATGGAGCTTTCCCAACCCATATCTTCACAATTTCCATCAAAATATCAAGTTCCACAATTCAAAATTTGAGCACAACACCCCTTTGCAAATTCTGTCCAGATTTCCTATTTGCAAAGGAAGTGCTTGATTCCTTGATCTCCTTGGGCTAAAATTTTGCAGGGTGATTCATTATGATAAATTACCCTTGTCCACCAAAAATCAGCCCATTCCATCTAGCCAATCCTCCTCAGTAAATTTTCCAAATTTCTGTCCAGATTGGATCACTCTGAAGGAAGTACCATTTTTACTTATGCAAAAGGTATGAAATTTTTCACAGTGCCTCCATATGCCTAAATTATTGGTCTCAACCAAATTTGGGCCATTTTCATCTAGCCAATTCGTCAGAACCATCTGGTTTTCATTTCTGTCCAGTCTAGCATTTTGCAAAGGAAGTACTATCTAGACTTGTTCTTTGGTGCTGAAATTTTGCCAAGATAATTACCCTAGTAGATGATCAACCTCTACCCAATATCAAGCCAAGAGGTGCACTGTGGTGGCCACACCACAGCACAAACAGGTTGCTGTTGGCTGCTTGCTGACCAAGGTGTAGTCACACCAGTGTGCTCTCGTGACTTCCAGCTGCGTAGGAAAACTCCAGGAAGGAGGGAGAACCCCCTAGACAGTTTTTGGCGTCGCATAGGGCGTGGCAACGCCGTGGCCATGTGGTGACCACGTGCGAAGCCAGCCAAAATGGTGCACCGCGTGCCAGATCCTTCGGGAGCTCGGCTCCAGCAGGTTCCGGCTTGTCTCGGAGCGCCGGCGAGCTCCCACCACACGCGTGAACCGTCCAGAGCCCTCTCCCCCTCGTCCCCTAGCTGGTGGAGCCCTATTGAGACGCGGCCACGGCGCCGCCGTCTCGGAGCTTCGGCCACCGCTGCGAAGCTTCCCCCCCGAGGCTATATAAGCGCGTCCCCGAGCTCTCCCTCCTCACCAGCTCCCCATCGAGCCCCAGCCCCCTCCTCCAATCGAGCCCGGAGCTCCCTTTCCTCCCTATGGCCGGAGCGCCGCCGCTGGAACCCCATGACGATGTCAGCTCCAGAGCCCTTTCCCTCTCCTCTACCCATGGTTGGAGCATTCCCAAGAGCCATGTAGGCTGCCGCCGTCCTCCACTCGGCCGGAGAAGCTGGCCTGGCTCGCCTCAACCGCGCCCGCGCCGGTCGTCCGCCGTGGGACGTGCAGCTGCCGCCTCGGCCCTCCCTGGCCCCCACCAGCTAGTCCCGCGGGCGCTGCGAGGAGCGGCGGAGCCCCTGCGCCCGTCGGCCGGCCCTCCCTCATGGCGGAGCAATGGCAGCCACGCCGGCCGGCGCCTCCCCTGCTTCTGTCGGGCGTGAGGAAGACGGCCAGAGGGCGGAGAGAAGAGATGAGGCAGGGCCCGCACGTCAGCTAGAGAAAGAGTCAACCCAGGCCACCAGTCAGATTTAAGTGGAAACGTATTTTTGTAAATACGCTTTCCAAGTTAGAAGGCGTACTCTGTCCTTTTTCGGCCAAAAATACGTTTCCATTTGGTGAAAGCGTACTTTCAACCCACTTCGGTTGGAAGGCGCTTCCCAGTACAGGAGGCGTACTCTGCCCGGAGGCGTGTTATGTCTTTGCAGCCAGGGGCCTGTTTGTAGAAATCTTTTTACAGATTGGTCCCTGGTATTCAAACGCCCATATCTTCGCGATCCTAACTCCGATTGAGGTAAAACCAACGCCCACGTTTTCGTCTCGTCGAGCCCGTTCTTCTGGTACCATTTTCATAAAGTTTTCACACTGTGAAAATGCCCATTTTGCCCTTGCCCTATATCTGGCCCCTCTGTGAGGGAACCCTTTCCGGCGAATTCTTCCGCGAGGTGATCACACTTCTTCCCGGCGTATTCATCGACCCCCAGGCAAGCCAACCTCTTATCATGAGCTCTAGACTTGTGTGATGACTTTGCTTGCACCCTGTGTGTTTATTATATTACATCTATATCACCTGTTAGTCCGCATTTGCATACACTTGTTGCGCCACCCGTATTAGATGTTAGCACTACTTTTCATTTAAGGTTATGACTTTTATCATACTTTGCCATGCTAGTAATAATATTGCTAATTACATAGTCATGTTAGTACTATGGTTGATCTCATGCCATGACTATCAGTACTATGATCTTGCTATGCTAGCACTTACAGTTGTCGGTGAAATGGTACGATGATGGACATGTTGAGTTGGATTAATAAACAAAACTTAGTTGGTTGATCTTGAGTCACCTGTCCGGGCTTACTCGTGCAACCACATTTGCCGGTATGGGACGGCCTTGACTTGGTCTGATCACATGCTCTTTCACCGGTACCTCCAAGACAGGGAGGGTTATGCGTGCGTGCTAACCTGATCAGGTAGGCAGCGATAACCTTGTGAGTCCAGTTGAGTTATGTGGGTACCCGTCCCCGTTTGGGACAGTTTAGTTTGGCCACGACGGTGGCAGGTGTCATGAGGACACATGGGCCACCCAGGGTAGGACTCCGGGGGAGGATGAATGCCGGTTGTACGATGGGAGAGTCACGGGTCAGGCAGGTTTCGTTGGAGCAACGCTGGTCCACCCAAATGGGATCACGAGGCTAGGTGCTCCATGGTGTGGGTAAAGTGCGCAACCTCTGCAGAGTGTAAAATCTATTCGAATAGCCACGTCCACGGTATTGGACAGCCCGTCCAGACCTCACTAGATGGTCAACCGCAACGATGATAACAAGGATGGAGGAACTTGTATTGTGTTTGGAAGTGCTCATTGAGTCATGAGTATTCCGAGGGTTGTGGGACAACCCAGAAGAGAGTAAGTTGGTATTCGGTAACAGTAAGTACTTTAAGCACCTAATGTGATCATTGCCATGCTATGTTATGCCTGATCCATGTTATGCCATGCTTGATCCGTGTTTTCCAGTTAATTCCATGCCATGTTTAGAATAGTTATTATATAAGCATAGGGCTTGCTTTGTTATCTGCTTGTTTGGATGCTATGTATTTGGTTGTCTTGCGAGTACATTCAAAGTACTCACCTGGCCTTGCATGTGGCCAGTTGCAGGAGAAGGTTCGTCGTGCTAGATCGCAACCCAGCCAGTCCTGTGAGTTATGGAGCCCAGCCAGAGACGTCGTTGCCGCTGAACCAAGACCTTCGCTGCCATTTAGATAGCCTTGGAGCTATGTAGCATTGTTGTAAGCAACAGTATTGTAATATCTCATTTCATATTATAAAGCCATTTTATGCCTGGAATTAATGTATCATGTCTTTGACGTGCGCCAGGTCTTATCCTGGGGCTGGCGTGCATCGGCCCTCTATCGGGGTGCCACATCCCGCAAGTTCTCAACGTTTGAGAATTCACCGATGACGAAATGGTTGCCGAGCAAGAAGGGATAGAGGGACTCGCCTCGCAAGCCGAAGACTTCGACACGCAAGATTGTCCGGATAATATACCTCGGCATTGGAGGCTAGTCCGGGGGCTACTGAGGGAGTCTGGGATTAAGGGGTCCTCGGACTGCCGGCCTATTTCTCATGGGCCGGATTCATGGGCCGCTCGCTGAGGATGGGATTGATCGACGGCTCCGTCGCTCGGGAGGAGACCCCAGGAGCCGTGGCGTGCCTGTCAAGTTTGAGATAGTAGATTAGGCATTTTTTTTCCTTCCGGTGAACAACCGACTATGTGTAACCCTAATGACCCCCAGCGTCTATATAAGCCAGAGGGTTTTAGATTGTAGGACGGATAAACTCATCCAGGGTTTTAGCTAGTCGATCTCGAGGTAGATCAATGATTCGTCCATTTTGCATCATGCTTTTATATCGATATTTATTGCATTTTGGGCTGTTAATACACATTATGGTACAATACTTATGCCTTTTCTCTCTTATTTTACAAGGTTTACATGAAGAGGGAGAATGCCGGCAGCTGGGATTCTGGACTGGAAAAGGAGCAAATCTGAGATACCTATTCTGCACAACTCCAAAAGTCCTGATAATCTACAGAGAATTGTTTTGGAATATATAAAAAATATTGGGCGAAGAATATACCAGGGGGACCCACCAGGCAGTCACAAGCCAGGGGGGCGCGCCCTACCCCCCTGGGAGCGCCGCTGTGGCTTGTGGCCCACCTGGCAGGTCTCCGGAGCCCATCTTCTGCTATATGGAGGGTTTTGACCTAGAAAAAATCATAAGGGAGCTTTCGGGACGAAGCGCCGCCATCTCGAGGCGGAACTTGGACAGAACCAATCTAGGGCTCCGGCGGAGCTCTTCTGCCGGGGAAACTTCCCTCCCGGAGGGGGAAATCGAAGCCATCGTCATCACCAATGATCCTCTCATCGAGAGGGGGTCAATGTGCATCAACATCTTCACCAGCACCATCTCCTCTCCAAACCCTAGTTCATCTCTTGTATTCGATCTTTGTCTCAAAACCTCAGATTGGTACCTGTGGGTTGCTAGTAGTGTTGATTACTCCTTGTAGTTGATGCTAGTTGGTTTACTTGGTGGAAGATCATATGTTCAGATCCTTAATGACCATTAGTACTCCTCTGATTATGAACATGAATGTGCTTTGTGAGTAGTTACGTTTGTTCCAGAGGACATGGGATAAGTCTTGTTATAAGTAATCATGTGAATTTGGTATTCGTTCGATATTTTGATGAGATGTATGTTGTCTCTCCTCTAGTGGTGTTATGTGAACGTCGACTACATGACACTTCACCATTGTTTGGGCCTAGAGGAAGGCATTGGGAAGAAATAAGTAGATTATGGGTTGCTAGAGTGACAGAAGCTTAAACCCTAGTTTATGCGTTGCTTCCTAAGGGGCTGATTTGGATCCACATGTTTCATGCTATGGTTAGATTTATCTTAATTCTTCTTTCGTAGTTGCGGATGCTTGCGAGAGGGGTTAATCATAAGTGGGAGGCTTGTCCAAGTAAGAACAGCACCCAAGCACTGGTCCACCCACATATCAAATTATCAAAGTAACAAACGCGAATCATATGAGCATGATGAAAACTAGTTTGACAGAAATTCCCATGTGTCCTCGGGAGCGCTTTGCTTTATATAAGAGTTTGTCCAGGCTTGTCCTTTGCTATAAAAAGGATTGGGCCACCTTTCTGCACCTTTGCTACACTTGTTACTTGCTACCCGTTACGAATTATCTTATCACAAAACTATCTGTTACCGATAATTTCAGTGCTTGCTTACTGAAAACCGCTTGTCATTTCCTTCTGCTCCTCGTTGGGTTTGACACTCTTACTTATCGAAAGGACTACGATAGATCCCCTATACTTGTGGGTCCTCAAGAGTCTTTTCTGGTGCCGTTGCCGGGGAGTGAAGCGCCTTTGGTAAGGGGAACTTGGTAAGGAAAATTTTATATAGTGTGCTGAAATTTACTGTCACTTGTTACTATGGAAAATAATCCTTTGAGGGGCTTGTTCGGGGTATCTTCACCTCGACCGGAAGCACAAAGAGATGCTCCTCAACCTACTGCACCTACTAAAAATATTTATTATGAAATTCCTTCGGGTATGATAGACAAACTGCTAGCTAATCCTTATGCAGGAGATGGAACACTACATCCTGATTTGCATCTAATCTATGTGGATGAAGTTTGTGGATTATTTAAGCTTGCAGGTTTGCCCGAGGATGATGTCAAGAAGAAGGTCTTTCCTTTATCTTTGAAGGAGAAGGCGTTGACATGGTATAGGCTATGTGATGATATTGGATCATGGAACTACAACCGATTGAAATTGGAACTTCATCAGAAGTTTTATCCTATGCATCTGGTTCATCGTGATCGGAATTATATTTATAATTTTTGGCCTCGTGAAGGAGAAAGAATCGCTCAAGCTTGGGGGAGGCTTAAGTCAATGTTATATTCATGCCCCAACCATGAGCTCCCAAGAGAAATTATTATTCAGAATTTTTATGCTCGGCTTTCTCGTAATGATCAATCCATGCTCGATACTTCTTGTGCTGGTTCCTTTATGAAGAAAGATATTGAATTTAAATGGGACTTATTGGAAAGAATTAAACGCAACTCTGAAGATTGGGAACTCGACGAAGGTAATGAGTCAGGTATAAACCTTAAGTTTTATTGTGTTAAATCCTTTATAGACACCGATGCTTTTCGTGAATTTAGCACTAAATATGGACTTGACTCTGAGATAGTAGCTTCTTTTTGTGAATCTTTTGCTGCCCATGTTGATCTCCCTAAGGTGAAGTGGTTTAAATATCATCCTCCCATTGAAGTGAAAGTAGTTGAACCTATTAAAGTTGAAGAAGAAATTATTACTTATAATGTTGATCCTGTTGTTCCTACCGCTTATATCGAGAAACCACCTTTCCCTGTTAGGATAAAGGAACATGCTAAAGCTTCAACTGTGGTTCATAAGAGTTGTACTAGAACACCTACGCCCCCTGAACAAATTAAAGTTGAACCTAGTATTGCTATGGTTAAAGATCTCTTGGTCGATAATATTGATGGGCATGTTATTCATTTCTGTGATGAAGCTGCTAGAATTGCTAGACCTGATGCTAAAGATAAACATAGACCTGTTGTTGGCATGCCTGTTGTTTCTGCTAAAATAGGAGATAATTGTTATCATGGCTTATGTGATGTGGGTGCTAGTGTGAGTGCAATTCCCTTCACCTTATATAAAGAAATTATGAATGATATTGCACCAGCTGAATTAGAAGAAATTGATGTTACCATTAAGCTGGCTAATAGAGATACTATTGCACCAATTGGGATTGTTAGAGATGTTGAAGTCTTGTGTGGGAAAATAAAGTATCATACTAATTTTCTTGTTCTTGGTTCCACACAAGTTGATTTTTGTCCCATTATATTTGGTAGACCCTTCTTGAATACTGTTAATGCTATGATTGATTGTGAGAAAGAAACTATTACTGTAAGCTTTGGGGATGTGTCTCATGAGCTCAATTTCTCTAAATTTCGTAGACAACCCCATGACAAGGAATTGCCTAATAAAGATGAAATTATTGGTCTTGCTTCTATTGCTGTGCCTCCTACTGATCCTTTAGAACAATATTTGTTAGACCATGAAAATGATATGCATATGAATGAAAGGAATGAAATAGATAAGATTTTCTTTGATCAGCAGCCTATTTTGAAACACAACCTGCCTGTTGAAATACTTGGGGATCCTCCTCCACCCAAGGGTGATCCCGTGTTTGAGCTTAAATAATTGCCTGATACTCTGAAATATGCTTATCTTGATGAAAAGGAGATATATCCTGTTATTATTAGTGCTAACCTTTGAGAGCATGAAGAAAAGAGATTATTGAAAACTTTGAGGAAGCACCATGCTGCTATAGGATATACTCTTGATGATCTTAAGGGCATTAGTCCCACTCTATGTCAGCATAAAATTAATATGGAGCCTGATGCTAAACCAGTTGTTGATCACCAATGACGGTTAAATCCTAAAATGAAAGAAGTGGTAAGAAATGAAATACTAAAGCTTCTGGAGGCAGGTATAATTTATCCTATTGCTAATAGTAGATGGGTTAGCCCCGTTCATTGTATTCCTAAGAAAGGAGGTATTACCGTTGTTCCTAATGATAAAAATGAATTGATCCCGAAAAGAATTGTTACAGGTTATAGAATGGTAATTGATTTTAGGAAATTAAATAAAGCTACTAGGAAAGATCATTACCCTCTACATTTTATTGATCAAATGCTAGAAAGACTATCCAAACACACACATTTTTGCTTTCTAGATGGTTATTCTGGTTTCTCTCAAATACATATGTCAAAAGAGGATCAAGAAAAGACCACTTTTACTTGCCCTTTCGGTACTTTTGCTTATAGACTTATGCGTTTTGGCTTATGCAATGCACCTGCCACCTTTCAAAGATGTATGATGGCTATATTCTCTGACTTTTGTGAAAAGATTGTTGAGGTTTTCAGGGATGATTTTTCCGTTTACGGAACTTCTTTTGATGATTGCTTGAGCAACCTTGATCGAGTTTTGCAGAGATGCGAAGAAACTAATCTTGTCTTGATTTGGGAAAAGTGCCACTTTATGGTTAATGAAGGTATTGTCTTGGGGCACAAAATCTTCGAAAGAGGTATTGAAGTTGATAAAGCTAAAGTTGATGCTATTGAAAAAATGTCGTGTCCTACGGATATCAGAGGTATAAGAAGTTTCCTTGGTCATGCTAGTTTCTATAGAAGGTTTATTAAAGACTTCTCTAAGATTTCTAGGCCTCTCACTAATCTTTTGCAAAAAGATGTCCAATTCGTTTTTGATGATGATTGTGTAGAAGCATTTGAAATTCTTAAGAATGCCTTGATTTCCGCACCTGTTGTTCAACCACCTGATTGGAATCTACCCTTTGAAATTATGTGTGATGCTAGTGATTATGCTGTTGGTGCTGTCCTAGGACAAAGAGTTGATAAGAAATTAAATGTTATCCATTATGCTAGTAAAACTCTAGACAGTGCTCAAAGAAACTATGCTACCACTGAAAAGGAATTTTTAGCGGTTGTGTTTGCTTGTGATAAGTTCAGACCTTATATTGTTGATTCCAAAGTAACTGTTCACACCGATCATGCTGCTATTAAATACCTTATGGAAAAGAAAGATGCTAAACCTAGACTTATTAGATGGGTTCTTCTGCTACAAGAATTTGATTTGCATATTATTGATAGAAAGGGTGCTGATAACCCCGTAGCAGATAACTTGTCTAGATTGGAGAATGTTCTTGATGACCCACTACCTATTGATGATAGCTTTCCTGATGAACAATTAGCTTTCATAAATGCTTCGCATAATGCTCCATGGTATGCTGATTATGCTAATTACATTGTTGCTAAATTTATACCGCCTAGCTTCACATACCAACAAAAGAAAAAGTTCTTCTATGATTTAAGACATTACTTTTGGGATGATCCACACCTTTCTAAAGAAGGAGTAGATGGTGTTATTAGACGTTGTGTACCTGAGCATGAACAGGAATAGATCCTACGCAAGTGTCACTCTGAGGCCTATGGGGGACACCACGCTGGAGATAGAACTGCACACAAGGTATTACAATCTGGTTTTTATTGGCCTACTCTCTTCAAGGATGCTCGTAAGTTTGTCTTGTCTTGTGATGAATGTCAAAGAATTGGTAATATTAGTAGACGTCAGGAAATGCCTATGAATTACTCTCTTGTTATTGAACCATTTGATGTTTGGGGATTTGATTATATGGGACCTTTTCCACAGTCTAACGGGTATACTCATATTCTAGTTGTTGTTGATTATGTTACTAAGTGGGTAGAAGCTATTCCAACTAGTAGTGTTGATCATAACACTTCTATTAAAAGCTTAAAGAGGTTATTTTCCCTAGATTTGCAGTCCCTAGATATTTAATGACTAATGGTGGTTCACACTTTATTCATGGTGCTTTCCGTAAATCGCTTGCTAAGTATGATGTTAATCATAGAATTGCATCTCCATATCATCCTCAGTCTAGTGGTCAAGTAGAATTGAGCAATAGAGAAATTAAATTGATCTTGCAGAAGACTGTTAATAGATCCAGAAAGAATTGGTCTAAGAAACTTGATGATGCACTATGGGCTTATAGAGCTGCTTACAAAAACCCTATGGGTATGTCTCCGTATAAAATGGTTTATGGTAAAGCATGTCACTTACCTCTTGAACCAGAACATAAAGCTTATTGGGCAATTAAAGAGCTCAACTATGATTTCAAACTTGCTGGTGAGAAGAGGTTATTTGACATTAGCTCACTTGATGAATGGAGAATCCAGGCCTATGAGAATGCTAAGTTGTTTAAAGAAAAGGTTAAGAGATGACATGATAAAAGGATACAAAGCGTGAATTCAATGTAGGTGATCATGACTTGCTATACAATTTCCGTTTAAGAGTTTTTGCAGGGAAACTTCTCTCTAAATGGTAAGGGCCTTACGTTATCGAGGAAGTATATCGTTCCGGTGCCATCAAGATCAACAACGCCGGAGGCACAAATCCGAAGGTGGTAAACGGGCAAAGAATCAAACACTATATCTCTGGTACTCCAATAAATGTTGAAACCAATATTATTAATACCATAACTCCGGAGGAGTACATTAGGGAGACCTACCAGAATGTTTCAGACTCGGAAAAGGAATAGGTATGTGGTATGGTATGTAAACCGACTCCAAAACTTTTACAATGTCAATTTTTCTCCATTTTGGAATATTTAAAAAATTAGGAAAATTTAAAGTAGTCCGAAGAGTGCACGAGGAGGCGACAAGCCAGGGGGGCGCGCCCTACCCCCCTGGGCGCGCCCCTGTGGCTTGTGGCCACCTCGTGTTCCCTCCGAACTCCGTTTTCTTGTGGTATACTCCTTTAGGTCGGTAAAAATTCATTATATAATCTCCTAAAGGTTTTGACCTTCGTATCACGACAATACCTCCTTTTTTCGTTTTGACCTGTTTCTGCAGCAGATTTAGAGCAAGATGTCTTTGCAAGAGTCGGTCGGGGAGAGCCGGGCCTCTCACCTGACACCGGGGTCCGGAGCATTCAGTGAAGCCAACCGCTTCGGGCAGGCCACGGAGGAAGAGATGGAGGCCGACTTGAAGAGGATAGATGCCATGGAGGAAGACCAAGAAGTTACCTCTCGTCTACAACCTGGAGCCATGTTGGAAGAACTTCAGAGCTCAGCAATTCCGAATTCGGTTATCCCTCCCAACGCTAAATTTCTTACTTATGAAAATATGAAAAAGAGTGTTGCTTCTTCCCCCGCAGCAATGAAACATCCATGGGTTATGGGAGCTCTAACCGTCACTGGAAAACTTCGCAAGGAAATAATGGATTTCAGACAGCAAAATAATAAGCTTGAGGAGGAGAATCGCATTCTGAGGGGCATCATCGCCAAGAATATAACATCACCACCTCCGAAGAAAGACAACTAAACACATGGGTATGGGCACTCCCCTTGGCTTGTGCCAAGCTTGGGGGAGGTGCCCCGGTATCGTATCACCATCACATCTTTTACTTTTATCGTTTTTCTTAGTTCAATCTTTTTGGTTACATCTTGATCTAGTAAAATAAAGTTCTTAGTGTGATCTAGTCTTGAGTTTTTGCTTTATGTTCCCCCTATGTAAGCAAGTCCGAGAGTTATATAATAAAGAGTAGTTTTGAGTTGAGGGATTTGCTTGCTTGCTATGATCTTGAGAAAAAGAAATAGAAAGAAGTTGAAAATAAAAGCAAAGAATATATATGATAATCTTATGGGGGGTGATGACTTCACATATAAGAAGTATGTCGATTGAAATTTGTTGTGAGTTGACAAACATAGCTATTGGTCATTGTTGCAATTAAAATGAAGTAATAGAGAAAGAGAGATTCACATATAAATATATTATATTGGACATCTTTTATGATTGTGAGAACTCATTAAAATATTATATGCTAAAAATTTGATGTTGGACAAGGAAGACAACACAATGGGTTATGTTTGCTTACTTCTGAATAGAAGTTATATGGTTATAGATCCTTCAACATGTGACGCTTGCTTCCACCCCATATCAGCCAAAACTTCCGCACCAAGTAGAGATACTACTTGTGCATCCAAACACCCTTAACCTAGTTTTGCCATGAGAGTCCACCATACCTACCTATGGATTGAGTAAAATCCTTCAAGTAAGTTGTCATCGGTGCAAGCAATAAAAATTGCTCTCTAAATATGTGTGATCTATTAGTACGAGGAAAATAAACTTTATACGAACTTGTGATATGGAAGAAATAAAAGCGACAGACTGCATAATAAAGTTCTTTATCACAAGGGGCAATACAAAGTGACGTTCTTTTGCATTAAGGGATTGCGTATCCACCTATAAAAGAACATGACAACCTCTGCTTCCCTCTGCGAAGTGCCTATCTGTTACTTTTACTTTCTAGTACTTACCCTTATGCAAGAGTCGTGGTGATCTTCACCACTTCCTATTATTTCGCCTTTATCTCTTGGCAAGCGTCATGTGTTGGGGAATGATCTATACACATATCTTGGATGTGGGTGAGCATGAGTTATTTTGTTGACATTACCCTTGAGGTAAATAGTTGGGAGGCAAAACTATAAGCCCCTATCTTTCTCTGTGTCCGACTGAAGCTTTGACCTCATAGGTACCACGTGAGTGTTAGCAATTATGAAAGACTAAAAGATGATTGAGTATGTGGATTTGCTTTACAAGCTCTTATATTGACTCTTTCCCACGTTATGATAAATTGGAATTGCTTCATTGACTGAAATCATAGTTTGTTGGTTCTCAATAGAGTTCTTGATTCATACTTTACCTTGTGAATGAATTGTTGCTTTAGCATAAGAAATTATATGACAATGTATGCTGCTGTTCTAAAGATGACCATGATGCCCTCATGTCCGTATTTTATTTTATCGACACCTCTATCTCTAAACATGTGGGCATATTTATCGATTTCGGCTTTCACTTGAGGACAAGCGAGGTCTAAGCTTGGGGGAGTTGATACGTCCATTTTGCATCATTCTTTTATATTGATATTTATTGCATTTTGGGATGTTAATACACATTATGGTACAATACTTATGCCTTTTCTCTCTTATTTTACAAGGTTTGCATGAAGAGGGAGAATGCCGGTAGCTGGGATTCTGGACTGGAAAAGAAGCATATCTGAGATACCTATTCTGCACAACTCCAAAAGTCCTAAAAATCTACGGAGAATTGTTTTGGAATATATAAAAAATATTGGGCGAAGAATATACCAGGGGGGACCCACCAGGCAGTCACAAGCCAGGGGGGTGCGCCCTACCCCTGGGCGCACCCCTGTGGCTTGTGGCCCACCTGACAGGTCTCCGGAGCCCATCTTCTGCTATATGGAGGGTTTTGACCTAGAAAAAATCATAAGGGAGCTTTCGGTATGAAGTGCCGCCATCTCGAGGCGGAACTTGGGCAGAACCAATCTAGGGCTCCGGCGGAGCTGTTCTGCCGGGGAAACTTCCCTCCCGGAGGGGGAAATCGAAGTCATCGTCATCACCAACGATCCTCTCATCGAGAGGGGGTCAATCTCCATCAACATCTTCACCAGCACCATCTCCTCTCCAAACCCTAGTTCATCTCTTGTATTCGATCTTTGTCTCAAAACCTCAGATTGGTACCTGTGGGTTGCTAGTAGTGTTGATTACTCCTTGTAGTTGATGCTAGTTGGTTTACTTGGTGGAAGATCATATGTTCAGATCCTTAATGACCATTAATACTCCTCTGATTATGAACATGAATATGCTTTGTGAGTAGTTACGTTTGTTCCCGAGGACATGGGATAAGTCTTGTTATAAGTTATCATGTGAATTTGGTATTCGTTCGATATTTTGATGAGATGTATGTTGTCTCTCCTCTAGTGGTGTTATGTGAACGTCGACTACATGACACTTCACCATTTTTTGGGCCTAGAGGAAGGCATTGGGAAGTAATAAGTAGATGATGGGTTGCTAGAGTGACAGAAGCTTAAACCCTAGTTTATGCGTTGCTTCGTAAGGGGCTGATTGGGATCCACATGTTTCATGCTATGGCTAGATTTATCTTAATTGTTCTTTCATAGTTGTGGATGCTTGCGAGAGGGGTTAATCATAAGTGGGAGGCTTGTCCAAGTAAGGACAGCACCCAAGCATCGGTCCACCCCCATTTCAAATTATCAAAGTAACGAACGCGAATCATATGAGCATGATGAAAACTAGCTTGACAGAAATTCCCATGTGTCCTCGGGAGCGCTTTGCTTTATATAAGAGTTTGTCCAGGCTTGTCCTTTGCTATAAAAAGGATTGGGACACCTTGCTGCACCTTTTCTACACTTGTTACTTGCTACCCGTTACGAATTATCTTATCACAAAACTATCTGTTACCGATAATTTCAGTGCTTGCAGAGAATACCTTACTGAAAACCGCTTGTCATTTCCTTCTGCTCCTCGTTGGGTTCGACACTCTTACTTATCGAAAGGACTACGATAGATCCCCTATACTTGTGGGTCATCAATCAACTCTGTAACCTTCATACCATCAATATAATCGAGCAGGACGTAGGGTTTTACATCCATAGGAGGGCCCGAACCTGGGTAAACATCGTCTCCTTCGTCCCCTTGTTACCATCGATCCTAGATTCACAGCTCGTGACCCCCTACCCGAGATCCGCCGGTTTTGACACCGACAGCGGCCCTTATAGATAAAACTGGTGGAGAAGGTGTAGCATTAATGGAGAACTTGGGACAGAATAGGGCTATGTGGGTGGAGGTCCGAGGTCAAAGGGCTTGATTCCCGGTGAGCCAGCTGCGCCTACGTGGCGGACTGCTCGCACGCATCCCTTTGAGCCAGCGGGGCGGACTCCTCGCATGCGTCCCATCTAATCAAACCTGCACCCATAGCACATTATGTTTGTTATAGAGATTAGAATTTACAAACCTTTTAAAGATTTATAAAAAAACTAAGTTTTACGTTAATTTTCACATTTCCCTGAAAGGCAGGGCCATGCGTTTGCTCGATGACCCCGTTCCCATGCACAACCGCGCACAAAAGCGCGCTAGACACTACGCTCCGCCACGGCTGCCCGAAGGCAGCTGCTGCCGGCGGCGGCCGTGGCTGCCTTGGCCGCCACCCCACGGGCAGCCGCCAAGGCCGCCACCATAGTGGCGGTCGTCTAGCTCACCATGACACCATCATCGGTCTTGGCCCCGACCCCGTAGTAATAGTGGGCACACACGTACACACATCCGAGAACACAGGCCCACGTACGCCATCCCAAACGGTTTCTAAAAACCATAAAGCGTTTCGTGCTTGGGAACTAAAACAATCAATATATATTGAGCTTGTTTCCTTTCACATTCCAAATTACCACGCGCTAATTTTTTCGCAAATCAGTTCACACCTACTGTCGGTATCAAAACCGGCAGATCTCGGGTAGGGGGTCCGGAGCTGTGAGACTAGGATCGATGGTAGCAAGGGGACGAAGGTGACGATGTTTACCCAGGTTCGGGCCCTCCTATGGAGGTAAAACCCTACGTCCTGCTTGATTATATTGAAGGTATGAAGGTTACAGAGTTGATCTACCTCGAGATCGACTAGCTAAAACCCTAGATGAGTTTTTGTGTCGTATGATCTAAAACCCTCTGGCTTATATAGACACCAGGGGTCATTAGGGTTACATATGGTCGGTTTCCCACCGGAGGGAAAAAACATGCCTAATTTACTATCTTCAACTTGACCGACACACCACGGCTCCTGAGGTCTTCTCCATCGCGACGAGGCCTTCGATCAATCCTATTCTCAGCGAGCGGCCCATCAGCCCGACCTATGAGAGATAGGTCGGCAGCCCGAGGACCCTTTAATCCCGGACTCCCTTAGTAGCCCCCGGACTAGCCTCCAACGCCGGAATGTACCTGGACAATCTTGCGTGTCGAAGTCTTCGGCTTGCGAGGCGAGTCCCTCTACCTCTTCTTACTCGGCAACCATCCCATCATCGGAGAATCCTCGATCACTGAGAACTTGCGGGACCCAGTGCAGTAACCTTCAACGCTTCTCGATCCTTGTGCGCCAAGGGGATACGAGCGGCCTGGCCGCTTTTTACAAGACTGCCCTCCCGCAAGGGAGGCACCACTTATTTAAACAAGTTAAATCGCGGCCTGGGTCACATCTTCCTCTTCTTCCCCGTTAGAAAAACTTCAAGCGAGAGATCACCGCGAAAACATGGCGAGCGCCCCCAGCTCTTCCTCGCACCCTTACGGCTCCCGTCCCGGGGATTGGACAAGTTGCTCCGTATCCCTCCTTCGGCTGCGCGACCTCGAGACCCAAGGGGATCTTCCTTCCTTAGATCTGGCGGCTACCCTTGCCGGCTTGACTTCCCTTGACGGTGAAGCCTTCGCGGAGAACTTCCCCAATCCTAACAAGGGTAAGCGGGTATGCTTCGTGCCTTTCCTCTTATCAGGCCTAGGATTCCCCATTAATCCTTTCCTGAGGGGGTTATTAGAGTTCTATGGGATCCAGCTCCATCATCTTACTCCCGGATCCATTCTGCACATTTTGGGTATTGTCGCTCTTTGCGAAATGTTCCTGGGCTGCGAGGCACACTTCGAATTATGGAGGAAGTACTTCTGCCTCATCCCCCGAACTCGGGGTGAGACAATCCGGGAAGTCGGAGGAGCCGAAGTATGTCGCATAGCGGGAACAGGATACCCAGTGGGGACACCGAAGAAGGAATCCGAAGAATGGTCTTCGGAATGGTTCTACATCGAGGACGTTCCCCTATTCGACCCAGCTCAGAAGGGCTTGCCCGAATACTCCGACGCCCTTCCGAAGAAAAGGTATAATTGGCGACCAAAGGGTTCGTCCCAAGAGGACAGCACTGAAGTTCAACGCTTGGCCGCCCACGTAAGGGTACTGGCTCATCACAAGCTGGCCATGATTGACGTGATGGCCGCCGCCATCACCCGATGTGTTCAACCGCTTCAACAAAGGATACATCCTTTGTGGCATTACAATGGCACGAGTGACACCACTCACTCCCGACGGCTGGGCCCGGCCAATCAGGCGGCATTGGCAGCTGCACTTGCCGACCTATACAAAGGAGAAAAAGAAGACTTTGTTCGGTTGCCGGTCAAGGAGGGCTACTCAAGTTACAACCCCATCGAATGGGTAAGCCCTTCGACCCTGCGACCTGAGTTCGGGTGTTTATTCACCCTTTTGGACTAACGCTTTTAATCTGCGCAAACAAGAATGGCGGAGCTTTGTTGAGACAATCAACTGTCCGGCCCCCAACCAGAGAACTACTCCCGTGATGATAATCCAGGATTCCATGTCGATCCGGAGCTGTCACTGGAGTATGAAGACGGTGTCCTTTACCAGGAGAGCCTTGATCGATCCAAGGTGGCTATTATAGCTAATCACCCCGGATCACTCCCCTCCTCTACTGCGGGCAAGAAGAAAAATTCTTCCCGTAAAAGGTAAAGTCCTCCGTCGACCCAAATATGCCGGCTCCCACTCCCAAACGTCGTCGGTCCTTGCGACGAACGTTGGCCACAGCAGCAATGCCCAGGCCAGGCACCAACAGGAGTCCTTCATGCGAGCCGGTCGTGGAGACGGCGCCGAACACTCGTCCAACCAAAAGGTACTTTTTTCGGTCGCTTAATCCATTGTTGTTATGATCGATAGGGTCTTACAGAAGATCTTGTGTCAGAATACTCAGGAAGAAAGTACAACCATCTTCTGCCGAAGACATTGCCGGGACGCCCGACAACACGCATGAATCAAGATCTTCTGCTCACGCCAAACCCTCCGCGGGGGGCCCTGTGGCCAATCCGGCCCCTGAAGACTCCGGGGACGAGGTATCAATCACTAAATCCGAAGCAGAGAGCGTGATGAAACACCGGCGGCGGCGAGAAATTCTGCGTGACCCGGCGTTTTCCGAACAAGAGTTCAAAGCTCTATGTTCGGCGGACGCATACCTTGGAGCTGCCCGAGCCAGGCTTGGGGAAGCTGTGAAACTGATATCGTCCAGCCTGAAGGTGAGTGATTAAAAATCCGGACATAAACGTAAACCCAGTAGCCCCCGAGCCTTGAATTGGTCGGGACGACCGAATTAAGGATCCGCAAATTGATTTCATGGATGATGCAGGCCTTAAGGCAGCAGAACGAGCAATTGGCCAATGAATTGGAAGTGAGCCGAACACAGGTGGAAACCGTGAAGGCCGAGCTTGAACAAGTGAAGAAGTTTACCCGGGAGGCGCATGGTGAGTATATCTATTCTGCTGATCTTAGCTTATAATCCCATGCTGACGCGATGGTACTTTTTAGCAGCTGAATCAATAGGGCAATTGCAAAAGGATTTAGATGCAGCCCGGGAATCTCAGAGGTATGCCGAATCCCAGTATGAGGCCGGCTGCCTTTCGCTGCAGCGGAACCTGGAAGAGAAGAAACGCCTCCAGGCGGAAAACAAACAGCAGGCCGAAGATATTGAGAGTTTAAAGACTCAATTGGCCTATGCCCACGAAGAGAACCAGAAACTACAGAGAGGCATGTTCGGTAAGTGTGATTACAACGTCGAGAGGTATCTCCCTTTTATAAGGTGTAATGGCCATGCCTTGTCTCATGTATAGGTCTCCTAACCGGGCGGCCTGAAGAAGAGATCGGCTCCTTCCGGCGGAGCCTCCTAAAGGAACTGTCCGCCGTGCATGAGCGGGCTCGGAAGGCTATGAGGGGCATGATAAAAGCGCTATGGCCTGCCGAGAAGCCTCCGTAAATGATGATTGAATTAACAGATCGGTTCAAAGAAGCTTGGAGTCGGTTCGAGCTATGGAAGACATCGGCTTGCCGGGAGGGAGCATGAGAAGCGTGGGCAATGATCAAGACCCGTTATACCGGTCTTAACCCCGAGCATATGGCTCGGGTTGGGCCAGTAGGACCTGATGGGCAAGAAGTGCCGCTTCACTTGGTGTACGACCAAGTGATGTCTGCTGCTCGTCTCTCGCAGGAAGATTGCGCCTTGGATGCCTTAATAGACAATCTTGACCAGCACCCAGATGTGTGATTCTATGTATCTATGTACCTTAAATCAAAAAGTTGCTCCATCTGTGTTGCAAACTTTGTCTTAACCGGCCATCGCCTTCGACCCCCCGCGCTGAGAGCTTGGGAGTGTTCCGTATAAAATATCCCTTGATGAGAGGGAATTCTTTTGAGGAACTAGGCAATCCGGCCATTTGGTACGAATAGACAGAAGGTACACAGGGAGACATGTTATATTACTGCCTAGCATAAGAAACATCTTCCAATGAAAATAGTACCTCTATCGGTGCCTTTCTTCGGGTTGTCACATAAATCGTGGATAGTAAGGCCATATATTGGTAGTATGCGACTAATGGCCATGTTGAGAGAAGAACCTAGTGTAATGGTAATAACAACCATTATATATTTGTTGCTTCCGTCGTAGCCGACCAATTTTCTAATAAAGATAGCTAGCTTTTGGCTTCACCCGTCTGAGGTACGTATCCGGATAAGCCGGTCGTATCAATCGCAGAGGTGCTCCCTTTACCCTCTAGCCGAACAATCGGGAACGTAGAGGGTAAGCACAGGAGCGAGGCAACCCAGCTTGGCAAAAATCTTAGTTCGAATTGATGCTTATAATGGCTTAAAAAGCGACAAGGGAAACATGCATACACATGGAATGTGAATAGGTGCTCAAAATGTATAGTCATCGGCTTCGGGAAGAAGCCCCCAGGTGTTTTGTTCGGGTCTAACATTTAAAGATGTATGTCGGAAAACTTAACACGAGCTCGGTTTAGCCGAACACAGACTTTAGGGAGAGCAAAAGTCCGAACCTACCAAAAATCTAGTTGGGAGAGTTTGACGACACCGATCTATCCGTAAAAACGACGAAGACGAGCTGCGTTCCATGGGTGTGGTTCGAGGTGATTATCTGCCGGGCTTCGAACACGATAAGCCCCTCCTGCGAGTACTTCGTCGATTATAAAGGGGCCCTCCCATTTGGGATTGAGTTTATGCTTCTGCTTCTCGGGGAGCCGTAAGACGAGTTCACCCACGTTATACACTTTCGCCCTGACCTCCCTGCTCTGGTAACGCCGGGCCTGCTGTTGATAAAAAGTAGAGCGAGCCCGAGCTATGTCGTGCTCTCCTTCCAAGGTGTCTAAGTCGTCCTGCCAATCTAACTCGGCCTCCTTTTCTTCGTACATGTGCGCCCTTGGTGCATCGTGAATTATATCACAGGGAAGGACCGCTTATGCCCCATAGACCATGAAGAACGGTGTGTATCCCATTGATCGATTCGGGGTGGTACGTAGGCCCCATAGGACGGAGTCGAGCTCCTCCAACCAATGGCTGTTGGACTCATGAAGAGATCGGACCAGACAGGGTTTAATACCACTCATGATGAGGCCGTTGGCCCGTTCGAATTGTCCATTAGTCCGTGGGTGGTATACTGATGCGTAATCGAGCTTGATGCCCATCTTTGTACACCAGTCTTTCACCTCTTGGGCAGTGAAGTTGGATTCGTTGTCTGTTATTATACTGTGAGGGACCCCATAACGGTGTACCACGCCTGAAATAAAGTCGTTACTGCTCTGGACTTGGCTGATTTGATAGGTTTTGCTTCGATCCATTTGGCGAACTTGTCCACCATGACCAGTAGGTATTTATTTTTCTTGGTCCCCCCTTTTAGTGGTCCGACCATGTCCAGCCCCCAGACCGCAAAAGGCCAAGTGATCGGAATAGTCCGAAGAGCCGTTGGGGGCATGTGACTTTGATTTGCAAAAAGTTGGCATCCACGCAGTATTGGACAAGCGACTGGGCGTCCGCTCGAGCGGTGGGCCAGAAGAAACCAGCCCGGAAGGCCTTACTTACTAAGGCCCTTGCCGCGGCATGATGTCCGCCCATTCCTGTGTGGATTTCGGCCAAAAGTTGCCTTCCTTCTTCCTCAGATATACACCGTTTGAGTACTCCGATGGTGCTTTTCTTGTATAGCTCACCCTCGTGGACTTTATAGGCCTTGGATCGCCGAATTATGCGTCTCGCCTCTGTCTGGTCATCGGGGAGTTCTTGGCGAAGAAGGTAGGCGAGGAAGGGCTCGGTCCATGGTGCAATTATTGCCATGACCTCATGAGCCGAAGGCGTTTCGTCCATTACGGAGCCGCCGATGATTTGGTCGTCTGGTTCGTTTATAGGGTGAACAACCTCTTCCGTACTGATGGATCCGGCGCCCTTATCATCATCCTGCCAAACCACCGATGGCTTGAAGAGCCGTTCGAGGAAGGTGTTTTTTGGGACACGGTCGCGTTTGGCCCACATACGGGCCAGTATGTCAGTGGCCTGGTTGTTGTCTCTAGCGACGTGGTGGAATTCCAGCCCCTCGAACCGTGCGGATATTTTAAGAATGACGTTTCTGTAAGCCGTCATCTTCGGGTTTTTGGCATCGAATTCGCCATTTATTTGAGAGATGGCCAAGTTGGAGTCTCCCCGTACCTCCAGTCGTTGTATACCCATTGAAGCTGCCATCCGAAGACCATGCAAAAGTGCTTCGTACTCAGCCGCGTTGTTGGAATCGGCATACATGATTTGTAACACCTATCGGACGTTGTCACCTGTGGGGGATGTGAGAATAACTCCAGCCCCCAGTCCGGCCAGTGTTTTGAATCCGTCAAAGTACATCCTCCAATGGGAGTATGTGCTATATTCCCTGGGGAGTTCGGCCTCCATCCATTCAGCAAGGAAATCTGCCAGAACCTGAGATTTAATAGCTTGTCGTGGCTTGTAGGCGATTTCAAAAGGAAGGAGTTCAATTGCCCATTTGGCTATGCGGCCGGTGGCGTCCCTGTTATTGATTATATCATTCAGGGGTACTTCGGAGGCCACCATGACCGAACACTCTTGAAAGTAGTGTCTTAATTTTTGTGATGCCATAAATACTGTATAGGCTATCTTCTGGTAATGCTGGTATCTGGACTTGCATCCCGTTAGTACTTCTGACACATAGTAGACCGACTTCTGTATCCGGAATTTGTGACCCTCCTCCTCTCGTTCGACGACGAGCACTGCGCTAACCACTTGGTTGGTGGCCGATATGTATAATAACATTGGTTCACCGGCGCCTAGTGTTGTGAGTATGGGGTTGCTTGCCAGCAGTGTTTTAATTTCCTCTAACGCTGCGGCTGCTTCATCGCTCCGTATTAAGTTGTTGGTCCGTTTCAGTAGCCTGTAGAGCATTAAGGTCTTTTCGCCGAGACGGGAGATAAAGCGGCTTCATGCCGCTATGCAACCCGCCAATTTTTGGACGTGCTTGAGCTCTGTGGGAATTGCAAGTTCCGATAGGGCGTGGATCTTAGCCGGATTCGCTTCTATTCCTCTATGGGAAACAATGAATCCGAGCAGTTTACCAGCAGGGACTCCGAAGACACATTTCTCCAGATTGACACGTATATCGTACTCGCGTAAGCTGGAAAAGGTTTGCCTTAGGTCGTCGATCACCTGGCTGACGTGTTTGGTTTTAATGACCACATCGTCCACGTATGCTTCGACTGTTTTGCCAACCTGTTTTTCGAGACAGGTCTGGATCATGCGCTGGTATGTAGCCCCAGCATTTTTTAGCCCGAAAGGCATTGTGTTGAAGCAGAATGGCCCGTATGGGGTGATGAATGCGGTTGCAGCTTGGTCGGATTCCTTCATTTTGATCTGATGGTATCCGGTGTAAGCGTCGAGGAAACACAGTGAATCGTGTCCGGCTGTGGAGTCAATGCTCTGGTCTATCCGTGGTAGGGGGAAAGGGTCCTTAGGGCAGGCCTTGTTAAGGTCTTTGAAGTCGACGCAAAGCCGCCAGGATTTATCTTTCTTTGGTACCATCACCAGATTTGCCAACCATTCGGGGTGTTTGATCTCCCATATGAATCCGGCCTCTAGCAGTTTGGCTAGTTCTTCACCCATAGCTTGTCGTTTGGGTTCGGAGAAGTGGCGCAGAGTCTGTTTGACGGGCTTAAAGCCTGGGATTATATTCAGACTATGTTCTGCCAGCCGCCGTGGGATACCTGGCATATCGGAAGGATGCCAGGCGAAGATGTCCCAATTTTCTTGTAAGAATGCTCGCAGCGCTTCGTCCACCGTGGGGTCCAGCTGAGCTCCGATGGACACTGTTTTACTAGGGTCCGTTGGGTGTACCTGAAATTTAACAATTTCTTTTGCAGGTTTAAAGGACGTGGGTTTGGGCCTTTTACTAAGGATTACATCGTCCTTATCCACTGTTGACGGGAGTGCGGTCAATTCCTCTGCAGCAAAGGTCTCGGCTAGTGCCTCGAGGGCGAGCCCTACTGTTTTGTTTTCGGCTCGAAGGGTTGTACTCAGATCACTGGCAATTGTGATTACCCCATTTGGGCCTGGCATCTTGAGCTTCATATACCCGTAATGGGGTATAGCCTGGAATTTTGTGAAGGCTTCGCGCCCCAACAGAGCATGGTAGCCACTGGGGAAGGGCACGATATGGAAGAGAAGTTCTTCGAATCGATAGTTGTCGGGCATGCTGAACACTACGTCAAGGGTGACACGTCCTGAGGAACGCGCCTCTCTCCCAGGGATGATCCCCCGGAAGGTTGTGTTGCTATGCTCGATGCGAGATCGGTCGAACTGCATTTTTTCCAGGGTGTATTTGTAGATGAGGTTCAAACCACTGCCACCATCCATTAGCACCTTCTGCAGCCTAAAACCGTCGACGATGGGGTTTAGGACCAGTGCGGCCAGTGTTTGACTGGGGCGGATGGTTGGTTGGTCAGTGTCTTCAAAGGTGATCGGTGTGTCTGCCCAAGGACTTGCTGCCGCCACATGGTAGACCTGTTCGAGTTCTTTAAGAGCTCTTTTTCTCCTGTTCCTAGAGGGGAACATTTCGTAGATCGTCAGGACTTCTGCATTGTATTCTTGTGGCATTATGTGGCGCCTATTCGGCGGTTGGTCCTGGATAATGGCTTCTCCACTTTTTGCGACCTGCCTGACGACCCAGCAAGCTTTAAGGCTGTGAGTCGGGTTTGTGTTCAGCAATACAGAATGTATAGGGCATGGTTTGTCCAACAGTCCGTCAAGGACGGTTCTGGCCCCCATAGGGGGTCTATTTCTCTTTTCGGTGGGTTTGTGTTTGGCTAGCCGCTTCGGGGGTATCCTCTTTTTCCGATCTCCTATATAGTGTTCGGTAAAGTCTGGTTCCGCGAGTAGCCGTTCAGCTTGCTAGGTGCTCTGCATGGCACAGTATTTTTGTACCAGGTTCGATAACTCGGTGAAGCTACGAACATGTCGCCGGGATAGGGCATTGAGGATCTCTTCATCATGACAATTGCGACTGAAAGTTGCTGCTGTCTCCTGGTCACTAGAGCTTGGTACCATGTCTCTGACCAAGAGGAGTCTGGCCCAAAAGTGGTAAACCGACTCCCCCGGTAATTGTTTGACGTCCCGTAAGTCCGGAGACTTGGACCCTCCTGCGATGCATGAGTGCTCGACTTGGGTGGCGGGTAGGAAATTTTTTGGCTCTGCGCCGTAATGTGAGTCCGGAACAGCGGGGTTCGGTGTAGGGTTCGGGTTGCGCCCAAGATCGGGGATCGATCCCGAAATATCTTTGGAGCGAACTCCCGAGTCTAGGTTACCCGAGGGATCTAGATGATCGGAGACCGGGATATAAACTTTTTTTAGTTTCGGCTGTTGGGGGGACGAGCCTCCGGCCGGACACTCGACGGTGGCAACTAAGTGAGTGACCGAGGGAGTGCGAATCTCCCTGTCATCGGGTTTAAGCCCGATCCGATCATAGAGCGGGGTCTGGTGGTGATCGGCCTGGTCGAAGGTTCGGATCCGATCCAGTAACTCGTTCAAGGACGAGATGTCGTTGGAGTATGCATTGCCGAAGCGCACGGGACCGATCTGCGATGCCGAGGTCCTAGGATCATTCGAAGGCGAATCCGGGTTACGCTCGGTCGCGACGGATCCGGGCGTATCAACGGGGTTGGGCGTGCTAGACGGCCCGAGGGGAGAGGTCACCTCGGAAGCGAGGCCCGATGCTTCCGGCGTCAAGGCGTCGGATTCTACGGGATTCTCCATGAGAGTTGAGGGCTTAATCCAAACGAGTTCTCCTCGTGAATCAGCAGCAAATTCCAAGTTCCCGAATCTGATTTCTTGACCGGGGAAGAAACTTCCGATCTGGCCGAGATGGTCAGTCGGATCGGCACGCGGCAGAGCGCCGCCGCCCGCGGGGGCCTGTCCAGGGACAGTGGCATCCTGGCCATAGACCCCACGGCTTATGAGAAGACGAGCCATCGATTCTTTTGGTGATCACAGCGGAACTCTCAATGAAAGCACCAATGTCGGTGTCAAAACTGGCGGATCTCGGGTAGGGGGTCCCGAGCTGTGAGACTAGGATCGATGGTAGCAAGGGGACGAAGGAGACGATGTTTACCCAGGTTCGGGCCCTCCTATGGAGGTAAAACCCTACGTCCTGCTTGATTATATTGAAGGTATGAAGGTTACAGAGTTGATCTACCTTGAGATCGACTAGCTAAAACCCTAGATGAGTTTCTGTGTCGTATGATCTAAAACCCTCTGGCTTATATAGACACCAGGGGTCATTAGGGTTACATATGGTCGGTTGCCCACCGGAGGGAAAAACATGCCTAATCTACTCTCTTCAACTTGACTGACACGCCACGGCTCCTAAGGTCTTCTCCATAGCGACGAGGCCTTCGATCAATCTTATTCTCAGCGAGCGGCCCATCAGCCCGACCTATGAGAGATAGGTCGGCAGCCCGAGGACCCCTTAATCCCGGACTCCCTCACCGACCAAACCTCAACATGTTCCCACTTAGCAGCTGTTTACTATAGTACGCTATAAAAACACAAACACGTACTCGAAAATTACAACACATTCCTCACCCCCGCCACCAAAAAATCGGGCCTTTCTTTGTTAGACCTTCATTCCGTCTGCCATGGACGGTAGGAGGGGAGTTCTGGGTCGAGATATAACCAGAGAAGAAAGACCAAGGCCGCGGAAGCAACCGAGAGGTCCCGCTGCCGCGCCGCCGAATCGCCAGAGAGCTCCAGCCACACCGCTTTGGCCGCAACAGAGATGTTCAGTGGCGCCACGGACGCCCGGGAGGATCTTTCGCGGAGAGGCGACGGCTCTCACAATCACATGCGCATTCGCCTCGGAGGCGAACTGAACGAGTTGGCAGTCTTGGATTCCTCAGCCAGCGATGACATGCGCACTGAGCTCGATAGCAAGGATGCGATGATCGATGACTTGGTGAAGCTACTGGAGAAGAGCGACGCCTTGGTTGACAGGGCGACCGGCCTCATGGAGAAACTTATGGAGGAGAACGACGCCAGGAAGAAAATGCTCTAGAAGAAAAGTGCCTTGGAAGGGAGGCTGAAAGAACTCACCGAGGAAGTTTTGGAAGACTTGGCGAAGCTCTACATCGAGCGCGAGGAGCTGGTGAAGGAATCCATGGAGCGTGTGAAGGAACTTCATGCGTACGCGACGCAGAGCATCGACGCTCTCGAGCAAAGAGCCCGCGCCATGGCCGCAATGCGGAAGATGTCAGATGAGAGGCGAGAGGAGATGGAGGTCGTGGAGGCGATGAAGAAGGAGATTGAGGAACTTCGCGCCCAGCAATCCATGAAGAATTAGATAGCAACGGGCCAGATCGTTTTCTTTCTCTTCCTTCTTCAACCTCTTCCTTCTTCTTTTGCCCCCGTGTCTTTGGGGAGTTGCCGCATGTGGCATTTTTTATTATCATGCATATGTAAGAGAATTATTATCCTTTGCCAGTGCGAATTTGTTGTTATATTATTTCGTTTGTTTGTACATGTATATGAGTCGAAAACAGACGAAACATCTAAGTTCTCAGCGAGGCACGAACAAAACAGTGATCACAAGCAAACTAGTCCCTTTGTCCAGGCGCATTAACCACATGATAAACAGTGGGTCAGATGCCATTAATTTAGAAGTTGGGAGCGAGGCGAGCGGGGGGGTGGAGGTCAAAGTATCGCTTCCCAATGAGCATGCGCAGTAGACTCTCATCCGTCCCGTCGAGCATGCACGACGGATAGCTCTCACGCATCCTGTCAAGCCTGCGCGGCGGACAGCTCGCACGCGTCCCGTCAAGCCTGCACGGCGGAAAGCTCACATGCGTCATGTCATCAACCTACAGCTACACGCAGGGCACCCCCATATCAAGTACTCCCTCCATTTCTTTTTAGTTAGCATATAAAATTTGGTCAAATTCAAAATTTGTAAAATTTGACTAGCTTTATAGGAAAATATATAAATATTTATAATTTAAAATCAATATTATTAGATGCATTGTCAAATTAACTTTCATGCTGTATAACCTTAGCATTGTAGATGTTGATATGTTTTTTGTATAAATTTAATCAAACTATGTTTAGCTTGACTTTGACCAAATCTTATATGCGAAGTAAAAAGAAACGGAGGGAGTAAAAAAAATTGGACGCGTGGCACCAAATGATTATCATACAAGTTTTGTATTTACGGGAATTCAATAAACCAATATTATCAATGATTGCGGCCGAGCTAGCATGCCTAAATGTTTCTAATTTATTCACATTCATATGAAAAGGGCCCTAGAAAACACAATTAATGTATAAAAAGGGCCGAATTGGTGCACTACAGGACACATTGAATGTAGTTTCATCACCAAAGGTGACATGTTCCCTATCAAAACCACGAGGTCAGAGCATGTGCTTCTAGTTCAAAATTTGAACTACAAATATTAAATCCCTAGAAAACTCAATTAATGTATAAAAGGGGTCGAATTGGTGCACTAGACGACGCATTCAATGTAGTTTCACCAACAAAGGTGACATGTTCCCTATCGAAATCACAAGGCTTCTTGAATAAACTTTGGCTTATAAGATGCATGTCCTAATAATTGTCCCATATTCATAAAAAAATGCACACCATATATGTGTCGTGGCATGAGATTGTGTAAGTTTCAACAATTCCAGGCGAGCTTTGGGTTCTCTCGGACTTTGAAACCAAGATTATCAATGTTTGCGGCCTAGTCACGACACCAAGATGTTTGTAATTCAGTGACCATCAGTTCATGGGATCTAAACATGGACCCAAGGACACGAAATGGTTTTTAATCCATTTTGGTGCCCTGGAGCCCATGCTTGTAATTCAAACTTGAGTTCTTCACATTAAGTTCATGCCTAGAAAACTCAAATGCCCTTTCGACCACAAAGGCGACATGTTCCGTATTGAAACCACCATGCTTCTCGTGGGAAGCTCCAATTTGTAAGAGGTTTGTCCCAAAACTTGTCCCAGACTGGTAAAAAAATTTACCATGTCCTATAAGTGTCGTGTCAACACCCTAGTTTCAATAATTTCATACGAGTTCCGAATTTATGGGGATTTCAAAGCAATGTTTCTCAATGTTTGTGTCATAGTCATGATGCCGAGATGTTTTTAATCATTGCATGGGACCTAAACAGGGACCCAAGGACATATAAATTATTTTGTAACCGATTTTGCTGCCCTGGAGCATGTGCTTGTAGTTCAAATTTGAATTACACACATTAAGTGGATATAAAAAAGCTCAATTAATGTATAAAGAGACCCAAACGAGCCGTGAATAATTCCTCATTTTAGCATTGCACTTGTATTAGTATATGTTGCATGTAGAAAAAATATCAACGCAAGAAGAGACATCGAATGTTGTTCCCTCCACAGAGGTGACATGTTCCGTATCAAAACCACGATGGTTCTTGAGAGAAGTTTTGGTGTGCAAGAGACTTGTCCCAAATTGGACAAAAAATTATCATGTCGTATAAGTGCTGTGTCATGACACCACGGTAAGTTTCAAGAATTTCAGGCGAGATTTGGATTTATGATGATTTAAAAGCTAAGTTTCTCAATGTTTGTGGCCTCGTCATGACTCCGAGATGTTTGTAATCCATTCACGTTCATTCATGGGACCTAAACTAGGAACCCAAGGACACAAATATCTTTTCTAAACCCATTATGGTGACACGAAGCATGTTCTTTTAGTTCAAATTTGAATTATGCACATAAAATGTCTAGAAACTTAATTAGTGCAGTATACAAAAAACTAAACGAACCATGAATAATTTAAAGAAGTTCTATACGCCCGTCTGAAGCTTGTGCATGTGTAAGCACGGTGTGCGCGTGTCGTGCTAGCTCGAGCTTCCTTCTTTCATAAGTTATCCAATTTTTATTATAATGATGTTCTATCCAAACATGCTTCTCCCGCCACTCCCCCAATCGGTCTATCGCTGAAGCGCCGGCCCCGTCATCAACCTTCTGGACGAGGAGGACGAGACGGAGAAGGCCGGAGAGCACGCAAAAGAGGCATCGCGCCATCGAGCATGAGCGAGACGTCATCATCAACCCCCATGACACCATCGCGCATGGTTTCTAGTACTACCAGAAACGTCTGCGATACATATATGGTCCCACCAGGTGCCCATCGGGGCACGCCTTGTAAATGATAGGAGGCAACTCTTACCAGCAAGACGCAGCTTCCCAACCCGTAACCCAGTCGAATGGAACTCGGAAGTTAAGCGTGCTTTCGGTGGAGTAGTCAAGGATGGGTGACCGGTTGGGAAGTTGCTAGATTTTAAGGTTCATTTAGGCGGTGTGATACGATCACTATAGGCATAAATAAAATGCCTGTAGTGATATGTCATTCCGGCTAAATAAATCTTGAGATCCTTGTTTTGAAAATATCCATGATTTTCATTTGCTGTTTTGAAAATGTCAAGGATCGATGACGTGTGTGTGTGTGTGTGTGTGTGTGTGTGTGTGTGTGTGTGTGAACCAATGCTTGTGTGTGCACCATGTGCCTACATTGTGCGGTTTCCGACGACAAACTTATCGGTGGGCCCTCAGGGTCTGTCATCCCTTTTACTGACAATGCTCGAAGGCCAGATCCTTGTTTTGAAAATATCCATGATTTTCTTTTGCTGTTTTGAAAATGTCAAGGATCGATGTCGTGTGTGTGTGTGTGTGTGTGTGTGTGTGAACCAATGCCTGTGTGGGGACCATGTGCCTACATTGTGCGGTTTGCGACGACAAACCTATCGGTGGGCCCTTAGGGTCTGTCATGCCTTTTACTGACAACGCTGGAAGGCCAAGGATGGGTGACGATGTGTGTGTGTGTGTGTCTGCGCGCGCGTGCGTGCGTGCGCGCGCGTGCTCGTGTGTGTGTGTGTGTATGCGTGTGTGTGTGCACGTGTGTGTGTGTGTGTGCGCATGTGCGTGTGCGTGTGTGTGTGAACCCATGCCTGTGTGTGGACCATGTGCTTACATTGTGCGGTTTTTGACGACAAACCTATCGGTGGGCCCTTAGGGTCTGTCATGCCTTTTACTAACAATGCTGGAAGGCCAAGGATGGGTGACGGTGTGTGTGTGCGTGTGTGTGTGCCTGCACGCGCGCGCGCGTGTGTGGGTGTGGGTGTGGGTGTGGGTGTGTGTGTGTTGTTTTGTTTGTGTATGTGTGTGTGTGTGTGTGTGGACCATGCATGTCTCCATTGTGCGGTTTTCGACGACACACATTATCGGGGCACGAATGCACACGATCACGTATGGGACCAGAGGCCCCTTTGTGGTTCGGCGGGGGGAGGTCACGTTGCACAAAGAGCGGAGACCGTGAGGCAGCACGACGATCGGGACGCTATTGTTTTACCCAGGTTCGGGCCGCTGTGGAGCGTAAAAACCTACTCCTGCTTTCGGTGGATTGATCAGAGGAGCACGAAGAACATGCAATGCTCAATCTCGGCAAGGATTGCTGGCGGGGAGAGCTGCTACGTGAGTACAAGTGTCCAAAGGTCCGAATCTTGAGCTAGGTTGCCATGGGCCTCCTTTTATAGCTCAAGGGGCAACCACAATGGCAAAACATACATTGTCTAATGATTACACAACTAACAAAGCTATCATACCTAACTCTGGCACTTAGGACAAAATGCCATAAATGCAGTCTAGGTGGTGTGCGGGGGTGCATCCCCGGCAAGCTTCTACCACCACTCTAGCTAACTTTTGCACCACAGCTTGTCACGCCTATGGACGGCTGTCAAGGTGGCATAATCTGTCTTCCAGCGTACCGCCACGTGCTTAGCGAGACCCACTTAGCCACTTGGGGGCTCGACACCGCATCGACAAGTGACTGGTGTTGTGATGCGGTGGAGCGGTGGCCGATCGGCTCGCGCCTGCCGGGGGATGGCTTGCCGGGTCTTCCTGACGCTGCATGCACCTCGTTCCCCGGCAAGCACCGGGGATGGGTTTGGCGCGCTTCGGGCCCGTCCTGGGCTGTTTTGTTGGTCTTGCCAGCTTTGCTTGGCCTTTCGTAGGTCGCCTGCTGCCGGAGTCTGGGTCTTGAATGCTTTCTTGGTTTGCGCTTGCGTTGATGGGTTTTGCTACTACTGCCAGTGCATAAGTCAGGGGCACTGGATACCCCTGTCCTAGTGCACCGACAGGAGACCCGGGACTGGCCCACACGTACTTGCCAGATGCCGTTGGTCAGGCCCAAAATTTATGCACACGCGCGCAATGTGGGGGACTAACCACCAATTTACTAGTCAGCACCGACCCACTACCTCAGGACGTTTCCGCCACGCGCGACGCATGCATCGCGGGGAACTTGCGGTGGGTGCGCGTGACTTAAAGGCCTGGGCATGGCAGAAACTGCAGCGCCATGGATTGGAGCAAAGGGGCGGTTACATGTTCGCCCGTGAACGTGGGTAGTGGAATTGGTGGAGATGGGCGGACGCTTTGGACTGGAGGAGAGCTAGCCCCCGTGCCCTCCCCTATAAATTAGGGGGTCACGGTGGAGATGCTCATCCATCTCCACCTCCTCCTCATTCCCAAGTCCGCGTTGCTTGTTCTTCTCTTCTGGTTCGTCTTCGAGCCGCCCCTTCCCTCCTGATGGTCAGGGGGAAGGGCCTGGCGAGCGTGTTTGCCATCGCAAGGCCTTCTCCTTGTGTCCATGCTCAGCTCCCGCTCCGGGTCGACGCCCTGGGCTGGGAGCTGGCCGGAGGAGCCTTGGATGGGGGAGCGGGCGGGCCGCGGTCGCGCTAGGGACAGCTGCGGCGGCACACCTGTCACTGCGTCGCCCGCTGCTTCAGTCTTTACGGAACGCCACGCGGTCGACACCGTGCTGGAGTCCATAATGGAAACGCAGTGCCATGGTGGACCGCGGTCCCTGCGCTATTTCTTCGAGGTGATGGAGAAAACTCGACCTTACGGCCGCCGGTCGCGCGCGAGTGGTTGCAGCCGTGGTTCGTCATTTATCGCGGTAGAGTTTTCCACCCATGGCGTTATGTATAGCGCGCATGGGTGGGAGCCTCTTGCTCACGCGTACCTCTTACGGGCAGGGAAGATTCCCCCGCCTTTGGCCACCAGGGGCGACCATGATCTCTGTGGGGTTCCTCGGCCGCCGCGTCGGGAGTTTGGATGACAGCGGAGGCGTTTCCTCGAGCGGTGGTGTCGGTGCCCTAGTACAGGGGTACCTAGTGCCCCTGACTTATGCACAGGCGGCAGTAGCTGAACCTTTCAACGTTCGTACAAACCCGACGAATGATCAAGACCAGACTCCAACAAGCCTGACGCGGCAGCCAAAGCCTGGACGGCAACGCACCAAGCACGTCCCCAATGCTTGCCGGGGACCAAGACATACGCGCACCTTCCTGAAGACCCGGCAAGCCATCCCCCTGCACGTGCGAGCCGATCGGCCACCACTCCACCGCATCGCTACGTCAGTCACTTGTCGATGCGGTGTCGAGCCCTCAAGCGGCTAATCAGCTCTCGCTAAACACGTGGCGACACACCAGGAGGCAAGTTATACTCAGTTGACACCCGCCCTACAACGTGTCAAGACCGTAAGCAACGGGTAGCCAAGCGGTGGCAAGAACTTGCCGGGGATGCACCCCTGAGCGTCACCTAGGCTGGTAATCATGGTATTTTGTCCTAAATGCCAGAGTTAGGTATGATAGCTCTGCTAAGCTATCCAATCAATAGATAATGACTGTTTTGCCATTGTGGCAACCCCTTGCACTATAAATGGAGGCCCAAGGCTACCTAGCTCAGGATTCAGACCCCCGAACATTTGTACTCGCCTAGCAGCTCTTTCCCCGAAGGCAACCCTTGCCGGGATAGAGCGCGAAGCACCGCCCGTGTTCTTCCAATCAAATCCACCAAAAAGCAAGAGTAGGGTTTTACGCTTAGCAGCGGCCCGAACCTGGGAAAAATTCCAGTGTCATGATCGTCGCGCCGTCTCATGCTCTCCTCTCTTCGTGCAACGTGACTCCCTTGCCGAACCACAAGGGGCCTCCGGGTCCCATAGGTGATCGCGAGCATCCGTGCCCCGACATCTTTGGTGCGCAGGGGGAACACGGCTCAAGACAAGGAAGCGGAAGGGCGAGCTATGTGGATTCGAACTCAAGGAGGAAGAAAGGATGGATGAGCATCGCTCCTTGTGACCCCCAATTTATAGGGGAGGGCGCGGGGGCAGTCTCTCCTCCACTCCAAAGGTCGCCGCCCATCTCCACCAATTCCACCACCCACGATCAGGGGCAAACAGGTAACCGCCCCATTGCTCCAATCCATGGCGCTGCAGTTTCTGCCACAACGAGGGTTTTAAGTCACGCGCGCCTGTCGCTAACCCCCCGTTATGCATGCGGCACGCATGGCGGAAACAGCCTGAGGTGGTGGGTTAGTGCTGGCCAATAAATTGGCAGTTACTCCCTCCCATTGCATGCCTGTGCATAGATTTTGGGCCTGACCCAACTGCACTTGGTGAGCGCGTGTGGGCCAGACCCGGGGGCTCCTGTCGGTGCACTAGTACAGGGGTAACTAGTGCCCCTGACTTATGCACAGGCGGCTGTAGCTGACCCCTTCAACGTTCGTACAAAACCGACGAATGATCAAGACCAGACTCCAACAAGCCCGACGCGGTAGCCCAAGCATGGACTGCAATGCGCCAAGCATGTCCCCGACGCTTGCCGGGGACCAAGACATACGTGCGCCTTCCTGAAGACCCGGCAAGCCATCCCCAGGCAGGTGTGAGCCGATCGGCCACCACTCCACCGCATCGCTACGTCAGTCACTTATCGATGCGGTGTCGAGCCCTCAAGGGGCTAATCAGCTCTCGCTAAACACATGGCGACACACCGGGAGGCAAGTTATACTCAGTTGACACCCGCCCTACAGCATGTCAAGACCGTAAGCAACGGCTAGCCAAGCGGTGGCAAGAGCTTGCCGGGGATGCACCCCCGAGCGCCACCTAGGCTGTTAATCATGGTATTTTGTCCTAAATGCCAGAGTTAGGTATGATAGCTCTGCTAAACTATCCAATTGATAGATAATGACTATTTTGCCATTGTGGTAACCCCTTGCACTATAAAACGAGGCCCAAGGCTACCTAGCTCACGATTCGGACCCCCGAACATTTGTACTCGCCTAGCAGCTCTTTCCCCGAAGGCAACCCTTGCCGGGATAGAGCGCGAAGCACCACCCGTGTTCTTCCAATCAAATCCACCAAAAAGCAGGAGTAGGGTTTTACGCTTAGTAGCGGCCCGAACCTGGGTAAAATGCCAGTGTCCTGATCGTCGCGCCGTCTCATGCTCTCCTCTATTCGTGCAACCTGACCCCCCTTGCCGAACCACAAGGGGCCTCCGGGTCCCATAGGTGATCGCGAGCATCCGTGCACCAACAGGTGGCGATGAGGAAGACGATGGTGGTTGGCGACCACGATGCTTCAGGAGCGTGGATGACGGCTCCGACGCATCGCGCTCGCCTGCAGCGCCATCGTCACCAGCTAGGCCCTGGCAGCGCCACCATCTGCACCTGCCCTCCGCCTTCTTCCCCCTTGTTGGCCTTGTCCGCTCCGTCGACTTCGTTCGCCTTGCCTGGGGACAGGGTTATTCCGCTCTTCGGACGCGTCCCTCTGGTCCTGGCGGGGAAGCGCCGAATCCTAGCCTGGCGCTTCTTTCGCCCTCTTTTTCTTCTCCACCTAATTCCTAGGAGGAGAGGGACAAGACAGACATTACGGGGCACTTATCTTTTTATAAGTCAAAAGATGTAGGCGCTTGCCAAGTTTTAGCTACTCATAATGTAATTCTTATCCATTTTTATCAATAAATCAATGAATGAATGTTATTTCTCTTCCCTGAGTACTATCCTTTTCCCCCTTTGTTTCTACTGTGTTAGTATGTTTGTCCTTGCCACACGGACCGCTTGCCGGGTCACTACTCACCACGAGCGCCAAAAGGGGAGCGATCCCCCGGTAGCATGCTAGCGTTGTTCCCCGGTAGGGCTCCTTGTCGGTATTGGTGCGGCCCCCAGAGCTGGCAAGTATCAGGAGCTAGGGAACAGCTCGTCCTGACAAGGGTTTTCACCACGTGAGGGACTCCACCGAACACATCCGAAAGAGAGCAAGGGTTTCCTTTAAGGGAGCAAACAATCATAAAACTTGGGATATGCAATTAGACTTATCTTTTTAGGCAGTATCCCTGCCTGGAGTACGCTAGGCCATCGTCATTGTTCCTTTGCCCTTCTTCTATGTTTTCCTGGTGGTCAAACACGTAGGGCAAAAGGCCTCTATCTCTTGAAGAGAGAATGCGGCAACAAGGATTATAGGCTGAAATAAGTACTCTAGCAAATCTCTAGAACTTAAAAGGCAATGAAATTGCAATCATAAAAAATGCATAATGAACATGCAATGCAATGATATGATGCAATGTCTAGCTTTATTACTGTTGCACAGGGTCTGCACCTGGCTTTGTACAAAGGGTTACATGCAACTTCGGCAAAGCTTGTACAAAAGGTGGCTGCCGGGGACTGAGCGCGGCAGCCGCGCCTCATGGGTAGAACTGACGAAGATGCTCAATATTCCATGAGTTAAGCACCTTGGTGCCATCTTCGGTCTCCAGACGGACTGCGCCAGGTCTGGTGACTCGTGCTACCCGGTAAGGGCCTTCCCACTTCGGCGTCAACTTGTTGGTACCCTTGGCGGACTGAACGCGCCAAAGGACAAGGTCGCCTTCCTAAAGGCTCCGGGCACGGACCCTGCGGCTATGATAGCGGCGCAGGGCTTGCTGGTAGCATGCAGCATGCACAGCAGCCCAGAGACGATCTTCCTCGAGGAGCATGGCATCGTCATGCTGTAGCTGCTCTTTCTCTACTTCATTGTAGGCAAGTACTCGAGGTGACCCGTATATGAGTTCCGTGGGGAGCACTGCTTCCGCCCCATACACTAGGCAGAAGGGCGTCTGGCCGGTAGCTCGATTCGGTGTCATTCTGAGGGACCAAAGAACCACCGACAGCTCATCTATCCAGCGCATGCCGCTTCTCCGCAGTCTATCGAAAGTCCTTGTCTTGACCCCTCGCAGCACTTCAGCATTTATCCTCTCGACTTGCCCGTTGCTTCTTGGATGGGCAACAGAGGCGAAGGAGACCTTGCTTCCAAGGCTTTGGATGTATTGCATGAAGGCGCGGCTCGTGAACTGGGTGCCGTTGTCGGTGATCACTCTGTTGGGCACTGCAAAACGGCACACCAGTCCTTTCATGAACTTGATAGCTGACTGCGCGGTCACCTTTCTCACTGGTTCCACCTTAGGCCACTTTGTGAACTTGTCGGTTGCCACGAACAAGAGCTCAAAGCCCCCGACAGCGCGGGGAAAGGGGCCTAAACTATCGAGCCCCCAGACCGAGAATGGCCAGGATAAAGGGATCGTCTGGAGAGCTTGCGCTGGTTGATGGATGTTCTTGGAATGTATCTGGCAGGCTTCACACTTGGTGACCAACTCAGTTGCATCTTGGAGGGCAGTGGGCCAATAGAAACCCTGCAGGAAGGCTTTTCCGGCAAGAGCCCTAGATCCAATGTGAGAGCCACATACGCCTCCGTGAATCTTCGCCAATAGCTTCATTCCATCCTCTCGGCAGAAGCACCGCAATTTCACACCGTTCGGTCGTCTTCTGTACAAGGTGTCATCGACAAACTGGTGCATACTTGACTGACGGGCTACTTTTTTGGCCTCTTCTTGCTCTTTGGGAAGTTCTCCTGTTTGGAGGAAGTGGACTATATGTTGTGCCCAGGTTGGAGCCTGCAGCTCGACAACGAGGACTAAAGGCATCTCCTCATTCGTGGGAGCGCTTCCCTCGACCGCAAGAGCATGAGGTTCTGTGGGTGGGAGCTACTCACCAACCGAAACGGGACTTCCCCCGGCAACCTCTCTACCAGCGGCTTCGGGAAGCTCTGCCAGGAAATGCTTGCCGGAGTTCAACTTTCTTATTTTCCTGGCCATCGCTGACAGGGATACTGATGGTTGAGTGAGGCGGAGGACAAAAGTCCCTGGTTCCATAGGAAGCTTCTACGCGGCGCACTTTGATAGGTGATCAGCGATGATGTTTTCTGCACGGGGTATATGCTCAACCCATCAATGTGCTCCTCCAGCTTCCTCACTTCTTCCACGTATGCTTCCATCAATGGGCTCTGATAATCTTTGTTGACTTGTGTCGTGGTTTTGTCATGGCAAGATGTCTTCATGAGAGAACTTAGGTGTGAGGCCATCGCAACTAGGTGGCGGCTTGAGAGGGGTTGGTCGGAATCGAGAGACGCGAGTTTACCCAGGTTCGGCCCCTCCGATGGAGGGAAAAGCCTACGTCCTGCTTTGTGTGTAATGATGATGATGATGATCTCGATTACAAGGGTGCGGAATCGCTACCTCTAGTCTCGAGGGTTTCTAATCTGTCTATCTCTATTGACTTGAACTTGTCCCTCTTGGGGCGCCTTTCCCCTCCTTATAAAAGTGGAAGGGGTAGGTTTACATGTGAGTCCTACTGGGAGTAGGAATAGGACTAGTCTCTCTTGAGTCCTAATCCGAGTCTTGTTTCTCTTGTGAGTGAATTCTTCCTGTTCTTGGGCCTTCTCTATGAGCCGGCCCTCCAGGCCTCTCCATGAGCCGCCTTCCGCCGGGGTGCATGCCGAGCCTTGGGCCTTGCCGTCCAGGTTGACCCGATAAAACATGGTGCCCGTATGAGCCGCCAAATGATGGGACGGGTCATTCTCCTGGCCGGGTCAAACCATGAATAATATCCCCGACAACTTGTTTCACCACGAGCTGCGAATCTCCTCGGATGATCAGTTTCTTGATTCCCAACTCCATCGCGATTCTCCGTCTGGCAAGGAGTCCCTCATATCCACACTATTAGGAAAACGGCTATAGCTAATATGGACATTAATGGCGCACCATGTATGTGATGCGCCACTACTATATAGCAGTGGCGCACCGGATATGGGTGCGCCATTAATGGCCATATTACTAATGGCGCACCTGGTGTGTGGTGCGCCATTACTAGTTTTGTCCTGGCCCCACACCCATCCCCAGACTTAGCAGTGGCGCACCAGGGGAAAGTGCGCCATTACTAGTTTTAACTAGTAATGGCGCACCACACCCACGGTGCGCCACTACTAAGTTTGTCCTGGTCCCACACCCCTCCCCAGACTTAGCAGTGGCGCACCAGGGGAAAGTGTGCCATTACTAGTTATTAACTAGTAATGGCCCACCACACCCACGGTGCGCCACTACTAACAATTTTTTTTTCAATTTTTTTTTCAAAACTAGTAATGGCGCACCTGAAAAAGGTGCGCCATTGTTATAGGTAGGTGTGGCGCACCTTTGCGGTGTGCCATTGCTATAGGTAGGTGTGGCGCACCTCGCAAAGGTGCGCCATTGCTATGTGTCCACCCAACTTCCCTGGCCGCCCTCCCCTCGCACTTCTCTCTTCTCTCACTCTCACTCTTCTCTCCTCCACGACCGCGCCGCCACCCCAGATCCGCGCCTCCCATCGACCTGCCCCCCACCCCTCTGTCTCCACCGGCCGGCTCCCACTCCCCTGCCGACATGCCGCCGCACGAGCTCCCCCGCCGTTCGCCTCCCCTGCTCGCCAACGGTCCCGTCGCGCAGATCGACCGCGCCGCCCCCGCCACCCCCGGCCCCCGCCCCCGCGGACCGCAACTACCCCCGCCCGTCTCGCGCGCGCCGCCGTCCACTTGAGGAGGAGCCGCGCCGCCGTCCACTGGAGGAGGAGCCGTGCCGCCATCCACTGGAGGAGTAGCCGCGCCGCCGCCACCCCCCACTGCCACCACCACCCCCCCACGCCGCCGTCCACGGTGAGTCCACCTCCTCCCTCTCCTCTCCTCTTTTTTTGTTTCATTTAATTTCTAGGAATTAGTTTTAGTTAGTTTTAGTTTTAATTAGATTTAGTTTTAGTTACTTTGTTCTAATGTATTATGTACTTGAATCTTGAGTCCACGGTGAGTCCACCCCCGCCATGTGCAAAATGTCTGAAGCTTACCCTCATTTGATACTGGACAACTTCACAACTAAGGTATTATGTACTTGAATCTTGAGTCACTTTGTTCTAATGTATCTCACCTGTTCATGTCTATTTCATGCATACATACACCAATTAGCAATGTTTCTCTCATGTTTTATCTATGTTCTCATTGTAATTGTTCAACCTTATGTGGCTTGGAAAGTATTTTTGTGTTAACATTTAGGTATCTGTATTAAAGGATTAAGATGAACAACCTGTGGTATTCCATAATGTTTTTTGCTTGTTTTTCTTTGGTTTCTTGGTTCCTGCGACCTACCATTATCAGTAGTCCATTCACACATGCATATATGCTCACACTGGAACTGGAGGCTGCTGTGATGATTCTATCTTGTCTAATTATGCAAGGACTCTCTCTCTCTCTCTCTCTCTATCTATCTATCTATCTATCTGCCGTAACTATATGGTATGATCACACATACATACTATCAAGAGCAATATTCGTGATAATGCTTATATTGCTATTTATGATGAATTGATGAGGATTTCATGACTGTTCATCTGATTCTGAGCACCTCCAGTTCCAGTGACTCTTATGCTGCCAAGAATATTTGTTATCTTGTCTGCTGTGTGCTTTGGTGCTACTGTTTGTTTTGTTTTGCGCACAAAAGCTCACACTAAAAATTGTACTTTCCATATTATATTCGTTGCCTGCAATGATGGTTTTCTTGTTAACCTGAGACACACTGAGGATAATGTTTGTTGTCCGGCTTGCTCGTTGCCATGATGGACATCTCGTTAATCTGAGACATACTATGAGGATAATAGCTATCCTTTCAAAATTATACATCTGAGTAGCCTTGGTTATCTTGATAGGATGTAACAGGATGAGGTTAGGAAAAAAATCTGTTCTGCTCTGTCCCTTTGCTGTTTCTGGTTCCAATCTAAATCTGTTATGAAATTTGGAGGCTGTAGTGATGCTTTTCTCGTTAACCTGAGATAATCTTACTAATCAAGACAAACTCAAACCATTCAAACTATTAAACTGAGCGCCTCCACTTATCCTCTTGATTAGAAAAGAAACCTCTTTTTGCTATGTGCTTTTTCTATCTCTGATCTAAATTTGCTATGAATTTTTGAGGCTGCAGTGATGTTTTTCTCGTTAACCTGAGATGATCTTACTAATGAAGATGAACTCAAACCATTCAAACTATTAAACTGAGCGCCTCCACTTATCCTCTTGGTTAGAAAAGAAACCTCTTTTTGTTATGTGCCTTTTCTGTCTCTGATCTAAATTTATTATGAAATTTTGAGGCTGCAGTGATGTTTTTTTCGTTAACCTGAGATGTGCTCACTAATGAAGAGAAACTGAAACCATTCAAAATTATTGAACTGAGCGCCTCCAATTCTACACTTGCTTAGGGTTTACTTTCTGTTTCAGATTTTTTTATGAAATATAGAGGGTGTTTTGATGTGTTTCTCTTTAACCTCAGATGTGCTCACCTTTTAGCTTTGTTCCTTCCTTGCTTCGGATCTATGTTCTGTTACAAAATTGGGTGGCTGCGGTGATGTTTTTTCTCGTTAACCAGAGATGTGCTCACTAATGAAGACAAACTCAAATCATTCAAAATTATTAAACTGAGCACCTCCATTTCTACACTTGCTTAAGAAAAGACCACCCCCCTTTTGCATATTTCTTTTCTGTTTCTGATCTTTTAAAGAAATATAGAGGGTGTAGTGATGTGTTTCTTGTTAACCTATGATGTGCTCACCTTTTTGCTATGTTCCTTCCCTTCTACCAATCTTAGTTTTGCTACAAAATCTGGTAGCGCGGTGATGTTTTTCTCGTTAACCTGAGATGTGCTTACTAATGAAGACAAACTCAAACCATTCAAAACTATTAAACTGAGCTCCACCACTTCTACTCTTGCTTATTTGGTGTGAACAGCAGTATTGGTTAGTTATAAGAATTCATACTGATCATGACAGTCGTTCAACTTATATGTAATCGATGCTATTTATTAGTAGGACCATGAATCGTGCTATTAATGTGTTGCTTTTCTCTTCCGATCCTTTTGTTGCATACTTATATACTGCTTATATATTATCTGTGAATTGCTACTAACGTTTTGTTTGTCTAGTGCATAGAGATGCCGTCGTATGTCGTGTACAAGGGTGAGGTTCCCGGAGTCTACGACGACTGGGAGGAGTGTCGGAGACAGGTTCACCGTTTCAGCGGTAACAGTTACAAAGGGTACACCACTAGGGCGGAGGCGGAAGCTAGATACGCGCGCTATCTAGCGGGAGAGAGGAGGGAGCGGAGGAGGAACCGGATGAAGACCAGTTTCATCGCGATGATGCTCATCGTGACCGCGACTCTCTTCTATGTGATGGTAGTTTAGATGATATCGACTTTGTAATGTGACGACAAACTCGCTAGTCGGTCTCGAGACCTAAACTTGTCTAATATTTGAACTTTGTTCGCTATTTCGAATTCGGAGACTAATGTGATGAATTGTATTATGTGCTGTTTATACTTGACTAATTGTGGTGCTGTATTGTACTGTATAAATGGGAGTTTATCTATTTATCAGCTTGAATATTCTGTGCATATTATTCTATGCTGTGTATTGTATTTTGTAATCTGTGCAAATACCAGAAAAGGAAAAAAAAATCTTTGCTTGAATTAATAGTAGTGGCGCACCATCCTGCACTTTAGTGGCGCACCCTGCGAAATATCAGTGGCGCACCTGTATGTATATTAGTGGCGCACCTATAGGGTTACCAGGGCCCCCCAGCTGCATTACTAATGGCGCACCAGAGGAACTATCAATGGCGCGCCAGGTGGTACGCCACTACTATCTGGATTAACAGTGGCGCACCAAGGGTGCGCCATTACTATTTGTTAGTTATGGCGTGTTAATAGTGGCGCACCTATAGTGCGCCACTAATAGGGAAAACAGGTGCGCCACTAATAGGCATTTTTCTAGTAGTGCCAGCGGTGTTGTTGGTGGCTTCCTCCCGGGGAAAGTGCATCTGAACCACATACTTGAGGTGCTCTCCGGTGGGGGCAACGAGGAGCACGCTGGCTCCGGCACCCTGGAGCGAGGAAGCACCATCAAAGTACATGATCCAATCCTTGGGCGCTTCTTTGCCGGGGAGAATTGTCTCTGGAACCTCTTCGTCTGTCATGGGTGTCAATTCTGCAATGAACTCCGCCAATGCCCTGCTCTAAACTGTGGAAGTGCTCTCATACTTCAATCCGAAACTTGACAGCTCAAGTGCCCACTCAACTATCCTGCCAGTGGCTTCGGGGTTCCTCAATATGCGCTGCAGCGGAAAGCGAGTGAAAACTCTGATCTCATGGGCTTGGAAGTAGTGGCGCAGCTTCCTCGAGGCCATGATGAGGCTGAAGATCAGCTTTTGCACTCTAGAGTACCTTGACCTAGCCCCCTGCAACAAGGAGCTGACAAAGTACACTGGCTGCTGCACCACTCTCTTTTTCGTCACTTACTTGGAACTGCCTTCGCTAGCTTGCTGAGGTTCCCCTGGGTCTGCATTGGGTCCTGCCGCGGCTGCACCTTCATCCACTTCTCGCTGCGCCACCAACACTGCACTAACCACTTGATTTGTTGCCACCAAGTATAGCAGCAACGGTTCTTGTGGTTTAGGAGCAACCAAGGTGGGAGCGGAAGAAAGGTAAGTTTTCAAATCCTGCAGTGCTGCCTCTGCTTCCGGGGTCAAATTTATCGGGCCAGCCTTCTTCAGAATCTTGAAGAATGGCAAGGCGCGTTCAGAGGATTTGGAGATGAACCTACTCAACGCGGCAATGCATCCGGCCAAACGTCTGATGTCCTTGATGGTCTTGGGTGCTTGTATCTGCTCAATTGCTTTGATATTGTCGGGATTGGCTTCTATTCCTCGCTGAGATACAAAGAACCCGAGTAGCTTGCCGGATGGGATGCCAAACACACACTTCTCAGGGTTGAGTTTCAAATTGATCTTACGCAAGTTTGCAAAAGTTTCTTCCAAGTCTTGTATGAGAGTCGCTTCATCCTTGGTCTTGATGACTATGTCATCCATTTAAGCTTCCACGTTTTTGTGCCACTAAGGTCCAAATCCAATCTGCACGGCTCTGGCAAAGGTAGAACCAGTGCTCTTTAACTCGAAGGGCATCCATACAAAGCAGTTCATGCTGCATGGAGTTACGAACACGGTATTTTCCTCATCTTCTTTAGTGATGTAAATCTGGTGGTACCCGGAGTATGCGTCCAAGAAGGAAAGCAAGTCGCACCCGGATGTGGAATGAACAATCTGGTCGATGTGCAGCACGGGGAAAGGGTCCTTTGGGCATGCTTTGTTCAAGTTAGTGAAATCTATGTAGAGCCTCCATTTTCCATTCCCCTTGCGCACCACTACCGAATTGGCTAGCCAAGTTGGGTGCAACACTCCTCTGACCAAACCAGCTGCTTCAAGTTTCTTGATTTCCTCGGCAATGAACTGCTGTCGCTCCAAGGGTTGCTTCCTAACCTTTTGATGGACGGGCCTGGCATGAGGGCAGACAGCAAGGTGGCGCTCAATCACCTCCCTGGGAACACCGGGGATGTCAGATGGTTGCCAAGCAAACACATCGACATTCACCCGCAGGAAGGCGATGAGCGCGTTTTCTTATTTGTCAGTAAGGCTGGCGCTGATGGTGAACGTGCCACCAGTGCCATGCAGTCCTGCCGGGATCTTCTTCGTCTTAGGATAGGTGACCTTGGACTTCTTGTCAGCGGAACTCTCCGGCAAGTCATCATCAGGTGCAGCGCACTCCGAAGAGGTGCGCTTCCTGGAGTCCCTGCCGGCATTCACGTTAGGCTTCTTTGCCTTCTTCGATTCCTTGGCTGGAGCTGGGATTTCCTCAGCCTCAGCTACTACCGCGTCTCGATACATCTTGTTCACACATATGACTACGTCCTTCTTGTCAGATGGGGTGGAGATGATTCCAATGGGGCCCGGCATTTTCAGAGTGTTATAAGCATAGTGGGATGCTGCCATGAACTTTGTGAGGGTTGGGCGACCAAGAATTCCGTTGTAAGGCGGGGGGAGCTCAACCACGTCAAACACCACCTTCTCGGTCCGGTAGTTCAACTCCCCGCCAAATGTCACAGGCAAAGTGATCTTTCCCTTAGGTCGGCTTCTGCCGGGGTTGACTCCTTGGAATGAACTCGTAGCCTTGAGCTCCTCGTCAGGGATCTGCAGCCTTTCAACCACTTTTGGGGAGATTAAGTTCAATCCCGCCCCACCGTCAACTAGCATCTTGGTAACCTTGAGGTTGCGGATTGTTGGGGAGACCAACAATGGCAAACATACGACCGCAGTGGTGCGATCAGGATGGTCCTCTTCATCAAAGATGATAGGCGTGCAGGACCATTTGAGTGGCCTTTTGGACTCTGTAGTTGGTTCCATGGCGTTGACCTCACACGCCCACTGCTTGAGCTGCCGGTGAGAGGAATGCAAGGATGCACCCCCGTCAACACACATGGCTTCGGTTTCTTTCTGGAATTCTCGAGTACTGGAATCCTCCTCGTCATCCTCATCCTCACTCATATCCTCTGCTTCTTTCTTCTCACGGCCTCTGGCTGGCTTTTCCTTCTGCTACGGAGCTTTGCCACGGCAGCCTCCTCTGCCGCCACGGCCCTTCCCGGCAGCATCGTCTTGGCCTTTCTCTTTGTCACGCTTCTCATACTCGGCCTTCTGCTTCTCGACAAGATGCTCAACTTGGTGGCATTCTTGGAGATCATGGCCTTTAGTGCGGTGGATTTTGCAGTATGGCCCGTCGGACTTTCCAGTTTTCTCAGCGGTAGCGGCCTCCCGGCAATCAGCGCATGCGGCAGCTCCCTTGCCGGGTGCCTCGGCTTTGGCCTTCTTGCTGGTTCTGAGATCACCGGAGCCTTCAACGGCCAACACTGCTTTTCCCTTATGCTTGTTGTTGCGCTTCCGGCTTCCCCTTCGGGCCAGGGGCGTCGTCGTCGTCCTCTGAATCGACTTTGACGCCCGCCTCCTCTCTGGTTAGTCGCCTTCCTTCCTCAGCACGAGCACACTTGTGCGCCAATGTGTACAGCTCATTCACGGTCTTGGGGAGTCTGACGTTCATCTTGGCCCGCATTCTCCTATTGCACACATTCGAATGGAACGCGGCAATCACGGCAGCGGGGTGTATCTCCAGAATGTTCCGGTGTACTTGACTGAATCTCTGGATGTACTTCCACAAAGTCTCTCCCTCCTTCTGCGGAAGGACTTGCAGGTCGCTGCGCTGCCCTGGCTCCTTGTGGCTACCTGTGAAGGCGCCAACGAACTCGTTGCACGAGTCAGCCCATGATGAAATGGAGTTCTCTGGCAGGTGCATCAGCCATGACCTCACGTTTGGCTTGAGTGCCAAAGGAAAGTAGTTGGCGAGCACCTTCTCATCTCTTCCTCCGGCAGCTTGAACGGCTATCGTGTAGATGCCTAGGAATTCTGCTGGGTTTAGTTTTCTGTCGTACTTTTCCGTCAGCTCTGGCTTGAAAGCTTGGGCCGATGGCCAGTAGACCTGCCACAGCTCGCGAGTGAAGGCAGGGCACCCAACCTCGTAAGGCAGGTACCCGCCAACAATGGGCGCGGGGTCGCCAGCACCTGGGCCATTGCGCTTGTCAGACTGACGGTGTGCTTCTCGGCGTCGCTCTATGGTGATGCATGCGTCTTCTTTCCGCCGATCTTCCATGACACGCCACTGGTCACGGCGATCGCGCGGGCCGGACGAGGCCATAGACGCCTCGTCGAACTCGTCAGCATGTGCAGCTCGCCGTGGCTGCCCCTGGGTCTGTTGTCGCGGATGGCACTGCACCGTTGGTGTGGCCCCCTCGACACGATCGCTGGCCCGGGCCGCCGTTGCCGTATGCGTGCGTCGCGATGGCTCTGCATGCTGAGATTTGTTGGCCTCGACGAAGGATATCAAACGCTGGATGGTAGCTCTCCACTCATCCATCTTATCAACCACCGGCGGGAAGTTTAGCAGCAGCTAGGCTCACGCCATTGCTTCTGATGCCGTGTTCGGCATGGCGAAAGAGGCGGACCGTGACGTCGCCCAACTCCTGGTGGAACCAAGAGGGGCGTCGCTGCGTCCCTGTCGCCGTGCGCTGCTCGCCGGGGTGGTCTGTCATGGGGGAGGCCGAGCCCGCAGGTTCGCGGTTCCGCTCGGCGCTCCGTCTTCTTCTGGACGAGGTGTGCGCCCAGTAGACGTGCTAGTGACGGGCACAGATAAGGGATCACGGCTTTCTCCGGATTGAGCGCCGTTGTGGCGTCCACTGCCATCCGCGCGGCGGGGAGGTGGAGACTGGTCGTTTCCTCCGCCCGCGGTACCAGGGGCATGCTCGCCAGGATGTTGCAGCCGTTGCTCCTCTCCGGCGTTCCCCGCACCAACCTCGCCCGCGGGGGACATGACGGTGGCGCCGCCTGTGCCCGCCGCGTCACCCACGACGCCCGCCTCACTCGCAGCCACCGCGGTGCCAATGGCGCCCGCGGCTGCATGTGAGGGAGCCTTTGAAGTGGAGGGATGCACGGTCGCGCCAGGCTTCTTCTTGGGAGTCATGGACGAAGAAGATGATGATGAAGATCGACTCGCTGCTCACGAACTCGGGTTCACACAAATGACGCACCCCCTACCTGGCGCGCCAAAGATGTCGGGGCATGGATGCACTCGATCACCTATGGGACCAGAGGCCCCTTTGTGGTGTGGCGGGGGGAGGTCACGTTTTACAAAGAGCGAAGACCGTGAGGCAGCACGACGATAGGGACGCTGGTGTTTTACCCAGGTTTGGGCCGCTGTGGAGCATAAAACCCTACTGCTGCTTTTGGTGGATTGATCATAGGAGCACGAAGAACACGCAGTGCTTGATCCTGGAAAGGATTGCCGGCGGGGAGAGCTTCTACGTGAGTACAAGTGTCCAAAGGTCCGAATCTCGAGCTAGGTTGCCTTGGGCCTCCTTTTATAGCTCAAGGGGCAACCACAATGGCAAAACAGACATTGTCTAATGATTAGACAGCTAATAGAGCTATCATACCTAACTCTGGAACTTAGGACAAAATTCCATAAATGCGGTCTAGGTGGCGTGTGGGGGTGCATCCCTGGCAAGATTCTACCCCCGCTCTAGCTAACTATCGCACCACAGCTTGACACGCCTATGGACGGGTGTCAAGGGGGCATAATCTGTCTTCCATCGTACCGCCACGTGCTTAGCCAGAGCCACTTAGCCACCTGGGGGCTCGACGCCGCATCGACAAGTGACTGGTGTTGTGATGCGGTGGAGCGGTGGCCGATCGGCTTGCGCCTGTCGGGGGATGCCTTGCCGGGTCTTCCCGACGGTGCATGTGCCTCAGTCCCTGGCAAGCACCGGGGATGGGTTTGGCGCGCTTCGGGCCCGTCCTGGGCTATTGTGTTGGTCTTGCCGGCGTTGCTTAGCCTTTCATAGGCCGCCTGCTGCCGGAGTCTGGGTCTTGAATCCTTGCTTGGTTTGCGCTTGCGTTAATGGGTTTTGCTACTACTGCCTATGCATAAGTCAGGGGCAGTGGATACCCCTGTTCTAGTGCACCGACGCACTTATATATCAATGGGCCGCTATATATCATCCATTTGATTGACAACGCTAGAACGTCACCTTGCTACGTGTCATGTGCGTGTGGGGGTGGAGGTGGGGGGAGGGGAACAATATATATACGTCCATAACAACTTAGTTAGGTAGTATATATATAACCAATCTTAAGGGGGGTATATATGTCCAGTTATCTCAGCTAGGTGCATGCCACATCATAGCTAGTGTTGTGCATTGTGTATTAATTGAAACACCGGACCACACCATTTTCGCATATACATTTGGCCAAATGCAGGGGGTGGTGTTCTTCTAGCCTCGCTCAACTGATCTTGGACGACGCGCCAACTCGTGGGACCGCGCGATTTATATATCCCTCTTGTCTGACAACAATATGTGATGGTTTGGCCAAATTAAGGTATAAATTCTCTTGGTTGCCTTAGGATAAGTCAGACATGGATAAATGTGTGACAAAGTTTGAACCAGGTCATGTGTTCATAGGACCCCATCCTCCGGCACATAGTGTAGGGGGCAACACCCTACGTTTTTCATCAAACCCTTTTCTGTCACATTGGACACTTTTAGGCATGCACGTATGCAGTGCCACACATTAAAGTTGCGCATTCCGAATTTAAACATGACAACACCATGTTCGTACATATATATATACTTCATCCATTCCTAAATACAAGTCTTTTTTAGAGATTTCACTACGAACTACATATATATAGGGTGGGTCTATTCTAATAACACCCCTTAAGAGTCTTATTCTAATAACACCAGCTTATTCTGCAAACACCAGATCCCCCACCAGAGCGCCGCCGTCCCTCCCCTCCCGGCCTTCTGCCGCGGCAGCGGCCTGGGAGCGCCGCCGCCCCCCTCCCTCCCGGCCTTCTACCGCGGCAGCGGCCTGGGAGAGCCGCCGCCCCTCCCCTCCCCGCCTTCTACAGCGGCAGCGGCCTGGTAGCGATGCCGCCCCTCCCCTCCTTGCTTTCTCCCGCGGTGGCAGGCTGGGGGCGCCGCCACCCCTCCCCTCCCGGCCTTCTCTCGTGAAGGCGGCCGACAGCACAGCCTCCCCTCCCCCTACAGGCCTTCTTCCGCGGCATCGGCCAAGCAGTGCCGCCGCCCCTCCTCTCCGGGCATTCTTCTGCGGCAGCAACCTTACAGCGCCGCCCCCGCTCACACAATGCAAATCTTCCGCGGAAGCAGCTCGGTACCGCCGCCGCCGATCTCCTCGACACCTCCAGGCCTTCTTCCACGGATTTCATCAGATGTGGATTGGTGCGGCCTCGACATAGCACCAATTCGGCGAAGGAGGACTATGCGCAAGGTTCCTTCAACAGCAGCAACTTCTTGGATGAAGGCTGCGACGACCTTCAGCGCAAATCCTCCGTCTCCACTGACCTTGAGCAACGTCCAAAACGGTCATGAACTCCTGAAGGGAAAGTGGAGTGCACGGGTCGACGCAAGAGTACTGCGGACAGACGCGAAGGGAACTTCCTCCTGCAAATGCAAGGAAGCACTGCAACACGAGGTAAGCAGTATACTTCTTCATCTATCTCAGTTCACTTATTCCAGACAAATCAGTACACGCAGTCCAGTACATCTACAAAAACTAGTAGTGTGGTTACTTCAGTTTGCCATCATTAAAATTGCAGTGCAGTTCACCGGTTATGCAGTACGGTTGTATAGGTTCACTATGGATAATGACGCAGTGCTGCTAATTCAGTTCACCCTGCGGGATGATGCAGTCCGCGTGCATTTCAGTTCGCAGTGCCCTCTTAAACACAATGCAGTTCGTATGATTCAGTTCATTTTACCTGACGATGCAGCTCGACCATTTTGTGCAGGAAATGACATTCACCAGGAACAAAATGCCGCGCATAATTGACAACCCAGGGACCATCAACTTTCGGAAGGGTCAAGCTTTTTCAGAAAGAGACACTGGTTGGGTTACCCCTGAGATACCTCAAGGATTCTTCATGACAACAAACAGGGTGCAATACTCTCCGGAAGAAGATTTCTTCCAGGAAGAAGAGGTAGTCAAAGATGACGACGATGTCGCCATCATGTGGGAGGGCACTCACCAACATAGCGATGAAGATGATGACGATGAAGATGAACCAATAACACTTCTCAACCCAGAGTACAAGCACGAGTTCACTACATTTGGACAGCATGTCCGAAGACACAACGATGACGATCTTCACCATGATGTTGCAGAAGATGATCGTTATGATGATGTGCCGCCGCTCCAGCAATTTCAAACCAATCCAGTGAGACATTGCCACAACACTGAATTACCACCGCGTCCACCTGCTGCACAAGAAAACAGAGCTCAGCGTCCACCTGCTGCACGACAAAACAGTGCTCAGCGTGCACCTGCTGCACCAAGAAACATATCTCCGAGTGCACCAAGGATGCATCGGTCAGAAGTCAACGGCAGGTACAAGTCCTCCTCACTATTGCCACCGCGAGATCCTCAACTACACAGTTCTGCTATAACCCCACCATGTCGAATACAACGTGGAGAGCTGCAAACGCCATCGTATGAACAACTTTACACACATGTAAGTTTATGGTCCTGAAAAATAATAATAATTGTAGTCCATTGAGATAAGATTGCAGTGCAACCTAACAGTTACTGTGAAGCTTGGCCTAACATTTAATACAGTAGACTCTTCCAAAAACTTAGTAATATTGCAGTGCTTTCTTAACTCGTATGCAGTCCTCGTTTTTAAACAGAACAGTGCACTTTGTCTCATAGAGCATTGCACTTGATGCAGGATAAAAACATGCCGCTAAACCTCATACCTGCTGCTGGAATTAAGTTCAACTCATACGACAACGCATGGGACTTTTACAACAATTATGCAAGACATGCATGGTTTGGCATACGCAAGAGGGCAAAACACAAGACAACTGCCTACATTGTATGCACAAGAGAGGGGACACACAAGCAGAGTGTGGCAGATTATGACCGGAAACGTGAGAAGACATCAAAAAGGATTGGCTGCAAGGCAGGAATTAGAGTAAAAAAGAGGAAGAATGGGAGTTTTGGGATTGAAACGATTGAGCCTAACCACAATCACAAGATGCTACAAAGCCCAGGGATGCTTTTGCACATGCACTCACACAAAAGAGACGATCCTTTGATTGACCAGTTGGTGAAGGACATGCAGATAGACAACCACACACATGCACAGGCGATGTCAACACTGTCGCGTATGTCTGGTGGTCTGCAGTTCATGGGACATACCAGCCGCGACTGGGTCAACAAGTAAGCACGTCACAGAACATATCGCTTGAGCATTCTGTGGTGTAATTATTTCCTGTTTGATAAGATGAGTTTGCATTGCGTTTGAAATGCAGGAAACAAAAATTTGCTAGAGAAGAGTCTAAAGATGACGTTGAGAAAGTTCTTGATTTCTTCGAGAAGATGAAGAAGATCAACCCAGAATTCTTCTATGATTACGACAAGGATGCAGATAATCGTATAAGAAACATCTTTTGGGCCAACGCAAGTTGCAGAGGATCGTATGAAGATTTCAGAGACTGCGTTACATTTGACACGACATATAAAACTAACAAATTCCACATGCCGCTGGGAGTCTTCGTGAGAGTGAACCATCATCTTCAGAGCACCTTATTTGCTGTCGCCCTTGTGCGAGATGAAACGATAGTGTTGTTCGAGTGGGTTTTCAAAACATTCTTGAGATGCATGTACTACAAAGCACCAATCTGCGTGCTCACAGGTACAATACAACACTTGTATACTTACGTTTGTTTGGTACACTACTATTTGTTCCGTTTTTCTTACACATAAATAACTTAATAAAAATACACTACTTGTGCCTCTCAGACCAGTGTTCTTCGATGAAGTAAGCATTAAAAACTAGCCTCCCGCATACATTGCATAAGTTGTGTCGGTGGCATATCATGAAGAAGTACAAGGACCACCTCGCCTTGCTGTATAAGACGCACGAGAAACTCAGGGATGAAGTCACTGCGGTGCTGAACCACCCACTAATGCCGTCAGAATTTGAACGGGCATGGAAGGACCTCATGTAGAAATACAACTTGCAAAATGACGAAGTGATGAATTCGCTATGGGATGACAGACACGAGTGGATCTCAGCCTACTACAAAGAAGTTTTCTGTGCTCGGATGACTTTCACGCAGAGAAGCGAGAGCATGAACCGTATATTGAAGAAAAACTTCGTCAAGGAGAAGCATGATCTCCATCTTTTTGCTCAACAGGTGGACAAGTGCGTTCAGACCAGGAAGGCCGTCGAGCACGCAGAGACAGTTGGAAATGAGGTAAATAAAATGTCCATAAAAAACTGCTAAATAGCAAAAAAAAACAATATTTTCAGTTCTCTGATTCGTAACGCTGCATTTCTGATCATGCAGTCAGAGGTAAAGACAACGACCCAGTTTGGGTTCGAAGTTCAGCTGTCGAAAGTATACACGAGGGCAATTTTAGCAGATTTCAAAGAAACACTCTACCACGGCACTGCATTCAGAGCAGAACCGTGCTCTGAGAACCCAACAAAGTACCTCATACACCACTACAATAGATCGGATGCATTTGATATGGCAAGGCATGAATTCTAGGTGGTCCCCGATGAAGAGAACCGTGTCTACGAATGTGAGTGCAAACTCTGGACACACACAGGTGTGGCTCACTAGCACAAAAAATCCTAATTTCTGAAAGTTATGCATGAAGCTCACTTACTGAAATTTAAAAGTCCACATACACAAGTAACTCACAAAACCAAGTGAAGTTCACTTCCTTAAAATATACACATAAAAAATGTGTTTATTAATTTCATGCAGTTCACTTACGAAACAAAGAAACATGTGTTGTCTGCAGGGCTCTTTTGCGTACATGTGCTATGCATGCTCCATCACCTGAGAGTAAAGAAGATTCCTGAGGTGTACATCAAGAAAAGATACACCCGGAATGCAAGATCAAATCCAACGTTTGACAAAAGAGACTACGAACAAACAGCACCAGATGGAAGTTCACTATTTTGCCATAGAAAATTGCTGTCAGAAACAACAATGGACCTTGCAAACAGAGGGACAAGGTCCGACGCCGCGTACCACGGGGCGTTGTCTGGTATGAGGGCACTGATAGAGGAAGTTGATGTGCTTAATGAAGAAGAAGAAGAAGAAGAAGCAAAAATAAAACAAGCAGAGAATTCCCAGCTTGACAAGAATACCGAGCAAGTAGAACATGCCGAACACAACGCTACTCATGCAATCAAAAAAGAAACAATTCTTCCTCCTCCTGTTTCAAACACGAGAGGGAGGAAGAAAGGGAGTGATGCAACTAAAAAAAGGCTGCATGCAAGGAGAAAAATGATGACAAAAATAGTAAGACACATCCTGAGCTGGACAGTGATGGTCGGCCACTGGGAATAAGAAGGTGCAAGTCATGCAATACCATCAACGACCACAATTCCAGGACATGTAAAAGAAAATATGAACAAGAAAACCATGGCCACGGCGATGCACAACCAACCAGAGACTCTGTTGACAACACTGAGAAATGGACGAAACCGAGACTTTGCAGTATCTGCAAAAAGAGGAAGACACACAATTCAAGAACATGCCCCGAAAGAACAGGATCATGAAATGAGGAAGACAAAGAAGATGAAATCATAGAAGAAGATGGTGATACAACTAAAGAAGAAGTGGCTTATGAGGAACCAGATGAAGAAGAGGATGAGGAAGAAGAAGAGAGTGAAGAGGACGAAGAACATGAAGAAACAATGCCCAAAAGAACACCAACCAGAGACTCTGCTGACAACACTAAGAAATGGACAAAACCAAGACTTTGCAGCATCTGCAAAAAGAGGAAGAGACACAATTCAAGAACCTGCCCCGAAAGAACAGGATCATGAAACGAGGAAGATGAAGAAGATGAAAAATAGAAAAAGATGGTGATACAACTGAAGAAGAAGTGGCTTATGAAGAAGCGGATGAAGAAGAGGAGGAGGAAGAAGAAGAGAGTGAAGAGGACGAAGAACATGAAGAAACAATGCCCACAAGACCACCAAACAAGAGACAGAAAACAGAAGGGAATGCAGCTGTACAGAAACAACTGAGAACGACAACACAAATAAAAAACAAGGTAGGAGCACGAAAGGATGTAGTTCACAGCACTGGAAAACAAAAACCTCCATTAACCAGCACGCGAGGAGCAAAGAAGATTGCAGTTCACAGTGCTGAAAAAAAACCCGCTATCAACAGCCAGGCAAGGGGCTACGAACAAAAGGGTGCAAAGACAAGAAGCGACAACACCGCCACGGAGAACAAAGCAAAGTGCAACATTAGACGCAATCCAGTCACCGCGAAGAAGCAGCAGGTTAACGACCAAATAGATACAATAAAATAATCATATATATAGCAGTTTGCATATCTGTATGACTTATGTAGCAGTTTGAATTTTGTGTAAACACGAATTTACCGCTGACTCCGAGTTCAGTAAACCATATGTGAGAAATGATGTGTAGAGAAAACCATATATATAGCAGTCTGGATCACAAAAGCCAGGCGGTTCAGATCACAAAAGTACTTAATACAATCACTTCAAAGATGAATCATTCCATACGCAAAAGTACTTATTACAATCAACCTCATAATCTTAACCAATCACGTCAAATGTGATTTTAAACATACGATCCTCGAGTTCAAAAAAGTTGAGGACAACAACTTGCTGAGACTTCAGGCCATTTTCAATGACAAATTCTTTCCAGCCTTTCTGCAGATACAGCCGCCCATCAACGCCTACACGGTACATAGCTGGATTCAGGTGTCCATTACCGAGAACAACTTGGAGAATACCATTCTTCTTGAGCCAGAGATACCTAACAGTTTGTTGTGGGATTTTCTGCAAAAAATAATAAAACCATTAGAGGACGATACTACAAGTACAATTCTCATATTATGCATATAGCAGAAACAAACCTGCACACAGAACATGACGCAAGCTAGATGAAGTGCACAACAGAGTAACAAGCAGTACAGATAAAATGCACACACATTTCACTAACCTCTTATGAAAAGGGAGGTACAGGTAGTACTGAACATGCTAATATGAAGTACACTTCTAACTAACAGGAAGTACGTAAAATAGTTGTACATAGTTCACACAGTACACGGGGAAAAACTTGTGCAAGCTGGTAGTGCTCATCTCATACTTATGCAGTTCACATCTTGTAACCATGTACTACGAACCCTATATTCATGGAGTATCATAGTACATGGAAAACAAACACGAGCTCCATTCACGCGAGGAAAAAAATAAAAAACAAGATACAAGAACAGCTGCATTACACTTCAATAAACAAAAGAAGTTCGCTCCTAAAGTACTAGAAGTTTACAAACGTATGGAATTATACAAACTAATAAAAGTCACAATGAAAAAATCAGATCGAACAAAAATTCCCATTTTGTAGTGAGTCTCCACGTCTGTGGGCGTAAGCTGATGCACAAAAGGACTTGTGCGGCCAAGGCCACGGCGAAGCAGGACGGAATAGAACACAGCGACGTTGATATGGTCCAGATCCAATCCCTCCGTGAAAACAGTGTCGTATGCAAGCTGCTCCACTCGCCCAGCTAGGCATAAGACCTTGCCCGCCCGGTGAGCATGACGGGCCTGCGAGGAAGCTAAGCAATCGCAGCGCCTCGGCACACCACAACCATGGCCGCAGCAGGAGTGATTCACGCAGGGGCCTGGAGCCATCACAACAAAACCTAGAAAATGAAAAGAAAGAAAGGGAGGGTGGAGGAAGGAGAGAAGTTGCGAATACAGGGGAAATGAAATGCAAAGGAAGGTTACACGTTAGCCTAAATATATAGAGGAGGAATGCAAAAGGCCTAGCTGCACAGAAAATAAAACTGAAAATTAAATGGGAGTTAATAAAAGTTATGTTACCAAAAATGAAGGACAATCAATAAAACTTATGTTACCAATAAAAGGGAAGACCAAAAATGGTGTAGTTTGAATGTAGCTCCCCCCACCCACTAAACGCAGCTCATTAATATTTATATTTCTAAAAACGGTGAATGCAGTTTACCAAAGCAATATCAGGTAGTGCACAACTATGTAGATGCAGTGCACTACATGATTAAATGAAGCACAAGAGAAAGTGCACCTGCACGGAAAAAGAAAGAAAAAATTGACTGCCTAGGTGCAACCAGGCCCCAACAAGTGTCTTACTAGGTCTGCGCCACCAGATATACTGTATAGGCGAGTCCGTTCGGCACCACCGTGCATGGGGCCAAGCACACAAGGGCCCACAGGTCAGATGTATCAGAGCAGGGAGTGCCGTGTATAAGCGCCAAATCTGTAACTAGAGGAGTTCGAAACTGTCGCCTCGCCCAGGCTTATAAACCGGCAGCGGGCGCCCTCGGCGGGCGAGGTGGGACTAAATGTTACCGCATACACACAGCGCACAGCGAAGCTGCCGGGCCGGGAGGCCTACTTGAGCCGAATGCGTCTTCTATCCCCAACACAGGCCCAAGACGCAAAAGTGGTTAAAAATACCACGGCCCACTAAAATAAAACAGTGACTAGAAGAATAAATAAAAAAAATAAAAACAACAGGAAAACTTAAAAAGTTTTTTTTAAATGAATAACCACAACAAAAAAATGTGTGTGGGCACTGCCAGTAACTCCAGTTCGCCCACATACACAAATACAGGGAGCCCCAACTCAATGTATAAATGCAGTCCGCGGCATACAACAATGCAGTTCCAATAGTTGAAGCAGGAACTACAATGCAGTTCAATTAAAATAAAGAATGCAGCCCGGTTTGTTAAGGAAAGCAGTCCAGTACCCCAATCCACACAACACTCGAACACCACAAAAAATTTGATCACTGTCATATATAAAAAAATGAAAAAAATGAACTCAATCAAAAAAGCAGTGCGCTTACATATGTATGAAATCCTGAGATCTGATATAATAAATTACACAAAGAACAAAATAAATTGTATTCAGTACAAGTTGTGGACATAGGCAGTTCGATTATGATAAACAAGAAGTGCATTTAGTGAAAAAAAATCACCAAAAAACAAAATCATATCAATTCTGACAGTTGCGTGCCTACCTGAAGTTGTCACGAAAAAAGAGGCGACGTCGTTTCGGATTTCGAACGCACTAGCACGGCCTTCACATCGTAGAACCTATATGCATTTGCCACGTTATGGCTGACAGCACCACCCCACCACGATTCGCACCACCTCCCCCACCACGCGGCCTCTAGCAAACCGCCATAAAAACTCCATTCCGAAGTGATTCCTTCACCTCTGCTTCACACAAAAATCACCATTGCCAGTTCCTCTTATCAATCTCATCCATTCCTGCTTCATCGACCCATCTCTTCCATCAACATCCCCCCCACAAATCAAAAGAGAGTAAGCAGAGCCATGGCCGATGCCCCTCTGTACAAGAGGAAGCGCAAGTACACCAGGGAGCGTCACGACGTCGAGCTCCACGGCAACAACAAGCTCCACGTCGTCTGCACAAGCAAGGCTCGCGACGTGGACAAGATGTTGTGCACGCTAAGGAGAAAGCTCGTCGTCATAGCGGTCAAGTTTATCGGCGTTGATGTCGAGTACACACACTACGAAGAGCCGCAGAAGGTAGCGGTACTCCAGCTATGCATAGAAAATGAGTGCCTTGTCTACCACATCTGTGCAGCAAAAGACATGTTAGAAAGATTTTCAATTTGTACTATTCCTTCTGAATCTGCAGTTTTAATTTATTCATCTGAAAAAGCCATTTAAGCCTGATGTAGAAAAGGCCCTTTTAATCTGCCTCCATGCAACTCTGTTCATTACTTAACTAATTGCTTTAAGCATGTTACGACCTGAAACAGACAAAAATGTGTTGAAAAGCAAATATAAAACAGAGTATATATACCCTTTTGTTGTTGTTGAAACATATTATAAGGTTCATTAGTCAGACAGTAAAAAGTATTAGCACCTACTTAGTAAAACAAAATCATAATATCATAGTGCACCTCAGTTTAAAAGTATAAAACATACTAGTTCAAACTGAATAATTTGTACAATCTCACTATGAACAACACTCATATTCAATATATAAAAAATTACAGGCCACACCAACTGGATGAATTCCTGATGAATGAAGAATACATCTTTGCCGGATTCGCCATACAAGGAGACAAAAAGAAGATGGAGCTCTCTAAGTTGCAGATTAACTCAAACAACTACATTGATATTCAGGTGGAATGGAGAGACCCATACAGCAACAAGGAATTTGATTCTTTAGCTGACGTTGCTGGAAGGGTGATCAACAATCATTTCAAGAACATGAAGAATGTAATCAACCAAAAAGAATACCATACTTTGTGGGGGTTCTGCCCGCGGCCAGAGAAGCTTATCAAGTATGCAGCAATTGATGCATATGCCACTTATGAATCATGGAAACGCATTGACGATATCTCTGCGGGGCTAAAGAGAGCAAAGGAAGAAAAAGAAGAAAGGGAGAAGAACAAGGATGTAATCCCATCCAGCAACTAGGAAAAGAACAAAACCAAAAGAAGTATGAAATATGTTAGGTCTTATTAATTTGTGATATAGTTGTGATTTTGCTTTAGTTGGGTTGAACCTTTTTTATGATTGATCGTTCTTGCTTAAGAATGCACTACTTCAGAACTAGTAAGGCAGTTTGTATTCAGTCATGTAGTTAGGGCGTTTGTATCCAAACAAGTATGCTAAATATATTGTGCTTATTATTTCTCTTTTACTGAAAATGATGTGGTAACACAATTATACTACATGCAACCTGATAGTTTCAAAAAATTAATCCTAAAAAACGATTAAACACTTAGGTTCAAACAGCCTTCGAAAGCAGATGGAGAATTGTAAACACATGCAGTATGGAAATGAAAAACAAGCAGTTCGAATTCTGAAGAAATGCAGTACTGAAAAAATAGAAGATTTAGTGCAACAGATAGTCCACACATACAACAAATAGGTGCAGTTATCATAATGAACAAATGCAGTACCGAAGAGGACATAATGCATCAGAGAAGTGCAAATCTAACAATCTAATATGAAATGTGCGTGCAGTTCACAAGAGTAAATATAGGCAGTGCAGAACATGTGTACATGTAGTGCAGTACACTGTAGTAATATCAGGAACTGCACAAAGTATGTAGATGCAGTGCAGTACATAATAAAATGAAGCAGAATAGAAAGTGCTTGCACTTCCGTGCAGTGCACAAGGCACGGACTTAGTACACGTAGTGTAGTGCGCAACGTTCCTACAAGCAGTGCAGTGCACAAGGTGCAAACGAAATACGCAACTAAATGCAGTGCAAAAGAAAAAATACTTGCAATACGAAAAAAATTGACCGCCCAGGTGCAACCAGTCTCCAGACCGTCTGGTACTGAGGCTCGATGTGTGGGGACGGGCTCAGAAGGGCCCACATGTCAGGTGAAATAGCGCACTGAGCGTCATGTATAAGCGCCCAATCAGTAACAAGAGGTGTTCGAAATGGTTGCCTCGCCGGGGCTTATAAAGCGGTCCTGGGTGCTCTCGGCGGGCGAGGTGGGACTAAAGTTAGCGCATACACATAGCGACACAGCGCAGAGCGAGGCAAGGCCTACGTGGACTTGACGTGACTTAGACCCCAATGGGCCCAACACATTCTCACGGCCCAAACCACCAAGCCCACCACAACTAGCAAGCAACTGCAGTTTGTAAAAAAACAAAAACAAGCAATTGCAGTACGCTTTAAAGTCAAATGCAGTTCGCCGACACAATGAATGCAGTTCTGTATCTTGAAGAAAGAAGTTCTGTCAGTTAAGCATTGCAATTTGATTTCAACTAAATAATGCTTTAAAGTCAGTCCATCTTGACACGACAGGTCTGTGCGATCAGTTTGTTGCCGTCCTAAAAACGACGCTTGGACGGTTGTTTTTTCCACGCAGTCGGCGGTTGCCACGACTCTCTGAAATGGCGAGCGCACGTCCACTACCCGCACTACCATGGCGACCCCGCGTCCAACCGCCTCCTCCACGACACAAACAACGCCACAAAAAGGCACATCCACTTCCATTCCCCCTCCATTCCGAAAACACCATTGCCGCTCCATCTCAACTAGGAACTCCCCACAACATCTCTGTCTCAAGCCCGCCATCGCTGGAGGAGGGCAATGGCAGAGGAACCATCTACCAAGCATCCCCGTGGTGAGACATCCGACCAGACCAGCGAGGTCGACGACGTTCAGGTACCGGGTCAGAAGCTCGACTACACCAGGCGCCTCAATGAGGTTGACATCCACGGCAAGGAGAAGCTGGATGTCGTATGCACCAGCAATCCAGAAGAAGCCGACAAGATGATCGACAGGATCAGGAAGAGGGTCGGTGGCGTTTACCCTCGGTATATCGGCGTTGATGTGGAGTACACCAGGGAAGACGAACCTTCGCAGAGGGCAGCAGTTCTGCAGTTATGCGTGGAGGAAATCTGCCTGGTATACCACATCACCGCGGCAACAAAATGGTGAACCATCCCACTCATTCATCCTCTTCATGCATCTGTTTAATTAGTGATGCAACCTGAAATTTGATATACTAGTGTAGTTTCTGATCTTGATGCAATAGTATAGTTTCTGGAATTGATGTAGTAAACTAGTTTCTGAACTTTGCCTGACGTTTTTTTCATCAAAAAATGGTAAAGAAACTTGGTGAAGCACTGGTATATGTTATTTAGTTCAGCAAAGAAAAATAAACTAGTACTAAGCACCAAATAGATCATTGACTCAACTGTAAATACCAAAAGAAAAATAACATGTTGTGCTTGAATTTAATTTCTGAACTTTGTATACTAGTTTCTTAAATTTATTCATACATGAATTATACTATATAAGCATGTACTTAATGGATTCATCTTCAATCTGTCTTCCCCCTTGTAGGCCCAAGGGCCTCCACCCGCTCCTGAAGGAGAAAAAGTTGTACACCTTTGCGGGCTTCAACATTGAAGGTGACAAACAAAAGCTGCAGGCATCCCGTTTGGAGATCAACCCCAACAAGTACATCGACATCCAGCACAAATGGAGAGTTCCATACATGGGAAGAAAGAGGTTCCACTCTTTGGCTGATGTTGCAAGCAGCGTGATCGACCCATTCTACTAGAATATGAAGAAGAAGATCGACAGGGAAGAAGACCATAAACTGTGGGGGATCAGCCCACTGCCAGATTACCTCATCGAGTATGCAGGGATAGATGCGTACGCCACATACGAGTCATGGAAGAGAATTGAGAACATCAGAGAAGGTATGGAGTGCGCAAAAGCAAGAGAGGATGAGGAGGATTATGACAACCCCTACTACTGCTACCAGTGATGACGAAAACATCAAAATCTGGCCTTGGAGTTGCTTTTGCTTGTGCTTGTCCTTTCTAGTCATCTTAGACTTCGAGTTAAAACTTTATTTGCTTTGGAGTTTGTAGTTTGCGCTTTAGCAAGGTGTGCTTGTGATGTAGTTAATTTCCTTTCGAACCATGTAGTTTACTTAAGTATGAAACAAGTTTATTCCATGTACAATATTGCAGTTACATTTCACAACACGTTGCAGTTCCGAGTAACGTTATACAGTAGTGCAAAACAAATGGAAATGTGATGCAAAGCAATGTATAAAAAGAACGTGTGCACGCCAGTACACAACGTACAAACCTGCGGACAAGTGATGAAGAAAACAAACGCAAAACATGATGCAAAAGCAATGCATAATAGTATGCAGTTCTCTCTGTAAGAGAAAGTAGTGCTGAGGGTTGACCAATGCAGTTCTCTTCATTACGTCAAGGCAGTTCTCGGCATGCCAGTCTCGTCATTACAGCTATGCGGGCGCACCCGATTCGAGCCAAGATGTGTGGGGACAGGCACCCATTGGCCCACAGGCCATGGTGCGTGCGAGGCATTTAGTCATGATGTATGATAGGCAATGCAGTGTTGATACTTTTAGAATGCAGTTCTCATATGCTCATGCAGTTCGCACCTTTGAGACAAGAAGTTCGCTTGCTCACGAAAGAGTGCTTTTAGAATGCAGTTCTCATATGCTCATGCAGTTCCCTTCAGTAAAACTGCCACCTACAATAGCATTTAACACTATAAAAATGCCTACATAAAACCCACCAACTCACGCTCCACACCAACACAACAGACCCCTCTTCTTCTTATCTTCAAAAAACTGATCTAGGGTTCCACCAACTCCCCCTACTACTCCCTGCCATTAACCTAAGCTCGCCATGGAAGATTGTTCCTGCGGATGCCTGGCAAGGATGGGGCCCATAGCGGAGGCATGCCTCTACTCTGATGGTCTGGAGCACACCCAAACTGAGCGACGCGGCCTGCTGTCGTGCCTCCTCATCGGGGACAGTGGATTTAGGGCCACATTTCTCCATCGCCTCACAGCTGCAGGCCTGCAGGATTCATGGGTATGTCTTTCAACAATTTATTCTTCGCCTTTTTTAGGTTGCAAATCAACAAATGAATGTATATTTTCGTCACCTTATCCACTCTTACCAACTATGTACAGATCTGTGTTTTTGGACAGCATCTTCAGTAATTAACACTCGTGGTTCCATCTATTTTTCTTTCGGTACAAAACCGTTAGCTGTACAAACTAATTAGATCTGAACCTGTGAAGATGGAACACAACACCCGATCAAAGAAGTACTATCACGCATTGATGCAGTTCTATTGGTGATAAAATGTAGTAATTATTAACAAAATTAGCAGTGCGGTATTGCTAAAAGAAGATGTATTTTACCAGAGTTAGTGGCCATGTCAGTTAACACTTTGATTCAGAAATTGCACCTGTTTTTAATAGTAGTAGCCATATTTCCAAACAAATTTAAATTTATGCATATAAAGATTGTACTAAGATGTAGCAAACTATTTGGTGCTAACTCATAAAGTTTCTTTTTCTATTCATGGCCAACTACAGAAACTACCATCCACAATACAGTTTGTTGCTCCAAGATCAGGGAGGCTGAACTTGGAGACAGTGCACAAGAGTGGGTATGAAGAAATGCAAGTTGACTACCACATTGACTCCGATGGCTGCTTCAACATAGCTGCTGGCTGGAAGGAGTTTGTCTCCCTGAATGGATTTGAGGCGGGAGAAGCAGTGATAGTGATGTTCTACAGGGAAGAAAAGTCACTGAAATTTATGATATTTGCTCTGTAGGCTGTCTAAGTTAAAGCAAGCACTTTGTGCCACATCTGTAATGCTTGCTTATGCTGCATGCTTTTAAAACTATGTTTATCGGACAACGCAAGTCTATGTTTTCCAATCAGTTTGTATGGTACCTTTTTTAATGAATGTGAACTGATCTGCATTAATTTACTGCCATTTTTATAAGCTCCTTGCAGAATTGCAGTTAACAATAATCTGCAGTAATCTACGTGATAACACTGTAGTGCAAATTGTAGAAACTATGTAACACTGCAGTGCGAAGTATGCAGTTCACATCTTTACAAAATGAAGTACTATAATGTAAACATTGCAGTTAGTTTAACTACTGAAATGCATTTCCAAAATTTAAATCAAACAAACTGCAACGACAACTGCACTTACATTGCAGTCGAGTACTTATAAACCTGCAGTACACAAGATAGTGGGGTCACGGGGTGTGACGGACTCGCCGGAGCATGCGACGCCGCGTCATGTCGCGGCGTTGCCTGCTCCGGCTCGTTCCTGGCTCGGCCTCGCCGGGGGTGGGTAGGGTGGGACCAGACCCCCCCTCCGCACCCCTGGCTCGGCCTCGCGCTAACGCACGCAGTGCGCTTGGTTGACAGGCGCAGTGCGTTTATTCTGTTCCCCCCTCCAAACAACCGCAACCCCCCCGACACCCCTAAGATAGATAGTGCGGTCACGGGGTGTGACGAACTCGCCAGAGCATCCGACGCCGCGGCATGCCGTGGCGTTGCTTGCTCCGGCTCGTTCCTGGCGAGGCCTCGCCGGGGGTGGGTAGGGGGGTCCAGACCCCCCCCACCCCCGGCTCGGCCTCGCGCTAACGCACGCAGTGCGCTTGGTTGATAGGCGCAGTGCGTTTATTCTGCCCCCCCCCAAACAACCGCAACCCCCCAACACCCCTAAGATAGATAGTGGGGTCACGGGGTGTGACGGACTCGCCGGAGCATGTGACGCCGCGGCACGCCGCGGCGTCGCCTGCTCCGACTTGTTCCTGGATCGGCCTCGCCGGGGGTGGGTAGGGGGGTCCAGATCCCCCCTCCCCACCCCCGGCTCGGCCTCGCGCTAACGCACGCAGTGCGCTTGGTTGACAGGCGCAGTGTGTTTATTCTGCCCCCCCCCCAAACAACCGCAACCACCCCCCCCCCCCCCCGACACCCTAAGATAGATAGTGGGGTCACGGGATGTGACGGACTCGCCGGAGCATGCGACGCCGTGGCTCGTTCCTGGCTCGGCCTCGCCGGGGGTCGGTATGGTGGTCCAGACCCCCGCTCCCCACCCCCGGCTCGGCCTCGCGCGAACGCATGCAGTGCGCTTGGTTGACAGCCGCAGTGCGTTTATTCTGTCCCCCCCCCAAACAACCGCAAACCTCCCCCTACACCCCTAAGATAGATAGTGGGTCACGGGGTGTGACGGACTCGCCGGAGCATGCGTGCCGCGGCGTCGCCTGCTCCGGCTCATTCCTGGCTCGGCCTCGCCGGGGGTGGGTAGCGGGGTCCAGACCCCCCCCCCTCCCCGCCCTCGGCTCGGCCTCACGCTAACGCACGCAGTGCGCTTGGTTGACATGCGCAGTGCGTTTATTCTGTCCCCCCCCGACACACCTAAGATAGATAGTGGGGTCACGGGGTGTGACGGACTCGCCGGAGCAAGCGACGCCGCGGCACGCCGCGCCGTCGCCTGCTCCGGCTCGTTCCTGGCTCGGCCTCGCCGGGGGTGGGTAGGGGGTTTCAGACCCCCCGCTCCCCACCCCCGGCTCGACCTCGCACTAACGCACGAAGTGCGCTTGGTTGACAGGCGCAGTGTGTTTATTCTGCCCCCCCCCCCAAAAATAACCGCGACCCCCCTCGCCCCCCCCGACACCCCTAAGATAGATAGTGGGGTCACGGGGTGTGACGGTCTCGCCGGAGCATGCGATGCCGCGGCGTCGTCTGCTCCGGCTCGTTCCTGGCTCGGCCTCGCCGGGGGTGGGCAGGGGGGTCCAGTCCCCCCCCCACCCCTGGCTCGGCCTCGCGCTAACGCACGCAGTGCGCTTGGTTGACAGGCGGAGTGCCTTTATTCTATTTTCCAACCCCAAACAGGCACACAAACCCACAGGCGCAGTAACAGCAATAATGCAAAAACGCTCGATAAAAATAAAGGAAATAAAAATGAATAAAGTTGTGTTGAAAAAGAACTCAGCCATTCTGTAGTTCAGTTATACACATGAATGCCAGAATAGAATATACAGAATACAAAGGTTGTAACCAGCACAGAATACACACCATATAAACCTAGCTCTCGTCCAAACCAAAGACTGTAACCAGACTATGCAAATGACTGTTACTTTGTTTTTTTGAGGCAAGCCAATTGACTGTTACTGCATATAAGGCTGCTACTGCAACTGCGACTGCGACAGGGAAGTAAGCCCAAGGCTTTCAATCAGATCTCGTAGCTCAGCCAGCATCTCTCTATAATAGAACATGTTCAAAGGATTGAACAACAGCTGGAAAATGTACTCCGCCTTCCAATTTTCAACAGCAGGCTGAAAAAATTAAAGAATGTAGATAAGTAATTAAAAGGTTGTGATGAAAAACGAAAAATGAAAACATTAAAAAAAAGTAACAAAGAAGGAGAAACACAGAAAGTATTACTTCGGATTTCACAATTCTTTCAACTATATGCACGCCGTTATACAGCTACGACAACCTCAGAGCATAAATTCCACACTCATTTGTCCCCTGCTCTGCAACAACCGGGCAATAGGGCTTCTCTGCCAATTTAACCCAGTGAGGGTGCTTCTTAGAGGTATATAACTTTTTACCATACATACTCTTCATCAGTAGAGTCATCCTCCTCATCTAGCAAGAGGGGAAAATGAAGCACAATGTAAAGAAAAAACACGTCACAGATCAATAAACAAAAAGGTATAACAAAAAACAGAGAGGTTTTATCACTCTTTTACCCACGTTTGGCGGTGGGATAAATGCAGTTCTGGATAACAGATGTTGCAGTGCACTGTATTAACAAGTGTGGTACAGTATGTACTAACAATGTAGTCACTTTGCGGTTTGAAAAAATATGCAGTAGGAGAAATACAAGCTTTGTAGTTAGCTAAGATGTATAGCAAAAACCAGTAAACGCTTGAAGCACAGCAACTAAAATACAGATTTGCTGTAAACCGTAATGAGATAAACATGACATACCAATTCAGTGCAATCTGAGTGATAGTCGCTCCTGCGCCACTTTGTCTCGCGATGACGGTTCATCGTGTATAGACTATAATGTCCATCTTTGGAACGCGACATCAAAATCTGTCGCATCAAAAAATAAATGAAAATGAAGTTCACTCGACACATAGCATTAGGAACACAGCTTCAAATAAATATAAAAGAAATGCAACAAAGAAGAAGAAATGATGGAAACAATGGCCTTACTAGTTTTGCGTCCAATAGGTTTTCATCGCAAGCAAAAACCTTGAACTGAGTAATCGTATGTTCTAACAAAAATGGGCTATGCACAACCGACAACAGAGGGTATCCTTCAGCATTTTTCTTCACCGTGGCTTACATTTGAAGAACATACTGCACAGAAAAAGAACAAAATGGTACATGAAAAAATAATAAAGATGCATGCACGCATGGACATAAAAAATTCAGTACAATTGATAAAAATGCACCAAAGCAAAAAAACATCACAGCAGACACATTTACCGTAATAAATAGAGGTGAAAGTACCACACGTTCACCAGAACGATAAACTAAATTCATTTCAGGATCTTGCTTCCAGTACTTGATGACATAATCCATGAGATACGAGTCCATGCAAGCTCCTTTTCCAAATGTATTAAAGATATAGTCAACTTTGACTGATTCAACATCACCAAAAAAATCATTCACCATCAAGAGCACGTCACTGCTATAAAGATACACAGATGGGATCAAAATAAAGTTCAAAACAATACATACAAAAGGATGAAGGGCACACACATAAAACTTACTCTTTGTATTTGGTTACAAAATCTTGGCTAAGAACGAGATCCTTTATTATCCTCGCATCATAAATATATTTGAACCTCGGAGGCCTCAATTTCTCTAAAGAGTCTCTGAACTTAAAAGCCCTCTCTCCCGCCCTCTTGTTTGAAAATACTTGAGCCTCATCAATGGGGGGACGGTTGATTGCTGCACTCCTAGTCCTAGTGACGCGTGGCACAGGCGTAACAAAATCATCATCATCAATATCAAATAACTCATGTGAAGAGCCAGGTGGAGCAACCTTTCCACCATCAGGTCCAGATGCCAAAGAACCAGACTTCTCTGGAGAGATTTCAATGGCACAATCCTGCATAACTGCATCAGAACGCTGGGACAAACAGCGATGTACAGCCTCCATGCAGACCTACATCAAAACCTGATAACGAGGGGAAAAAACATAGGAACACTCAGCCCAAATACAAAACCAAAATCATTAAATGCAGCTCAGTAATATACGAAAATGTAGTTCAGTAAAGAACATAATGCAGCCCACAGGAAACTTGTCTAGAACAAAGCAGCCCACTTGTCTAGAACAATGCAGCCCACTTGCCCCGAAAAATGCAGCTCTCTTCACTACAACAATGCAGCTCACTTACACAACAATACGTAGCCATCCACTGTCAAAAACATGCATTTCACTAGCACACTACCAAATAAAAACCTTAAGAAGCAGAAACAATTAGTAGACAAAATAAATAAGGGAAATAAAGCAGTTCACTAACACAACCTTTATCTGCAAATATCCAAAGTGACGTTAAATCAAGGGAACACTCTGTCGAGGTAAGCCAGCTGTAGAGCATGGCCTTTCTGATGTAGCCAATGTGTTCATACCCAAACTTAGCAACTTGAACACCATTCCATGTCTGCAAGAATTGAAACATATAGAATCGACAATCATGCCTGCAAAAAATAACAAAAACATTAGTTTCACAAAAAACATAAAATAACAGTTGAGGAGTATAGGGGAGAGGGGATACAAGGAACATACCCATTTTTCTGAATTGGGACAGCCACCTGTTTCAACTTAAAGCCATCAAGTGTAGGAGGATCTAGCGGCTCATCACAACTTGAGCTACCTTCTTTCCATGCACGCTTGATATTTTTAACCATCCTCCTAAAAATCCTGTTCGCATCAGAGCTGCCAGTTTTATTGAGCAAGTCAAGAAATTCAAACCGACTTTCCTTCACATTCAAGGCAACTACACAATAATGGCCAACGCCATCCCTCTGCTCTGGCGGATCAAATGTTGCAAACAGGACCTGTTGAAAGTAAAAATAAATAAATGTATTACAATAACAAGAAACAGAACACTATAAAACCAACACTCAAAAAATGGTTCTGGACACATAAAAACATTACTCACCATATCTTTTTTATCGACATGTTCCTCAGCTTTTGAAGAGAATATCAATTTCACACTCCTGCCTACACTACCACCATTCCAAATATTTCTCTGCAAAAACAAAAGCAAAAAAGAAACAGTGTTCCAGCAAACAGGCAATCACACAAAAACAGAAAAGAGAATCAAACAACAAACAAAAAGTTCAGCATGCTTACACAAATATGGTACGGGACAACCATCGTCGTAGATCCCTTAAACTTATTTTCCAGCAAAGAAACCCCTAAATTTACAAGGCCTGTAGTAAGCATCCCTTTATTCCAAAAACGTTGTCCAACTTCGCCAATTGTAATATCAGCCAACTCAGTTTTAAAAGCAATCATGTCCCTGAATTATTATTATTTTCAAAAAATGAAGCATAAGATACTACAAAAATAACAAGAACGAAAAAGGGCAAAGAGTACGACTAGAAAATACATAATAACAAAACAATTTATAAAAAGCCATACTTCTTCTTTCTGTCATTCCGAACCCTAGTAACAGCACTGTACAACTCATTGTATCTTTTGAGAAGAGCTGGATCAATGCTCGACGGTGTCACAACAGGAAGTTCGTCATCTGCAATAAAAAAATAAGGAACAAATAAAAGATGAAGTTCACTTATCTAAAATATGAAGTTCAGATGTAAGATGAGGAAATCTTGAACTTCACTGTTAGAAACAAAACACTTGCCTTCAGTTTCAGATTCTTCATGTTGTTGCTATTCAGAGATAACCAAAATAGTTTCTCCGCTAGGTTGCGACAAAACCAACACAGGCTCACTCGACTGCCCTACTGTAGCAACATCAGCGTTATTTGGATCTTCAACAGTCCGAACAACCGCAACGTCCTCAGATAACTCAGCTCCATGAGGCTCCACTCTGAATACATCAGGAACATCATTGGACGCCAGACAAACAGGAGAACCAGCAACACTATCAGAAGGAACGTCATTCTCCAGCGGCTTTTCAATGTCAACATCAGCATCTTTGTGCTGACTAGGGGCAACAACATCGTGGGATTCCTGAGCTAAAGAAGGTTTTGTATTGTCAACAGCAACTGATACAGAAGCATTCACATTGTCACCACCAGCACCAACAAAACCCCCCTGGTTCACTCCAACACGAACAACGCCAACCAAGAGACGAACTTCTACATTTTCATCTCCAGGCTGCAAAAAGTTTTAAAAAGGTACAATAACACAAATGAGCGAAGAGAGAATTAAAACAACAACACGCGGTTCACTTATGTCAAGGACTGCAGCCCACACATGTAAAATGAACTGCAGTTCACTTCTGTCAAAGACTTAAGCTCACTTATGTCAAAGACTACACCCCACACATGTAAAATGAAATGCAGTTCACTTCTGTCAAAGACTGAAGCTCACTTATGATAAAGACTGCAGCCCACACATGTAAAATGAATGCATTTAAGAAAAGTAATATCACTAAACCTTATCAACTACAACATCTGGAGGGGACAACGCATCAGCCAAGTCCTCATCCTTCTGAGAGCCGTAGTAAGAATCCTTGTGCACATCACAACCAGGATTCCAAAATGTGCTCAGCATCCTTCTCGTAACGAGCACATTTTAGTTCATGTGAATGTTTCAACTGAGCATATGAAGACCGAATATTCGTCACTGCAAATTTCAAGCTTTCAACCAAACCACAGTCAAACTTGTGAGCAACAACAATATCTTCTTCACGGGGGCCATGGCCAGGAGGGAAAAATCCAGCAACTAGCCTCAACGTGTCACCAGTGGTTGGCAAATCTTCAGTTAACTTCAAAACCTTCAGAAGAAGCTTGTCAATCTCCTCGTGTTTTTTGCCGCCGAAAAATGTCTGTTCAGAAGAACTTCTATTATCAAACATTCGACGGGCCGTGAAACCACGAGTAGGCGGCGGCTCATCATCACAAGCAGGAAGCTAGCTACAGATAGGCTCACAGAACCTAGCATGACTGCTAGGCCCCGCATCAGAGCTGCCACACAGCACTCCAGCAGTACGGTTGTACACAATATCACCTGACGCCTTCCACTGCAAAAAATATAAAAGGGAAAGAAGTACACATGTGAAAACTAGAAAGTTCAGATTTATAATGACTGCAAATTAAAAAAAAACTCTAATCTTAAGAACTCTGATTCACTAACCGACAGCCTCCCAAATTTGTAAGATTCCAGATAAATCTTTCCCTTGACAACTAAATCCTCGTTGTATAACTTCATCAGGTCCTTGTTCGTCAGGAATGACGCACGCGGCGTCAACATGTCCATAACTGAAATTTTGCGAAGCTTCAAGCAATCAAGATACATAATCAGGGGCACAATGGCACAACCCTCTGCAGAATTCTGCCTGCTACCATCTGTCTGCCACTTCACCACAGCTACCTGTAGCTCATCAACAACATGCTGACAAAAGTCCATCTGTGCCATAGCCACATAATCCATGTTCTCAACCATGGCAGTAATCCTGCCCAAACGAACTGCAGGCCCAGGACACAGCACATTCTGATAAAGTATCAGCAAGAATACCTTGATAGCAAGATCAACCGTCACATGATCATCATCCTTAACCAACTCAGCCAGCCTTTGTAACAAGTCCTTGACACCTATACTTTGTGAACGGTGAAAGCCAAGCTCATCCAGGGCAGACAACGAGTCATCATGGCCACTGGTAGCAGGCATGGGTGCAGTGCGAGGTTCCATAGGAAAACCAAATATGTGATGAACTGCAGAACGATTTATTCGAAGAACCCTGTCATTCCCAAAGTCCATTGTCATCGTGGCAGGTTCAATCACTCCCATCAGATAGCACATAAGAATGCGTGACACATTTTTCTTTATTGTCAACTCAAAGACAGCGTCAAAGCCAGCGTCCCGAACACGATTACAGTGTGCTTCTTTCAATAAAGCAGCAGCCTTGCACATAGTGGGGAGAGACAAACGTATGGCCTTCTTAAATCGAGAATCATCTTCCTCGCCGTCATCTTCAGTTCCCTTGCTCTCACTAGACTTCTTCCTCTGTGTAAAGGAAAATGCAGTCCACATTAGAAGATTAGCCACAAAAGAGACAAAAAATGGCAGATAGAATGACAATGAAGCAACAAATGCAGTCCACTTCAACCAACCTTTGGAACAACATCCGCCTCCCCATCAGAGTCAGCATCCGCATCTTCGTCACCATCATAACGGGGACGCTTAGGTTGACTCTTAGATGGACCACAATCTTTTCGGCTACCAGTCTGAACATCCCTCACAAAATCAGCAAGCACAAAGTCATCATCGTCAGAGTTGGGCCCTTCATTGACATGTGGTCGCTTCCGCTGAGGATCCTCTGCACCAGTTTCAGCAGCTCTCTTACCAAGGTTCTTGTTCATGCAAGCAACACAAGGACTCCGCCGAGGAGTACCACCTTCCCCAGCAACAGAACTCAGTCTCTTCTTCTGCAAAGCAGGCTACTTGACTTTACCAAATTTGGCACCCTTGGCACCATCTGCAGCCCTTCTCTACTTCTCTTTCTCCGCATACTCCTTTGAGTCACTTTCAAACCTCAACTTTTTCTTGCGTTGCTTCAATTCATATGCACGAAGCTGATCCAGGACCATCCACTCTTGCGTAACTTCCTCGGTGCCATCAACAGATTGTGATTGTGTCACAGATAAGACGGGACGCCTAATGCTCTGGTCAAAGCTCGCACCATTATCACCCTCTGCAAAATAAAGGTCAATCAATTGAGTAACCTCCTCAAACCCAGGCGCCCCAGCATAAAAACCAGACACTACGTCAAAAATAAAGTTTAACTATGGTCATTAAGAAGTGGGCAAAAGGAACAAATGCAGTACACATATACATACAAATGCAGCGCTGCATACACAAGCTAAATAAAAAATAATGTAGTTGTCGGATTTCAGGCTCCGCAAAACCGCAAGAAGTTCGAACACAGGGGCGTGTGCGAAGATCCCCTCCAGCCTCGCCCTACCTAGCTCGCTACTCTATGATTCCTACAATGAACTCGCACGATGACGAGGAAGCAGATGCACACGATGATTTACCCAGGTTCGGGCCGCTGCGAAGCATAATACGCTACTCCAGCTTTGGTGGATTGCCTCACGAGGAGGTTTGGTGGATGAACTAGTACAGTGGTGAGCGGCCTCGTGGGGGCACTCTAGTGGTGTTCTTGGCTCTCTGCTTCCCTTGTTGTCTCTCCGGTCGTGCTCCCTTTTTACTGTGCAACCTAGCATCTATTTATAGCAGCGGCCCAGGTCCTCTTCCCTTATCGCAATGGCAGGAAGGGATCCCACAACGGCCAAATTCGAAGGGGGACAAGAGTACATCCCCGCCCTATCCAAAGGTGGTCTTCGCCTGCAAAGTGGCTGTCGATGAGGCAGAGGTGGGCTCGGCGATGACATCTGCCTTGCTGGGCTCGTGGTCATGGTCTTGTTGCACCGGAATGGAAACCTTTGGGTGGCGCTTTGGGAACCCGCGTACGTCCTTGCTCCCTTTGCACCAAAGGGGAAACTGCACCGACTGGCGTGCTGGCGCCTGCCTGTCCTTCCTTGACTCCTGAGGCCGGGTTCTGCATAGAGATCTCTGCCCACTCCTTGCTGGTCTTGGTGCTGCCTTCCTTGCGAGCTCGGGTCCTCGCGAGGGCCTTGTCTTGAGTGGTGCCGCGCCAGCCGCGCTTGGCTGACGAGGTGGGCCATGCCCTGGGATGCAGGCAGGCAGGTCTGGGTACCCCCGTTCCCAGAACACCGACAGTAGCCCCCGGGCCCAAGGCGCGCTCGAGCCGGCCTCTGGGTGGAGCTGCTGAGGATGGCCCGAAGCGCCACGGGCCCCAAACGCCTGCGGGTCAGGACTGGCGCGCGTTGTGCGGTTGGTGTCGGGCGTCCAACGCTCCCTCGGTCACCGCTCGAATCGACTAAAGCCTGACTTCCAGCTACGAGCCATTATTGCTTTCCTCTTCCTCGCTCTTGCTCCTACTTCCAGATGCCGGCCTTAGCAGAGACCTATCTAGATCCCGGCGCCACTCCGTCCTCCTCCCTGCTGCGTCGGCCCCGCGAACTTCTCGATGGCTCCCGTCGGCAAGTCGAAGCCAGAGGCCCAGAGCTCAGCCTCCACTCCCATCTCACCGGCGCTCTCGGAGTCCACCATTGCGAAGGACGGAGACCTTGTCCTGGTGCTCCTGTCGACGGCGGACGGGACCAACGAGTGGGGGCGGACCTTGATATGGGGCGGCTTCTCAGAGAAGCGGCCTTTGTCCAAGTCGGCCTATCCCTTCTTTCTTCATAGCGTCTTCGCTGGGCTCGTCCCACCCTAGAAAACAGTGAACGACGACCTGGCGGAGGCGTCTCCCCTGTCGCAGAGCACGCTCTTGCATGACCTTGAGGACGATGACAATGTCGATGAAGCTTCTACTGCAGGTTCTCCGCGTCCCGCCAAGGACCTCAGGGTGCCGGGACCAGCCCCTCGTGCCAAGTGGTCTGCCTGCCTAGCGACCCCCAGGAAGCGCAGGGCGGAGTCTCCTCTGGTGGATCTTGCTTCTGCCTGCAAGGCGGTTGAAGCTCCCGTCTCGCCCCGGCCCGAATCGCAGCTCGTGGGCGAGGGGGACGGGTCCGGGGCCAGAGCGGCTCCTCCGACCGCTGTCCTTGCGAATAGTGCCCCTGCCTCCCCATGCGGCGGCGCCCTCGTGGAGAGAGGTGTGGAAGTTCCCGCCGTCGCCGAGGTGGGGAGGAAGGGGAAGTGGGTCGGAGTCGAAGAGTAAGTAATCCCACCTAACCTTGGCCGCCTGCCGGTAGCTCGCGCGCTGATGATCCCTTCTTTGCTTGGTGCCCAGGAATGTCGCCGTGCCGAAGATGAGGAAGAAGAAAGCGGGCGTCAAGCCACGGGTGCTTTTCGACGCGTCGCCTGCTCCTGTCGCCTTGTCGTCGCCTGACGAGGTGCCTGACGCTGCGAGTGTGGGGGCTCACAAGGTGACCCTCCTGGCCGCTTCCGCGGAGCCCCCTGAGCCCCCGATGCCTGTTGGCGTGGTCACTCCCATCCTCGAGGGTGTGTCGGCGCCCCTGTTCGGAGAGCCAGCCCCTGAGGGCCAGCCACCCGTCGATCCGTCTGTATCCATCTTGCCCGTGGTTGTGGCACAGCCCCCGGAGCCTCCTGCTCCTCGTGCTGCTGTCTCCCTGGCGGTGTCTCCTGTGATCGCACAGGCGACTCCTCCTGAGGAGGCCTTGATGCCTGCGTCGCGCGGCCTCGACGTCCTGGACGGTGCCTTCACCGCTCTGGGTCAAGTTCGGGACGCCCTCGGGGGTACCGACGATCGCCTCGCGAGTGGGCGCCTGGGGCTCCTCTCCGGGTGGCTCCAGGCCAACGCCTCTGCCATGGCAGTTTGGGGCCAGGCCAAGGCCGCCGCGGCGAAGAGCGAGAAGGAGGCCGCGTCAGCCAGGGCAGCCCGCAAGGTGGCACTGGCCAACGCGGCGTCTGCTGCCAGGCGCTGCGAAGAGGTGGAGGCCCGCCTGAAGGCTCTCCAGGAGGAGAAATCCACGCTTGCGGCGCAGCTGCGTCGGCAAGAAGAAGCCCTGGAGACCTGCAAGGCTGAGCTCGCCGATCGAGACTCCGCACTGTCCGAAGCGTCGGCCACCCAAGCCGTGGAGCGCAAGCATCTGGACGCGCGGGTGGAGGAAGTTGCTGCAGAGAAGGCTCAGCTTGACGCCAGGGAGAAAGCCCTTGCCGCAGCTGAGGAGAAAAAGGCTGCGGAGCTCAGCGCCTTCTCCTCCGTCGAGCTTCGGCTCTGCCAAGCGCTCCGTTCCATCTGCCGGGATGGGTTTACGGAGCCCCTGGCTGCTCCGGAGAGCGGCTTTGCTGGGCTCTCCTCAAAGCTCGTCGAGGCGCTGGAGGGTGCCGTTGTCAAGCTGGAGGAAGTCTTGGAGAGTGAGTGCCGCGACCTCTTTTCCGAGGCCGCGACACGCGTCGTCAGCCACCTCCACCTCCGCGAGCCAGGGTTTGACTTCGGCTCCGTGATCTACCCGGTCGCTCCTGGGGCTCGTGTCGCTGCGGCAGCGTCCGTGAAGGACGCCGTGGGGGCGCTGATGAAGAAGTTCACCTGCGTCGCTGTTTCTGCGCCTCCTGAAGCTGCAAGGGTTAGCAGCGAAGAAGACGATGCCAGCGACGTCGACGATGAGTTCCCCGCGGCTGGGATGAGTGGTGGCGACGGCTCCTCCTAATTTGTTTTCCTTGTTCCTTTCCTGCAACGTTCATCGTGCCTCGCGGAGGCGTTAGACTTGTTTGTATTTGCGAAAACTTTTAATGCTTGTAATAACTGTTGAATTGTGTGATTGCTTTCTTCGCCTTGTTTCCTTCTTGCTTGTTGTGATGCTCTGCGTCGGCAGGGCCCGATCTCGCGCATACCTCAGCCGCCGTTGGGCCGTCCGGATCACCAGGACGGAACAAGGGGTGAGGGGCTACAGGACCAGTGAGGCTCCTGAGTCGTGATGCTCAGGAGTCCCCCTTGACGTACAAGCAGCCCTCATGAAGGGAACATGGTGAAGACCGGATTAACTTGGAAATTTTGAACACCTTGTGCTCTGCGTCGGCAGGGCCCGGCCCCGCGCATACCTCAGCCACCGTTGGGCCGTCCGGATCACCAGGACGGTTCCAAGTGGTGAGGGGCTACGTGGCCAGTGAGGCTCCTGAGTTGCGATGCTCAGGAGTCCCCCTTGACGTACGAGCTCCAGCGTCCTCCTTAAGGGTTTTGAGCGCTTTGAGCTCTGCGTCGGCAGGGCCGGCCCCGCGCATACCTCAGCTGCCGTTGGGCCGTCCGGATCACCAGGACGGTTCCAAGGGGTGAGGGGCTACATGGCTAGTGAGGCTCCTGAGGCGCATTGCTCAGGAGCCCCCCTTGACGCTCAAGCGGCTCCCCCAAACAAAAATTCTTTTCTTGCCTCGGGGGGGGGGGCAAATCTCCCGAGGCTCCGAGATGGCGCGTCGGGACGTGGGCGGAGCCCCCGAGGCCCAGCCCCTCGTGGCTGCGCCGGCGCTCCAGTTGCCGCAGGTGGCCCGTGCTACTTGTACCTTGCTGCTCCCCCCATGCCGTTACTCCTGAGACCTCGGGGCTTGGCTCGGTGTTGCTTGCTCACGAGGGCGACCGCTTGCGCCTTGCCCCGGGGGCCCGGGGGCGTCCTCCCTCTTCCTCCCCCTTGTGTCGTCCAGGCCAGGTGCTCCATCGATGGAAGCCCCCAGGCCCGGCTCGGGGAGGATGCCCAAGGTGCCGCTACTCCTGGGAGGGTGCCGGTGCCTGCGGTGGGCGCCTATTCCATCTCAACGTCTGGAGGTACGACGTAGCTTGGTACATAGGGCTCTACGTAAGGGCCCGGTTCTCCTCCTGAGCCGTCTGGCGGGGCGCCGGGGACGGCCCCTCCAGGCGGCGGCGGGGCGCCGCCCTGTGCACGCAGCCCGCAAACCCTCCTGTGACGAGCCTCATCCCGAAGTTGCTTACCTCTGCCACCGCCGTTGGGTGGGCCGCACGTTTCTCGACGTGGTTTGTTCCCTTGGCGATCCGATGCGCCTTCGCCGTGGTTGCTTGCTTGTCCGGACGCCTGAGCCGCCTGCTCCCTGCACAGGTAGGCGCGCTCCCGCCTGGTCAGCCCAGGTTGTTGACGATCCGCAGGGGTACGAGAGTGCGAGTCGTTGCGCGCGCGGGGCGCCCTGTTGTTTGCTCCGTGCGCTCCACCGTCGGGGCTGGGCTGCGCCCCGAAACCGGTCACCGGAATTCGGAGGAGAAGGAGCATGGTGTGCGGCGGGCCCCGTTCAGGCTCGTCCGAGGCCTGAGGGGGCACGCCGCCGGCGGGCTGGGTGACAGGCATGGCAAACGAGCCCCCGGCGCCTGACGTCTACGGTCGTGAAGGACGGCTGGAGGCCATGGCCCTTCGCGCGACGGCGACCAGCTCAGCGATGTGGTCGGCCCATGCGTCGAAGCCCCCGTGCGTTGGGCGGTGGCCAAGCATCTCGCTTGCCGTCAACAACGCCTCGTGCGCATCGAGGTCTCCCATGTAGGTGCAGCGCGATGTCGATGCCGGGGGCGCCGCCCGTCCGCTGTGCGCTTGGGCAGCGCGAGGGGCGACGACGGTAGAGACGACACTGGCGGCTTGATACTGACCGCCCAGCGTCGTGCCGCCGGGGCGTGGGTCTCGGTCTGCAGCGGTGGGGTTGGTGAAGACGGATCCGCCATGGCCGGAGGAAGCTTGTCGGGTGCCGGCCATCGGAGCGGTGAAGCGGGGAAAGAGCGAGGCTTGGAGAAGATTTCGACACGTCCCCTACCTTGCGCGCGAAATGTCGGATTTCGGGCTCCGCAAAACCCCAAGAAGTTCGAACACAGGGGCGTGTGCGAAGATCCCCTGCAGCCTCGCCCTACCTAGCTCGCTACTCGATGATTCCTACAACAAACTCGCAGGATGACGAGGAAGCAGATGCACATGATGATTTACCCAGGTTCGGGCCGCTGCGAAGCGTAATACCCTACTCCTGCTTTGGTGGATGAACTAGTACATGGGTGAGCGGCCTCGTGAGGGCACTCTAGTGGCGTTCTTGGCTCTCTGCTTCCCTTGTTGTCTCTCCGGTCGTTCTCCCTTTTTACGGTGCAACCTAGCCTCTATTTATAGCAGCGGCCCGGGTCCTCTTCCCTTATCGCAATGGCGGGAAGGGATCCCACAACGGCCAAATTCGAAGGGGGGCAGGAGTACATCCCCGCCCTGTCCAAAGGTGGTCTTCGCCTGCAAAGTGGTTGTCGATGAGGCAGAGGTGGGCTCGGCGATGACATCCGTCCTGCTGGGCTCGTGGTCATGGTCTTGTTGCACCGGAATGGAAACCTTTGGGTGGCGCTTTGGGAACCCGGGTACGTCCTTGCTCCCTTTGCACCAAAGGGGAAACTGCACCGACTAGCGCGCTGGTGCCCGCCTGTCCTTCCTTGCGTCATCCTTGACTCGTGAGGCCGGGTTCTGCATAGAGATCTCCGCCGCTCCGGAGGGGGCCTGAGGAGGCCCACTCCTTGCTGGTGTTGGTGCTGCCTTCCCCGCGAGCTCGGGTCCTCGCGAGGGCCTTGTCTTGAGTGGGGCCGCGCCAGCCGCGTTTGGCTGACGAGGTGGGCCATGCCCTGGGCTGTAGGCAGGTAGGTCTGGGTACTCCTGTTCCCAGAACGCCGACAGCAGTTCACATATCTATGTAATGGAGTTAACCCATCTGCATACACAACCTGAATAAATCAACAATGTAGTTCACACATACATATAGTCAAGTTCGCATATACATATAAATGCAGTGCTGCATACACTAACTAAATGTTTCTTTCCAAATAAAATGCCTGACTAACTTCAGCAAGGCAACATCACTTTGTAGAACATCAAGTAAGCAGCATACGCAATAAACAAAGCATGCACATCAAAAATAGCAAATAATTATAAGATCAACGCAGTTCAAAAACTCACAGGACACATATGAAATTTACAACAAAACAGAGTGATAAAACCAATTTGGCAAACTAAATAAGAAAAAGAATAAACAACATACCAAAAGGAGCAGCACACTTATAGGAGAAGTTTCAATTGGTGAAATAACTTCATTGCCTGCCTTGCCACCGTGATCCTTGCCACCAGGAATATGAGTACCAATTGGTGTATCATGAACAGTATCATTATGACCAGTGCCATCAAAATCACCTACTGGATTCAATAAAACCAGAAACAGAAATTAAAAACATGACATGACAATAATGCCAGCAACGCTGAGAACTAACACACCATAAATAAATTTGCAGGATGAACTAACAACTTCTTAAAGAAGACAGAAAATAAACAAGGCCAAGCAAGCACTCCACATACCTTGAACTCCTCCATCTACTCTGCTTGTGGAAGACATGGCGTTTGCGTGCAGCGCAAGGACGGAGTGACAAATATCAGCAACAATATCGACGAAAAATGATGAAAGCCTAGATGCACCTTGCTCTGCCTCCAGATAGCACCCGTCTACTGACTTCAAATCGATAACAAATCGCGTGCTCACGCAAAAAACACATGAGCAAAAAACGCAACCGCTAAGGGAATCAGAAAACTAGATGGGGGGACTATCACGACCAATGGCACGAGAAGCGGACCGCAATCAAGGGGATGAACGGCGGCCGTGGGGTTGCGGCAGCGGGAACGGAGGGGGAAGGGGATGGGGAGAGGAGGGGAAGGGGTGGGGGAGCGGAGGGGGGCGCGGAATGCAGGAATACAGACCTGTGGAGGACGGCGGTTCCGCGGGCGACGGCGGTTGCTCCGGGCGACGAGGGTTTGCAAGAGGGGCAGGTGTTTCGACATGACCGGGAAGAGTGGGGAGAGGGTTTTCTTTGGTCTCTCCATATGAGCGAAGCGTTGGGAGCGCCTGGGAGGGCCACGTGTGTGGGCCTCGCGGGAAGGGTTGCATAAACAGGCCGGCCCAAAACGGCCCGGCTAAATTAAACGGACCAGTCCGAAACAAAGAAGATCTAACCAGATGCAGTTCACTATAATAGAAAATGAAGTCCAAAAAAAGAAATACATATAGTCCAAAAAACCGCGCGTGTTAATATAACACGTCCGACAAAAAAGTTTGCCTTCAAATATGTGTCACAAAAAACAAAAAATTGGGGGGGGCAACCCCCCCCCCCCCAACCCGTGCTAGGGAATGCATCAAGTACACGCAACAGATGCAGTCCACATCTCTCAACAATGGAGTGCACATGTATAGACGAAGAAGTATGACATCCTAATCAATGCAGTTCCACCAACATGTTTACCACATATAATGCGACAGAACCCGTCCAGAAAAAACATGGTGGTTAACTAAAATTACTGATGAAAATAAAATAAAACCACATTAAAAAAAACCACGTTTAGAGACAACGACACAATCCAAGCGGTTGCAACTCCACAAACCCACGATCACAGACGGAACCCAACCCACGATCTGCACAACAGCATCGTCAGCGAGATCGTGCAGTTCATCCGTTACGACAATCTCCCCCATAAATTAAGACCCCGCCAAGGCTTTCTCATCCACAACAACACAAGTTGCTGTTGCGCTGCCACCAAATCCCTCCCTCTCTTCAATCTCCACAGAAGACACCAAGCCCCTCTGCCGGCGATGGGGTTCGTCGACGAGTATAGGCAGATGCAGGCCCACGGCAACACCATGTTGCACGTGATCCACACCAACGACAAGAAGCAGATGGCGACCTCCCTCAAGCAGTACGAGCGCTACCTCAGACTCCAGCACCACAAGATCGTCGGCATTGATCTGGAGTACACCAACGAGCCTGACGAGACGCAGAAACCCGCCCTCGTCCAACTCTCCGTCGGCAAAACTCAGTCGGTGCTGCTATTCCAACTGAGCGCCGCTGAAAGGTGCTCCTTCTTCGACAACTTCCTCGCCGATGCCAGGTACACGTTTGCTGGCTTCTCCATCGGGGGCGATTAAACCAGGCTCGACCGTGTCAATTTGGAGGTCGCCAACTTCATCGAGATCCAGAAGGAATGGAGACTGCCCGAGGCCACCAAGGACATGGACTCCCTTGCAGACGTCGCCGGAATGCTCGTCGACGACTACTACAACGACATGAAGAAGAAGATCACCCACGAAGAACACAGGCGCTGGGACTTCCTGCCCCTGTCCATGAGGCACATCGAGTACGCGGCAAAGGACGCGTACACAGCGTATGAGATATGGAACCGCATCACCCTCACCTAGGACGGGCTTCGCTGCGCAAAGCTGGAGAAGGAGGAGCCCCCCAAGAAGCGCGCCAGGAGCTGGGGAGACTTCGGGTGGTGAAGAAGCAGACGTTGCCGGCCAAAAAAGTATCTCCAACGTTGCGCGCGTCGTTTTAGATTTATCATCAAATTTGCTTTCTGTTGTTTGCTTATGTAAACTTAGTTTGATTCTGATCATTTGCTTTTGCTGAACTTAGTTTTCTTGTCATACAGAATGACTTGTAATGATGAACTTTGCTTATGTTATGAAGAATTTTTTTTCAGTTACAAAAATAGAGTTCAATATTAGAACATACTGCAGTGCACACAAAGTATGTGATTCAAGCAGTGCACAAACGGACGATGATGCAGTGCACAAATATGATGCATGAAGTACAAACTGTGGGCACATGCAGTATAATATTCTGGTGAATGCAGTGCAGAACGGTCTAACAAAGCAGTACACACCCTAAATTAAAAGATATGTACTAGGGAAAACGCGAAATAAAATTGGACGAAGATGCGGTGCACAAATAGGATGCATGCATTCCAAAAATGCTACTGCATTTGTAGTGCAAAATGTGGGCACAAGGAGTATAGTATTCTGATGAATGCAATGCACAACTATCTAACAAAGCAGTTCACGCCCTATATTAGAAGATACATAAGAGGGAAAATATAAAAAAATTGACCGCCCTATAGTATTGTAGTGCAAAATGTGGGAACAAGCAGTATAGTATTCTGATGAATGCAGTGCACAACTACCTAACAAAGTAGTTCACGCCCTATATTAGAAGATACATAAGAGGACAAATATAAAAAAAAAATTGACTGCCCAGGTGTGACCAGGCCCCAGTCAGTCTCGTACTAGGTTACTCGCACGCTAATTAACACAGGCGAGTCCGTTTTGGGCCACGATGCGTGGGGGAGGGCACACAAGGACCCACAGGACAGGTAGGAAACTGCAACGAGAGCCGTGTATCAGCGCTCAGTAAGTAACTAGAGGAGTTCGTATCGAATGACTCGCCAAGGTTTATAAACCGATCGCGGCCACTCTCGGTGGGCGAGGTGGGATTAAACATTAGCACACCACAATGCAGCCGTACCCACATGCCTACTTGGGCCGAATGAGTCTTTTCTCCCCAACAGGCCCAAAACGCGAGAGACGCCACTAATATAAAAATCATTCCAACAAACCACGAAAAACCACGGCCCAATAAAATAAAATAATGACTAGAAAAATAAAAAACACTAACACAATCCACGAATTCTGCAGTTCGTGTACATAAAATCTGCAGTTCGCTAGACTCAAGTAAGCAGTGCTCTTCCTTCTCAAATGCATTATGGTAAACTGAATCAGAATCCTTCCACCACCTAACACCCACCACAACATTTATTACTGTCGTTGCTCAATTGGCTGCATAAAACCTATCCATTCGTGCTCCGGGCTCACACAACTCCTCTCCCCTTCCTCTTCTTCTTCAAATTGTAGATCTAGGGTTCTGGCCATCCCCAACTGCTCTCTGATTTTCCATTGAACCCGCCATGGACTGTACCTGCGGGTGCTTGGAAAGGATGGCGCTGATAGCGGACACATGCGTGTACGCCGATGGTCTGGAGCTCACCGAGTCTGAGTGGCACAACCAGCTCGGGTGCCTGCTGATACCCAACAGGGGGTTTCGGGCACCATTTCTTCATCGAATAACATCCGTAGATCTGCAGGAAAAATGGGTATGTTTTTTCCCTCATAATTTTTGACCAATCTTGGCTGCAAATCCACATCTGAATGTATATTTCCAACAATTTCTTCGGTAGTATCATCAATACAAAGATCTGTATTGTTCTTCAGATTTGTCAACAATTAACAGTATATAGTTCTAACTATTTTTGTTCAGTACCATATCTCAGTCTAGCAGTTCTTTTGATACGCTAAGGCAGATCACTGCAATTGACCTTGCAGTGCAAAGGTGTTACAGAATAGTATAAATTCTACGAAAGCTAGAGGTCAAGTACATATATAATAATGTTCAACATTGCAATTTCTTTCTTAAATAGTAATCATATAACTGTATATATTTAAGTCAATATAAACAAATCGTCCTAACATAAACAAAAAACATTTGGTTTATACTTACAAAATTTCTTTTTCCATGCATGCCAAAATGCAGAGACTGCCATCCAAAATAAGATTTGCTGCTCCGACTTCAGGGAAGCTTACTTTGTAGACAGACCACAAGAATGGGTATGCAAACATGCAAGCTAACTACCACATTGACTCCGAAGACTGTATCAACATAACTACTGGCTGAAACGATTTTGTCTCCCAGAATGGCTTTGAGGCTGGAGAAGTGGCCATGGTGTTTTCTACAAAGAAGAAGACTCCATGAAGTTTAGAATATTTGCACTATAGGTTGTCTATGATAAAGCAAGCCATCTATGGCATATTCTAATGCTTTGCTTATGATGTATGCCTTTAAAATTATGTCCATCAGACACTTTCAAATTGTGCGGACTCATCTGCATCATTTTATCACCCCTTTTAGAAAAGTTCCTGCTGACAAAAATGCAGTTCTGTAATAAACACAGTGCAGTCCTTATATCAAAAAAATGCAGTACTCTGAACAATAACAGTGCAATGCCAATGGTCGAAACTTTGCAGTTAACATGTGCTCTTCAAAAGAATTGTTATAGTATGCAGTTCAAAAGAATTGTCATAATAGCAGAAAATAGCACAATAACTATACTGCCAATGTAGTACGAAAGTGCATATTATGCAGTTCTCTAAAACACATAATGCATTTTAAGAAAACAAAAAACTCTTAAGCTCACATGCCCACTGTAATACAGTTACAGTGAAGTCCACTACTAACGAAAATGCAGTACAGTACAACGTATGCCCGAACTGCAACCATAAAATTAAAGCAGTTCACATCCAGGTACGTGGGAGACTAACAGATGTGACAATTCCACTCGCAGTTCGATAAATCGACTAAAAGCCACGGCCACTAAGATGAACAGCATACGATCTTCTTTACAAAACGAAACAAAACTATGAAGATTGCAGGCGCAACACAATGAATTCAAACAAAACAAGGAAACAATTTACACGATTCAAAATGGATCAACGCACAAAATCCAAAAAATCAACAAGAACATAGGAACGGACGAAGCTCATACGCCCGCACAATCAAATTCGCAAAAATTGAAACCTAATTCCTAAAAATTACACAGATTGTAGAGTTAAGGGGACGATTAAACGAACGTAAACTAAGAATTCCTACCAACAAACAACAACCGAGCGCGAAAAAGCCGCATCGGACACGAACACGAGCGAACAGAGCAAAGCTTGCCCGTCAAATCCCTCGATTTGCGCAGATTTTAGGAATTTTTCCTATAAATTCCAAATAATGAAGGTCAACTGGCGACAATAAACAAATTAAATCATCCCGCAACACCCGATTGCACACAGAACTCATGGGCGGATCGCAAAAATCTGCAGCAGTTCTCTCGTAAAGCATTGCAGTTCATACAGTATAAGGATGCAGTACACACCCGTTGAGCATGCAGTTCGGAAGTGTTAGCAGAATAACTATTATGCTAATATTAGCAGAATATATATATATAGCACTATTATGATCATTGTATTAGAATAACTATTCTGATCATAGCAGCCCTATATAGGGCCCGACAGGGCCCTCCCGAACTTCCAAACCCATCGGCCCGACCAGGTGTCGTGATTTGCGGCCACCCCCGATCGGGATCCTGACCCGCCTCCCCTCCCCTCTCATCCCCACGACCACCGGCCGGCCGTCGCCTCCACCGCGGCTTGCTGCCGCCCACCGGATCTAGCTCCTCCCCTCCCATCCCTTCTACCACCGTCGCCGACCGGATCCAGCTCCACCCCCTCCATCGCCACCTCCTTTCCTACCGCCGGTGCGGGCCAGCGAGCGACGGCGGACGTCGGCGCGAGGGAGCCCACGGCGGCTGGAGGCGGCGAAGCCGCCGGAGATTCTGCGGGCTCCATGGATAGTCGGAGGCCTCCTCCTTCCCTCCTAACCTCTTACCTGCGTCTCACCAACGACGGACAAGGCGCCAGGTATGGCGAACGGCCCGGCCAAGGTAGCAGGGATGATCTAGCTGCGCAGGCTTCTTCTGATGTACCATGGCCACAGGTATGGTACTGTACCTGAACTTCCTGGATCTTCCTGAGTTGTACCTCTTACCTGAACTTCTTGCTGCAACCAGATGAACTTCGCGCCATCTGCAAGCCATGGAATGCCATTGGAGTCCTCTCCAAACTCTCCGGCGCAATGCTCTCAAGATGGTCTATCTACTGCTAGAAAAAGGCTGGCAGAACTTCTAGCCAAGGTATGGATGAACTTCCTCATATTTTGTTTCTGTTAATTTCTTTCCAACATGTGAAGTTCTGCTAGTGTGTGAGCATCAGTCCAGGCTGCAAAAATAAAAATATCTGACTGCCTACATATGTAAAAAATTGTGGGAGGGTAAAACAACATGTGAAGTTCAACTAGTATATGAGTAAGAGGTCAGGTTGGTATGCATATGATTGTGTGCAAAAAAAGGAAAATAAAACAAACATGTGAAAAACACCATAAAACTGAACTGCACACATGAAACAAACATGAAAACAAGCAGTTCAGGTTGTAAATGTACTTGTAAGTTCAACCATTCAGTCACATGAAGGTCAGGTTGAACTGAGCATTCACATGGATATGATTCTTGTTCAAAAATATCTTTGCATCCTGTCCCCCTTTGCAAACCACAAGTTCAAACTGTGAAGAATGCTCAGTTCAAACTACAGAAAAAACTGTCACTGTTTCCCTTGCAAATTTTTATATTATAACAAACAATTTTATGTGAAGTTCAGACTCTGAAGAATGTGACGCAGAAAGAAGGTTAGAACTTCCGAGCACCAAGTATACAACCCTAAGCCTGTACACGTTGCGCCGCCTCCTCAATGTGTCACACCTCAAACACATCATGAGCATTACCAATCTGCTCCACACCAAAATTGGGTGACACCCGAAAACCTAGCAAACTTCCAAGATGCTGGGTCACAACCTGATCCGCACCATTTTGCGCCTCCACCTAATTGGGTGACGCCGGAAATCCCCCGAGGATTCTTTGTATCCACCGGCAGACTTCCAAGCACACCAATGGGGGAGGGTATTAGATAAGGTACTGCGTATAACTCTGGAGGTTATCTTGGTGTGACTCGTCAATGTGAAAGAGCAGCAAGTAAACCAGATGGCAGGAGAATTGCAACAGTAACACACTCACTGAGGAAAGTGCTCTGCACACTACCGCCGAGGGATGCTGATGCTGCTGCTGCTACAACTCATGGTCGTACGGGACATGAGGTTGGTGGATTGTTTCACACACCAAAAGAGCAAACAAAAAAAGGATTGCCATACTTCCACAACCACAACAACCCAAAAGGACACAAACAAGAGAGATGCCATCTTCAAACCTCCTACCTCCTCGTGATCCAGTCCTACAGCGTGCTATGGTAACCCCGCCCTGCCCAATCCCAGCGGGCCAGCAGCAGATTGTGGTGGAGTTGCGATCATACACACACGTAAGTGAACAAAAATTTAAGTACTTATATACACATCTGTTCTGATCTGACATTTTTCTGCACCACCAGCATAACATATTTATAAAACTGCATTTTAACGTACCGTTTGATTTTTTTCTTTTTCTACAGATGCCGGATCTCCCAGATTATCTGATACCAAGACTTAAGATACCATTCAAGAACGTAGACAAAGCCTGGGAATTTTACAACCGATACGCCAGGCACGCTGGTATTGGCATCGGGAAGATGAGGGGCAATGATAGTAACAAGTACTTTGTTTGCGCGTTCCAAGGGAAACACAATCCTACAGGAGCTGACAGGAAGCGAAACAAAACATCAGAGAGGACAGGCTGCAATGCAAGAATGATGGTGAAGGTGCAAGAGGATAACACTTGTGTGGTGGTGCACACCGAATACAATCATAATCACCACCTCATCCAAACTGATGACATGCTGGTATTCTTGCACTCACACAAGAATTATGACCCCACTATTGTGGAGTATGTAAAGCTCTTGCAGTACCATGATGTCAAACATACAACAATCATGTCCATGCTATCAGAAAATGAAAATGGAAGCTACTTCTTGAGTATGACTGGACGAGACCTACTAAACCAGTAAGTATTGGAAAATGCACATACTGCAATGTACATAGCATCCTAAATCACCACCCTTGCTAGGAAAAAGTAACAGATGCATGTTTGTATATATTTTGCAGGAAAGCTATGAATGCAAGAAAAGATAACTTGGATGATGTGTTGAAACTGGTATCTTTCTTTAAAGACATGAAGGCAATCAATGATGAGTTCTTCTATGACATACAAGTAGACAGCGACAATGTGATAAAAAACATTTTTTGGTCCAATGCAAGATGCCGAGGAGTATACCAAGACATTGGCGATTGCGTAAGATTCGACACGACTTACAAGACTAACAGGTTTCATATGCCTCTAGGAGTGTTTGTTGGAACAAACCACCATTTGCAGTCAATGATATTTGTGGTTGACCTGATTAGAGAGGAAGATGCAAAATCATTCAAGTGGCTCTTCGATACATTTGTACAGTGCATGAACAACAAACACCCAACTTGCACAGGTATGTTTAGTCTATTTGTTGAGAATTGAAAAGAAAGTAAACCATGCATTTCAAACACTGGTAGCACAGAAGTCCAACAAAAACAAATACAAGAAGCAAAAATATGTGTGACATGTTTAGAAAAACTATAGTGCTAGCTGTGAAGTTTAGGTACAGGACACATAGAAGTTCAACCACACTGCAGTATGAAAAACAAATTATGTAAAAATGTTTAGAGAAATGTAGTTCTGCCTCTGTCTGTGAAGTTCAAGTAATTGTAGCACATAAGTTCAACATCAGCGCAACAAAGCAAAAATACATGGCACATGTTTAGATAGACCTACTACTAGCTGGGAAGTTCAAGTAATTGTAGCACAGAAGTTCAACATCAGTGCAACAAAGCAATTTACATTTTACATACTAGTTAGCTCAATGAAGTTCAATAACAACTGTATATCCTGATTTTATATTCATGCAGACCAGTGCCCGTCAATGGCAAAAGCTATACCACAATCATTCCCAAACACCGCCACAAGCTATGCCGCTGGCACATCCTCAAGAAGTTCAAGGAATACCTCGCGTTGCTGTACAAAAAGTATACAACATTCAAAGAGGAGTTCACGTCCATCTTGAACTAGCCGCTAATGCCAACGGAGTTTGAAGATGCCTGGGCTGCACTAGTGCAGAAGTACAAGCTGCAGAATGACCCGATGATGATGCAGCTATGGAGTGATAGGAAAATGTGGATTTCAGCATATTACAAGAACATTTTATGTGCTAGAATGACTTCCACACAACGAAGCGAGAGCATGAATCACGTGCTGAAAAGAGGATTTGTCAAGGGGACCCAGAACCTACACAAGTTTGCTAGGCGGGTAAATGCTTGCATACAAACTCGGATGCAGAAGGAGAACGAGCAAACGATAGCCAGCATGGTACTAAGACCAAAGAAAGAAACCTCTTATTATGACTTCCTTGAACATGTGCACTTGCTATCTACAAAAAAAATTCAATTGCTCTGCTCGACTAATCTCTTATTTTTTACATATGCAGAAACAGGCACTGATACAAACATATTACGGCTATGATGAAGACATGGCTATCAAGTACACGAGAGCCATATACGCCGAGATGAGGGATAGGATGAGAAAGAGCACACTATTCCGTGCAAAAAAAACAGCAGAGGACACTAAGTACCTTGTGTACTACCACGGCAAGGGTGACAATGATGAGGAAAGAAGGTTTGCCCGGTCAAAGCATGAATTCCAGGTTGTAGCTGACCCAGTGAATGAAATATATGAGTGCGAATGCAAGCTTTGGACACACACAGGTGAGCTGAAAAACAAACTAATTAAGTAGATAAACTAGTAGTATGATATCACTATATGAAACTCATTGTTGGCTCACCAAACAATGTATTCTGCATTAATCACAATGCAGGTCTGTTCTGCCTTCACATAATAAACATCCTGGACTACTTGAGGGCTGATAAAATTCTAGACAAGTATATCCTGAAATGGTACACAAAGACTGCAAAATCATAGCCCACATTTGATACAAGGGACTACAACACAATAGCATCAGATGGCAGCTCAAAACTCTCAAAGCAAGACATCCTGCTGCGGCTAAATTTGACGGTCAACAAGAAAGCAATGAGATGTGATCAACAATATGACAGAGCCTTCTATGTTCTCAAGAGGCTCGTAGAAGAAGTTGACGCCATAGATTCAGCAAATCAGGGAGATGCTGATGAAAGAATGGATAAAGAGGATGCTGAAATTGAAGAAGACATTGCTTATTATGAAGCTGAAATGCTCCAGACCGCTGCTCAAGCCGATCAATGCAAGGAGGGTGCAGGTCATTCAATGCACCAGCACAACCAACAACAGCCGCAACAAGGGGTGATGAAGCCGCCATTATACTCTGAGACAAAGGGTAGGAAGAAACATTCTGCAGCAAAGAAAAGTGAACAGAGAGCTCAAATAAAGGCACCACCTGTAGATAGAGTGGTCAAGCTCGATGATAATGGCGTGCCACTTGGACAAAGGCAATGCAGTGTATGCAAACAGGTTGCAGGACACAACAAACTGACTTGTAAAACACTTCTGGAAAGAAGAGATACCGAGGAAGTCAAGCAACCCAATCCTCAGAAACAGAACAAGGGACCACACCCAGAGAAAGATAGCAGTAGGCGTTGTAGCATATGCAAGGAGTATGAACCACACAATGCAAGAACAGCCCGAAGCGCATAGAAGTAGCTGAAAAGAGGAGTCAAAAGCCAGAAAAGAAAGGGAAAACAAAACCTAGAGCCAGCACAAAGAAAGTGGTGGAAGATGAAGATGAGCAAGACTTTGAAGACGAGGACGAGGAAGAAGAAGAAGATGAAGACATTGTCGAAGAAGAGGAAGACGAAGAGGAAGACGAAGAGCAAGATGAAGAGCAAGACGAAGAGGAAGAGGTACATGTCAAACATAAACCGCAAGCAGCAAAGCCTAGGAGGAGCGCAAGGCTGAGGAACAATTAGAGTAGGTCGATTGAACAAAGCAAACTTGTGTCATGTCAGTATCTATTATGTTATTCCACTTTTGAAAAGAATTTATGTTATTGTGGAAGTTCTGGTATAACATGTGAGGAGGTGTTGCTGCTGTGTTACATAAAACAGCAAGCAAGAATGAATAATAAAATGTAGAAGTTCAAATAAGCTTACTGTGGAAGTTCTGGTATAACATGTGAGGAGGTGTTGGTGCTGTGTTACCAAAAAGAGCAAGCAGCAATAAAAGAATAAACTATATAAGTTCAAGTAAGCTTACTGCAAAAGTTATGGCACAATAATCGAATAATCGATGTAGCAAGAATATACTTCACAAACAAGTATTGCCGCATAAACTAAGTTAGTAAGCCGAAAGGCGACGCGTGCAGTTAAGAAGTTCTATTTGAATACCTGATACGTCTCTAACGTATCTATAATTTATGAAGTATTCATGCCATGTTTACAATAATTCTATATGATTTTGGTATGATTTTATTAGAACTAACCCGAACTGACGCTGTTTTCAGCAGAACTACCTTGGTGTTGTTTTTGTGCAGAAATAAAAGTTCTCGGAATAAGCTGAAAATTTAAGGAGAATATTTTTGGAAAATATAAAAAATACTGGAGCGAAGAGTCACCGGAGAGGAAGGCCGAGGAAGCCACAAGCCACAGGGGTGCCCCCCCCCCAAGGGCGCGCCCCCTGGCTTGTGACTTCCTCGTGGACCCCCTGGACTTGTTTCCACCGCCATAAATTCCTATAAATAGAGAAACCCCCAGAAATAGACCTAGATCGGGAGTTCCGCCGCCGCAAGCCTCCAGAGCCACGAAAAACCAATCGGGAGCCCGTTCCGGCACCCTGCCGGAGGGGGAAACCATCACCGGAGACCATCTTCATCATCCCGGCGGTCTACATGACGAGGAGGGAGTAGTTCACCCTCGGGGCTGAGGGTATGTACCAGTAGCTATGTGTTTGATCTCTCTCTCTCGTGTTCTTGTGATGGCACGATCTTGATGTACCGCGAGCTTTATTAATATAGATGAATCATATGGAGTTTTCCCCTCTCTATCTTCTTGTGATGAATTGAGTTTTCCCTTTGAAGTTTTCTTATCGGATTGAGTCTTTAAGGATTTGAGAACACTTGATGTATGTCTTGCGATGGGATATCCATGGTGACAATGGGATGTTCTATTGATCCACTTGATGTATGTTTTGGTGATCAACTTGCGGGTTCCGTGACCTTGGGAATCTATGCATAGGGGTTGGCACATGTTTTCGTCTAGACTCTCCGGTAGAAACTTTGGGGCACTCTTTGAAGTTCTTTTTGTTGGATTGAACATGATGAATCAGAAATTGTGTGATGCATATCATATAATCATGCCCATGGGTACCCGTGGTGACATTGGAGTATCTAGTTGACATTAGGGTTTTGGTTGATGTGTATCTTAAGGTGTTATTTTAGTACAAACTCTAGGGCTGTTCATGACACTTATAGGGATAGCTCATAAGATTGATCGGAAAAGATAACTTTGAGGTAGTTTCGTACCCTACAATAATTTCTTCGTTTGTTCTCCGCTATTTGTGACTTTGGAGTGAACTCTTTGTCGCACGTGAGGGATTTACATATGATTCAACTATGTTAGTATTGTTGAGAGAACTTGCACTAGTGAAAGTATGAACCCTAGGCCTTGTTTTCAAGCATTGCAATACCGTTTGTGCTCACTTTTATCATTAGTTACCTTGCTGTTTTTATATTTTCAGATTACAAAAACCTATATCTACCATCCATATTACACTTGTATGACCATCTCTTCGCCGAACTAGTGCACCTATACAATTTACCATTGTATTGGGTGTGTTGGGCACACAAGAGACTTTTTGTTATTTGGTTGCAGGGTTGTTTGAGAGAGACCATCTTCATCCTACGCCTCCCATGGATTGATAAACCTCAGGTCATCCACTTGAGGGAAATTTGCTACTGTCCTACAAAACTCTGCGCTTGGAGGCCCAACACGAGTCTACAAGAAGAAGGTTGTGTAGTAGACATCAAGCTCTTTTCTGGCGCCGTTGCCGGGGAGGTGAGTGCTTGAAGGTATATCTTTAGATCTTGCAATTGAATCTTTTATTTTCTTGTTTTGTCACTAGTTTAGTCTATAAAAGAAAACTACAAAAAAAATGGAATTGAGGTTGCCTCATATGCATCATCTTTTTAATGTCTTTCATGAAAATGATGGAAAGGAAAATTGTGCTCAAGTGTTAGAAGAAGAAGTTATTAAAATGTTTGGCACTAAATCTTTGAGTGAGGAGCATGATTGCAATGTTGTTAGTATGAATTCTTTGAATATCCATAGTACTAATGATGATTGCACTAGTCATGATAAAAAGATTTCTTATAAGCATGTCAATTTTTGTGGAGTGCATAGAGTTTGTGAAAACATGCCTAGAAGGGAAGATAGATTTTGTAAGAGGCATAAGTATTTAGAAACTAAATGGTTGCAAGATAGGCTATATGTTTGTGCTGAAAGACTTAATATTCCTCGCCGTCCTTGTGAACTTTGCAATGAAAGCGGTCATTTTAATTTCCAATGTGAATTATTTCATGATCGAATTGTGTCCAAAAATTGTGATAACCTCATTACCCTTGAGCATCATAATGAACTTAGTCTATTTTTGGGGTATGAAGAAATGAAACATAAAACTAAGGATGTTCCAGCATGGGTTCTCATGAAAATGATTGATTTTGATCTAAATGAAATCTATATGTATTGCGTGGTAAATTGCATTGAGAATCCTTATATTGCCAATTACTTAAAGACAAGAAAACAAATAGAAGATGAAGAGAATACTAATGAAGGGGAAGAGGTTTCCCAATATCCTCCTATTTTTTCTTATGATGAATCAGGTAACGAGGAGGGGCTCTTTATTCAACCAACCTCTTCAAAAAGAAGCTTGGAGGAATTAAATAAACCCATAAATAATGTGGTGAAGAAGAAGAAAAGAAAGAAAAGTAAAGGTAAAGAGGTATCTCTCCCAAATAATGATACCTCTTATAATCTTGAAAATCTTTTTGGCACCAACTTAGAAAATTGTGATGATAATAATTGTTATACGATTGGTGCTATTCATACTTTTAATGATGAGAGTGATTATGCTTATGTTATGCAAAGCCACAAGCTTGGGGATGCTATGTTCAATGAGAATAACATGTTTGAGAATTTATTTGCTGCAATTAATGTTTGTCCCAAGCTTGGGGATGCTATGTTTAATGAAGATGATGTTTTTAGTCCCCCAAGTTTTGATGTGCAAATTTATTATGATGATAGCATACCCCTTATTTATGATGATTGCAATATTTATGAAAGTGGGTTTGGAAGAGTGTCAACTCTAGATAATAATTATCCCACTGTTTTGGAGGGTGTTGAATCTTATTATATTGATAAAAGTGGATTTGGAGAGGTCACGACTTTATTTATTAATGATTCCACTATTTCGGAAGAGGCTTCAATTGACTATGATGAGAACAAAGTTGCTACTTATGATGATTATTGTGATGATACTTTTGTTATAAAAAGTAGTGATAATTATTGTCATAATTTTGAATATCCTTTTACTGAACATTACTCTTTTAATGTGGAAACAATTTTTAGTATTCGAGTTTCATATGATACTCCCACTATTAGTCATGAGAAGAAATTTTCTTGTGTGGAGAGTAGTAAATTTCTATGCTTGTAGAACATGAAAAGAATGCTTTATGTGCTGGTTATGTTGTTGAATTCGTTCATGATGCTACTGAAAATTATTATGAGAGAAGATCTTATGCTTCTACATATTGCAATAATATCAAGTTTCCTCTCTATGTGTTGAAAGTTTTGAAGTCATGCTTGTTTTGCCTTCCTATGCTAGTTGATTCTTGCTCCCATAAATTATTTGCTCACAAAATCCCTATGCATAGGAAGTGGTTTAGACTTAAATGTGCTTGTAATTATATTCATGATGCTCTCTTAAATGTTTCAAATATTATTCCTATGTGAGCATCATTGAAATCATCATGCCTAGCTAAAAGGCATTAAAGAAAAGCGCTTGTTGGGAGACAACCCAACACTATTACCTTCTGTTTTGGTGTGTTCACATGATTAAGCTACTGTATTAATCATGTTTTATAGCTTTTGTTTAAATAAGTGCCAAGTAAAACCTTTGGGATGACTCACAAGATGAGTTGACTTGATTCTGTGCAAAAACAGAAACTTTTTCTCTCAGTCCAGGAATTTTGTAAATTCACTGGAACGTGATTTTGATCTGAAATTTTTACACAGTCTTGATATACAAATTCTTCAGGTTGTCCTAATTTTTCATAATTTTTAGAGACAGGGAAGTATGGCTACACTACAGATCTTCACATACTGTTCTGTTTTTGACAGATTCTGTTTTGCATGCATAGTTTGCTTATTTTAGTGTTCCCATAGCTTATATTCAGTGATATAAATTTTGTGAATGATAGAATACAGTAGGTATCATGTGGGAACAATTATGATTCTTGTCTTGACAGTACCTAAGTGAATGATCTACCTTTATCATACTAACCCATCTCACGAAGTTCCGTTAAGTTTTATGTGATTGAAGTTTTCAAGTTTTGGGTGAGACACCGATATGAGGAGAATAAGGAGTGACAAGAACCTAAGATTGGGGATGAACAAGGCACCCCCAAGATAATATCCATGGAAGACTCAAGCGCCTAAGCTTGGGGATGCATTCCGTCTTTCGTCTTCAACACTATCGGTATATCTTACTTGGAGCTATATTTTTATTCGTCACATAATATGAGTTTTGCTTGGAGCGTCATTTTATTTTGTTGTTCTCTGTTAGGTGTTATTTATAATCTTGTATTTCAATAAAAAGTTCCAAGAATTGCATTAGGATGCTTGCATTGCATGTTTTGATATGTGCTGTGTAAAAACAGAAACTTCTGCTGTAGTGTTTGAATTTTCATATTTTACTGGAACGTGGAAAGTTTCTGAAATTTTTACACAGTATTGTCATATAAATTATTTAGAATTTCCTAAATTTTCATAATTTTTTGAGTTACATAAGTACACTGGTTTAATAGATGGCTACAGACTGTTCTGTTTGGACAGATTGCTGTCATAGTTTTGTTATCTACTTATCCTATAGTTTCCATAGCCTATATTGGTAGATATAAATTGTGGAAATGATAGTAAACAGTAGATGATGTTTGATAATTATTGTGCAACTTGTCTTGGCAGTACATGAAGTGTTGATTTATTCTTATGTGTACTAACCTATCTCACGAGTTCTTTTCGAGTTTTGTGTGGATGAAGTTTTTGAGAATAGGTGAAACCATGATATGAGAGGATTGAACGAGATACAAAAGCTCAAGCTTGGGGATGCCCAAGGCACCCCAAGTGAATATTTCAAGAAGTCTCAAGCATCTAAGCTTGGGGATGCTACGCATCCCACCTCTCTTCATCAACAATTATCGGTTAGCCTATGTTGAGCCTAAATTTTTATTCGTTCACATGATGCGTCCTATTCTTGGAGTGCTATTTTTATTTTTATTGATGTTTAAATAAAATACTCAGATCTGAAAATATTTATTGAGGGAGAGAGAGTCCTCACATAGCTACTTAATTGTTTGACTACTCATTGATCTTCACTTATATCTTTTGTGAGTAGCTTGTTATTTCCTCTCATGCTTTACTTATACCTTTTTGATGGATGAAATCTTTATGCTCATGTGCTTCATTTAAATTTGTTTGAGCTTGTCAAAAAAGCAATGGTGTCGGTGTACTAAAGTATGGGTCTTTTTAGTACCCCTTACTTGTGCATGGGCAGTTGTAGCCGTACCGTGGCAAGCCTTGTCGGGGAATAGCTAGGAGTAATCACGAGACTAAGATGCCAAGGAGACGTTCAAGTCAACGACCAGACAGAAGACCAAGGGGTTGCGGAGGCCCGGCAAGACCTCGCGCCCGGCAAGACCCGGTCCCGGCAAGCCCCGGGCCCGGCAAGGATTCGGTCCCGGCAAGCCCCGGCCCCGGCAAGGATTCGGTCCCGGCAAGGCTCTGCACAGTGCAGCGCTATCACTCCAGTGTAGCGACCAGCCTTGTCGTTTAGGGCTTGTCCTCATGGTGACGTGGCGTAATGCTGGCCACGAGATGCTTAAGCGGTACTGATGGGATGACTGCTTTTGCCCATCCCCTGTAAAGCTTTTCCAAGCCCGAGACGCTAAGGGACACCTCGACGGACACCTCACGGTGCATTTAATGAGTTTGTCCTAAGCCGTCAGGGTTAGGTATGATAACACTGTAGCTACTTTCCACCTCATGCCTTATCTCGAATGCCACTGTGGTAGCCCCTTTGACTTATATAAAAGGAGGCCCGAGGCGTACAGAGAGGGGATTCGGAAGCCCATTCTGCATGCGTAGCTACTGAATACTGTAGCTCCCAGAACTTGGCCAAGAACATCCACAGTAATACAATCAAAGCAGGAGTAGGGTTTTACGCATCCGTGCGGCCCGAACCTGGGTAAATCCCCGTGTGCTGTTCGTTAGTTCTGCTCTTTGTGCAATCCTCTCCCCTTGCCGAACCGTAAAGGGATCCGCTCGATAGCGATCCCATAGGTGTTCGTTTCCCACGACATCTTTGGCGCGCCAGGTAGGGGGATCGAGGTTGTGCGAACCTGATCTAGCCATCAGCGTGTCAGATCTTCGATCATCTTCACCACCATGGCTCCCATGAAAAAGGGTTTCACGGCGGTTGGTCCATCTGCATCCGTCGTGCCTGATGCTGCGCGCACAGGCGACGGGGTGGAGGAGGTGGAGGCTCCGAGCTTCCACGGCGTTCCGGCGATCCGAGCCGGACGAGCAACAGGTCCAAGGATGGAGCTGCGCAACCTACGGGTGGTGCAGCGACTTCCAAGGATGGAGCGGCGCCTTCCAGGACAAATACGCCGGCGCATGCACCGCGACCTTCTCAGGACGCGCGTGACGTGCGGCCTCAAGACGTTGGTGGTTCTAGGCGTCCGCATGGAAAGACCCCTGCGCATCACTCCCAGGGTGTGCAGGGCCAAGATCCGCGCCAGCACGCTGGTGGGAGCCGCGCGCGGGTGCAGAGCCGTGATGGTGCTCCTTCTAACCCTGTTAGGAGTTTGAGCACCTCATGTTCTTCGCACCTGTCGCCGCCGCCTACGCCAGCAGAGGCGTTGGCGCGAGCTCAGCTGCTCCTAGACTTCCCTCCCGCGGCGGAGAAGCTAGACGAGTGGCGGGCCGCTATCCAGAGCCTCATCGGCCTAGCCAACAACGACGTACCACAGCAGGGTGAACCCTCGCGGCTGCAGTCGTCTAGGCTGGTGCGTGGCGATGGAGAGAAGACCGGAGCTGGAACGACTACGTTGCGTTCCCCTCCGCTGCGTCAACAGCGGTCGTTAACTCGACGGACCAGTGCCCGTGAGGATGGTTCCATGGCGTCATCCGATCCGCGGGTTCGCCACGATCAACGTCACGTTCTTCGGGAACGGAAGAAGGAGGACGCTCGAACCATCATCGAGCGCCGAAGGGAAGCACGTCGCCAGTCTGACAAGCGCGCTGGGACCGCTGTTGACGAGCCCGCGCCAGGGTACCCTGGCTGCCTACCCTACGAGGTGGGTTGTCCATCGTTTACACGTGAGCTGCGGCAAGTCCAGTGGCCTAGCTCCCGCTCCTTCAAGCCGGAAGTACCGGAGAAGTACGATGGCAAGACCCATCCGTCCGAGTTCTTGAGCATCTACACCATTGCGGTGCAGGCTGCCGGGGCCCGTGACGATAAGGTACTGGCCAACTACTTTCCGTTGATGCTGAAACCCAACGTGAGATCGTGGTTGATGCACCTGCCCGAGAATTCCATCTCTTCTTGGGCCGACCTGTGCCATCAGTTTGTTGGCGCCTTCACCGGCGGCCATCAAGCTCCTGGCCAAGAGAGTGATCTGCACATCATTCCCTAGAAGGAGGGCGAAACTTTGTGCAAGTATATCCAGAGGTTCAGCCGCATCCAGCACAACATTCCTGACGTTCATCCCGCCGCCGTCATTAGCGCCTTTCATCAGAATGTGCGCAATCGTAAGATGCGGGAGGAGCTGGCAATGAACAAGGTTAGGGATGTCGCCGAGCTCTACGCTTTGGCCGATAAATGTGCTCGGGCAGAAGAAGGAAGGAGGCTCCCCGGCGAGAACGCTGGTGCTGGAGTCGACTCCGATAGCGAAGACGCTCCTGCCCCGGCAAAGAAGGGGCGGCGGAAGAACAAGAAGCGCAAGGGCAAGGCCGTGCTTGCCGTTGAAGGTTCCGGCAACACCGGCACCCGCAAGAAGTCCAAGACCGATGACCCCGGCAAGGAGGTTGCCGGGTGTGCGGCGTGTCAGGCCTTGGCGGCAGCCGACAAGCCAGAAGGATCCGGCAAGCAGTACTGCAAGATCCACCGCACCAAGGGCCATGATCTCCAAGACTGCCGGCAAGTTGAGGAGCTTGCCGAGAAGCAGCGCGCCGAGTACGAAAGGCGCGACAAGGAAAGGGCCCAAGACGGTTCCGGAGGGTCTGGCAGGAAGCGCGGTCGAGGAGGTCGCCGCGGCAAGCCCAGGCAGCAGCAAGAGAAGCCTGCCCGGGGCCGCGCCAAAGAGCAAGGAGATGATGATAATGATGCAGAGGGCGACGAATCCAGCGAACATGAGTTCCAGAAGGCTACAGAGGCCATGTGCGTCGACGGGGGCGCTTCGTTGCATTCCTCTCACCGCCAGCTCAAGCAGTGGGCGCGCGAGATTAATGCGGCAGAGCCATCCCTCGATGCCCGGAAGCCACTGAAGTGGTCCCACACGCCTATCATTTTTGACGCCGAGGATCACCCTGATCGCACAACTGCGGTCGGGTGTTTGCCGTTGTTGGTTTCACCAACGATCCGCAACCTCCAGGTGACGAATATGTTAGTTGACGGTGGGGCCGCCCTGAACTTGATCTCGCCGGACGTCATCAAGAGGCTGCAGATTCCTGACGAGGACCTTGAGGAGACAGGCTCTTTTCAAGGGGTCAATCCGGGAAGGAACCAGCCGAAAGGCAAGATCACGCTGCTGGTAACTTTCGGCAGCGAGCTGAACTTCAGGACGGAGAAGGTCGTCTTCGACGTCGCCAAGATTCCGTTGCCATATAATGGAATCCTCGGCCGCCCAGCGCTGGCTAAGTTCATGGCGGCCTCGCACTATGCATACAACGTCTTGAAAATTCCCTGTCCAATGAGCGTCATCACTGTCCACTCCGACAAGAAAGACGCGCTCATTTGCACCGACAAGCTCTACCGGGAAGCAGTTGCAGCGTTCGCCGCCAAGGCGCATGCTCCTGCCGCTAAAGATCCCGGCAAGAAGAAGAAGCCCGGCAAGACCTCTGGTACAAACTCCGGCAAGCGCGCCTCTCCGGAGTGCTGCGCTACCGTAGAGGGTGCACCAGAGAGCTCTGCTGGCCAGACCAAGAAATCCAAGGCTGCTCCGCCTGAGACCAAGAAGGTGCCCGCCAAGGAGGACGGGACGGGGGGAACTTTCACCATAAGTTCCACCCTTGACGACAAATAGGAAAGCACGCTCGTTGCCTTCATGCGGGCGAATGTCGATGTGTTTGCATGGCAACCATCTGACATCCCCGGTGTTCCCAGGGAGGTAATTGAGCACCACCTAGCCGTCTGTCCTCACGCGCGGCCCGTCAAGCAGAAGGTGCGGAAGCAAGCTTTGGAGCGGCAAGAATTTATTGCAGAAGAGATTAAGAAGCTTGAGGCGGCAGGCCTGGTTAGAGGAGTCCTCCATCCTACATGGTTGGCCAATCCAGTTGTTGTGCGGAAGGCGAATGGTAAATGGAGGCTATCTATTGACTTTACAGATATCAATAAAGCCTGTCCAAAAGATCCCTTTCCCTTGCCGCGCATCGACCAGATTGTGGATTCGACTGCCGGCTGCGATTTGCTGTCATTCCTTGACGCATACTCAGGCTATCACCAGATCTTCATGGCGAAAGAAGACGAAGAGAAGACCGCATTTATCACTCCGTGTGGCACATACTGCTTCTTGCGTATGCCTTTCGGGTTGAAAAGTGCTGGGTCGACCTTCGCAAGAGCTGTCCAGATTGGTTTCGGGGCCCAGCTGCATAGAAATATGGAAGCTTACATGGATGACATAGTGGTCAAAACCAAGGACAAAGCAACGCTCATTCAAGATCTGGAGGAGACATTTGCAAATCTGCGCAGGATCAACCTGAAGCTCAATCCCGAGAAGTGCGTGTTTGGCGTCCCATCCGGCAAGCTTCTCGGGTTCTTCGTATCTCAGCGTGGAATTGAAGCCAATCCCGACAAGATCAAGGCAATTGAGCAGATTAAAGCGCCAAGACGAGTCAAGGATGTGCGCCGCCTTGCCGGCTGCGTCGCTGCTTTGAGTAGGTTCATCTCAAAGTCCGCTGAGCACGCCCTGCCATTTTTCAAAATTTTGAAGAAGGCAGGTCCAATGAAATGGACTCCAGAAGCGGAGGCAGCGCTGCAGGATTTGAAGAAGTACCTCTCCTCTCCGCCAGTACTAGTCGCGCCTAGGCCACAAGAGCCGTTGCTGCTATATCTGGCGGCAACGAATCAAGTGGTTAGTGCTGCGCTGGTGGCAGAGAGAAAAGCAGAGGAGGATGCAGCAGCAACGGCAGGCCCGCCAACTGACTTGCCGGGGCCGGCCCCGGCAGAGTCTGGTGCCGACAAGGAAAGATCCGCGCAGTCAAGTCAAGCAGTGCAAAAGAAGAAGATGGTGCAGCGCCCAGTCTATTTCGTCAGCTCCCTGTTGCAGGGGGCTAGGTCGAGATATTCTGGTGTGCAGAAGTTGCTCTTCGGCCTTCTCATGGCCTCCAGGAAGCTGCGCCATTACTTCCAAGCACATGACGTCACCGTCATCACTCGCTTTCCGCTGCAACGGATTCTCCGGAACCCAGAAGCAACCGGCAGGATCATGGAGTGGGCATTGGAGCTGTCATGCTTTGGTCTCAAGTTTGAAAGTTCTTCAACTATCCAGAGCAGAGCCTTGGCAGAGTTCATTGCAGAATGGACCCCAACGCCAGACGACGAAGTTCAAGAATTAGCGATTCCCGACAAGGAAACAGATCGCGAATGGATCATGTACTTTGATGGAGCCTTTTCGCTGCAAGGCGCCGGTGCCGGCGTGCTGCTTGTCGCACCCACCGGAGAGCACCTCAAGTACGTCATCCAGATGCATTTTTCCCGGGAGAGATCTACCAACAACACGGCAGAGTATGAAGGATTGCTTGCCGGTCTCAGGATCGCGGCAGACCTCGGAATCAAGAAGCTCATTGTCAGAGGTGACTCCCAGCTCATCGTGAGACAAGTCAACAAAGATTATCAGAGCCCATTGATGGAAGCTTACGTCGGTGAAGTGAGGAAGCTGGAAGAGCGCTTTGACGGTCTTCAGACAGAGCATGTTCCTCGATCAGAGAACAGCATTGCCGACGACCTGTCGAAGCGCGCCGCACTCAAGCTACCTGTGGAACCAGGGACTTTTGTGCTCCGCTTGACTCAACCATCCGTGTCGCCATCGACAAGGCCTGATAAGAGAAGAAGGTTAAGTACCGGCGAGTACTTCTCGGTAGGGCTTCCCGAAGCCCCCGGCAAGGATCTTGCCGGGAACAACATGGTTGCCGGTGAGCAGCGGCTTAGCGCAGAACCTCGGGTTCTTGCTGCCGAAGCAAGCACCCCTGCTGCCGAAGAAATACCGGTTGCCGGTGAGCAGCTGCTCCGCCAAGAACCTCAGGTTCTTGCCATAGAAGCAAATGCTCCCGCAGCTGAAGAGTCGCCTTTAGTCCTTGTCGTCGAGCCACAAGCTCCGGCATGGGCACAACAAATAGTCCATTTCCTTCAGACAGGAGAACTCCCTGAGGAGCAGGAAGAAGCTGAGAAAGTAGCCCGTCAGTCAAGCATGTACCGGTTCGTCGACGACGTCCTGTACAGAAAGAGGCCCAACGGTGTGAAATTGAAGTGCATTCCTCGGGAGGATGGACTAGAGCTGTTGGCAGAGATTCATGGGGGCATATGTGGATCCCACATAGGCTCGAGAGCCCTTGTCGGCAAGGCATTCCGGCAAGGATTCTTCTGGCCCACTGCCCTCCAAGATGCAACGGCACTGGTAACCAAGTGTGAAGCGTGCCAGTTCCATTCGAAGCAACTTCATCAGCCGGCTCAAGCTCTCCAGACGATCCCTCTCTCCTGGCCCTTCTCGGTCTGGGGACTCGACATACTGGGTCCCTTCCCCCGCGCTGCTGGGGGCTTCGAGTACTTGTACGTTGCTATCGACAAGTTCACGAAGTGGCCAGAAGTGGAAGCAGTGAGGAGGGTGACAGCTCAGTCAGCAGTCAAGTTCTTCAAGGGGATTGTGTGCCGTTTTGGTGTGCCGAACAGGATCATCACCGACAACGGTACGCAGTTCACTAGTCGCACCTTCATGCAGTACGTCCAAGACCTTGGCGGCAAGATTTGTTTTGCCTCTGTTGCTCACCCAAGAAGCAATGGCCAAGCGGAAAGGGCGAACACTGAAGTCCTGCGTGGTCTCCGGACCAGAACTTTTGACAAGCTGCACAAGCATGGAAGACGCTGGATTGATGAGCTGCCGGCGGTTCTTTGGTCGATCAGGACGACGCCAAATCGAGCCACCGGCCAGACGCCCTTCGCTCTGGTCTACGGAGCGGAGGCAGTTCTCCTCACGGAACTCATATACGGGTCACCTCGAGTGCTCGCTTATGATGAGCTTGAGCAAGAGCAGCTGCGGCAAGATGACGCGCTGCTCCTTGAGGAGAACCGTCTTCGGGCTGCTGTGCGAGCCGCTCGCTACCAGCAAGCTTTGCGCTGCTACCATAGCCGCAAGGTTCGCGCCCGGAGTCTTGAGGAAGGCGACCTTGTTCTTCGGCGCGTTCAGACGGCCAAGAATTCCAACAAGTTGACGCCGAAGTGGGAAGGCCCTTACCGGGTAGTGCGAGTCACCAGGCCTGGCGCTGTCCGCCTGGAGACTGGCGAGGGCTTGCCAGTGAGCAACTCCTGGAACATCGAGCACCTTCGCAAGTTCTACCCGTAAGGCGCAGTTGTTCGGTTTTCTTGCTGTGATAGCAATACGGCCAGCAGGCTGCTGACGACCCGAATCCAGCGCTCGCGGCAGCGTAACGCTCCGGCAAGATCCCGGCAACGCCATTCTGTACAAGTGTTGCCGCTGGCATGTAATCCTTTGTGCAGAGCAGGCACGTCCCTGTGCATATTTAATAAGATCTGTGTGCTTTACGTTTCTTGTTGATTTTCATGTCATTTTATATGCATGTATTATCTGAGATGTGTATTGCACTCGATCCCGGTAAGAGCTAACGAACCGTCAAGGTTCCATACTTTTATTTTCTCTTCTTTCTTTTTCTCAAGAGACAGAAGATTCCCTCGCGCGCAAGTTTGCCGGGGGGGAAGGAGAATGGTGGTATGGATACCAGACGACGTTCAAGGTTGGCGCGGCGCCTTTCCGGAAGAAAAGGAATAGCGACGAAAAGCAGAGCTAAGTTGCTGAACCCATTAAGCAGATTTTGATTTTTGTAAGGCTATAGTACGGGCACACAAAAAGAGAAAATTTATTTTGAAAATTTAGAGATGGCACATACAAATTTGCTTGGAACGGCATGGAAATACCGCATATAGGTAGGTATGGTGGACTCATAAGGCAAAACTTGGTTTAAGGATTTTGGATGCACAAGTAGTATTTCTACTTAGTACAAATGAAGGCTAGCAAATAGATTGGGAAGCAACCAAACCAAGGAACGAAAAATCACATAAGTGAGCATTGAGTCATAACTAACACCGAATAATGCACCACAGGTAGGATGTAACTTCATTGCATAACTATTGACTTTCGTGCATGCATAGGGAATCACAAACCTTGACACCAATATTCCTACTAAGCATAATTACTCACTAACATGACTCACATATTACTATCATCACGTTACAAAACTATTACAAAGAATCAAGTATAATTTGTCCCATGATTTTCATGAAAGTTTTTATTATATCCTCCTTGGATATCTATCACTTTGGGACTAGTTTCATATATTGCTTTTTTGGTAAGCTCAAACAAATTTAAGTGAAGCACAAGAGCATAAAATTTTCATCTCTCAAAAAGGTATAAGTGAAGCATGAGAGGAAATGACAAGCTACTCTCAAAAGATATAAGTGAAGATCAATGAGTAGCCAAACAATTAAGTAGCTATGTGAGGACTTTCTCTCCCTCAATAAATATTTTCAGATCTTAAGCATTTTATTAATCAGCAAGCAAAAGAAAAATAATACCACTCCAAGAATAGGACGCATCATATGAACGAATAAAAAATTAGGCTCAACATAGGCTAACCGATAATTGTTGATGAAGAGAGGTGGGATGCGTAGCATCCCCAAGCTTAGATGCTTGAGACTTCTTGAAATATTTACTTGGGTTGCCTTGGGCATCCCCAAGCTTGAGCTTTTGTATCTCGTTCAATACTCTCATATCATGGTTTCACCTATTCTCAAAAACTTCATCCACACAAAACTCGAAAAGAACTCGTGGGATAGGTTAGTACACATAATAATAAATCGACTCTTTATGTACTGCCAAGACAAGTTGCACAATAATTTTCAAACATTAGGTACTGTATACTATCATTTCCACAATTTATATCTACCAATATAGGCTATGGAAACTATAGGATAAGTAGATAACAAAACTATGACAGCAATCTGTCCAAACAGAACAGTCTGTAGCAATTTATGAAAACAGTGTACTTCTGTAACTCAAACAATTATGAAAATTTAGCACATGCTAAATAATTTATATGACAACACTGTGTAAAAATTTCATAAACTTTCCACGTTCCAGTAAAATATGAAAATTCAAACACTACAGCAAAAGTTTCTGTTTATACACAGCACACATCAAACATGCACTGCAAGCATCCTAAAGCAATTCTTGGAACTTTTTATTGAAAAACAAGATTATAAATAACACCTAACAGAGAAAAACAAAATATAATGACGATCCAAGCAAAACTCATATTATGTGATGAATAAAAATATAGCTCTAAGTAAGATATACCGATAAGGTTGAAGACGAAAAAGGGGATGCCTTCCGGGGCATCCCCAAGCTTAGGCGCTTGAGTCTTCCTTGGATATTACCTTGGGGGTGCCTTGGGCATCCCCAAGCTTAGGTTCTTGTCACTCCTTATTCTCCTCATATCGTTGTCTCACCCAAAACTTGAAAACTTCGATCACACAAAACTTAACGGAACTTCGTGAGAAGGGTTAGTGTAATAAACAAAGATCATTCACTTAGGTACTGTCAAGACAAGATTCATAATTGTTATCACATAATACCTACTTTATTCTATCATTCCCATAATTTATACCACTAAATATAAGCTATGGAAACACTAAAACAAGCAAACTATGCATGCAAAACAGAATCTGTCAAAAACCGAACAGTCTGTGAATATCTGTAGTGTAACCATACTTCCCTGTCTCTAAAAATTCTGAAAATTTAGGAAAATCCAGGAAATTTGTATATCAAGACTGTGTAAAAATTTCAGATCAAAATCGCGTTCCAGTGAATTTACAAAATTCCTGGACTGAGAGAAAAAGTTTCTGTTTTTGCACAGAATCAAGTCAACTATCATCCACACTATCCCAAAGGCTTTACTTGGCACTTTATTGAAACAAAAGCTATAAAACATGATTACTACAGTAGTTTAATCATGTGAACACTCAAAAACAGAAAGTAAAAGTGTTGGGTTGTCTCCCAACAAGCGCTTTTCTTTAATGCCTTTTAGCTAGGCATGATGATTTCAATGATGCTCATATAGGAATAATAATTGAAACATGCAAAAGAGCATCATGAATCTCATGACAAGCACATTTAAGTCTAACCCACTTCCTATGCATAGGGATTTTGTGAGCAAACAATTTATGGGATCAAGAATCAACTAGCATAGGAAGGCAAAACAAGCATAACTTCAAAACCTTGAACACATACAGAGGAAACTTGATATTATTGCAATTCCTACAAGCATATGTTCCTCCCTCATAATAATTTTCAGTAGCATCATGAAGGAATTTCACAATATAACCAGCACATAAAGCATTCTTTTCATGATTTACAAGCATAGAAATTTTACTACTCTCCACACACGAAAATTTATTCTCATCAATAGTAGTGGGAGCAAACTCAACAAAATAACTATCATGTGAAGCATAATCCAATTGAAAATTAAAGTCATGATGACAAGTTTCATGGTTATCATTATTGTTTATAGCATACATGTCATCACAATAATCATCATAAATAGGAGGCATGCTTTCATCATAATAAATTTGCTCATCAAAACTTGGGGGACTAAACATATCATCTTCATCAAACATAGCATCCCCAAGCTTGTGGCTTTGCATATCATTAGCATCATGGATATTCAGAGAATTCATACTAACAATATTTCTATCATGCTCATCATTCAAAGATTTAGTGCCAAACATTTTAATAACTTCTTCTTCTAACACTTGAGCACAATTTTCCTTTCCATCATTTTCACGAAAGACATTAAAAACATGAAGCATATGAGGCAACCTCAATTCCATTTTTTTTGTAGTTTTCTTTTATAAAACCAAACTAGTGAAAACCAAGAAACGAAAAGATTCAATTGCAAGACCTAAAGATATACCTTCAAGCACTCACCTCCCCGGCAACGGCGCTAGAAAAGAGCTTGATGTCTACTACGCAACCTTCTTCTTGTAGACTCGTGTTGGGCCTCCAAGCGCAGAGTTTTGTAGGACAGTAGCAAATTTCCCTCAAGTGGATGACCTAAGGTTTATCAATCCATGGGAGGCGTAGGATGAAGATGGTCTCTCTCAAAAAACCCTGCAACCAAATAACAAAGAGTCTCTGGTGTCCCCAACACACCCAATACAATGGTAAATTGTATAGGTGCACTAGTTCGGCGAAGAGATGGTGATACAAGTGTAATATGGATGGTAGATATAGGTTTTTGTAATCTGAAAATATAAAAACAGCAAGGTAACTAATGATAAAAGTGAGCACAAACGGTATTGCAATGCTTAGAAACAAGGCATAGGGTTCATACTTTCACTAGTGCAAGTTCTCTCAACAATACTGACACAGTTGAATCATATGTAAATCACTCACATGCGACAAAGAGTTCACTCCAAAGTCACAAATAGCGGAGAACAAACGAAGAAATTATTGTAGGGTACGAAACCACCTCAAAGTTATCTTTTCCGATCAATCTTATGAGCTATCCCTATAAGTGTCACGAACAGCCCTAGAGTTCGTACTAAAATAACACCTTAAGATACACATCAACCAATACCCTAATGTCACCTAGATACTCCAATGTCACCACAAGTACCCATGGGCTTGATTATACGATATGCATCACATAATTTCAGATTCATCATGTTCAACCCAACACAAAGAACTTCAAAGAGTGCCCCAAAGATTCTACCGGAGAGTCAAGACGAAAACGTGTGCCAACCCCTATGCATAGATTCCCAAGGTCACGAAACCCGCAAGTTGATCACCAAAACATACATCAAGTGGATCAATAGAACATCCCATTGTCACCACGGATATCCCATCGCAAGACATACATCAAGTGTTCTCAAATCCTTAAAGACTCAATCCGATAAGTAAACTTCAAAGGGAATACTCAATTCATCACAAGAAGATAGAGAGGGGAAAACTCCATATGATTCATCTATATTAATAAAGCTCGCGGTACATCAAGATCGTGTCATCTCAAGAACACGAGAGAGAGAGATCAAACACATAGCTACTGGTACATACCCTCAGCCCCGAGGGTGAACTACTCCCTCCTCGTCATGGAGACCGTCGGGATGATGAAGATGGCCTCCGGTGATGGTTTCCCCCTCCGGCAGGGTGCCGGAACGGGCTCCCGATTGTTTTTTCGTGGCTCTGGAGGCTTGCAGCGGCGGAACTCCCGATCTAGGTTTGTTTCTGGAGGTTTCTCTATTTATGGGAATTTTTGGCGGCAGAAACAAGCCAGGGGGTCCACGAGGCAGCGACAAGCCAGCAGGGCGCGCCCTAGGGGGCGCCCTAGTGGCTTGTGGCTGCCTCGTGGCTCTTCTGGCCCATCTCCAATGCTCCGTGGGTCTCTTCTGGTCCATAAAAAAATCACCGTAAATTTTTATTCCGTTTGGACTTCGTTTGATATTCCTTTTCTGTAAAACTCAAAAACGAGGAAAAATCAGAAACTGGCACTGGGCTCTGGGTTAATAGGTTAGTCCCAAAAATAATATAAATTTGAAGTAAAATGATTGTAAAACATCCAAGAATGATAATATAATAGCATGGAACAAGCAAAAATTATAGATACGTTGGAGACGTATCAATTTACATCAGAACTATCTGCATATGCATCATTGTCAACAAAGTGGGTTGTGGAGTTTATTGCAGCAAGCTAGCATTGCCTCTTTGCTAACCTATATTATGACTACAAGTAGTATCTTTTAGGTGGGATAGTGCACACGAGTCCACATATTCACCAAATCAATACACCACTATGGATCCACTCCCGTCTCCTTATGAGAAGGCCATCCATAGCACTCACGCTTATCTTGCACATTTTAGAGTATCCATTTCAGGTTATCTATGAACAACATAAGTTTCCAAGTAGTCCATATCCGAGGACGCGGCTATTCGAATAGATCATTTACCTTGCAGGGGTATACTTCCTCACACATGCTCTCACCACTTATCGCCATATGCACATCATGCATCTCGGCAACCTTCAAGCGGAAGCCCAGCGAGGGAGTCGGCCACGACCGTTAAGCCCAGCGGAATACCTATTTGAGACTAAACCCACAAGGAAGTCTGGCCAAAGTTTCCTCTACGGCCTCAAACGATGTGCGTAGGGTTCCACAAGCCCACCGTTCGGGTGCCACTTAGTACACTGTGCCACTGTGCATCTACCGCATCGAAACCCACCCCGTCGGGTAGCGCTAAGCACGGCCACCCGCACTTTTCCTACAAACACCAGAAACTAGTTGCAACTCCTGGACAGAGATCAAGGCGATTAATAAGACGAGAGGGTCCATTGGTTTCGGGCCCAATGCATGGTAGTATCTTGTCTTGGATAACATACATAGAACTCAGTTCTTAAAGACGGTCCCAATGAGACAACGTGCCATGTACTCCTACATGGCCTCTCATCGCTACCTTTAGCAAATCGTGTTCACACACTTAGCTCTCACACAATAGGACATGAAGACATCCATTCCGATTCATCGCCCAGATGGATCAAACCCGACACGACCCTAAGCATAGCAGGCACAGTAAGCAAGCATGAATGAGTAAGCACAACAAGCCTCAAGAAGTTGCTACTCATGGTAAGTGGTTTCAACTATTTACTGTGGCAATGACAGGTCATGCAAAGGAATGGGTTCAACTACCAGGAACATGTAACAGTTGAATCGTTATTCTCCTATGTAAAATAGAGCAGGAGCATGAGAGTGGGTTTATATAAATATGCTCAAGGGGGGTTGCTTGCCTGACAGTTCTGAAGATAGTATTTCTCTTGATCAGTGTCACCGATCATAACGTCGGAACCATCGTCTACCGAGAAGGAACGACACCAACAAACAAGAAGAAGGATCACAATAAATGCAATGCACAATCAAGTGAATGGCATGAAATGTTACATGCTGAAGCAGAACATGGATCTGTGGACGGAGCAGCTTGCCGCCATGGGCTTCACGGAATGCATATTCCCCATGATGGCAGGGAGGCGGCGAGTACCAGGCTATTCATCTTCCTTGATAAGATTGTTGGGGCGTTGGAGAGATACGAGGAATGGCTAGCCGATAACTTTGACAAGGTTCCCGCGAGCTTTTCCGCGGTGTTCTTCAAAAAATTCTAGTGAAGGTTGCCTATCACAACCCCGGGATCGACCTGACCAAGGCCTTCTCCATGTTGCTGAAGGACAGTGACACCAGCACCTTTCATGCCCTTGTCGCCACTATCTCCGATAAGGTTGGTTCTGTGACCTTGAAGTAGTGAACTCCCTTCCTTCCATCCTTGTCGCCCATGCCGTGTTTGTATCAAAGACATTTATTTTGAATCAACACGGCATCTTTGCATTTGGATGTAATTTTTTTTATTGAAATGAATGGTTAATTTCCTTCACGCTTTATTCTACACTTCTTGTTTTTAATCCCTACACTTGCCTGAATCACTTGCTTGTGCGTGCATTCTTGTCGTGAGTGCTTTTAGCAACGGAACCTTAGCAGCCTACTGGGAATGCCGCTGCCGGCTAAGTCACCTTTCCGTTCTTGATGCAGCTACTTTGGTTGCTGAGCGTACTCGAAACAACCTAAGAGCGCAAACAATCTCGACGAGGGTCCTTCGCATGCAGGTTATCTCATAAAAATATTGAAATTGTTGGAGGGAAAATATCTAAAATAAAGAACTTTAAAGTTTCTGTAACTTAGCTTTTCTTTGTTGTACTTCTTGTCGGAAAATGATCAACCTTGAACGCTTTCAGGTATTTGATACTCGTGATCTGCGTTGGATTTTCCGTGAAGAGGAACGGGTAATCGCAGCACAAAGTGAGTACGTATTTCCCTAAGTTATGAAACGAAGGTTTGTCGAACAAATAGGAATACCAATCCTCAACCCTCTTCACTGGCTGCACACAAAAGAACAAACAACTTGCACCCAACATCGGCAAGAGGGTTGTCAATCCCCTTGATCTCGTTATTTGCAAGCAAGTGAGCTGTGTAGATAATTGTAGATAATAGTAAAGTGCAAAATAAAATAAAAGGTAATAACTAATAGCAAGGTAATGATAGCGTTTATGAATATATAAGTGAATAGACCTGGGGGCCGTAGAGTTCTCTAGTGGCATCTCTCATGAGCAAAACATACAGTGGGTAAAGAAATTACTGTTGGGCAATGATCATGTGTATATAGGCATCATGTCCATAAGCAAATAGGGCGACTCCTGCCTGCACCTATTACTATTACCCCACCCATCGACCGCTATCCAGCATGCATCTAGAGTATTACGTAAAACAGAGTAATGCATGGAGAACATTGACATGATGTAGACAAAGTAAACTCAATCAATATGAATAAACCCCATCGCTTTATCCTTAGTAGCAGCAACACAAAGATGCAACTTGTCCCCTTCTGCCACAGGGATATAGAAACTCACCAGGTTGAAGCTACTACAACGCACCACTCTCACCGAAGAAATATCAATCTAGTTGGCCAAACTATCTCAATAGATCAGAGAGCATTACGAAGCTATGACGATCATGCAAATAAGAATCATAGTAATCAGATTTGACTCAAATACTTTTCATGAATAATCTGAGCATAAACTCACAATTCATCGGATCCCAACAAACACACCATACCAAGGGATTACATTGGATTGATCATGGCAAAGATGCGATGAACATTGTATTTAAGACCGAGAGAGAGAGAGAGATTGCCATCTAGGTACTACCTACAGACCCGTAGGTCTGTGGTGAACTACTCACACATCATGCTGAGGGCAGCAAGGTTGATTAACAGGCCCTCCGTGATCGATCTCCCCTCCGGCAGGGTGTTGAAACGGAGGTGTAGATGGCCTCCCATCGGAACAGAGAATTGCGGCGGCAGAAAAAGTGTTTCGGGATCGCTTCTGGTGTTTTTCAGGTAGATGTGAATTTATAGGCGAGAGAACGACGTCGGGAGAGCCACTAGGGGGCCACCACATATCTGGTCGTGCCCCCTGGTGGCGTGGTGGGATATGTGGTGGGGCCCTGGTGCACCTTCTGGCCTTCCTCCGAAGTTTCTAGGTCTTGTATTGGTCCAGAAAAAATCTTCAAAAAGTTTTGTGGCAATTGGACTCCGTTTGGTACTGTAACTCTGAAAAGGCAAAAACACGTAGAAAACAGGAACTGGTCAATAGGTTAGTGCTCAAAAATATTATAAATTGGTAAATAAATATCCAAAAAGTATCCTAGAATGATAATATATTAGCATGGAACAATAAAAAATTATAGATATGTTGGAGACGTATCAGCATCCCCAAGCTTAATTCCTGCTCGTCCTCGAGTAGGTAAATGATAAAAACAGAATTTTTGATTTGACATGCTACCCATTATGTAATCTTTGGTATGTATGCTCATTGAGAAATGATGAATTAACAAACAACAACATAGTAATATTTATAAGTATAGGAAACAAAATCATTGATTTTTCAAAGTAAACGATCCTAAAAGAATGTTTTCCCCTACTCATCTTATTATATTAGCAAGGCATGACTCCATCTTCACCACATAGATACAAATGTTAAGCACCACAGTGTCCAAGTCAGGCAATTGGATTGTACTTTTTCAATATGCATCAACTTTTTATTCTTCACGCAGTACATGAGCGTGAACCATTGGACATAGCATATAGGTGGTATAGAATATGGTGGTAGGTATCAAAGGGGTAAAAAGTGGAGAACATAGTCGCACATCAACTAGGGTTACCAACGAGCTATGGAGATGCTCATCGATAGATGTCAATGCAAGGAGTAGGGATTACCATGCAAATGATGAACTAGAGCTATAAGTTTATGAAAGCTAAACTGAAGCTAAGTGGGGTGTGCATCATACTTGCTTGCTCATGAATACCTCGGGCATTTGAGGAAGCCCGTCATCGGAATATACAAGCCAAGTTCATTATATGAAAAGGTAGTTCCTACTAACATATGGAAGTGTCAACATAGGAGACTCTCTATATGAAGAACATGGTGCCACTTTGAGGCACAAGTGTCGTAAAGGATAGTAGCAAAGTCCCTTCTCTCTTTTCTCTCATTTTTTGGTGGGCTTTTCTCTTTTTTTTTCTTTTTTGCTCCCCCATTTTCTCTTTTTTTATATGGTGGGCTCATTTGGCCTCCCGTATTTTTATTCCATTTTTCGTCCCGAGTCACATCCCAACTTGTGGGGGAATCATAGTCTCCATCATCCTTTCCTCACTGGGACAATGCTCTAGTAATGATGATCATCACAGTTTTATTTACTTACAACTTAACATGAAGGACTGTAGGAAGATATGACTCTAAATGAATGCCTCTGGCAGTGTACCAGGATGTGCAATGATCTAGCGTGACATGTATGAAAAATACGATGAACGGTGGCTTTGCCACAAATACTATGACAGCTCTATATGATCATGCAAAGCATTATGATGATGAATGAACTAGTCATGTGAAGTGACGATGGAATTTGCATGGCAATATGTCTCGAAATTTCTATGGAAATGCCATAATAGGCAGGTATGGTGGCTGTTTTGAGGAAGATATAATGAGGCTTAGGTGCAACAAAGCGTATCATGTCACGGGGTTTGGATGTACCAGTGATTATTTTCACCGATCCTCGAGGTGAGAATGGGCTATGCATGGTACTGAAGAGGCTAGCAAATATGAGAAGGTGAAGATGCGTATGTCCATGGTATCACATTAGTCATAAATAACTCACATACTTATTGCAAAGTTTTATTAGTTTTGTGACAAATCAAAGTACTCCTCGCATGCTGAGAGGGGAGAAATCAATCACATGCGTGAGCGGATCGAGCTATTATATAATAAGTAATGGCTGAAAAAGCTATTCTTGGTAGATCCACTTGTCAAGGCACGGAAAGCCGTGTTCCTTCTCAGCTCACGCTTTCCTGATTGATTTGAAAGACCGTACACACCACCGTATCCTTGGCTTTCTTCCCACTTTCAAAGAACTTGCTATCATTCTTTCGATTCTATCTCCTCGCTTTAGGTCTTATGCTTCTTATTAAAGGGGTTATGCCACTCCGAGTCCATCAGTGTTGAAGGAATGGACATGGCAATTAAATCATGAGCCGGGATCATTAAGAGCATACTGCGAGTAGGAAGTGGAATTAATACAATGAATTCAGAAGCATCAAACCTCTCTTTTTCGAAAAAATCGAAACACATCGAAATGGTACCAGCCGTACTTAATAATAGAAGGATTTGGCAGAAATATGTAAAATTGTCCCTCCTAAAAAAATTATTCCAGAATAAATGGGCAATAGTTAGGAGAGGTGCGCCAGCGGCGAGCAGAAGCAAGGTTATTAGATACCGAAGGAAAGCCCGGCCAGAACCACACGTGCAAGTTTCCCTGCATGTGGCTCGTCCGTGATAACTTCTTCGGATTTGCGTGAACTAGCGGACCGATCACTAAGTGGTTAGTACCTCCAGCATGAGCGAACCTTTTCAGAACTGGTTAGGAATGGGCGCCACTATCCCAGCCCGGATCCAGCCAGGTTCTATTGATCATGTCCCCTTCCCAACAGTTGTATCTTGTCTTGGGGCGTCTTTCTTTGGCTTTACTATCAAGCCAGACGCGGCGCCCTTTCGCATTATCATCTACCGCCCTTTCTTTCCTCCCGTCCCTTCACGCATGAAGATCGTCGTATGTATGTTCGACTTCGGTTGCCGGTGCAATAGAATTGGCGGGAGCATATTATGGCAGGATCAGTCACCTGGGCAAACCAAAACCCTCCTCCAAGAAGAATTGTGCTTTGCCCCCCCCCCCCGATATCCCTATAGAGCGAAAGAGCTGCCTGGTGATCCCTAGGTTGCAGCACGTCCGGTCGTTAACTCCTCGCTAGCTGCCGCCGTTTCTAGGACCGACAGACGCCTCACCTGCATGCACAGGTACCTACGTAGTGTAGTGTCGGTCGCACATTCATAATAGCGTTCGGACTCATGTGCCTTCCTGAACCAGGGGAGTTCCCTTGCTCCTGCTGCGTACGATTAGCCGGCCTTGCGGCGGCAAAAGGATTAGGACGTCCCCCCATGCTAAGGTTCCCTGCGGTCCGGCCGCATTAGGTTAGGGAGCTGGGCGATAATAGCTCCTCCGCATCCCAAGCGCACTGCCCTCCTAGGCGCGCAACACTAAGTAATCCAAGCCAACCCACATTACTAACTAACGGTGGATAATCATCTTTCTTAGAGGTACTCAATACAACTCCATGAATGAGCAAAATGAAGGTTGCGTTAATGATAAAGATCTCTGGGGAAACCGCTAAAAAAAGATTGAACATGTGGTTCCGAGTTTCGATAACTTCTTCTACTTTCATTTCCTCCGTCTTCCAAATCGCAGAGTTAATTCAAAAGCCTAGGTGTTATTACTGAGCTGCTACTCTTTTTTCTCTAATTCCCTTCTCAGATCCTCCGACTACTCCTCCTTATCATACTCACTCGAAGTTTCGTTGGTCATTTATTGTTTTTTTAGCCTCTTTGACAAAGTTAGTAAGAAGAAAAACCTCGATCTTCAGTACACTTCACACCCACACAATCTCTATTTGAAACTAACACTCCATTTCCAGATAGCGAGCGATCGCTCAGCAATGATACCGCGCCGGACGAAGTACCTATCCCCGGGGACCACGCTTTTTTACTTGTTTCCTTTTTTTTTCTTTCTATACGAAATTCAGACGATTTCGTTTGTGTTCATGTTGGCGATTTCAGATGTGAATGAGGCCGGTCGTCTCCCCTTCCTACGGGTTCCCCAGTGACACATCAACCACGCCCCTTCCTTTTCTCCGATCATAAATAACCTGATCTCTTTCTTTCTAATTCATCCCCTTCTTTCTAATTCAAAAAAGAAAGGGGGGGGCGGTAAGGCAGGCTCGCAACTTACAAAGGGCACTCGCTGCTCGCAGGCCTGCTCTTTCTATTATTATTTCTATGTCTATGAAAGCTCCTTTGACTCCAGCCCCATAAGCTATTCTTTCACCTGCACCAGCTCTTGGTCTTTGTCCAGGACAAAGATATCACAATAGTGGAATAAGGAAGTGCAAGTTGGCGATCAAAGCAAAGGAAAGATCAAGCCGAAGAGGATACCTGGGGCCATCTAAGACGGCTGTAGTAAATAGCTTACACGACTGATCAGGCTCATCAACCTATGGAACCTCACGCTATGTTGCTATGATTCTTTTATCACGAAAGCATGTCGGGCGAAGGAATAAAACGCGTACAACACTAGCAAGAAGAGACTTGCCAAAGAATTCGATGCCTCACAGGATCCAGCAAAAGCGGAGTCCAAAAAAGCACGAGCGAGATATTCTTCCTTAACAGGGATCTCAATTGCGGGAAGAAGTACAAAGGGCAAAGGCAGAAGTGGAAGGGTCAAACTCCTCTATCGGGGAAAGACAGGAAGGATAAAAGTGTAAAATCACTTGTTTGAAACATCTAAAAAATAGAAATGGCTATTAGAAGTTGTATTTTCGGTGGTCAAAGGGAAGGAATCAGAAAAGAGGGAAGCGCTCTCAAGGTAGAATCAGTTCCAGGCAAGTATGTCCATTGAAAGGAAAGAGTCCCTAAACAGACAGGTTTTCAGCAAATAAGACGGGTCCTGGTCTTCGGCAACAAAAGAAGCCGAAGCGAGAGCTCGATCAAAGAACCTTTATAGATCCTCATCATCCTCAGGTTCTGGATACACAGCGAGAAGGGAATCTTCCTGTTCGAATGGAAGATTTTCGAAAGAGAGGGGAGAAATCAATCACATGCGTGAGCGGATCGAGCTATTATATAATAAGTAACGGCTGAAAAAGCTATTCTTGGTAGATCCACTTGTCAAGGCGCGGAAAGCCGTGTTCCTTCTCAGCTCATGCTTTCCTGATTGATTTGAAAGACCCTACACACCACCGTATCCTTGGCTTTCTTCCCACTTTCAAAGAACTTGCTATCATTCTTTCGATTCTATCTCCTCGCTTTAGGTCTTATGCTTCTTATTAAAGGGGTTATGCCACTCCGAGTCCAACGTATCTATAATTTTTGCTTGTTCCATGCTGTTATATAATCATTCTTGGATGTTTTACAATCATTTTATAACAACTTTATATCATTTATTGGGACTAACCTATTGACATAGTGCCAAAGTGCCAGTTGCTGTTTTTGCTTGTTTTTTACTTCGCAACATATCAGTACCAAACGGAGTCCAATTGCGACGAAACTTTTTGGAGATTTTTTCTGGACCAGAAGAAACCCAGTGGGCCAAAGAAGAGCCAGGATGGTGGGCTATGGAGAGCACAACCCACCAGGGCGCGCCAGGGGGGGCCCGACGAGACCTGATGGGTTGTGCCCTCCTCGGGGCCCCTCTCCACCGCCTATGATGCCTATAAATTCCCAAATATTCCGAAAACCCTAGGGGAGTCGACGAAACACAATTCCAGCCGCCGCAAGTTCCAGAACCTCGAGATCCAATCTAAACACCATCACGGAGGGGTTCATCTTCTTCATAGGTGCCTCTCCGATGATGCGTGAGTAGTCCACCATACACCTATGGGTCCGTAGGCAGTAGCTAGATGGCTTCCTCTCTCTCTTATGATTCTCAATACAATGGTCTCTTGGAGATCTATTTGATGTAAACTTTTGTGGTGTGTTTGTTGGGATCCGATAAATTTTGAGTTCATGATCAGTTTCTATCCATGAATATTTTTTGAGTCTTCTTTGATCTCTTATATGCATGATTACTTATAGCCTCGTATTTCTTCTTTGAATCTTTGGGAAGAGGTGCTTTGTGATGGGTTCGATATTGCGGTGTCCTTTCCCAGTGACAGAGGGGGCAGCAAGGCACACATGTATCATTGCCATTAAGGATAACAAGATGGGGTCTATTCCTACATGAATAGATCTTGTCTACATCATGTCATCGTTCTTATTGCATTACTCCATTTTTCCATGAACTTAATACACTAGATGCATGTTGGATAGAAGTCGATGTGTGGAGTAATAGTGGTAGATGCAGGCAGGAGTCGGTCTACTTATCTTCGACGTGATGCCTATATAACGATCATCGCCTTGGATATCGTCATGATTATTTGATCTTCTATCAACTGCCCAAGTAATTTGTTCACCCACCGTGCGCTATACTCATGAGAGAAGCCACTAGTGAATCCTACGGCCCCCGGGTCTACTTTTCCAACATATTGCTTTCCGATCTATATTTTGGCCTCTTTGTTTTCAAATCTACAAAACCAAAAACCCAAAAACATATTGCTGCATATTTTATTTGCTCTTTTTATTTTGTGTTCTTGAGAGATCTATCTCTCCTATCTATAACTACCTAATCTAACTTTTTACCGTAGAGAGATCGACAACCTCTCTTTCGCGTCAGGTTGCAAGTATTTGTTGTTTGTGTGCAGGTGCTGCTTATTGGGTGGTGGTGATCCTCCTACTGGTTCGATAACCTTTGTTTCATAACTGAGGGAAATTCTTATCGTTGCTGTGCTGCATCATCCCTTCCTCTTTGGGGAAATACCGACGCAGTCTCAAGCCACGTCACATGCCCCGACGGAGAAGGTTGGTAGGAGTTAACCATCGCGGGCCCCTGACTCAAAAAAACACTAGGATTTCAACGAGGAATATAAATGCTCACACATCATCACCATGCCTCTTTAATTTTTAGATGAATAAAAAGTTAACACCTATTAATCTCGAAAGTTCTACGAATCAACAATTTTGGACTCACACCTTTTTCATATTACTACATCAATGTCATTAACCCACGACTTCTCTATATGTGCTACACGATGGTTTTGATTATCATTCATTGAATACCTAATATTCTTGGACTAGTCTTATGACCCATGCAAATTACCATCACTATTAATTCAGCTCTCAAACAAGTATAAGTGAAGAACGAGAGCAAATTATTTCTATAAAATCTACACGCCACCGTGCTCAAAAAAGATATAAGTGAAGTACTAGAGCAACTGCCTAGCTCAAAAGATATAAGTGAAGCACATAGAGTATTCTAGCAAATTATCATGAAGGTGTGTCTCTCTCAAATAGGTGTGTCCAGCAAATTATGATTGTGACAAACTAAAAATAAAATCAAACAAAAGCAAACGATGCTCGCAAAACATATATCATGCGATGAATAAAAATATAGCTCCAAGTGACATACCGGTGGATTGAGACGAAAGAGGGGATGACTTCCAGGTCATCCCCAAGCTTAGACTCTTGAGTCTCCTTATAATTATACTTGGGGTGCCTTGGGCATCCCCAATCTTGGGCTCTTGCTACTCCTTATTCTGTAGTCCATCGTGATCACACCCAAAACTTGAAAACTTCAATCACACAAAACTCAACAAAACTTCGTGAGATCCGTTAGTATAAGAAACATATTGCATACTTGAGGTACTGTGATAAATTGATTCAAATTAATTTTTGCATAATAGGTACTTTATTCTAACTTCCCCATGGCTTACACCCCCTGATATAGTCCATGGCATAATCAAAACAAGCAAACTATGCAAGCAAAACAGAATGTGTTTAAAACAGAACAGTCTGTAGCAATCTGTAAAGAGCCCATACTTCTGTAACTCTAAAAAATTCTGAAAAATTAATAAAACGTAAAGAATTTGAATAGTAATACTGTGTTAAAATTTCAAATCAAGATCACGCTCCAGTAAAAAATGAAAATTCCTGTACTGGAGTCAAAAATTTCTGTTTTTGTTTCAGCATTGTTTCTACTCGTCTTGTGAGTTATCCCAAAGGCTTTACTTGGCACAAACACTAATTAAAACATAAAAACATAATCATTACAGATTCAATAATCATGTTATCACAAAAAAACAGAAAGGAAAAACAATAATAAAGATACATATTGGGTTGCCTCCCAACAAGCAATATTGTTTTATGCCCCTAGCTAGGTATAATGCATAGTTTCAAGTGTTGGCATCTTTGACACTCAACTCCTTAATAACACAACTATGATTAATAGGAACAATGGAAGGCTTGATCATAGGATCCTTTATAAAGTGAGTTTGGGTGAACACTAATCATTTGGAGATCTTCGTTTCTTTTGGAAGGAGGTGTACTAATGCTCTTAGGAATAAATATGAACTTGGGATTTTTGTCTTGTGAGGTACTAGCACTAGTTTTGGATGGTGTGAAAGCGGAGCTCGCTTTGTCAATAACCTCTTCCATTTTATCAATTCTACTCAATCCTTGTTCTACTCTCTTGTCAATAATAGCATCTTTTTCCTTTAAAGTTTTCAAAGTTATTCGTACTCGTGACCCAAATTGAGTGATATGATTATGAAGTTTTTTATCTACCTCGTCAATGGGTTCACTAGCGATTATTTTCTTTTCAATAGCATCAAGCCTTTGCATAACATGTTCCAATGTCAAATTGGTTTAATTAATGATAAGAGGTGGTGTTCCAACAAGATTTCCAATTGCATTATAAGCATCCAAAGTATGACACATTAAGAAGTTCCCACCGGTGATGGTATCAAGGAAAAACCTATACCGAGTTGTCACACCAACATAGAAATTATGAAGCAAATTGGTGGTGGATAGCTTATTAGTTGCTTTATTTTGGGCATGGCAAATCACATACCATGCATCCTTCAAACTTTCACCTCCCCTTTGTGTAAAATTGATAACATCATTATTGGGGGTGACACGCACAAAAGAAGAACTAGCCATGACTTCAAACAAGAACTAGTAACAAGCAAAGGTAAATATTTTTTTATTTTTGATTTTATGAGACACACTAAATATAACAGAAAATAAAAAGAAGAACCACTGAATGAAATTTTGTGCGAAGTTACTTGATAGTTGGAGATGGTATTCCCCGGCAACGGCGCCAGAAATCCTTCCTGATACTCGTGATCTGCGTTGGGTTTTCCGTGAAGAGGAACGGGTAATCACAGCACAAAGTGGGTAAGTATTTCATTTAGTTATGAAACCAAGGTTTATCGAACCAATAGGAATACCAATCCTCAACCGTCTTCAGTGGCTGCACACAAAAGAACAAAAAACTTGCACCCAATGCCGGCAAGAGGGTTGTCAATCCCCTTGATCTCATTATTTGCATGCAAGTGAGTTGTGTAGATAATTGTAGATAATAGTAAAGTGCAAAATAAAATAAAAGGTAATAAATAGCATCAAGGTAATGATAGCATTTGTGAATATATAAGTAAATAGACCCGGGGGCCATAGAGTTCTCTAGTGGCATCTCTCATAAGCAAAACATACGGTGGGTAAACAAATTACTGTTGGGCAATTGATAGAAAAGCGAATACTTATGTGATTTTCATGGCAATGATTATGTGTATATAGGCATCACGTCCATAAGCAAATGGGCCGACTCCTGCCTGCACTATTACTATTAATCCACCCATCGACCGCTACAGCATGCATCTAGAGTATTAAGTAAAAAAGAGTAATGCTTGGAGAACATTGACATGATGTAGACAAAGTAATCTCAATCAATATGAATAAACCCCATCATTTTATCCTTAGTAGCAGCAACACAAAGACGCAACTTGTCCCCTTCTGTCACTGGGATATAGAAACTTGCCAAGTTGAACCTACTACAATACACCACTCTCACCGAAGAAATATCAATCTAGTTGGCCAAACTATCTTAATAGATCAGAGAGCATTACGAAGCTATGATGATCATGCAAATAAGAATCATAGTAATTAGATTTGACTCAAATACTTTTCATGAATAATCTGAACATAAACTCACAATTCATCGGATCCCAACAAACACTCCATACAAAGGGATTACATCGGATAGATCAGGCAAAGATGCGATGAACATTGTATTGAAGATCGAGAGAGAGAGAGAGAGAGAGAGAGAGAGAGAGAGAGAGAGAGAGAGATTGCCATCTAGGTACTACCTACGGACCCGAAGGTCTGTGGTGAACTACTCACACATCATGGTGAGGGCAGCAAGGTTGAAGAAGAGGCCCTCCGTTATCGATCTCCCCTCTGGCAGGGTGCCAGAACGGAAGTGTAGATAGCCTCCCGTCGGAACAGAGACTTGTGGCGGCGAAAAAAGTGTTTCGGGATCGCTTCTGGTGTTTTCTGGGTACATGTGTATTTATAGGCCAGAGAATAACGTCGACAAAGCCATCAGGGGGCCACCACATATCTGGCCGCTCCCCTTGGTGGCGCGGTGGGATATGTGGTGGGGCCCTGGTGCACCTTCCTACCTACCTCCGAAGCTTCTTGGTCTTGTATTGGTCCAGAAAAAATCGTTAAAAAGTTTCATGGCAATTGGACTCCATTTGGTACTGTAACTCTGAAAAGGCAAAAACATGCAGAAAACAGGAATTGGCACTGGTGTCGGTGTCAAAACCAGCGGATCTCGGGTAGGGGGTCCCGAGCTGTGAGTCTAGGATCGATGGTAACAGGGGACGAAGGAGACGATGTTTACCCAGGTTCGGGCCCTCCTATGGAGGTAAAACCCTACGTCCTGCTCGATTATATTGATGTGTACGACGGTTACAGAGTTGATCTACCATGAGATCGAATAGCTAAAACCCTAGATGAGTTTCTCTGTCTTACAATCTAAAACCTCCCCGGTTTATATCGACACCGGGGGGGGGTACCTAGGGTTTACACATGATAGGTCTCCTGCCGGGGATGGAGATGCCGATTTCTTCATCTTGACTTGGAGTGCACGACGCGCCTTCGAGGCTTCCTTCTAGAACACGGGGTCGTGGCATATCTTGCCCTTCCTGCGACAATCAGAGAGCGGCCCATCAAGCCGGCCTATTGAGAGATAGGCCAGCGGCCCGAGGACCCCTTAGTGCAGGACTCCCTCAGTAGCCCCCGAACTAGCCCCCAACGCCAAGGGTTATAGCACCAGCAGCTCCACGTGATTGGAGTCTTCGGCTTGCGGGGTGAGTTCTTTCCATTAATGATCGGCTGAGACTAGTCCGGCTTCCGATGGCGCGTAATTTTTCCGATCATACGATCGTCCGGACACCATGAGTCGCCTAGCCCCAAAGACCAAACGTCAAAGTGTAAACAGTGTTTCCTGTCAGCCCTTTTCATGAAGGGTCGCGGCCTATCACGACCACTGAACTAGTTATGAAAACTTGATTCGAGGTTCGAGGCCGTTTCTTCATTGGCATGACTCATCAATATACAGATCGTGCTCCGTTTCACAGGGGATATGATTAACGCCCTAGGTTTTCTCACGCGTGCGTAATGGCACGGATATCTCGGGAAGCGGAGAGGCTTGCGACACAGTAGAGGGAAGCTCATCGGCGGCACGCCTCATAAAAGGAAAAAACCCCGAGTCCTATTCATGCTTCCCATTCGCATCCCTCGCTTCCTCAGTCTTCCCAAGCTCCAAGAGCCCAGATCCAGTTCTCCCTCAATCTCTCCTCCGAGCTTAGCCATGGCGGGTTCAGGCTCTATGGGCAAGTGGGAGGCCTCCACGGTCACCGACAAGGACATCCGGGAGTTAAAGCTCGCGGGCTACCTCCCCGCCAATGTCTTCCACTGCGCTCCAGAGGCGAACCAGGTGGTCCCCACCCCTAAGCCAGGCGAGAGGGTGGTGTTCGTACCCCCACTTCCTTCGGGGACTAGGCTTTCCGCTGCACCCCTTTGTTAGGGGCCTCATGTTCTTCTACAGGCTGGATTTCCACGGTCGTCCCCCGAACTCCTTGATGCATATTCTGGCATTCATCATTCTCTGCGAAGCCTTCCTGCGGGTCGAGCCGCAGTTCGGCCTTTGGCTCAAGGTCTTCAATGTCAAGCCGAAGATAGTCGCGGGTGCGCACGTAGACTGCGGAGGGGCGGTAATCAGTAAGCTTCCCCGCGTCGAGTGGCCGGCCGACACCTTCATCGATACAATCAAGATCTGGCAGAAGGAATGGTTCTACATCACCGAACCAAGGGACGGGCTGGGCGGCACCTACCGAGTTCAGATCTGGACCTCCTGTGAGGTTAACCTCGTGGCTCAGGAAGGGCCTTGACTGGGGGTCGGATGCAGCGGTGAAATCACTGCAGAAGCACATTTCCTCGGTGATCGTGGCCAAGGTTGAGCTGGTCAATGTTGTCCAGGTCATGCTCCACCGCCGCCTTCTTCCCTGCCAGCACCGAGCCTCCCCAATGTGGGCCTATCAGCTCGAGGATCAGCCTACGGTGCAAGGATTCTTCCGCACTACCCACCAGAAGTTGTGGAAGGCATTATTCAAACCCATAAGAGCTGGCCAGCCGAGGAGGAGGACACGGGCCTAAGCGCCGATAACCCTCCTACCCAGGTATGATATTATCTCGATACTCCGGCCCTGTTGTTTAACAAAGAGCTGAACAACCTCCCTCTCATCTTTACAGAAGTGCCTGAGCAAGGCCATCAAAAAGGACTGCCCGGCCCCATAGCCCGAAGGCCTCGGGTCGGATCTGCTGATGGCGATGCTTGTTGTTGTGCCGTACACAGCGCCGGAGAAGAAGGAAAAGAAGAAAAGCCGAGAAGGCCTCCGTGTAAGGGACCTGCCGGACACTATGTCCGAGGAAACCCATGCCTCCTCTACTCTTGAGGAAGAGCACGAGGACGGGGGGAAAGGTGATTCCCCCCTCACAAGAAAGAGGGCGGCATCGCGGGACGCCGCGGAGGATCTACATCCTCTGGCCCCGAAGAGGGCGTGTCGGCCGAGGTTAATCCTGGCCGACGACAGCTCGGACTCCAATACTGAGTCCGAGGATTTTGACAGGGTTCCCCGAAGGAACCTAAGGGTCAAGCCCCCATCCCAAAGGTACGAATCCAAAGACCCCCTGGGTCATTCATGTGAAGTTTTTAATGTTTTAAACGGACGAATGCCTTTTAATCTGCAGCCCACCACGCGTTCTCCCCATCGAACAAACATCGGACAGGGAGTCTCCACCCGCCGAGCTGGCGGAGAGTGGGACTGCATCGCAACCCACACATCCAGGGGCTCCAAAAGAGGCCGCGGAGGTGTCATCGCGCCAGGCTCCTTCGGAGCCGAACACAGGCGGTGGGGGCGATAATATTATGGTCGAGGTCAATGCCTCGACCACAGAAGACTAGGGGGAGGAAACTCCCCTGGCCGCTGAGGAGGGAGGACGGAGGAATGTCCAGTCCCCTCTGAGGACATCTCTGTTGCGCACTGTGCATTCGGAGCTACCGGGTCAATCCCCCGTCAGAGATCGGGTTGACCGGTCACCACCGGTGCCACCCATGACTGGGTGGCCGGTCATGATGGAGGAGGCTTTATCAAGCGCCTCCATCTCCGAGGATCACCGCACTCTTATGGGTGCAGTTTTGCAAGGTATTCAGTCCGTTGATAGCGGACTGAAAGAGGCCTTCAATGGTCTCTTGACGGGCTTCAAGGTGAGCCACGTAAGACCCTTTTCCCGAAAAGTTTAATTTTATTAAGTTTGCGCTATCTTTATATATGCCGTAGCTCCCGAGCCCTGGGTGGGTTTGCAAAAACCCACCCAGGGGTCAAATACTCCGGAGTGACCAATGATGCACAAGGCACCTTTTGTCCCGCACTGTTCTTAAAGCCCTTAAGAGGACCGAGCACAGGGTCATATTCTTAACAGTTCGGGGGTTTGAACCCACATAACTTGATATTGTACAATTTATTTTTTGCAGGCCTCGTCGGCGGCGGCGGCCATCAATGCTGCGGAGCTTGCCGAGCTAAATCGGAAGCTCAAGAGCTCCGATGAGGAGCTTGATCCCCTGAATAAGAGGTTTGACGAAGCTCAAGGTAAGTCGAATTAAAATATCTGAGCTATCTATCGTTATTGATCAAGGCTTTTAACCCAGTGTAATGACTCATTTACTTCTAACACAACTTCGGCTGCGGAGGTCGAGAAACTCAAGGCCGAGCTAAAAAGGATGAAGCAAGCGGCCGCGGATGAGAAGGCGGTAGCCGAACAAGCAGCAACCGCGTTATCCGCATTAAAAACTGCGAGTGATAAGCATGAGGCCTAGGTGGAGGAGGTGCAGCAGGAGCTCAAGGATGCCAGCACGAAGTGCGAGGCCCTTGAGCAGAAAGGCAAAGAGCAAGCAACCGAGTTATCCGCGCTGAAATCCGAGCTCCAAAAGGAGCGGGTGGACAGGCGGACCTTTGAAGAAGAGGTTCGCCAAGTCAAGGCTGTCACAGATGGTAAGTCGTATTCACTACAATGCGCCTTTGGTGGTAGCAGGTTTGCTTTGCTCACCCAGGTGTGGCGTTCCTCAGGCGTCTGTGCGGATCTCCAGAAGAGTGCAGCGGACGCGAACAAGTTTTATGCTTCGCGGGAGGAGGATGATGAGGCTCGGCTATTCTGGGCACAGTTTGAGTCCCCCGAGCGTTCTCCTCTTCTGATCGAGCAGATGAAGCAACTGATGGAGCTGCACAGGATGGCGGAGCCGGCCATGAAGGATCTCTCCATCCGGCTGTGGCCTGAAGAGCCATTGACGAGCAGCTACTTCGGCTTGGTGTGGAAACTATGCGATGCTGCACCTCGGATTGACGCGCTAAAGCGTTCTACATGCATCGAGGGAGCTCGGATGGCCTTTGCAAGGATCATGGTGCACTAGCCGAAGCTCAAGCCGACCGAGATGGCCACCGCACCTCCGACCTCTGGAAAGGGGCATAGGCGCCCCGAACTATACTTCTCCGCAGTGATGGAGGGTGCTCGGGCGATAGAGGCCCAATGCTCTAAGGATGTTTTTTATGAATGAGCGCTGTAATATGTCCTAAGACTGCTGACGCTTTATAATTATGCTGCATGGTTTATCATGTCTTTTTGAGTTTTGTATTTATTGTGACTCCTATGTGGCCGTTTTATCTGAAAGTTGTGAGTCGTCGGCTTCAGCCCCCACGTAGATACTACGCGAGGTATTTCTGCGTCCGCACTGTGACCCTTAGCCGAGGTATCGGTGCCCGAAGGTGGTAGTGCGAGGGGAACAAGGCAATCGCACTATGATGCTTTATTGCTTTCACTTAGCCGTATGAAAAAAATGCGGGGGCTGATGACTAGCCCCCAGGGTTTTGTGATGTTCGGATGTACCGAGGCTAAAGCCAGCATCACATGGTTCGTATAAGTACGAAACACATCGTATTACACGGAATAACCTCTATCGATTTTTTAGTATGACACTTGTGCTCGGATTTGCAGACTGGTTCTCGCTTACTATGACAGTCAGTTTTTGGCTTTCTCCCCTGAGGTGCCTGACCAGGCGAGCTGGAAGCACAATCGCAGTGGTTCTTCCTTTGCCCTTTTAGCCGAACGAGCGGAACGTAAGAAGGCAAACACAGGAGCCGGGCAACCCAACTATTGACCCAAGACATAGTTCGGATCCAATGCATATAAAGAAAAATCCAAGATGTCGAACACACGATCAATTGTGTCGGGGTGATGCTTAGGGTGATATTTTAAATTCAATCCCCCGATCTATTAGCCGGTTGCATCGTAATGTACACCGAACAGTTTCGCAAGAAGCGTTGATGAGGGAAGAACAGAGTATGTAGCATAAAATACAGCGGCGAAGCCATGTACAATGGTCTATTATTTGCTCATTAATTCTTATAACTCAAATTGCCGAAGCCACTGTTAACAAGAATTTGTGAGGAAATATATAAAGTTTACAGAGGATAGGTTGTACCAGGGGTCTTCGATGGGTGGCTTGACGACCTCGGTGTGCCCAGTCGCATGTCCACTCCTGCGCCTCCTAGGGAGTTGTATTCCTTTAAGGGTGATGGTGTCGGCGAGCGGACCTTGGGAAGAAGATCTTGAGAAGTCTCTGAAGTATGGATGAGCTTTACACTTTAGCAGGTCCTTGATGGTACCTGTGGTATGTCCGAGGACATGTACTGTGAAAGCACAACATGCTCCCTTGGTGGTTTTGATAATTCATGACAACATACATTGTCTCTTGGACTAATACTTTTACCTAGTGTATTTCAGATAAAGTCCATAGAGAGGATTGGCAAAAGGATTGTGGAGATTGTGGAGATACCCCAAGATGCAAGGAAATGGATTGGCAAAGCTTCAAGCAAGAGGACTCTACATTTTACTTTGTGAGAAATCACTTTGAGTCCATAGGAAAGCCAATACTATTAAAAGGGGGTAAGGTATTGCTAGTGAACAAAATGCTCATACGTGCACAAGTGATAGTCACCAAAACCACCCACAAGCTCTCCCACAAAAGTCTGTCAAAGCCAAATATTCAAAATCGGTGCAACCAACACTTTCTACTCGGTGCCACCGATTCCCACTCTCAGACAGACTCAGCCAAACCCTAGCCACTTCGGTGCAACCGATTCCATTCCGGTGCCACCGAGTTTCGGTTGCCAACTTTCTGTTACGCAAATTCACAATATCGGTACCACCGAGATTGTTGGATCGGCTTCACCGAGATTGGGCAATCTGACCATTGGTCACCTTATCGGTGCAACCGAGTTTCATATATCGGTGTCACCGAGATTCAAAAGTTGCCACCTTTTGGTCACTTCGGTACCACCGAGATTAACACATCGGTGTCACCGAGTTGGTCATTTTGTGTGTAACGGTTGGATTTTTGGGGATGCCTATATATACCCCTTCACCACCACCCACTTGAAAGAGAAGCACTCAGAACTATTCCATACTTGCCCCATCCAGTTTTCTGAGAGAGAACCACCTACCCTTGTGTTGAGGTCAAGATCATCCACTCCAACCATATGGATCTTGATTTCTAGCCTCCCCAAGTTGCTTTCCACCAGTCCCATCTCTTCCACCAAGCCAAATCTGTGAGAGAGTGATTGTGTGTTGAGGAGTCTATAATCTTGAAGCACAAGAGCAAGGAGTTCATCATCATTGCCGAGCCTATTACCTTTTGGAGGGTGGTGCCTCCTAGATTGGTTAGGTGTCGCTTGGGAGCCTCCTACTTCGTGTTGTGGAGTTGAACCAAGAAGTTCGTAAGGGCAAGGAGATCGCCTACTTCGTGAAGATCTACCCATAGTGAGGCTAGTCCTTCGTGGACGGAAGCCGTTATGGAATAGTCAAGGTTGCTACTTCGTGGACCCTTATGGGTGGAGCCCTCCGTGGACTCTCGCGGCCGTTACCCTCCGTGGGTTGAAGACTCCATAAACGTGGATGTATGATAGCACCACCTATCGGAACCACGGGAAAAATCTTTGCGTCTCCAATTGTGTTTGATCTTCCTATCTCAACTCTTTACTTCATGTGCAATGTCTTTACTTTCCGCTGCCTTATTTGTTGACATGCATGTGTAGGGTATTTAGACGTGCTAGCCTTGCTAAAACTGTTAAAATCTGCCAACCAATTAACTTGGGAAAAGGTTAGGTTTTAAATTCCTGCTAGTAGTCTATTCACCCCCCCTCTAGACACTCTTCTAGTGATCCCTCAGTTGGTATCAGAGCTTTGGTCTCCATTGCTTCGGTTTAATCACCGAGGAGGAAGATGGATGTGTCTAGTATAGGGAGTTTGAGTTGTAGAGTGCCTATTCTTGATGGAGAGTACTATAGTCAATGGAAAACGTTGATGCTTGAGCTGTTTAATGAATTTCAATTGAGCAAATATGTTAAGAGCCCCTATGTGCCTCCCATTGATCCTTTACATCCCACACACGAAGAGGAAATTGATATGCTATGCAATCTTAGAACCGTTAACCTCATTGTTAGAGCATTGCCTAGAAATGTGCTAAATCAAATGAAGAATTTTGAATGTGCTTATACTTTGTGGAATGACATGGAGAAACGATATCCAAGTTATTCATTAAGTAATCTTGATGAAATTCTTCATAAAACTATTGCCTTCCACAAAATGACGCCTAGTGATCCCAAGTTTGATGATTGTCTATTTGAGCTTAGAGACCTCATGCGTGCTAAAGGAGATGTCACAACTATCAACAATATCATTATAGAGGCCCTTCGCATTCATAAACTTGAACATTGTCATGATCACAATCCTAACGAATCTCTTGTTCTTTATGACGAGGATTTCCCATTTGATGATGACAATGTGGAACATGGCTACTATGATGAAGATGAGCTATTCGACATCTAGTATGAGAAGATCATGAAGAATCTAAGTCTCATGGAAAACTTCAAGGATTACATGTCCGGAGGAAAAGAGTGGATTCTCGATAGCGGATGTACCGATCATATGACCGGAGATAGAGACATGTTTGAAGAGATCACACCAAACCATGGACCGTGAAGGTACGTAACATTTGGAGATAACTCCAAGGGTAAGGTACTTGGTCTTGGTAAGGTGGCCATATCCCATGATAGCTCTATCCAAAATGTTATGCTTTTTGAATCTCTTGGCTATAATCTTCTTTCCATATCTAGACTTGCCGACTTTGGTTTTAATGTACTATTCACAAAAATAGATTACCAAGTGTTTCGTCAAGATAATCATAAAATGGTCTTTACCGGTTTCCGTAGAGGTGATCTATATATTGTCGATTTCACTAAGAGATCCAAACCTCGTACTTGTCTTATTGCAAAATCTTCTAAAGGTTGGCTTTGGCATAGAAGACTAGGACATGTTGTCATGCGTAATTTAGACAAGCTTATCAAAGGTGATCATATACTTGGTGTTAAAGATGTTATCTTTGACAAAGATAGACTTTGTAGTGCTTGTCAAGCTGGAAAGCAAGTAGGTGGAAGTCATCCCGTTAAGAATATCATGACTACTCGGAGACCACTCGAGTTTTTTCACATGGATCTTTTTGGTCCCAATGCTTACAAGAGTCTCGGTGGAAATTCCTATGGTCAAGTTATAGTTGATGATTTTTCTAGATTTACGTGCGTATTCTTTCTTGATGATAAGTCGCAGGTTCAAAAGATCTTGAAGAACTTCGCTCGCAAAGCGCAAAATCAGTTTGAAGTGAAGATCAAGAAGGTTTGAAGCGATAACGGATCGGAGTTCAAGAACACCCATGTGGATACCTTTCTTGACGAAGAAGGTTTCTCACATGAGTTCTCGGCTACGTACATGCCTCAACAAAATGGAGTTGTTGAGAGGAAGAACCGGACGCTTATTGAGATGGCAAGAACGATGCTTGACGAATTCAAGACGCCAAGACACTTTTGGGTAGAAGCCGTGGAAACAGCGTGTCATGCCACTAACCGACTCTACTTGCCCAAGCTTCTCGGTAAAACGGCATACGAGCTACTCACCGGTAACAAACCCCAAGTTGGATACTTTCGTGTTTTCGGCTCAAAGTGCTACATTCTTGATAAGCATCGTCGTACTAAATTTGCTCCTAAATCTCATGAAGGATTCCTACTTGGTTATGGATCGAATTCTCACACTTACCGTGTCTACAACAACTTCACTTGAAAAGTTGAAGAGACGGTAGATGTGAAGTTTGATGAATCTAATGGTTCGCAAGTCGAACAATTGCCAAATGATGTAGGTGATAAGGACCCTTCGGAAGCTATCCAAGACTTGTCCATCGGCAAGATTCGTCCCATGGAGGTGAAGGAAAGTACTTCATCAACTCAAGTGGAAGCCCCTACTTCACGTCAAGGTGAACCACAACATGACATGGAGGCATCCACAAGCGGTACACGACAAGATGATGAAGAGGAGGAAGTGCATCATGAAGATCCACCACAACCTTCTTCACCACCACCTCAAGGGAACGACACCTTCAACAACAACGAAGATGAAGGAGATGATGATGAAGAAGAAGCTCCACCATCCAAAAATCGGAAGCTGACCCGAGTTCGAGCACAAGTGACCAAGAACCATCCCTTAAACCAAATCTTTGGTGATATACAAACAGGGAGAATCACTCGCTCTAAAACTCGTCTAGCTAACTTTTGTGAGCATTATTCCTTCATCTCTATCATTGAGCCCTTGAAGGTAGAACAAGGTCTTGAAGACGCGGATTGGGTGAACGCGATGCATGAAGAGCTTCACAACTTCGAGAGGAATGAAGTGTGGACACTCGTGGAGAAGCCCAAGGATGAGCAAACCATCATCGGAACCAAATGGGTGTTTCGGAACAAGCAAGACGAAGACGGTCAAGTCGTACGAAACAAGGATCGTCTCGTAGCCCAAGGATATACGCAAGTCGAAGGTATGGACTACGGTGAGACCTACGCCCCCGTCGCTAGACTTGAAGCTATTCGCATTCTTCTTGCTTATGCTAATCACCATGATATCACGCTTTATCAAATGGACATTAAAAGTGCCTTTTTAAATGGTGAGATTGAAGAAGAGGTTTATGTTAAGCAACCACCTGGTTTTGTGAATCCTAAGAAACCTAATCATGTTTACAAGCTTCGTAAAGCCCTTTATGGTCTTAAGCAAGCCCCTCGTGCTTGGTACAAATGCTTAACGAAGTTCCTCATTGAAAAAGGTTTTGAAATTGGTAAAATTGATGCAACCTTATTCACTAAGAGAGTTAATGGTGAATTATTTGTGTGCCAAATCTATGTGGATGATATTATCTTTGGATCTACTAACCCACAATTTAGTGAAAGATTTGGAAGGTTGATGTCCGAGAAGTATGAGATGTCCATAATGTGTGAGCTGAAATTCTTTCTTGGTTTGCAAATCAAGCAAATGAAAGAAGGAACTTTCATCTCTCAAACTAAGTATACCAAGGACTTGATCAAGAAGTTCAACATGCAGGAGTGCAAAGGTATGAAAACTCCCATGCCTACTAGTGGACATGTTGATCTTACCAAGGAGGATGAACCAGTTGATCAAAAAGTTTATCGATCTATGATTGGTTCGTTGCTATATCTATGTGCCTCTCGTCCCGATATTATGCTTAGTGTTTGCATGTGTGCTAGATATCAAGCTGCACCTAAAGAGTGTCATCTTTTGGCCGTAAAACATATTGTGAGATATCTGATACAAACACCAAACTTTGGCATTTGGTATCCCAAGGTATCTTCTTTTAACCTTGTTGGTTAATCCGACTCGGACTATGCCGGTGACAAGGTTGATAGAAAATCCACCTCGGGTACTTGTCAATTTTTGGGTAGATCTCTTGTGTCTTGGTCCTCCAAGAAACAAAACTCAGTATCTCTATCTACTGCCGAAGCTGAGTATATTGCTGCCGGATCATGTTGTGCGCAATTACTATGGATGACACAAACGCTTAAGGATTATGGAATCCATGTTAGAAATGTTCCATTACTTTGTGACAATGAAAGTGCTATTAAAATTGGTCATAATCCTGTGCAACATTCTCGAACTAAACATATTCAAGTTAGACATCATTTTATTCGTGATCATGTTCCCAAAGGAGATATTGATCTTAAGCATGTTCGCACTAACAAGCAATTGGCCGATATCTTTACTAAGCCACTTGATGAGAAAACATTTTGTCACTTGAGGAGTGAGTTGAACATCATTGATGCTTCAAACTTGAAACTAGACTCACTCGGATGCATGCAAGGGCATGAGTCTTCTTGATATTTCCATGATATGTTGTGACATGTTATCTTATGCCATGGAATTCTATGCTCCCTTGTATTGTATCTATCATTTTTGTACGTACTTGGAAGATTTTCATTCCACAAGATTGCCATCAACTCCAATCATAAGCAATCTTGTCATGACCAAGTATCCACAACCCCTTTTGATGATGAAAGGAAGAAGACAACTTAACCATATCCTTGACATATACTTGATGAGATCATTTTAGCTAAATCTCAATTGGTATCATGTCAAATGGATATATCTATTGTTCTTCCTTGCATGACTAACTTTTGTAGGTGACAAGTGTACTAAAACGTGAAGGATTGCTCCCAACTCAAGATGACCTTCATCAACCTCGAGCATCCTCAACAAGTTCACCTACAAGCTACGTCATCAACATCACTCAAAGGTATGTACTCATATCCTTGAAAAGGCTTTACTCCAAGTCATGAGCTAAAGCAACTCAAGTGAAATGAAGACATTAAATGCTTAATCGAAAAATGGTAACCCCATTTTGAGCTTAACGTTGAGTATGACCTATGATCAAGTATTCTTGCTTGGCTCCTATGTCAATATACTCTAATATAGGTGACCCTGTCACCGCCCATCATCTAGTTAAGGATTTTGAATGGTTCATTCTCTAATTTGCATGATTTCTTGGAACCACTCAAATCTGGTCTAGTTGATATCCCTTTTGTAAAAACTTTTGCTTTTATTTGAAAATTTCTTTTGTCACTGTGTTTTTGGTAAAGTTTGAGAAATCTTGATTTCAAAATCACATTGCCAAGTTTCTGTTTCTGCCTCGGAGCCGCCGATACAAATAACTCGGTTCTACCGAAATTGCAGATGAGCTGCACTACAAAACCTCGGACCACCGATTTGTTTGTCTCGGAGCCACCGATATATATCTTCTCCTTTTTGTGTTTGAATTCGCAGTTGCAAATCTATGATTCTTTTTGATCCTACAAGTGATGATTTTGTCACTTCTATGATCCCTTCTTATTTAAAAAAAACTTAGGGGGAGAAATTCTTTATTCAAGGATCCCTAACTCAAAGCAGGAGAAGTCTTACAAAATCTCAAAGGGAAAGAAATTACTTTCAATGATTCCCTCAGTTTTCATGTCTATGAACCCTACATTCAATGACCCTTGTTCTCAAGGATCCCTTCTTATCAATGATCCCTGTATCTACTCCTTTATTTGACCTTTTTGGAAATTAATGCCAAAGGGGGAGAATTACAAAGCTTCATGCTAAAGGGAGATACATGCTTATGCTAAAGGGGGAGATATAATCAAGGGAGAGAGAGGATATCAAGCTTTTACTTATATAGACAAGGGGAGAATACCAAAGTAGGGGGAGAAAAATATGTTTTGGAGAAAGATGTGGTTGTTCTTAGATTTTTCTCACCCTATCCAATCCCAATATCTACATGCTAAGATTCAGGGGGAGAGGATGATTTATCAATTTTCATATCTAAGGGGAGAAAACTCTAAATGATTTTGGAGACATATCAATCTTAAGAAATACTATCTCCTATATGTTCTCCATGTATTGGTAATTTTGAGTTCTATTGCTTTTTGACTAGTAGAATACTCTTGTGTTTCCTAACATTGTTTTCTCATGTGTGTTTCTACTACTAGAATGCTCAAGAACTCAAGGTAAGTATATGCATCATACCCTTGGTCAAGATGATCTCTTGCTTCTTGCACATATTGTTTGCAAGAGTGAAGTCTTGAACAAGGATACATCTCATTCATATATATTTGATGCATATAGCCAAGATACACATGACTTCTTATATCCCTCCACTATATGTGTGTCCATGCATTCCAAAGCAACTATCCTTTAAAGCAATCACACATTTAGGGGGAGCAAATCTAAGTCATGTGTCTCTCAAAGTCTTCATTATATTCATGCATATCTTTATTTGAAGCTTTGATTGTATGTTGTCATCAATTACCAAAAAGGGGGAGATTGAAAGCACAACATGCTCCCTTGGTGGTTTTGATAATTCATGACAACATACATTGTCTCTTGGACTAATACTTTTACCCAGTGTATTTCAGATAAAGTCCATAGAGAGGATTGGAAAAAGGATTGTGGAGATTGTGGAGATACCCCAAGATGCAAGGAAATGGATTGGCAAAGCTTCAAGCAAGAGGACTCTACATTTTACTTTGTGAGAAATCACTTTGAGCCCATAGGAAAGCCAATACTATTAAAAGGGGGTAAGGTATTGCTGGTGAACAAAATGCTCATACGTGCACAAGTGATAGTCACAAAAAACACCCACAAGCTCTCCCACAAAAGTCTGTCAAAGCCAAATATTCAAAATCGGTGCAACCAACACTTTCCACTCGGTGCCACCGATTCCCACTCTCAGACAGATTCAGCCAAACCCTAGCCACTTCGGTGCAACCGATTCCATTCCGGTGCCACTGAGTTTGGGTTGCCAACTTTCTGTTACGCAAATTCACAATATCAATACCACCGAGATTGTTGGATCGGCGTCACCGAGATTGGGCAATCTGACCTTTGGTCACCTTATCGGTGCAACCGAGTTTCATATATCGGTCTCACCGAGATTCAAAAGTTGCCACCTTTTGGTCACTTCGGTACCACCGAGATTAACACATCGGTGTCACCGAGTTGGTCATTTTGTGTGTAACGGTTGGATTTTTGGGGATGCCTATATATACCCCTTCACCACCACCCACTCGAAAGAGAAGCACTCAGAACTATTCCATACTTGCCCCATCCAGTTTTCTGAGAGAGAACCACCTACCCTTGTGTTGAGGACAAGATCATCCACTCCAACCATATGGATCTTGATTTCTAGCCTCCCCAAGTTGCTTTCCACCAATCCCATCTCTTCCACCAAGCCAAATCTGTGAGAGAGTGATTGTGTGTTGAGGAGTCTATCATCTTGAAGCACAAGAGCAAGGAGTTCATCATCATTGCCGAGCCTATTACCTTTTGGAGGGTGGTGCCTCCTAGATTGGTTAGGTGTCGCTTGGGAGCCTCCTACTTCGTGTTGTGGACTTGAACCAAGAAGTTTGTAAGGGCAAGGAGACCGCCTACTTCATGAAGATCTACCCATAGTGAGGCTAGTCCTTCGTGGACGGAAGCCGTTATGGAATAGTCAAGGTTGCTACTTCGTGGACCCTTATGGGTGGAGCCCTCCGTGGACTCTTGCGACCGTTACCCTCCGTGGGTTGAAGATTCCATAAACGTGGATGTACGATAGCACCACCTATCGGAACCACGGGAAAAATCTTTGCGTCTCCAATTGTGTTTGATCTTCCTATCTCAACTCTTTACTTCATGTGCAATGTCTTTACTTTCCGCTGCCTTGTTTGTTGACATGCATGTGTAGGGTATTTAGACGTGCTAGCCTTGCTAAAACTGTTAAAATCTGCCAACCAATTAACTTGGGAAAAGGTTAGGTTTTAAATTCCTGCTAGTAGTCTATTCACCCCCCCTCTAGACACTCTTCTAGTGATCCCTCATACTGGCAGTAGTTCGGTCCAGCCGAACACTGTCCCTTTGATAGTTGTTCCCCACTGCTGCCCAAGGAATCTTGAGTGCGAAGTTGTGTCGTCTTGGCACATGTTTGACGGGCACTAGGGCTGTGCAGTGAGGAGCGTGTTCCTATTTCTGGGGAGAATAAGATTCCGGGAGTTCGGACTGAGACCGAGCTCGTTTGTCGGCCTTACGTGCCTTTATGGCAGATTTCGGTGTTGGCCCATCGTCATCGTAATGGAATTCGGCCGCCAGGGCCAATGCATGTTCCTCAATTCGGAGGGAACGCTCTGTGTTGCCGTTGACACTAATGACCCCCTTGGGCCCGGGCATCTTGAGCTTGAGGAATGCGTAGTGTGGGACGGCGTTAAAGCGAGCGAACGTTGTGCGGCCCAGCAGGGCGTGATAGCCACTGCGGGAAGGGACGATGTCGAAGATCAAGTCTTCGCTGCGGAAGTTGTCGGGCGAACCGAACACTACTTCTAGGCTCACAGAGCCCGTGCACCGGGCTTCGATGCCTGGGATCACTCCTTTAAAGGTAGTGTTGCTAGGTTTGATCCTTGATGGATCTATACCCATCTTTTTCACCATGTCTGAGTAAATCAGATTGAGGCTACTTCCTTCGTACATTAGGACTTTAGTGAGGTGATACCCATCGATAATGGGGTCTAGGACGAGGGCCGCCGAACCCCCATGATGGATACTGGTCGGATGGTCTCGTCGATCAAAGGTGATCGGGTACGCCGACCAGGGGTTAAACTTCGGGGCTAGAGGCTCTACGGCGTAGACCTCGCGAAGGGCACGCTTCCTCTACTTTTTAGGTATATGAGTGGCGTATATCATGTTCACGGTCTTTACCTCTGGAGGGAACTGCTTATGTCCTCCATTGATCGGACCGCGGGGCTCATCATCGTCCTCGCTGCGTTGGCCCTTGCCTTGCTCTTGGCTGCGAGTTTGCCAGCTTGTTTGAACACCCAATAGTTATGGTTGGTGTGGGTAGCGGGCTTGTCTTGAGTGCCGTGGATCTGGCAGGGCCTATCCATGATCTTGTCCAACGGGGTAGGTCCGTCACGATTGCCTTTAGAAGGCTTCTTCCGTTGCCCGGATCGGGGGTTGCGGAAACTGGCGTCAACGGCTGTGTCGTCGGCATCACCGTTGTTGTGCCGGCATTTACTTTTGTTGCGTCGTGGTTTACCGTTTCCATCCCAGACTTCTGAGGTGCCGGGATCCTCAGGGTTGTGGCTTTGTCTAGCTTGCCACTTGTCCTCGCCCGTGCAAAAGCGGGTCATGAGTGACGTAAGGGCGGACATGGTCCTAGGTTTGTCCTGACCGAGCTGGTGAGCCAGCCATTCGTCCCGAATATTGTGCCGGAAGGAGGCTATTGCCTCGGCGTCTGGGCAATCGACAATCTGGTTCTTCTTGGTCAAGAACCGATTCCGGAATTGTCGATCCGATTTGCCTGCTTTCTGAACAACATTGCTTAGGTCGGAGGAGTCCGGCGACAGTACATAGGTGCCCTGGAAGTTAGATCGGAAAGCTTCCTCGAGATCCTCCCAACTCCCGATAGAATTTTCGGGGAGGCTGTTTAACCGTCAAATACTTCACGAGGCCTCCCCGCGTGGCTGTCCCCGATGCCCTCAGGAGGCGGGTCCGTCTGCGGTCGGCCTGGCAGGGTCCCGCAATCCTGTGCCCGCACATGAGTGACGCGCGCCGCGCCAAGGGGTGCCAGGAGCGGTGCCAGCGAGCATGGACCGAAAGGCCTCCCTCTTCGGGGATAGAGGAACGACGCCAGCTCGCAGGTTCCCAAAGCAACCCCCAAAGGTTTCCCTTCTTATGGAAGAAGACCAAGACCGGGGGCTCGGCAGGACGGAGGTCACCCCCGAGCCCACATGCATGTCATCGCAAGAAGCTTTGGCAGGCGAAGACCGTCTTTTGTCAAGATAGGCTACAGTCGTGTCCCCCTTCAAACTAGCCATTGTGGCAACCCCTCCCGCCTTGTGTTTTCGGGGGAGGAGGACCAAGGCCAATATAAGAGTAGGAACCAGCCACTGCAAAAGGGATCGAACTCTATGCATGCAAGAACGCACCTTGTACTCGTCCTCGTCCTTGGGCAATCCAGACAACCAGGGGTAGGGTCTTACACCGCGAGGTGGCCCGAACCATGGTAAACTGCATGCCCCTTGTTCATCTTCCTTAGCTCGAGCCGCCGAAGAGTCGCCGTGAGGTTGCGAAGTAGAGTAGGGCAGGAGAGTGAGTGCACCCCAGTGTTGGAACCTTTTTGGGTCCCCGGAGCCCCAATTCCGACATTTGGCGCGCCAGGTAGGAGTGCGCCGACGTTCTCCGGCTCCGTTTCGGCTCCAGCATCACCAACCCCATGGACGACACACACCGTGTGCGCGCTGAGCGCGGGGCGGCCCGGGTCGCTCAGACTGCGCCTGCAGGCCGTGACGGCCGCCGTCACCTGGCCGGTGCTGTTGCCGCCGCAATCGCCAACCCTACTGCTCGCGAGCAACAGGGCTCCTTCGGGTGCCTCTCCGTGCAGAGGCAGAGCCACTCCGCCGCGTTTTCCTCCTGCAAAACCGGCCTCGGAAGGGCGCACGCGCGGGCCGTACAGCTCGTGGCATGCAAGCCACTCTGTCACCACCCGGCCGACACTGGCCGCCATGACTGGCGAGGCCGCCTGGTCGCGCCCGTGGCCACTGCAGGAGGGACCCAAGGGCCCTTCCGCTCGCCCCGCCCCCTAGAATTGCACGTGGGGGTCGTGGCACGCGTCCCCCGATGCGTCGGCTCGGCCGAACCCCGAGGAGGCATGTCTTCGCCCGGCGGGGACGCCGAGGCGTATCGAGAATGGCGCTGGTTGGCATGCATCCTTGGCAGGGCCTAGGCCCCGGTCACCGACCACCACTTCAAGCCGTCTTTCCGCAAGGTGGGCGCTGTCCTCACGGAGCATGGGCCCGCGCCGTCGCCTAGCTGGGTGCGATGCGACATCACCTTCGACGCAGGGGACCACCGAGGTCTTCGACCGCCGCGGGCGCCCTCCCCATGGTGTGCAACCCCACCATTAGCAACGTCGCGGTTACCAAGACTCTCATCGACGGGGGCGCAGGGCTGAACATCATCTCTGTCGCGGCCTTTGAGGCACTCCAGGTGCCCTACGACCAGCTGAAGCCCACCAGACCTTTCTCCGGGGTGGTCTGCAGGACCGCGGCCCCCTAGGGCAGATACGCCTCCCTGTCACATTCGGCGCGCGTGACAATTACCGCACTGAGCTTATCGACTTCAACGTGGCACACGCCCGCCTCCCGTACAATGCCATCTTGGGCTACCCAACGCTTCCCAAGTTCATGGCGGCGACCTACCGGGTTACTATGTCATCAAGATACTCGGTTGCACCGGCATCATAACCGTCAAATGAGATGAAAAGGACGCGGTCAGCTGCCTTGGACGTGCGTATAAAGAAGCCATGGCCGCACGACCGGTTGGCGGGGGCGAGGCGTCGCCCCTCGAGATAGCGCCGACAGGGAAGAAGCAGTTGTTCTCTCAGAACCGAGCTAAGACGAAGAAGGTGGCATTCGACAGCGGCAGCTCAGGTCACACCTTCACCATCGGCGCCAGCCTCGCCCCGGAGCAGGAGAAGGCACTCGTCACCTTCCTCAGGGCGAACGCGGATGTGTTCGTATGGAAGGCGACCGATCTAACCGGACTTCCGAGAGAAGTGATCGAGCAGCACCTGGCGGTGTGCCCCAACGCGCGCCCCGTCAAGCAGAAAGCACGGCGCCAGGTGCCAGAAACGCAGCACTTCATTGTTCAGGAGGTGCAAAAACTGCAAGAGGCAGGGGTCGTCCGCGAGGTGCGCTACCTGCGGTGGCTCGCCAACCCCATCATCGTACCTAAGAAGGGCGGCAAGGTGTGGATGTGTGTCGACTTCACCAGTCTCAACAAGGCCTGCCCCCAGGATCCCTTCCCGCTTCCACGCATCGATCAGATCGTGGATTCCACTTCTTGCTACAACCTGCTGTGCTTCTTGGACGCCTTCTCGGGCTACCACCAGATCAAGATGGCGGTAGAGGACGAGGAGAAGACGGCCTTCATATCCCCTAGCGGTGTATTCTGCTACGTGAGCCTGCCGTTCGTCCTGAAAAGTGCTGGGGCCACCTTCCAGCGGCTGATGCACATCGTGCTGGGCCCTCAGCTGGGGAGAAACACGGAGGCCTATGTCGATGACATTGTGGTCAAGACGCGCGAGGCCAAGACGCTCATCAAAGACCTGGAGGAAACTTTCGCCAACTTGCGCAAGGTCAACCTAAAGCTCAACCCCGACAAGTGCGTTTTCGGGGTCCCCTCCGGCAAGCTACTTGGCTTCCTCGTATCCCATCGAGGAATCGAAGCGAACCCCGAAAAGGTTAAGGCCATCGAGCTGATGCAACCTCCCCGGACCCTCAAAGAAATGCAGAAGCTAGCAGGGTGCCTAGCCTCCCTCGGACTTTTCATCTCCAAGTTTGGCGAGCGAGCATTACCGTTCTTCAAGCTGATGAAGAGGTCAGCGCCGTTCGCGTGGACTCGTGAGGCTGACATGGCTTTGTGGACCTCAAGCAGTATCTCACATGCCCTCCCATCATGGTCGCGCCGCGCCCCCGCGAGCGCCTGCTGCTTTACATGGCGGCCACCCCACAGATGGCCAGCGCGGCCCTTGTGGTGGAACGAGAAGAGCAAGCCTGCGCCAAGAAGAAGCCTGCGTAGAAAGCATCACCTGAGGCTGCTCGAGCCCTGCCGGCGCCGGCCAAGGGCACGCTTCAGGGGGACCCCGTCTCCTCTCAGGAAGTCGCCCCGCCTCCTCTCAGGAAGTCGCCCCGCCTCCGGAGGCCCCAGGCGCCTTGCTTCCGGAGGCCCCTGTGGCCCTCGACGCCCCGCCTCCTGATACGTCTCCAATGTATCTATAATTTTTGCTTGTTCCATGTTGTTATATTATCATTCTTGGATGTGTTACAATCATTTCATAGCAACTTTATATCACTTCTTTGGGACTAACCTATTGACTTAGTGCCAAGTGCCAGTTGTTGTTTTTGCTTGTTTTTTACTTCGCGGAATATCAGTACCAAACGGAGTCCAATCGCGACGAAACTTTTTGGAGATTTTTTTTGGACCAGAAGGAGGCTAGTGGGCCAAAGAAGTAACCAGGAGGGAGCCCATGCCGCCAAGAAGACACCAGGGCACACCAGGGTCCCCGGGCGCGCCCTGGTGGGTTGTGGTGGCCTCACGACTCCCCTCCACCGCCTGTGAGCTCTATAAATACCCAAATATTCCAGAAACCCTAGAGGAGTCGACGAAAAATACATCCAGCCGCCGCAAGTTCCAGAACCACGAGATCCAATCTAACACCATCAGGGAGGGGTTCATCATTCTCATTGGTGCCTCTCCGATGATGCGTGAGTAGTCCACCATAGACCTACTGTCACACCCTGTGTTTTACCTCATGTTACTAAGTAACATAGCTAAAAAATTAGGACCAATTAAAACTTTTTGTGTGGTTGTGATGCTTGGCTTGATTGCTGATTGTCTGATTGCTTGCTTGTGCTCTATATTCATAAAAATTCCTTCTACTCTCAAAACCCATCTCCTTGATCCAAATATTTGCCCAATGATTAGGCCATGTGTATAGGACATAAAACTATTTTTATCAAATATTATTTTGGCCAAAAAGCATTTCTTCAAATTAGGTTTTCAAAAAACCCTGAATTGAGGTTTGTATTACAAGTCCTCAAATTGGGTGGATTGTTTTGCCCCAAAGACTTTATTTGGAACCTACCATATATAATACTTCCCAAAACCACCAAATATTAAATTTAAAGATTATTTCACTATTTTATTTAAAGGCTTTTTCTTAAGGCCCGAAATTGTTTTTCATAGGGAAAAATTATTTAAAAACTTTGAAAATATTTGAGAAAATTTAGAGAAACTCAGTGGACATATAATACCCATATATATGAGTTTCAACACATGGTCATGTTCAAAATATTGGACAAAACTCTTCAAAACCTTCTCTGCTTAAATCAAGCATTTGAAATATTTCTATAAGAAATATTCTCAAATAAATCCAAGAAAATTCTAACATGCCAAATCTGACATATGGGATTATCTTGCCAAGTTTCATCTCTATCCCAATTGTTTTGGTTCACCAAAATATCCCAAAACCCTCTCTGTCCAGATCCAAACTTGAGCAACTTTTCATTGCCAAGTGTCTCCAATTATTCTAAAACTTTATGGACAAGTTGTAATCCTCTAATAATGCTACTACACCAATTGGTGCATTTAGGGTATTAGTTTAGCATGCCTAGATCTACAGAAACCTGATTCTGTTAATTTCTAGGGTTTACAATGTTTACACTGTAAACTTTCTTCAATCAAGCTCAAACTTTGTGATCAACCTTCATTCTACCTCCCATTTGATCATGTTAAATCTCATGGCAAGAAAGCTCCATTTGCTTGCCGAAAACAACATCAAACACCGTCTGGCAGATTTGAAAAACACCTGTTTTCACCCTCTAACTCATTCTCCTTGATCACAAACTTTTACCACATCTCCACCTAGATGCCCTCTACCTCCAGTAAAGGGCCCATGGCCTCAGGTTACTGATTGGGGGGTGAAAACCCCATTTTTACCCCCTGCACTGCAGAAAACCATCTCTCTCTCCACTCCTCTCTCACCCTGATGGATAACCAGAGCATCCAATGCCACACCCACGTTGTTTAAACCCTCCTAGACCCACTAGACATAGGTGGACGCGCAGAATCTGCCAAAGGCAATGCCATGGCATGCAATAGCCACGCTCCAGAGCGCGCTACAGTGCCCGACTGCACTGTAGCCGCCGCCCTATGCTTGCCCCCGACAGCCTTGGGCTCCCCCCTCTCGCCACTTAGCTGGCCTCAGCGTGTGGGACACGGAACACCCCGGTCCCCCTCCTCTCTCTCCCTCCTCCAGCTTCCCTTCGCACATGCACCGGTAGCCCGAGCAGCTCCAGTGGGCGACCTCGCACGCGCGCACCCCTGCCCCCCTGGCTCCTCCCTTGCTCCTTCCCTGGACATAGCCCACGTCCACAAAGTCCACAGACACACTCCGAGGCGCCCCCATTGCCCCTAGCGTGGCCCGGACCGTGGTTGTAGACGTAGCCTATGTTGCTCCACAGCAGCAGCTACTTAAAGCCTCCCCCGAGCCCCTCTCGGCTTGCCGGGGGCCGAGGCGCACACCTTCCTGAAGACCCGGCAAGCCATACCCCGGCAGGCGTGAGCTAACCAGCCACCGCTCCACCGCATTGCTATGCCAGTCACTTGTTGATGCGGTGTCGAGCCCTCAAGCGGCTAATCAGCTCTCGCTAAACATGTGGCGACACACCGGGAGGCAAGTTATACTCAGTTGACACCCGCCCTGCAGCGTGTCAAGATCGTAAGCAACGATCGGCCAAGCGGTGGCAAGAGCTTGCCGGGGATGCACCCCCGAGCGCCACCTAAGCTAGTAATCATGGTATTTTGTCCTAAATGCTAGAGTTAGGTATGATAGCTCCGCTAAGCTATCTAATCGATAGATAATGACTGTTTTGCCATTGTAGTAACCCCTTTGCACTATAAAAGGAGGCCCAAGGCTACCTAGCTCAAGATTCCGACCTTTGGACACTTGTACTCGCGTAGTGTTAGGGGCTTTGCACTATAAAAGGAGGCCCAAGGGGGGACACTTGTAGCTCACCCTGACAGCAGCTCTTGCCGGGGTTAGGCGCTGCATGTTCTTCATGGTCCTCTGATCAATCCACCAAAAGCAGGAGTAGGGTTTTGCTCTTAGCAGCGGCCCGAACCTGGGTAAAATGCATGTGTCATGATCGTCGCACCGTCTCACGCTCTCCGGTCTTTGTGCAACATGACCCCCCTTGCCAAACCACAAAGGGGCCTCTGGTCCCATAGGTGATCGTGAGCATCCGTGCCCCGACACCTTCCACCTTGCGCTGCATTCTCGAGCTCCCCCACGAGCCTGGTAGAAAGCTCGACGAGACCGGCATCAGGGGTGGCGAGAGGGGCATCAATGCCTCCCCTGCACAAGGATAGGAAGGCTTTGCCAGCCCGGAGATCAAGAAAAGAAAAGGCAGCATTGTCCGTCGCTGCCTTCGCATCGGCGTCGGCCTGGATCTTCTTCTCCCTGGCATCCAGCGCGGTGTTCACCTCGGAGACACGCTTCGCGTGAGCTTCCTGGGCTTCAGTCACCGTGCACTGCAACGCCTCCAGGTGCTCGCGTTCTGCGACTTGCTTGGCCGCCACCCTCGCCAGCTCAGCGTCGCGATCAGCAAGCCGCGCTTCGCGAGTCCTGAGGCTGCCTTCCCGTAGCTAGAACTCCCATGCCCGTGCGTCCTGCTCGTCCCGCAGCGTCTTTAGTTTGGCTTCTTCTTCCCCATAGCGTTTGGTGGCCTCCGCCTTCTCGGCAAGGGCACCCTCGCAGGCTGCCTTCGCTTTAGCGGCGGCCTTCTCGCTCTCCGCAAGGGCAGCGAAGAGCCGCTACAGCAAGGTGGCAAGCTCCAGGCGCTCCCCTGCAAGGCGCACTTCGGCATCCCGGAGGTCTCTAAAAACCGATCGAGCAAGGCTCGTGCACCAGGCAGGACCTCTTGCCCTGGCGGGGCATGGTGGCTGGCGAGCGCGAGAGTCGGGCGGGGCGCCAGCACTTTAGCACTGGCCGCCGCCCCAATCGAAAGGGCCCCAGTGTTCCCTGCATGGGGCACCGGGGGCTCTAGCTTCTCCTCAGCAGCTGGCTCCCGTGGTGCGTCGGGCGCCACTGCTGCATCCGCTTCCTCGTCCCCAGAGGCAAGCTCGATCCGGGATGGCCCCTGGACTTTCCCTGCGCTATGCTCAGCTATGGGAGTAGGGACACTTGAAGGGAGCTGTTGCGCCAGCTCTGGCTCCGTCGGATGAGGGACAATGGCTACTACGAGGAACACCCGAGGCTGGGCCATCGCAGACTCGGTGGTCGGTCCCCCCGGCTGTGTAGAATAGAAGGCGGGCATCGCCGCGCCACCCGCACGTCCCGGTGCGGCGTCGTCCTGGCTTGGGGCTCCCCCGCGCCCCAAGGTTGCGGCCCAACATCGACATCGCCTTCGGGGCGCACGTCAGATGCGCCACGGTGTGAGACTTCTTCTTCTTCCCACCACCGCCTCAGCACCTTCGTGGACGAAGAATTAGCATGAGCAAGCGGTTCATAGGCGCATGGTGTAAGCGCAAGCTCGGGCACTTACTCGTCATCGGCGGCCCACTTCCGCTTCTTCCCGGCGGCAGCAGGCGTGCCCCCGCAGCTCTCGGGCACCCCCTTGGGGATGCCAGGAGAACGCACGACGCGATCCCTGGCGGATCCGGTCGGGGCAGACTTCTCCCTAGGGGCCTGGGGGCCCTTAAAGCAGAGCGGCGGCTCCGAGAGCGTTTGCCGCCTCGCTGGTACCCGGCGCGTGGGAGCCAACAATGCTGGCCCCCACTGCCACAACCGGGTCGAGAGGCCGAGGGGGCGCTGCTCGACGTGACACGGAGGCATCGTCATCATCATCCTGGAAGCCACGCAGGGACCGGCGGTGGCTTGGCGGTAGCCCCTGGCCGGCATCGTGCTCTTCTTCTTCCCCGATGGTCTCCTCAGAGTCTTCACGGCCACTGTCCTCGGCGGAGGACAACGCCTGGTCGGGGGAGTTCCCCCCCAATCTTTCGCTGTCGCTCAGCACGAGCACCCGCTCATTGAAGACGGGCATGAGAGCAACCAGATGCTCCCGGTTGTCGTGGCCATACAGAGGGCCCGCGGCCTTAGGAGGATCGCCCGGTATGGAGCCGAGCAGGGCCATGACGACCCCTTCAAATTCGGCGCACGACAGTCCGGTGGGATGCAACCTCATCAGGTCCTGCATGCCCTTGTACTCCCACATGGGCCGCGAGTGCGCCTTAAGCGGCGCTATGCGCTACCCCAAGGACTCCTTGACGATTATCGCCCCTGACAGCCGGCTGTCCCCGTGCAAGGCAATCTGCTCCAGGACGGGCGCAGCCCCAGGGTCGGAGAGCGGCGCGTGGCTCCATCCCGCGTGCTGCGCCGGAAGGACAATAGGGATCCTCAGGAGCAGGTGGACTTGGTGGTCATCCAAGTAACCCAGCGCTGTTGGTAGCCCTCCACCTTCTTCCCGGCCTTCAGCCGGGTGCTGGAGCCTTTGACATCGACGAAGGGGACACAAGTCGAGAGCTGGTCCCGGGCGGTAAACCGGAGGCAGAACAAATGGTGGAAGAGCGCAACCGAGGTCCTCACGCCCACGATGGCTTCGCAGTAGAAAGCGAAGATTAACAGGAGGAGAATCGAATTTGGTTGGAGGTGCAGGGCGTGGATCTGATAGTGAGTGAGGATGGCGTAGAAGAACTCCGAGAACGGCAGGACCAGCCCGCTGTAGACGTTGTGGAGGAAGAAGGTGTCGGTAGACGCCCCTAGACTGCTCCGCGCCACCGAACCCGGGGAAATCACGGTTTCCTTCTACTCATTCTGGTTATCCGCAGTCAGCGGGCGCACCGGGTCTAGGTCCCCTTCCATGATGGCGAAGGAGCGCAGGAGAGCTGCCCCGATCTCCTGGGGGCTCGAGGTCAGGACCTGGGCCTTCGCTTTCTTCCCGTCAGGCGCCATCAAGACAACGGGCGGCGAACGAGAGAGGGAGAAGGGCACCTTGCTCGAGGTTGGATCTGGCGGAGTCTCGGGCAGAGGGAGGGGGCACAGTGAGACAGGCACCGGGTGAGGAAAGGTAATAATAACCCAGCGCCGTGGTTTGCCTTTATGGTAACCTTGGCAGTTGTCGAGGCATCACATGGAGGTAGGGGATGCCCCGCGCGCCGGTGCACGCCACACGTCGTGACTGGCCCACGAGCGGTTGGAGCCTGCACCACTTCGCCCCTCCAGTTGGCGGGGGCACACACGCTGCAGGCTCGGGGACTATTGTCGTGCCATTGGGACAGGGGGTACCCAGGCCGTCTGCCTGGGGGCCATGTCACGGCGCAGGGCTTGGGCCCGGAGTGACTCACCCCGACGGCGCCACAAAGGGGGGGCTTCATGGGCCCCCGCCTCATGAGGCTCCCCACCTGAGGCTCCCCTGTCAGCCCCAGAAGGTGGCCTCGTGAGGCCGCCCCTTGGGCAGCCCCCGTGATGTCGCAAGTCCCCAGCGGCCTAGCGGGGGCGCGCGTCCTGGTCTGCTAACGGGGCGGCGCACCCTACCCAGCGTCATCTGGTTCTGCGGCAGGAAGGCTTTCCCCTTTGGTGCTAAGGGAGCAGGGCCAGCTCACCGGTTCCTGAAGCACCCCGAAAGGTTTCCCTTTTGGTGCTAGACGGTCAAAGCTGAGGCTCGCCAAGATGGAGGTCATCCTCGAGCCAACCAGCGTGTCACGAAGGGGGAATTTATCAGGCGGAGACCACTTTTGTCAGGATAGACCGCAGTCATGTCCCCTTTCAAACCGGCGCTTGTGGCCACCCTTCCCGCGAGATATTTTCATGGAAGAGGGCCGAGGCCAGGTATAAAAGGAGGAGGCAACAATCATAGAGGACACATTGTATCCCCCTGCTACCACTACGCAATTCAGACAATCAGCGGTAGGGTTTTACACCGCAAGGTGGCGCAAACCTGGGTAGATCATGTTTTCATTGTTCCTTCCCCCCAAGCTCAAGCACGCCGGAGCAGCGCCGTAGGATAGGGAGAGTGAGTGAGGTTGGAGAGCCGGTGCACCCCAGAGTTCGAACCTCTCTTGGGTCCCCGGAGCCCCGATTCCGACAAGGCTGCTTCATGGGAAAGCGCTCGTGAAGCCTCCCATGTCCTGTATTAATAGCAATGGTATACCAACAAATTTCACAGTAGTAATTTTACTGGTAGTAGAGTTGTGCGTGCACGTGATGTAGCTCATGGGTGTCACAGGAGGAGACAAAAGTACCAAGGACCTTGGTGAGGTGATGTGCACGGGAGCAGGCACGTGAGCCAGAGCTCAGTCACTTGGGTCTGGTAGCACTGCTGGGACATACCCAAGCAGAGGCACCACGTCAAGCCCCCGCTCACGTGATACATAGGAGAGAGATCACGAGCGCTGAGCTCGTGCAACAAGAAGGCTCCTCAAATGCACATGATAATTCAGAGAAATCTTTAAGAAAAAAAGTTTTACTACTTCTTGACGGAGTTCATTACACAACCAAAAAAGAGTTTGCTGCCATGCTGGACATGGGTCAGTCGGAGGATGTGGTGCGGTCAGGAGGCTCGCCCTCCCTACATGACCAAAAGTGCTGCCGGGCTGTACATGGGTCAACTTGAGGATCTGATGCACACCGGAGGCGCGCCCTCGGGTCAAAAAATCTGCCATGACTGAGCATGGAGCCCCACTGGAGCATGGGCTGGGAGATCTTGCGGCCTCATAGCGAAGCATGAAGAGAGACTCCTGGAGCGTGTACAACCCCTAGTCGTTCTGTACTTCGTGAGCTTCTGGAGATGTTGGACGCTACATGTGTTTTGTACCAGAATACTATCGGGACCCCGACTCATATGTCGTGATCACCGAACGTACGTGCACAGTGATCCCAGAGATCAATGCTCATTGAACACTTAGAAACTGAATAACAAGAGTATTACATCCATTACATACCGATTTACTCGAATGTGGCCTTTATGGCCAAGCCTCATATGTTTGCAGCGGAAATCTTCAACAATAGCATGGACCCATGCCATCTGCCTTAACCCTACACGCATTCTAACTGGGAAGCGTCCTCGCAAGTTCATCACCAGGGTACTCTTCATTACATCATGTTCTCTCATGCCTGGCCAATAAAATGACCAGTGGCAAGCCAATGAGTACTTTGACTGTACTCGCAAGCAACCCATGTTTGGAACAAGGCAATGACAATGCATGATATAGCACTGAGTAGATAAGTTGCAGAAAGCTAATTTCGAGTGCGATGACATGTTCAAACCAACTTGTAAAGCATCCATCAACAGGTTGCAGATATCCATAATAACATGTTACATATATCAATATAAGCAGGGGTTGAACATCTCATGTTCAATCATCATGCCAAGTCATCTGACTTAGCTCAAGTACCATCCTTCTCCGCCACCCACCCCCCCCCCCCACACACACACACTCCAAGTTTGGGAATACATCGGACATAGGTTAAGCAGGGCCTCCAACTATCCATGACTGTGGACATGGCTATCCGAATAGTTTTACACTCTGCAGAGGTTGCACACTTTACCCACAAGACTCGGGGAACTTCCGTGTCATCCACGACTCGCGGTATATTACATACCCGAGGTAAGCACCCGAACAGTGCCTTTCCCTTGACGACACTAAACGAAGAGTCCATGCATTGGTGCCATCCCTCATGATGCACATCACATGTAACATCCATGAGGGCACGCAACGGTGTGCCCGGTGTATGTGAAAACAACCCATGGTCGTCCTATCAGGCACGACTCCGTATCGAGAGTGACCATGTCACTCCTGCCACTAGTAATGCGGGCTCTCCGCTAGAAGCAACCAAGGTAATCAACAAAGCACCATCCCATAAAGGGGTACCGTGGTTGTACATGTAAGGTTGTGATGGTAAGCAGATCTTAAATCTCTCCGTTTTCCAAAAACACACACTCAGTTGCCTCGATACACCACTTCTTTGTCAAGTGGTTACCTAGCTCGACATCATCTCCATCGGGCATTAGTGGCACCCGATGGGGTTTTCGAAAAGTCTTTGAAAACACTTCCTTTCCGACACCATGCACTTTTCCCGTCCCACTTGCATAGCAACTACTTAGCATCTTAACTACTTCCCACCCGCACAACTCTAAGTAGAAAGTAGAGTCATGTCATCCAAGTATCAACGGGTGAAAGCATCAGAGGCAAACCATAAAGGTGGTCACCATAGCATCATGATCAACATATCAAAAGTAAAGTGCTATATGCTATGCAATAAAAATGGTTTCTTTAAACATGGTCAAGGTGCTGGTTGCCTGGATCAACAAAGTCTTCGAGGTCTTCTCAAGCTGCTGGACCACTCCGAGCACTCCGTCTACTTCGTCAACTACCGTCGGAAACAACCATGATAAGCAACACAATCAAGAAGGAAAATGAAAGTGCTCTACAAATAGGATTTTTATTTTTCTCGGATGTCTCTGGTCATAAGAAAAATAACTAAAGTTCCCCTACTGGATTTGGATCAATAGAGATTTTTGAATAGGTCAATAAAGTGGAAATGAAGGAGTTAATGATCCTATGAGGAATCCACAGAAAAATATATTTAAAAAAAGTGAATGCATCCATTAAATAGTGCATGATTCTAGAAATAATTAGAAAGTGGTTTCACTAGATTTGGAGATGGGATGAATTACTTAGGTGTTTTTTGAGATGAAATAATTGGAAATGGGGCTATTTATTTGGTCCAACCAAAATATAGCATGGGAAATTTTTTAACCATGGCTAGATAAATAGGGCAAGATATTTAGAGTCTCTGGAAATTTGAACCATCACATTAGGAGTTGATTTGAATAATCTAGGAATTTTGCAAGGAGGCTCCTTTTTTTGCTCAAATTTTAATTTGTATAACAACAACACAGAAAGGTGTGGTGGAAAAATATGAAAGTTGTATCAAATAATTGGTGGGGTTTTTAGAAGATTGTAGGAATTTGAACCATGCCATTTGGACATGGAATGATTTTTCTATGGATTATACAAGATCTCTGGAAGAAGAGAAAGATAAGGTTTTACCTAATGGGCGAACAGCGCACTGAGCAAAGAATAGCTACTGGGCTAGCCCAGTAGCATAGTGCGCACACGCAGCAGCCACGCCGAAGGCGTACTCCAGGGAGTACGTCTCCCGCGTGAGAAGGCGGGGCGGGGAAAACCCGCTTCCACTTAACCGGGGGGCCCCGGGGCCTTAACCACTGACCGGCGGGCCCTGTTGGCAGGCCCTCTTCCTACCTCGCACTCAAAATAGAGGAGTGTAGGGGAGGCCGGCCGAGCGCGTGCTGGCGCCAGTTCCGGTGGCTCTGGTCGCCTCTGGTGACGGTCCGACCACCGACGTGTTCGGTAGGAAGGCTTGCGTTCTCCTAGTGGTCTCAATTCCGTGGGCGAGCGCCGGAGCGAGCGTGACAATAGCCGTGGTGAGGGCCGGCGACGGACGACCGCGGGAGCAATGCACCGGCTGCCTAGAGGAGGAAAAGGAGCACGGGGAGGAGCGCAGCAACGCTGGGGGGGGGCTGGCAAAGCTCAGGAGAGAGGAGGGAGCCAGAGCTGCCTAGATTCGCCCGAGGCCGAGGCGGCAACCTTTTGGCCATGAGAGGAAGACAAGAGCTCGGAGGGCAGGAGGGGTTATGTCCAGGAGGTCCAAGGGGAAGGGAGAGAGCGAAGGGAGGCAACAGGGTGCTCAGGTGCGGGCTTAAGTAGCCCTGCCGAGGTGCACCATGGACGGAGTCCATGGGCGACGATCGGGTCTGCCTTACAGGGGAGAGAGGAGGGCCAGGGAGGAGGGGCCCGACAGGTTGCCATGGCGAGGATGTCAAGACGACCTCAAGGGACATGACCATGACGGCCAAGGCCGTGAGGAGCCTCGGAAAGGGTAAGCTACAATACGGGATTGCACTGTAGAGTGCTCCAGGGCGCGCCAACTGCATGCCAGGGCATGCCCATTTCATGTAGGGCATGGCCTCTTGCGTCCTGCGCATGTCCAAGGTTGTCCACTAGCTCCTGGGTGGTACTGGGATGCTCCATGTTACTTTGGAAGTAAGGAAGTGGTGGAAGAGAGAGGGTATGGAGGTAGAAAGGGTGCTGCCATGGTGAAAACAGTAAGGGAATTGAGGTTTTACCCCTCAAATTATTGAGCACAGGCCATGGGGTTGCTACTGGGGGTAACTAGGGACTAGGTAGAGATGTGGTAAAAAGTATAGATCAAGGAGAACTAGGTAAGTGGGTAAAGAGGTAACCTTAGAAAATCACCAGAAGGTCTTTGATGCAAGTTTGAGCAAGGTAAGCTTGTCTCCTGGCTATGAGATCTAATAGGATCATTTTGGGATTACAGTATGCCCAAAAAGTTTGGGACTAACTGGGGAAACTTGACTATGCAAAAATTTCCAATTCTTGAAATCAGCAGAAATGGGTTTGGGGGGATTTGGACAAGTGGAACAGTTCTCCTTGATGCACCACTTGGTGTGGATGCATGATGGGAGTATTAGAACATGTCCACAAAATTTGAGCACCATAGTTGATAGTTGGCAATGTAGAGTTGCTCAAATTTGGATTTGAACAGAGAGGGTTTTGGGGCATTTTGGTGAACCAAAATTATTGGGATTGATATGAAACTTGGCAAGATGATCACATACGTCATATGTGACATGCTCAAATTTTCTTGGATTTATTTGAGAATATGTCTTCTAGAAATATTTCAAATGCTTGAAATATGCAGAAAGGGTTTTGGAGAGTTTTGTCCAATATTTTGAGCATGACCATGTGTTGAAACTCTTATCTATGGAAAATATGTCCACTGAGTTTCCTTAAATTTTCCCAAATATTTCAAAAGCATAAAAATAGTTTTTCCCTATAAAAGACTATTTCTGACATTAAGAAAAAGCCTTTAAATAAAATATGAAAATAACCTTTAAAAATAATATTCAGTGGTTTTGGGAAGTCTTATATATAATAGATTTTAAATAGAATCTTTGGGGCAAAACAATCCACCTAATTTGAGGACTTGTAGTACAAACCTCAATTCACGGGTTTTGGAAAACCTAAATTGAATAAATGTCTTTTGGCCAAAATAATATTTTATAAAAATAGTTTTATGTCCTATACACATGGCATGATCATTGGGCAAAGATTTGGATCAAGGAGATGAATTTTGAGAGTAGAGGGATCCTATGAACTAAAACACAAGCAAGCAAACAAGCAATCAAGCAATCAACAATCCAGTCAAGCATCACAAGCACGCAAAAGTTTTTGTTTGCCCTGATTTTTTAGTCATGTTAACTTAGTCTTGAGGCAAAACACAGGGTGTGACAGACCTACCCCCCCTTACAAGAATCTCGTCCTGAGATTCCTAGGCTAGGCGTAGAAAAGATGCGGGAATTCAGAGGTGAGGTAGTCTTCACTTTCCTTGCTGCTTCTACTTTGGTGTGGTTGCTCGAATATTCCTTGAAATGTTTGATGATACAGCTCAGAGTGCATCACTTGGCTTCGTCTAAGGGTGATCGGGGTTCTTGCGGTATGCTAGGCTTGCCTAAAGGTCAAGTGTTTTGTGAACGAGGTTCGGGCAAGGGCCTGGCTTGTGGGTGTACTCCAAAGTCGGAATACGTGGCAACGTAATGTGTCTACGCGCTAGTCTTGGGGTTGCTCATGTTGGTTAGTGACTTCTAGATGTCTCGTGCTAGAAGGGTCGAGTCTTGGTGTAGCTTCTCGTTGACGAGGAAGTCCTTATCTTCCTTAAAGGAGGAGATCTTCAGTCACAGGGGTCTTCATCCTTGAGTGTTTTGAAGCACGTCATCATAGGCTTCGCGTCAAGAACTTCTGCTTGAGTAAGTTGGCCAGGTATGTTTTTCATTCATCTTCGGCTATTTGTCTTCGTCGTCACGGACGCACGTTTCTTGCGGGTCTTCGAGTGTTTGGTCTACATGTCTCTCCGTAGCCATTTGTGGCATGGTTTGGGCTAAGTCTCGTCCCTAAGACTAAGCTTAGAGATTTGACGCGAAAACGGTTCCTACCACCTAGGAAAGCTTTTGAGGGGGTCCTAAATGAGCTGGCTACCCAAAAGTATAGACCAACCATCCAATCCTCAAGGTCTGGGCTTGGTAAGTGGGTTGGACCAACTCGACAGGTGGTTTATCATGATCTAGTTAGGGTCATGTCCTTGATTGGACCAAAAGAGGCTAGTAACGAGGTCATGACAGTCGTTCCACTCCGTTGCAGGCATCTGAAGTGAGTTGGGACGTCATGCTTGTCGCACACCATCAAAGTGGTGGAGTGAGTGGTTCTATCAATCTTTCGGTTCCTTCCTAGTCAGGAACTGATAGGTGAGCTTTAAAGTAAGGGTCTCTTCAAGTTTTCTTGAAGTCCAAGGGCTTCATTATGCTTGAGCGTTGGTGCTTCTTGACATAGTCTAGCTGATGTAGCCGGCAGAGGAGTGGTGGTTGAATTCTCTTGCTTCTTCTTCTCCGTCGTCGTGGCTTCCCAACCATAGTGGTTCTTCATCTTGCTTGGGCAAGAGTGTCTTCTGCTGCAGGGAGGGCGCTTCGAGGATTCCAACTTCTTCAAGGTAAAACCTTATACTCGAGAAGCATGGTAATTGGTGCTTCTGGGGCTCATCCAAAGTAGGTCTAGGGCGCTCGTTACTCCCCTTGGACAAATAAGTATGTCATCCATGAGGACAACAACGTATTTCCCCAAGTATCACATAAGCTCATAGCTCATGGAATGTGTGAGAGGAGTGGGCATTTGTTCTGGATGGTCACTTGTCCAGGGGGTTGTGGTCCAACATAATCCAGTTTTTCGTGTCCACCTCCCTCATGGACAGGATTGGCAGTCGTCGAGGTGGAGTATTGGTCGTAGTCTAACGGCTTAGAGCCAAGACCTATGATCATAACCCAACCATGTTCGGGGTTTCAAGGAGCTTACGATGTGAGTGAATGTTTATCATCCTATCCATGAGCACACTTCTTGGATGCCAATAGTCATACCTTTTACTCCAAACAAAATCATCCTATATCATCGAGGGTATCATCTCATATAGGTCAACTCCAATATTACTCATGCTATTCATATCTCCATGGCTTTGAGAGAAGGACTAAACCCAATCACATATGTATACTATAGCTAACTTGTATATATCCCTATGTAAATATCCTCGGGAAAGCATACAAGCTGCTAAGCTTGATTGTGACACTACAAATCCAAGTGATCTACTAACCTATCCAAGGTCTAAGGTACTGAACTTCTATGCCACGGAAACGCGTAATATACCAATCCTATATCTTGTTTCCTTTCTACGAATCCAATTTAATTGATCCACGAATACCATCCAATATCACATGATCCATTTCTGCTACAGATCTAATACCGGTAATGATCCAGATACCTCCTAGAGTTCCTATAATCCCCAAATCCCTAGAAAGGACTATCTCACCATAGTACATCCTCCAATTCCCATCATGATGATCTAGTAAACTCCAATGTTAGGTGCATATAGATCCTCAAATCAAATCGGACAACAACCCAGTGTTCCTAGTTTATCCTCCATCAAGAAACATGGTATCATGATCGAGATCATCGGACTAAATCCAAATTTCTCCGAACCATGTATACTTACTCAGCACCTATATTCCACAAGGATCACGTATTTAATCCAAATATTATGTCCAATAGAATTCCTACATGTTCTTCCGAGTCATCATTGTAACTTCATGAATCCACTACTATTACTTGACAAGGTCAAGGTATTATACCACTAACAATTTTCAGCTTGCAGTCATAATCGTCCTACTAAATCCAACTTGCTCAAGGGAGAAGACAATTATGCTAGTCTATCAACTTGATCCACCAAGTTCACCTACCATCATGAAAGTCTTGTAATCCACCAGAGGGTCTCAAATACTTCCTCAAGATATCTTTCACAGCCTCGCCTAATCATTAGTCTACTAACCATATATCCTCAAAATGATCTTCCCTATGGTATCGTCAGTTCTAGCGTTGGCTTAAGGATGTAATGTGTTTGCTCACTATGATCACTACCATGATGAAACCCAGTGCTAAACCAAGGTTATTGAAGCTTAACTGATGTTCTCTCGCAAACTCGTATGTTAAGCACATGGTTAAGGGTTTGAGATGGGGTAGCTGATGATGTCTAGGTCAGTCTAGGGAGGGGTTTCCAATCTTGAGGGAAAAACATAACTCTATGGGGTTGCATCTGGTTGAGTACGTCGTAGTCAAAGTCTTCATTGCTAGTTGTCTATCGAGGTGGATCCTTGCTGCATCTTGTCTTGCTGGTCTTCAGTTGACGAGAGGGGGAGAGGGAAAGTAGCATAGAGGGGAGGTGCCTAAAAGGGGGTGCTATAGTGCAAGTGTAATTAACAAGTGCCGAAAAGGCCAAACACAAACATTAAGATAAGGTAGGTGATATAGTCGCGTACTTGTTACCTAGGGAAAAAATATGACGTATACCAAAACACAAACAGATGAAGCAAGCAACACCCAACATGGTCCCATTCGAACCATCACACGGACTGACGGGGCGAAGGTGGTTCCTTGTGGTTGTCGTTGACGGGGCCTTCTGTTGTCTTCATATTTGCGCCAATGCCTTCTTGTCTTCTAAGTCGTCAAAGGTTCCAGGTAGGCAATCCTTTATGCAATGACATTGACAAGGCATGGTAAAGTTATAACCTGCCGGTTACATTGATGATAACGTCGACACAAAGAGCAGGGGATGAAGAGAACCATTTTCCTGCTCACTATGGTGAGGCAGACCAAATGGCGAGGTTCTCATCCACCGGTGGTTGCCGATACAACAACGGTATTGACAGGGTTGCTCTATTTGCGATGTATATCATGATCTTGCATGTCCTACGCCCTGATCGTCATAGGCCAAGGTTGCATCATCCTGAGGTAGTGCCGAGGGTGTCACCATCTTCCGAGTCTTGATGTCCTCATTCCTCGAGAAGGTTTCTTCTGTTGGAATCTTCTTGTTGTGGCGTCGCCAAACTTGTGTTCAAGAGATGTGGGCGAAAGTCCGGCAAGGCGTCTTTCTTCCGGTTCGTCCACGTGGATTTCAAGGAATCCAATGGCCAGGGGCATAGGGGTAGTAGCAACCGTTTGCAATGTTTTGAAAAAACAGAAGAGGAGAGTCAAAAAGAATAAGGGTGGAAGTGCTAAGGCAAAAACCTTCGCTTCCTTTGAAAATTTAGGAGAGGTGAGAAATAGAGGGGTTTTGTAAGTGATTTTGAAGGGTTTGGAAAAATAGTCTTGTCCTAACTAACGTCCATGCCAACTAAGGCTTACTACAGTCAGTATGGCTCTTATACCAGCTCTGTCGGGACCCCGACTCATAAGTCATGATCACCGAATGTACGTGCACAGTGATCCCAGAGATCAATGCCCACTGAACACAAAGAAACTGAATAACAAGAGTCTTACATCTGTTACGTACCGATTTACTCGAATGTGGCCTTTATGGCCAAGTCTTCATATGTTTGCAGTGGAAATCTTCAACAATAGCATGGACCCATGCCATCTGCCTAAACCCTACAGGCATTCTGACTGGGAAGTGTCCTAGCTCGCAAGTTCGTCACCAGGGTACTCTTCATTACATCTTGTTCTCTCATGCCTCGCAAATAAAATAACCAGTGGCAAGACAATGAGTACTTTGAATGTACTCGCAAGCAACGCATGTTGGGAACAAGGCAATAACAATGCATGATATAGCACTAAGTAGGTAAGTTGCAGAAAGCTAATTTTGAGTGCAATGACATGTTCAAACCAACTTGTAAAGCATCCATCAACAGGTTGCATATATCCATATGAACAAGTTACAGATATCAATATAAGCAGGGGTTGAACATCTCATGTTCAATCATGATGTCAAGTCATCCGACTTAGCTCAAGTACCATCCTTCTCCCACACACACATGCCAAGTTTGTGAAAACATCGGACGTAGTTTGAGCAGGACCTCCAACTGTCCATGACCGTGGACAATGCTATTCGAATAGTTTTACACTCTGCAGAGTTTGCACACTTTACCCACAAGACTCGGGTAACTTCCGTGTCATCCACGACTCACAGTATATTACATACCCGAGGTAAGCACCCGAACAATGCCTTTCCCTTGAGGACACTAAACGAAGAGTCCACGCGTTGGTGCCATCCCTCATGATGCACATCACATGTACCATCCAAGAGGGCACGCAACAGTGTGCCCGGTGTCTGTGAAAACAGCCCATGGTCGTCCTATCAGGCACGACCCCGTATCGAGAGTGACCACGTCACTCCTGCCACTAGTAATGCAGGATCTCCGCTAGCAGCGACCAAGGTAATCAACAAAGCCCTGTCCCATAAAGGGGCATCGTGGTTGTACATGTAAGGTTCGGGTGATCAGCAGATCTTAAATCTCTCCATTTTCGAAAAACACACACACTCACTTGCCTCAGTACACCACTTCTTTGTCATGTGGTTACCTAGCTCGACATCATCTCCCTCGGTCATAAGTGGCACACGATGGGGTTTTCGAAACGTCTTTGAAAACACTTCCTTTCCGACACCATGCACTTTTCCCGTCCCACATGCGTAGCAACTACTTAGCATCCTAACTACTTCTCACCCACACAACTCTAAGTTGAAAGTAGAGTCATGTCATGCAAGTATCAACGGGTAAAAGCATCGGAGGCAACCCATAAAGGTGTTCACCATAACATCATGATCAACATATCAAAAGTAAAGTGCTATATGACATGCAATAAAAATGGTTTCTTTAAACATGGTCAAGGGGCTGCTTGTCTGGCTCAAGAAAGTCTTCGAGGTCTTTTCAAGCTTCTGGTCCACTCTGAGCACTCCGTCTACTTCGTCAACTACCGTCGGAAACAACCATGATAAGCATAACAATCAAGAAGGAAAATTAAATTGCTCCACAAATAGGAGTTTTATTTTTCTCGGATGTCTCTCGTCATAAGAAAAATACCTAAATTTGCCCTATTATATTTGGATAAATAGAGATTTTTGAATAGGTCAATATGGTGGAAATGAAGGGGTTAATTATCCTATGAGGAATCCACAGAAAAATATCTTTAAAAAAGTGAATGCAGCCGTTAAATAGTGCATGATTTTAGAAACAATTAGAAAGTGGTTTTACTGGATTTGGAGATGGAATGAATTTCCTAGGGGTTTTCTAAGATGAAATAGATGGAAATGGGGCTATATATTTGGTCCAACAAAAATATAGCATGGGAAAAATGTTAACCATGGCTAGATAAATAGGGCATGATATTTAGAGTCTCCGGAAATTTGAACCATCACATTAGGAGTTGATTTGAATGATCTAGGAATTTTACAAGGAGGCTCTTTTTTAGCTCAAATTTGAATTTGTGTAACAACAGCATAGAAAGGTGTGGTTGAAAAATATAAAAGTTGTATCAAATAATTAGTCGGGTTTTTAGAAGATTATAGGAATTTGAACCATGCCATTTGGACATGGAATGATTTTTCTATGGATTATACAAGATCTCTGGAAAAAGAAAAATATAAGGTTTTACCTAATGGGCGAACAGCACACTGAGCGAAGAATAGCTACTGGGCCGGCTCAGTTGCATAGCTGCGCACGCACAGCAGCCACGATGAAGGCATACTCCAGGGAGTACGTCTCCCGCGCGGGAAGGCGTGGCGGGAAAAACCCGCTTCCACTTAACCGGGGGGGGGGGGGCTAAGCCACTGACCGGCAGGCCCCACTAGTAGGCCCTCCTCCTACCTCCCGCTCAAAATAGAGGAGGGTAGGGGAGGCCGCCCGAGCGCGTGCCGGCGCCAGTTCCGGTGGCTCAGGTCGCCTCCGGTAAGGGTCCGGCCACTGGCGTGTTCGGTAGGAAGGCCCGCGTTTTCCTGGTGGTCTCAATTCCATGGGGGAGCGCCGGAGTGAGCGTGACTTCAGCCATGGCGTGGGCCGGTGACGGACGACCGCGGGAGCAGTGCGTCGGCTGCCGGGAGGAGGAAAAGGAGCACGAGGAGTAGAGCAGCAACGCTGGGGGTGGCTGGCGAAGCTCAGGAGAGAGGAGGTAGCCGGAGGTGCCTGGATTCGCCCGAGGCCGAGGCAGCAACCTTGCGGCCATGAGAGGCAGAGAAGAGCTCAGAGGGCAGGAGGGCTTAGGTCCAGGAGGTCCATGGGGAAGGGAGAGAGCGAAGGGAGGCAGTAGGTTGCTCAGGTGCGGGCTTAAGTAGCCCTGCCGAGGTGCACTGTGGACGGAGTCCACGGGCGACGCTCGGGCATGCCTGACTGGGGAGAGGGAGGGCCAGGGAGGAGGGGCCCGACAGGTTGCCGTGACGAGGACGTCGAGTCGACCTCAAGGGACACGACCACGACGCCCAAGGCTGTCAGGAGCCTCGAAATGGGCAAGCTACGGTGCGGGATTGCACTGTAGCATGCTCCAGAGCGTGCCAACTGCATGCCTGGGCATGCCCTTGGCATGTAGGGCGTGGCCTCTTACGTCCTGCGCGTGTCCAAGGTTGTCCACTAGCTCTTGGGCGGTACTGGGATGCTCCAGGTTACTTAGGAAGTAAGGAAGTGGTAGAAGAGAGAGGTTATGGAGGTAGAAAGGTTGCTGCCATGGTGAAAACAGTAAGGGAATTGAGGTTTTACCCCTCCAATAATTGAGCACAGGCCATTGGGTTGCTACTGGGGGTAACTAGGGACTAGGTAGAGATGTGGTAAAAGTATAGTTCAAGGAGAACAAGGTAAGTGGTGAAAGAGGTAACTTAGAAAATCACCAGAAGGTGTTTGATGCAAGTTTGCGCAAGGTAAGCTTGTCTCCTGGCTATGAGATTTAACAGGATAAAATGTTGGATAAAAATAAGGTTGACCACCAAGTTTGAGATTATTTGAGGAAAGTTGCCAATGTAACTTTGGGAAACCCTAGAAATAGGCAGAAATGGATTTTCTTAGATCTAGTTATGAGAATCCATTCTCCTTGATGCACTACTTTGGGAGGTGGCATCATTTTGGGATTACAGTATGCCCAAAAAGTTTGGGACTAACTGGGGAAACTTGACTATGCAAAAATTTCCAATTCTTGAAATCAGCAGAAATGGGTTTGGGGGGATTTGGACAAGTGGAACAGTTATCCTTGATACACCACTTGGTGTGGATGCATGATGGGAGTATTAGAACATGTCCACAATATTTTAGCACAATAGGAGACAGTTGGCAATGTAGAGTTGCTCAAATTTGGATCTGTACATGGAGGGTTTTGGGGCATTTTGGTGAACCAAAATTATTGGGATTGAAATGAAACTTGGCAAGATGATCACATATGTCATATGTGACATGCTAGAATTTTCTTGGATTTATTTGAGAATATGTATTATAGAAATATTTCAAATGCTTGAAATATGCAGAAAGAGTTTTGGAGGGTTTTGTCCAATATTTTGAACATGACCATGTGTTGAAACTCTTATGTATGGAAAATATATGTCCACCGAGTTTCCCTAAATTTTCCCAAATATTTTGAAAGCATAAAAATAATTTTTCCCTATAAAAGAATATTTCTGGTATTAAGAAAAAGCCTTTAAATAAAATATAAAAATAACCTTTAAAAATAATATTCAGGGGTTTTTGGAAGTCTTATATATAATAGGTTTTAAATAGAATATTTGGGGCAAAACAATCCACCTAATTTGAGGACTTGTAGTACAAACCTCCATTCAGGGGTTTTGGAAAACCTAAATTGAAAAAATGACTTTTGGCCAAAATAATATTTTATAAAAATAGTTTTATGTCCTATACACATGGCATGATCATTGGGCAAAGATTTGGATCAAGGAGATGAATTTTGGGAGTAGGAGGGATCCTATGAACTAAAACAAGCAAACAAGCAATCAACAATCCCGTCAAGCATCACAAGCACACAAAAGTTTTTGTTGGCCCTGATTTTTGAGTCATGTTAACTTAGTCATGAGGCAAAAACACAGGGTGTGACAAACACCCTCCTCCGTCTCCAGCCGTGCTGCACTAGACCGGGAAACGTGGACGACCCTGTACGGTCCTTCCCACATGGGCGAGAGCTTGTGGATTCCTTCTATGGAAAGGATCCTTCACAGGACAAGATCGCCGGCTTTAAGGGTGAGAGGGCGTATGTTGTGCCTGTGGTAGAGACGCAATGCCTACTGATATCGGGTCGCTAGGAGGGCGGCCTGACGACGTGCTTCCTCAAAAGGAGCATATCATCTTCCCACATGTCATCTTGGTTGTTCTTGTTGAAGGCCACATCCCACGGGGACCCATCCTTGAGCTCAGTATGAAGGACCGCTTCCTTCCCATAGACGAGGAAGAAGGGAGTTTCATCGGTGGCTTGGTCGTTGTTGTGTGTATCGATCATAACACGGACAGACGTTCATCGAGCTAGCCATTGCCGCAGGCTGTGAGCTTTTTACTGAAGCTTCTTCTCTTGAGGCCTTTGAGGACCTCAACATTACCATGCTCGGCCTGGTCGTTGCCTCATGGGTGCGCCATGAAGGCATAGCAAATCTGCGTTCCGAGGTTGTCGTAGTAGAAACTAAAGAGGCCGTTAGTGAATTGTGAACCCGTTGTCAAGGATGATGCGGTTGGGGACGCCGAAGCGGCACACCAAGCTCTTGATTAACTTGACAGCAGATTGCGCTGGGATGGAGCGGACAGGCTCCACTTCTGCCAACTTGGTGAACTTGTCGATGGCGACATAGAGGTAGCGGTAGACCCCAGCTACGCGAGGGAAGAGACCAGGATATCCAGTCCCTACACCGCAAAGGGCCACGTGAGGGGGATAGTCTAGAGCCCTTGAGCTGGCTGATGGGTCTTCTTGTCATGGAGCTGGTAGGCTTCATAGGATTGCACAAACTCGGTGGCGTCTTCAAGTGTTGTGGGCTAGTAGAAGCTATTGCGGAACACTTTGCCAACAAGGGTGCATGATGAGTAATGATGGCCACAGTCTCCATCATGCATGTCAGCAAGTAGCTCGTGACCTGTTCTTCGGAGATGCACCGCAATGTCGTGTCTTTGGGGCGTCTTCTATAGAGATCACCATCTTGAAGGCAGTAGGATGCAGCTTGGCGGGCCACGCGCTCTGCTTCAGCGTCATCTGCTGGGAGAGTTCCGTTCTCCAAGTAGACCTTGAACTCCATGGCCCAACTTTCTTCCTACGGCTCCAGCGCCACCAGTAGGCGAGTGCCTGATGGTGGGCCACAGTTGGGTATGCCTGTGGAAGGCGTGGGAGGAAGCTCCTCTTGAGGTGCCATGGCGCTAACAGCTGGTGGTGTGGCAGATGGCTTCAGGAGCCGCTCTTCAAAGACGCCAGGGTCTTGAGGCTCTTGTCGCGATGCTTTCTTGGCGATGTCATCAGCTTCCTGGTTGCTGCCACGAGGAATGTGCACGTCCTTGGGTATGTAGCTCTTGTTGGAGAAGTTGACGAGAAGCTACGAGTCACCCTTGATGAGTATGCACTTGACGCCGAGCGCAATGGCAGCCGTAAGTCCGGCGATGAGGCCCTCGTATTCAACAATGTTGTTGGAGACCTTGTCGTCATGCTTGAAGCAGAGTTGTACTATGCAGTAGAGCTTGTCTCTTGTCGGCGAGGTGAGCACCACGCCAATTGTCGGAATCGGGGCTCCGGAGACCCAAAAAGGTTCGAACTCTGGGGTGCGCTGGTTCTCCTGCCCTACTCTGCCTCGCTACCTCACGGCGACTCTCCGACGTACTCGAGCTAAGGAAGAAGAACAGTGGACACGGAATTTTACCCAGGTTCGGGCCACCTCATGGTGTAAAACCCTACTCCTGCTTATCTGGATTGCTTGAGGATCCAAGCGAGTACAAAGGTGGGTTCTGGCTAACTGGGGTCGATCCCCCTCTACGGCATTAACCTGCTCTCTCTTATACTGGCCCTTGTCCTCTTCCCTCGAAAACACAAGGAGGGAAGGATCACCACAACGGCCAGTTTGAAGGGGGACAGGACTGCAGCTTATCCTGACAAAAGTAGTCTTCGCCTGCAAAAAGCCTCCTACCGTGGTGCGCTGGTGGGCTCAGGGATGACCTCCGTCCTGGCGAGCCCCTAGCCTTGGTCTTCTTGCACCAAACGGGAAACCTTTGGGGATTGCTTTGGCAACCGGTGAGCGGGCCTTGCTCCCTTAGCACAAAAGGGGAAATCCTCACATCCATGCCTACTGGCATGGCTCGTGGCGCCGCTCGGCATGGCGCACGTCACCCACATGAAGATGCAGGACTGCACGACCTTGTCAGGGCACCTTTAATTTGCCAACCCCGCGAAGGCCTCGAGGGTAGCCTCAGGAGGGGGCCTCACGAGGGGGTCTTCGTGGGGCCCCTTTCGACATTTGCTGACATGCGGCTCGCGAGGTGGGGGCCCTCGTGAGGGTCTTGTTCATGAGGTCCAACAGAGGGCCATGCTAGGGCCATGGCATGCGCCGCGCCTTGGGCCGCAAGCAGTTGGGCCTGGGTACCCCTAGTCCCACGGGCCCGGTAGTAGCCCCCGGGCCCGTGGCTTGCACGATTTTGCAAGTTGGGGTGACGAAACTGTGTGGGCCCCAACCGCCTGTGGATCAGGCGCGACGCGTGGCGCACGACGGGGCGCGGACACCCCCGCTTCCCCATGACGCCTCAGCAACCATCCAGGCTGACATAAAGCTTGTGCGCGGCACGGGGCCATCACTGCTCTCCCTTGCATTGCACCGGTCTAACAAAAACGAGGGAGGGGCAGGCCGGCCATCCACCGAATGCTATATAAAGGCAAGAGGAAAGGTCCCTCGGCTCATCTTCCTCACTCTTGCTCTTCATCCATGTTTGTCGTTGTAGTAGCGATGGCGCATGTGAGGAGGTTCTCCGCCATTGAGAAGGGAAAGGCAGCGACGGAAGAGCCGAAAGTGTCGAAACCGGAGAGGGGGCTAGGCCGTCCTCGTACATCCGCTGCCATGCGTGGGGCACCTTCCAAGGGGCGCGGGCGCCCTCCACTAGCGACTCATGCCGACTCAGGCAGCCGTGGAGGAAGCTCACCCTGCGGACGTGGACACAGGGTGAGGCGGCCGCGGGCATGGTAGGAAGAAAAGCACAGCCGCCCGGCCGCCCCGGTCGCGGAGCCACTCCGCCGACGCGGCCCTTGAGTTTATCGTGGGGATGAATAGCCAGCCCCACACCTGTCTCTGGCTCCCGGACTCGTTCGCGGAGAAAATTGTGGGGCGCCCGCCCATGGGCCTGTGGCTGTAGCCAGACAGTTGCTACAATGGGTCGTCCTGGGTGGCGACGGAGTTCACTCCCCCCGGCTTCATGTTCTTGAAGCGGGGGTGGAAGTCGTTCTCCCTCGCTCGTGGATTGAAGGAGGGGCATGTCCTCCACTTCAAGTTCGACACGGCAGCCACGATCTTCATGAAAATATTCGGGGAGGCCGGTGACCGCCTCCACTGCTACATGGAGAGCAACAACAGCAGCGGCGGCAGCTCTTCCGGCGATGATGGCACTATCAACTCTTCCTTTGGGGGAAGCTGGAGCGACGTCGACTCCGACGACTCCCTGGGCGCTCGCATCAAGGAGGAAGACCCCGACTAGGCGCAAGCGGCGCCAGAATCGGAGTTTTGGAGGCAGCGCTGCTCGGGCCCGGTCCTCCCTCTTTTGATATTCCTTTCTGCAATGAACCATGCTGGCCCCGCAGGTGCGTGTAAGAAGAATTATGGTCCTCGTGCCTTAAGTTTAACGTTGTTTCGGTCGAAGATGAGTTCGTTTTTAGTGCTTCTCCTTAGGCTTGTTTCCTCCTCTGCAATTGCCTTAACGTGCTGTGTCACTAGGGCTCAACCATCACTAGTATGTCAGGTCGCGCTAACTGGGGTAGACTAGGAGCCGAGGGACCGGAAACCCGACAAGAGCTCCCGAGGCACGATGCTCATAAGGTTCCCCTTGACGTGCCCACTACCGGGGCCCAAGGGGCTAGCATGGCAGTCCCACCAGGTGCACCACGGGAGCCGAGCATGGGGGAGGGCCCAGAGCTCCCTGCACCACAAGTAGAGGGCGCTGGAGCCTCTTCGGTCGTGACGAAAACAAGGGCTGAGACGCCGCCCTCCCACCAGGCTCTCGCCCTTGTGGACTGCAGCGCCTTGCTTAGGTGCGGGGCCTTGACCGATGCCCGGGCTGCGCTCGTCTAGATCGGGGCAGACTTCCGAGACACCGAGATGCGTCTTGCCATCAAGCGCCTGAGGCTCGCCGCGGGGTGGCGCCAGCTCGACACCGCCGCCAAAGAGCCCCAGGGAAGGAGCGAGGCCGCCATCTCGGAAGGCAAGAAAGAGGCCACCGATGCGAAGGCAGCTCGTGAGAGCGCTCTCGCCGAGATGGTGGCGGCTGCCAAGCGTTGCGAAAAATCGGAGGCCAGCTTAAAGGTGCTCCAGGACGAGCTGGCCACGCTGGCGTGGCAGCTCCAGCTGCGGGAAGACGACCTCAAGCCCCACGAGGCGTAGCTCGTAGACCGTGACTCTGAGTTGGTGAAGGTGGCGGCCAATCAGGCCGTAGAGCGAGGGTGCCTGGGATGTTGCAGCACGAGGTGGCCGAGGCACAAGAAGCTTACCGAAGCATTTCTTTGAGGCCAACGCTAGGCTGGACGCCGGGGAGAAGAAGATTCAGGCCAATACCGACGCGAAGGCAGCAGCGGACCACACCGCCTTTTTTCTCTTGAGCTCAGGGCCCGCAAGGCCCTGGGTTCTATATGCAGGGGGAGGTTCGAGGCTCGTCTTGTCGCCCACAGCACCGGCTATGCCGAGCTTTCTTCCAAGCTCGTGGAGGAGCTCAAGGACACGGCCCGGAAGGTGGATGGCATCCTGGACGAAGAATGCCGCGACCACTTCTCGGTGGAGGTGACCCGCGTCTTTAGCCACCTCCTTCTCTATGATCCTGTCTTCAATTTTGACGTGGTGATAGGCACCGTCCCCGAAGAATCTCGCGACAACCAGGCGGAAGTTGTGGAAGGCCACATGAGCGCGCTGCTTGTGAGGTTCTCGTGTGGCGGCGACGATGAGACCGACAAGGTGTTGGGACCCCCACTCATAAGTCGTGATCACCGAATGCACATGTACAGTGATCCCAGAGATCAATGCTCACTGAACATAGAAGCTGAATAACTAGCAGCAGAAATCTTGAAGGCCAAACATCCATACATACATACCGTAACTAGCAGCGAAAATCTTGAACGAAAGCATGGACCCATGCCATCTACCTTAACCCTACAGGCATTCTGACTGGGAAGCGTCCTAATTCGCATGTTCGTCTCCAACGAAATCTTCACCATATTCCTGCTCTTCCATGCCTGGCCAATTAAATAACTAGTGGCAAGCCAATGAGTACTTTGAATGTACTCGAAAGTACCCCATGTTTTGGAACAAGGTATAACAATGCATGATATAGCCTTAAGTAGGTAAGTTGCGGAAAGCTAATTTTTGAATGCAATGACATGATCAAACAACTTGTAAGCATGCATCATGAGGTCACAAGTATCCGTAAGAACAGGTTACAGATATCAATATAACAAGTTTTGAACATCCCATGTTCAATCATCACGTCGAGTCATCCGACTCAACCCATGTATCTTCCTTTCTCGATATGCACACAAGTTTGTAAACAATGGACATAGTTTAAGCAGCACCACCCAACTGTCCTTGACCGTGGACAGGGCTATTCGAATAGTTTTACACTCTGCAGAGGTTGCACACATTACCCACAAGACTCGGGGAACTTCAGTGTCAAGCCACGACTCACGGTATATCACATACACAAGGTAAGCACCTGAAGAATGCCTTTCGCTTGAAGACACTAAACAAAGAGTACACTCATTGGTACCCAGCCCTCATGATGTACATCCCACAAGCCTCCTCAAGATCGTAAAATCCATGAGGGGACACAACGGTGTACCCTGTGTCTGTAAAAACAGCCCATGATCGTCCTTTCCAGCATGACCCCGTATCGAGAGTGACCACGTCACTCCCGCCACTAGTAATGCGGGCTCTCTGCTAGTACCGACCTAGGTAATCAACAAAGCCCCGTCCCATAAGGGGTAGCGTGGTTGTACATGTATGGTTGGGACGGACGACAAATCTTAAATCTTATCCGTTTTTGAAAACACACACAACTTGCTCCGGTACACAAATTCTTTCTCAAGTGGCTACCTAGCTCATCTTCTCCCTCAGGCATTAGTGTCACACGATGGGGTTTTCGAAAAGTCTTTGAAACTCCTTTTGTTTCCATCACCATGCATATTCCCGTCCCACTTTGTGTAGCACTACTGAGCATCCTACCTACTATAGCAACCTAACTACTCCCACCCGCATAACCCTCATAAGGAGGTAGGGCCATGCACGATGCAAGTATCAACGAGAAAGTAACGACGCATCCACCAAAGTGGCCACCACATCATCATGATCAATTCATCAAAACATAAGGTGCTATATGACAAGCATGAAAAAGTTTCTTAGGCATGGTCAAGGGGCTGCTTGCCTGGCTCAACAAAGTCTTTGGGGTCTTCAAATGCCTCTGGTCTAGCCCCTTCGTGAACTTTGTAATCTAACGCCGCAAGTAACGGGCACACAATAAGACAATAGCAGCAAATAGGAAAATAAAAAGCACTCAAAAAAATGTCAAACCATTTTTGTAAAATACTAGGGTGAAAACTAATAATGCCAAAATTATTAGTTTCTAGTTTTGAAGTGTCAAAAGTGGTGAAAGTCTTTTTAACAAAGACTATTAATACCTAAAACAGTGTTTTAAATAAAAACAATGTATAAAACCTTTTCTCAAATTTTCACAAGTGGCATAATCAAATAGGTTCGAATATTACAAGATTTATGGAGTTGGAATTATTGGATTTGGAGAAATACCTAAACCTTTGGAATTTTGGAAAATACGAGGAAATAGAAAAAGAACAGGGCCACTGTGCATGTGGGCCAAAACTGGTGGTTGAGCCGGCCCAGCTAGCGAATCTGGCGCGAGCGAGCCAGGCGCGCGCCCGCCAGGGTTCAAACCCGATAGGCGGGGCCTAGCTGCCAGTGACGAGAGAGGAGGCGGGAGAGCGGTGAGGATGACAGGTGGCCCCCACCTGTCATCTTCAATCTCGGGACATAGAGGGGCGGCGACCTCACCGACGGTGATTCCGGCAACGACGAGGCAAGCTGGCGACAGGAATGGAACCAGGGCACTATCGCCGTTCGGGAGGAGGTTGAGGGAGTAGCCTGGGTGGCCGGAGTCGCCGGCGACGAAGAGGCCGTGGAGGAGGAGTTTCGGGCGAGCTCCAACCCCACGTTCCCTGCAGCAACCCACGGGGGAGAGGTAGGGGAACGCATCAGAGAAGTGAGGGAAGCCCAGAGGAGAAGAAGGGAAAGCCGGAGGGGGGGGGGGGCTATACCCAGAGATCAATGGAGTCCCGACGCGGCGGAGCTCCGGTCGATCCCGAGTACCAGGGCTCTCAGGGGTCGAATTGGTGCGGCAGGTGTTCAATTCGGAGTGGGAGGGGGTCAGCAGAGAGGAGAGAAAGAGCTAGGGGCTTCTTATACCAGGGGCGCTGGTGCACCATGGACAGGGGCTCGGGCTCCGCGACAATGACGCTGGCAACCGTTAGAGGAGGAGGGAGTGAGGTTGGGGTGCTCGTGGGGTGGTGTAGGAGGCCGGGGAGAGAGAGGAGAGGCACGGACGGGCTCTGGAGCTCGCGCGTGCGAGCTCACGCATTGGCCAGCTCGGGCGGCGTCGGCCGCACGCTGGGGAGAGCCGTTGCAGGGAGAGAGAGGAGGGGGACAGGGTCGTGGCGTGTCCCGGACACCGAGGGACCTCGATTGGCGCGCGGGGGAGGCCCGAGGTGGCCAGGGCCGAGAGGTCAACCCTCTGGAGCGTGACAGCACGCTCCAAAGCGTGACTTTGGCCGGCGTGCTAGGGCTTTTGACGTGCTCTGGCATGTCCACTTGCGTCCACCAGCTGCAGGGGGAAGTATTATACTGGAAAAGCACATTGGATGCTCTGGGATGGCTATAAGTGAGGGAGAGCAGAGAGAGAAGAGCGACTTGGGGCTGTCCAGAGAGGGAAATGGGGGTTTTACCCCATGTAATCATGCACCTGGGCACCAGGAAATTTACTGGAGGTGCTGTGGGTCTATGTGGGGATGTGGTAAAAAGGGAGGCTCAAGGAGAACGGTGGAAGGGGTCAGAATATGGTTTTTACCAAATCACCAGAAGGTGTTTGATGCTGGTTTGGGCAAAACAGACGCCCCTAGTTCATGTGAGATTTAGCAGTGTCAAATTGGAGGTAAAATTAGGGTGGATCACCAAGTTTGAGCTCAATTGGAAGAAATTGCCAATGTAAACTTGGTAAACCCTATAAATGAGCACAAACTGATTTTCTTAGATCCACTCATGCTAATCTATTATCCTAAATGCACCAGTTGGTGTGGTGGCATTATTTGGGGATTAGAGAATGCCCACAAAGTTTTAGATCAATTGGAGAAAGTTGGGAATGTAGTCTTGCTCAAATTTGGCTCTGGACTGGAATCGTTTTGGGGTCACTTTGGTGATCCAAAATTATTTGGATTGGGATGAAACTTGGCAAGATCATCACATTAGGCTTATGTCACTTGCTAGAATTTTTCTGGATTTATTTGAGAATATTTCTTATAGAAATATTTCAAATGCTTGAAATGAACAGAATTGGTTATGAGGGTTTTGTCCAATATTTTTAACATGACCATGTGTTGAAACTCATGTATATGGAAAATATATGTCCACTGGGTTTCCCTAAATTTTCTCAAATATTTTGAAAGCATAAAAATATGTTTTCCCTATGAAAGGCCATTTCTGGCCTTAAGAAAAAGCCTTTAAGTAAAATAAGAAAATAAACTATAAAAATAATATTTGGTGGTTTTGGGAAGTCTTATATATGGTAGGTTCCAAATAGAATCTTTGGGGCAAAACATTCCACCCAATTTGAGGACTTGTAGTACAAACCTCAATTCAGGGGTTTCGAAAAAACTAAATTGAATAAATGCCTTTTGGCCAAAATAATATTTTATAAAAATAGTTTTAGGTCCTATACACATGGCATGATCATTTGGCAGAGAGTTTGGATCAAGTAGATGAGTTTTGAGGGAAGGAGAATCTTTTCTGAATTAAAACTCAAGCAAACACTTAAGAAAATAGCATTCAAGTCAATCATCACAAGCACTCAAAAAGTTTTAATTGGGTCCAAATTTTATAAACTCATAGCATAGAAAAGTGGTATAAACACAGGGTGTGAAAGACCTACCCCCCTTACAAGTATCTCGTCCCCGAGATTCCTAGGCTAAGCGCTAAAAATATAAGGGAACTCGGATCTAAGGTAGTCTTCATGCTCCCAGGTTGCTTCTGCTTCAGTGTGGTTGCTCCATTGGACCTTGAAATACTTGATGGTGCGGCTCTGGGTGCAACGCTTGGCTTCATCCAAAATGCGAACTAGCCTCTCACGATAAGTGAGGTCTGGCTGAAGGTCGATGGCTTGATGATCGATGTCCTTAGAGAGGTCGGGGCGGTTGGGAACTTGGAGACACTTCTAGAGTTGTTACACGTGGAAAACGTTGTGCACATCTGACAGCTCGGAAGGTAGCTCTAGTTGGTAGGCAACTTCTCCTCGTCTTGCGGTGATCTTGAAGGGGCCGATATATCTTGGCGCAAGCTTTCCCTTGACGTGGAAGCACTTGGTTCCCTTGAGAGGCGTCACTCGGAGATTGACGTGGTCTCCGACATTGAGGTTCACTTCTCAGCGGTGAGTGTCGGCGTAGCTCTTCTGCCTTGACTTGGCGGTTTCCAGGCATTCTCTGATGATTTGAACTTGCTCATCTACTTCACAGGATATCTGGTCCAAAGATAAGTCCTTCTTCGGTCTCTGACCAATTGAGGGTAGTGAACCACTTGTGTCCATACAACACCTCAAATGGTGCCATCTGAAGACTGCACTGGTAGTTGTTGTTGTAGAAAAACTCGGCGAATGGTAGGCAATCTTCCCACTTGGCTCCATATGCCAGAACACAAGCACGAAGCATATCTTCAAGTATCTGGTTTACTCGTTCCGTGTGTCCGCCTGTCTGGGGGTGAGAAGCAGTGCTGATGGATAGCTTGGTTCCCATTGCTTCTTGAAACTTCTTCCATAACCTTGAGGTAAACTGGGTACCTCCATGTGACACAATATCCTTTGGAACTATGTGAACGCTCACGATACGGTTGATGTAGAGGTTTGCTAGCTGGCTCCCATCATAGGTGGTCTTGATGGGAATGAAGTAGGCTTCCTTGGTAAGGTGATCGACAATGACCCAAATGGAATCATGTCCCTTGCTTGACATGGGTAACCCGATGATGAAGTCCATCTCGACTTTGTCCCACTTCCATTCAGGCACTTTGAGAGGTTGTAACAATGCAACGGGTCACTGATGCTTAGCTTTGACTCTCTGGCATTTGTCAAACTTAGCGACAAAAGTGGCTATCTCTATTTTCATGCCATGCCACCAGAATCTTGCTTTGAGGTCTTGGTACATCTTGGTTCCTCCGGGATGGATGGAATACACAGTGTCATGGGCTTCTTGCAAGATCAAGTTCTTGAGCTCAACTTTGTTGGGCACGCAGATGCGAGTCCCAAACCATACAACTCGTTGCTCATCCACTCAGAATCCTGGGGCCTTGCCTTTCTTAATCTTCCTCTCGATGCCTTCAATGTTGTCATGACCCTTTTGAGCTTCCTTAATATCATCCATCAAGGTAGGTTTTGCTTCGAGGTTGGCTAGGAAACCAGGGGTAACTAGTTCCAAGCCAAAGCTTTCAAGCTCTTCATACAGGGCAGGTAGCGTTTCCTTAATCATAGCATTTAAGGAACAAGCCTTTCTGCTTAAGGCGTCTGCTACCACGTTAGCCTTCCCAAGGTGGTACTGAACACTGATGTCGCAGTCCTTGATCAACTCCAACCATCTTCGCTGCATCATGTTCAATTCCTTTTAAGTGAAGATATACTTCAAATTCTTGTGGTCTGTATATCTCACTCGCTTCCCTAGAAGGTAATGTCGCCACGTTTTCAGGGCCTGAACTACTGCTGCCAACTCAAGATCATGAGTAGCGTAGTTTGCTTCGTGAGGACGTAGCTATATGGATAGGTATGCTACGACTCTGCCTTCTTGCATCAGAATACTTCCAAGCCATGTTCTCGATGCATCACAATATATCACAAAGTATGTGAATATCGGGAGTGGCCAAAACTAGGGCTGTCGTCAGTCTCTTCTTGAGTTCTTGGAAGCTTTCTTCACACTTCGGCGTCCATTCAAACTTTTGTCCTTCTTCAAGAGTCGAGTCATGGGTCTGGCAATGCTCGAGAAGCCTTCGACATACTTGCGGTAATATACCACGAGTCCGAGGAAGCTCCTGACTTCCTTCACATTGCTCGAAGGTTGCCATTCAGTCACGGCTTTAATCTTGGAAGGATCTACTGACAATCCTTCCGCAGTTAATACATGACCCAAGAATCCAACTTTGTGTAGCCAAAATTCACACTTGTTGAACTTGGCATAAAGCTGGTGCTCTCGAAGCTTATCCAGGACCAATCTCAAGTGTTGCACATGCTCTTCTTCAGACTTGGATAAGACGAGTATGTCCTCAATGAAGATGACTACAAACTAGTCCAAGTACTCCATCAAAACATTGTTCATGAGGTACATGAAGTAGGCAGGTGCATTGGTCAACCCAAACGACATGACCGTGTATTCATACAGGCCATACCATGTTACAAATGCTGTCTTCAGAATGTCTTGGGGTCTGATCTTCAGCTGATAGTACCTAGACCTAAGGTCAATCTTGGCGAATACCTTGGCTCCATTCATTTGATCAAACATGTCTTCAATCTTGGGGAGTGGGTACTTGTTCTTGATTGTGACTTCATTGAGAGATCGATAATCAACGCAGAGTCGAATAGTACCATCCCTCTTTTCCACAAAAAGAAAAGATGAATCTCAAGGAGAGGCACTAGGGCGAATGAACCCTTTCCTAAGCTGCTTAGCCAGTTGCTTCTTCAATTCAGCCAACTCTTCAGATTCCATTCTAAAGGGCTTTGATAAGTCTCCAACGTATCTATAATTTTTGCTTGTTCCATGCGGTTATATTATCATTCTTGGATGTTTTACAATCACTTTATAGCAACTTTATATCATTTTTTTGGACTAACCTATTAACATAGTGCCAAAGTGCCAGTTGCTGTTTTTGCTTGTTTTTTACTTTGCAGAATATCAGTACCAAACGGAGTCCAATTGTGACGAAACTTTTTGGAGATTTTTTTTGGACCAGAAGACACCCAGTGGGCCAAAGAAGTGCCACAGAGGTGGGCTGTGGAGGCCATAACCCACCAGGGCGCGCCAGGGGGCCCCCGGCGCGCCCGAATGGATTGTGGCCTCCACGGGGCCCCCCTCCACCTCCTCTTACACCTATAAATACCCAAATATTCAGAAAACCCTAGGGGAGTCAACGAAAAACACATCCAGCCGCCGAAAGTTCCAGAACCTCGAGATCCAATCTAACACCACCACAGAGGGGTTCGTCTTCTTCATAGGTGCCTCTCCGATGATGCTAGATGGCTTCCTCTCTCTCTTTTGATTCTCAATACAATGGTCTCTTGGATATCTATTTGATGTAAACATTTGCGGTGTGTTTGTTGGGATCCGATGAATTTTGAGTTCATGATCAGTTTCTATCCATGAATATTATTTGTGTCTTTTTTGATCTCTTATATGCATGATTACTTATAGCCTCGTATTTCTTCTTCGAATCTTTGGTTTAGTTAGGCCGACTAGATCGATTTTTCTTGCCATGGGAGGAGGTGCTTTGTGATGGGTTCGATCTTGCGGTGTCCTTTCCCAGTGACAGAAGGGGCAACAAGGCACGCATGTATCGTTGCCACTAAGGATAACAAGATGAGGTCTATTCCTACATGAATAGATCTTGTCTACATCATGTCATCGTTCTTATTGCATTACTCCGTTTTTCCATGAAATTAATACACTAGATGCATGCTAGATAGCGGTCGATGTGTGGAGTAATAGTGGGAGATGCAGGCAGGAGTCGGTCTACTTATCTTGGACGAGATGCCTATATAATGATCATCGCCTTGGATATCGTCATGATTATTTGATCTTCTATCAATTTCCCAACAGTAATTTGTTCACCCATCGTGTGCTATACACATGAGAGAAGCAACTAATGAAACCTACGGCCCCCGGGTCTACTTTTCCAACATATTCCTTGCCGATCTTTCTTTTTGCCTCTTTGTTTTCAGATCTACTAAACCAAAAACCCAAAAATATATTGCTTCCTACTTTTCTTATTGCATGCACTTTTTATTTGCCATTTTTATTTTGTGTTCTTGAGAGATCTATCTCTCCTATCTATCCCTACCTAATCTATCTTTTTACCCTAGAGAGATTGACAACCTCTCTATCGCGTCGGGTTGCAAGTATTTGTTATTTGTGTGCAGGTGTTGCTTATTGGGTGGTGGTGATCCTCCTACTAGTTCGATAACCTTGGTTTCATAACCGAGGGAAATACTTACCGTCGCTGTACTGCATCATCCCTTCCTCTTTGGGGAAATACCAACGCAGTTTCAAGCCACGTCAAAGGAATTTCTAGCGCCGTTGCCGGGGAGGAAGTGGTCTCTTCTACGTGCCAATCTCAGGCGGCGAGGAGACTCCATCATCATCTACCAGGTTCCTAATCACAAATCTCATCTCCTTGCAATTACATTATTTGCCATTTGCCTCTCGTTTTCCTCTCCCCCACTTCACCAATTTGCCATTTTATTCGCCCTCTTTTTCCTTTGCCTTTTTCTCGTTAGATCTGTTGCTTGCTTGCAATCTTGTTTGCGTAGTCATGATGACTCAAGAAAACATCAAGTTGTGTGATTTTTCCAATACTAATAACAATGATTTGATTAGTACTCCAATTTCTCCTCCCGCCACTAGTGCGAGTCTTGTGATATTAATGCCGCTTTGTTGAATCTTGTCATGAAAGATCAATTTTCCGGTAATCCTAATGAGGATGTCGCGTCCCATCTAAACACTTTCATAGAATTGTGTGATATGCAAAATAAAAAAGATGTGGACAATGAAATAGTGAAGTTGAAGTTATTTCCTTTTTCCTTGCGGGATCGTGCAAAAAATTGGTTTTCCTCTTTGCCTCGCAATAGTATCGATTCTTGGAATAAGTGCAAGGATGCTTTCATTACTAAGTATTTCCCTCCCGCAAAAATTATTTCCCTTAGGACACAAATCATGAATTTTAAGCAACTTGAGCATGAACATGTTGCACAATCTTAGGAAAGAATGAAATTGATGCTAAGAAATTGTCCTACTCATGGTTTAAATCTTTGGATGATCATACAATTTTTTTATGCGGGATTGAATTTTGTCTCTATAAATCTTTTAGATTCCACCGCGTGTGGTACTTTTATGGAAATTACTTTGGGTGAAGCTATTAAATTGCTAGATAATATCATGGCAAATTATTCACAATGGCATACCAAAAGAGCACCCACTAGTAAGAAAGTTAATTCGGTTGAAGAAATCAGTACTTTGAGTGATATGGTTGATGCTTTGAGGAAATTGGTTGCTAGTAAAAATGCTCCTATTGATCTTAATGATGTGCCTTTGTCTACCTTGATTGAGCAAAATAGTGATTCCGTAGATGTAAACTTTGTCTCGCGAAACAATTTCAATAACAATGCTTATAGAAGTAATTTTAATCCTAGGCCTTTTCCTGTAATTTCCTCTAATAATTATGGTAATTCCTATGGTAATTCATCTTACAATAATAATAGGAACACCTTTGATCTTGAGACTAATATTAAAGAATTTATCAATGCGCAAAAGGATTTCAATACTACAATAGAAGAAAAGTTGAATAAGATTGATGATATGTCTAGAAGCATTGATAGAATTTCTCATGATGTTTAAAATCTCAAGTTGAAAGCTTTTGTGCCTAAGATTGATGAATCAATTAAAGCCTTATATGTCTCTATGGATGAAAGTAAGAATAGAACCGCTATGCTTAGAGCTAAAAGAGAAATCTTAGAAAAATCGTTTTCTAGTGATTGCCTTTATAAAAATGATGAAGATCTTAAAGTAATTGGTGTTTCTTCTATTGATTCCTTGTTAAGTAATGTTAAGATTGATGATAAAGGGACTGAAGTAGAGTCAACTTTAGCTAGAAGGTGTCCCAATAATTTGGAGGGTGAAAATGTTGATGAAAATTTTGATGAAAGTGGGTTTGAAGAGGTCAAAACATTAACTAGTGATGTGCCCACTATTTTGGATTGCAAAGACTTTAATTATGATAGTTTCTCTTTGATTGAATGTATTTCTTTGCTGCAATCCATGTTGAATTCACCCCATGCTTATGAGCAAAATAAAGCTTTTACTAAGCATATCGTTGGTGCCATGATGAAATCTTTTGAAGAAAAGTTGGAGTTGGAGATTTCTATTCCTAGAAAATTACATGATGAGTGGGAACCTACTATTAAAGTCAAGGTTAAAAATTATGAGTGGTTTGCTTTATGTGATTTGGGTGCTAGTGTTTTCACGATTCCGAAATCTTTATGTGATGTGCTTGGTCTCACCAATATTGAAGAATGTTCTCTAAATTTGCACTTGGCGGATTCTACTATTAAAAAACCTTTGGGAAGAATTAATGATGTTCTTATTCTTTCAAATAGGAACTATGTGCCCATAGATTTTATTGTGCTTGATATTGATTGCAATCCGTGTTGTCCCATTATACTTGGTAGACCGTTCTTACGCACTATAGGTGCCGTGATTGATATGAAAGAGGGCAATATTCGTTTTCAGTTTCCACTAAGAAAGGGCATGGAAAACTTCCCTAGAAAAAGAATTAAGCCACCATATGAATCAATCATGAGGGCATCCTATGGTTCCAAAACCAAAGATGACAATACTTGAATCTATGCATTATGCCTAGCTAGGGGCGTAAAACGATAGCGCTTGTTGGGAGGCAACCCAATGAATAAATTTATTTTTGCCTTTTCCCTTCTGTTTTTTGAGTGTTGACACAATTATGACTCTGTTATTATTATGTTTTTAAGGTTTATTTATTGTTTGTGCCAAGTAGATACTTTAGGATGATTCATAAGATGAGTAGAAACAATGCTGAATCTGAAACAGAAACTTTACGTCCAGTGTTCGAATTTTATTTTTTACTGGAACTTGATCTTGAGCTAAAATTTTAACTCAGTGTTGCTATCAAATTCTTTACATTGTCCTAATTTTTAAGAATTTTTAGAGTTACATAAGTATTGTTAGAGTACAGATTACTACAGACTGTTCTGTGTAAGACATATTCTGTTTTCGTTGCATTGTGTGCTTGTTTTGATGAATCTATGGGTTATATTGAAGGGTATGAGCCATGGTAAAGTTAAAATACATTAGGTATAATGCAAAAATAAAATATGAATGGGTTTGCAACAGCACCTAAAGTAGTGATTTGCTTTATTATACTAACGGATCTCACGAAGATTTTGTTGAGTTTTGTGTGATTGAAGTTTTAAAGTTTTGGGTGAGATCACAATGGATGAAGGAATAAGGAGTGAAAAGAGCCTAAGCTTGGGGATGCTATGGCACCCCCAAGATATATCCAAAGATAAACAAACAACTAAGCATGGGAATGCCCCCTAGTGGCATCCCCTCTTTGTTCTAACGACCATCGGTATTTTACTTGGAGCTATATTTTTATTCGTCACATATCACTAGTTTTGCTTGGATTGTCTTGTATCATTTGAGTCTTTGCTTCCTTTGCTTGTTAGTTTGTCACTTGTATCCTTGCTGGACACACCTATTTGGGAGAGCCAAAATTATTCTATGATTTGTTAGAATTGCTCTATATGCTTCACTTAAACTTTTTGAGCTATAGGATTGCTCAAGTGCTTCACTTATATCTTTTTTAGCACGGTGTGCTTGGAAACTTTTAAATATATACTCTCATGATTCACTTAGATTAATTTGGGAGTTAGTAAATTTTCAAAAAATCCTCTCATGCTTCACTTATACCTTTTTGAGAGATGAAATCTCTATGCAAATGTGCTTCACTTAAATTTGTTTGAGCTTGCCAAAAAGCAATGGCAATATATGAAACTAGTCCCAAAGTGATAGATATCCAAGGAGGATATAATAAAAAATTTCATGAAGATCATTGGACAAATTAAACTTGATTCCTTGTAATAGTTTTGAGACATGATGATAGTAATATGTGAGTAGTGTTAGTGGGTAATTATGCTTTTGTAGGAATATTGGTGTTAAGGTTTGTGATTCCCTATGCATGCACGAAAGTCAATAGTTATGCAATGAAGTTACATCCTACTTATGGTGCATTATTCGGTGTTAGTTATGCTCAATGCCCGCTTTTGTGAATTTTCGTTTCTTGGTTTGGTTGCTTCTCAATCTATTTGCTAGCCTCCATTTGTACTAAGTAGAAATACTAGTTGTGCATCCAAAATCCTTAAACCAAGTTTTTCCTTATGAGTCCACCATACCTACCTATATGCGTTATTTCCATGCCTGTTCCAAGCAAATTTGTATGTGCCATCTCTAAATTTTCAAAATAAGCCTCTCTTTTGTGTGCTCGTACCGCTCATCAAACGGTGGGGAGTGTCCAATATTTTTCCATGCTAGATGTGTTATTCTCAAGATGAGTGTTTATTCACTTGTCATTGCACGAGAGTCCGGCGGTAATAGGGATGCCCATTCCCGAAATAAAAAAGAAAAATATTTACTTTATGTTGTCAAATAATAAATTCCTTGGAAAGTGTTGGTATGGAAGGCAATCGTGGATATGGCCCGCCATGGAATGTGAAAGAATGGTGGAAAAAGGAATAAACTTTATTTTCTATTTGGGAACCGCCTATGATATATCTAGCATGGAAAGTATTGTGAACTACTTTGTCGTTTTCGTTGACAGGAAAGGCATGCCACCCAAAATATTTTTCTTTCACAATTTAAAACTTTGAGCTCTGGAACCTCTACAAATCCCTACTTCCCTCTGCGAAGGGCCTATCTATTTACTTTATGGAATTTTTATTTTTACTTTGAGTCTCCATCTTCTCTTATAAAGCACCCAATAAGGGGCACTGTGATCGTACTTGAGCATTGGGTGTAGCTAATATTTGAGTGTGTTTCATGAATGGATCAGTGATTGAGCATGATGGGCTAGGGATAACTTTCTTTACTGTTGATATTTTGAAAGACATGGTAGCTTGTTGGCATGCTTGAGTATTGAAGTCATTATGTTAAAACTAGACTATTGCTTTGAATCATCTAAAAGACCAAATGTCCATACTACAAAAGAAGAAAAGAATATGAGATGAACATGTTAGGCAGCATTCCACATCAAAAATTCTGTTTTTATCATTTACCTACTCGAGGACGAGTAGGAATTAAGCTTGGGGATGCTGATACGTCTCCAACGTATCTATAATTTTTGCTTTTTCCATGTTGTTATATTATCATTCTTGGATGTTTTACAATCACTTTATAGCAACTTTACATCATTTTTTGGGACTAACCTATTGGCATAGTGCCAAAGTGCCAGTTGCTGTTTTTGCTTGTTTTTTACTTCGCAGAATATCAGTACCAAATGGAGTCCAATCGGGACGAAACTTTTTGGAGATTTGTTTTGGACCAGAAGACACCCAGTGGGCCAAAGAAGTGCCAGAGAGGTGGGCTGTGGCGGCCAGAACCCACCAGGGCACGCCAGGGGGCCGCCGGCGCGCCCTGATGCGTTGTGCCCTCCATGGGGCCCCCCTCCATCGCCTCAGATGCCTATGAATACCCAAATATTTAGAAAACCCTAGGGGAGTCGATGAAAAACACATCCAGCCCCCGCAAGTTCCAGAACCTCGAGAACAATCTAACACCATCACTGAGGGGTTGATCTTCTTCATAGGTGCCTCTCCGATGATGCGTGAGTAGTCAACCATAGACCTACGGGTCCGTTGGCCGTAGCTAGATGGCTTCCTCTCTCTCTCTTTTGATTCTCAAAACAATGGTCTCTTATAGATCTATTTCATGTAAACATTTGCGGTGTGTTTGTTGGGATCCGATGAATTTTGAGTTCATGATCAGTTTCTATCCATGAATATTATTTGTGTCTTCTTTGATCTCTTATATGCATGACTACTTATAGCCTCGTATTTCTTCTTTGAATCTTTGGTTTAGTTAGGCCGACTAGATCGATTTTTCTTGCCATGGGAAGAGGTGCTTTGTGACTGGTTCGATCTTGCGGTGTCCTTTCCCAGTGGCAGAAGGGGCAGCAAGGCACGCATGTATCATTGCCATTAAGCATAACAAGATGGGGTCTATTCCTACATGAATAGATCTTGTCTACATCATGTCATCGTTCTTATTGCATTACTTCATTTTTCCATGAACTTAATACACTAGATGCATGCTGGATAGCGGTCGATGTGTGGAGTAATAGTGGTAGATGCAGGCAGGAGTCGGTCTACTTATCTTGGACGTGATGCCTATATTGATGCACTTTCTATTTTCCCTTTTTATTTTGTATCCTTGGGAGATCTATCTCTCCTATCTATCACAACCTAATCTATCTTTTAACCGTAGAGAGATTGACAACCTCTCTTTCGCGTTGGGTTGCAAGTATTTGTTATTTGTGTGAAGGTGTTGCTTATTGGGTGGTGGTGATCCTCCTACTTGTTGATAACCTTGGTTTCATAACTGAGGGATATACTTACCGTCGTTGTGCTGCATCATCCCTTCCTCTTTGGGGAAATACCGACACAGTCTCAAGCCACGTCAGGCTTCTTATAGATGGGTCCTGCTCCGGGGATTAGCTCAATGATGAACTCAATGTCACGGTCAGGAGGCATTTCGGGCAGCTCATCAGGAAATACATCAGGGTATTCGCATACCACTGGCACTTGGTCCAACTCAGTCCCCGACAGACAATTGACCTGATGGGCCTGAGTGGAATGAGGGTTGGGAATGTACTTTACTTCAACTCATTGGCACAGTCCAACAATCCTTGGTGCTTGGTTCTTGGTTACCCAATTCATGCCAAGGATGACGTTCAAGCCTGGCGAATCCAAAACTATGAGGTATGCTAGGAAGTCTACCCCTTTAATGCTGATCCCGACTCCTTTCAATCCTATCTTGGACCTCATAACTGAACCCGGGGTTTGTATCAACATATGACTACCCAGGGGTGTAGGCTTCATACCACTTTCTGGTGCAAACTTTTGGGTAACAAAAGAATGCGAAGCCCCACAATCAAGCAGAATGGTTGCTGGGGTTGAGTTGACAAGGAACGTACCCAGTATGACGTTCGGGTCTTCCTGGGCTTCCTCAACGGTGACGTGATTCACACGACCCTTGCCATTGTTGGGCTGGTTGTGGGGAGCTTGGTGCCGGCGTTCCGGGATCGGGGGTACCCAGACCTGCCTGCCTGCGGCCGAGCGCGTGGCACACCATGACGGCCCAGTACGGCCTGGCGGCAAACCCCCCAAGACAAGACCCTCACGAGAGCCCCAGCCTTGCGAGGCGAACGGCGCCAAGACCTCCAGGGGAGCGGCCTCCCCAGGTTGCCTCCCGAGGAGCGGAGATTCCTATGCAGGTACCCGGCCTTATGAGGCTGGGATGACATGATCCATGATGACCAAGGCCAGGCGGACGCCAGCGGGCGCAGAGGGGGCAGTTTCCTCTTTCGTGCTAAGGAGGCAGGTTCGTACGCGGGTTCCCAAGGAATCCCCCAAAGTTTTCCATTCCAGTGCAACAAGACCAAGACCACGGGCTCGGCAGGACGGATGTCATCGCCGAGCCCACCTCTGCGTCACGCCCGGAAGCTTTACAGGTGAAGACCACCTTTAGTCAGGATAAGATGTACTTCTTGTCCCCTTTCAAAATTGCCCGTTCTGGGATCCCTTCCCGCCTGTGCGATAAGGTAAGAGGACCGAGGCCACTATAAATAGGGACTAGCCCCAACCGTAGAAGGGGAGACCGGTCGATCCTCACCCCTGAGCCCTCACGAGGTCGCTCAACCACTATACTAGTTCATCCCCAAACCTCCTCGCGAGGCCAATCCACGAAAAGCAAGAGTAGGGTTTTACACCGCAAGGTGGCCCGAACGTGGGTAAATCCCTGTGTCCATCTTCCTGTTCGCTCGCACGTATTCGACAAGGCTTGGCTGTGGGGTGGCAAGCTCGAGACTTGAGCTGCTTAGGATCTTCGCACACGCCCCAGAGTTCAAACCTTCTTGGGTCTGCGGAGCCCATATTCCGACATTTGGCGCGCCAGGTAGGGTCGTGTTGGAATCCTCCCTCCAGTTCCGCTTCGTCTCCGCTTCGTCGCTCCCATGGCCGACGCCCGCCGAGTTCACGCCGAGCGCAGGGCTGCCCGCGTCGCCCAGACGGCGCCCATGGGCCGCGGCGTCCCGTGGCACTCTGCCTCTCCTGCAGCTAACGCTGCCACCGACCTAGCCGCTCACGAGTAGCAGGACTCGTCGTAGCCACCCACCGCCCGGAGCGATGGCTGCACCACCACTCCGTCCCTCGTTCCCGCCACGGTGTCATCCTCCCACGCTCGCTACGGGCCGGCGAACACGCAGGCCGCACTGTTCATGGCGCACAAGCTGCTGCGTTACCGCCCCGCCCACAATCGCTACGACGACCGGCTTGGTCGCACGGCGCCCTCCCACTCGCTTAGTGCCCCGCCCTCCCAGGCGGGCGACATGGCTCACGACACACCTCCTCCTCCTTCTCTGCACTGCGCCAATCTCGATCCCAGACACGAAGCGCGCCCGCCCAACCTCCCACATGGGGCGCCGGCGCAGGCACAGGATGAAGCAAGCTGCCAGGTGGTACCGTGGCCTATAGGTGACGTACCGTGGCTTGAGACTGTGTCGGTATTTCCCCAAAGAGGAAGGGATGATGCAGCATAGTGACGGTATGTATTTCCCTCAGTTATGAAACCAAGGTTATCGAACCAGTAGGAGGATCACCACCACCCAATAAGCAGCACCTGCACACAAACAACAAATACTAGCAACCCAACACGAAAGACAGGTTGTGAATCTCTGTACGGTAAAAAGATAGATTAGGTAATGATACATAGGAGAGATAGATCTCTCAAGAACACAAAATAAAAAGAGCAAATAAAAAGTGCACCAATATATTTTTGGGTTTTTGGGTTTGTAGATCTGAAAACAAAGAGGCAAAAAGATAGATTGGAAAGCAATATGTTGAAAAAGTAGACCCGGGGGCCATAGGATTCACTAGTGGCTTCTCTCATGAGTATAGCACACGGTGGGTGAACAAATTACGGTTGGGCTATTGATAGAAGATCAAATTATCATGACGATATCCAAGGCGATGATCATTATATAGGCATCACGTCCAAGATAAGTAGACCGACTCCTGCCTGCATCTACCACTATTACTCCACACATCGACCGCTATCCTGCGTGCATCTAGTGTATTAAGTTCATGGAAAACTAGAGTTATGCAATAAGAACGATGACATGATGTAGACAAGATCTATTGACAGGGATAATACCCGTGGGTATGCCAAGATAAGGGAGTTCAAGCACCTTTCAGAAAAAAACTATACGGCCGGCTCATTCATGACCGCCTGGCGAACGGCCGGCTGTCCCCCTGGCTGGCTGGCCCACGGCCGGCTGATCCATGACCGGCTGGCGAATGGCCGGCGGGCCCCCTGGTTAACTGGTCCACAGCCGGCTGATCCGTGACCAGGTGCCCCCCTGGCCGGCTGGACCGCGGCCGGCTGGACAGGAGCCGGCCGCCTGGCACTCGGCCAGCCCGCAACCGGCCGCCCTGCGGCCGGTCCTCCCGCTAACCTCTGGACGGGCAGGAACTTGTCTCCTCCCGCTGCGACCAAGTACACCGACTGGACACGACCCCCGCGATGGGCTCCGGCGTGGCTACAGCAACCGCTGACGCGCGGGCACGCGTGGCTACAGTTCGGGCAGTCGTACCACTTGACCTGGCCGATCGAGACCCGGCGGGGCTACAGTGCGGCCACGCCGGCGTCCACTCCATTACCTGCCCCGGCGTGGCTATAGCGTAGCCGGCCGTACCGCTGACTTCGGCCGGCAGGCGCAAGACGACGCCACACGAGACGACCCGTGCCGCGGCAGGTGGGCGTAGGCCAATAGAAGAGCCGACTGGCGGGCCCCAGTCAGTGATGGGACCGCACAGCCGGTGGGCCCTATGAGCGACGAGACGACCCCGCCTGTGGGGCCGCTGGCCGGTAGGAGGCTGCTGGCCGGGGCCCCCGTTCAGTACCTTATGAATATTGTAGGCCGGGGGGTTGGCCTATAAAAGCCCCAGAGACCCCCATGCATCAGGCAGGCATTCACCCCATCTCGCACTTTCACTCCCACGTAGCATGGACAGAAGAGCCGGCTGCTCCTTCTTCTTCCTCCAGACAACAGCTCAAGGAGCACCATTGTAACACCAAACACCCATCAACTAGACCAGCAGGACTAGGGGTGTTACCTCCCACGGAGGGCCCCGAACCTGGGTACATCGTGTGTCCCCACCGCTTGTGCTCAATCCCGCTCCCGGAGCCCGCCGGCGTCCTTCAGCCCCGACCACTCTCGATAAGCCACCCCATGGCATCTGTCGTGAGAAAACGACAACAGTTGGCACCCACCGTGGGGCCGTCCGCGGCGCCGGCCAGAGTCACGCTCCGGGCGGGACCCTTCACCACCTCCCCCGGCCGCCCCACGTCCGGGCGGAACTACACGGTCGTGGGGCTTGCTCGCGCGGGCGGGACCCCATTCCCGCTGGCCCTGCGGGCGACGCTGCCGACGAGTGGCCCGGCAACGACCCTTTGTTCGACATCGCCGTCCTCACCGAGCGCGTCGGCAGGCTGAGCCTCGCCGACGAGCCAGCTGCCGACAAGTACCCTAGCCAGGTACTTGACTGCCTAGACCTGCCCTCGTTCGTGGGCGCACTCACCCCGGGCGAGGCCGACGACTCCCGCGCCCGTGCGGGGGTAATACCACCGGCTCCTCCACGACCTCCGGCTGCGTCAGGGCGGAGGCGGAGGCGACCGCCACGGCCGCCCGCACCGGCACCTTCGACCCCCTCGGCTCCGTGCTTCGGGGTCTCAGCACCCCCACCGCGCCTACGACGAACCCAGCCACGGCTACGACTGAGCTGGAAGCTGCTCGCCGGCTGCTTTTCAATGAGGCGACCACGCTCGCCGCCACCAAACGCCGCATGGAGTCCGCACAGCGCGAGTATAACTCCGCCTACGGCCTCACACCCGCCGGCAACGAGCCCAGCCGGCGCGGTGACGTCCGCAACCGCGGCCGTGTGGTCGCGGAAATCCTCGGTGGCAGGATTCCCACCTACGACACGCGGGCTGCCAACCTTAGGGCCGCCCAGGTGGCCTACGCCGACCTCGCCGACCTAGTGGGCGAAGAGCGAGAGCGGCAGGACCGGCACAACCAAGACCTCATCGCCACTACCAACGCCTAGCAGGCCCGACTCGATAACATCAACGCCGGCTCCGAAATTCCCGTCCCCGAGGCGGACGCCCCGCCAACTGCTAGCCAGCGCTGGTCGGTCCAGCAAGCCTCTTCCCCCCATGGCTCCGGCCGGTGGGGCGCTGGTTCTCATAACGGACGCTCCCGGCTGAGAGACGAGCTCCCGGCCATCAACCGCCGGCGCAACGATGCTCCGGCTGGCGGCAGCCGGCGCAGCCGGGACCATACCCCGCCCACGCGGCGGGAGCGCGCGCGCTCGCCTACCCCGGCCGTCCGTCCCGAGCTCGCCGCTCGGCTCGGCCCGCGCGTCCCGCGAAGCGAGAACGATGCCCGGTCCCGCATCGACCGGCTAGCGCAATCCGCCCTCCTGGAGGAGGAGGGTCCGATCGGCCCGGCGTGCTTCGGCCCCCGGATCCGCAACGAGCCGTTCCCAACCGGCTTCACGCTCCCCCGCGACACCCCGGAGTACAACGGCATAGCCAAGCGGGAGGACTGGCTGGTCGACTACACCACCGCGGTCGGCATAGCCAGGAGGAACAAGCGCGTAGTTGTGCGCTACGTCCCCCTCATGCTGATCGGCTCGGCTCGGACCTAGCTCAACAGCCTGTCCGCCGACAGCATCAATATCTGGACAGACTTTGAGGAAGCGTTCGTCCGCAACTTCACCAGCACCTACAAGCGGCCGGGCCGGACCCGTGAGCTGGCCATGTGCGTCCAGGGGGCGGACGAGTCCCTCCTTGACTACCTCATGCGCTGGACCGAGCTTCGCAACTCCTGCGAGGGGGTGCACGAGGTGCAGGCCATCCAGTACTTCATCGAGGGCTGCCGCGATGGCACCCACCTTAAGCACAAGGTCTTGTGCTCCAAGGAGGCAACCCTGGCGGACCTAATGGCCAAGGCCGACAAGTACGCCACGGCCGACTCTGCAATGCGAATGAAGGTCACCACTCCAGCAAAGCCGACCCCGCGGCCTGCCGCGCTGCGGGCAGCTGCCGACAACCGGCAGCAGCAGAACAACAAGCGCAAGTCCAACCAGCCGGATCCCCGCTACGGGAGTCGGCAGGTCGCCACTATCGAAGAAGAGCAGCCGACTGCCCAGGCCTCCAGCCAGCGTCAGAGAACCGGCAAGGCCGCCTGGCAGCCCAAGCTCACTTTCGAGCAGATGCTCGACGTGCCCTGCAAGATGCACACCATGGCTAAGCAGGCCATGCAAATGCTCCGACAGTGCAGCTTCTCCCAGCGGCTAGCTCGAGGCGAGGGCCTTCTGGTTCCTCCGCCTCTGGCTCCTCGCGCGCCGACTCTGGCTCCTGCCCAGCCGCCCGCTCTGGCTCCGACTGCCAACGACGGCCGCCTCCACGACCAGTTCCCCAGCCAGGACGGGTCCTACGTCGTCTTCACCAGCGAAGGAAGCGACAAGAACAGCGTGCGCCAGCGCCGGCACGAGGTGAACGCCACCGTCCCCTCGGTCCCCCAGTTCATGCACTGGTCCGAGAAACCGGTTACCTGGAGCCGGGCGGACCACCCGACCATAATGTCAGGGCCGGTTTTCCAGGATACTAATTTCCCAGTAAATGGCCCTTGTGCTCACCAGCCCCAGGATTACTGTTAGCTGATGAGACACAATCTTGATACAGACAGTCCAAGCAAAATACAAAATATGCAGTACAAGACCATTCTGGTCTATGGATACAACAAAGGTTTCTAATGGTTGAAGGCGGAAGCTGTTTGCGGATCATCAGCGTCTATGGGACTCCATTTCTCACAAGAACAGCTGACCTGGTTAATTCCTATCTTCGCGTATCTGCTATCTTCGATGCCTAGGTTCCGGGCTGTCGTCGTTGCGCTCCTCTCCAAGCAAGAAATCTGGCCAAGACAATAGCCAGGGACAAGCCAATGAGTACTTTGAATGTACTCGCAAACATTAAGAACACAAGTATAATATAGCAGATGATAATCATGCACTGAAATATTCCAAGATCACTTAGTCAGTCACGAAATAAATTTCAGGACGCACGCAAGCAGGTTATTCATATAAACATGAATAAGCAATCAGAGAATACAAATAAAATACACCGATCGAGTATCTAAGGCGACGCCTCGAAAGGATAATGATACAAAGCATGCCTCAGTCGGGCGTCTAAGCGACGCCACATAAAGGGCTTATAAGGAAAATAAATAGTAAGCGTGCCACAGTCGGGCGTCTGAGCGACACCACATAAAGGGCTTATAAGGAAAATAAATAATAAGCGTGCCACAGTCGGGCGTCTAAGCGACACCACATAAAGGGCTTATAAGGAAAATAAATAATAAGCGTGCCACAGTCAGGCGTATGAGCGACATCACATAAAGTGCTTATAAGGGAAATAAATCACAAGCATGCCACAGTCGGGCGTCTGAGCGACACCACATAAAGGGCTTATAAGGGAAATAAATCACAAGCATGCCACAGTCGGGCGTCTGAGCGACGCCACATAAAGGGCTTATAAGGAAAATAAATAATAAGCGTGCCACAGTCGGGTGTCTGAGCGACGCCACATAAAGGGCTTATAAGGGAAATAAATAACCAGCATGCCACAGTCGGGCGTCTGATCGACGCGACATAAAGGGCTTATATAAGAATAATCACAACGAGTATCCAGGAGGTAGAACCATCCCAGGGACACTCAATAATTCAAGTGATATAAAGGGTTAGTCCACAATAATAATTATCATAATCATCATTTGTCACACGTCATGATCAATATTCTGGTTTAGAAGTTTTCCTCCGAAAACCGACACTAAGACCGACACTTGACCCTTCCCAGACTGTAGTCCTTAAGCGCGGACACGGCTATTCAAATAGATATAAACTCTGCAGAGGGTGTACTCTTTACCCACAAGTAACGGATTCCTTTAGTCCACCGGGACTAATTCTGCTTACGGTCTTTTAATTGAAAACACACTTGACCCACAGACACCATCTTAACTTACCGGTGTCTGGAATCACCCACGACACCCGTTAAGCAAAACTCTAAGTGGGGAGGCTACAACCTCGACTAGCATGGGATCACAAAATTTATAACGCGTGCAAACTAGGGGAGCTACCCCCTCGGCTCCAACCGGAAACACCCATGCCCCCGGACCAAGTGACATGCCTACCTGGGGCCACTGGTATCTTTCACTATGGCCTCTCTGTATGGTGTGTGCTAAGAAAGGGGTTGACAACTTACAGAACCATACCCTACCTGCGGCAGGGACGAGTGGTAGCACGAGACAAGTATGGGGATGACTGGCACAAGACTCGATCTACGGTCGACTCAGGAGGTTAAAGTGTTTCTTGCATGATTAGCATAACAAATATTTTCCACCAACAGACAGAATCACCACTCACCATACCTTACCATGCCTTACTGACTATACTCGTCTCAACGAAATATCAGTAACAAGCTCGTGTCTACCCAAGACAGAGACTTTCCCGGATTCCTTCCGGTAGGCATGAAAGGCATACGAGGATGAATACTGTCACAAGCATATCAATTCCAACAGCAAGGAATTATCATCACACATTAGTAAATGTGATCACCTCATCACATGAAATAACGCATACCTCATGTCAACTTGGTGTTGTGGTCACATCAAACAACACACAACAAATATTATGCCAGGGTTCAGAATGCTTGCCTTCAAAGTGCAGGGAGATGAGGTGCACTCCAAATCTTTTTGAAAGTTTTAATCTTCCCTCCAAATCCTAGTTTTGAAAATATTCAAATTAACACATAGCTGAAAACAGTACTGAAAAGTTGTTCGAATTTTTTTCAAATAAATATGACAATAAACTAGATGGAATTTGGGAAACAACAAAAAAAGAATCAGGTCCATTGGAGTTGTATTTTAAAAGTTATAGCCAGTCAAAGTTCAGGTCCAAATATGGTTTTTAAATCAATTTAGAAAAGAAAACGCTTCAGTAGAAATACGCTTTCGAGAGGGAGAGACGTACTTCCAGGAATGCGCTTTCAGTTAACAGCAGTGGGCGGGGCGATGAGTCACTGACGGTGGGGCCCTCGGGTCCACTGGTCATATTTGACCAGTCGCCCTTCTCCTACCTCCCGCGGCCGAGCCGGAGCGGAGGTCTGGCGATCCTCACCGGCGGACGACGGTTCCTAGGAGCCTTCCGCGGGCGGAAATGGATCCACCGCTCCAGGGCTATCCTCCCAGTGGTCAAAAGGGTCTCGGAGGTGGAGGGGGTCGCCGGCGGCGAGCTCTGGGGCGGACAGCGCCTTCGGGAACAAAAGGGGTCTTGGCCTACGGTGGTTCCCGACTGTTCTAGAGTAGTGGGGAAGCTTTGCGAGGTCAGGATGGGACTAGGGACAGCGAGCGGGGGCTAGCAGAGCTCTGGTTGCGGAGAATTTAACCGGAGTGCGGCGGCGGCCGAACTTGCCGGAGGTGAGGAAGATGACGGCCTCTGGTCAAATTGGGGAAATGGGGGGCTTCCTACCACTGGAATGAGGCTGCTGACGAGCTTAGGCGCGGTAGGGGGGTGCTATTTATTGCGGGGCTAAGGCGGTTCGGCGACGGCGGGGATAAGATCGCCGGCCTGATGCCAGAGCGACGCGACGGGGCTCTACGGCTCGCCAGGCACTAGAGGACGAGCGGGGGCTGCAGAAAGGGAGCGGCTGGCGCCTGGGGGAGTGGCCGGACGGCGCCGACCACGGCAAGTCCTTATGGCTGCGGCAGTGGTGGCTTGCGTTGGAGGCGCTGAGCTATAGCAGGTGCAGGGGCTCTGGGCGAGATGGGCTGGCGCACCTCTGCGAGCAGGGATGGATCAGGATGAGCGGGGGAGGTGGCAACTGGTCGCGGCGGCTCGGTTGCGCGCGCGTGCAAAACGTGCGCTCTGGCCGCGCCCAGAGCACGCACGCCATGTGCTCGGCGAATTGCCAAGGCATGCCAGGAGGCTCTAATACACATGAGGTTTAGCAGGGTGGGGTTTTAGGCCAAGGTAGAGCTATGAGACATGTTGGTTTGGCCTGGGGAGCTAGCCCACAAAGTAAACTTATTCTCATGCCAAATCTGTTCATGAACACAAGGTGCTCGACAGAATGCCATGGGCAACAGGGCAACTCTACTGTTGGTCAAAATCTCCAGGTTGGGGTCTCTTTAGGTGTAGGTGATGATGGCAAAGCTAGTTGGGCAAAACCAGAAACTTGCTAGTGCAAGTTTTGCAAAACTATAGTTCTGGACAGAAAATAAAGGCTATTATTGCATGTGATTAAAATCTTCTAATGGCTTTGAACTCCTAGACTTAAGAGTTTGGTAGAGTAAACTACAAGCAGGAGAAATATCATGGGCAATAGGGCAAGATAAAATGGGGTTGCAGTACAAACTACCAAACTGGACCAGAATGAAGATGAGGATGGTTTGCTCAAAATTTTCAAAACACAAAGTTGTATCTTTGCATAAAAGTGATGTAGGAACCTCACATGTCTTCTACAATTTTTTGTAGAATTTTTAAATGAAGTTACCAAATGGTTGTAGTGCAAATGAGGCTCTAAAAGTTATGAGAAACCATTTAAACAGGAATAAAGCTTAGAAGAATAATTATAAAAAAAATCCACTGATCATACAGAATGAAAAGAATTGTTCTTTGAGAAGGTATTCAAGTCCAACAATATTTTTGAAATGTTTCTAATTGGAGAGAAAAAAAATTCACAATTCAGCAGAAAGGAGTGATTCTAAAATCAAAAGATGATCCAGAAAATAAAAATTTAATTTCCTGGCAAAATTTTAATAAATAAAACATTGGTTAAATTTTTGGGGTGTTACAACAGTACCCCCCTTAAGAAAAATCTCGTCCTCGAGATTTGCTAAGTACGGTTTCAAAAACATTACTCCTATTATCACAAAGTAATATCACAAAAATAATTATCCTACTCATGCAATAAGACGTGGTTATAGTGAGTGGGCAAATAATTTGAGAACTACAGTGGGGTACTGTCGCTGCGTGGAAAAATCTACGGTTGAGGAAACCGAGGGATTTCTACTTTTGGCTACGGTAAAATTAAAATAAATTTCTAATTTTCCATATCACGCTGGTCATACCCGAGTGCACAGTGCTCTCTCTGGCTGACAGGTGGACCTGGGGCCCACTGTCAGTCTCTTCTTCTTCCTCGGGCTCTCCTTTCTACCTCTCTCTCGCGCGCTATCCGTGCTTTCTCCACCGGCGGCGTTTAGCGCGTAGGGCACCTAGGCCGTACTGCAGTAGTGCGCGGCGTGCTAGCTGCCGGTGCAGCGTGCACTCACCTCGCGGGCTAGTGTGCTGTCGGCACTGCTTGCGGATTCGCCTCCGAACACCGGCGATCGAGCGATGAGCGGCGCTGGTGGACTTCGTTCACCGTACACCGATCTCGAGCTATAAAATGACCGCGGTGCTTCTCTCTTCCTCCTCACACTTGGCCTCGTTTCTTCTTCTTCATCCTCCTTCTCCATATCTATTTGCAGGAGCTCGAGGTGAGGCTCTAATGGCAGAGGTGATGCCGGATTGGTACACAATCCTGATGTGCGGAGGGTTGGCGGCAGTGCTGGGGTTCTCCGTGCTCTTGTGCGCGATGATCCTTGATGATCGTCGTGATGCTGCTGCTCGAGTGTTGGCTCTGCGCGGCGGTGATGATCATGAGGATTAAATGTCGGTGTCGGGTGTTAACTGCTACTGCTGTCAGTGTGCTGGAGGCAACTTGTACCAGAATAATTACCCACAAGTTTCTCTTTCAGAAACTGTGGTGTGTTAGTGCGGTGGTCAGTTAGGTGCAAAATGTGTACGTGGTGTTGCAATTAGTCCATGTGGTCGAGTGGTTGTGGCTGTGAGCCTGCTGTCGTGGTGCTGTGTGGATTTAAATCTATGCCACGGGGAAATGTTTGTTGAAATAGCTCAAGGAAAATCCAACCTTGAGATTTACTGAGGGCGAAACAGTTGATCCAAAAGTCACAACAGTAAAAATTTACTCACGATCAATTAAGACCAAACAGTTTATTTATGGCACAAACTTAGGATACAACACATAAGCTGCAACACACAAATAAATGCTAGGCTAACAAACATAGCAGTGACGTCTACAATGCAAACGGAAAATAGGCTGGGTCCTGAGGAAATGTCTCCGGCACTGGGGCACATTCTTCTTCTACCGGAGGAAGCAGATTGACTAGTCGAAGAACGCGCCCCTCCTGGTCTGGCCTCAGTGGTCTGCCAATGGCGATCTAAGGATTCAAATCAGCGAGACTCTGGAGATAACCCATTACTCGCTGGGTCAAACGCTCTTGCGCGATGACATACTGGGCAAGGTTGGCCAGTACCGGGTCCCTCTCAATTCGCCCACCGGGAAAAGATGCTACTTCTCTGGGTGCTGCACGACTCGGGAAGTAATAATACCCCCTTTCGCTGGCATAGGGTACCATGAATCGAAGGCGAGCAAGCGCTTCATACGCAGCAGCTTCTATGGCCATTTGCGGAGTCGGCATAGATTTCCCCACGAAGGATACTTCCGTTGGGTCTTGGTTTGGGTTTGCGGGAGGGATGTGCACTACTGCCCAATATTTCGAGGCGGATGGGGTGATTCTCGTTTTGAGCAGCTCGTACTGGGGTCGCTGGGTAGAACTCATGGTACTGCAGTTAAAATCCCATAGTATTTTAACAAAACTACCGGGGGTTGCATTTGGAGTTCTCAGATGAATACTAGGGCTCGGCATGGCAAAAATGGTTGTGAGAGCTGTGCATAAAGTGAGGGATGCTTGGTAAGGTCACGGAGTGGCCTCTTATATAGCATCAGGGCTGGGTTACCGATTGCGGTGCGGGGCAAACTAGTTTCACGCTTCTGCCCTATGGCGGTCGGAGTCAAAGCCACAGATATACATATCTCACCAAAGTGACGTATTACTGTGGGTGCCGTCTGGGTGGTTTTTGGTAGCTACGCCTGGAATTTAATATGCAACCGCACGCCAAAAACTTATGCGAGGATACTATTCAAAACAAAGGCACACAAGCAGTCTGCATTTCTTCATGGTGATTACAAGGTCACACTATTACATGGCGTAGAATACTAAGACTCGGTACAACTCGAGTGACTTAGTCTACCTCGTTGATATCTAGTCGAGCGTGCCTTGTGGACGTCGAGGCTTCTCCATGGGCTTCTCCGTCGGGGTTTGCGGGATGGGGTTGAGCAGGGTCGGGGTAGCGATGATGACCATCGCGGGGATTGGTGGTCACAATCCCGTTGGAGCGTGTCCCTAAAAGGCGACGAAGCTCTTCCGGGGATACAAATGCATTCCGGTCGGCCGCAGGGGCAGACCTCAAGGACTCAATCGGCTGTCCGAACAGCACGACTGTGTTGTCGGCGTCGGGCATATCTTCTCCTCTCGCCGGGGCTCGACGGACAAGTTCTCCACGAGCTGCGATCAGATCCAGAGTGACCTGATCAAACAATGCCTCTAGTGCATTCACATAGCGCACCAGATGCAGCAATGCAGGGTCCGTCTCGTGGTCTCCGTTGGCAACCTGGGGTGGCCTACTATACTCTTCACGGCTGGGGTAGTAGTAGAATGAGCGGTAGTTAACTCTTGGCGATAGGTGCCGGAGTTGAACTATAGCCTCTCGAGCGGCCAGCTGGATGGCTTGCGGCTCAAAGGAAGTTGTCCTTCCGGTGAACCTGTAGGGGCGCTCTGGCGCTATACCCCTACCATAGACATGCACCGTGGCCCAGAATTGGCGACTCTCACCGCTAATGAGCCCTTGGTACACAACATATTCTGGGGGCTCTTCTAATGCAAAGGCACGACGGGTGAGGTTCGCTAGCACGGTGCCAAAACCTCCAAGGTTGGTTGCTGTGGTCTCATTGTGAACAATGGGGCCAGGCATCTTGGCTTGGTTTTGGGGTAGAGGCTGTGCTGTGCTGGGTTGGGCTAGCATTCCCTTTTATAGAAAAAGAGAATGGAGTCTTCCTTCGCACGCTTGCGAATGAGACAAATTTGGTGTCGGTCACTGGCGCGTGATCGACAGGCTAGGCTGGTAGGTTAGCACCGACTGCCAAAAAGGTGTCGGGGTCACTGTGTTGCTATCATACACGAGAAGCTTGGCTGGGGTTAGGTTAAGGTCTGGGAGGGTGGTAACCTAGGTTTTATTGACCTGGCTAAGATAGGATTAGCCAATGGTCAGCCTGGCTCTGATACCAAGGTTGTCAGGACCGGTTTTCCAGGATATTAATTTCCCAGTAAATGGCCCTTGTGCTCACCAGCCCCAGGATTACTGTTAGCTGATGAGACACAATCTTGATACAGACATTCCAAGCAAAATACAAAATATGCAGTACAAGACCATTTTGGTCTATGGATACAACAAAGGTTTCTAATGGTTGAAGGCGGAAGCGGTTTGCGGAACATCAGCGTCTATGGGACTCCATTTCCCACAGGAACAGCTGACCTGGTTAATTCCTATCTTCGCGTATCTGCTATCTTCGATGCCTAGGTTCCGGGCTGTCGTCGTTGCGCTCCTCTCCAAGCAAGAAATCTGGCCAAGATAATAGCCAGGGACAAGCCAGTGAGTACTTTGAATGTACTCGCAAACATTAAGAACACAAGTATAATATAGCAGATGATAATCATGCACTGAAATATTCCAAGATCACTTAGTCAGTCACGAAATAAATTTCATGACGCACGCAAGCAGGTTATTCATATAAACATGAATAAGCAATCAAAGAATACAAATAAAATACACCGATCGAGTATTTGAGGCGACGCCTCGAAAGGATAATGATACAAAGCATGCCTCAGTCGGGCGTCTGAGCGACGCCACATAAAGGGCTTATAAGGAAAATAAATAATATGCGTGCCACAGTCGGGCGTCTGAGAAACACCACATAAAGGGCTTATAAGGAAAATAAATAATAAGCGTGCCACAGTCGGGCGTCTGAGCGACACCACATAAAGGGCTTATAAGGAAAATAAATAATAAGCGTGCCACAGTCGGGCGTCTGAGCGACACCACATAAAGGGCTTATAAGGGAAATAAATCACAAGCATGCCACAGTCGGGCGTCTGAGCGACACCACATAAAGGGCTTATAAGGGAAATAAATCACAAGCATGCCACAGTCGGGCGTCTGAGCGATGCCACATAAAGGGCTTATAAGGAAAATAAATAATAAGCGTGCCACAGTCGGGCGTCTGAGCGACGCCACATAAAGGGCTTATAAGGGAAATAAATAACCAGCATGCCACAGTCGGGCGTCTGAGCTATGAGAATTGCCAAGGCATGCCAGGAGGCGCTAATGCACATGAGGTTTAGCAGGGTGGGGTTTTAGGCCAAGGTAGAGCTATGAGACATGCTGGTTTGGCTTGGGGAGCTAGCCCACAAAGTAAACTTATTCTCATGCGAAATCTGTTCATGAACACAAGGTGCTCGACAGAATGCCATGGGCAACAGGGCAACTCTACTGTTGGTCAAAATGTCTAGGTTGGGGTCTCTTTAGGTGTAGGTGATGATGGCAAAGCTAGTTGGGCAAAACCAGAAACTTGCTAGTGCAAGTTTTGCAAAACTATAGTTCTGGACAGAAAATAAAGGCTACTATTGCATGTGATTAAAATCTTCTAATGGCTCTGAACTCCTGGACTTAATAGTTTGGTAGAGTAAACTACAAGTAGGAGAAATATCATGGGCAATAGGGCAAGATAAAATGGGGTTGCAGTACAAACTACCAAACTGGACCAGAATGAAGATGAGGATGGTTTGCTCAAAATTTTCAAAACACAAAGTTGTATCTTTGCATAAAAGTGATGTAGGAACCTCACATGTCTTCTACAATTTTTTGTAGAATTTTTAAATGAAGTTACCAAATGGTTGTAGTGCAAATGAGGCTCTAAAAGTTATGAGAAACCATTTAAACAGGAATAAAGCTTAGAAGAATAATTATAAAAAAAATCCACTGATCATACAGAAAGAAAAGAATTGTTCTTTGAGAAGGTATTCAAGTCCAACAATATTTTTGAAAAGTTTCTAATTGGAGAGAAAAAAAATCACAATTCAGTAGAAAGGAGTGATTCTAAAATCAAAAGATGATCCAGAAAATAAAAATTTAATTTCCTGGCAAAATTTTAATAAATAAAACATTGGTTAAATTTTTGGGGTGTTACACATAATGCCAAATCTCGGTAGCTATGCCCTCGTCCTCGATCCCACCATCGCCTCCGAGAGTCTCACCTGCCGCTTCTCGCGGGTGCTGATCGACGGGGGCAGTAGCATTAACATCCTCTACCGTGACACGATGCTCAAACTGAGGCTCAGGGAGAAAGACCTGCGGGCAAGCCGGACGGTTTTCCACTGCATCGTGCCGGGAAAGTCCTGCACCCCAATCGGCAAGATCGAGCTCGACGTCCTCTTCGGCAACAAGAGCCACTTCCGCCGCGAACCGGTATGGTTCGAGGTGGTGGACCTCGACAGTCCTTACCACGCGTTGTTGGGCAGGCCGGCCCTCGTCAATTTCATGGCGGTACCCCATTATGCCTACCTCAAGCTCAAGATGCCGGGCCCTAAGAGCATCATCACCATCGATGGCGACTACAAGAAGTGGATCGAGTGCGCGCGCGACAGCAGCCGGCAGGCCGAGGCCCTGGCGATAGCAGAGGAGAGGCGGCAGCTGGACCGGCTCGTGGCTCTCGCCTCGGGCCAGCCGGCCGTGCCGGCTCCTCCGTCCCAGTCGACCAATGAGGCATCATTCCAGCCGTCCAAGGACACCAATCAGGTGCCACTCGACCCGGCCAACGCCAAGCAGTGCGTGACCATCGGCGCCCACCTCGACAGCAAATAGTAAGGCAAGCACGTCGACTTCCTCCGTGAGAATCGGGACATCTTTGCATGGTCTCCGAAAGACATGCCGGGTGTTCCGAGGAAGTTCGTCGAGCACAAACTTCATGTGCGGCCGGATGCAAAGCCGGTCAAGCAACCCCTATGCCGTTTCTCTGAGGAGAAGCGGCATACTATAGGAGAAGAGATCGCCCGGCTGCTCGCAACCGGCTTTGTCATGGAAGTGTTCCACCCGGACTGGCTAGCCAACCCAGTCCTGGTGCTGACGAAAAACAAGACCTGGCGCATGTGTATCGACTACACCAGCCTGAACAAGGCCTGTCCCAAGGACCCTTTCGCCCTGCCCCAGATCGATCAAGTCATCGACTCCATGGCCGGCTGCGACCTGCTGTCCTTCCTGGACGCCTATTCCGGCTACCACCAGATCAAGCTGGATCCAGCCGACCAACTGAAGACCTCCTTCATCACCCCTTTCGGGGCCTACTGCTACATCACCATGTCCTTCGGCCTGAAGAACGCGGGCGCTACCTTCCAACGATGCATGCAGAAGTGTCTCCTGCCTCAGATCGGCAAGACCAAGAAGCATTTCAGCCTCCCCGACGATCTCCTAGAGACCTTCGCTAACCTGCGTGAATACAAGATCAAGCTCAACCCGGAGAAGTGTGTTTTCGGCGTGCCAGCCGGCCAGCTCCTGGGTTTCTTCATGTCTACCCATGGCATCGAGGCTAACCCGGAGAAGATCAGAGCCATCGAGCGCATGCGCAAGCCGGCCAAGCTGCACGACGTCCAGAAGTTCGCCGGTTGCCTTGCCTCGCTCAGCCGGTTCGTCAGCCGGCTGGGCAAGAAGGTGCTGCCCCTCTACCAGCTCTTGAGGAAGATGCCCAAATTCGAGTGGACCGACCAAGCGGATGAAGCGTTCCGCGACCTCAAGCGCGCGCTCTCTAGTGCTCCCGTCCTGGCGGCTCCGGCTGAGAAGGAGACAATGCTCGCTTACATCACGGTGACCACCCGCGTGATCAGCGTCGTGCTAGTGGTGGAGCGACCGGAGGAGGGCAAGGCGTTGCCGGTCCAATGACCCGTCTACTACCTCAGCGAGGTCCTCTCCGCCTCCAAGCAGAACTACACCCACTACCAAAAGATGTGCTACGGCATATACTTCGCCGCCAAGAAGGTCAAGCAGTACTTCCAGGAGCACACCATCACCATGGTGAGCACGGCGCCGCTCGGCGAGATCATGAGCGGCCGGGACGCCACCGGTCGGATCGCCAAATGGGCCATCGCCCTCGCCGACTACGAGATTCAGTACGAGCCGCGCTCTGCCATCAGGTCACAGACGATGGCCGACTTCCTCGTCGACTGGGCCGAAACCCAGTTCGTGCCGCCTCCCCCGGACTCCACGCACTGGCGCATGCACTTCGACGGCTCCAAGATGCGAACCGTCCTGGGAGCCGGCATCGTCTTGTCGTCCCCAAAGGGGGACCAGCTCAAGTACGCACTCCAGATCCTCTTCGCTGCCTCCAACAACGTGGCCGAGTACGAGGCGCTCGTCCACGGCCTCCGGCTCCCCAAGGAGATCGGGATCCGGCGCATCCTCAGTTTCGGCGACTCCGACCTCGTGGTGCAACAGGTCTCTGGCGAATGGGACACTAGGGACACCAACATGGCCAGCTATCGCTTCCTCGTCCAGCAGCTCACCGGCTCCTTCGAGGGCTGTGAGTTCCACCACGTCCCCTGGGCGAACAACGAGGCGGCCGATGCATTGGCAAAGATCGGCTCCACCCGGCAAGCCATCCCAGTCGGCGTCTCCCTCGAACGGCTGCTCAAGCCTTCGATCAAGCCCTCCCCCGAATCAGAGTCTATCTTCATGCCGGCTGACGTCGCCGGCTCTTCACCGGGTCCGGCTGCTCTGCCGGCACCACCAGCTCCGGCTGCCGTGCCGGCCTTATCGGCTCCAGCATCCGACGCCCCCGCGGCAGCCGGCTCCGGCCCCACGGCCGTCATGATGGAGGTTGACGCGCCCCCCGCTGCCTCGGTCCCGGGGACTGGCGACCCGGTCCCGGGACCTGACGAGCCGGACCCGGGGGCTCCGGCTGCCCCCGGCGCTTCACTTGAGCTCGAGCCGGCTCCCGTCTCGGCCCCCTCGTGGGCCCAGCCCATTCTGGCTTTCCTCTTGCGCGGGGAGCTCCCCCCTGACGAAGCCACGGCAAGACAAATCCAGTGCCGGGACGGGGCCGACAACATCATCAACCGCGAGCTGGTTCATCGCAGCACCACCGGCGTGTTCCAACGTTGTGTCGAGCCGGAGAAGGGTCAAGAGATCCTCCTCGACATCCACCAGGGCGAGTGCGGGCATCACGCTCCCTCCAGAACCCTGGTGGCCAAGGCATTCCGCCACGGCTTCTACTGGCCGACGGCCTTGGAAGAGGCCAAGCGGCTGGTCGATAAATGCGAGGGGTGCCAGCGCTTCAGCACACAGAGCCACCTGCCGACAACAGCCCTCCAGACCATCCCACTCTCGTGGCCCTTTGCCGTCTAGGGGCTGGACATGGTAGGTCCCTTCAAGACCGCGCGGGACGGCATGACGCATCTACTGGTCGCTGTCGACAAGTTCACCAAGTGGATCGAAGCCAGGCCCATCAAGAAGCTGGACGGCCCCATAGCTGTCCGGTTCAACAAGGACGTCACGGTCCGCTACGGCGTTCCCCACAGCATCATCACCGACAACGGCACAAATTTCGCCCGAGGCGCGATGGCGCGTTTTTGCTCCCAGGAGGGCATCCGGCTCGACATCGCATCGGTGGCCCACCCACAGTCGAACGGCCAGGCAGAGAGGGCAAATGGCTTGAGCCTGGCCGGCCTCAAGCCACGGCTCGTGGTGCCCCTCGTGCGGTCAGCCGGCTGCAGGATCGTTGAGCTGGCGGCTGTCCTCTGGAGCCTCAGGACCACGCCCAACCGGTCGACCGGCTACACCCCTTTCTTTCTCGTATATGGGTCTAAGGCGATCATCCCCACGAACATCGAGTTTGACTCGCCTCGAGTCACCCTATATACGGAGAAGGACGCAAAGGAGGCAAGAGAAGATGGTGTCGACCTACTCGAAGAAGCACACGAACTGGCCCTGAGCCGGACGGCCATCTACCAGTAGAAGCTCCGGCACTACCACAACAAGCGGATCTGGCCCCTCTCCTTCCGCGAAGGAGACCTGGTGCTCAGGCGGATCCAACGGACTGCCGGCCAACACAAATTATCTTCCCCATGGGAAGGCCCGTTCATCATCAGCAAGGTGCTGCACAACAATGCCTACTATCTGATAGATGCCCAGAAGTCACAGAAGCACAAAAGAGACGTCTCCGGCGAGGAGACGGAGCGCCCATGGAATGCGGCGCTCCTTCGACCGTTCTACTGCTAGAAAGAACCAGTGTATGTATGTATCTTCCCTTCTGTTGGAACTCAATGAATGCAATGGGGGCCCCAAGCCGGCACTTGGGGCACACCCCTTTTCAATTTCATTAAAAGCTTGTCGTCTCTTAAACAAGGCAACCAGGCCCGGCTCCCTTGGCCCGGGGGCTCGCCGGCTCTTCTCCAAAGGCGGTCAAGTAGCATGAACAAGCAATCATCCCCCTCTGCCCAGCCACAGACTGGCTCCCGGCTGTCCGGCTAGCGGGACCGTGGGATAGGAACGAACTTGTCACACGAACGCCATCTGAGGAGTAGCAGCCGGGCAGGTCCAACCGGACCATGTTATCTCTAGAAACCGGCCTCTGCCGGCTCACCCCAAGTCTAGCCAGACGGGTCTAAGAGCCGCACGGTTTCCCCAAGGACGATGCCCCGTCCCTGTCCCAGTCCGGCTCCTGGCTGACTGACAGGCGGGGCGGAAGCCCGAAGGAATCCTTGCGCGAGATATGAGTCGAAAGGTAAAGAGTAAAAGATGAGCCGGCACGCAAACATTTAGACTTCAAGCAAATTTATAAACAAAAGGCCACATGCCAAGGATTCTTTACAATACACCCCAAGTGGGTGGAAATGTGTCTCAAACAAGTTTTTCAGCAAAAGGAAAAGATAAGGTAAAAGAAGGGCCGCTTAAGGCTCCGGCGCATCGCCAGCCGGCCCGGCAGACTGCCCAGGAGCGGTAGCCGGATCCTCCTCCATGGCCTCCGTGGCCTCGGTGTCACTGCCGATGCTAGAGGCAGTGCTCTCATCAACAACCGACCCATCATCGGGCCCTTGGGGAATGCCGAAGGAGTCCTTGTCAACCGGCTCGCCATCCTCTCCAGGCGCCGACAGAAGCTCGTCCGGCTCGACGTAGGAAGCCAGCTCGTTGGCTCGGCGGACGAGGGCGCTTTCACGGGCGACTCGCTCCGCCTCGGGGACCTCTCGCATCGTGGCCAGCCGGTCCAAGTTGACGCCGGGGTACCACGAGGTGACGAACCGAAGGGCAATCTGCGCCCCGGCGTGGGCCGCCGATGCCTTCCAAACCTCAAGCCGGGCCACCGCGTTCTCCAGCCATAGCGCCACGCGGCCCGTCGGGGCCCCACAACCCGGCCAGAGGGCCGCAATCACCTCCGAGACGGCCGTATGGAGCCGGTCCATGCAGCGCTGAAGAAAGAGCAGCCGGTTCTTGATGGCCACCACAAACTCTGACAAGTCCCAACCGGCGTGCTCCTGAATCTCCTGCCCACGCTGCCGCAGGCACTCCTGATGATCCGCCACGACCCGCTCGGCGTGGCGCTGAGTGTCCGGGAACCGGTCTAAGAGAGGACGAAGAATCAGAAAGGCAGGGAAAGAAGCAGCCGTCAAGGAAAGAAAACTCAAGAACAAAAAACTTATGCTGGAAGGCTTCGTCCATCTCGATTGCAAATTGAAGGCCCAAGTTCCGCTCCCTCTCGCGCGCCTCCTCCGCCTGGGAAAGAGCGGCCTCACGCTTCTCAAGCTTGCCGCCAAGACGAGCAACCTCGTCCTGTAGGGCGGTGACCCGCCGACAGGCATCGGCCGCCACCTCCTTCTGCAGCTCCGCAGTGAGGCGCTCCTGTGCCACCTGCCCATCCACGAGCAGGCTGCCCAGCCGGTCCCGCTCTAGCCGGTCCCGCTCGGAGGCCACCTCGTCCCTCTTCTGCCGGATTGGGGTCAGAACTTCCAGCTCCTCTGCAAAAAGATCGACCCAAGTTACTAAACATGCGATAGATTCGTACCGGCTGCCGAGCAGCCGGCCCGACTCTCGGGGGCTACACCCAGTTGGTGCGCTCACGCACCCCCACTGGAACAAGCATACCTCGCGTTTTCTTCAGCTCCTCCTGAACCCGGTAGAAGCCGGCCTTTCCTCGGTTGTGGATGGCAACCGCCTCGTCAAAAAGCGCATGCCGCCTGACGTTCTCAGCCCGCTCCACGCCAGGAGACCAAAAGTTAAAACAAGCAAAAAGTAGATCCGGCCCGGCTGCCGCGCGGCCAGTCAGCCGGCCCCGAATCTCGCGCGCCCCCACTGGAAACTCGACGCGGACTAAGGAATATTACCTCTATCGCCTCCTCTACGCGCCGAAAAGTGCTTTTGGCAGCCTTCGCGAACCTGGCCAGCCCCTCACGACACTACGCCATGATGCGGCCCGGCTCCCCGGGCACGAGGGCCTGGCCGCTGGCTGGCGGAGGCAGGACGGCTGGGGCGCGGGCCAACGCCGCCCAGTCCCGAATCACATCAAGCATGACCCTCCTCGATCGGCTCGCCCCGCTGCTCGACCTGGTGTCCGCAGTGGCGGCAGCCGGCGGGAGGTTGGTGGTAACCACCAGGGCTCGGCAGCCGGCCTCGGGCCCCTCTACAACCAGCAGGGCCGGCTCCACCGCCTGCCGGACTGGCTCGACAGCCGGGTGGACTGGCTCGGACCTCCCATCGATCATTGTCTCCGGTGCTGCCTCAGGCTTAGTCGGGGCAACAGGCACATCTGCCGCGGCCGGCTCGACGATGGGTGTGGTCACGACTGTCTCCCCCGCTGGGCCGTCTCCGGAGCCGACTCGGGAACCGCGCCTGCCGGCCGGGTCACCTCCGCCATGGGCGGGGCCATGGCCGTCTCCTCGACCGGCCCTCGCGGCTCGCTCGATGGAGGCCTCGACATCCGCGTCGATTCCGCCGCCGAGTCCGTCGCACGCACCGGGTCTGCGGGCCGCCTCCGCCTCCCGTCACTCGAGGCCACCAAACGCGAGGGCGCGCCCTTCGCCCCTGCCTTCGCAGCTCGCATTTCTGCGAGCCTCCTCTTCTCCTCCCGCATCATGGCCGCGTGCTCCTGGGCCTGCAGGCTGGTAGCGTCCACCGGATCGGTGGTCGACTCCATGTCATGGAGCTCGATGGTGTCCCTGGAACAAACAAGGGTTGGGCCCTCAGGCGCTTGCCGGCTCGAAAACTCGAAAAAACCCACAAGAATTAGGAAAAAGTACTCACCCGGTGACGACGGGAAGGGCCCGCCTAGCCCGAGGCGGCGGCTTTGCGACGGCTGCTCGCACTCTCTTGCGAGCCGGCGGCTGTGTCGACGGCTGCCCCGAGGCCGGCCTCTTCTCCCGAGGGGAGGCCTCGGCCTTCTGGCCATGAGCCGGATGCTCCTCGCTCCGTCTGCGTGGCTTCCGCCGAGCTGTGGGGGGAGGCGCGTCCAAGACCCGGACATCATCATCATCATCCTCGTCAGTCCAATCTTTGATCGAGGGTCCGGAGGGGAACTCACCAGCCGCTATGGACCCGTCGGCTTCCGGGTCACCCATCGTCCCGTCCGCTTCGACCTCTCCCGAGGAGTTGACCCCATCCTCGACTCCGCCTCCCAGCTCGAAATCCTTCGGGTCGGAATCGGTGCGTTCCGCCTGGAATATCTGGGGGTGCGGGCCGTCCGGTGTGTTCTATCGAACAAAGTGATGCGGTCAGCACGGCGTGTGAGCAGGGGGGGCGGTTGGAGAAACACAAAAGGAAAGGAAACCACCTCTATGGGGCGTACTAGGGGCGCCGGGTCGTGCCGGTTGTACGGTAACTTGCCGAAGCTCCAGGTCCCCGGCGTCAGTTTGAAGTTGGTGATGGCGTTCACCCGCTCCGCCACCTGGGCCGTCGTCAGCTCGAAGGTCGACAGCCGGCAGGGGTCCCGCCAGCCCGTCATGTCGTAGATCCGGTGCGGCTTCTGCTGCAGGGGCAGCACCCGGCGGTCGATGAAGGCAGCCACCAGATCGGCCGCGACCAGCCCCTCCCCACTCTTCATGGTGTGGAGCCGGCCCAGCATCCCGGACAGATCCCCGAGCGTCCCGCCGGCCATCCAGTTCACCCCCAAGGACGGGGCGTTGACGAAGGCCGGCAGAAGGATGTAGTCCCGTGCCGGGTCGACGTTCTTCACGTAGAAGAACGTCCGGTTCCATTTCTTGACGGACTCGATGAGGGTGATGTGGGGGAATAGCGGGCCGCGGAGGCACACCACCCCGCCCCCGCAGGCATAGGCCTCGTCGTTGTTCTTCAAGGCCTTGAGGTAGAAGAGCTTCCTACACAACTCCACAAAGGGGAGAAGTCCGAGGTAGCCCTCCAAGAGAGTCACAAAGCTCGACAGTTCAAGAATGGATTTGGGCCCTAGGTGGTGCGGCTGGAGATCGAAGGTGTCCATGAAGAGTCGGAAGAACTGGCTCACCGGCAGGCCGGAGCCGCACGAAAAGTGCCAGGCGAACACCACGAACTCCCCCTCCGCGGGCTCGGGCACCACCTCGCTGCCCGGAGGACGGGCGGCGACGCGGTCCTCCGACGGCAGCATGCGGGCGCGGCGGAGGTGCGCGATGTCCTCCATGGTGACGACGGAGCCGCACCAGCTGCCGGAGGGTCCGTCGGCCATCTCTGAGGCGGTCAAACGCGAAGGAAAGGGCGAGCGGAGCAGCAGCGCGGGCCGAAGCGGCGGACTACGAGAGGAGGAAGATGATGGGGAGAGGGGTGTGTGATCTGCCTCCGCCTCTCCCCCTCCCCTTATAAATAAGGGGGCGACGCCTGGGGGACATGGGGATTAACTGCGCCCACTCCCCCGTGGAATCCGCGGGACGTGGGCGTTGCAGGCCGCGGCCATTGGGATCCGGGCGCGGAGGATCCTTGCCTGCGGCCCGAGGCCTAATGGGCTAGGCCCGAGGCGACGTCCCATCGAGCACCAGGCAGCGGGGCCCTTGGCACCGCTGCGCTTCACGTGGCGTACCGCGGTCCGGCACGGGTCCCAAGGCAGCACAATAGGACCCGAGGCGACGGGCTCGGCTGCCGACGTGGCTGATCGGTCGATTTCCCGCGACAGGACGGTACCGCCGGATGAAGCCGCCGTCTCCCCCTCGTCGGAAGGACGCGGGCCCCCGCCGGCTTCGGGGACTACTGACGGGGATATTACTCGTGGTTATGCCAAGATAAGGGCGTTCAAGCCCCTTTCAGAAAAAAAACTATACGGCCGGCTGATTCATGACCGGCTGGAGAACGGCCGGCTGGCCCCCTGGCTGGCTGGCCCACGGCCGGCTGATCCATGACCGGCTGGCGAACGGCCGGCTAGCCCCCTGGCTGGCTGGCCCAGAGCCGGCTGATCCGTGATCGGCTGGCCCCCTGGCCGGCTGGCCCACGGCCGGCTGGACAAGAGCCGGCCACCTGGCCCTTGGCCAGCCCGCAACCGGCCGCCCCACGGCCGGTCCTCCAGCTAACCTCTGGACGGGCAGGCACTTGTCTCCTCCCGCTGTGACCAAGTACACCGACAGGACACAACCCCCGCGATGGGCTCCGGCGTGGCTACAGCGACCGCTGACGCGCGGGCACGCGTGGCTACAATCCGGGCGGTCGTACCACTTGCCCTGGCCGATCGACACCCGGTGGGGCTACAGTGCGGCCACGCCGGCGTCGACTCCATTACCTGTCTCGGCGTGGCTACAACGCAGCCGGCCGTACCGCTGACTTTGGCCGGCAGGTGCAAGACGACGCCACACGAGATGACCCGTGTCGCGGCAGGTGGGCGCAGGACAATAGAAGAGCCAGCTGGCGGACCCCAGTCAGCGATGGGACCGCACAGCCGGTGGGCTCTATGAGCGATGAGACGACCCCGCTGGTGGGGCCGCTGGCCGGCAGGAGACTGCCGGCGGGGGCCCCTGTTCAGTACCTTATGAATAATGTAGGCCGGGGGGTTGGCCTATAAAACCCCCCGAGACCCCCCATGCATCGGGCAGGCATTCACCCCATCTCACACTTTCACTCCCACGTAGCAAGGAAAGAAGAGTCGGCTGCTCCTTCTTCTTCCTCCAGACAACAGCTCAAGGAGCACCATTGTAACACCAAACACCCATCAACTAGACCAGCAGGACTAGGGGTGTTACCTCCCACGGAGGGCCCCGAACCTGGGTACATTGTGTGTCCCCCACCGCTTGTGCTCAATCCCGCTCCCGGAGCCCGCCGACGTCCTTCGGCCCCAACCACTCTCGATAAGCCACCCCATGGCATCTGTCGTGAGAAAATGACGACATCTATTCATGTAGGAATAGACCCCATCTTGTTATCCTTAATGGCAATGATACATGCGTGCCTTGCTGCCCCTTCTGTTACTGGGAAAGGACACCACAAGATCGAACCCATCACAAAGCACCTCTTCCCATGGCAAGAAAAATCGATCTGGTCGGCCTAACTAAACCAAAGATTCGAAGAAGAAATACGAGGCTATAAGTAATCATGCATATAAGAGATCAAAGAATACTCAAATAATATTCATGGACAGAAACTGATCATGAACTCAAAATTCATCGGATACCAACAAACACACCGCAAAAGTTTACATCAAATAGATCTCCATGAGACCATTGTATTGAGAATCAAAAGAGAGAGAGGAAGCCATCTAGCTACTGCCTACGGACCCGTAGGTCTATGGTGGACTACTCACACATCATCGGAGAGGCACCTATGAAGAAGATGAACCCCTCCGTCATGGTGTTTAGATTGGATCTCGAGGTTCTGGAACTTGCGGCGGCTGGAATTGTGTTTTGTCGACTCTCCTAGGGTTTTTGGAATATTTGGGAATTTATAGGCGTCAGAGGCGGTGGAGGGGGGCCCGAGGAGGGCACAACCCATCAGGGCGCGCCGGGGGCCCCCTGGCGCGCCCTGGTGGGTTGTGGCCTCCACAGCCAACCACACTAGCACTTCTTTGGCCCACTGGGTGTCTTCTGGTCCAAAACAAATCTCCAAAAAGTTTTTTCAGGACTGAACTCTGTTTGGTACTGATATTCTGCAAAGTCAAAAACAAGCAAAAACAACAACTGGCACTTTGGCACTATGTCAATAGGTTAGTCCAAAAGATGATATAAAGTGGCTATAAAATGATTGTAAAACATCCAAGAATGATAATATAACAGCATGGAACAAGCAAAAATTGTAGATACGTTGGAGACGTATCAGTATCCCCAAGCTTAATTCCTACTCGTCCTCGAGTAGGTAAATGATAAAAACAGAATTTTTGATGTGGAATGCTGCCTAACATGTTGATCTCATATTCTTTTCTTTTGTATAGCATGGACATTTGGACTTCTAAATGATTGAAAGTAATAGTCTAGTTTTAACATAATGACTTCAATACTCAAGCATGTCAACAAGCAACCATGTCTTTCAAAATATCAACACTAAAGAAAGTTATCCCTAGCCCATCATGCTCAATCATTGATCCATTCATGAAACACACTCAAATATTAGCTATGCCCAATGCTCAAGTACGATCATAGTGCCCCCTAGTTGGTGCTTTATAAGAGAAGATGGAGACTCAAAGTAAAAATAAAAATTGCATAAAGTAAATAGATAGGCCCTTCGCAGAGGGAAGTAGGGATTTGTAGAGGTGCCAGAGCTCAAGGTTTAAATTTAGAGAGAGAAAATATTTTGGGTGGCATGCCTTTCCTGTCAACGAAAACGACAAATTAGCTCATAATACTTTCCATGCTAGATATATCATAGGCGGTTCCCAAAAGAAAATAAAGTTTATTCCTTTTTTCACCAAACTTTCACATTCTATGGCGGGCCGTATCCACGGTTGCCTTCCATACCAACACTTTCCAGGGAATTTATTATTTGACAACATAAAGTAAATATTTTTTTTCTTTTTCATTTTGGGAATGGGCATCCCTATTACCGCCGCACTCTCATGCAATGACAAGTGAATAAACACCCATCTTGAGAATAACACATCTAGCATGGAAAAATATTGGACACTCCCCACCGTTTCATGAGCGGTACGAGCACACAAAAGAGAAGTTTATTTTGAAAATTAGAGATGGCACATACAAATTTGCTTGGAACGGCATGGAAATACTGCATATAGGTAGGTATGGTGGACTCATAAGGAAATATTTGGTGTAAGGATTTTGGATGCACAAGTAGTATTTCTACTTAGTACAAATGGAGGCTAGCAACTAGATTGAGAAGCAACCAAACCAAGAAACGAAAATTCACATAAGCAAGAATTGAGCATAACTAACACCGAATAATGCACCATAAGTAGGATATAACTTCATTGCATAACTATTGACTTTCGTGCATGCATAGGGAATCACAAACCTTAACACCAATATTCCTACTAAAGCATAATTACTCACTAACATGACTCACATATTACTATCATCATGTGTCAAAACTATTACAAGGAATCAAGTTTAATTTTTCCAATGATGTTCATGAAAGTTTTTGTTATATCTTCCTTGGATATCTATCACTTTGGGACTAGTTTCATATATTGCCAGTGCTTTTTGGCAAGCTCTAACAAATTTAAGTGAAGCTCATGAGCACAAGGATTTCATCTCTCAAAAAGGTATAAGTGCAGCATGAGAGGATTTCTTCAAAATTTACTAACTCTCAAATTAATCTAAGTGAAGCATGACAGCATTTCTACAAAAATTTCCAAGCACACCGTGCTCAAAAATATATATGTGAAGCGCTAGATCAATCATATAGCTCAAAAAGTTTAAGTGAAGCATAGAGAGCAATTCTAACAAATGATAGCATAATTTTGGCTCTCTCAAATAGGTGTGTCCAGCAAGGATACAAGTGATAAACTAACAAGCAAAGCAAGCAAAGACTCAAATGATACAATACGCTCCAAGCAAAACTCATGATATGTGACGAATAAAAATATAGCTCCAAGTAAAATACCGATGGTCGTTAGAAGAAAGAGGGGATGCCACTCGGGGGCATCCCCAAGCTTAGTTGCTTGTTTCTCTTTGGATATATCTTGGGGGTGCTGTAGCATCCCCAATCTTAGGCTCTTTTCAATCCTTATTCCTTCATCCATCGTGATCTCACCCAAAACTTGAAAACTTCAATCACACAAAACTCAACAGAATCTTCGTGAGATCCGTTAGTATAATAAAGCAAATCACTACTTTAGATGCTATTGAAAACCCATTCATATTTTATTATTGCATTATACCTACTGTATTTTAACTTTACCATGGCTCATACCCTTCAATATAACTCATCGATTCATCAAAACAAGCACACAATGCAACGGAAACAGAATCTGTCTTAAACAGAACAGTCTGTTGGAATCTATACTCTAACCATACTTCTGTAACTCTAAAAATTCCGAAATATTAGGACAACGTAAGAAATTTGTATACAAACAGTGTGTTAAAATTTCACCTCAAGATCTCGTTCCAGTAAAAAATGAAAATTCGAATACTGGAGGCAATGTTTCTGTTTCAGATTCAGCATCGCTTCTACATATCTTATGAATCATCCTAAAGTCTCTACTTGGCACAAATACTAAATAAAACATAAAAAAACACAATCATAACAGAGGCATAATTGTGTCAATACTCAAAAACAGAAAGGGAAAAACAAAAATTTGTTTATTCATTGGGTTGCCTCCCAACAAGCGCTATCGTTTTACGCCCCTAGCTAGGCATAACGCATAGATTCAAGTATTGTCATCTTTGGTTTTGGATCCATAGGATGCCCTCATGATTGATTCATATGGTGGCTTAATTCTTGTTCTAGGGAAGTGTTCCATACCCTTTCTTAATGGAAATTGAAAACGAATATTGCTTTCTTTCATATCAATCACGGCACCTATAGTACGTAAAAACGGTCTACCAAGTATAATGGGACAAGACGGATTGCAATCAATATCAAGCACAATAAAATCTATGGGAACATAGTTCCTATTTGCAAGAATAAGTACATCATTAATTATTTCCAAAGGTTTTTTAATAGTAGAATCCGCCAAGTGCAAATTAAGAGAACATTCTACAATATTGGTGAGACCAAGCACATCACATAAAGATTTCAGAATCGTGGAAACACTAGCACCCAAATCACATAAAGCAAAGCACTCATAATTTTTAATCTTGACTTTAATAGTAGGTTCCCACTCATCATGTAATTTTCTAGGAATATAAATCTCCAACTCCAACTTTTGTTCAAAATATTTCATCATGGCATCAATGATATGTTTAGTAAAAGCTTTATTTTGCTCATAAGCATGGGGTGAATTCAACATGGATTGCAGCAAAGAAATACATTCAATCAAAAAGCAACTATCATAATTAAAGTCTTTGCAATCCAAAATAGTGGGCACATCACTAGTTCAAGTTTTGATCTCTTCAAACCCACTTTTATCATATTTTTCATCAAGATTTTCACCCTCCAAATTATTGGGACGCCTTCTAGCTAAAGTTGACTCTACTTCAGTCCCTTTATCATCAATCTTAATATTAGTAAACAAGGAATCAATAGTAGAAACACAAATCACTTTAAGATCTTCATCATCAATAGAAGAATTACCATAGGAATTACAATAATTATTAGTGGAATTTCCAGGAAAAGGCCTAGGATTAAAATTACCTCTATAAACATTGTTATTGAAATTGTTTCGCGAGACAAAGTTCACATCTACAGAATCATTATTTTGCTCAATAAAAGTAGACAAAGGCACATCAATAAGATCAATAGGAGCATTTTTACTAGCAACCAATTTCATCAAACCAGAAACCTTATCACTCAAAGTACTAATTTCTTCAACCGAATTAACATTTTTTACTAGTAGGTGCTCTTTCGGAATGCCATTGTGAATACTTTGACATGATATTATCTAGCAATTTAGTAGCTTCACCCAAAATAATTTCCATAAAAGTACCACCCGCGGTGGAATCTAAAAGATTTCTAGAGACAAAATTCAATCCCGCATAAAAGTTTTGTATGATCATCCAAAGATTGAAACCATGAGTAGGACAATTTCTTAGCATCAACTTCATTCTTACCCAAGATTATGCAACATGTTCATGCTCAAGTTGCTTAAAATTCATGATTTGTGTCCTGAGGGAAATAATTTTCCCGGGCGGAAAATACTTAGTAATGAAAGCATCCTTGCACTTATTCCAAGAATCGATACTATTGCGAGGCAAAGAAGAAAACCAAATTTTTGCACGATCCCGCAAGGAAAAAGGAAACAATTTCAACTTCACTATATCATTGTCCACATCTTTTTTCTTTTGCATATCACACAATTCTACGAATGTGTTTAGATGGGACACGGCATCCTCCTTAGGAGTACCGGCAAATTGATCTTTCATGACAAGATTCAACAAAGCGGCATTAATATCACAAGACTCCGCACTAGTGGCGGGAGGAGCAATCGGAGTACTAATAAAATCATTGTTATTAGTATTGGAAAAATCACACAACTTGGTGTTTTCTTGAGACATCGTGACTACGCAAACAAGATTGCAAGCAAGGAAGAGATCTGACAAGAAAAAGGCAAACAAAAAAGAGGGTGAATAAAACGGCAAATTGGTGAAGTGGGGGAGAGGAAAACGAGAGGCAAATGGCAAATAATGTATTTGCAAGGAGATGAGATTTGTGATTAGGAACCTGGTAGATGATGATGGAGTCTCCTCGGCACCTGAGATTGGCATGTAGAAGAGACCGCTTCCTCCCCGGCAACGTGGCCAGATATTCCTTTGACGTGGCTTGAGACTGCATCGGTATTTCCCCAAAGAGGAAGGGATGATACAGCACAGCGACGGTAAGTATTTCCCTCAGTTATGAAACCAAGGTTATCGAACCAGTAGGATGATCACCACCACCCAATAAGCAGCACCTGAACACAAACAACAAATACTTGCAACCCGACACGAAAGAGAGGTTGTCAATCTCTCTACGGTAAAAAGATAGATTAGGTAATGATAGATAGGAGAGATAGATCTCTCAAGAACACAAAATAAAAAGAACAAATAAAAAGTGCAGCAATATATTTTTGGGTTTTTGGTTTTGTAGATCTAAAAGCAAAGAGGCAAAAAGATAGACCGGAAAGCAATATGTTGGAAAAGTATACCCGGGGGCCGTAGGATTCACTAGTGGCTTCTCTCATGAGTATAGCACACGGTGGGTGAACAAATTACTGTTGGGCAATTGTTAGAAGATCAAATAATCATTACGATATCCAAGGCGATGATCATTATATAGGCATCACGTCCAAGATAAGTAGACCGACTCCTGCCTGCATCTACCACTATTACTCCACATATCGACCGCTATCCAGCATGCATCTAGTGTATTAAGTTCGTGCAAAAACGGAGTAATGCAATAAGAACGATGACGTGATGTAGACAAGATCTATTCATGTAGGAATAGACCCCATCTTGTTATCCTTAATGGCAACGATACATGCCTTGCTGCCCCTTCTGTCACTGAGAAAGGACACCGCAAGATCGAACCCATCACAAAGCACCTCTTCCCATGGCAAGAAAAATCGATCTAATCGGCCTAACTAAACCAAAGATTCGAAGAAGAAATACGAGGCTATAAGTAATAATGCATATAATAGATCAAGAAGACTCAAATAATATTCAGGGATAGAAACTGATCATGAACTCAAAATTCATCGGATCCCAACAAACATACCGCAAAAGTTTACATCAAATAGATCTCCAAGAGACCATTGTATTGAGAATCAAAAGAGAGAGAGGAAGCCATATAGATACTGCCTACGGACCCGTAGCTCTATGGTGGACTACTCACGCATCATCGGAGAGGCACCTATGAAGAAGATGAACCCCTCCGTGATGGAGTTTAGATTGGATCTCGAGGTTCTGGAACTTGCGGCATCTGGAATTTTGTTTTGTCGACTCCCCTAGGGTTTTCGCAATATTTGGGAATTTCAAGGCGTCAGAGGTGGTGGAGGGGGGCCCCGAGGAGGGCACAACCCATCAGGGCGCGCCGGGGGGCCCCTGGCACGCCCTGGTGGGTTCTGGCCTCCACAGCCCACCACTCTGGCACTTCCTTGCACTAGTGCAGAAAAGCCTAGCTATGGCATGGCAAAAAGGGCCTTGGTGGTGTAGGCACCTGACGCCAGCAATATGGCACCACAATTAAATAATAGTGGTGGCGTTGGAGCCTACGCCAGCAGTATTTCATATACCTATGGCGTTGCATTTGTCGCCACGACGGCAATATCATATATATCTACGGCTTGTTAACTTTTCCAATGCCATACACTGGAGAGGTCATTATGGGCGTACCGGATGTCTCGCACGCAGGTACTAAATGACCAAGCGCAACAAAACAACGCTGCCACCGCAGCGAGAAATGCTGCGGCGGCAGCGCAATTTTGTATCAGTATATACATAATGATGTTTGTGTCCCACATTGATTCCGATAAGAAATGAAAATGCACGTACAACATAATTTATATTATGGTACATATCATTTATATATATGCATACATTAATCATCGTCGTAACTACTAATACGGTACTCATCATGTTTATTAGGATCAATCTTGATGAAGAGGGAGATTAACCCCCTGCATCTCCATGCATGGTGGAGCATAGAGATTCACCGATCTCCAATCTTCCAAGTTGGGATCACTCGGGTAGTTGCGTCCATTCTTTTAACTCTTCCAAGTTGTGATCACTCGGGTAGGTGCCTCCATTCTTTTAACTCTTCCAAGTTGTGATCGCTCGGGAAGCTGCCTCCATTCTTTTAACTCTTCCAAGTTGCGATCACTCGGGTAGTTGCCTCCATTCTTTTAACACTACGGGCATTATTCCATTTTTTGTTGCATTCACAAAATAAAAGTCAATGGAAAAAATGGACATATTGAGAGCAAGAAATTTTGATGAAACGGAATTGAATCCACATTTCACCAAAACATTGGCCACTCTCTCGACCTTTTCCTGCAAAAAGAAACATAGCTAGCGCGAGACAATTCACAAGAACACATGATGATGCAACATATAACATATTTCATCAATTCACATTTCATCAAATGGTTAGAGATAGATTTTTACCGTCCGAGTCGAGTGGGGTCGGCTGTCAGCAGGGCACGGTGGGGGCGGCCGTGAAGACTGCGCGATGGGGTTGTGGTGCGTGGTGGACGGGGCGGACGGACAGGGCAACGGAGGGAGAGATTGGCCGGACAAGACCACCGTGGAGGGACAGAGTGGCCGGACATGACGATGGAGGAAGAGGCTCTTGGATGAGTGGGTGGGCTTGGGGAAGGGTTGGGCAGCGCGGCGGCATGTCTGGCGCAGGGTGCGGGCGCGGCTGGGCGGGGGAACGGTGAAGAACAGTGTCCGGCAGCGAGGGGGAGAAGGGAATCTGAGTTGTTCGCACAACACAGTGTATGATAAAACTGCCGGTTAGTCATTAGTGTTGGCGCCAATGACGTGGCCGACGCCAGCAGTAATTGGTGTTGTGTTAACTTGGGCTCTTCTAATAATACTTGACAAATGGCATGTGAAAATGCATACATGAATGTGGATCAAAGTATATAATAAAGAAAATTAGGAGGTACACACAAATGAAGTACAATATCGTGTGAAGTACGTACTACGCAATGAGAAGTACACAAAGTGTAGTACACGAATAATGAAGCACACAAAATAATCAAGTACGACGTCGTTTGACAATCCTCTCAATGACGGTTTGGGTCTTTTTAATCTTGCCTGAATACTTCCGTCCTGCGTTATGACTCTTTCGTAAGAAGGGACGTCCTATCTCAGGCAAGGTAGTTCTGCTCCTTCTGGTGGTGTAATTTTCATCGTCATCATAGTTCTCCTCTTCTTTTGGGTCGACGCCGAACTGATCATAGTGATCCTCGTTGGCCACTCCGTCCATCCCGACGATTGATCTCTTGGATCTCCTGACAACAACACGACTTGGCTTTGCCGAGTCAGTTATATAGAAGCACTGTGACACGTCCTTAGCAAATACCCAAGGCTCATATTTGGCGGTAATTCCTTTGACATCATTTGCACCGGTAGCTTGTGCTTTAGGCAGGGACATGGTAACGGCACCACATTCTTCCTTCTCGACATTCTTCGCCCATCTAACCCGGAATAGTGGCACCGTGTGATCTTCGGCGTACTCAAGTTCCCATATCTCTTCGATCCTTCCGTAGTATCTGTTAGTTTCATTCTCGGTGGAGGCAATTAACGTGACGCCTGAGTTCTGGTAATTAGAGTTTTTGTCTTTTGCCTCAGTATAGAATGTGTGTCCATTGATATCATATGATTGGTAGGTGGTGACGGTGCATGCGATGCCTACTGCTAATGCATAGATGAGATTTGCATTGGCAATACCCGTTGGCAGTGGTTTCTCCCGAATTCGCTCTTTTAACCAGGTTGCAAATTTGGAGTTGTGCTCTCTAATGATCTGGGTTTCGGTCCTCTGTCTCCCTGCCATTGCATGCTCTCTCTTTAAGGTGTCCTTGTGAGTCTGCTGCCAAGGAGTGATTATATCTGCTTGTTGTAACACCACTGTGTGCGCTCTATCAAAGTCGTCTCGGCAGTTATGTGTATCGACATTTAAATCACGCTTCAACGGTGAGTGACCTACTCCATCAAGCCTATCGGCACGATTCCTCGTGGGCAAACCAAGAGATTGATCATCATCTATATAATTATTGCAGAATGATATGCACTCTTTGGTCAGATAGGTATGGACGATGCTTCCATCCGGACGGGCCCTGTTACGAACGTAACCCTTCACAGTTGCATTCATACTTTCAAACGGGAACATGGTATGCAAGAATGTCGGTCCAAGGTCCTTAACCTCAGAAACAACATGAACTAGGAGATGCACCATCACATCATAGAATGACAGGGGGAAATATATCTCAAGCTCACATAGTCTTGTGATGATCTCCTCTTGTAGTCGAGTGAGATGTCGCACGCTTATCGACTTTCGAGAGAGAATGTCGAAAATGTTCCAGAAGTCAAGAAGTGTGTTGCAAACGTGATCATCCATTATCCCTCTGAGGGCTACCGGAAGTAATTGCTTCATCATCACATGACAATCATGGAACTTCATGTTTTTAAACCTTTGCTTTTTTGTGTCAAGATATCTGTGTATGAGCCCCGAGTAACCAGAAGGAACTTTGATGCCGTCAAGGCAATTGAATAGTTGATGAAGCTCATCCTCGTCGAGCGTGAAGAAAGCTGGGGGCAATAATCTTGTTTGTTTTTTTGTCACGGTTTTGCCCTTCGTTGTCTTGTCGTCTATGGCGATGTTTTTGCCCTTGGCCATCTCCTTGGTTCTTTTAAGGGATGTAGGTTGGAGCTCTTCCCTAATACATATATCTTTCAAGTCTTGTATTTCCCTCGTACCGTCTTTACTTTTTTCTGGCATGTCAAACAGTGTGCCAAGCAAACTCTCACAGATATTTTTTGGTGGTATGCATCATATCAAGAGAATGCGGCGAACTGAGTAGTTCCCAATACTTCAAGCCCCAGAAAACAGACTTTCTATTCCATACTTTTAGCAGCATTTTCTCGGCCTTCTTTTTCTTCTTTCTCGGCTTCGGGCAATCTGCCCGACTCTTTAACATCTCATTGATTTCTTCTCCACTCCTCTTACGTGGTGGCCCTCGGGCCTCATCCGTGTTGTCGAACAGGTCGCCACGACTTCTCCACTCATCATCTTTGTCAAGCCGCCTACGATGGCCCATGAACACTGTCTTGCAACTGCCCTTTTTTGATAGCTGGAGAAAAGATGTGTCATCCATACATTTAACACATCCGCAATGTCCATGACACGCTTGTCCGGAAATATATCCGTAACCTAGATTGTCATGAACAGTCGTGAGCAATGCTGCTCTCATTGGAAAATAGTTTCCAGTGCTGGCGTCCCACGTCTTGACCCCTTCATCCTTCCATAATATGTCTAACTCCTCCTTCAATAGCTCAAGATATGTGTTGATATCGTTGCCTGGTTGGAGTGGTCCTTGAATGAGCATTACCATGTGTATGTACTTTTCTTTCAAGCAGAGCCAAGGCGGGAGTTTGTACATCCAAACAAACACAGGCCATGTAATACGTGTGCTACTCTGCTTGCCAAATGGATTTAGTCCATTGCTACTGACACCCAACCTGGGGTTTCTTGGTTCTTCTGCGAATTCTAGTTCAATGCAGTCGAGTGCTTTCCACTAACAACCATCCACTATATGTCTCAGAATGCCATAATTTTTGGATTTCCTGGTCTTGTGCCAAGTCATGTTCTTTGCTTCCTTCGCGTCAGCGAAATAACGTTGCAGGCGTGGAATCGATGGAAGGTACCATACAACCTTTCGAGGATCCTTCTTTCCAGGCTTGTATCGGGGTTCCTCGCAAGTTTGACACTCTGGTTTGTGCTCATGCTCATTACGATATAATATGCAATCATTTATGCATGCATGATATCTTACATGCGGCAAATCAAGAGGGCACACGATCTTTTTCGCCTCATCAACACTCTTAGGCAACAAATTCCCCTTGGGCAAAACTGTATGTAAATATTCCAATGTAGCGTCCATACTTGGGTCTGTGCTCTTGAATCTTGCCTTGATGTCTAGAAGTTTGAGCGTGACGTGCAAGCGGGTGTGCTCAGGATCACAACCTTCATACAGTGGAGCAGTCGCATCTAACTCCAATTGCGCCAACTTGAGAGCCTCCTTAATAGTAGCTCTCTCATTTGTCATCTTCTTCTAAAGTAGTTCTTTAACATGGGGATCCTGCAACATTTTAGCCAACGACATATCCTGGGTGACATGGTCCTCTTCATGTTCGGGTGACGTTTCATCATTTCCTCCTCCAGGCGCATGTTCATTATTGGTTCCTCCTTCTGGAGGCCCTGCTAATTCATCATTGAAAGGGTTCTCTGCTTCCATATCCACCGCTCCGTCCGTCGTCAATCTACTCACCATGCTTTGTCCATCGTGTATAACCTTCAACGAAACCACGAAGAAGCAAGTGCGCGAGGATGCTACCATCGAACGGGTTATGGAAAATTCCATTTTTGCAGGCCTTACATGGACATAATATCTGCGTTTCACACTTTTGTATCATATTCGTCATCGCGAAATTGAGAAAGGCCTTCACACTTCGATCCATATTGAATCTTTCGATAGATCAAAGTAGCCTGTAAAGGGAAATACAAAAAGAATTACATATATATCAAGCGGGGGCATACAAAATTTCGACATGACCTTTGCTAAAAGTGGTACATATTGAGTACCAGAAATTTGACGAAACGGAAATGAATCAACGTTTCGCCAAAACATTGGCAACTCTCTCTACAAATTCACCATCCATGCACATTTCGCCACTTAGCAATCACACACGTACCTAACATGCATAATTAAATGACGAGGAAGTGTCTTTTGTGTTAATTACCTCAAACAGAAGAGACACGAGTCGAGGTAATCCTCGATCGATCCCGCGAGAAGCCGGTCGACCGTACATAGGTTGGTGGGCACCCTTAATGGAGGTGGAAGGAAAATTTAATGCAAGTGGGTGGAGGAGAGAGCTAGATATAGCTAGCTTAATTAGAGAGTGGGTGGAGGAGGCTAGCAAACGTAACTAACGCATCACCTAGCTAGATCTAACTACCTAATTAAGAATCATGATAAAATAATTGAGTTTCTCTAGATGAGGAGAGGGAAGAGAGAGGAGGAAGAGGAAGAGCAAGAGGAAGAAGAAAGGGGTATCTAGTGTATACACAAGGGTTAGCACGTACATGGTAGTGATGCGACTATATTACTAGCGTTTAAAGAGAACGTAACGCCAGCACTAACATGTATATTCCTGGCGTGCCGTTGTATGCTATGCTAGTGTTACGTGGGACCCAATGTTGACTAAAAAAATGGACCCACAAAATAAACTTCTGGCGTCCGGTCTAAGTCAACGCCATAGATATATGAAATACTGTCGGCGTACTACCACCCTCGTACGCCAACAGTAAGTTACACCTTCAAACAACCTTGGAGGCCACATACAAGTGGCCTTCCACCTACGTCCAATGCCAACACTAAGTAACTAGCGATGGCGTACCAAAACGGGCGACGCCAGAGATATTTGAAAAATGTAGTGCCGGCGTCGGCCGAAAACGGCACGCCACCAACAAGAGTTGTGGCTAGCCATTTCTCTACTAGTGTTGGCCCACTGGGTGTCTTCTGCTCCAAACAAATCTCCAAAAAGTTTTGTCGCAATTGGACTCCGTTTGGTACTGATATTCTACGAAGTAAAAAACAAGCAAAAACAACAAATGGCACTTTGGCACTATGTAAATAGGTTAGTTCCAAAAAATGATATAAAGTGTCTATAAAATGATTGTAAAACATCCAAGAATGATAATATAACAGCATGGAACAAGCAACAATTATAGATACGTTGGAGACGTATCATGACGCGCGCGCGCTCCCCTTACCGGCTTCAAGACCGTGCGCCGCCGGAGGCTGCGGCAGATGCACGCCAAGACCAAGCTCCGCTCGCACGCGCTGCGCCTGTGAATGGAGCAGGCTGCCGCGCCTTCACCCCAGAGCTGCGCCGTGTCGCCTGGCCCAGCAAGTTCAAGCCGGACCTGCCTCCACACTACGACGGGACCCCCGACCCCGCGGAGTTTCTCGAGCTCTACTCGCTGAGCATCCAGGCGGCAAGCAGTGACGAGAAAGTCATGGCGAACTGGTTCCCCATGGCTCTCAAAGGTGGCGTGTTCTCCTGGCTCCTTAACCTCCCGGAGGGATCGATCTCCACCTGGGACGAACTCCGCGAGCGCTTCATCGCCAACTTCCAGGGCACCCGCACAAGTACATACAATGCTTCACAAATGTTCGTCTCAAAATCCCGAAGGCGTCGGATGAGGCCATCATCTCGGCGTTTACCGATGGCATCAGGGACGTCAAGATGAAAGAGGAGCTCGCCATCCATGACGAACTGTGCTTGGCCCTGGAGATGTTCAACCTGGCGAACCAGTGCGCAAGGGCCGAAGAGGGCCGCCTCTCCCTCCTCGAGCTTCCGGAGGCAGACCCTGAAGACAAGAAGGCCAAGGCTAAGGAGGCGAAGCGCAAGGGCCCCGCTGTGCTGGCGGCAGAGCCTGAGATGAAGCACGGTCTTGACCATGATGAGCCCCCAGGGGCAACCGCCCGTCTGCATCTTCCACTACACTCGCAGCCACAACACCAAAGACTGCCAGGAGCTCAGGATGCTACGCGACGAGCGCCTCGGCCACCGCCCCGAGCGCGGCGACCGTGGCTACGACCGTGGAGGGGGCTGCGGCGGAGGCCGCTGGGACAACCGCGACCCACGTCAGGACTGGCGCGACCAGCCTCGCGAGGACCACTGGCGTGACGAGCCTGGCGACCGACCCCGGCGCGATAAGCCTCGCGAGGACCGTCCTATGGGCAATGCTAGCCTCCCTCTGCTGCCGCCGTCAAGGAGCCCCGTGCGATCGCTTGCAGCCTAGGCAGTGCTCAATCCCCTCCCTCCAACCGCATCTTCAAGCAGTTCTCTCGTGAGGTGAACGCAGCCCTCCCGAAGCTCGAGGCCGCACGTCCCCTCAGGTGGTCGCAGTGCGCCATCACCTTTGACTCCAAGGATCACCTCATGTGCTTGGCCGCCGCATACATGCTCCCCATGCTCTACACGCCCACCATCAGCAACATCCTCGTCACCAAGACCCTCATCGATGATGGCGCTGGGCTCAATGTCCTGTCTGTCGAGACGTTCAAGACGCTTAAGGTGCTTTATGATCAGCTAATACCGACCAAGCCCTTCTCAGGAGTGACCGATGGCTCCACCACCCCCTGGGGTAAGTGCACCTCCCAGTCACCTTCGGCAAGCACGATAACTACCACACCAAGCTCATCGACTTCGACGTCGCCCACATCCACATCCCGTACAACGCCATCCACGGGTACCCTGCCCTCGCCAAGTTCATGGCGGCAACCCACCACGGCTACAACGTCCTCAAGATGCCAGGGGTGCAGCGGTGTCATCACGGTCGCCTGCGATGAGAAGGATATAGTCTGCTCCCTCAAACGCGTTACCAGGCCGCGGCGGCTAAAAACTCTGACGACGAGGGCGGCATCCTGCCTTCGGAGGACGCACCGAAGAAGAAGAAGCAGCTCCTCCCCAAGAGCCGTCAGGGGACAGAGACCCCAAAGAACGGCACCTCAGGCCCTGTGTCCATTGCTGGGGCGCCTCTTCCTCCCGCATAGGAAGACGCGCCCGGCGCTTCCCTCTGGGCAGGCTCGTGGGCTTCCACCTAGAGAGCTTCCGACCTGACCGATGCGACGAGGGAGGTGCTCGGGCACCACTTGGAGGCGTGCTTCGACGCGCGCCCCCACAAGCAAGGAGCACGGCGCGAGGCGCCAGCCTCACGAGAGTTCATCACCAATGCGATCGACGAGCTTCAGGAGGTGCTGGGCATGCGCGGCGAGCGTCGCCCCGCACCACCCGGTGTAGCTGCCGCCCCCGACGTGGGCGGCGGGCTGCGCGTCTGCATCATCATCCCAGGCCTCAACAGGGCCGCATCCGAGGGCCTCCTCTCGCCATCGCGTGTCGGCCGCAGTGGGGGCTACCCCTGCAACTACGTTCGCATGCCCTTTCGCCTCGTGAACGTGGGCGCCACGTACCAGCACCTCGTGCAGGCTCTGCACGCGTCTCATGAGGCCCGACGCCGCGCGGTCCTTCAGGAGGTCCCGGACCCTCGCGAGCCCGCTGGGCCACAAGGTCCCCTCGAGCCTCCGAAGCCCTCAGGCTCGTGAGGATCAAGCTTCAACAACTACCTCGACGCTTAAGCAGCATCTTTACCAGGTGACCTTTTGGTGTGTTCATTTGAGGGCGCCCCTCGGGCTGCATCATCCTCAGGCTGTTAGGGCCCGCCCCTGCAGCTATATCATTTTGCGCATGTATCAGAATTGGTTCTGCATTTGATAAGTTTTCTAAGTATTCCATCCTGCATGCCCGGTGCTTCGTCACCATGAATGTCGCTGCGCCCTAACAACCCTGCCCTCGACCGCCTCATGATTAAGGGCTGGCATGGCGTCTGTGCTCTGGTCCGTCCCTGCAGTGTTGATAAATCCAAGCGACCGAGCTCTGTCTCGCGGGGCAGTCCCGTGCATGTCACCTCACGGGGTCCTTGGTGCTTTGTCCTCGCATGAGCTAATTGAGAGTGGGCGAGTCAGGGCGCGCGACCCGGTTCATATAACCACAGTTCGGCGCTTCGCCGTCGCGGGAGCCGCGTGCCGGGTGCTTTTCCTCGGGTTTGTCGCATGAGAATACTGGGCTCGGCGTCTGTGCTCGGATCCGTCCCTGCAGCTTGGATAAACCCAACAACGGAGCTCTGTCTAGCGGGCCGGCCCCGCTCACGTCACCTCCTGGGGTTCTTGGTGTTTGGCCTTCTCTTGTGATGGCCTCCGGAGATTCATTCGGCGCAGGTTATCCCCACCACACAGGTTTTGTAAGCGCGCCCCCCGCCAGAAGACTCAGGCGCAACCCGCCTTGAGGTAGGGCCTCGTGAGACCCGCGCTCGCTCACGGGTGCCCAGATACACCTCCTATAGTTCTGTCATGCCAGTCACGCGTACGAACGAAATTGGGATGTACACGCCCGGAGACTCTAACACAGAGCTCCCTTCCCACGCCCAAGTGGAAGCCCCATGCTCCACGCTAGGGGACGACACGGTCGCTCAGCGGCTATGCCCATGCCCAAGTGGAAGCCCCATGCTCCGCGCTGGCGGATGACACGGTCGCTCAGCGGCTATGCCCACGCCAAGTGGAAGCCCCATGCTCCGCGCTGGTGGATAAGCAACTGAGGGCGCCCTAGCGGCTGCACCAACCTCAGGATGGCCTCTCTTGGCTCTTCAAACAGCCCCGTCACGTAGCGTTCCCCTGGGATGCACATGCGAGGGGGCTGGACAGGGGCTACGCTCAGTCCATGCCTGGCGCGCGCCACCTCACCAGGTTCCTGGCACCTGGTCTTCTCGCGTCCCTCCCAGGCAAAAGCTGGCGAGGAAAGGTATGGGAGCCGCTCGCACGTCAAGGAGGACCCCTGAGCGTCGCGACTCAGGGGCCTCACTAGTCATGTAGCCCCTCGCCCCTTGGTCTCGTCCTGGCGATTCGGATGCCCCAACGGCGGTCGAGGTATGCGCGGGATTGGGCGCTGCCAACGGAGAGCACAAAGGCGCTCCAAATAAACCCCATCGTCGCCACGTTTCCTTCATGAGGGCTGCTCGCATGTCAAAGGGGACCCCTAAGCATCGCAACTCAGGGGCCTCACTAGTCACGTAGCCCCTCGCCCCTTGGTCTCGTCATGGTGATCCGGACGCCCCAACGGCGGTCGAGGTATGCGCGGGATTGGGCCCTGCTGATGCAGAGCACTAAAGCAAGCAGGAAGGAAACAAAGCACGAAATGAAACCATAGAGCTCAAACAGTTATTACAAACACTAAATGGTTTGTGAACTTAAACAAGTCTAATGCCTCCGCGAGGCATGATAAATCTCCCATGTTGAAATCTAGGAGAAGGAGCCATCAATGCCATGGCCGGCACCGCCGCTTGTCCCAGTCACGGCGGGCTCGTCATCAACATCGCTGGCGACACCTTCGTCGCCACCGCTCGCCTCCACCGCAGGGGGCCTGGCGTCAGAGACGCAGGAGAACTTCTTGACCAGCACCTCCACGGAATCCTTCACGGCCGCCGCTGCAGCGGCACGAGACTCAGGGGCAACCGGGACGAGCAGCGCGTCGAAATCAACGTCGGGCTCGCGGAGGTAGAGGTGGCTGAAGACTCGCGTCGCGGCCGTGGAGAAAAGGTCGCGGCACTCGCCCTCTAGGATGGTGTCCACCCTGTCGGCAGCACCTGCAAGCACCTCAGCAAGCTTGGAGGAGAGACCCGTGTAGTCGCCCTTAGGGGTCGCCAGTGGCTCCTTGAATCCTCCACTGCAGATGAAGTCCAGCGCCTGGCGAAGCCTGAGCTCGATGGAGGGGAAGGCGTCGCGCTCCGTGGCCGCCTTCTTCTCAGCAGCAGCAAGGGCCTTCTCCCTGGCATCCAGCTGGGCCGTCGCATCGGAGACATGTCGGGCATGGGACGTCTGGGCTTCCGCTACCTCCTCCTTCAGCTTGCCCAGACGCTCGCAGCTTGGCTAGACGCTCGCACTCCGCGGCTTGGTCAACAGGCACCTGGGACAACACGGAGTCACGATCGGCGAGCTTTGCCTCGCGGACCTTGAGGTCCTCCTCCTGCTGGTGGAGTTGTTGTGCGTGTGTAGCTTGCTCCTCCTGAAGGGCCTTCAGGTCGGCCTCTGCCTCGCTGCAGTGCTCCGCGGCAGACGTTGCTCAGGCCAGCGCCGCATCGCGAGCCGCCTTGGCTTCGGCGGCTTCCATCCTGCTCTCCGCGTTGGCAGCCTCAGCCCGACCCCAGGCCGTCTTGGTGGCTGCCTCAGCCTGGAGCCATCCAGAAATAAGCCCCAGGCGTTCCCTCGCGAGGGAGCGCCTGTCGGCGTCTTGAAGGTCGGCCCAGATCTGGCCGAGTGCGGTAAGGGCCTCGTCCAAGGCGTCGGGCCTGATCAGAGGGACGCGGTCCGCATGCTCAAAGGCCTGACCAGGAGACGGCACCAGCGCGTCGGCGGGTGCTGTGCCCAAGGGGGTAGCGGTGTGGTAGACTTGGACAGCCTGCTGGCCCACGGGGGCTGGCTCCTCCTGAAGCTGCGTCGCTGTGCCCCCAGGGGTAGATTCCGCCAGGAGGGGGCAAGAAATCACCCCCTCCACCCGCGCTGGGTTTGCCACGGCCGCGGCAAGGAGTGCCGCCTCGTGAGGCTCTACACTACCGGCGCCCGGTCCCTCTAGCGGTGTCAGCAAGGCGCCAGGAGTAGGTGTCACACCCGTGTGCCCAGGTGCGGTGTCACCAGGGCGCCCAAGGGTTGCGCTGGGTTGGCACGATGCGCTTCCGCCCCCGCCACGTCCGCGGCCATAGGCTGATGGTGCCCTCTGGGTAGGGGGCTCCTTCGGTTTGGTGCTTGCCTTCTTCTTCTTCGGCACGTCGTCGCCCCTGGACGTCGAGAGGAGAAGGGGCCGTGAGTACGCGCGCAGTCTATAATCGACCAAGGGTGAGGCAGGTTACTTACTCGTCGGGCGCGACCCACTTCCTCTTCCTCTCCACCTCGGCGGTGGTCGGGACGCATCCGCCCTTCTTCGGTGTGGCGCTGCCGCCCGGAGAGGTGGCGGGATTGCCCTGAGGGGCCACGGCCGGAGGGGCCAGCTCCGCCCCGGGAGTGGCTGCCCCGCCTTTCGCCTGCGGCCCGGACGGGGACGAGACCGGCGTCCCAATCGCCTTGCTGGAGCATGGGGAGTCCTCCGGAGGAGGCGCAGCCGCGCGTTTCCTCGGGGTCGCCCAGCCAAATGCCCACGTGGTCTGGGGGGTAGGCCCTGACCTCCGGAGGACCCTGCCAAAGCGCGAGGAGTCCGCGGCCAGGGGCTCGTAGGTATCATCGTCATCTTCGAGATCACGGAGGAGCTTGCTCTGTGACGGGGGGGACACCTCTTCCAAGTCATCGTCCCCAGTCTCCTCTGAGTCGTCCTCTCCGCTGGAGCCACCGGAGGACACCGGCACGGGAGAATTGGGGCGCTCGGGCGGCGTGAGCCCCTTCTCGTCAAAGGCGGGCATGGTGGCAACCAGCTCCCCCTTGTCGTCACGATGGTACAGTGGGGTGTAGGCCTCGGGGAGGCACTGAGGATCGCTATGGAGCAGGGTAGCTACGGCCCTGCCCAGCTCCTCGCCTGTCAGGCTGGCAGATCAAAGCCTAATGAAGTCCTCCGCACCCTCGTACTCCCACATGGGCTTCGAGTGCGACCGGAGCGGCGCCAGGCGCTGCATCAGGAACTCCTTCACTATCATCGCCCCGGTCAGTTGGTTGGCCTCCATGTCCAGGGAGATCCGCTCCAAGATGGGCTTCGCCTGAGGATCGGTAAGCTTCGCGGAGCCCCACGCGAGGGTCTTCTCGGGCAACTCCGTCAGGAGCTCCAGGCGCGGATCGACGCCCCGGGCGTCCAAGAAGACCCAGTGGTGCCTGAAGCCTTCCACCTTCTTCCCGGCCTTCAGGAGCATATTCCCGCTCTGAACCGCGACGAAAGAGGCGCACGCCAACCGATGCGCGCCGTCGTGGAGCCGCATGCTGAAGTAGTGGCGGAAGAGGGCCACTGAGGGCCTCACGCCTACGAAGGCCTTGCAGTAGAAGGCGAAGACAGCAAGGAGCAGGATGGAATTGGGCTGAAGATGGAGGGCCTGGATCCCGTAATGCTTAAGGATGGCGGCGAAGAACCCCGAGAAGGGCGGGACGAGCCCGGAGAAGACGCTGTGGAGGAAGAAGGGGTAGATTGTCTTCGCCAAGGTGCGCTGCTCCTCGGAGCTGCATCACATCAAGGTCTCCCTCCACTCATTGGAGTCGCGTACCGTCAACGGAAGTGCTGGGGCGAGGTCCCTCTCCTTGGCATGGGTGGATGCCATGAGTGCCGGCATGGGGAAGAGGAGGCCAAGGCCTGAGCCTCAGACTTCGGCTTCCCGACGGGCGCCATTTGAAGAATCCTTAAGGTTGGGGGAGGAAGAGGAAGGACGACGCAGCGCCAAGATCTGGAGGAGGTGCACGTGAAGGAAACGGGATCTGAGCAAGGGAGCAAAAGCGCAAGGGGGAAGAGCAATGATGGCTTGGCAGCGGACGCTAGGCTTTTGTCAGCCTGGGCAGTTGCCGAGGCGACGTGGGAGCGGAGGCATCCGTGTCCTGCCACGTGCCACGCGTCGAGCCTGGCCCGCAGGCTATTGGGGGCCCACGGCGTTTTCGCCCTTCGCTCCTTGACTTCGCCTCGAAGCCAGGACGGGCATGCCTTGGGCCCGGGGGCTGCTGTCGGCATTCTGGGATCGGGGGTACCCAGACCTGCCTGCCTATGACCCAGCGCGTGGCCCACCACGACGACCCAGTACGGCCTAGCGGCAAACCCCCCAAGACAAGACCCTCGCGAGGCGAACGGCGCCAAGACCTCCAGGGGAGCGGCCTCCCCAGGCTGCCTCCCATGGAGCGGAGATTCCTATGCAGGTACCCGGCCTCATGAGGCTGGGATGACGTGATCCATGATGACCAAGGGCAGGCGGACACCAGCGGGTGCAGAGGGGACAATTTCCTCTTTCGTGCTAAGGAGGCAGGGACGTACGCGGGTTCCCAAGGAATCCACCAAAGGTTTCCTTTCCAGTGCAATAAGACCAAGACCACGTGCTCGACAGGACGGATGTCATCGCCGAGCCCACCTCTGCATCATGCCCAGAAGCTTTGCAGGCGAAGACCACCTTTAGTCAGGATAAGATGTACTTCTTGTCCCCTTTCAAAATTGGCCGTTGTGGGATCCCTTCCCGCCTGTGCGATAAGGGAAGAGGACCGAGGCCACTATAAATAGGGACTAGCCCCCACCATAGAAGTGGAGACCAGTCGATCCTCACCCCTGAGCCCTCACGACGTCGCTCAACCACTGTACTAGTTCATCCCCAAACCTCCTAGCAAGGCCAATCCACCAAAAGCAAGAGTAGGGTTTTACATCGCAAGGTGGCCAGAACGTGGCTAAATCCCTGTGTCCATCTTCCTGTTCGCTCGCACGTATTCGACGAGGCTTGGCTATGGGGTGGCAAGCTCGAGACTTGAGCTGCTTAGGATCTTCTCGCACGCCCCAGAGTTCGAACCTTCTTGGGTCTGCGGAGCCCCGATTCCGACACTTGGTTCCTTGGTGGTGTTCCACGGGCTTGACCTTGGTTTGGCACATTGGGGCGTGGTGTATCTTGCTTCTTGGTGGGGCACTGCCTAGAGATGTGTCCTAGCTGACCACATCCAAAGCAAGTGACTTGGCCTGGGATTGTCATTGTGTCCTGGCTGACCACATCCAAAGTTGTTATTGGAGTTTTTGTAAGCTGGCCTGGGATTGGCATACTGCTGAGGCTGGTAGCTCGGACGACGTGCTGGAGGTCTAGTTTGCTGAGGCTGATAGGTTGGCTTGGCTAGGGTTGGCTACCATGAACGAGGCTTCTGGTTGCTGGAACTACCCTTGCTGATCATCTTGCGCTTGTGAGTGTCGTCCATGGCACGACGTTTGTCTTCGAGCATGAGAGCCTTGTTCACCAGGTAGAAGAAGGTCCGGTAGTCGCAGACAATGAGCTGATACTGCAGGGCTTGCTGGAGTCCTTCCATGAAGCGTTCCATCTTAGCGGCCTCAGTTCTGACATCTTCAGGGGCATACCTTGACAGCAGGTTGAACTTCTGCATATACTCCTTGGTAGAGCCACTTCCTTGCTTCAGCGCTTGGAATTCTCTCTTCTTGATAGCCATGATCCCAGAAGGAATATGGGCCGTGCGGAATCCTTCCTTGAAATCAGCCCAGGTGATCACACGATCGCCTTGAATGACCTTGAATCCATCCCACGAGGCTCTGGCGGTACCTCCGAGGTAGTGAGAGGCATAAAGCACCTTCTCATGATCCTCATTGCAATTGACCAATGCAAGGAGATCCTCGATGGTGCAGATCCAGTCATCGGCATCCAAGGGTTCAACAGTCTCGGTGAAGGTTGGGGGTGAATTCATCATGAACTCCGTTAGAGTGGAGCGGCCATTGCCGTTCCTTCCTTGATGTTGGTTGTTCACAAGTGCGTAGGCCATCTGCTGAATAGCAGCTGAGTTGGCTTGGCGCTCCTCCCAGAGAACTTGGAGAAATTGAGCTATGGTCATGCTCTCCGGTGGAGGTGGTGGCGGGGGAATGTCGCTATGTGGCTGCTCCTGGTGATCTCCAGCATGAGCAGACCCACCAGCTCCCTGTTGCTTGTTCGAGTTGCCGGCTTCAGGGTTGGTGAAGGAGCTGTTGCGAGTTGCAGTCACCATCCTGTTTGGAGCAGCCAAGTCAAACAACTGGGATAGATGAGATGGAAAGCAGCAATAGAGAAAGCGCGCCAAAGGAGGTTGGTATAGTGCAAGTGTGATCAAACATAGGTTGAAAGACCAAACACATTATATTAAGATAAGATAGATGATGGAGTCACTTACATGTTGCCTAAGGCAAAACCGCGACTTGCATCGGAGCACAGAAAACAAAACAAACAACAAGTACACATGGTTTCATATGAACCATTACATGGACTCGACTTCGCATGAGGGGTACATGACTGATCCTACCGTAGTGGTTCTCGGACTCATGTGGTGGAGTGCTCGGTCTCATACTTACGCTCCTCAGGATCTTCCTCCTGGTCGTCATCCGTACGAGCGTCGTCTCCCGTCAAGGGGGTCGGAGAGCGAGGAGGTCCATCCTGATGACGCTTCGCCGGTGGTGCAGTGAAGAGCTCACGGTACTCCTTCGCACTCATGCAACGACGACGTGGGGGTGCATCTCTAGCTGGGGGTACTCCTCCTCTGTAAGCGATAGCTGGTCGTCCCTTAGGAGCTCCATCCTTCTTGATCTTGTCTGGCTTCACCTTGGCTTGACGAAGTAGCTCTCGGGTACGGTGAAGTTCCTTTCGAAGCTTCACGAAATCCTTAATCAGGTTATGAGCTAGACTATCGGCAGAGAGGCTGAAGTTGGTCTGGAATCTGAGTGGTGTCCCATCCTTCTTGGACGGAACCAACGTACAACTCTTGCCAAAGTCATACTTCCTAAAAGGTAGGTAGCGAGTAGCTGGCTTGTCGGCCATCTCTGGGATGATGTCTCGAAGGTGGATAAGTGCCTTGCGTGCAGCCGTCTCGACCGCGAACGCCAAGGTCTCCATCCGTGGTCCTTCAAAGAACCAACTCATCGGGGAGTCGTTTGCCTTCACGACCACATCAACGTGCTACTCCTTCGTGACGGCATCGACCTAGTGCTCGTGGTAGAGGAAAACGGGAGGTCGGGGAATCTGGCACTTCTCCGGGCTGTCCTCAAGGAGTAGGGGAAAGCCGGATGCTAGGAGGTCCTCGGGTAGGACGGCCATCTACAAAGGTTTAACGGGAGGGAGTCAGTAGGGTTTTGAAAGAGGACTAGAAGAGGAAAGAAGTGCAGAAACTCGTAAGTACAGACACTAGGTGTAGTTTTTGAAAGGGGTTTTATCCTAACTAACGTCCATGCTAACTAAGGCTTCCTACACTTAGGATGGCTCTGATACCATCTCTGTGGGGACCCCGACTCATAAGTCGTGATGACCGAATGCACGTGTACAGTGATCCTAGAGATCAATGCTCACTCAACACACAGAAGCTGCATAACAAGAGTCTTACATCCATACATACAATCTTACAGAAATAAAGACCATCGAGGTCCTGTCTTACATAGATAGGGCCATGAAGGCCAAACACCAAACATGACTAGCAGCGGAAATCTTGAACGAAAGCATGGACCCATGCCATCTGCCTTAAACCTACATGCATTCTGACTGGGAAGCGTCCTAATTCGCATGTTCGTCTCCAACGAAATCTTCACCATATTCCTGCTCTTCCATGCCTGGCCAATTAAATAACCAGTGGCAAGCCAACGAGTACTTTGAATGTACTCGCAAGCAACCCATGTTTTGGGACAAGGTATAACAATGCATGATATAGCACTAAGTAGGTAAGTTGCGGAAAGCTAATTTTTTAATGCAATGACATGATCAAACAACTTGTAAGCATGCATCATGAGGTCGAAAGTATCCGTAAGAACTGGTTACAGATATCAATATAACAAGGTTTGAACATCCCATGTTCAATCATTACGTCGAGTCATTTGACTCAACCCATGTATCTTCCTTTCTCCATACGCACACAGTTTTGTAAACAATGGACATAGTTTAAGCAGCACCACCCAACTGTCCATCGCCGTGTACACAGCTATTCGAATAGTTTTACACTCTGCAGAGGTTGCACACTTTACCCACAAAACTCGGGGAACTTCCGTGTCAAGCCACGACTCGCGGTATATCACGTACCCGAGGTAAGAACCCGAACAATGCCTTCCCTTGACGACACTAAACAAAGAGTCCACTCGTTGGTACCCAGCCCTCATGATGTACATCCCACGAGCCTCGCTCAAGATCGTAACTTCCATGAGGCGATACAACGGTGTCCCCGGTGTCTGTAAAAAGAGCCCATGATCGTCCTTTCCGGCACGACCCCGTATCGAGAGTGACCACGTTATTCCCGCCACTAGTAATGCGGGCTCTCTGCTAGTACCGACCAGTGTAATCAACAAAGCCCCATCCCATAAGGGGTATCGTGGTTGTACATGTATGGTTGGGACGGTCGACAAATCTTAAATCTAATCCGTTTTCGAAAACACACACAACTTGCTCCGGTACACCACTTCTTTATCAAGTGGCTACCTAGCTCTTCTCCCTCGGGCATTAATGTCACCCGATGGAGTTTTCGAAAAGTCTTTGAAAGTCCTTTTGGTTGCATCACCATGCATATTCCCGTCCCACTTTGCGTAGCACTAATGAGCATCATACCTACTTTAGCAACCTAACTACTCCCACCCGCAAAACCCTCATAAGGAGGTAGGGCCATGCACGATGCAAGTATCAACGAGAAAGTAATGACGCATCCACCAAAGTGGCCACCACATCACCATGATCAATTCATCAAAACATAAGGTGATATATGAAATGCATGAAAAAGTTTCTTAGGCATGGTCAAGGGGCTGCTTGCCTGGCTGAACAAAGTCTTCAGGGTCTTCAAATGCCTCTGGTCCAGCTCCTTCGTGAACTTCGTAATCTAACGCCGCAAGTAACGGGCACACAATAAGACAATACCACCAAACAGGAAAATAAAAGCACTCAGAAAAATGTCAAACCATTTGTGTAAAATACTAGGGTGAAAACTAATAATACCAAAATTATTAGTTTCTGGTTTTGAAGTGTCAAAAGTGGTGAAAGTCATTTTAGCACAGACTATTAATACCTAAAATAGTGTTTTAAATAAAAACAGTGTAGAAAATCTTTTCTAAATTTTTCACAAGTGGCATAATCAAATAGGTTGGAATATTACAAGATTTGTGGAGTTGGAATTATTAGATTTGCCGAAATACCTAAACATGTGGAATTTTTGGAAAATACCAGGAAATAGAAAAAGAAAAGGGCCACTGTGCATGTCGGCCAAAACGGCTCGCCGAGCCGGCCCAGCTAGCGAATCTGGCCCGAGCGAGCTAGGCGCGCGCGCCCGCCAGGGTTCAAACCCGACAGGCGGGACCTAGCCGCCAGTGACAGAGAGAGGAGGCGGGAGAGCGGTGAGGACGACAAGTGGCACCCACCTGTCATCTTCAACCTCGGGACAGAGAGGGGTGGCGAGCTCAGCGACAGCGATTCCGGCAAATGCGAGGCAAGCTAGCAGAAGGAATGGAAACAGGGCGCTGTCGCCGTTCGGGAGGAGGTTGAGGGAGTAGCCCGGGTGGCCGAAGTCGCCGGCGACGAAGAGGCCGCGGGCGAGGAGTTTCGGGCGAGCTCCAATCCCACGTTCCCTGCAGCAACCCACGGGGGAGAGGTAGGGGAACACATGAGAGGAGTGAGGGAAGCCCAGAGGAGAAGAAGGGAACACCCAAGGGGGGCTATACCCGGAGATCAACGGAGTCCCGACGTGGCGGAGCTCCAGTCGATACGGAGTACTGGGGCTCTTTGTGGTCGAACTGGTGCGGTAGGTGGGCAATTTGGAGTGGGAGGGGGTCAGCAGGGAGGAGAGAAATAGCTCGGGGGGCTTCTTATAGCATGGGGCGCCGATGCACCAGGGACAGGGGCTCGGGCTCTGTGGCATTGACGCTGGCAACCGTTAGAGGAGGAGGGAGTGAGCCTGGGGTGCTCGTGTGGGTGGTGTAGGAGGCCAGGGAGAGAGAGGAGAGGCGCGGATGGGCTCTGGTGCTTGCGTGTGCGAGCTCACACGTTGGCCGGCTCAGGCGGCGTCGGGCACGCGTCGGGGAGAGCCGTTGCAGGGAGAGAGAGGAGGGGGACAGGGTCGTGGCGTGTCCCGGACGCCGAGGGACCTCGACTGGCGCGCGGGGAGGCCCGAGGTGGCCAGGGCCGAGAGGTCAACCCTCTAGAGCGCGACAGCACGCTCCAGAGCGTGACTTTGGCCGGCATGCCAGGGCTTTTGACATGCTCTGGCGTGTCCACTTGTGTCCACCAGCTGTAGGGGGAAGTATTATACTGGAAAAGCACATTGGCTGCTCTGGGATGGCTATGAGTGAGGGAGAGCAGAGAGAGAAGAGAGAATTGGGCCTGTCCAGAGAGGGAAATGGGGATTTTACCCCATGCAATCAAGCACCTGGGCGCCAGGAAATTTACTGGACGTGTTGTGGGTCTAGGTGGGGATGTGGTAAAGTGAGGCTCAAGGAGAATAGTGGAAGGGGTTAGAATATGGTTTTTACCAAATCACCAAAAGGTGTTTGATGCTGGTTTGGGCAAGAAAAACTCCCCTACTTACAGTGAGATTTAACAGTGTGAAATGGGAGGTAAAATTAGGGTGGATCACCAAGTTTGAGCTCAATTGGAAGAAATTGCCAATGTAAAGTTGGTAAACCCTAGGAATGAGCAGAAACTGATTTTCTTAGATCCACTCATGCTAATCTATTCTCCTAAATGCACCACTTGGTGTGGTGGCATTATTTGGGGATTAGAGAATGCCCATAGATTTTAGATCAATTGGAGAAAGTTGGCAATGTAGACTTGCTCAAATTTGGCTCTGGACAGGAATGGTTTTGGGGCACTTTGGTGATCCAAAACAATTTGGAATGGTATGAAACTTGTCAAGATCATCACATTAGGCATATGTGACTTGCTAGAATTTTCCTGGATTTATTTGAGAATATTTCTTATAGAAATATTTCAAATGCTTGAAATGAACAAAAATGGTTTTGGAGGGTTTTGTTCAATATTTTGAACATGATCAAATGTAGAAACTCATATATATGGAAAATATATGTCCACTGTGTTTCCCTAAATTTTCTCAAATATTTTGAAAGCATAAAAATATTTTTCCCTATGAAAGACTATTTTTGCCCTTAAGAAAAAGCTATTAAGTAAAATAGGAAAATAAACTTTAAAAATAATATTTGGTGGTTTTGGGAAGTCTTATATATGGTTAGGTTCCAAATAGGATCTTTCGGGCAAAACATTCCACCCAATTTGAGGACTTGTAGTACAAACCTCAATTAAGGGTTTTGAAAAACCTAAATTGAATAAATGCCTTTTGGCCAAAATAATATTTTATAAAAATAGTTTTAGGTCCTATACACATGGCATGATCATTTGGCAAAGAGTTTGGATCAAATAGATGAGTTTTGAGGAAGGAGAATCTTTTGTGAATTAAAACTCGAGCAAGCACTTAAGCAAATAGCACTCAAGTCAATCATCCCAAGCACTCCAAAAGTTTTAATTGGGTCCAAATTTTATAAACTCATAGCATAGCAAAGTGGTATAAACACATGGTGTGACACAAGGCCGCGGTGGGCGACGATAATGGTGGCGGCGACCCCTCATCCTAAGGCTTCCTTTTATCATCCTGCAATAGACTGATGCTGCCTCGCGGAGGCGTAAGACAATGGTTTAATTTGTGAAACACTCGAAGTTTGTAATAACTATTTTTGATCCATGGGTTTCCTTTTCGTGCTTGGTTTCTATGTTGCTTGCCTTCATGCTCTACGTCGGCAGGGCCCACCCTCGTGCGTACCTCAGCCGTCACTAGAATGTCAGGTCGCGGAGCCCTAGCAAAGCCAGGAGGTGAGGGGCTCCGGGAGCTAGTGAAGGCTCCTGAGGCGCGATGCTCAGGAGTCCCCCCTTGACGTGCAAGCGGCCCGCGTGAGGGAAAACATTGGAAATGGCGAGGCTGCCCCCGAGGGGGTTCTCATACTTAGCTCTTTGCAACACCAATAGCTTGCCACTTGTCATGAGCGGACGCCTTGTGAGACCCCTCGGGTGATCCATCCCGAGGGGAAATCCTACAAACAAACAACTTTTTTCGAACAACATGCGCTCGCTAGCTTGCGCTTGGGTGTCACGCGAGGAGACCAGACACCAAGGGCCTTGGTGGGGTGATGTGGGGACCCCGACTCAGAAGTTGTGATCATTGAATGCACGTGTACAGTGACACCTGAGATCAATGCTCACTGAACACACATAAACTGAATAACAAGAGTCTTACATCCAGTACATAACGTTTTTACTCAAATATGACCTTTATGGACAAGTCTTGATAAACTAGCAGCGGAAACCTTCAACAATAGCATGGGCCCATGCCATCTGCCTTAACCCTACAGGCATTCTGACTGGGAAGCGTCCTTGCTCGCATGTTCATCACCAAGGTGTTCTTCATTATATCCTATTCTTTCATGCCTGGCCAATAAAATAACCAGTGGCAAGCCGATGAGTACTTTGAATGTACTCGCAAGCAACCCATATTTGGATAAGCTAAAACAATGCATGGTATAGCACTAAGTAGGTAGTTTTGCGGAAAGCTAGTTTTGAAGGCAACATCATGTCCTACCATTCACAAAAATTATGCATCTACATGTTGCAGATATCGATATGAACAGGTTACAAATATCAATATAAGCAGGGTTTGAACATTACATGTTCAATCATTTCATCAAGTCTTTCGACTTAGCTCAATTATCTCTTTGTCACACACACACCAAGTTTTGAGAAAAACAATGGACGTAGTCCAAGAGCGGTCATCCAACGGTCCTTGACCGTGGATACGGCTATTTGAATAGTTTTACACTCTATAGAGGTTGCACACTTTACCCACAAGACTCGGGGAACTTCCGTGTCAAGCCACGACTTGCGGTATATCACATACCCGAGGTAAGCACACGAACAATGATTTCCCCTAATTATACTAAGCAGAGAGTCCACTCGTTGGCCCACATCTTCATGATCTACAAACACGAGACTTTCTCAACGTAGTACCATCCATGAAGGGACACAACGATGTGCCCAGTGTCTATTAAAACAGCCCATGATCGCCCTACCTGGCACGACCCCGTATTGAGAGAGTAACTCTGGCTCTCTCGCCACTAGTAATGCGGGCTCTCTGCTAACATCGACCAAAGTAATCAACAAATCCCCATCCCATAAGGGGTATCGTGGTTGTACATGTAAGGTTGGAGTAACGGTCGCAACTTAAACCAATACTTTTTCGAAAACAACAGACTCACTTGCCTCCGTGCACCACTTCTTTATCAAGAGGTCACCTAGCTCAACGTCTCCCTCGGGCATTAGTGTCACCCGACGAGGTTTTCAAAAAGTCTTTGAAAGTACTTTTGTTTCCAGCACCATGCATATTCCCGTCCCATTTGCGTAGCTCTACTTAGCAACCTATCTACTCCCACCCACACAACTCTAAGCACAAAGTAGAGTCATGCCATCCAAGTATCAACGAGGGGAAGTAACGAAGGCAACCCAATAAGGTGGTCACCATAATCATCATGAGTTCGATGCATCAATTTAAAGTGCTGTATGACATGCATAAAAAGGTTTCATAGGCATGGTCAAGGGGTTGCTTGCCTGGCTCAACAAAGTCTTCGGGGTCTTCACAAGCTTCTAGTCCAACTCCGAGAACTTTGTCTACTTCGTCAACTACCGCCGGAAACAACCATAATAAGCAACACAACAAGCAGAGAAATAAAAGTGCTCTATAAATAGGAATTTTATTTTTCTTGGACACCTCTGGTCATAAGAAAAATTCCTAAAGTGTCTCTACTGAAGTTGGGTCAATGAGGCTTTTTGAATGGCGGAAATGGAGGAAATTGTCGGGGCCGTGGGACTGGGGGTACCCAGGCCTGTCTACGTGCATCCCAAGGCATGGCACATGCCATGGGCTAATATGGCCCACCGTCGGACCTTACGGGCGAGGCCCTCGCGAGGGCCCGCGCCTCGCGAGGCAGGAGGCAACAATCGTCATCAAGGGCCTCATGGAGCCCCCCTTCATGAGGACGCCTCCTGGGGAGGTGCCCGAGGCTTGCGCAGGGGCGGCTGGATAAAATACGGCCTGCCAAGGTTGCGCAGCCGTCACCGCCTTGTGGGTGACGCGTGCCGCGCCAGGCGGCGCCAGGAGCGGTGCCAGCGGGCACGAATAGAGAGGCTTTCCTCTTTGGTGATAGAGGAGCGACCCCCTCATGGGCTCTTAAAGCAATCCCCAAAGGTTTCCCTTCTTGTTCAAGAGGAAGAAGACCGGGAGCTCGGCACGACGGAGGTCACCCCTGAGCCCACAAGCACGTCATGACGAGGAGCTTTTACAGGCAAAGACAACTTTTGTCAGGATAGGCTGCAATCCTATCCCCCTTCAAACTGGCCGTTGTGGTGACCCTTCCCGCCTTGTGTTTTTGGGGGGAAGAGGACCAAGGCCAGTATAACAATAGGAACCAGCCACCGTAGAGGGCATCGAACCCTAGGTAGGAAAGAACACACCTTGTACTCATCCTCATCCTCAAGCAATCCAGACAAGCAGGAGTAGGGTCTTACCCCGCAAGGTGGCCCGAACCTGGGTAAATTGTGTGTCCTTTGTTCGTGTTCCTTAGATCCAACCGTCGGGGAGTCGCCGTGAGATTGTGAAGTGGAGCAGGGCAGGAGAGCGAGTGCACCCCCGAGTCCGAACCTTTCTGGGTCCCCGGAGCCCCGATTTCGACATTCGGTGCCGGCCTCACCCCGGAGCAAGAGAAGGCACTCGTCACCTTCTTCAGGGCGAACGCGGATGTGTTCACATGGAAAGCGACCGATCTGACCGGAGTACCGAGAGAAGTGATCGAGCATCACCTGGCGGTGTGCCCCAACGCGCGCCCCGTCAAGCAGAAAGTGCGGCGCCAAGCGCCGAAAAAGCAACACTTCATTGTTCAAGAAGTGGAAAAAATGCAAAAGGCTGGGGTCGTCCGCAGGGTGCGCCACCCAGAGTGTCTCGCCAACCTCGTCATCATCCCCAAGAAGGGCGGCAAGGAGCGGATGTGCGTCCACTTCACCAGTCTCAACAAGGCCTGCCCCGAGGATCCCTTCCCGCTCCCGCGCATCGATCAGATCGTGGATTCCACTGCTTGCTGTGATCTACTGTGCTTCTTGGACTCCTTCTCGGGCTACCACCAGATCAAGATGGCGGTGGAGGACGTGGAGAAGACGGCTTTCATCTCCCCTTGCGGGGTATTCTGCTATGTGAGCAGGCCTTTTGGCCTGAAGAGTGCTGGTGCCACCTTCTAGCTGATGATGCACATCATGCTGGGGCCCCAGCTAGGGAGGAACACGGAGGCTTGTGTCGACGACATTGTGGTCAAGACACGCAAGGCCAAGACGCTCATCGAAGATCTGGAGGAAACTTTTGCCAACCTGCGCAAGGTCAACTTGAAGCTCAACCCTGACAAGTGCGTTTTCGGGGTCCCCTCCGGCAAGCTACTTGGCTTCCTCGTATCCCATCGTGGAATCGAAGTGAACCCCGAAAAGGTTAAGGCCATTGAGTGGATGCAACCTCCCCGGACCCTCAAAGAAATGCAGAAGCTCGCAGGGTGCCTAGCCTCCCTCGGGCGCTTCATCTCCAAGTTTGGTGAGCGGGCATTACCGTTCTTCAAGCTGATGAAGAGGTCAGGGCCGTTCGTGTGGACCCCTGAAGCGGACGCGGCCTTTGCGGACCTCAAGCGGTATCTCACAAGCCCTCCCACCATGGTCGTGTCGTGACCCCGCAGCTTGCTGCTGTACCTGGCGGCCACCCGCTAGACAGCCAGCGCGGCCCTCGTAGTGGAGCGGGAAGGACGAGCCCGTGCAAAGAAACAACCGGCGGCCGCCCAGGAAGCATCACATGAGCTCACACAGGCCTCATCGGTGCCAGATGTAGGAGCTCCTCAGGAGGACGCCCCCCGCAGGTGGCTGTCCCTCCTCAGGAGGCTCCCACGGCCACCGGCACTATGCCCCTAGAGGCCCCCCGCGGCTTCGGCCCCTGGGCACACTCGCGAGCACGACATGGACACCGCGGTCACTCGTCACGTGGAGCATCCGGTGTACTTTTTTAGCACGGTATTGAGGGATGCACGCGAGCGCTACCCCATGCAGCAGAAGCTCCTCCTCGCGGTCCTCATGGCCTCCAGGAAACTGCATCACTATTTCCAAGGGCACCCTATCAGGGTCATCTCCGTGTACCCCTTGGAGCAGATTCTGCGTAGCCCCAACGCCGCGGGCAGGTTCGCCGAGTGGAACATCAAACTGCAGGCCTTCGAGCTGGAGTTCTCCACCACCAGGGTCATCAAGGGTGCGGCTCTGGCAGACTTCATGGCAGAGTGGACAGCCCCGGGCAGGGAGGAGCCTCGCGTGGGCGAATCCCTCTTGCCTGGGGATGAGGCACCCTACGGCTGGGTCCTGTGCTTTGACGGCGCCTTTTCCATGCAGGGCGCGGGGCTATCGTCGTGCTCACCTCGCCAAAAGGTGACAAGTTGCACTATGCGGTCCAGGTGTGCTTCAGGCATGATGAGAAGGTCTCCAACATCATTGCAGAGTACGAGGGCCTAATCGCCGGCCTTATGGCCGCCTCCGCCCTCGGCATCAAGCGTCTTGTCATCAAGGGCGACCCTCAGTTCCTCGTCATCTTCTCCAACAAAAATTACAAACCAAAGGACGAGCACATGGCGGCATATCTGGAGGAGGTACGCAAACTTGAGAAATGCTTCCATGGATTGGATTTGCAGCATATCCCGCGTGGCGCTAATCAGGAGGCCAACGACATTGCCAAACGAGCGTCTCGCCGCGAGCCCCAACACCCCGGCGTTTTCGAGGAAATACTTATCAAGCCATCGGCTGCGCCGCTCGTCCTCGGCACCGCGCTGCTGCAAGAGGAGCTGCCACCCGCGACACCAGCAGGCGCGCCAGGTGATGGCTTCCTGCTAGCGCTGGAACCTCAAGAGGGCGATTGGACCGCCAAGCTCAAGGACTATCTGCTTCGCAGCTCCCTCCCCGCGTAGGATGCTGAAGCGGTGCTCGTCGCCCGCCAGGCCACCGCATACTATCTACGAGATGGCGAGCTGTACCGGAGACATCCCAATGATGTCTCGCTGCGGTGTATATCGGAGCATCAAGGGCGCGAGCTAATCTCCGACATCCATGGGGGAGATTGCAGGCATCACTCTTCGTCGCGCACCCTCGCTGGTAAGGTGTTCCGTAGCGGTTTCTATTGGCCTACTGCACTCTGCAACACCACCGAGCTGGTCCGGTTTTGCGAAGCTTGCTAGTTCCACGTCAAGCAAATCCAGTAGTCCGCGCAGGGGTTCAAAGCGATTCCACTCTCCTGGCCTTTCGCGGTGTGGGGGCTGGACATTCTAGGCCCTTCCCCCCGCGCGGCCGGAGGGTATCGCTACCTCTACGTCGCCATCGACAAGTTCACTAAATGGGCGGAGCTCCAGCCCATCCTCACCATCCCGGCTGCTTCGGCCGTCAGGTTCATCAAAGGCCTCCTATGCCAGTTCGGCGTCCCCAACCGCATCATCACCGACCACGGCTCTCAGTTCACGAGTGGTCTTTTCAAGTCATATTGCTCTAACCTTGGTACACAGATATGCTACGCTTCCGTGGAGCACCCGCGCAACAATGGTCAGGCCGAGCGGGGCAACGCCGAGGTCCTCAAAGGAATCAAGACCAGGAGCTTCAGGAGGAAGCTTGAGGCCTACGGGAGGGGGCTGGCTAGATGAGCTGCAGTTCGTGTTGTGGTCTATCCGCTCCTCCTTGATACGTCTCCAACGTATCTATAATTTATGAAGTATTCATGCCATGTTTACAATTATTCTATATGATTTTGGTATGATTTTATTAGAACTAACCCGGATTGACGATGTTTTCAGTAGAACTACCGTGGTGTTGTTTTTGTGCAGAAATAAAAGTTCTCGGAATGAGCTGAAAATTTACGGAGAATATTTTTGGAAAATATAAAAAATACTGGAGCGAAAATTCACCGGAGAGGAAGGCCGAGAAAGCCACAAGGGTGGGGGGCGCGCCCCCCCTAGGGCACACCCCCCTGGCTTGTGACTTCCTCGGGAACCTTCTGGACGTGGGACCAACGCCAAAAACTCTTATAAATATAGAAATCCCCAAAAAGAAACCTAGATCGGGAGTTCCGCCACCGCAAGCCTCTGTAGCCAATCGGGAGCCCGTTCCGGCACCCTGCCGGAGGGGGACACCATCACCGGTGGCCATCTTCATCATCCCGGCGGTCTCCATGACGAGGTGGGAGTAGTTCACCCTCGGGGCTGAGGGTATGTACCAGTAGCTATGTGTTTGATCTCTCTCTCATGTTCTTGAGATGGCATGATCTTGATGTATCGCGAGCTTTATTAATATAGATGAATCATATGGAGTTTTCCCCTCTCTATCTTCTGGTGATGAATTGAGTTTTCCCTTTGAAGTTTTCTTATCGGATTGAGTCTTTAAAAGGATTTGAGAACACTTGATGTATGTCTTGCGATGGGATATCCGTGGTGACAATGGGATGTTCTATTGATCCACTTGATGTATGTTTTGGTGATCAACTTGCGGGTTCCGTGACCTTGGGAATCTATGCATAGGGGTTGGCACATGTTTTCGTCTTGACTCTCCGGTAGAAACTTTGGGGCACTCTTTGAAGTTCTTTATGTTGGATTGAACATGATGAATCTAAAATTGTGTGATGCATATCATATAATCAAGCCCATGGGTACTTGTGGTGACATTGGTGTATCTAGGTGACATTAGGGTTTTGGTCGATGTGTATCTTAAGGTGTTATTTTAGTACGAACTCTAGGGCTGTTCGTGACACTTATAGCGATAGCTCATAAGATTGATCGGAAAAGATAACTTTGAGGTGGTTTCGTACCTTACAATAATTTCTTCGTTTGTTCTCCGCTATTTGTGACTTTGGAGTGAACTCTTTGTCGCACGTGAGGGATTTACATATGATTCAACTATGTCAGTATTGTTGAGAGAACTTGCACTAGTGAAAGTATGAACCCTAGGCCTTGTTTTCAAGCATTGCAATACCGTTTTTGCTCACTTTTGTTACTTGCTACCTTGCTGTTTTTATATTTTCAGATTAAAAAAACCTATATCTACCATCCATATTACACTTGTATCACCATCTCTTCGCCGAACTAGTGCACCTATACAATTTCCCATTGTATTGGGTGTGTTGGGGACACAAGAGACTCTTTGTTATTTGATTGCAGGGTTGTTTGAGAGAGACCATCTTCATCCTACACCTCCCGCGCATTGATAAACCTTAGGTCATCCACTTGAGGGAAATTTGCTACTGTCCTACAAAACTCTGCGCTTGGAGGCCCAACACGAGTCTACAAGAAGAAGGCTGTGTAGTAGACATCACTCCTCTATGGGGCTGAGGCGGTCCTTCCCTCGGAGCTTAAGCATGGTTCCCCATGGGTTTTAGCGTTCGAAGAGGCGCGTCAGGATGACTCGCGGGGAGCCGACATTTTTCTCTTTGAGGAGGCCCGCCGCCAGGCCGCCCTCTGCGCCTGAAGGTACCAGCAGGCCTTGCGGCGCTACCACAGCCGCAACATCCACCCTCGCACCCTCGAGGTCGGGGACCACGTCCTGCGGCGGGTCCTCTCCAGGGAGGGCCTCCACAAGCTCGACCATGTGGGATGGCCCCTTCAGGATCGCCCATGTCTCCAGGCCAGGCGCCGCCCGCCTGGAGACGGAGGGTGGGGTTCCAGTGCCAAACACTTGGAACATCCAACACCTCCGCAAGTTCTACCCGTGACACTCTCATGTAAGATTGAGTGGGGAGGTACACGCCCCGGAGCCTCCCGATGCGCCATGCTGTGGCGTCGGGAGGACTCCCGCCCATGCCCAAGTGGAAGCCTCATGCTCCGCGCTGGCGGAATAACTATCGAACCATGGCTATGCCCACGCCGAAGTAGAAGCCCCATGCATCGTGCTTGCGGAATAACAATGCCCACGCCCAAGTGGAAGCTCCATGCATCGCGCTGGTGGAAAGATCAAGAAGACGCCCCACGGGCCACACTAACCCCAGGCTGACCCCTGCAGGACATGGCAGTCGCATCTCTTTTTGCTTGTAAACGAGTTTGTCCCCCCTTTTAATAAAGACTCTGGTTTTTTGGATTTTTTGCAGAGTTTTGCTGGATTTTTCTTTTCAAGCCATGCGCGCTCAATGTCTCCCTCTTGGGCGTCACGCGAGCGGGGGCTGGGGCATGGTGTCTATGCCCGAGTCGGTCCCCATGGCACCGGAACCCCAACGTGCGGGCTCCGGGTCACGGGCCTGTCCCTGTGCACACCACCTCGCCAGGACCTTTGGCGCATGTTCTACTTGCATGACGCGCATGAGTAAGCTGATGAGCGTGCGCCATACCCCTAAGGCCGGACGCCCTCGCCTCCTGGCAGGTCTCGCCCGAGAAGCGCGACCTGGGTTACCGGTGACGGCCGAGCCTCACGCAAAAGTCACAACTCGATATCCCGAGGTATGAAAGCGGCACCAGAGGAAGCCATGCAAAGCACGAGTACCAATTACAGGAACGTAGTATTCTAAACAAAATGCTGGCTTTACGCCTCAGCGGGACTACAAACTGATATCGGCAGAAGTATTAAAGGGGGCCTAGAGGCATGCGTCGCTTTCGCCGTCGTTGCTACCTTCGCGCTCCTCAGACCCTTCCTGGTCCTCGTGGTTGCCAAGGGTGAACTGTGCGCTTAGTGCGTTCACATGATCTTCCACTACCTCCCCCAAGGCGCCGCGGATCGCGTCAGGAAGCGGGGCCATCACGGCCTCGAAATCAAATCTAGCGTTGGCACGAAGGAGATGACTGAAGACGCGCGTTAGCGCCTGGGACGGAAGGTCACGACTCTCTCCTTCAATCAGCTCGCCCACCTTCCCGGCACCCGCCTTGAGCCGCTCCATGACCATGGTGAAAAAATCAAGATAGCCGGCGTCGTCAGGCACAAGAGGGCTGGAGACGTCCCCCCTGCAGATGGATCCCAGGGCCAGGCGAGCCCGTTGCTCGAGGCCCTGGAACATTGATACGTCTCCAATGTATCTATAATTTTTGCTTATTCCATGCTGTTCTTGGGTGTTTTACAATCATTTTATTACAACTTTATATCATTTTTTGGGACTAACCTATTGAGATAGTGCCAAAGTGCCAGTTGGTGTTTTTGCTTATTTTTTACTTCGCAGGAAATCAGTACCAAACAGAGATGAAATGCTGTGGGGATATTAAATGTTAATAAACATGCCAAGATGTGAAGCATAAGTAAACTAGACACTTAGGCAAGTTTAAATGAGGCCGGAAACAACATATAACATTTCCAAAACGACCCCACGTGTTAATTTTGAAATTGGTCCAGATCTGAACTAATCATGTTTTATAATTATTAAACAGGGAAATAAAATGCAAAATGCGATTCTACTCATTGTTCTAGTCGATTTACATATATATAACACATGAAACGGAGCTACGGTCTAGAAGTTACGACACACACAAGATGAACATGTCATGAATGCAAAATGCATGAAAATGACAACCACAAGCACTTCAAAACATGGATTCAACATGACAAAAAGATACTACGTGCAATTCTAGGCAAGATTCATATATGGCATGCCCAAAACAGAGCTATGGTTCAACCACAATCACCAATACAAGTTTTAGTTCAAATCTGTCCAAAACAGTAAGATAGCATATTGCACACATGAGAACAACAAGCCACACGATCCTAATATGCACAAACTAAGAATGGGGCAGTAGCATATAATAGACACTTCATCTCATCTTCATATTTGATACTCAAAAGAATCATGGAACACATGGTAGGAAGCTCATAACATGGCAATAAAATATAGCAGATTAGGACTTAGTGAAAATAACAGTTTTTAACAGAGCAGGTTTTCGTGAAGGCATATTGGTAGTAAGAAAACTATATGCTACAGGGCATATCATGGCATGAAAAGATACAGCATGGTAGAGGACATGATGCACTACAATTCATTCCATGGTGGCAAGGTCAAATTATGCATAGAATCATGGCTAGCATCATCACAACATGGCATTATGAAGAAAACAGATTATCAGACTTGGTGAAAATTAGACTAGACATGTGCAGCAGTTTTTAACAGATTGACATGTTGGACAACAGATTTAATTATGATGTAAAACCTATTCATGCAAACTATTGGCACAACATGATAGAGCATAATATCATTTACAATACATCCCATTGTGGCAACACCAAAAGAGCTATAGATCAATAGCAAACCACATGGCAAGACAGCAACATAATAACTCAATTTTCAGACTTAGAATTATTTTGGACCCTCAAAACAGCAATATTTTTGTGGCATGTTGGCAACAATAAAATAACACATAAACATGCATTTCTATAACAACTAAAAATACCAGGGCATAGCACACATGTCCAAGGGCATATCTCAGGTTCAAAATTATTTCATATCATGCATGGATTAATTCACATAAAATAAACAAAAGGGCATCATAGCAAAAATGACATGCACAAAAAATTGCTCAAAAGACAAAACTAAATGCACAGATAAATTCCATGGATTTTTCTACCCCGATAACATATATAATATGCGAGTTTTTATTATAAAACAAATGACACAATATTTATGCGAGATTAGGATATAAACCATTTTAGCAAGTTATTTATGCAAATTAAGTGCAAACATCACATCACATATATTTTTCATGCATGAAAAAAGGTCATGAATAATCTACACATTTTATATATATGGTTTGTTTAACCCCGACGCACGGTTAAATAATTATGCGCAATGCAAAAACATGACATTTATGCAAATTTAAACAAACAGCAAGTTTAAACATTTTAAACGGATTTGAAAGTTGCATATTGTGAAACTACACGAAATTCTAAATATTTTTCATATATAAAATCTTTTCATCGGATGCACGGCTATTTTAATATGAGTAATGCAACTTAATGACTTTTTCTGCAAAACAGTTTTTCTCCGGAAAAAAGGTCTACGGGCCGAATCGCAATAAGGGCCCAACACTGCACCTAGGCGTGGCATGGTTATACAGCGCACAGGGCGGGCTTTGTGGTTGCGGCGCTCACCATAACGAGCCTTAGGCCCAGAAGTGGAGCGGCCGGCGGGGACTGGGCCTAGCCCACGTGAGCGCTGTCGGTTGCAGTCGTCGTCCTCCTCGAGCGAGGCACAACCGCGGCAGGAGAGGGCGATGCCAGCCGGTGGGAGGGCAAGGCGAAGGCGGGGATGGCCACAGACGGCGCTGGCTAGCCGGGATCCGGCCGGATCTTGGCAGGGGAGGCCGGATCTGGCCGCCGGTGAGGCCGGGCGGTGGCTCCTCTGCAGGTGGCCGCCATGGGAGCTCGGGCAAGCTTCGGCTTGTCCCTGGGTGGTCGACAGCGGCAGCGAGAACGCCGAAGGGCGCAGTCGCGGGGTCCGGTGCTTGACGCGGTGGTTCGGTGAGGCGGCATCGACCAAGGCATTCGGTGCCATGGGAGCCGCGGGAGCTCGGGCGGAGCGAGCGGCGGATCTAGGCGCCCCGGCGGCGGCGCGGTCCGGTTCGGGCCCAGGGCAGGCCTGTGATGGGCCTGGCGGGCCGGTGGTGCTTGGAGGAGAGAGGAGGCGCGGTGGAGGCTGGGGGCACGGTTTTCGAGGCGAGCTTAGGGTTTGCCCCGATTTGGACGGCTAGGGGTCCATTTATAGCAAAATGGGGCAAGGGTTAGCTGATTTCATCCGTTTTCGGACCGTCGGATCTCGATCGGGCGGTCCGAAATGGAGAGGTAGGCTAGGTGGGTCTAGTGGGCTGTGTAAAGTGTGTTAGGCTGAGATGAGAGGGGACTTTGCAGCCCGGCATCAGTTTTTTTTAAAACCGAAAAACGTCCACGTTGTGATTGATGACTGCACTGCTATGGTTGACCGTTCGGGTATCAAACGACCTCCGATTGCAACGAAATTTGGCACGCGGTCTACCTACAATAAAAAAAGACCGCACGCCAACTTTCGACCCAATCCAAGAAAGTTTTATACACGCATTTAAAAACAATATTTTATCGTGTCGCGAGCACGTGCGTGTGTGGTTGGTCTCGAAACGATCGTCGACAAGAACGGAGAGGACCGCCAACTACGAACGGATGCAATTTTTCAAAAACGAGTGACGATGCTATGCAGATGATGGGATGATGAATGTGACAACCAGATAAGTCACACGCGATGATGAAATAAAAGGCAAATCTTCTGGAGCGTCGGTCTTGGGCTGTTACAACTCTGCTCCACTTACAAGAGATCTCGACCCGAGATCTTAGAATGAGAAGAGAAAGAGAAAGAGGAGAGGAAGGGATAAAACTTAGTTTCTTCTTTGACAAACGAGTGAAACCAATGATCATTGAAGGTTTCAACAAGATGAAGAATGACATGAGGAACAAGCAAGAATTCAAATAAATTTGGGCAGCACTTCAGTAGGAAAGAGAAGAAAACTTGATAAGATGCAATGAACTTGAAAAGAGAACACAACACTCCGGTTAAGGATAAGCAAAGAAAGAACATGAGCTTGATAAACCGAGATGATGGTATGAATAGAGCAACATCACAATGCCTCCGGAACAAAAGAATAGAAGCTAGATCATTGGAAGGAAAGAACGGAGAAGAAAATGACAACTTCTGCCACAATGGAATTAGAAAAGTATCGTTACAAGGAAGGATTGAACAGAGTTGTTGGAAAATCAACAACGAAAAGAATTAGCTTGCTATGGGATTATGGAAACATCTCAAAAGTATGAGGTGGCAACCGGCCACAAATGGAAAACAAAGATTTGCTGGGAGCAACAAGACAAGCTAACTTCTTACACCAAGAGGATAGAAGAACACTTGGATCATTGATAAGCATCAAGATAGCAACAACCCTTAGGAAATGCTTTAGGTGAAATCCAATCCAAGATAACTCCTAGAAATAAATGATGGGATTAAATATCTCATTCTTGACAAATTATCTTCGAGACTCCTCATGAATCAAGAATGCAATAATACCATCTCAGAAGATAAGAGAGAATGAATTGCACTTCGGAATACAAGATGAATGAAACTTGAGCCTCTCCAACATGAATCTTGCAGAACACTTTGAGAAGGAATTAAATTCTTGACGAACCACCATGCAGAACCATCGGGAAGAACTCCAGAATGAGAGAATGATTCAAAAGAATTGAAGCTTGCGAAAAAGAAAAAGATGAGGCCTTGCAAAGACTTAGATGAAGCTTCGCGATGAGATACTTGAGAAAACTAGGAACTCCGAAAAAGAAAAGATGAGCAACTATAAACAAGAATTTTATACCATGAACAAGTCCGGAAAAGGTTTGAAATCACTTGATGAAACAAGAATAAGAATTATGTTATGCTTATCCTTCATCAAGTTAAATTGATGACAAGCAACGGATTTAGCACACGACTTATTCTTCTTGAAAAGATTGAAGAGAGATAAACAAGCTTGAAAAAGTCTTGAACGAGAACATCGGTAAGAAATTGAAATAAATGAGGGATATTAAGAATGAATGGAGATACATGAGAACAAAGAGATCCTGATCTGCCTAGCGGAACTAGAATGAGCCACCGGGATAATTGAGATACGAACGAAGAGACAACCATTGAGAAGAATTTGAGAATGAAAGCTGAAAGCTGAGAACGAAGAAATCTTCTGAAATGATGGCCTTCGGAGGATCGAGAAATGAACACAACATTGAAATGCTCTGGATAGATATGGAAGGAATTACTCATGATCGAAAACAATTTGAGAGGATAGCACAAAGCTAAAACCATGAATCTTCGCGAACGGGTCCAGATTTAACAGAAACTCTCCTTCGTTCTTCAATGATGAGAATGATGCCGAGAAACACCACCAAGAATTACTAAGATACTCCGGAAGAATGACTAAGGAAAGGTTGAGCCAACGATGAAAATGATTTAGAAGCGATCTTCGAGAAGGAATATGACTGATGAAATTCATTCTTACGTCACATTGAAAAGAACTTGAGATCATCGAAAAAGATTAGAAGAGCCAGGTAAGATCCTGGGAAAAGCCTGTGGGTTATGGTCCCACTCAAAGGAAAACACCGTTGAAATGATTGCTTAGAAAGAGACATTGCACCGGTACAAATGAAAAGTTGATGAGGTGAGAACCTTGAAATACTTTGAAAAGATTGAATGAAAACATGAGCTTTTGAGATATCTTCAACACTCTAGATAGAATAGAGAGATGAATATAACGAATGAAAAGGATATGATGGACACCGCGAGCTTGCATTGATTTCACTAGCGATGGCAATGGGTACCCATTACCCACATACCCTGTGGGTAAAAACCCTATTAGGGTAAGGGTATGGGACAAAACTTTACCCATGGGTATATAAATAGGAAAATCTGAAACCCGTCGGGTAGAGCGTGTGCGGGTATGGGATCATATAACCCATACCCACATACCCATGTACCCATATAAAATCTATGCAAACTCAAAATTATCACTACAATCTACACTAAGTCAAGAATTTCTGAACTGGATGTGTATGCCTATGTGTTGTTGTTTATGTCTATATGAAGTTGTTTATAAGTATATGTTGTTGTTATAGTCTATTTTTAGAAACTATATTATTTGATGCAGTTTATGAATATAAGTTGTTCAAATTGATGCTTTGCAAACATGGGTAATTTTACCCGCAGGTACCCGTCTACCCTGTCGGGTAACGGGTATGGGGAAAAATTGTACCCGTTGACGGGTATGGGTAAGGTTGGTGGGTAAGCTCAGGCGGGACGGGTAAGGGTATGGAGAGGCTCCACCCGTACCCATACCCTACGGGTGCCATCCCTAGATTTCACCGGAGAAGAAAACAAGAACAAAGAATGATCAACTTGAAGAAAAGATAGCGGAAGCATCACATGAAAATAAAGGCACTTGGATGATAATTTACTCGTTGAAGAAAAAGGGCGGGGGGGGGGAACAAACAAAACTTAGGACAAATGAAACAAACTCCGGGAAAAGGAAAGATGAAGATAGATCTTGCAAATGTTGGCAACAAGAAAATAACACCTAAACATGCCTTTCTATAACAACTAAAAATACCAGGGCCTAGCACACATGTCCAAGGGCATATCTCATGTTCAAAATTATTTCATATCATGCATGGATAATTCACACAAAATAAACAAAAAGGCATCATAGAAAAAATGACATGCACACAAAAATGCTCAAAAGACAAAACTAAATGCATAGATAAATTCCATGGATTTTTCTACCCCGAAAACATATATAATATGCGGGTTTTTATTATAAAACAAATGACACAATATTTATGCGAGATTAGGATATAAACCGTTTTAGCAAGTTATTTGTGCAAATTAATTGCAAAAATCACATCCCATATTTTTGTCATGCATGAAAAAAGGTCATGAATAATCTACACATTTTATATATATGGTTTGTTTAACCCCGACGCACGGTTAAATAATTATGCGCAATGCAAAAACATGACATTTATGCAAATTTAAAACAACAGCAAGTTTAAACATTTTAAACGGATTTGAAAGTTACATATTGTGAAACTACACGAAATTCTACACGTTTTTCATATATAAAATCTTTTCATCGGATGCACGGTTATTTTAATATGAGTAATGCAACTTAATGAATTTTTTCTGCAAAACAGTTTTTCTCTGGAAAAAAAGGACTACGGGCCAAATCGCAATAAGGGCCCAACACTGCACCTAGGCGTGGCATGGTTATACAGTGCACAGAACGGGGTTTGCGGTTGCGGCGCTCACCATAGCGGGCCTTAGGCCCAGAAGTGGAGCGGCCGGCGGGGACTGGGCCTGGCCCATGCGAGCGCTGCCATTTGCGGTCGTTGTCCTCCTCGAGTGAGGCACGACCGCGGCAAGAGACGGCGATGCCGGCCGGTGGGAGTGCGAGGCGAAGGCGGGGATGTCCGGGGACAGCGCTGGCTAGCCGGGATCCGGCCGGATCTGGGCAGGGGAGGCCGGATCTGGCCGCCGGTGAGGCCGGGCGGTGGCTCCTCTGCAGGTGGCCGCCATGGGAGCTCAGGCAAGCTTCGGCTTGTCCCTGGGTGGTCGACGGCAGCGGCGAGAATGCTAAAGGGCGGGGTCCGGTGAGGCGGCATCGGCCAAGGCATTCGGCGCCATGGGAGCCGCAGGAGCTCGGGCGGAGCGAGCGGCGCATGCGGGCGCCCCGGCTGCGGCGCGGTCCGATTCGGGCCCAGGGCGGGCCTGTGATGGGCCTGGCAGGCCGGCGGCGCTGGGAGGAGAGAGGAGGCGCGGTGGAGGCTGGGGGCACGATTTTCGAGGCGAGCTTAGGGTTTGCCCCGATTTGGACGGCTAGGGGTCCATATATAGCAAAATGGGGCTAGGGTTAGCTGATTTCATCCTTTTTTGGACCGTCGGATCTCGATCGGGTGGTCCAAAACGGATGGGTAAGCTAGGTGGGTCTAGTGGGCTGTGTAGAGTGGGTTAGGCTTAGATGAGAAGGAAGTTTGCAGCCCGGCATTAGTTTTTTTTAAACCGAAAAACGTCCACGATCTGACGGATGACTGCACTGCTATGGTTGACCGTTCGGGTATCAAATGACCTCCGATTGCGACGAAATTTGGCAGGCGGTCTACCTACAATAAAACAAGACCGCACGCCAACTTTCGACCCAATCTGAGAAAGTTTTATACACGCATTTAAAAACAATATTTTATCGATGTCGCGGGCGCGTGCGTGTGTATTTGGTCTCGAAACGATCGTCGACAAGAACGGAGAGAACCGGCAACTACGAACGGATGCAAGTTTTCAAAAACGAGTGACGATGCTATGCAGATGATGCGAATGATGCGATGAAGAATGTGACAACCAGATAAAGTACACGCGACGATGAAATAAAAGGGGAATCTTCTGGAGCGTCGGTCTCGGGCTATTACATCTTCCACGCGTTGTTTGTAGGTGGCCGTGGCAGCGGTGACTTTGCGATCTAGCACCTCAAGCTGCTCGCAGTCCAGGCTCTGCTTTGATGACACCAGGGCAAGTTGTTGTTCGAGAGCCCGAAGGTCTGCCTTGCGGAGAGCGAGCTCACGCGCCTTCTTTGCTTCGACTATCGGCCCTTCATCGCGGCAGGAAAGGGCGTTCCTCCGCTCCTAAAGTTGCTGTTCCAGGACATCGTTTGAGGCCTGAAGTTCCTGCTAGCGGGCCTCAGCTGCCTCGCGACGCTCATCTGCTTCCTCGGCCCCCCGGAGGGCGCGGTCGCGTGCATCCCTCGCCTCGGCGACGGATCTTTCGGCCTTCAAGCGTGTCATCTCATGTTGGCGACGTCTTAGCTTGATGGCAACATCGAGCTGGTGCCACCCGTGGGCCAAGCGCAACGACTCCTCGATGAAGCACTCTTCGGCACCCCGAAGTTCCGCCCCGAGCTCTCCTAGCAAGCTCGCTATGTTCTGTAGGAGGTCGTGCCGGATCGAGGTCTGGGAGTTCACGAGCGCCAGGGACCGGTCCGGGTGAGGCCCCACGCCTTCGTCCATCGCCGATGCTTCGGGGGCTCCGGCTACACCCATCGGGGGCTGAGGGCTGACCGATGCCCGTTCCGCCCCGTCCAGGCAGGACGGCCCATGCCGCGGGCTCGGGACCCCCTTGAGGTGGTGGGCCCATCGAGGCTGCCCTCGGCGCTGGCCTGGGTTACAGTTCCGGCTGGCACTTCCATCCCCGCCTCCGGAGGAGCGGCCTCGTGGGGGCGCCCCCAGAGGGACCACTGCCGCGCCCCCGTGAGCGGGCCCCTCCGGGGGATGTGGGGTGAGTTGTCACCCCTCACCCCGCATTCCCGATGGGCAAAGGAGAAACCGCCTTGCGCCCGGGCACGTTGTTCGGGCTCTGATGGGACACGTACCTCCTACCTTCCCCGGGCTCAGCCGGCGATGGGAAAGTGCTCGCTGGGCGCAGGGGCTCCTTAGCCTTTTTGCTCACGGGAAACCTGCGAGGGACAAGTCGTCGGGGACGCCCGAAGAGCAGAAGCAAACAAAGCCAAGAAGTTGCGCTTACTCGTCTCTGGCGGCCCATCTTCTCTTCCCCAAGACCCTCGGTAGCACGCCGGCGCTGTTCTCAGGCAGGACCTTCTCCCCACGGCTGACTGATACGTCTCCAACGTATCTATAATTTTTGATTGTTCCATGCTGTTATATTATCATTCTCGGATGTTTTATAATCATTTTATAGCAACTTTATATCATTTTTTGGGACTAACCTATTGACATAGTGCCTAGTGCGAGTTACTGTTTTTTGCTTGTTTTCTACTTCGCAGAATATTAGTACCAAACGGAGTCCAATTGCCACGAAACTTTTTGTAGATTTTTTTGGACCAGAAGAAAACTTGGGAGCCAAGGAAGCACCTGGGGGGAGGCCCATGGGGCCCACGATACACCAGGGCGCGCTAGAGGCCCCCGGCATGCCCTGATGTATCGTGGGGCCCACGGAGATCTTTTCGCAGCCTCTCAGATCTATAAATCCTCAGAAATTCTAGAAATCCTAGAGGAGTCGACGAAACACAATTCCAGCCGCCGCAAGTTCCAAAACCACGAGATCCAATTTAACACCATCACGGAGGGGTTCGTCATCCTCATGGGTGCCTCTCCAATTATGCGTGAGTAGTCCACCATAGACCTATGGGTCCGTAGGCAGTAGCTACATGGCTTTCTCTCTCTCTTTTGATTCTCAATACAATGGTCTCTCGGAGATCTATTTGATGTAATGACTTTTTGCGGTGTGTTTCTTGGGATCCGATGAAGTTTGAGTTCATGATCAGGTTCTATCCATGAATGTTATTTGAGTCTTCTTTGATCTCTTATATGCATGATTATTTATAGCCTCGTATTTCTTCTTCGAATCTTTGGTTTAGTTAGGACAACTAGATCGATTTTTCTTGCCATGGGAAGAGGTGCTTTGTGATAGGTTCGATCTTGCGGTGTCCTCTCCCAGTGACAAAAGGGGCAGTGAGGCACGCATGTACCGTTGCTATTAAGGATAACAAGATGGGGTCTATTCCTACATGAATAGATCTTGTCTACATTATGTCATCGTTCTTATTGCAATACTCCATTTCTCCATTAACTTAATACACTAGATGGATGCTGGATAGCGGTCGATGTGTGGAGTAATAGTAGTAGATGCAGAATCATTTCGGTCTACTAATCTTGGACGTGATGCCTATATATTGATCATTGCCTTGGATATCGTCATGATTATTTGATGTTCTATCATTTGCCCAATAGTAAATTTTTTTACCCACCGTGTGCTATTTCCTTGAGAGAATCCACTAGTGAAATCAACGGCCCCCGCGTCTATTCTTTTAATATATTGCTTTCTGATCTATCTTTTTCTGCATTTATTTTCAAATCTATTATTCCAAAAACCCAAAAATACGTTGCTGCACTTATTATTTGTATCTTTTCTTTTGTGTTCTTGTGTGATCTATTAATCCAATCTCATACAAACCAATCTATCTTTTTACCGTGGAGAGATTGACAACCTCTCTTACACGTCGTGTTGCAAGTATTTGTTCTTTGTGTGCAGGTACCGTCTACATAGTGTTGCTTGGTTCTCCTACTGGTTCGATAACCTTGGTTTCATAACCAAGGGAAATACTTACCGTAGCTGTGCTGCGTCATCCCTTCCTCTTTGGGGAAATACCGACGCAGTCTCAAGCCACGTCAAAGGAATTTCTGGCGCTGTTACCGGGGAGACATCATCAACATCTATCAGGTTCCTAATCACAATTCTCATCTCCTTCCAATTTACATTATTTGCCATTTTCCTCTTGTTTTCAACTCCCCCACTTCACAAAAATTTGCCGTTTTATTCGCCCTCTTTTCTGTTTTCCTTTTTGCTTGTTTGCTATCTTTGCTTCTGTTGCCATGTGCCTTCTATTTGCTTGCATCTTCGCTTGCAAAAACTGTATTGATATGGATCATCATCCACTTGCTAATCTTTTTAAAAGGACGAATTATGATGAACCAATTGCTAGTGAGTTGAGTGCACTTGATTATCTCTATGATGTTTTGTTTGAAAATCATGAATCTATTTTTTTATGAAGTGTTGAAAGAAGAAATTTATAAGGTGATTCATGATAGCTCCTTTATTGAAAAGCATGATTGCAATGATGTTACTATAAATTCTATTAATGTCAATTATGTTAATGATATGCAAAACTACAAGCTTGGGGATGATAATTTTGTCATGTCCACTTCTTATTGCAATGATCATGATTGGGGTGATAATGCTTCTTATGATCTGGAAAATTTATTTAAGCCTCATGTTGAATATGTTATTGATAATAATGTTTGCAATAGTATCGAAAGTGGGTTTGGAAGAGCGTAAAATTTAGATAAAAAGAATCCCACATATTTGGAGAGTGTTCAATCTTATGATTTTTTTGATAAAAGTGGGTTTGGAGAGGTGATAACTTTAGTTGATGATAATCCCACTATTTTGGAAGATGAACTTTATGCATGTTGATCATAAAGATAGTATTGTTTATGATAGATATATTTTTTAATTTGATTATGATCCTAAATGTAATTATTATGAGAGAGGAAATTATGGTTGTAGAAATTTTCATGATACTAAATTACCTCTCTTCATGTTGAGATTGCTATTGTCTCTTTCTTCTTCCTTCCATATGCTAGTTTCTGCTTGCCTTGATAATTTGTTTGCTTATAAAATGCCTATGCATAGGAAGTATGTTAGACGTAAGTGTGTTTTCCATATGCTTCATGACGCTCTCTTTGTGTTGCTATTATTATCTTTCATGAGGGCATCATTGAAAGAGCTTGTTGGGAGGCAACCCAATGAATAAAATTTATTTTTGCCTTTTTCTTTATGTTCTTGAGTGTTTACACAATTATACTACTGTTATGATTGTGTTTTTTATATTTTCATTAGTGTTTGTGCCAAGAAAAACCTTTGGGATCATGTTGGGTGATAGTTGATTTGATCTTGTTGAAAAACAGAAACTTTTGCGTCCAGTAGAAGAATTTTCAAAAATCACAGAAGTGATGATTTTTTTTGAATTTTTTACAAAAGATTCATTTACAAATTGCAGACGTTGTCCTAATTTATCAGAATTTTTTAAGTTATAGAAGTATGGTTAGAGTATAGATTACTACAGACTGTTCTGTTTTTGACAGATTCTGTTTTCGTTGCATTGTGTGCTTATTTTGATGAATCTATGGATTGTATTAGAGGGTATAAGCCATGGTAAAGTTAAAATACAGTAGATATAATGCAATAATAAAATATTAATGGGTTTGCAACAGTATTTAGAGTGGGGATTTGCTTTATTATACTAACGGATCTCACGAAGGTTTTGTTGAGCTTTGTGTGATTGAAGTTTTCAAGTTTTGGGTGAGATCACGATGGATGAAGGAATAACAAGTGAAAAGAGCCTAAGCTTGGGGATGCCCATGGCACACAAAGATAATATCCAAGGAGAAACAAGCAACTAAGCTTGGGGATGCCCCGAGTGGCATCCCCTCTTTCTTCTAACGACCATCGGTATTTTACTTGGAGCTATATTTTTATTCGTCACATATCATGATTTTTGCTTGGAGCGTCTTGTATTATATGAGTCTTTGCTTGATTTGCTTTTTAGTTTGTCACAAGTATCCTTGCTGTACACACCTATTTGAGAGATCCAAAAGTATGCTATGATTTGTTAGAATTGCTCTATATGCTTCACTTAAAAAAATTGAGCTATGCAATTGCTCTAGTGCTTCACTTATATCTTTTTGAGCACGGTGTGCTTTAAATTTTTGAAGAAATACTCTCATGCTTCACTCAGATTAATTTCAGAGTTAGTAAATTTTGAAGAAATTCTCTCATGCTTCACTTATATTATTTTGAGAGATGAAATTTTTATGCTCATGTTCTTCACTTAAATTTATTTGAGCTTGATAAAACCAATGGCAATATATGAAACTAGTCCCAAAGTGATAGATATTCAAGAGGGATATAAAAAAACTTTCATGAAGATCATTGGACAAATTAAACTTGATTCCTTGTAATAGTTTTGAGACATGATGATAGTAATATGTGAGTCATGTTGGTGATTAATTATGCTTTAGTAAGAATATCGGTGTTAAGGTTTGTGATTCCCTATGCAAGCACGAAAGTCAATAGTTATGCAATGAAATGACATACTACTTGTGGTGCATTATTCGGTGTTAGTTATGCTTAATGCCCGTTTATGTGAATTTTCATTTCTTGGTTGGTTGCTTCTCAATCTATTTGCTAGCCTCCACTTGTACTAAGTAGAAATACTACTTGTGCATCCAAAATCCTAAAACCAATTTTGCCATATGAGTCCACCATACCTACCTATATGTGGTATTTCCATGCCGTTCAAGCAAATTTGTATGTGCCATCTCTAATTTTCAAAATGAATTCCTTTTTGTGTGCCTGTACCGCTCATGAAGCGGCAGGGGGTGACCGATATTTTTCCATGCTAGATGTGTTATTCTCAAGATGATTGTTTATTCACTTGTCATTACATGAGAGTACGGCAGTAATTGGGATGCCCAGTCCCGAAATGAAAAATAAATTTACTTTATGTTGTGAAATAATAAATTCTTTGGAAAGTGTTGGTATGGAAGGCAACCGTGGATACGGCTAGCCTTGGATTGTGAAAAATGGTGGAAAAAGGAATAAACTTTATTTCCTGTTTGGGAACCGCCTATGATATATCTAACAGGGAAAGTATTGAAAACTACTCGGTCACTTTCGTTGACACGAAAGGCATGCCACCCAAAATATTTTTCTCTCTCAATTTAAGCTTTGAGCTGTGGCACCTCTACAAATCTCTACTTCCTTCTGCGAAGGGCCTATCTATTTACTTTATGCAATTTTTACTTTTGTTTTGAGTCTCCATCTTCTCTTATAAAGCACCAATTAGGGGGCACTATGATCATACTTGTGCATTGGGTGTAGCTAATATTCGAGTGTGTTTCATGAATGGATTAATGATTGACATGATGGGCTAGGGATAAGTTTCTTTAGTTTTGATATTTTGAAAGACATGGTTGCTTGTTGGTATGCTTGAGTATTAAAGTCTTCATGTCAAAACTAGACTATTGCTTTGAACCACCTAAATGTCATGCTACAAAAGAAAAGAATATGTGATGAACATGTTAGGCAGCATTCCACATCAGAGATTCACTTTTATCATTTACCTACTCGAGGACGAGAAGGAATTAAACTTGGGGATGTTGATATGTCTCCAACGTATCTATAATTTTTTTTATTATTCCATGCTGTTATATTATCCTTCTTGGATGTTTTATAATAATTTTATAGCAACTTTATATCATTTTTTGGGACTAACCTATTGACATAGTGCCCAGTGCCAGTTGTTGTTTTTTGCTTGTTTTTTTACTTCACAGAATATCAGTACCAAACGGAGTCCAATTGCCACGAAACTTTTTGGAGATTTTTTGGACCAGAAGACAACTTGGGAGCCAAGGAAGCACCTGGGGGAGGCCCGTGGGGCCCACGATACACAAAGGCGCGCTAGAGGCCCCCGGCATGCCCTGATGTATTGTGGGGCCCACGAAGGTCTTTTCCACAGCCTCTCAGCTCTATAAATCCTCCGCAATTCTAGAAGCCCTAGAGGAGTCGACGAAACACAATTCCAGCTGCCGCAAATTCTAGAACCACGAGATCCAATCTAACACCATCACGAAGGGGTTCGTGATCCTCATGGGTGCCTCTCCGATGATGCGTGAGTAGTCCACCATAGACCTACGGGTCCGTAGGCAGTAGCTAGATGGACTTCTCTCTCTGTTTTGATTCTCAATACAATGGTCTCTTGGAGATCTATTTGATGTAATGACTTTGTGCAGTGTGTTTGTTGGGATCCGATGAAGTTTGAGTTCATGATCAGTTTCTATCCATGAATGTTATTTGAGTCTTCTTTGATATCATATATGCATGATTATTTATAGCCTCGTATTTCTTCTTTGAATCTTTGGTTTAGTTAGGCCAACTAGATCGATTTTTCTTGCCATGGGAAGAGGTGCTTTGTGATGGGTTCGATCTTACGGTGTACTCTCCTAGTGACAGAAGGGGCAGCGAGGCACGCATGTATCGTTGCTATTAAGGATAACAAGATGGGGTCTATTCCTATATGAATAGATCTTGTCTACATCATGTCATCGTTCTTATTGCATTACTCCATTTCTCCATGAACTTAATACACTAGATGCATGCTGGATAGCGGTCGATGTGTGGAGTAATAGTAGTAGATGCAGAATCATTTTGGTCTACTAATCTTGGATGTGATGCCTATATATTGATCATTGCCTTGGATATCGTCATGATTATTTGATCTTCTATCAATTGCCCAACAGTAAATTTGTATACCCACCATGTGCTATTTCCTTGAGAGAATCCACTAGTGAAATCTACGGCCCTCGGGTCTATTCTTTTGATATATTGCTTTCTGATCTATGTTTTTCCGCATTTGTTTTCAGATCTATGATTCGAAAAACCAAAAAAAACCTAGCTGCACTTTTTATTTGTATCTTTTATTTTGTGTTCTTGTGCGATCTATTTATCCAATCTCATACAAACCAATCTATCTTTTTACCGTGGAGAGATTAAAAACCTCTCTTACGCGTCGGGTTACAAGTATTTGTTCTTTGTGTGCAGTTACCGTTTACATAGTGTTGCTTGGTTCTCCAAATGGTTCGATAACCTAGGTTTCATAACTCAGGGAAATACTTACCATAGCTGTGTTGCATCATCCCTTCCTCTTTGGGGAAATACCTACGCAGGCTCAAGCCACGTCACCGACCCCGTGGGGCGACGGCGCGACCTCGGCGCCGACCCCCGCCCCCTCACAAAGGGAACAGGGGGGACGCGCGTGGCGCCCCCCTCAAGGGAATGCGGCCCGAAGGCCGCCGACCTGAGGTTGATGGCGCCGCTCGTCATGCTAAGGGTGACAGCCTCGCCTCCGGGCGGGGCGGCGCTGCCGGCACCCACGGGCGCAGGGAAGAGTTGGGAACGGTTCTTCTGGGGTAGGTGCCCATCGCTCCCCGCTGTCTCGGCCCACTATGGTCCCAGGCTCGAGGACCACCAAGGCAGGGTCGCTCTCCCAGCGCTCCGGAAGCAGTCCCCACTGGTCGAAGTGGGGCATGGCCCGGGCGAAGTCCTCCTTGTTCTTGTACTTGTACAGGGGGCGCCCCTCCCGGGGGAGGCCACCGGCTCCTTCACCGGTCAAGACACGAAGCACCCCGTCTAACACTTCGGGCGGCAGTTGATCCAGGTGGAGCCGCATGGGATCCATTGGACCAGCAAAGGCCCACATCGGGCGGGAAAGGCGTTGAAGGGGAGAAATCCTTCGCCGGAGGAACTCCCTCACGACTAGCGTCGCGGTCACCCCTGCTGCCCTCAGGGTGGACAGCCTCCTCATCATCGGCGACAACCTCGGTTCATCAAGCTTCTCGTGCCTCCACCCAGGGCTTGGCACCATCGGCCGGCGTCCACATACACCCACTGCCGGCTGAAGCCTCCCGCGTCGGGGTTGATCCTCATGTCAATACATTCGCCCGCCGTCGCCTCCATGGGCTGGAATGACACGCACCCAGAACACCTGCTGGGCGCGGTCAGCTGGAGGAAGATGAAGTGTCAGAGCAACGCCTCCGAAGGGGAAACACCCAGGAAGGCCTCACACAGGAAGGCGAATGATGAGAGAAGGAGAACGGATTTCGGCTCGAGATGTAGTGCGTGGATTTGGTAATGCGAGAGCACGGCGTCGAAGAAATCCGAAAACGGAGGAAGTAAGTAGGTGAAGAGTGCAAGAAGGTGGAGGACGATGGAGGTGGCATCCTGCTCAGCGGGGAGAAACAAGGCTGGTGATATCTTTGTCGGTCCCCACTCAGTGGAGGCGGCCGCAGTCATCGGGAGGACCTTGTTGAGCCCCTCGCGGATGAGTACTGCGGACCTGCCTAGAGCGGGTTCCGACGCAGGCTGCTCTTCCGCCGTTGCTGCCACCCCGTTTCTCTTGCGAGCGGGTGCCATGGCGGCGCACTGAGATGGGAGGCGACGGTCACTTGGCGGATTGGGGGCAAATGTACGCAAGAAGGAAGGCGCGGGAGGGCGACGCGAGACAAGGAAGGGCAATGATGGCCCGATGCTGCTTGCAGGCTTTATGCCGGCATGGAGAGGTTACCGAGGCATCGTGGGAAATGGAGGTATCCCACGATCCACAGGGCGCCATATGTCGGCCCTGGCCCGCAGGTGGTTGGGCCCCGCGTCGAGTTCGCCCCCCCCCCCCCCCAAGCCAGTGGGACCGTGTGCACCGTGGCCCCGGGGGCTACTGTCGGACCCATGGGACTGGTGGTACCCAGGCCCGTCTACATGCGGCCCAAGGCACGACGCGTGCCGTGGGCTAATGCGGCCCACCGTCAGACCTCACGGGCGAGGCCCTCGCGAGGGCTCGTGCCTCGCGAGGCAGGAGGCAGCAGTCGTCATCAAGTGCCTCATGGAGCCCCCCTTCATGAGGACGCCTCCTGGGGAGGCGCCTGAGGCTTGCGCAGGGGCGCCTTGATCACAGACGGCCTGCCAAGGTAGTGCGGCTGTCACCGCCTCGTGGGTGACGCGCGCCGCGCCAGGCAGCGCCAGGAGCAGTGCCAGCAGGCACAAACAGAGAGGCTTTCCTCTTTGGTGATAGAGGAGCGACGCCAGCTCACGGGCTCCTAAAGCAATCCCCAAAGGTTTCCCTTCTCGTGCAAGAGGATCAAGACCGGGGGCTCGGCAGGACGGAGTCACCCCCGAACCCACAAGCACGTCACGACGAGGAGCTTTGACAAGCGAAGACCACTTTTGTCAGGATAGGCTGCAATCCTGTCCACCTTCAAACTGGTCGTTGTGGTGACCCTTCCTGCCTTGTGTTCTTGGGGGGAAGAGGACCAAGGGCAGTATAAGATTAGGAACCAGCCACCGTAGAGGGCATTGAACCCTGGTGTCGGGCCTCAGGGACTGGGGGTGCCCAGGCCCGTCTGCCTGCGGTCCAGGGTGCGCGGGTCGTCTTGAACACGGAGTGGCCCCACCAGTAGGCCTCATGGAACCGGTTCTCGCGAGGGCTGTCGCATCATGAGGCTCAAGGTGGCGTCGCCACCACGCACTTCACGGGGTCTCCCCATGAAGCGGACCACGGCACCCTCGGGAGGCGGGTCCGCCCGGAACTAGCCAGGTCGGGCACCGCAACTCCGTACCCGCACATGGGTGACGTATGCCGTGCCAAACGGTGCCAGCAACAGCGCCAGCAGGCGCGGACGACGGGGATTCCCTCTTTGGTGATAGAGAAGAGGCGCCAGCTCGCAGGCCCCAAAAGCATCCCCCATAGGTTGCTGTTCTAGTGCAAGGAGACCAAGACCAAGGGCTCGACAGGATGGATGTCACCCCCGAGCCCACGAGCACATCACGGCAGGGAACTTTAGCAGGCGAAGACCACCTTTTGTAAGGATAAGCTGTGGCCTTGTCCCCTTTCAAAATGGCCGTTGTGGCAACCCTTCCCGCCTGATATTTTCGGGGGAAGAGAACCGGGGCCAATATAAGGGGAGAACCAGCCCCCGTAGAGGGAGACACTTTTGTTGGGAAAGAATAAGCCTTGTATTCCTCTTCCTCCTCGAGCAATCCACCAAGCAGGAGTAGGTTTTTTACACCGCGAGGTGGCCCGAACTTGGGTAAACTCGGTGTGTCCTTGTTCGTCTTCCTAGCTCAAACCACCAGAGAGTCGTCGTGAGGTTGCGATGTAGAGTAGGGACGGAGAGCGAGCGCACCCCAGTGTTCGAACCTTCATGGGTCCGCGGAGCCCCGAATCTGAGATTTTGCGTGCCAGGTAGGGGTACGCCGACGTTCTTCAGCTCCGTTCTGACTCCGGCCTCACCAACCCCATGGCCGGCGCTCGCGGTATGCGCGAGGGGCACAGGGTAGCCCAAAGCGCCCAGGCCGCCCCGGTGGGCTGAGGCGGTCGACACCGCTTCACCGACGCCGGCACGACGGTCGGCGGCCCGGTCCCCACGGCCGAGGGAGCCCACGCGCCCTCCCGTTCGCCCCATCTTCCAGCATCGCGAGAGGGAGCCACGACGCGCTTCCCCTGGCGTGTCAGCTTAGCCGAGCCCCGAGGCGGCCCGCTCATGCCCAGCAGGGATGCCGGGGCGCACCGAGAGAGACGCGTGGTGGCGTGCATCCTTGGCGGGGCCCAGACACCGGCCGCCGACCGCCACTTCAAGCCCTCCTTCCGTAGAGCAAGCGCTGCCCGCGAGGAGCGCCGATCCGCACCATCGCCTAGCTGGACCAGGCACAGCATTACCTTCGACGTGGGAGACCACCCGCGATCTGCGGCTGCTGCGAGCGCTCTCCACATGGTGTGCACTCCCACCGTCAGCAACGTGGCGGTTACCAAGACTCTCATCGACGGGGGCACGGGGCTCAACATTATCTATGTCGCAACCTTCGAGGCGCTTCATGTGCCTTACGACCAGCTGAAGCCCACGAGGCCCTTCTTCGGGGTGGTCGGCGGGACCGCGGATCCCATCGGGCAGATACGCCTCCCCATCACCTTCGACACGCGTGACAACTACCACACGGAGCTCATCGACTTCGACGTGCCGCAAATCGGCCTCCCATACAACGCCATCTTGGGCTACCCGGCGCTCGCCAAGTTCATGGCGGCAACCCACCCGAGTTACAACTCTCGTTGAAGACTTGAAAGAAACTTTCGCCAACCTGCACAAGATCAACCTGAAGCTCAACCCCGACAAATGCGTTTTCGGGGTCCCTCCAGTAAGTTGCTTGGCTTCCTCGTGTCCCATCGGGGGATCGAGGCGAATCCCGAGAAGGTTAAGGCCATCGAGCAGATGCAGCCTCCCTGGACCCTCAAGGAAATGCAGAAGCTGGAAGGGTGCCTAGCCTCCCTCGGGCGGTTCATCTGCAAGTTTGGCGACTGGGCGCTACCATTCTTCAAGCTGATGAAAAGGTCAGGGTTGTTCGCGTGGACTCCCGAGGCAGACGCGACCTTTGCGGACCTCAAGCAATACCTTACAAGCACTACTATTTGGTCGCGCCATGCCCACGAGGGCGCCTGCTGCTATACCTGGCAGCCACCCCGCAGACGGCTAGCTCGGCCCTTGTCGTGGAGCGGGAGGAACCAGCCAATGTCAAGAAGAAGCCCGCGCCGAAAGTGCCGCCGGAGATCGCCCATGCCTTGACGGCGCCAGCGGAAGGCGCACTACAGGAGGGCCCCGCCCTCCCTCGGGAGGACGCGTCGCCTCCGGAGGCCCCAGGCACCATGCTTCCGGAAGCCCCCGTGGCCCCTGACGCCGCACCTTCGGGAGCCTCTTTGGTCCTGCCCCTCGAGCCCGCCAGCGATGACGACGTGCACACTACCGTCACACGCCATGTCGAGTGCCCAGTACTACATCAGCATGGTACTGAGGGATGCACGCGAGCGCTACGCCATGCAGCAGAAGCTCCTCCTCGTGCTCCTCATGGCCTCCAGGAAGTTGCGCCATTATTTCCAGGGGCACCCCATCAAGGTCGTCTCCACGTACCCCTTAGAACAGATCCTCCGACACCCCAACGCCATGGGTAGGGTTGCCGAATGGAATATCGAGCTGCAAGCCGTCGAGCTGGAGTTTTGCACCACGAGGGTCATCAAGGGTGCAGCTCTGGCGGACTTCATGGCAGAATGGACCGCCTCGGGTGAGGAGGAACCTCGCCAGGGCGAATCCCTCCTTCCTGGGGATGAGGCACCCCGCGGCTGGGCCGTGTGCTTCGATGGCGCTTTCTCCATGCAGGGCGTGGGGGCTGGCGTCGTCCTCACTTTGCCAGTGGGTGACAAGCCGCGTTACGCGGTCCAGTTGTGCTTCGGGCGTAATGAGAAGGTCTCCAACAACATCGCGGAGTATGAGGGCCTCATCTATAACGACCAAGATGTGGTACTATCCCAATTAAGGCTCGAGGACCTCGATGGGGATAGAAGCACATCTCGGCGTTTCGCAAGTACAGAAATCATTGCGATACATGTAAAGAAGAGATGAGTATATGAGTTGGCTTACACTCGTCACAAGCTAAATTACAAATCCACATAATCATTTATAGAATCATCTAGAAGACAGGGTCTGACTATGGACGAAATCAAACGATAAAAGATAGCAATGAAACTGTCTTGCTAGCATAGGAACACAACCACAAAGCTCCCCTACTCATCCAGATACGTCACATACATACACCTACATTCTTCATCGTACTCCCACTGGAGATGAGAAACGTCATCTGGCACGAACTCGTTAGTACCTGCACCTGTATTGTTGTAGTAATCTGTGAGCCACAGGGACTCAGCAATCTCATAACCCGGGTACCGAGACTTTGTAAGCCAATAGGTGAGGAATGGTTAAGTGGTAAGGCTGCAACAAGCACTAAGCATGTATTTGGTGGCTAACTTACGAGAACAAGATTTTAATATGGTGTCCTCCACATGACGGACGTGAACTAGAATGATCACTAAGTGATCCTGAACACCTACTTACGTCAAACATAACCCCACCATGTTCTCTCTCGGTTCATGTTCACGATCAGAGACAGTCACGTCTACGCACACAGTTGGTGCATTTTATTTGAGTTTACTTCAAGTTTGCTATAACTGGGTGTTAAACAAATTCCATGTTGCCACATAACCGCGGGCACGGTTCTCGAAAAGATTTAACCCTGCAGGGGTAATCCAACTCATCCATCACAAACTAACCACACGCCGCTGGAATAACCTCGACCACGAAACCTGTGATCTCCTTGGAAATTCCGTTGGAAAACCTCAACCTCGAGATAGCCCAAAGTATCCTTGGAATCCCTCGCACAAGACCTTCGAGAAAGGTAAAACAAGTCCATCAAGACCTCCCGATGTGTCGATGATCCCGATAGGAGCCACGTATCTCGTTCTCAGGACACGGCGGATTGTCCAAACTTCTGGTAGGCCAATCACAGAGTTGCCCCTGGCGGCCATCGGCGGTTGATAGGTTGGACCAACATTCATGGGGAGCACTGGCCCGGGGTTGATTGATTATCCACGGGGTTACAAAGCCCTATGCATTTTTATTAGGTTGTTAAGCAAATATAATACCAAAGTTGGGTCTTGCCAAACAATTTTTATTCTAAAACAAATAGTGAAGGGGGTCCTCATAACTACCCCGATCATGTTAGGAGCGCAAAATATGGATCATAACACCGGTACTCGGAACTAGGACGACAAAAGTGGAACAAATCATCGGGCAAAAGGCCAAGCCTTCCACCGTACCAAGTATATATGTGCATTAAATTAAATAGCAATAATATAGTGATATCTCCTAAATCCATGTTGGCGCATGGAAACATCTTCACCTGCAACTAGCAACACTATAAGATAAGGGCTGAGCAGCGGTAACGTAGCCAATCAATGTTTTGCTAGGAAGTGAAGGGGTTAGAGGCTTTCATGGCAATTTAGGAGGCTGAAAATTAAGTGGTAGGCAACGAAATATAACGTAGAAGCGAGACATCTAGCTTAGCAAAAATAGTGTCGGGGTTCGGGCATGATCATCTTGCATGTTGGGTCTTCAGAGGGACAAAGAGCTGGGTCCTCGTATGCGTTGTCTTTGGGATCCTCATACTCAGGCTCGAAACTCAGGTCTACCCAAAGAGAAACAGCACCAAATAAACATACAAACAAAGTGCAATGTGCAACAAAAGATGATGCATGACCAATTTGAAGTATTTCACATGGCAACCCTATGCTAGTCATGTTTCTCATGCAATAAATTAAGTTCTTTAGTATTCTGGAAAGAACCTCAATATTAGTTATTTGAGCATGCATGAACATGAAAAAAATGGATGCTCCTCGTAAAAACGATGCAAATGCATATGTAGAACGTTGCAAACGGAGTAACGGAACTCACGGAACACTCACGGCAAGGTACGAACGTTAACGGAGACAAAAACAAAAATGAGGGAGGCTATGGACTATTCCTTGGTATTCCAAGGACGCCACTGGATTGGAAATGAAAATCTAGCAAGGATAGACCTAAGGATCATGCAAAACCATTGGGTATAACTCCCACAAGTCACAAAACAAAGAACACACAATCTGCCCACAAACAGCAAGATGCCATATTGCAACAAAGATAACAGGAGCTACAGCAAGCTACAAATCATAACCAAGGCATGGAGATGAAGTATAGAGGATGCCTCACAATTCATCTATCTACAGAAACATGAATGGAAGCAATGATCAATAGCAAATGAGCTCACAAGATGGCATGTTGAAACAGTATTTAGGGACTTAGTGAAAATTACTAGTTTACAAATCGGAGTTAACAGGATGGCATTTTGACAGCAACATTTACATATGCTACAGGGACTTTCATGGCATGAAAATTAACAGGGTGATAGAGGACAACATGTACTTCAATTAACTATAGTATGGCAACATCAAAATATGCATATATCAATGGCTATCATCTCCACAACATGACATATTGAGAATAGCAGATTTCCATACTTAGCGAAATTCCATGAGTGGCAAGCATGGCATTATTAACAGAATGACATGTTGACATCATGTTTTTAATAAGATGCAATAGCTCTACCTACAAGCACTTGGCACACACTGATAGAGGACAACATGCTCATCAATACATACCATTGTGCCAATCTCAAAGGGGCTATGGATTCATGGGAATCATCAAGACAACATGCTAACGAAATAACAAATTTTAACACTGATATATTTGAGCATTGAAAGCAACATTTTTGGTGACATGTTGACAACAAGAACACCACCCATATCAAGATCTATCATGGCATGCAAAAATACCAGGGGCTAGCACACACATCAATGAACATCTTCCATGTTGGCAAGTTTATCATATGATGCAAGAATTAAATCATGTGAAAAAGACAAAATGGTACATTATCACAAAACAACATTTTCACATATAAGACGTTATGATTTGTGGGAAACTGCTCGACACCCAATAGGGTGTGGCTATCTCATATATATAAGAGTACACAAAGTGTACGTATACAAGATACAGAGGTATATACAGAAGCTACGTATAAACATTATCTAACACCCTCCCTCAATCTTAACTGTGACCTGAAGAACAAAGCAACTTAAGATTGCGCCTACATCCTTCAAACTGAAGTTGTGGAAGAGGCTTCGTGAATATGTCAGCAAGTTGATCTTTGGAGGAGATGAACTTGATATGAAGAAGCTTCTGTGCAACACGTTCCCTCACAAAGTGATAGTCAACTTTGATGTTCTTGGTACGATCATGAAAAACTGGATTAGACGAAAGATATGTCACACCAATATTATCACAGCAAAGAACTGGCGGCTGCTCTTGAGAGACTCCCAACTCTCTCAAAAGAGAATGTACCCAAATGATCTCGACGGTGGCATTGGCGACTGCCTTGTACTCTGCTTCAGTGCTGCTCCGAGATACTATGGCCTGCTTGCGCGCACTCCAGGCGATCAAGTTGTGACGAAAGAAGATAGCATAGCCCCCAGTTGATCACCGGTCATCTAGGCTCCCAGCCCAATCCGCATCAGAAAATACCGAGAGAGCAGTTGAGGAGGTAGACCGAAGATGCAAGCCATAGGAGGCCGTATGTGAGACATAACGCAGTATATGCTGACCAGTGTGAACTCCGAGGAGCATGAAGATACTGGCACACACGGTTTACCGCATAAGAGATGTCCGGCCGTGTGATTGTCAAGTACTGCAAGCCACCAACAATACTGCGGTACTCTGTAGCATCATCCGAAGGAAGCAAGTCACCATCCAAAGCTGATAATGTATCATTCGCCGACATGGGCGTGGTAGCATGCTTGCACTGCAGCATACCAGCACGGCAAAGTAAGTCCAAGGAATACCAATGCTGGGTGAGAGTCGGGCCAGCAGGAGACCGTGTAACCTCCGGACCAAGGAAGTAATGGAGAGCACCCAGATCCTTGACAGCAAAATGACCACCCAGAGCAGACGGCAGACGATCAGCAGCAGCCTCTAAGGAGCTGATAAGAATGATGTCATCAACATAAACCAGCAGATACATAGTCACCTCAGGACGATGAAACAGGAACAAAGATGAGTCAGCAATGGATGGGGCAAATCCAAGACGTCGAAGAACCGAGCCAAGTCGGGCATGCCATGCATGGGGACACACGAACGCTGCTGAAAGCACTAGGAGCTGGCGGCACATCAAGTGCATAGAGACCGTTGTTGCGCAGTCGACCTCTAAGAAGTACGTCCCTCGTGTCTCGGTCCTTTACAAAAAATTGGAAAGGATGAAATTCAGCAAGAACATTATTATCACGTGTAAGTTTAGGAACGGAAAGTAAACTATGTGAAACAGAGGGAACACGAAGAACATTAAGAAGACGAAGCTGTGTGGATCGACGCGTAAGAAGAGATGCCTGACCAATGTGTGAGATGTGCATACCTTCCCCATTTGCAGTGTGAACCTGATCATGCCCACGGTATGGCTCCTGAGTAGAAAGTTTGCCCATATCACTCGTCAGGTGGTTGGTAGCTCCCGTATCCATGTACCATGATGCATCAACTGGGTACGAAGGAGTATGTCCCTGCTCATGACTTGCCTGGGCAGCCTGCTTTTCATTCCCTTTACCTTTGTTCCCAATACCCAGGAACTCCTTCTTGAAGCGGCGGTGGCAACGGGAAGCAAGGTGGCCATCAAGTCCACAAAGCTGGCAAGGAACTTGAGTGCCGCAAGAGGCACAGCAGCCACGGACGCAACCACCAACAGTGGTAGTGGTGGTCCGCGGGTTGGGCACAGCCGGCGGCTTGCCACCAGGCGGTGGCGTGTAGGGCTTGCCCTTGCCCCGCGTTGCAGTGTTGGCAGAAGGGAAAGTCGGAGTTAAGTGACTAGCCTGGATGCGCTGTTCTGTGGCAAGAAGAGGCGCATACAACTCACGCGGGTGAATGGGAGTGTCACGACCATTGATATTTTCAACCAAGTTGTCATAGTCGTCGCCCAGTCCATTAATCACGTAAGAGGTGAACTCCTTCGGACCAAGAGCCTTGCCAATGGACGCAAGTGTGTCAGCCATGCCCGTCACCTTGTTGAAGTAGGAAGTGACAATGAGGTCATTAAGCTTCACCTCCCCAAGCGCAGTGTGGATATCATGAGCACGTGCCTGGGACTGCGAAGCAAAGCTGGTATGGAGGGTCGTCCACGCATCCCGAGACATAGCGGCAAAGGTGACCAGCGACGAGACCCCCTCCGTGAGAGAGGACTGAATAGTAGAGAGGATGGCTTGATCTTGAGCCACCCAAGCATGATGCGCCGGATGATACGGTGGAGGGCACGGTAGTGTGCCATCAACATAACCCTCCAAATAGCGACTGCGAAGGAGCGGCAGTACTTGAGCACGCCACGACAAGTAGTTGTCCGTCGTCAGCTTCACGGGGATGAGGTGCGCAAAGTAGAACGGCGGAACGTGATCTGGCGATGGCGATGGCGCATAAAATTCCGGGAACGGGTTAGCCTCCGGGAACATGGACTGGGGCACCAACGCCATTGATGGGCCACTGTAGGGCGCCCCGTTGGCGGAGGGGGCGCCATGAGGAGGCGCGGCCACCAGCACCGGTGAGCACTGAGGATAGCCCGACGGAGCAAGGCCACTATAGGGAGCCGGCGGCGGCAGAGCAGAGGCGCCATGGGGCGCCGGGGACGCAGGTTGGGCGCCGTGTGGCACCAGCGGCGCTGGATGATACCCTATCCAGGGGTTGGCCGGCGGCGGTGCCGTGGTGTAGACGGGAGGCGGGTACGAAGCCGCGAGAGGCGGGTACGAAGCCGCGGCTTCGTAGGCGATCGGCGACGGCGGGAACGCCTCGGCAGCAGTCGGGGCGGCGGCACCAGCCAGGGAGACAAGGGGTCATGATGCCAAAGAAGGAGAGGCACCACCGACCTGAGCACCACCGGCCAGAGCGGCGGGCGGGGCAACAGCAGCCGGAGCGGCGGCGGCGGCCATGGCAGATGGTATCGGGGCAGCGGCAGCGGCAGCGGAAGACATGTTCCTAACCAAATCTGATACCATATAAGACGTTATGATTTGTGGGAAACGGCTGGACACCCAATAGGGTGTGGCTATCTCATATATATAAGAGTTCACAAAGTGTACGTATACAAGATACGCAGGTATATACAGAAGCTACGTATAAACATTATCTAACATCACAAACTTGCACAAATGATGAAAGTAATGCCACTAATGGATACATTGGATTTTTCTACCCCAAATTCATATATCACAAGCATATGTTCCTATAGATAAAACTCACACAATTGGCATTCGAAATTATCAAGAATCACTTATAACATAGTATATGCCAAACTAGGCATATCCATAAATGGAAACTGCCCGAATTAGAAATGTCCAAATCTGGCACTTCCCTAAAAGGAAATATCTCAAAACAGAGAAATAACAAACAAATAAAATAAAATAAAATGGGGGCCACTTGGCATACTCACCAGGGCCCCTACAAGGCTGACATGTGGGACCCGAACGTTAGAACACAAGAAAAGAAATTAAAAAGCCCAATTGTGGAGCCTAGGTTTCGAACCCAAGACCTCCTAGGTGTGCAGCGCGGGGCTGACCAGCTCAGCTGGGTGCGTTTGCTTGCCAGGAAGGGGGCGTGAGACCATATGGTCTATTCCAAGCCGTAGGCTGGGTTCTTCTTCCTAGCGTCAAAGAAAACAAGGCGCGCCCCGGCAATCACCGGAGGCGACCAACGGAGGAGCGGAGCCCCGGCGAGTGTGTGGAATGGATGGGGCTATCGGTTCCCGACCGAGAAGCGGCTGCATGGGCGCGGAGGCTAGGGATAGCAGCGGCGCTCGAGCTCGAGCACTTGATTGGCTCCGGCACGATGACGCATGAGGTAGGGAGGTGAGCGCGGCGAGGCACTGCGGGGGTGTGCACGAACGGCGTACGCCTGAGGGACAACGTCACGGCGCGTGAGGAGCAAGAAGTGAAGTGCAACAAAATAGTATGCATACAGTGCATCTAAGGTCAGAGCACGGAGGCACGAACTTGGCATGAAGATAGCTACGCGTACGAAGCACCAGAGCGCGAGGGACTTGGCAGAGAAGGAGAGGGGTATACCTAGTATACCTAGGACATGAAGATGACGTCGGGGACGAAGAGGAGCGATGACAGAGAGTCGAGAAACTTGACACTTTTCCTGATCCGAGAAGAAGATGAAGAAGAGGTCGAGGACGGAGTCGATCTCGGCCTTGGTGCTCTCCTGAACATCGAGGAAGAAGAGGTGCAGCGGGGACTCCCTTCCTGCGGCACCAGAGAGCCGGACACGCAACGAGGAGGTCACCCCGAGCTCGAGCTACTGCTCGGCCGGAGCATGGTGGGAGCAAGGATGGCGTGGAGCGTGGAGACCTACCAGAGCGGCGCCGCGGCAAGGTGAGGGGAGGAATGGAACAAGGGAATACACTAGGGCACCCGGGACATGCTATATAGGGGCTAGGGGCGCGGGACGGCCATCAAATCATGGAGGATGCCGACGTGGACCTCCTAGATGGTTGCTGTACAGAGGCGGGTGACGGCTCGTGCGTACGTGGGCTGGTGGGCTCCTTTGGTGGCTGGGCTTCGCTGCAGGTAAGGCTAGGTGGGCTGGCTCCACTCTCTCTCGCTCTGAGCAATCTGCCTTTTCTATTTAAAAGGAACATAAAGTTGAAGAAATTCCCAGAGAAAAGGGAGGGGGGGGGGGGGGTTTGGATGAAACAAAATATGTTTAGCAGTCACAGAAATAGGCTCTATTTAGCGAAACTGCTCTGGGCATTTATAGAGAAAAATAAATAAATCACTTTTTATTACTATTGGAGTCTGGTTTGCAAGACTATCAAATGGTGTAGATCAGCACATGACCAAGGATTAATTTTAAAATAACACACAGTATATTATGCAACTAAGCAACATTTTTAGGGAGGACTAGGGCCTTGCAAAAACACCACATTTCATACTTTGAATAAGAGAGAGATGGTGATATAGTTGAAAAGAAATAGAAGGGAGGTTTTCCACACAAGAAGTGACACTTCTAGCAAGCATACAATCACCACAACACACGCTCACACAACATAGCATATGATGCAAAAGAATGATTATGGAATGATGACATGATGCCATGATGCAAACTTTATTAATTCAAACCACATGATGGCATACATGGGAGGTTCACACAAGGAATAAATTACAAGGTTGGAAAAGGATTGCGCTTGGGCTGTTACAACTTTCCCCCACTACAAGAGGATCTCGTCCCGAGCTCTAGGAATGGAAGAATTCGGGATATTCGGAACGGAGGAGGTCCTCACGTTCCCAAGTGGCTTCTTTGTCGGAGTGATGTGACCACTTCACCTTGAGAAACTTGATTGACTTGTTGCGAGTCTTACGCTCAGTCTCTTCAAGGATAGCAACAAGATGCTCATGATAGGACAGGTCTGCTTGGAGATCAATGTCTTAGAGATCAACGGTGCGCTCGGGAGTCTTGAAACACTTCCGGAGCTGAGAGACGTGAAACACATCATGCACATTTAAGAAATTGGAACGAAGCTCGAGTTGGTAGGAAAGGTCTCCCCTCTTGCCCACAATCTTGCAAGGACCCACAAAGCATGGAGAAAGCTTTCCTTTGATGCCAAAGCGCTGAGTGCCCTTCATGGGAGACACTCTGAGATAGACAAAATCATCGATCTGAAAGGTCATGTCATGATACTTGCTATCGTAATAGCTCTTCTGACGGGATTGAGCTGCTTTGAGATTATCATGAATGACATGGCACATCTCTTCTGCTTCAGTGATAATGTCATTACCAAGGACTTGACGCTCACCAGTTTCAGACCAATTGAGCGGGGTGCAGCATTTCCTGCCATAGACAATCTCGAATGGGGCCTTGCTCGAACTTGTTTGCAAACTGTTGTTGTATGAGAACTCAGCAAATAGGAGGCAGTCTTCCCACTTCATGCCAAAAGAAATCACACAAGCTCTGAGCATATCTTCAAGGATTTGATTGACTCTCTCAACTTGACCACTAGTCTAAGGACGGAACTTAGAAGTGAAGATGCTTCCACGATCTGAAGATATAAGCTGAGGAATACCGTGCAAAGAAACTTTCCTAGAATTGTACATCTCTGCCAGCTGAGCTGCCGAGATAGATTCTTTGACCGTAAGGAAGTGGGCAACTTTGGTGAGCTTGTCGACGACCACGAAGATGGCATCATTACCTCTCTTTGACTTGGGAAACCCAGTGACGAAATCCATCTCAATGTGATCGAATTTCCACTCTAGGATAGGCAAAGGCTGAAGGAGACCTGCTGGACTTTGATGTTCCGCCTTCACTCTGCGACAAACATCACACTCATTCACAAACTGAGCAATCTCACGTTTCATATGAGTCCACCAGAAGGTTTGCTTGAGCTCCTGATACATTTTGGAACTGCCTGGATGAATGGAGAGGAGAGAATTATGTGCTTCATCCATGATAACTTTCCTGAGTTCTCCCTTAGGAAACCACTAGACGATCCTCGAAAAACAAGCTGTCCTTGTCATCAACATGGAAGCACTTAAACTTTGGAATGCTCTTGGACACACCTTTCTTTACTTTCTTCACCATAGCATCGAGAATCTGAGCTTGGTGAATCTGATCTTCCAAAGTTGGAGAGACTTGAATATTGGCAAGAAACCCTTGAGGAACCACTTGGAGATTGAGATTGCGGAAAGCTTCACAAAGCTTGGGTTGGAGAGGCTTGAGGATAAGAATGTTGCAGTATGCCTTTCTGCTCAAAGCGTTTGCAGTCACATTTGCTTTACCCGGAGTATACTGAATGATTGGATTGTACTCCTGGATCATTTCCACCCAACATGTTTACCAAAGATTGAGATTGGGTTGAGTGAAAATGTACTTCAAGCTCTTCTGGTCAGTGAACACCTCAACTGGTCTTCCCAACAATAGATGTCTCCAAGTCATTAGAGCATGCACAACTGCCGCCAGCTCAAGATCATGAGTGGGGTAGTTCTTCTCGCTTGGCTTCAGCTGCCGCGAGGTATAAGCTACAACCTTCTTATCTTGCATGAGAACACCACCAAGACCTTGGAGGGAAGCATCACGGAACACTTGGAAAGGTTTGGATTCATCTGGAGGAGTGAGAACTGGAGCTGAAGTCAGCTTTTCCTTGAGTGTATTGAACGCCACATCACACTCAGGAGTCCACACATATTTGACATTCTTCTGAAGGAGATTAGAGAAAGGCTTAGCAATTTTTGAGAAGTTCTCCACGAATCTTCTCTAGTAACTTGCAAGCCCGATGTAACAGCCCGGGATCGATGCTCAGAAGATTCCCCTTTTATTCCATTGTCATCGTGTGATTCTTTTGGTTGTCGCATTCATCATCGCATCATTCGCGTCATCTGCATAGCATCGTCACTCGTTTTTGAAAAACCTTGCATCCGTTCGTAGTTGCCGGTTCTCTCCGTTTTCGTTGACTACAGTTTTGAGTCCAACCACACACGCATGCACCCGTGGCACCGTATCGGTTTATTCGTCGGACGTTTCGGTTAATAAAACGCGTGTCACGGGACACAAGTTCCCTCTCATCTCAGTCCATGGACATCTCCACAGCCCACCTAGCCCGCCTACACCACACCCTCGAGCGGAGCCGTCCGATAACACCCAGAAACTGCTAACCGTAGCCCCTCTTCACTATTTAAACCCTCCCCACGTCCATTTTTGGGCAAACCCTAGCCTTCCCTAACCTCTAGCCTCCATCCTCCTCTTTTTCCGTGCAACCCAACCCAGCCTCGCCCCTTGGCGGCCCCAGATCGGAGGCGCCGCCACTCAGCCGCCGCTCCCCAGCCACCCAGACTCCGCCACGTCAGCCCGCAGCTTCCCCAGCAGCCGCAGGCCCGTCGGGGCCCGAATCGGACCCGCCCCGGGCCCAAGCGGGCCGAGCCGCCGCCCCGTTCCCGAGGCACCGCCAGCCACCCCGAGCTCCCACTCCTCCGCACCCGACCCTACAGCCGGTGCACCGTCGCCGCACCACCAGCCGCCCCACCGCCGCGCAGCACTGCCTCGCCCCCTCGCCTTGCAGCCATGGCCTCGTCCGCCCTAGCTCGCCGCCAGCCCCTGATCTGCTCGCCCCGCGCCCGTCCCAGCTCGCCGCTAGGCCCGCCGAGGCCGGATCCGGTTGAGAGCCGGCAGAGCTCGAGCCCCGCGGTTAGATCCAGCCGCCGGCGCCCTCCCGCAGCCTCTGCCGCTGCCGCATCGCCGGCGTCGCCCTGCCTCTCCACGGCCGCCAGATCTGCACGCCGCCGTCCCTGGTACCGCGTCGTCCGCCCAAGATCCGGCAACCAAACGCGGCCCCGAACCCCTTCTTCCCGCACCAAGCTGTCCCACTTCGCCCCAAGGTCCATTTTCTCTAAGTCATTTTGTCTGCCCCAAAATCATCATGATTGCATTTGTAACTGCTTGTAGGTTGTAAACCGTGCATCGGATTTTGAAGAGTGATATATGAAAATTGATCTACTCGATGTGCTCTGCATGTTGGTACCCTTTGTTTGTGCATTAGGTTCCATTTGCATGCCCATATCCCTGTTGCAATAGTGCATCATGTCGTTAGGTGCAAATCTGTTATTTTGTTCAAACTTGCGTGGATGGTTGCATCAAATCCATAGGTCTTTTGCATGTGGTGCCTTCATGAGTATTGCTATATGTTATGTCTACTTTGATGCCATGCCTCTGGTTGCTAGGTAGAAGTTCATTATCATGTGCATATCTTGCTCTCAAGTAGCCATCGCATTAAAACTGAAATCTGTTAACGTTAAGTTCGATTTTGCGGTGCTCGTATTAAGCAATCCATCCCTCCTTGTGGTTGAGTCTTTGGAGTGTGTTGTAGTATGCCATGTCTACTTGTTGTTGATAGGTTTGCCATGCCATGAGTATTGTGCTTAGGTGTAGTTTCCATCATGAGAACATGCTTAACCAATGTTGCTGATTTGAGATGCTGAAATATTTCTAAGTCTGAGATCTGTGTTAATTTGTTGCTGTGTTGCCATGTGGTTTGTTATTGATCTATAGCTCTTTTGGTGTGGCCACAATGGAGTCTTTTGTTAAGCATGTTATGCTCTATAATGTTGTGCCAATAGTTTGCATGAATAGGTTTAGCATCATAATTAATTCTGCTGTTCAATATGTCAATCTGTTATAAACTACTGCACTTGTCTACTCTAATTTTCACCAAGTCTGAGAATCTGTTTTCTTCATAATGCCATGTTGAGTTGATGCTAGCCATGTTTCTAGGCATAATTAGACCTTGCCACCATGGAATGATTTGTAGTGCATCATGTCTACTACCATGCTGTTAATTTTCATGCCAACATATGACCTGTAGCATATAGTTTTACTGCTGTCAATATGCCTCCATGAAAATCTGCTCTGCTAAAAACTATGAATTTCACTAAGTCCTAATCTGCTATATTTTGTTGCCATGTTGTGAGCTTCCTACCATGTGATCCATGACTCTTTTGAGTATGATATGTGAAGATGAAATGAAGTGTGTGTTATATGCTACAGCCCCATGCTTAGTTTGTGCATTTTAGAATCTTGTAGCTTGTTGTTTTCATGTGTGCAAAACGCTATCTTGCTGTTTTGGGCAGATTTCAAATAAAACTTGTGTTGGTTGTTGTGGTTGAACCGTAGCTCCGTTTTGCACATGTTGCATATGTAACTTGCTTAGAATCTCATGTAGTTTCATGATACCTTGCTGCATCCATGATTTGATACGTTTGTGGTTGTCATTTTCATGCATTTGCATTCATGTCATGTTCATCTTGTGAAGGCCATATCTTTTAGACCGTAGCTCCGACTGACATGTTCTATATATGTAAATCGACTAGAATGACGAGTAGAATCTCATTGTGCATCTTATTTCCCTTTTTAACAAATATAAAAACATGATTAGTTCAGATCTGGACCAATTTCGAAATTAACATATGGGGTCGTTTCGGAAATGCTATATGTTGTTTCTGACCTCAATTAAAATGCCTAGATAGTGTAGTTTCATTGTGCTTCACCTCTTGCCATGTTAATAACAGTTAAACTTGCCGTGTAAACAAACGAGAGTGAAATAAATGATTCGAACGTGAAGTTTCGTCAATATGCAACCCGTTGCATATTGAACTCCACTTAATGTGTGGTAATCGATTGTTGTGATTTGCGATGTCTTGCATATTTAAACTTGACATGCATCATATTTGTTTGTGCATCATGTCATGCATGTGTTGTGGTGTTTATCGTGTGTTGATTGTTGTTTCCGGATTGCTTCTTCTCGATAGAGTTCCGAAAGCGTTCGGAGTGTGAGGATTCGTTCGACTACGTTGGTTCGTCTTCTTCATGGATTCGTTCTTCTTCCAAGCGGGATCTCAGGCAAGATGATCATTTCCCTGGATACCATTACTATCATTGCATGCTAGATGTCTCGTTTCTATCGCTGTCTCGCTACCCACCACTTGTATGTCAAGCCTCCCAAATTGCCATGAAAAGCCTCTAACCCCTCCACATCCCAGCAAACATTGTTTGGCTAATTTACCGCTTGCTCAGCCCTTCTTATAGCGTTGCTAGTTGCAGGTGCAATGTTTCCATGTGCCAACATGGATGTTTTGATATATCTCAATATTATTGCTATTTGATTTAATGCACATATATACTTGGTAAAGGGTGGAAGGCTTGGCCTTTTGCTCGGTGTTTTGTTCCACTCTTGCCGCCCTAGTTACTTGTGTACCGGTGTTATGTTCCATAATTGAGCGCTCCTAACATGCTCGGGGTTGTTATGGGGACCCCCTTGACTTTCGTTTTAGGATAAAGCTTGTCTGGCAAGGCCCAACATTGGTACTACATTTGCCTAATAACAACTAAAAATTGCATAGGGACCCGCCGGCACCCGTGGATAATTTAATCAACAACCCGGGCCAGTGCTCCTCATGAGTGTTGGTCCAAACTGGGCAGACTGCGGGGCCACCACGGGGAAACTCGAGGTTTGGTTTGACTCGTAGTGTGACCTATCTGTCGTGTCCTGAGAACGAGATACGCGGCTCCTATCGGGATCGTCGACACGCCGGGTGGCCTTGCTGGATTTGTTTTACTTTTCTCGGACGTCTTGTGTGAGGAATTCCGAAAATACTTCGAGCTATCTCGAGGTTGCGGTTTTCCAGTGGAATTGCCTAGGAAGATCACGAGATTCGTGGTCGAGGTTATTCCCGCTGCGTGTGGTTAGTTTGTGATGGATGAGTTGTAGCATCCCTGCAGGGTTAAATCTTTCGGAAAGCCGTGCCCCGCGGTTACGTGGCAACTTGAAAACTTTGTTTAACACCCGGTCATAGCAAACTTGAAGTAAACTCAAATAAAATACACCAACCGTGTGCGTAACCATGACTGTCTCTTCTCGTGAGTCCTTATCCGAGAGAGAACACGGTGAGGTTATGTTTGACGTAAGTAGGTGTTCAGGATCTCTTAGAGATCATTACTAGATCACGTCAGTTTATGTGACAATCATCCCCCTTTATTCTTGTACTCGTAAGTTAGCCACTCAAATAAATGCTTAGTGCTTGCTGCAGCCTCACCACTTAACTATACCTCACTCATTAAGCTTTAATAGTCTTGATACCCTTGGAAATGAGATTGCTGAGTCCCCGTGGCTCACAGATTACTACAACAACAGTTGCAGGTACAGGTAATGCGATGAATTGACGTGAGCGCGGTGTTTGTTAGATTTGGAGTCCTTCTTCTTCTTCTTCATCGATCTAGGATGGGTTCCAGGCGTCAGCCTGGGATAGCAAGGATGGATGTCATTTTATCATTTGATTTTGTCCGTAGCCGGACCCTGCTCTTCTGTATGATGATTGTTTATGTCGTTGTATTGATGTGATCTTGTTTTAGCTTGTGGCGAGTGTAAGCCAATTCCATATACTCATCTCTTCTTTACATGTACTTGTAATGATATCCATTCTTGCGAAACGACGAGATTCGCTTCTATCCCTGTCGAGGCCCTCGTGCCAAAATAAGGATAGGATCGCATCTTGGGCGTGACAAGTTGGTATAAGAGCCAGTACCGACCTAGGGGCCCCCTTGATTGATCGAACTTGGCTGAGTCGAGTCTAGTTAAAACTATTTTGAGTCTAGTTATATCAGAGAGTAGGATTCTTTTACTCCTCTTCTATACTCTGGTGAGGTATTCGAGTTAGGAATTTTTATTCTACTCCTCTTCTCGCTCAAATTTTTTTTTAGGATCACGCAGGTATTTTGGAAACTATATGATGCCGATGTGACGGAGTTCTGTCTTGGTGCCTCCTGTCTGACTTGATTTCCTGCGGGGAGTTGAGCTCCAGGGGATTCTTGACACATTGTTATCATTCAGTTTCCTTAGTATCTCAGGACGGAGGATGTTCAAAATTGCTTCAATACTTTTCGTGGCCAGATAAGGCTGGAGTCACCCAGTACTAGGGAGGCGTCCAGGGTACTGCCATGTTTAGTATCGTTGTGATTACGAGTGTCTGAGGTAGATGAGTTTGCGGAGTTTCTTGGATTATGGTGTGGAAGGTTGCGGGTGCACTTGTAGCTGATTACCTTGGGTACGTTCCTGGGTCCGCAACCCGAATCGCATAAACAAGAAATACTTCGGAAATTCTTAGGTGGGAATTCAAGTGGTTACCTAGGATTATCTTCCGCAGATGATGATGTGAGGTTGGGGTTCGACATCGAGTGGTTCGCTTGTTGACGGTCTTTCTTACAGCGGTTCTCGTTGTGTCTTAAAGAGTCCTTGTAGCTTGCTACGACTCGGGGACGCTTCGTATGTCGTGTGCACTGCCTTGTACACGATGGCTACTGTAAGATCAAGCCCGTGTGAGCCTTACCACGAAAATGTCGAGCGAAATATCTGTCATATATCTGTTTCTGGCTTAATTTGCAAGCCTCATCCTTTCTTTTGTTGGAATATGGTAATTCGAGTTGCTTCGATGTCAAGTGGTGATTTCATATCTTTCCTAACCGGTGTGTTTCTCATCAAGTTAATTCAATCCTTTCCAATATTTGCAAGATCAATCCTCATATTTCTTTCCGGAGTTCGTCTCATCTGTTTCAAGTTGTCTTTGTTTTTCCCCACCCTCCCGCCCTTTTTCTTCATCGGTTAAATTCTCATCCCAATGCCTTTCCATTAATGTGATGCTTCCGCTACCTTTTGTTTCGTATAGTATCCGGTGATTCATGTGAATATTCCAAGTGCTCAAGTTCATCATTTCTTAGTCTTCATCTTTGTTTTCTTGTCCGGTGGATTCAATTCAAGTTTTCGGTGTTCATCATATCCTTGTCATTCGTTATATGATTCCCTATGTTGGAAGTTCTTATCCAAGTCTCTCTTGTTTGTTCATCTCTATTCTATCCGGAGTGCTGATGATTTCTCAGAAGTCTTGTGTTTTAATTCAAATCCTTTCAAATTATTTCAAGGTTCTCACCTCATCAAGTTTTCATTTGTACCGGTGCAATCTCTCTTCATAAGCAATCATTTCAACGGTGGTCTCTTTGAGTGGGCTCATAACCCACAGATTTTTCAACAGGATCTTACCTGGCTCTTTTAATCTTTTCCGAAGATTTCAATGTCTTTTCAAATATGACGTAAGAATGATTCTTATCACTCATATTCTTTTTTCAGGATCGCTTCAAATTATTTCATCATTGGCTCAACCTTTCCTTATTCATTGTTCCGGAGTGTCTCGGTAATTCTTGGTGTTCTTTCTCGTCATCATTCTCAGAATTGAAGACCGAAGTAGAGTTTCTCTTAAATCTTTCACCGTTCTTTCGAAGATTTGTCATCTCAGCTTCGTGCTATCCTCTCAAATTGTTTTCAATCATGAGTAATTCTTTCCATATCTATCCGGAGCATTTCAGAGTTATTGTCATCTCTCGATCCCCCGAAGGCCATCATTTCAGAAGATTTCTTCGTTCTCAGCTTTCAGCTTTCGTTCGCAAATTCTTCTCAGTTGTTGTCCCTTTGTTCGTATCTCAACTATTCCGGCGCCTTGTTCAAGTTTTTAGTAGGAAAATCCTGATCTCTTCGTTCTCATGTATCTCCATTCATTCAACTAATTCTCATTCGTTCCAAATTCTCACCGGTGTTTCGTTGAAGACTTCTTTAAGTTTGTGCTCTATATCTCTCTTCGATCTTTTCAAGAAGAATAAGTGGTATGCTAATCCGTTGCTTGTCATCGATTTAATTTGTTGAAGGATAAGCATAACATAATTCTTATTCTTGTTTCATCAAGTGATTTCAATCCGTGTTTTCGAGGTTGTTCATGATATCAAATTCTTGGTTTCTCAAGCATCTCGTCATGTAGCTTCATCTAATATTGGAGGTCATAATCTTTTTCTTTTCAACCTTCAATTCTTTTCCATCATCCTTTCATTCCGGTGTTCTCCAAGAAGTTCTTCATGGTGGTTCGTCAAAGATTTCTTTCTTTCTCAAAGTGTTCTTCAAGATTCTTGTTGGAGAAGCTCAAGTATTCTCTATCTTGCATTTCGAAGTGCATTCATTCTCCCTTATCTGTTGAGGTGGTGTTATAGCATTCTTGATTCATGAGGAGTCTCGAAGAGAATTTGTCAAGAAGGAGATATGTAAACCCATCTTTTCTTTGTTGGAGTTATCTTGGCATGGATTTCACCTAAAGCTCTTCCTAAAGATTGTTGCTATCATGGTGTTATCAATGATCCAAATTTTCAATGTATCCTCTTGGTGAAAGAAGTTTAGCATATCTGCTCCTCCCAAGCAACCAATTGTTTTCGTTTGTGGCCGGTTGTCACCTCATAATTTTGAGTTGTTTTCCATAAGCCCATAACAGCCTTTTCTTTTCGTTGTTGGTTTTTCAACAAATCTATTCAACCTGTGCTTTCCAATTCAGTTGAGGTAAAGTTGTCATCTCCTTCTCCGTTCTTTTCTTGTCAACGTTCTAGTTTCTATTCTTTGTTCCGGAGCCGTAGTGATGTTGCTCTCTTCACTCTATCATCTTGTTTTGTCAAGATCATGTTCTCTCTTTGCTTATCCATTTAGCCGGAGTGTTGTGCCCTTTTGTCTAATTCTTTCCATCTTATCAAATTTTGCCCCTCTATCCTACCGAAGTGCTGCCGAAATTTCTTGTGAATTCTTGCTTGTTCCTCATGGAGTTCTTCATCTCTTTTCAACCTTCATGTTTCATTGGTTTCACTTGTTTGTCAAAGAAGCAACTAAGTTTTACCTCTTCTTCTTTCTCTTCCCCTTCTCATTCTAAGATCTCAGGTCAAGATCTCTTGTAAGTGGAGGAGATTTGTAACAGCCCGGGATCGACGCTCCAGAAGATTCCCCATTTATTCCATTGTCATCGTGTGATTCTTTTGGTTGTCGCATTCAACATCGCATCATTCGCGTCATCTGCATAGCATCGTCACTCGTTTTTGAAAAACCTTGCATCCGTTCGTAGTTGCCGGTTCTCTCCGTTTTCGTCGACGACAGTTTCGAGTCCAACCACACACGCACGTGCAAGCGGCACCGTATCGGTTTATTCGTCGGACATTTCGGTTAATAAAACACGTGTCACGGGCCACAAGTTCCCTCTCACCTCAGTCCATGGACATCTCCACAGCCCACTTAGCCCGCCTAAACCACACCCTTGACCGGAGCCGTTCGATAACACCCAGAAACTGATAACCCTAGCCCCTCTTCACTATTTAAACCCTCCCCACGTCCATTTTTGGGCAAACCCTAGCCTTCCCTAACCTCTAGCCTCCATCCTCCTCTTTTTCTGTGCAACCCAACCCAGCCTCGCCACATGGCGGCCCCAGATCGGAGGCGCCGCCACTCAGCCGCCGCAGCCGCCGCTCCCCAGCCACCCAGACTCCGCCACGTCAGCCCGCAGCTTCCCCAGCCAGCCGCAGGCCCGTCGGGGCCCGAATCGGACCCGCCCCGGGCCCAAGCGGGCCAAGCCGCCGCCCTGTGCCTGAGGCGGCGCCAGCCACCCTGAGCTCCCGCTCCTCCGCACCCGACCCTGCCGCCGGTGCACCGTCGCCGCACCACCAGCCGCCCCGCCGCCGCGCAGCGCTGCCTCGCCCCCTCGCCTTGCAGCCATGGCCTCGTCCGCCCGAGCTCGCCGCCGGCCCCTGATCTGCTCGCCCCGCGCCCGTCCCAGCTCGCCGCTAGGCCCGCCGAGGCCGGATCCGGTTGAGAGCCGGCGGAGCTCGAGCCCCGCGGTCGGATCCAGCCGCCAGCGCCCTCCCACGGCCCCTGCCGCCGCCGCATCGCTGGCCTCGCCCTGCCTCTCCCCGGCCGCCAGATCTGCACGCCGCCGTCCCTGGTACCGCGCCATCCGCCCAAGATCCGGCAACCAAACGCGGCCCCGAACCCCTTCTTCCTGCACCAAGCTGTCCCACTTCGCCCCAAGGTCCATTTTCTCTAAGTCATTTTGTCTGCCCCAAAATCATCATGATTGCATTTGTAACTGCTTGTAGGTTGTATACCGTGCATTGGATTTTGAAGAGTGATATATGAAAATTGATCTACTCGATGTGCTCTGCATGTTGGTACCCTTTGTTTGTGCATTAGGTTCCATTTGCATGCCCATATCCCTGTTGCAATAGTGCATCATGTCGTTAGGTGCAAATCTGTTATTTTGTTCAAACTTGCATGGATGGTTGCATGAAATCCATAGGTCTTTTGCATGTGGTGCCTTCATGAGTATTGCTCTATGTTATGTCTAATTTGATGCCATGCCTCTGGTTGCTAGGTAGAAGTTCATTATCATGTGCATATCTTGCTCTCAAGTAGCCATCGCATTAAAACTGAAATCTGTTAACGTTAAGTTCCATTTTGCGGTGCTCGTATTAAGCAATCCATGCCTTCTTGTGGTTGAGTCTTTGGAGTGTGTTGTAGTATGCCATGTCTACTTGTTGTTGATAGGTTTGCCATGCCATGAGTATTGTGCTTAGGTGTAGTTTCCATCATGAGAACATGCTTAACCAATGTTGCTGATTTGAGATGCTGAAATATTTCCAAGTCTGAGATCTGTGTTAATTTGTTGCTGTGTTGCCATGTGGTTTGTTATTGATCTATAGCTCTTTTGGTGTGGCCACAATGGAGTCTTTTGTTAAGCATGTTATGCTCTATAATGTTGTGCCAATAGTTTGCATGAATAGGTTTAGCATCATAATTAATTCTGCTGTTCAATATGTCAATCTGTTATAAACTACTGCACTTGTCTACTCTAATTTTCACCAAGTCTGAGAATCTGTTTTCTTCATAATGCCATGTTGAGTTGATGCTAGCCATGTTTCTAGGCATAATTAGACCTTGCCACCATGGAATGATTTGTAGTGCATCATGTCTACTACCATGCTGTTAATTTTCATGCCAACATATGACCTGTAGCATATAGTTTTACTGCTGTCAATATGCCTCCATGAAAATCTGCTCTGCTAAAAACTATGAATTTCACTAAGTCCTAATCTGCTATATTTTGTTGCCATGTTGTGAGCTTCCTACCATGTGATCCATGACTCTTTTGAGTATGATATGTGAAGATGAAATGAAGTGTGTGTTATATGCTACTGCCATATGCTTAGTTTGTGCATTTTAGAATCTTGTAGCTTGTTGTTTTCATGTGTGCAAAATGCTATCTTGCTGTTTTGGGCAGATTTCAAATAAACTTGTGTTGGTTGTTGTGGTTGAACCGTAGCTCCGTTTTGCACATGTTGCATATGTACCTTGCTTAGAATCTCATGTAGTTTCATGATACCTTGCTGCATCCATGATTTGATATGTTTGTGGTTGTCATTTTCATGCATTTGCATTCATGTCATGTTCATCTTGTGAAGGCCATATCTTTTAGACCGTAGCTCCGACTGAGATGTTCTATATATGTAAATCGACTAGAATGACGAGTAGAATCTCATTGTGCATCTTATTTCCCTTTTTAACAAATATAAAAACAAGATTAGTTCAGATCTGGACCAATTTCGAAATTAACATATGGGGTCGTTTCGGAAATGCTATATGTTGTTTCTGACCTCAATTAAAATACGTAGATAGTGTAGTTTCATTGTGCTTCACCTCTTGCCATGTTAATAATAGTTAAACTTGCCGTGTAAACAAACGAGAGTGAAATAAATGATTCGAACGTGAAGTTTCGTCAATGTGCAACCCGTTGAATATTGAACTTCACTTAATGTGTAGTAATCGATTGTTGTGATTTGCCATGTCTTGCATATTTAAACTTGACATGCATCATATTTGTTTGTGCATCATGTCATGCATGTGTTGTGGTGTATATCGTGTGTTGATTGTTGTTTCCGGATTGCTTCTTCTCGATAGAGTTCCGAAAGCGTTCGGAGTGTGAGGATTCGTTCGACTACGTTGGTTCGTCTTCTTCATGGATTCGTTCTTCTTCCAAGCAGGATCTCAGGCAAGATGATCATTTCCCTGGATACCATTACTATCATTGCATGCTAGATGTCTCGTTTCTATCGCTGTCTCGCTACCCACCACTTGTATGTCAAGCCTCCCAAATTGCCATGAAAAGCCTCTAACCCCTCCACATCCTAGCAAACATTGTTTGGCTAAGTTACCGCTTGATCAGCCCTTCTTATAGCGTTGCTAGTTGCAGGTGCAATGTTTCCATGTGCCAACATTGATGTTTTGATATATCACAATATTATTGCTATTTGATTTAATGCACATATATACTTGGTAAAGGGTGGAAGGCTTGGCCTTTTGCTCGGTGTTTTGTTCCACTCTTGCCGCCCTAGTTACTTGTGTACCGGTCTTATGTTCCATAATTGAGTGCTCCTAACATGCTCGGGGTTGTTATGGGGACCCCCTTGACTTTCGTTTTCGGATAAAGCTTGTCTGGCAAGGCCCAACATTGGTACTACATTTGCCTAATAACAACTAAAAATTGCATAGGGACCCGCCGGCACCCGCGGATAATTTAATCAACAACCCGGGCCAGTGCTCCTCATGAGTGTTGGTCCAAACCGGGCAGACTGCGGGGCCACCACGGGGAAACTCGAGGTTTGGTTTGACTCGTAGTGTGACCTATCCGTCGTGTCCTGAGAACGAGATACGCGGCTCCTATCGGGATCGTCGACACGCCGGGCGGCCTTGCTGGATTTGTTTTACCTTTCTCGGACGTCTTGTGTGAGGAATTCCGAAAATACTTCGAGCTATCTCGAGGTTGTGGTTTTCTAGTGGAATTGTCTAGGAAGATCACGAGATTCGTGGTCGAGGTTATTCCCGCTGCGTGTGGTTAGTTTGTGATGGATGAGTTGTAGCATCCCTGCAGGGTTAAATCTTTCAAAAAGCCATGCCCCGCGGTTACGTGGCAACTTGGAAACTTTGTTTAACACCCGGTCATAGCAAACTTGAAGTAAACTCAAATAAAATACACCAACCGTATGCGTAACCATGACTGTCTCTTCTCGTGAGTCCTTATCCGAGAGAGAACACGGTGGGATTATGTTTGACGTAAGTAGGTGTTCAGGATCTCTTAGAGATCATTACTAGATCACGTCCGTTTATGTGACAATCATCCCCCTTTATTCTTGTACTCGTAAGTTAGCCACTCAAATAAATGCTTAGTGCTTACTGCAGCCTCACCACTTAACCATACCTCACCCATTAAGCTTTAATAGTCTTGATACCCTTGGAAATGACATTGTTGAGTCCTCGTGGCTCACAGATTACTACAACAACAGTTGCAGGTACAGGTAATGCGATGAATTGACGTGAGCACGGTGTTTGTTTGATTTGGAGTCCTTCTTCTTCTTCATCGATCTAGGATGGGTTCCAGGCGTCAGCCTGGGATAGCAAGGATGGATGTCATTTTATCATTTGATTTTGTCCGTAGCCGGACCCTGCTCTGCTGTATGATGATTGTATATGTTGTTGTATTGATGTGATCTTGTTTTAGCTTGTGGCGAGTGTAAGCCAATTCCATATACTCATCTCTTCTATACATGTACTTGTAATGATATCCATTCTTGCGAAACGACGAGATGCGCTTCTATCCCTGTCGAGGCCCTCGTGCCAAAATAAGGATAGGATCGCATCTTGGGCATGACACCCGAGGAAGCTACGAAGCTGCTTGACATTCTGAGGAGGCTCCCACTTCACGATGGCCTCAACTTTCTCAGGATCCACCTTGATGCCCTCGGCAGAGATGACATGCCCAAGGTACACTACTTCATTGAGCCAAAACTCACACTTGGAGAACTTAGCATAGAACCGATGTTCTCTTAGCTTGTCAAGCACAAGTCGGAGATGCTCTGCATGTTCTTCTTCGGTTTCAGAGAAGACTAGAATGTCATCCAAATACACCAAGACGAACTCATTCTTGAAAGGAGAGAATATGAAGTTCATCATGCGGGAGAACGTCGTGCTGAAAGCAGTCTTTGGAATATCTTCTTCACGAATACGGATTTGATGATAGCCCATTCGAAGATCTAACTTAGAGAAAACCTTGGCACCTTTCCATTTCTCAAACAACTCATTGATGTTGGGAAGTGCATACTTGTTCCTGATTGTCTTCTTATTCAATGGACGGTAATCGATGCATAGTCGGTCCGTGCCATCCTTCTTCTTGACAAAAAGAACACCACAACCCCACGGTGAAGAACTTGGTCTGATCAAACCCAGACAAACTTGTTCATCTAGCTTCTTTTTCAATTCTTTCAGCTCTTCGGGGCCAAGCTTATAAGGATGCTTGCATACCGGTTCAGTTCCAGGCTCGAGTTCAATCACAAGCTCTACTGGCCGGTGAGGAGGCATTCCTGGCAATTCTTCTGGATAGACATCTTCATACTCAGAAACGATGGGGATTTGAGATATGGCTGAGATTTCACCCTCTCATTAAGAGAAAAGAGACGAATCGTGTCATCGCGAGCAGAAAAAATGATCATGTCTTCAGAAGGATGAGTCAATTTGACTTCTTTGGCTTTACAATCAACATAAGCCTTGTTCATCGCAAGAAAATCCATGCCAAGAATAAGATCAATATCGTAATTGCCGAGAACAATTGGAGAGGCCAGAAAGGAATAGCTTCCCATTTTGATAGAAACATCCGGAACCACATAGCGAGAATTCATTTGCATGCCCGGCGAAACCACAGTTAACGACCTAGGCAACTCTTCGCAGAAGAACTCATGCTTTGAGATGAAAGGTCTTGATATGAATGAATGCGATGCACCAGTATCGAACAACACTTTTGCAGGAACAAAATTAACCGAGAGATTACCCATTATCACTTGAGAAGACTCCTCTGCTTCAGCTGCATTCACATTGTTCACCATTGCATACATGGGATTGTGCTTCACCATAGCATTTCTTGGAGGTCTGATAGGAGGAGGAGGCGGAAGACGCCACTGGTTGGTGCACTTGTTGGAGTAGTGGCCCTTCTGACCACACTTGTGACACGTAACCTCTGAGAGTGGACGGAAGTTTCCTGGAGGAGGAACATTTACTAACTTGGGAGCCTGAGGCCTCTGCTGAAAACCTGGGTTGGGTGGGTGGGAAGGACCACGACCACCGTGCTGCTTCTGCCGCTGAGGAGGACGAAATGGAGGTTGATGACCCACAAGTATAGGGGATCAATCGTAGTCCTTTCGATAAGAGTGTCGAACCCAATGAGGAGCAGAAGGAAATGACAAGCGGTTTTCAGCAAGGTAATTTCTGCAAGCACTGAAATTGTAGGTAACAGATAGTTTGTTAGCAAGATAATTGGTAACGAGCAAGTAATGATAACGGTAAGTAAGGTGCAGCAAGGTAGCCCTATCCTTTTGTGGCAAAGGACAGGCCAGAAAAATCTCTAGTAATAGGCAAAGTGTTCTTGAGGGTACACGGGAATTTCATCTAGTCACTTTTATCATGTTGGTTTGATTCATGTTCGCTACTTTGATAATTTGATATGTGGGTGGACCGGTGCTTGGGTGCTGTTCTTACTTGAACAACCTCCCACTTATGATTAACCCCCTCGCAAGCATCCGCAACTACGAGAAAAGTATTAAGATAAAATCTAACCATAGCATTAAACGTTTGGATCCAAATCAGCTTCTTACGAAGTAGCGCATAAACTAGGGTTTAAGCTTCTGTCACTCTAGCAACCCATCATCTAATAACTACTCCACAATGCATTCCCTTAGGCCCATGAATGGTGAAGTGTGATGTAGTCGATGTTCACATGACACCACTAAGGGAATCACAACATACATATCATCAAAATATTGAACACATATCAAATTCACATGATTACTTGCAACATGACTTCTCCCGTGACCTCAAGAACAAAGGTAACTACTCACACATAATAAACATGCTCAAGATCAGAGGGGTATTTAATAGCATAATGGATCTGAACATATAATCTTCCACCAAATAAACCATATAGTAATCAACTACGCAAGGTAATCAACACTACTAGTCACCCACAGGTACCAATCCGAGGTTCCGGTACAAAGATTGAACACAAGAGATGAACTAGGGTTTGAGAGGAGATGGTGCTGTTGAATATGTTGATGAAGATTTGCCTCCCAAAGATGAGAGGGGTGTTGGTGATGACGATGGGTTCGATTTCCCCCTCTGGGAGGGAAGTTCCCCCGGCGGAATCGCTCCGCCGGAGGGCAAAAGTGCTCCTTCCCAAGTTCCGCCTCGAGGCGGTGGCGCTTCGTCCCGAAAGTCCTCTTCTGATTTTTTCTAGGTCAAATGTGACTATATACCAGAAGATGGGCACCGAAGGTGGGCCAAGGAGGCCACAACCCACCAGGGCGCACCCAGGGGGGCCTGGCGCGCCCTGGTGGGTTATGCCCACCAAGGTGGCCCCCTTTGGTAGTTTTCTTCTCCCGTATTTTTATTTATTCCAAAAATAATCTCCGTAAAATTTAACTTCATTGGAGTTGTGCAGAATAATCTCCGCAAATTTTCATGTCCAGAATTCCAGCTGCCAGTATTCTCCCTCTTTCTGTAAACCTTGCATATTATGAGAGAAAAGGCATTAGAATCACTCCCTAAAGTATTATTATTCAACAAAACATAATAAATAACATTAGGAAATCATGATGCAAAATGGACGTATCAACTCCCCCAAGCTTAGACCTCGCTTGTCCTCAAACGAAAGCCGATATTGAAAAGCATGTCCACATGGTTTGAGAGAGAGGTGTCGATAAAAACAAAATACATACATAGAAGCGTCATGCTTATTATTATAACTGCAACAAACTCTATAATAAAACTTATTCAATACATTTTTATCATATAACTTCTCATGAACAAGTAACAATTCATCACAACATAGAAGTATGAAGCATAAACCTTATTGAAAACCAACAAACTATGTTCTTAGTCAACTTTGAAACTACAATTCATCATATTTTCAGGAAGGGTCTCATGTCGGAGCCTTTTGGCAAGTCCACATACTCAACCATCATTTAGTCTTCTATGATTGCTAACACTCCCGGCATACCCATGAACAAAAAGTTTCAACCGGACACATAGGAAGATAGGGGCTTATAGTTTTGCCTCCCAACGTATTCACCTCAAGGGTGATGTCAACAATAATAACTCATGGCCACTCATATCCAACTGGATATATGTGCCTAGATATTTCCTCACCACATGATGCATGCAAAAAGAAAAAGTAAAAAGGAATAGGGAATAATACTTTGACTCTTGCATAAAAGTAAATACATAAAAATAAAAGATAGTCCCTTTGCAGAGGGAAGGAGAGGTTATCATGCGCTTATTGGTTTGTATGCCCAATCCCTTAATGTAAAAGAACGTCATGCTATATTGACCCCTATGATAGCAACCTTTATTATGCAGTCTGTCACTTTTATTACCTTGCCATCATAAGTTCGTATAGTGCTCAATTTTCTCTTACACTAATTGATCAAAACACTTTTAGAAGCAATTTTGATTGCCCTTATTGCATCAATGAAAACTTACTTGAAGGATCTTACTTGATCCATAGGTAGGTATGGTGGACACTCAAAGAATGAATTTGGGTTTCGGTTTTTGGATGCACAAGTAGTATCTCTACTTAGTGTGGAATTTTTACCTAGCAAGGATATTGAGAAAGCACCACATGTTGAAGGGTCTATGACAATATAACTTCTATGCGGATATGAACAAACATAAATCATTACGTTGTCTTCCTTGTCCAACGTCAACAATTTTGACATATATTATTTGATGGGGGCTCACAATCATAAAAGATGTCCAAGATAGTATATTTGCATGTGAATCTTCTCTTCCCTTATTAATTCTTTCATGAATTGCAGCATTGACCAATGCTATGTTTGTCAATCTCCAATAAATTTTACTACTTATACTTTTCATTATGTGATGTCATTACTCATCATAAGATTAGCTTATGATTATTTTCATTTATTTCTCTTTCCTTTATTTTGATTGAACCAAGAAAGTAGAGAGGCAAAAACTCAAACTAAACTTTATTATATAACTCTCACTCGATTACATAGATAGATAGGCCACGAAACTAACACACGAAAATAGATCATGCTAAAATTTTATTCAACTAAAGCAAAGGGGAACTAAATATCAAACTAAAATAGGTAAAGGTGAATAAAAGTGGTGGTGATACGATACCGGCGCACCTCCCCCAAGCTTGGCTCAAGCCAAGGGGAGTTACCATACCCGTGTGCTCAAATCTCCTTTGGTGGTGGTGGTGAAACAGGTGGTGATGATGATGCAACCTTCTTCTTCAACTTATATTTAAGCATAAAATTTTCCTCCCTTAGATCATCATTCTCTAACTCAAGCTTTAATATCTTTTTCCATAATACCGCCTTGCTCTCCTACAGAAAACGAGATGGGATAAATTGAACCTTAGGTTTGTATCTTCTAGGGAGGCTTGACTTCTTGAATTCCACATGCATGTCTCCGGGTTGAGGTAATGGATCATCCTCTTCCTCAGAGCTCTCATCTTTTGTTTCCATCATGGTAGCGTCTTCCTCCTCCTTCGAGGTCCATATATAGGGGTAAATTTCCCTAAAGTTCTTTGGGTCTACAACATAGTGATCAACATGGCTCTCCCCCTCCGAATCTTGAGACGAAATATTTTCAGATCTTTCAGGGAAACAACAAGAAACAAGAACAGAGGATTTTTCTGCGATGCGGTCGTCAAAACAGTCGGGGGTATATATAGAAAAATTTTATTCTTGGGAAATAAGCATATGGAAGGAAAACGAAGTCGGGAAGGTGTCCGAGGTCGGCACAACCCACCAGGGCACGCCTAGGGGTGCCTGGTGCGCCCTGGTGTATCGTGCTCACCTCGATCACCTTCCGGTTTATTTCTTTATTTCCAAAATTTTCTAATATTCCAAAAATGACAAAAACTATTTTTGTGGATTTTTCGGAGTCCATTTACTTACCGTATCACGTATACCTCCTATTTTTTCAAAATTTTGGAGTGTTCCAGAAGGTTTCTTTTATGTGTTCCTCCGGTGTCATGGTTTGGATAACATTGCTTTCAATGTTAATAGGCGTACCTGAGATATAATGCTTAATTCTTTGTCCATTGACCACCCTCGGGTTAGTACCTTCAGCGTTATTAATCTTGATAGCTCCAGAACGATAAACCTCTTCGATAATATAAGGTCCTTCCCATTTGGAGAGAAGCTTACCTGCAAAAAATATTAAACGAGAGTTGAACAAAAGAACATAGTCTCCTGTTTTGAATTCCCGCTTTTGGATTCTCTTGTCGTGCCATCGTTTTACTTTTTCTTTGAATAGTTTGGCATTTTCATAGGCTTGGGTTCTCCATTCATCTAGTGAGCTAATATCAAATAGCCTCTTCTCACCAGCAAGTTTGAAATCATAGTTAAGTTCTTTAATTGCCCAAAATGCCTTATGTTCTAATTCTAGAGGCAAATGACAAGCTTTTCCATACACCATTTTGTATGGAGACATACCCATAGGATTTTTATAAGCTGTTCTATAGGCCGAAAGTGCATCATCTAATTTCTTAGACCAGTTCTTACGAGACCTATTGATAGTTTTTTGTAATATTAATTTTATTTCTCTATTGCTAAGTTCAACTTGACCACTAGATTGAGGGTGATAGGGTGATGCAATTCTATGGTTAACATCATATTTAGCAAGCATCTTACGGAAAGCACCATGAATAAAGTGTAAACCATCATCAGTCATTAAATATCTAGGGACTCCAAACCTCGGGAAGATAACCTCTTTAAGCATTTTAATGGAGGTGTGGTGATCAGCACTACTAGTTGGAATAGCTTCTACCCACTTAGTGACATAATCAACAGCAACTAAAATATGAGTGTACCCGTTAGAGGAAGGAAAAGGCCCCGTATAATCAAACCCCAAACGTCAAATGGTTCGACAACAATCGAATAATTCATAGGCATTTCCTGATGCTTACCGATATTACCAATTCTTTGACATTCATCACAAGACAAGACAAACTTACGGGCATCATTGAAGAGAGTAGGCCAATAAAAACCAGATTGCAATACCTTATGAGCAGTTCTATCTCCCGCATGATGTCCTCCATAAGCTTCGTAATGACATTTTCGTAGGATTTGTTCCTATTCATGCTCAGGTATACAACGTCTAATAATACCATCTACTCCTTCTTTATATAGATGTGGGTCATCCCACAAGTAATGTCTTAAGTCATAGAAGAATTTTCTCTTTTGTTGGTATGCGAAGCTAGGTGGTATATATTTAGCGACAATGTAATTAGCATAATCGGCATACCAAGGGGTGTTTTGTGAAACACTTATTGCAGCTAACTGTTCGTCAGGGAAACTATCATCAATAGGTAGTGGGACATGAAGAATATTTTCTAACCTAGACAAGTTATCAGCTATGGTGTTCTCAGCTCCGTTCCTATCAACGATGTGTTAGTAGAATTCTTGAAGCAAGAAAACCCACCTAATGAGTCTATGTTTAGCATCTTTCTTTTCCATAAGGTATTTTATAGCAGCATGATCGGTGTGAACAATAACTTTGGAGCCAACAATATAGGATCTAAACTTGTCACAGGCAAACACAACTGCTAAGAATTATTTTTCAGTAGTAGCATAATTCCGTTGATCACTGTCTAGAGTTTTACTAGCATAATGGATAACATTCAATTTTTTATCAACTCTTTGTCCTAGAACAGCACCAACAACATAATCAATAGCATCACACATAATTTCAAAAGGCAAGTTCCAATCAGGTGGTTGAACGATAGGTGCAGAGGTTAAGGCATTTTTGAGTGTTTCAAAGGCTTCCACACAATCATCATAAAAAAAAGGAATATCCTTTTGCAAAAGATTAGTAAGAGACCCAAAAATTTTAGAGAAGTCTTTAATGAACCTCCTATAAAAACCAGCATGACCAAGGAAACTTCGAATACCTTTAATATCTTTAGGACATGGCATTTTCTCAATTGCATCAACTTTGGCTTTATCCACCTCAATACCTCGTTCAGATATTTTATGCCCCAAAACAATGCCTTCATTAACCATAAAGTGACACTTCTCCCAATTCAAGATGAGATTAGTTTGTTCACATCTCTGCAAAACTCAATCAAGGTTGCTTAAGCAATCATGAAAAGAAGTTTCGTAAACGGCAAAATCATCCATGAAAACCTCCACAATCTTTTCACAAAAATCAGAGAATATAGCAGTCATACATCTTTGAATGGTATCAGGTGCATTGCATAAACCAAAAGGCATACGTCTATAAGCATAGGTTCCAAAAGGGCAAGTAAAGGTGATTTTCTCTTGATCAGATTGTGACACAAGTATTTGAGAGAAACCAGAATATCCGTCTAGGAAACAAAAGTGTGTGTGCTTAGATAATCTTTCTAGCATTTGATCAATGGAAGGCAGAGGATAATGATCTTTTCTAGTAGCTTCATTTAATTTCCTAAAATCAATTATCATTCTATAGCCAGTAACAATTCTTTGTGGAATGAGTTCATTTTTATCATTGGGAACAACGGTAATACCTCCTTTCTTAGGGACACAATGAACGGGACTTACCCATCTACTATCAGCAATGGGATAGATTATACCTGCTTCTGGAAGCTTTAATATTTCAGTTCTTACCACTTCCTTCATCTTAGGATTCAGTCGCCGTTGGTGATCAACAACGGGTTTAGCATCAGGTTCCATATTAATCTTATGCTGACATAGAGTGGGACTAATGACCTTAAGATCATCAAGAGTATATCCAATAGCAGCCCGGTTGTCGGGGCACGGATGCTCGCGATCACCTATGGGACTAGAGGCCCTTGTGTTTCGGCAGGGGGGTCACTTTGCACAAAGAGCAGAGACCATGAGACAGCGTGACGATCAGGTTGCTGGTATTTTTACCCAGGTTCGGGCCGCTGTGAAGCGTAAAACCCTACTCCTGCTTTTGGTGGATTGATCGAAGGAACACGACGAACACGCAACGCCCATCTCCCAGCAAGGGTTGCTGTTGGGGTGAGCTACTACGCGAGTACCAGTGTCCAAAGGTCCAAATCTTGAGCTAGGTTGCATCGGGCCTCCTTTTATAGTGCAAGGGGCAATCACAATGGCAAAACAGTCATTATCTATCGATTAGATAGCTTAGCAGAGATATCATACCTAACTCTGGCATTTCGGACAAAATACCATGATTACTAGACTAGGTGGCGCTCGGGGGTGCATTCCCAGGAAGCTCTTGCCACCGCCTAGCCAGTCGTTGCTTAAGGTCTTGACACGCTGCTGGATGGGTGTCAACTGGGAATAATCTGCCTCCCGATGTGTCGCCACGTGCTTAGCAAGAGCCACTTAGCCGCTTGAGGGCTCGACACCGCATCGATAAGAGACTGGCATAGAGATGCGGTGGAGCGGTGGCTTGGTGGCTCGTGCCTGCCGGGGGATGGCTTGCCAGGTCCTCCTGAGATGTGCGCGCCTCGGTTCCCGGGAGGCTTCGGGGATGCGGCAGGCGCGCTTTGGGCCCCTCCTGGGCCACTGTGCTGGTGTTGCCAGGGTTTGCTTGGCTTTCTGCAGGCCGTTGCTGCCGGGTGTTGGTTCTTGAATGCTTACTTGGTGGAGTGCTAGCCTTCCCAACAGGTTTCGCTACTACCGCATGTGCATAAGTCAGGGGCACTGGATACCCCTGTCCTAGTGCACCGACAGGAGCCCCCGGGTCTGGCCCACACGCGCTTGCCTAGTGTCGTTGGGTTAGGCCCAAAAATTATGCACACACACGCAATGTGAGGGGGTAACTGCCAATTTACTGGTCAACACTGTCCCACCACCTCAGGCCGTTTCCGCCAGGCGCGCCGCATGCACAACGAGGAGCTTGCGGTGGACGCTCGTGACTTAAAGGCCCGATCATGGCAAAAACCGCAGTGCCATGGATTGGAGCAATGGGGTGGTTACCCGTTCGCCCGTGAGTCATGGGTAGTGGGATTGGTGGAGATGGGCGGCCTCTCTGGAGTGGGGGAGAGCCAGCCCCCGTGCTCTCCCCTATAAATTAGGGGGTCACGGTGGCGATGCTCATCCAGCCCCATCTCCTCCTTTCTCCCAATTCCACATTGCTCGTCCTTCACTTCTGGTTCGCCTTTGGATGCGCTAGTTCTTGCCATGACACGGGGGGAGAGGACGACTCTCAGCCTCTGCTAGGGCGACGAGAGCCTTCCTTCGTGATCATGCCGCTACTCCAGCCGCGGTGACGGGAGGCAGTTCCAGCGCGCGCGGCGGGAGGGCTGGATGAGGCCGAGGCCAGCGCGGGTGTCGTGGTCGGGGAAGGCGGAGTGCCGTCCCTAACACCCCGCCGGTGGCGACTCCCTCCTGGGCGGTGGAGCACATCGAAAGTACGGTGTTGGAGTTCGTCATCGGGCTGCGCGGTCCTCCTCGTAGCCGCCTGCGGCTCCCTCGTCTCTTTGCCAGGGTGATGGAGGTTGACAAGTCGCACGCAATGTGGTTGCGCGTACACGGCTGCTGTAACGGTGCTGCGCGGGTCAACGTCAAGTTCCCGATGCCCCGTGTTATGTTCTTCAGGCGTGGGTGGAAGAGTTTCGCACGTGCCCACAATTTCATGGGTGGGTACGTCCTCCGCTTCAAGCTGGTGGAGGCCAACACGCTATCCGTCAAGATCTACGGGCATTCGGGTGCTCGTCTCGACTGCTACGAAGAGAGCTCGAGTGGTGACGAAAGCTCCTCCTCGAGCGATAGCGACAAGGAGGACAGTGTCGGTGAAGACGGCAACATCGAGCTCCAGGCCGTCAAGTCGGAGTACGGCGACCTGGGCTCCAGCTGATCGTCGGCCGCACCAGCACCGTCATCAAGCTCCTCCCCTCCCCCCCCCCGGCAGAGCGATTTGCGAGGGGTTCTTGACCTGGGTGCCGCCTCTCCTTCTCAGCTGGACCATGGCAGGCTCGTGGCCTTCGGCTTCGTCTTCCCTGCCGGTGGTTCCGCCGAGCCATTCCCCGTCAGCCTTGACGGGGTCAGGCTGGGCTTCTGCCTAGGTCCTTCCTTCGCTCTTTTTCTTTTTGTAAATCTCTCCTGGGGGAGAAAGCCAAATAAAGACTTATTAGGAAGGAGTTCTTTGATGTATCTTGATCCATTTTGTATCAGCAAACGAATGAATGAATGTTATTTTGTTCCCCTGAGTACTATATTTTTCTCTCTTTGTTTCTATTGTGTCAATGTGTTTGCTCCCACCGCACGGGACCGCCTGCCGGGTCGCTTTTAACCGCGAGAGCCAAAAAGGGGAACGAGCCCCTGGTAGCAGGTTGGTATTGTTCCCCGATAGGGGTCCTTGTCGGTATCGGCGCGGTCCCTCAGAGCTGATAAGTATGAGAAGCTGAGGAACGGCTCGTCCCGACAACGGTTTCTACCACATGAAGGAGCTCCATCGAACACGTTCGAACAGAGGGTAAGGGTTTCCCCTAGGGAGCATAAAACTTGGGATGCGCGATTAGACTTATCTCTTTTTAGGTTGTATCCCTTTCCGGAGTGCGCTGGGCCGCCGTCCTTGTTCCTTCGCCCTCCTTCTATGTTTACCTGGTGACAAAACACGCAGGGCAAGAGGTCCCCACCCTTCGAGGAAAGTGTGCGGTAACAAGGAATATATGCTCAAGGGGTACTCTAGCAAATATCTAGAAAATAGGCGAGGATATTGCAATCATAAAGGATGCATAAAGAACGTGCAATGCATTGATATGATACCATGCCTAGCTTTATTACTGTTGCTCAGGGTCTGCGCCTGGCTTTGTACAAAGGGTTACATGCAACTTCGGCAAGGCTTGTACAAAAGGTGGCTGCCGGGTATTGCGCCCGGCAGCCGCGCCTTACGGGTAGAACTTACGAAGACGCTCAATGTTCCATGAGTTAAGCACCTTGGTGCCATCTTCGGTCTCCAGACGTACTACGCCAGGTCTGGTGACTCGTGCTACCCGGTAAGGCCTTCCCACTTCGGCGTCAACTTGTTGGTACCCTTGGTGGACTGAACGCGCCTAAGGACAAGGTTGCCTTCCTCAAGTCTCCGGGCATGTACCCTGTGGCTATGATAGCGACGTAGAGCTTGCTGGTATCGTGCAACACGTACAGCAGCCCGGAGACGATCTTCCTCGAGGAGCATGGCATCGTCATGCCATAGCTGCTCTTGCTCTACTTCGTCGTAGGCAAGTACTCGAGGTGACCCGTATAGGAGTTCCGTGGGGAGCACTTCTTCCGCCCCGTATACCAGGGAGAAGGGAGCCTGGCCGGTAGCTCGATTCGGTGTCGTTCCAAGGGACCAAAGAACCACCGGCAACTCATCTATCCAGCGCTTGCCGCTCTTCCGCAGTCTATCGAAAGTCCTTGTCTTGAGACCTCGCAGCACTTCAGCATTCATCCTCTGGACTTGCCCGTTGCTCCTTGGATGGGCAACAGAGGCGAAGGAGACCTTGCTTCCAAGGTTTTGGATGTATTGCATGAAGGCGCGGCTCGTGAACTGGGTGCCGTTGTCGGTGATCACTCTGTTGGGTACTCCAAAACGGCACACCAGTCCTTTCATGAGGTTGATAGCTGACTGCGCGGTCAACTTCCGTACTAGCTCCACCTCAGGCCACTTTCTGAACTTGTCGGTTGCCATGAATAAGAACTCAAAGCCCCCGACAGCGTGGGGGAAGGGGCCCAAAATATCGAACCCCCAGACCGAGAAGGGCCAGGACAAAGGGATCATCTGGAGAGCTTGCGCTGGCTGATGGATGTTTTTGGAATGGAACTGACAGGCTTCACACTGGGTGACCAATTCAGTTGCATCTTGGAGGGCAGTGGGCCATTAGAAACCCTGCCAGAAGGCTTTCCCGGCAAGGGCTCTGGATCCAATGTGTGAGCCACATACGCCTCTGTGAATCTCCGCCAACAGCCTCAGCCCGTCCTCTCGGCAAATGCACCTCAATTTCACACCGTTGGGTCTTCTTCTGTACAGAGTGTCATCGACAAACTGGTACATACTTGACAGAAGGGCTACTTTTTCGGCCTCTTATTGCTCTTCGGGGAGTTCTCCTGTTTAGAGGAAATGGACTATGTGATGTGCCCAAGTTTTAGCCTGGGGCTCGACAACTAGGACTAAAGGCATCTCCTCGTCCGTGGGAGCGCTTGTCTCGACCACGAGAACCTGGGGTTTCCGTAGGAGAGAGCTGCTCACCATGCGGAGCGAGACTGTCTCCGGCAGCTTCTCTACCAGCGATTTCGGGAAGCTCTACCAGGAAATGCATCCCGGAGTTCAGCTTTCTTCTTTTCCTGGCCATTGTTGATGGGGATACTGAAGTTTGAGTGAGGCGAAGGATAAAGGTTCATGGTTCCACAGGGAGCTTTTGCGCAGCGCACTTTGATAGATGATCAGCGATGGTATTTTCCACACGGGGCACATGCTCTGCTTGCAACCCATCAAAGCGCTCCTCCAGTTTCCTCACTTCTTCCATGTATGCCTCCATCAATAGGCTCTGATAGTCTTTGTTGATTTGTTTCACCACGAGTTGTGAGTCCCCTCGGATGATTAGTCTCTTGATTCCCAGCTCCACCTTGATTCTGAGTCCGGCAAGGAGCCCTTCATATTCAGTGGTGTTGTTGGTAGCCTCCTCCCGAGGGATGTGCATTTGAACCACATACTTGAGGTGCTCTCCGGTGGGGGCGACGAGGAGCACAGCCACTCCGGTGCCCTGGACCGAGAAAGCACCGTCAAAGTACATGATCCAATCCTTAGGTGCTTCTTTGTTGGGGAGGACTGTTTCTGGGATCTCTTCATCTGGCGTGGGTGTCCATTCCGCAATGAACTCTGCCAACTCTTTGCTCTGGACTGTGGAAGTGCTCTCATACTTCAAACCAAAACTTGACAGCTCAAGGCCCCACTCAACTATCCTGCCAGTAGCTTCGGGGTTCCTCAATATGCGCTGCAGCGGAAAGCGAGTGACAACTGTGATCTCATGGGCTTGGAAATAGTGGCGCAACTTCCTCGAGGCCATGATGAGGCCGAAGATCAGCTTTTGCACTCCAGAGTACCTTGATCTAGCCCCCTGTAATAAGGAGCTGACAAAGTAAACGGACCGTTGTACCACTTTCTTCTTCACCACTTCCCCGGAACTGCCCTCGCCAGCTTGTTGAGGTTCCTCCAAGTTTGCATTGGGTCCTGCCGCGGATGCTTCGGTCTCACCCCCGACAGCATCGTTCGCAGCAGCTACATCTTCATCTACTTCACGTTGCGCCACCAGCGCTGCACTACCCACTTGATTCGTTGCCGCCAAGTATAGCAACAACGGTACTTGTGGTTTAGGAGCGACCAAGGTGGGAGCGGAAGAAAGGTAAGTCATTAGATCTTGCAGCGCTGCTTCCGCTTCTGGGGTCCACCTTACCGGGCCTGCCCTCTTCAGGATCTTGAAGAACGGCAGGGCGCATTCGGCGGATTTGGAGATGAGCTACTTAGCGCGGCAACGCATCCGGTCAAACGTCTGATTTCCTTGATGGTCTTGGGTGCGTGTATCTACTCAATTGCCTCGATTTTGTCGGGTTTTGTTTCTATCCCCTGCTGAGATACAAAGAACCCAAGTAGCTTGCCGGATGGGACGCCAAATACACACTTTTCAGGGTTGAGCTTGAGGTTGATCTTGCGCAAGTTCGCAAAGGTCTCTTCCAAGTCTTGTATGAGAGTTACTTCATTCTTGGTCTTGACAACTATATCATCCATGCAGGCTTCTACATTCTTGTGTAACTGCGGTCCAAATCTAGTCTGCACGGCTCTGGCAAAGGTAGAACCGGCGCTCTTTAACCCGAAGGGCATCCGTACAAAGCAGTACGTGCCGCATGGATTATGAACGCGGTCTTTTCCTCATCTTCCTTAGCCATGAAGATCTGGTGGTATCCGAAGTAAGCGTCCAAGAAGGAAAGCAGGTCACACCCGGAGGTGGAAACAAAAATCCGGTCGATGCTCGGCAAGGGGAAAGGGTCCTTCGGGCATGCATTGTTCAGGTCAGTGAAATCTATGCAGAGCCATTATTTCCCATTCGCCTTGCGCACTACCACAGGGTTGGCTAACCAAGTTGGGTGCAAAACTCTTCTGACCAAACCAGCCGCTTCAAGTTTCCTGATCTCTTCGGCGATGAACTGCTGCCGCTCCAAGGCTTGCTTCCTAACCTTTTGTTTGACGGGCCTGGCGTGGGGGCAGACAACAAGGTGGTGCTCGATTACCTCCCTGGGAACACCGGGGATGTCAGATGGTCGCCAGGCAAAAACATCGACATTCACCCGCAGGAAGGCAATGAGCGCGCTTTCCTATTTGTCAGTAAGGGTGGCGCTGATGGTGAACGTGCCATCAGCGCCATCCTGCCCTGCCGGGACCTTCTTCATCTCAGCATAGATGGCCTTGGCTTTCTTGCTAGTGGAACTCTCCCGCAGATCCTCGACGGGTGCAGAGCACTCCAAAGAGGCGCGCTTCCCGGAGTCCTTGCTGGTGTCTCTGCTAGACTTTCTCTCTTTCCTGGTTTCCTTTGCGAGAGCTGGAGCTCGTGGTCTTGGTCTTGTTGATGCCGAACCAAAACAGAAACTTTTGACTCCAGTACAGGAATTTTCATTTTTTACTGCAGCGTGATAACGATCTGAAACTTTCAGATCTAAGTATTTTATTAAAACATCAAGCAAAACAAAATAAAATGACATTCCAAGAATAGCACACATCACGTGAAGAAGCAAAAAACTTAGGCTCAACCGCTACTAACCGATAATTGTTGATGAAGAAAGGTGGGATGCCTACCGGGGCATCCCCAAGCTTAGATGCTTGAAACTTCTTTAAATATTATCTTGGGATGCCTTGGGCATCCCCAAGCTTGAGCTTTTGTGTCTCCGTAATTCCTTTTATATAACGGTTTCCCTAAATCTTAAAAACTTCATCCACAAAAACTCGAAAAGAACTCGTGAGATAGGTTACTACACATAAGAATAAGTCCACACTTCTTGTACTGCCAAGACAAGTTGCACAATAATTTCCAAACATCATCTACTGTTTACTATCGTTTCCACAATTTATATATACCAATATAGGCTCTGGAAACTATAGGATACGTAGATAACAAAACTATGACCACCATCTGTCCAAACAGAACAGTCTGTAGCAATTTATGAAAACAGTGTATTTATGTAACTCAAAAAATTATGAAACTTTAGGACATAATAAATAATTTATATGAAAACACTGTGTAAAAATTTCAGAAACTTTCCACGTTCCAGTAAAATATGAAAATTCAAACACTACAGAAAAAGTTTCTGTTTTTACACAGCACACATCAAAGATGCAATTCAAGCATCCTAAAGACAATTCTTGGAACTTTTTATTGAAAAACAAGATTATAAATAACAGCAAGCAAATACTAACAAAATAAAATGATGCTCCAAGCAAAACACATATTATGTGACGAATAAAAATATAGCTCCAAGTAAGATATACCGATAGTGTTGGAGACGAAAGAGGGGATGCCTTCCGGGGTATCCCCAAGCTTAGACGCTTGAGTCTTACTTGGATATTAACTTGGGGGTTCCTTGGGAATCCCCAAGCTTAGGTTCTTGTCACCCCTTATTCTCCTCATATCGGTGTCTCACCCAAAACTTTAAAACTTCAATCACACCAAACTTAACGGTACTTCCTGAGATGGGTTAGTATAATAAATAAAGATCATTCACTTAGGTACTGTCAAGACAAGATTCATAATAGTTCTCACATAATACCTACTGTATTCTACCATTCACATAATTTATATCACTGGATATAAGCTATGGGAACACTAAAACAAGAAAACTATGCATGCAAAATAGAATCTGTCAAAAACAGAACAGTCTGGGTAGATCTGGAGTATAGCCATACTTCCCTGTCTCTAAAAATTCTGAAAAATTAGGACAACCTTAAGAATTTGTATATCAACACTTTGTCAAAATTTCATATCATTATCACGCTCCAGTAAAAAATGAAAATTCTTGTACTGGAGCTCGTGGTCTTGGTCTTGTTGCACCGGAAAGGAAACCTTTGGGGGATTCCTTGGGAACCCGCGTACGTCCTTGCTTCCTTAGCACCAAAGGGGAAACTATCCTCTCTGCACCCGCTGGCACCCGCTAACCTTGGTCATCATGGCTCACGTCATCGCTGCCTCCTGAGGCCGGGTACTTGCATAGGAATCTCCGCTCCTCAGGAGGCCACCTGGGGAGGCCGCTCCTCTAGAGGTCTTGGCGTCGTTCTCCTCGCGAGGCCGGGGCCCTCACGAGGGTCTTGCCTTGAGGGGTTTGTCGCCAGGACGTACTGGGCCATCAAGGTGGGCCACGCGCTGGGCCGCAGGCAGGCAGGTCTGGGTACCCCCGATCCTAGAATGCCGACAGTAGCCCCCAGGCCCAAGGCGCGCTCGGGCCGGCTTCGGGGCGAAGCCAAGGAAGGAAGGCCGAAGCGCAGTGGGCCACAATCGCCTACGAGCCAGGCTTAACGCGTCGCGCATGACGGGACACGGGCGCCTTGATGTCTACTACACAACCTTCTTCTTGTAGACTCGTGTTGGGCCTCCAAGCACAGAGTTTTGTAGGACAGTAGCAAATTTCCCTCAAGTGGATGACCTAAGGTTTATCAATCCGTGGGAGGTGTAGGATGAAGATGGTATCTCTCAAGCAACCCTGCAACCAAATAACAAAGAGTCTCTTGTGTCCCCAACACACCCAATACAATGGCAAATTGTATAGGTGCACTAGTTCGGCGAAGAGATGGTGATACAAGTGCAATATGGATGGTAGATATAGGTTTTTGTAATCTGAAAATATAAAAACAGCAAGGTAGCAAGTAACAAAAGTGAGCAAAAACGGTATTGCAATGCTTGAAAACAAGGCCTAGGGTTAATACTTTCACTAGTGCAAGTTCTCTCAACAATACTAACATAGTTGAATCATATGTAAATCTCTCACACGCGACAAAGATTTCACTCCAAAGTCACAAATAGCGGAGAACAAACGAAGAAATTATTGTAGGGTACGAAACCACCTCAAAGTCATCTTTTCTGATCAATCTTATGAGCTATCCCTATAAGTGTCACGAACAGCCCTAGAGTTCGTACTAAAATAACACCTTAAGATACACATCAACCAAAACCCTAATGTCACATAGATACCCCAATGTCACCTCGAGTACCCGTGGGTTTGATTATACAATATGCATCACAAATTTAAGATTCATCATGTTCAATCCAACACAAAGAACTTCAAAGAGTGCCCCAAAGTTTCTACCGGAGAGTCAAGACGAAAACATGTGCCAACCCCTATGCATAGATTCCCATGGTCACGGAACCCACAAGTTGATCACCAAAACATACATCAAGTGGATCAATAGAACATCCCATTGTCACCACAGATATCCCATCGCAAGACATACATCAAGTGTTCTCAAATCCTTAAAGACTCAATCCGATAAGTAAACTTCAAAGGGAAAACTCAGTTCATCACAACTAGATAGATAGGGGAAACACTCCATATGATTCATCTATATTAACAAAGCTCGCGGTACATCAAGATCGTGCCATCTCAAGAACACGAGAGAGAGAGATCAAACACATAGCTACTGGTACATACCCTCAGCCCCGAGGGTGAACTACTCCCTCCTCGTCATGGAGAGCGTCGGGATGATGAGGATGGCCTCCGGTGATGGTTTCCCCCTCCGGCAGGGTGCCGGAAAAGGCTCCCGATTGGTTTTTCGTGGCTCTGGAGGATTTCGGCGGCGGAACTCCCGATCTAGTTTTATTTTTGGAGGTTTCTGTATTTATAGGAATTTATGGCGGTGGAAACAAGTCCTGGGGGGCCACGAGGGAGTCACATGCCAGGGGGGCGCGCCCTAGGGGGGGACGCGCCCCTGTGGCTTGTGATCTCCTCGTGGCTCTTCTGGCCCAACTCCGATGCCCCGTGGGTCTCTTCTGGTCCAAAAAAAATCACCGTAAATTTTTATTCCATTTGGACTCCGTTTGATATTCCTTTTCTATAAAACTCAAAAACAAGGAAAAAACAGAAACTGGCACTGGGCTCTAGGTTAATAGGTTAGTCCCAAAAATAATATAAAGTTGTAGTAAAATGATTGTAAAACATCCAAGAATGATAATATAACAGCATGGAACAAGCAAAAATTATAGATACATTGCAGACGTATCAGCATCCCCAAGCTTAATTCCTGCTCATCCTCGAGTAGGTAAATGATAAAAACAGAATTTTTGATGTGGAATGCTGCCTAACATGTTCATCATATTCTTTTCTTGTATGTATAGCATGGACATTTGGACTTGTAAATGATTCAAAGCAATAGTCTAGTTTTGACATAATGACTTCAATACTCAAGCATGTCAACAAGCAACCATGTCTTTCAAAATATCAACACTAAAGAAAGTTATCCCTAGCCCATCATGCTCAATCATTGATCCATTCATGAAACACACTAAAATATTAACTATGCCCAATGCTCAAGTACGATCATAGTGTCCCCCTAGTTGGTGCTTATAAGAGAAGATGGAGACTCAAAGCAAAAATAAAAATTGCATAAAGTAAATAGATAGGCCCTTCGCAGAGGGAAGTAGGGATTTGTAGAGGTGCCAGAGCTCAAGGTTTAAATTGAGAGAGAAAAATGTTTTGAGTGGCATGTTTTTCCTGTCAACGAAGACGACGAAGTAGCTCACAATACTTTCCATGCTAGATACATTATAGGCGGTTCCCAAACAGAATGGTAAAGTTCTTACTCCCCCTCCACCAATCAATCACACTCCACGGCGAGCCGAATCCACGGGTACCGTCCATAGAAACAACAATCTTGGGGGAGTTTTGTTTCATTATATTTTGATTTGATTTTTGAGCATGGGACTGGGCATCCCAAAGACCAGCCACTTTCTCGTGAATGATAGTGAATCAACACATATCGTGAGAATAACCCACCTAGCATGGAAAAATATTGGATACTCCCCACCGTTTCATGAGCGGTACGGGCACAAAAAAGAGAAAGTTTATTTTGAAGATTTAGAGATGGCACATACAAATTTGCTTGGAACGGCATGGAAATACCGCACATAGGTAGGTATGGTGGACTCATAAGGCAAAACTTGGTTTAAGGATTTTGGATGCACAAGTAGTATTTCTACTTAGTACAAATGAAGGCTAGCAAATAGATTGGGAAGGAACCAAACCGAGGAACGAAAAATCTCTAAGTTCATTGCATAACTATTGACTTTTGTGCATGCATAGGGAATCACAAACCTTAACACCAATATTCCTACTAAGCATAATTACTCACTAACATGACTCACATATTACTATCATCACGTTTCAAAACTATTACAAAGAATCAAGTTTAATTTGTCCAATGATCTTCATGAAAGTTTTTATTATATCCTCCTTGGATATCTATCACTTTGGGACTAGTTTCATATATTGCCATAGCTTTTTGGCAAGCTCAAACAAATTTAAGTAAAACACATGAGCAAATGACAAGCTACTCTCATAGGATATAAGTAAAGATCAATGAGTAGTCAAACAATTAAGGAGCTATGTGAGGACTCTCTCTCCCTCAATAAATATTTACAGATCTTAAGTATTTTATTAAACAACGAGCAAAAGAAAAATAGCACTCCAAGAAGAGCACATATCATGTGAACAAATAAAAGTTTAGGCTCAACATAGGCTAACCGATAGTTGTTGATGAAGAGAGGTGGGATGCGTAGCATCCCCAAGCTTAGACTCTTTAAATAATTACTTGGGGTGCCTTGGGCATCCCCAAGCTTGAGCTTTTGTATCTCGTTCAATCCTCTCATATCATGGTTTCACCTATTCTCAAAAACATCATCCACACAAAACTCGAAAAGAACTCGTGAGATAGGTTAGTGCACATAATAATAAATCAACTCTTTATGTACTGCCAAGACAAGTTGCATAATAATTTTCAAACATAATCTACTGTTTACTATCATTTCCACAATTTATATCTACCAATATAGGCTATGGAAACTAGAGGATAAGTAGATGACAAAACTATGACAGCAATCTGTCCAAACAGAACAGTCTGTAGTAATTCATGAAAACAGTGTACTTTTGTAACTCAAACAATTATGAAAATTTAGGACATGCTATAAAATTTATATGACATCACTGCGTAAAAAAATCAGAAACTTTCCACGTTCTAGTAAAATATGAAAATTCAAACACTACAGCCAAAGTTTCTGTTTTTACACAGCACTCATCAAAACATGCAATGCAAGCATCCTAAGGCAATTCTAGGAACTTTCTATTGAAAAACAAGATTATAAATAACACCTAACAGAAAACAAGAAAATAAAATGACGCTCCAAGCAAAACTCATATTATGTGATGAATAAAAATATAGCTCCAAGTAAGATATACCGATAGTGTTGAAGACGAAAGAGGGGATGCCTTCCGGGGCATCCCCAAGCTTAGGCGCTTGAGTCTTCCTTGGATATTACCTTGGGGGTGCCTTGGGCATCCCCAAGCTTAGGTTCTTATCACTCCTTATTCTCCTCATATCGGTGTCTCACCCAAAACTTGAAAACTTCAATCACACAAAACTTAACGAAACTTCGTGAGAAGGGTTAGTGTAATAAAGATAAATCATTCACTTAGGAACTGTCAAGACAAGATTCATAATTTTTCTCACATGATATCTACTGTATTCTATCATTCCCATAATTTATATCACTGAATATAAGCTATGGAAACACTAAAACAAGCAAACTATGCATGCAAAACAGAATCTGTCAAAAACAGAACAGTCTGTGAAGATCTGTAGTGTAACCATACTTCCCTGTCTCTAAAAATTCTGAAAAATTAGCAAAATCTAGGCAATTTGTATATCAATCATGCGTAAAAAATTCAGAACAAAATCACGTTCCAGTGAATTTAAAAAATTCCTGGAATGAGAGCAAAAGTTTCTGTTTTTGCACAGAATCAAGTCAACTATCATCCACACTATCCCAAAGGCTTTACTTGGCACTTTATTGAAACAAAAGCTATAAAACATGATTATACAGTAGCTTAATCATGTGGACACACAAAAACAGAAAGGAAAAGTGTTGGGTTGTCTCCCAACAAGCGCTTTTCTTTAATGCCTTTTAGCTAGGCATGATGATTTCAATGATGCTCGCATAGGAATAATAATTGAAACATGCAAGAGAGCATCATGAATCTCATGACAAGCACATTTAAGTCTAACCCACTTCCTATGCATAGGGATTTTGTGAGCAAACAATTTATGGTAGCAAGAATCAACTAGCATAGGAGAGCAAAACAAGCATAACTTCAAAACTTTGAACACATAGAGAGAAAACTTGATATTATTGCAATTCTTACAAGCATATATTCCTCCCTCATAATAATTTTCAGTAGCATCATGAAGGAATTTCACAATATAACCAGCACATAAAGCATTATCTTCATGATCCACAAGCATAGAAAATTTGTCACTCTCCACATAAGCAATTTTCTTCTCATTCATAATAGTGGGAGTATCATATGAAGCTCGAATACTAAAAATTGTTTCCACATTAAAAGAGTAATGTTCAGTAAAAAGTTATTCAAAATTATGACAATAATTGTCACTACTCTTTATAACATAAGTATCATCACAATAATCATCATAAGTAGCAACTTTGTTCTCATCATAGTCAATTGAAACCTCTTCCGAAATAGTGGAATCATTAATAAATAAAGTCGTGACCTCTCCAAATCCACTTTTATCATTATAATAAGATTCAACACCCTCCAAAATAGTGGGATAATTATTATCTAAAGTTGACACTCTTCCAAACCCACTCTCGTAAATATTGCAATCGTCATAAATAGGGGGTATGCTATCATCATAGTAAATTTGCACATCAAAACTTGGGGGAATAAAAATATCATCCTCATTAAGCATAGCATCCCCAAGCTTGGGACAAACATTAATTGCAGCAAATAAATTCTCAAACATGTCATTCTCATCAAACATAGCATCCCCAAGCTTGTGGCTTTGCATAACATAAGCATAATCACTCTCATCATTAATAGTATGAATAGCACCAATCGTATAACAATTATTATCATCACAATTTTCTAAGTTGGTGCCAAAAAGATTTTCAAGATTATAAGGGGTATCATTATTTGGGAGAGATACCTCTTTACCTCTACTTTTCCTTCTTTTCTTCTTCTTCACCACATCATGTGTGGGTTTATTTAATTCCTCCAAGCTTCTTTTTGAAGAGATTGGTTGAATAAAAAGCTCCTCCTTGTTACCTGATTCATCATAAGAGAAAATAGGAGGATATTGGGAAACCTCTTCCCCTTCATTAGTATTCTCTTCATCTTCTATTTGTTTTCTTGTCTTTAAGTAATTGGCAATATAAGGATTCTCAATGCAATTTACCACACAATACATATGGATTTCATTTAGATCAAAATCAATCATTTTCATGAGAACCCATGCTGGAATATCCTTAGTTTTATGTTTTATTTCCTCATACCACAAAAATAGACTAAGTTCATTATGATGCTCAAGGGTAATGAGGTTATCACAATTTTTGGACACAATTTGATCATGAAATAATTCACATTAGAAATTATAATGACCACGTTCATTGCAAAGTTCACAAGGACGGCGAGAAATATTAAGTCTTTCAGCACAAACATATAGCCTCTCTTGCAACCATTTAGTTTCTAAATACTTATGCCTCTTACAAAATCTATCTTCCCTTTTAGGCATGTCTACACAAACTCTATGCACTCCACAAAAATTGGCATGCTTATAAGAAATCTTTTTATCATGACTAGTGCAATCATCATTAGTACTATGGATATTCAAAGAATTCATACTAACAACATTGCAATCATGCTCATCACTCAAAGATTTAGTGCCAAACATTTTAATAACTTCTTCTTCTAACACTCGAGCACAATTTTCCTTTCCATCATTTTCACGAAAGACATTAAAAAGATGAAGCATATGAGGCAACCTCAATTCCATTTTTTTGTAGTTTTCTTTTATAGACTAAACTAGTGATAAAACAAGAAACTAAAAGATTCAATTGCAACATCTAAAGATATACCTTCAAGCACTCACCTCCCCGGCAACGGCGCCAGAAAAGAGCTTCGTTGACGGGATGTGAGTGCCACTTACCTAGCCTCCCCGGCAACGGCGCCAGAAAAGAGCTTGATGTCTACTACGCAACCTTCTTCTTGTAGACTCATGTTGGGCCTCCAAGCGCAGAGTTTTGTAGGACAGTAGCAAATTTCCCTCAAGTGGATGACCTAAGGTTTATCAATCCGTGGGAGGTGTAGGATGAAGATGGTATCTCTCAAGCAACCCTGCAACCAAATAACAAAGAGTCTCTTGTGTCCCCAACACACCCAATACAATGGCAAATTGTATAGGTGCACTAGTTCGGCGAAGAGATGGTGATACAAGTGCAATATGGATGGTAGATATAGGTTTTTGTACTCTGAAAATATAAAAACAGCAAGGTAGCAAGTAACAAAAGTGAGCAAAAACGGTATTGCAATGCTTGAAAACAAGGCCTAGGGTTCATATGTAAATCTCGAAGAATGATTGTAAAACATCCAAGAATGATAATATAACAGCATGGAACAAGCAAAAATTATAGATACGTTGGAGACGTATCACGCCTCCGCTCCAACGTCGCCACAGCAACTGCCCAGGCCGACAAAAGCCTGGCGCCCACTGCCAAGCCATCATTGCTCTCCTTCCTTGCGCCCTTGCTTCCTTGCTCAGATCCCCTTTCCCTTGCGAGAGCTTCCTCCAAATCTTGGCGCAGCGCCGCCCTTCCTCTTGCTCCTCCAATCCCCATAATCCTTCAAATGGCGCCCGCCGGGAAGTCGAAGCCTGAGGCCCAGGCCTCGACGTCCTCTTCTCCCTCACCGGCGCTTACAGAATCCACCATCGCCAAGGAGGTGGAGCTCACCCCCGTGCTCCCGTGTACAGCGGGCGACTCCAATGAGTGGGGGCAGACCTTGATCTGGTGCGGCTCTGCGAAGCAACGCACCTTGGCGAAGACGGTCTACCCCTTCTTCCTTCACAGTGTCTTCTCCGGGCTCGTCCCGCCTTTGGTTCTTCTCCGCCATACTTATGCATTACGGGATCCAGGCCCTCCATCTCCAGCCCAACTCTATCTTGCTCCTGTCTATCTTCGCTTTCTACCGCGAGACCTTCGTGGGTGTGAGACCTTCAGTGGCCCTCTTCCGCCACTACTTCAGCCTGCGGCTTCACGACTGTGCGCAGCGGTCGGTGTGCGCCTCCTTCGTTGCCGTCCAGAGTGGGAATGTGCTCCTGAAGGCCGAGAAGAAGGTGGAAGGTTTCAGGCACCGCTGGGTCTTCTTGGATGCTTGGGGCGTTGATCCGCGCTTGGAGCTCCCGACGAGGCTGCCCGAGAATACCCTCGCATGGGGCTCCGCGAAGCTCACCGATCCCCGGGCGAAGCCCGTCTTGGAGCGGATCTCCCAGGACATGGAGGCCAAGTAACCGACCGGGGCGATGATAGTGAAGGAGTTCCTGACGCAGCGCCTGGCGCCGCTCCAGGCGCACTCGAAGCCCATGTGGGAGTACGATGGTGGGAGGGACACCATCAGGCTTCGGTCCACCAGCCTGAATGGGGAGGATCTGGGCAGGGCCATCGTTACCCTGCTCCACGGCGATCCTGGGGACCTCCCCGAGGCCTACGCCCTGCAGTACCGCCGTGACGACAGGGGGGAGCTGGTTGCCGCCATGCCCACCTTTGAAGAGCGTGGGCTCACGCCGCCCGAGCGCCCCATCTCCCCGGTGCCAGTGTCCTCCGGTGATGCCAGCGGTGAGGGAGACTCAGAGAAGACCGTGGATGACGGCCTGGAAGAGGTGTCTCCCCTATCACAGAGCGTGCTCCACCGCAATCTCGAAGACGACGGTGATGCCAACGAGCCGCCAGCCGCGGACTCCCTGTGCTTCATCAGGACCCTCAGGAGGCCATGGCCTGCCTCCCGACCACGCCGGCATCTTGCCGGGCGACCCCGAAGAAACGCGCGGCCGCACCTCCTGCGGCGGACTCCCCGCGCTCCAGCAGGGCGCTTGAGACGCCGGTCTCGTCTCCATCCGAGCCGCAGCCGAAAGATGGGGCGGCCGCCTCTAGGGCAGACGTGGCCTCTCCGGCCGCGGCCCCTCGGAGAGATCTCGCCACCCCTCTAGGCGACAGCGCCACGCCGAAGAAAGGTGGGAGCATCCTGGCCCTCGATGACTTGGAGAGGAAGAGGAAGTGGGTCGTGGCCAACGAGTAAGTAACTTGCCTTGCCTCTGGTCGATTATAAATTGCGCGCATGCTCATGGCCCCTTCTTTCCTTGGTGGCCAGGGTCGTCGTCGAGCTGAAGAAGAGGAAGGCAGACGCCAAGCCGAAGGAGCCCCCTGTCCGGAGGGCGCCTTCGGCCTTTGGCCGCTGACGCAACAGGCGAGGAAGCGCGTCACGGCAGCTTAACGCGACCCTTGAGTGCCCCGGCGGCACCATGCCCGAGCTCGTGGGCGTAACTCCTTCTCCTGACACCATGACGACGCCAGTCGGGGGGGCGGTCACCGGGAGTGCAGAGGCTCACGAGGCAGCACCCCTTGCCGCGGCCGTGGTGACTCCAATGCCGGTGGATGGGGCAATCTCCTGCCCCCTCTTGACGGAGTCCGCCCTTGAGAAGGAAAAGAAGAAGAAGAAGAAGACTAGAAGAAGAAGAGCCAGCCCCCGTGGGCCATGAGGCTGAGAAGTCATCCGCTCTTGTCGTGCTTGAAGAGGGACTAGAGCCTTCAACGCCCCAAGCCAGCCACGCCACCGCTCCGTTGGAAACAGCGCATATCGATGTGCCGGTGCCGCCTTCTGGTCAGGCTCTCGCGCTCGTGGGCAGTGGCCCTCCGGTCAGGCCCGGCGCTTTGGATGAGGCTTATACCGCGCTTGGCCGGATCCGGTCCGACCTCCAAGGCGCCGACAGGCGCTCCTTCGCGGGGGAACGCCTGGAGCTTATCTCCGGGTGGCTCCAGGCTAATGCAGCCATCAAGACGGCCTGGGGTCGGGCTGAGGCTGCCGCCGCGGAGAACAAGAAGGAGGCCGCCGAAGCCGTGGCAGCTCGCAACGCGGCGCTGGCCAAGGCAGCGGCTGCCGCGGAGCGCTGTGGTGAGGCAGAGGCCAAACTGAAGGCCCTTCAGGAGGAGCAAGCCATGCACGCGCAACGGCTTCACGAACGGGAGGAGGACCTCAAGGCTGACGAGGCAAAGCTCGCCGATCGCGACTCCGCGCTGTCCCAGGCGGCTGCTGACCAAGCCGCGGAGAATGAGAGTCTGGCCAAGCTGAGGGATGAGGTAGTGGAGGCCCAGACGTCCCATGCCCGGCATGTCTCCGACACGACGGCCCAGCTTGATGCTAGGGAGAAGACCCTTGCCGCTGCCAAGGAAAAAGCTGTCGCGGCGCGCGACGCCTTCCCCTCCATCGAGCTCAGGCTTCGCCAGGCGCTGCGCTTCATCTGCAGGGGAGGATTCGGGGAGCCACTGGCGGCTTTTGAGGGCAGCTATGCCTGGCTCTCCTCCAAGCTCGCTGAGGTGCTCGAACGTACAGTCGCCAGGGTGGACGCCATCCTGGAGGCCGAGTGCCACGCTCTTTTCTCCATGGCTGCAACGCGTGTCTTCAGCCATCTCTACCTCAGTGAGCCCGGCTTTGATTTCAACGCGGTGATGGCCTCGGTTGCCCCTGAGTCCCGAGCCGTCGTGGTGGTGGCCGTGAAGGATTCTGTGGATGCGCTGATGAAGAAGTTCGGCTGCGTCCCTGACACTGAGCCCCCTGTGGTGGAGGCGAGCAGTGGCGACGAAGGCATCGACGGTGATGTTGACGACGAGCTCGACGTGACCGGGGCAATCGGCGGCGGTGGCCTTGGCGATGACGGCTCCTCCTCATAGACTCCGACCTGCGACATTTATAGTGCCTCGTGGAGGCGTAAGACTTGTTTGAATCGCAAAACATCATGTGCTTGTAATAACTTGTTTGAATTCCGTGATTTCCTTTTGCGCCTTGTTTCCTTCCTGCTTGCTTTTGTGCTTTGCGTCGGCAGGGCCCAATCCCACGCATACCTCGACCGCCGTAGGGGCGTCCGGATCACCAGGACGAGACCAAGGGGCGAGGGGCTACGTGACTAGTGAGGCCCCTGGGTCGCGATGCCCATGCATCCCCCTTGACGTGCGAGCAACCCTCATGAAGGAGACATGGCGACAACGGGGTCGATTTGGAGGACCTTAGTGCTCTGCGTCGGTAGGGCCCAATCCCGCGCATACCTCGACCGCCGTTGGGGCGTTCGGATCACCAGGACGAGACCAAGGGGTGAGGGGCTATGTGACTAGTGAGGCCTCTGGGTCGCGATGCCCAGGGGTTACCCTTGACGTACGAGCGGCTCCCATACCTTTCCTCGCCAGCTTTTGCCTGGGAGGGATGCGAGAAGACCAGGTGCCAGGAACCTGTTGAGTTGGCATGCTCCAGGCATGGCCTGAGCGTAGCCCCCGTCCAGCCCCCTCGCGTGTGCATCCCAGGGGAACACTGCGTGACGGGGCCATGAGGCCATCCCGAGGTTAGTGCAGCCGCTAGGGCGCCCTTAGTTGTTTATCCACTAGAGCAGAGCATGGGACTTCCACTCGGCCTGGGCTAGTAATTGGAGGACCGTGTCGTCCGCCAGCGCGGAGCATGGGGCTTCCACTTGGGCGTGGGCATAGTCATTGGAGGACCGTGTCGTCCGCCAGCGCGGAGCATGGGGCTTCCACTTGGGTGTGGGCATAGTCATTGGAGAACCGTGTCATGCACCAGCGCGGAGCATGGGGCTTCCACTTGGCCATGGGAAGGGAGCTCTGTGTTAGAGTCTCCGGACGTGTATAGCCCAATTTCGTTCGTACGCGTGACTGGCACAACAGAACTGGTGGAGGTGTATCTAGGCACCCGTGAGCCAGCGCGGGTCTCACGAGGCCCTACCTCAAGGCGGGTTGCGCCTGAGTCTTCTGACGCGGGGCGTACTTGCAAAACTTGTGTGGTGGGGACAACCTGCGATGAATGAATCTCCGGAGGTCATCACATGAGAAGGCCAAACACCAAAGACCCCAGGAGGTGACGTGAACTGGGCCGGCCCGCCAGACAGAGCTCAGTCGTTGGGTTTATCGACATTGCTGGGACGGACCCGAGCACAGATGCCGTGCCCAGTCTTCTCATGCGACAAACCCGAGGAAAAACATCCGGCGCGCGGCTCCCGCGACGGCGAAGCGCCGAACTGCGGTTACACAAACTGGGCCGCGCGCCCTGATTCTCCTACTCTCGATTAGCTCACGCGAGGACAAAGCACCAAGGACCATGGGAGGTGACGTGTACGGGACCGGCCCGTGAGACAGAGCTCAGTCACTTGGATTTAACAACGCTGCAGGGAGGGACCCGAGCACAGACGCCATGCCAGCCCTTAATCTTGAGCGGTCGAGGGCGGGGTTGTTAGGGTGCAGCGACATTGATGGTAATGAAGCACCAGGCAGGCTATTTGGAATACTTGAAAAACTCATCTAATGTAGAACCAGTTCTGATACATGCGCAAAACGATATGGTTGCTAGGGCAGGCCCTAACAGCCTGAGGATGATGCAGCCCAAGGGGCGCCCTGAAATGAACAACCAAAAAGGTCACCTGGTAAAGATGTTGCTGAAGCGTCGAGGTGGTTGTTGAAGCTTGATCCTCACGAGCCTGAGGGCTCCGGAGGCTCGAGGGGCCCGCGAGGCCCAGGGGGATCGCGATGGTCCGGGACCTCCTGGAGGACGGCGTGGCGTCGGGCCTCATGAGACGCGAGCGCGGCCTGCACCAGGCGCTGGTACGTGGCACCCGCGTTCACAAGGCAAAAGGGCATGCAGACGTAGTTGCAGGGGTAGCCCCCACTGCGGCCGACACGTGATGGCCAGAAGAGGCCCTGGGATGCGTCCTTGTTGAGGCCCTGGATATTGACGCAGACGCGCAGCCTGCCGCCTGCGTCGGGGGCGTCAGCTGCACTGGGTGGGGTGGGGCGACGCACGCCGCGCATGGCCTGTGCCTCCTAAAGCACCTCGATCGCTTGGGTGATGAACTCTCGTTAGCCTGGCACCTCGCGCCATGCTCCTTGCTCGTGGGGGCACGCGTTGGAGCATGCCTCCAAGTGGTGCTCGAGCACCTCCCTCGTCGCCAGCCGGGTCAGAGACTCTCCAGGTGGAAACCCCCGAGCCCGTCCTGAGGGAGGCGCCGGGCACGCCTTCCTACGCGGGAGGGAGAGGCGCCCCCGCAATGGACACGGGGCTTGAGGTGCCGTTCTTGGGAGTCCCCGACCCCTGACGGCTCTTGGGGAGGAGCTGCTTCTTCTTATTGGGTGTGTCTTCAAGATGCAGGATGCCGCCCTCATCGTCAAAATTTTCAGCCGCCGCAGCCTGGTAAGCACGCTCGAGGGAGCAGACTGCATCCTTCTCATCACAGGCGACGGTGATGACACCGCTGCTCCCTGGCATCTTGAGGATGTTGTAGCCATGGTGAGTTGCCACCATGAACTTGGCGAGGGCAGGGTACCCGAGGATAGCGTTGTACGGGAGATGGATGTGGGCGACATCGAAGTCGATGAGCTCGGTGTGGTAATTATCGCGCTTGCCGAAGGTGACTGGGAGGCGCACCTGCCCTAGGGGAGTGGTGGAGCCATCGGTCACTCCTGAGAAGGGCTTGGTCGGCATGAGCTGATCATAGGGCACCTGAAGCGTCTCAAACGTCTCAACAAAGAGGACATTGAGCCCAGCACCGCCGTCGATGAGGGTCATGGTGACGAGGACGTTGCTGATGGTGGGCGTGCAGAGCAAGGGGAGCACGCCTGCGGCGGCCGAGCATTTGAGGTGATCCTTGGAGTCGAAGGTGATGGTGACCTGCAACTGTCGGCGTTCTAGATACCAGGGTACCCAGACTTGCCTGCCTGCGGGCCAAGGCGTGGCCCACCTCAATGGCCAAGTAAGGCCTGGCACGGCCTCACTCCACACAAGGCCCTCGCGAGACCCCGAGCTCGCGAGGGAGGCAGCGCCAAGACCCGCGAGGAGGAAGGCCTCCCCAGGCCCCCTCTTGAGCGGCGGAGACTCCTATGGAACACGCGACCTCAGGGGGCCAAGGGTGCCGTCAGCCAGGCCAGGCGGGCGCCAGTGCGCCAGAGGGGACAGTTTCCCCTTTGGTGCAAAGGAGGCAGGGTGCACACGTGAGTTCCCAAAGCGCCCCCAAAGGTTTCCACTTCGGTGCAACAAGACCAAGACCCCAAGCCCCGTGTAACACCCTTGTTTTCGCTCCTGTTTTTTTTCTTCCTTCGCGGGATTTTACTCCCGTCTTTTTCTCGGTTTTATCGAATTTCTTTCACCCTTGGGTATATGAAGACGGTCATTTAGCCTTGCCTTCCTATCCAACCAGAGATTTTCTTCAGTCCAACCTTGCCACCCAAGATCTATCTCCTGACTTTGCCATCGAAACCCTACCTTCCGAGTTGCCGGAAGGGAAACCCTAATCCTTGCAGTTACATAGGAACCCCAACTTCCTTTGATCTTCTTCCTCCCAAACTTTTCCCAGTGATCATCCTTTATCTATAAACCCTGGATATGTAAAAATATTGCCAAGTCATTTGCAATATTTTTCATTTAAAATTAATTCCTTTTTCTGCCAGTTAAAGGAATTAAATCCAGGAAAATATCTATCTATCTCCAGAGTTCATGAAAACTGGTGGAGATATTCTTGGTGATCATGTTGAGCTCCCACAAAAATATTGGCCATTATTAAATTAGGAAAATTGTCTTTTCCTATTTAATGCCAATATTGCATTTTGGGCACTTTCTAAAGGAACTACCATTTTGGTAGCCAGGAAAAATCCCAAATAATTTGTGGAGCTTCTCATGTCCATATCTTCCCCATTTCCATCAAAATCCCAAGTTCCATAGTTCAAATTTTGAGCACCACATCAATTTGCAAATTCTGTCCAGTTGGGCAATTTGCAAAGGAAGTGCTCTATTCCTTTATCTATTTGAGCTGAAATTTTTCATGGTGGTTACCATTGCCAAATCACTTATGGATACCAAAAATCAGCTCAATCCATCTATCCATTTTGCCCAGCAATTTTTCCAAGTTCCTGTCCATTTGAAATCACTGTGAAGGAAGTACCATTTTGGTGTACCCAAATGGTATGAAATTTACCAGTGCCTTCATACCCCTAAATCATCACCCTCCACCAAATTTCATCTGATTTCATCAAGCCATCTGAGCTCAGCTTCAAATTCCAGTTTCTGGACCAGTTGTTGGTTTGTGAAGGAAGTATATGCAAATGGGGTCTAAATGACTTCAAATTTTACAAGCATATACTCCTTCCTACCCTATTTCATTGTGACAAAGATCCATCTCTTCTTCTTCATCCATCTCTCCAGAAACAACCACAAGCAGTATGCTGCTAAATTCTGTTTCAGCAAGTTTCTCCCACCCCAGAGTCTTCCAGTTGACTCTAGCCTCATATCTTATCTATTTGAGCAGTGAGACGTCTTGTTGACATGATCTCACAGCCGGGAAAAGGCCAGGACATACTTTGGCCGTGGTGACCTCGTGTAGAGCCGGCCAAAACGGTGGTCTGCGTCTTGTCCTCGTCGGGTAGCTTGCTCCGGCCAGCTCCGACGCATCCTGAGCTGTCTAGTGGCTTCATGGCGTCCACCTGCTCCTCTCCAGGCCCTTCTCCACTCCTCTTCCTTCCTCTCCACGCCGCGGCGGTCGCCGACGCGGCGCTTTTCTCCCCTTGACCATCGTCGTCTTGTTCTCCCGTAGGCCTCTTCCTCCCCGAGCCGTCCCCTCCTTCTGGTGAGCGTCAGGTCGGCCCCTATCCTCGCTTGCCACCTCGCCGGAGCCACAGGATGGAGATAAGCTCGCCACGGCGGCCGTGCTTATCCGCACGCCGTCGGCCGGCTATAAAACCCGCGGCCCCGAGCCTCTCCGGGCATCCCCGTGTCCTTCCGACCTCACCACCCGCCCCCCCTCGCTCCTCTACCCCTCTCCTGCCTCTTTCCCGAGCCCCAGGAGCCCTCCCTGCTCACCATTGCCGCTTCGGTCGCCGGCAGCCGCCGCCTAAATTCGGGCAGGCCCGAGCTCCTCCCCTCCTGCTTTCGCCTCCAGTAGACCACCCACACACCAGCGCATCTTCCCCACCCCTCAGCTCGCCGCCGGAGTGCCCTGGCCACGTCTTCCCCCAAGGTTGGTCGCCGTCCTCGCTCTCTGCCTCCGGGTGTCGCCGTCGCCCGAGCCCCTCTCCGGCGCTGCTGCCACTCAAGACGGGAGCATCGCCTTCCCCCGAGCCCGCTGGCGGCTTCGCCTCAACCTGTGGTGGCCGGAGCAAGCCGGGCCGGAGCCGGCGCTGTGGCCCTCCCCTGCCTCCTCTGTTTTTAGTCGGGGAGGAGGAGGGAGGAGAGAGAGGGACCCGACAGGTGGGCCCCGACCCCACTTGTCGGCGAGAGGAGGCCTGCCAGCTCGGATAAGTGGAAGCACCCCGGCCGAAATACGTTTTCCTTACTGGAAAACGTATTCTTAGAGAAGGCGCCAACTGCAGTGCTGTTAGGGACCCATGTGCAAATATTTCTTTTACAGATCAGTCCCTGGCAGTCAAGCGGCTATAACTTCTCGCTCGAAACTCCGATCGCGGTGATTCCAACGCCCACATCTTCGTCTCACCGAGCCCGTTCTTTTGGTATCATTTTCACAAGGTGGTCACATAGTGAAAATTACCATTTTGCCCTCGCTCTTCCATCAGCCCCCTCCGAAAGAGAATCCTTTCCGGCGATCCCTTCCGCGGACTCTCCGCACTTCTTCCCGGAGTATTCTTCGACCCCAGGCAAGCCGACCATCTGATATATGCCCTAAAGCATTGCTCTGTGTTATTCTTGCGTGTTTAATTAATAGTTATGACTGTGATAGGAATAATTAAACTGCTGTTAGATTACACTTACTGCTATGTAGTTTACTTAAGTGCGTAATTGTTGCCACTTCAACTTGTGGTGATACATAACCCTGCTTGCTAAGTGATGGCTAAAGCTAAACTTAGTGGTTGATCTTGAGTCACCTATCCGGGCTTACCCGTGCAACCACATTTGCCGGTATGGGACGGCCTTGACTTGGTCTGATTGCGTGCTCTTTTATTGGTACACCAAAGAGGGAAGGTTATGCGCGCATGCTGCCCTGGCCCGGTAGGCGGCGATAACCTTGTGAGCCTAGTTGAGTTGATTGGTTAACCCAAGAGTCCCCGTTTGGGACAGTAGCCCCCGTTTGGGTCTACATAGTTTGGCCACGACGGTGGCAGGTGTCATGAAGACACATGGGCCACCCAAGGCAGGCCTCCGGGGGAGGATGAGTGCCGGTGGTACGATGGAAGAGTCACGGGTCAGGCAGGTTTTGTTGAAGCCACGCTGGTCCACCCGAGTGGGATCGCGAGGCCAGGTGCTTCATCGTGTGGGTAAAGTGCGCAACCTCTGCAGAGTGAAAAATCTTTTCGAATAGCCGAGTCCACAGTATTGGACAGCCCGTCCAGACCTCACTAGGTGGTCAACCGTAATAATGATAATAATGATGGAAGAACTCATCTTGTGCAGGCATCAGATGATGTCAGGAATATGGTATGTTAGCCATGGGATGGCTATGAGATGAGTGGTTAGATGACCGCATGATTCGGATTGGATTTGGATCAGATTCAGATTGGATCGTGAGAATGTTCGGAGTATGGAATATTTACCTAGTATGCTTTACTTTACTGTATTTACTTCAGTATTAATTTTTGCTAGATAGGTATGCTATGCCATTATAATTAATATTGCTCTAATAACAACTGCATGCTTGAATGCCATGGATTGCTTTGCTTGGTGTATATGTTAGTTTGGTTTGCTTGCGAGTACATTCAAAAGTACTCAGTGGCCTTTAACATGGCCAGGTTCACATAAGGATCCGTCACCCGTCGACAAGGAACCGGAGCGTTCGCGAGCTAGGAGAGTAACCTAGTCAGATCCTTGTGGATTGGAGCCGCACCAAGACCATGCTGCCTTGGATAGAGCTTTTCCGCTGCCATCACCCCTTGTATTATATCATGTAAGACTCATATATCCATTAATAGAAATGCCTCTGTTCATGATACTTGTTGTAAACGCGCATGTCAGAGTGATTTCCTGGGCTGGTATGCGTGGCGACCGGTTGGCTACAGTGGTAATCACGCGGGGCGCCACAAGCAATGGTATCAGAGCAGCCAGGCTGACTATAGGTTACCCTAGCCAGACTTCACTGTCTTGTGTTCAGTAGAAAGCCCTGATGGATTTCAGCCATCTTTGCCACCTGGCATGGCTACTATTGATCATAAGGCAACCCCATAGGTTTTCGGCTCCATCAGACCCCAACTCTCGTGGCCCTTGCCTTCGGTGTGAAATGCTCGCACCCGGCAACGACCCGTGAGCCCTGAAACCCTTAGGTAAACCAGATATCCTTACCCCGCTTGCTAGCCATGGCATTTCTCTTCTTAACTCTAGTTTCCTTTGGGAAACGCATATCAATTCCATCTTTCACCGATAACCTTAGGAACATTGACTAAGCCACTTTGGCTATGGTCCTGCATCGAGTGTGATGTTCTCTGAGGAAGTAGTAGGAGCCTGACACCAATTGCTACCAGGAGCATTGTGTGGTTTCGCTTCTAAATCCTTAGAGGTACATCGGTGCGCTATAATAGTTATACTAGTGGATCCTTGACCATGTGTGTAAGGTCCGCAAAATTTGAGTTTTATTTTCTTTTTGGTTTTCGCGGTTTTTTGTTTCTTTTGTTGGTGCCGTTTCTTCACTCCGACTGGATCCATCAGCAAGTGCCGCCAAGAAGATCAACATACAACTGGGATAATACCCAATAATCCCAATTCAGCAAGAGTCCTGTCCAGCCAACTACCTGATATTCAGAACATTACCACCGGATCCGTCAAGAATGAAGAATGGATCAGAAGCAGAATCTGTGTGCAACAGACAAGGCCAGAATATATCTGAGAGAGTTTGCCTCAGAACAAATCACGCCTAAGGAACAGTCAGATGAGCTACCAAGAAGAAACACCAGCAAGGACAAATTATTTCGTCCACGATACAAGGATTATTTCAGTCAGTGAGGTGGACAGAGTCTTTCCTCAATGGACCCAAGGATCATTTATTACCCACAGAAGACATACTTCAAGAATGCAAAGGTGCCAAGAACAACAACAAAACTCCGGTAGGTTGATGCAAATTGCAGAGCATATCCTGAAGTTCACCGGTGCAAATACAAAATTTTCTGGACACGGTGAACAAGGTTCGCAAGGAATATGGATAAGTTCATGGTTGTCTGGATCAAGGAGCACCTAACATGCTTGGAAGCTCAGCTGAACCGAATGAAATTAGCTGTCAACTGCTTATTACCGGCAACACTTGGTTTGAATGCAAGGGGCATCCCGACTTAATTGTCAACACGAGGTCTGCATCAGTTGAGCAGCCTTTACCGCAACAATAATCATACCAGCAGAAGGACAAGCGATGTGCATGACCAATGGAATATCTTAAGTCAAGATATGGCCTATATAAGGTTTGGCTCCGCTATGGGTAAAATTCCAGATACTTCGGAAGGAAGCCAGAATCGGCCATAGATCCGACTGTGTACACAAGGCTTCGGGTATAAGGAACTCAGCTTTCCTCCGCAGGCCACTAAGAAGAGCTTATCACACCATAATGTCAATATTCCCCGGTACGCCACTCGGTGAGAGATCCTTTTGGGATACGACACTCCCATCTTCCACAACGTACTACCGCGGAAGACTTCCGGCATGAGGTACATGACCTTCCTCAGCAAGAGACATGAAGGAAAACTTTCGAGGCACGATACCCAGCCTTCCTCGGCACACTACCCTGGCAGAAGCTTCGAGCATAAGGAGTTCAGCCTTCTTCAACACACCATTGCACCCCAACAAGCGTGTCGGAAGCAAGAACTAGTTGTTACACACATTTGACTCAGAACTCAGTGAAAGGGTTTATCCTACACCTGCATATGTTGTGAGCATGCAGTCCAGTGGAGCAGTTCATGCGAGCCACTCATACACGGGAATGACTGTGTTCAGAGAAACATTGGCCCCATACTTCAAGGAAGGATATGAGCACAGCAGACCCTACGAGGTATGCAAGAGTAAGTTGTAAGAACCAGCCCGACAAACCGGGAAAACAATCAAGGAGCCGTGCTGGCAGGTCATTACAGGTCCATCAAAGGAATACTCAAGAACAAAGAAGCTGTGGACAAACAACCTCCGTGACGGTCAATAAGATATGGCTTCACAGATGAAGTGGTATTACCAATCCTCGTCAGACTCTTGCATATGCGGCCACAACAATGCACTACTTGCTGTTACAAGTAAGATTTGCCGCACTCATCATAAATGCGGGCCATCAACCAAGATAAGGGGATATGCCCCGAGAGATACACCGAATGGTAGCGATACTATGCTCAGCTCAGTGGCCATAGCAAGGACTACAGAAGCTATATATGACAGAATCCTCTCCATGAGTGACAGAGTTTGAAACCAGGCATTCAGATAGAATGGCTCAAAGCACATCAGCATCAATAGCTCGTAGACATCATGGCATCATTGGAATAAGAGATTACTGTCTATGATTATTTTGTGAACATGCCTGGCATTTCAATTGGGGACATAGTAGCAATAGCTCGGTCATGTTGATTCCTTGAGTTATGGATCACCTAAGGGCAAAGTCAGGATGCATAAGCCAGAAGAAAACGTCAGAATGGAACCCACAACCAGAGTGAGCATTCTGACGCAGCAAAAAGAGAACCACCCCTAGTAGCTCGAGGCCATACTATCCCGAGAGCCTGGTGCTAGGAAAGGATGTCTTACCCATAACAGTCAGGGTACGAAGCATCGCAATAAAACCCGAAGCAGTCATTTGCAGACCATGGAAACCGAGCCGTTTGTTGGTATTACCCGCTACCCCACCCAGCAAATCCCACTACCAGGACAAAAGGTACAGCTGACAGGAAAGAGAAGGATTCAAGGAAGCTGTGTGCAGAGACAACACATGGTCCCTCAAAAGAGGCAGTTAAAAGGTCAGTGAACCAGCGAAGACAGGACAACTGATGGATCCAAGTTGCACACAGGTAAGTCCCCCTTCACCGGGAAGTAAGGCCAGAAATCTCGAGGACGAGATTTTCTTAAGGGGGGTAGGTTTGTAACACCCTGGTTTTTGCTCCTGTTTTTTTTCTTCCTTCGCGGGATTTGACTCCCGTCTTTTTCTCGGTGTTATCGGATTTCTTTCACCCTTGGGTATATGAATACGGTCATTTAGCCTTGCCTTCCTATCCAACCAGAGATTTTCTTCAGTCCAACCTTGCCACCCAAGATCTATCTCCGGACTTTGCCATCGAAACCCTACCTTCCGAGTTGCCGGAAGGGAAACCCTAATTCTTGCAGTTACATAGGAACCCCAACTTCCTTTGATCTTCTGCCTACCAAACTTTTCCCAGTGATCATCCTTTATCTATAAACCCTGGATATGTAAAAATATTGCCAAGTCATTTGCAATATTTTTCATTTAAAATTAATTCCTTTTTCTGCCAGTTAAAGGAATTAAATCCAGGAAAATATCTATCTATCTCCAGAGTTCATGAAAACTTGTGGAGATATTCTTGGTGATCATGTTGAGCTCCCACAAAAATATTGGCCATAATTAAATTAGGAAAATTGTCTTTTCCTATTTAATGCCAATATTGCATTTTGGGCACTTTCTAAAGGAACTACCATTTTGGTAGCCAGGAAAAATCCCAAATAATTTGTGGAGCTTCTCATGTCCATATCTTCCCCATTTCCATCCAAATCCCAAGTTCCATAGTTCAAATTTTGAGCACCACATCAGTTTGCAAATTTTGTCCAGTTGGGCAATTTGCAACGGAAGTGCTCTATTCCTTTATCTATTTGAGCTGAAATTTTTCATGGTGGTTACCATTGCCAAATAACTTATGGATACCAAAAATCAGCTCAATCCATCTATCCATTTTCCCCCAGCAATTTTTCCAAGTTCCTGTCCATTTGAAAGCACTGTGAAGGAAGTACCATTTTGGTGTACCCAAATGGTATGAAATTTTAGCAGTGCCTTCATGCTCCTAAATCATCACCCTCCACCAAATTTCATCTCATTTCATCAAGCCATCTGAGCTCAGCATCAAATTCCAGTTTCTGGACCAGTTGTTGGTTTGTGAAGGAAGTATATGCAAATGGGGTCTAAATGACTTCAAATTTTACAAGCATATACTCCTTCCTACCCTATTTCATTCTGACAAAGATCCATCTCTTCTTCTTCATCCATCTCTCCAGAAACAACCACAAGCAGTATGCTGCTAAATTCTGTTTCAGCAAGTTTCTCCCACCCGAGAGTCTTCCAGTTGACTCTAGCCTCATATCTTATCTATTTGAGCAGTGAGACGTCTTGTTGACATGATCTCACAGCCGGGAAAAGGCCAGGACATACTTTGGCCGTGGTGACCACGTGTAGAGCCGGCCAAAACGGTGGTCTGCGTCTTGTCCTCGTCGGGTAGCTTGCTCCATCCAGCTCCGACGCATCCTGAGCTGTCTAGTGGCTTCATGGCGTCCACCTGCTCCTCTCCAGGCCCTTCTCCACTCCTCTTCCTTCCTCTCCACGCCGCGGAGGTCGCCGACACGGCGCTGTTCTCCCCATGACCGTCGTCGTCTTCTTCTCCCGTTGGCCTCTTCCTCCCCGAGCCGTCCCCTCCTTCTGGTGAGCGTCAGGTCGGCCCCTATCCTCGCTTGCCACCTCGCCGGAGCCACATGATGGAGATAAGCTCGCCACGGCGGCCGTGCTTATCTGCACGCCGTCGGCCGGCTATAAAAGCCGCGGCCCCGAGGCTCTCCGGGCATCCCCGAGTCCTTCCGACCTCACCACCAGCCCCCCCCTCGCTCCTCTACCCCTCTCCTGCCTCTTTCCCGAGCCCCAGGAGCCCTCCCTGCTCGCCATTGCCGCTTCGGTCGCCGGCAGCCGCCGCCTAAATTCGGGCAGGCCCGAGTTCCTCTCCTCCTGCTTTCGCCTCCAGTAGACCACCCCCACACCGGCGCATCTTCCCCACACCTCAGCTCGCCGCCGGAGTGCCCTGGCCGCGTCTTCCCCCAAGGTTGGTCGCCGTCCTCGCTCTCTGCCTCCAGGTGTCGCCGTCGCCCGAGCCCCTCTCCGGCGCTGCTCCCACTCCAGACAGGAGCATCGCCTTCCCCCATGCCGCCGGCGGCTTCGCCTCAACCTGAGGTGGCCTGAGCCGGCCGGGCCAGAGCCGGCGCCGTGGCCCTCCCCTGCCTCCTCTGTTTTTGGTTGGGGAGGAGGAGGGAAGAGGGAGATGAGGAGGGAAGGAGGAGAGAGAGGGACCCGACCCCACTTGTCCGCGAGAGGAGGGCTGCCAGCTCGGATAAGTGGAAGCGCCCCAGCCGAAATACGTTTTCCTTACTGGAAAACGTATTCTTAGAGAAGGCGCCAGCTGCAGTGCTGTTAGGGACCCATGTGCAAGTATTTCTTTTACAGATCAGTCCCTGGCAGTCAAGCGGCTATAACTTCTCGCTCGAAACTCCGATCTCGGTGATTCCAACGCCCACATCTTCGTCTCGCCGAGCCCGTTCTTTTGGTATCATTTTCACAAGGTGGTCACACAGTGAAAATTACCATTTTGCCCTCACTCTTCCAGCAGCCCCCTCCGAAAGAGAATCCTTTCCGGCGATCCCTTCCGCGGACTCTCCGCACTTCTTCCCGGAGTATTCTTCAACCCCAGGCAAGCCGACCATCTGATATATGCCCTAAAGCATTGCTTTTTGTTATTCTTGCGTGTTTAATTAATAGTTATGACTGTGATAGGAATAATTAAACCGCTGTTAGATTACACTTACTACTATGTAGTTTACTTAAGTGCGTAATTGTTGCCACTTCAACTTGTGTTGATACATAACCCTGCTTGCTAAGTGATGGCTAAAGCTAAACTTAGTGGTTGATCTTGAGTCACCTGTCCGGGCTTTCCCGTGCAACCACATTTGCCGGTATGGGACGACCTTGACTTGGTCTGATTGCGTGCTCTTTTATTGGTACACCAAAGAGGGAAGGTTATGCGCGCGTGCTGCCCTGGCCCGGTATGCCGCGATAACCTTGTGAGCCCAGTTGAGTTGATTGGTTAACCCGGGAACCCCCGTTTGGGACAGTAGCCCCCGTTTGGGTCTACATAGTTTGGCTACGACGGTGGCAGGTATCATGAGGACACAGGGGCCACCCAAGGCAGGCCTCCGGGGGAGGATGAGTGCCGGTGGTACGATGGAAGAGTCACGGGTCAGGCAGGTTTTGTTGAAGCCACGCTGGTCCACCCGAGTGGGATCGCGAGGCCAGGTGCTTCATGGTGTGGGTAAAGTGCACAACCTCTGCAGAGTGAAAAATCTATTCGAATAGCCGAGTCCACGGTATTGGACAGCTCGTCCAGACCTCACTAGGTGGTCAACCGTAATAATGATAATAATGATGGAAGAACTCATCTTGTGCAGACATCAGATGATGTCAGGAATATGGTATGTTAGCCATGGGATGGCTATGAGATGAGTGGTCGGATGACCGCATGATTCGGATTGGATTTGGATCAGATTCAGATTGGATCGTGAGAATGTTCGGAGTATGGAATATTTAACTAGTATGCTTTACTTTACTGTATTTACTTCAGTATTAATTTTTGCTAGATAGGTATGCTATGCCATTATAATTAATATTGCTCTAATAACAACTTCATGCTTGAATTCCATGGATTGCTTTGCTTGGTGTATATGTTAGTTTGGTTTGCTTGCGAGTACATTCAAAAGTACTCAGCGGCCTTTAACATGGCCAGGTTCACATAAGGATCCGTCACCCGTCGACGAGGAACCGGAGCGTTCGCGAGCTAGGAGAGTAACCTAGTCAGATCCCTGTGGATTGGAGCCGCACCAAGACCATGCTGCCTTGGATAGAGCTTTTCCGCTGCCATCACCCCTTGTATTATATCATGTAAGACTCATATATCCATTAATAGAAATGCCTCTATTCATGATACTTGTTGTAAATGCGCATGCCAAAGTGATTTCCTTGGCTGGTATGCGTGGTGACCGTCTGGCTACAGTGGTAATCAGGCAGGGCGCCACACCCCGCAGGACGAACGTCATCACAGAGCCCAGTACCGCATCACTAGCGACCACTTTGCAGGCGAAGACCACCTTTCCTCAGGATAGGGTGTACCTCCTGTCCCCCTTCAAATTTGGCCGTTGTGGGATCCCTTCCCGCCATTACGATAAGGGAAGAGGACCCGGGCCACTATAAATAAAGGCGAGGCTGCCCAGCAGAGGGGCAGAGCGACCACCCCGCAAACACACCACTGTAATAGTTCATCCACAAACCTCCTCGTGAGGCAATCCACCAAAGGCAGGAGTAGGGTTTTACGCTTCGCAGCGGCCCAAACCTGGGTAAACTTCCGTGTGTCACCGTCTTCCTCGCCATCGAGCGGGGGTATTGTGTTGTGAGCTTGGAGGGGGCGAGGCAGTTGGGGAGTCTTTGCACACGCCCCTGGGTTCAAATTCCTTAGGGTTTTGCGGAGCCCGAAATCCGACATTTGGCGCGCCAGGTAGGGGGCGTGTCGGAATCCTCCCTGAAACTTCGCCTCGCCTCCGCTCGGTGCATCCATGGCCGAGGGACGCCGAGGCCGCACCGAACAACAGGCTGCCCGCGTCGCTCGGGCGACGCCGCCAGACCTCGGCATCCCGCGCTGCCTCGGTTTTTCGACGAAAGGCGCCATCTCCAGCCCGGCCTTGGACGGACACCAGGGGCTGTCGCCCTCGTCAACCGCGCGACGAGCCCTCACCGCCCTGAACCTCCCCAGTGTCCACATCGCGGCATCATCTACCCGGCCTCGCCGCGACCCGGCGCGTGGGCGGATCGCGCTCCTCATAGCCCGTGAGCTGCGGCATTTCCGCGTTACTCACGGACGCGATGACAGTTGGATATACCGCAGGGCCATACGCGCCACCCCGATAGGCGAGGCAGGGGCGCTTCCCCATGGGACGGCCCAAGAGCGGGCTCGCACGTGTGAGGTCGCTCAACTGGCCGCCGAGGCGCCAAGGGCACGCGGGCACGCCGTTGGCATGCATAGCGAACCGCACCGGCCGGAAGTGCGGCCCGGCTCGCCGGGCATGCAGGAGTTGGCCCCTGGCGCTAGAGGGTGTCGGCGTTCTGGGAATGGGGGTACCCAGACCTGCCTGCCTGCGGCCCAGGGCATGGACCACCTCGTCAGCCAAGCGCGGCTGGTGCGGCCCCACTCAAGACAAGGCCCTCGCGAGGACCCAGGCTCGCGAGGAAGGCAGCACCAAGACCAGCAAGGAGTGGGCCTCCTCAGGCCCCCTCCTGAGTGGCGGAGATCTCTATGCAGAACCCGGCCTCAGGAGTCAAGGATGACGCAAGGAAGGACAGGCGGACGTCAGCGCGCTAGACGGTGCAGTTTCCCCTTTGGTGAAAAGGGAGCAAGGACGTACGCGGGTTCCCAAAGCGCCACCCAAAGGTTTCCATTCCGGTGCAACAAGACCACGACCACGAGCCCTGCAGGACGGATGTTATCGCCGAGCCCACCTCTGCATCATCAGCAGCCACTTTGCAGGCGAAGACCACCTTTGGATAGGGCGGGGATGTACTCCTGTCCCCCTTCGAATTTGGCCGTTGTGGGATCCCTTCCCGCCATTGCGATAAGGGAGGACGACCCAGGCCGCGGCTATAAATAGAGGATAGGCTGCACCGTAGGAGAGAGAGACAACAGACACCAAACAGAGGAGAGGCAACACCACCAGAGCGCCCTCACGAGGCGTTGCACCACTGTACTAGTTCATCCACAAACCTCCTTGTGAGGCAATCCACCAAAGCAGGAGTAGGGTATTACACTTCGCAGCGGCCCGAACCTGGGTAAATCATCGTGTGCATCTGCTTCCTCGTCATCGTGCGAGTTCATCGTAGAAATTATCGAGTAGCGAGCTAGGTAGGGCGAGGCTGCGGGGGATCTTCACACACGCCCCTGTGTTCGAACGTCTTGGGGTTTTATGAAGCCCGAAATCCGACATTTGGCGCGCCAGGTAGGGGGCATGTCGGAGTCTTCCTCAAGCGAAGCTCTTCTTCCACCTTGCCGCTCCGATGTCTGACGCTCGCCGAGCCCGCGCCGAGCGCCGAGCTGCCCGAGTCCTCCTCACGGTGCCCGCCTCGGCGAGCTTTGGAGCGAAGTTGCTTACCTTTGCCACCGCCGTTAGGTGGGCCGCGTGTCTCCTGATGTGAATTGCTTCTTCGGCGATCTGACGCACCTTCGCCGTTGTTGCAAGCCTGTCCGGAAGCCTGCGCCGCTTGCTCCCTGTGCAGGATGGCGCACTCCCGCCTGGTCAATCCAGGCTGTTGAAGGTCCACTGGGTCACGGAGGTGCGTGTTGGTGCACGCATGGCGCGCCCCGTTGTTTCCTCCGCGCGCTCGGTCATCGTGGCCGGGCTTGACCCCGAAACCGGTCACCAGAATTCGAAGGAGAAGGAGCACGGCGTGCGGCGGGCCCCGCTCGGGCTCGCCCTGGGCTGGAGGGGCACACCGTCGGCGTGCTAGGGGATAGGCGCGGCGAACGAGCCCCCGGCGCCCGAAGAAGAGTGAGGAGCCATGGCCCTCCGCGCGACGGTGACCAGCTCTGCGACGTGGTCGGCCCATGCGTCGAATCCCCCGTGCATCGGGCGGTGACGGAGCATCTTGCTTGCCAGCAGCAGCGCATCGTGCGCTTCGAGGTCCCCCACGTAGGTGCAGCACGACGCCGATGCTGATGGTGCCGCCCGCCCGCCGTGTGTTTGGGCGGTGCGAGGGGCGGCGACGGCGGAGGCGATATTGGCGGCTTGATACTGACCGCCCAACACTATGCCGCTGCGGCATGGGTCTCCGGCGGCAGCGGTGGGATCGATGGAAGCTGATCCGCCGCTGCCGGGGGAAGCTTGTTGGGCACCAGCCATCGGAGCGGTGGAGCGGGGGGAGAGCAAGGCTTGAAGAAGACTCCGACACGCCCCCTACCTGGCGCGCCAAATGTCGGACTTCGGGCTCCGCAAAACCATCAAGGTTCGAACACAGGGGCATGTGCGAAGTTCCCCTGCAGCTTCGCCCTACCTAGCTCGCTACTCGATGGTTAGGATGGCGAACTCGCACGATGACGAGGAAGAAGATGAACACGGTGGTTTACCCAGGTTCGGGCCGCTGCGAAGCGTAATACCCTACTCCTGCTTTGGTGGATTGCCTCTCGGGGAGGTGTGGCAGATGAACTAGTACATTGGTGGGAGGCCTCGTGAGGGCGCTTCAGTGGTGTTCTTGGCCTTCTGCTAGCCTTGTGGTTCCCCCTCTCTATGGTGCAGCCTAGCCTCTATATATAGCAGTGGCCCGGGTCCTCTTCCCTTATCGCCATGGTGGGAAGGGATCCTACAGTGGCCAAATTTGAAGTGGGACAGGAGTACATCCCCGCCTGTCCAAAGGTGGTCTTCGCCTGCAAAGTAGTTGTCGATGATGTGGAGGTGGGCTCGGCGATGACATCCATCCTGCGGGGCTCGTGGTCGTGGTCTTGTTGCACCCGAATGGAAACCTTTTGGAGGCGCTTTGGGAACCCGCGTACGTCCCTGCTCCCTTTGCACCAAAGGGGAAACTGCACTGCCTGGCGTGCTGGCGCCCACCTGTCCTTCCTTGCGTCATCCTTGACTCCTGAGGCCGGGTTCCGCATAGAGATCTCCGCTGCTCCGGAGGGGGCCTGAGGAGGCCCACCCCCTGCCGATCCTGGTGTCGCTCTTCCTCGCGAGCATGGGGTCATCTCGAGGGCCTTGTCTCGAGTGGAGTTGCGCCAGGCCGTGTTTGGCTGACGTGGTGGGCCATGCCCTGGGCCGCTGGCAGGCAGGTCTGGGTACCCCCGTTCCCAGAACGCCGACAACGCGCGCCAGTCCTGGCCCGTAGGCGTTTGGGGCCGCGGCGCTTCGGGCCGTCCTTGGCAGCTTCACCCAGAAGCCGGCTCGAGCGCTCCTTGGGCCCGGGGGCTACTGTCGGCGTTCTGGGAACGGGGGTACCCAGACCTGCCTGCCTACGGCCCAGGGCATGGCCCACCTCGTCAGCCAAGCGCGGCTGGCGCGGCCCCACTCAAGACAAGGCCCTCGCGAGGACCCGAGCTCGCGAGGAAGGCAGCACCAAGACCTTGGTCCCGTCCTGGTGATCCGGATGCTCCAATTGTGGCCGAGGCCTCGCTCCCTTTGGTCTCGTCCGGTGATTCGGACGCCCCAACAGCGGTCGAGGTCTACTCGCGATCGGGCCCTGCCGACGCAGAGTGCCACTTGAGCATTAAAGGGGGGGTTTCCCAAGCATCACGTCTCAAGAACCTCACCAATCGTGTAGCTCCGCGACCCTTGGTCTCGTCCTGGTGATCTGGATGACCCACTTGTGGCCGAGACCTCGCCACCTGGTTTCGTCCTGGTGATCCGGACGTTCCTACGGTGGTCGAGGTCTGCTTAGGATCGGGCCCCATCGATGCAGAGGGCAGAAAGGCTCCCGAACCACCCAAAAGCAAGGAAGAAGATCTCCCAGGCGGGATCCTCGACCTCCCTGGACGCTCCGCCTATGCCTCCCTACGCTCGAGCCCGCCGCGACCCAATGAGCTAAGTACACGCGCCTAACAAATGCAGAACCTTCTAATCAGTCAATGACCCCGATGCCGGGTAGGAGGCATGAGCGCTAACGTGAAAATGCAGGCACTGCGGTCCACTACGTGACCCCTTCAGGATTCTTGTGGTTCCAGGAGCAAGGGAGAGTAGCGCAAGGGAAGGAGTCCGACCACCCTAGGCAGAAGGGTTAAGGGTCTATCCTCGGGGGCGGCGCGCTCCCCCTCAGGAGGGCCCGTCCTGTGAGGACCCGACCGGACACCGGCGCTGGTCTTAGCACAATACCCTCGCAGGCTTTTCAGGGGGGCACCGCGACGCAACGGCAATGACGCAAGGCCCCGCAGGGGAAGCGGGGACGCGCCACGCAAAACAAACGATTGACAGCTCAAAACAGAGAAGTAGTACGAAGGTAAAAACACAAAAGTTAACGCCCCCGGGGGCCAGCTGTTGCTTGACATGACAGGAACCGGGAAAAGAAAACAGGGGAGGACTAGGCGGAGGAGGCGTTGTCGCCGCCCAGGTCGTCGCCCGCCGCAGCACCGGAGTCGTCGCCCTCGTCGGAGAGGGGCTCCTCGACGAACCGTTCCACCAGGGACTCCACGTGAGGGCGCATCTCATCCCTGAGGGGCCTCTGGAGCTCCTCCGGCACCGGCTCCATGACGCGGAGGAGGTCGAGCTCCGGGACAAGGCGGCAAAAATTGGAAAAGACCCGAGTCAGTGCGAGGTCCATGAGGTCGCGCGCGCTGAACGCATTATCCTCGTCGACCCGGGAGACGCCAGTTTCCACTGCCTCCACCACCTTGTCGAAGAAGTTGAGGTAGCCCCCGTCACCGTACGCACACGGCAGCGTAGGGGCCTCCTCAACAAACCGGCTCACCGCGCCGACTGCGCGGAAGGCGACGTCCCGATAATGCTTGGCGCGCTGCGCCTCCAGCAGCTTTGCGTGGGCCGCCTCGTCCTGGGCGGCCTGCACGCGTCCACGGCCCCCAGGACCTAGGTCTCGAGCGACGCCAGCTCCGCGCGAGCCTCCGCCTTGCCCCTGAGAGCGGCCTGGAGGGCAGCCTCGGCGCCCGCGAGCTGGACCCTCAGCACGTCCGCCTCCTCCTAGAGTTCCTCGAGACGGCACCTCTTGGGCGCGGGCACCCTGGGAGGAAGGAACGATCAAGACCGGCGCAGTAGTTGCGATTATGGGAAAAGGATGCGGGAGACAAGGAACTTACTCATCGGCGATGGCCCAGCGCCGGCGGACCTGGGCCGGCCTTAAAGGCCCCCCACCGCTGCCTCCGGAGGCCACCGGTGGAGCCGGGGGCTCCGAGGGCCCCCCGCACCTGCTGCGCTTCCACCGGACGCCATGGGAGAGCAAAGGAAAGGAGGAAGACGGGGAGGATAATGTGGAAGGAAGAAAAGCGAGAGGGCACGACGAGATGGCAAGGCCCCCCAAGCGGGGCGGGTTTATAGGCACAACCGCTGCACATGGGGCGATGTGGGAAGTGGGGTTGCCGTACACCTCGAGCGGCGCGTGCCAGGCTCGTTCGGCGTGCTGTCCTGCCTCACGTCACTCCGTCTGCCCCGTCGGGTCGCATCCACGTGGCCCGAGGCGGGGGAGGACGCAAGGGGTCAACAGCATTCAAAGAAGGGTAATGATGGCCAAGGAGGCGCGAAGACCGGGCGTCAGCTCGACTCACGGCGGCTCCCGACCGTTCGGGGAGCCGAGACACCTACGCCTTGTGGTGCGCCATGCGTCAAGTCAGAGACGCAGGCGATTGGGGCCCGCGACGCTCCGGCCCACCCTCCGTGGCTTCGCCCCGAAGCTCGCTCGAGCGCGCCTCGGGCCCGGGGGCTACTGTCGGTGTTCTGGATACCAGACTTGCCTGCCTGCGGCCCAAGGCATGGCCCAAGGCATGGCCCACCTCAATGGCCAAATACGGCCCGGCGCGGCCCCGAGATCGCGAGGGAGGCAGCGCCAAGACCCGCGAGGAGGAAGGACTCCCCAGGCCCCCTCCTGAGCGGCGGAGACTCCTATGCAACACGCGACCTCAGGAGGCCAAGGGTGCCGTCAGCCAGGCTAGGCGGGCACCGGTGCGCCAGAGCGGACAGTTTCCCCTTTGGTGCAAAGGAGGCAGGGGGCACATGTGAGTTCCCAAAGCGCCCCCCAAAGGTTTCCACTTCGGTGCAACAAGACGAAGACCCCAAGCCCCGCAGGACGAACGTCATCGCAGAGCCCACTACCGCATCACCAGCGACCACTTTGCAGGCGAAGACCACCTTTCGTCAGGATAGGGTGTACCTCCTATCCCCCTTAAAATTTGGCCATTGTGGGATCCCGTCCCGCCATTACGATAAGGGAAGAGGACCCGAGCCACTATAAATAGAGGCGAGGCTGCCCAGTAGAGGGGCAGAGCGACCACCCCGCAAACACACCACTATACTAGTTCATCCACAAACCTGCTCGTGAGGCAATCCACCAAAGGCAGGAGTAGGGTTTTACGCTTCGCAGCGGCCCGAACCTGGGTAAACTTCCGTGTGTCACCGTCTTCCTCGCCATCGAGCGGGGGTATTGTGTTGTGAGCTTGGAGGGGGCGAGGCAGTTGGGGAGTCTTCACACATGCCCCTGGGTTCAAATTCCTTAGGGTTTTGCGGAGCCTGAAATCCAACAGCAACCACCTGAGGGGACACGCAGCCTCGATCTTTGGGAGGGCTGCGTTCACCTCACGAGAGAACTGCTTGAAGATACGGTTGGAGGCAGGGGCCTGAGCACCTCCCAGGATGCAGGCGATCGCATGGGGCTCCTGGAAGCCCCCAGCCCCATCATCCTGCCGGTTATCGTCATTCCTCCTTGGTGGCGGTGGAAGCAGAGTGAGGCCAACATTGCCCTGAGGACGACCCTCGCGAGGCTGATCGCGCCGGGGCCCGTCGCGAGGCTCGTCGCGCTAGTGGTCCTCACGAGGCTGGTCATGCCAGTCCTGACGTGTGTCGCGGTTGTCCTAGCGGCCTCCGCCGCGGCCACCTCCACGGCCATAGCCACGGTCGTCGCGCTCGGGGCGGCGGCCGAAGCGCTCGTCGCGGTGTGTCCTGAGCTCCTGGCAGTCTTCGGTGTTGTGGCTGCGGGTGTAGTGGAAGATGCCGAACGGGCGGCCGCCCTTGGGGGGCTCATCTTGGTCGCGACCGCGCTTCATCTCACGCTCATCCACCAGCACCGCGGGGCCCTTGCGCTTCGCCTCCTTAGCCTTGGCCTTCTTTTCTTCAGGGTCTGCTTTTGGAAGCTCGAGGAGAGAGAGGCAGCCCTTGTGCACTTGTTTGCCAGGTTGAACATCTCCAGGGCCGTGCACAGTTCATCATGGATGGTGTTGGGGATATAACCCCGTGGTAAGACCCGCCCAGGAGGGGCCAGGTCATACCTGGCGGCTCGTAGCCAAGACTCTTAAGGTGGGCCGGAAGACGAAGGCCAGGCCGCATGGCAGCTTACCAGGCGGGCCAAAACGAAGACCCAGAGACAGAAGATGGTGTGAGACCCGGGCGGTTGAGCCGCCCGGAGACAGCTTGTCCAAGATGGCAAGGCGGCTTAGAGGCAGGATAAACTATGTTGTCTGAGTCGGTTTGGGACTCGTGTAACCCAGGGCCTTGACCTCCTATATAAAGGCGAGACCCTGGGGCGGCTTAGACAGAAACCAATCAATCGAGAACTTGGTCAAGCGAATTCACTCCCTTGTAATCGAAACACCAATCAATACAATACAAGCAGGACGTAGGCTTTTACCTCTTCTTGAGGGGCCGAACCTGGGTAAACTCGTGTCCCTTGTCTGGACCAACCCCTTTGAGTCCACTGCCTTAGCGATGGCCTCAAACCTAAGTCTTTGGACATTTGCCGTGACAAAACCACAATAGTTGGCGCCCACCGTGGGGCTAGCGCTCGGTGGTGTTGAGTTTTCAATGGGCTCTCTCCCACGGATCGAGGGGTACGCTGTTGGCATGATGACCAAGAGTCGCCGCGGCAAGCTCTACATCGACGACGCCGGCTGGGGCCCCGAGGCTGACTCAATTGAGTACGGGTTCCGGGTCTCCTTCGGCGGAATCCACGTCTTCATCGGCAAGATCGGTGGATCTGAACCCGGGCCGGACATCTGCACCGACATCGTCGAGCCGGCCCGGCGCGAGCAACCCGTCTGGCGCGTGCGACCCACCCGTGTTAACCCGGGTAGGAAGCATGTCTTCGTCGGCTTCACCCTGGGCATGGAGCTTGAGGGTTCTATGTCGTGGGAAGAAACGCTCATCTGCTCAGAGGATGGTTCCTCGAGCGGGGAGACGGAATCGATCTATCAGCTTCATAACGGTGGGCTCGGGGGCTACGCCGAGCCTTACCCCGAGTCAGAGTATCATGAGCCGGAGGGTTATGAGCCGCCAAACCACGCTACCGTCTTCATGGCGGGTTCAGCGCCGGCCCCGAGCAGCTGGCAGGTCGCCGGCTCAGGTTCTTCTGGATCTGATGAACGAGCTTACAACCCTGATGGAAACTGTGGTCACTGTTGAAAACCAAGCGGCCCGCAACGCGGAGATCACGAGGTTGAAGAACCAGATGGCCGGGGTCCAACAGGAAATCAACGCGCTAAAGGCTCAGATGGATGCTGAGGCGGAGCGCCTTAGGGCGGATGCTTTCCTCTTTGAGTTAGAGCAGCTGTCTGCGGCGGCAGTTCATCGGATGAGGCATCAATCCCGCCTGCCGGATCAGTATGAAGCCAGAAACCTTTTTAACACGCCAGGGATGGGACGGAATGTGCCTTTGACCGTAACCCAGACAGCGGAAGTACCTAGAAGCCGGGCGGCGGTTCAGCATCAGCGGCCAGACCCGCCCCGCCGGAACCAGACCCCACCACAGCCTTTTTCGACGCCACCGGGTCATTATTCTAACCCGGCTGAGAACATGGTGGCAGCGGCAACCCGGCTTGGTACAATCCCCGTCCCCGATGAGGCGCCTTTTGCAGAAGAGGTGCGGAACGCTATAGGATACCTCTAGATGGCGGTAGCCCAGCAGGAGAAATACACTTATAGCCGGAGTCGCGTGCATTTAACCCCCATCCCCAGCCGCAGCTACAGCCGGTGTTATGAGTCACCAGTGGTTTCTAGCAGTGAACGACATCGGAACCCGCCGCGAGTCGATCGGGCGGCTCTGGATGCTCAGGTGCTGGTGGATCGGGCAACAGCACAGCGGGAGGCGGCGGCTCTGGCAGCGGCGGCGGCTCATCAGGAACCCACAGTTACACCTTCCGTCTCAGTAGAAGCAGGAGTAACCTCCAGGGCTGTGGGAGTGCCGTGCTTAGCGCCGGCTCTGCGGAACGAGCGTCTGCCGAAGGATTTCAAGGGTCCTCTCAAGGTGCCCAATTATACTGTTGACCTACCTCCAGAGGCTTGGATCGAAAGCTATGAGCTGGCCATGGAGATGTTAGACGTCAATGATGCAGTATGTGCCAAATATTTCATCATGATGCTGGAAGGGCCGGCTCGCACGTGGTTGAAGGGCTTGCCAACCAACACCATTAATTCCTGGACTGAATTAAAGGCGAAATTCATCAAAAAATTCCAAGGAACGTGCAAGCAGCCCATGACGATTGTGCATTTGGACCATTGTGTGCAGCGTGATGACGAGTCGGCTCATCACTGGGTCCGGCGGGTCTCAACCATCATCCACTCTTCAGAAAAGATTACGGCGGCTCAAGCAGTTTTGATTCTGGAGAAGAATTGCCATTTTACGCCACTGAAGCAGAAGCTTGTCCGGCTCAAACGCTCATGCCAAGACATGGGGGAGCTCATGGCGGCTCTCACCAAGTATGCAGATTCTGATAACACGAAAGACCCTGGCTCTGATGAAGAGAAATCGGCTCAGGGTAAGAAAAATAACAATGGCAAGGGTCAACAGCAAAACGCGGCCAGAAATAGCAACCCGGGCAAGCGGAAGAACCCGGAAGGCGGGTCAGAATTGGTGGCGAACACCAGCGGTGGGAACAATCGTGCTAAGGGAAATGGGAACTTCAGGCCACCCTTTAACAAGGGCAAAGCTCCTTTTAACCTGGAAGAGATGCTCAATAAACCTTTTCCAGAGCACAGCCGGCCTGATAAGCCGGCAGGCCATACTTGGAGGGATTGCAGTATTATGCGGTAGTTCCGGGATTACAGCCTTCAACAGCATCATAATAACGGTAATGGTCTGTTAGGCGGCTCAGGGCCGGGCGGTTCAGGAGCCGGCTTTGGTTCTGGGGCTCAGGATCCGGTTACCAGGGTCAAGGCAATCAAGGAGGTCATCATCAACAGTCTGGCGGTGGAGGTCAGCAGCAGAATAACCAGTCGGGATACCAGAGTAACCCGAAGCAGCTCAGTGGGGGTCAGTATCATGTTTTTACAACCAGCCTTGACAAACGAGACCAGAAGGTGCGCAAGCGGGCGGTTAATGCAGTCATGCCGGCTCTGCCGCAGTATTTAAAGTGGTCTGAGTATGACATAACTTGGAGTAGGGAGGATCACCCGCCGCGGGTTGATAACCCGGGGCAGCTGGCTTTGGTGGTTGCCCCCCAAGTGGGAGGATACGTGTTCACTAAGGTACTTATGGATGGTGGCAGCAGCATCAACATCCTGTATTATGACACTTTCCACCGGATGGGTTTGCTTGATAAGGATCTTAAGCCCTCTTTAATAGTTTTTCACGGTGTGGTGCCCGGAAAATCGGCTTATCCAGTGGGAAAGATTTCTTTGGAGGTAGCTTTTGGTGAGGAATTCAACTACAGAGTGGAGTCTTTGTGGTTTGAAGTGGTCAAAATCAAAAGCCCATATCACGCTCTGTTTGGACGGCCGGCTTACGCCAAGTTCATGGCTAGGCCTTGCTATGTTTATTTACAGCTCAAGATGCCCGGGTTGAATGGGACGATTACCATGCATGGTGATCGGAAGACGGCTCTTGAGTGTGAGGAAGGTGACGCAGCTTACGCAGAGTCAAGTTGTGCTGAGGCAAAGCTCAAGTTTTATAAAGAAAATGTTGACCCGGAAGATATGACTCCACTGAAGAAGCCTAACACGGAATCTGAGCCGCACCTCAAGTTTGTGGCGGAAGATACCAAGTTGGTGGATTTTACGCCGGGCGACTCATCATAGCAGTTCACTATTGGGGCCAATATGGATCCCAAATAGGAAAGCGCGCTCATCGAATTCATCCGTGAGAATCGGGACATCTTTGCATGGAAGCCTTCTGACATGCCGGGTGTACCGAGAGAATTCGCTGAGCACCACCTTAATGTGGATCCTAAGTTTAAGCCGGTCAAACAGTTCCTCCGGCGGTTCAATGAGGAGAGGCGCAAGGCTATTGGAGAAGAGGTGGCCCGGCTCTTAGCAGCAGGGTTCATCGTTGAAGTTTTTCACCCGGAGTGGTTAGCTAACCCGGTGCTAGTGCTTAAGAAGAATGGCACGTGGCGTATGTGTGTGGATTACACGGACCTTAACAAGGCCTGTCCAGTCGACCCGTTTGCTCTCCCCCGTATCAACCAGATTATTGATGCAACGGCGGGTTGCGAGAGTTTATGCTTCCTGGACGCTTACTCAGGGTATCATCAGATCAAGATAGCAGTTAAAGACCAAGAGAAGACGGCTTTCATTACGCCTTTTGGTGCTTTCTACTATGTGTCTATGCCTTTTGGGCTCAAGAGTGCCCAGCCGACTTACCAGCGTTGTGTGCAGAACTGTCTTCATAGTCAAATTGGGCGCAATGTTCATGCTTATGTGGATGATATTGTGGACAAGTCAAGAAAGAAGGAGACTCTACTTGACGACCTGAAGGAAACGTTCGATAACTTACGGGTTTACAAGATGATGCTTAACCCGGCAAAGTGTGTTTTCGGTGTACCTGCAGGCAAGCTCTTGGGGTTTCTAGTCTTTGAGCGTGGCATTGAAGCTAATCCGGAAAAGATAAAGGCTATTACTTCCCTGTCTGAGCCGGCATGCATCAATGACGTTCAGCGCCTGGCGGGTCGGATCGCTGCGTTAAGCCGGTTCATAAGCCGCCTAGGTGAGAAGGCTATTCCTTTGTATCAGATGATGAAGAAAACAGACAACTTTGCCTAGAGTAATGCGGCGGGTGAGGCGCTTGAGGCGCTCAAGAAGCAGCTGGCTGAGCTGCCGGTATTGGCCGCTCCGGCTGAGAAGGAACCTTTGCTCCTCTACGTGGCGGCTAATAACAGGGCAGTCAGCGCCGCGATTGTTGTGGAGCATAAGGAGGCGGGGAAAGAGTACCCGGTTCAAAGGCCGGTTTACTACGTCAGTGAAGTCCGGATAGAATCCAAGCAAAGGTACCCACATTGGCAGAAACTGATATATGGGGTGTTCATGGCGAATCGTAAGTTGAACCATTACTTCCTGGGACACCAGATCACTGTGGTTAGCTCTGCCCCGTTGGGAGACATAATTCAAAACAGAGAAGCCACTGGCAGGATTGCTAAGTGGGCATTGGAGCTTGGGCCCCTTAATTTGAAATATGTGCCCCGCACGGCCGTCAAGTCTCAAGCCCTGGTGGATTTTATAAATGACTGGACGGAGTGTCAGTCGCCCGAGGAGAAGCCGTATGACACATACTGGACGATTCACTTTGATGGATCCAGACAGTTGGAAGGATCAGGGGCTGGAGTTGTCTTAACTTCCCCTAGAGGTGACAAGTTTTGTTATGTGCTAAGGCTGATGTTTCCTTGTACTAATAATGCAGCTGAGTATGAGGCTTTACTTCATGGCCTCTGTGTGGCTAAGGAGATGAACCTGAGCCGGGTTAGATGTCTTGGCGACTCAGACCTCGTGGCTCAGCAAGTTTCAGGCACGTGGGATTCTAAAGACCCACGGATGGCGGCTTATCGTCAGGCAGTGGACATCATTGCTGGACACTTCAAGGGTTATCAGGTGGATCATATTGACCGTCGTAGGCGGCTGATGCATTGTCAAGACTGGGCTCTCAGCGTAAGCCGGCACCACCTAACGTTTTCCCGGATGTGTTATATCACCCGTCGATTAAGCTACCTTCAAAGGAGGATCTGGCTATACCTGACCCGGAGGGGCAGCTGGTGGCGGCTCTGCATGCTATCCCTGACTGGACGTTGCCTTACCTGGCGTACTTGACTCGCGGCGAGTTGCCCGAAGACAAGACCTTGGCGAGACAAATCATAAGGCGATCTAAATCCATGACTGTCATCAATGGCGAGTTACATAAGCGCAACATCACTGGCGTTTTTCAGCGTTGCGTTTCTCCTGAAGAGGGTAAGGAGATCTTAAATGAAATTCAGGCCGGCTCAAAATCTTTGGTGGCCAAGTCTTTCCGGCATGGTTTCTTTTGGCTGACGGCTCAAAAGGATGCAGAAGACTTGGTTATCAAGTGTGATGGATGTCAGAAGTTCGGGCGACGTGCTCACGTACCAGCTCAGGAATTACGGATGATTCCAATTACCTGGCCGTTTGCGGTCTGGGGGCTTGATATAGTCGGGCCCTTCAAGAGATCTAAAGACAAGAAGACCCACCTATTGGTGGCGGTGGATAAGTTTACCAAGTGGGTTGAGGCTGAGCCGGTCGGCAAGTGTGACGCGGCTACGGCAGTTCAATTTCTCAAAAAATTGATCTACCGTTTTGGTTACCCTCACAGTATCATCACGGACAATGGCACAAACCTATCCAAGGGGGTTATGCAGGCATTCTGTGAAAGTGAGCACATCCGGCTTGACGTCTCTGCGGTTGCTCATCCACAATCCAATGGTCAGGCAGAGCGTGCTAACCAGGACTTCTTGAGAGGCATCAAGCCCCGGCTTATGGTCCCTCTACAGCGGACGCCAGGTTGTTTGGTAGAGGAGTTACCGTCGGTTCTCTGGAGCATCAGAACTACCCCCAACAGGTCAACAGGCTATACGCCTTTCTTTATGGTTTACGGCACAGAAGCTGTGTTACCAAGTGATATACGTCATGACTCGCCGCGGGTGGCGCCTTACGTTGAGACAGATAATGAGACAGCGCGTCAGGACGCGTTAGATGCTTTGGATGAAGAGCGTGATCTGGCGGCGGCTCGATCGGCGATTTATCAACAAGACCTGCGTCGCTATCATAGCCGCAGAGTTAAGACCCGGACGTTTCAGGAAGGCGACATGGTGTTGCGTTTGATTCAAGATCAGACAGATGCGCACAAATTGTCTCCCCCATGGGAAGGGCCTTTTGTGGTCAGCAGAAATCTCAACAATGGGTCATATTATCTCATTGACGTGACGTATGAGACGAGTCACGTACTTCTGGGCAGGAGACCCACCGGCCGTGGAACATCGCTCACCTACGGCCTTACTACACTTGAGTCATCACCTTCCATCACTGTACATCATCATTGTATATACCTTTTATATATATATATAATAAAGTTGGCATCCCTGCAAGCCGGGGCCTCTGCCTGTTATACATCTCAGATTGTGCAAAAGTGGACTCAACCACAAGGTCATTTGGGGGCTTCCAACCCGCCAGGGTTTAGCTTACACAACCGCTTGATCGGCTCTTTAGCCATCGTAAGGCCGGGTTATATACCCAAGAAGTTGACTCCATTAACAAGGTCATTTGGGGGCTTCCAACCCGCCGGGTTTAGCTTACACACCCTCTTGATCGGCTCTTCAGCCACTGCAAGTTCGAGTTAAACCTGCCTGTATGCTGCCGCTGCTCCGCCAGGTGACCCACCGAAATCTTACCAGTTAATCTTGATTAGAGACCCTGAGCTGCTCAAAGTATTTGACAGTCACTCTCACTAGAGACCCTATACTGGTCAAGGTTAAACCGGCGGCTCTTGTCACGTGAGGGCCGGCTTACGGAAAGCGAGGATAAACTCACCCATCTGATGCATACTCTCCGCTATGTGGCCCGTTCGTACTCTTAAAACAGTTACTCTTTAAAGACCCTGCACTGTTTATGGTTCAAACGACGGATTTATGTCACGTGAGAAGTAGCTTTATGGGCTCTGGGGGTACTCATGCCCTGCTGCGCCTCTTTATGGTTTGTTGTTGCTCTTATCAGTTAATCTCGCCTAGAGACCCTGAGCCGTTCAAAGAAGTTGACGGTCACTCTCACTAGAGACCCTGTACTGCTAAGAGTTCAAACAACAAGTTCATACCATGAGAGCCGGCATATGAGTTTTCAAAAAAGCAAGGTCATGAAAGAATTAAAGACTCCGGATTGTGCTTTTTCAAGCCGCCCTCATAGCAATATAGAACATACTCTGTCTTGGTTGTTTTTTGCAGGTCTTATCTCCTAAGATGAGCCGCCGTGAAATATGATGAAAAGATGCTGCGAGCAGAACACAAGACAAATAAAAGTGCATCAAGTTGTGCCAAGATTCATACGTGCGCGATGGCACGGCTCGGGCAATCAAGTTTTTCTACGCCTATTACAAAGCTCTCCAGGGAGCCCAAAATGCAACGGACTTAACGTTTTTTTATACACTTCCAGTCTCGGCGGCTCAGAAAGCCGGGTTATCAAATTCAGGAATAAGTGTTCAGCTCGATGGCGGGTCATCCTGCGGCGGGTCTTCGACCTCTTCGATCTGAAGATTGTCCACATCCCAGTTGCAGTTTGTTAAAGCTTCAAACTGGGCCTCATCAAAGAGGGGAGACGGGTCAATTTCAGGAGCAAAGAGGGTCTTACGGCGTGCAAGAGTCAAGTCCCTGGCTTCAAACGTTGGGCAGCGCACTCGTTTGCTGTCTTTGCCGTAAGCTGCCTGGTATGAAGACAGGTCAATTTCATTGACAAGTGTTGATGCGAGTACTCGGGATGCCTTCATACACTTGGCATCGTCAGCTTCCCTAAAGTCTGAGCCGTCATCCTTCTGGGATGGAAAGCCATCCATCATCTCTTCTGTAGTCAGTTCAGGAGCAAAGGCCAGAGACCGGCTTAGCGCGGTCATTGCTCCCTTTCTGGCGGCTGATCATTAAAGCTCATCAATTTGCTTGGGCAGAGTTGACAAGAGCTCTATGACTCCCTTCATGAATTTGGGGATGCTTTTTTCAGTCAGCATCGCTTTTATGGTGCAAAGGGTCCCGCAGTATAGCTGTTCTGTCAAGGTGTATACTGCTTTCAGCTTCAACAAGCTATCATAAGATAATTGGCGGCTTCTTTGACCTGCAAGGATGTGAGGCATTATAAGCCGCCCGCACAGTTTTTCAGCAAGGCAAGGAAATTTGCTAAGTATTCAGTACTTACCAAAGATAGAAGAAGTCATCTGGGATATATGACGCTTGATGGTCTGTAGCTCTTCTAACACAAGCTTGAGCCGCTGGTCAGCATCATCTGCGTGCTTGGTCAGGGCGGCTTGTGTAGACACAGCAGTCTTTTTGAAGGCAGCAAAGTCAGCTTCAACCTTCTTAAGTTTTTCAACGGCAACCTGCCATTTTTCTTCCGCCTCAGACCGGGCGGTTTGTTGTGAAGCAAGGTTTTCCTTTAAGCCGGTCAGATCAGATTCGGCTGCATCCAAAGCTTCCTGTATTGTACAAAAACAAAGCAGTTCAGGAGGTTTAAGTCGCCAAGATAAGATATTAGTAGACGATTGAAGAAGCTGTTATGATACAAGTCTCAAGCAGATTGCAAGCAATATACTTGACACTTGGGGGCTAATGTCTGTGTTTTCTCTCCAAGTCTACAATGAAGTTCCGGCTCATCTTCGTAAAGTTAAGCCGGCACTTGGGGGCTACACACGGCGCTCTCAAAATCTACAATGAAGTTCCGGCGCATCTTCGTAAAGTTAAGCCGGCACTTGGGGGCTACACACGGCGCTCTCCAAATCTACAATGAAGTTCCGGCCCACCTTCGTAAAGTTAAGCCGGCACTTGGGGGCTACACTTGGATCTACTTCTCAAGTAAGTACCGGTTTATTATCTGTATTAACCCGATACTTGGGGCTACCAGTTAAGCTATTTGGACTATGACAAAGATTGGAAGACCCGGTCTACTATTTGCAATATTAAACTAGCACTTGGGGGCTACATAAGGGTATAAGGAAAGAGCAAGAGAAGAGGAGTACCACGTATTTTTTCTTCTTCAGTCCAACAAGCTTCAATTCCATATTACGGCTTGTGGAGAGGCGGTTCAGATAACCAGCATGTAGTTCATTTGCAGTCAGCTTTTCTAATACGGGGAATTCAAAACCAAGTTTCTCTGGTGAGGCTGTTTTAGCCTTGCTGGTGTGTCTTGTTAACACATGGGGTTCAGGAGAATGATAACCCGTCCCAGTGACAACAACGTCTGGATGAGCTGTGTCTTCGACAACTGTTGAAGGGCTGGGCGGCTTAGGATCAGCCTTTGGTGGACTTTCAGGAGTGACCATGTTGTCATCAGCCGGCTCAAAGGGCTGAAGAGCATCTTCAGGCGCATCTTTCCTAGCCTCAGTAGGCTCAGCATAAGGTACAGGGGAGTCCGGCTTAGCAGTCTCCGGCTCTTGGGTAGCAGGAGCAGCGGTAGACCCGCCTGTTTTCCTTCGTTTTGCTTGAGCCCTGGAAGCAAAAAATGTTACATAGAGGACAAGGGTGATAAAAGGTATGGTGCAAATACTAAGGTATGTACTCCGAGTTGATTTTCAGAGGAGGTAGCTTCGATGCAGTCGAATCACCAGATGAAGGGGGCGACTCCTAAAAAAGTTAAGACGATAAACAAAAGAAAGTAAGGTTACAATGCAAGACTGTTAAAAATCGGACTTGCTTAAAAGAGTACCTCAGTAGGCCGTTTCCGAGGAGCCGGAGAGTTTGGTAAACCGCTCAATAGCTCTTCAGAGCCGGTGCTCCGGGTCTGACGTCTGGAAGTGTGCTGTTGCTTTTTCAAAAGAAAATCGGGGTCTAAATAAGCAAGAGGATGAGAAAATGGGACTTTTCGGATGACCCGCCGTATTTTCTCTAGTGGAAAGTTTTCTGAGTCAGAGGAAAGGTAAGTTACCTTAGGGGCGTCTGCATGGCTTGTCTGCATTTCCTCCTGTGAATAATTATCGTCAATAAGTTGCATAAAGAGACGGCCAAGGGAGTCAAGTTCTACCTCTGAGTCGTCAAGCTCAGGTGGGTCCTGAGCAGCAGTTTTCTTCTTGCGGCCGCGGGTTTTAGCCACCTTAGGTTTCCTCACAGGAGGAGTATATTTCTTCTTCCATAAAGAAGAGCCGGCCTGTGTATAAGCCGCCAAAAAAGGTTAAAATGAGCAAGGCAGAAGGTCAAGACAAGAACGAACAATTTTATTGGAAAAAGTTTCTTACAGCTGGAGCCGGGTTCTTGACGCAAAAGGGTTTTAGCCCAACTTTGTTGCAAGTCTCTTGTTTTTCACCAAGAAGTGATTTGACGGAAGAGTTGATAACTTGCTCTGTCAGGGGGGTGGCGTTGAAGCAGAGAGGGTCATTTGGTTCACCCGTGAATTGGTGCATGAGTCGGTCACGCCGGCTCAGTGGCAAGATCTTCCAGCTAACCCAGCAGCGGGTTAAGTCGACGCCAGTCAAGCCGTTTGCCATTAAGGCCTTGATCTTCGCGAAAGCCGGAGCATATTTCGCTCGCTCTATGGCGGACATCCGGTCTGGGAGTTCTCCTGTGTTGCAAAGCCGGGTAGGACGGTAACCCGGCAGCGGGTTCTCTTCTTTGAGAGAAGTGTCCTTGCAGTGGAACCAGGTCTTGTTCCAATCCTTGGGGTGACTTGGTAAGATAGCTGCTGCGTAGGGCAAATCTCTCCGTCTCTGGATAGAAACGCCGCCAAGTTCCAAACTTGGTCCAGCCGCCACTTCAGTTTGGTGGTTGACGTAAAAATAGTCACGGAAGAGGTCAACAGACGGCTCTTCTTGCAGGTAAACTTCGCATAAGACTTGAAACTGACACATATTGGTGACAGAGTTTGGACCTATGTCCTGAGGATGAAGCTTGAAGAAATGAAGAACGTCTCGGAAATTTTTTGACCCGGGCGGGCTAAATCCACGAAGTAGGTGATCAGTGAACACGACAACTTCTCCTTCCTGAGGAGTAGGTCTTATTTCTGGCCCTGGAACCCGCCAATGTATAACATCCTGAGCCGGCAGGATACCCGATTATACGAAGTCAAGAAGAAGTTGTTCGGTGACTCCGGAGCCGACCCAATCGCAAGACGAGGGTGCTCTCGACATAATGGCGGGTCAAACTACGAGAAGGCGCGAAGTGTGGCGGGTTAGAAAAACGACAAATAATTAAGGCAGCTATGATCAGCATGATGATGAGGTGTTAAGTCGCTGACATATTTTATGAGAGAGCCGGCAATGTAACGGCGGGTTAAGTATGGACAAACAAGTTTCACATACTACAACCGTGGATGCGAGATCTACGGGCGAGGATAAAGGAAATATATTCAAAACCTAAAAAGGGGGAGTGGAAGAACAGGCGGACGGCATGTGGAGAAGACTGCTATGCAGATCTATAGTAAGCGGGCGTTGGCATTAAAAGGACAACCGCAACAGATAGGCCGCGATATAAGATTCAAGGGGACACTTGCAATCTACATTACGAAGAACAGCGAAGAACACTAAAGAACTCTGATGAACTCGGGGATATCCTAACTAAGATGGCTACAGATTCGACAAGGGGTGAGAATGATACCTTGCGGATGTGGACGGGTTGGCAAATTTCTGGTCCGAATCAGGTTGATGCAGCGGACGGCGTTGAGGACGACAGTGAGGTCCGGTCGGCGCGGCGGAGCTCTGAAGGCGCGAGTCTGAAGGAGGAAGAAGACAGCAGCGGCGGAGAAAAAGAAGGGGGCCCCTCGTATCCCTATTTATGAGGTGGGATGGCAACAGTGCGTGTAAAAGTCGAGGAGGTGCAGTGATGATTGAACGGAAGGGGCGCCTCGATTTTCGGGCTGACCGTTTAATGAAAGGATCTGTTGCGGACGTCACAGAATCTTTTTAACATATTCGGTGTGACGTCATGGCGGGTTATAAGTTTTCTTTTTCAGGTGACAGAAATGTGAGACTCGCAGCCAAGTGAGTTTGAAGATTGACATGAACAGGCTCAAATCAATCTGGGGCCTGTTGGGGATATAACCCCATGGTAAGACCCGCCCAGGAGGGGCCGGGTCATACCTGGCGGCTCGTAGCCAAGACTCTTAAGGTGGGCCGGAAGACGATGGCCAGGCCGCATGGCGGCTTACCAGGCGGGCCAAAACGAAGGCCCAGAGACAGAAGATGGTGTGAGACCCGGGCGGTTGAGCCGCCCGGAGACGGCTTGTCCAAGATGGCAAGGTGGCTTAGAGGCCGGATAAACTACGTTGTGTGAGTCGGTTTGGGACTCGTGTAACCCATGGCCTTGATCTCCTATATAAAGGCGAGACCCTGGGGCGGCTTAGACAGAAACCAATCAATCGAGAACTTGGTCAAGCGAATCCGCTCCCTTGTAATCGAAACACCAATCAATACAACACAAGCAGGACGTAGGCTTTTACCTCTTCTTGATGGGCCGAACCTGGGTAAACTCGTGTCCCTCGTCTCGACCAACCCCTTTGAGTCCACCGCCTTAGCGATGGCCTCGAACCTAAGTCTTCGGACATCTGCCGTGACAAAACCACGATAGATGGCGAGCTCCTCTTTCATCTTGACGTCTCGGACGCCATCGGTGAGCGTCGAGATGATGGCCTCGTCTGACGCCTTCAGGATCTTGAGGCGCACGTTCGTGAAGCGCTGTATGTATTTGTGCAGGGTCTTGCCCGGCTGCTGCTTCACGCGCCGCAGGTCGTTCACTCCCAAGGCGCGGTTGCGGGTCCCCTGGAAGTTGACGATGAAACGCTCGTGGAGCTCATCTCAGGAGGAGATCGATCCCTCCGGGAGGTTGAGGAGCAAGGAGAGAGCGCCACCTTTGAGGGCCATGGGGAACCAGTTCGCCATGACTTTGTCGTCGCCGCTCGCCGCCTCGATGCTTAGCACGTAGAGCTGAAGGAACTCCGCGGGGTCCTGGGTGCCATCGTAGCGTGGAGGCAGATCCGGCTTGAACTTGTCGGGCCAGTTGACACGGCACTGCTCCGGGGTGAAGGCGCGGCAGGCTGCTCCACTCACAGGCATGGCACGCAAGAGTGGAGCTTGGTCTTGCCGTCCGTGCTCCGCGGCCTCTGGCGTCGCACGGTCCTGATGACGACGCGGCGGTGCAGGGAGCACCCGCACCTCTCCTCGTGGCCGTGGCACCACCTGGAAGCTTGCTTCGATCCTTGCCTGCGTCGGCGCCCTGTGCGGAGGGTTGCGCGGGCGTGCTTCGCGCCTGGGCTCGGGGTCGGCGCCACGCAGAGAAGGAGGAGGAGGGGGTGTGCCGTGAGCCATGTCGCCCGCCTGGGAGGGAGGGGGACGGAACGAGTGGGTGGGCGCCGGGACCTCGCCGACGACGCTGACGAGCTCAGCGATGCGACCAAGCCAGTCGTCGTAGCGATCGTGAGCTGGGTGGTAACGCACCAGCTCAGACACCATGAACAGCGCGGCCTGCGCGTTCGCCGGCCCATAGAAGGCATGGGAGGACGACGCCGATGCGGGGATGAGGGAAGGAGTAGCGGTGTGGCCATCGTCCTGCGCGGTGGGTGGCTGCGATGAGTCCTGCTGCTCTTGAGCAGTCGGGCCAGTGGCAGCGTTAGCTGCAGGAGAGACGGAGCGGCACGGGACGCCACGGCCCACGGGCGCCGTCTAGGCGACGCGGGCTGCCCGATGCTCGGCGCTTACTCAGCGGGCATCGGCGATGGGAGCGACGGAGAGGAGACGAAGCGGAACTGGAGGAAGGATTCCGACACGCCCCTACCTGGCACGCCAAATGTCGGAAATCGGGCTCCGCAGACCCAAGAATGTTCAAACTATGGGGCGTGTGCGGAGATCCTTCCCAGCTCAAGTCACAAGCTCGCCACCCCACAGCCTAACCTCGTCGAATGCGTGTGGCAAGCAAGAAGATGGACACAATGATTTACCCAGGTTCGGGCTACCTTGTGGTGTAAAACCCTACTACTACTTTTGGTGGATTGGCCTCATGAGGAGGTTTGGGGATGAACTAGTACAGTGGTGGAGCGACCTCGCGAGGGCTCTTGGGTGAGGATGGACTTGATCCCCCTCTACGGTGGGGGCTCGTCCCTATTTATTGCAGCCTTGGTCCTCTTCCCTATCACACAGGCGGGAAGGGATCCCATAACGGCCAAATTTGAAACAGGACAATAGGTACATCTTATCCTGACTAAAGGTGGTCTTCACCTGCAAAGCTTCTGGTGGTGACACAGAGGTGGGCTCGGCGATGACATCCGTCCTACCGAGCTCGTGGTCTTGGTCTTGTTGCACTGGAAAGGAAACCTTTGGGGGATTCCTTGGGAACCCACGTACGTCCTTGCTTCCTTAACACCAAAGGGGAAACTGTCCTCTCTGCGCCCGCTGGCCTTGGTCGTCATGGATCACGTCATCGCTGCCTCCTAAGGCTGGGTACCTGAATAGGAATCTCCGCACCTCAGGAGGCCTCCTGGGGAGGCCGCTCCTCTGGAGGTCTTGGCGTTGTTCTCCTCACGAGGCCGGGGCCCTCACGAGGGTCTTGCCTTGAGGGGTTTGTCGCCAGGCGTTACTGGGCCGTCGAGGTGGGCCATGCGCTGGGCCGCAGGCAGGCAGGTCTGGGTATTCACGATCCCAGAATGCCGACAAGCCGGGACTCTTCTCGGCGGGCGTGGTTGGGATCGCGAGGAGGGGGCTGCATGTGCCTACGTCTAGGTAGACCCAATGCACCCGAAAGCCTCAACCTTCTTGAAGACCTTCATATTGATGAAGCGATCCGCGAACCCTTCCACGATGCGAAATGAGACGCACCCGGAGCGATGGTTCACGGTCGTGAGCCGTAGGCTGTAGAACGACCAAAAAAGCTCCGGTGAGCTCATCACCCCCAAGAAGGCCTCACAGAAGTAGGCAAAGATGGTGAGGGTGAGGACGGAATTGGGCTAGAGGTGGAGCGCCTGGATCTAGTCATGCTCCAAGATGGCGCGAAAGAAATCATAGAAAGCGGGGAGCAAAACCCCTGAAGATGGTGTGGAGGAAGAAGGGGAACGCGGTGGCTGGCAAGGAGCGGGGCGACTTCGAGCCCGCCCAGATCTTGGTGGCCTTGTGCTCGCCGAAGTTGTTGGCCGTCACGAGGATGACCTTGCCCAGTGCCTCCTTGTTAACAATGGTGGACGGCAGCAGGGCAGGCAGGAGTTTCATCTCCCGGACCTCACTGTTCCTCTTGGGAGCTATGGCAGCGGCGCAAGACTAGAGACGAAAGGAGGAAGAGGCAGAGGCGGTTCACACAAGGAAACAGAGCGGCACGCAGAGGAGGCAAGTGGAGCAGAGGAAGGAAATGAGTATAACCGCGCCACGCGGGCTGGTCTTTATCAGCCCGTGCGGTTACGAAGGCGTCGTGGGACAAGTGGGGGCATCCCGTCCCATCGTGCTGCCACGCATCCTTGCATGGGACCCTGGTAGTCCACTAAGGCCCCGCGTCGTTCGCACCACACCGTTTCAGTTCTCAATGGGCAGAACGTGCGCGCGATAAACCCAGGGGCTACTATCGGTTCAATGGGAACCAGGGTACCAAGGCCCATCTGCCCGCGGCCCAGGAGCAACACCTGGCGAAAGGCCCACTAGGCGAACCACTTGAGGTCTCCACAGGAGAAGCACTCGCGAGGCTCGGACCTCGTGAGGCCCCCTTCTGGCGAGGAGGAACTCTTCAAGTCAAGTATCTCCAGCATCAAGCGGCCTCATGAGGCGAACCCCTGCGAGACCCTCTGCCTGGAGGGGTCGTATGTCGCGAGTCGCGCAGCTGCTCGCCCACCACGTGGGTGACATCCTCGTGATGGGAAGGACAGCAGGACCATGCTAGCAGGCACGGACAAAGAGGATTTCCTTTCTGGTGATAAAGGGTGGCACCAGCTGCCTCCTCCAAAGTAGCGTCCCAAAGCTTACCGTTTTGGTGCAAGGCGACCAAGGTGACACCAGTCGCCAGGGCAGAGGTCATCACTGAGCCCACCAGCATGTCCTAGACGGCACCTTTGCAGGCGAAGACCAACTTTTGTCAGGATAGACTGAGCGCATGCCCCCTTCGAATTGCCGCCCTATGGCTGCCCTTTCCCACTGATATTTTCTGGGAAGAGGACCAAGGCAAGGATAAGTGGGGCAGTGCTGCTACCTTAGAGAAAGGACCCAAAAAACAGAGCCTTCAAGGTTGAGTCATTCCCCTGTACAGTCATCTTCCACCTTGGAACGCCCAAGCAAATACATAAAGCAAGAGTAGGGTTTTACACCTCGTGGTGGCCCGGACATGGGCAAATCTATGAGTCTGTCTTGTGTTCTATGTGTGTAGCCTCGTGGTAGCAGCGGTCTGGTTGCAGATTGCAAGGCGCTCCCCAATGTCCAAACCAGGGTTCTTGGAGGGTTTTTCTTAGACTCAAAACCAATCTTCGACACATAGCTACTGGTAGATACCCTCAGCCCCGGGGATGAACTAATCCCTCGTCATGGAGGCCACCGAGATGATGAAGATGGCCCCCGATGATGATCTCCCCCTTCGATAGGACACCGGAAATGGCTTCGGATGAGATTTCTTCAATACAGAGAGTTGCAGCGGCAGAGTGGAAGTTCTAGGTTAACTTTCGGGGGCTTCTAAATATATAGGATTTTTTTGGCGTTGGAATCACGAAAAGAGCAGCCACAGGGGCCCCAAAGGTACCTGGGCACGACCACCACCCCTGGGCACGCCCAGGTGCCTTGTGGGGCCCCTGTTGGTCATCTAGTACTCCCTCGAAGCTTCCAAGGTAGCTTTCCTTCCAGAAAAAATCATCAAAAAGTTTCGTTCAATTCCGAGAACTTCCATTTTTTGCACAAAAACAACACCACGGTAATTCTGCTAAAAATTGCATCAGTCCGGGTTAGTTCCAATTAAATCAAATAAAGTGCATAAAAAACATATAAAAATATTTTCAACATGGGAAAATATGGCATGAATACTTCATAAATTAACCATATGTGGGAGACGTATCAACCTGCAAAATGTCAACGTGGAAATAATTTAGCCATCACTTGCATGGACTTTAATTGCCCCCAAGTCAGCTCTGTGGGGCCCGTCAGTCTACCTGCGAGATGTTGGCATGGCAATTTTTGCTTTAACAATGGGCTGGCTCTACGGGTCCTGTCGGTCGACCTGCAAGATGACGGCATGGAAATTTTTACTTTTATAGCTCCTCGTCCAGCTCTGCAGGACCAGTCGACCAACCTATGAGATTCCAACGTGGGAATTTTGCTTTAATAGCTCCTCGACTGGCTCTGTGGGTCCCATCGGCCCACCTGCAAGTTGTCGGCCTTAAAACATATTGACTCGATCATGACATTAGGTGCTTGATTATCCAGTCATCGGATTCTACCTCCAAGATAATTTCTTAGAGTGTTATCGATGGTAAGCTCTTTAGCCGAGATGTGGGCATCTTGTGGCGACTTGGACAAAAAAACCAGGTAACCAGACTTCTAGAGACTAAACATAAGATGTGGCATAAAACTTATAGAGCCTAAACATAAGATGTCAGAAAGATTAACCGGGCGAGTGTTTTAGGCCCCGGCGGGGATATTATTTTGTAAGGACCTCCCCTTTACCGGTTTGTAGTGGCCGGCATGGTATAACCATTTTTTCCGTGGTGTCAGTAGTGCCGAGCACCTATGTGACAAAATTTTGATGACTTATTGAAAAGCCTTTTCTCACGTAAGGAGCCTTTTTGGTTTGTCTATGCTCTTGCCTTTTTCGACCTGCCGATCGAGTTTTCGCATTTTGTCACAGTCAGCTTTCAGCTTCTCCCACCTGTGATACTTTATTGGTGTAACTAGAAGTAACAATCATAGAGGTGTTCCCATTACACCCTTCGCCGAATGTGCGGAAACGTAAGGGGTAAACATAGGAGCCATGAAATCCATATTTGCCACAAGTCAAAACCAATGCATATAATGGCGTAGGGTTCGAGGAATTGATTGTTTGAGCGTCATTGTGTTTTGTAGTTTGGGTTGTTTTGCATGACCCGGGTGCATCTTGTGGTGCCACTTTTGGCGCCTTATGAGGTACGGGAGCAGAAGTAACGGGAGTTATCCTTGTTTGCGTCATGATTATGTTTGACGTCCCAGTTGAGTTTTGACATTTCGGATAAAACTGTCTACACATACCTTGGATGGTTGTTTGCCCCAATGCTTGATGCTTGGGTTCTGAGGTCTGGAATGACGCATGTTCCTCCGACCTCTAGCCGGGGATAATATTGAGGATATGCTTTGATGCCTCCTTTGGGCCACTTGTACTTCTAATAAGTTCCTAGCCAAAGTTTCCCTATTCTCATGGGGGAGTGTGTAGAGCACGTTTTCCAATTTCACGATACTGGCTCACCGAGCTAGCGGCGTATTTAAGTCGGATTTGATTTACCTGCACACACAAAATGACACAAACCTAGGTAAAAATTACCTTGCACAATAATTTAGGTGGAATAATTAATGGAAGAGGTATAGCATGACGCCAAAGTTGAATTAGCAGGGCTGTGACACGGGCGGCCGACGTATGCTCGACGTAGTGCAACCATGTTGGCGCATCTCGGAATGCTCGGGGCAATTATGCTGACGTAGGTCGACCAACCGAGGTGGAAACACGAAAGGGTTGATGTCAGATTCATGGTGCTAAGATGCCAGAGCAAGGCGGCTCGCTGAGGTGACGGCGTGGCGCCACATGAGTAGATTGTCTGCTCACAAAAAATAATGCAAGCCAAATAATGATAATAATAATAATAATAATAATAATAATAATAATAATTCCTTTGCATAATTAATTGATGCAAAATTAATAATCAGAGATATTTGGCATGGGCCTCAAAGTTAGATCGACGGATTTGCCACGTAGAGATGTCAAAGCAGGTTGGAATTCACGGAACAATAGCGTTGGTGCGATGTGGTGACAACGTGACGAAGTCTAAAATCATGATACAAATTGTATTGCAAACCGGCATCGCCGAAACATATAAGTACACAAGATAGTGCAACTGATAGAAAATATGTCGGCACTAATAATCTACGATGTACAAGATTAACAGCAGAATTAACACCAAATTTGTTTGAGCGGTGGTCTTTGCCGCCGAATATGGCAGCACTATCCATTGGTGTGACTAGGAGCAATTCATCATGGCGAGGTCGATGCGGTGATATAGGGTGAATAGAGTAGGTCAATGATGCGGCGCGAAGCCCCTGGAACCGCCGACGTGTCGGAGTAGGTCGACATCATTGATGCTAGCATGACTAAGCAATGTTGCGCAAATTAAAGTAAATGTTTTAACAGCCCCTAGTCTGACTAAAATTGGCTAAATTAATTAGAACGATCAAAATAAACAAAGAGAAAACATCTTCATTCAATGCTTATATAATGCCTGACCGAACTAATCAAAATTTTGAAAAAATTAAGCATCAAAGTGACTTAGTTGGTTTATGTTCCAGGTCTTGATGACGCGATCGGGGCTTTTGCCGGAAAAAAGACGCCCACCAGTCTCTGATAGATCCAACATTGTGCGTAGTCCTCGGCCTAGCCGATGTCCCAACCCCCAAGCCGGTTCGATGTGACAGAGCGAGGAGCTCGGCTTGATGAATTGACAACACAACACGGTTGTCATGACGAGGTGAAGCCCCCGATCTAGCTGTCGTGACGAAGCAGGTCGATGGGGTGACGCCGGAGCCCTCAAACCACGTTGATGAAGCGGTGGCGAAGCCTTGGACCATCCAAGGTGGCGGCGCAAGTCGGTGATGTGACGTCGGAGCCCTCACGTCAGCCAATGTGATGGAGTGGGTGGACGTGGTGAATGTTAGTTTGATGAAGTTATGGCATGAGAACTCCGAAGTTGGTTGGAATTTGTGACACAGTCAGTGCCGGCTTGAGGCAGTGACCGCAGGATGATGCCGGCACGCCAGACCCGTGCAATCCGTGGGGCGGTGATGTTGTCTTCGCGATGATTGGCCTAGATGATGCTGAAATCTTGGTCAGCTTGCCGAGGTGACAATGCGATGTGGATGATGTAGGCTCGATGAAGCGACGACACATTTGGTGCAAGCCACATCCGTGGAGGAACGAGTTCGGACCGGTTTGACATCAAGGCGACGATGAAGAGCACCTACAAAAAGCTCAAAATTTGAGGGCACATGTGTGAGGAAAAACACAATACCACAAAAAAATCCTCCAAAAGGGATGATCGGTAACCCGTTCAAGAAAAAATATGAACTTCGCCCGGCTTAGTTTTCGTGCATGAAAGTGCTTGTTATCGACTAGAGGGGGTGAATAGGCGATTTTTATGAATGGTTTCAAAATAGGGAATGTATTCGAAGTATGCGGAAGCTAATCATGATAAGATAGGGATAAAAATCAAGAATCTAGGCAAAACATGAAACATGATGAAGACATTCATGCAAGTTGTCGGCATCCTGGCAACGGGGGTACCCAGACTTGCCTGCCTGCGGCCCAGGGTGTGGCCCACCTCGACGACCAAATATGCCCCAGCGTGGCCTCACTCAGCACAAGGCCCTCGCGAGACCCTGAGCTCGCGAGGGAAACAACGCCAAGACCCGCGGGGGGTAGGCCTCCCCAGGCCTCCTCCTGAGCGGCGGAGACCGCTATGCAGTGCGCGGCCTCGGGAGGCCAAGGGTGACGCCAGCCAGGATAGGCTGGCGCCAGCGCGCCAGAGGGGACAGTTTCCCCTTTGGTGCAAAGGAGGCAGGGGCGCACACAAGTTCCCATAGCACCCCCCCAAAGGTTTCCTCTCTGGTGCAACAAGACCAAGACCCCGAGCCTCGCAGGATGGACGTCATCGCCGAGCCCACCTCTGCATCACCACCGACTACTTTGTAGGCGAAGACCACCTTTCGTCAGGATAAGATGTACCTCCTGTCCCCTTTCGAATTTGGCTGTTGTGGGATCCCTTCCCGCCATTGCGATAAGGGAGGAGGACCCGGGCCACTATAAATAGAGGCTAGGCTGCTCGGTAGAGGGGAGAGACAACACACCACCCCAAAAGCACCCGCGAGGCAACTCACCACAGTACTAGTTCATCCACAAACCTCCTTGTGAGGCAATCCACCAAAAGCAGGAGTAAGGTTTTACGTTTGCAGCGGCCCAAAACTGGGTAAACTCTCGTGTGCTATCTTCTTCCTCGCCATCGAGCGGGGTCATCGCGTTGTGAGCTTGGAGGGGTGAAGCTATTGGGGATCTTCGCACACGCCCCTAGGTTCAAACTTCGTAGGGTTTTGCGGAGCCCAAAATCCGACATTTGACGCGCCAGGTAGGGGCGTGTCGGAGTCTTCAGCAAGGTTCGCTTCTGCTTCACCTCGTCGTGTCGATGGCCGACGCCCGACAGGCTCCTTTCGGCTTCAGCGGATCCGCCTTCACCAATCTCGCCACTGCCGTCCAAGACCCGCGCCCCAGCAGCGCGATGCTGGGCGGTCGCTACCAGGCCACCAGCGTCGTTTCCACCACCATTGCTGCTCGCGCCGACCAGGCACGTGGCGGACGAGCGGCACCCACAGGACCGACATCGCGCTGTACCCACGTAGGAGACCTCAACGCGCTTGATGCACTACTGATGGCGAGAGGGATGCTTCGCCACCGCCCGACTCATGGGGGCTTCGACGCCTGGGCAGACCACATCGCCGAGTTGGTCACCGTCGCGAGGAGGGCCTGGCTTCCCCACCCCTCTTCACGACCACCGGCGCTGGGCGTCGGGGGCTCATCCGCCATGCCCGCCGCCTCATCCACGGGCGGCGTGCCCACTTCACCCCCGGGCTAGCCTGAGCGGGGCCCGCCGCACGCCGTACTTCATCTCCTCCGGATCCCGGTGACCGGCTTCGGGTCGTCGCCTGGTCCCGTCGGTGGTGCCTTTGAAGAAGGTGATGGGGCGCTCCACACGCACCTCAACGCGCGCACCCATACCCAGATGGAACATCAACAGCCCGGCTCATTCCGACGGGAGCGCGCCAACCGGCGGGAGCGTGCCAACCAGCGCAGGGAACATGCGGCTCAGGCTTCCGGTCAGGCAGGTAACCATAACGAAGGCGCGGTGGACAACCGGGGAGGCAACCCACGTCAAGACACGCGCGACCCACCCCACGGCGGCGGCAGAGGTAAGCAACTTCGGGCGGAGGCCCGCCGCAGGAGGGTCAGTGGCCCGCGCGCCCCAGGTGGTGTCATCTCGCTACCCGGGGAGGCTGCCCTTGGTGCACGCGGGGACGACTCAGGAGGGGGCCAAGGCCTCTATATAGAGGCCTATGTTCCGAGCTACGTGATACCTACGGAGGGCGTGGAGGATCAGACGCCCCCCGCGGGTGCCAACGCCCTCCCGGAGTAGGGAGATGTCCCGGACGCTCTCCCCAAGCCGGGCCAGGGGCTCCCACAGAGGGAGTACCAGGCTAGGTTGATGCAAGCAGGGGGGGGCCCCGGGATGCGCGGGGGCGCGACGCAGCCGCGCCCCCCATGAGCAAGCAGCGCACAGCCAAGCCAAGGGCCACAGGAGCGACCGCCTGGGGGATCTGCAGGATACAGGCAACGCGGGCCACCCACGGCAACGGGAGCGCCGGCGCGGCCCTGAGGGGGCAGGGCCTCACGAGGTCCTCAAGACGCGGCCCGGCCGGCGCCCCGATGCCTCACGAGGTGACTTCACCAACACAACACCTCTACGGCTGCGCTGGGTGCATTGTGCTCATGTTTGGGCCGCACGAGCGCAATCCCGCGGCTACGTGGGGAACAATGCACTCAGGTTTGGTCTGTAGAGGCGCGCAACCGCGCAGAAATGCGTGGGATGGCTCTTAACTGAGTTGGGAGCACCTGGGCCATGCCCCTGGGGGCTTGCCCAGCTATTGTAACACCCCAAAAATTTAACAATGTTTTAGTAATTAAAATTTTGACAGGAATATTTATTTTCTATTTTTTTTTTTGGATTTCCCGTTGATTTCAGAACCACTCTTTTTCTCTTATTTATAAAATTCTTCCCTCTTATCAGAAAACTTTTGAATAATTTTGTGGGACTTGAATGTTTTATTACATCATTTTATTTCATTCAATAAAACCAGAGGAATTATTTTTATAATAAAACCTGCCAAGTCTTAATTCTTTTAATAGCATTTTCATCCTTTTAAAGGCTCCTGTTGCACTACAACCCCTTCATAAATTCATTTATTAATTCCACAAAAATTTGTAGATGACATGTGATGTCCCTGGATCACTTTTATGCAAAAACCCAACTTGGTGTTTTGGAATAATTGAGCAAATCATCCTCATTTGCATTCTGGTCCAGTTTGGCAGTTTGTACTGCAACCCTATTTTATTTTTCCCTAATTGCCATGATATTTTTCGTGCTTATAGTTATCCCTACCAAACCCTTAAGTCCAGGAGATGAGACTCATTAGGATGTTTTAACCACATGAAATAATGCCCTCCAGTTTCTGTCCAGAAATGGTTTTCTCAAAAACTTGCACTATCAAGATTTTTATTTTTCCAAACTAACCTTGCCATCCTAGTTTGGACCTAAAGAAAGACCATCCTGGTAATTCTCATAATCAACAAAGTTATCTAGACAGCCCAAGCATTCTGTCGAATAGCTTGTGAGCATGGCAGAATTTGGCAACCTCTCAAATCTTCATAAGGAACTTGCTACTCCGGCCAAACAGACATGTCCATCACCTCTCCCATACCCAGGTGCATGACACTGCCAAGTTTCACTTGCATCAAAACCCTCTAGACCACCCTGGTAAAATGCCGAACACCTTATGAGCGTGCACTGGGCGCGGCCAGAGCACCCGTTCGGTAGGCACTGACATCGCCACATGCCACTACCCTGCTGCCTTCCCTCGCGCACGACTTGTCCAGCTAGATTCACGGAGAAGCCCCAACGTGCGCCGACATCTCTCCCTGGCCTCTAGCGCCGCCCGCACCACCCGGAGTCAGCACCAGTCACCGCCGCCATACTCCACTCGGGCACGGCACTGCCCGAGCCACCCGACCCCGCCAGCGCACCCCCCCCCCCCCGCCACTCCACCGCCCCCACCGACCTCGCAACGGTCTCACCGGTCTCAGTGGAGCCATGAATGGCCGCCGCCGCTGTGCTTATCCTTGGCCGCCGCGGGAACCGCCTTAGCCCGGCTGTAAATAGCGCCACGACCTCGGCTTCGCTCGTCATCTGCCGCTAGCCAACCAGAGTAGGATGCCCATCGCATTAATTCAACCGTCTCTGGTAGCCTCGACCGCCGACGCCCCTCGGCTAAATTAGTCGCAGCCAGAGCGCCCCAGCTTTCCCCATCGCCACCATCCGCCCTACCTCTACCCCGCGGAGCCACCCCACCACTCAGCCTCGACCGGGAACCACCCTAGGCCAAAACTCCATTACCTCCCGAAGTCACCTCCCGCCTCAGAGCTCGCCGCCGGCGACCCCCTACGTCTCCGTGACCCTTTCGACACCAGGAGGACCGCTAGCTTGCGGGCAAGCCATTCCCGCTCCTAGGAGTCCTCGGGGTGTCGTCAACCGCCGGCGAGGATCGCCGGAGCCCCGCCTCTGCTCGGCCAGAGGAGGAAGAAGGCAGCGGGAGGACTGGTCAAACCTGACCAGTGGGCCCGTGGACCCCACTGTCAGAGTCTGGCCAAGCCCACCGGAGCATTTTTAGTGAAAGCGTATTCTGCCTCGGTACGTCTCCCTGTTACGAAAGTGTATTCTGTTCTGAAACTTTTTCTTTTCTGTTTTATTATAAAAACAGAAGTTTGACCCTATTTTGACTGGCTATAACTTCTAAAATAAAAATCCAATTGAGTTGATTCTTTTTCCTACCTCTCTAAAATTTCACCTAGTTTATTTTAGGATTTTTTTATTTAAGACAACTTTTTGTACTGTTTTTAAATTATGTGTTAATTAGAATATTTTCAAAAATAGGAATTTGGAGTGAAGATAAAGACTTTCAAAAGGTTTGGAGAGCACCTCAACTACCTACACATTGAAGGCAAGCATTTTTGAACACTTGATATGGTGGATATTTGATAATAGCTAGCTAGAATATTTGAAGCATGGTTTTGATAATTTTAATAGAAATTGCATATGGGTAGTAGTATTGCATGAATGCATGGTCATGAATATATTTTCTATTGCATGTATTCCACTCAAGTTCTGACATGCATAAGTTATGAGAATCCAGGAGTGTGCTTCTTCCTTGGACGTGCCGGTGGGCACGGGACATATTTGACACGGTGGTGTCACGGGATATATGTGGAACATACCAGTGATAATAAGTAACACCACCTGAGTCGATCGTAGATCGAGTCTTGTCACTAGTAACCCCCATACTTGATTCGTGCTGCCACTTGTCCCTACCTCAGGTGGGGTATGGTTCAGTAAGTTGTTAACCCCTTTCCTTGCACAGGCCACATAGAGGGCCGCGATGAGGGTTTCCGCGGCCGTGGACTAAATCCTGTCATCGGGTCAGGGGGCATGGGTGTTTGCGGCTGGTAGCCGAGAGGGGGTCCCCCCTTGTAATCCACGCGTATGAATAGTGATCCCATGCAGGACGTTGGTCTCCCCGTCTTAGAGTTTTACCCAACAGATGCCCTGGGTGATTCCTGGCATCCGGACAATTAAGCTGGTGTGTGCGGGTTAGGTGTGTTTTCAATCCAAAGACCGTAATGGGAATTAGTCGGTGTCACGGTACCGACTAAAGAAATCCTTTACTTGTGGGTAAAGAGTACACCCTCTACAGAGTTATATCTATTCGAATATCCGTGTCCGCGGTTAAGGACTACAGTCTGGGTTGGTCAAGTGTCGGTCTTAGAGTCGGTCTCCGGAGGAAATAATTAAAATTGAGCATGGTTTATTTTGCAGGATAATTATTGCTGCTACTAGTGTTATCATGAATATGATTGATGATATGATTATCATTGTGGACTAACCCTGTCATTTTATTTTATTTTGTGAGTGTCTCGGGAGCTGGCTAGACTACCCCGGGCATTCAGTTTTATTTTCAAGACCTCTCGTGGCGTCCCTCGAGTTCTCAGGCGGTTCTATCTCGCCACTACTCTTGTGGACACCCGACTGGCATTTCTTTTCAAAACCTCTCGTGGCGTCGCTTGAGTTCTCGGATGGTTCTATCTCGTCCGATTACTCTTTTAGACACCCATTTGGCATTTTTCTTCAAGACCTACCGTGGTGTCACTTGATATCCAACCGGCATTTCTTTTATATTTTCTTTGGATTCTCGGATGGTTCTGTTCCGTCCGATTTTCCATCAACCTTCTTTGTTTGAACGCTAACTCGTTACTTCTGCACATGCTAATATGTCATTATGCCATGATTTAATTCCTGTCAAGCATGCATATAATATAGTCCAACATGAGCATAAGCAAATAGTTTAATTCATCATGATCATATATTATCTGCTGCATTTGGTATATCATTTGTTCATAATGTTTGCGAGTACATTCAAACGTACTCACTGGCTTGTCCCTGGTTATTTCATTGGCCAGGTTAGAAGAATATTATGACGACGTCCATGCGGAGACTAGGATAGTAGCCACGCGGGATAGGAGTTATCCAGGTCAGCCGTTCCTGTGGGAATGAAGCCCCATCGACGTTGGAGAATTCACGAATCGTTTCCGTCATCCACCACCAGAATCATTATTGTATCATTAGATCTTTACGGTCTTGTATCCAATTCTTGTAATTGCTTGGAATTCTGTATCGAGGAAGTGTCCACCAGCAAACAGAAATCCTGGGGCTGGTGATGACACGAGGGGTTAATTTCTGGGATATTGTGCCCCGGAAATCCAGCCCCGACAGCCTTGGTATCAGAGCCAGGCTAACCACTGGCTAATCCTATCTTAGCCTGGTCATTATCCTTAGGTTTCCACACCGTCCAAGTCTTTCCTTGTCCATAACCTAGCCTATCTCATCCGATAAGCCTACACAGTGGCTAGCCGACATCTTTTGACAGTTGGTGCCCAACCTATCAGTCTATCCATCGGTCCTATGCCTGTGGCCGACACCTGAGTTGTCCCATCCGCAAGCATGTGATGGAAGACTCCGATGGCTTATAAAGGAAGCCTTTCCCCAAGCCCAGCACATCACAACCTCACTCCCAATTCGATATCCAACCACCAAGATGCCAGGCCCAATTGTTCACAAAGAGACCACCGTAGTCGAGCATGAAGGCTTTGTAGCCGTCCTTGCCAATCTCACCCGTCGTGCTTTCGGCAGCGAAGAGCCGCCGGAGTATGTTGTGTACTAGGGGCACACGAGTGCTTCCATCCATCACTTCTGGGCCACGGTGCACATCTACGGGAGGAGCATCACATCGGAGCGCCCCTACCGGTTCACCGGGAGGACGACCTCCGACGAACCCCAAGCCATCCAACTTGCAGCCCGAGAGGCTGTAGTTCACCTTCCGCATCTGTCGCCGAGGGTTAATTGCCGCTCTTTCTACTACTACCCTAGTCATGAAGGCTATGGTAGACCGACCCAACTCGCCAGCGGAGACCATGAGACGGATCCTGCCCTGGTGCATCTGGTGCGCTACCTGAGAGCGCAAGAGGAACTTTTCGATCAGGTCACCAATGATCTTATTGCAACCCGCAGGACGCTTGCTCTCCTGACCCCAGCAAGAAGAGAAGCCGCACCCACCCCGACTGTGCTGTTCGGGAGACCGATCGAGCCCTCGGAACCCGCCCCTGTTGTCCACCCGGGCAGTGCCATCGCCTCACCCGGGGAACTTCATCGTCTCTTGGAGACCTACTCCAACGGGACGTTGACCTCGACACCCCGTGAAGGACACCACCGTTACTCCAGCCCTGTAGCTCCCCATCCGACCACAGCCAGCTCCGACGCAGAAGCCCACGAGGAGGACTCGGCATCCACAAGACGCGCTCGGCTGGATGTCAACGAGGTGGACTGAGTCCACTGGATTCGTGTCAAGCCCTAGTGGCTCTGTCACCCGATAATTTTTGGTAGTAGCAGCCGCATGATGTAGCAGGTTTGTGATTTACTGGTGTACCACTGTTTTAATAGTACCATTTGTGAACCAGCGTAATTTAATTGACGTATGGTTGCACAGTAAATTCTAGACGTAACTACTATAGTCACCCTAACCGACACACACAGTAACACGTCACATTCCTTCTGGGGATTGAGGACCGAGACTTTAATACCACGACAGGACCAATACACAAGTCGTATTGGTGCCGCATCATGTCTCAAAACCCAGGCACTCTTTAAGAAACCATATCCAGCACTAGCCCCCGTCAAACTAGAACACCACTCCTTCCCGACCTGCACTCCATGTCTCACCCCGATATCCACCTGAGAACTCCAGATGCAAGTCCTGGCAGTTTTGTTAAACTTTTGTGGGATTTTACCCGTAACACTTTTGGTTCCAGCCAACCACCCCAGTATGAGTTGTTCAAATTGAGGATCACCTCTGACTCCTCGAAATACTGGGCAGTTGTGCACATCCCACCAGCAGACCCAGACCAAGGCCCTCCATATGTTGCCTACATCGGGAGATCCATGCCAACCCCAGGCATGGCCATTGAAGCTGCTGCTTATGAAGCAGTTACCCATCTCAGATTCGCGGCGAAAGGAGATACTGCTATTTTCCGAGCCGTGCAGCATCAAGGGCTAATGCAACGTTCCGCTGTGAACGTATAGAAAGGGATCCAGCTCTGGCCAATCTCATTCAATATGTGATGGCTCAAGAGCGTCTGACCCAGCAACTAATGGACTACCTCTCTTATCTTGCTTTTCTGAACCCTCAGATAACCATTGGCGGGCCACCTTTGCCAACCTTGGAAGGGCACGTTCTACGCCTGCTTCCACCACTCTCCTTGGAAGAAGAAGAAGGTGCTCCAGCACCCGGAACTTTTCCGCACGACCCTGTAGATCTCACTTTCGGACAATAGACGATCATGAGTGCGTTTGTGTAGCATGTAGTACTTGTTTGCATGATGTGACCTTTGTATTGTTCTTAGGGTGTATGTCATGAATATATTGCCCTGATTGCATTTTTCATATGAGTGTTTTATTTGTTGTGATATGCATTTAATTCCTCCGTCCTTAACAAATCTCGAGGACGAGATTTTCTTAATGGGGGTAGAGTTTGTAACACCCCAAAAATTTAACAATGTTTTAGTAATTAAAATTTTGACAGGAATATTTATTTTCTATTTTTTTGGATTTCCCGTTGATTTCAGAACCACTCTTTTTCTCTGATTTATAAAATTCTTCCCTCTTATCAGAAAGCTTTTGAATAATTTTGTGGGACTTGAATGTTTTATTACATCATTCTATTTCATTCAATAAAACCAGAGGAATTATTTTTATAATAAAACCTGCCAAGTCTTAATTCTTTTAATAGCATTTTCATCCTTTTAAAGGCTCCTGTTGCACTACAACCCCTTCATAAATTCATTTATTAATTCCACAAAAATTTGTAGATGACATGTGATGTCCCTGGATCACTTTTATGCAAAAACCCAACTTGGTGTTTTGGAATAATTGAGCAAATCATCCTCATTTGCATTCTGGTCCAGTTTGGCAGTTTGTACTGCAACCCTATTTTATTTTTCCCTAATTGCCATGATATTTTTCGTGCTTATAGTTATCCCTACCAAACCCTTAAGTCCAGGAGATGAGACTCATTAGGATGTTTTAACCACATGAAATAATGCCCTCCAGTTTCTGTCCAGAAATGGTTTTCTCAAAAACTTGCACTATCAAGATTTTTATTTTTCCAAACTAACCTTGCCATCCTAGTTTGGACCTAAAGAAAGACCATCCTGGTAATTCTCATAATCAACAAAGTTATCTAGACAGCCCAAGCATTCTGTCGAATAGCTTGTGAGCATGGCAGAATTTGGCAACCTCTCAAATCTTCATAAGGAACTTGCTACTCCGGCCAAACAGACATGTCCATCACCTCTCCCATACCCAGGTGCATGACACTGTCAAGTCTCACTTGCATCAAAACCCTCTAGACCACCCTGGTAAAATGCCGAACACCTTATGAGCGTGCACTGGGCGCGGCCAGAGCACCCATTCGGTAGCCACTGACATCGCCATATGCCACCACCCTGCTACCTTCCCTTGCGCACGACTTGTCCAGCTAGCTTCACGGAGAAGCCCCAATGTGCGCCGACACCTCTCCCTGGCCTCTAGCGCCGCCCGCACCACCCGGAGTCAGCACCAGTCGCCGCCGCCATCCTCCACTCGGGCACGACACCGCCCGAGCCACCCGACCCCGCCAGCGCACCCCCCACGCCACTCCACCGCCCCCACCAACCCCGCCAGCGCACCCTCCTTCTTAACTGATGACCACCGCCACTCCACCGCCCCCACCGACCTCGCAACGGCCTCATCGGTCTCAGCGGCGCCATGAATGGCTGCCTGCCGCAGTGCTTATCCTCGGCCGCCGCGGGAACCGCCTTAGCCCGACTATAAATAGCGCCCCGACCTCGGCTTCGCTCGTCATCTGCCGCTAGGCAACCAGAGTAGGATGCCCATCGCATTAATTCAACCGGAACCATCGTCTTCACAGTCTCCGGTAGCCTCGACCACCGATGCCCCTCGGCTAAATTAGTCGCAGCCAGAGCGCCCCAGCTTTCCCCATCGCCACCATCCGCCCTACCTCTACCCCGCGGAGCCACCCCACCACTCAGCCTCGACCGGGAACCACCCTAGGCCGAACCTCCATTAGCTCCCGAAGCCACCTCCCGCCTCAGAGCTTGCCGCTGGCGACCCCCTTCGTCTCCGCGACCCTTTCGACCACCAGGAGGACCGCTAGCTTGTGGGCAAGCCATTCCCGCTCCTAGGAGTCCTTGGGGAGTCGTCAACCGCCGGCGAGGATCGCCGGAGCCCCGCCTCTGCTCGGCCAGAGGAGGAAGAAGGCAGCGGGAGGACTGGTCAAACCTGACCAGTGGGCCCGTGGACCCCACTTTCAGTGTCTGGCCAAGCCCACCGGAGCCTTTTTAGTGAAAGCGTATTCTGCCTCGGTACGTCTCCCTGTTACGAAAGCGTATTCTGTTCTGAAATGTTTTCTTTTCTGTTTTATTATAAAAACAGAAGTTTGACCCTATTTTGACTGGCTATAACTTCTAAAATAAAAATCCAATTGAGTTTATTCTTTTTCCTACCTCTCTAAAATTTCACCTAGTTTATTTTAGGATTTATTGGAAAAGTATTTAAGACAACTTTTTGTACTGTTTTAAAATTGTGTGTTAATTAGAATATTTTCAAAAATAGGAATTTGGAGTGAAGATAAAGACTTTCAAAAGTTTTCGAGAGCACCTCAACAACCTACACATTGAAGGCAAGCATTTTTGAACACTTGATATGGTGGATGTTTGATAATAGCTAGCTAGAATATTTGAAGCATGGTTTTGATAATTTTAATAGAAATTGCATATGGGTAGTAATATTGCATGAATGCATGGTCACGAATATATTTTCTATTGCATGTATTCCACTCAAGTTCTGACATGCATAAGTTGTGAGAATCCAGGAGTGTGCTGCTGCCTTGGACGTGCCGGTGGGCACGGGACATATTTGACACGGTGGTGTCACGGGATATATGTGGAACATACCAGTGATAATAAGTAACACCTCCCGAGTCGACCGTAGATTGAGTCTTGTCACCAGTAACCCCCATACTTGATTCGTGCTGCCACTTGTCCCTGCCTCAGGTGGGGTATGGTTCAGTAAGTTGTTAACCCCTTTCCTTGCACACACCGCATAGAGGGCCACGATGAGGGTTTCCGTGGCCGTGGACTAAATCCTGTCATCGGGTCAGCGGGCATGGGTGTTTCCGGCTGGTAGCCGAGAGGGGGTCCCCCCTTGTAATCCACGCGTATGAATAGTGATCCCATGCAGGACGTTGGTCTCCCCGTCTTAGAGTTTTACCGAACAGATGCCCTGGGTGATTCCTGGCATCCGGACGGTTAAGCTAGTGTGTGCGGGTTAGGTGTGTTTTCAACCCAAAGACCGTAATGGGAATTAGTCGGTGTCACGGTACTGACTAAAGAAATCCTTTACTTGTGGGTAAAGAGTACACACTCTGCAGAGTTATATCTATTCGAATAGCCGTGTCCGTGGTTAAGGACTACAGTCTGGGTTGGTCAAGTGTCGGTCTTAGAGTCTGTCTCCGGAGGAAATAATTAAAATTGAGCGTGGTTTATTTTGCACTATAATTGTTGCTGCTACTAGTGTTATCATGAATATGATTGATGATATGATTATTATTGTGGACTGACCCTATTATTTTATTTTATTTTCTGAGTGTCTCAGGGGCTGGCTAGACTACCCCGGCATTCAGTTTTATTTTCAAGACCTCTCGTGGCGTCCGTCGAGTTCTCAGGCGGTTCTATCTCGCCACTACTCTTGTGGACACCCGACTGGCATTTCTTTTCAAGACCTCTCATGGCGACGCTTGAGTTCTCGGATGGTTCTGTCTCGTCCGATTACTCTTTTAGATACCTGTTTGGCATTTCTCTTCAAGACCTACCGTGGTGTCACTTGACATCCAACCGGCATTTCTTTTATATTTTCTTTGGATTCTTGGATGGTTCTGTTCCGTCCGATTTTCCATCAACCTTCTTTGTTTGAATGCTAACTCGTTACTTCTGCACATGCTAACATGTCATTATGCCATGATTTAATTCCTGTCAAGCATGCATATAATATAGTCCAGCATGAGCATAAGCAAATAGTTTAATTCATCATGATCATATATTATCTGCTGCATTCGGTATATCATTTGTTCATAATGTTTGCGAGTACATTCAAACATACTCACTGGCTTGTCCCTTGTTATTTCATTGGCCAGGTCAGAAGAGTATTATGACGACATCCATGTGGAGCCTAGGATAGTAGCCACGCGGGATACGAGTTATCCAGGTCAGCCGTTCCTGTGGGAATGAAGCCCCATCGACGTTGGAGAATTCACGAATCGTTTCCGTCATCCACCACCAGAATCATTATTGTATCATTAGACCTTTACGGTCTTGTATCCAATTCTTGTAATTGCTTGGAATTCTGTATCGAGGAAATGTCCACCAGCAAACAGAAATCCTGGGGCTGGTGATGACACGAGGGGTTAATTTCTGGGATATTTTGCCCCGGAAATCCGACCCCGACAGCTATCTTCGGCCGTGACACTCTCACGTAATAATGAGTGGGCTGTATACGCCCGGAGCCCCCCGAGGACGCGGACGGGTTTCCTCCCACGCCCAAGTGGAAGCCCCATGCTCGGCGCTGGCGAACAACACTGTCCTACAATGACTATGCCAATGCAACGTGGATGCCCTACGCTCTGCGCTGGGGGAAGACGAAGGCGAAGACTATCCTAGGTGCCGGACGCGGCTGTTGCTTGCTTCTTTTTGTGTTCGTATTGCCACTCTTTGAAATGAAATTTGGAGACTTCATAACTCTATTTAAAAAAAGGGCGGGAATTTTTCTCTCTTCGCGATTCCTTTTGCTGGCCTTGCAGTCTCTTTTCTTTGAATTGGCACCTTGCCGGGGCACACGCACTCTGGCCTCCCCTCGTGGCCCCTCAGGGCAGGCTGGCTAGGACCTGTTGCCTCGGGAACACACATCTTCTGACAGTCGACCCCCGCTCGGGGGCTCCGACCGCGGACCGGCACGACAGCGGGGAACTGCGGGAGGCTCAGGCGCCTCCCGTAGCGGCAACCGGTGAAAAGGTATGGGAGCTGCTTGAGCGTCAAGGGGGACTCCTGGGCAACGCATCTTAGGTGCCACACTGGTCACGTAGGCCCTTGCCCCTTGGTCTCGTCCTGGTGATCCGGACGCCCCAACGGCGGTTGAGGTATGCATGGGATTACGCTCTGCCGAGGCAGAGCGCCGCTTGAGCGTCAAGGGGGGGTTCCCAAGCAGTGCGCCTCGGGAACCTCACCGATCACGTAGCTCCGTGCCCCTTGGTCTCGTCTTGGTGATCCGGACGCCCCAATGGCGGCTGAGGCCTCGCCCCTTTGGTCTCGTCCTGGTGATCTGGATGCCCCAACGGCGGTCGAGGTCTGCTCGGGATCAGGCCCCGTCGACGGAGAGTGCCGAAAGGGCTCCTGGTCCAGACCGCACACAAGGAAGAAGCCCTCCCTGGTGGGATCCTCGACCTCTCTGGACGCTCCAGCTATGCCTCACGACGCTCCAGCTCGCCACGACCCGATGAGCTAAGTACACCCACCGAATAGAGCAAAACCTTCTAATCAGATGATAGCCCGAATGTCGGGCAAGAGGTATGAGCGCTAACGTAAAAATGCAGGCGCTACGTTCCGCTACGTATTCCCATCAGGATTCTTGTGGTCCCAGGAACACGAAAGGGCAGCGTGAGGGGAGGAATCCGGCCACTCTGGGTGACGTCGCTAAGATTCTGGCCTTGGGGGCGGCACGTTCCCCTCGGGAGGGCCCACCCCACGAGGGCCCGGCCGGATGCCACTGCTGGTCATTGCACGGTACCCTCGCGGACCTCTCGAGGGGTGTCGGGATGCACCGGCAATAACACAAGGCCCCACGGGAGAGGCAAAGTCGCGCCGCGCAAAACAAACAATCGACGGCTTAAAAGAAGAAGGAGGGAGACGAAGGTAAAAACACAAAAGTTAACGCCCTCAGGGGCCGGGAGTTGCTTGACATGACAGGAACCAGGAAGAGAAAACGGGGGAAGCCTAGGCGAAGGAGCCACTGTCGCGGTCCGGACCGTCGACCGCCGCGGCGCCGGAGTCGTCACCCTCATCGGAGTTAGGCTCTTGGACGAACCGCTCCACCAAGGACTCCACGTGCGGGCGCACCTCGTCCCTGAGCGGCCTCTGGAGCTCCTCGGGCACCGGCTCCATGACACGGGGAAGATCAGGCTCCGGGACATGGTGGCGAAGGTTGGAGAAGACGCGCGCCAGCGCAAGGTCCAGGAGGTCACGCGCGCTGGACGCGTTGTCCTCGTCCACCCAGGAGATGCCGGTTTCCAGCGCCTCCACCACCCTGACGAAGAAGTTGAGGTAGCCCCTTTCGCCGTGTGCGCACGGCAACGCGGGGGCTCCCCTGACGAACCGGCTCACCGCGCCAACCGCGCAGTGGGCAACATCCAGATACTGCTTGGCGCGTTGCGCCTCCAGCATCTTTGCGTGGACCGCCTCATCCTGCACGGCCTGCACGGCGTCAGCGGCCTCCTTGATCTGGGTCTGGAGGGACGCCAGCTCCGCCTAGGCCTCCGCCTCGCCCCTGAGCGCGGCCTGGAGGGCGGCCTCGGCGTGCGCTAGCTGGACCATCAGCGCGTCCGTCTCCTCCTGGAGCTCGTCGAGCCTGCGCCTCTTGGGCGCGGGCGCCGTGGGAGGATGGAACATTCAGGACCGACGCGTCAGGTGCGATTGCAAGAGAAGAGGGCGGGTGACAGAACACTTACTCATCAATGATGGCCCAGCGCCGACGAGCTAGGGCCGGCCTCTAGGGTCCCCCACCGCTGCTTCCAAGGGCCGACGGAGGAGCCGGGGACCCCGTGTGCTTCCCCGCACCCGCTGCACTCCCACTGGACGCCATGAAGGAACAAAGGGAGAGAAGAGGACAAGGAAGATAACTTGGAAGGAAGAGAGGCAAGAGGGCACGTCGAGATGGCAAGAGCCCCCGGGCAGGGCGGGTTTATAGGCTCGATCGGCGTGCTACCCTGCCTCATGTCGTTTCATCTGCTCCCGTCGGGTCAAATCCGCGTGGCCCGAGGGGGAGAGACCACAAGTTGAGTCGCATTCAAGGAAGGCAGTGATGGCCGGGGAGGCGCACAGGCTTCGCGTTAGCTCCACTCAGGGTGGTTCCCGACGTCTTCAGGGAGCCAAGACGCCCACGTCTCATTGTACGCCACGCGTCAAGTTGGGCCCGCAGGCAGTTGGAGCCCACGGCGCTCCGAGCAATCTTCCATGGCTTCGCCCAGAAGCTGGCTCGAGCGCGCCTCGGGCCTGGGGGCTACTGTCGGCGTCCTGCGAACGGGGGTACCCAGACTTGCCTGCCTGCGGCCCAGGGCGTGGCCCACCTCGACGACCAAATACGGCCCAGCGCGGCCTCACTTAGCACAAGGCCCTACCGAGACCCTGAGCTCGCGAGGGAAACATCGCCAAGACCCGCGGGGGGTAGGCCTCCCCAGGCCTCCTCCTGAGCGGCGGATATCTCTATGCAGTGCTCGGCCTCGGGAGGTCAAGGGTGACGCCAGCCAGGCCAGGCAGGCGCCAGCGTGCCAGAGGGGACAGTTTCCCCTTTGGTGCAAAGGAGGCAGGGGCGCATGCAAGTTCCCAAAGGTTTCCACTCTGGTGCAACAAGACCAAGACCCCAAGCCCCGCAGGACGGATGTCATCGCCGAGCCCACCTCTGCATCACCACCGACTACTTTGCAGGTGAAGACCACCTTTCGTCAGGATAAGATGTACCTCCTGTCCCCTTTTGAATTTGGCCATTGTGGGATCCCTTCCCACCATTGCGATAAGGGAGGAGGACCCGGGCCGCTATAAATAGAGGCTAGGCTGCTCGGTAGAGGGGAGAGACAACACACCACCCCGAACGCACCTGTGAGGCAACTCACCACTGTACTACTTCATCCGCAAACCTCCTCGTGAGGCAATCCACCAAAAGCAGGAGTGGGGTTTTACGCTTCGCAGCGGCTCGAACCTGGGTAAACTCTCGTGTGCTATCTTCTTCCTCACCATCGATCGGGGTCATCACGTTGTGAGTTTGGAGGGGTGAAGCTGTTGGGGATCTTCGCACACGCCCCTGGGTTCGAACTTCGTAGGGTTTTGCGGAGCCCGAAATCCGACACAAGTATAGCATATGTAGTCATCATGCTAGCTAATATGTATCAAATATTAACTTGGACAGTACGAAGATAAATGGCAATCAGATGAATATCATCGGTGAATGTCTTCACACAGAGATGAGCAAACAATAGCTTCACAGTTCAATATGGAAAGTAAAGATGCGAAGAAGATATAACCAGTTGCTCGACAAAGACAGAAGATTTGTTGGACCAGTTCTAGTTGTTGTGATAATTGTAGGTCTGGTTTGGGAGGCTGAGATTGAACTCGGGAGACCTCATCTTCACATTGTTGCCCTTGAGCCAAGGTCACTTAGACCTCGCCCAATCACTTTGGTAAGTCTTCAAGGTAGACTTCCAAAACCTTCACTAACTAGGTCACCCGGCAATCTACAATGACTCTTGGATGCTCTAGACCATGACGCCTAACCGTCTGGAAGATACATAGTCTTCAAGTGTAACAAGTCTCCGGTTCTCTCAGAACGGAATGACTTCGATGATGCTCGAACAGACTAGCTTTAGGTGTTTGGAGTTTATCCTCATAGGATCTCTCTCTCTATCTCTCTCTCTCTCTCTCTCAATGTCTTCGAGCTGGGTTGCTCTCAAACAACAAAAGTCGTGCAATAAATCTAGGAAGCCAACCAACTTATTGTGGAGGAGGTTGGCTATTTATAGCCAATAGGCAACACGAACGATATGACCGAAATGACCCTGGGTCAATGGCCAACCGACACGTGTCACAACAGTTGGATTTCAAACACACGCGGCAACATTGCTTGGGCTACAAGAAACACTCACTCAACCAACTCTAGAAGAGATTTTCTCCCATTATCTTCATATGAAAACATAGGTATTTGGGTTGAGCATCACGTCAGTTTCAGAATTTGATCAGTTGGACCCCACTTAACAGTGTGGTGGTTCCTATGACTCGGGAAAGAATAAACAAAACTACCAAAAGACAAATTCTTCACGTCTCATTATCTTCATGCGATTATCTTCGCGCACCAACATTGTATTCAACCGTCTTTAATGTCTTCAGACATTTTTAGGGGTCATCTTCGACGGTTTAAACGAATCTCTAGGGACTTCTATCTTTATTATCCTGTGAACTCTCACGAAAACATTAGTCCCTTAGCCGCGTTTGTCTTCAATACTCCAAAACCAACAAGGGGTGGCACTAGATGCACTTACAATCTCCCCCTTTTTGATGATAGATGACAAACTGGTTGAAGTTCTCAACGGGGATAAAAATATTTGAAGATAAGGACTTGGAGATTTTGGTTACAAGATCTAGAGAGCTCCCCCTAAAGATGTGCTTATGAAGATATTGCTTTTCAATGCAAAGGAACATGGAAGGTTTTAATTGTGGAGATCTCCCCCTATATCTTGGAATCCAATCACCGTGCATTCAACAAATGATATGAAGATAATGGGATGCACAATGATAAATAGGCGTCTCTAGAGCGCATAAGACTGAACTTAAAAACATCGCTAAAGTATGGAAAGCATCGAATGCGCAGACGTCCATCAGGACTTAAGTTTACAACCAAAAGCATTAAATGAACATAATGGGAGTTGTAAACTTTGCAAAATATATACAGCCCGAAGACTATCAACTGGATGCTTCGCCCTCTTTGTCATCGAATGCCCAAAAAGAGCAAAGATAGTTGGAGATATGCCCTAGAGGCAATCATGTATGATGATATTTCCTATGTGTTTATGAATAGAGATAGTCCTTGGACATTATCAATGATGTGTATTAAGAAGTACGTGACTTGTTTGTGAGACTATGCATTGTATGATGACTGTCCTAAATGGTCCCTAGTCAAAATGGCTGTGTGGACGCGCAACGAGTTAGACTAGCATATGACACGGTGGATGGTCCGGTCTCACTGACCATGTAGGATTGGATGCTAGCCGGATAATATGGACTAAGAAAGATCTGGTCGGATTCGACGTAGTCGGATCTGAGTTGAGATAAGGTCTGAGTTGGACAGATCAAACTATGAGACGCAGCGATATGTCATCTTTTAGTCTCTAGTACAACATATGTTCTATGTCCTAAGACCTGAGCTGGCACATGTACTCGGGATGGTCACAGACCTGCTTTGGGCTCACCAAACGCTACTCCGTAACTGGGTAGTTATGAAGTGTTGGAGATATGCCCTAGAGGTAATCATGTGATGATTTCGTTTCCTATGTATTCATGAGTATTTTGTATTGTCCTTGAACATCATCAATGATATATATCAATAAGTATGTGACTTATTTGTGAGACTATATATAGTATGATGATTGTTCCAATAGTCCCTAGTTTTTAATATTATGCGGACACATATCCTTTACTAGTATACGATTCAGTTGATGACAACTTTTCACAAGTCATGTGCATAGAGATGCTAAACGATAGTATGGACTCGGGGATTGAGATCACCGAGTCGGACAGACCCACTTTGAGACACAACGAGATAATGTCATCTGTTTGTCTCAAGCACAATGTACATACCATGTCCTAGACCTAAGGTCATCCCATGTTCTCGAGATGAGGATCGACTTACTTAGGGTCTATCAAACGCTACTCCGTAATTGGGTTGTTATAAAGGTAGCTTTCTGGTGAGTCGTGAGACATGCCGCGAGACATGGTTAACCAAGATGGGATTTGCCCCTCCGTGAGGAGAGATATTCTCTGGGCCCTCGTTTGATTAGATTCAGAAAGCATGGCCATGCGACATGGGTTCAGTGTTAACCCAGTTCGGGAATCTGCATCACTGTTTCGAGAAGAGATGTCGAGCTACCACAAGGGTGACAAGTACTCGGCTTGAGCTCTACAACCTATATCATGAGGCAAAAGGAATGTTGTATATGACACATTGTCAAGGTTCGTCTAACGACTTTGCACACACATGGGAGTTGGCACGTTCTATTAGGAGCCGCTACCGACTATCGACTCGGGTCATGTCCATGTGTACGTGAACCTATAGGGTCACACACTTAAGGAATTGTAGCCCATTCGGATTGTATCCGAATGGAAAAATGGGACTAGACTCGTCGTGGGCCTCAAGTGTTGAGCCCACCTCGGAGGTCTATATAAAGGGGAGTGGCGCACCTTTTAGGGTTGACCTTTTTCCTCCCGTCGACAGCCACCTCCACTCCCCACGCCACCATGCCGTGCGATCGGACCTAGCAGTCTGCCGCTCGACGCTGCCCCCGTACGTGTGGATACCTTGGACCCATCGCATCTGTGTTGCTTGGACGAACCGTTAGAAGGATCTGCCAGGAGCTGTTTGTGGGAGATCACTGCTCGTGGGAGATCGGCTACAAAAGGAGGAGACGAATCAGCTGATTGACTACACGCATCACCAACTCTACTTCCGCTGCAGTGACTGCGCGTCTAGTGGTAAACCCGATCCCGTGATCCATTTCCAGCAGCATGTTCTTGGGTGCGCGGTAGAAAAAAATTATTTGGCGCTAGCATAGCGTACCGCGTGTTCCAACAGTGGTATCAGAGCCTCCATTGTGTGGTTATAGATTCGGTGATTAGCATATGAGATATGTAGATCGGTTTAGGTGCGGGTCGATGAGATCGGCCGTGCACGTCAGTGTTGACGGTTGGTTTCGTGATCTTGCTTCTGTGATCGTGATGCAGAGGTCGTACCCCTACCGGTCGGTTTCTGCCATCGAGTTAGACAGTGGAACGTAAATCCTGATGCACGCGAACATCAATAAGATTGATCGAACCGGAGCAAAGATCGACACCGTGGAAATGTGATTTCCGCAGTGCTGAAATCTGTTGGAGGAGTCACAGTAAAATGGGCATAACTTTTGCATACGAATTCCATTTTTGCTCCACGACCGGTCAAACTGAACAGCACGAAAAGATGCATTTGACCATCAACGGTTTTGCCATTTTCGGCGATATTTGTGAGGTCAAAATCCTCTTAGAAAATAGAGTTTCAAACAGTTTTATTTTCGGTGGTAGAACGTCTGACTTGTTTTTGCAGGGAATGCTTGTGATTTGGTATAGCACATGAATGTTGCTTGTAAATTACTAAATCATGACCTGCGTGTCATGAGTGCGGCAACCGGCTGGAGCCATATGGTTGTCCCATTATTGTATTAATGACCTGCGTGTCAACATGAGATGCCTTGTACTGTAATTTACTCTCATAGCTATTAGTTTGTAATAGCATAGTATCTTATGTAACACTTGGCGGTTGACACCATGTGTGGAGATGGAAATCACCACAAGGGAAAGCATGCATGGAGATGGAGATCGCCATGGGCATGCAGCGCACGTGGAGATGGAGATCACCATGCGTTGATGAAAGGGGCTATATCATATCACACATATATATACTGCATGTGAAAGTTTATCCCTTTTATGCGCCCTTCTTTTGCATGATAGATGTTTTAAGTAGGGTGATCCCTCAAAGAATATCAAGTAAAATTGCCTCCCCAATTGCTGCACCATCACATGTTAAGTATTTTTAGTGGTGGGCCTATAAAATTAGGGTGCTGCTAATTCTCCTTAACGTGGTGTGTCTGTGTCGGACACTTATGACCGAAGCATTGGTTAACTTATCGTGGCTATCAAAACAGTTTTGGGCATCAAGGCATAAGAGTTGGCGTAGCATGAGATGTCCCCAACAAACAAGAGTTGTATAGAGATACGATTAGCAAGTGTTGCTTACCGAGTGATCTAGTCTTCTAGCGGTGATGCAAAAGCTCACTAGTTGACATGTGGATCTTGGATCTTGAGTCGCAAAGAATCAACGGAGAGATGTTGATTTTAGTGGGAGTAATGTTCTTATTAAAATGTTTAATTTGAATTTCTCTTTATGAATAATTGTCTTAGTGTTTTGCATATTTCTGTTGTAGATCAATGGCACCACCTGCTCAACCCAGTTTTTCGTTGAAATCAATCCTAGAAAAGGATAAACTGAATGGAACAAACTTTACCACCTGGTATACAAATCTGAGAATTGTTCTCAGGCATGATAAAAAGGAACATGTTCTAGTGGAACCCCTTCCAGAGAAAACTACCGAGAATGCTAATGCCATGGCCAGGAATGCTCACCAAAACCTCGTTGATGAGTCAAACGAGATCAGCTATCTCATGCTGGCTTCTATGGAGCCCGATCTGTAGGAGCATTTCGAAAACATTGAGGCTTTCGATATGATCGAGAACCTCAAGAGCATGTTTCAAATGCACACAAGGACCAAAAGGTTCAACGTCTGGCTATCCTTGATGGATTGTAACCTGAAAGAGGGTGATCCACTGAGCCCGCATGTGATCAAGATGATCGCATACATGCAATCTTTGGATCGGTTAGGCTTCCCACTTGGGGACGAATTGTCCACGGATACAATTATGGCTTCTCTTCTGACTAGCTATGGGGCGTTCATCTCGAACTTCCATATGCATGGCATGGAAAAGAAGCTCACTGAATTGCATGGGATGCTAAAAGTGGCAGAGCAGGATATCAAGAAAGGCACGCATCAAGTGTTGATGGTGCAGAACATGGCAAAGTTCAAGAAGATTTGGTACAATAAGAAGACTAAGGCAGAGGGCAAGGAGGCAACTTGTAACAGCTTGGAACCGACGCTCCAGAAGATTCCCCTTTCATTCCGTTCTCGGCGTGTGATTCGTTTGGTTGTCGCATTCATCAACGCATCATTTGCATCATCTGCATAGCATCATCACTCGTTTTTGAAAACTTGCATCCGTTCATAGACGCCGGTTCTTTCTGTTCTTGTCGTTGACCGTTTTGAGACCAACCACACACGCACGCGCCCGCGGCATCTTTAAAGTATTGTTTTTAAAAGTGCGTGAAAAATATTCTCGGTCTTGTTATATTGTAGGGAGACCGCCTGCCAAATTTCGTCACAATCAGAGGTCGTTTGATACCCGAATGGTCAACCGTAGTAGCGCAGTCATCAGTTTTATTATCGGACGATTTTCGGTGTTTAAAAAAAACTCGTTGCCGGAACACAAACATTCCCTCTCATCCCCACCTAGCCCAACTACACAGCCCATCGCAGCCCACCTAGGCCTTCCCTAGCCCCCCTCCGATCGAGACCTTCGGATCGCGATCGAAGGGCTCCGAAACCCCCAAAACCTCAAACCGTAGCCATTCCTTCCTATTTAAGACGTGCTCCCCTTCCATTTTTAGGCTAATACCACCCTCCTGACTCGTGTTCCGTGCTGGGAAGACCCGCCGCCGCCACTTGGCGTCGTCAGGGTGGCCACGCCGCCGCCGCCATCGCCCGTCGGCCAACAGGAGCGTGCCACATCGCCCGTCGCCCCTCTCTCTCCTCCACCCACAACCGAAGCCCGCCCGGCCGGGGCAGGCCCGCCCGGGCCCGAGCCGCCCCTCGCCGCGGCCCGAGCCGCCAGCGCCCACGCCCGCACGCGTGGTGCCCTGCGCCCCGTCGCCCGGCCCCGCTGGTCTTCCAGCGTCACCGCCCGCCGGCGACCCTCCGCCGCCGGCCGCTGCGTGAAGCCTCGCCACCGTCCTCACAGCAGACCATCCGCCTCGCCTGCGGCCGCATCGGCCACCGGAGCGCCAGCGCCGGCCCCGCAGCTCCTCCGGCTGCCGCTGGCCCGAGGTCACCGCCGCCAAGTCGCCAGCTCGCCGGCCGACCTTGCCACGGCCAGATCCGGCAGCCACGGCCTTGCACGCCGCCGGATCCGCCGCCCCCGCGCCGCTCGACCTCGCCCCCATCTCCGGCGGCCGCCGCATCTTTTGCCGGCGCCATGGACGGCCTCCTCCTCAGCCCAGATCGGGATCGGGCCGTCCCGATCCACTCTATCCCGGTTCGCCCTCGACCCCCGATCCAAGCAGGACCCCGGATGTCACCGTACCCGTACCTCTTCGTCCATGGGGTATAAAATTCGTCTAAGTCCTCAGATTTTGTACATCATGTTGGCATTTTTTGTGGGCCATAACTATATGCACATGTGTCCGTTTGTGATGATTTTTATATCTAGATGTATCTACTCTTTGTGCTCTACACGATAGCATCAATTGCATGCATCATAGGTTGCATCTACATGCTCATATCTCTGTTGCAAAAGTGCACCCCGTCGTAGTTGCGAAATCTGTTATTTTACTCATTGTTGCGCGGATGATTGCATCTCAACCATAGACCTTTTGCATGTGGTGTCTTCATGAGAATTTCTCTATGTGATGTGTACTTTGATGCCATGCCTCTGGTTGCTAGGTAGGACATCATCATCATGTTCATTACTTGTTCTAAAGTTGCCATCATGTTAAAACTGAAATCTGTTAACGAAGAGTTCCGTTTTGTGGGTATCATATTAAGGAAACCTTGCATCCTATGTTATTTAGCCAATGGTATGATTTAAAGTGTCATGTATACTTGCTATTAGAGTCTTTGCCATGCCTATATATGATTGCTATGCTACTGTTATTGCCATGTCAACATACCTTGTCAATGCTGCAGTTTTGGAGATTGTTAAAATTTCACAGTCTGAAAAACTGTTATTTGTTGCCATGTTGTCATGTGATTTGCTATTGATCTAGGAGTCTTTTGTGGTTGCTCCCAAGGAGTCTTTTGTTAAGCATGTTGTTGTCTACCAGGTTGTGTCTTTTGATGCCATGTATAGGATTTGCATCATAGTTAAATTCATTGTCCAATATGTCAATCTGTTAAAAAAAAGCTGCTGCACATGTCTAGTCTAATTTTCACTAAGTCTGAGAATTTGTTTTCTTCAATATGTCATGTTGTGTTGATGCTAGACATGAATCTATTCATAATTAGACCTTGCCACCAAGGTATGAATTGTAGTGCATCATGTCTACTACCATGCGGTTAAGTTTCATGCCAATATATGACATGTAGCATATAGTTTTACTGCTGCCAATATGCCTCCATGAAAATCTGCTATGATAAAACCAGTTATTTTCACCAAGTCCTAATCTGCTATATTTTGTTGCCATGTTGTGAGCTTTCTACCATGTGATCCATGACTCTTTTGAGTATGATATGTGAAGATGAAATGAAATGTGTGTTATATGCTACTGACCCATGCCTAGTTTGTGCATTTTAGAATCTTGTAGCTTGTTGTTTTCATGTGTGCAAAACGCAATCTTGCTGTTTTGGACAGATTTCATCTAAAACTTGTGTTGGGTGTTGTGGTTGAACCGTAGCTCCGTTTTGAACATGTTACACATGAAACTTGCTTAGAATTTCATGTAGGTTCATAATATCTTGCTGCATCCATGATTTGGTATGTTTGTGGTTGTCATTTTCATGCATTTTGCATTCATGGCATATAATCTGGTGATTGTCATATCTTTTAAACCGTAGCTCCGTTTGAGATGTTCCATATATGTAAATCGACTCGAATGGCGTATACAATCACATGGTGCATTTTGTTTTGCTGTTTAAAAAATATAAAACATGCATAGTTCAGAGCTGGACCAATTTCAAAATTAACATATGGGGTCATTTCGGAAATAATATAATTGTTTTCGACCTCATTTAAGATGCCTAGATAGTGCAGTTTCATTATGCTTCACCTCTTGCCATGTTTAATAACATTTAATATTGTCGTGTACCTAATGAGAGTGACCTAAATAATTCGAATGTGGAGTTTCGTCAATATGAAACTCGTTGCATATTGAGCTTCACTTAATGTGTAGGAATTCATTGTGGTGCTTTGTCATGTCACGCATAACATGCATCATCCTTGTTGTGCATCATATCATGAATATGTTGTGGTCTATATCATGTGTTGATTGTTGTTTCTCGATTCCTTCTTCTCGATAGAGTTCCGAAACCGCTTCGGAGTGTGAGGATTCGTTCGACTACGTTGGTTCATCTTCATCATGGACTCGATCTTCTTCCAAGCGGGATCTCAGGCAAGATGATCATTTCCCTGGATACCATTACTATCATTGCCATGCTAGATGTCTCATTTCTATCGCTGTCTCGCTACCTGCCTCTTGTATGTCAAGCCTCCCAAATGCCATGATAAGCCTCTAACCCCTCCACATCGCAGCACTGTCCAAAATAGAGCACTGTGCGGGGCCACCCCGAGGCAACTCAGGTGATGTCTATCAGGCCCTGTACACTAGCTTATCCAGTCGTGTCCTGAGAACAAGATACGCGGCTCCTATCGGGTTCGTCGACACGTCGGGCGGCCTTGCTGGATTTGTTTTACCTTTCTCGAACGTCTTGTGTGAGGAATTCCGATAATACTTCAGGCTATTTCGAGGTTGCGGTTTTCTAGCAGAATTGCCTAGGAAGATCATGAGATTCGTGGTCAAGGTTATTCCCGCGGCGTGTGGTTAGTTTGTGATGGATGAGTTGGAGCACCCCTGTAGTGTTAAATCTTTCAGAAAGCCGTGCCCGCGGTTACGTGGCAACTTGGAAACTTTGTTTAACACCCGGTCATAGCAAACTTAAAGTAAACACAAATAAAATACACCAACTGTGTGCGTAACCGTGACTGTCTCTTCTCGTGAGTCCTTTTTCCGAGAGAGAACACGGTGGGGTTATGTTTGTTCGTAAGTAGGTGTTCAGGATCTCTTAGAGATCATCACTAGTTCACGACCGTTTATGCGACGATCATCCCCCTTTACTCTTGTACTCGTAAGTTAGCCACTCAAAGAAATGCTTAGTGCTTGCTGCAGCCTCACCACTTAAACATACCTCACACATTAAGCTTTAATAGTCTTGATACCCTTGGAAATGAGATTGCTGAGTCCCCGTGGCTCACAGATTACTACAACAATAGTTGCAGGTACAGGTAATGCGATGTTATGACGTGAGCGCGATGTTTGTTTCTTTTGGATTTCTTCTTCTTCTTCGATCTAGGATGGGTTCCAGGCGGCAGCCTGGGATAGCAAGGATGGATGTCATTTATCGTTTGTTTTCGTCCGTAGTCAGACCCTGCTCTTCTGTATGATGTTTGGTTATGTTATTGTATTGATGTGATATTGATGTAGCTTGTGGCGAGTGTAAGCCAATTCCATATACTCATCTCTTCTTTACATGTACTTGTAATGATATCCATTCTTGCAAAACGACGCGATGCGCTTCTATCCCTGTCGAGGCCCTCATGCCAAAATAAGGATAGGATCGCATCTTGGGCGTTACAAGTTGGTATCAGAGCCAGGTTCTGACCTAGGAGCCTCCTTGATTGATCGAACTTTGGCCGAGTCGAGTCTAAAAAAAACTATTTTGAGTCTAGTTATATCGGAGAGTAGGTTTCTTTTACTCCTCTTCTATGTTCTGGTGAGGTATTCGACTTAGGAATTTTGATTCTACTCCTCTTCTCGCTCAAAATTTTTTAGGATCACGCGGGTATTTTGGAAACTATATGATGCCGATGTGAAGGAATTCTATCTTGGTGCCTCCTGTTATCGAGGAGTAGAGCTCCGAGGGATTTTTGCACATCGTTATCGTTCAGTTTCCTTAGTATGTCAGGACGGAGGATGTTCAAAATTGCTTCAATAGTAGTAGTGGCGAGAGGAGTCCGGCATCACCGGTACTGGTGGAGAGAGTTCGGATGTACTGCCATACTTAGTATCGTTGTAATTACGAGTGTCTCAGGTAGACGAGTTTTCGGAGTTTCTTGGATTATGGTGTGGAAGGTTACGGGTGCAGTTGTAGCTGATTACCTTGGGTACGTTCCTGGGTCCGTAACCCGAATCACATAAACAAGAAAGACTTCAGAAATTCTTAGGTGGGAATTCAAGTAGTTACCTAGGATTATCCTTCCAACAAATGCAAATGGGTTATGTATTTGTTTCCGGCTTAATTCGAAAGCCTCATCCTTTGATTTGTTTTGTAGTGTGATAATTCGAGTTGCTTCAATGTCAAGTGGTGATTTCATATCTTTCCTAACCAGTGTGTTTCTCATCAAGATAATCCATCCCTCTCCAATATTTGCAGGACTAGTCCTCATATTTCTTCCCGGGGTTCGTTTCATCTATCTCAAGTTGTTTTTGTTTTTCCCACCCTCCTGCCCTGTTTCGTCAATGATTAAATCGTCATCCAAGTGCCTTTCTTTTCATTAATGCTTCCGCTATCTTTTCTTTCGTTTGTATCCGGTGATTTCTTGTGGAGATTCTCAGGAGTTTCAGTTTCAAGATCTATCATCATATCCTTGTTCTCATTGTTATTCTTCTCCGGTGAATTCAATTCAACCTCTCGATGTTCATCATATCCTTTTCATTCATTCAATGTTTTCCCATGTTGGAAATTCTTATCCAAGCCTCTCTTGTTTGTTCATTTCTATTCTATCCGGAGTGCTGAAGATATCTCAGAAAATTCGTGTTTTCACTCAAGTCCTTTCAATTAGTTCGAGGTTATCACCACATCAAATTCTTAATTTGTACCGGTGCAATTTCTCTCCTAACCTATCATTTCAACGGAGTTTTCTTTGAGTGGGCCCATAACCCACAGGTTTTTCCCCAGCATCTTACCTGGCTCTTCTAATCTTTTCCGGAGATCTCAAATTCTTTTCAATATGACGTAAGAATGAATTTCATCAGTCATATTCCTTCTCGAGGATCGCTTCAAATCATTTTCATTGCTGCCTCAACCTTTTTTTTCATTGTTCCGAAGTGTCTCAGTAATTCTTGATGTTGTTTCTCGTCATCATTCTCAGCTTTGAAGACCGAAGGAGAGTTTCTCTTAAATCCTTGCTCATTCCCTGGAAGATTCGTGGTTCAAGCTTCATGCTATCCTCTCGAATTGTTTTAATCATGAGTAATTCCTTCCATATCTATCCGGAGCATTTCTAAGTTGTTTTCATTTCTCGATCCTCCGAAGGCCATCATTTCAGAAGATTTCTTCGCTCTCAGCTTTCAGCTTTGGTTCTCAAATTCTTCTCAATTGTTGTCCCTTCGTTCGTATCTCAATTATTCTGGTGCTTCGTTCAAGATTTCTCTAGGCGGATCGTGATCTCTTCGTTCCCATGTCATGTATCTCCATTCATTCGAAGAATTCCCTCTTTCGTTTTCAAATTCTTACCGGCGTTGCATTGAAGACTTCTTCAAGTTTGTGCCCGATATCTCTCTTTAATATTTTTTTCAGAAGAATAAGTGGTATGCCAAATCCGCTGCTTGTCATCAATTTAACTTGATGAAGGATAAGCATAACATAATTCTTATTCTTGTTTCATCAATTGATTTCAATCCTTCTTCCGGAGTTGTTCATGATATTTAATTCTCGATTCCAATTTGTTTATCTTTTCTTTCCAGAGTCTCAAGTTTTCGCAAGTATCTCTTTGCGAAACTCCATCTAAATCTTTGAAGGCTTCAGCTCTTATTCTTCTCAACCTTCATTCCCTTGATCATCAGTTGTTTTCGAAGTTCTCCAAGATGTTCTTCATGGTGGTTCTTCAAGGATTCAATGCATTCTCGAAGGTTCTTCAAGATTCTTGTGGTAGTACCTCAAGTATTCTTATCTTGTTTTTCAAGATGCAATTCATTCTCCCTTATCTTTGAGGTGGTGTTATAGAATTCTTGTTTCATGAGGAGTCTCGAAGAGAATTTGTCAAGAATGAGATATTTAAACCCATCATTTCTTTCTAGGAGTTATCTTGGATTGGATTTCACCTAAAGCACTTCCTAAAGATTGTTTCTATCATGGTGTTTGTCAATGATCCAAGTTTTCTCTTATCCTCTCGATGAAAGAAGTTTTGCATATCTTGTTGTTCCCAAGCAATCTATTGTTTCCGTTTGTGGCCGATTGTCACCTCATAATTGTGAGATGTTTTCCATAAGCCCACAACTAGCCTATTATTTCGTTGTTGATGTTCCAACAACTCCGTTCAGTCTCTTCCTGTAAACGTGCTTGTCAAATTCATATGTGGTAGAAGTTGTAATTTTCTCTTCCGTTCTCTTCTTCCCAAAGATGTAGCTTCTATTCTTTTGTTCCAGAGGCAGTGTGTTGTTCCCCTCTTTGACTCATAATATCGTTTGTCAAGATCTTGCTTATCAATTTAACCGGAGTGTTGTGTCATCGTTTCATGTTCATTCCATCGTATCATGTTTGCTTCTCTATCTTACCGAAGTGCTGCCGAAATTTCTTTTGAATTCTTGCTTGTTTCTCATATCATTCTTCATCTCTTCCAACCTTCAAGTTTCTATGGTTTCACTCGTTTGTCAAAGAAGCAACTAAGCTTTACCTCTTCCTTTCGTCTTCCTCTTCCCCTTCTCATTCTAAGATCTCGGGTCGAGATATCTTATAAGTGGAGGAGAGTTGTAACAGCCCAGAACCGACGCTCCAGAAGATTCCCCTTTCATTCCGTTCTTGGCGGGTGATTCGTTTGGTTGTCGCATTCATCAACGCATCATTCGCATCATCTGCATAGCATCATCACTCATTTTTGAAAACTTGCATCCGTTCATAGACGCCGGTTCTTTCCGTTCTTGTCGATGACCGTTTTGAGACCAACCACACACGCACGCGCCCGCGGCATCTTTAAAGTATTGTTTTTAAAAGTGCGTGAAAAATATTCTCAGATTGGGTTGAAGTTTGGCGTGCGGTCTTGTTATATTGTTAGGGAGACCGCCTGCCAAATTTCGTCGCAATCAGAGGTCGTTTGATACCCGAACGGTCAACCGTAGTAGCGCAGTCATCAGTTTTATTATCGGACGATTTTCGGTGTTTAAAAAAAACTCGTTGCTGGGCCGCAAACATTCCCTCTCATCCCCACCTAGCCCAACTACACAGCCCATCGCAGCCAACCTAGGCCTTCCCTAGCCCCCCTCCGATCGAGACCTTCGGATCGCGATCGAAGGGCTCCGAAACCACCAAACCCTCAAACCCTAGCCATTCCTGCCTATTTAAGACGTGCCCCCCTTCCATTTTTGGGCTAATCCCACCCTCCTGCCTCGTGTTCCGCTCCGGGCAGACCCGCCGCCGCCACTTGGCATCGTCAGGGTGGTCGCGCCACCGCCGCCGTCGCCCGTCGGCCAACAGGAGCGTGCCACGTCGCCCGTCGCCACTCTCTCTCCTCCCCCCGCAACCGAAGCCCGCCAGGCCCGGGGCAGGCCCGCCCGGGCCCGAGCTGCCCGCTGTCGCGGCCTGAGCCGCCAGCGCCCACGCCCGCACGCGCGGTGCCCTGCGCCCAGCCGCACGACCCCGCTGGTCTTCCAGCGCCACCGCCCGCCGGCGACCCTCCGCCGCCGGCCGCCGCGTGAAGCCTCGCCGCCGTCCCCGCAGCAAACCGCCCGCCTCGCCTGCCGCCGTGTCAGCCATCGGAGCGCCAGCGTCGTCCCCGCAGCTCCTCCGGCCGCCGCTGGCCCGAGGTCGCCGCCGCCGCGTCGCCAGCTCGCCGGCCGACCTTGCATTGGCCAGATCCGGCGGACACGGCCTTGCACGCGGCTGGATAAGGCGCCCCTGCGCCGCTAGACCACGCAGCCATCTCCGACGGCCGCCGCGTCTTTCGCCGGCATCGGAACCGCCATCGCCATGGACGGCCTCATCCTCAGCCCAGATCGGGATCAGGCCGTCCCGATCCACTCCGTCCCGGTTCGCCCTCGACCCCCGATCCAAGCAGGAACCCGGATGCCACCGTACCCGTACCTCTTCGTCCACGGGGTAAAAAATTCGTCGAAGTCCTCAGATTTTCTACATCATGTTGGCATTTTTTGTGGGCCATAACTATATGCACATGTGTCCGTTTGTGATGATTTTTATATCTAGATGCATCTACTCTTTCTGCTCTACACGATAGCATCAATTGCATGCATCATAGGTTGCATCTACATGTTCATATCTCTGTTGCAAAAGAGCACCCCGTCGTAGTTGCGAAATCTGTTATTTTATTCATTGTTGCGCGGATGATTGCATCTCAACCATAGACCTTTCGCATGTGGTGTATTCATGAGAATTGCTCTATGTGATGTGTACTTTGATGCCATGCCTCTGGTTGCTAGGTAGGACATCATCATCATGGTCATTACTTGTTCTAAAGTTGCCATCATGTTAAAACTGAAATCTGTTAACGAAGAGTTCCGTTTTGTGGGCATCATATTAAGCAAACCTTGCATCCTATGTTATTTTGCCAATGGTTTGATTTGAAGTGTGTCATGTATACTTGCTGTTAGAGTCTTTGCCATGCCTAGATATGATTGCTATGCTACTGTTATTGCCATGTCAACATGCCTACTCAATGATGCAGTTTTGGAGATAGTTAAAATTTTAGTAAGTCTGAAAAACTGTTATTTTGTTGCCATGTTGTCATGTGATTTGCTATTGATCTAGGAGTCTTTTGTGGTTGCTCCCAAGGAGTCTTTTGTTAAGCATGTTCTTGTCTACCAGGTTGCGTCTTTTGATGCCATGTATAGGATTTGCATCATAGTTATATTCATTGTCCAATATGTCAATCTGTTAAAAAAAAGCTGCTGCACATGTCTAGTCTGAGAATCTGTTTTCTTCAATATGTCATGTTGTGTTGATGCTAAACATGAATCTATGCATAATTAGACCTTGCCACCATGGTATGAATTGTAGTGCATCATGTCTACTACCATGCTGTTAAGTTTCATGCCAATATATGACCTGTAGCATATAGTTTTACTGCTGCCAATATGCCTCCATGAAAATATGCTATGCTAAAACCTGTTGTTTTCACTAAGTCCTAATCTGCTATATTTTATTACCGTGTTGTGAGCTTCCTACCATGTGATTCATGACTCTTTTGAGTATGATATGTGAAGATGAAATGAAGTGTGTGTTATATGCTACTGACCCATGCCTAGTTTGTGCATTTTAGAATCTTGTAGCTTGTTGTTTTCATGTGTGCAAAATGCTATCTTGGTGTTTTGGACAGATTTCATCTAAAACTTGTGTTGGGTGTTGTGGTTGAACTGTAGCTCCGTTTTGAACATGTTCCACATGAAACGTTCTTAGAATTTCATGTAGGTTCATAATATCTTGCTGCATCCATGATTTGGTATGCTTGTGGTTGTCATTTTAATGCATTTTGCATTCATGGCATATAATCTAGAGATTGTCATATCTTTTAAACCGTAGCTCCGTTTGAGATGTTCCATATATGTAAATCGACTAGAATGACGTGTAGAATCACATGGTGCATTTTGTTTTGCTGTTTAACAAATATAAAACATGCATAGTTCAGATCTGGACTAATTTCGATGTTAACATATGGGGTCATTTCGGAAATAATATAACTGTTTCCGACCTCATTTAAGATGCCTAGATAGTGTAGTTTCATTATACTTCACCTCTTGCCATGTTTAATAACATTTACTATTGTCGTGTACCTAACGAGAGTGAACTAAATAATTCGAATGTGGAGTTTCGTCAATATGCAACTCGTTGCATATTGAGCTTCACTTAATGTGTAGGAATTGATTGTGGTGCTTTGTCATGTCATGCATAACATGCATCATCCTTGTTGTGCATCATATCATGAATATGTTGTGGTGTATATCTTCTGTTGATTGTTGTTTCCGGATTGCATCTTCTCGATAGAGTTCCGAAACCGCTTCGGAGTGTGAGGATTCGTTCGACTACGTTGGTTCGTCCTCTTCATGGACTCGATCTTCTTCCAAGCGGGATCTCAGGCAAGATGATCATTTCCCTGGATACCATTACTATCATTGCCATGCTAGATGTCTCGTTTCTATCGCTATCTCGCTACCTACCACTTGTATGTCAGGCCTCCCAAATGCCATGATAAGCCCCTAACCCCTCCACATCCCAGCAAAACATTGTTTGGCTATGTTACTGCTTGCTCAGCCCTTCTTATAGCGTTGCTAGTTGCAGGTGCAATGTTTCCATGTGCCAACATGGATGTTTTTGCTATATCACAATATTATTGCTATTTAATTTAATGCACATATATACTTGGTAAAGGGTGGAAGGCTTGGCCTTTTGCTCGGTGTTTTGTTCCACTCTTTTCGCCCTAGTTACTTGTGTACCGGTGTTTTGTTCCATAATTGAGTGCTCCTAACATGCTCGAGGTTGTTATGGGGACCCCCTTGATTTTAGTTTTAGGATAAAACTTGTCTGGCAAGGCCCAACTTTGGTACTACATTTGCCTAATAACTAATAAACCTGCATAGGGAGTAATTAACCCGAGGATCTTTAATCAACAACCCAGGCCAGTGCTCCTCATGAGTGTTAGTCCAAAATATAGCACTGTGCGGGGTCACCCCGAGGCAACTCGGGTGATGTCTATCTGGCCCTGTACACTAGCTTATCCGGTCGTGTCCTGAGAACGAGATATGCGGCTCCTATCGGGTTCGTCGACATGTCGGGCGGCCTTGTTGGATTTGTTTTACCTTTCTCGAATGACTTGTGTGAGGAATTCCGATAATACTTTGGGCTATCTCGAGGTTGCGGTTTTCCAACGGAATTGCCTAGGAAGATCACGAGATTTGTGGTTGAGGTTATTCCCGCGGCGTGTTGTTAGTTTGTGATGGATGAGTTGGAGCACCCCTGCAGGGTTAAATCTTTTGGAAAGTCGTGCCCGCGGTTACGTGGCAACTTGGAAACTTTGTTTAACACCCGGTCATAGCAAACTTAAAGTAAACATAAATAAAATACACCAACTGTGTGCGTAACCGTGACTGTCTCTTCTCGTGAGTCCTTTTTCCGAGAGAGAACATGGTGGGGTTACGTTTGTTCATAAGTAGGTGTTCAGGATCTCTTAGAGATCATCACTAGTTCACGACCGTTTATGCGACGATCATCCCCCTTTACTCTTGTACTCGTAAGTTAGCCACTCAAATAAATGCTTAGTGCTTGATGCAGCCTCACCACTTAACCATACCTCGCCCATTAAGCTTTAATAGTCTTGATACCCTTGGAAATGAGATTGTTGAGTCCCCGTGGCTCACAGATTACTACAACAACAGTTGCAGGTACAGGTAATGCGATGTTATGACGTGAGCGCGATGCTTGTTTCTTTTGGAGTTCTTCTTCTTCTTCGATCTAGGATGGGTTCCAGGCGGCAGCCTGGGATAGCAAGGATGGATGTCATTTATCGTTTGTTTTCGTCCGTAGTCGGACCCTGCTCTTCTGTATGATGTTTGGTTATGTTATTGTATTGATGTGATATTGATGTAGCTTGTGGCGAGTGTAAGCCAATTCCATATACTCATCTCTTCTTTACATGTACTTGTAATGATATCCATTCTTGCAAAACGATGAGATGCACTTCTATCCCTGTCGAGGCCCTCCTGCCAAAATAAGGATAGGATCGCATCTTGGGCGTTACACAACTCCTACTGTCGCCGCCGCGCCCAAGTCCGGACCAAACACGGGGACCGTTTTCTTTCACTGCAAGGAAACCGGTCACTGGAAGAGGAACTGCAGCAAGTGGCTTGCCCAGATAGGCAAGAAGACTGGAAGTGTGACTTCTTCTTCAGGTACACTTGTTGTATATGTTATAGACATTTTTCTTGCTTTATATTTCTAGTAGCTCTTGGGTATATGATACCGGATCGGTTGTTCACTTATGCAACTCGATGTAGGGGCTAAGAAGGACTACGAATGTTGCAAGACAAGAAGTTGACATATGCGTCGGGAATAAAGCAAGAGTTGCTGCATTAGCCGTCGGCACCATGCAACTTAATTTACCTTCAGGATTTGTAATGGAACTTGATAATTTTTATTATGTTCCTGCATTAAGTCGAAACATTATTTCGGCCTCATGTTTGATGAGGCAAGATTATGAATTCAGTATTAAGGACAATGGTTGTTCTATTTACTTGAATAAAATGTTTTATGGCTTTGCGCCTATTGTGAATGGGTTATTTATATTAGATCTTGAAGGTGAATCGGTCTATAACATAAATGTCAAGAGGCATAAGCCTAACGAGATAAATCCGACTTACATCTGGCAATGTCGACTAGGACACATTAGTCAAAAGCGCATGAAGAAGCTCCATGATGATGGAATACTGACTTCATTTGATTTTGAATCACATTTGAGACATGTGAGTCCTGCCTACTCGGCAAGATGACTAAGACTCCTTTTGCAAAGAGTTGTGAGAGGGCGTCTGAGCTATTGGAACTTATATATAGTGATGTATGTGGACCAATGAGCACGACAGCTAGATGTAGTTAATTTCCAATACTTCTTGACTTTTACCGACGACTTTAGTAGATATGGATATGTCTACTTGATGAGGCACAAGTCAGAAACTTTTGAAAAGTTCAAGGAGTTTCAGAATGAAGTGGAAAATCAACTCGGCAAGACAATCAAGCTTCTACGATCTGATCGTGGCAGTGAGTATATGAGCCAGGAGTTTAATGATCATCTGAAGAACCGTGGAATAGTTCCACAACTTACTCCTTCATGTACGCCAGAGAGAAATGGTTTGTCAGAATGGAGGAATCGGACTCTGTTAGACATGGTCCGATCGATGATGAGTCAGTCAGATTTACCCTTGTCATTTTGGGGATACGCTCTAGAAATCGCAGCTTTCACACTAAACAGGGTACCATCAAAGTCCGTAGATAAGACACCATATGAGATATGGACTGCAAAGAGTCATAGCTTGTCTTTTCTAAAGATTTGGGGTTGTGAAGCATATGTCAAGCAACTCCAGTCGGACAAGCTCACACCCAAGTCGGACAAGTGCATATTCATGGGATATCCTAGGGAAACCTTGGGATATTACTTCTACAACCGTGAAGAGGGCAAAGTGTTTGTCGCTCGACATGGTGTTTTCCTTCAGAAAGAGTTTCTCAATCGGAAGGATAGTGGGAGGTCGGTCCGACTCGAAGAAATTCGAGAGCCACACGAGGACGTTCCGACAGGTGATTCAATCACGCCGGAGTTAGTCAGGGAACCCGTAGTGGAATCGGCGCCAGTTCCACGTAGATCAGAAAGGTTGCAGAATATGCACGACTGCAATGTGTTGTTCTTGGAGAACAACGAACCAACCACGTATGCGGAAGCGATGGTGAGCCCTGATTCCGAGTTATGGCTTGAGGCCATGAGATCCGAATTAAAGTCCATGGATGACAATCAGGTTAGCAACTTGGTTGATCCGCCAGATAGCGTTCGAGCCATTGAGTGCAAATGGATCTTTAAGAAGAAAACTGATATGGATGGAAATGTTACAGTCCATCAGGCTCGACTTGTCGCTAAAGATTATCGACAAGTTCAAGGAGTTGACTACGGTGAGACTTATTCACCGGTAGCGATGCCTAAATCAATTCGGATCATTCTTGATATAGCTGCATATTTCGACTATGAGATATGGCAGATGGATGTCAACACGGCTTTCCTTAATGGAAATTTAACTGAGGACTTGTATATGACACAGCCCGAGGGTTTTGTAGATCCAAAGACTGGCATGGTATGCAAGCTTCACAGATCCATTTATGGATTGAGGCAAGCATCTCGGAATTGGAACATTCGTTTTAATGAAGCGGTCAAAGAGTTTGGCTTCATCAAGAACGACTATGATCATTGTGTATTCAAGAAGGTCAGTGGGAGCTCAGTTGCATTTCTGATCTTGTATGTGGATGACATATTGTTGATTGGAAATGATGTTCAAATGCTTGAATCGGTCAAGGACTCATTGAAAATAGTTTTTCGATGAAAGACTTGGGAGAAGCAGCTTATATTCTGGGAATCAAGATCTATAGAGATAGATCGAGAAGGCTTATTGGATTAAGCCAAAGTACGTATATAGACAAGGTGTTGAAGTGGTTCAACATGCAAGATGCCAAGAACGGGTTCTTGCCCATGTCACATGGCATTAGTCTTAGCAAGACTCAGAGTCCTTCGACTCCTGATGAGCGAAGACGCATGGATGGGATTCCGTATGCTTCGACTGTCGGGTCCATCATGTATGCTATGGTATGTACTTGTCCCGATGTTAGCTTTTCTCTAAGCATAGTAGGAAGATACCAGGCTGATCCAGGTGAGAGTCACTGGACAGCGGTAAAGAATATCCTTAAATACTTGAGAAGGACAAAGGATATGTTCCTGGTTTATGGAGGTGAGGATGAGCTCATTGTAAAGAGTTACATTGATGCTAGTTTTCAAACCGATAGGGATGATAGTCGATCACAATCTGGGTTTGTGTTCATTTTGAAATGAGGAGCAAAGAGCTGGAGGAGTGCGAAGCAATATACGGTAGCTAATTCTACAATGGAGACTGAGTACATTGCGGCTTCTGAAGCTGCAAAAGAAGGTGTTTGGGTGAAGAATTTTATTGCTGATCTTGGAGAGGTTCAGGACTCGTCCAATTCGTTGGACCTCTATTGTGATAATAGTGGTGCTATTGCACAAGTAAAGGAACCATGGAACCATCATAAAACCCAACACATACTCAGGCGTTTTCACCTCATTCGCGACATTGTCGAGAGAGGCGATGTAAACATATGCAAGATACACACGGATGCAAATGTTGCTGATCCATTAACGAAGCCTCACCCGCAGTCGAAGCATGAGGTGCACATGAGGTCCATGGGCATACGATGCCTAGATGATTGACTCTAGTGCAAGTGGGAGACTGTTGGAGATATGCCCTAGAGGCAATCATGTGATGATTTCGTTTCCTATGTATTCATGAGTATTTTCTATTGTCCTTGAACATCATTAGTGATATGTATCAATAAGTATGTTACTTATTTGTGAGACTATATATAGTATGATGATTGTTCTAATAGTCCCTAGTTGTTAAGGTTATGCGGACATATATCCTTTACTAGTATATGATTCAGTTGATGACTATGTTTCACAAGTCATGTGCATAGAGATGCTAAACTGATAGTATGGACTCAGGGATTGAGATCACCGAGTCGGACGGACCCACTTTGAGACACAACGAGATAATGTCATCTATTAGTCTCAAGTACAATGTATATGCCATGTCCTAGACCTGAGGTCATCGCATGTTCTCGGGATGAGGATCGACTTACTTAGGGTCTATCAAACACTACTCCGTAACTGTGTAGTTATGAAGGTAGCTTTCTGGTGAGTCGTGAGACATGCCGCAAGACATGGTTAACCAAGATGGGATTTGCCCCTCCATGAGGAGAGATATTCTCTGGGCCCTCTCATGTGATCAGATTCAGAAAGCATGGCCATGCGACATGGGTTAAGTGTTAACCCTGTTCGGGAATCAGCCTCACGGTTTCGAGAAGAGATGTCGAGCTACCACAAGGGTGACAAGTACTCGCCTTGAGCTCTATAACCTATATCATCAGGCAAAAGGAATGTTGTATATGACACATTGTCAAGGTTTGTCTAACGACTTTGCACACAAATGGGAGTTGGCACGTTCTGCTTGGAGCCGCTACCGACTATCGACTCGGGTCATGTCCATGTGTACGTGAACCTATAGGGTCGCTCACTTAAGGGATTGCAGCCCATTCGGATTGGATCCGAATGGAAAATGGGACTAGACTCATCGTGGGCCTCAAGTGCGGAGCCCACCTCGGAGGTCTATATAAAGGGGAGTGGGCATACCGTTCAGGGTTGATCTTTTTCCTCCCGTCGACAGCCACCGCCACTCCCCACGCCACCATGCCGTGCGATCGGACCTAGCAGTCCGCCGCTCGACGCTGCCCCTGTACGTGTAGATACCTTGGAGGCATCACATTTGCGGTGCTTGGACGAACCGTTAGAGGGATCCACGAGGAGCTGTTCGTGGGAGATCACTGCTCGTGGGAGATCGACTACAGGAGGAGGAGACGAATCGGCTGATCGACTACACGCATCACCAACTCTTCTTCCGCTGCGGTGACTGCGCGTCTAGTGGAAAACCCGATCCCATGATCTATTTCCAGCAGCATGTTCTTGAGTGTGCGGTAGAAATTTTTTATTTGGCGCTAGCATAGCGTACCGCGTGTTCCAACATAAAGGTAGCTTTCAGGCTTGTGCAGACCCATGCTGCGAGACATGGTCGAGCAAGATGGGATTTGCCTCTCCAATCAGGAGAGATATACTCTGGGCACCTTGTGTGATCCGATCAAGATAAGCATGGACATGCGACAAGGATTATGAGATAATCTGATTTGTGGTTGGCATCACAGGAATGAGAAAGAGGTCGGGCTAGCACAAGGATGACAGACTCGCCTTGAGCCCGATAACCTATATCGTGTGGCAAAGGGAATAGAAGTATGAAGTACAGGTTCGCCTAACCAGCTTCATCGGACACTTGGAGTCGGCACGCTTTGCTAGAGGCCGCGACCGACTAGTCGAGTCAGATGTGATCTGACTCGCGACCAAGTGAAGGAGAACCTAAGGGGTCGCACGCTTAAGGGAAGGAACACGTGGGCTTTAGGATCCGTGCAAGGCCCAAGAGTTGAGCCCGCGATTGATGCCTGTATATGGTGGAGGTGCGGCACACTTATTCAGTTGATCCCTTCGGCACCGTCATTAGGGCTTTGCATGTGTTGCAACTGGCCACCTCCACTCGCCGCCGACTGTGTGATCGGACCTAGCAGTCCGACGCACGGTGTTCCTCCTGCACGTGCGGATACCATTAGAGGCGAAGCATTTGCGCCGCTCCGGCGAACCTGTACGTGGGATCCGGCGATCGGCTATTCGAGGGACATCACGTGGAGGAGATAGACCTCGCAGATGGGCTACCCAAACACTACTTCCGCTGCACGGCACTGCGCGTCTAGTGGTAACGATCCATGATCCATCTCTGTAGCATGTTCTTGGTTGTTCTAAGTCATTAGGAAAAAAATAATTTTCATGCGATGCACCTACGGTAGAACCCAACAGTGGTATCAGAGCCTCTGTTATAGGATTTGGATTCAGATCGGATGCATATATGATATGTGGAGGCAGCAGATGAGATCTATCGTCGTTTATGAGAACGGCTATGTGCACGGTTGATGAGATCAACTGCACATGGGGATCGATATGGCTATGTCTTCTGTCAATCGAAATCGATGAGGTCATGACACAACCTACCCCTACCGGTTGGTTTCCGCCATCGGGGTTAACAGCTAAACGTAAATCCGAATTGGATTCGCGATGATCGATGAGATCGGTCAGATCAGAAAATTTGGCATGATCGGAGTACATATTCGATCTGTGATTTTTGAAAACGTATGTGTAGCGGCTTGTATTTCGTACACGATCACTCAAACAAGTAGAATGCGATTCTATGCATAACTTTGTATTGCAAGTTTGATGTGAATAGTATGGCTCATATGTATGTGATGCATGTGTGTAATTTAGCATGACCCGCGTGTCATGATTTGTCAGCCGGCAGGAGCCAAAGTGTTGTCATTATATTGTATAACGACCTGCATGTCAACTTGTGATTCTCTGCATAAATCATTACTAGTTGTAGTACTTGGAGGAGAGAGATCAAGTTCGAGGCTTTGGCGCCCGGTGTGACAAACAAGATGGAGTTCCGCCCTGGTCATCAGAGTCGGAGCCAGCCTGGAAGGACATCCAGGAAGGAGCCATACTATTTCACATATTTATGTTTATATGTGATTGATATTGTTTCCTGTTTCTATGAATGTTTAAATGTTAGAAAGATCCCTCGTTAATATCAAGCACATTTCCATCCCGGATGTTGCACCTCCGCACGTCAAGTACGTCTCGTAGTGGGCTCATAAAATTGAGGTGCTACTAGGTGTCCTTGAACTGGAGGGTTCATGTCAGACACGGACATTCACTGCATCAGGTTAACGTGACAAGGCTATCAAAACGGTTTTGGTCCTTGTGGCAAAGAAGGTCGGGAGCCGGGGTATAAGATACCTAGCTGATCGACAGGAGTCGTATAGAGATACGATTAGCAAGAAGTTGCTTACCGAATAGGCAATTTGCCTAGCAGTGATGCTAAAGCTCACTAGTCGCTTGCGCTAGTCGGATCCTGGATCACTGAGAGTTTGCGGAGGGATGTCGACTTCAATGGCAGTAGTTCTGTTTAAAGCTTGAATTACTCTACATAAACACATTGGTTAGTGATTGCATATTTTCTGTTGTAGATCAATGGCACCACCTGCTCAACCCAACTTTGCTTTGAAATCAATTCCGGAAAAGGATAAACTGAATGGAACAAGCTTTACCACCAGGTATAGAAATTTGAGAATTGTTCTCAAGCACGATAAAAGGGAACATGTTCTAGAGGATCCACTTCTAGAGGTACCTACCGATAATGCTAATGCCACAACCAAAAATGCCTACCAGAAACTCGTTGATGAATCAAACGACATCAGCTGCCTCATGCTGGCTTGTATGGAGCCCGATTCGCAATAGCATTTCGAAAACGTTGAGGCTTTCGATATGATCGAGAGTCTCAAGAGCATGTTTGAGGTGCAGGCTAGGACCGAAAGGTTCAACGTCTAGCTATCCTTGACGGATTGTAACTGAAAGAGGATGATCCACTGAGCCCACATGTGATCAAGATGGTCGGGTACGTGCAAGCTTTGGATCGGTTAGGCATCCCACTTGGGGACGAAATATCCACGGATGCAATTCTGGGTTCTCTTCCACCTAGCTATGGGACGTTCATCTCGAACTATCATATGCACGGCATTGATAAGAACCTCACTGAATTGCATGCGATGCTCAAGGTGGCAGAGCAAGATATTAAGAAAGGTACGCATCAAGTGTTGATTGTGCAGAACTCGGCTAAGTTCAAGAAGAGTTGCTCCAAGAAAAAGGGTAAGGCAAAGGGCACGGAGAAGGTTGTCTCCACCGCTGCGTCGAAGCCGGGACCGGACTCAATGACCATTTTCTTTCATTGCAAGGAAACTGGTCACTAGAAGAGGAACTGTAGCAAGTGTCTTGCCGAGCATGGCAAGAAGGCCGGAAATGCTTCTTCAGGCAAAGGTACACTTGTTACATATGTTATAGACATTTACCTTGCTGACATACCTAGTAGCTCTTGGGAATTTGATACCGGATCGGTTGTTCATATTTGCAACTCGATGCAGGGGCTAATAAGAACTAGGCGTCTGGAACAAGGGGAGATTGACATCAGGGTCGGCAGCAAAGCAAGAGTTGCTGTGTTGGAGGTCGGCACAATGCAGCTCAAACTTCCTTCTGGATTTATTTTGGAATTGAATATTTGTTATAACATTCCCGCACTTAGTCATAACATTCTTTCTGCCTCATGCTTGATGAGTCAGGGTTATGAATTCAGTTTAAAGGACAATGGTTGTTCATTTTATTTGAATGGAATGTTCCACGGCTATGCACCGATTGTAGATGGGCTATTTATTTTGAATCTAGAAATGGAACCAGTCTATAACATGAATGTCAAGAGGCATAAGCCTATTGAGATAAATCCGACATACTTCTGGCATTGCCGAATTGGACACATTAGTCTGAAATGCATGAAGAAGCTCCATGATGATGGACTCCTAACTTCGTCTAACTTCGGGTCATTCGAGACATGCGAATAATGCTTGCTCGGCAAGATTACTAAGTCTCCTTTTGCAAAGAGTTGCGAAAGGGCGTCCAAACTGTTGGAGCTTATACGCAGTGATGTGTGTGGTCCAATGAGCACAACGGCCAGAGGTGGCTATCAGTACTTCGTGACTTTTACCAACGACTTGAGTGGATATGGATATATCTATTTGATGAGGCACAAGTCGGAAACTTTTGCAAAGTTCAAAGTGTTTCAAAACAAGGTTGAAAATCAACTCGGCAAGACGATAAAGCTTCTGCGATCAGATCGTGGATGTGAATACATGAGCCAAGAGTTTGATGATCATCTGAAAAGCCAAGGTATAGAACCTCAGCTCACACCTCCGGGTACGCCGCAGAGAAACAGCGTGTCAGAACGGAGAAATCGAACCTTGTTTGACATGGTCCGATCGATGATGAGAAAATAGGATTTATCCTTGTCATTCTGGGGATACGCTCTAGAAACTGCAGCTTTCACACTTGATAGGGTACCATCAAAGTCTGTAGATAAGACACCACATGAGATGGGCCTGTGAAGAGTCCTAGTTTGTCTTTTCTAAAGATTTGGGGTTGTGAAGCATTTGTCAAACGACTCATGTCGGACAAGCTTACACCCAAGTCGGATAAATGCATATTCATGGGATATCCAAGGGAAACCTTGGGATACAGCTTCTACAACCGAGAAGAGAACAAAGTGTTTGTTGCTCGGAACGGGGTTTTCCTAGAGAAAGAGTTTCTTAGTCGGGAAGCCAGTGGGAGAACGGTGCGACTCGAAGAAATTCAAGAGCCACTCGGGGACGACTCGGCTGGTGATGAGATCATACCGGTGTTGGTTAGGGAACCCGTAGTGGAATTGGCACAGGAACCACGGAGGTCGGAAAGATTGCGCAGAGTGCGCGATGTGTTGTTGCTAGAAAGCGATGAGCCGACCACGTATGCGGAAGCGATGGTGAGCCCAGATTCCGAGGCATGGTTGGAGGCCATGAGATCCAAGTTAAAGTCCATGGATGATAATCAAGTCTGGGACTTGGTTGATCCGCCACCTGGCGTAATTGCCATTGGTTGCAAATGAGTCTTTAAGAAGAAAACAGATGTGGATGGAAATGTTAATATCCACAAAGCTTGGCTTCTCACTAAAGGTTACGGACAAGTTCAAGGAATTGACTACGACGAGACCTACTCGCTGGTAGCGATGCTAAAGTCGGTGAGGATCATACTAGCTATAGCTGCATATTTCAATTATGAGATATGGCAGATGGATTTCAAAACCACTTTCCTTCATGGAAATTTAAAAGAGGATGTATACATGATACAGACTGAAGGTTTTGTCGATCCAAATAACGCTTGTAAAATATGCAAGCTCAAGAGATCCATTTATGGATTGTACCAAGCAGCTCGGAGTTGGAACATTCGTTTTGATGAAGTCATCATTGACCTTGGTTTCATCAAAAATGAAGAGGACTATTGTTTATACAAGAAGTCCAGTGGGAGCTCGGTAGTATTTTTAATCTTGTATGTGGATGACATACTGCTGATCAGAAATGATGTTTCAATGCTAAACTCAGTCAAGGAATCATTGAATGCCAAGTTTTTGATGAAAGACCTTGGAGAAGCAGTGTACATTTTAGGCATCAAGATCTATAGAGATAGATCCAGAAGGCTACTCGGCTTAAGCCAGAGCACGTACATAGACAAAGTGTTGAAGTGGTTCAACATGAGTGAGGCTAAGAAAGGGTTCTTGCCCATCTCACATGGTATAAGGCTAAGCAAGACTCAGAGTCCTACGACTTCTGATGAGCGAAACCAGATGAGTAGGATTCCGTATGCTTCGGCAATAGGATCCATCATGTATGCCATGCTATGTACTCGGCCTGATGTTGTCTATGCAATAAGCTTAACAAGCAGATACCAGGCCGACCCAGGTGAGAGTCACTGGGCAGCGGTGAAAACGATCCTGAAGTATCTAAAAAGGATTAAAGAGATGCTCCTAGTTTATGGAGTTGAGGAAGAGCTCTGCGTAAAGGGTTACGTTGATGCTAGTTTCCAAACCAATAGGGATGATTGTCGATCGCAAACTGGGTTTGTGTATGTCATGAATGGAGGAGCAGTAAGCTGGACGAGTTCCAAGAAAGATACGGTGGCCAACTCCACAACAGAGGCCGAATACATTGCGGCTTGTGAAGCTGCAAAGGAAGGGGTTTGGATTTGGAAGTTCCTGGAAGATCTTGGTGTGTTCCCGGGCTGGGAAAAACCGTTGGACCTGTATTGCGATAATTCAGGTGCCATCGCACAGGCCAAGTAGTTGAGACAACACCACAAGACCAGGCACATAGACCAAAAATATCACCTGATACGAAAGCTCGTAAAGAATGGTGATACTAATTTATGCAAGATTCATACGGATGAAAATGTTGCAGATCCATTGACGAAGCTGCTTCCACAACACAAGCATGAGGGACGCGTTAGAGCTATGGGCATTCGATGTCTATTTGATTGACTCTAGTGCAAGTGGGAGACTGTTGGAGATATGCCCTAGAGGCAATCATGTATGATGATATTTCCTATGTGTTTATGAATAAAGATAGTCCTTGGACATTATCAATGATGTGTGTTAACAAGTACGTGACTTGTTTGTGAGACTATGCATTGTATGATGACTGTCCTAAATGGTCCCTAGTCAAAAGGGCTGTGTGGATGCGCAACCAGTTAGACAAGCATATGACACAATGGATGGTCCGGTCTCACTGACCATGTAGCATTGGATGCTAGCCGGATAATATGGACTCAGAAAGATCTGGTCGGATTTGACGTAGTCGGATCCGAGTTGAGATAAGGTCTGAGTTGGACAGACCCAACCATGAGACGCAGCGATATGTCATCTGTGCATCTCTAGTACAACATACGTTCTATGTCCTAAGATCTGAGCTGGCACGTGTACTCAGGATGGTCATAGACCTTCTTTGGGCTGACCAAACGCTACTCCATAACTAGGTAGTTATAAAGGTAGCTTTGAGGCTTGTCCAGACCCATGCTGCAAGACATGGTCGAGCAAGATGGGATTTGCCCCTCCAATCAGGAGAGATATACTCTTGGCCCCTTGTGTGATCCGACCAAGATAAGCATGGCCATGCGACAAGGATTATGAGATAATCTGATTTGTGGTCGGCATCACAAGAACGAGAAAGAGGTCGGACTAGCACAATGATGACAGACTCGCCATGAGCCCGACAACATATATCGTGTGGCAAAGGGAACAGAAGTATGAAGTACAGGTTTGCCTAACCAGCTTCATCGGACACTTGGAGTCGGCATGCTTTGCTAGAGGCCGCTACCGACTAGTCGAGTCAGATGTGATCTGACTCGCGACCAAGTGAACGAGAACCTAAGGGGTCACGCGCTTAAGGGAAGGAACACGTGGTCTTTAGGATCCGTGCGAGGCCCAAGAGTTGAGCCCGCGACGGATGCCTATATATAGTGGAGGTGCGGCACACTTATTCAGTTGATCGCTTCGGCGCCGTAATTAGGGCTTTGCATGTGTTGCAACTAGCCACCTCCACTCGCCGCCGACTGTGTGATCGTACCTAGCAGTCCGCCGCACGGTGTTCCACCTACATGCGTGGATACCATTAGAGGCGGTTCATTTACGCCGCTCCGGCGAACCTGTACTTGGGATCTGCCGTCCGGCTGTTCGAGGGAGATCACGCGGAGGAGACGGACCTCGCGGATGCGCTGCCCCAACTCTACTTCCGCTGCACGGCTCTGCGCGTCTAGTGGTAACGATCCATGATCCAACTCCGTAGCATGTTCTTGGTTGTTCTACGCGTAGGAAAATTTTAATTTGCATGTGATGCACCTACGGTAGAACCCAACAAAGATATTGAACTCTACACGTCCCCAGCAGGAGTCGAAGATGAGGGAGCATCAGGGACGGTGTTAGTGTTAGGCGGGGCAGATGGGCCTGATGTAGTGTCAGCGTGTGTTGCAGGCACAGGAGGAGATGTGACATCTTCGGCTACATCGTCTGTAAGATTGGCGTGAACTGTCTGTGCTAAAAACGAATAGTCACTGTCTTCAAGAGATGGCATCCTACGCCACCTCTCTGTTTGAGGGGGAGGAGAGCAGAATTTGAAGCCTTGTTTGAAGCCATCCTCATGAAGATCAATCTGAAATGCCATAAGTGTCAATGTCTTCCATGTGCGCTTGCTAGTTTCATGAGCAACAAAAGCATTCTTGGTGGAGAGGTTCTGAATGCGATTGATGTCAGACATTAAGTTTTGCATCTGCCTCTTGGTTCACTCATGGTGTTGATCCTGCTTTTGATGCACAGAGACGAGAAACTCTCTATCAATCATAACCCGAACCCTTCTAGGTTGTTGTTGTTGAGGTAGTGTGCTAGCAGTGGCTTCGATGGCAGTCACATTGGGCAGTGGATGGCGAATGTCGCCAATCAGTCTTGCTTGAGCTTGATCACTAGGAATGTGAAGACCTTCAACATGAGCAGTGCCATCGGTGCCTTCCACAATTGGATTCTTGCCCTTAGAATGATAGATGTGTTCGTGTATAACTTTGACTTCGGGAAGAAACACAACATGGTTGCGAGAAGATTGAAGGTACAGAGTGTTGGACCTTCTCTTGATGAAGCGCATGATCCAGGGAGCATAAACTTTGGGCTCAAACAGATCGAAGCCAGAAGCTGCAAGTTGGCGAAGAAAGAAGTCTGGAAAATTGAAGCAAATGCCATAGACGACATTGTAGACGATTGTCATCATTGCGCCAACTAGCTTTGTTGATGAAGAGTGTCCCTTGATCAGACAGAACAAATGACGAATAATATGGTAGATAGTCTTCGGCAATATCAAAGATCTTCAACAAAGAACTCCATGGGGCATGGGGCATCAGGTGCCATTGGCTTCATCAACGTCGGCATCTCAGTCATATTGGGTTCTCTTTAATGAAAGAAGCTCTGAGTAGCTTCGGCATATGCAATAGATCTTGGGTGAAACTCTTCACCAGATGCAACAAGTGGAGTGGTAGCAAAGAGTTCACTTGCTGGGGCCTTGATGTGTTCGTCTCTGAACCTGAAGTCCAGGGCCCATGTCTTCAGATCTGTGCTGAAGCTAAAGATTTGGAGTGTTGCATAAAATTGAAGAATAAGTTCTTCATTCCAGTCTTCCTTGTCGACGACAAATGGCAGCAATCCAACATCATGAAGATAATCAATCGCCTGATCGAAGCAAGGCAATACACTCATAGCTTCAAGACTGAGCCTCATGTGGGGAAAGACACGATTCTGGCCATAGAGCACACGCATGTAATAGGTGCGTTGTTAGACACTCCAGAACCGATCAGACAGAATCCATTGGCGACTGTATGGATTCACATCAAAATCGAAGAAGGTGTTGTCGCTCCAGAAGCTCTTGACGCTGAAGATCATGCGACTTGTTGGGCCTTGGTTGTGACCACTTGGGAGTCTAGGCAAAGGGTTTACGACTCTGGGACGGTGATGTATGTTGAACTCATATCGGGGTCCCATGCTTTGTGGAGCAACAAGTCGAGGCCATTTGACAGGAACCATCTGGCCTTCTCTCTTGTGTGCCATCACAATGTTATCAGCATTGTCTTCATTTCATGGTGAGGCAGTTTCAGGAGAACCATCAAGTGATAGAACATGAGCTTTGCCTTGAATGTTTTCAGCGGGCTAGGGTTCTGCCAGGACTACAACGAATGCAGTTTGAACGTCTTCCATAGATTTATCTTCAATTGCAGCTGATGCAGCATGAAGATCTTCAGAAGCCTTGGCTTCGAGTTCAGTATGTGGCATAGCAATCTCTTCAGCCACAGGAGTGTCAACGACTGATGCAGTCGTGGTAGTCTATACTTCCTCTTCAGGGATGCTTGTCATTGAGAAGGTTGATGGCCTATGGCCTTTGCGAAGCCTTTTGAGGGGAGACGCGGATTCAACCTCCATGTCTTCAAAAGGAGACGCTAGTTACTCAAGCAATAGGGTTGATATGGTGACAGGCGGAGTACGGGGAATGGCTTTGTGAATTCGTGGGTGGGGTGAGCTTCTTCCCGGAATTCATTAGGAACAATGGGCATACCAGGTGAGCCAATTTCCACTTGTTCACTTTCCTCACGAGGAGGCGATAATACCACTAAGACAGTAATTCGAGGTACTGGCTCAGGGTTGATTTCCACATTGGCTTTATGAGCAGCTTCATCACAACCAATGTCTTTAGCTGCAGCGGAGTCAATAGCTGGGATCTCTTCAACTTCAGGAACCTCTGTGGTAGCAGGTTCATCCACAACAAGACGTCTCTCTTGATTTGTTGAGGTAGGAGGGGCCATAGATATAGATGTTACAAGTAGCGGCTCCTCTTGAGCAGACGGTGTTGTTGAAGGTGGTGGAGGCGATGGAGGAGGCACTTGGGCCTGACTTGAAGACTTTGTTCTCTTTGTCTTTAGCTTCTTGGTAGGTGGAGTAGCAGCAGACTGTGAAGTCTTGCGCTTTTTAGCTTCGGCCTCAGCTGCCTTTATCTTCTTGCCGGCGGCAGCTGGGGAAGGAACATAAGCTCTTGTGCTAGAGAAGTTAGGTGGGAAGATAATCTCCGGTACATCTAGGCTTGGAGGAGCACGCTGGCTCGAAGACTGTGAGGCATGCTTTGACTTTGGTAAAAGCTTCGGGTCAAGAGCAGGTTGGCCAGGTGCTTGCCTCTTTAGCAGGGCATTGTGGGCTTCCACCATCTTCTCAGACTTCTTCTTGAGACGCGCAAGGGTGCCACAAACGTCTTCACGGCGCTTTTGAAATTCAGCTTTCAAATCTTCCATCATATGCTTGTAGCCTTGAATTTCTTTCGCACTGAGCTTGTCAACATGTTTCTTGAAGAGGGCCTTCTCATGGCGAATCTTTTCGCGCTGCTGAACTGTGCGTTGAGCTATTGTCATCTCTTCATTCACCAACCCTTGGAAGGTGAATCTCATGCCGATTGGAAGCTGAAGTGCATAGATTGGGATGGAAGGATTAGCAAACCATTCATCAATGAAGTTATGCCAAATTTCAGGGTCAAATAGAGGCAATTCTTGAAGACGTTGAGCCTCTTCTTCCTTCTGCTTGATGAGGTTCGCAAGTGTGTAAGAGTCAAACTCATCCTCAGAGAGATTAGTTATGTCATCGCCATCCATCAAGGTGACGGATGGCATCGCCCCTCGGGCAATAGTTTGCTTTCTCCATCTCCTCGGAGAGTTGTGAGACTCATGTTTATTATGCACACTGGTTTCAGGAGGTGCATCTTGAGTTGGCCGTGCTCTTGAGGCCTTTGGAGTGGCAGGAGCAGGCCTTAAAGCCTTTGGTTCTCTAGGCTTTGAATCCTTTCTCCTTCTCTTTGGCTTCGAGCCAGAAGCAACAACTTCATCATCAGCCTCTTCAGCATTGGTAACCCTGGCTGTCTCTTCTTGAGCTTGATGCTCCAGATAAGCTTCGTAGTTGGGCCATGTCTTCATGATATTGGGACTGTCATGCCTCGTGCCATCGGGTCTTGGAGCAGAAGGGCCATAGTCAAAGTCTATGCCCAAGTTCTTCTTGTTCAGCTCTGCTGAAGCCTTTGCAAATAGATAATTGGCTTCAAAGAGCGCATCCTCATGACACCATTGAATGTTGGATCGGTCAGGGTTCTCAAGCATAGCATATGTTAACATGCAAGGGTAGAAGCCAAGATCTAAGGCTTTGGCCATGGACTTCGGATGCAGATTCCTGTATACGATATCGTTCCAGGAAGGACGAACTGCGTTCTTTTCAAGGTACTCAAAGGTGACAGATCTATAAAAGAACCATTCCTCTGCCCAATATCTTCTAATCCATTGGATTCGGTTCATGCAATTTGTGTCATTCTCTTCAGGATTTGACTTGTATTTTGCATACTGATTAGTAGGCAGATATTTAGCTGTGTTGTGACGCCTTTGTCTTCCACCCTTCTTTGGGGCAGGAGCATTTTCAATGGCCATTGGATTCAGAGATTTGATTGGCTTCGCAGAACAAAGCAGACGAGAACTGTCTTCAGGCGAGTCGAGATCTATTTGCAAGTAGTCCCCAAATGAATTCAGACTATGAGATCCAAAGGATTCTGTCGCTGACATGTACATTTAAAAGAATTAGAGATGTGAAGGGAGTAGGAGAGGTCATATGCATTCTCTGATGTTTTTGAAGATAAAAACAGGTTTTGAAGATAATGATCTCATACCGCAAATACATTCACTTTTGTATGTGATAAGTTGGTTCCAAATTTGTACAGCTTCGGAAATTTGCACAAGTGAGGAATCAAATAATTCAAGTAACATAACTGAAACACTTTGCAAGATACGAGAGAGATGACTTAGTGTTGAAGAATAGAAGTGGGGAAATGACACTCGACGATATTTCAAAGACAACGAATCAAACGAGCGGTAAAAATCAGTTTTTACTGTCGATTGGATGAACTGGTGAAGAACAGTTCGACGAGGCGAAAGAAGCCGAGGAGTCGAATCTAGAACACCCTAACTCCGTGGTGGTAGACAGCTACGGCGGAAGTGGTACGAAGACAGACCGCGGCTGATGACCCACAAGTATAGCGGATCAATCGTAGTCCTTTCGATAAGTAAAAGTGTTGAACCCAACGAGGAGCAGAAGGAAATGACAAGCGGTTTTCAGCAAGGTAATTTCTGCAAGCACTGAAATTGTAGGTAACAGATAGTTTGATAGCAAGATAATTGGTAACGAGCAAGTAACGGTAACGGTAAATAAGGTGCAGCAAGGTAGCCCAATCCTTTTGTGGCAAAGGACGGGCCGGAACAGTCTCTAGTAATAGGCAAAGTGTTCTTGAGGGTAGACGGGAATTTCATCTAGTCACTTTTATCATGTTGGTTTGATTCGTGTTCACTACTTTGATAATTTGATATGTGGGTGGACCGGTGCTTGGGTGCTGTTCTTACTTGAACAACCTCCCACTTATGATTAACCCCCTCGCAAGCATCCGCAACTACGAGAAAAGTATTAAGACAAAATCTAACCATAGCATTAAACGTTTGGATCCAAATCAGCCCCTTACGAAGTAGCGCATAAACTAGGGTTTAAGCTTCTGTCACTCTAGCAACCCATCATCTAATAACTACTCCACAATGCATTCCCTTAGGCCCAAGAATGGTGAAGTGTCATGTAGTCTACGTTCACATGACACCACTAAGGTAATCACAACATATATATCATCAAAATATCGAACACATATCAAATTCACATGATTACTTGCAACATGACTTCTCCCGTGACCTCAAGAACAAAGGTAACTACTCACAAATAATAATCATGCTCAAGATAAGAGGGGTATTGAATAGCATAATGGATCTGAACATATAATCTTCCACCAAATAAACCATATAGTAATCAACTACGCAAGGTAATCAACAGTACTAGTCACCCACAGGTACCAATCTGAGGTTCTGGTACAAAGATTGAACACAAGAGATGAACTAGGGTTTGAGAGGAGATGTTGCTGTTGAAGATGTTGATGAAGATTGGCCTCCCAAAGATGACAGGGGTGTTGGTGATGACGATGGCTTCGATTTCCCCCTCCGGGAGGGAAGTTTCCCCAGCGCCCTAGTTCCGCCTCGATACGGCGGCACTCCATCCCGAAAGTCCTCTTCTTATTTTTTCTAGGTCAAAAGTGATTTTATACCAGAAGATGGGCATCGGAGGTGGGCCGAGGAGGGCACAACCCACCAGGGCGTGCCCTGGTGTCTTGTGCCCACCAGGGTGGCCCCCTCCTGTAGTTCTTTGCTCCAGTATTTTATTAATTTCAAAAATAATATCCGTAAAGTTTCAGCTCCATTGGAGATGTGCAGAATAGGTAACTCTGATGTGCTATTTCATGTCCAGAATTCGAGCTGTCGGTATTCTCCTCTTTGTGTAAACCTTGCATATTATGAGAGAAAAGGCATTAGAATCACTCCCTAAAGCATTATTATTCAACAAAACATAATAAATAACAGTAGGAAATCGTGATGCAAAATGGACGTATCAACTCCCCCAAGCTTAGACCTCGCTTGTCCTCAAGCGAAAAGCCGAAATTGAAAAGCATGTACACATGGTTTGCGAGAGAGGTGTCGATAAAAACAAAATATGGACATGGAAGCAGCATGCTTATTATCATAACAGCAACAAACTCTATCATAAAACTTGTTCATATACTTTCGTCATATAACTTCTCATGAACAAGTAACAATTCATCACAACATAGAAGTATAAAGCATAAACCTTATTGAAAACCAACAAACTATGTTCTCAGTCAACTTTGCAACTACAATTCATTATATTTTCAGGAAGGGTGTCATGTCGGAGCCTTTTGGCAAGTCCACATACTCAACCATCATTTAGTCTTCTATGAATGCTAACACTCACAACATACACGTGAGCAAAACGTTTCAACCGGACACATAGAAAGATAGGGGCTTATAGTTTCACCTCCCAACGTATTCACCTCAAGGGTGATGTCAACAATAATAACTCATGCCCACTCACATCCAACTGGATATATGCACCTAGATCTTTCCTCATCACATGATGCTTGCAAAAGAAAAAGTAAAAAGGAATAGGGAAGAATATTTGACTCCTGCATAAAAGTGGATACATAAAAGTAAAGGGTAGTCCCTTCGCAGAGGGAAGCAGAGGTTGTCATGCGCTTTTTGGTTTGTATGCCCAATCCCTTAATGTAAAAAAACGTCATGCTATATTGCCCCCTATGATAGCAACCTTTATTATGCAGTCTGTCGCTTTTATTACTTTGCCATCATAAGTTCGTATAGCATTCAATTTTCTCTTACACTAATTGAACAGAACACTTTTAGAAGCAATTTTTATTGCCTTATTGCACCGATGACAACTTACTTGAAGGATCTTACTCGATCCATAGGTAGGTATGGTGGACTCTCAAAGAATGAATTTGGGTTTGGGTTTTTGGATGCACAAGTAGTATCTCTACTTAGTGCGGAAGTTTTGGCTAGCAAAGATATTGAGCAAGCACCACATGTTAAAGGATCTATGACAATAAAACTTCTATGTGGATATGAACAAACATAAATCATTACGTTGTCTTCCTTGTCCAACATCAACAATGTTGGCATATAATATTTAATGGTGCTCACAATCATAAAATATGTCCAAGATAGTGTATTTGCATGTGGATCTTCTCTTCCCTTATTAATTCTTTCATGAATTGCATCATTGACCAATGCTATGTTTGTCAATCTCCAATAAATTTTACTACTTATACTTTTCCTTATGTGATGTCATTACTCACCATAAGATTAGCATATGATTCTTTTCATTTATTTCTCTTTCCTTTTATTTTGATTGCAACAAGAAAGTAGAGAGGCAAAAACTCAAACTAAACTTTATTATATATTTCTCACTCGATTACATAGATAGATAGGCCACGAAACTAACACATGAAAATAGATCATGCTAAACTTTTATTCAACTAAAGAAAAGGAAAACTAAAAATAGGTAAATATGAATAAAAGTGATGGTGCTACGATACCGGGGCACCTCCCCCAAGCTTGGCTCAAGCCAAGGGGAGTGCCCATACCCGTGTGCTCAAGTCTCCTTTGGTGGTGGTGATGAAGAAGGTGGTGGTGTAGAGGTGTCACACTTCAAACTCAAAAGGTACTCCAATTTGCGGATGACTCTCCGAAGGGTATTGATGTGCTCCTCTAGCAAAATATTTTCATGGATGAGAAATTTATTCTAAACACGGACCGCTTCGAAAGCTCTAAAAGCTTTGATTTCAATAGGGGTGAGAGGACTATAATAAGGTTGAAGGATATCTTCTTCTTCCCCCTCCTTTGTTGGCATAGATTGCCCTCCTTCTGGGGGCTTATCTTCCACAGCCTCCTTGCCCTGGTCTTCCCTGTTAGCTTCTGTTGGCTCCTCCCTCTTCAGCTCCATCTTCATTAGTCGGGCATCTTCTACATTATTGGAGGAGGGAGAAGACATGACACCTGACCTGGTGGGTCTGATAGGAAAACAGCAACGAAACAAGAACAGAGGATTTTTCTGCGATGCGGTCGTCAAAACAGTCGGGGGTATATATAGAGAATTTTTATTCTTGGGAAACAAGCATATGGAAGGAAAACGGAGTCGGGAAGGTGTCCGAGGTGGGCACAACCAACCAGGGCGCGCCCAGGGGGGCCTAGCGTGCCTTGGTGTATCGTGCTCACCTCGATCACCTTCCGGTTTATTTTTTAAATTCCAAAATTTTCTAATATTCCAAAACTGTCAATAAATATTTTTGCGGATTTTTCGGAGTCCGTTACTTACCGTATCACGTACCTCCTATTTTTCAAAATTATGGAGTGTTCCGGAAGGTTTCTTTTATGTGTTCCTCCGGTGTCATGGTTTGGATAACATTGCTTTCAACGTTAATAGGCGTACCTAAGATATAGTCCTTAATTCTTTGTCCATTGACCACCTTCGGGTTAATACCTTCGGCATTATTAATCTTGATAGCTCTGGAACGATAAACCTCTTCGATAATATAAGGTCCTTCCCATTTGGAGAGAAGCTTACCTGGAAAAAATCTTAAACGAGAGTTGAACAAAAGAACATAGTCTCCTATTTTGAATTCCTGCTTTTGGATTCTTTTGTCATGCCATCTTTTTACTTTTTCTTTGAATAGTTTGGCATTTGCATAGGCTTGGGTTCTCCATTCATCTAGTGAGCTAATATCAAATAGCCTCTTCTCACCGGCAAGTTTGAAATCATAGTTGAGTTCTTTAATTGCCCAAAATGCTTTATGTTCTAATTCTTGAGGCAAATGACAAGCTTTACCATATACCATTTTGTATGGAGACATACCCATAGGATTTTTATAAGCTGTTCTATAGGCCCAAAGCGCATCATCTAATTTCTTAGACCAATTGTTTCGAGATCTATTGACAGTTTTTTGTAATATTGATTTTATTTCCCTATTGCTAAGTTCAACTTGACCACTAGATTGAGGATGATAGGATGATGCAATTCTGTGGTTAACATCATATTTCGCAAGCATTTTACGGAAAGTACCATGAATAAAGTGTGAACCACCATCAGTCATTAAGTATCTAGGGACTCCAAACCTCGGGAAGATAACCTCTTTAAGCATTTTAATGGAGGTTTGGTGATCTGCACTACTAGTTGGAATAGCTTCTACCCACTTAGTGACATAATCAACAGCAACCAAAATATGAGTGTACCCGTTAGAGGAAGGAAAAGGCCCCATATAATCAAAACCCCAAACGTCAAATGGTTCAACAAAAGTGAATAATTCATAGGCATTTCCTGACGCTTACCAATATTACAATTCTTTGACATTCATCACAAGACAAGACAAACTTACAGGCATGCTTGAAGAGAGTAGGCCAATAAAAACCAGATTGCAATACCTTGTGAGCAGTTCTATCTCCCGCATGATGTCCTCCATAAACTTCGGAATGACATTTCCGTAGGATTTGTTTCTGTTCATGCTCAGGTACACAACGTCTAATAATAGCATCTACTCCTTCTTTATAGATATGTGGGTCATCCCAAAAGTAATGTCTTAAATCATAGAAGAATTTTTTTTGGTACGTGAAGCTAGATGGTCTATACTCCCTCCGTTCCTTTATATAAGGTGTATTTGTTTTTTCAAAAGTCAAACGAGTGCATGTTTGACCGAGTTTTTAGAAAAATATATGAATATCCACAATATGAAATTTATATCATTTGATCCGTCATGAAAAGTAGTTTCCATTTTATATATTAGGTATTGTGGATGTTGTTGTTTTACTCTATAATCTTAGTCAAACATTCAAATGGTTGACTTGCACGGAAACCAATACACCTTATATTCTGAAACGGAGGGAGTATTTAGCAACAATGTAATTAGCATAATCAGCATACCAAGGGGTGTTTTGAGAAACATTTATTGCAGCTAACTGTTCGTCAGGGAAACTATCATCAATAGGTAGTGGGTCATCAAGAATATTTTCTAACCTAGATAAGTCATCAGCTACGGGGTTCTCAGCTCCCTTCCTATCAACGATATGTAAGTCAAATTCTTGAAGCAAGAGAACCCACCTAATAAGTCTAGGTTTAGCATCTTTCTTTTCCATAAGATATTTTATAGCAGCATGATCAGTGTGAATAATAACTTTGGAGTCAACAATATAGGATCTAAATTTATCACAGGCAAACACAACTGCTAAGAATTCTTTTTCAGTAGTAGCATAATTTCGTTGAGCACTGTCTAGAGTTTTGCTAGCATAATGGATAACATTCAACTTTTTATCAACTCTTTGTCCTAGAACAACACCAATAGCATAATCACTAGCATCACACATAATTTCAAAAGTCAAGTTCCAATCAGGTGGTTGAATGATATGTGCAGAGGTTAAGGCTTTCTTGAGTGTTTCAAAGGCTTCCACACAATCATCATCAAAAACAAAAGGAATATCCTTTTGCAAAAGATTAGTAAGAGGCCTAGAAATTTTAGAGAATTTTAATGAACCTCCTATAGAAACCAGCATGACCAAGGAAACTTTGAATACCTTTAATATTTTTAGGACATGGCATTTTCTCAATTGCATCAACTTTAGATTTATCCACCTCAATACCTTGTTCGGATATTTTATGCCCCAAGACAATGCCTTCATTAACCATAAAGTGGCACTTCTCCCAATTCAAGACGAGATTAGTTTGTTCACATCTTTGCAAAACTCGGTCAAGGTTGCTTAAGCAATCATCAAAAGAAGTCCCGTAAATGAAAAAATCATCCATGAAAACCTCCACAATCTTTTCACAAAAATTAGAGAATATAGCAGTCATACATCTTTGAAAGGTAGCAGGTGCATTGCATAAACCAAAAGGCATACGTCTGTAAGCATAGGTTCCGAAAGGGCAAGTAACGGTGGTTTTCTCTTGATCAGATTGTGACACAGGTATTTGAGAGAAACCAGAATATCCATCTAGGAAACAAAAGTGTGTGTGCTTAGATAATATTTCTAGCATTTGATCAATGAAAGGCAGAGGGTAATGATCTTTTCTAGTAGCTTTATTTAACTTTCTAAAATCAATTACCATTCTATAGCCAGTGACAATTCTTTGTGGAATGAGTTCATTTTTATCATTAGGAACAACGGTAATACCTCCTTTCTTAGGGACACAATGAACGGGACTCACCCATCTACTATCAGCAATGGGATAGATTATACCTACTTCCAGAAGCTTTAATACTTCAGTTCTTACCACTTCTTTCATCTTAGGATTTAATCGTCGTTGATGATCAACAATGGGTTTACCATCAGGTTCCATATTAATATTTTGCTGACATAGAGTGGGACTAATGCCCTTAAGATCATCAAGAGTATATCCAATAGCAGCACAGTGCTTCCTTAGAATTTTTAATAATATTTCTTCTTCATGTTCTGAAAGGTTAGCACTAATAATAACAGGATATATCTTTTTATCATAAAGATAAGCATACTTCAAAGAATCAGGCAATTGCTTTAATTCAAACACAGGATCACCTTTAGGTGGAGGAGGACCTCCAAGAGTTTCAATAGGCAAATTGTGTTTCAGGAGAGGTTGTTGTTCAAAGAAAATTTGATCTATTTCATTTCTTTCACGCAAGTGCATATCATTTTATGGTCAAGCAAATATTGTTCTAATGGATCAGTAGGAGGCACGACAATAGAAGAAAGACCAATTATTTCATCCTTACTAGATAACGCTCTATCACGAGGTTGTCTACTAAACTTGGAAAAATTAAACTCATGAGACACACCACCAAAACTGACATCGACACTTTATTTTTCACAATCTATCTTAGCGTTGACGGTGCTCAAGGTCTACCAAAGATAATGGGACAAAATTCATCTTGTGGGGATCTAAGAACTAGAAAATCAGTAGGTTATTTTACTTTGCCACACAGGACTTCAACATCTCTAACAATCCCAAGTGGTGTGATGGTGTTTCCATTAGCAAGTTTAATAGTAACATCAATGTCTTCTATTTCAGCAGGTGCTATTTCATCCATAATTTCTTGGTATAAGGTAAAAGGGATAGCACTCACACTAGCACCCAAATCACATAAACCACGATAGCAATGATCTCCTATTTTGACTGAGACAACATGCATGCCTTCTATGGGTCTATGTTTTCATCGGGTTTAGCAATTCTAGTAGCTTCATCACAGAAGTAGATAACATGCCCATCAATATTTTCTACCAAGAGATATTTAACCATAGCAACACTAGGTTCTACTTTAATTTGCTCAGGGGGCTTAGGTGCTCTTATATTACTCTTACGAACCACAGTTGATACCTTAGCATGTTCCTTTATCCTAACAGGGAAAGGTGGTTTTTCATTATAAGCGGTAGGCACAACTGGATCAGCATTGTAAATGACGGTTTCATCTTTAGCTATGACCGGTTCTTTAATTTCTTATTTAATGGGGGATGATATTTAAACCACTTCTTCTTAGGGAGATCAACGTGAGTAGCAAATGCTTCACAGAAAGAGGCTACTATCTCAGAGTCAAGTCCATATTTAGTGCTAAATTTGTGAAAAGTATCGGTATTCATAAAAGATTTAACACAATCAAACTCAAGATTTATACCTAACTCATTAGCTTCGTCGAGTTCCCAATCTTCAGAGTTGCGTTTAATTCTTTCTAAGAGATCCCACTTGAATTCAATAGTCTTCTTCATATAAGAACCAACACAAGAAGTATCGAGCATGGATTGATCATTATGAGAAACCCGAGCATAAAAATTCTGAATTATAACTTCTCTCGGGATGTCATGATTGGGGCATGAATATAACATTGACTGAAGCCTCCCCCAAGCTAGAGCGATGCTTTCTCCTTCACGAGGCCAAAAATTATATATATAATTCCGATCACGATGAACTAGATGCATGGGATAAAACTTTTGGTGGAATTCCAATTGCAAACGATTCCAGTTCCACAATCCAAGATCATCACATAGCCTATACCATGTCAATGCTTTTCCCTTCAAAGTTAAAGGGAAAACCTTCATCTTACCTTCATCTCTGGGTAAACCTGCAAGCTTAAATAATCCACAAATTTTGTTCACATATAATAGGTGCATATGAGGATGTTCAGTTCCATCTCCTGCATAAGGTTTAGCAAGCAGTTGTTCTACCATACCCGAAGGAATTTCATAACCAATATTTTCTGTAGGTGCAGTAGGTTGAGGGGCAACTAATTGTGGTTCCGATCGAGGTGAAGATACCCCGAACAAACCCCTCAAAGGATTGTTTTCCATAGTAACAAGTAACAACATGTCGTATAAGTTTTTCCTTACCGATTTCCACTTACCAAGAGCGCTTCACTCTCCGGCAACGGTGCCAGAAAAGAGTCTTGATGACTCACAAGTATAGGGGATCAATCGTAGTCCTTTCAATAAGTAAGAGTGTCGAACCCAACGAGGAGCGGAAGGAAATGACAAGCGGTTTTCAGCAATGTAATTTCTGCAAGCACTGAAATTGTAGGTAACAGATAGTTTGATAGCAAGATAATTGGTAACGAGCAAGTAACGGTAACGGTAAATAAGGTGCAGCAAGGTAACCCAATCCTTTTTTGGAAAAGGACAGGCCAGAACAGTCTCTAGTAATAGGCAAAGTGTTCTTGAGGGTACACGGGAATTCCATCTAGTCACTTTTATCATGTTGGTTTGATTCGTCTTTGCTACTTTGGTAATTTGATATGTGGGTGGACCGGTGCTTGGGTTCTGTTCTTACTTGAAGAACCTCCCACTTATGATTAACCCCCTCGCAAGCATCCGCAACTACGAGAAAAGTATTAAGACAAAATCTAACCATAGCATTAAACGTTTGGATCCAAATCACCCGCTTACGAAGTAGCGCATAAACTAGGGTTTAAGCTTCTATCACTCTAGCAACCCATCATCTAATAACTACTCCACAATGCATTCCCTTAGGCCCATGAATGGTGAAGTGTCATGTAGTCTACATTCACATGACACCACTAAGGGAATCACAACATACATATCATCAAAATATCGAACACATATCAAATTCACATGATTACTTGCAACATGACTTCTCCCGTGACCTCAAGAACAAAGGTAACTACTCACAAATAATAGTCATCCTCAAGATCAGAGGGGTATTGAATAGCATAATGGATCTGAACATATAATCTTCCACCAAATAAACCATATAGTAATCAACTACGCAAGGTAATCAAACTACTAGTCACCCACAGGTAGCAATCTGAGGTTCCGGTACAAAGATTGGAAACAAGAGATGAACAAGGATTTGAGAGGAGATGGTTATGTAGAAGATGTTGATGAAGATTGGCCTCCCAAAGATGAGAGGGGTGTTGGTGATGACGATGGCTTCGATGTCCCCCTCCGGGAGGGAAGTTCCCCCGGCGGAATCGCTCCGCCGGAGGGCAAAAGTGCTCCTGCCCAAGTTCCGCCTCGAGACGGCGGCGCTCCGTCCTGAAAGTCCTCTTATTATTTTTTCTAGGTCAAAAGTGATTATATACCAGAAGATGGGCACCGGAGGTGGGCCGAGGAGGGCACAACCCACCAGGGCGCGCCTAGGGGGGCCTGGCGCGCCCTGATGTCTTGTGCCCACCAGGGTGGCCCCCTTCGGTAGTTCTTTGCTCCACTATTTTTTATTAATTCCAAAAATAATCTCCGTAAAGTTTTAGCTCAATTGGAGATGCGCAGAATAGGTAACTCTGATGTAATTTTTCATGTCCAGAATTCCTGCTGCCGGTATTCTCCCTCTTTGTTTAAACCTTGCATATTATGAGAGAAAAGGCATTAGAATCACTCCCTAAAGCATTATTATTCAACAAAACATAATAAATAACAGTAGTAAATCATGACGCAAAATGGACGTATCAGCGGCCGGCATGAGTACGAAGACGTCGGAGTTGCTGCAGCGAAGTGCTTCTCCTCAGGCGACGATTAAATCCAGTGGCGACGCTAGGGTTTGGCGAGCTCGAGCGTGAGAGCGAAAGGAGTAATGGAAGTAGTAAATGAGCCAGGGTTGGGGTATTTGTAGAGGGGTAAGAAACAGCCTGGTCCAAAAATTCGGGATGGATATGCCTACCCTTCGGTTTAGTGGGACACTGATGTGCATGCACGACGAATGACAGCCCACTACCTCTACACTGTATCGACATGCGCGGGAATGACTCCGGTAAGAGCGGCAAAAAGATAAGAATGAAATTTTAACTATTGGTTGGATTTGTCTTCGACTGACAAGGATGAAGTGAAGACAATCAACATGTGTCAAGTAGAATGCATATGATTAGAGTGAACAGTTTTAGGAGAGATAAGCATAGAGGGGATGAATGGGTCCAATCACATTCACCTAGATAAAATCTCGAAGACATAGCAATAGGTGAATGTTGTTGTGGAGAAAACACTCTAGCTAGCAAAGATATTATAACTGTATTGAGCAAAGCCAGTAAAGGATCAAAGACAAAATCAACTCGAAGATAAACTCAACGTGAAGACATAGTAAAAGTTTCGAAGATAAATTAAAGTCTTCAAGTGTTGGTGGTGGCGTTACCCACCCTATAAGAATGTTAGACCCAGACAGGATGCACAATTATTGTGGTGCTCTGAAGTCATATTCTTTGTTCATGTATTCACACTTAGTGTGTATGTCTTCATGATTTGAAGATATACGTTACTTCATGTGTTGTGCATCAAAGTCATCAAAATGCATAAGTGTTAGGATGTGTGTCCTTTTACAGGACATTTGAGGATTCTAAGATATTGAGCTCACACCGCAACTTGCAAAACCTCTTCTCATCCAAAGGCTTCATGAATATATCAGCCAACTGTTCTTCTGTCTTCACATGGTTGATGACGATGTCTCCCTTCAACACATGATCATGAAGGAAATGATGTCGTATCTGAATGTGCTTTGTATTTGAGTGTTCGACTGGGTTGTGAGATATCTTGATAGCACTCTCATTGTTGCAGCAGAGAGGTACTTTCTTCATGGTGACACCATAGTCCTTGAGGGTTTGCTTCATCCATAGAAGGTGAGTGCAGCAGGCGCCAGCAGCAATGTATTCTGCTTCAGCAGTGGAGAGTGACACACAGTTCTGCTTCTTTAAAGACCAAGACACAAAAGAACGTCCTAGGAAGTGACAAGTGCCTGATGTGACTACTGGAATTAGGGACTTTGCCATCTGCCAGCTCTTTGCCGTCTGCTGGCAGATGGCAAAGAGGATATTTGCCGTCTGCTTTTACAAAGCAGACAGCAAAGAACATACTGATGGCAAAGAGGCTCTTTGCCATCTGCACTTCTTTGCCGTCTGCTGGCAGACGGCAAAGAGTTCTTTGCCGTCTGCCTGCAGACGGCAAAGACCAAAGTGGGGCCCACGGGGTACTGCGTTGGCTAGGTCACACGGGCCACTTCTTTGCCGTCTGCTGGCAGACGGCAAAGAACTCTTTGCCGTCTGCCAGCAGACGGCAAAGAGGTGAGGGGGGCCCCACAGTGTAACGGCGGGGACGGGCTAACGGTCACCGTCTTTGCCGTCTGCTGGCAGACGACAAAGAATTCTTTGCCGTCTACCAGCAGACGACAAAGAGGGGGGCTTAATTTTCGCCCCCCGCGCCCAAACCCCCTCTCTCTCACATCTCTCTCTCTCTTTGTCTCTGCGCGCCGCCGCCGCCCCCTCCCCGCCGACCCCCTCCTCCCCGCCGACCCCCGCCGCCCCCTCCTCCCCGCCGCCGCCCCCTCCCCTCCTCCACAGCGCCGCCGCCGCCCCCTCCCCTCCTTCACAGTGCCGCCGCCGCCCCCTTCCCTCCTCCACAGCGCCGCCGCCGCCCCCTCCCCGCCGACCCCCGCCGACCCCCTCCTCCCCGCCGACCGCCGCCGCCACCCTCCTCCCCGCCGACCGCCGCCGCCCCCCTCCTCCCCAGCGCCGCCGCCTCGACCACCCTCCGGTGAGCTCCACCATTCCCCCCCTTTTTTGTTTTTTTCCTGTTTTTTTTTCTGTTTTTATTAGTTCATTTAGTTAGTTTATATTAGTTAGTTATTAGTTCATATTAGTTAGTTTTTATTAGGTAGAAAAAACTTAGATAGAAAAGAAGAAAAGAAAAAACCTAGAAGAAAAAAAAGAATAAAAGAAGAAGAAAAAAAAGGAAAAATAAAAAAGAAAAAGAACAAAAAATAATAAGAAGAAGAAACAGAAGAAGAGGAGGAGGAGAAGAAAAAAGAAGAAGAAGAAGAAGAAAAAAAGAGGAGAGGAGGAGAAGAAGAAGAGGAAAAAAGGAAAGGAAGAGGAAGAAGAGGAGGAGGAGGAGAAGAAAAAAGAAGAAGAGGAAGAAGAAGAAGAAAAAAGAGGAGAGGAGGAGAAGAAGAAGAGGAAAAAGGAAAGGAGGAGGAAGAAGAAGAAGAAGGGAAAAAAAGGAAGAAAAGGAAGAAAAGGAAGAAAAGAAAGAAGAGGAAGAAGAGGAAGAAGAAGAAAAGAAAAAAAGAGGAAAAACCCCGACCCCGACCCCAACCCGACAACGACCCGACACCCCGACCCCGACACCCCGACCTCGATCCCGACCCCGACACGGCACCCCGACCCCGACCCGACACCCCGACACTGACACGGCACCCCGACCCCAACACGACACCCCGACCCCGACACCCCTAACACCCCGACACCACGACACCCAGACACGACACCCCGACACCGACACGACACCCCGACCGCGACACCCCGACACCCCTGACACCCCGACACCACAACACCCAGACATGACACCCCCCGACACCCCAACCCCGACACAACACCCCGACACCACGCCACCCAGACACGACAGCCCTGACCCCCGACACATCATATATATTTGTGTTGATCGGGTGGATTTAAATGTGCAGTTCTTTCGGGGCTGCGAGGGTCTGGTGTTCGACGACCTCCCCGTGCGTTCGACGAGCTCCGCCCCTGCGTTCGTGGGTGAGCACAAATGACATCTCCTTCTCCCCCCTTCATTTGCTCTGTTCCGGTCTTCGTGCCGATGAAACTTGCTAGCTATAGGTGTCAATCATCAGTATGCGTGACCACTATGCGTCTCCCGTTCGAAAGGGTTACATCTATAAATATGCATGCATTTGCATATTTATAACCGTGATTCTTTCGAATTGTCCAACGTTATCCATGGACAGCCCGAGTATGTGTAGATTGGGTTCGTTTTCCCATATGCTCTGCTCCGGATCCGATGCAGAATTTCGTCAGTGCCTCCCTGTTGTTCTCCGGGTACACATCCTCTCTGCTTATTGCCGAGACGTGTATCAGGAGAACAGCGGGGAGGTGCTGCCGAAATTTTGCGTCGGATCCGGAGCAGAGCATGGGAAAACGAACCCAATCTACACATACTCGGGTGGGATTAGGACCTATCTTTACCTACTAGCGTCTAGGTTGCATGGACGTAATAAAACTGACAAACTCTATTAACTGATGAATATGGTTTGCTGAATTATGTATATATTTCTTGTGTGTCCAGTAGCTAGGCAAGATGAGTGATCGTGCGTGGATGTACACCGGTCACACTAGTCAGAAAGACATGACCCATGAATGGCTAAGAAAAACCAAGGGGTTTGTGAGAGCCACATTTGCAAATGGACAGGAAACAAACTGGTGCCCCTGTGTCGACTGCGACAACATTCATAAGAAGTCCGACTTTGAAATGATCAAACACCTGCAGAAGTTGGGTTTTACGCCTGATTATACGGTCTGGACATTTCATGGTGAGTCTGCCCAACGTGCCAGAGCTGAGGAGGGCCGTCATCGCACCGACGAGCATGGTACTGGGATGGAAGACATGGTGGAAGACTTTGATGATGCTCGGGATTCGGACGATGAGATGGAGGAATCTGCAAAGGCCTTCAATGATATGTTGGAGTCTTCAAAACGTCCTCTCCACGAGCACACTGAGCTTTGTCAGCTGGATGCCATCGCACAAGTAATGGCTCTGAAGGCTCAATTCAACTTGGGCAGAGAATGCTACGACGCGATGATGACACTATTTGGACGCTTTCTACCCAAAGGCCATGTAATGCCTGCAAACCTGTACCAGTCGGACAAAATCCTCCGTGCACTTAAGATGCCCTATGAGAAGATAGATGCCTGTGAGAAAGGATGTGCCTTATTTAGGCTTGAGTATGCGGACTTGAAGTATTGTCCCGTTTGCCAGTCTTCCAGGTATGTTGAGGTAGACAACGGTATGGGTGAGAAGAGTTAGACAAAAATCCCAGTTAATGTTCTTCGGTATATGCCAATCATACCAAGACTTCAACGTCTTTTCATGGTCGAAGAGACGGCCAGACAGATGACATGGCACAAATTGGGCAAAAGAACTGAACTAGATGCAGATGGGGAGCCGATGTTGGTACACACATCGGACGCTTTTGCGTGGAAGCGCTTCGATGCAATACATCATGCTAAAGCGGCAGATCCAAGGCATCCTCGAATCGCCATAAGCACGGATGGGTTCAATGTGTTTGGTATGATGGCAGCTCAATACAGTTGTTGGCCTGTATTTGTCATTCCACTCAATCTCCCCCCCAGACGGATTATGCAAAGAAAGAACATTTTCCTGATGTTGATAATTCCGGGGCCCAACTATCCGGGGAAGAATATGAATGTGTACATGCAGCCGCTTAAGGATGAACTACAAGAAGCTTGGGATAATGGGATCAAGACATACGACGCCGCTACAAAAAAAAACTTCCTAATGCGTGCGTGGTACATGTACTCGATGCATGACTTGCCGGCGTATGCGCTATTCGTTGGCTGGGGTGTGCATGGAAGGTTCCCGTGCCCCACATGCAAGGCAGCTCTTGAGTTTCGTCGGCTGCAGGCGGGTGGCAAGTTTTCTTGCTTCGACATGCATAGACAGTTCCTGGATCCTCGCCATAAGTTCAGAAAAGACAATAAGAACTTCATCAAAGGTAGAGTTGTCCAAAACTCTGCACCACCTGCGTTGACAGGCCAACAAACCCTGGATCAGTTCAACTCTCTCGAGACGGATCCGGAGAGTCCAGGGTATTTCAAGGGGTATAATTCCGAACACGCCTGGACTCACAAGACATGCTTGTGGGACCTGCCTTACTTCAAAGACCTCCTTTGCCCACACAACATCGACGTGATGCACACTGAAAAGAATGTCGGCGAGGCCCTCTTTGGTACATTGTTCGGCATAGAGGGGAAAACAAAGGATAATCCTAAGGCTAGAGTTGATCAGGAGGCTCTATGTGATAGACCGCTACAAAATATGCGACAACTGAAAGGAAAGAAGAACTGGACGAAGCCAAAGGCATGGTTCAATCTTGGAAGGCCAGCTATGAGGGAAATTATCCTGTGGGTGAAAAAGGAGTTGATGTTCCCCGATGGGTATGCAGCGAATCTAAAGAGGGGAGCGAGCCTTGAAAAATTGAAAATATTTGGTCTCAAGAGTCATGATTGGCACATATGGCTTGAGCGGGTAATGCCGGTGATGTTGCGTGGCTTTATCCCTGAGGATGAATGGCTAGTACTGGCAGAGCTGAGCTATTTCTTCCGTGTTCTTTGTGCGAAAGAACTATCGCCTGGCTTGCTAGAAGAACTGGAAGAGTTGGCGCCGGAGTTGATCTGCAAGTTAGAGAAGATCTTTCCACCGGGCTTCTTTAATCCAATGTAGCATTTGATTTTGCATCTCCCGACCGAGGCACGATTGGGGGGGCTCGTGCAGAATCATTGGTGCTACGCAACTGAGAGGATGCAGAAGACGGTTCGAGAAAAATGTAAAAATAAACGTCGAATTGAAGCATCGATGGCCGAGGCATTCATTACTGAGGAAGCGGCAAACTTCGTGACAGCACACTACGAAGCCAAAAATCGTCATTTGCATAATCCGAAGCCTCGGTACAATGCTGGCGACCCTAAAAAGGGTTGATCCAACCTCAGCCTATTCAAAGGGAAGCTCGCACCAGCCGGTGCTTATACTTCCTTATCGCTGGATGTCGACGAATGGCGGACCATTACGTTGTATATCTTGAACAACCTAACAGAAGTGCGGCCGTACATCGAGTAAGTTCTCGGTACATTGTTTCGCAACCTCTAATTCCTTTGAACTGCTCTTATTCCCGGATATTTGATACAGTCGATACGTCGCCAAATTCTCGTATGGAGCGGTGATCCAAAAGGATTCCGTCGAAGAGTATGAGCTTCTGGCAATGCATGGAGGCAGCTATCCCGGTTTCATCTCTTGGTTCAAACAAACGGTAATTTCCATTAGACCATTTCATTTTTTCGTCTAATTTCCGGCTAATGCAACAATCCTTTCATATTAAACTTGTAGGCTAGTTCAGAGTCTATGGACGCCGAATTGAGACAAGTCGCTAATGGTTTTGACTATAAGGTCCGTTCATTTGACAAATACGACATCAACGGGTATCGCTTTCGTACCTATGGCAAAGAGCTATCTATGGCCGACCGAAAGTCTACAAATTGTTGTGTCTCTGCTATCGGCGAAGGAGGTACCGAGTATTATGGAAGAGTTGAAGCAATTTATGAACTTCTATTCTATGGTGCAAACCCACCGAAAGTCGTAGTCTTCAAATGTTATTGGTTCCAGCCGAAGGAGACTAGAAGGACTCATGAACATCTAGGGCTAGTCGAAATCAAACAAAGCACCCATTTGGATGTTCCCAATGTCTATATTACGGCTCAACAGGCAACCCAAGTTTTCTATCTACCGTGGGCCTGCCAAAGTGATCCAAATCTCAAAGGTTGGGATGTCGTTTATGAAGTGCCGCCACATGTTAGACCACCTCCCCCCAATGAAGAGGATTATGAACCTCACATTAACCCAGACACATATGAAGGAGAATTCTTCCAAGAAACACGTCTTTCCAAAAAACGTTTCAAGAACCGCTCTACTTCACCTCAGAACATTGAACTAGACAGCGACAGTGAATCCGAGCCTGAACCGGAACAAGAAGAGCCGGAACAAGAAGAGGTTACTGCTGCGGATGACCTGTCAATGCTTGACCGATTACGTACAGGAGGCCTTCCACATGTTGATGCATTTATTGATGATGATGATGAGCACGTCATTACTGATAGTGATGATGATGATGCATTTATTGACCCCGAAGCATATATAGACGATGATGATGCATTTATTAATGATGACGATGCAGATTAATATTATAGTTCATGTCAGGTATTCAATTATTATTATGTACATATATATTATTAATTGGTTCATGTTAGGTATTCAATTTTTTATTATGTTCATGATGATGATACACTTAAATTATATTCATGTCAGGTATTCATTTTTTTAATGGTGTACTAACTTCGTTTACTCTTTGTCATTGCAGGTGTTGACAGATGGTGGGCGCGGGTCGAGAGCGCTCCGAGGCTCCTTCCTCGGCGCGTGGTGGGAGGGGTACTTCCATCCCACCCCACCACCTCCGGAGAGCGCTGGATCTCAGTATGCAGACACCGGCGGGCGCTTCTTCTTCGACCGGGAGAGGTCGGGGGGGAAGAAGGTTGGTAGAGGTGGACGTGGCGGCAGGAGAGGTAGGAAGGCTGCTACTACGCCTTCCTCGCCGCCACCCCCAGCTGATTCACCCGACCACAGGAGTGCTCCGTCTGAGATGGAGCAGCCTGAGGTGCAGCCGTCTAGGACTCCGGTCCACGAGCCTCAGGCCGACGAGCCTACGACAGACGAGGCTACGACAAACGCGCCTACGGCCGACGAGCCTGGGGCCGACGAGCGTCGGGCCGCCGAGCCTTCGTCCCACGAGACTGGGGATCACGCTGAGTCGCAGCAGAACCCAGGTGCGGGCTCGTCGAGTGGCCGTGCTGAGGGTGGCTATAGTTCTGATAGCTATAGCGAGAGTGAGTGGGTTGAGGGGCGCAAAGTCTACCAGCGTGGTGGTACAAAGCTCCCGCCCACCCCGGCGACCCCCGACCAGAGGTGGTTGATTGCGCCGCAGGGGGAGAAGTAAGTGCATTTACTCTTTTTTAACCTTTTGTCTTCACGTTTCTTCGAATATCTAATGCGTTGGCCTTGTCATACTGCAGGTCTTGGACACACGGGCCTGGTTGCCGCAAGCCCAACAGTGTCCTTGGCGTGATTTGTCGCCAGAGCTTCCCCGGGTGGGTCACGTTGCCCGGTGAGGGCCGGGTTCCAGAGCTAGGAATGACCTGGGAGCACTACTTGGCTGCCCCGGCCCCGCCGGGGCATAGGATCGGCGATGTCGAGTGCCACACGGTCGCCGACATTGTGATCCAGATGTTTTGGGTAATTTCTCCTTTGCCGTCTACGTTGTGTTTTCTTCTTTGACTGGCAACCCTAGTGATTGTACTAATCCGTGTTTTCTTGTTTGATTGCAGACCTTCTACAGGTGTGCTGAGGGACAGGAGGAGGCCGCAGCTCGGGTTATCGGC